>OU612016.1:15870000-18767500 GCA_914767945.1 Eilema depressum | reverse complement strand
TCTCCTGCTCAGTGATGTTCTTTATTGTTTTCCATAAACCCTTTATGTTATTCTTGTTTTCTTCTAGTTTCTGACTTTCATAATTTTTCTTTACTCTGTGCAGTAGGTTGGTAAAAAAATTTCTGTATCGGGTGTAAATAAGTTTTTTCACTTCGTCATTAGGATGTTTTCTGGCAGCTTGATGTAATTTGTCTCTGTGATTCATACATTTAATAAGACCAGGGGTGATCCAAGGCTTCCAAATGAACTTTGAACGGCTTAGTAATTTCTCAGCTGTGTGTGTTTTTATTGCGTTGTGCAGGATTGAATGAAAAGCATTGGTTGCAGTATTTACATCCTCCTCTAATACGACTTCGACCCAGTCACGATTTTTGAGTTCTTCAGTAAGGGCAGTGAAGTCTATTTTCTTTATTGTCCGCTGTGGAGGTTTTGGTCTACTTGAAGTAGTCAAGTTATGCCCCATCATCACCATGCGGTGGTCGGTGATGTTAACGTCGCAGATTATCCCCACTACATCCAAAAGTCTTGATTTGACAAACACATGGTCTAGACAGCTTTGCTCCCTGGTTGGTCCCGAGATTATCTGTGTCAAATCGTGGTCAGACATAAGGTCTACGTATTTCACCGTTTTGCTATCAGATGTGTCTAATAGGTTTATATTTATATCACCAGTCAGTATAACTGTTGGGCATTGGTTTAGGGATTTAATAATTCTGTCAAGCGAAAAGATAAAGTTGTCTGGCTCTCTATATGAGGGAGAACGGTAAACAACAATCAAGCTTATATTATTGGCAAGTTTCACTATGAGGCATTCTGCATCCCGAAAGTCGGGTTCGACAATTGTTGGGCTCCAGCAGTCTCTGACATATACTACAACTCCTCCACACTTGTTGAGATTATTTGTTGTGGCATATGCATTATAACCCTGCAATTGTCTAACTATTGGGTTAATTATTAGATGGCATTCGGTTAGTATAATTATATCAAAATCTATGTTGAGTCGTTTCAGTGCCATGCAGAAGGGGTCAAAGTTCGGTTGTATACCCCGAATGTTGAAGGTCAACATCTTAAAGTTGTAGTGAGAGTTCAAGCTATATTGGCAAAGTTCTAAACTGTCGAGTTCATGACATTTCACGTTGTTGATACGGTCAATATCACTTGTTAGGTAAGCTGCCATTTAGTTTTTTTTTTTTTTTTTTTTTTTTTTTCTTGTAGGTAACGTGTCAGGAACTCGACGGATGACTCTCGAGGATTTTTTGACTGTGAGCCTGATGTACATGAATATTTCGTAGCCATGGAGAATGTGTAATGTGAACGTGTGTAACGTGTTTTCATAATTTCTCGGGTAGTCGTTACGTGCGTTAGGGCAGTATCTTTTTAAAGTGTGTTTAATGAGTGAATCGTAGATGTTGTGTATAAGTATTAAATATGAGTAGGTAATTTTTTCACACTTTGTTAAGGAAGTGGATTTTATTAGTGCGATAGTGGTAGGTATGGGTAGGTAAGAGGGAGTCGATTCCGTGGTATTTCTAGTATGCGTGTAGTAGTGGTTCTTAGGTGAGAGATGATTGGTGATGTGTGAGAAAGTGTGAGAGGGTTGCACGTATGTTTTATAATAATTGATAGGAGAGATTAGTTGTGGTACCGGTGCATAAGCGAGTGTGTTGATTCCTCTATTTGTATTTGCCAAGGCAGAGGGCTTGCTTGTTTGATGGTTGACTAATAGCAGGAGATCGGAGACACAGAAGGTAAGCCTCCGGTTGTACATAATTAGATAAAAAATTATCAAGAGAAGCTTATTTGTTAGGTACATTAATTAGCTTGAGAAGCCGAAGTCCGGAGGACTGCACCAGTATCGCTCCGCGGAGCATCTTCACAGGCAGCATTCCGTGGCAGACCGATCTTTTCATCGAGGTCTCTTGATGATCCAACAGGGATGGCTGGCTGATTTTCCGCTCTTCGCACGTATATGGCGCTGTTGCGTACCCAACAGTAGCGAAAGCCATGTGCTGCCGCGCGGATTCGGGCTTCTCGAAATAACTCCCTATTGCTTCGTGACAGACGTTCGTTGATGTACACAAATGTGGCGGTCCCTTTGATTATATCTTCGGAGGATATCGGGCGTCGGGATTTTGCGGCTTTCAAGATATTGGTACGCATAGTGCGGCGGGTGAGTCTCAAGACAATGGGCCTTGGTTTCCCAACTAGGTCGGTGCGTCGTTTGCCTGTGCGATAAACCTCATCGATGTCAGCTTCAGATAGTTGGACACCTATTTTTCTTCCCATCAGCATTGTGATATGTAGGAGATTTTCGTTATTTTCCTCCGGGATACCCATTATTTCCAGCTCAGATTTCATTTCGCTTTGTTCGTAGTTGTTTAATTTAGCTTGGAGTTCAATGATCGAGTCCTTCAGGAGTATGATTTCTTCATCTTTTCTGCATATTTTTTTTATTTAAGAGTTCGAGTTTTTGGTTGAGCGTTTCAGAAACACAGGACAGTTTGGCGCCAATGTCAATGTTCTGTTGTCTTAGGTCACTCATCTGTTGGCTCAGCAGTCGTATTTCAGAAAGCAGCATTGCTGATTCAGTTTCCTCTGGTTCGTTAACTGTCGGGCTCTCCTTACGCGCACGCTTAGATTGGCGGTTGGTTTTGTTTGATATATCTGACGACGACTTCGCGAGTGCCTTCTGCATGTCAGGTTCAGATTGAGTATGCATTTGGTCCGATGGTTCCGTGGTTGTCGGGGACTGTGATGGTGGTGCGCGTTGTACGTTTGGCATGTTTAGTTAAAGCAGACACGATTGAAGTTATTTTGGGCACGAAAGGGCAATAAGATGGTTTGATGCAGATTCACTAATTGTTTTCTTGCAGGCGTTTTCTTAGTGATGTTTTGGTTTTAAAATAATGGTTATTGTCCATAAAATTGATATATATATATATTACAATTATCAAAAAATTGCCAAAACGATCCAAAAAGTGATGCTAGTAGGCATCGGTGGTAGCAGGATTGGAACTCGGTGCCACTAAAAAAGTTCAAAAATTAGTCCAGCCACTACTCCACCAGACCAAAGCGGTATGTCGTCACTTGCTAAATTAGCATTTGGATCCGTACACTTGTCTAAAAGTTGATTCAGATATAATCATATAGAACTTTATAATATATAGATGTCACTGTTCGAGATCATACACAATTTTAAATAAAAACGACTTTTTTGATTATGTTTATCGTTGATAATTCACTGAAATCACCTTATTTCGTTTTATAGTTTTTATATTCGCACAGGATTTCGAATTCCGCACAGATTGATATACGATACTGATATGAAGATGAACTTTTTACCACTTTATCAGATTAATTTTCAGAGATAAACGTAATACGGACCTTCTTTGCTCGTGAGCGTACGTTACATACTGGGTGGCGCAAAAGTAGTGGCACTAAAGAAAATACCTTTATTTTTTTTATATGAAATTTTCTGTCATTCTGTTGTTGAAAATTGTGTAGTGAACAAATGTAAAATACACTGAAAATAAACATGGACCGTTTTACTCCCCAAGAACGTGGAATAATTGTGTCAAACGCTTTTCCAGGCCGAGTTATCTCTCGTTTTGGCGATTTGCCTTGGCCTGCAAGATCACCCGATCTGACCAGTCCAGACTTCTTTCTTTGGGGTTTTTTGAAATCTCGGGTGTATGTGAACAAGCCACAGACTCTCGCAGCTCTAAAAGAAAACATTCGTCAAGAAATAACGAACATATCGCAGGAAGTGTTACGGCAAGTTATGCAAAATGTCATAAATAGGGCTCAAATGTATCAACTCTGGAGGTCACCATTTAAAAGACATCATCTTTAAATCCTAATGGTACGAAATTTAATGGTACAAATATACATTTAAAAAAACCTAAATCTAGTTTTCTAATTTAGAAAAAATGTTATAGCCGAACCAAATAGGGTCTTTACTTTTGCGCCACCCAGTACTATCTGAAAGCTTTTCATTTTAACATTAAAACAAATAGGATATAAAAATATAAACGTATTGTCTGTTTATTTATCCCCAACATGGAATAGCTTTTCCCCGAGCACAATGGCTATTGAAAATGAGTTGACAGTTCAGGGCAACTTTTTAAATTAATAAATTGTCTCAACCCTTGTCCCAACACAATACATTTGGCATATTCATATTAATTAATCTCGAAAGCCCGATATAGAGCGTAATTTATTACAGATACGACATCCGCTCAATCATTTAGGATATGTGCTGACTATCTACTACTCTATTAGCAATCAATCTACTCTATTATACTATAATATAATTATTGGAAGAGGAATCATGTCCTTGAAGTTTCAGCCAGAAATCATCAAGATCCGTCCATAAATAACGCCACAGCACACTTCCCCCTATTCTCCCTCATTTTCTCTTCTATCAAAAAAGCTCTCTACGGAAGTTTCTTTTTAAATCAAAGAACATATTGTGTGCCAAGTTTGGTGAAAATCTCTAGACCGGAACTGACATACTCACAGACAAACAGACAAAAGTAAAATCGATCACCTCGTCGAAACGAACTCTCGCTCGCATCGCGAAATCTGTTATAAAATTATTTGTTATAAAAATAGACGGCTCCTAAACTAATCAAAGTTATTACGTTACCAGAATATTCGTTTCAAATAAATTTCATTCGTATCGCAAGCAACTCGGAAATAGACCCAAACTTGGATACCATCGCAATTATATTATTGATTTTTTCCAGTCAGTGTATCTATGTCACGATGCTTTTCCCTAAATTGAGGGTATTTATTGCTTCATTTGGGGTTTGAGAAATTGTAAGTTTAGGTCGGAAAAGATCAGACTCCGCGACGGGCCTTGTACATATGACCAGTCCATAGAGGAACACTCTGACCAATTAAACTACAGGAATTTGTCCTGGATAGCAGAAATTCTCGTCCATAGGTCTTAGGGCGATATGGGAGCCATCTAGGGAAGTAGCAGTAATTTTAATTGCTTAATTCTTAAAGAGTCAGAGTCTCAAGATCCCTGGTCGTAGGTCTTGGAGGACCTAATCGGCCTGGGTTCGATTCCTGGGCATTGCACTATCAACATGAACCCACTTCAAACACAAGAAATTTGAAAGATAGAAAAATAATTTATTTAGGATTTAACTTAGCTGGAGGGTGAGTATTAGTAATTTGTCTTACTGATATTCTTAAAAAAAAAAACTGCAAATTAGGTAGATAAAATAAATTATATTCAAATAAAATTAGCCACTATTCTTTATAATGCAACCAGAGGAGTATTTAACTAAGTAGAATCTATGACTGTACTTGCAACACTGTTCGCTCTGCTAGTTAGTTTTCGCTCCCTTGGCGAATTCATAAGTCGGGAACTTTGTCTTGTAGTTATATAGAAGCCTCTGTGTTCTCTTGTACGTGGATAATGTACAAAGCGGGTCTCTGAGATATGTGAAGCATATAATTTGCTTTATGAATCTCAACTATCGCTCTGTTTGAGTAGGTATGTTGGCAAGTTATCAAAGTTCACAATGCTGGGTTACTCGTATCTAACATGTGGAAAAAATGCAAACGAATATAGAACCTCCTTCCTGTTGAAACCAGTAAAAAGTCAATACCTATTTATTTGTTCCTATTTTATATGGGGTGCTCTACTGTTCATATGGTTGGTTTGTTCACTTATATAAGTTGATGAAATTTTATCAACTGTTTCCTGAGATTTGTGGAGCCCACAAAGATTTTCAGGGCCCTAGCCAACCTCAGCCGCTAACTGGTATACCATTGTGATTCTGATGAAATCTTTCCTCTGGGGGTGATGCGTTGCTCCCTTCATAACCAATTTAATGAAGATAGAAAAAGCTAACTCTGAGCCCTGTTTTTGTTTACAATGTTGATGAAGGTTTCCAGCCAAGATTCCAATCATAGAAAAATTCGTAAAGCAAAATCTCATCTGAAGAAAAATGTTCATTCAAATCTTGAAGCTGTTTCTGAGATACAAATGATTCATGTATTTCATGTCGAGCAAAGCCGCTAAGCTATTATTTACTTGTCCGCATACATCCTGCGTAAGCCTGGCTTCAGTGCGGCTAGCACGTAAAGCCGGCAGCCAATGACCCCGTCCGGTGGAAAGTTGAAGTAGGTTAAGTATAGCGTTGCAGACATTCAAGTGGAATTCTTTTACATTTTTCATTATACTACTGACGCAAATTACGGGTGTGTAGTATGAAGTATTTGTTTACGTGACTACACGAACATCGGTTTGTGAATGATTGAACTATGGGTTTTGTAAGGCGCCCTGTATAACGATAAATTTTACCGCGCAATATTACGGATTTACCGTTTAAGTAACTATACATAGATGCGTTGTCTGCACTCTGAAATTGCAACAAAAATGGCACATTTGTCCTGATTTTACGCACCAATCAGAAACATGACAGTTCGCTACGCAAGGAGAATTTTGTACTTAAATGTATATTTATTGTGGTTGTTTTTCGTTGCGGTTGTGGTGGTGTTTGTTTTATAGAAGAACAGTACAATAATATAATTCATATAAATTAAGAATAATTACGTATTATATCTTCACGCGAGTAATTTTTTATACTTAGTGTTTGTGCCATTGTTCCTGCATGCCGTATCTATATAATAACACGTCGTTGACCCCACCAAGATCTTCCGGCATGGTACAATAATATTAGTGATTTAATCTTATTGCACGATACGTCAATATATTGATCATACGGCATAAATATTGTAGGTCTAGGGTCTGCCTAAAAACTTACAAGTTGAATGTACTTAAGTATTATTCATTGCGTAATAAAATACATTTCACTTGGTCTAATAGGTCACGTACGGACAGTACGTGAGATTGCCATCTTTTTTCTCTCTATTAAGTGAATGCTACACTACTTGGAGACATAAACGATGGTAACAATTTCTCCAACACTTTAGCAGATATACGATGTCAGCTATTTTATCTCCCATTCATTATAATTTTAGTGCAATCATCATTATTTAACTTATAGAAAACCATAATTATTATATGTGAGTGTCATAGGCTTTTTATTATCACGCTATCGGAGAGTGTCAGCAGCAGAAGTCCACGTGGGCGGAGCCACACAGCTAGTAATTAATAATTTGATTAATGTTGTTCACAGACTTCTGCAACCGAATCTTGAGCTCGTTAATTAGTTTTGGTCTCGTTTACTGAACAATTTGATAAGTTTGAAAACTTATAGGGCTTCGTGGCCGGCCTTGGAGCCTCTCAGCTAAAGTCCAACACGTCGTACAATATTAATTATTTAATTGCTTGTGCCAATTACAAAGTTATATGAACTTAGGATTGCCGTGAACCCAACATTGGTGACAAAGTGAGCGGGCGCGTTCGCGAGGTAATTAAAAGTTTTACAAGGTCTCACTTCTGTAATTGTGAAACTTTTTCGTTATATGGGAATGCTTTTTAATTTATTGATTATTGCAGTATATACGATGTGTGCTATTTAGAGTAATAATAATAATTGATTGTGACCATTTTGGATCTGGTTAAACTAACATACATACATACATACATACATACATACATACATACATACATACATACATACATACATACATACATACATACATACATACATACATACATACATACATACATACATACATACATACATACATACATACATACATACATACATACATACATACATACATACATACATACATACATACATACATACATACATACATACATACATACATACATACATACATACATACATACATACATACATACATACATACATACATACATACATACATACATACATACATACATACATACATACATACATACATACATACATACATACATACATACATACATACATACATACATACATACATACATACATACATACATACATACATACATACATACATACATACATACATACATACATACATACATACATACATACATACATACATACATACATACATACATACATACATACATACATACATACATACATACATACATACATACATACATACATACATACATACATACATACATACATACATACATACATACATACATACATACATACATACATACATACATACATACATACATACATACATACATACATACATACATACATACATACATACATACATACATACATACATACATACATACATACATACATACATACATACATACATACATACATACATACATACATACATACATACATACATACATACATACATACATACATACATACATACATACATACATACATACATACATACATACATACATACATACATACATACATACATACATACATACATACATACATACATACATACATACATACATACATACATACATACATACATACATACATACATACATACATACATACATACATACATACATACATACATACATACATACATACATACATACATACATACATACATACATACATACATACATACATACATACATACATACATACATACATACATACATACATACATACATACATACATACATACATACATACATACATACATACATACATACATACATACATACATACATACATACATACATACATACATACATACATACATACATACATACATACATACATACATACATACATACATACATACATACATACATACATACATACATACATACATACATACATACATACATACATACATACATACATACATACATACATACATACATACATACATACATACATACATACATACATACATACATACATACATACATACATACATACATACATACATACATACATACATACATACATACATACATACATACATACATACATACATACATACATACATACATACATACATACATACATACATACATACATACATACATACATACATACATACATACATACATACATACATACATACATACATACATACATACATACATACATACATACATACATACATACATACATACATACATACATACATACATACATACATACATACATACATACATACATACATACATACATACATACATACATACATACATACATACATACATACATACATACATACATACATACATACATACATACATACATACATACATACATACATACATACATACATACATACATACATACATACATACATACATACATACATACATACATACATACATACATACATACATACATACATACATACATACATACATACATACATACATACATACATACATACATACATACATACATACATACATACATACATACATACATACATACATACATACATACATACATACATACATACATACATACATACATACATACATACATACATACATACATACATACATACATACATACATACATACATACATACATACATACATACATACATACATACATACATACATACATACATACATACATACATACATACATACATACATACATACATACATACATACATACATACATACATACATACATACATACATACATACATACATACATACATACATACATACATACATACATACATACATACATACATACATACATACATACATACATACATACATACATACATACATACATACATACATACATACATACATACATACATACATACATACATACATACATACATACATACATACATACATACATACATACATACATACATACATACATACATACATACATACATACATACATACATACATACATACATACATACATACATACATACATACATACATACATACATACATACATACATACATACATACATACATACATACATACATACATACATACATACATACATACATACATACATACATACATACATACATACATACATACATACATACATACATACATACATACATACATACATACATACATACATACATACATACATACATACATACATACATACATACATACATACATACATACATACATACATACATACATACATACATACATACATACATACATACATACATACATACATACATATACTCACGCCTGTAAATCCCGGAAGTATTAACACCCACATTTCGCCAACTATGATTTTTGGTCTCACGTAATAGGGGACGAGCCTATTGCCGTCAAGCGGGCACTAAGTCATGGATTGGGCTGTATGTTTACTGTCGGATGTAGACCAGCCCTATTCCTTAGTCGCCTTCTACGACACCCAGAGGAAGAAATGAGATCGCCCTATTCCACTCCACCGGTTCCAATACGGCAAACCAACATATTTATAACTAGCTTTTGCCCGCGGCTCCACCCGCGTGGATGTCGGTCATCGCGACCAAACATAGCCTATGTCCTTTCTCAAAGTCTAATTTACCTCTATACCAAATTTCATCAAAATCGGTTCAGTAGTTTAGGCGTGAAAGCATAACAGACAGACAGACAGACTGACAGGGTAATTTCACGATGCCTAATTTTTTGCTAATTTCGGTGGTATTTTTCAATCATAGGTTTTCCGATGAAAAAATGTAATGGAGTTCTTTTAGAATATCTAGAATACTAATGTGTTCTAAAAGAACTCCATTTAATTTTTTCATCGGAAAACCTATGATTGAAAAATACCACCGAAATTAGCAAAAAATTAGACATCGTGAAATTACCCGACAGAGTTACTTTCGCACTTATAATATTAGTATGGAGTATGGAGTATGGATTTTAATTCTCTAAACCGACGGCATAAAAAGTTTGATGATAGCAGAGAAACTTCGTGATGTAAGGATAGAACAAATTGAGCGTATTTATGTATTTGTTTTTGTAATTGTTATTCTATTTTTAAGGTAGATTTATTTTGGAGCGGATCATATAACTATATATAGCATGGAGTAAAAACACCCACACGGAGTGCTCACCTAATTTTACTTAAATCAGTAGATACCTAACAAAATTTGTTATATCGTAAATGTAAGATGTTATTATGTAAATGTTAGGAGCGTATAGAGTGATCATGAATAAATCATAAAAGTGAACATTTTCTCTTCGGAAATGAAAATATTGAGATACATTATAATATGATTAAGGTCTAACCCGGTTTTAGCCTGATTTTTCCGTAGGTTATTTCGTTTGTGAAAATTCTTAGTCATTTTATGTTACTTGTCACATTTATTCCACTGCTTGCTCAGATCCAATAAAAATATAGCCTGGTGGAGATTTTGGTTCAATTACTCGGAAAGCAATGACGTTGCCAGAAATTCTGAATGGCCTCTCCATAGTTTACCACACTGAAATATTGTTAGACGTGTCACCACAATTTTTTTTATACCACTTGGGTGATACACAAGCACACGGATCACCTGATGGAAAGTGGTTACCGTGACCTATGGACGTATGCAACACCAGCCCCTCTAGACAAGTAGCAATACGTTGGCCGGCGAATTGTTGAATAGAACGACAGGGTTTTTCATCAACTCGACACGAGGAACTGATCACACGTGTGTTCAGTTGGTGAAACTTTAAATTAGTAATATTAGTATGTACTAATTATTATTTCGTCATTTGGACACGCCAAGGTTTCTATGTATGTCCACATAGTGAAAATCAAATTAAGTTACTTTTGTGTTTTCGTCAACTGGACAAATGTATGGGATTTGACGTAGATGACAGTCAACTTATGTCATAAACTTCAAATTCCATACATTCCGTCATTCTATTCTACAATACGCCGGCCAGCAAATTGCCACTTGTCTAGGGGGGCAGAGGCATCACACTCGCGCTACCGACCCCTTAAGAACCTTCAAATGCTCTCCTTGAAAAACCCCCATACAGTAGTCATTGGAAAAACTACGATTTCAGGAGATAACTCCGGAAACGTTTTTTAGGTCTCCTTGGTGCGCGCCAATTAACCGTACATAGATTTTATTAAACCAATCACAGGCGCAAAGACCTGGTGACATTGATTGATCTCTCTCTTCATTGGTTTTTTTGTTGATTCGTATAGCGCACTTACGCGAACTTTCCGACTTATGTTCAAGATGTTTGCCGGCACTACCTATGAAATAAACTTCTTTAATCGTTTTCCGTTTTGCATTTTTTATTTATACTATTACTAGCCTTCCGCCCGCGGCTCCGCCCGCGTGCATCTCGGTTAACGCGACCTTTGCTCATATCTTCAGTTCTACTCAACCGATTGCGATCAAACAAACGTAAGATTTTAAGTCTGAGTAAGCCCTTTCTAACAAAAAAAACCGCATTAAAATCCGTCCAGTAGTTTTTGCGTCCATCGCGGACAAACAGACAAACAGACAAACAGACAAACAGACAAACAGACAAACAGACAAACAGACAAACAGACAAACAGACAAACAGACAAACAGACAAACAGACAGGAAATTAAAAAAAAATATTTTCGTGTTCAGTATCGTTAACTTAACATAACCCAAGTATTTTTTTTTAAATATCTCCAATGTACAGACACGACCACTTTACAATTATATAATAGTATAGATAGATATAGAAGTACAATTACACATTAGAAATGTGTGTTTGCGGTGGACGCAAAAACTACCGAACAGATTTTAATGCGGTTTCTTTTGTTAGAAAGATCTTGGTTAGACTTAAAATCTTACTTTTATTTAATTGCAACCGAAGATAAGAGATCCACGCGGGTGGAGCCGCGGGTTTAAGCCTAGTATGACATAAGTTCTCACTCACTTTTCCTTTAAATATTCTCTTGGAGTTAAACTTGTTTATTACTTGGTGAAATATAACAAAGAATAAAAGTTTGAAGTCCCTCTAGTACTATTATGTTCACGCAAGTACCTACATTCATAACATAACACTACATAAACAGTACTTCTGGGTACAATAAAGCGGCTATTTCTAGTTAAGTGGGTACAATACAACTTCGTAAAGTATAAATACCTACAGATATTATTTTAGTTTATTAATAAAGGTAATTGTTTGTGAGTTTGTGAAGTCGTCGAGGGTAGATAATCTTTGGATATACTGAATCAATATGAAAATTATTTTACCAATATAAAGTTATATTATTTGTGAGTATCATCTATCATCATTACCATTTTGATGTTTAGTAAAAATAACTATAATTTTGTAAACAGTCTATTACTCATATTACCAAGATAGAAGTCTCTGCCATAAAAGAAATTTAGAACTTTATTTTCAGTCTCGTCGCCTGCTATTACGGAGTCGCAGTCGGTACAATTGAATTGAATTGCTAAAATAAATAAATGAAATATTCATCATGTTCAACCTGGTAATGCGAATGGACATACGTGAGCAGTTTACGTGTATTACGGTGCAGCTCTTTGTGTAAACATCATTAAATCAGGTGAATTGGCAATTCAATGTAAACATATTCGGCGGCCATCTTGAGAGTTTCCAATAATATTTCGATTGAACGTGTGATAATTCTAATTGAATGTATATTATTTGACATATTATTATTTTATAAGTATATCATCTAAGGAGAAATAGAATAGATTAACCCTTTATTACCAAGACGACCTTTGTAGCGTAGCGGTAGAGAATTAGACAACAGGGTCGCGGAGTTGATTCCCGCTCATTTATAACATGTATAGTTATTTGCATTGGTCTGGGAGTTTAATAATGTATTATCTACAAAAAAAACGTATCATGTATGTTTAACTGCATTCTAGAATCCATAATACAAGCTAGCTAAACTATGCTTACTTTTAGTCTAGAAGTAAAAGTTGTAGGTACCAGATTAGCAATCTTTTACGGTCAACCATCTAGATTTTTGACACTTCTCATCCTCCTAGCGGTTTCTCGGTTTATGCGTTGGAGCCGGGGGTCATCTAATTATTCTCGACTACCGTCTGACCTCCCAACCCCGTGAGGACAACCTGCATCAGGTTAACTTGGGCCCAGAAGATTTTGATAGGGCCCTGTGTACCTGTTGGCCGCGTATTGTTGACTATGTTTGAAAAAGCAAACAGTACCTAAGACGATTTGAATACCTTTATTTTTATACATTTATAATAATTGCAAAAACCAAAATAACTAAAGCAATTAATTCTTCCTCCTACCTAAGCATTCTCCCAGTGAAGCTGGAATTGAAATCAAAACTTTACTGAATTAAAATTGAAATCACAGGAAGTAATTACATTTCGTAATTGACCTGGCTCAATCAAAGTCCAAATACCTACGTGGCAGAATTCAACAAATTAATTCGACGCCGAAGTCGTTCCGTGCTTACGTCTCGATGTTCAATCAATTGAAATAAAAATGTTTCTGTGCTATTTCAGAGACCGCCGAGTATTTTAGGGTTAAAGATTTCCGTACCAGTTGATTCTTGTTTCAAAATGGAACAATTAGGACAATAAGGTATTTGGTCTAGTCAAATTAGGTACTTTAAGAAACTTTTTTTTTTTTAATGAATGGCTCTGTGCTTTTAGGATCAATTCCGCCAATGTCCCGTAGTAAAGCTACTAACGCAGGAGATAAAGTGGCCTTTAAGAAACTTATAAATAAACTAGCTTTTCGCCCGCAGCTCCGCCTGCGTGGATGTCGACTACTGCCATCAAAAGTATGTTTTCTAAACTGACGGACTTGTTGTATAAATGTTTGACGCCTTATTTTGCTCTCTCAGTAGTGAGTTTTTCAAAATATTAAATGAAAACTGTAGGCCTTGTCATAAAAATAAGTGGCAGATTTTTAGAATAATAAGTACATCAAAATAAAAATATTATTAATAGGTATCTTTATATCAATAGCTAGTAAATGGCTAGAAAAAGACTGGTAGGAAAAACATACTATTATCTAAAATTTCGTTCTTATGAATCAATCAATCAATTAGCCTATTACAGTCCACTGTAGGACTTAGGCCTCACCCAATTATATGCCATAGCACTCAATCATCCACCGTATTTCCCCACTGTCAGTTCCCACATTTCGGCCCCATGAGTCTTAACAGGGGAGTAGAAACCTCGATGACTTTGCCCAATGCTGCCCAACCCTTGTCGACCTTTCGACGTATATCTCCTTCTGGGCTTCGTCTTCTAATCTAAAATTAGCATCTCAGCAATGAAATATCGTATCAGCACGACACAGTCGTAGACAATCCAGAAATGCCCAGATCTTGATGATGTCAGAAAACTTCTCGTAATCTACAAATGTGATACATAGCGGATGATTATACTCTCAGGTATTTTGTATAATCTGCTGAACAGTATTGGCTACAATACTATAACCCTTTTAAAACCCAGCTTGCTCCGGTGGAACTCACAACTATTCATGACGACTCTCAAGAACAACTTGTATAGACATAATTATGACTCAGGAGTGATGGGTCTATAATTAATTCTTCTTCGTCTTCTTGGAGAACAGTACCACCGCACTCCAGTTCCATGTCCTAGATGCTTCCGCTGGATGACGGAATCAAAGAGGTTCGCAAGCTCTGTTAGAACTGGGATATCCCCTGCTTTTAAGAGCCCTGTCCGCCAGTGCCATATTAGCAGTATGAAGGTTGCTGTAGTATGCTGAGGATACAATAAATCACCTATTGGCCTATTGCAGTCCACTGCTGGACATAGGCCTCTCCCAATATACGCCATGTTTGCCGATCCTCCACCTTCTGCATCCAGTCCGTCCCAGCCACCTTTCGCAGGCCGTCTGCGTCGGTCCACCTGGCTAGGGGGTGTCCCATCTTCCGTTTTCCTTCTCGCGGTCTCCACTCTAGGACTCGTCTGCTCCAACGGCCATCAGTCCTTCGGCAGATGTGGCCAGCCCACTGCCACTTTAGCTTGCTTATTCTGTGAGCTATGTCGGTAACTTTGATTCTATGTCGGATGACCTCGTTTCGAATTCTATCCTTCAAAGATACTCCAAGCATAGCTCGCTCTATAGCCCGCTGCGGACGGACTAACCCCACCTTGTATGGCCACCACCGTAGGTCATAACAGGCAGGACGCACTGGTAGAAAATGTTTGTTTTGAAGCATTGCGGCAGGGGGGAAATGAAGACCCGACGTAGTTTGCCAAATGCTGCCCACTCCTGTTGGATTCTTGTGGCTATTTCTTTCTCCGAGTTGCTTTTACCGAGCTGGATAACCTGCCCTAGGTAGATAATATTTTTGAACAACTTCGAGTGTTGAACATAATCTTGGTTTTATCCAAGTTTACACCAAGGCCGACTTGTCGAGGAGCTCCATTCAGGCTGTGCAGCATTTCGCCCAGTTGTTCCAGCAACTCCGCAACTATGATGATGTCGCCGGCGAACCGAAGTGGGTGCGAGATTTACCTACTCCAGAGTCTTGTAGACGTCCTCCAATGCGTTGGTAAATGTTGAGGAAATTAATATAAATAAAACAACAATCATTTGTGGTGGTTTAGTTTTTCATAATTATCTAAAAATAAACATTTCGTATTATATTCCTTGTCATCTAAATCAGAAGTGCACTGTGCTTGACTAATAGAGCCCACAGCTGATAAAAGGAAGTTATTAAATTGTGTTCTGCTATCTCTAATAATTATTGACTTAGTATACTTCTCGTCAAGAAAGGAAGTGAAGTTTTCTAGAAGGCAGGCGTTCGCCCCTTTCACCCATTTGGTAAAACGTTTCGAGCCATTGATATAAATTGTAACTTTGTTTCTAGCTATGAAGCCGCCTCTTGTGTTATATCTTCGTATAGATTTAAATTCACGTACCTTACTGTGTGAGGGCTTATAAGTTAGTATTCATCTGAATGATAACGTGCTGTCTCGTGCTGTATTACTTTTAGGCTTTCTTTCATATACGGTACATCTATAGCTATAATCGCTATACTATGGTATCATGGTAGCTGGTAGCTGACGCAGTATATGCTCTAGTACTTATATTATTTAATGCTCGATGCCAATACTACCAATAATGGGTCTGATATGTAGTTCCGAATGTTGTCCTCGCGACGCACGCTGCTATTCTACTATAATACCACTCGCAGTCCGTGGAACTTAACTGAAGATTGGATACTCCATCGAAGTGAGCCAGTCTCAAAAACTTCTTTTCTATTTCCAATCAATTAAATAAAGAAACTGCAGTACATAACTCTTAAACAAAGCTCTTAAATAATATTTTTCACATTCTTGCATATTATATGTGACAGAGTGACATTTTTATAATATTATCATTTGACAGATCAAAATGTGACTTAACGTTGACACCATCACTTTAGTTCCGTTGTCATGGTAACAATTTTGCTAGCGATATTAGCGCCATAATATTTCGTATTTTCGTTAATATTACATTATTTCGTGAATTTGCCACATTTTAATTGTGATAATTGCTATTCGGCGACAAAGCCAAATTCAATAAACCAAACATCATAAAAATCTTTTCAGCCGTTCTTGAGTTATAAGAAAGTACGTTTTTGGCACTTTTTAGGCACTTAGGGTCTGAATTTCGAAAAATCGTTTCTTAGTACACCTCCACGCATCAAAACATACACTCTCTATAAATTTCAAGTCTCTAGCACCAGCGGTTTAGGCTGTGCGTTGTCTCTAAGTGAGTCAGTCAGTCAGTCAGTCAGGACTAAGAGTTTTATATATGAGATAAATGTGACGTTTTAATTGTCAAATAATTTACTTTTTCATCCCCCCATCTCAAAATAGTTATTTTTCTTCATAGAAATTATCATACAACTTTTTTTTAATCTATGAAAAACAATTATAACTTTGGTGAAGAGCTAATAAATAAAAACGATGAAAAAATAAAGACAGACACAACTTTTATCGATATTTGACCTTTTTTAATTTAATGTAAATACAAGAAAGTACTAACCCAATTGCCTGCTCTATGCTGTATGGTATGAAGGTAGTGTGAAGTGCAGAAGATATGACCATTCCCGATGCTGACAATTGCAAAATAGTGGTTGACAATCTCGAAAAATCTTTTATCATGCCCTGCAAAAGTTCCGGTATTAAAAGAAAAAATAAAAACGAATGCGGGTAGAGTATTCCAGATTTTTAAAGTAGGTACGACAAAGGAATTACCGAACCGTTTCGTTCGAGATTATATTGTTTGTACCGCATGTGGGTGACACCGCAGCCCGCACGTGTAATTCTGGTTAGGAAAGTTACATAATAGCATAAGCATTTCGCTTGTATGGCTCATTTCTCACAAAAAGATACGAGTATTGTAAATTTTAATCTATCTTATATATCAAAGCGAAATACTACTCATTGATTAATCACGAAATCTCAGAAACTATATCACCTCCAAATTCGAAATTTGGCAGGTTCATTGCTTATAGGGTGTAGAAATTCGCTGAGAACGGATTTTATGAAACTTCGCCTCTAATGGGGTAAAACGAAATCGCGGGCGGCCGCTAGTCTATAAGTACTTACAATAGAATGACTTGTCCCGACTGACTGATTCATCAAGGCAGAGCAAACCACTAGACCTACAAACTTGAAATTTTGCGGGTGATGCCTGTTATACGTAGAAGAAGCATCCACTAAGAAATATTTTTTGGAAATTTCACTCCTAAAGGGGTAAAATGGGCGATGAATGGTTACATGGAAAATTCGTAATTTTTAAAGTAAAAAGCATTAAATTTCATATAGCGGCTTCTTGTCTGAAGGGTTAAGAATATAGCGCTTCATCAAATACTCAAAGAATTCCTCTTTGAAAGAAATGGCCAATGAAAAAATAACTAGTTGTTACTTTAAATTATTAATCTGTATTTAAAGACATGGCCGCACAAGAAACACTCGTAGTTTTTTTTCATTTACAGCCCAGTATTATACGACCACCCTGAGATTACTTAGTTTGTTATTTTGTTTCGGGTGACTTGGTCTATCTCAAAGGGTTTCCATGGGCGTGTTTTGTTTACAGTACTCCTTTTACCCGTCACAACTTCAAAATTGCTTCTTTTACCGTCACTGTATTGATGACTTTAGACGTTACTCAAATTCTGTACGTTATATTTTAAATTTGTTTTACTTTCATAAGCTTTGAACATTCTTTTTAAATGAATGGCTCTGTGCTTTAAGCAGCTTTGAACTTGAGCAGCAACAATTAGTATGTCACTTTTGGTTACTGTCATACAGATGACATTACAAAAAGGCGCGCTATGTGGTATGCAAATATGTGTCAATTCTTTTTTTCTTCGATTTGTGTATTTGCCAGTGTCAAGTTATTTGTTATACATATAAACTGACCGCGAGGGCCGTACGACTCCCATGATACGCGCAATGTGGCAGGGGACGAGGTAAAAACAAGAGAAAGAAAGATCATGAGAGAAGAGCGAGCGAGAGACGATATCACGGACCATCCCCATATTATGAAATAAGAAATCCATAAGTCATCGTCCATTGTGTTCTACCAAATATAAATATGATGAGGTATCAAATCCTCGACATCCGCAGCATATAAAAAGTCTATCTCTCCGTTTATTGAGGTCTCTGGATTTGACGTTTTCACTATTAATTCACTAAAGCTTTTCATTTCCAACACATTGGGAATAGGATACTGCTGAATAGACCTTTCTGTAATATATGAGAGTGATTGGACATTGGACATACAGTTTATTGAAAAGGAGATTGGTAATAAAGTTCCATATCCGTTATTGTACCTACAGTAAAAATCTTTTACGATTGATATTTATAATAAACTAGCTGCTGCCCGCGGCTCCGCCCGCGTGGATGTTGGTTATCGCGACCAAGCATAGCCTATGTCCTTTCTCAAGGTCTAATCTACCCCTATACCAAATTTCATCGAAATCGGTGTAGTAGTTTAGGCGGGAAAGCTAACAGACAGACAGAGTAACTTTCGTATTTATAATATTAGTATGGATTTATTATTTTACAAATCAAATAATTGGTTGCTATACGTTATACGTTATTTGACAACCAATCTCACAATCTTACCTCAGAATATTGACGTCTAAATTACTAGAATCTACTTTAGTACATTATACATTAAATTACTATATTATATTATATTATATACCAGGATCAACACGTCAGAGACACTCATGTACCACGCGCTCAACGGGAATAAATATTGTGATAGCAAGATTAATTTTCGGAGTAGGTACAGAATGAAAGATAATAAAATGTTGAGATTGGATGGGGTATTCTCTTGTTTTTATATAATGCTGGTTTGTTTGTCAAATTACATTACCAATCTACGAGATATCTGTACTGTTTTTTCCCCATAATTATTTGTTAATTGTCACTGTCAAAAGCATATGCATGCGTGTTTTATTGTAAATCAAAAGACAATTTAGCACGATTTGACATTATTGAAGGGAAAGTGGACACCACTCTTCAGTTCACGGGAATATTAGTTTAACTACCTATACGTGGAAGTCATTATCTTTATAGCATTATGGTACACAAGAACACAAGCTATAGCAATGGACGACTTCCTCTATATTCCGTGAGTTTGTTATAAAAATACAATATGGCGGGTCGTTCCTAAGCTATCTTCTTACATAGGGAGAAGGAGTATCTCATTAATGTTCATTTGTCGCTGTCGAGTCATAAGACACCGTTGCCTTGGGGACCGCCTCGGATCAGTTCGTTTTGAGGTACCTATACCATGCTCCAGTTTCCGACGCTCGCCCTACTTACAAAAACCAATGATCATGGTAATAAATGACAATGGACTGTATTCAAAAAGTAATAACTCGAAGACGACAAAAGCGATGTTAATATCGACATTTTGAAAATGGAATGTTTTTAAACACTGTTCTTTTTTTTTTTTTTTTGGTTTTCTGGGCACCCTCCGTATAGCTGTACCTCCTTTTCTTACCTTTCTTTACATTCAACTTATGTTTTTTCTGTTATTTTTTTTTAGTAAGTAACGCTGATCCTGATGTGTCGGTTGCTTTCCAGCAGCTATAATTACAGGGTTGTTACAGAGAGACTAAAAATGGTCTCATAATAAAGTATTAGTTATTTCAAGGTAGGTACGCGAACTAAGTTGAATTGTTCGTGTTACTATTCAAATACCTGTAATAATAAAAGTATTCATCCATAGACCACCAGATTTTTTTATAGTATTGAAATCTACATGACCACCAGACATAAGGTAACTGTACCAATGGTAGACACTTTAAGGAAAAATAAAATTTCAATCTAAAAAATTTAACAAATTAATTACAGCATGGTCGTTACATTCTTTTTTAACTGTTACAGCAACAATTAGACATTAACTTTTGCCCCTAAAATCTTTAAAATCTATCATACTTTTACTTTAAATTAAATTATTATGCACTTGGTCGAAAACACCAATGCTAGACATCATTGTCCCAATGGTCCAAGTATGTCAATAACTTCAATATTTATACTAAAATTAGTAATAATCATAACTTATAAACAAAAAAATCACACCTATAAAAATCAGTACCCTTGGCAAAAATCTTAAGAAATAACACGACTGTGTTCACGGAGTCACATTATTTGCTGTCAACAGTCTTTCTAAATTTACTTCGGATGGTGTTGCGAATATTTGAACATATCTTATAGATACCATTAGGCATCTTTTAAGTCAATAGTCTTATAAAACAAATGGATAATTTTCTCAAAATACTGGGTTTTGTTCTAAAGTGTCTAGCATTGGTACAGTGTCGAGCATTGGTACAGTTACCTTAACACCTTAGTTTAATGAAATATTTAACTAGACCATAAACGGTTATCTTATCCTTAGGACTTCTAAAACAACAACATTAAACTTTACTAGCCCTACAGAACATAGAATAATAGCGGCCTATTTACATATTTTAATGTTCAAGTTTCCGTAACAATAACAATGCCTAGATCAAAAGGGCTCTTTCATGGAAAGGACACGAACAAAATTAATTTAAGTCGAGAGTGTCGCTAGTTCGGCGTCTAGCCAACTAGCTTTGTGTTTTATAATTCTATTATGAAGTTTGTAATTGTTCGGTAGTGTTCTGTACATAATTGTTTTAGTTCTGAATAGTCTTTTGATCTAAAATTCAATTTGCGAAATTACAAGTATAGCTCCTTTGAAGTGTTGACAGGCTAGTTTGTTGGTTGGTTAGTGGTTGACAGTAACGGTTCCATCCATGTACATACATACATACAATCACGCCTTTATCCCTGGAGGGTAAGGGAGAGGTGAATTAACACCCACATTTCACCAATCATTCTATTAGGTCGCACGTTATAGGGGGTGAGCCTATTGCCGTATTCCGGGCACTATTGTTGACTCGAGGCATGTATCTGAGGCTGAGCCTGGGCTGTATATAATCTGTCTGATGTTATACAGCCCTATCCTTTAGTCGCCTTGTACGACACCGCAAGGGAGGAGATGGGGTGGCCCAAAGTCTACTCTGCCGGGAATCCATGTTCCATGAAAAATAAAGACATCCACAATATCTCAATCAATTAGCCTATTGCATCCCACCACTGGACAAAGGTCTCCCCTAAATTGCATCATAGTACCTGATCACCAGCTTTCCACGTTCCGTTAATTCCAACTACCTTTTTGAAGTATTTTTGAAATCATCCGTCCAACAGGAAGTTCTACTTACCGTTATCCGATTCGCGACTTCCACTTGCTGGAATATCCTCTTCTCTTCTAACTATCCCCATAGCCTCTTATTGCACGGGACATAAATATCTTGGCCCTTAAATGTGCTCAAAATCTGCTCTATACACGAAGTATACGTTTTTCGCGTGTCTTTTGAGGATAGCACGGGTGCTGCTAGGGGGAAGAGCTCAAATTCACCAAGCCTAGATTATTACAAAACAATCCGTGCGCGCCAGGTCCTCGTTTGTCTCACGTTTTAGGTCCAAGATACGTGTCCCGAGGTATAACATCCTGCAGGTATAATCAATTGGCAGGCTGTATTTAAAAATGTATATAGAATACTTAATTACTTGATTTTTAAGCTATTGCATAGCTTCTATCGCGGGCCTTGAGCGTGGAGACCGAATCCAGAAATTCCGTAACGAAAAAAACCTAACACTCCCCACTCCGAGCTGGCACGAATCGAGCCGAGCTGCTCCGAAGTCGGAAACATGCTATGCAATAGCTTTACTGCGGCAGTCCCCGAGTGCCACACGTCTTTTTCTAAAATGAAAACCAAAGAGAAGAATATCTAGGCAAGCGTAACCATATTCTCGCGTTTGACTATTATCTCAACGGTTGATACTTATCAACCGTTGAGATAATAGTCAAACGCGAGAATATGGTTGATACATAAAAAAAAAAACAAAATCAGGCCGAATCCAGATCTGTGTCAGACCATGTCTACCGCTTTAGGAGAATTCACAAACAGCGCTGATTCAATTCACCAATTCTTCATCGTAACAATGACTGTATTCAAAGCCTCTAAATCAATTTAAACCTTTCCACCACTTGTGTAGAAAAGCCTCGCACCACAGAATAGGTAATAGTACAGACGTACGCACACACACAAAAGTGTTTACATTTATTTTGTGGTTTTTGCCCAAGGGATAAGTACAATACTAACAAATAGAGATCACTTTTATTTAGTTAGGTACGTTAAGCTAGAAGAATCACCTCTAGGGAAATTTGGGTTCGTGTTACAGGAAGCGTATGGATCATTTGTTGATTGAACACTTCTTAGTTTGTTTGATGAGTAGCAGCTAGGTAATTGTGGTGAAACGAACTACGCAATGCTTTTAAGATATTTGTTTATTGAAAGCTGATTTTATCTTGCTCTTGAAGTTGAAATATCTTTAAAATAAAACCACTTGTTAACAGATATACTTATACCTACAGCCCAGACTCAGCCTCCAGCGGTGGGATGTAATAGGCTAATTGATTGAGATATTGTGGATGTCTTTTTTATAGAACATGGATTCCTGGTAGAGTAGAGTTTGGGCCACCACATCTCCTCCCTTGCGGTGTCATACAAGGCGACTAAGGGATAGGGCTGTTTAACATCAGACAGATATATACAGCCCAGGCTCAGCCTCAGATACTTGGCTCGAGTCAACAACAATGCCCGGAATACGGCAATAGGCTCACCCCCTATTACGTGGGACCTAATACATTGATTAGTGAAATGTGGGAGTTAATTCACCTCTGCCTAGCCCTCCAGGGATAAAGGCGTAATTATATGTATGTGTGTATGTTTACTGATTCTATTGCGATTTATTACCTCGGGCCCGCGACTATAGCTGCTGAAAAGTAGCCGAAACTTTGGACAAAGGTCCTGAAGTCAATAATGGGTACAATCATTCTTATCGCCAAAAGTAATCTCTACCTTTTTTTTTTTATCGTGCGAAAAATCCTCACGGATACCTCCCCCGCCGGGGCCTCCGGAGGAGGTTATGTCGGACTCGAACCGACTAAAACGCACGCCTTCTGTGGGTCGTCAGTTGCCGGAGGTGAGATTGTCATAGCCATATCCCTCGCACCCCGGCCGACCCAGGGCCATATCTCTCGATCTGGCCCTCTTCCGGTGTGGGGACTGGGGACCACGGAGTCCCCAACTCGCCCCCGGGTATGGGGAGGCACGCAATGCGCGCCGCCGCCGTGGCCTGCTTCTGCTAGGGTGACAGGCGGCCCCACCCGTCAAAGTATCTCTACCAGGCAACCTTCGAATGGAGTTCCTAATAGGAGTAGGTACGTAGCAGCTAATGGGGTAATAATTTAACTTCTTACTAATGTTAACTATAAATGGGAAAATTTGATTTGCTGCTTGCTAATACCAAATAAATCGCGATAGAATCCGTTAAAAAGAGTTTATTTCAATGTAAAATTGAATAAATGTAAAATAAAAAAAAATGTAAAATTCATTATGTAAAAAACAAAAATACATTTGACACTTGCAATATCTCTTTCTAATTAGGGTCACGTACGCCCTACGCGTTATTCAAATATTGTTTTTATAGCTGCTTACTTACATTTTAGTTGTAATTTAATGTTTCATCGAGTATTATCGCTGCGCTGTTGGTAGAGGTTTTTGTTGTTTTACTTACTTATCTTAGAGAATAAAACTTAAGTTTTTTAATCATTAATATTCAACTCCGTTATGGTCGACGGATGAGCGCTTTTGTTGAAATATTGTTTAACCTCCTAGATTTAAAAAAACAAGTATATAAAAATAGTAGTAGTATGAACAAACTATACTTATTAAAAAGTAATATTATGAATTATAAGGGTACATAATGACTGTGGTCCCTAAGATCTTTAGGCATCTGCCAATTGATGGCATTTTTCCGGTAAGGGTTTGGGCTGTCATCTAGAAATATTAACAGGTATTCGTGAACCCATAAGTTTAAGAAACCCTGAATCTTACTATATGTAGTCATATACCGGAATAACTGGGATTTAGCCACGGTAATAGGTACTATGTATAGATAGAGAGTATTACTGTGGATTGACGCTAGGATGAAGATACCGGAATGATCTCGTCTCAACTCTAATTCTACGACCTAATTATAATTATACTGGTAGTTATAATCTAGTTATTACCAACTTCAGCAACAAAAGGATACTTAGGGGCGTGTAAAGCCCCCGTAAAGGCAGTAAAATATAAAGGGAAATATTAGAATTAAGGATAATAAAAAGCTACACATTTTTCATAATTATGTTAAATTACTGCGTTAATGGCTATTTCCTCTACGCTGTGCTGGATTTGTACCGTTTAGAGAGTTTAATATAAAACAGATATATACAGCCCAGACTCAGCCTCAGATGTATGGCTCGAGTCAACAATAGCACCCGGAATACGGCAATAGGCTCACCCCCTATTACGTGGAACCAAATTACAATGATTGGTAAAATGTGGGTATTAATTCACCTCTGCCTAACCCTTCGGGGATAAAGGCGTGATTACATATATGGATGTACTAGCCTTCCGCCCGCGGCTCCGCCCGCGTGCATCTCGGTTAACGCGACCTTTGCTCATATCTTCGGTTCTACTCAACCGATTGCGATCAAACAAACGTAAGATTTTAAGTCTGAGTAAGCCCTTACTAACAAAAAATACCGCATCAAAATCCGTCCAGTAGTTTTTGCGTCCATCGCGGACAAACAGACAAACAGACAGGAAATTCAAAAAAAATATTTTCGTGTTCAGTAGGTATCGTTAACATAACATAACCCAAGTATTTTTTTTAAATATCTCCAATGTACAGACACGACCACTTTACAATTATATAATAGTATAGAGTATAGATAGAGAGATAGAGTATAGAGTATATGTGTAATGTATAGAGAGAATAGACTATGTAAGATTACGTTAGTTCCAGTGAAATTGAACTATCTGTTATTTACCATATAATATACCTCGGTTTAGTTGGTTTTCTTAGTAAGCATTTCCGATCATCGATCCAACTACTAATTAATATGCTTGCGTAGTTCCCTAACTACCGCGCCCTAACAAAACCATAGTTTGTGTGGATGATTTATGATGTGAAGCATAACGAAGCTTCTGAGAAACGAGAGGCTATGAAATATTCGAAACTTCGGGTCAACACGAAACATGTACGAAAGACGTACCTATTGATTGTCCATGCATTCATTTCGGTTCCCTCACCGTAGGATTTAAAGCGAACTGAAGGGTCACGTACGGTCTTCGGATTCGATTTTGGAATAAATATATTCCATGGAACCGATTACCCGAAAGTACGGATCCTTTCATGGTAGGCCTATAGGTGTAAGTCAGAGGCGTCTACGCGAGCGAGACGCGGCTCCCCTTATCCGGGGCAATATGGGGAGAGAATAATTCCACACCTCAGGGGGTTATTTCGATGGTTCTGGGTCAGTCGGGGCGTGACGGATATGCCAGAGACAATCTAACGCTCGGCCATTAATGACCCAAGATTCAAGATGGTGTGCGGTTTTAGTTGATTTGAGTCTGACATAACCACCCCCGCCGACTACAACGGGGGGATAGATATCCGAGCGGATACGAAGAACTGCTAGCTTTAAATTTCTAGTGATAGCTTTAAATTTCCAATTTCCCAATTCACATAAATGTAAAGTCTCTACCAGAACAGTAGGTACTTTGAGTATAAGTATTAATCTATCATTATTGATGGATGGTTCCAGTTGATGTATATTAATCATTTTGATGTAATTACAAGTTCCACAGTTTAACCGCATCAGACGCGACAGAGGGGATTGAGAATACTTACGTTGATAAATTTTGTAGCTAATTACAGTGCAAACTCGCTCGACTAGTGCAAATAGAAAGTTTGAACAAAATTTAATATTCAATTATGAATGTCATATATTCAACTTGTCTAGGGTTACCTATCCCTTCGGGGATTTACAGGCGTGGTATGTATGTTGTCTAGGGTTCATCGACATTGGCACAACGTCAGATGTAGCAAGGCACTTTTTAGTTAACCCTTAACATCTCAAAAGTGTCTAGCGGATACAATTTGGCATCGACACTTATGTTTTAATAGGTTGTTTTGTATCTTTGTTCACGAATGTACAAATATTTCAAATAAAACAATACAGTTTACCTTTTCTGTAAAGCGGGATGACTTGACCAAAGAAAAATAATAAAAATATTAATAAGGGATAAGGGATCCCGCGGGATAAGTTTTAAGCGGGATGTGTTGACCAAAACCTCATCCGCTCGTAGCCACGGTGCGGAATGCGACTGCTCAACATAGTAAGTATTGCTCGAGAAGTAGACAGCGAAGCGAACCCGGGAGAGACTTAGGACTCTCTCAAGCCCGATCGCGAAATACTCATACTCAGACGTCGGAAGTCGCTGACCGACCTCCGCCGTCTATGAGCGCAGGTTATCCGTCACATGTCACCATCGCAGCAGAAGCGTCACCGTAGCAGAAGCAGGCCGGGGTAGCGGCGCGATGCGTCGGAAATGGCACTGGATCAGCCGGGTTGCTAGGGATATGTTTTAGGCAATCTTAAATCTAAGGGCCCAAAACGGCGTGCGGTTTTAGTCAGTCCACTTACTCTTTATCTTCCTTTCGATTTGGCTTATCTTGGGTTTTATGGGAATCACTGGTTTGCAGGCATGCAAGTAAGTGACTTAGGCTATGAAGACCTTGTTGGAGGCCTATATAGAAACTTAAATAATATTGAAACCTTTTAAAAATAAATGTTTTAAAAAGCTACTGAAAATAGTCCTCAAAGTTATAAATAAGTAATACCAAATACTTAAATATGTCACTTTAGCGGGACTTGGGGTAAGCTTATAAATTAATATTTGATAAGCTGGATGTATTTCGTACACCGTATAAATTAATGTACTGCGAAACTTAGTTTTCATATACTCAAACGTATCCCCATCTTTACTTTAAGTTAACTATAATGCTTGAAACGTGCGAGAAACACTCTGTCTAAACGAGCCACAATATTCCAGGGATCCATTTGGCAAAATATGTTTCGTCAAATTTCACTTCCCAAAAAACTTATCGCAAATTTTCATTTCCCAAAAGAATCGTTAGCAAATTTACATTTCGCATTTTAATCACTTGGTCAAATATTCATTTGGCAAATATTTACTTGCTCAATTTTTATTAAGTCAAATATACATTTTAGCAAATGCTTTATTTTGTAAAGGCGTAGTAAAGACGTAGTTTATAACGTAGGCTAGATTGGAACTGCAAGAAAAGTGGGTTAGGTTAGGTTAGAACTGTGACCCCAACAGAGCGCGAGCCGAGCGAGCGAACCGAGCGTGCCGTGGCAGCGGCCGGCGAAGTGCAGGAAATGATTTGTATGATAAAAATATAATTATTATAGAAGTTCTTACCTGTAAATTATTTGTCCAAGGTGAAAAAAACATCCATGCAGCAGTGTATTTTAGTAATTGGATCTTAAAATTAAGAATTTTAATGCAGTGAATTTAGACTCTTAAGTAAATATTTGACTACTTACCTAATACTTGGTAAAATGAAACTTTGCCATGTAATTATTTGTTAAACAATAATTTTGCCAAAATTAGTATTGCTAACTGTAAAATTGCGAAAAGCTGTTTTGCCAAATGTTTTTTTGCCAAATGAAAATTTGGGAACATACTTTGGTATGTGACACTTTGGGAAACGTTTTTTGCCAAACATTAGTAAACCCATATTCCACGATGCTACATAAAACAGGTAGACGTTTTTCTAAAACTATCCGTCTTAAGTGAAACACGTATACAGCCATTATGACGGTAGGTTGGCAAGATAAATGGTCGTTGCGGTCACGACCCCGGGATGAGAGATCGGAGACATATCTCGTAACAAATAATGTTCATCTATCGCTGTCGTGTCACGGAGACCGTGATACTGGAGACAGCCGGTTGGATCAGTTCAAACACCCTGTATATATTCCTGCTCCTATTTCCGCAGTTGCATGACCTATTTACATAAACTAATGATGACAGCGATAGAACGCCGGTTATTTTTGGGCCTGATAAGACCTATACATGGGGAAATCGCGGGGGAAAGTCCCTCTCCCCCACGATTTCCCCATGTAACGGTAAGATCAGGGGTTCAAAGGTTAAAACGTTTTAACCTTTAAACGGGTTCAACGGGTGAACTAAAGAATGGCCCCAGCCATTCTTTAGTTCACAGAACTCTTCAATATTGTCAAATCACGCTCAATTGTCTTGATTTGCAAGAAAATAGTATTTCATAGGATTGTTGGTCCATCAATATAGGGTACTAGGTGTTGCCCGCGGCTCCGCCCGCGTGGATATCGGTTTTTTTTTTTTTTATACCACTTAGGTGGCAGACAAGCACACGGCCCACCTGATGGAAAGTGGTTACCGTGGCCTATGGACGTATGCAACACCAGGGGCGTCACACTCGCGCTGCCGACCCTGAAGAAACCTTCTAATGCCCTTCTTGAAGAACCCCATATTGTAGTCGCTTGGGAAAATCATCGCGGGGAGTTTATTCCACAGCTTGAGTGTGCGAGGGATGAAGTTCCTTTCATACCGCACAGTGCGCACCGTTTCCGGTCGCAATGTGTGAGGATGAACTCCCCGCCTATGACGAGAAGTGCGATGATAGAATGTAGCTGTGGGCATCATGTCAAACAATTCATCTGAGCACAAACCATTGTATAGGCGGTAAAACACACAGTGAAGCAAAGTCTCTCCTGAGACTGAGTGGTTCCACATCGCCTGTGAGTATGGGATTACCGACGAGCCTCAACGCCCGTCTTTGTACCGAGTCGAAAGGGTCAAGACCAAGCATAGCTTATGTACTTTCCTAAGGTCTGATCTACCTCTGTACCAAATTTGATCAAAATTGCTGCAGTGGTTTAGACTTAAAAGCGTAACAGACAGACAGACAGAGTATTTCACAGGAACGGAACCAAAATTTTACACGGGCAGAGCCACGGGCGATAGCTAGAATTAAAATAACAATCTAACTTAATCGACGTCCTGACATATGTATAAAGTACTCTGTGATCCTCATTTACTTCCTCTTAGCGTTAATTCCCAGTCGCATCCGAAGCTTTCAGCTCGGAGTCTGGGGTCCGCTTTTACCAGTCTTAACCACGGATTTGACTAGACCTCGATATTTTCCGTGAAGCGATTGTCATCTGACCTCCACAACCCAATGTTAACATTAGGCGATATCGAAGTTTAGCAGTTAGACCGTTGTTTTTGGATTTTTGAGGGCTCCAACTACCCGTAACGACTGCCATAGATGTTCTCATGGCAACCGGGACCGACGGCTTAACGTGCTCTCCGAGGCACGACCAGACCAATGCAAATACTCATACTTCATTCACACAAATATTTGCACTGAGCGGGGATCGAACCCGCGCCTCCTGCGTAGCGGCCGCGTTCACTACCGCTACGCCACGGAGGCTGTCTGTGATCCTCATTTATCTCATACAAATACATTACAAGGGGCAGTCATGAAAAGATAATTATGTTATAACGGGTGGCGCAAAAGTAAAGACCCTATTTGGTTCGGCTATAACATTTTTTCTAAATTAGAAAACTAGATTTAGGTTTTTTTAAATGTATATTTGTACCATTAAATTTCGTACCATTAGGATTTAAAGATGATGTCTTTTAAATGGTGACCTCCAGAGTTGATACATTTGAGCCCTATTTATGACATTTTGCATAACTTGCCGTAACACTACCTGCGATATGTTCGTTATTTCTTGACGAATGTTTTCTTTTAGAGCTGCGAGAGTCTGTGGCTTGTTCACATACACCCGAGATTTCAAAAAACCCCAAAGAAAGAAGTCTGGACTGGTCAGATCGGGTGATCTTGCAGGCCAAGGCAAATCGCCAAAACGAGAGATAACTCGGCCTGGAAAAGCGTTTGACACAATTATTCCACGTTCTTGGGGAGTAAAACGGTCCATGTTTATTTTCAGTGTATTTTACATTTGTTCACTACACAATTTTCAACAACAGAATGACAGAAAATTTCATATAAAAAAAATAAAGGTATTTTCTTTGGTGCCACTACTTTTGCGCCACCCGTTATTATCGAAATAATATCGGAAAAAGCAATGAAATCTATTGGATAGACACATTTGTGATTAATGCCTGGCGTTATTAGCAGCTAACATAATATTTGCCCGAAAAGTTGGCTTTCCACGGTGATTCTGCAGATTAGATCACATAGTATGACGGAAGGCTACGGACAGCCACGTACGTCAAGTGATGGGAATGAAGACGCCAATGTCAAGTGATGAGATTCAGGAAGTGGTTATCATAACCTATGATTGTGTGTAACACAAGGGGCGCCATACTCGTGCTGCCAATCCTGTTAGAACTTTCTAATTCCCTTATAAAGTGACTTTCACCTGTGGTCAATTTGGTACTGTAGAAAACCCACAACATCGAACCAAAGCGAGGTCATTCCACACCCCTTCGGAATTAAGTTTCTTCTTACCTCACAATGCGCACCGTCTCCGGTCACAACTGTGGCGAGCGGTCCAATGATAGAATGTAGCTGTGGCCATTATGTTGAAAAATTCCTCTGAATATACACCATTCTACAGGCGGTAGAAACCGCATAGCGACATGAAATCGTTATATATTTTTATAAATAGCATCCACGGTGTGTTGCTCCAGGCTTCCTCTATCATCTCATTACGCATCATTCCATTCGTATTGTTTGCCTTTTATCCAAGAAGCGCCCTGGCTTGCGACCTTGACTCTTGAATAGGAAGCGTTTGATATTTTCTTTTTCTTTTTTCCGCTTTTGAGAGCGTAACTAAATACCCTTGAGTTGTGAATTCGCATAGAAAATATTCGATGGAATTCTCGGAACTTGGGTTGAATTTTTGTACGGCTGCTGGTAACACTCAAGAATTTAGTCTATATGATGATAAATAAAATTACGCAAATATTTTCAGCGAGGATACCAATGACTTATTCTAAAACTGTTTCCAACTAATTTTGAAAAGTGTTATATCAAGTAATGAACTGTAGATTTATGTTATGTAACTAATACATACTCGTGTTATCCTATCTTTGTGTCTCCTATGAATTATACTGAGAATAATACTAAATAATATCGGGCAGAGGCTGAGGGAATTCACATTTCAGGATTATTGCATAATTCTTTTAGGAGAAGAAGATTTTAAAGTGACGTACGTTTATTTTGACACCATCTTCCACATAAGACAAGTCTTACAAGAAATTAATTACACAAAGCAAAATTATAGCTAGCAGATTCATGGCTCAGACAAAGCTGCTCCAATCTAAAATCCAATGTTCTAGATAGAAATACTTTCAACCGGTTAAGATTTATGACTCACTAAAAATCTAAACTATTTTAGTTTAGATTTTTATACTTTAAGTAAAGAAAATCAGATTTGGCCTCAGAAGACAAAAGAGAGGTATTATCTTCCTGTATCGTGTAATGTCCAGATTTGGCTCGTGTCCTTTGTCAATTTTTACGTTACTTAGAACTTTAACAATGCCATTTGACAAATTATCTTACTTGTCAAAAGTCTGTGTTATTGTTGAAGAAAGTTTGATATTTTAGCTATTTTTTCTGCCAACAAAAGCCACTTTTACATTAAGGGTAAAACTTGTAGTTTTATTTTTCGTTTGTACTATTAAGGACTATATAGTGAAGTCAGTATATCAATTAAGGGTAGGAGAAGTTGATTAACATCATTATTTCAACAACTACGGACACATTTCGATCCCATTCCCAGTACGAAAGAGTCTATTGCCGACAGTCGGGTATTTATTGCAGTTGCAAGTATTATTATGCTACGATAGTCTTAGTCTTAAGGTGAGCCATGTGTTTGTCTGCTCGCCATATAGTATAACCTAGTATAACTAAAACTAAAAAGCGATAAATATAATATTAACTACCAGACAATATTGAGTACGACTTTCACATTTTGGTACATACAATGCTCTTGCGGAGTGACGACGCTACGAGTGCTACGACAGATACGCGTCGTAGACCGTCTACGAAATCATTATCAGGCATTTGGAACTAAGGTGCCTCATAGGCTATGAGGCACCCTAATATGTGACAGAATAACGCCAATTTCATACACAGTCAACAACAGAAACAGATTTACTTAAAAAGAGAAGTTGTTAGTTTCATTGATTGATTGTATTGTTATCGGAGCTGAAGGTGTGTACCAAGTATCAGATAAATCAGTTAACAGAAAGGGGGTAAAGTTTGTTTTGAATAATTTGATACTGAATTTTGGGCGTTGCACTCGTCCATAGGCCACAGTAACCAGTTTCCATCAGGTTAGCCGTGTGCTTGTCTGCGACCTAAGTGGTATTGAAAATACCAACAAGCAATATAACAATGAAGACAGCAACAAAAAGACAGTCAAAACTTCTGCATATTATGTGTAAGTACAAGTAAGCTTTTGTCGTAATGTGTAATATTTAAATTAAACGAATTCAGTATGTAGTCTACAAAAGCAGTACACCGTTTGAATGGATTCCAGGTTAAATGACAAAAGACCTGGGTACAAAGGTAATACGACAGTGCACTCTGCGTGACGGTTCTTTGAAGAACACAAATGCAAAGCTATGACAATTAAAACGAAAATGGATTTCCTAGACGATTTTTACAGTTGGGTGGTCATAGTTGTATTTTCCCACAGCGTTCTGTATTCGAAATTTAAAAAAGGACTTCTTCATAATACTGCTTGCACATTTCTTTCAAATTATAATTAAGTACTTTTCTAGAGTTTTAATAAGTTATTTAACTGAAGTAATTACGTTAAGAATTGTAAAAGTAACGGTAAAATTTTGCATCTGTTTTCCTTTTATCGTTTTTATGTATTTTTAATCATCCGCACATAAATTTTCATATAGCATAATAGTAAATTATTGGACAATTAAAATATGTACGTCATTCGTTTTTATTTCATACAAGCCTAACTTACCGTTTTGACGTTCAGTAAAAAGTAATTAATTTGAGTCAAATACCCGATTTTGGGAATAGTTTGTAGTCCATAATTGATATTTTGCAACTCTCTTTTCAAATCAAACCGAATACGGGCCAAATTGGCGTGTCCTATGCAAAAAAATGTAAATTGAATATGTCCTCCTCACCTCAATAAAGGAGGTTCACGAAACAACCGAGGTTTTTCTGAATTGAAGTGTCATCTTATCAGGAGCAGACGTCGAGCGTCATTTTAGTTTCGACAAGCTATAATCGCTTTCTATCAGATGAGCGGTACCTATATTTACATATTTATAGCCTTAGGCTGCCTTTCCACAAGAGATGTGCTATGCAGCTATGCAGCTATGCTACGAGGATGTGCTATGCAGCTATGCTACGAGGATGTAAAAGCTAAACTATGAAACTATGTGCTATCTACTGTTTCAACTGTGCACACAGCGTAGCGTAGCGAGTAAAGATGTGCTATGAAACTTCCTAAAAATATTCAAAATTCGAATCTATTCTCCACCGAACCAGCGAAAGAATCATTTTTAAATGATTTATTTTACGTTATTTAATAACTAGCTTTTGCCCTCGGCTCCGCCCGCGTGGATGTCGGTTATCGCGACCAAACATAGCCTATGTCCTTTCTCAAGGTCTAATCTACCCCTATACCAAATTTCATCAAAATCGGTTCAGCGGTTTAGTCGTAAAAGTGAGACAGACAGACAGACAGACAGAGTTACTTTCGCATTTATAATATTAGTAGGGATATATCTTATTTTTTTTAACTTGACATAATAATTGTAATATTTGACGTTCATATGTGCTCTTTATGTGCCTAAATTGAATAAATGAAATTGATTCTTTGATTCTTTGATTCATTCATAGCACATTATCATAGCACGCATCTTTCCATATAAAAAAACACAGCTTAGCTGAATCCCATTCCACCAGTGCTATGCCATGTGAACCAATGTATATGATTGTTGGATATCAAACGCGTCAATAGCAATGTAGCATAGCTTAATCGTTCGAAAAAATGTTGCCTATAGATGTTTACAAGAATATTATTAGTATTCATAAAATATTCTGACTATAAAGAAACCTATAAATATATCGACATGGCAGTAATATTTTAATGGTCGATAGCAATTAAGGGATGACCTGCGCTTTTCGGCATTGAATTTTAATCGTATTTCAGCCATTTTCGGTCCCGTGGGCGACATCGTTTGTGTTCTTTCAACAGATAAAAAAGTGCCTTATGAATAGGGTCTGACCTACGTTGAATCGTTTCCGCTTGACTTTGTACGGCATTGTTGTTCCATCAGCGTACAGTCAGCATAAAAAGTGGTTTAACATATTTTCGTCGTTTACCACTGGTAAAGATTTCTTTTTCTTCTCGGTGTTGGAGGGTCAGACGCAAATTACTCCCGTAGCAGTCACCCCAATCATGGATGAAGGGTAAATACAGTAAAGCCCGGGCTTCGATGTGCAAGTAAAACCGGGTGCTGAGTAGAAGTTAGAATAGTTGACGAGAAGAAAGCAGAGTTCCCAGTGAAGTAGTGGGCTCGCTCCCTATTACGTAGGACCATAAATCATAGTTGGCGAAATGTGGGTGCCCATACACCTCTGTCCACCCCTTCGGGGATTTACAGGCGTAAATATATATAGTAATTATGTATGCATTAACTGAGTGAGAGCCCGTGCTTCGCATACAATTTTCGGATATTGGGTTAAGTGGTAATCTCGCTTAATAATTGCTGCATTGTGTGATTAGCAGATAATTCGATTAGAGCAGTAATGCGATCAAAATAGAATCGAACGTGCATAGCTTTGAGCGTGAGTTTGCGAGGCAGTTAAACGAGGCGGTTTTTTATGCAGGTACTTTTCATTTAATGGCAGTGCCTCTGAGAACGCCATCAAGGTGGCTGCACACTGAGCAAACAAGATATGACGCGTAATGCCATCGACTCGGCAGAAGTAGAAGAATAAGCTGTAAGCAAACTCAAAATAATGTAGGTCCTTTGGGTACGGAACCCTAAAACTACCATTTTAATGTAGGGAATGAGGCTGCTAGTTGCCAAGAAAACGTAAAATAAAATGTAACAAAAAGAGCATTATACAGCCACGTTTACAAAGAGTCCACAAAGTAGATAAAACGATAAAATAGCATAACGTTTGCAGCGGAGTCTGTGCAAATATTCCTTTGAGAAATATCTCGTATTATTCCACGTACTCTTCATTTTTATTAAACCAGTTACATGATGAATTTACTGTTTTCGTATCCGATGTTTTGGTAACAAAAAATCTATATTTTCTTCTTCTTCTTAATAGCTTCTGCAGCAATTCTTCGTAATTTTGCTGATGTGAAATAAATTGTAATTTTAAATGTTATGTAACCAATAATAACTGTAGTGTTTATGTCTATGAAATAGATACATACGCTGTCTCACGTACACTTATAGTGGGGATAGCTGTCGTTGAGTCAGTCGACGATTGACAGTACACGCGTGCGGACGTGTTCCATATATACCCGTACTATTAAGTGTAGTGGTGAGCCAGTGTCTACGTATTACACTACATTACGGGGACGGAGTATTCTACAATAACCATTTTTTTTAATAAATTCATTTTTCCCTGTTGCCCGCGGTTCAGCCCGCGTGGATGTCGGTTATCGCGACAAACAGCCTATGTCCTTTCTCGGTCTAATCTACCCTTATACCAAATTTCATTAGAATCGGTTGAGTGGTTTATTTAATTATTTTACACTTTATGTACGGAATACATACGCGAGATCAAAAGTGTACACCACTTAAAATACACAATTAAAATATGACTACTATGGAAACAGTACAAAGGCGGCCTTATCGCTTTAAGCGATTTCTGCCAGGCAACCTTTAATGGTCATAATGGTTGCAGGACATGCACTTTAATGCACATAGAGGTTTCGGCGTGAAAGCGTAACAGATAGACAGAGTTACTTTCGCATTTATAATATTACTTAGTATGGATTATAATTAGGTACTTATCCTGACAAACCTACTTCTGCCACTTAGCATTTAAGCTAATGCCTCCTTTTAATCTACTTGGATCATCAAAAATCGTAAATTCAAATAATAATCGAATCAAAAAAGGTTGCCTAAGAAATCGTCGTTAGCGATAAGGCCGCACATTGTGCATTATATGTAAATATTGTTTAAATGTAGTAATAATTTTATGGTGTACAATAAAGAATATCTTATCTTATCTTATCAAATCGAAATGAAATCGATAAAAAAATTTGTTTGGTTTACCTGTCCTTTAGATATAAACGAAGCCAAGGAAATCAATTTACACTAAATAAACTCCCACCGCTCCTGGCTCTTTACTGTAAATTGAATAAAAATTGATCCTATATAAATAGATAACAGTATGAGATTGAATATTAAAAGAACTTAGTTTACCCAAGAAAGTGGGATTTGTGTAATCGCTATTCGCCTAAAAAATATTTACTGAGAAACTGTTCCAATAACTATTATAGTAAAAGATTTTTCGGTGAGGTCTCTTCAGCCCGCATTCTAGAATTAATGGTAGGTACCGTATTCAGTTCTAAATCTCGATTTATCTGAAGCCAGATTGTATACATAATCTGTCAAATCTGTCAATCTGTCTATCCATCTGACCTCAGATAAATGGAGATTAAGGACTAGGTAAGTTCTAGAATACGGGCCAGCGGGATAGTCAATTAACGAGCTCTTACGCAAGGATAATGATTATACATACATACGCTCACGCCTATGTCCCTCCGGGGTAGGCAGAAACAACAGCCCGCCATTTGACTCTATCCTTACATACTCAAGAACTTCCTCCGCTGTCGAATGATGATTAAGGTATGATTCCGTAGCCGTACGCATGCAGCAGATACAGCGTACCCATTACTTGTTATGTTCCGATACGAATAAAGGGGACCATTGAGAAGCCGTAATGAACTACGCGCATGTGTTGCGTGCGTCGACAGTTGTCGTATGCGGTCGGCTACGGAATCATATCTTATGAATGTACAAATCATAGTTTACTCGCTCGCGATCGTTAGGTAACAAACTCGCTCTCGTTTCTACATACAAGTTCATCCGTGTGAGTGACGTGGAATAATACACTCATAGCTAGAAGTATTTTACTCGTTCTGGATCTTAAACAGATTACCCACAGGACTTACTCAATACGTCTTTCATCAAAATTGGTTTTACTGTTTTGATGCTAAAGAGGCGTGGTTGTCTCTGACGTACCTATATGCTTGCTTACTCATGAAGTATACAAAATACTAGGCTATGCTCGTGGCTCCGTTCGCGTGGATGTCGGTTATGACGACTTTTGATCATATCTCTAATTCTACTTAAACGATTTCGATCGAACATACTGAAGTCTAACCAAGTTCTTTTAAACAAAAAAATACATCAAAATTCGTTTAGTAGCTTTTGCGTCTATCGTGAACAAATAGAAAAACAGACAAGAATTCCAAAAAAAAAGAAGTGTTCAGTGTCGTTAATATAGCATAAGGCAAGTTTTTTTTAAACATCTACTGTACAGTGCCCCAGCGACAATTATCTGAATTACCTAGTGAATTAGCGTATCGAGACAACGAAGTGTTGCGATTGGCAGGCTTCACACACACACACACACACACACACACACACACACACACACACACACACACACACACACACACACACACACACACACACACACACACACACACACATACAGGTTCACAGTAGGCAGGCGGCCAATGGCAATGCTCAGTTCTCTCAATATATTTACGTTATGAATTCGAATATTGTTCGTGCTCGGGTCAATGTACAGACATGACTACATTCCAATATAATGGTAGGTATAGATAGAAGGTTTTGTAAAAGATAGCGAGACCAAGTTCTAAGTGAAATCTATATTATATTATGTCTGTATACACTCCACAGCTCTCTCTCGGGACTAGACACAACACTCACTGAATGTTTGGTAATAAGTTTGCAATCCCAACGCTGCGCCAGCAATACATACTGATTTTCAGGCACATAACGTTTGATTTTATACCAACGTACAGTAAGTGCACAGCGAGAGCAGAGTACGAGTGAGAGCTCGATTAAAATCGAGTCGTTTCGGCTTTGTAGAGCGTTATCTCCCTCGCACATCAGGCTGACAGTTTGGTAAATTATAGAGTAGTAAAAACCGTTTGTGTTTCATCGTCATCTTAGCGTTGTGCCCGGTTGTATCCTAGACTTTCCAACTCAGAGTTCGGGATCCGCTGAGTTTCACTCCTCCTTTTTGTATAACTTATACCAACGGCTTTTATGGGAACGACTGCCGTCTGACTGCGAAGAAAACCTGCGCCAGAACCTCGTCCGTCAATCAGCAAGGCAATCCATCGATGGTCGTTCGGAGCTGTTAATCGGGGGCGTTAATTAACTATACGGTTTTAACTACTCTGAAAAGGTCTCAAGCTGTAGACATGATGTCTACTATAGAAATAAATGTTTTACAATATCGAAGCAAGCTATTTCTTCCCAACATGTCGACAAAAGCCTGGTTCAGTACACCAGTTGAGCGTTGAATAGCCCCTTAAATATTTTTCATCAGAATCTCGTCTTAAAATATTTATGAAGATTCATCTTAAATTTAAAGGGTCTAATTCTCCCGGCACAAAAAGGCTTTTCTATAATTCAATTAAATATTAAAAAGAATAAACAAAATTATTTGAGGAAAATATAACGCAGATCTAATTACATACGTTAATAAAAGGCCTTTGAACAACTTGAGCTCTATTTTGGATTTAATATAGATCTTGGTTTAATCACCATCTTATAATTCTTTATCTTCAAAAAGAAAATTAGTAGCCGGAATTACCTATTCGTTTTTCCCCTCTTCATTCTTAATTCTTTATTGCAGAAACATACATGAAGAAAATTACAAGAAATATGGAAAAACGCGAGCTTAACTGAACTCATATTGATGAGTTCTCTTCCAGCAAACTTTTGTATAGTAGAGAAGTAGTTCCCCTCCATAATAATAATCTTATAATAAACTTCATTTAGAAGGAAATCATGCGTAATGCCTCGTATTCATTGGCATTGGTGTTCTACAAGTTCAGCAACATTGTGCAACTCGCGCGATGTTGCCAGCTGACGCGCAACATGACGCGCGGCTTGTCTGTTTGCAATTGTGTTACATGGACGGACAACATTACATCACATTTGCTATGCAACGTTGTTGAAAATTGCGTAACAAAAACGGTTACAAGGCTTAAATTGGCGAATGGCCCTTAAAGCTGTACTTAAAGGCATTTTCCAACAAAAACTTCACTTCCTTCGCGTAACATAATAAAATTTTGTGGCTGAGAAATTTTTGAGTAACGTTATTAAATTAAGCGGTTATGAAACTCTTTTGAGGATAATAAAATGTTTTTCACCTTGTTATGTCTTGTTCGTTATTTATATTGAAAGTAACTATTGATGTATTGTATATAATAGTGTTAGGGAAAATGGGTGAAACACACAGAAAGGCAGACAGATCACCCGTCCGGTTCTCAGCGTCCCCTTTTTTATAGCACTTAGGTCGAAGACAAGCACACGGCCCACCTGATAGAAAGTGGTTTACGCGGTCTATGGACGAATTCTACACCAGGGAGTCACACTCGTGCTGTTCTGTTCTTAAAGGGTCGAACCCTTTAAGAACAGAGATATTTTGTGCCATCAGTGAAGAAAACAAGCAGAACAAGCCTTCATATAACAATACCCCTTAAAAAGTACCTACTTTGAAGACCCCTTTAAAGTTTTGCTTGTAACAGAGGTATGTAATGTTTCAAAGTTCTTCAAGACACGTCTCTGCTAAAATGTGTCAGACCCGAATACCGAATGGTGGTTATATTACGGAGGCCGCGCACTAAAGTATCAAGCTTACAGCAAACTTTTTGCAAAATTTTGTACTCCTCAAGAGTTTAATGTAATATTATGTATTTATTTTGTCCTCACAAAAAAATTATATATCTGGTACAAGAGACAAAAAGATACATGACAAAGGCAAAAGCGATACTCCTGATACATTAAAATGTATCCTTTGTAAGAAGCTGGTGTCGTATTAAATCAAGAAAATCTGTGCTACGGACCTACGGAACACCAGGAGAATGAGTACGAGAGAGAGAGAGACAGAGAGAGAGCGTACTATCAACCGACAGCGAGAGAAAATGAAAGAGCACGAGACGAGAGCGAACGAGATACCGTCGCCAGCGCTCATGGTGGTATCTTGCCCGCTCTTAGCTAATGCTCTTTCTTTCTCTCTTCTTTTTTCTTAGCAAAAGCTACTGTTTGCATAGCTTGCTGCTTTGATTTACGGCAGAGGTCCCTATAACCCGATTCCCGCCAGCTTGTCTTTGTCCCGCCTTTATCCTACATACATCTTGAGCTATACTACGTCAACGCTTATTAAGCAAGTATTACGTGTACAGTGAAGGTGGCAAAAAGAGATACATCGGTAGGCACAAACCAAGTTGCATGGTGCATGACAAACTAGCTAGAACCAAGTAAAAAAATCTTTCCTTTTGGAAATTTTCACCCTTCACCACCGGTGTGCAGCCTCCTTTACAAAACATCGACATAATAACAAGCAGAATTGTTATAATAAACTGCTATTGTTCGTTATACAAATTGAATAATTTGATAAATGATTCAATTTAAACAATAATGGCTCATTACTGTGCAATGTAGAATTTCGTATTCAACCTTAAATTATATTTCGTATCGCAATTTGAGTAAATTACACGTATATACGAGTTATATGTAATAATATATCATGCAGGTATTTATATTATATCTAGTCCCTATGGTCCGATGGGTGTATGAGGTGTCATGAAGATACTCGGAACCCAAGTCAACCTCACGTGCTGGCAGGATGTACAGCTACAAGGGTCGCTCCTGTAAAAAATAATATAAATGTTACCTCTGTTTCCTTTCTCTGCGTCTCTGCGTCTCTGACCGCAGAGGTGCGTCGATAGCATATTAAATTTTAAAAGCCCCTGACGTATCTGTATAGATAAAAAAAAAATCCAAATAAAAAAAATTTTAATAAAGAGTAGGAAAACAGTCCTTTAAGCGGGGCGTGATAAAGCATCTAAAGAGTCCGTCGTCATTGTGTGAGAACCACCATTTTAATTTTTTTTTTAACTGTAATTGTGTGACCCTCTTTCCTGAGACTTTGCCTTTAACTTACCATTAGACGAGGTGAAGTCATATTGACGTGTCCTATATAAAAAAAACTCTTGAGTATTGAGCTAGAGTGATGTTATGAAAAGTAAGAAAAGGATAAAATATAATGAACATAAATTGGAACTCCAATTTATGTTCATTATATCGTACGAAATAAAAAATATATTCTCGTATTTACTTTCATCAACCCAATATCATACATATATGAGCATTGATCTCGCTAGGCTCAAAAGGCCTGTAATGTAATTACAGATAATAAGTATTACGAGTTCTTCGCTCAAATCGGAAGTCTCTTCTCCACTCAAAACTCATTATTATAATACCGGGAAATAAATTAGTTAAAATAATAGCGACATATTTCAAATTAATAGACCGTGTTAGTAGGGTAGGTAAATATTATACGGGGTGTTCCTTAATGTTATTACAATATTCATGACGCGTTTCCAAGTATTTATGTTTATACAGGAGGTTTATAGTACATTAATTTTCTGCTTCGTCTGTTTGTGATGAGGTTAGAGATGGGCGTTTTCGTCATTTTTTGTCATCGATACGCATCGTTGTTAAGGAAACGGTATCCGATGCCGGCATCGTTTTTTATGGCATCGATTCCAACCAACTATGTATGGTTGGCGGTTGCGATTTTACTATTAGATAAGATAATAAGTGATACGATATTTAACGATTAACGTTACGACTTATAATTTTAATAAACGTAACAACGGATCCCTGAATGATAAAAAAAATTGAACATAAGTTAGTTAATATTAGTCTTCACAAAAGTGGAGTTAACATTAAGAAAAAATATTTTTTCTAATTTAGATAGAACTCGATAGGCGAGTTCTACGTTCATTCAAAATATAAACGGCTTTAGAGAATATCCGTTCGCTTGGTAGGTACACATGTTATGACAATATTGCATTTTGAACGGTATATTTCTGCCAAAGTCGGGTATATTTTGCAGTGACGAAGCCACCAATCAGTGGGATCGTTCCACTTCCCATCAAGACCTTGCCGGCGTAAAATATCGTCGTCCAAGTATAATCGCATTTCTCTGATTGATTTAGATAATGGCATACCCGGCACTCTAGTGTTGCTTAGTTGTTGGTCAACTTTATTCCACACACTCGATCCACACTCGATTCGCGCTCGGCTCGGTGATGTTCGTAGGTAGGTATCGGATGTTGAGGGCATCCGTTTTTCAATATCTCGGCATCGGATGCCGGCATCGAGTACTGGCATCGTTGCTCAAAAACGTTTTTACAAAAACGACCATCTCTAGATGAGGTTCAATTTTCGGATAGAAAATTATGGTAAGTATAAGTAAAGTTAAAGCCATAACAGTTTAATTTCTTTTACAACACACCTGCTCATAACAGTGATATTATTTTACCGCAATTAAGCACGGAATGACACCTATTATAAAACTGTGACTTTTTCATTACTATTATTCACAAAAGTGAGTTATAGATTCTTTTTTAAATTTTATAGGAAGTGTCTATAATTGTCTATGTTCTTAAAAAAGTTTTGATACAAAAATAACGTGTTTAATAGTACGAATAAATTAATACGCCTATTGTATGGTCATTTGATGCATTTTCGTATTTAAATAAATAATTTCAACTTGTAATACATACTTGTGTAATAAACAAAATTTTCGCTCAAATTTAACTTTTTTTTTTCTCTAAGTACAGAAAAAAAAAAACAGAGTAAAAAAAAGTTAAGTTCAAACCTCATTTTTTTTTAAATATGGTCGACCGCCATTGTTAAATGCGCGCGCATAGGAAAAGGAATTAATTTGTAGTATTGTTTATTTAGTATTTGTAGTATTATTTTATTCGCAAGTGTGTTGTAAAACGTCGTATGGCACGTGTGAGCATGATGATTACCGTCCTCGGCTGTCTTAAGACCCTCGCCTGGCGGCTCGGGTCTCAATGGCGCCTCGGCGGTAATCACCAACGTTGCTCACTTGTACCATAATGTACTATTACAACACACCTGCTCATAACAGTGATATTATTTTACCGCAATTAAGCACGGAATGACACCTATTATAAAACTGTGACTTTTTCATTACAAATGTGAGTTATAGATTCTTTTTTAAATTTTATAGGAAGTGTCTATAATTGTCTATGTTCTTAAAAAAGATTTGATACAAAAAATAACGTGTTTAATAGTACGAATAAATTAATACGCCTATTGTATGGTCATTTGATGCATTTTCGTATTTAAATAAATAATTTCAACTTGTAATACTTGTGTAATAAACAAAATTTTCGCTCAAATTTAACTTTTTTTTTTCTCTAAGTAAGGTAACTGTACCAATGCTCGACACTTTAAGGAAAAATAAAATTTCAATCTAAAAAATTTAACAAATTAATTACAGCATGGTCGTTACATTCTTTTTTAACTGTTACAGCAACAATTACACATTAACTTTTGCCCATAAAATCTTTAAAATCTATCATACTTTTACTTTAAATTAAATTATTATGCACTTGGTCGAAAACACCAATGCTAGACATCATTGTCCCAATGGTCCAAGTATGTCAATAACTTCAATATTTATAACGTTTATACTAAAATTAGTAATAATCATAACTTATAAACAAAAAAATCACACCTATAAAAATCAGTACCCTTGGCAAAAATCTTAAGAAATAACACGACCGTGTTCACGGAGTCACATTATTTGCTGTCAACAGTCTTTCTAAATGTACTTCGGGTGGTGTTGCGAATATTTGAACATATCTTATAGATACCATTAGGCATCTTTTAAGTCAATAGTCTTATAAAACAAATGGATAATTTTCTCAAAATACTGGGTTTTGTTCGAAAGTGTCTAGCATTGGTACAGTGTCGAGCATTGGTACAGTTACCTTACAGAAAAAAAAACAGTAAAAAAAAAGTTAAGTTCAAACCTAATTTTTTTTTAAATATGGTCGACCACCATTGTTAAATGCGCGCGCATAGGAAAACGAATTAAGTTGTAGTATTGTTTATTTAGTATTTGTAGTATTATTTTATTCGCAAGTGTGTTGTAAAACGTCGTATGGCACGTGTGAGCATGATGATTACCGTCCTCGGCTGTCTTAAGACCCTCGCCTTACGGCTCGGGTCTCAATGGCGCCTCGGCGGTAATCACCAACGTTGCTCACTTGTACCATAATGTACTATTATACGAGCTTTCCGGGGATGCACCGGAAATAAAATTAGGTATATTTCTATCACTTGTATTCGAAAAGTGTCACTTAGTTCCTCTATAAGTTTGATTTGAATTTGGAACATTCATTGAAATAGAACTCAAATTGTTTGAATTACTGGCTGGCACGGCACGCACCCTTGTTAACTAAAAACAACAAAAGCGCGAATAACATCTCTGTTCCTGTAATTATCAGTACATATTTTCTAATAGAAAGGGAATGAAAAGTAGAGCATAATGAGTCGAGAGCAAATTATTTTTCCCTCGGGCGATGTACTTTCAATCGCCACGCTCGGGATTCTATTCTAGAATCCTTCGCTCCGCTCGTGGTTCAAAGTAGCGCCCTCGCCGTAAAATACTCTTTTGCTCCTTTGTTATACAATCTTCTATTATATGGTTGTATTGTTAAGCGGACCCTGGACTCCTAGCGACCCGGATTAACGCAAGGATCATGATGATGATCCTTGCGAACTCCAAGTAAGTGGGTAAGGCCAAAATACTTTAATTCTCCATACAAATATTATTGATATGATTTTGATAAAATTGGTACTTACATTAGAGATTGGGAATAGACATCATAGGTTATTTTTAGTCGCGACAACCACGGCGGAACTGCTTATAACAGCTACTTAGTTTCTTATATTTTTCTAAAACCATAATAATTTAACCTTCAAATACTCCTAAAAATTTATAAATGAAGCCTGAAAATACCGCCCGCCATAATAAGAAAATGTACGAGACAATGTTTATAATAAATTAAGTTTGTATCATGTTACGTTCTAAAACGAAACTTGTAATAAAGATCATCATAATTATATCTTATAATGACACTTAATGTTATCTTTTCCTTTTATAGCAGGAACAAGGTAATCTTTTATATAACTACGCGGCTACAGAATCCTTAATTGGTTAACAAATAATCGGTTGTTTCTTTAGAAAATATATACTTCTACTTACCTTTGTAACCGTAATACAATAAAGTCGAAACCCAATCTTGGACCTAACAATCCAGACATGATACAGTAATGAGGAACACATAAAAATCCTCTGTATTATAGACTAGCTTTTGTTGCGGCTCCGCCTGCGTGGATGTCGGTTATCGCGACCAAACATAGCCTATGTCCTTTTTCAAAGTCTAAACTATCCCTATACCAAATTTCATCAAAATTTGTTCAGTTGTTTAGGCGTGAAAGCGTAACAGACAGACAGACAGACAGAGTTACTTTTGCATTTATAATATTAGTATGGATTACCCTATACAACTCTCAGCTTTGCTCTTAGGTAATATCGAAGTCGAAAAAATCTTCTTCTTCATCCTAGCGTTAGGTAATCCCAGTCGAATCCGAAGCCATAGTCATAATGCATACAAATATTTGCACTGAGCGGGGAACGAACCCACGCCTCCTGCGTAGTGGTCGCGTTCACTACCGCTTTTTCAGTTATAAAGCGCAAGAAAAATACTGGCTCCACACATTCCTTTCCTCTCCAGTATCCAGCCTGCACATCCCAAACTTATCATCGATCACGCATACCAACCTATCAATCAGAATGTTGGCATACAATTTCCGCACCACACTTGGGAGGCAGATGCTCCGATAATTCCGACATTTTCCTCCGCGCCTTTGTATATTGAGAATATAATAATAGAATCATATTTTTTAAGTCTGACGTCGAAAAACGATTGGCGTCAAAAAGTTAAAGGGTAAAAAGGCCGTTATTTTTATGGTTAAAATTGTTAACGAAAGCTTTACTATATTTAAATAAAATTATATTTTTAGTGCGTGTTTGATATTGATTTATTATTTTTAATGATATTTTGTAAAATGTATATCAAAATCTACACTAAAACTTTAAAAAAATATTATTATTTAATAAGATCTATATAATAATCCTTAAAATGTTTTTTTTTTTTTTATACCACTTAGGTGGCAGACAAGCACACGGCCCACCTGATGGAAAGTGGTTACCGTGGCCTATGGACGTATGCAACACCAGGGGCGTCACACTCGTGCTGCCGACCCTGAAGAAACCTTCTAATGCCCTTCTTGAAGAACCCCATATTGTAGTCGCTTGGGAAAACCATCGCGGGGAGTTCATTCCACAGCTTGAGTGTGCGAGGGATGAAGTTCCTTTCATACCGCACAGTGCGCACCGTTTCCGGTCGCAATGTGTGAGGATGAACTCCCCGCCTATGACGTAAGATTCTAATATAATATTTTTTTAAGAGTTTAATATAATATTCTTAATATGTATAGGTATAATAAGTATAATAATTCTTCATAGTAACTACTCGCTCAGACAGATTTTGTATCTTACAGAATAAGTAATGCCTAGGTGCCCTGGGATCTTATTCTATTAAGTCTACTTACAGATAAAAGTGAGCTTAAAGTTCAAATGTAGATACTCTAATACCTTTGGGTTCTAGTTCAAAGTGAATTTTTTACACACACAAATTTTGAATAATATTCTAGTCTTTGTTAAAAATACTGTAATTACTTTTATGAAAAGAAGTCTTGTCTTTGAGAGAGCAACAATGAGTGTTTTGTGTACAAAAACAAAACAAAAATAACAGTTATTTCACAGTGATAAATGATGTGAATTTGATATAAGGACGGTCGTTATAAAAATACTCTTCTTCGAGTCGATGGCTGATCTGTTATAGTATATAGGTTACTAGCTGATCCGGTGAACTTTGTACCGCCATATTTTTTAGACTAAAATTATATATATATTTCAAGACTAAAATTAGCCAAATCGGTCCAGCCGTTCTCGAGTTTTAGCGAGACTAACGAACAGCAATTGATTTTTATATATAAGACTAGCTGACCCGGCGAACTTTGTACCGCCATAATTTTTTTAGCCCGCTTAAACCGTTTAAACCCTCCCTGGACATCCACGAATATTTTAAGACTAAAATTAGCCAAATCGGTCCAGCCGTTCTCGAGTTTTAGCGAGACTAACGAACAGCAATTGATTTTTATATACAGGGCGTCCCACGGCGATGCCACATGGAGGGCAAGTACCTTAAATCCTTAAGTTGGCGCATTTTACTTAAAGGAGACATCATTTTATTTTTAAAAAGAAACAAAACTGCATTCAAAGATTTTTTAAAATTCGCTTGCCACACCCGGTAATCGAACCGACTAAAATCCGAAAAAGTAACATCCTGTATTTTTATGGCATCAATCGATAGTGTCAATCAAAAGGATCAAATCTCTCTAAGAAACATGGTAAATTAAATGAAAAGAAGTCCTTGAAACCTAAACTTATAAATTCAATTTGGCAGAATAAAACACTTTAACTCAAAGTTCATCCATCCATCTGATACCATATTAACAATGAAATTCCATATTTAAATCACTTTTCTTTTTTTATCGTGTGGAGACCGCTGCATCAATCGATAAGGTCAATCAAAAGGATCAAATCTCTCTAAAAAACATGGTAAATGAAATGAAAGGAAGTTCACAAAATCTTAACTTATAAATTCAATGCAAACAGACACAGCAATTTTACTCCAGGAACCATCAGATAAGGTATCTTATAAGGTCAACACTAGAGATATCTTTGATGAAATTTATTTAGTAAAATAAGTACATACTGAATGAATTAACTTCGTTACCTGTTTAGAATGTAACTTTATTAGGTAACTGCATGAGGTTATGTAGGTAGGGTAGGTAGTAATTTTTAGGTGCCTGATTAGAAACCTGCACGCGGTGTACCCTGGGCAACGAAGATGGCGAGTGAATTGCCCTATTGGATCAATTTATAACCTGTCAATTGAGACGGGCGGCGCGGCGCGGCGTACGGTTTTAGTCGGTTTGAGTTCGAGATACCTAAATACTACTGCTGACCAGCAGCGGTCTCCACACGATAAAAAAAGAAAAGTGATTTAAATATGGAATTTCATTGTTAATATGGTATCAGATGGATGGATGAACTTTGAGTTAAAGTGTTTTATTTTGCCAAATTGAATTTATAAGTTTAGGTTTCAAGGACTTCCTTTCATTTAATTTACCATGTTTCTTAGAGAGATTTGATCCTTTTGATTGACACTATCGATTGATGCCATAAAAATACAGGATGTTACTTTTTCGGATTTTAGTCGGTTCGATTACCGGGTGTGGCAAGCGAATTTTTAAAAATCTTTGAATGCAGTTTTGTTTCTTTTTAAAAATAAAATGATGTCTCCTTTAAGTAAAATGAGCCAACTTAAGGATTTAAGGTACTTGCCCTCCATGTGGCATCGCCGTGGGACGCCCTGTATAAGACTAGCTGACCCGGCGAACTTTGTACCGTCATATTTTTTTAACCCGCTTAAACCGTTTAAACCTTCTCTGGACATCCACGAATATTTCAAGACTAAAATTAGCCAAATCGGTCCAGCCGTTCTCGAATTTTAGCGAGACTAACGAACAACAATTGATTTTTATATATAAGACTAGCTGACCCGGCGAACTTTGTACCGCCATAATTTTTTTAGCCCGCTTAAACCGTTTAAACCTTCCCTGGACATCCACAAATAGGTATTTCAAGACTAAAATTAGCCAAATCAGTCCGGCCGTTCTCGAGTTTTAGCGAGACTTACGAACAGCAATTGATTTTTATATATAAGAAGATAGAAGAATATAATAGTCTTCCTCATCCTTGCGTTTATCCCGGTCGCATCCGAAGCTTTCACCTCTGAGTCTGGAATCCGCTTTTTCTGTCTAACTGCTTGTTTGGCTGAACATCGACATTTTCCGTGAAGCGACTGCCATCTGCTCTCCTAGACTAATAGCAATTCGTTGGCATATTGTAGAATACAATTATGCATGTATGGGATTATCTGACACGTATTTTGAAGGATGAGGGGTTAGACCGCAGTCCCTACCGATTTCTGACCTCTTCTTCTCCATTCTTCCATTGTATGTAATATTGTTCTGTGTGTGCATAAATCTTAAATAAATAAATGAATAAATGAAGTTTATGACATACATTGATGACTCTACTAACGCAGGACACTTGCGACCGGCCCATATAGTCCCATTTTGTTATATTCTCCTTGCAGCAGCCAATTTGGGCAGACAATTGAATAAGTTTCAACTTAGCCACTGGAAATCATATCCAAGCGGCAGGTTCGCGTTAAGTCTAATGAAACGTGCTAAAAACGCCCCTCTAGACAAATGGCAATTCGTTTGTAGTACAGAATGATCAATATAGGTACATATATCAATGCTTAAAAAATTAAAGCTTCGGTGGCTTAGTGGTTAAGGAGTCGGCCTTACGATCGAGAGGTCCCGGGTTTGAATCCTGACCATTACACTACCGATGTGTACCCACACCTAGCATAAGCAATTTAGCTTAGTTGGAGGCGTTAAAGGGAGTATTAGTAATTTCGGTTGCTAATATTCCTTTTAATAAAAAGAAAACCTATTTTAAACCCATACATTGATCGTTCTAATATATTCTATTCTACAAAATATGAATTGCCACTTGTGGATGCTTGTCTCATACAAAGACCAACAACAACTCGCCGTCCTAAAGTACCGTCGCTCACGACCCCTTAATGAGCAAAAAACATACTTACCTACTCAAAATTCAATATAATATTTTACGTCGAAACGTGACTAATCGCTTAATCGCCTTTGAAAATATTCTAAAAGGTGGTTTAATTAAATTTTCCTCGATCTATTTTCCTCGCTTTTATCGACAATTTCGACGTTGTTAAAGTCCTTTAGTTGAACGGGACGGCCTGATAAGGGGTAGGGTAGACCATTGTTAGGAACACGATGAAAGTATCAATGGATTATGGTATCAAGTACTTTCCTTGGCTAATACTTTTGTTTTCGCTTTTTATCTCATTGTATATTTTTAATCGTATCAGGATTAATTTTCGCCGCATTTATTAAATCACGTTTTTCGAATTTTTATATTTAGCTTGCTTATATTTTTTTAGTATGAACATAGTCTAACGAACTCTTTCATATACCTACGTATTTACGTATTGTTCTTGTTTGACCCTTTACCTCTTTGAAGAACAGTTGTCATCATTATCTGATCGATCTCTATTGCCTCCGAGGCGTTCACCACAGAGTCTGAAGTCCACTTAACAATTTTCATGTTTGGCTTATTTTTAGGTAAAATAAGCCTTACAGGATTAACAGGTCAGAAGTCGGTAGTGACTGCCGTCTAACCCCTTACCCCCGACAGGAAAGTTTGAGCCAGAGGCCTCGCTCGTTGATCGTTGATGCCTATCAGTTAGCAGCTAAAGTTAGCTTAACCCCCGAATATTTCAATAGGACCCCATACCTCTTCTTGGTCATGCTTTCTATAGAAACGATACGGCACGGATAAGGCGCGCACGCGATTACAATTATAACTTTTTTTTATCGTGCAAAATAACCCCACGGATACCTCCCCCTATAGATAGATAGACTAAAACGCACGCCGTCTGTGGGCCGTCGGTTGCCGAAGGTGAGATTGTCGTAGCCATATCCCTCGTGCCCCGGCCACCCCAGGGCCATATCTCTCGATCTGGCCCTCTTCCGGTGTGGGGACCAAAGAGTCCCCAACTCGCCCCCGGTTATGGAGAGGCACGGAATGCGCGCCGCGGCCTGCTTCTGCTAGGGTGACAGGTGGCTCCACCCGTCACTCCCAGGCCCGCGCTCATGGGGGACGGAGGTCATTCTGCGACCTCCGACGCCCGAGTTGCCGCCGCTCATCGCGCGACAACTAGTAGCTTACAATTATAGCTGTGTTTGTCATCAACAGTACAATACAGTACAGAACAGTAAAATAGTGTCTCTAGTCACCCCGCGAACATAGCTGCTGAAAAGTGGCCTAAAAGTCGGACTAAAAGCAAATAATAACAAATAAATCACGATAGAATCCTTTAAAAAGTGGTTTTATTTCAATGAGTGACATTCGCGTAAACTTTAAAAAATATCAAGTAAAATAGTGATTCGAAAGCACAAAATATTAACTTGTATTTATTTTATTGAATAATTCGTAAACTTGGAGGAATCGACGGGAACTTAAGTTTAGTGTTACTTCAAAAGCGTTATATCAAAGTTAACTCCAAAACACAAAGAAACTTCTGTAATGGGTTACTGAGCATTTTGTGATTGTCTCCCATTTCAAAGACTTCAAAATCATTAATTTAGGGAGCTTGCCCGAAGTTTCAAAGTAGGTAATATGTTTTGAAACAATTAAAGATAGAAACGGAGAAAACATGGCAATAAACATACTATCGCGTTTTAAAGACTACGATAAGAAAATAAATGAGTTAGCAGTAAAGTTGTGAAGTTAGTAGAATGTAAATATCCATGTGGTGACGGTGAAAGAATAATTGAATATTACCACCCCATCTCATCCGAAGGGTGCCGTAAGAGGCGACTAACGGAAAAATAAGCAGACGATTTCACTGCGAGAGAAGGAAATCTCGAAATAAAACCCTGTGCCGTCTAACCAGCGTGCAGCGTGGAAACAGTGGGCCAAAGCCTCCCAACATGGGAAAGGCTTACTTCCCGCACTGGACTGCGATAGGCTAATTGATAGCAGTGAAGAGTGATTGACATACCAGAAAGCTTACCATTTAAGTTACCTACATCTGAAACCAGTAATCGAGCTCAATAACGACGTATGACACTTCGATCGATCGAAACCAAAATTTCCAATGTCTCGTTCGTATTTCGCGCTGGCCCGACGCTTCGGTTGTTGTTAACTAAGCTCTCAACAGACAGACGGATAACAAAGTGATGTGAGAGTGTCGGAAAGAGTGCCGGAAAATATTGACATACCTACTTGGGTTATGTAGAGTGTTTTCTCGACGCACATCGAACTGACAGTTTGGCACCTTTATAGTGTAATTAAATCCGTATGTATTTATAAAATATTGTAATTTAATTATAGCTTCGGTTTCAACTACTCTAAAAATATATCAGACATGTACTGTGCACCGGATAGGGCACGCCATTGCACAGTACGTTCTGCCCCCTAAACAAGTGGCAATTCGTTGCTCGGCGTATCATGGAATAGAATGACGAATGTATAGGAATTGACGTTTTTGACGTTCGTTGACGCCTGTCATATACGTCAAATTCCATACATTTGGCATTCTATTCTATAAAACGCCGGCCGACGAATTGCCACTTGTTTAGAGAGTCTGAAGTGATTCGAAAGCGTTCGCTTCCAAAAAAAAACGAAGTAGGTAATCCGATGACTACTGTACGTTCCTCAACAACATCATAACAATACCAGACAATACTCAGCAAGATATTTAATACGCACCTAATTTCCGTGGAATTACTTATTAAAATTCAGTCCATTGTCTTAGCACTGAAATAAATGAGGTTTTCGCAACATTTAAATTAGAAATGAAATTATGAACCTTGTTAATAAACTTTTACAGTGAGTACAAAGATGATATTTTAGCCGTAAAGCCTGAGAGACAGAGACAGTACAGTAAATAAAATACGATGGAGGGAGAAGAAGACAGTGCCACAGTATCATAAAGTAAGTTGGAGCTTCCTGACCATGGGTACCTACTTTTCCTCTTAATGAAGATTGCATTTAGCAGAAACGATTACCATTGGTATCTTTTTGCTATTTTCGTTATTAAATGTGTTTGAAATACTATCTATCTGTTGCTAGCTGTTGCCTACAAATACAGCTGCAAGACATTCCATCTTATCCATGAATAAAAAGTAGCCTATGTTACTCCAGACCAGACTGTAATCTCTACCTACCAAATTACAACCAGAAGATGCGGTCACCCTAGCAGAAGCAGGCCACGGCGGCGGCGCACATTGCGTGCCACCCCATACCCGGGGGCGAGTTGGGGACTCCGTGGTCCCCACACCGGAAGAGGGCCAGATCGAGAGATAGGGCCCTGGGTCGGCCGGGGTGCGAGGGATATGGCTATGACAATCTCACCTCCGACAACTGACGGCCCACAGACGGCGTGCGTTTTAGTCGGTTCGAGTCCGACATAACCTCCTCCTCCGGCCCCGGCGGGGGAGGTATCCGTGGGGATTTTTCGCACGATAAAAAAAAAGATGCGGTCAACCGTCTGAGCGTAATTGAGTAACAATTTATCCAAACATAGAACCAACATAGAACCAAAGTTACCGACATAGCTCTCAGAATAAGTAGGCTAAAATGGCAGTGGGCTGGCCACATCTGTCGAAGGACTGATAGCCGTTGGAGCAGACGGGTCCTAGAGTGGAGACCGCGAGAAGGAAAACGTAAGGTGGGACACTCCCAGGCCAGGTGGACTGACGACCTGCGAAGGGTGGCTGGGACGGACTGGATGCGGAAGGCAGAGGATCGGCAAACGTGGCGCGTATTGGGAGAGGCCTATGTCCAGCAGTGGACTGCAATAGGCTAATTGATTATCCAAATGTCTTCACAAACTTTCACATTTATAATACGTATTAGCAGTATAGGATTAATCTTCATCTTTTCAGAGCTATCTTTGAAAATCCCTTTTAGAAACCGCAGCAAGTGAAAATTCTTCAAATAAAATATAAAGAATAGATCCCTGTTATCGTCACCCGAATGCCTGAACCGCAAACCCCGAGAGCAAAAACCTGCCTCAGACCTCGTCCGTCAATCCATAGGTATTTATCTTGAAGATGAGGTTGGTTTAGCTCCCGAGAGATCTTGATGGAGACCCATACACCCTTTCAACCATATTAGTCTATACAACAATGTATGTAAATTCTCTATCTAAATTAGACATTAATACTAATATGGGTATTAACTTAATATGGGTATATGCATTGGTCTAAAAAAACTGTCGATCCCGGTTGCCATACTTACAGTAGAACTCAGAAGTGCAGTAGCAATCCTACGTAACTATAGCGTCAACATTCTAGCGCTACTTGTGACCTTTTTCTTTTAAGACAATTTACACACACACATAAATTGTTCTTCCGTAGGAATATTACCGATAATTTTGTTGTTACTACTTAAGCAACCCGTGGCCGAGTGGTTCTGTCATGAGGTTAATGGAAATGCAAAGGTTGATGGTTCGAATCCTACGATTTTGCAATAACACTTGTTGTGTTTCATTCATAAATTAATATCAGGTTGATGAATAAAATATGTTTCTTAAGTAGAATTTATTAATTGTTAAACTTTAGCAAAGATCAACATAAAAATATGTAAAAAGTATGCCAACTTCATGCAAAATTACTTTATCAATATTTGAAATTATATTTTTGTCATAAATATAAAAAATCGGTATAAGCTGGAATCGAACCACAAATATCTCTAATTACTGTGAATCAATAGTATCTTGCTTCAGCCACTTAGCTATCAGTTAATTTACTAGGTTGGTAAATTACTGTATTAGTATCTAATGACACACACACATAATTAATTAATTATGTAAACGCGGCGCGGCGGCCGCACGCCACACCATTTTGAGCCTTGTTGTGCTAATGCACTTATGAGCTCTGACTGTACATCTATGGTCATCTATGACCATAGCGGCAGATGTGTCTTGATGAACCTTGGCGATGGTGCTGCTTCTAACGACTGCCAGCTTGACTCTTTTACGGCTTCACCGAGCCTGACTGACCAGTAATCAGTCGTTACGGATAGTTGGAGCCCTAAAGAGTCCAACAACTGGTCTAGCTGCAATGCTTCGATATCCACCATTGGGTTGTGGAGATCAAAGGCATTCGCTTCACGGCAATATTGAAGTTCAGCAAAATCCACAGTTACACTGGTAAAGCGGACCCCAGCCACCGAGGTGAAAACTTCAGATGCAACTGAGATTAAAGACTGGGATGAAGAAGAAGCAAAATAATGTATGAAAATCCAAATTGTATATTAAAATCAGTCTAAATTAGCACAAGTCTATAATATTGATTTCTGAAACAACCGCTGTAACCTCAAGGCAGTTTCTCTTAAATTAAGCATGATTTTGTTACGAGGGAATTTCTTATGAAAGGTAGGTACATATTCGGTGAATTTGCCTTGAAGGCTTGTAAAAGTATGTTCGTCATTGATTCTGCTTGGTATTTGCAGTAACCTTGAGTATAAGATTACGTTTTAATATTTAGATGCTTCCCATCCGACAGACATTCAACTACATGTCACGATGTATTTTTCACAACAACGCGATATTATATCTTCGTAGAAGTAAGCCTGATTAACGAGCTCCACATGTGTTACACCAAGGTCGGACGTTACCGTCGTTAAACTACGTTCCTGCGTCATGTTTAAGCGGAAAGGCAAACGTTGAAGACTGGGGGTTACTATGAGATATACATCCGAAATTTCGAACCCGAGCTAAACACGAACGAAAAAGTATGATTCCGCAGGTGGCCACAACAGTTACTGCAGACGCACACAGCAGATACGCGTAATTCATTGCGGCTTCTCAATGGTCCCCTATATCCGTATCTTCTGGATACGTCTGCATTTTTGTCGTATGTGGTCACCTTCGGTACCTAAAGACGTTACATTAAACGTAGCAAGATAATAGAGGTGTTAGTTCGAGCCTTAAAACGTCCGACGACCAGGCCCTCGATTCTGGTAAAGCAAAACCACTGTCATACCACAGACACTGCAAAAGATGGTATTAAATTTTAGACTTTATTTGTATGGTCTTAAAATCCAAAATTAAATGAAAAGAGTTTTAGTTTCATTACACTCTGTCATTTCTTTACAAGAAGTCATTTAATTTCAGACTTTAACGTCATTTCTGTAAAGTATAAAATTAAATTTAAAAAATTTACAGTGTAGGTGGTACGATAGTGGTTTTGCTTTGCAGTATCGAGGCCTTGGCCTACTACAGAACCTCGATATCACCAATGGATTGTGGAGATCAGATAGCAAACGCTTCATGGAGAATATTGAAGTCTGGCCATTTCGTAGTCAGACTGAAAGATAAAAAAACTGATTTGAGACAATGTTCCGAGGATGAAGAAATAAAATTCGGTCTGCAACTTCGTTTCATGGTAAATTTGAATTGAATTGAATTAAATTCTTTGGACCGTGAATGCAAAATTCCGAAGTTCTCACTCAGTCTAATGGTTCTCGGGTATGTCGGTTACGAATCGCAAGTACAGGAACAGATTTTATTGCAGTAAAAGTTGAAACCGCTTTCAGCGTTGTCCTCATAGAAAGCGAATGCGCGATAATTGCGTGAGTAAGCGATGTGACCGAGATGGTACGCTAGTACTATTATCTGTTCTGTGCCGATGGTCCCTCGTTTTTGTGCCAAATACGTTGTCCTAAAAGAACGCAAATCCGCGATCATAGTGTTCGCACGAGTTAACGACGCGAACGACCGTGTGTTTCTAGTTTAGCTTAGCAATGGTATTTTATAGTCGGTACCAACAAATATGGACGAGACGGTCAATTTTTGCAGTCGAAAAATATATGAGTGGCCTGTTTAAAGGCTCATTTAGACAAGGAGAGTTTCTCGCCTGTAAGATACGATTTTATTGAAAGGATAGAAAAAAGTTGCTTCATCTAAACATTCGTAGTAACAATTACCGCTCGCTCGTCCACGCCTGGCGAAAATTGCCTCGCATTTGACATTGGTAGTGTCCGTCTAAAAAGATTATTCAAGCAATAACTAATTGTATTTTGACGTATGCAATATAATATTTGTGAATCTCGTATGATTCAATCGTAGGCGAGAATAAGTGTTTGTCTGTGTGTAAACACTTTATGCCGTAGTAGTGTAGTGATTGTTGATTGCTAATGGTAGTCGCGTACGATTTTTCGGATCGAAACGCGCGAGAAACTCTCCCCATCTAAATGAGCCTTTAGCCGCGATGGTGTCGCGCCAATGTTAGTTAGGACACGTATTCAAAATTCATATGTTTGATCGCCGCATAGTCGCGTTCTGTTAGGACACCGCCTAAGTCTGGTATGTCGAGTTAATCTCGTTAAAAGTAATAGCCGACCCCTCTTATATGTACAAAAACAAAGTTTCACAAGCATTTATCCTAGCTAATATAATAAATGGAAAAACGAGTTTGTTTACTTGTTTCTTAATCACGCAAAACCAGTGGGACGAAGGAAAAAGGACAAAGGAATAGGCTCTTGGGGGGTAGATGCAAGGGGCCACTTGAAAACCTTTTGTACCCAAACCAATTTCATCTGTAAATCAGTTCACCCTCTCGAGGTAGAGAAATGTGTGTGTGTGTGTGTGTGTAATGTAGGTACCTTCTGAAAAGTACCATCAGTCAGGTTAAGTGCTCATTTGCCCGTTTAGTAGTAAAAAAGCTAAAGACGAGTTGGGAAAATCGGATTCGAACCAACTAAAACTTGCTCTGCAAACTGCAAAACTGCAAAAAAGTGCTCATTTGCCCGTTTAGTAGTAAAAAAGCTAAAGCTGAGTTGTGAAAAATTGGATTCGAACCAACTAAAACCGCACGTTATTTCGTCACATCGGCCTACATGGCTAAAGAATCCGGGGAGGAGGTGGGAAAAAAATATCCCAGAAAGGTCGAATATACCTAATTAAAAAAAACTGCGGTCATATGGCGCGAAATGACGCGATAAATACCGCCTAATTTAACTCGATCCGCTATAACCAATTATGTTCGGAATTAGATATTTTTTTTGTGAAATTTAATTAAATTGGTTCGTTAAAATTAGCTGAACTATAGTCCACTTAAAATAATTTTCACTTGAACATGCGTGTGGAATAAAATAATTATTAAACAAGTATACTTAATGCCTCACGTAATTTGAACGCGTCTGTTGACAGAATCTAATTTGTTATTTATTGTACAGTCACACGCACTTATGATCAAAACTAGTTAACTAGTTAACTTATTATAATGAAGGCGTGTATACCTTGGGACATGTATACCTTGGACCTAAAATCTTTTGGGTATCGTTTGAGTATAGCACAGGGTACTACTGCGGTGGACGAGCTCAAATTCACCAATCATTTTCATTCATTTCATTTTCATTTTTTATTATAAAACAATCCGCACGCGCCAGTGTCTTGTTTGTCTCGCGATTTAGGTCCAAGATACATATTCCGAGGTATACTCGAATAGTTTTGACTTCCCGTGGTAGCCAGCATAGCGAGTGCGGGCACACCGCACCCAGGCATGATGTATAGACTAAGTTACAAGGGTATGACTCTCTGCTTAGTTTATTTGTAATACTGCACGAATTCATGAATAGTACAATAATTTAAATCGATTCAGATTGCAAAAGTTGAATGCTCAGACGGTAGACTGGGGGTAGATGGCTCCCACCGTCGCCCCAAGATGCATAAATAGGATAATTTCGAATGCTGAAGACGTGTCAGTAGCTAAGTGTTCAGAGCATTCCCCCTGTAACGGACTGGGCACAGGTTAAAGTCACTTTTTCGAATATAAATCGATTTTAATAGTTAGCATACTGATTATATTAAAATTTCAGAGTCATTTTTTTTTTTATACCACTTAGGTGGCAGACAAGCACACGGCCCACCTGATGGAAAGTGGTTACCGTGGCCTATGGACGTATGCAACACCAGGGGCGTCACACTCGTGCTGCCGACCCTGAAGAAACCTTTTAATATCTTAAACCTTAAAATATTTTAAGGTTTTACCTTAAAATATCAACATCCGGTTTACTTACTGCTAAGATACCCTGAAAACTTCACTCGTTTGTCAAAACAATGAGTCAAATCTAATCACTTATAAAACATATGGACCATAATAAAAGTACTTATACCTGAACAAAATATAAAAGTTGGCTTGTTAAAGGTTCAAATTATTAGAATTATCTAGTGTCATCGGCTCCAAACTGAGTCACAGTACATTTTTCGTAGCCAGTGATCATCCTTACACTTGATTTTGTTAGCTGGATTATAGAGATAACAATAAAATAGTCCCTTTCCGATAGGCTCGTTTACGTTTATGTGTGCGTTCATGTTGAAAAAAAAAGGTTTCATTAAAGGGTACCGAGTAGAACTGTGATGTCAGCAAATCGCTCTACGTAAGCTTTTATAGAGGACAAGGAATTGATGAATTTGACAGATCATACACATATTCCTTCTTCTGCTTCTGTTGTTTATCATTTGCCCAGTGTGCTGCTACCTTAATATAATAGCATTCTGAAAAGGCCTCATGAGTTCCTCCGGTGTTGGGCAAGCAACGTAAGTGGGCCATAGTTTGAGAAGTAGCTCCATACCGAGGGTCCGCCTCAACTGCTAACCTTTACGACAGCTTATCAGTGATAGCAGTAAAGGTATCTGGTGTGCTTCCAAAACTTGTACTATGAAGCCGTTAGTCAGCAGCTGTACTGGGTTGCAATTGCAGGTAGTTTGGACAAACATTTTGGCGAGACCGCATTCACGCCCATAAAACAGACAGATGTAGCAAGGCAATGACATGAACAAACTATAGGCCTCAAAATAATTCATCATAATATAATAGACCTGCCCAAAAATTGTTGCCAGCTCTCGGACTATTACCTTATAAATTGAGACAATACCGCAAAAACACAAAACACCTACTGTAAGAAATATTACTAATATACATGTATTTGTAAGAAAAAAAGATACAAAGTATGTTTATATCGTCTTTCTGGACCCCAATGTACAACCTGTACTTAGTTTGGGTCTAGATTGTGCTCTATATTGCGTACAATGTTCACCAGGTAAACAAATATACTTAATTTAAACAGAATCTAAGAAAGTAGTACATTGAGCGGCCTTATTGCTTGAAGCCATGTCTATGAGATAACCTTTGGATGGTATAATATTTTGGTAGCATTGAGCGGTAGCTAGCGGTATTTTTGGTAGCACTGTGTCGTTATGTGAAACGTAACTGGCTATGAGAGAAAGATAAAGAAATGCTCGCAGGTCTCTCTCTCTCTTTCTCTCTCTTTCTCTCTCTCTCTCTCTCTTTCTGTCTTCGCTAACTTATATCACCCACGTTCACCTCGCCTGATGACACTTTTCGTAACGCACACGTGACGCATTTACCTGCTTACTTCCATATCCCCAAGTCAAGCGTGTGTAAAGAAGATTTACTTCAAAAAATATAATTATAATGCTACCTATAATAATAACTTACCTTCCTACTCATGTATGGGACCTTATGACCTACCTTGAGACACGTATCTTGGACCTGAGACGCCAGACAAACGAAGCCCAGACGCACTCGGATTGTTATGTAAGAATCTACGCGTGGTGAATTTGAGCCAGTGTACTGCAGTAACTCCCCGTTCTTACCTCAAAAGATACCCAAGAAACGTCCTCATGTAGACGCATTATCCTGATTGCATCCGTGGCCAAGATGACCTCGGAGCTCAGGGTCCGCCTTCCGGCTCTTCCTCCTCCACTTCGCACGATCTTGGGCATCCATAGTAGTGAGACCATTTGCACGCATGTCCATTTGCACCCAAGAATCGTGTACGTGCGTATATAGAGCACAATTTGAGCACATTTTAGGGCCAAGATATATATCCCGATCCCGAGCAATATTAAATGGCATGTATTTAAATCGATATTTGTATAGTCCCTTTTTTCTAACAAAATATTTCAAAGCTATATCAAAAATACTGACTTGCACACTAATTATGCGCACTAACTAAATCAAATTAAATATACTGTTTAATGAAATTTGCAGAACAATTCCTTTGGTTAAATAAAAAAAAATAACCACGAAGGCAAAAGCGGGAGCTCCGCTTCGCTCCGCTCCCGCATTAGCCTTCTAACCTAATCTATCCAAGTCGGATTTGCACACCTTTTTCAATAAATCTATCATTTGATTTAGTTAGTGTGCAAGTCAGTTTTTTTGCACAGCATTCATGTTTCTGGTATGCATTCTGTAAATTAGTGGAGTTACGTAGTTTTCTGAAAAATTATACAGATGTGCATTTAAAAATATCCCATATTAAATTAAAGAGCGCTCACATATCACCACAACTCTTACACATCCATTATTACGGTCAAAGTAACAAATCATTCACACTCAAGTGAGCTCCTTTTCGCCATAAAAGGAATTAGAAAAATCTAACCTTAATTATTAGAGCAGATTATCAAGATACTTACATTGTCTCTAATATATAAAAAATCAATGTTTAGTTTTCGTATTTTTTTGCGTTTTCAATTCAGATCCGGGAAGAAAAATACTCGAGCACTTTTAAGTGTCAATTAATTAACTACTTTATTCCATTTACACAAGGCTTTACACAAGTTTTAATGAAATAAGGTTAATATATTTCATTACCAATTATAAAAAAAAAACTCCGACCCAAAAAGAACCTTTAAAAGTAAAATAATAACTATTACATGATGACCTACCCTAAGTATTGACCCTTTTGTCATTTGTCTCGTCGGGGGACCGCTAAGAAGGTACCTTGGTATGCTCTATATCCCCCTGACGGTCAGACAGCGGTCCCCCTGACCTTTGACCTTTCATTTGATACCCAACACGGGTATATTTGAAAATATTAGATTTTGCATTGTCACTTTCACTCCTCATATTTTTCAAATGGCTGAACCGATTTTTGTGAAACATAGCTAAGAACACTCTCGACTAAACCATCTTTCAAACAAAAGAAACAGAATAGAAATCGGTTCAGCCGTTTGGGAGCTACGATGCCACAGACAGACTGACACACACACACACACATACACACATCAAACTTACAACACACCTCTTTTTTGTCGGGGGTTAAAAAACTGTTCGAACAGTTTTCCGCCTGGCCCCCTGACAAGTGGCAATTCGATGGCCAGCGTATTGTAGAATAGAATGATGAAAGTATGGAATTTGACGTATATGACAGTTGTCAACGTATGTCATAAACGTCAAAATACGTGTCATATACGTCAAATCCCATACATTCATCATTATATTCTACAATACGCTGACTCACGAATTGCCACTGGTTTAAAACTAGCTGTCCTGGCGAACTTCGTACCGCCATATTTTTTTATCCCGTTCCCGCTGCACCTATTTTCTCACCGTTTAAACCTTCACTGGACATCCACAAATATTTCAAGACTAAAATTAGCCAAATCGGTTCAACCGTTCTTGAGTTATAAAATAACAACGAAAAGTGGCATTGATTTCTATATATTAGATTCTGAATATTTCAAGGTTGTTTGCACTTGTAATATTCACAATTGGTTCGTATAACTATGGCATTGCAATCACATTTTTTCCGTATGAAGCCGGGACAAGCCAACTAGTAATCGCAATAAGTTTCATGTTGAATAATTCATGTAAAGAGCTACAAAACATATAAACAACATGCGCTTGGCAAATATTACTTTTATGACGGATGGCCTCGTGAGCTAGATTATGCGTGGTCGTGAAAGATTCTATTAATTTGAATGTTTTCCTGAAGGCAAATCGCGAATAGAATAATTTTATTCTGCGGTTCTGCCGTAACTATACTGGTAAAGAATCAAGAAAGTTAATACCTGCTGTAGATGATGGTACTACAGTATAAAAAAAATCTACACCAATTACTACTAGAATTATTAATGGTACTTCTGGGACAAAGATTCCCAGTAGTACCATTAACGGTACTAGTGGGACAAAAATATTCCCAGTAGTACCATTAATGGTACTAGTGGGACAAAAATATTCCCAGTAGTACCATTAATGGTACTAGTGGGACAAAGATTCCCAGTAGTACCATTAATGGTACTAATCAATGGTACAGTTGGGAAAGAGGGAGTTATGTATTTATAAACTAAATGGAAGTTTTTGAATCTTATCTAATAGTTTATTACTCAAATTAAGACTGTTGAGAGAAGAATGAAGACTATAGTGTCAATTACTGGTAAATTATTTCAATACTACTAGCCTTCCGGATAGCCCGCGCGGATTTCGGTTAACGCGACATTCGCTCGTAGCTCCGGTTATACAGACAATACGATTGCGATCGAACTTACGTAAGATTTTAAAGTCTGACCTTCTTGGTCCAACTTTGCAACAAAAAAAAATCGCATCAAAATCCGTTCAGTAATCTATGCATCCATCGCGGACAAACAGAGTAACAGACAAGAATTCCAAAAAAAAAAGTGTTCAGTATCGTCACTAAAACATATAACTTAAGTTTTTTTTTAAATACCTACAATGTACAGACACCACCACGTTACAAATTATATTAATAGTATAGTATAGCCGATATTAACTGTATAACTGCAACCCATTCTACGCGGTTACGAAACACGTAGCACCGTAGCTCGTAGCTCGTAGCCGCCTACGGGGATTACCTCGCTATTGGAATTCAATTTCAAAGCGAAAATGGTAAAAATAAAATTATATCAAACGGCTGTGTGAATAGGGTGCTATTTGTGGAATTCGTTAAAAATATTTATGAACATTTATTTTCAGCCACAGATTGGGGGCGAATTTTGTTGAACTGCTGAATGAAATTCGTTGAGCAAATGTGGTATCAAAACTGAATTCGCCTTGATCGTGATTTCTACATCGAAGCAATCGCCTCTTCAAGCTAGATACAGGCCCAAGACGTATAGTACCTAGGTATAGAATTTCAGCTTTTCAGGATGCGTCCAGGTAGCTGCTGGACTTGAATTAGGAGGGACTCGTCTCTGATTGAATCGATTTCAAAAATTGATTACTATAGACAGAAAGAATGAAATGAAATAGGTAGGTATAATAATTGTTATTTTAATAAGTATTGTAAATAATTATATGCATTTATTAAAAACCTATAATATTATTTTAATACTAAAAACAGACACTTCAATTTAATTTACCTAAATATTCTTCCTACTAATATTATAAATGTGAAAGTTTGTGAGAATGGATGTGTGGATGTGTGGATGTTTGTTACTCTTTCACGCATAAACGGCTGGACCGATTTGGTTGAAATTTGGTATTTATATAGGTTATACCCTGGATTAACATATAGGCTATATATCAGCTATGAACGGGATCAGAATTCCACGCGGGCGGAGCCGCGGGCAACAGCTAGTATATTATACTTATGTGTCACTCTTTTTTATAAAATGTTCGAAATTAGATTTCAACATATGAAATGTTATCTTTTTTGAAGTTCATTGAAGTCCTATACATAAGTCGTCTGCAGATACTCATTTATTTACAAATACGCATTTAGAAAGAAACCTCTTGAGAAGACAACTTCGTAACACTTAGAGCGGAAACACACGATGCGTTGCGGCGGCGGCGCGACGCCGGAGCGGTGTCGCTGCGTCGTTTTACATAGAAATATCTGTAGCATGTCACACGATGCGCTGCGTCGTCGCCGCGCCGGACTTGCAACCACCGAGACGAGGCGGGGAGGGGTGAATGCGTTGCGACGCCGCGTAGTTGTTTATGATTTATAGACCGGGCGCTAGAGGTATGAGTATGCAAAATGTGAGTACCGAATTTCGCCAACGGATTTAAGTGAAGAAAAGGTCCAAGAATGATAATGTGGATCTTGCCGGTCTATTTTCTGGTCCATTTTTTTTACCCCCTCTTGTCTTATTCGTAAAGGAAATGTATTGAGTAGGTACATGATATAAAATCATTTTAATGAATGTTTCCGTTATAATTCATAGTTTGTTCTAATGGTAAAAGTGAGGATGGATTCTTCAATAGGTACTTAATAAAAAAAAAACGAAAATAAAAGTAATATTTTAAAAAAAAAAAGTTATTCGAACAACCAGCGAATTCAAGCATAAATTTTCTTAAAGTAGGTAAAAAATACTTATTTTTAATTTTGACATTTGTTATTGATGCATTTACATAATGAAATACAAACAATTCAGATTTATTGCAATTACAAGACCTTGTGCGACAATTTACAGTTCATTTACATGGGGGGAATTAATAACTCTGGTAAAGACGGCTTGTATAGTCATTTTGTCGTGGACGTAAGTCACTGTTGAGCTTTTCGTAAAAGTGTACTTTTATATATGCCTAGGTAGGTACCTACCTATATTTTGTAGCATTAATGATACTAATATTGTCAGCGAAATGTTATTATATTTAATCATCGATATATATTATATTAGCTTTTGCCCGCGGCTCCGCCCGCGTGGATGTCGGTTATCGCGACCAAACATAGCCTATGTCCTTTCTCAAGGTCTAATCTACCCCTATACTAAATTTCATCAAAATCGGTTCAGTGGTTAAGGCGTGAAAGCGTGACTGACAGACAGACAGTTACTTTCGCATTTATAATATTAGTATGGAAATATGGATTCAGGGTTGGCAGTCGGCAGCATGAGTGTGATGCCCCTGGTGTTGCATACGTCCATAGGCCACGGTGACTAATTCCCATCAGATGGGCCGTGTGCTTGTTTGCCACCTAAGTAGTATAAAATAAAAATGGATACAAAAACACGACTTAATAAAGCAACTTCTTTACGTCATCCGTCGACCATCACACCCGGCGGCAAGATTTCTTTGTCATTATTTAGAGGATCAGGTATAAGAATCCGGTCATAGTTGCCGTCACTCGGATTTTGCATACTCAAATACCTCTAGCGCTTGCACTATTATTAACAGACATTACAACGCAGCTGGGGCGCACGCGGCGCCGCTGCGTCATAACAACGCATTTTTTTACGATTGGAAGACATTTTAGCCTAAATTCTTCATTATTAACTTATACGAATTTTTTTAGCTGAAACTAAAAATGACACAAGAAATTCGAATCAAATTTAGAAATTTATGGGTAATAATTCTTTTTATTAACTTTGTAGTCAACCCTACGGACTTCCTGTCCTAAACAAAAAGTTTGACCATTGTAGAAATTTTATTCTCTCCCCGAAATGTATGGGAAACGTTTTTGGCGAATTCTGTCTTTCCTAGTACTCAAAGCTAAAATGGTCCCTTAGAGTCTTTTGATCCCCACATGAAATAGAATCGATTGGCACTAAAAAAAAAAATTTGGACTTTTTGCATTTTTTTCGCTAACTGTAAGATTTTTGCAAAATCTGTAAATGCAGTTCAAAATTTCTCAAAAAGTTAGGGAAGGTCTCCTAAGAACGTTTTGCTGTAACTACAACGGTTAAGGTACTTGCCCTTACTGCCCCGTTTCAAAAATACACCCTGTATATTAGCATGGTATTTTTTTTTATAAATCATAATTAGTCACATTCTTATATTACATATTATTACCGCTATTCATACAGATCAGAAATTGGTAAAAAAGAGATATTTTGTACTGAACTCCTAGATAGGCTGCTAGGCAGCCTGTGTTTAGGATATTCAGTTATATTAATAGTCTATAAGTCACTGGGATATTTACAATGTTTTGTATTCATTCAGTATCCTATATTTCAGCATTGTTACAAGCGCCATGACTACGGATGTACAGTGAGTGCTATACTCGTACTATTAATGTAAATGAATACTTAATATTAGCTGTTGCCCGCAGCTCCGCCAGGGTGGCTGACCGTTATCGCGTTCTCTGTATCAAGTTTCATCTTAACTAAATCGATTCGGGGTATGAAAGCGTAACCGACAGACAGAGTTAGGTTCTTTCGCACGTATAACATTGGTCATGATCATTACGATACGACTTACACCAGCCCCCCTAGACTGGTGGCAATTCGTTGACCGGCGTATTCCATATCCATCCATACTAATATTATAAATGCGAAAGTAACTCTGTCTGTCTGTCTGTCTGTTACGCTTTCACGCCTAAACCATTGAACCGATTTTGATGAAATTTGGTATAGGGGTAGTTTAGACCTTGAGAACGGACATAGGCTATGTTTGGTCGCGATAACCGACATCCACGCGGGCGGAGCCGCGGGCAAAAGCTAGTGTAGAATAAAATGATGAATCCATGGGATTTGACGTATATGATAGTCGTCGTATATGTTTAGGAGCGATAATAGTTTTGTCAATTAGGAAACAAAACAATCACAAAATTGGCATTAAATTCAACGTACAATTTAGATATTTTAGTTCAGTCAAAAAGGAACAACAGAATAGACGCGAATGTCAACAAACTAGCAATTACCTTACCCGCGATTACTATGGAGGACGCAATTATTGTGAGACAAAAGTTTTCGCATTATTACGCGTTTAACTTCAGCTGAATTTGAGTTTAATAAAGCCCATGACCACTCTACTTGCTTGATTAGATTGGAACTGTTCCCACAGAGCTGACATAGTACAGAAATGATATATCGCTGATTTTCAAGGGTTACCTTGTAATTAACCATGTTATATTTTTGTAAGGCCCTTGTTATCTATTTCCTTGTACTATATTTGTTGGGCCTAATAGTGTTCATGAAAATTGTCTACCACTTTCTACATGCTTTGAACACAATATTTGGCAGTAAAACCTTTTATTTGGCCGTTTCCTATTTAACTATCTTTGTAACACTAATGTTTAGCTGTAAGTTTTCCTAAAATGTAATCAATAAATAAATGAATATATTTTTACTGTTAATTAATCGAGCCTCTTAAGATATTATAAATATCTAGTATATAGGTACCTACACCTATCTTATACATCTGTGGGTAGAACGCAATTAACTTAAACAAGAAGCCGTACTAATGATCGCGATGTCAAAGATGCTGCATATTACTATCGCGATATTATGTGGTCCTAACGTATGTTATGAGTTCTGAGCTCGGGATTATAACTCAACGTGTCATTATAATTGCCGCATATTTCATATTAATAGAATATGTTGTACAGTAAACATACAGCGGTATTGCCTTAATGTTATTATATTACATTACTCATAAAGCCTTGACGTACCTATATACACATACATGTATCTGTTTGATCATTATTACAACATTTTTTGAAATCTTCACAATCGTCAGCAGTATACTAATTATATTGAGCAGAATAATCGAAAGATCTGAAAGAACTTTCAGTTCATCTAAAGACCCGCTGTCTACGAAGTTCTACAGGGCAGTATCTTGAGACCTCTGCATTTTCATTACCTATCTATATTAACAACTTTCTACACTCTGCTTCTTATCCTATGATTATGATCTTTTTTATGGTGCAGAGATTCCCTCGGAAACAGCCGGAGCCAGTGGGGGGTGATTATGTCGAACTCGGACCAACTAAAACCGCACCGTCGATCATCAGTTGCCGAAGCTGAGACTTCCACTGGCATATCTCTCGCACCCCAGGTGACCCTGAGCTACCTCTGGTTTTGAAATGGCCGCCTCGGGTGTAGGGACCACGGTTTCCTCGTCTATCCCCCGGGGTAAGGCGCACATCACACTGCCGCGTCGGCCTGCTTCTGATAGGGTTGAGGTGACAGGTCTGTCACCCCCAAGCCCGCCCTAATGGATGATGGAGGTCGTTGACCTATGACACGCGAGTCGCATCCGCCATTGTGTACAGGGCCCTACCGACACCTTTCAGGCCTAATCAAACATATCCTGCTAGTTTGCGCAGCAGCGAAACAATGAACGCTTTCCTCTCAGATTTGGGAGGCCAGACGGCAGTTGATCCCGGAAAGCCGTTATTTCAATCAAGAACCTCTGGTGCAACCGAAAACAACGTTGATGATGTTAAGTTTCGTATTTATTCTTATATAACACGTTTAAATGTAACGAATCTCGTCAAATTAGACTATTTCTCAAACCAATAATAGCACTTTCTTACACAAATATATACAAAATATAATATATACAAAGGCTTCAATTTACCTTTCAAATTTCAAATGCATGATTTACAAAGAGGTCGAAACCCCTTTGTAAACCATATATTTGACATATATCATTAGATACTAGCCCTTTAGGGCATGAGATATAGCATATGACTAACAAACAGATTCTAAATTACGCTCAGACGATCGTCGGAATCACGAAAGTGTGGTATGTAAATTGCCTTTGAGTATACGAAGGATCTCGTAAGGTTTTAATTGTGTAATCTTAAGCTTGTAATTCAATTTCTTGATAATTTTGCAAATGAATTCTTTTGATGACCTCTATGACACAGAGCATAAGCACAGAATAAATAATAGTACTACGTAGGCATAAGTTAGTGTTAGATGAGCGGGAAAGATTGCACAATATTGTGGCTGGGTTCAGGGAGTGTAGGGTACAAACAGGGCCTCAAACGCATGTCGGTCTTAGAGCAGGAACTGCAAGAAGCCCACCACCACATTACTCACCTTGAGGCCGAGAAACGTGACACCGTAGTATCCCATACCCATACCCATTTGAAGAGCTAGTCGGTAGGGTGACTTGTCTAGCCTTGTTTTTACTGAACCTAACTTACAACCCACAATTACTATTGACTTAACAAAGGATGATGCATTAATAGGTCATACTTCCTATCTCAAGATGAGATTGGTAGCGGTAAAGCATTGAACTTTTTTTTATATAAAGGACTCGTCAATTTTACTACGCCTCGCCTGATGGTGAGCTGAAGGCAGTCTCGGCAAAGAAGGTCACAATTACAGACACGTACCATGTTACAATGGTGGTACTCAGCTTGACGGCCTCATCAGATGCTTTTTCACGCCCCACTTAAAGGGCCCGGGACTGTAGGAGGAGGGAAACACGTGAACTGGTAAGGAATTCCAAGTCTTAATGGTGCGACAGAAGGTGAAAGGACGCTTGGTTTTTGATAGAATATTTTGCGTATGCGAACCGTATGCGGGTGGCATGCACGTGTTGTCCTTCTATCTATCTTATTCTACACCCGGTAAGTATGCTTATTTGTGTAACTGGCAACCACTTATTAATAGATATACTTAATTAACAAAAATTAGGTTTGTCTCAATTAATATATTCCATCAAAATAAATGGATAAAATATAAACCATTGCTCTCACGTCACAATACCGAAAAGTCATAAATAACCTAACCACTATTTCCATTAGCGCAAAAGTTAGAACATAAATCGGGGTTCCTAACTTATAATTAAAATCATTTTCGTAATAGAAAATGGTAGCAAATTCTGTTAAGCTTAATCTTTTTGTTTATAATACTGTGCAGCCCCTTAGGGATAGAGAAATACTCGCTGAATGTTCCTCTATAAGTCTTCAGTAATCTCCAACACTGCTCGAGCAATATGTACTCATTTTTAGAATTTAAACATTTGTTTTTATTACGAAGTGCATACTGCCACCACTGAAAATCCCATCGGATATTTTTCACCTCATCTTAAACAATTGAGAACGTTCACCCTTAAAGTCAAGGGCATGCGATAATTTCATTTTCGTTTAATTTTTCTGTTACAAAGTGACTTTTGCGCCTTTGTGAAATTGTATTATATAATAAAAGAGAATAAGAAAGGTTTAAAGGCAAAATATTACAGATTTAATTACTTTCTTAATAAAATGTTTTAACAAAATCGTTGTTCATTTTTTTGGTCGACAATTGGTGGAGATGTATAATAAAGTAATTAATTTGGGAACAACGTGGAGATAATATTACTCGTATTGTTGGAATATTTTTAAAGATTTTGAGACATATCTGAGGCTATTCTATAGCGAATTTCGTTAAGATTGCTATTATATGGATCAAATGCATTAAATGAAGAGATCCTATTTCTTTTGTCAACCTGTCCAAGTGCCTTTATTTATGACGTGGATAGCAAACAAAGTCACTGATACAAGCTGCTAATGAAGTATGTGCTATGAATACTTGCAACCCCGGAATGGACAAGGGTGTAGTGTAGATAGAGGGGGAATAGGAAAGGTGGGGAGGTAAGACGTTCTCCCAACCGCTATGAATAACAGTACCTACCTTGCTATCATACATAGGTAGGTATTGTGTTAAGTGATATTTGTATGAGGTGCGAGAGAAATGCCTTATAGGCCATCTTACACTCTACACATCTGAGAGCAGTTTTAGGTGAGCGTTTGGACCGCGGGTGTACCGATCAGAATTCTGCTGATTTCTTACAGGATGATAGTACCTATAGTGTACCTCAGTGTACCTTTAATAGAATTCAGTGTACCTCTTTTATTCTTTTAATAAAAAGTTGTTTAACAAAATAAATACACCCGTGGTCCAAACGTTTAGACCGCGGGTGTACTTTTATTTTTGTTAGGAGACGTTAATTTCGCTATTTCTTTTTTGTTATTATATACACTCGCTGTGTACCTCAGTGTACCTTTAATAGAATTCAGTTTACTTCTTTTAATAAAAAGTTCTATATCAAAATAACTACACCCGCGGTCCAAACGTTTGGACCGCGGGCGTACTTTTATTTCTGTTAGGAGACGCTAATTTCACCATTTCTTTTTTGATATTATATACACTCGCTGTGTACCTCAGTGTACCTTTAATAGAATTCAGTGTACCTCTTTTGATGAAAAGTTATATATCAAAATAACTACACCCGCGGTCCAAACGTTTAGACCGCGGGTGTACTTTTATTTCTGCTAGGAGACGCTAATTTCGCCATTTCTTTTTTGATATTATATGCACTCGCTGTGTACATCAGTGTACCTTTAATAGAATTCAGTGTACCTCTTTTAATAAAAAGTTGTATAACAAAATAAATACACCCGCGCGGCTGCCTAAATTCAAAACCCAGTAAGGGACATTTTTTCGATCGATGCGGTTCCCTATGAAAGTTCGAAATATGGAAAAAAAGTGTTTTCGGAAAAAATGTCCCTTACTGGGTTTTGAATTTGGGCAGCCGCGCGGGTATTTATTTTGTTATACAACTTTTTATTAAAAGAGGTACACTGAATTCTATTAAAGGTACACTGAGGTACACAGCGAGTGTATATAATATCAAAAAAGAAATGGTGAAATTAGCGTCTCCTAACAGAAATAAAAGTACACCCGCGGTCTAAACGTTTGTGCTGCGGGTGTAGTTATTTTGATATATGTATAACTTTTTATTAAAAGAGGTAAACTGAATTCTATTAAAGGTACACTGAGGTACACAGCGTGTGTATATAATATCAAAAAAGAAATAGCGAAATTAACGTCTCCTAACAGAAATAAAAGTACACCCGCGGTCTAAACGTTTGGACCGCGGGTGTATTTATTTTGTTAAACAACTTTTTATTAAAAGAGGTACACTGAATTCTATTAAAGGTACACTGAGGTACACTATAGGTACTATCATCCTGTAAGAAATCAGCAGAATTCTGATCGGTACACCCGCGGTCCAAACGCTCACCAGTTTTAGTCCATTCAAGTCCGACATGACCGTCCAATTTCACCATGAGAAAAAAATCTGAAATTGCTCTTTTAAACCCCGATAAAGTAGATGTATTCAAATACGCTATTTATTGACTAAAAGCGCAAGTCACACACTTCTTTAAATAGCATTGTAACAAATGACGAGATTCTAAACTTTAGAATAACTTTAGACTCTAAAGTAAGAAAAGCAATTTTATCTTCTATCTTTTCATTACAATTTATGCACCGATCTACCACAACAATAGTTATCCGTCTTCTTTTCAGATTCGGAAGTTTAATTAAAATCGATGTCTCGTTGGTCGGGAAGGGTACTTGACAGATTCAGACTCGAGCAATGCGACGATTCAGACAGACTTCTCTTTAATAGAAACATCCAATTTTGAACACTACAATGATGCCAATTCTGTTGTTACCATCTCTAAACTTAAATTTCTCTAAATTTTCTTATTTTAGATAAGCGATTGACATTTCTAACCGTATTCTGTTGTTATGTCAAACTAAATTTAGTGTTTGCTAAGCTAAGACAGCACTAAATTTGAATATGACGTCGCTAAAACGAGTGTTACAGCTGTTAAAAATTAAGAATGAACGATAAAGGGTCTTTTCATAAAATCTGTAAAAACTTATCTTTAGGTATAAGTCTCTAGAATGCCGACAAATGATAATTAGTACATATTATTGAATAAATAGTGAACAAACTGTGATATTTCTCAGTCATACCTAAGCAAATACAGTTTTTCTCGGTCCACGTACCTGGCAAGTTCGCGGGGCCAGCTAGTTATTTATAAAATCCAAATCAATCGACGATTTATAGAGCTTTAAACGTCTAAAGAACATTGTTAAAATTTATTGGGCAGTATTTTATATGACGTCTAATTTTTGTTTTGAATTTCTAATTTTAGTGCATATTTGACATTTAAAACGTACAACAGAATACCGTTTAACCAAAATGACAGTAGAGTACTTTCTCTAATTTTGGTTGTGTCATGCTAATTTTAAGTTAGTTGTGTGTTCTCAGAATACGAAATGACATTTTGACAGGACTAAACTAACTTTTAGAGATTTTTAGCTCATTTTAGTTAGTTTGTGTCACGACAGAATTAGCATCAATGAGGTACTCACTCTCTTATATATAGTTGTGAATACAATTAAATGCTGTGAATTCTGTGATCAAATCGTTTGTCAAACTATATTATATCATACGGTAGTTTAATGGTAGAATTTATTATCTATTTTTTTTTATTGTATTTGCATAATACAACAACTGGTCTAATTTGTCAACTGGTTGATTCCCCAATGGGTTCTGGAGATCAGATGGCAAACGCTTCACGGAAAATATAGAAGTTCAGCCAAACTAGCTAGACCGAAAAAAGCGCACCCCGTACTCCGAGGTGAAAGCTTTGGATGCAACCTGGATACACTAGGATGGATAATAAATATATACAATAATAAATTTAATTTACAAAGGCGTATGTTTGTTGTCTATAAAATTTGATATTCGACTTAGGTGCTAAATTTTTTAAACCGTTTTTTATCTTACAAGCTTTCTTGTTCTCGGTTATAAGAAAACGTATTTTCAATTTATCACGTTATTATCTGACAAAATGTTGAGACTGATCAGATATTTCGTGTAATATATTCTCGTATTGCGTAAAATCAACTTCCATTCGACGGCGACAACGTTTCAAACCTTTTTTTAACCTTCTTCGCCGCAATAAACTCACGAACAAAATGAAATCTGTATTTAGCATGATTTATACAAAAATGACACAATTGCAAGTTGAATACAGCTAGATTTTAATACCTACACAGGTTCGTAACGGTACCGCTGACCCTTTGTCAGGAACTATTAAATAATCTATGCTTTTGTGGTTGTCCTTTGGTGAAAGGGGTGAATAAAGAAGCATAATTCTGTTGCTAAGCGAGCAACGAAATAAAAAATTCTCTTAAAGAATTATTATTATTAGCGTTTTCAGATTATCCGATCCGACATCGGTGTCGAGCGCCGCCGATTCGATATCGGAGGAAGTAAAATGTATGAAACATGGAACTGTATTTCATATTTATTGTCCAGCCCGATATCGAATATCGGAGCCGACACTGATGTGTTGGTGGCACCATCGGTTGACAAGTCGTCCGACACTGATATTGGATCGGATAATCTGATAAAACCGGCAGCACGAGTGTAACGCCCCTGGTGTTGCACACGTCTATTGGCCACGGTAATCACTTTACATCAGGTGGACCGTGTGTCGTATGTGTCCACCAAAATGGAATATAAACGCTCTTAGAATAATAATGGTAATTCTGTAGATATTTTCATTCTGTTGCTCGCATAAGCAGATGTTAAAAAAATTACATCCCTACTAATATTATAAATGCGAAAGTAACTCTGTCTGTCTGTCTGTCTGTCTGTCTCACTTTTACGACTAAACCGCTGAACCGATTTTGATGAAATTTGGTATAGAGGTAGGTTAGACCTTGAGAAAGGACATAGGCTATGTTTGGTCGCGATAACCGACATCCACGCGGGCGGAGCCGCGGGCAAAAGCTAGTACCTATACATATATAATAAGGTACTCACTACTATAAGGTACTATAATAAGGTGTTATAATTTACATTTACATACGTTTATGTAAATTTTTGTGCCACATCTATTTGTTTTTTATAGCCCGAAACATCGAATAGTCAGATGACGTATCTTGGTATCTTGGCATCCTCCATTATAAATGATACACCCTTTTATATTTGCATAAACCATTTCAAATTATCATTCTGTTGCAGACTTTCCTCTCGGGGTTACTACGTATACAAACATAAGTCAAATCTATAGGAGGGGGGGTCCCGCTGGGTTTCGTGGTGAAAACCTCGGATGCAACTGGAACCACAAAACAAGATGATGATTCTAGTGAGCTCAGCAATCAAGTCATTAGCCAGGAGAACACCAAAATTCGAAATTTAAAAAAAAACAGTATAAATAAATAATCAGAGTCACGTATCTTGAGTTTAATTTACGACATTCCGTTTAAGACACCGCGTTGCCATTTTAATAGACGTAGCGTATATTATTATGTAATAGGTACGCTATGAAATTCAGGTTAGGCGACCTAGGCTCCCTGCAAAAGATATTTAGAGTTACAGGGATAAGAGCTTTACTTCTCGATTCTACGCCATTTCCAAAAAGTAGAATACTGTCTTTTTAAGTGTTTGTTCTCCATTATTTATAAACCGATTTGGAAATTCATTTTTAAGTGTAAGTAATAAAATTGAAGGATAATTTTTTGTAACAAGACTTCTCAATTAACTAGCTGTCCAAACCATTGTTACATTTTTATTTCTTTTGTAAAAAATATCTGCTATAGGTACACTAGCCCTGTCTATATTATCTGTACGCTTTGAGAACTCAATACCCTAATTTATTATGACAGCACTCATTGCTGCGCAGACAGAGATGGTAGTAATCAGCTTCCACTGTAATATTTAATACCGCTGTACAGCGAATAATCGCTGAGAATTAATGTTCGTTCGATGGTATTAAACAGGCAATGTAAACTCGCTTGTACAGAATACTAAATCGAGGATTAATAACGGATTTAGCAGCAGGCTGGAGCCTTTTTGAGGTGAAGTGTCTATATCCAAATCGAACCGACTAAAAACACAGAATCTCGTCATAGTTTATCACAGTGCGTCTAAGCTAAGGTCTAAGGTCTATAACAAAAAAAATAAGCTCTACACAAACAGTTCAGCGTGTTTAATGTGCAATCTCAAAGCAAGATCAGTTAATTAGTGCACAAAATAACAAATTCCTTAGCAATAAAAACTAAAGGTATGATTCCGAAAGCGACCGCATACAACAACTGCCAACGCATGCAGCAGATACAGCGTACCCATTACTTGCTAAACTCCGATATGTAAAAAGGGGACCATCGAGACGGCGCAATGAATTACGGGTATCTGCTGCGTGTGTCGGCAGTTGTAAGCTCTACACAAACAGTTCAACGTGTTAAATGTGCAATCTCAAAGCAAGATCAGTTAATTAGTGCACAAAATAACAAATTCCTTAGCAATAAAAACTAAAGGTATGATTCCGAAGGCGACCGCAAACAACAACTGCCGACGCATGCAGCAGATACAACTTACCCATTACTTGCTAAACTCCGATATGGAAAAAGGGGATCATCGAGACGGCGCAATGAATTACGGGTATCTGCTGCGTGCGTCGGCAGTTGTATGCGGTCGGCTACGGAAGCATACCTTAAAGCGATAGGTTATAGTTATAATAATCTTAGTAGCCGTCGAAGTGTCGGTGGCAAAAGGTGAAACCTGATTCCCATACAAATTCCCAATACCCAAAATTGCTTTCCTCCTTTTCAAAAGCTACCTGGGGGCAAATGTATAGATCCACTATCAAGGTTCAAAGTGTATTGAATAAATTAGTGAGATCAAATAGTACCTAGGTACTACTATTCGGCTTATTATTTTGAATGTTAGCGATATGTTCACTCTACACGTTGGCGAACACAGTGGCGAACGCATTAGTCAACCGATGCTCCCGATGTATCGCCACACATTAAATTGGCACAAACCTGATTCTTCTATTTTTGTCAACCGCTATTATATCACATCTCATCTATGATATACATGCCCCCATTAAAAAGGTAAGAGTTAGACATCACCCTGCGCCATGGCTTTCTCCATCTATCAAACACATTATGTCTAGGCGAGATAAGGCTAAGCATAAATATATGAAATGTCCGTCAGTAGAGGGTTTGAACCTTTATAAGAAGTTGCGTAATCGCTGCAATCGTATGTGTAGAGATGCAAGACGCGACCACATTCACAATTCGATTGAAAACCTGAACACTTCTCAACAATGGCAGTTCCTAAAATCTCTGGGCATTGGCAAGGTCAGCCACGACAACCTTATTGATATGGACCTCAATGCATTAAATGGCCATTTCTCAGCGCCTCCAACTACTATTCCTAGTAACGTTAAATCTGATACTCTAAATTTTCTCTCTTCTCTTCCACTGCCATTAAATACTTCCTTCTCATTTCAACCGGTATCAGAGGAAGATGTTAAGAAACATATTAAATCCATATCCACTAGGGCGGTCGGGGACGATGGCCTTCAACTCCAAATGCTTCTCCCCATAGTAAATATGATTCTTCCTGTCCTCACCCATATTATATTCATAATCCTAATGCTCCAACTTACTTGCGGGAACGCTTTGAGTATCTTGTGCCCAGGGGTAAACCTTGTCGTGTTTCTTCCTCTCTTCTCCTTCGCACACCTTCACACAGTTCTAGCTGCTATGATCGATCTTTCACGGTACAAGCTGTACGTCTCTGGAACTCACTACCTCACACCATTCGCGGTAGTAATTCTCTGGACATCTTCAGGAGAAGAACTAGGGAACATTTCCTGTCACAATAGTCTGTATATATAATGTATCTATGTCTATATCTATATACTTATTTATGTATCTATATATAGTTGTATTTTGTATTTGTATGTATGGCATATATATCGCACCCCCAGAGTGACAAAGACGTAAGATGAAAACACTAACTTTACAGGAGAGCAGAAAAACTGTTCAACAAGGTATATCTATTTTGTTTTTAATCCTATAATATTATGTTATATATCATTAAATAGGAAAAAAATCAACCTTTTTTTTTGTATATACTTAAAATTTCTGGAATTAGTAGGGTGATTAATATTTAATTATTAAAATCTTACAGTCGTTTTCCTTCCTTACTTTCGACAACTCCTCGAATGTTATAATGGTTAATCTAATTATCGGTTTCCAAATTTTACTCATACCGTTACTATTCACGGTTACGTCTTTCATGAAGTTCTAAAAGATGATAAAATACGGGGAGTAACCACTGTTTACGCCTTTTTTCGTTGAATTATGTTTTAACTATCATAAAGTATTTAGTTATTACAGCTATTTTTGTCGATAGATAAAAATAAAACATAATGTTATGTCTGAATACAGGCTTCTTTCACATTATGTTTTATTAAATCATAATTGTAAGGAATTTTAGGCTCTCGTTAAAACATAATTTCACTGGCGTAATGAAACAGGGTTTTAGAATATTATACTTTATTGCCATTTATAAAAATAATTGTTAAGTTGTAATTAGTAATTTTATGTCGTAAAATTAGCAAAAAGGTATAAGAATAGTACTCAATAAAAAAATTAAACAAAAACATTAATTTTCTTTCATAATCTTCATAATTGTTGGGCCTATACCTTACTAATACAAAAAACGAATATTAAGAGTAGCTGTTTGCTTATTGTTTTTTTTTTTTCTTTTTTATACCACTTAGTTGGCAGACAAGCACACGGCCCACCTGATGGGAAGCGGTCACCGTGGCCTATGGACGTATGCAACATCAGGGGCGTCACACTCGCGCTGCCGACCCTGAAGAAACCTTCTAATGCCCTTCTTGAAGAACCCCATATTGTAGTCGCTTGAGAAAACCACCGCAGGGAGTTCATTCCACAGCTTGACTGTGCGTGGGATGATGTGCCTTTGAAACCGCACAGTGCGCACCATTTCCGGACGCAATGTGTGAGGATGAATTCCCTGCCTGTGGCGAGAGGTGCGATGATAGAATGTAGCTGTTGGCATCATGTCAAATAGTTCTTCTGAGCACAAATCATTGTATAAACGGTAAAACACACACAGTGAGGCAAAGTCTCTTCTGAGACTGAGAGGTTCCACATCGCCTGCGAGTATGGGATTGCCGACGAGCCTCAACGCCTGTCTTTGTACCGAGTCGAAGGGGTCAAGCTGGCAAGCTGACGGTCCAGTAAAAAGGTGATAGCAGTACTCCATGTGGGGCCGAACCTGCGCCTTATAAAGGATGAGTCTTTGCCCCGCAGTGAAGTAATACTTCGCCCTGTTGAGCACCCTAAGCTTCTTTGGTGCCAGCTTCACCTTGTCTTTTAAATGACTACGGTATTGGACATCGCTGGAGATATCGATACCAAGGATCCCGATACTCTAGGAAATGGTAAGCGGTGTGTCCAGGAATTGCGGTGCTACAATGAATGGAGTTTTCTTAGCGGTGAATACACATACTTGTGTCTTAGAGGGGTTGAATTGGATTAAATTTAGTCTGCCCCAATCGGATACTCTAGATAACGTAGTCTCGATTTCAGACACAAGTTGTTCGCGACTTTTCTCTACTTCGGACAGAGGGATATTTGCACGGCCCGTGTAACAAGCGTCTTCAGTACTGTCGTCCGCATAGCAATGAATGGAGTCATCCGACAGCATGCCATTGATATGCAGCAGAAACAGGGTTGGAGACAACACAGAGCCTTGTGGGACACCAGCGTTAATGTCCATGCGATCCGAGCAGCTGCCGTCAACGACGGCTTGGATACTTCTGTTGGACAAAAAGCTGGCAATCCATACGCATAATCCCTCGGGGAGTCCATAAGATGGTAGCTCTGCAAGAAGACTTCTGTGCCAGACCCGATCAAAGGCCTTTGCTATATCGAGGCTAACCGCCAGTGCCTCACCTCGAGTCTCGATGGCTTGCGCCCAATGGTTTGTGAGATACACAAGAAGGTCACCGGCTGAGCGACGGTGGCGAAAGCCGTACTGTCGGTCGCTCAGAAGATCGTTACCTTCAGGCTATCCCAGGAACTGTGTATTAATGACACGCTCCATCACCTTCGAGAGGAGGGAGGTTATAGCAATAGGCCTGTAATTGGATGGGTCTGTCCTATCGCCTTTTTTGGGCACAGGATGCACGTATGCGGTTTCTATGAAGCTGGAACTCGTCCCGCAGAGAGTGAAAGCGCGAAAAGTCGTGTAAGTACAGGGCTCAACTCGGGAGCACAGTGCTTAAGCACTAACGCCGGTATGCCATCCGGCCCACTCGACTTTCGAACATCTAGGAAATTAAGTACCCGCCGAACCATCCGTTGCGTGATTTTTACTTCATGCATTGAAGTACCACACCAGGGGATAATAGGTGGCTCGGCATTCCCATCGTTCATAGTCGAGTTTGATGCAAAGAGATTACATAAAAGACGGGCTTTCTCCTTGGCACCATGGGCCAGACTACCGTCGGGTTTCAGCAGCAGCGGAAGGCAGGACCGGCAGAAATTTCCCTCGGCAGCTTTGGCGAGCGACCAAAATGCGCGACTACCAGATGGGTACCGCGCAAGCCGCTCACCAATTCTGCCGATGAATTCAAACTTAGCCCTGGCGATTGCCTTCTTACTAGACCTCGAGGCGGCGAGGCGGCGAGATCGCGTCAGCGACTGCTGTTGCACAGGAGCTTGGATCTTCTGAAGTGAAGCAAAGCTGCCTCCACGGGTACGACGCGAAGAATTCTCACAGTCCGTCCCAGTTTGCCGACTTGTAGTGCCAAACATGCCGGCACTGGGGTGGCCGTGGTGGTTCAGGCCGCGCGAGAGTCACTTGTGTCCGGACGAGATCCGAATTCCACGCGGGCGGAAAATATGGCGGTACGAAGTTCGCCGGGTCAGCTAGTACCTACCAAAATAAATCATACTTTAGGCGGACCCCGGACTCCGAGTTTACTCTTACAGTTTACTCTTCGTTACCCAGGGTGTAGGTAGGTACCGCATAGACCGTACCGAACCGTAATATAATTATAAAAGCTTAACGCCCGTAGCACATCTCCGCTGTTTCGCGGCGGACAGCGGAACTGCTAGTTGAGTTTCGCTGTGTTCAAGTGTAGCTGGAGCAGCGAAACATGAGCGGAACTTGACACTTGTTATCTAATATGGAGCGCGTACCCGAATCTAACTGGTCCGTTTAGAACGCATGCGCCAACTACCTGACTTCTGATTGCTCCGTTCAACATGATAACGTCTTTTTCGCATGCGCGAACTTGATACCGTGCGTCAAGAACTTTCAAAATCAACAGGGCCGAAATTGGGTAATTGGCTGTCTAGTTAAATTATTAGTTACTTTATGGTGAGTGATAGGGAAAGGAGATGTTCACTTTTTGTATGGACAATGGGGACACTAATTTGCACAAATATAATATATATAAATTAGTTTTATATTTGGTACCATTATACGTTAACATTACATTTAGATAAATATAATATTAATACAATTAAAAGTCTATTATTATAATAAAAAGTGTACCTTCCACATTTAATTCTCTCTGAATTTCTAGCCATGCTTGCAATTTTTTCACGTTATTTTTATAATGTGGATGGCTTATTAAATAAATAACGGGTCTATTTCTGATCTCTATGAGAAGCTTTTCGGTATATTCCACGTCCATCATGTAAAAAATAGCTCAGTAGCTTTACCATGAATTGACACCAAAATTTGACAACTTCGTTACCAAATCGAATTGTGTATGCGAATCTGATTGGTCTGTGTAGAACGCATGCGCGAATTTTCTGACTTCTGATTGCTCCGTTTAAAATGACAACGTGATTTCGCATGCGCGATCCTTCGCAACCGTGTGTAGATTTCGAATCGTCGTCGCCTGTCAAAATCCAGGGCCGTATAGGGTATTTGGCTGTCAAGTCAAATTAAATACTTTTTACTAAACGTAACAGTAAGTTATAAATATGTATACTAATATAATCGATGATTAATAATTATTAATTATATTGACCAATTATTATTTATATTATGATTGGACAATTTCTATGGTTGGACAATTATAGAGTGATTGTCATTTTTCATAATTGGACATATAAGTCGTGCAAAGGACACATTTGACGTTATTGCTGGACTGGTCGCCGAGTGCAGACCGAGGGTTCAGATTCAGCCACCTGTCACCGCTTCACCCCGCTGGTGAAGTGGTGTGACATTCATATCCTTCCTTTTCGGAGTACAATGGGGACACCATGCTTTTCACACCTGAGGGCTCTTAAATTATGGCCTAGAATCAGTCGGGGAGTGCGTAATAGGAGGCGTGCGGTTTTGAGTAGGTGCGATGGAGTGGTATTTGAAGGGACTACCGAAAAAAAGTAGGAGCGTAATCAGAATTGGACGTGTGTGGAGCCGTGGGCAGCAGCTATGTATAATACTAGCAGTTGCCCGCGGCTCCGCCCGCGTGGAATTCGGATTCCGTTCCTACTTTTTTTTCGTGATAAAAGTTCCCTCGGATATGGTCAGGAGTGATTGTCGAACTGAACTGAACTCTGAACCACTAAAAACGCATGCCATCACGGGTCTTTATTTGCTAGCCTATGTTACTCCCATTATTGAAATCAGTCCACAACAAACAAAAAAAAAACAAGAAAAGGACTTTCCTCTTTAGAATATTAGTGTACCTAGATGTAGGTAATACCATCCTGTACAAAAAACTTTAGACGGCGAAAAAATAATCAAAGTAAAACTTTTTTACTGATCTTGATTCATTTGGAATTTAAAAGACCCCTAATGCGGCCCTGCAATTTACGTGTTACGTAAAATTGTCACGTGACAACACTGACAAAATAGCGGACGAAGCGCGGAGGTGTGAACGGCAAAGGCGAAACTGCGCGGCGAAAGAGATAGAAGATAGGTAAATCTATGCATTAGAACATGCCGTTTCGCTAGAGTTTCGCTCCTCGTACAACTGACAGAACATGGCGAAACAACCGCGGTTCCGCTATACGCGGTTTCGCGGCGGAGATGTGCTACAGGCGTAAAGTTCATACGTTTGCACGTCATCATCATCATCATTTCAGCCATAGGAAGTCCACTGCTGGACATAAGCCTCCCCTATAGATCTCCAATAAGACTAATTGGAAGCGGCTCGCATCCAGCGCGTTCCCGCGGCCTTGATAAGGTCGTCTGTCCACCTTGTGGGTGGACGTCCTACGCTGCGCTTGCCGATACGTAGCTTCCACTCGAGAACTTTTCAACCCCATCGGTCATCAGTCCTCCGTGCTATGTGCCCTGCCCACTGCCATTTCAAGTTGCTAATCCGCTGGGCTATGTCGGTAATCTTGGTTCTTCTACGGATCTCCTCGTTTCTGATTCGATCTCGCAGAGAGACTCCGAGCATAGCCTTCTCCATAGCTCGTTGGGCTACTTTGAGCTTACTCATAAGGCCCATAGTGAGAGACCACGTTTCAGTGCCATAAGTCATCACTGGTAACACACATTGGTCGAAAACTTTCGACTTGAGACACTGAGGTATGTCGGACGAGAAGATATTACGCAATTTTCCGAACGCTGCCCAGCCGAGTTGGATTCGGCGACTGACCTCTTTCTTGAAGTCGAACTTACCTAACTGGACTACTTGTCCTAGGTAGACGTACGAGTCAACAACTTCAAGAACCGAGCTCTCAACAGATATTGGGGTGGGTACAACATGGGCATTACACATAACCTTCGTCTTGTCCATGTTCATTTTAAGACCCACCTGTTGAGAAACTCGGTTGAGGCCATCGAGCATTGTGTTGAGATCTTCCATCGATTCTGCCATGACTACAATATCGTCGGCAAACCGGAGGTGAGTATTGTATTCGCCCTTAATATTGATGCCGAATCCTTTCCATTCCAGGAGCTTGAAGGCGTTCTCCAAAGTGGCCGTAAACAGTTTAGGAGATATCACGTCTCCCTGTCTTACTCCTCTTTTCAAAGGGATCGCCTTCGAACTCTGTTCCTGTACTCGGACCGACATAGTGGCGTTATTATACAAACACTTCAACACTTCGATGTACCGATAGTCAATACGGCACCGCTGGAGATACTCAAGCACAGCCCATGTCTCGACCGAATCAAAGGCTTTCTCATAGTCCACAAACGCTAAGCAAAGTGGCAAATTATACTCTTCGGTCTTCTGTATAACTTGCCGCAGCGTATGGATGTGGTCTATGGTACTGTAGCCTCTTCGGAAACCGGCTTGTTCGGAAGGCTGGAAGTCATCAAGCCTGCGCTCGAGACGGTTCGTAATGACCCTTGAAGACAGCTTGTAAACATGGCTCAGAAGCGAGATGGGCCTGTAGTTCTTCAGTAAGGTATTGTCACCTTTCTTAAAGAACAGCACCACCACGCCTCTGTTCCTTCGTTGTTCGCTTCTGGCGTTATGCCCTCGAGGACGATGGTGTTAAAGAGCTTCTGAAGGACTTTAAGTACCGGTGTTCCAGCCGCTTTCAGAAGCTCTGAAGTGATTCCGTCGTCACCCGGCGCCTTGTTGTTTTTAAGCTGATTCAGGGCCATTCTAATCTCGTACAGGCTGGTATCCGGGATATCCTCGGACATTAGAAATATTAGAATTTAGATTAATCATATTATTCCTACTACGAGCATAATTATTATAAATTTAATGTGAAAGTTTGTGAAGATGTTTGTATGTTTGTAACTCAATTACGTTCTAACGGCTGAAGAGATCTGGCTGAAATTTGGTACAGGGACAGACTATAGCTTGAAATAACACATAGGCTACTTTTTATCCCGGGAAAAGGTTCCCATCGGTTGCGGGAACGGGATCAATTGGGGAAATTGAAACAAAATAATCAATAATAGCTATAAGTTGGGCTTCTTAATGGATCATTACGTATTTATAATGGGGAAGCATAAAGAATTAAGTACTGTTATCAGTAAGTGGCGCGTGAGTTATGAAACGTAAACAAACAACCGCCACCCGCTTCACCCCTGCGCATGCGCTGTATCGACGAATACTCGAACCTTTCGGGCGTGTTCGCGATGTGTCCGCGATTACGTTCGCAAACTTAATAATATTATAAAGGGAAAAATGGTGTAAGCATGATTACTTCCGCAAGCTTGATGATATTAAAAAGGGTGAAAAGAGGTAAGCACGATTATTTCGAAACTTGTATACGGGATATACTCTTAAACAGGGAGTACGGCTTTCTTTGTTTTATTAGTTTTATTTCATTTGGGATGTAAGTAGTCTTACGTTAGGCAGTTTATATTTTCATTAGACAATAAAAAGCTTAATTAGCAATACGTCTATAAATTTTGGCTATAACTTAAGGAAACAAAAGAATAAGAATCTTTAGGTGTATTTTTATGAAATTTTACATACTTATGTTGGCTTATCACCTTTTTTTACTTTGAAAATATATTTTTAATTAGACGAATATTTTTGTTTTTCCTTTATAACACCCTAATTTTACGTCAGAATATTATGAAAAAAATTGACGTATTGTATCCTGACATCTACTATTCGAAACTGCAAAAAAAAAAAATTGACGTAACCTTACTTACGTCTTTGTCATTCTGGGGGTACGAATATGGTATGTATAGTATATATGTATGGTATATTTAGGTGTATGTATGTGTATATATAAGTACCTGTTCAGGTACCCTTTTTATTGTCTGTTTTTTTTTTGCACACTTCACATCCCTTCATTACTCTGACTACTTCTCTGCTACTCAAGGGTTTGCTGGTAGAGAACTCATATTGAGTTAAGCTCGCCTTTGTACATATTACTTTTAATTTTCTATATGTATGATCTCTGTATTTTATGTGTGCAATAAAGAATTAAATAAATAAATCACAAACCCTGCAAAATTGCCAATTAATTTAAAACCTTATTAGTTCGGTTAGTTTTAGTTTTTTTTTTTTTTTTTAGTACTGTAAATAGGATTAGATTCATATTATTTACCCTTAAAATTGTATAGAAGATCAAATCAATTAGACATTATATTATATTGTATTTAAGACTTTACTATTACGTAGTTAAAGTCTAAAATTAAATGATATCTTGTAGAGCGAATGAATAAAAGTGTTATGTGTGTGAAAAGTGATGAATTATTTTTCATTTAGTTTTAAACTTTAAGTCTATATAGATAAAATCTAAAATTTATTAGCATTTTTTGCAGTGGTATGACAGTGATTGTCAATATTAGCAGAATATGAGTCAAGATGTTGGCCAATGCGTTCGCCGCTGTGTTCGCCAACGTGTAGAGCGGCCATTATGATGAAGGAGGAATTACCTAAAGCAGATAGTAACACGGTATTGAACCGGGAAACAATGTTCGGGTAATTAGTGAAATTAATATTGTACAGTTGTGGCTTATTTGTTGTTGCGTAAGATATTATAATACTATCTGTTATTATAAGTAATACATAGCTACCTAATTGGATTACATCATGTAACATTCACAGGATAATAAACATGTTAGATACAAGAAACAGTTGTTATACTTAATTACATTTGCAAACGTATCTGTATAAGTATTTGATGTTTATTTATAAGAAAATATCAGATTCATTGCTTTTTGCTATTATGACTCAGACCAATGAAAATTAACATATTCATATTTACAAACATTTATGCGGAACGGAAATCGAACCCGCGGCCTCTCACTTAGCAGTAGATGTCTCTACGCTACACTAGTCACTAGTCATCTTTAACCAATTTTAATGGTATTTTTTCTCTCTTATGCCATCCGCAGCTTTGAACAAGCTACGCTGTCGTCGGCACGGTCGCGAATTAATCGTGTAAATGGCGACCTGCCTAACTAGTAACGCTCTTATCAAATTTAGGTGGTACAATACAAGATCTAAAAGTAGTGTTTCTTAAAAAAGAAAACAAAAGCCTATGCTTTGGTTTTGCACCACAAAAATTGTACATTAACGTTATGAAATTCCCTGAAACATCAAGTCTTGTGGACGACTGATGGCCGCAGCGGGAGCCAGCTCAATACAGCGGGCGGCCTTATGCTGTCATAGTGACTTGTAGAGTATTACATTAGGGTGTAGACTGTGTAGAGGGTCGTGGTGAAATTAATGAGATACGAAAAATATTAAAATTTATTCGTACTTACTTTATATTCATTTTCACTGACGTTAACGCCGACGTCAAGCAGTCAAATATATTATAAGTACTAGCTTTTGCCCGCGGCTCCGCCCGCGTGGATGTCGGTTATCGCGACCAAACATAGCCTATGTCCTTTCTCAAGGTCTAACCTACCCCTATACCAAATTTCATCAAAATCGGTTCAGCGGTTTAGTCGAAAAAGTGAGACAGACAGACAGACAGACAGTCAGACAGAGTTACTTTCACATTTATAATATTAGTAGGGACTAGTAGGGATAACATAGAGTCTTTTGATGTCACCGAAATATACAATTAAAGTCACATTATGACTTTTTTGAAATGTTGAAATTATATTTATATTTTTCACTATAAATTTTAATTTAATTAAGAATTGAAAACGTGCCGTAGTGATTTTGGATGGTAAGTCAATGTGAAACATCAAAATTAATTGCATTGTTATGATGTTTAGAGTAGAGAATGTTGTGTTTTGCGAATATGGTCTTATAAGATTATGATATTTTGAGAAGCACCATTTTCACAAATCATCTTAATCTCGGAACATCATTTCCGAGAATATAATGATTTGTGAATATCGTGTTTTGCGACTAATGAGAATATGATATTTTGCGACGGAGCCATTTGTTACCTACATAGGAAGATACATAGCAAGAGAATGGTATATATAGGGTATAGGCACTCAGACATGTCGTTACCGACTAGATTTTGATGTGCGATCGCGCGAAGTTTTCTTCTATACCTATAATTACGCCTTAGCAAGATATACCACCTCAAAAGGGGACCCTGGACACAAAAGTGAAAGCTTCGACAGTGACCGGGCCCTCGATTCTGCTAAAGCAAAACCACTGTCGTGAAACAATCTCTGCAAAAATTGGCATTAAATATTAGACTTTATTACTATAGAGTTAAAGTCCAAAATTAAATGACAATATTTTCATTACACGCTTTCGTTCACTTTACAAAAAGCCACTTAATTTAAAACTTTAACTGCATTACTGTAAAGGCTAAAATCAAATGGAATTTTCTCGCAGTCTCTGTGGTGTGACAGTGGTTGTGCTTTAGCAGGGCCCATACCATGAACTCTTAAAACAGGTCAATAATTGAACTGCTGTCATTCTACCAACTGCAAATGTCACTTTGTAATCCCTTTGTAATCCTTGTATATTTATATGACATTACAAAGTGACGTTTGCAGTTGGTAGAATGACAGCAGTTCAATTTTTGACCTGTTTTGAGGTTTATAGTAAGGCCGCTGAATCGAGGCCCGGGTTTAACGCTAGGATGAAGAAGAATAAAGAAAAAGAGGTACCAGCAAGTGACGCTGATAGATGTTTCACTTATCTAATACCAATTTTCGACCTTTTTACAAATTAAACTAAACTTTGTGTACAGTCGAGGAAAGAGATCCGGTTGCATACCTATACATACAACTTTTTATATAAAGGTACAACCGTATCTCTTTCATCAACTGTACCTTCCAACCATAGGTACATTTGTGTCAGATTTTGTTAATGGAACCCCAACAAATTACATTACAGCGATCGAACGCTTATAAACTAATTATTTCTATTTTAGCCGCTTATGCAGTTTCAATTTGGCACAAACACGATTATGCCTTTGTAATATGGTGACAGCGTGTAATTAATCTTAATGGAGACTCGTTATCTGCTTGGTTTATGTGTAAATAGATTGCAGATCTAATGGAGGGCGCTTAAGTCAAAAGAATTTTCAAAGATAGTGTTTTTTCAGAGGGAGTCCCACACCGCTTTAATCACAGGTGGATTTCTATTCATGTAATTTATGATGTAAATGATGTACTTAATAACAATTCAATTTTGATTTTAATTTTGAGTTTCATTTTAATATTTTAGTTAATTTTGATTCAATTTGATCACCCCCCATCTTATCCGAGGGGCGTCGTAGGTGACCAACGGAAAAATACGCAGACCATATCACTGCGAGAGAAGGAAATCTCGAAATAAAACCTGGTCAAACCAACCCGTCTGACCAGCGCAGCGGGGAAAGGAGAGGCCTATGTCCAGAAGTGGACTGCGATAACCTAATTGATGGAATTGATTAAATTTTGATTGAAATTTATTATTATTTTTATCGAGGTTTCAATTCTAATTTTGATTTGTCTAAATGTTTTTTATTTTATTTTAATTAGATTTGGATATAACAATATGACAATTTGTTACTAACATACCTATCTTATAATCCGAAATAAATAATAGGTATAAGTCAAAGTTCGTCCTTCTATATTACTACGCTAGTACGTACTATCTGTTCTGTGATATTAACCTACCCAATAATATCACCCCGATTCCGCCCCGACCCACTCCATAGATTATGGCATAAACAAATATTGTGTAAGATCAACCCCAGACCAATCTTGATATCATCTCATCCTTCATTCCTTGTTCTCGGAAATTAATTTCGCTATCCTAATATTTTCTCGCTAACAATGCTTAGCGGTAAACAAGTGTCTCTGACACGCTGTTCGTGGATTAACACGACTTATTTAACGATATGAATTATCTGCTTAATATTTTGTGTTCATTTTCGTCATATTCTGTGAGGGGCAGTTCCAATTTTGAGACATATGACGACGTATACCTAACAAAGATAAACGATGAATGGTTTTAGTCATCTCTACATTGAATTCTAGCATTCAACTGAGTTTTTTTTTCTTTCTTTTATCTGGGATAAGTTTTGTACTTTATCTATCTATAGGTACTAATAATTGTAAAGTGGTTGTATCTGTAAACTGGAGATATTTTGAAAAAAAAATGGGTTACCTATGTTAAATTAACAATAAAGAATCTAACTACATTTATACTGAACATGATGATATTTTTTTGGTAATGCTTGACTGTTTGTCCGCCATGGACGCAAAAACTGTACGGATTTTTTTAATTTGAAAGGACTTGGTCAGATTTTAAATCTTAGACGTGTTTGATCACAATTGGTTGATTAAAACTGGAGATATGGCTAAAAACATCGAAAACTGACATCCACGCGGGCAGAGCCGCGACCGGAAGGCTAGTAGGTAGGCACTATTATATATTTGTAAAGTGTTCGTGTTTACATTCGAGATATTTAAAAAACTTGGGATTATATAATATTAGCGATATTGAACACGAAAAGTTAATTCATCCTTTAAAATTTTACGTTTGTATGATCGCAATTGGTTGAGTAGAATCGGAGATATGAGCAAAAGTCGCGTAACTCACAGCATGACAGCCTCCGTGACGTAGCGGTAGTGAACGCGGCCGCTACGCAGGAGGCGCGGGTTCGATCCCCGCTCAGTGCAAATATTTGTGTGCATGAAATATGAGTATTTGCATTGGTCTGGTCGTGCCTCGGAGAGCACGTTAAGCCGTCGGTCCCGGTTGCCTTAAGAACATCTATGGCAATCGTTACGGGTAGTTGGAGCCCTAAAAAAATCCAAAAACAACGGTCTAACTGCAGAGCTTCGATATCGCCTAATGTTAACATTGGGTTGTGGAGGTCAGATGACAATCGCTTCACGGAAAATATCGAAGTCTAGCCAATCCGTAGTTCGGTCATTCTCACGAAATGGTGTTCTTCGTATAATTTCCGTCACGATTTTTAATTTTGATTAAATTCTATAAATTAGTAATTTAATTAAAAGAACACGTCATTCTTTACGAATTGGTATATTTGGCACTGCATCTAAACACTTAGTTTTTTATTTATGGAGTGATATATTTTTGAGGGTGACGGAAATTAGGTTTGCGGTGATAAAAATGAGTAAATCCTTTCTCTTGTAATATCTTAGACGATCTTTTTCTTTGCATGCCGCGTATAAAGCAGGATCATTCCTGACCTTTGTCTTCTCCATTGCTGTCTAAGTTTTAGTTGCTCCAAAATATCCTCTCGGCTCTTCTTCGGTTTACCCATAATATCTGAAAATAATCTAGTTTATTGTTCAAAAACATACATTTAGAATTATAACTTTGTTCGGTGGGTAGAAACAACAATTACAGGGAGTTTTATAATTTCGGTCACTTTTAGCGTGACGGAAATGTGTGACTGAAATTAGGGAAAATGGGATTTTTTTTAATTTAAAAAGTAATTAGAACATAATTTTAACGACTAACTCTTTTCATACATAAAAGATATATAATTACGTAAGAATTGTTTGATTGATAGTTATTTCGAGTAAGAAGTAATTAATTAAATGAGCGAACAGAAATTAGAAGACTTGTAAACCATGCGAACGGAAATTAGGTACTTACCTCACTGGGACGCCCGGAGAACATGTAGCACGCGTGCAGTTCGCTGGATGTCTGTGGCACTACTAACGCTTGCCGTACATGCGATAGGGATAGGTACAATTTACATATCTAGGGTTATTTTCACGAATTTGTAGTGGATGACAGAAATTAGGTATAATGAAAGGACAAACATATTTTACGTTGTAACTAAATAAGTAGCCATGTTAACGTTATTATATTTTTAGTATAGCTCAATTAATCTATCTAATTTATAAATAAAGGGCAATAAATGTTTAAATCAAAGCTTGTCTTGCACTTTTTAGACTCAGAAAGTATTATTCTGGATTCTGGACAGTGAACGGAAATTAGGAGAATGAATCAAAAACAATTATTCTGAGGTATTTTTGTACCAAAGTAGATGTATATAATATCATTCCTTATTAGATAATTGCCAAAACTAGCCCCCAGAAAAAGAATTAATCCCAAAATTTTAAAAATGAAGTAGATAATTGAATGGACGTTCGAAAATCTCACTCCCTGAGAATGACCGAGTTAAGACTGGTAAAAGCGGACCCCAGACTCCGAGCTGAAAGCTTCGGATGCGACTGGGAATTAACGCTAAGAGGAAGAAGAAGTATAGACTAATGATTTATAAGTATCTGTAATAAATGTATAATTACATATTATAATCTTAAACTGACCAAAAAGTCAAGCAAGTAAAAAGCAACACTGTCTTTGGTCTCAGCAGTGGAGATAACAAAGATGTCCCTTGGCTTTGATCCATCGATCAAAAAACAGGATGGTCTCGACTGTATAAAGGGTGTGCTGGCCGCATAACAAACCAAGGGTCGAAACGGGACTCGAGACTCATTGGGTTCCGTCCTTAAGCCTCTTAGGTTGAATGTATGATGGAACGAGACTTGCCATCACATTTGAAACAATATTTATATAGTTAGCGGCATATATCTTGACCTCAAACACATCACAAGGTGTACAAACTCTACATGCTCAGTAGTTACCCGTTTTTTATGTATCTTTTGAGGATGGCATGTGCTTATGTGGCGGTGGATCAAATCCACCAACAAATCTGCTGCGCGCCTAAGAGTCAAGAATATAATGCGGGAACTATACCTTCAAATGCTCTGCAGATTGAATTATCTCTATTTAATACTGTCTGAAGTTTACGCGAATATCAGTAATTGGAATAAAACTACTTTTTAACGGATTTTATCGCGATTACGTTTCAGAACTTTACAGTAGCCATAGTCGAGGGAAAGACACTTCTAACTATGTGACAACTACCATCTTTAGTCACCCGTTAACTTTGAAATAAGACAAAGCTGCGGAACATGCTCTTGCGGCTTTATCCTTGCGACGCGACGAGGACTCGGCGCAGCACACGTTTGAAGTTTAGCGGTGAATCACCGGGAGTTCATCGCATAAACCGGAGCATATCTCTCGTTACCGGCCATCTTACGTCCATCCTCTTTTATTTTTCTATGACTTTCTTACAATTTCATGCATAATGTATGTCATGCATGATGTTCGATTTCATATATACCTACCTATGTATCGCTGACGCTTTCGTATACATTAGTGGTAGCCTTTAGAATTAGTTTCGAAAATAGGTTCCATATCGAATTCAAATTTAACTTAACCGACTTTAATCGAAATAATAGAAAGTAATTACGTTTCAAAGTTAACTTATAGAAGTCCAAGCGCATGGTGCTGACAGAAATTGAATGAATGAACTGACTACCGCAAAAGTCGTTATAGAGAGTGAATTAAATATTTTGGGGAGAGAATAACTCGGAGCGGCCAGCGGGTTTAAAACGGCCACATTGAGCAATTCCGCTAATAACGAGTAACTTTATGAATTTCCAGTAGATTTTATTTATTTTATTTTATTCTTATTGTACACTTACATGGCATTTATACAAATTAGTGAGATTTTATGTACAAAGGCGAGCTTTCTTCCAGCTCAAGGATGAGTTTTCTTCCAGTAAACCCGGGAGTGCAAATGTCAATGATGCCTATAAAATTCGTAAAATAGTCTGTAAAATTGTTGTGATTCTGCACATAATTATGTGGTTCAGAATCACAACAATTAATTTACTAATCTATTCTATCAATCAATTAAAATATTTTTTTCATCTGTAAATGCTTAAAGGGGTAGACTGGGTTGTATAAACACCTATCTTTTTACAAAACAGTTATTTTTGAATTGCAAATCAGCACTATTTATAGTTTGACACAAATACAATTTTATGGTTTATTCTGTACTTCTTTTCACCTCCAAAACGACTATAGATACTATTACAGGCTATGTACAAGTGCAATTCTGTAATAACACTTGTACTTACAGAATAACACATATACATAGTCACAGCACTCGGTATCGAAACAGCGATGAATAATACAACAGTAGAAATATAAAACCTTATCTGAAGCCCCAGCTCCGAACAGCTCCTTTGTACCGAGATATTAGCCGTTAATATTTAATTAAGATTAAATCACTTGAAACAAACAGTAATACCCAATTTTGAAATGCTTTCAATTCCGAAGTTACTGTTTACAGAGCAATTTCCATAAGATACTTTGATTTGGTAGGTAGGTACATTTAAGCTCTCTGACAACGCTGTATTTTTTTTAAATTGTTTTTTTAAAGAATTATCAACCGAAATTACTAATGTTCCCTTTAACCCCTCCAACTAATCTTAATTGCTTGTGCTAGGATAAAAGGGGGTTCACATTGGTTCACGATTCGAATCCGGGACCTCTAAGCCACCGACGCTTATTGAATTTTGAATGAGTTTTACATGACCAGTAATACCTATACTGCAATATTACTACTATAGTGTGGCATTAATTCTAGTAAACATAACTGTATTTCAGGAAATGCAACGTTTAGAAGTTACTTCGTGTAAAATTCAGGTTGATTAACTTGATTCCCTCCAGTCGACAGATTGTAGGTACTTTCTGTAGTTACCGACACCGTACCCGGAAAGCACCTAATTTAGTCGGAAGGAAAATTTTCCGCGCCACAGCTTGTTGCTTCTCTGCGAACCTTCTCATTCCTGCCCCCCTAGACAAGTGGCAATTCGTTGCTCGGCGTATCATGGAATAGAATGACGAATGTATAGGATTTGACGTTTTTGACATTCGTTGACGCCTGTCATATACGTCAAATCCCATACATTCCTCATTCTATTCCACAAAACGCTGGCCAATGAATTTTATTGAAACATGTCTAGGCGGGTTGCTAGGAAACGTAGGTACACTTGTATACTTACTTGCACCCATATTCTGAACATCCAATCACACATTTTATTGATTACTAGCTTTTCGCCCGCAGCTCTGCCTGCGTGGATGTCGACTACCATCACCAATAGTATTTTTTTCTAAACTGACGGACTTGTTGTATAAATATTAGTATCCCGATAGTTCTAATAGTAATTGTTGTATAAACTTTCGACACCTTATTTCGCTCTCTGAGTAGTGTTTTTTTTTCAAAATATTAAATGAAAACTGTAAGAAACATCGGCCTTGTCTTACAAAAAAGTGGTAGATTTTTAGAATATTACAACAAAATAAAAATACTATTAGTATCTTTATACCAATAGCTAGTAAATGGCTAGAAAAAGACTGGTAAGAAAAAATTACTATTGCCTAACATTTCGTTCTTATCAATCAATCAATCAATAGCCTATTTCAGTCCACTGTTGGACTTAGGCCTCACCCAAAGTATGCCATAGCACTCGATCCTCCACCGTATGTTGGGGACATATGCTGTCAGTTTGCACATTTGGGCCCCATGAGTCATAACAGGGGAGTAGAAACCTCGACGAATTTTCCCAATGTTGCCCAACCCTTGTCGACCCTTCGACGTACCTATATCTCTTTCTGGGTTTCGTCTTCTAATCTAAAATTACCATCTCAGCAATGAAAATATCGTATCAGCACGACACTGTCGTAGACAATCCAGAAATGCCCAGGTCTAGATGATGTCAGAAGGCTTCTCGTAATCTACAAATGCCATACATAGCGGCTGATTATACTCTCAGGTCTTTTGTATAATCTGCTCAACAGTATTGGCTGCAACACTATAACCCTTTTAAAACCCGGCTTGCTCCAGTGGCTGGAATTCACAACTATTCAAGACGATTCTCAAGAACAAAACTTCTATAGAGATATGACTCAGGAGTCTTATAATTCTTCAGCAAGACCTTATAGCTTTTTTTGGAGAACAGTACCACCGCACTACAGTTCCATGTTAAGTTCTGCTGGATGACGGAATCAAAGAGGTTCGTAAGCTCTTTTAGAACTGAGATTCCACCTGCTTTTAAGAGCCCTGTCAACCAGTGCGATATCATCAGTATACCATAACTATGAAGGTTGCTGTTGTATGCTAAGGATATACAAAAAACCATCAATTGGCCTATTGCAGTCAACTGCTGGACATAGGCCTCTCCTAATATGCGCCACGTTTGCCGATCCTCCACCTTCCGCATCCAGTACGTCCCAGCCACCTTTCGCAGATCGTCGGTCCAGCTGGCTAGGAGGTGTCCCACCTTCCGTATTCCTTCTCACGGTATCCACTCTAGGACTCGTCTGCTCTAACGGCCATCAGTCCTTCGGCAGATGTGGCCAGCCCACTGCCACTTTAGCTTGCTTATTCTGCAACCCTACGGCCAGATTGGAAACGAAGGTTTGGAAACCGGTTTCCATAGCAGAATTATTTTTCTTTTAACGAACCTGGTTTCCAAGAAACAATAATAATTCTGTTTTCGAAACTAATTTCCAAAACAGAAAGTTTGATCTTCGTTAGCTATGTCGGTAACTTTGGTTCTATGTCGGATGACCTCGTTTCGAATTCTATCCTTCAAAGAAACTCCAAGCATAGCTCGCTACATAGCCCGCTGCACGACTTTTAGGTCACGGACTACCCCACCTTCAGTGGCCACGTTTCGTCACCGTAGGTCATAGGTAACATAACAGGCAGGACGCACTGGTCGAAAACCTTTGTTTTGAGGCATTGCGGCAGGGGGGAGGAGAAGACCCGACGTAGTTTGCCAAATGCTGCCAACCCCAATTGAATTCTTCTGGCTATTTCTTTCTCGAAGTTGGTTTTACCGAGCTGGATAACCTGCCCCAGGTAGATAATATTTTTGAACAACTTCGAGTGTCGCTCCTTCGATGGCAATCGGTCTCAGTACAACATGTTCGTGTTGAACATAATCTTGGTTTTATCCAAGTTTACACCGAGGCTGACTTGTCGAGAAGCTCCATTCAGGCTGTGCAGCATTTCGCCCCGTTGTTCTAGCGACTCCGCAACTATGATGATGTCATCGGCGAACCGAAGGTGCGAGATGTAACTACTCCAGCGTCATGAAGGCGTCCTCCAATGCGTTGGTAAATGCTGAGGATACATAAATTACTATGTGATACGTCAAAAATGAATACAAATAAAACAACATACTTGAAATTTGTGGTGGTTTAATTTTTTTATAATTATCTAAAAATAATATTAAGAAAATAAACATTTTGTAACACATTGTATACCTACATATTCTTTGTCATCTTAATCAGAAGTGCTCTGTGCTTGAGTAATTGAGCCCACAGCTGATAAGTGGAAGTTATTGAATTGTGTTCTGCCATCTCTATTATTGTTGCCTTAGTATACTTCTCATCAAGAAAGAAAGTGAAGTTTTCTAGAAGCCAGGCGTTCGTCTATTTGGTGAAACGTTTCTAGCCATTGATATAAATTGTTATTTTGTTTTTAGCTATGAAGCCGCCCCTTGTGTTATATCGGCGGCGTCAATAGATTTAAATTCACATACCTTACTGTTTGAGAGCTTGTAAATGAGGATTGATCTGGGTGATAATGTGCCGTAGGCTTTCTTTTATATACAGGTATATTCTTTTATATAGCTCTAGATAGCTATCATCGCTGCTATCATATGTTTTTTTTCTATTTCCAAACAATTAAATAAAGAAACTGCAGTACCTACATAACTCTTACACAATATTTTTCACATTCTTGCATATTATACGTGACAGAGAGTGACATTTTTATAAATATTATCATTTGACAGATCAAAATGTGACTTAGCGGTGACACCATCACTTTAGTTCCGTTGTCATGGTAACAATTTTGCTAGCGATATTAGCGCCATAATATTTCGTATTTTCTTTAATATTACATTATTTCGTGAATTTGCCACATTTTAATTGTGATAATTGCTATTCGGCGACAAAGTCAAATTCAATAAACCAAAGATCATGAAAATCTGTTCAGCCATTCTTGAGTTATAAGAAAGTACGTTTTTGGCACTTTTTAGGCACTTAGGGTCTGAATTTCGAAAAATCGTTTCTTAGTACACCTCCACGCATCAAAACATACACTCTCTATAAATTTCAAGTCTCTAGGACCAGCGGTTTAGGCTGTGCGTTGTCTCTAAGTGAGTCAGTCAGTCAGTCAGTCAGTCAGTCAGGACTAAGAGTTTTATATATAAGATTAACAAGACGGTTATCAAACCAGTTTAGATTGAATTTCAGGTCGTAATAATTGAATGCCCGTTACACAAAAGGTCTGAGCCACAAGATAAGTAAATCGTTCACGTTTGTCCACTCCCAGTCCGGTCGCAACATAAATGGTCGTTTTGACAGGCAGAATTAGCAAGTCAAATGTACCGACCGTGGCCCCGCAATGAATACAAGATGAGACTCAAAATAGAGCCCTCAATTGCTGCTATTGTGCTCGTATGTTTTCATTTTACTATAAAAGCTGTCTGCTAAATTACAATTTAAATGGTTTTCAGTTGAATTTGTAGTGGCAAAGGACAATGAGCGGATTTGTATTAGTTGGCTGTGTGACCTATTCATTAGAATTACCTTGACGGGCTTAAGAAGTATTAATGTTATTTCACCAATGATCTTATGTAAAATTTAAGTAGAATATGTAACCTGAATTTCACATAAGTATTATACCGTGGTACTTACGGAGGACAGAATGACTCTGTCACAAGACAAGTCATGTGACAGAGTCATTCATTCATGAGTCATTCTCTGCTCTGTGGAAGTCATACTCTGTTCTCGTGGACCTGCACTGCTTTTAATGCAGGTCCTATTGCACTAATGCTTGTGATAGACTAATTACCTACTACTTAATCTACTTAGTAATTAGGTAGCCTCGTTTTAAGTGACCGTTTTATGCAGCAGTTTAGTACTAACACATTTTTGATACCAGATAATTGTGTCTCTAAGCTTCGAATTGATTAGCAACATAAGTCGGTAGGTATTTTTAAGGTACTAGATCAATGTAATTATAAACATCAATCAACAATAGAATCATAACAACATTCTTTACACTCTTTGAATTTTACTTACAAGAAACGCAACTAGTTTTAACAGTAGCAAAATTTAAAAAGCAATTCAAAATTACATAGGTAGGTACATACGTGTCGAATTGTTAAGCTTCTTTTTCGAAATCAGTCATTAAAATAAAACGTAGTAGGTAAAAATGTAACGTTTACAGCGTTTCATTTTCTTAGTGATAACTTGATGAGTGAACGAAATGTGATTGATGCAAACGAATGAATGCGATATACCTAAAAATATACAAAGAGACAGAGAATGATAAATGACATCAAGCATTCACAGCCATGAAAGGGTTAGAGGGGCTACCCCACGAAGCCTCCTTTACAAATTACTATGTAAGTAAACTTAATTTGTTTTTAATATTTGCCTAAAAACCCTGATGTGAATCTCTTTCATGAAACGAAGCCGTCCGGTCACCCTATCCTTGCGTAATCATGTTTTTAAAGGAGACGATTTTTTATGTTTGAGCTTTCGGCCACCTACAAATTTTGGAGAACAATAATGAAACGAGTATTGATTTATTTGTAATTTTATCGGGATTACAATGGTACATTGCTTCTTAGCTAGTCTAACCGGAGCATTGATATAAACCAAATCAAAACTGATAGGTACTTAAATCAATGTGAAACTGTCATGGCGCCAATCTCAGAAAATTATAATTTTATTATTTAGTATGACATAATAATAGACGTCATTAAAATCATGTCTTATGCAATGTATTGAATAAATAGAAGATGGATAGGGCAATAACCTTCTTTTTAACAAGTGGAAATCCACTCAAATCCGCCGGAGCCAGTGAGGGTGGTTATGTCGGACTCGAACCTACAAAACCCGCATGGCCGTGAATACATCAATATGTGATTTCAAAGTACGGGCATGTGCCGTTTTTCACAGTCTATATGTTATTCGGATGTAGAAAAGCAGGATTATCTTTACTAGTTGGGCGGTCAGACGGCAGCCGCTGCCATAAAAGGCATATTTCCAAACCGAATAAAAGAGAAGGAGCAAGCGGCCGGTAAAAGCCTCGGTTACAACTAGGCAAAATTCCTAAGATGATGATTCATACTTACACCATGAAATGAAAGTAGGTATCCAATGAAATAAAAACAAACAAAACCATATTGTAATAATATTTATTTATTACATAGGTATATAAAACGTTTTTTATTGCTGGTAGGTATGTCGTCCAAAAAGCATACAAATCATAGTAAATGAGCAAAAAGAAAACTCAATTAATGTAAATAACATACATTCTTCTAGTGCCTTGTGTGCACGACAATCAATGTGCTGAACAGTAGGTGAAGAAAAATGGACCGCAGGCCAGCAAAAAACGATCGCGCTGCACACGGCACCTTCGGCCAGCATGAACGCGAGTTTGCCGGTACATGTAGCAAGGAGAGAGAGAGAACGCGGCGTCGGTGTAGGAGAGAGAGAGAGAGAGCGAGAGCGCGGCCGCAAGCAGCAGAGAAAAGTAGTTAGAACCCGTATTAGGGATGATCGATGTTGCAACAACATCGATGATGACATCGATTATGATATCAATAACTGAACATCGATGTTCGATGTTTATCGAAAGCAAAATATCGATATCGGCCAACATCGATGTTTTTTTTTATAAAAAATAAAACAACGATAAAATCACTCGTTTTTAATCAACAAAAGAAATGTTTGAATTTGAGATATTAAGGCGTAAGAACACTTTATAAGTTCCAATACTTTTTGTCAATTGACTGTAAAAATAATAATTTTGAGAGCGCAGAACCTTTTAACCTGCTGCGTTGTTGATAAAGGGTTGAACCAGCCTTGGAAAATAGATGTTCTAAATCATAAGTTGACTGTAAAAAACAAGTGATAACAATATTGATGTACATAACAAACAAAAACTTTATTTTCAACGGATCACCGGTGCACACATCTGACATCACACATAAACAGCACAGATTAATAATTATGTACTACGATAAACAGCGCACTCTAAGGTTTTATTTCGTGTTTTGGATGCGTTCAGGATATTGATAGTTACTTTGTGGATGCGTTCATAGATTTCGATTATGTGTTCGCGCGCGACCAAATTTCGATTATGTGCCCGTGACATCGATATCGCGATGTTTTATATAATGCAATATCGATGTTAAAACATCGATGTTTTGTCTTTTAACATCGATGATTATCGAAAATCGATGATCATCGAGCATCCCTAACCCGTATACAGTCCACTGAAGGATCGCGCGAAGTGAAGTAATGTAATAGTGTACTTAATAGTAAATTTGTGCCCGTTCATTCCTTCTTTTATTTATATGCCTATAATAAGACCTCTAAAGTATCGCGCGTACATTTAATGGTCCTTCCGGAGCCGAATTTAGGAATTGAAGCCAGTAAATAAGAAAAATTCGGAAATGGTAGTGACACGCCGACAGGGAGAGGAACCTGCTGCCCAGGGAGCTGACCAGGGGGCCACCGAAGAGGCCCAGGACCCCACTACGCGCAGCGGTTCCCAAGAGGCCACGGAACGAACTACGACCACGGATGGCTTCAGGCCGGCTGAGGAGACGCCGACCCGTAGCAACGCTGAAAATAATGGGGAGCATAGCTCGCAGCGCACCGTGCGGCCGCCGAAGTCACACCGCTCCACCAACTCGAGAAAGAAAAAAGAATTAGAGGTTAAGCAGCGTCTGGCAGAGCTGAAAATAGAACAAATACGAGCTGAAGCTGAGGTACAACGGCTTCGCCTACTACAGTTGCAAGAAAATAGTACGAGTGAAGACGAGTCCGGGGATGACCTGGCATCGGTTCGCATAGGTACGTGGCTACAAAGAGACACTGAGGCGCCGCAAACACTCGTAAGTCAAGACAACATAGGATCCACAGGCGACGACCATACAAAAGGTAAGCCAAGTGAAAAAGAAGTGGAAAAAAGTGACTGTAAAGTGAACGAAAAATCAAGAGAAAGTGCCTCGGTGAAAAATCCCGTAATTGACGTGTCTACGTTAGCCGCCGCGTTGTCTCAAGCGATGAGAAGCACCAGGGAGCCACCGAAGTACATGCAAGAGCTGCCATTCTTCAGTGGGAGCAGCACGGAGTGGCTCGCCTTTAAAACCACATACGAAGAATCGAGCATATATTTTACAAAAAATGAAAATATTGCAAGAATAAGAAGAAGTCTACGTGGGATTGCCAAAGAGGCAGTCGAGTGCCTACTACTAAGCCAACCAGACCCCGAAACTATAATCAAGGCTCTAGAAAGACGGTTTGGCCGGCCGGAGGCACTCATTCACGCTGAGATGGAGAGACTCAAGACCCTTCATAAGCTAACTGATAACGCAAGAGATTTATGCGTCTTCGCGGGAAAAATAGCCAACATGGTAGGAACCGTAGAAGCATTAAAAAAGCCGCACTACTTACATAGCCCGGAAATGAGTAGGATTATTATCGAGAAGCTTACACCTATAATAAGAAACAACTGGTACAACTTCTCGGCTAAGAAAAATGAAGACATACCCGAGCTTAAGAAAATATCAATGTTTTTATCAGAAGAAGCGGACAAGTGCAGCTCCTACGCGTTACCAGAAGCCACGCTCCGAGAAGAAAATAGAGGACACGGGTACCGATCCCAAAAGACAAGAAGAGTAGAACAAACACTTTCTGTAAACAAGAAGACAGCAGAAGATACGTGTCCACAGTGTAAACATGATCACAAGTTATTTGAGTGCAAACAGTTCATCGCGTTAGATACAAATGCGAGATGGGAGGCCGCCAAGAAATATAATATCTGTTATCGCTGTCTACAAGGCAAACACCGACGCATCACCTGCAAAGCACCCAGGTGCGGTAAGAACAGCTGCCCCATGACACATCACAACCTCCTGCATCACGATAAGCCACCGGGAGAGTACGCTTTGACGAGCGAGGTAACTAATGACGCAATCACAACCTCGGCGGCCGAGCTGACGATAGCAGCAAACCCCCTCAGCAACAAACGAAAGGCTTACCTGAAGATAGCACCAGTGACACTAAAAGGACCCCGTGGCAGCATTGACACGTTCGCGTTATTGGATGAGGGAAGTACCATCACGCTCATTGACGAAACAGTAGCAGACATTATCGGAGCAGACGGACCTAGCAAAGAAATATGGATTCAAGGCGTGAACAGTGACATGAAACACACAAGTAAGACAGTCAGTTTACTCATCAAAGGTAAATACGCCGAGGACGAGCATGACGTGACCGCGCGCACCATGGAACGACTCCGTTTCACACCCGACACCGTGTACGAAGAACATTTAAGTGACTGTGAACATTTAATAGACATACGTGATAAAGTGATATACGAAAATGCTTCACCGAAAGTGTTATTAGGCCAAGACAATTGGCATCTCATAGTGACCCGTCAGCTGCGCACCGGGCACCGCGACCAGCCAGTAGCTTCACTCACCTACCTCGGGTGGGTGCTCCACGGCTGCACCGGCGCGACGACTGCAACAGTATCATTTTGCGGTAAGCTACAACAACACGAAAACAACACAATTGAGGACACAGTTAAAAATTATTTCAAGCTCGAATCGCTAGGCATCGAACCTAGGAAGCCGCGGCAAGATCCCGAGCAACAAGCTATGCAAATACTAGAAAACACAAGCCGCCGGCTGCCAGACGGGAGATTCGAGACCGGCTTACTGTGGAAAAATGAAAATGTAAACATACCAAATAACTACGTAGAAGCCGAGAGACGTCTGCTTACGCTCGAACGAAGACTCGATAGGGATGAAGATCTGAAACAAAAGTATGAAGAACGGATGGAAAACCTATTCAAGTCAGGCTACGCAGAACCAGCTCCAACACCACCACCTACAGCGAAAACTTGGTACCTACCTCATTTTCCGGTCATCAACCCCGCCAAGCCGCACAAGCCGCCACGTCTAGTTCACGACGCCGCTGCAAAATCAAAAGGTATGTGTCTGAACGATATGTTGCACTCCGGCCCTGACCTACTGCAGTCTCTACCGGGCGTTATTATGAGATTCCGCCAACACCCGTATGCCGTCAGCGCCGACATAAAAGAAATGTTTATGCAAGTAAAAATAAGAAAAGAAGACCGGGACGCACTACGCTTCTTGTGGAGAGGTCAACAACGCACGGGCCAACCAAACGAATATCGTATGACGTCAGTAATATTCGGAGCTACGTCATCCCCTTGCACAGCACTCTACATCAAGAATAGAAACGCGAGAGACTACCTCGAGACACACCCGGACGCCGTAAAAGCCATACAAAAGAATCACTACATGGATGACTACTTACAAAGCTTTCCCACCGTCACAGCTGCGCGAGACACTACACAGACCGTCGACATGATACACAAAAAGGCGGGCTTCGTGCTAGACGGATGGACTTCAAACGAAAAAACTATCTTAAAAGGTTTGTCAACACCACTTGATAACAGTACGACAGTAACACTCGGCGGGCAAGAGACAGAAAAAACATTAGGTCTACTTTGGCACGTCAACGAGGATCACCTTGGCTTTAACGCGAGCAACTTGAAAATATCTCAAGAAGTGAAAACAAGAACGCGACCGCCTACAAAGAGAGAAGCCCTCAGTGTGATCATGGCCTTATTCGACCCATTAGGCCTCATCTCGCCGATAACGACCCCAGGTAAACGTATCTTTCAAGACACCTGGCGCTACAAGACAGAGTGGGACGACCCACTGCCCGAAGAACTCCGAGAGCGATGGAACAAGTGGTTCACTCAACTCAACGAAGTAGAACAGCTGAGGATACCCCGTTGTTATGTTCAAAACAAGTCATCAGTCATCTCGCATCAACTACACACGTTCGTAGACGCGAGCGAGGAGGCGTACGCCGCAGCCGTGTATTGGCGCACACAACACGCAGATGGCGCCACAACAGTATCCCTAGCAGCCGCCAAGAGCCGAGTAACCCCATTAAAACCCGTATCTATACCAAGACTCGAGCTTCAAGCCGCCCTACTGGGGGCCCGCCTGGCCCAGACTGTGTTGGAAGAACACGAATATGAGGTAACAAACAAAATCTATTGGTGTGACTCACGAACTGCACTAGCTTGGATAAGGTCAGAACCCCGCGTGTACAAGCCCTTCGTCGCTCACCGTCTCGCTGAGATAGAAGAATCCACTAAGAAAAATGAATGGCGGTGGCTACCTACTCGACTCAACGTGGCAGACGACGCGACACGTGCGACCCCCGAAGGCTTCGGGGTCACCCACCGATGGTACACTGGCCCCACATTCCTTCAGCAGCCCGAATCAGAGTGGCCGATAGAAGAAAAAACCATTCGCTACGACACAGGTGAGGAGCGAGAAACATGTCACACGTCAGCTTCACAGAAAACGCACAGTACAAGCGACATACTACGTATAGAAAAATACTCAAAATGGACGCGCTTGATAAGAACGACGGCTCGAGTACTACAGTTCATTGCCCTGTGTCGCCGAAACAAGGTCAAGGCCATGGCTGCCCGCAAACGAACCCGAAAAATAGAAAAACAAGATCCCGACTGGCGTAACAAAAAGACTATCCCAATACCTAAACTTAACAAAGATAATGCAGTCAAACAAAGTAGACAGTGTTACCTAAACATACCGAGTGAATATTTAATTCGTGCCGAACAGCTGTGTATCAACGCCAGTCAACGAGACAGTTTCGCGAGTGAGATACAACGTTTGACAAGAGGTGAAACGAACGTTCGAGACAACCGTCTGACATATGTGAGTGTGTACATAGATGCCTGTGGTACACTGCGAGTGAAAGGTCGGATATCAGCTGCGAAGGCGATAGGAGAGGACACGTCAGATCCAGTGGTACTCGACGGGAAGCATCCCTACACACGCCTCTATATTAAGCACGTACACGAAAAACTACATCACGGCGGGACGGAGATAACAGTCAATGAACTCAGACAGCGTCTATGGATCACGAAGATTCGGCCGGCAGTGAAAAGCGAGATAAAGAGATGTATATTCTGCCGTATAAGAAAAGCGAAGCCGGCGACACCCACGACCGGTAACCTACCGGCCGCCCGCCTAGCCCATAATACACGCCCTTTCTCATTCACAGGTCTAGACTACTTCGGCCCCATCGAAGTCACCGTGGCGCGCCATCGAGAGAAGAGGTACGGCGCGCTGTTCACGTGTATGACCTCTCGAGCCATACACCTCGAGGTCGTACACTCACTCAGCGCCGACTCAGCAGTGTCGGCCCTAAGACGATTTATCGCGCGGCGAGGTTGCCCCAAAGAGGTTTGGAGCGACAACGCTACGTGCTTCAAGGCGGCCGAAAAGGAGCTAGCAGAGGCTGCGCGCGACGCACTACAACAAGAGGTTACGAGTCATCACATCGCGTGGAGGTACATACCACCATCGGCCCCCTTCATGGGAGGGGCATGGGAGCGCATGGTGAAGGCCGTTAAAGAAGCCCTACGAGTCACCATGATAGAAAAACATCCTAACGACGAGACGCTCTTGACCTTACTAACCGAAGTCGAGAACATCGTAAACTCGAGGCCCCTCACCCATGTCTCGGTCGACCCCCGTGACCCCGAGGCATTGACCCCAAATCACATTCTCATCGGTCCCAACTGTCACGTGCCCCCACCCGGACACTTCTCAGCTGACGACGTGTCGAGTCGCCAACAATGGAAGCGAGCTCAAGCCCTGGCTGACATCTTCTGGAGGAGGTGGGTGAAGGAGTACCTGCCCCTACTGCAACACCGGCGGGAGTCCAGTAGCAGCGGCGTTGCCCCGAAGGTCGGTGACGTAGTCATCATCTGCGACTCTAACCTACCCCGCAACACATGGCCGCGCGGGCGAGTCAGTCGAGTCTACCCAGGTGCTGACGGCGAGGTTCGTGTAGTAGATGTCATCACTAGCGGAGGCAACATCTTGCGTCGGCCTACGAGGAAGATCGTCGTACTACCAACGGAGTTCGCAGACGTAACCGGGTCAGCGACGGCGGGAGAATGTGCACGACAATCAATGTGCTGAACAGTAGGTGAAGAAAAATGGACCGCAGGCCAGCAAAAAACGATCGCGCTGCACACGGCACCTTCGGCCAGCATGAACGCGAGTTTGCCGGTACATGTAGCAAGGAGAGAGAGAGAACGCGGCGTCGGTGTAGGAGAGAGAGAGAGAGAGCGAGAGCGCGGCCGCAAGCAGCAGAGAAAAGTAGTTAGAACCCGTATACAGTCCACTGAAGGATCGCGCGAAGTGAAGTAATGTAATAGTGTACTTAATAGTAAATTTGTGCCCGTTCATTCCTTCTTTTATTTATATGCCTATAATAAGACCTCTAAAGTATCGCGCGTACACCTTGGTTGTTTACTGATTTGCAGTAATTCATCTGAAAAAGATGGTTGGCGGTACGACTGGTGTATTTATTAGAATTGTTTGACTACATCACTTATAGACACTGTAATACTCCACTCGTCCATATTATTCAATACTAGCCATTGATTTACATAGCAGCTGCCTGTGTAATGTCTGTACTATATAATATTATTTTTTTTACAATGATCATTGAACAACAAGAAAATTCACAAATCAATCACTCAAATTAATCACAAAATAACTGTCAAACAATTTTTGGCACTTTTGGGATTGTATTGCCATTCGAAATAATGAAATCGTAATCGCTAACAATTTTTACCACATGGAATCGATTCCTCAATTGATACTTTAAAATAAAACTAAAACATGAGTTTTAAATTAAAATAATCTTCATTATCGGGCTGTGGAGGTCAGATGACTGGAAGAGGTGCACCCCGGACTCGAAGGTTAGGCCACGATAATGATGACGACAACCAAGTAGGTAAAGAGTGCAATGCCCAACCTAACGTTGTATTTTTGTATTCGTAAAGCTTTAACCTGAGAGTATTGTAGTTTAGTGTTTACTTCTAGACAGGCATAGGGTAAATAATATGAACTGTTGTGTTATAACATCATTGAAATAAAAATATTTAAACGGATTCTATTACAGCCTATTACGTGGGACTGGTGAAAAGTGGGTGTTAATAGGCTATTTGACTAATTTTCAAAAACCATTTCAAATGATTGCTTATTACAGTATAAACATATCACATTAATATTTCTGTAAAAAAACAATGCATTATGTTAAAAAATCAATGCTAAAGTTTAAATTTTCAAAAGTGCGCGAAAAACGCTAGGATATTTAAACATGGCGATGCGTGTGATTTGTGACGTCACTCTATTGTAGGTAAGTTGCTGTTATCATCGGCTCGCACAAAATTTGTATCCATTTTGAACTTAATCACAAAATATGTCCATAAAACTCGCGATAATCAAGGAAAAAGCAAATAATAACACCGAAACAAACAATAATAGCTCATACAACTGGAGATATTTTGGGAGCAACGACGTCACCCAGAGCTCTAACCAATCACGAGCGTTTTTGTCAAAGACAATAAATCAACAAAATATAACATTTTTATATTTGAAATTCTCATAAAATACACATATTTGAGAGTATATTGTAGTCTCGTAGGTCTTTTAACGTTATTTTCTAATAGGATGGCCACAATTTGTAGTATATTTTTAATGTTGTCAAATAGCCTATTCACTCTGCCTAATTCTCCGGAGATAAATCAGTTTATTATGATGATGACAGTATGTAATGAAATAACTGAAAACGAATCTTCATAGAATGCGTTGTAGATAGTTTTATTTCAATTACACATTGAAATAAAACTATCTACAACGCATTCTATGAAGATTCGTTTATAGCAAAATACTTTTATTAGCAAAAACTTTCGATAATGTCATATGGAATGAGAATTGTAAGATTGAAGATTTGAAGAAAAAACCTATATGTGCCTGAAGTTTCATCGAATACAATCGCATTCTTAATCGATTTGAGTCTATGGTAAAGAAGATGTCTGGCAACATTTTAACATCTTGTCATGTGAAATATTAAGAATTTTCACAAATACAATAAATGAAAAAAACACTCTTTAATAAGTTATCGTGAATCGGTTAGACTTTGGAACATTCTTCGTCCAATTATGATAATAAATGGATTCGTATTTTGTGCATATTGTACAATGACTGTTCATGCCCTATTCTCTGTTGTCTCTCTCTTCTCTCACTCTCGCTTTGATGTTTTACATAAGAAACAAAAACTTAAAAGTCGTTGTATTGATGGGCCGAAAATAAATCATCTCCTTTGAGTAGATATTTACTTATTTCCAGAATTTTTTGCTATGGGTATATCAAATAATTATATCTATCTCTACTATTCTGAACTATAATATGATAAAATGGTAAATCAGTCGGGTCTCTCTAGAGTTTTACATCTAATATTTGAGATATTTATAACACTTTTTTTAATGAAATTTTTCTGTTTGTTAGCTTAGCCGAAAGCTTAGTAAACCATATACCTAATTATAGTATTTAGTGCACAAATTGATAAATAAGAGAAAACCGCTGCGAAATTTTGTATGAAATTTTCTCAAATTTCAGAGTATAAACCTAAGCATCTACCACGGCTTCCCGTTGAGAAGCAAGTCGACAAGAATCGTGTTATAAGGACCCCTGGTATAGTCACCACGAAACAAAGCCACTGACCCTATAAAAGTTATATCCTATAAACAGCTCACTTTTACGAGTTCGTATAGTCAAACGACGCTGAACAGCGATATCAAAAGAAATAAAAACTTTGGCAAATAAAAAAGTTACCTTATTAAGTAAAAGTTAGGCTAACAATGAAATATTAAAAAGCAATTACAACTGAGTAGTTAAACATGTTTGTAAATAGACTACAAAGAAGTCTTCAAGAGAAGGGTCCGTATTGTGAACAAGTGGTCAGTTTAATAACATTTCTTTGATTTGTCATTGTTTAAGTTTCGATTTTACAGCCGAATCGTTCTTATTATTATGAAATACCCCCTTAGTGGTGGAGTTTTGTGAAATCTGTTCTTTGGCAGGTAAAAAAAAAACCTGATTAAAAACTTGAAACTTGGTAGGTACATCTGCCGATCAACAGATGAGGCTACCTTCTCAAGATTGAGGGTTTAGACAGCAGTCGAATAGTGACTAAAACAATTTTAAGAAAAATAAAGGACACTTTCATACTTTATAACAGAAAGATGTAACGTATACAATACATACAACTCTACAGCAGCCATTGTTCAAGAACAGTCGATTAAAATGTAAATTTATCAGTGTTGATACTAAAAGCTATACCTACAGACCATGGTTTGTTTTGGGAAGTTGTAGAAGCTTTCTGCTTAAAAAGTAAACACTTTATAATGAAAATGAACTGAACTTTACACACATGAGGCCGCCATTTTACACAAAATAAGGCGAAACTTTCATAATAAGTTATAATTACAAAACGGAGACCTTGTAAAACTTTTAATTATCTCGCAAACGAGTAGCTCGCTTCGTCGCCCATGTTGGTTTCATCCATCTCCCAAGTTTACAAAAGTTTGTAATTGGACAAGTAATCAAATAATTACTACTGTCCGCCATTTTAGTTCCCATTGGTACGATGTTAAAAACTTACAAGATTTTTTATCTTATTATGTCCCTGCTTAGTTCTATAAATTTTATAAATGTGAAAGTTTCTGCAGATTTTTGGATGTCCCTTGTTCAATCACGCTCATGGATTTTTTGTCTGGAACAGGGTTCCATGGGTAGCGAGAACGGTACCAAAACAGCTTCTTCTTTCACCTAGTCACCTAGGAGTCTAGGGTCCGCTTTACCAGTCTTAACTGCGGATTTGGCTGGACCTCGACATTTTCCGTGAATCGACTGCCATCCGACCTCCACAACCCAATGGTGACTTTAGGTGACATAGAAGCATTGCAGCTGTTGGACTTTTTAGGGCTCCAACTACCCGTAACGACCGCCATAGATGTTCGTATGGCAACCGGGACCGAAGGCTCAACGTGCTCTCCGAGGCACGACCAAACCAATGCAAATACCCATATTGATGCATAAAAATATTAGCATTGAGCGGGGATCGAACCCGCGCCTCCTGCGTAACATTAAAAGTAAGTACTGATGTCTCCCCCGCCTAGGGGAGACATCAGTACTATAGAAGTCCTGTTGTCTCCCCTAGGGGAGCCATCAGGGGAGACACGAGTCCGCGATCGTAGCGGCCGCGTTCACTACCTGTTCTACTACGCCACAGACGCTGTCCAAAGGCAGAGACCAAAACAGCTAGTACCTAGTACGTATTATATTTCATTGAGTCAAACAAAAGTCAAAACATTACTTAGAAACTATAATTCAGTTATATTTGTAGCATTGGAAAAGGTATTGGTATCAATAAATCAATTAGCCTATCTCAGTCCACGGCTAACCGTAGGCCTCTCCTAATGTTGGAAAGCTTGATTGATAATTTCCTTCAATACTAAATTGATTATAAATAAGCTTATTTATTTATATTATTTCTAGGAATCGAATCAAAACAGTGTCTACTGAGCTAAAGTTTTCCACGCAATCATTCTCCTCTATACCTTTATTATCGAGTTTTCCCCTACATTGACGAAACAAGTAAAAAATATCTTGTAGGGTATGTAATGTACATGTTAATTGTATGTATATGTTTGTATGTATGTATATGCACGATTTTAAACAAAATCGTATATATTTTACCTAGTTAATTATCTTATATTGACAACCCAATAAATCCCAATATTCAATACCTAAAATTATTTGGTAATCTGTGACTTTATCCTGCTCACGAAAATTCTGTAGGTAACGCATTTATATAACATCTGCTTACACTGTCGAATGGAGATGTCGCACCATGCCGCGTCATGCTAGCGTAGTGTTTGTTACGAAGGTGGTTGTTTGACAGTTCACTTACAGTTGAGCATCAAAAAAAATCTCTTTGAAATAAAACTATTTTTAACAGTAATAAATAACAGATTCTATCGCGATTTATTAGGTTATGAGCATTATGTTTAGCAGGTATAGGTATACCGAATAAGTAATATAATAGATGAAGTTGGCTTGAATCACTTGGGGTTGATAGGTAGAGCTCTACCTTACATTACATGCGACTTAACCATTTTAAAGGAGAGGACTCCCGAGAACCCTCACAACTCACAAGCATACCACCATCTATGGTCCGGTGAGCTTTGGTCGCCATCGCAACTGTACTGTAAATCACAACAACAAATTGTGATGGAAGAATGTTTTACCTTTAATGGCAACTGGTTGCGATAGAAGAATGTTTGCTAATAAAATGAAGGTCTGGAATAGTCTGCATCATAAACCTAAACAATATTTAGGTAGCAGTAGCTATAATGAGTCGAAAATCTGTAAGCTTACGCTTCAATATCTGCAGCTATATACTACTTATACCACCTAAAGTTTGTGAAGGACGAGGGCATTAGCCGGTGGCTTTGTGTACGTCATCCCCACGGTGAAACCAGGCTTATCCCGAATGTACCCGCGTAAATAAATAACAGTATAGTCAGGTATTGCTAGTCGTAAAATATTGATTAATGGAAGTAATACATCTGGCTGAAACTGTTGTAAATCTATATTACGTCTTACTGTTTGATAAACATCAGGGTTCGTTCGCGTACAAACCTAATGTACCTATATCAATCAGTAAGCCGTCTCGCTAATAGAAAGTTACGCGTTTTTCTCAAAGACTCGTATGAACCCGTGAATGAAATCAAACGTACTGGGGCATTGTTCTGCTTGGCAACGAGTTTAACGTGAAGTTGGTTGGTTTTAAATGGCACTTGTCTTACCTAAAATAAAATTGTATTATATCCTGCTAGTAGGTATTATAATACTGCTTCCTAATATTCTACTAACGTATACTGATTATAAATGAAAAAAAAAATCTGCGTTTGGTTTTTTTCTCATACAACATCGATAAGTACGTGGAGTGGAGGAGGAAGAGCCGGAAGGCGGACCCTGAGCTCCGAGGTCATCTTGGCCACGGATGCAATCAGGAAATTGCGTTTACATGAAGATGATGATCGATAAGTACGTATTGCATTCACATTACGCGGTAACTACGAAGCAAAATCGAACCATTGCAAAAATTATTATGTTTAATTAAAGCATTTTATCTTAGAGAAAGCAAATGAAATGCACCACATGTCTCACCAGTCTCACTGACTCGAGATTTATTTAAGACTTGTATAGAAACTTCTAGATATCCACGAGAACTTCCTAAGTTATGAATGCACCAAGAGAAGCGAGAACTATCCTACAGTATGAACAATCTTGAGAATTCTAGAATAGATCTTCCCTAGTGTATGATAAATTCCATTCAGTGGCAACTGTGAATATTGAGGTTGAACATATTACTAGTGCAGCAGACGATTGGTACTACTTAACAAATAGGTAATAATAAGAACTGAAGTGACCAAGCTGTGCCCAGGATATTTTTAATAATGCAAACACCCATTATGTACCTACTAACAGAACTATGACCTGGTTAGATCTGCGGGTAAATTCTCGTAATAAGAATCTGTTCAAAATTCAGCTTCGACCTAATCTTCCAATTGAGGATTTGACATTTTCAAGTTGAAATGAGATCGAGACTGAACTTTGAACAGATTTCTATTAGAAAAATAGACCGTCTGCTTAATCTTGCTCGATTCCCAAGTGGTTACTGAGTAGCCACGTGCCCCTATATTCAATTACTCGTATCGTAGGTATGCTAGGTAGCCTAGGTATAATTAATGAATATTTTAATTGCATTAAAACTGATGGGTTTGAGGCTCTTTGCGGGCTGGGTTGGCAGTACCTAGGGACCCACCGTCATCGCTTGTCGTGGGTGTGTAGCGTATACCAATTAGGAAATTTAATTTTGCCATACTGGCCCCTTATACTGAGTGACAAACCGTTTCGTAACTACGCGCATTCGTAAAAGCCGACACATTTAAGTTGGGCTAGTTTTACGTCATTTCTCTCTACTATGTTAATCAATTGTAATGCACCGTCTTCTCACGCTACGACTGCGTTTGAAAGTCGATGTCACTCAAAATAATACCTCAGTTGGTATTGATAAATAAATGCTGGCACACCCGGCGTCGACTTTTAGGTTTTTCTGTTTAATTAGTCTTTTACATTAAGGTGCATACTAACTAGCATTATACGCTTAGTAGACAAAGACAAAATGCATCGCAATAAACGAACGAATGAGTAAACTAATTTCAATATTGGTCTATAAACTGTCAATGTGTGGATATCAATGGATGAATGTAAACTTATACCAAAATGGTATCTAGCCATTTTTTACGCTGCGTTTAAATGACACTTGTTGCGTCTAGGTATAGAATTCGTAAATAGTCTAAGATTATATTGCATAATTATCATTATCGTGCGGCTGCTGTCTCACCTTCCATTCTCTTTATAAAAACCTTTGTTAGAGCTTCGTCCGCCCGAACATCCGGCATCACATAGCGTATTTTAAATCACAGATTACTTTTGTGGCTGATTGTACAAACTACCAATGAGACAGAAATACGTACGTAAGATACGTATATACCTTTACATATAAGGATGTATGTAAAGCCTTGTTTCCTTAGCCGTGGGTTTATTTTTAGGATGAACAATAAGTGGACAGCACTTTCGTTATTATGCTAACACCTGATTCAACCTAGAGCTTTTGAAAATTTTAAAGATTTCATTTTTCTTCGTAATCATGAATACCTACTTTAATCAAGATTGCCAACATTATGGTTGTTTTTAGATAATGAATATCGTTGACGTTTAAGTACAATAATTTATCACTAACTTTTTACTGTTTGTTTATGCCCGAAAGAGCTGCAATATCAAATAAGTTAAATCGAATCATATCGTGTCATATAATAAAGTAACTAATCTAAAGTACCTACCTCCCTAAAGTAACTGACCTAGTAATAAGCGAAAGCAACCTCTTCTTGGCTATTTGTAGCTATATTTTGCGAAGGTTTTCTTGGAGTTTAGAGAAGGCTTTATTTTTATCCATTGCCCGTTAGAATTTGTGATTTGTGCCAGGCCGAATGCATTTCGCTCTCAGCAAAACCGTCAGGTTAAAAATGTGAAAAAAAAAAGATATTTCGAGAACTAATTTGAACACCTACTAAAAACACTTTATGAGGATGAGTGAACTCTTTCGAGTGAAACTACTAAATGGATCTGGAGATTTAAGTGTCTCAGAAATAGACTATAATTTAATGTACTCTACGCGGGTGAAGCCGCCGGCAGTAGCTGGTAATTGGCAAATCTATATAAAAGCAAAATACCTACAACCAATGATGTATTATTTTTATAGATACGTCGCACAGGAAGATGGCGGCTTTCAAAAATGGCGCAAACAGAACATATTAGCTACTTCTAAAAATACGTCAATGTTATTCATATAAGTACCTATATGAATTATATTATTATTTATATTAATAATATTTTATTATTACGTATTTATTATTAAAACCGTTTTTTTGGGTGGCGCACTGTCGCGATTCGGATTGGTGCATAAAATTATGACCAAAAGTCATCATTTTTTTGTCGCCATTTTAGAGTGTGAACAACATATCTATAGTTTATAATATATCATTGCCTACAACTCACTGATTAATCAATCATTAAATCTCAGAAACTATACTAGACACCTACAAACTTGAAATTTGGCAGGTAGCTTCCTTATAGGGTGTAGACATCCGCTAAGATAGGACTTTACAAAACTCCACCCCTAAGGGGGTAAAACGAACTCCACGCCTACGAAGTCGTATGCGGCCGCTAGTAAAAAATAAATGTCTTGGAGATTTTTTATCAAAGACATTTTTTTATAATTATATTTCGACTAAAATTCTGACTAATAATAATAAAATCATTTTGTTTGCCGATAGACACATTTATACAAAGTTTCACTGAAGTTGCTAACTTATTTTCACGGACTTGGCTTTTCTACTCTCAGCTTTTGGATATGCAAGGAAATTCTTCGTAAATCTTAAATCTTATTATCATACATTTATTTTCCATTATGTAACTGTACAATTATTTTACTCACTTTAATAAAAATTAAAATATTGTTAGACATTGTATCTACTTAGTTTGTTTAAGCCCTAAGGAAAAAAGGATAAGGTATTCACATCACCATAGCTTTGAGGGGTAAGGCCGTCATTTAATTTTGTCCGTTGTTAATTGGGATTTCCATATTATATTTATGCATATTTTTATCGGTGTACAATAATGTTTATTTATAATAATATGTATTTTAAAGACCTTTTTTCAATGACTTGGGTGGAATTGAAAGATTAGATACAATAATAAACCTATATAGTTACTTAAGTAATGTTTATCTCGGAAAATAACTGCTTGATACAGCTTTTGATATAAGAATAAACCGATGAGAAGAAAAGAAAAAAGCTAACCAGTGCTGATTACACTAATACTATTACTGCTCCTAAGTCCGCAATCTAGACTATTTACGTCCGCAGCTCTATTTTTTAAAGCCTTTGTTCGTAGTAAAATATATTTTATTTATTTTGCAGATTCAAGTCGTGTACCTAATAAAGAATCTTTAGAAAATTCTTTATTCTATTTAGGATCTACTAGCTTTTCTCTGCCGTTCTGCTCGCGTGAAGTTCTAACCTCGTTCTTGCATACCATAGGAATCTGCTAAAAAGGATAAAAAGTAGCATAATATTTTGTTATCTCAAACTATTATATAACCTCCTATCCCTGTAACCAATTTTAACCAAATCCGTTCAACCGTTTGAGCGTCATTGAGTTACAGTTTTAAATTTATCAATAGATACTTTTTCACTAAACATGCTTTTAAATTCGTGTTTATTCTTAAAAAGCTTAACTTATATTAGGTACTCGTAATAATTATAAAATAAACGTACCTACATAGATATTCGAAATCCGAAACTCCAAAGAGTATTTTTGGACAAAGAACAAGACAAGAAATTCCGAGGCAATCACGGGTTTCCTGATTTGCAAGCCTAGTTTGGGACAGAAATGCGAACTGCAAATCAAAGTCTCCATTCTTCTACCACCACTCTATATTAACGTTGGGCGAGAGCAGTAAACAAGTTCGTTAAAATAGCGTCTCTATTCCTCACTTCGGTCGTAAACCCTTATTTGGTTAAACTTTATTAAGGGTAAAGTTATTTTCTTGTGTAGTCTTTGATCCGTTAGATAAATAAAAACGCTTTCCTTTTTAGTTTTCCTTTGAGCTTCTTTATAAATATAAATACTTAGGTAGACAGTATAAATTCCTCGAAAACACTAGCTATTTCTTTGAGAAAGTTTTCACTAGACTTAAGAGACATTATTAGTTTACGTTGTACGTCACATTTATCACTTATTACTCGCGCCGACATGATAAGGTATTAGAAATCATACGTGAGGCTGTAAGTTTGGCGGTAGCTAGAGCGAAAAAAGGATTAACCACAAACCAAAGAAATGACATTGTGTTTGTAAAGGAAGGCTGCTCAAAGAAATCACCTCAAAAGCCATATTCAATTTTGACAGCTGCCGTTGACTGGACAATACTCGTAGACACGTATGAGAAGCACTATAAAATACCGGAGGATATCTGTGATTCATCATCCAGACCCGACATATTCCTTTTTTCACGATCGCATAGGCGTGCAGTGCTTGTAGAACTCACAGTACCGTGGGCAACTAATATACCTAAAGACCACGCTATAAAGACAAACAAATACTTTGACTTGACTAACGAGTTAACCAAGAACGGCTACGTGGTTAAACTCTACGCCGTAGAAGTAGGAGCAAGGGGAATTCCAGCTAAATCCCTGTACAACTTACTTAAAGACCTCGGATTGCCAAGAGCTTCAGTAAGCTCTTTACTAAATCGAATATCAAAAGCGGCATTGATAGGATCTTACCAAATTTGGATAGGTAGGGGGGGGGAACACTACTGACGGTGGAGGTGAGCGCTGATGCATCACAAGGTGGCCACCCTAAACCTACATCTGGGTCGCAAGTCCCAGTCGCCGTCACGGTGTTCCTCTCTGTATCACGCTATGGACCCGGCGACCGCACGGTGAATCCATGGAGTGCTGAGAATCGGATCTCTATATTGATGATGTTCTAAATTCTTTGAACTTTTATATTGCGTCCGAAGACACTTTCTCTGCTACATTAAATCCATTATCCAATTATATTATCCATACTACATTTGTGCTCAGATGAATTGTTTGACATGATGCCCACAGCTACATTCTATCATCGCACTTCTCGCCATAGCATAGGCGGGAAGTTCATCCTCACACATTGCGACCGGAAATGGTGCGCACTGTGCGGTATGAAAGGAACTTCATCCCTCGCACACTCAAGCTGTGGAATGAACTCCCCGCGATGGTAGGTAGATATTATATCTACCTGCGAGCAAGTAATGCTCTGAAAGGAGACGGTGGGGCGAGAATGGACGAGACTAGCAGCCCGTACAGCCCGCAACGAGCGGATCCGACCCCCCATGAGCGCGGGCCTAGGGTTGGCGGGTAGAGCTGCCTGTCCCTTACCTGGCGGGCTATATGAGCACTCCGTGGCCCCCAAACCCGAAGGCCAGGGTCAGCTCGAACGAGTTGACCCTAGGTCGACTGGGATGCGAGAGATATGTCTCAGACAATCTCACCTACGCGTCTTACGACCCACAGAAGGCGTGCGCTTTTGGGTGGGGGGTATCCGTGGGGATCTTACAGAATGTACGTCCCAAATAAAAACAAACAAATACAAAACAAAATAGCTTACTTAATTGTTTGATCTACGCTTCATACAACTATGAACATTTCACAGATAGACCACTTTTACAAATTAATTAACGCCTTAACTCTCGCAATGTGGACCTAAGCTGAGCAAACACAACGAAATGAAAGGTCAAGAGCTTACCAACACTCATTCTTTCACCTCTCTCCGCTATTAGGCCGTATAAATGTAATAAAATCTGTTTGCCGTCGCCACATTTTTTATTAGTCTCTAGAGCTAGCCTTATACGGGTCTTTATTAAGGTTAGCGCCGAATTTTCAGTACCTATACCAGATGTTTTATAGTCAACTAGCTGTCCCGGCGAACTTCGTACCGCCATATTTTCTCACCCTTTAAACCTTCCCTGGACATCCACGAATATTTCAAGACTAAAATTAGCCAAATCGGTTCAGCCGTTCATGAGTTATAAACTAACAACGAAAAGTGGCATTGATTTTTATATCGATACCTCGGGGCTCAAAGGGCGTAACCGCCATTTTGGCGAAATTGAGTTTTTAATGTAGTCCTACTTATATTTTTCTCCTCTATCGATCTGTGTATTTAAAGTCTTCCAATTCGCAAAAAAATGGTTCTTACGACCCCATTTTTTGTAGAAAATAAAACAGATATTTTTAGTTTTTGTGCCGTAACAGCAACCACTGTTACTGTTAATAAACGCGAGGGTAGTAAACGACACCGTAGATGATACAAATGTTTTTACGCCTACCATTTTACATCATAAAATTTTTAGGTTTGGGTCGTAAGAGCAATCTCTTATAATGATCAATAAATTTGAGGGTAGTAAACGACATACCTACCTAGTAAGTAGTAACATAATTAGGTACAGGTAAATCAATAATTATTAGTATTAATTCGTTGCTGAAGAACTAGTCCCATCTCACTCCTGAGTCATGTCTACAAGTTGTTCTCGAGGGTCGTCACAAATCGCCTCTCGGGTAAGCTCGACGAGTTCAGGCCACGCGAGCAAGCCAGGTTTTGAAAAGGCTATAGCACCGTGGACCACATCCATACTGTTCGGCAGATTGTAGAAAAGACGCAAAAGTACAATCAGCCGCTGTGTATGGCGTTTGTAGACTACGAAAAAGCCTTCGACTCTTTCGAAACCTGGGCAGTGTTGGATGCCCTGCAGCGGTGCCGTGTCGATTGGCGATACATCGAAGTGCTGAGATTCTTATATGACACTGCCACAATGTTCGTCCAGCTCCAAGACCAGAAGACGAAACCCAATTAGCCTCCAGCGTGGAGTGAGACAGGGAGATCTTATATCAAACTATTCACCAACGCATTGGAGGACGTCTTCAAGACGGGGCATCAACATCAATGGTGACTACATTTCGCACCTTCGGTTCGCTGACGACATCGTCATATTTTCGGAGTCGCTAGAACAATTGGGCAAAATGCTGCACAGCCTGAATGGAGCTTCTCGATGAGTCGGCTTCGGTGTATACTTGGAGAAAACCAAGATTATGTTCAACGAACATGTTACACCGAGACCGATTGCCATCGAAGGGGCGACACTTGAAGTTGTTCAAAAATATGTCTACCTGGGTCAGGTTATCCAGCTTGGTAAAAACAACTTCGAGAAAGAAATAGCCAGAAGGATCCAACTGGGATGGGCAACATTTGCCAAATTACGTCGGGTTTTTCTCCTCGCCCCTACCGCAATGCCTAAAAACAAAAGTTTTCGACCAGTGCGTCCTACTTGTTATGACTTACGGTGCCGTAACGTGGCCACTGAAGGTGGGGTTAGTCCACGACCTAAAAGTTGCGCAGCGGGCTATGGAACGAGCTATGCTTGGAGTTTATTTGAAGGATAAAATTCGCAACGAGATCATCCGACATAGAACTTAAGTTACCGACATAGCTCGAAGAATAAGCAGGCTGAAGTGGCAGTGGGCTGGCCACATCTGTCGAAGGACTGATGGCAGTTGGAGCAGACGAGTCCTAGAGTGGAGACCGGAAGAAGAAAAACGTAAGGTGGGACACACCCCCAAGCCAGGTGGACTGACGACCTACAAAGGGTGGCTGGGACGGACTGGATGCGGAAGGCGGAGGATCGGCAAACGTGGCGCATATTGGGAGAGGCCTATGTCCAGCAGTGGACTGCAGTAGGCTAATTGATTGATTAATTCGTTATCTGAGTTGATAAAAACGGTGAAAGTGGACCAAATGGTCCACTTTCCTGAAATGTCTACTCGGTTTCCCACTCGGTCTACTTTCTCTAATGGTCCTCTTTCCTGAAATTGACGGTTACAACCATCACTCATCATACATCCATTGATTTTCGGGGTGTAAACACCCCAAACATCATACATCCATTGATTTTTGGGGTGTAAACACCCCAAACATACAAATTTTCGGGGCGTATAGGAAAGCTATTTTCGTTGCTTTTAAGTTTATTCGAAATATAATTTTACAGTAACCTGCATCACAAAAATTTAAGACTTTTGGTCTTAGAATGGTTTATTTAGGTCAAAAATCGAAAAAGTTATGCCGAAAAAAGGAATTTTGTTTTTGTTTTTTTGCTCTCCTGTAAAATCGACTTTTGGCGCTTACGCCCTTTGAGCCCCGAGGTATCGATATATTAGATTAGAAGATAAGAGAGCCACACACCTGCGTTTGAAAGAAAACGGTGAGAACGATCCATCTGTCTGACTTCGCCAACATATTTTTACCCTAACATATCGCTGTGATCAATTAGTAATTATAAGTATACCTTGCTTGATAGCCAACACGACCTTGTAAGTATGGTATGGGAGGAGGTAGGACACGAGGGTATGTCCGTCCCAATCGAGCAGACCTACTGGGGAAGTACTTTTGCCCTACAGAATACCGCGGACATAATAACCCCGTGTTGTGTTGTGTTTCTGGTAGTGAGTAGCGTAGCCAGAGCTCATTGGAGTGGTTTTTTGCTATCAGTGGAAACACCAAAAGCTTAAGGGTCGGTAGCACGAGTGTGACTCCCCTGGTTTTGCACTCGTCTATAGGCCACGGTAACCACATTCCATCAGGTGGGCCATGTGCTTATGTGCAACGTAAGTGGTTTGAAAAAATGTATAATAAAAGCGAAAACATTATATGGAACATAAATCACTACACCCAAAAAGGTAAATGGCGTGACATCAATAGTCTTAGTGAAAAGTTTAGTATTCGTGTGAAATGCTGTAAAAACTATTAGAGTTGGGGCGTCCGCTTGACGACACGCATTACATGAGGAAACTAACGCCACTACCGCGTAAAGGGAAGGAACCCCGTCGTTTATTTCAATATTGTCCTTGTTATACTTACGTATAACGCCACATGATACTAAATAGGGTCGTAAAATTCATAACGATTTTGTTCTAGATACTTTTAGCCTGTATAGTTCATGACACATAGACCGTACAAGTTTTGCGGCAGCCGTCTAAGACCTAAGACCCATAAAATAACGTACTCGCGGGTATATGCAACTGCCCGCCAGGTGCGGCCGAACCTGAAATTTGGAGGGGAGTCACGTGCGGGAATTCCTTCAAAAAATGCCTTTTTAATTTGGCATGCACGATTTTGGCGGGCTCATGTCCCCTGTGATGTGACCCTTATTGCAGCTACGCATATTACAAATGAGTTGTGTAATGGTTCTAACGAATCATTCCACTGTAGCCCGACATGACTACGTGAGTAACAAATTTAATGTCTGACCATGCCACTTCCGCCAGGTCCCAACAGTTCTTTCGGGCCTGGGTACTCCTACCTACCTACAAAATAGTACATTTTTGACCTATTTTGAAGTTATTCACCCGCCATTCTGACGGATACAAAAAGTTGTTTTGTTACCTATATTATTGATGGTCTTTGCAATATCATTTTGTTGCTACGTACGCTCATTCTATTACTTTATTAGACGTTATTGTTTCTTGCTGATACGGAAAGCTAATTTAGTTTGACATCACATTTTCCCGTCACTCGCTTAGCGGTAATATGAAGCTCGCACCACAAATTTCAAACCTTTTTACCTTAATTGGAATAAAAACAACGTCGTCCTTACTTTATTTTTTCCTTTTAAAAACACCTTTTGCTCTCGGTCTACAGAATTAAGTACAACAACTCCCTAAAGTTTGTAAGGAAGTTCCTGTAGCGGAAAAGCAGTGTTGTCCTTGGTCGTTCTCGAAATAATGAATGATATTTTCTAGACTTAGATACTCAAAATACCTACTGGCACAGAAAACATAAGTACCTACTTGGAGACAAGCCTAATGTAGATACATCTATATGAAAGCGAAATACCGCTCCCTGATTGATCACGAAATCACAGAAACTATAACACCTACAAACTTGAAATTTGGCAGGTAGGTTCCTCATAGGGTGTAGACATCCACGAAGAACGGATTCTACGATACTCCACCCCTACTGGATAAAACGAATGTCACGCGTACGAAGTCGCAAGCGGCAGCTACTGCAGCTATATAGGCAAGTCTACTTATGGTATAGAATACATACGTCATTATAATTGAGTTTGATTCTCATAATACCTATTGTATGACAAAAATGTCTATTGTATGGCAAAAATGCCTACAAGCACGAAAATTTCATTAATAGGTACGCAAAAAGAGCTGATGCGATAGTAGTTATGACTGTTATGAGTAATGGAATTCAGTTTTTTAAAAAATGCCTTGATGTTTCAGCCAAAAAAGATCTGTTATAAGTAACCAGTGGCGGATCCAGGGGGGAGGTCGTGGGGGTCATGACCCCCCCCTGGGCGGGTCACCTACTAAAAAATATCCCAATGTCACTGATAAATTTTAAAAAATACCATGCATAAGAAGACTGTCTCTTTGTACCTAATAGTATTATAATTTTATGAGGCACCAAATATCAGTATGAATAGTATTCGCACGATTGAAAATTTCAATTTAACCGATGGACTCGAATAGTTTTCGGACCTGACACCCTGTCCGCTATGTTAAAGAAATAAGCGCGAATGACTAACCAGGCCGGCAGTCGAAGGTCTGGAGCTGACAGCCATGAGGTCCTTTTTCGATTCGGGCAACAATTTGACTTGGGCTCAGCTTCAAAGGCCTCGTATTTATGTTACTGTTTGCTTACAAAAACTTTTTGTGAACTTGGAAGAAGCCTTCCTTTCTGGATTCGACGTAGGTAGTCACCAAAGCACCCGTGCCCGGTAATAACCTGCGTCAGCCGGTACGAGAGGCAGCCATGTGTCCTCTCTAGCCACTCCCCCATAGGATGGGATGGGCCTTACTACCGCTATTACCGCGGGCCCAGCGGTTGTGGCCAGTGGCCATCTTCTGCTGCGAATGACGCAGCTGGCTCATATGCCTGGTCCTTTTGGTCCTGACGTGACTGGTTACATCAACCGCGACGTCAAGGCACGAATTGCCGCCATGTGGGCCAAGGGACGGGAAATGATTGGCGTCACATTTGAACCTAAAATGCCAGTCTAGTTGACGGGGTAGGTCTATAAAACGATCATTAGGCCTGTCTTTTTACACGGCTGTAAGGCGTGGCCGCTGCTGGAGCGACATAAGCAGGAGCTACGTGTCACGGAGATGAAAATGCTGCGGTGGATGTGCGGCGTCACACGTAAAGATCGCATGAGGAACTCTCAGAACCGCGGCAGCCTTCATGTCCGCGACATCACACATAAAATGCAAGAGAGCCGCCTTCGCTGGTGTGGCCACGTCTTGCAGCAACTGCCAGGCTACGTGGGTAACAAATGGCTGGCAGTAGCACAGTCACCGGGACCAGGTGGAAAGGATAGGCCCAAGAAGTCTTTTCTTGAAGTCGTGGAGGGTGACATGCGTGCAAATGGTCTCATCTCACCACCATGGATGCCCAACGTGGTGCGAAGTGGAGGAGGAAGACACGGAAGGCGGCCCCTGAGCTCCGAGGTCACCTCGGATTCGGAAGCAATCAGGAAAATATGTACGATAATCATGAAAGGAGGAGGCGCGCATCGCGCCGCCAACGCGGCCTGCTTCTTCTAGAGTGTCAGGCGGTTCCCCCTGTCATTTCCAGGCCCGTTCTAATGGAGACCGATATGGAGATATTGATACGATAATGGAGATGTTGAGTGACCTACGTCGCCCGAGTCCTTCGCGCATAGTGTATTATGCGGAATGGGAAACAACTGAATCTTCTCCAGACCCGTTCCCCCGCCTCCTTCTCGAGCATTACTTGCTCTCAGATGGAGGCGGTGGCAGCCGCGAGCTTACGGTTTTACGCCATCACTGTAAGCAAGCGAGAGAGAGTGCTGAGCGAGAGAACTCCCATCCCGAGGGCCGCCACAAGGACCCGCTTCGGCGTTTCCTATGCCGGGTATTCGGTCCGCGTATGCAGCCCCGTGTCCTCGCTTGCATCACAGTGCTCTCCTTCTGAATTCGCCGCAGCTAACTTTCCAAACATCCATATCCGGTGATCATCTGCGTCAACCGCTACGAGAGTTCCCCATTGAAGCCTTTCTAGCCAGTTCTCCGTGATGGGTGATAGTTAGTTGCAGCTAGCTAGTTCGCCGTGATAGTGGTGGTAACAAATACCACCACTATCATGGCGTGCCCTGCGCTTGGTTGTCCAAGTCGTAGTTTGAACTCCACCATGTCCCGATAAAGCTGGGACATCGTAGCCTCGATTTCTCGCCTTTTGATACGGATTTAGTACCGAAGGTGCTCTGACATCTTTTTTCGCCGAGTCTCCTGCAGGAGTCCTCCAGCCCCCTCAAGCCAGAGTGCCAGCTGCGTCCTTCAACTTGGGGGCCAGCAGCTTAACCGGGTTCTGGATCGTATTTAACTACAGTCGTTCAAGGTAACTTACTTTTCTCCTCTCACCTCATTCCTCCTCCATTATTTCGTCATGAATTTCATACACGTTTATTTTCATTGTATTGTTCAATGACATTTTATTGGGAGACTAGACAACAACCCCCCCCCCCCCCCCAAACTATGTCTCGGTTACACCATGACCCCCCCCTGAATTGAAAGCTGGATCCGCCCCTGTAAGTAACCGTAAATATAGTTTCCTCCTATCAAAAAATATCTCTCGACAAAATATCGACAAAATATCTCTCGAATATATCTCTCGACAAAGAACGTGTGTGCCAAGTTTGATCAAAATTGGTTAAGAAGTGCCCCCTGTACACCGGAACTCAGAAACACAGATTTATTCGGACAAGCAAAATCGGTCACCTTGTCGAAACGAAGATTCTCGTTCGCTTCGCTTGGTCAATAAACTTAAGATTCAGAGGCTTCAGTAGACTTAAAGTAGGTATCGAATGTTGGTGTTAAGGTGATGCGAGGCGTGGAATTCTCGATAAGGAAGCTCGTTTCAATAATATTTTACTATAGACAACCTTACCTACGGGTAAATTTTGATATCATACCTACTTAATTTTTTAAAAATTCCGTACCGCAAAAAGAAGAAAAACGGATCCCTTATTAGGATCACTTCGTTCTCCGTCAGTCTGTCTGTCTGTTTGTCAACACCTTTTTCTTGGGAATTTGCAAATATTATCTAAAGTTTTTGGTCAACGCAATAAAAAGATTTGTATTAGCTTTGTACGCATGTAGGTACCTACCTACTAGCTAGATTGTCATTAAACTGAATATTCTGAACGTTTCTACGTACCCCTTCAAAGAATTTAGGCGTGATGTTATGATGTGTAACGTTAGAGACATTGTAATAATATACCACTGCAGCAATCACAGCCAATTTCCTAGTATATATTGAAGAGTTCCGTAGTCTGTCCCTGAAACCCTTCATCAGATCTTTACGAAATTTAAATGGGACCATTTCGGAAAAACAAATTTTCGTCCTCCGGTCGTTTACAATATCTTTAACTAAAATCTCTAAATCTGTCTTAAACGTTGACACAAAGGGATACAAGGATTACATTTCTTTTAAATAAGGAAGTTCTTTGTTTCCTGTTTTCTTTTCTTTTATACCTAAAGACCTTAATCTTAATGCTTTCAGGAGCCGAACGGAGTCAGCGTACCTAATCGTTTGAGTTAGACCGTTATGGTATTCACACACGTGAGTATTTTGTAAGTATGTAGAGGGTGTAACTACACCTATGCTTCTGCCTACCCTTTAGATTTCATACAGGTTAATGATCGAGAAAAAGATCTTAACAGACAGACAGTAAAATGAACAACGAAGTGATCCTATAAAAGTTCCGTTTTTTTTTCCTTTTGTTCTGTTCCTCACAGAACCCTAAAAGGGAGAGATTCAGCGTTATGTGATTTATGTGAACGGACTCAGAATTTCACGCAGGCAGTACCGCGATCAACAGCTAAGTAGGTAAGTGGTAAGATAAGAAATAAGTTTCAAACTCATTTAGCCTTATAAAAGCAGCTTTTGGCACCTAACACCTATTTTTACCAATGTGCATATATTCCTGAAGTCTTACTACGTTCATTCTATAGTTAGTAACAATGCTTTTGTGGTCTCAGAAGGATTGTATTTCCTATAAGGCGACTACATTGTACCATCCTTGACCTATTTGTGTGGGTTTACGTCCGCCTCTCGTACTATTTGTACGAATTGTACCTATTACGACATTTATAAACGAGTTCCTTTCGACTTCGTATGTGCATTTATAAAGAAATAGCCTGGTAAGTATGTGAGAGAAAAATCTTGTGAAACAGCAGCAAGCTTATCTCTTTTTCAGTATCGGTACTTACGTGTAGGTATATAAAAAAGTTTGCTTCCGATGCTATCCCCTACATAGGAAGCCAGTGGGCACTGCAGTAGGAATACCTATTATATAGTATCATAGATAACCTAGGTACTAGACCTACCCATTTCATTATCTTGAAAAGTAAAATCCAAATAGAACAGTCATAAGACATAAGACAATAAACATAGGTAGGGGAAGGTGAGGTATAATGATCCCCTTAAGGGAAAAACTTGACTGTGGCTAAAGTTAGAGGCAAAATCGAAAGATTTCTATTGTTGGAGGTAGTGAATTTACTGAACTTTGTAACTGCATACTTATTTTCTATTATATGGATGCAGTTTTTTTGTATTAGAGGTTTTTGTAAAAGTTTAGAAAAGGATCATTTTATACACACCCATGTATAAAATGATCCCTGGGGTAGGGGTAAAATAATCCCAGGGATCATTTTATACCATAAGTTAATAAATATCAGTGAAATAAAACATTCAGCTGTTTATTTTAATCATAACATGTATTGTTCATAATAATTTAAGTATGTAAGCAAGTTAGACAAAACTTTTGCAGTGTTCTAGTTTCATTAGAAATCTTTTTTTTGTAATTATCTACTACTCAATCAACAAAACTAAGCATTTAACATTGCAACAAACTTTTAAAAGGTTTGTAAAATTATCAAGATACCTATTCAAGCAATGGACAAATAACTAGTAAACAAATAAACTCTAAAAAAGTAGAACAGGTCGTCTGACTCAAGGGTTGTCGTGTCCTCACCCTCTCTTCGTACCTCTGACATTCCCAATATCTGCCAGTTTATGCGACCAAGTTCCATCTCGAGTTCGGTGAGGTGCTCGTCCAGCCGTAGTGTACCGCAGTTTTAAGCTGCCAGCAGTAGTTGGAATAGCTGTAGAATGAACTCCCTGCGGTGGTTTTCCCAAGCGACTACAATATGGGGTTCTTCAAGAACTTAGAAGGTTTCTTCAAGGTCGGCAGCGCGAGTGTGACGCCCCTGGTGTTGCATACGTCCATAGGCCACGGTGACCGCTTCCCATCAGGTGGGCCGTGTGCTTGTCTGCCAACTAAGTGGTATAAAAAAAAAAGTTGGTTTCGGTAGCCTCCGAAAAGTTCGAACCGGGGATTGGCATTAGCGGGAGCACCGAGAACTGGGGGCCTTTTATTTTCGCGTCTGTGCATTGTGAGAGTGTTTAGCCTACTATCTTCACGCTGACCAGAAGGGTTGGCGAAGGGTTTTTCTCGAGTTTTCCTTCTGTCAGGTCGCTTCGACCTCGGCAGAATATCGGCCAGAAGCCGCAACTCCTCCCTAAGTTTTTTTAAGCGTAGTGTAGTGTGTAGACGGCATCTAATGCCTTTTGCATTTGTTCTTCAAGCCAATTTTGGCGATTAGTTTGGCGTATATATATATTGTCGGCATGATCTGTAAAAATAACAAATACTAATGGGGTAAAACGATTCCAGGGATCATTTTAAACACAAGAGAGGGATCATTTCGCCCCAAACACAAAATTCCAAAATATCGATCAAAACATAACTTTCAAATACCTTGTGCGGTGATCGAACACTGCTTAAATATTAGCTAACTGCTATTCATACCCGCAAGTAAAACAATATTTCAATAAATACGAACACATAAAAAGCAATGAGAGTCCAAAAACATGCTTACCTTAGATCAGAGCCACACTTTTTGATTATTTTTTAATAAAATCACGCCAAGCGCTCGCACCGTCATGCCATTTGGAGAAGCAACTGGCAGGGGTGTGGAGAACATGTTTCATGCGCATTTGGATAGATGACACTAGTTGTCTCTGATTTACTGAGGGGGATCATTTGACTCTCAGGGATCGTATTACCTCACCTTCCCCTATTTAATGTAACAAAATAGGTAGGTATGTTAAGTAACATAGCTTGAAGCCTGCGATTCTGCGATGCTGCGATGGAAACAATTGAGAAGAACTAAGTCACAATACGAAAGTGAGTATGTTTGTTACGCTTTGCCCCATAACTACTGAACCGGTCATTGTAAAATTTTAAATACTTACGCATTTTCAGGGCTGCAGAAAAGGACTTAAGAAAACTTTCATCCAGAAAAAGTATATTATTACTCCTTTTTTACACCTTCCTTAATTATACATTCTTTGATTACCTACCTTTCAATATAGGTACCTACCCGACAGCCAGAATTTATATAACTCAAGATCAACGCAAGCGATGCCGCGAGCAAAAGTAAGTTTGTTAAAATCTCATGATATCATAGGGGTGTACACAGGCTCACTGGGTCACGGTCGCCCGACGCCTACGTCACGAGCGCACGCAGCATCCTCGCTCCGCTCCGCACCGCTCTCCTCATACGTTGTACTTTGTTGTACCTACTTCTCTCTGAGGGTAAACACTCAGGAAATACCCGGGAAAATATAATGTCGTTGTATTTATAGTTACTGCTTGCTACTCCGTTGCTGGCTTTAGATCTGGGTTTTATAAGTTAATTAGACGACCCGCCCAGGCTTCGCCCGTGGTCCATTTCTAAACCACCCTTATTAGCCATATTCCCGTAATTATTACGTTTTCAAATAACTAGGACGTAGGACACGACGACCGTACCTGTCTAAAATTGAGCTATCCGACTGGAGAAGTATCTTCTCCGCCCTACAGAATAATGCGGTTATAACAACCTTGTGGTCTGTTCCCGGCGGTAAGTAGGGTAGCCAGAGCTCGCTGGAGAAGTCTTGTGCTGTCAGCGGGAGCACCGAAGGCTTGGGTTGACCGTTGACACTGCTAACTGATACGGGTGTGGAATTTTGGCGCGGCGGCCAGGGAGACCCGGTGAAACGGTTATCCGCTGGCCGCCCGCAGGCTGTACGGTTCTCGAACCTGGGGATCACTTAATCTCCGCGCCAGGAGGCTGAACGAGTAGCCTATGTAAAGTTCCCGGTGCTGTAGACGGCGGCCCGAGGAGGACACCGGTGTGGACTGGCTGGGAGGGGACCGGGAGCCCTTCAGCCAGTAAGTCATAAGTGGCTATATACAGGGCGTCCCACGGCGATGCCACATGGAGGGAAAGTACCTTAAATCCTTAAGTTAGCTCATTTTACTTAAAGGAGACATCATTTTATTTTTAAAAAGAAACGAAACTGCATTTATAGATTTTTAAAAATTCGCTTGCCACACCCGGTAATCGAACCGACTAAAATCCGAAAAAGTAACACCCTGTATTTTTTATGGCATCAATCGATAGTGTCAATCATAAGGATCAAATCTCTCTAAGAAACATGGTAAACTAAATGAAAGGAAGTCCTTGAAATCTAAAATTATAAATTCAATTTGGCAAAATAAATCACTTTAACTCAAAGTTCATCCATCCATCTGATACCATATTAACAATAAAATTCCATATTTAAACTACTTTTCTTTTTTTATCGTGCTGACACCGCTGCTGGTCAGCAGTAGTATTTAGGTATGTCGAACTCAAACCGACTAAAACCGCACGCCGTCTAAATTAACAGGTTATAAGTTGATCCATAGGGCAATACTCTTGCCATTTTCGTTGCACAGGGTACACCGCGTGCAGGTTTCTAATCAAGCACCCAAAAATAACTACCTACCCTACCTACACATACCTCATGCAGTTACCCAATAAAGTTACATTCTAAACAAGTAACAAAGTTCATTCATTTAGTACTCATTTTACTAAATAAATTTCATCATAGTGTTGATACCTTGTGAGAAATTCTTACAAGGTATCAACACTAGAGATATCTTTGATGTGTTGATACCTTGTAAGAAATTCTTACAAGGTATCAACACTAGAGATATCTTTGATTTGATTAGAAACCTGCACGCGGTGTACCCTGTGCAACGAAAATGGCAAGAGAATTGCCCTATGGATCAACTTATAACCTGTTAATTTAGATGGCGTGCGGTTTTAGTCGGTTTGAGTTCGACATACCTAAATACTACTGCTGACCAGCAGCGTTGTCAGCACGTTAAAAGAAGAAAAGTAGTTTAAATATGTAATTTTATTGTTAATATGGTATCAGATGGATGGATGAACTTTGAGTTAAAGTGTTTTATTTTGCCAAATTGAATTTATAATTTTAGATTTCAAGGACTTCCTTTCGTTTAATTTACCATGTTTCTTAGAGAGATTTGATCCTTATGATTGACACTATCGATTGATGCCATAAAAATACAGGATGTTACTTTTTCGGCTTTTAGTCGGTTCGATTACCGGGTGTGGCAAGCGAATTTTTAAAAATCTTTGAATGCAGTTTTGTTTCTTTTTAAAAATAAAATGAAGTCTCCTTTAAACAAAATGAGCTAACTTAAGGATTTAAGGTACTTTCCCTCCATGTGGCATCGCCGTGGGACGCCCTGTATATTGCGTGCTCCAACTACCAGTAATTACTGCCATAGATGTTCATATGGCAACTGGGACCGACGACGGCTTAACGTGCTCTCCGAGGTACGACCAGACTCATACATACCCATACTCATGCATACAAATATTTGCGCTGAGCGGGGATCGAACCCGCGCCTCCTGCTTAGCGGCCGTGTTCACTACCGCCATGCCACTGAGGCTACTATACTACTAACTATACTAAGTACGAGTATAGTAAGTAAACATTATTAAATTGGTACTTATATGTCACAGCAACAAAGTGAAAATGGAACAAACTATTTATGTGGGAGTCGGACGCTTCAATAGAGGTAGGTAAACCTCTATGGTAAACCTACAGATTAAATAAAATGTTGTCGTGTGCCGTATTGTTCGATATAAGTATTACAGCAGTCAGTAGCTACTGGCCATTCACGAAGCCTCAGCTCACACGATACAATGCAATAAATATTAAATCTTACAGTAAGAGGATTTCTAGACTGTTTGCTTCTTAACGGTGAGCTTGTGCTTCAACGAAAGTAGAGAAGAGTGGAAAATACGGTGAGGACGCACCCATGAAATGAAAAGAGGATTATACATTAAGTACCTATTATCATTTATATAGGTAAGTATTTTTATTTCATTTCACGCGTTCTCTTATATCTAACTAGCTGATGCCCGCGGCTCCGCTCGCGTTAAAGTTTGATCACGATTTCGCTACCCGTGGGAACCTATTCCCGGGATAAAAGTAGCCTTAGCCTATGTTATTCCAGGCTATAATATTCCAAATTTCCAAATCCAAATTCCCAGTTCCAAATTTCAGCCGTTAGTGCATAATTGAATAACAAACATCTTCACAAACTTTCACATTCATCTATCTATCTTTACCTACTCTATACCTACTATTATATAATTATTGTAAAGTGGTCGTGTCTGTACATTGGAGATATTAAAAAAAAATACTTGGGTTATGTTATGTTAACGATACTGAACACGAAAATATTTTTTTTTAATTTCCTGTCTGTTTGTCTGTTTGTCTGTTTGTCCGCGATGGACGCAAAAACTGACGGTTGAGTAGAACCGAAGATATGAGCAAAGGTCGTGACATAAGTACCAACCGAGATGCACGCGGGCGGAGCCGCGGGCGGAGCCGCGGGCGGAAGGCTAGTTATGTATATTAGTATTCAGTCAGACTATGTAGCGAAGTACCTCCGCCCTACAGAATACCGCGACTATAACAACCTCGTGTTGTGTTTCCAGCGGTGGGTAAGATAGACAGTGCTCACTGGAGAGGTTTTGTGCTGTCAGTGGGAAGACCAAAGAAAGATGTCAACAAATCCGTCAATTTCCAATAAACTATTTGAAAATTAAATTGCGGGCATAATATTATATGGTTAAAGTTAAGATTAAAGGCGATGCCAGGGCGGGTCAGCTAGCTTCAAATAAAAACAAAAATGAATAAACTATACATTTAATAACAGACTATTTAACACTAAAATGTAATTATGCTAAGCCTTCGCGCTTCTTCCATTCACTTTTCAATTGCGCCATTTTCTTTTTTTTATATTCCGTTTTTTTAAACTTCCTTTCTTCAATCTTCTTTTTTTGAGCCGCAACACTGTCATCGCCGTTTAAATCTTCATCCAGTTTACTAATTAACATTTCCCGCGCTCTTTTCCGATTATCTTCTTGGCATCGGCTTGTATGACATTTTATAACTATGCCTGTAAAATACCAAAAGAACCGTGGTTATGACATGATTAGAACAATATACATACATACATTCTTTTTATTGTTTTTTACCAAACTCAAAACTAAACCGCATTATCTTATCGCTCAATGAATTTTATTGAATAAAATGTTAGAACTCACTTTAGTTAAACAGATATTTAGTGCTATAATTTGTTATTTCACCATTACACCTGTTCCACAAAAGTAGGTTCTCGCAGTTTATTTGTTTATTTAATTTCATTTAAATAAAACTGTTGCAATACCATGCAATACCACAAATAGCGCCATCTAGGACAAATAAGCTCAACTACTACAAACTTAGTATTCTATTCTGTATTGCACAAATTATTGTCCAATACAGAATACTGAGTTTGTAGTAGTTGAGCTTGTTGAGCTAGTTGAAATTCAATTATAAAATTTCTGGTGCTTGATTACTTACTGACTACAATCCTTAGTCTGTAGCTAGCCAGATATGATCGATCACCTAGTTGAAGGATCCTCTTTGTATCAGAGGAACACCCCATTCTTCCATTTTACGAATTTCATCATTATCATCATCCTCATAGCGCAATTCTACTGTTATGTTCAAGTTCACACTTTGGAGCTAAAGTCCACTTATTGCTTTTGACTGAGAGACTGTCTAACATTCCAACCCTGAGAGGAAAGCCTAGACCAGAGTCCTGTCTGTTGTTTGGCAGGTGCACCGACTTGCAAGTGAGGTATGTTGGGCCTCAAAGATGTTGGTAGATACACCCCACCCCTAAACCAATAAGTATAAAGATAATAGATTGTTGTTCTAAACAGATCCTCACCTGTAGGTGTGTGTGTAAGAACTACACAGTTTGAATTTTTATTAACAGCAGAGCCCCCCGGACCACTGCCTCTTACAAAATTTTCTTCTAAATCATACTCATTTATCTTGGGAACCTTCGAGTAATCTATAGTATGTTTGAAGGCATAAAAAGGTGTCAAACATAGGCGTGGAAAAAGCACACCATGTAAACGGCCAATTGAATTCAGTAGCATTTCTTAGACAACAGATCCTTTTTGCAGTAAAGCCTGGCCTTTCTGAAATTACAAAACAATGGTTTGTTAGGACAAAAAAGAACTCTATGTTAGAAATATTACAAAGTAGTGTAAAAGTAGCATTATTTTCATTAATCACTATGTAGTGATTAAAGATTAATTAATGATAATTTTGTAGTGTTTATTAATGCACTGCTTTATTTTAGACTTTGTTCGAAAATATACTTTTTATTTAAGCTCATCATCCAAGCAATTGATTCTAAAGGCTACACCTTTCAGCCCATTATGATTGAACCAATAGGATTGTATTAAATTTTAAAGCATTTAGTATGCTAAATATTCAAATTGATTAAGATAGGAAAATGCTTTAAAATTTCATTCAATTGTTTGGATGGAGTAATCAAAAATCAGTTTCAATAGTTTGTACGAGTCTAGGTAGATGGCTCCAACAGTTGCCCCAAGATGGATGTATAGGAAAATTTGGATAGTTTTAGGTGTGACTCGATGGCTCAGTGGTCTGAGCATTCCTCTTGTAAGGGAAATATGTGGGTATGTGGGTTTTAGGAGGGTTCAAGTCCCAAGGGAAAAGTAGTAGGCTAGTTCTCCTTTCATGATTTGCTTCCCCAACTTTTACACACCACTTAGTAAATAACAGACTGCTCTGTTTTCCTCTACCGCAAGCTATCCCCTCGATGCAGAAAGTCGATGGGATTTCGTGGATTATACATTTACAGACTTCAGCTTTCAGTCACTTTAGTAAAAGACAAGATAAGCCATATTAGGAGAAGAAAGTGCAGGCTTTGGATGCAACCGGGATTGACGCTGGGATTATGATGATATTCTTCAGGAAATTCACTTCTAAGTACGGAACAAACACGATTCCCGTGAGAAGTAATAGCTATTGGATAACCTAATTCATGGATGTGGTGCAACACTGACTAAACCGTTGATTTTTTATCTACTAATAATACAAAAAATTAGATATAATAGCACCTTACCTGATAAGCAAATGTGATATCCTCAGGTTTTGTGAGAGATTTGTTGGTCCTAAATTCCGTTGCAACTCGACGTCTAAAATAAGCTGGATCAGTCAATGTAAGGGACTTCGAATACAGAATAAGGTTTTTATAAAGCCTTAGAATCTCAGTCCTTGCTATTTGCATTATATTTATTTAAATTATAAACCGTGTTAATTATGTATTTTGTATTACGTATGTACTTATTTTGTATTTTTTTGTTATTTTTGTTAACCTTACCCCATAGATAATTATTATTATTTTTATTTATTAACGTAACTTTTTTTATAATTTACTACCAATCACAGCTGTGGATACATACCCTTAAAGCCATTAATAAAAAAACGGAACAGATTTATTTTTCTGTTCCATAAACTCTTTGTTTCGTAGTACAGAAAACTTATTTGATTTCGTTGTGAGTGATTACAATAACTTTTATAACTTTAGAATACCCGCTCGTGTATGTACCTTCTTTTATAATCAGTATATTACTACTAGACTAGGGTTGCCATACGTCCCCGTACGCCGGGACATGTCCCCGTTTGAGGCCTGGTGTCCCGGCGTCCCGGCCAATAAGCAAATTGTCCCGGTTAAACATTTTTAGTATTATATTAGAGAGCTGGACTTGGTTGGTAAACAGTAATATACCGACAATAAACGCGACTAAGTAGCTAGGCTATTAATACGTAGATAGAACGACGAAAGCGCTGATATTTTTTCATACATGAATATGTTAATGAGTAATAAAGACCCCGGGGCCAATGATTTTACGAGAAAAACGCGATGAAGGACAGATGGCGCTCATACTTCCAACGACATGCTGAATAAGCAGCAAGAGGTGCATCCACCAGACCTCTTTCCGAAACAAGGACTAGTGCCACCGATAACGCCTGCAGAACTACAGACTCGGCCTCGACGAAATCCCCATCGAGGCTTGGAAGGCAATGGGTGCATTAGGTGCTCGTGGTGTGAGCATTCTAACAAATCTGTATAACCGCGTACTTCTCACCGTGAGATCCTGAGCCAGTACAGACTGAGCTTCATTACGCCAGTATTCAAAGGCAAGGGATCGGTGCAGGAGTGTGGTAGTAATCGCGGTATAAAGATAATGTCCCACACCATGTAGCTCTATGAGCAGATAATCGACTCCCGGATCCGACAGGAGAGCACACTCTCGGAGTGTCAGTATGGGTTTCGTCCCGGGCACGGGATCATGGATCCGGTGTTCGCCCTAAGGATTGTGGTGGGGCAATACAGGGCGAAGAACACGCCCCTGCACTGCCTATTCTTAGACATGCTGAAGGCCTTCGACTGTGTTCCTCGCGCGGTGATCTGGTGGGTACTGTGGGCTAAGGGAGTTCCAGAGACCTACATTGACACCATCCAAAATTGTATCATGATTCTGGTTCCGTGGTTCGGAGTGCTTTTGGTGACTCAAAAGCCTTCCCCATCACCATCGGAGTACACCAAGGATCCTTCCTTAGTCCTTACTTGTTCAGCTCGGTATTAGACATCTTGTTGGACAGTATCAGAAAACCACATAAGCAGCCTCCGTGGTTGCTCATGTATGCTGATGATATTGCGCTGAAGGACGCGGACAGGAGCAGATTGGTGCAACACGTGAAAGTGTGGAAGGAAGCGCTTGAGAACGGTGGTATGAAGCTAAATGTAGCGATGACAGAAAGTTTAACGTTAAACTCACAGATTTCACACCGGTCCGCATAGCCGATGATTCGGTTTAAGTACCTGGGATCTGTACTTCATGTGACCAGTGACATCGACTACGACATCAGGGCACGCATTGCTTCCGCGTGGGTCAGGTGGTGAGAAATGACTGGCGTCACGGGTGGTCCCAAAATGCCAGTCGGTTGAAGGGGCAGGTCTATAAGACGATCATTAAGCTTGTCCTCTTACATGGTTGTGAGAGCAAGAGCGTAAGCACGTACGAGCTGCATGTCACGAAGATAAAAATGCTGCGTGAGGAACTCTTGCAGTCGCGGCAGCCTTCATGTCCATGACATCGCAGATAAAATGCAAGAGAGCCGCCTTCGCTGGTGCGGCCACGTCTTGCGGCAACCGCCAGGATACGTGGGTAGCAAATGCCTGACAATGGCGCCCCCGCCGGGTCCAGGTAAAAGGGATAGGCTCAAGAAGTCCTTGACGTCGTGGAGAGTGATATGCGTGCAAATGGTCTCACTACCATGGACGCCCAAGATCGTGTCAAGTGGAGGAGGAAGAGCCGGAAGGCGGACCCTGAGCTCCGGGGTCATCTTGGATGCAATCGGGAGAAAGCGTCTACATGAAGATGATGTTTAACTTAATGTTGATTTCGTCAAAATATTTTGTACATAATTGTCAGAAGTTAATTCTGATAATTTTTCGCCTTTCAGAAAACATAGCTTGTTTAACGCTTGTTTAATGGCAGTGTTAAAAGTTGTTGTAGGTAATAAAAGTTCCTATTTTTCTACCTTTACTAATTTTTCTTCAAATGTCCCGGTCTGGGTCCCCACACTTATGGCAACCCTATACTAGACCGAGTTAGCGGGATTTGTTTTGTGTTTTGTTTGAGATAGGATTTGGATATTTAAGGTCTCTGCATACGTAACGGGTTTTTTCACGGACGGGACGGGGACGTGAAGTTTTGGAAATATCGTTTCATACAAAATGTATGCGGCAATGCATATATGTCACGGGGCCACGGACGGGACGGGACGGGGTGGGCCGCATACCTTTTGCTTCACGTCCCGTCCCGTCCGTGGAAAAACCCGTTACGTATGCAGAGACCTTTAAAATCTATTCTATTACTTAAAAAGATTTTCCGAGGCTTTTTTCCTCCAACTTTTTATATCGCATCATTTTGGAACAGACATTAAAATAAATTAAGATAAGATTTATAACTGAGGCGTAGCGTGTCTGTGTCTTGTCCTAAATGAGTCACTCACTTCCATTCCACCCACACCCGAAGGTTGAATGGGTGTGGCACTGTGGCTCATTCAACCTTCGGGTTTTTGGGAATCCCCGACACAACACGAGATATGTGCAATAGTGATGTGCATTACATATAATCAACATTATCTTATAAGTAAATCGATTACTCACGACTATAATATAATCGAATGAGATTTGATTGAATTGAACATGAAGTCTAATATCAATATTAAAAAAACTATTCCAATAAAAATAAAATGCACTTAAAATTTGAAAATAATAATTGTGTATTCTTCAAAAACTTTATTACAAATTATTGTCAGTTTTGGAGTCGGTGTCAGCCTTTTGGTACAGATTAGTCAGGTACATCACATAGCTTACTTTTATGCCTGGAATAAGTTCTCATAGGTAGCAGGAACGGGATCAGACACATTGCATTGAATCTGGGGGCACGGCAGTGCCCCCGCCAAGTCGAGCAAAAAAGAGCGGCACGGCCGTAACACTATTTTCTCGAAGCACTTCAGGCCATTTTCGACCCCCTCGACCTTCGTTGTGGATAAACCTAGAAGCCTGAATCTTCGGTTACTAAGTAGGCACTGTAAAAACACTTTATATTTCAAATTTCATTCAATTTGAACCAGTAGTTTAAGAATTATAACTAGTCAAAGTTTGCAAATTTTGCAAATTTTGTCACTCACTGACTGACCGATCATCAAAACTCTAAGGCACTTCTAGCAGACGTAGAAGCCTCAAATTTAGAAGATAAGTAGTGTTTAGTGTACAACTCAAGGGAAAATTAAAATTTTCTTCAATTTCAGCAATTTCACCAACTGCATAAATAACTTTGTAATCTCATATAATTAAATGGGATTACAAAGTTACATTTGCAGTGAACGTTTCAGTGTACATGAATCCATCCATACTAATATCAATCTAACGAAGTGTTATAATAAATGCGAAAGTAATTATCTGAGCGTCTGTTATTTGTTAGTATTACGCTTTCACGCCTAAACTAGTATCTGAATAAACTTGATGATGACGAAAATTTAAGAGGTGGGAGTGGGAGTGGGTGTGGGAGTGGGAGTGGGAAAGGGAGCGGGAGTGGGAGCGGGAGCGGGAGTGGGAGTGGGAGTGGGAGTGAGAGAAATCGGAAAGGTAATCTACAAAAAGAACTGAAATCCCATCAAAAACAATACTTGTAAAAAAATGCCAAGCCTCGCCGCCCTCGGTTCTTCTACCGCAAAAAGTTGTGAGATCCATGTAATACCAAGTCGGTTAATTTATTCTGTCCCTACTTCAGATACCTTCTGTCCTAAGTTATTACGTAATAAGTTTTTATGTTTTGAATATAATAAATTGACTTGGCCATCGCATGAAAACACAATGTGTAGCACATCACAATAATTACATTAAATAAGATTGTTTAGTGCGATTGCCAAGTCAATTTATTACATTTAAAACATAAAAACTTATTACGTAATAACTTAGGACATCAGGTATCTGAAGTAGGGACTGAATAAATTAACCGACTTGGTATTACATGGATCTCACAACTTTTTGCGGTAGAAGAACCGAGGGCGGCGAGGCTTGGCATTTTTTTACAAGTATTGTTTTTGATGGGATTCTTTTTATCGATTCGTTCTTTTTAATCGATGTTAACTTTCGATTCATAATAACTTCTCAGTTTGCACTTGCAGCACTCTGCACTAGTTTATATTGACGTCAATTTCAAAGTACTTTTAAATTTATCTAAAGTTATTTATGTATTAATAGTTTGTGCTGGTTAGCGAATAATTTTTGTTACACTTCAGTGATATAAGGGATATAAGTTGAGGCTCATGAAAGTGAAGATGTTGCGATCAGATTCCCGAAGACAGGAATTCAATCCAGACATCGTAATAGGTGACAATGACTTTAAAAACAATGATATGATTACAGAAATAGAAAAAGAATTACACGAGAATCCCTACGATCTAATATCAATGGTGTTTTTGCTTTATGATGTGCCTCTCACCGCACTGCAGCGTTTGATTTTGTACGAGCGCGTCTCCAAAAACATAGGCACTTCTACAAACCCGAACTTGCTACATGACTGGTTTCAACACGCCAAACAAACACCGACCTGGAAACACGAATTCATCGAGGCACTACTACTTTGTCAGCTGTATAGTATAGCTAGGAAACTCGGCGTACATGTACCTACTGCTAGGAATCATTACCAGACTGACAACATGCAAGCCACAATGTATATAAATCCAGCTAAGAAGGCACTATACAAGTTGTGTGAAAATATAAACGCTGATAACTTTATGATGATGAAAAAGGCTCTCGTAACCTACGATATTGATACAACAGAATATGACTCTTGTGAGCTAGTTTTCTTGAAACTCATGTGTGAAAAATTCATAACTATTAATCAATTTCAGTATAATAGAAAGGCATACGGTTTCCATATTGAATTGGATAAACTTCTTAAAATTATTGAGAGCTTGCCAGGATTACGGAAATGTGCTCAAGACATTGAAAACCTGCAGCAGTCAATAAATGAAGATACTAAACCTACTTCTCTAGTTGCTAGTACACCATCAGCATCAATGAGAGTGGATGAGTCAATTCAAGGTACTGAAAATAATATTTTATACAACAAAGATTTTGAAGAAGTTTTTGGTATGATAAGTGAATTACATCTAGGAGATGAAAATACTATTAAAAGCTTAAAATCCGATAAAACTAAATTAGAAAATGATAGTTTTGAGATTAAAAGTTTTGAAAAAGTTGGTGTGTGTGTTATACTAAACCAGATAGACTTTTACCCATCTAAAAACAGTATAGAGAATAACCAAACAAATCCTCTAAGTAAGAGAAATGGTTCCGATAAAGACCAAAACACAATAGAGAGGACAATGACCGCACTCAACTTCAAGGTGTATAGTGCTAAAGACTTAAACCACAGAGAGATAATGCTCTATCTTAAAGAGATATTGAGGACAAAAGTTTCTGCAAATGACAGCGTTTTCATGTTATGTATACTATCACATGGAGTGAAGGGTCATGTGTACGCGGCAGACTCTGTGAAAGTTAACATGGATGACATCCAAAAATTATTGGACTCCGATGTGGCTGTACATCTCCATGGCAAACCTAAATTGCTTATTATTCAAGCATGTCAGGTCGATGAAACTCCCATAAAAAGACTGGTTGCTGATAGTCCAGCAAATAATTATGCTTTGAAGAAGACAAATTTTCTTATTTACTGGGCTACCGCACCAGAACTTGAAGCTTATAGAGATGAGGGTCAAGGATCAATATTTATACAAAGATTATGCCATATTATTCATGAATATGCAAACAGAGAACACATATGTGATATATTTACTAAAGTAACTGACAATGTGACACTAATTTGTGAAAAGTTAGGCTGTAAACAAGTGCCAATATACCATTCGACATTGAGGAAAAAGCTTTATTTAAAGAAGCCACAATAACCTAATCAAATTGGGTAATCAGCATGTTTCTAGGGTAAAGAATAGCATAGACGGAAGATATAGAACTCGCATGTGAAGCCACTGAAAATAATACTAAAGTAGTACCGTTTTGCTTGCACTCTTTTGTGCATGCACAAGTGACTGAATGGCACTACTTTAGCATTACCTTCAGTGGCTTCACACGTGAGTTCTATGTGTTCCATCTATGTTATTCTTTTAGTCTAGGGTAGGTATATGTATAATGTGCACATGGTGTACAGTTGAGCAACAATATGTTGAGAACCATTATTGAGTGGGCAGGAAAGCAAATTTAATTTGTGACTACATTAGAAAAGGACACTATCTGATTCTGATATTATTACGAACTTTGAAAATATAATTGAGAGTATAAAAGAAGGGATTGTATTTACTTGCATATATTAGTATATAACAATTAGGGGTCTTAGGGGTTGTATAACAATTCCATTGTGTGGATGCCTTGTACTTATTCAAAAAAATATTTTGATTCTTTTTTATAGCATACTTTTGATTGCAGACCAAGTTTGTTACTTACAGTACTACTTGGGTGATTGCATATTTTCTAGAAAATGGCATTACCTAGACATAGGCCATATTCCAGAACAATTAAATACTCGAGTGTTGAATTTCGATTTATAACTAGATCTGAGGACAGACTACAGTACAGTATTCAAGAAGACAGTTTGAGTGTCAATGTGAGAAGCGATTCACAATTGAGTATTGTTCTGGAATATGGGCCTAGTGAGTGTTTTTATCTGAAATTTCTTTTTTTTTTTCATCCAACTTTTATTTCAAGCAAATATATACTCATAAATTTTGTAGTATTAATTTAAGCTTCTAATTATGTTTTGCTCTAAGCATACTGTAGTGCAATATCTGTTTATTTGTATGAATCATTTATATAATTTTATAATGTTACAATGTGTATTATTTCAGTTAAGTATCTCCCACTAACACCACTAAACATTACTCTGAGATGAGACTTGATAGAGGAATGTCAACATGTTTAATAATCGCTGTTGCAATATCGGGATTTACCATGTATTGCAACAGGACCAAAATATTGGAAACTCCAAACAATACATGGTAAATATCCTGATAGCTCTAATAGTAATGAGTGACCATGATAGTTTAAATACCTATAAGGTTCAAATAACAATAGGCATCTATTATTTATGGATCCAGCAAAATTTACAGGAGGTACTCAAACAGAGATGTAAGGCAATTTCAGGCCTGAAGGTGCAGCCAATGTCGCAGAGTTTTGGGCTAGGCACAATATCAAATTTTTATTTTATATTGCTGCCATTGACATGAAGAAGAAGAAGGCTTGAAGGTAGGTGCAAGTCTCTTGGGATGATGAATAAATGAAAATAATACTTGTGTGTATGGTATTACATTGAGAAGTGCGACAATGTCTTCTCACTTATTTTACTAAGGATATAGATAAGGGTTCAGTGTTGAAGATATCGAATAATGTCTGGTGCCTAGAAAACATTCATAGAAAGCCTCTACCAAAACCTTCACTTGCCAAATTGCAACATCTATTTTAGTTCTATATTTGAAAAATATCAAAACTACCTGTCCCAGTTCACTCCCGCACGGTGCTTATAAAATGTTTGATAGACAATAATAAAAAAAAAACAAGTCAGGCAATTTTTTCTATATTTATAGCAACATCTGTTTTTGTAAAATCCATTACTGCTGCTTCCAGCAATTGCCTTTCTTCATCAGTTCGTAATTTGGACCACATGGTGTCTATATAGGCTCTTTGATGTTTTTGTATAAATTTAAAGCTATGTTTTAATGTAGCTCCAATATGTAGGGTTTTTAGTTTAACATGTAATTTACCTATCTTATTTATAAAAGGTAGACTAGTTGTAACAAATTTGTGTGGTCCATGTCTTGTTCTAATAATTGCTATTCTAGTATTTTCATTGCAGTATTTTGTTAAAAATCCAGTTGTTACAGCAGCTACGCCGAAGTCGCCATGCAACTGTTGTATTTTGCTCAATACAGTGTCATGGAATATTTTTGTTTTTAGTTGCAATGGTCTATTTTCAGGAACCATTGGAGTAATTATTTCCACAGCGATATATCTGCAAAAGATAAACAAAACAACAAATGAAGTCTAGAATATATTTACTATTTCTTTTGAATAAAAAAGAGGTTTTTTGCTTGTGATATTTTATACACACCTATTTTTAAACCGCACCATTTCAAACAAAACTACTTTTACTTCGACACTTAATTTTTGAAATAAATAGGTAGCGAACAACCAAAAATTCTGAATCAAAACAACAAATTAAATTAAAATCAAAACGTCAATCGTCAATCAAAGAATCTTTGACACTCTATGGTAGACATAGACAATACAGAGTTCTAGATCACAAAATAGACCACAAAGCGCCAGTGCCATCGTGGCCACAGAGTATCTAAGATACTAATATTAAGGTAACTGTACCAATGCTCGACACTTTAAGGAAAAATAAAATTTCAATCTAAAAAATTTAACAAATTAATTACAGCATGGTCGTTACATTCTTTTTTAACTGTTACAGCAACAATTAGACATTAACTTTTGCCCATAAAATCTTTAAAATCTATCATACTTTTACTTTAAATTAAATTATTATGCACTTGGTCGAAAACACCAATGCTAGACATCATTGTCCCAATGGTCCAAGTATGTCAATAACTTCAATATTTATAACGTTTATACTAAAATTAGTAATAATCATAACTTATAAACAAAAAAATCACACCTATAAAAATCAGTACCCTTGGCAAAAATCTTAAGAAAAAACACGACCGTGTTCACGGAGTCACATTATTTGCTGTCAACAGTCTTTCTAAATTTACTTCGGATGGTGTTGCGAATATTTGAACATATCTTATAGATACCATTAGGCATCTTTTAAGTCAATAGTCTTATAAAACAAATGGATAATTTTCTCAAAATACTGGGTTTTGTTCGAAAGTGTCTAGCATTGGTACAGTGTCGAGCATTGGTACAGTTACCTTACTTAGTATTACTAAATGCCATGCCAACGATGGCAGTGGTGACTGATGACGCCCTAGCCTATATCCTAGAGCCTGTTGCACAAAACAGTCCTTATTAATAGCGGTAAGTATGTACTTACTAAGTTTATAGTGGCTATTACACCTTCCTAAATTTAGAATCCGATATTTAGGACGTCCTGAATTTAGGAAAGTGTAATCGCATTTAGGATGGTAGCATCCTAATTAGGAAACGATTTAGGATAAAGGACGGCTTCCGACGTCCTAAATGGCTAAATCGGATGAGTGTAATCGCATTTCCTAAATTTAGGACGCTCAGTGGCCGCTCACCGCCGCAGTATCGATACATATTATTGTATCGATAAATATCGATATTGATAATTTTATAATAAAGCTATCGATATATCGACATAATGTATGTATGTATGTACGTGGGTATATGTATGTTTGTACGTATGTATGTATGATGTACGTATATATGTAGGTATGTATATATGTATTATCGATTCTTTTTTATTCAGAAGTATGCGCGCAATGAGATTATTGACAGATTAAGTTGCTAATTTAAAAATTAGCCTCAGCAAATAGAGTCGACCATAACAATATTATGAAATGTAATTTGTTAGAAATATATAACAGTAAGGTAACTGTACCAATGCTCGACACTGTACCAATGCTAGACACTTTCGAACAAAACCCAGTATTTTGAGAAAATTATCCATTTGTTTTATAAGACTATTGACTTAAAAGATGCCTAATGGTATCTATAAGATATGTTCAAATATTCGCAACACCATCCAAAGTAAATTTAGAAAGACTGTTGACAGCAAATAATGTGACTCCGTGAACACGGTCGTGTTATTTCTTAAGATTTTTGCCAAGGGTACTGATTTTTATAGGTGTGATTTTTTTGTTTATAAGTTATGATTATTACTAATTTTAGTATAAACGTTATAAATATTGAAGTTATTGACATACTTGGACCATTGGGACAATGATGTCTAGCATTGGTGTTTTCGACCAAGTGCATAATAATTTAATTTTAAGTAAAAGTATGATAGATTTTAAAGATTTTATGGGCAAAAGTTAATGTCTAATTGTTGCTGTAACAGTTAAAAAAGAATGTAACGACCATGCTGTAATTAATTTGTTAAATTTTTTAGATTGAAATTTTATTTTTCCTTAAAGTGTCTACCATTGGTACAGTTACCTTAACATCATACGGTAACATCATCAAAGTAATATTCAATAACATCGATATCAAAATCGTAACCTAATTTATCATCCATCTCTATTCGACAGCGACACCTGCGACACGTCCGTCGCTTGCCGCTCGTCCAACAAAACTGATTTAGGTTTAGGATCCTAATTTAGTGAAAGTGTAATTTGTCGCGAGCTCCGGCGACTGAATTTCTCGTCCTAAGGGTGGCCGCACATGTACGGTTTCCGTCCACGGTTTCCTGATTTGGAATTCCGTGTGCCGAGCGCACACGTCAGGTTTTTTGCATTAGGTTTTTTTATTATTAGTTCGAAGCGAGCAGTGTTGCCAGTGGCAAATTGTCAAATGTAACACAAGCTGGCTTAAAAGTTGCATTTTCGGGGGAGAAGTTACGTATTTGATACTAGACAGAAACAACCATTACGGAATTATGGCTTTATTCAGCTTAAAACATTAGTTGGATGAATCGATAGAAGACAATCAAGTATATGACTGGCAATGTCATATCAATATCCTAACAGCCAGTATTTCATACAAAGGAGATCTTACCACATTCACCCTGGGGTTAAGACTTCACATAATCCTGTAGGTGAGCAGGCGGTCTGCGTTCCCGACCTGAACGGCGAGGCTGTTGGTTTTCGACAACGGGTTCCGGAGACGAGGCTTCTTCAATAGGAGGGGCTCCCTCTTCCTCTGAATCCGGGGATAAGTACTCATCATCAGATGGCAGCTCATTAGTCACAGGGCAAGGTGCAAGTGATCTATTTGATACCGTGGTCTCGCGCCCATCAGGTAATCTGACGAACGAGTAATCAGGGTTGCTCTGCAGAAGCTCTACCTGTTCTATGTCTGACTCGTATTTGGAACCTCTTACGTGCTTCTTCATGAAGACAGGGCCCGGCGTAACCAACCATGTCGGTAAGGATTGGCCATTTGATGAGCGCCTTGGATGGTTAAACATTCTCTCGTGAGGTGTCGCATTAGTCCCAGTAGATAGTAATGATCTTATCGAATGTAGAGCCACAGGCAGCGCAGACTCCCAATTAGCTATGTCTTGATTTTTGGAGCGAAGGTGTAGTTGAATCGTCCTCCACAGGGTCCCATTGAGGCGCTCCACCAACCCGTTACCTCTTGGATTGTATGGAGTAGTCCTGCTGCATGCCGTACCTAGGTCTGTTAAAAAAGTTTTTAACTCCTCTGATAAAAATAATGTCCCTCTATCCGAGTGTATGTAGGCCGGCGTGCCAAATAAGGAAAATAGCTGTTTCAAGCAATTGATTACAGTGCCTGAAGTCATGTCTTTGCAAGCGAAGGCGAATGGAAACCGGCTATACTCATCAATAATGGTTAAAATGTACCGGTTTCGAGTATTGGATGGTAAAGGGCCTTTGAAGTCTAAATTCAGCCTATCAAAAGCAGAAGTGGCTTTAATGAGCTTCCCTTCGTTTTTAATATACCTCGGTTTTATTTCGGCGCAAACCGGGCACGCTGCAGTCATTCTTTTAACCTCTTCAACGGAATATGGGAGGTTTTTTGTACGAATCCAGTGAACTAACCTCGTCACGCCGGGGTGGCATAGGGAATTATGTAGTTCCAATAATTTTCTTGAACCGCCATTCATATGGGCGCATACTCGTGAGAGAGCATCAGCTGCAACATTTTGTTTTCCTGGTCTGTAAATAATATCATATTTATAACAAGATAATTCTAAGCGCCATCTTTCTATCTTTTCATTTTTTATTTTGCTCGAATGTGACTGATTAAACATGAACGTCACGGATTTTTGATCAGTGATCAGTATGAAATGTCTTGCAATCAAATAGTGACGCCATTTACGAAGTGCTTCTACTATAGCGCTAGCCTCCTTTTCTATGGAGGATTGGCGACGTTCGGAATCATTAAGGGAGCGGGTAAAGAAAGCAACAGGTCGCCCTTTTTGAGATAGCGTTGCAGCTATGGAAAATTCCGAAGCGTCCGTTTCGACGACAAACGTTTCTTTTTCATCAATGGCAGTTAGAGCAGATTTTGCTACTTCGGCCTTAAGATCCTTGAAACGGTTAACTGCCTCCTCAGAGAGCGGGAAAGTATCTTGTGATGTTAGTGGTCTGATTTTAGCGGAAAAGTTATCAACCCACTTAGAATAATGGGCGAATAAGCCTAGTGCTCTTTTCAAAGAAGCAGCATCCGAAGGGATGGGATAGTTTATAAGTGGTTCTAGGCGAGATTTGTCTGGATTTATAGTATTCTGGAAAACAGTATAGCCAAGAAGGTTGATAGATTCGACACCAAAGATACATTTATTAATATTCAAGATTAAGTGATATTTCTCGACAGCTTCCATGAATCTGTGCAGGTTTCCATCGTGTTCTTGTTTATCTTTCCCACACACAGTAACATCATCTAAATATGCAAATATTCCTTTGAGTTTTTCAGGGTTTATTATGTAATTCAGTGTCCTTTGAAATGCCGCGACCCCGTTTGTCACACCAAATGGGATCCGAGTGAACTGGTAAAGGTTCCCGCAGGCTTCAAAAGCCGTGTAGATTTTCTCCTTAGGAATAATGGGGACCTGGTGATAGGCAGATTTTAAGTCAATTTGTGTGAAATAGTTGTATTTAGCTACTCGTGATACGATAGAATCGATACTCGGTAGGGGGTAGGCATCTAGGTCTGTGTAACGGTTAATGGTTTGGGAGTAGTCAATCACCAATCGTTTACGGTGACCTCCTCCACCGGCAACAAGTACTTGAGCTCGCCACGGAGAGACACTGGGCTCTATTACTTTGTCCTTCAATAGATTAGAAATTTCTTTTGATATAAATTCCTGGTCTTCGTTCGAGTGGCGTCGTGAGCGAATAGCTATAGGTTTTATATCAGGCGACAAATTAGTGAAAATAGAAGCCGGTGGCACAGAAGCTTCGAGGACATTACAGATCTTCAGTGGTTCTTTATCACCACCAAATTGAAGTTCAAGCGAAGAATGATTCTTTAGAAGATCGTGCCCAATGATCACGTCTGCACAGAGATCTTTTACGATAAGTAGCGGTTGGTGCTTATATACATAGTGGTCAATTTTTATAGTAGCGTAGCATAGTCCGTCGACGTACGATACGAAATTTAGCGAAGCGAGAGTTACGGCTTGTCTACATGGCCTTTTCTTTAGGTTCATTATTCGTACGAGATTGTAGTCGATGAAGCTGAGAGAGCTGCCCGTGTCAACTAGGGCATCGGCTCGACAATCATTAACAGTTATAGGTATAGTAGCTTTGCGTAGGCTTGAAGGTGAAGCAGCTAATATTGTAGATAGAATAGATTCACGAGATTCAGTGTGCTCATCAGGAGAAAAAACTGCATTTGTGTTAGGTTGCATTTGGCGAGAGCTTCGGCAAACACTGGCAAAATGTCCCTTTTTAGAACAAAGTTGGCATTCGGCGTTTATAGCGGGACATTTAATTCTTAGATGAATGTGGCCACCACAGAAGAAGCATTTTCGATTATTGCGATAATTTATAGCGGTCAGGTTTGTTAGTGGTGGTGGTGGTCGTTCTTGTGTAGCGGGCTCAGTAACAGCATTGAAATAGGCAGGGCTAGTATTGTTTTCTATGATGTGGGAAGTGTTTTCTGCGCTTTCAAGAGAAATGGCCAGATTTAATGTTTCTGCTAAAGTTAAAGAACATTTCTCTAATAATCGTTCTCTTATTTTGTTAGAAGAGAGCCCTGTGATAAGAACTCCGCGAATTGTCTCATTCTGGTGTTCATCGGCTGTTACTGCTTTGAAATGACAGTCGTGAGCAAGTAATGTAAGGTTTCTCGCATACTCGCCTACCGATTCTCCAGGTTGCTGCCTTCTGGAGTTTAAAGAATGCCGAGCTAAGGTGATATTTCTTCTCTTTTCGTAGGTGCTATTGAGTATGCAGATAGCATCACTGTATTTGGTACATTCTCGTATGAAATTAAAAATAGTTGGAGAGATATGGTTTATGAGAAGTTTGTACTTTACGGTTTCGGTAGCGGTAGCGGCCTCTTCCGAGATAAAGTTTTCAAAAGAATACTTCCAGTGCGTCCATTTCAAATCTGAAGCAGATGTGGAAGGTTCAACATCAAAGCGGTCCGGGCGAAGATATCTTGACATAGTTGACGCGGGTATGGTCGTACTTTTTGTCTCATCTTGCGGCATAGTACGCAAATGCAAAATTATAAGCTGAATAAATTGATACTAGACAGAAACAACCATTACGGAATTATGGCTTTATTCAGCTTAAAACATTAGTTGGATGAATCGATAGAAGACAATCAAGTATATGACTGGCAATGTCATATCAATATCCTAACAGCCAGTATTTCATACAAAGGAGATCTTACCACAGTATTCTTGTATTTTTATATAGTGTTTCTTGTTTTTTACAAATCCTCTCGGTTTATCTCGGGTATCCGCCCAATTTAGGAGCCGGCCTTCCGAGATGCTCCTTGAAATCCCACTGGCCATTGAGTACGAGCCCCAGCTATTTCATCTGGGACTTAATGCAGCTGAGAGCGTCTACCACTATGGGGCTGGGTCGTAAGAGAGTCAAAAGTTACGCAAAATGTAACAAAAGTTATAATACAATCTGGCAACCCCGGAAGCGAGACACAATCAGTGTTGCCAATTACTGATGATCTGAATTCCCCACAAACCCAACAGAAAGGCCCCAATATTATACATTGATAACTACATTACTTCTCTTGAAGTTTCCCGCTATATTCACCACTTGCGATGTTTATTGCGGCTCGTGTACATATATTGTCAATAAAGAGTTAAATAGTACCTTAATGTCGGATATTTTGCTTTAATAATTTATCAATATGTATAATACTTGCCACTTATTACTTCTGAGTTTAGGTCTAGTGTGAATGTCTAAATGCCCCACATAAGCACAATCCCCACAAATTCCCTAATCGGCTTGAAAGTCCCCACTCTCTTGGGAATTGACAACGCTGGACACAATTTAAGCGCGATTCCGGATGGAAATTTCCTGACGTGTGCGGCGATTAGTACAAAATGTATGCGAGTGCTGCGTTCGGTATGACGTCATTAGGTTTTTTCCATTCTGAACCGAACGTCAGGTTTTTCTCCGTTCTGCAAAAAGTAAGGACGTGTGCGGCTAGTAGAACATTTTGTATGAAAATGGAGCATTCGGTTTTTTGAATCTGACTTTTTGATCAGGAAACCGTGGACGGAAACCGTACGTTTACGCGGAGCCTTAGGCTCCGCGCAAACGTACGGTTTCCGTCAAATCCGTCCGATAAATATCGCAAGTGGTGAATATAGCGGGAAACTTCAAGAGAAGTAATGTAGTTATCAATGTCTAATATTGGGGCCTTTCTGTTGGGTTTGTAGGGAATTCAGATCATCAGTAATTGGCAACACTGATTGTGTCTCGCTTCCGGGGTTGCCAGATTGTATTATAACTTTTGTTACATTTTGCGTAACTTTTGACTCTCTTACGACCCAGCCCCATAGTGGTAGACGCTCTCAGCTGCATTAAGTCCCAGATGAAATAGCTGGGGCTCGTACTCAATGGCCAGTGGGATTTCAAGGAGCATCTCGGAAGGCCGGCTCCTAAATTGGGCGGATACCCGAGATAAACCGAGAGGATTTGTAAAAAACAAGAAACACTATATAAAAAAACAAGAATACGTAACTTTTCCCCCGAAAATGCAACTTTTAAGCCAGCTTGTGTTACATTTGACAATTTGGCACTGGCAACACTGCTCGCTTCGAAATAATAATAAAAAAACCTAATGCAAAAAACCGAACGTGTGCGCTCGGCACACGGAATTCCAAATCAGGAAACCGTGGACGGAAACCGTCTCCGGAAACCGTACATGTGCGGCCACCCTTAATCGTTTCCTAAATACCGTTTCCTAAATTTAGGAAGGTGTAATAGCGCTTTATTTTTGTTTAATCATTATTATTAATATATGGTATAAAATAGCGTAGCGCGTGCGCGCAACACTTATTAAAAGTACAGAAGTAGCCGTGCTGAAAAAATAGAATGACATATTATGTTGTCCATTCTCCATTTTGACTTCGACTTGACATTTAAAAAGCGGCAAAATTTAAATGCAGTACCATGTTTTTGCTGTTTTAATTAAAATAGTAAATGAAAAATGAATACATACTGCCTCATAGTTAAATTAAACTCATATCTACGTGACTGCATTCCCATAAATTTTATTGAAATAGGATAGATGAATGCTAAAGTTAATTTAAGCTGTATGCAGTATGCTGTATTATTAACACCATCAACAATTAAATCATAAGTTCAAAGTGCAACAAGGTTATCAGCTTTAATAAACTTGTATAACAGCTTGCGCTATCTTCTATCTACACTGTTTGATAATGTAAAAATGACCTTGAGGCCACTTTATCACTAACTTTTGTTGAAAGGGATTAATATTCATTCAGTCAGTTGTACTTTTTGAGGTAAGTTTGTATACTTACATTGTAAAACTACCACTCAGTCCTACAATCTTAATTACCATCCAAAGGTTGCCTGGTAGAAATCACTTAAAGCGATAAGGCCGCCCATTGTACTGGTTCCGTAGTTTTAGAGACTTTATATGATGTATTTTAATGGTGTACAATAAAGTATATAATAAATAATTAATAAATAAATTCCCGATGACGTATGTATGTATTCTGTATATCTTTTTTATATTTCAGTTTGTGATAACTACGTTTTCAAATGGGAAAGGAAGTTTATTTTATCGGCGTAGACGTAGGTTCAGGGAGTGTTCGAGCAGCGCTGGTTGATGATAAAGGTCATGTACTTAGTTCATCTGTTAAGGAAATTACAACCTGGACACCAAAAGATGATTACTATGAACAGTCATCCAATGAAATCTGGGACTGCTGTGAGTTTGTTATCAAAGTAAGTGTTCTACATTTAAAAACTTATTACAAATAAACTACACAGTTTACACAAGAATACAATTAATTATTATATTTTCAGAATGTTGTGAACAATATAAATCCAGGAAGCATAAAAGGTATTGGATTTGATGCTACATGCTCATTAGTAGCTCTGGACAAAAATGGAAACCCACTGTCTGTTAGCACAAGCAATAATGAACAAAATATAATCATGTGGATGGATCACCGAGCCCAAGCTGAAGCAGACTATATCAACAAAACTAACCACGACATACTTAAATATGTAGGTGGCAAAGTAAGTTTAGAGATGGAAATACCCAAATTGTTATGGCTTAAAAAGCATTTAGCAAATAAATGGCAAGAGTATGGATATTTCTTTGACCTTCCAGATTTTTTGACTTGGAAAGCAACAGGATCATTCAGTCGTTCACTGTGCTCTTTAGTATGTAAATGGAATTATGAATGCTCTACTGATGGCAAACAAGGTTGGAATATGAGTTATTTGAAGGAAATTGGTTTAGAAGATTTGGCATCGGACAACTTTAAGAAAATTGGCAACAAGGTATTAATGCCTGGGGAGTACTGCGGTGGATTGTCAGCTGATGTTGCTGATACTTTAGGTTTAAAACCAGGTACACCTGTTGCAACCTCAATAATAGATGCACATGCTGGAGGTCTTGGAATGATAGGTACTCATGGGGATGGAATTGACAAAGAAATGTCATCTCGACTAGGATTGATCTGTGGTACATCCACTTGTCATATGGCTGTAAACCAAAAGGCTACACTGGTACAGGGTATATGGGGTCCATATTACAGTGCTATGGTTCCAAGTATGTGGCTTAATGAAGCAGGGCAAAGTGCTTCCGGAATGTTACTGGATTATATAATATCAAGTCATCCCGCTGGTATTGAGCTTTTGAAGACCATATCTTCTGGAGAGTAAGTTTTGATTATATTTATACTAACACCAAAGCCTTGCTCAGATAGTTATATGTGCTTGAATGAAAGTTAGCATGATAGAAGTGGATGTGTGTAAGGTTGTAATATTTTGTAGACCAGTTAAATTATTCAAATATACATATTAAATTCATTGTCATCTGTCACACAGTTCAACACCAATGTTTTACTATTATTTGATACTAGCTATTGCCCACGGCTCCGCCCGTGTGAATGTCGGTTATCGCAACCAAACATGTCCTATGTCCTTTCTCAAGACCTAATATACCCCAATACCAAATTTCATCAAAATCGGTTCAGTGGTTTAAGATATGAGTCCGTAGCCGACCGCATACGACAACTACCGACGCATGCAGCACATGGAAAGGGGACTCTTTTTTTTCCGCACTTAGCCTCCTTTTTGGGCCATTGTGCGTGGCGCATGCAGCACATACAGCATACCCATTACTTGTTAAACTCCCATACGGATAAAGGGGACCGTTGAGAAGCCGCAATGATCTAATCATCTACGCGCATCTGCTGCGAGCGCCGGCAGTTGTCGTATGCGGTCTAGTGTTGCCGATCGATAGTCGACAATCGATTATTAATCGATAGTATCGATACAAGCGATTGGCCTATCGATTGGCCTATCGATATGATGCCGTTATTCAGATGAAAACAATCGATAGTAAAACAATAGATTTTTCGGCAACACTAATGCGGTCGGCTACGGAAAAATTCAATGTAATGACAGCTCTTGTCAATGAGTAACTCCTGCAGTCTGAATTTCAGTTAGTTATTTCAGTGTTGCCACACTTTTCTTTAAAATGACTAAATATTTCTTACTTTTATATTAGGCAAACAGGATATATTGTGGCGAGAGGATTCTACCGAAGAATGTTTTGACGAAGACTTACTAATATTTTATGATTGCAGCGTTCGTAACCACTTAAGGAGTTTATTAACAACAATGGCGAAAGCAGAAGGTCACGATGATATTAGTTACTTGACGAAGGACGTTCACGTATGGCCCGACTACCACGGAAACAGGTCTCCTCTAGCCGATCCCACCATGAGGGGCATGGTCTGTGGCTTGTCAATAAACAGCAGTGAAAATAACCTGGCAATACTGTATCTAGCGACATTACAAGCATTGTCGGTAAGTTTGACGATATATTATTTATTTTCTCTGTTGCTTAGAAAGAATTTTGATGAGACTGACACTGACTATCTTTATTACTACCATTCATTGAATCTATATAATATGAAGCCACATAGGTAAACAATAGTGAACAATGTTATCAGTCAAATCAGGTTTATTATCTTTACAACCTAGTTTATCTATAATATGAGGAATACTACAACATACACCGTGGTAAAGATGTGACCCGTTAGTAAGCATTATGTTTAGCTGATAACGTTTCAGCTTCTTCTTCCTCTTAGCGTTAATTCCCAGTCGCATCCGAAGCTTTCAGCTCGGAGTCTGGGGTCCGCTTTTTACCAGTATGAACCACGGATTTGACTAGACATCGATATTTTCCGTGAAGCGATTGTCATCTGACCTCCACAACCCAATGTTAACATTAGGCGACATCGAAGCCTTGCAGTTAGACCGTTGTTTTTGGATTTTTGAGGGCTCCAACTACCCGTAACGACTGCCATAGATGTTCTCATGGCAACCGGGACCGACGGCTTAACGTGCTCTCCGAGGCACGACCAGACCAATGCAAATACTCATATTTCATTCACACAAATATTTGCACTGAGCGGGGATCGAACCCGCGCCTCCTGCGTAGCGGCCGCGTTCACTACCGCTACGCCACGGAGGCTGGCAATAACGTTTCAGCTATGAGCTCAATACTTTCAGAAATATTGTGTTAGGTGCTGGATATACCTAGCTATCGGAACCGGAACGATTGCAACCGGAAACAGTGTGGTAGAAGGAAATTTCACTCTGAATACACTTATTCTGTACTCTGTAGAGTGACTTCTTTACTGTGGTTTTCTCAAGCTTACTGTGGCTTCCCTAATACCCTTCTTGACTTTATAGTAAAGTCAAGAAGGGTATTAGAAGCATTTACGTACAGGGTAGCCAGCCCTAATATTGCACACGTCCTTAGGACTTGGTTTGTGGTAACCGCTTCCGATTAGGTGGGTCGTGTAACCTAAGTGGTGTGTACATTGGCATAGTTGTTATACTCGTAGTGACTGCCTCTAGCAGCTAGCACGTCTTTGGACGAATTGGTTTAAGAATCCAAGCACGTTATCGTGTATTGCATTTCGGCTCTCATTACAATGGCAACACTTATGATCAAAAGAAAGTTGTTCTATATAATCTATGGATTCCATGGCGTTCATCTATGATTCTAAAAAATGTTTTAAAAATATTTTTTTTTATCTTTTCAGTATGGCACGAGACATATTATAGACGCGTTAGTACTGTCTGGTTATGAACCTTTTAAATCATTGCTTATATGTGGAGGAATTACGAAAGATCCACTCTTCGTTCAAATTCAAGCAGATGCTGTGGGTTTGCCAATCCTGAAGCCACACGAAAAAGACTCGGTTTTAGTCGGGGCTGCTATATTAGGAGCATGCGCTTCGCAGTACTTTAAAGATGTACAGGATGCAATTAATAATATGGGTGGGACAGCCGACGTCATACAACCTAATAAGACCAGTAAAGGATATCACGATAAAAAGTATAGAGTTTTTCAAAGAATGTTCCAAGATCAGTTAAAATATAAATCTATCATGAATTCAAATCTGTGAACAATGAAATATTTTCTTTGTTAAGCATTTATTTGTTATAAGAAATACTATAGAAAAATCAATGTAATGATTATTATTTATTAAATCGAGGTAGTTACTTTTCCCAAAACTATAACGAATGCAAAGGTGTACCGCATTATAGTCTAGCAGTAAGTTTTTCGGTTGCACTCACAGATTAGTGTACATCCTGTTTATTTGCTTGGCTTAGCGAATTTATATCTACTCGTAGTTTAGTAACCGTTTTTATGCACCAGCGCCGTATCTACCTCTTTTTAATAATAGGATCTTTGGATCAATGTCTAGTTGTTACATCATGGGCAGGGTAGTTAATATTTTTTAGAAAAACTATTTTTGATTTGATGAATTGTGTCAATTTTAAATGAGTAATGTTATATCGTGTTTCAGATTATATTTTAAATCGGCATTTAACACATGTAGATATTTAATATTTTCATGATAATATTATAAGATAAAATATAGATTAATTAGGGTCTAAGCATTTAATTTGGAATACACTTTTATATAAAATGGTAATCTTGTGTTTTTATTATCATATTTTACGTACATACTATTAAAATCGAGTAACTGTTTGTTCCTTGTTAAATTGGAGGTTTTGGGGTCCCACCAAGATATTGACGGCCCAAGCCTAAGACAACCTCACCTACAAGCTGATATACTTGCCGATTGGGAGATGAGACTCTTACGCAGTATACTCATATTCTATCAGGTTTGGAAGGTCAGACTCCAATTGCTCGAATAAAAGTCAGAACAAACCAATAAAAGGAGAGAGCCGAAAAACGAGCACCGGGCTCCCAAGTGTGAGCTTTAAATGCGACTAAGATTGGTGCTCGGATGAATTTAAATGTTATATTTCTTTGTAAGTCAGATTTATATTATAAAACACTACTGTCTATGACCTTTAAGAACATAATTTAATTGGCAACACGGAAGACAACGTTTGAGGTTTGATCTTTGAGTATGGAAGGGTTTGATACTGGGTTTGAGGATGGTTTGAGGTTTGTGATGTTTGTGATTTCGTTTTTGTTATCTGTGGATTTCATGTGGATTTAGAGATGGCTGGGGCATTAGTGATTAGTCGATAAATTAGTCGAGTGATAAGCTTTATTTATTTTATGAATCGATCGAAAAGACGGTGTAGTACAGAATAGTAAAGTGTATAACAAAGAGTATAGTAATATTAAAGGATTATAAAACAAAAAACTAAAATTATTCCCTTGAAATAAAAAATGAGAATAAAGCCCGCTACAGACCTTCCAATTCGGTCGGGTCCAACCATCCGACAACTTCCGCTAGCCGACAAGTGTTGCCGTTTCGGGAAAAATAAAAAAGTCAGTGTTGCCGTTTCGGGAAAAATAAACTTTACCAAAATGTCACTAGATTGTAAGGAATAAAATAAAAAATTAATTATTTATTATTATTATATTTTAATTATTTTATTCCTTACAATCTAGTGACATTTTGGTAAAGTTTATTTTTCCCGAAACGGCAACACTGACTTTTTTATTTTTCCCGAAACGGCAACACTTGTCGGCTAGCGGAAGTTGTCGGATGGTTGGACCCGACCGAATTGGAAGGTCTGTAGCGGGCTTAACTTGCTACTGTCTTTCTGTCACTCACAGATATTTTGTAGAATTTTGAGGAACTCTAATGATTATTATTACTTATCTAAGAAGGAACCTTTTGCCTTAATTATCAGAATGTTTAATTTTGTGCACAGTACCTAATATTTTTCGAAAGAAAAGTTTCTAATAATTTCTAAACAGTTTCTAAATAAGTGTGTATGACAACTGACAACACTAACGTCTACTCCGGCCGAGGACGTGCGAGACGAGTAGGTTGGCAATATTTCGGGCGGAGCTTGGCACTTGATTGGATTTTCTCTACTTTCATTATCAAAATGATAGTTATTATAGGTTTTACTAAACTGATTGTATCTCGGATATCTAATATATTGAATTAAACAACAGTCTAACAAGGGTGTCAATATTGACAAGCAGGTATGCATTAAACACAACCAAAATATATTGATAGTATCGCCCGTACATTTACAGCCATATAACCTCGTCTTAATTTGACCGGGTTATATTGATCAATAGTTTTCGTAATAAAAGTCCGTAGCAAATTTTTTGGAGATTTGTGGATTTCACTTTTGCCTATTTTTGTAGGTCAATATGTCGAAACGAGCGGCAGACGACGGTGGCAATGGCAGTAATCAACCGCCCATCAAAAAGGTTCATTTTGAACCCCATCTCATTGGTCCTGTATCCACTTTGGAGGAAATGGACATCAAAGTTCTTCAATTTCAGAACAAAAAGTTAGCCCAGGTAATTTCTAACGAAATACTTCAGTTGAATTGTATCATTGGCATTTCTAATTAGGTTTTTTACAGTTATTACCTGCAAGAGACATGTCACAATCAGCTGTTTATCAACAAAATTATGTAGCATTTATGTACATTGACAACAATATTATTATGTTGCATTGAATGTTTTATAATTACCATACAGTTTTTATGGTCACGAAGCATATAAAATTGCCATTGTCTGCTCCATGTTTACAGTGAATAACATCACTGCCTATTGTTTCAGATTTTCTTCTCATAGTTCAGGGTTAGGCTATGATTTTTAGTACAATGTCTAGTCTGAAGGGTACTTTTAATAAATTATTATTTGTACAGCTCATATAATACTGTTACCAAACACTATTCATATTGTAGTAAACTAAATAATGCATACAACTAACAATATTAAAAGAAACATTTGTTACCAAATATTTTCTAATTTTTAATTATAATTTTCAAGTTTTCACAGTTTTATACTATCATAGTAAATTAATTTCTAATTAGAAGTTAATTGGTACTGGAATAAAGAATACCCATTAGTATTTTGACAGTAAAATCCAGACTAAATATTTTTGTTTTTGTTTTCATAAAAAGTCAGGTTTTAGCTTCTTATAATGCCTATGAGAAAAAACAGATGTTCTACTATAGACCAAATGCATGATCATTATTTACTATTAGTTACCATGGGTGGAAAGGGGACTCTTTTGTGACCCTGACCACTGTATACCCATGAATATTACACACGCACACCAAGGTCTGCAAGTATGTGATAGTTGCAATCCCTACTTCCCTACTAATATTATAAATGTGAAAGTAACTCTGTCTGTCTGTCTGTCTGTCTGTCACCCCCAAACCACTGTACCGATTTTGATGAAATTTGGTATAGGGGTAGATTAGACCTAGAGAAAGGACATAGGCTATGTTTGGTCGCGATAACTAGTAACTTAATAATTTCTTAAATTACAGAGGATAGAACAGCGCCATAGATGTGAAGCCGAACTTCGAGCTAGAATTGAGCAATTGGAGAAACGTCAAACACAAGACGATGCAGTGTTGTGTGTTGTAAACCGTTACTGGAATCTTTTGAATGAAGACATTAGGGTATTACTGCAACGTTTTGATGCGGAAACTGCAGATGAATCAGAAAATAAAAGTGAGTTTAATTACCTATAGGTTACTTAAACAATAGATGATAATATTAACCACCTAGTGGAACTGTGTGGTTCCATTCTGCATAAATATGGATAATTGCAGTTAAGGTCATTTTATGTTGATAAAGACTAACATATTTTATTCATTGAATATTTGATGTATCATTGCGCTCACCTTGGAGTTGGTGAAACTACTTTATGCTTGCTGTATCTAGGTCATCAAATGTCAATATATACTGAAGGTTTCCTTTGCGTGCATTAATAAGTAGAGGTACATACATTTCTCTATAGATAGAGGAAGAAACAATCTATGCTAACATTATAAAGAGGAAACATTTGTTTTTTTGGAATAAGTAAACTCTGAAACTACTGCATCAATTTCAAAATTTGTTTTACCATTACAATGCTACCTATACCTGAGTAATGTAGGCTACTTCTTATCCCAATATTCTCAGGAGATCAGGACTTATGCAGTTGAAAATGCAAGGTAATACTAGTTTATAATAAAGTGAAGCATACATGTCTGCCTGATTAGTGATGTATTCACACTCAGCGTCAACAAGGGCTATAGAGTTCTACATACAGATATATATTTTACAAAATTTTGGTATTACTTATTCCTCTGGAGTAGGTAGAGACAACAGCCTGCCATCTGCTTCTATCCTTACACATTTATGTATTACAAACCACATATGTAGTTATCAAAAGGACGCTTACTACTGTTGTGCATTATGTTCCTAACAGGACCGTTTCTATGCAGTTCTTATTATTTTGCTTTAAATGAGGATAGCCTTATCATTTATAGTTGCGTCTTGCACTGTGTACCTGTATTTATACCTACATTGCCCACCACAATAAGTCTCCATAATCATTTTAGTGTTATTCCCAGTTGTAACTGAGGCTTTCACCTTGGAGCCAGGGGCCCACTACTTCTTCCTCCTAAAAAGGAATCTCTGTCTCATTGGTTAAACACCAGGTCTTCTTAGCTAGCAAGTAAGGCCATACCACCCAGCTGGGGATATGACTGTCGATCATACTAACACTATTTCTATTTATTTTTCTTTTACATGAGGATAAATTTAGTTCTCTCTTGCATTGTTTATTAAATTTGTTTTCATTTATTAAATGTAATTATTTCCCGCAGATGAAAATGAAGCTACAACATCGTTTCTCATGCAACTATCGACGTGGGACAAGGAGGAGTTGGACGCCCAGCTCGCCAACCGCGTCCAAGTGAGCAAGCGGGCAGTCGCCAAAGTACTGCAGGCGTTTGACAGGCTGCAGCAGAGAAATGACAAGATATGGCGCGCTATCAAGGGAGAAGGCGACGGTATGCAATGATATTTAACTAATTTGTAGGCTGTGTAAATTTCGTGAAACGATAGTTATGCCTGCGTGATTTTGTTTTGGGTTTTCACTTTTTGTACGGAATCAATTATTAGGATTGTTATCCAGCTGATAGCCAATATACAGCCCATGTCGCCGTCAAGCGCTCGCTTGACGGCGGTAGGTTCGCCTCCTATTATCTGGGGGACCGAAAATCATAGCGAATTATGTGTGTTAGTACAGTCACGTGCACTGATTATGTATACAGTGATAAATTTGCAAAATGCAAAACTTGCAAAATGACAAAAATTTACAATATTGCGAGAAATCTCGATGATTACAAAGAATATATTGATAATGTGACTATTTATTTCTGAAATTTTCAGAGTGAACATTGATTCAAAATTCTGTCCGTGTATAAATTTTATTGCACGTGACTCCTCTACGTACCCCTTTAGGCATTAACAGATATTTTTGTCGATTACAGAAACTGGCCCAGCACCTTCATTAGACGAAGTAATCCGTGCCACCAACGAGGAGGTGACTGCAGAGAACAGGAGACTCCAAGCGCTATGTACCACTCTGCACGAGAGCCACCACGCCATGACACTGCGCGTTGCACAACTGCAGGACGCTGTCAACAGCAGGGACACCGAGAACGCGGAGTTGAAGAACCAGATTGATGATCTGCAGTATGAGTTGTTAAAGGTTAGTCTGCTGTCATCTCCACCATAAGGACGGTCTATGGCCTCTTAAGCTAATTTCGTGCAGATAATTTGCACAAAATTACATACATACATACGCTCGCGCCTACTTTCCTCCAGGGAAGGCAGAGACAACAGCCCGCCAAATTGACTCTATCCTTACATACTTCGCAAGCTTACTCTACTGGTTTTTTGCACAAAATCGTGCAATAAAAATATCATACGAATTGCACAACGTGCGGGAATTGCTATCGGGCTTAGCATAACATGCATGGGGCAGTGGAGGTGCTGAGACATCCGCTACTTAACATAGGTCAGACCAAGACCTAGCCCTACGCTACATTTGACGGGAATGCCGTCGCGAAATTTCCGCGTTAGAACGCATGTTATTGTGAATAAATGACAGCGTGAAAGAGCGGTAAATTTCTTGAAAGCATTTTCGACGAGTGTAATGTTGACTTTATTTATGCAGAACATGAGTAAGGGTCCATTTTTGTAGTTTGTCTTGATTCTGTTATACTAACGGATCTATTTGATACCGTTGCAGCTATTACCTATTATAATATTGGCAACTTTACCTTTGACGAAAATTTTGCCCTTGTACTTGTGCCGGGCTGATGTCATGTAGTAAATAATTATATTTTAGTTCTAATTATGTATTATTTCATGTTCCTCACAGGTACGATCTCGCAACGACAAGCTAGAAAATCACCTGGCAGAAGCTATTGAGAAGCTGAAGAGCTACCATCAGTCCGGGGCGAGTACCGTGCCCACTACTAGCGGAGCTCCGCACTCGGCCGTCGCCAACGCCAAACTGGAGGACGTTGCCGCTGAACTCGAGGAGCAAAGAGAACTGGCTAACAACCGCCTGGCAGAACTGGATCGATTGCATAGACAACATAGAGATACGCTTAAGGAGGTTGAGAAGCTGAAAATGGATGTGAGTATGGATTTATGCATTTGTTCAGATGTTTTTGGAGCGTTATTTAGTAGAAAGTTTTGAAAATGTGTGATTTTAGTAATTATAAAATTAAAATTTTCACCAAGTTCCACCAAGCGCCTTCAATCTCCAGTATAAACAGAAAATTAAAATGAATTATACTGCGAGGTATTATGAATGGTTTTGAATACTAACGTTTTTCAAACTTTCTTCCTAATTGAATTAAAATGTCGTATTTTGTAAACGTTGAATATACTGAATATCGTGACGACGACGTACGAACGAAGTATTGTGATTGGTCACCTGCCTACACTGATCGTACGAAAAACTATCGTAATCTCGACCTCTCAACTTCAAGGGGACAGCCTGTGCCAAAGCCTCCTCCCAATCAATCAATCAACTAATATATGTAATATTTTTTTCAATCAATCAATTAGCCTATCGCAGTCCACTGCTGGACATAGGCCTCTTCCAATATATGTCTCGTTTTACAGCGTTAAATATTTTCTTATAGAGTGAAAATTCTGTACCAACAGATTCGTCAACTGCCGGAATCTGTGATTGTGGAGACGACAGAGTACAAATGCCTGCAGAGCCAGTTCTCGGTCCTCTACAACGAGTCCATGCAGATGAAGACTGCGCTGGACGAGACGCGCCTGCAACTACAGAACGCCAAGAATTTGCACATGAGACAGATTGAAATGATGGAGGTAGTATTAGCTTACTAACATACACAACATATATTACAATATTTCTTTTTTTGCAATCAGTTTGAGGTACAGACCAGACATAACTGATTTAAGAGTCGGATATGCACATTCGGACACGTCTGTTTATTATAAATATTTCATAGAAAATGCCTAGAATAAACTCGGCTCGCCCGTCTATGCCTTGCCTGAGGGTGCATGCATAGACAGCAGTGACATATCATCATCATATCATGATCAACCAATAAGCTTGTTGCAGTCCTCTGATGAAAAGGCCTGGCCTAGAGTGCGCTTTAACACTCGACTCTCTGCCTTCCGTCAGTCTATTCTAGCTATCATTAGATGTTCCGTACCTCGGAAAGCAAGTTAATCTCTAAAGCCGTCGTTATTTAAGGCAAATGTTTGAAATGACCCATAGAGCAGGGCAGATCACCTGTCCGGCCAACGTCGTCGTCCCTACGGGTAGTAATAATCATCTGGTTGGGTGGCATGTGCCTTACGTTTGCCGAAGATCGGAAACCAAAAACTGAGTGCTATCTGGAGCCGCCATTACTGTCATCACAATAACCATTAAACATCTATTACAGAGTGAAGAGTTATCACGACAAAAAACGCTGCGGGCAGAGATGATCCAGTTAGAAGATGTGCTAGGTCAATTGAGGAAAGAGTATGAGATGCTGCGTATAGAGTTCGAGCAGAACCTCGCAGCGAACGAACAGACGGGCCCCATCAACAGAGAGATGCGACACCTCATCACGTCGCTACAGAACCACAACCAGCAGCTGAAGGGCGAGGTGCATAGGTACAAGAGGAAGTACAAAGATTCTAGTCAGGAACTCAATAAGGTAAATTTTACACGCCCTTTTACAAAATGTGTCTTTCGCAAAATGTCTCTCACAAAATTTCACTTTCGCAAAAATGTCTCTTTCACAAAATGCCCCTTTCGCAAATGCCTTTCACAAAATGTTCCTTTCGCAAAATGTCTCTTTCGCAAAAAGTCTCTCACAAAATGTCCCTTTCGCAAAGTGTCTCTTTCGCAAAAAATCTCTCACTAATGTCCCTTTCGCAAAATGTCCCTTTTGCAAAATGTCCCTTTCACAAAATGTCCCTGTCACAAAATTTCTCTTTTACAAAATGTCACTTTGTACAAACGTCTCTTCCCAAAATGTCCCATTCGCAAAATGTGTCATATTTTATGAGGCATTTTAGAATGCAACATTTGCGAAGTCGATATCTTACGAGATTATGAGCTAATTAACAATACAGTCAACAACAGAAGTTCTCTAGTAATATAGAAGCAGTTACAGTAATGAATATTTATTTGTATCAGGTTCGGAAGGAGTTGGAGGAAGCAGGTGCGCGAGTGTCAATGTGCGGAGACGCGCCCGATGATAAACCACATGCGCTTAAAAAGGAGGAGCCCGACCCAGAGGTAGGCATCTTTCTCTCTTTTCTATTGATACAAATTTCAATGCTTTGAGAACCATCTCAGAGCATTGCAGATGATTTTTTTCCGCGGTATTGAAGGGCACGTTAGAGGAGATCGCGGCGGTAAGTGTCAGTAACGGATAGTATGATATAGGATTTTTTTTTAAAGAATATTTGCAAATTACTTATATTCCCTTTAATCCCTCCAACTAAGCTAAATTGCTTGTGCTAGGAGTGGGTTCACATCGGTAGTGTCATGGCCAGGGTCCATTACCGACGCTTCCATCCATCCATTCCGTCCATTTAGTACGTCCCGCAGTCCACCAGTATGCGCCAAGGTAGTGGGCCTCGGGAGTAGAAATGACACTTTCCCTTTCCCTCGTCAGTGTGTACTGCGACGGAGAATGTTCTTCGACACTCTTTTTTTTTTTCTTATTTTCATTCAGCGGTGGTGGTTATGTCAGACTCGAACTGACTGAACTCGCGCCGAATGTGTTCCGTCATGGGTACCTATTACGTCTTTCACACAGTACATCCATCTCCTTTTAGGTCTCCCTCTCCCCTTGTAGCTATCCACTTCCATAGTTAATGCCTTCCTTACGACAATTTATATCAAGGCTGTCTAGAGAATAGCACAGCTGGCCTTAATTGTCTGTTTGTTTGTGCGTAGGGTGAAGAAGGTGCCAGCGGCTGTCCCGACAAGCCTCCCGCCAGCAAGGAGCACAGCCGCGCCAAGATACAGGAGCAGGAGCTCTGCATCAAGGACCTCAAGCAACAACTCAAGTCAGTATACAGTGAAATGATTACTATTCTGTCTGACTTGCAGGCGAGGTTAGCTTGGTCACGAGGATCTTGGTCCCGACCAGGATCCTTGAGACCTAGCCAAAACACTCCGATTGGAACTTACCATACTCCTAAGTTTTAACAATCAATATTAACTCATTATTTCAAGAACGCAATACGCTATTATAGAAAAGCGGTGAACGAGCAGAAGGAGTTGAAGCTGCTGCTGGACATGTACAAGGGCGTGAGCAAGGAGCAGCGCGACAAGGTGCAGCTCATGGCGGCCGAGCGCAAGGCGCGCCAGGAGCTCGACGAGCTGCGCCAGAAGGCCAAGGTGGCGCAGGTCAACGTACGTACGCACACAACATTACACTACAGCTTTACACTAAGCGCAAGGCGCGCCAGGAGCTCGACGAGCTGCGCCAGAAGGCCAAGGTGGCGCAGGTCAACGTACGTACGCACACAACATTACACTACAGCTTTACACTAAGCGCAAGGCGCGCCAGGAGCTCGACGAGCTGCGCCAGAAGGCCAAGGTGGCGCAGGTCAACGTACGTACGCACACAACATTACACTACAGCTTTACACTAAGCGCAAGGCGCGCCAGGAGCTCGACGAGCTGCGCCAGAAGGCCAAGGTGGCGCAGGTCAACGTACGTACGCACACAACATTACACTACAGCTTTACACTAAGCGCAAGGCGCGCCAGGAGCTCGACGAGCTGCGCCAGAAGGCCAAGGTGGCGCAGGTCAACGTACGTACGCACACAACATTACACTACAGCTTTACACTAAGCGCAAGGCGCGCCAGGAGCTCGACGAGCTGCGCCAGAAGGCCAAGGTGGCGCAGGTCAACGTACGTACGCACACAACATTACACTACAGCTTTACACTAAGCGCAAGGCGCGCCAGGAGCTCGACGAGCTGCGCCAGAAGGCCAAGGTGGCGCAGGTCAACGTACGTACGCACACAACATTACACTACAGCTTTACACTAAGCGCAAGGCGCGCCAGGAGCTCGACGAGCTGCGCCAGAAGGCCAAGGTGGCGCAGGTCAACGTACGTACGCACACAACATTACACTACAGCTTTACACTAAGCGCAAGGCGCGCCAGGAGCTCGACGAGCTGCGCCAGAAGGCCAAGGTGGCGCAGGTCAACGTACGTACGCACACAACATTACACTACAGCTTTACACTAAGCGCAAGGCGCGCCAGGAGCTCGACGAGCTGCGCCAGAAGGCCAAGGTGGCGCAGGTCAACGTACGTACGCACACAACATTACACTACAGCTTTACACTAAGCGCAAGGCGCGCCAGGAGCTCGACGAGCTGCGCCAGAAGGCCAAGGTGGCGCAGGTCAACGTACGTACGCACACAACATTACACTACAGCTTTACACTAAGCGCAAGGCGCGCCAGGAGCTCGACGAGCTGCGCCAGAAGGCCAAGGTGGCGCAGGTCAACGTACGTACGCACACAACATTACACTACAGCTTTACACTAAGCGCAAGGCGCGCCAGGAGCTCGACGAGCTGCGCCAGAAGGCCAAGGTGGCGCAGGTCAACGTACGTACGCACACAACATTACACTACAGCTTTACACTAAGCGCAAGGCGCGCCAGGAGCTCGACGAGCTGCGCCAGAAGGCCAAGGTGGCGCAGGTCAACGTACGTACGCACACAACATTACACTACAGCTTTACACTAAGCGCAAGGCGCGCCAGGAGCTCGACGAGCTGCGCCAGAAGGCCAAGGTGGCGCAGGTCAACGTACGTACGCACACAACATTACACTACAGCTTTACACTAAGCGCAAGGCGCGCCAGGAGCTCGACGAGCTGCGCCAGAAGGCCAAGGTGGCGCAGGTCAACGTACGTACGCACACAACATTACACTACAGCTTTACACTAAGCGCAAGGCGCGCCAGGAGCTCGACGAGCTGCGCCAGAAGGCCAAGGTGGCGCAGGTCAACGTACGTACGCACACAACATTACACTACAGCTTTACACTAAGCGCAAGGCGCGCCAGGAGCTCGACGAGCTGCGCCAGAAGGCCAAGGTGGCGCAGGTCAACGTACGTACGCACACAACATTACACTACAGCTTTACACTAAGCGCAAGGCGCGCCAGGAGCTCGACGAGCTGCGCCAGAAGGCCAAGGTGGCGCAGGTCAACGTACGTACGCACACAACATTACACTACAGCTTTACACTAAGCGCAAGGCGCGCCAGGAGCTCGACGAGCTGCGCCAGAAGGCCAAGGTGGCGCAGGTCAACGTACGTACGCACACAACATTACACTACAGCTTTACACTAAGCGCAAGGCGCGCCAGGAGCTCGACGAGCTGCGCCAGAAGGCCAAGGTGGCGCAGGTCAACGTACGTACGCACACAACATTACACTACAGCTTTACACTAAGCGCAAGGCGCGCCAGGAGCTCGACGAGCTGCGCCAGAAGGCCAAGGTGGCGCAGGTCAACGTACGTACGCACACAACATTACACTACAGCTTTACACTAAGCGCAAGGCGCGCCAGGAGCTCGACGAGCTGCGCCAGAAGGCCAAGGTGGCGCAGGTCAACGTACGTACGCACACAACATTACACTACAGCTTTACACTAAGCGCAAGGCGCGCCAGGAGCTCGACGAGCTGCGCCAGAAGGCCAAGGTGGCGCAGGTCAACGTACGTACGCACACAACATTACACTACAGCTTTACACTAAGCGCAAGGCGCGCCAGGAGCTCGACGAGCTGCGCCAGAAGGCCAAGGTGGCGCAGGTCAACGTACGTACGCACACAACATTACACTACAGCTTTACACTAAGCGCAAGGCGCGCCAGGAGCTCGACGAGCTGCGCCAGAAGGCCAAGGTGGCGCAGGTCAACGTACGTACGCACACAACATTACACTACAGCTTTACACTAAGCGCAAGGCGCGCCAGGAGCTCGACGAGCTGCGCCAGAAGGCCAAGGTGGCGCAGGTCAACGTACGTACGCACACAACATTACACTACAGCTTTACACTAAGCGCAAGGCGCGCCAGGAGCTCGACGAGCTGCGCCAGAAGGCCAAGGTGGCGCAGGTCAACGTACGTACGCACACAACATTACACTACAGCTTTACACTAAGCGCAAGGCGCGCCAGGAGCTCGACGAGCTGCGCCAGAAGGCCAAGGTGGCGCAGGTCAACGTACGTACGCACACAACATTACACTACAGCTTTACACTAAGCGCAAGGCGCGCCAGGAGCTCGACGAGCTGCGCCAGAAGGCCAAGGTGGCGCAGGTCAACGTACGTACGCACACAACATTACACTACAGCTTTACACTAAGCGCAAGGCGCGCCAGGAGCTCGACGAGCTGCGCCAGAAGGCCAAGGTGGCGCAGGTCAACGTACGTACGCACACAACATTACACTACAGCTTTACACTAAGCGCAAGGCGCGCCAGGAGCTCGACGAGCTGCGCCAGAAGGCCAAGGTGGCGCAGGTCAACGTACGTACGCACACAACATTACACTACAGCTTTACACTAAGCGCAAGGCGCGCCAGGAGCTCGACGAGCTGCGCCAGAAGGCCAAGGTGGCGCAGGTCAACGTACGTACGCACACAACATTACACTACAGCTTTACACTAAGCGCAAGGCGCGCCAGGAGCTCGACGAGCTGCGCCAGAAGGCCAAGGTGGCGCAGGTCAACGTACGTACGCACACAACATTACACTACAGCTTTACACTAAGCGCAAGGCGCGCCAGGAGCTCGACGAGCTGCGCCAGAAGGCCAAGGTGGCGCAGGTCAACGTACGTACGCACACAACATTACACTACAGCTTTACACTAAGCGCAAGGCGCGCCAGGAGCTCGACGAGCTGCGCCAGAAGGCCAAGGTGGCGCAGGTCAACGTACGTACGCACACAACATTACACTACAGCTTTACACTAAGCGCAAGGCGCGCCAGGAGCTCGACGAGCTGCGCCAGAAGGCCAAGGTGGCGCAGGTCAACGTACGTACGCACACAACATTACACTACAGCTTTACACTAAGCGCAAGGCGCGCCAGGAGCTCGACGAGCTGCGCCAGAAGGCCAAGGTGGCGCAGGTCAACGTACGTACGCACACAACATTACACTACAGCTTTACACTAAGCGCAAGGCGCGCCAGGAGCTCGACGAGCTGCGCCAGAAGGCCAAGGTGGCGCAGGTCAACGTACGTACGCACACAACATTACACTACAGCTTTACACTAAGCGCAAGGCGCGCCAGGAGCTCGACGAGCTGCGCCAGAAGGCCAAGGTGGCGCAGGTCAACGTACGTACGCACACAACATTACACTACAGCTTTACACTAAGCGCAAGGCGCGCCAGGAGCTCGACGAGCTGCGCCAGAAGGCCAAGGTGGCGCAGGTCAACGTACGTACGCACACAACATTACACTACAGCTTTACACTAAGCGCAAGGCGCGCCAGGAGCTCGACGAGCTGCGCCAGAAGGCCAAGGTGGCGCAGGTCAACGTACGTACGCACACAACATTACACTACAGCTTTACACTAAGCGCAAGGCGCGCCAGGAGCTCGACGAGCTGCGCCAGAAGGCCAAGGTGGCGCAGGTCAACGTACGTACGCACACAACATTACACTACAGCTTTACACTAAGCGCAAGGCGCGCCAGGAGCTCGACGAGCTGCGCCAGAAGGCCAAGGTGGCGCAGGTCAACGTACGTACGCACACAACATTACACTACAGCTTTACACTAAGCGCAAGGCGCGCCAGGAGCTCGACGAGCTGCGCCAGAAGGCCAAGGTGGCGCAGGTCAACGTACGTACGCACACAACATTACACTACAGCTTTACACTAAGCGCAAGGCGCGCCAGGAGCTCGACGAGCTGCGCCAGAAGGCCAAGGTGGCGCAGGTCAACGTACGTACGCACACAACATTACACTACAGCTTTACACTAAGCGCAAGGCGCGCCAGGAGCTCGACGAGCTGCGCCAGAAGGCCAAGGTGGCGCAGGTCAACGTACGTACGCACACAACATTACACTACAGCTTTACACTAAGCGCAAGGCGCGCCAGGAGCTCGACGAGCTGCGCCAGAAGGCCAAGGTGGCGCAGGTCAACGTACGTACGCACACAACATTACACTACAGCTTTACACTAAGCGCAAGGCGCGCCAGGAGCTCGACGAGCTGCGCCAGAAGGCCAAGGTGGCGCAGGTCAACGTACGTACGCACACAACATTACACTACAGCTTTACACTAAGCGCAAGGCGCGCCAGGAGCTCGACGAGCTGCGCCAGAAGGCCAAGGTGGCGCAGGTCAACGTACGTACGCACACAACATTACACTACAGCTTTACACTAAGCGCAAGGCGCGCCAGGAGCTCGACGAGCTGCGCCAGAAGGCCAAGGTGGCGCAGGTCAACGTACGTACGCACACAACATTACACTACAGCTTTACACTAAGCGCAAGGCGCGCCAGGAGCTCGACGAGCTGCGCCAGAAGGCCAAGGTGGCGCAGGTCAACGTACGTACGCACACAACATTACACTACAGCTTTACACTAAGCGCAAGGCGCGCCAGGAGCTCGACGAGCTGCGCCAGAAGGCCAAGGTGGCGCAGGTCAACGTACGTACGCACACAACATTACACTACAGCTTTACACTAAGCGCAAGGCGCGCCAGGAGCTCGACGAGCTGCGCCAGAAGGCCAAGGTGGCGCAGGTCAACGTACGTACGCACACAACATTACACTACAGCTTTACACTAAGCGCAAGGCGCGCCAGGAGCTCGACGAGCTGCGCCAGAAGGCCAAGGTGGCGCAGGTCAACGTACGTACGCACACAACATTACACTACAGCTTTACACTAAGCGCAAGGCGCGCCAGGAGCTCGACGAGCTGCGCCAGAAGGCCAAGGTGGCGCAGGTCAACGTACGTACGCACACAACATTACACTACAGCTTTACACTAAGCGCAAGGCGCGCCAGGAGCTCGACGAGCTGCGCCAGAAGGCCAAGGTGGCGCAGGTCAACGTACGTACGCACACAACATTACACTACAGCTTTACACTAAGCGCAAGGCGCGCCAGGAGCTCGACGAGCTGCGCCAGAAGGCCAAGGTGGCGCAGGTCAACGTACGTACGCACACAACATTACACTACAGCTTTACACTAAGCGCAAGGCGCGCCAGGAGCTCGACGAGCTGCGCCAGAAGGCCAAGGTGGCGCAGGTCAACGTACGTACGCACACAACATTACACTACAGCTTTACACTAAGCGCAAGGCGCGCCAGGAGCTCGACGAGCTGCGCCAGAAGGCCAAGGTGGCGCAGGTCAACGTACGTACGCACACAACATTACACTACAGCTTTACACTAAGCGCAAGGCGCGCCAGGAGCTCGACGAGCTGCGCCAGAAGGCCAAGGTGGCGCAGGTCAACGTACGTACGCACACAACATTACACTACAGCTTTACACTAAGCGCAAGGCGCGCCAGGAGCTCGACGAGCTGCGCCAGAAGGCCAAGGTGGCGCAGGTCAACGTACGTACGCACACAACATTACACTACAGCTTTACACTAAGCGCAAGGCGCGCCAGGAGCTCGACGAGCTGCGCCAGAAGGCCAAGGTGGCGCAGGTCAACGTACGTACGCACACAACATTACACTACAGCTTTACACTAAGCGCAAGGCGCGCCAGGAGCTCGACGAGCTGCGCCAGAAGGCCAAGGTGGCGCAGGTCAACGTACGTACGCACACAACATTACACTACAGCTTTACACTAAGCGCAAGGCGCGCCAGGAGCTCGACGAGCTGCGCCAGAAGGCCAAGGTGGCGCAGGTCAACGTACGTACGCACACAACATTACACTACAGCTTTACACTAAGCGCAAGGCGCGCCAGGAGCTCGACGAGCTGCGCCAGAAGGCCAAGGTGGCGCAGGTCAACGTACGTACGCACACAACATTACACTACAGCTTTACACTAAGCGCAAGGCGCGCCAGGAGCTCGACGAGCTGCGCCAGAAGGCCAAGGTGGCGCAGGTCAACGTACGTACGCACACAACATTACACTACAGCTTTACACTAAGCGCAAGGCGCGCCAGGAGCTCGACGAGCTGCGCCAGAAGGCCAAGGTGGCGCAGGTCAACGTACGTACGCACACAACATTACACTACAGCTTTACACTAAGCGCAAGGCGCGCCAGGAGCTCGACGAGCTGCGCCAGAAGGCCAAGGTGGCGCAGGTCAACGTACGTACGCACACAACATTACACTACAGCTTTACACTAAGCGCAAGGCGCGCCAGGAGCTCGACGAGCTGCGCCAGAAGGCCAAGGTGGCGCAGGTCAACGTACGTACGCACACAACATTACACTACAGCTTTACACTAAGCGCAAGGCTCGCCAGGAGCTCGACGAGCTGCGCCAGAAGGCCAAGGTGGCACTCCGGGAATGCCAGCGGAAGCGGAAATAGTTTGTTTAAAAAGTATATTTTATGATAAATTGCTCAATACTCCAAAAAGTTTTTTCTTCAAAGAGGTGTCACATGTGAATTATCGAAATTTGTCTTAAAGGCGCTACTGGCCGTATAAAATTTGAAAAAACTAAGTAACTTGTGAATTGTATCGTCGTGACGTCATCGTAACTGGGCTGCACTGGACTGGACGATACAAGTTCCATAATTTTTACCCATCCAAAATTTTCTGTGAATACTACACACCGCACTTAATGAAGTCTTCACTTCAAAAACATGGTAAATATCCCATTGAGTGTTATACTATTAACATCATCAATTTATTTTCTATTTTAACAGGAAAGTAAACGAGAGCGTCGTCTAGCAGACGAAGACGCCTTACGCAAAATCAAGCAATTAGAGGAGCAGAAATATGAGTTGCAGAAGCAGTTATCGTGTGCAAGACCCAACGCTGATCCTCTCCACGGCTTCTCCAGACCTTTCGCCGGGTCACCAGTATGTTTCTTCACATTACATAAACTTCTTCTTCATCCTAGCGTTAATTCCCAATCGCATTCGAAGCTTTTCACCTCGGAGCCTGGGATCCGCTTTACCAGTCTTAACTACGGATTTGGCTGGACCTCGGTATTTTCCTTGAAGCGACTGCCATCTGACCTCCATAACCCAATGGTGGCATTAGGTGATATCGAAGCATTGTAGCTAGACCGTTGTTGTTGAACTTTCTGGCTCCAACTATCCGTAACGACCGCTTTAGATGTTCTTATGGCAACCGGAACCGACGGCTTATAGTGCTCTCCGAGGCACGACCAGACCAATGCAAATACCCATATTCATGCATACAAATATTTGTACTGAGCGGGGATCGAGCCCGCGTCTCCGCATAGCGGCCGCGTTCACAACCGCTACGCCACAGAGGCTGTCTACTACATTACATATTTTCATTAAGATTTGGCTGTATATTCAAAAGATATAAGGCATTTGCTTCTCAATTCTTGTGCTTGTCTGCATGTTTGTGTGTTTTACTTCAACACAAACAATTATATACAATGTAATAACATTGCAGTCCCTCCCTAGACAAGTGGCAATACGACTGTCATATACGTCAAATTTCATACATTCGTCATTCTATTTTACAATTCACCGGTCAACGAATTGCTACTTGTCTAGGGGACCAGGGCCCTTACCATGAACTCTTAAAACAGGTCAACAATTGAACTGCTGTCATTCTACCAACTGCAAATGTCACTTTGTAATCCCTTTGTAATCCTATATATTATTTATTATGACATTACAAAGTGACATTTGCAGTTGGTAGAATGACAGCAGTTCAATTATTGACCTGTTTTAAGGTATATGGTAAGGCCGCAGATGGTCAATTTTAAATGCAATTACATGACCATTTATTTATATAATTAATGATCTATTAATAAGTAATTACTAGCTAAAATGTGATTTTATGGTTAAGTGCTAAAACGCGATCAAACCGGCTGGTTTGATCACGTTTTATATCATAATATGTATTTTCCTTGTTTCACGTTGTCAGACCAAGGTATAGTATTTTTACGTCATATTTAAAACCTCCTTCCTTTCTAAAACATCTGAAATTCAACCCCCAGTTTGAATCCAAATATTCCTGAGCAGAATGCTATCAAACTATCGGTATGGACGAAGAGTGGTATGATGAAGAGTGAATGAAGATGATGTATGATCAAATTGATTTTGCAAGACAGCACTGAGACAGTTAAAAAAGGGGAGCAGTCCCTTTACCTTCTCTTCAGAAGACCTTCCCTTCAGATTACCTTACCTTCAGAATAAATAAATAAATAATAAATATTCCACAACATTCTACACAACGCTTTCTAGACCCATGGTAAGCTTAATTAGCTTGTGTTATGGAATCTAGAATGCGGATATACATACTTAGATACTTTTTTTTTGTAAATACATACATATTATACATAGAAACACCCAGACCAATGCAAATATTTATATTCATGCATACAAATATTGGCACTGAGCGGGGATCGAACCCGCGCCTCCTGCGTAGCAGCCGCGTTCACTACCGCTACGCCACAGACTACCTTCCCTTTAAACTACTGCCTTTCTACCCAATTAATGACTCCTAGGAATTGTCCAAAAAACTTTCAAATACATTAGCTTTAAGAGACGTTATCATCTGAGTCAAACTCCATTATTATCTGTCTCAATCACTTTCACTGTCAGAGTGCCAAATTACCGTTGACTTTTATGACTGCCGGCCGTACTATAGAAGAAAATACTTGAGGCTAAGAGAATCATGTTTTTCTTCATGAGACTAACAAACTTATATAATTTATACAAGCTGTTGCCCGCGGCGACCAAACATAGCCTTTGTCTTTTCCCAAAGTCTAATCTATCTCTGTACCAAATTTCCTTAAAATCGGTTTTGGCGTGAATGCGTAAGTGCCAGACAGACAGAGTTACTTCCGCATTTATAATATTAGTATGGATTAGCTTTGAAATCCATTGTAGATGATAAAGCTATGCTTTTTTCAGCACATATTGACTAGCTCAACCGGAGACCATTCAGTCTCTCACACTTACAGTTTACTGCTTTTCTCCTTACCCACTTTCCCCTTTCCATTACCTTTCCTTCCACAGACGTGAATGACGTCTCCACTCATAAGCCACGGTACCCGCTTACCAACGAGACCGTGCGCTTGATAGCTACCCGAATAGTATAATATTGTTTTATCTTTTAATTTAGGAAGAAGAAGCATTGTTAAACGAGATGGAGGTAACAGGTCAGGCGTTTGAAGACATGCAGGAACAGAATTCTCGCTTGATACAGCAACTGAGAGAGAAAGACGATGCTAATTTCAAGCTCATGTCTGAGCGAATCAAGGCAAACTCGCTACATAAACTGCTTAGAGAAGAAAAGCAACTACTGCAGGAACAGGTAATGGTGTACATGAATTGCTTTTAGATTCAGGTGCAGACGAGGCGAGATAGTGTATCATTGATCAAGGTCTTACGTTATGAGCAGTGTGGCCACAATTACCAACAAACCGCATGTAAAATCGAAGTACATTTTGACCCTGATCAACATTTCAGAAACTCAATTTGATTTGACATCCATGTTAAATTAACAGCAGTGTTAGTTGATCAATGATTTGACAGGCCTTTCAGAAACCGGCTGAGTGTCCCAAATTTCTTGAAGCTGAAGTTGTATAGTCTTTCAGCGTCCTTTAGTTGACATTTTCAACTGCCATTGTACCATTATGAAGCCCGGAAGGCCCATTCTCGTAATAAAAATCTATTCAAAATTCTGTTCCGATCTAACCTTTCGTAACACAATTTTCATGATTGAGCATTGACATCGTGATCGATTTTCCACAGGTCTATGTTTTTTAAATTACAGGAGATAGAAATATAATAAATAACAAATCTATTTTCTTTCTTAATTCTTAGCAAGTGGTAAGAGTTAAAGAAAAATAATACAATACAATAAAGTTAACGGGAATTAACGCGATCATGGTATAGGTACTGACATTTCGACCAGGTTACACCGACCGTGGTCGCAAGTCCTGGACCTGTTATCTCCCGTTAATATTATTGCATATCATGGAACGCGAGAGTTAAAAGTTAGATGAAAAATAATGTTATTTGCACTCATTGAGACTGTGTATGTTATGTTTAATATTTATACAAAACGGCAACTTTATAAACAAAATGTGGGGTCGATGCCCTACAGTGTAACGCACTGCATGTTGTATCTATTTGCGGATCTTTACGGATACGTCGAAATATTCGTAAATAAAAATTCAGTTCAGTGAACTTTTACTAGATCGCGTCAATTTTGTTGCCTACAAGAAAATTAAAGTAAGGGTAATACGATTCGTAAACGCAATTTACAGTAATGCTTAATAAATTGAAATTTAAAAAAAAATGAAAGAAAAAAAGTCATGATATTTTCAAAATAAACAAATCTTTCAAAGATTTTCGAAAGCCCGCTTTCCACACAAAGATCAAATATCTCTTACACACACAGTAAATCAAATAAGAGAGTCTATGAAATCTAAAGTTATAAATTCAATGGGAGAAGATACACTTTTATACTGCTATACTTCACATCGATGGTGTAATTACTGGGGTACGAATCCGCGTCGTCTCAATCATTAGGCTACCTTATCTTTGCTTAGGTATTGCTCGAGACATATTATATCTTGCACTTTAAATGTGCTTTATACGCGCAGTACACATTTTTGAGGATAGCACGGGGTGCTACTGCGGTGGACGAACTCAAATTCGTTGTGGCTCAGAATGTCAACTTCCCAAAATGGCCCCTGGTACCAAAATGTCAACTTCCCATAATGTCCCTCGTTAAATCATGTTTATTTACGTAAAAAAAATAACAACGAAGGCTACAACACTAATACTAAGGCTAAAATACTCAAATTCACCAAGCATAAATTAGGTCCAAGATACGAGTTCCGAGACATACCTATTATATTATGTAGTTTATCTTCTTACCTTCCAGGTCTTAACTCGAGACCAACAAATAGAGTCGATGGGTGCGGTGGCGCGTCGCCTGGAGGAGAAAGAACGTCTTCTGCAAGCGACGCTGTCGGCCGTCGAAAAGGAGCTGCTGCTTCGTCAGCAAGCGATGGAGATGCACAAGCGGAAAGCGATCGAGTCTGCACAGTCGGCGGCCGACCTTAAGCTACATTTAGGTATGTATTTTATCGTTATTACCCGCATTTTAACTTATCTAAACTGTAACTGGTAACTTTAGGACCATTTTGAGTTTGATGTTTTTCAAAAGCAGCAGGTAAACGGAAGAAACAGATGAATGATAGGAATAGTAATTCCACTTCTGAAGAAATTACTAGCAACCAAATACGACTTCGTTCATTCTACCACTAAGAGGGTAAAATGAACGGGTGGAGTTTCGTAAAATCCGTTCCTAACCGATGTCTTCACCCTATAAGGAACCTACCTGCCAAAGAATGATGCCCACTTTCCATACATCCGTTGACCTGTCACTACATTTTTAAAATGCTATCGTATTACTGTACTGGTATCATTGATGAATAGATACTGCATCTTTAAAACCATAAAACCAATAAAGAGACTTAAATATGTGTAATCCTTGTGTAATCAAGGTATTAAAACGTGTAGGTGAAGTATTTATTTATCTGTGCTTTGACTAATGAACTGTGTGACAGTGTCAAAAAACTTAAGGGGTCCATTACACGCTCATGCAAACGTCATGCATCATGCCGTCAATGATGAATATTATTGGTCAATCGGTTATTAGACGTTATGTTATTGGTCACTCACGGCGTGATTGATGGTTAAACCATGGCAAAACCTAGCGTGTAATGGACCCCTAACAACCAATGATCGTGTTCTGACATACATTTTACTTATACGCGGGTGCGACCGCGTCTAACGCTAGGATGATGACGATCTCATATTATCAAAAGTTAATTCTTCACAGTCAAGATTAACAAGATATAGGTAATAATTTAGATTTATTTCATGTCATATGCTCATATTCAGTGATTAAATGAGTTTTCAACATACAAACTGTTTGCAATTTTTGTCATCATCATCATCAGCCTTGCATTCATTCTGGTTACATCCACGGCCTTGCTTCAGAGTCCGGGGTCCACCTCTTCCAGTACCTACTACCATGACGCGGCTGAACTTACATATTTTCGGTGAAGCAACTGCCATCTGACCTCCAAAACCCATTGGCGACATTATTGTGTAGACCAGTTGTTGGAATTATAGGGCTCTAACTACCCCTAACGACTGCCATTAGATGTTCGTATGATAACTGGTACTGACGGCTTAACGTGCTCTCCAAGGCACGGAGATACCATGACCCAGGTCAATGCAAGTAGACATATTCATGCATGCAAATATTTGCACTGAGCGGAAATCGAACCCGCGCCTCCTGCGTAGCATTCGAGTTCACTACCGCCATGCCACTGAGGCTGAGGGAATTTTTGCATTCAACAATAACTAAATAAAATACTTTTTAACTTTATTGCTATTACAGAAATGACAATATGAAAAGTCAAAAATGAATATTAATAATACAACCTTACAACATTTTATTCATTACAATTGGTATTTTTTTATTCGTCTATTTTTTTATTTTTATAATGTATGTGTTCTCTTATTATAATCATTGTCAAAATAATGTTGTGTTTTGAATTGAAGGCAGGAATCTTAGAGCCCAGGGTCTGTCTTCCGACTTTTCTAAAAGGTTAGGGGCAGTCCACACGGCGCGTTGCGTTGCGTTGCGTCGACGCAGCACTGTGCCACTGCGTCGCGTCGTTTTACATACAAATAATCATAGTGTCCACACGGCGCGCTGCGTCGACGCAACGCACACACGACGGAGCTGCAGCCCCGGAGGCGAAGCGGGCGGGGGTGTACGCGTTGTGACTGTGACTGCATCGATCGTAGTAACGCTGCGCTGCGGTGACGCAGCGCCCGTGTGGCCGGCTATGCGTCAAAATATTTGCGTTGCGTCGACGCAACGCAAACAACGCACCGTGTGGACTGGCCCTAAGAGCGTTTGTCCACCGCCACCGTCACCGGGACGGCACCGAGAACGAGATTATTTCGCTATCGGCGGCCGGGATGACGGCGCTCGGTTGACGGGCATGCGGTGGACACATGGCCATAGTAAATGTATGTATCGCTAAATCGGCGCCGTCATCTCGTTCTCGGTGACGTCCCGGTGACGGCGGCGGTGGACAAACGGCCTTAGGGTCTGTCTTCACTTTTCACTGTTTTGGGCATCACTGGTAATGAGATAATTGGCACGCATAACACATTCTACAACGATAGTTGAGCTAAGACTTCTTAGGTTTGCTCTGCTACCCGGCGGGGCGGTATTGCCAGACATTTTTATCACACACGTAGCCTGGGGGTTGCCGAAAAACTTGTCCAGCAATGAGGCTCTCCTGTATTTTATCTGCTATGTCATGGACAAGGATCCCACGGATGCGGACATTGCTCTCCTCTCAAATGGGGTGATATCAGAGTATCAAATTGAATTTGAACGCAACAGAAAGAGGAATTACACTACACATCAGCAATAAAACGAAACCATGAAACCAAATGAAGCTGTCACAGTCATGTCATAGTCGGTGTTTGTTTATAGCGTAGAGAGAGGACAAATACAATTATTATTTGTAATCGTAGCAGGTACCAGTAACACAATATAACAGTGGTATACCTACTAGGTATACCTACTAGGTATACCTAATACGATTATTTCATATTATTTTGATATCTTATTAGGTAATAGTCAAAATAATAGCGACAATGAGCGATATTATAATCTATGTGCGTGCGTTAATCCTAAGCCTGTTAAAGTATGAAGGAAAAGTTGGTCACTATTTCGTATTTATGTTATAGGCAATGTGTATAATCCGGCATTGTATAGAATGCCTAAGCATTCTATACATTGCCTAAAACGTTCAGGCAATGTGTATAATACGATTAATTTCATACATTGCCTAGGTATTGTATTAAATGCCAGAAGCGCATCAGGCAATGTGTTTATTGGACGGGTTGTTGTAAATTCGTCTCTTTAAAATGATATTTCATGTGCGAAAATTCGTCTCACCTTAATAAATAAGTACTGCTAGCAAACAAACAAAGTACCTAATAGATTAACAAAGCGTCATTTATTTGCGATCCCTTAAGAAGCCCTCTATGGATTTGAAAAATGGATATTACTGCTGAAAGAAAAACTGTTCACTCCGACTTGGATAGATTAGGTTAGAAGTTAGGTTCGTGGTAATTTTTTTTAATCATGCAGATCTCTATAGGCCACTGTAACAACTCTCTTTCCATCAGTTTAGGTGGCTGACAAGCACAGGGATGATGGTAAGAGAGTGGTTGCCGTGGCCTATAGAAATTCTGTATGGTAATAAAAAAAATAACCACAAAGGCTAATGCGGGAGCTCCGCTCCGCTCCCGCATTTACCTTCTAACCTAATCTATCCAAGTCGGAATGTGCAGCTTTGCTTTCACTGCTATGTGAGAAACATTCTACGCAAAAAACACGTAGGTACTTAGGCATACCTACCAATAGAACACAATACATGTCTTATCAGCACTTTCGCTGGTGGAAGTTGAAATTAGGATTAGCTCTCAAAAGATTAGTATCTATCTAACTAAATCATAGAGAAGAAAAATAGATTACATACATTACCTATGCTTCGACCGGCATTCTATACAATGCCTAGGTATTCTATACATTTCCTAGGCAAAGTGTAAAATAGTTTAAACTTTGAATATCATTTCATACATTGCCTGAACGACCCCGGCATTCTATACATTTCCTAGGTATTGTATAGAATGCCTGCCTTATACACATTGCCTTTTGTGACTAATATTTGTCCTACTGGGTAACAGGAAGAATAACGTAATATCTGTCAAGTCATTTGTTCATTAATACGATTATTCTAAATAGTCCCGATTGTAACATCTCTAAAGAGAATATAATCACAACGTGACAGAGAGTAGAGAATATTTTCCGTCTATGGTTTCTGCTTCAAGATGGTGAATTTCGTCTTACGCAGATTGATATATTGCTGATCATTCTGATTATCATTAAAAAACTGATATCTGATTTTCTAGCCTAACACTTTCTTTCTAAGTTTTTTGATTAAAAATAGAAAAAAATATGCTATTTTATGAGCTAATTATCTAGGCAATACGGGCAAATTGCTTATTCTGATCAGACAGGTGAAAAGTGGGCATTGTTCTTTCAAGTGTGTGGGTGTTATGGTTCCTGATGAGTGACCATTAACCACAGTTATAAACATACTTTTTGAAGTAGAATATTGATCGATTTTCGAAATGATAAAGACAATTAATGATATTGAAATTCCATTCTGTTGCAGAGAAATACCACGCCCAAATGAAGGAGGCGCAGCAAGTAGTGGCGGAGAAGACGAGCGCGCTCGAAGCCGAAGCGTATAAAACAAAAAGACTACACGTGAGTCAACACCCGAGTCCGAACACTAATGTTTTTAACCTAACTATACTTCTATTGAAGTATATACTATTGTATATACATGTTTTGAACTCTCACCGGGACATTTACCATGTTGTTTGTTTATTTATATCGAGTAACCGATCCGAGATACCGAGAACATGGTAAATATCTCGGTGAGTGTTACACTATTCATTACCTTCTCTAGGATATCTTCTCGATGCCAGCACCAGAGACTCGTCTGTCAATTAGTAGACGTTCCCGTTTGCAGATAGCTCGAATATCGAATAGTGTTTATAATTATAATAGTCGGATTCTATACATCCAAGACACTGCTACTTAACATTGATATTAATTGAGAAGGTGTTACTTCCCCGGTCAAACAGGCACCTTCGTGCTGAAGAGCTACAAAAGTTGTTGAACAATAACAAACTTGTTACGTAAACAAGAATTATTTCATACTTCGTTAATAATTTTATGAAAGAGTTTACTGCTAGGGAGGTATGTAAATTGGAATGTGTTAAGCTACTATTGGCTGAGTATACCACTGTAATGTATATGTACACCCTTGTTCTCAGTCACATACTGTACTGCTCCATCTATTTAACTTAGGATCTATTCAGATAGAACCATAGTGCTGATGTTGAAGACTAAAATGTTTGTGATATATGTATAGGAGGAGCTGGCGATACTGCGTCGGAAGGCGGAGCGTATGAAGAAGATGGAGCAGGCGGGCAGCAGCATGGACGAGGTGCTGCTCGAGGAGATACGCGAGTACAAGGAGACGCTCACGTGTCCCTCGTGCAAGGTAATATTAGCTGATATTTTCTTTTTATGGTCACTTCTATTACATACTGTTTTTACTTGATTGACAATGAGTTCCTCTATCTATTTGTTACTGTAACATGTTCTTGGTGCCGTAAAATTTTACATGCTGTTTGTTTTCGATGGTAAATTGTGTTACTAGAGTTACAAGAAGGGGGTAGAGTCTGTCTATTATCTCCTAGAATGATAAATGTATGGGATTTGACATATATGACAATCGTCAACGTATGACATCTGATGAAAGAAATCCAAAGGCTTGTCCTACTTATCTTTGCGCTGACGGCACAGAATCTGTCTGTTCTTACAGGGTCGGCAGCACGAGTGTAACTCCCTTGATGTTACAATCGCTCGTAGGCCATGGTAGCCACTTACCATCAAGTGAGCCGTGTGCTTATCTGCGACCTAAGTAGTATAAAGAAATGTCATAAAATGTCAAAATACGTGTCGTATACGTCAAATTCAATACATTCGTCATTCTTATTTATTTATTTATTTATTAAATAAGTACAACCGCATTATATGTATTACACAGTTCACACGAAATTCATTCTATTCTTCTTTCACTTGTCTAGGGGGGCAGTTAAATCACGCACCGCGTTAAAACGTACTTTTTTATCCGCGAATCATTATTTGAAGTACTTACAATATAATGGCTGGATTCCACACTCTAAATTAACTATACCATATTTGTCCTCGTTGCAGGTAAAACGCAAAGACGCAGTGCTCACGAAGTGTTTCCACGTGTTCTGCTGGGACTGCCTGCGCACGCGCTACGAGACGCGCCAGCGGAAGTGCCCCAAGTGCAACGGGGCCTTCGGCGCCAACGACTACCACCGCCTCTACCTCTCCACCTAGGCACTGGGCGAGCCCACTCTTCGCCAGGACACCGCCTCACTGCGTACTGCCTTCCTCTTCCTCGTACTTAAAAGACGGATGTCGTGTCAGTACAGAAGGCGTACTATGATAGTGAATAGGCACGCAGTATGCGTAAACTTCAGTCGAAAGGAACTTTTAGTTATATTTCCCATCACACGGCGAGCTGTATGACAGTGAGCCATATAATTTACGTGCAATTTTATCTAGCCAAAGGACGGACCACGCTTTCGCTTCGAAGTTACGTTAGTGTGGAGGTACGTAAAAGTCGGTAGAACTAAGATTTGCCATACTTTATGTATGGAAAATGTATGCTGAATTATAAAATTTTGAAAAAAATGAAATATGGTAATTAATTGTGAATATAAATCGGTTGACATAAATTGAAAATATGATCTCTAAAGCTACCTCTCGGTGACGTACAAATGTCCTTAATGTTAAGTATGGCAAGTATTAGATGTGAGCAGTATTGTTGATGTTCGCCGGTGGTGACGTCACAGGTTGTGTTACGATGTAAGTTGAAAGTGAATTTTCCAGTAAAGATGTGCTAGGACTTGCTACTGAAGAATACGAATTGATGAATTGATTATGAGGAACTATCACCGAATGTCAAAAACGTTATATCAGTGGTCATAATAATCTTTATTCGATGTTAACTATTTCATATCGCTGTAATCGAAAATTATAAAAACTAAACACATCATTTCAGTTTGATGAATCCACTTTCTGGTTCGTTTTTAACGATACTTTTGAATCTTCCAAATCGAGGACGAATTAAATCGTTGAAAACTATCAAAGAAAACACTTAAGAGTTAATTCGGTGGTAAAATCTTTAAACAATTTGGTTCGAATTCAACAATATGTAATATCGCTGTAATCCAGCGTATTACTTGACAAATACTTTGTGTATTATATTGCTTATAATTATAATGATAAATGGTAATTTAACAATTACAACAATTATGTTTCTACTATCTCTTAAATTATTTAACTGACAATTTTGGGATGTATAAGATAGCGCTCCACTATTCAGGAGTTGCCAGTAGTCAATATTAATATAAAACTTAAAAAAAAATAGACATGTAATCTATAAATCGGTCTACACACCGAAGTCGAGCTTGCTTCTTAACAAGCATTCGCGATTTTAATAGATAGAACTCAGTTGACTCCTACAGCAATGCCTGAAAACAAAGGTTTTCGACTAGTGCGTCCGACTTGTTTTAACTTACTGTGGCGAAATGTGGGCACTAAAAGTGGAGTTAGTTCATAGCCTATAACTCGCGCAGCGGGCTATAGAGCGAGCTATGCTTGGAGTTTCTTTGAAGGATAGAATTCGCAACGAGGTCATCCGACATAGAACCAAAGTTACCGACATAGCTCGCGGAATAAGCAATCTGAAGTGGGCTGGCCATATCTGTCGAAGGACCTATGGCCGTTGGAGCAAATGAGTCCTAGAGTGGAGACGGTGGGATGCCCTCTAGCCAGATGGACTGACGACCTGAAAAAGGTGGGCAGACTGGATGCGAAAGGCGGAGAGAATAGGGAGAAATAACTCACATTGGGAGAGGCCTATGTCTAGCATTAGATAGGCTAATTGATTGATTGATATTGTTGAAAATCCGATATACAATTAAACACACTAACATTTGTCAGGAGTCCAACGGATTCGGTGTGTAGACCGCCTAATAGCTTGAATACTAATTGCTTAACCCCATGCTGCTGTTTGGGAAAGCAACTGTCATGGCGCCTACAGCGTAACCTGTAAATATATATTATAGCCGCTCCTTGGCACCGTGATGTATCTTAAACGTATATATTTTCGCAATTTCGCCAAGTTTCAGTACAAAGATCATTGGTACTCTGTATATAAGTGTATTATTTGTAGTTTAGCATTTTCTCACGATTGAGTAAGAACAAAACATTGTCTTATGCAATAGGGCCAATGGCTTTTATATGAGTATCTTCTCAAAGATATTGGCGAGCTAAGTAATGAGTTATCAAAACAGATTGCTCACTTAATTTTGAATCAGACAAAAAAAGACAATATTGATTATTATCTTGTATTCAGTGAAAAGAACCATCAATTTTTTTAAACTGTGCAATTTGGTAAATCTTTATTTGACTACATAAATGTAATATCTGGTGCGTCACTTAACGATCTTGTTTCGACTTGACCGATGAAGGTCATATTCATAATTTATTTAGCGAGACGATTTTTTTACAAATATAAAAAAAAGTAATGGAGCCGGTTTCCTTTACGCGGATGAAACCAGGGAGCAGAGCTAGTAACTAATATATTCAAATGACGCAAGTAATTCATATGTAATTTATTGCATATGGTTACTCCATAAATAAATATTCATTCTTTACAGCCTCCCTAGAGAAGTGGCAATTCGTTTGTATAATGGATTGATCAATGTATGGGATTGGCATAAGTTTACGACTGTCATAAACGTCAAAATACGTGTCAATCCCATACATTTGTCATTCTCTTCTACAATACACCGGTCAACGAATTGCTACTTGTCTAGGGGGGGCATAAGTTACTGACGATGCTTTGATAACAATATGTTATGATAAAACAGAAAGTGCTCGTCAATTAAATTTAAAATGTCTTCATTCCTGTCTATACCTGTTATTTTTATGAAGCTTTCAGTATTTAAATATGAATAACAGATTCGTTAAATTATTCGCCGATAGATTTTTTCAAGACTGTACACGCACTACGAAAGGTTAAGATTTTCTTTCCGCTTCTCGTAGTATAGTATTCCAAATATTTTGCGACTGTCATGGTATATTCCACTTTGTTCACCTGGGTGATATCACCCAGGTGAACAAAATGGAATGGATTAGTCTACTTTGATCACCTCGGAAATAAATCACCTGGGTGATATCACCCAGGTGAACAAAGTGGAATTGGTTAGTCTACTTTGATCACCTCGGAAATAAATCACCTGGGTTTTGTCATCTAGGTGAACAAAGTGGAATTGATTTGTCTACTTTGATCACCTCGGAAATAAATCACCTGGGTTTTGTCATCTAGGTGAACAAAGTGGAATTGATTTGTCTACTTTGATCACCTCGGAAATAAATCACCTGGGTGAAATCACCCAGGTGAATAAAGTGGAATTAATTAGTCTACTTTGATCACCTCGGAAATAACTCACCTTAAAACTTGTATCTTATGGGTTATGGGTAAATCGGTACTGTAAAATAAAACCCAATTTTTATAGGATAATGAATCGGAGAGCTTCCAACCCCAGTTCTTGCAACGCGGAGACAGTCTGCTATGCAGGATGAGGTCGCGTCGCGCGTTGTCAATTATTATTATTATTCTCTTTATTACATTAAATAAACTTATAAATTATATTTTAAATACATATAAAAACATCTATTTAAAAATGTAAAAAACAGTGCTCCACCGGTATCGGGTACAGGGACCAAGCTACCGGTGGTTAGGGCTCCAGAGAAAGGAACTTCCTCACGATGCGCGCCGTATCAAGAAGCACAGCCTTCTGCATCTGGTCCTTGACCCAACCGTAAACAGTGTGTTCGTGGGTGAGAGAAACGTACAAAATAAAAAATAAAAAACGGACCTGAAGTAAAGTAAACAGTATCCTATAAATATTGGGTTTTTAACGGTACCGATTATTATTTGATTTAAAATAAAAAATAAAAATTGGAGTTATATCATCAGAGGCGTCTTGGGTCAGGTGATTTATTTCCGAAGTGATCAAAGTAGACTAATTAATTCCACTTTGTTCACCTGGGTGACACCACCCAGGTGATTTATTTCCGAGGTGATTAAAGTAGACTAATCAATTCCACCTTGTTCACCTGGGTGATATCACCCAGGTGATTTAATTCCGAGGTGATCAAAGTAGACTAATCAATTCCACTTTGTTCACCTGGGTGACACCACCCATGACATGACACCCCCATTTATTTCCGAGGTGATCAAAGAAGACTAATCAATTCCACTTTGTTCACCTAGGTCATATCACCCAGGTGAACAAAGTGGAATAATTAGCCCTTCTCTTCCTGTTTTCTTTTCTCAACTGTCCGATACCATGCCTTCTTCTCTAACAAACGTATAATAAAATACAGTTTTAGCCTCGGGTGTTCGCATCACCACTTAGAAATACATATTGTAAATGTAAATGATTCGTGGTGTAAAAAAAAATCCATCCGTAAAAAGAACTGAAAGTGACGCGTCCTAATGATGTAATTGCTTGCCATTTAACTTTCAAGGCAAGTGATATCCCTTATTTAATTGTAAATTGTCTGTCTACTCAAGTTTATCATCGAATAATTTGACAAATCTTAAATGTTAAAGAATTTAAATGTGCATTTCATGACTTTAAATGTATATTGAACACATTATTGATGTTGTGTATTAAGATTAATATCATGAAATCGAACAAGTGGTTATAGTTTATATATATCTGTATTTAGTAATTAATAAATATACCTATTGTTAAACAAATTCTTGAGGTTTGCGTGAATGAGTGATAGTGCGAGATGACTTATTTGTATTGTAGTTAGGAAAAATAGAGTTAGCTTACAGCCCACTGACTGATATATTTGTATATTTTAAGTTAAACTTGTTGAGAGGGCTCGCTTGCCGGGCAGCCGGTACGGCTAAATATCACGTTCTTACTTTGATAACTTTAAATGAACTAAACAATATAACGGTAGGTTAATTTCGAATATGGAGGTTATTGTTTAGGAAAGATTTAACACTTTCAGTAAGAAATATAGCAATGAATTAATTAAAATGTCTTTTGTACGTGTGCGTGGACTTAAAATGATTATGTAATGGGTTAGTTCTAATATTATTTTACTGCTGTAAATGAAAATGCAGGGGAACAATTTATTTGACAGTATTGAATGAATTATTCATAGAGAATCGCCTTGTTATATCGATGTTAGAAATGTTGAGTTGTAACAACTCAATTCAGTCTTGTTCCCAATTTTTCGCGACATTTCAGTAATTCTGTTCCTATTTATAGTTAGAAGTATCTACGTTGTAGTATTTAAAAATAGAAATATTGTAACTGCAAGTATGTGGCATTATCTCAGGACTATAGGTGACTAAAGGGCAAGTAGCAATGATGCTGTTATAAATGTATATCTGACTGATCCTTGTTATTGTGCGCGTAGCCGTAGAGCCGCATTAGACAATGTTACCTGGTGTGCCTCATTATGTCACGGTGGCTATCACTAACACAATATTCGATTACATATTTACGAGGACTCGAATTAGTTATAATATATCAGAATTACACTAATTTGAAATAGCTCTATCACGGTTTTAAGTTTATAGATGGTGGTACTAAATGAGCCTTCATTCATAGACACCGATTTCAAAGCTTTTAAATGCTGGTAGGACCAATAAGGGCCTATTTATCTATGTAGTCAAGTTTTATGTTTACGATAGCAATCGCGTCAAAATGAGGTACAACTTACTTGTTACTTGGTGACTTGGTAGACGGAACTTACGTCTCAGAGTTTGTATATTTGGTATTATTTCATAAATCACGTTTTCTATAATGTATATCAATGTATCAGGAAATAAACGTGTACAGTGGCCTTTACTATAGTTTCAAAATCAAGTAAAGATATCTTTTATTGGCATTTCATTGTAAAGTTAGAGAAGGCTGTAAAACATATTTAATTATTTAATGTTCAGTGGAAAATATTAACTATTTAAAATGTAACATTAATGGACTACGTCGAATAAATGTCTCAACAAATAACATCTTTTTTGTTTTATTTAAACGAGCTATCTGAAATCACACTCTCACAGCGCCCAGTAGTCTTGGGTCAATTGAATTGACACACATTGCCGCCGCGTGGACTAAATAAGTGGCGTGCGTGAAATGACAGGTGTCATAATGTGACCCAAAAATGCCTGTCAGGCTGTTGAAGGGCCTACCTCTTCAACAACCTGATTGGCAGCTTTTGGGTCTATAAAATCATCATTGACCCATCCTTTTACACGGTCGCTACGGGAAGCGACACAAGCAGGAACTGCGTGAGGAACATGACACACAATGACATCGCTTCGTTGATGCGACCACGTTTTGTAGATACCGCCAGGCTAGGTGAATAACAAATGTCAGGCAATGGTGGCGCCCCCACCGTATCTCGCTATAGTCCCCGAGCCAGACACAAATTTTGTCAGTCATTTCCTCCCAGGTGATAATTCGTAAAACGCTTCAGAAAGTTGAATTATGAATTTTCGTGGTCATCAGTTGCTATTGTTGGTGGGTTACCTCTCAAATACGTAAAGAACCATAAATAAAACTGCACTTTGACGCTCTGTATATTTTATTTACATACATCAATGTATTTACATCGCATAATTTCTCGATAAATTTAAAAATAAAATCAAGTTTATCTATGAATAGTTCCACTGACTTGGGCAGTTGGGTATTGGAATACATTCTGTATCGATATATTGTAAGTATCCCTAATGATTGATTACATACATCATTAGCACCTGAAGCAAGAGACATGGATGGACGAAGCATTCAATTGATTTTGTACTATTTACAACAAGCTATTAAATGTTTGCTTACACTATTATGTTCTGCATATTAAGCAATTTACGCGAAGTCATACGATCAAAACAATATCTCAACACTCATACCAAACAGGACACGACTGCCAACAGTTCAACGATTCGTTCAACGTAAATACAATATCAGTCTCATATGTTTACAATTTTGTCTAACTTGCAACGCGTTCTCAATTGATATACCGTGTACATAACATAAGTACTGTACGTATACTAACTCTAATGTAGGTTACCTAAATTTAAATTTAATTAAAGAAAGGCAACTTAAATTTATGTTTATCATATTATACATAAGTAGTATAGAAGGTAATTATTCTGATTTCTGTTAATAATTTAAATGTTAATCGAATTCAAATATCGAATGTTATTGACTAGATCAGAAAAATAAATATTGTGATATACACGAGGTACCATCCATTTTATTTACATTTATTTTTTATTTATATAATAATAACAATAATTGTGATGTATAATTTTAAGCGTCATCCATACATTACGTCATATTGAATTGTATAATGGAAGAATACTGATCGCGAATATAACATGTGCATTAACGTCCTTATATTAACAGGAGGTGGGGAACTAGTCATTTATTATACTTAATATTGAATGCGTGACGTAACGAATGACTTACATAACTATTTTCGCAAAATAAACAATTTTCGACCCAAGATCAGTACTACATTATTACTAACACTAATGGCACTTAAATACTTCTGTCATGGAGAAATGGATGACAATCAGTATTTTGGACGCGATGATTTATTCTTATATAATTAACCTCGCTTCAGTGCAGCGTATCGACAAATAATAAACATGATTAGTGAATAAAAAGAACAAAATAAAGATGTTAATATACAAATATTTTTTTACAATACAATCGCCATGATTGAAGAGCTCAGACAATTTATTAAATGCAGAATTAGGAATGAAAATGTTAGCTTATTCTAAAGAAACAAATAGATTATGACACTATATTGCTTTTTTCAAGCTTTATTTCATTACCTCTGTCTCAGTAATTAAGACTTACGCCGTTTGCGAACTGAGATCCGTCGAATACGACACAACACACTCATGTAACAATACCTACTATTTTTCAATAGAAAATTTATCTTCACATCCTTTATATTATACAAACATAGCTCACTAAAGTAAGATCTACATTCCTTTTGCACGATTATGACGAGATTTTTAATTTTACTGCATAAAGCTATTGTACTCATTATTACTTTGAATGCTTTTGATATTACCATACTAAGAAAAGTCTTTTCTTCTTCATACAAAATTAAACGGTAAAACCACGGCAGAGGGTAATTTTTGGATTCGACATCTGTTTTGAAGCTGAATAAGTAATTATGAAATGTTTTTACCGTAGCATAGCATTGAAGACTCCTGTCTCTTGACCCATGAAGTTAATAATATTCTGTCACGTGACAATAATGGCATAATTCATTGATTGTGGAGACTCGAGAGACAGGGGTCGTAATGCCCTTGGTTATCAAAGGATTTAACGATATTACCGTCGAATTGGTGACATAACCAGCGGGTCTAAAAAGGACACATTGAGCGATTCCGCTAAAAACGAGTAACTTTATGAATTCCCAGTAGATCTCAATAGATGCCTATAAAATTCATATAATGTTCACTCATGTGAGTAGAATCACAATAATTCATTTACTAAGCAGATTCCAATTTCGTGTAAATATCGCCGCATGACGATTCTAATAAAGTGGCCTTTTTAGACCTGTAGTAGTGTTAATAACAACTTTTTACATGATAACCAGTAGTGTCAACTAGCTTCACAACAGAATCGTAAGATACTTTTAACTTCCAGTGAAATCATACTTCAAGATGTTATATTTTTTTTACTTTCATTACGTTATCTACATTTCAAAGTTTACCTATTCGTATTTCAACTACTCTTCACTATCTAGCCATCTGTGATATCGACTACACAGGACGGACGACGCGGGCAACGACCTCGACCCATTAGCCGGCCGTTACCAATAACATATCTACAGATAAAGGTAAAAGTAGAGATAGTTCCTTTGTCAAATCCTATTAAGCTATTGCATAGCTTCTATCGCGGGCCTTGAGGAAATTCCGTAACGAAAAAAACCTAACACCCCGAAGCTCGCACGAATCGAGCCGAGCTGCTCCGAAGTAGCTCCGCTTAACGTAAGTAATTATAATTGCATAAGTTGATAAAAAATGCTATGCAATAGCTTTACCGCGGCAGTCCCCGAGTGCCACACGTCTTTTTTTTGTTATTTTGCTACTATGAATTGCGTTACCATAGAGATTCATGATTTTCCTTTTTTTCCTCTCTAATGTCAAAACTGGCGATAGATAGGTTATTGGGAACGGCCGTTTTAGTAGATGCATGTATTGTAGGTTTACCTCGGAACATTATATTTTGGACCTAAAATGTGCTCTTTACGTGCAGTACACGTTTCTAGACACCCAGTCTTTTGAGGATAGCACAGATATTCACCAATCATAGATTATTACAACACAATCCGCGCGCGCCAAGGCCTCATTTTTATCGCGATTTAGGTCCAAGATATGTCTCGAGCTCTACGCCGTGTCATATATCGAATTTTATTATTTAAGTCATCATTATTATCCAGGCGCTAGTCTCGGTTGTATCCCAAACTTGTATAGAGCCCATGGTTTGCTTTCCTTTCCATATGTATTAGTTTATCATGATTTTAAAGTAACTATAACTAAGGAAGTTCTCTCATAAACAGAGATTATTCAATTTCTTATAGATATACAGTCAGGGTCTGATATTTAAGAACGGTCTAGCTAACATTTTACCAAAAATTTGCTAGAAGGTTTCAGACATTTGAAAACGATGTTTCACCGATCATAATTTTAGTACTTTCCGTTCGGATTCGTGGGTACGCATAACTCTGAATCCAGGGTTATTTTTATCGTGCGCATAATATGCCCAGGGATACCTAGCTGGAGCCGGTGGGGATGGTTATGTCGGACTCGAGCCGATTAAAACGCACGCCGTCCGTGGGTCTTTGTGGGTCCGTGGGAGATTGGCTGAGACTTAATTATATCTGTTGCACCTCGGCCGACTCGGGGCCATCTTTGTGGAGATGTGCGACTGCCGCCTGACCTTCCAACACCACGAAAGCCTGCGCCAGAGCCTCGTCCGTCAATCAGCGGGTGTACCGACTTGCAGGTGAGGTTGGCTTGGGCCCACGGGTTCTGGGGGCCCCTTACACCTTTTCGATTCATCTAAATATTTATTGTTAAATGTTGTTTCGACCGTTTTACTAGCTGTCAGATATATCCATTTATACTTCGCGACATGTATATTGGATCTAAAATGTGCTCAATACGTGCAGTACACGTTTCTTGGGTGTGTTTTGAGGATAGCACGGAGTGCTACGACATGACAGTGGACGAGCTCAAATTCACCAAGCATAGGTTATTACAGAACAATACGTATAATAAACATAATATCTGAGATCAGGAATTACACCGGTTCTCTATTCGAATCGGCCAACGCAGTAACTACGGACCTCCCTAATATGCGCGTGTCTGAGGCTCGTTTATCTCACGATTTAGGTCCAAAATATATGTCTCGATGAAAACAGTAAAGGTATCATTCCGAAGCTGACCGCATACGACAACTACCAACGCACGCAGCAGATGCGTGTAATTCGTTGTGGCTTCTCAATGGTCGCCTTTATCCGTATGGGAGTTTAAAGGTGAACGCATACCTGGCCGCACCGCACTCACCGCAGTCATTACTTTTGTATTAGACCGTTTCGGGTACTGCGGCGCAGCTAGGTGTACGTGGTTGCATAGAACTTTATATAAAGAATTCGGAATGCGGGGACTGCGGTGAGTGCGGTTCGACTAGGTCTGCGTTCACCTTAACAAGTACCGGTACTATGGGGTGAATAGGAATCAATGGGTGAATAGGGATAAAATTGTCAGCTGAATTCTGTAGTTATTTAAGTGAAATTATGGATTAGTTTAATGTAATAATGAGCAGAGTTATCAATACTGGTTAGATACTTGGAATTCGGGAGAAAAGAGAAAATTACTAAACAAATCTAACAATAATTTCCCTTCCCTATTCACCCCATTTTAGGTACGCTGTATACGCGTCGTCAGTTGTTGTATGCGGTCGATTTTGAAATCATACCATAAAGCACGTTGAGGATGTACTCCTAAATAGTCAACGATATTTCAATAGCCGGTGTATTAAGTTGGGTCTACGCTAAACGAGCCGAGTCAAAATTCGTGTAGTGTGGACCGACGTACGAACCTCGAACGAGCTACCTGAGGCAGCTATCTACTGCCTCATCATCACATTTTTTGTCTAAAACTGAAATTCCGATACAATGCTAGCATAGGCTCGTGCTCCGCTCGTCTAGCGTAGACCCTTTAGAGTCGTTGTAGGTTCGTTACGCGGTGCTCTGTAGCTCGGGCGCGGCGGGCGTGAGCGAGGCGGGGGTGGGCGGCGCCGAGGCGGGGGCGGGAGGCGAGGCGAGTGCGAAGGCGAGGCGCTCGAGGCGAGCGCGCATGGCGGCCAGGTGAGGCGCGCGGGACACTGCCGGGGCCGCACCTAACGCGCATAACGCCGCGTCTAAAGACACGTATAGTGCGCGGCGTTCGGTCTCGGTGCATGCTGATAACTCCTGTATACAACAAATATCACTGTTTAACATAATATTGAATAACACACTTTTGAATTCTGGAAGACAAGGTCAAGTTGGCATCAAAGAAACTTGGGGTGCTCAACAGGGCGAAGCAGTACTTCACTGCGGGGCAACGACTCCTCCTTTATAAGGCACAGGTTCGGCCCCACATGGAGTACTGCTGTCACCTTTTTGCCGGAGCGCCTGCGTGCCAGCTTGACCCTTTCGACTCGGTACAAAGACGGCCGTTGAGGCTCGTCGGCAATCCCATACTCACAGGCGATGTGGAACCACTCAGTCTCAGGAGAGACTCTGCTTCACTGTGTGTGTTTTACCGCCTATACAATGGTTTGTGCTCAGATGAATTGTTTGACATGATGCCCACAGCTACATTCTATCATCGCACCTCTCGTCATAGGCGGGGCGTTCATCCTCACACATTGCGACCGGAAATGGTGCGCACTGTGCGGTATGAAAGGCACTTCATCCCACGCACACTCAAGCTGTGGAATTAACTCCCTGCGGTGGTTTTCCCAAGCGACTACAATATGGGGTTCTTCAAGAAGGGCATTAGAAGGTTTCTTCAGGGTCCACAGCGCGAATGTGACGCCCCTGGTGTTGCATACGTGCATAGGCCACGGTGACCACTTCCCATCAAGTGGGCCATATGCTTGTCTGCCACCTAAGTGGTATTAAAAAAAAACTAGACTGTCATCTTTTTTTTTTTTAATGAAAATTTTAAGCATTTATTATGCTAACTATTCGATTAGAATAGTTAGTATAATAAATGCTTTAGAATTTCATTCAATTGTTTGGGCGGAGTCATCAAAAATCAATATTTAAAAATTATTGTAACATTATTCATTATTCATTCAGGTTCCGATAGCTAAAGTATCGGTAGTTGACTCCCACCGCCACTTCAAGACGGAAGTGGACGCTTGGCTTTTAGGGAATGTAGGAAAAACTTTCACTTTTCAGAGCATGTCGTTCAGCGAGGACATCTATGCCCTATTTGGAACAAGAGACAGCATCTTTTCTCTTGAGGCGCTTGTTGTAGCTAGGCGTTAGTAGCTTTGTTGCCAATGCATTAGGATGGCTTTTGAGTCTCTGTTCATATTGTTCTCTTGTCCTGTCATCTTAACATTCTTTTTTTAAAATTGACTGGTCATTCATATAGTAGTACGACACTTGCCGGTTGAAAAGCATGGTAAATATCCCGGCGACTATTATACTTTCTTTTATATACCTATAGGACATATTTTTTTTCATACTAGGTACTATTTAAATAAATATAAAACGCTACTGACCTCCTCCACCGCTTCTAAATCATCGTCATCACCGGCCTGTGCCAGCTGCTTCTTGAGCGTCTGAAATATAAATACAAATATTTAGAGTATTGATATAATAGCAACCACATGAAGCGACGAATTAAATTTATTACTTTATTTTTAAATTTACAACCTTATATCCCTTTCTTATTTTTTAATAGATATATCAAAATTAATTCTCTCAAAATACCTGCTCAATACTTCTCCGAGATATTGTGGACTTGAAATGAGAAATACTCCCATATTCCACATTGCATTACATGGTTTGGCTATAACTATGTACCGACTAAAATAAGCTGGCATTCTGCGTTTCAATATTTAAGAGAGGCTTTAAGGCATTATTCTGACAGAATACGATTAAACTATACATATTATTATATTGCTCAGGATTGAAAAAACAAAGCATCTATATAAGTTTCTCCTTTAAATTTCATAAGGGATGCGTATCTTAAAAATTAGTACAGGAATTAGTAACAGTATTTTTTTAAAGCAGAGCAGGTATGACACGATACATTATTATCTACTCGTATTTCTAATAAGTTTCCATGGAATTTAACATTTTGGCGTTTGATAAGAAAAGCTTTCTTTATTTGACGCGTCAGTCAAATTTCAAAGTTCTAAATTACACTTTGCTATGAATTAGCTATGAGTAGATATTTTGAGAAAAGTTTAAGTATAAATAATGTCTAGAACTAGTAGGTATATTATACAATAACATGTCATAATATATGCAGATCTGCCGGTGACTATATACAGGTGTGCAGCGCAAGGCGTCAACGCTGTAGCATTGGAAGCCTGGCATGAGTCAGTACGTTCTCTCCCAGTGTGAACTCAAGTCATTTGGGTATAATAATACAAATAAAATAATACATAAATAAAATCAGTTCTGCTGTAATAATAATGCATTTGATATTAGTAGTGACTAGGGAGAAAGGATTCACGTCTGTATCTACAAAAAGAGGTAGGCAGCCATAGCAAAATTATTCCAATTATTCATTTGGCCTGGCATATATATTTCACAGGATTTTGTTAGAAAGGCATAGGTGTGACCACCGATTTCGTAACATCACGAACATCATAAGCTGCTTGTTAGGAGTAGGTTCACGGCCAAGGTTCAAACCCAGGACTTCTATCTTAATGCAGACTCCACATCACTATGCTACTGAAGCTTCAAAGTTCATTCATACTCAGATTAAAAATCAGTGAATCTCAAAATTACTATCTATCTATAGCAATAAAAATTAAAACCCCCCCTAAATGTATGTGGCACAACTTAACTTTAACTTTCGAACGACTGCATCAAATTGGATAATTCTTTGTTACTGTGTTTGTCATAATCAGGACAAGGTTTGTATAAAGAAAAAAAAAAACAGAATGTCCAGCGGGAGAGGCCGCGGGCATGCCAAAAAAAATATGGCGGTACAAAGTTCGCTGGGTCAGCTAGTTTAGCAATAAAACCCCTTATACAGTAAGGGTTCCGAACAGCATTATTAAAACAGCTACACTATACATAATATAATACATATATATTTGTATATGTCTGGAGAGAACATAAGACGCAAAGTGCATCTATCTATAAGCCAAGGGTGAGAGCTGTCAGCGTATGTATTGTAGATATAAAGTATATATTTATTAACCTTGGCGCCTTATTCTTGACTCGAGATCACCAAGCAGGGCCTGAATTGTGTAAATACCTGTTTCATATTAAACCAGTTAACGGCACTAACAACACTAGAATGGTACTGATTTGCAAGTGATATAATGTAAACAAAATATATTGGTACGGTGTGAAAATGTTGATTAAAAAAATAAAATAAAACGTGTCTAATTATTTTGTTCGGCAGATAGAGAATCAGTACTTTGTTATTTGTATATTAAATAAGTGCAAGTGTAAATAATACTGTGGAAAAGACACTTGTACTTTTCCACTGTATTCTATTTTTTAATCTGATTTCGCCTCACGACATTCGCAAAGGTTTACAATAACTATTATTTATAATTGGCTTAAAAATTTTGTAATTTTAAAATTAAAAGGATTTAAATAATTGATACATTAAAAAACTCAAGTTAAATTAACGATTCTGAACACAAAATTATATTTTTTTGGAATTCCTGTCTCTTTGTCTGTTTATTCGCGATAGACGTAAAAACTACTGAACAGATTGTGATACGAATTTTTTATTAGAAAGTTCTTGGTCATATTACAAAACTAACATATATTTGATCGCAATTGGTTGATTACAGTCGGAGATATGACCAAGTGTCACTTGGCCACAATAACCGACATCCGCGTGGGCGAAACCGCGATCAACAGCTAGCTAACAATAAAATACTGATATCTCCATGTGCCAAATCTCTTCAGCTTATATTTGTGGCGTAGATGTGACTCACTTCGACCGACTGCCGGTATTGTTCCATCATGTTCTTGCTAGCGTCGAGCTCGGCAAGTTTCTTCACTACCACGTCTGTCACATTCTTCTCTGTCATGTCTATTTTATCTCTGGAAGTGGATATACGGGATAAGTTAGGTTATTGATTATAATGATGATTTAGGCATTAGTTTAATACGTGGATTAGATAGTTGGTTAGCGCTATTGGACGTATTTTAGTTAATTTATATTTATAACGCGAAAGTGGCAGCTTAATTAACCTTAATCTTTCAATAATGATTTCTTGTAAGCTGTATAAATTGAAATAAATTTACAAAATATTTATCATGCTAATAGTAGGTAAAAAAAAAAATCTAACAAATAAATACTGATTAGAATATTACATTCTAGCAGCCTATTAGCTGATAAAACTAATATTGGAAAATCGGGGCGCCAGTGTTGCAAACTAGACACGGTAAGTCCTATCCTAGTCCTCTAAAAGTGACATTCTTTGACAAATGGTAACAATTTAATGAAATGTAATGTAAGCGAGTCTTTGTTACTCGAAATAATAGTACATTATGGTACAAGTGAGCAACGTTGGTGATTACCGCCGAGGCGCCATTGAGACCCGAGCCGCCAGGCGAGGGTCTTAAGACAGCCGAGGACGGTAATCATCATGCTCACACGTGCCATACGACGTTTTACAACACACTTGCGAATAAAATAATACTACAAATAAGTACTAAATAAACAATACTACAAATTAATTCGTTTTCCTATGCGCGCGCATTTAACAATGGCGGTCGACCATATTTAAAAAAAAATGAGGTTTGAACTTAACTTTTTTTTACTCTGTTTTTTTTTCTGTACTTAGAGAAAAAAAAAAGTTAAATTTGAGTGAAAATTTTGTTTATTACACAAGTATTACAAGTTGAAATTATTTATTTAAATACGAAAATGCATCAAATGACCATACAATAGGCGTATTAATTTATTCGTACTATTAAACACGTTATTTTTTGTATCAAAACTTTTATAAGAACATAGACAATTATAGACATTTCCTATAAAATTTAAAAAAGAATCTATAACTCACTTTTGTGAATAATAGCAATGAAAAAGTCACAGTTTTATAATAGGTGTCATTCCGTGCTTAATTGCGGTAAAATAATATCACTTTTATGAGCAGGTGTGTTGTAAAATAATATAATCTTCGAAATGCCACATTATCCAGTTAATAGAAACCGTTTCACTTCCAAGCGAGTCCGCTAATCGTATGTCACTGTGGGCTATGTGCAGTTACATTACAGAGCGATACTTACCGTAGCGCGGCGGCGAGTCTGGTCGAGTCGGGGTCTCCACGAGCGGCGGAGTGAGCGGCAGCGGCGCGTAACGCGTGCAACAACCGCGACAAACGCGCGTCAAGCTGCAGCGCACGCGTAAGCACGCCGCCCCGCTCCGCGTCCAGTGCGTCGCACGCTTCCGCTTCCGCTTCTGAGCGTTGGCGCGCGCAGATGGCGGCGGATAGCGTGCGGAGTGACTCGCGTTCTGATACCGACGCTGATTCACCTTCTGATAACACATTACGTTATGTTTTTACAAACCTTTTTATTTTTTAATAAACGCCGCTCTAGTCTCACCTCAGAAGTTAAAGTTTTGTTATTTGAATAGATACGTGATAATTGTTAAACTAGCGTTTAAAACAAAAGTAATATATGTATTTTATTTATAAACACCTCTCCCATTTAACGTTACCAACCTTAATGGGGGCGATTGCACCAGGAATTTAAATGAATATTATTGCCACCAGATTAAATTTAGTGGGGAAAAGTGGATATACATTTTTTTAACATTCCACTTTGCACCACCAGTGGGGGACGACGCTTGGTGGGGTAAAGTGGAAATACCACTCATTTAACGTGGCGCATATTGGGAGAGGCCTATGTCCAGCAGTGGACTGCAGTGGGCTAATTGATTGATTGATTGAAAGAACCGATCATAACCATAAGTGAGATCAGAGAGAAATATCAGATCATGTAACAGCACTCACCCTTGTCGTCGACACAGAAGTCCCTCTCGGGCGAGAGCTCGTCGCCGCTCCACGCGCCCGCGCCCTCCGCGCCCGACCACCACTCCTCCGCGCATTCTGGTGGAATAAGAAGTAACACGTTATACATTGGATTCGACATTAGCTGGAAAACAACGAAATAGCCACTGAATGGATGTGAATGAAACTTGGCCCGAAGCATAGAATAGATACCTAATATTACTAGGTCAAAGGTAGATTATAATCCAGGACTCCGTCTCCGAGTCCAGCAGGTCGGCGGAGTTGTCGTTGTCGTCCGACACGTGCGAGCGCTCGTCGTCGGGCCGGCGCTAGTGTTCTATATATCTCACCGGGGTCAGTGACGAGGCAGGGCTCCGTCTCCGAGTCCAGCAGGTCGGCGGAGTTGTCGTTGTCGTCCGACACGTGCGAGCGCTCGTCGTCGGGCCGGCGCTAGTGTTCTATATATCTCACCGGGGTCAGTGACGAGGCAGGGCTCCGTCTCCGAGTCCAGCAGGTCGGCGGAGTTGTCGTTGTCGTCCGACACGTGCGAGCGCTCGTCGTCGGGCCGGCGCTAGTGTTCTATATATCTCACCGGGGTCAGTGACGAGGCAGGGCTCCGTCTCCGAGTCCAGCAGGTCGGCGGAGTTGTCGTTGTCGTCCGACACGTGCGAGCGCTCGTCGTCGGGCCGGCGCTAGTGTTCTATATATCTCACCGGGGTCAGTGACGAGGCAGGGCTCCGTCTCCGAGTCCAGCAGGTCGGCGGAGTTGTCGTTGTCGTCCGACACGTGCGAGCGCTCGTCGTCGGGCCGGCGCTAGTGTTCTATATATCTCACCGGGGTCAGTGACGAGACAGGGCTCCGTCTCCGAGTCCAGCAGGTCGGCGGAGTTGTCGTTGTCGTCCGACACGTGCGAGCGCTCGTCGTCGGGCCGGCGCTAGTGTTCTATATATCTCACCGGGGTCAGTGACGAGACAGGGCTCCGTCTCCGAGTCCAGCAGGTCGGCGGAGTTGTCGTTGTCGTCCGACACGTGCGAGCGCTCGTCGTCGGGCCGGCGCTAGTGTTCTATATATCTCACCGGGGTCAGTGACGAGGCAGGGCTCCGTCTCCGAGTCCAGCAGGTCGGCGGAGTTGTCGTTGTCGTCCGACACGTGCGAGCGCTCGTCGTCGGGCCGGCGCTAGTGTTCTATATATCTCACCGGGGTCAGTGACGAGGCAGGGCTCCGTCTCCGAGTCCAGCAGGTCGGCGGAGTTGTCGTTGTCGTCCGACACGTGCGAGCGCTCGTCGTCGGGCCGGCGCTAGTGTTCTATATATCTCACCGGGGTCAGTGACGAGGCAGGGCTCCGTCTCCGAGTCCAGCAGGTCGGCGGAGTTGTCGTTGTCGTCCGACACGTGCGAGCGCTCGTCGTCGCGCGCGGTCGGCGCCGGCCCGCAGCGCAAAGCTCGCGCCACGTTGGCGAGCAGGCCGCCCGCTGTTGCTTCTTCCTCGGGGGATAGGGCTTCTCCGCTGTCACTGCGGCTGTATAGGAAAAGATCGATTATTGCTATATTGAATTTTAACTATATTATATACACGGCCAGGGAAATAAGTATATACCTTTTTCCAACCTGTCGCTCTCTCACACACACGCAGGCTACCGCACTTATGCTCATACCTGTAAAGCTCGTTGTAGTTGTGGCACACAGTAGGCTGTAGTACACCCGCACGCACGCACGCATTCTCACTCATTCATGCACTCACTCACAAACTCACGCTCATTGCGGTACACAGTGAGCTCGAGCGACTCATAACATCATACACACTCCCTCCCACACTCATGCCGGTCGTACCTGTACAGCTCGTTGTGGAACACGGTGGGCTCGCACGCGTCGTGCGGCAGGCGGTAGGCCAGGTGGACCGCGCGCGTGAGCTTGGCCAGGCGGGCCGCTAGCGCGTCGAGCGCCAGCAGGCCGCGCGTGGCGCCGCGCCCGCGGGCCGCCGCCGCCGCCTGCAGCGCCTCCTGCCGCCGCTGCTCGCACATGCGGACTAGTTGGCGGCACTCGGCGCGTCTGGGGACGAGCTCGCTCTTTAGTACAACATACTCATACTTTTTTTGACTGCCTCTGTGGCGTAGCGGTAGTGAACGCGGCTGCTACGCAGGAGGCGCGGGATCGATCCCCGCTCAGTGCAAATATTTGTATGCATGAATAAAAATATTTGCATTGGTCTGGGTGTTTCTATGTATAATATGTATGTATTTACAAAAAAAAAGTATCTAAGTATGTATATCCGCATTCTAGATTCCATAACACAAGCTAATTAAGCTTACCATGGGTCTAGATAGCGTTGTGTAGAATGTTGTAGAATATTGTAGAATATTTATACTTGTGTGAGTTTTACATTGAAAGGTATGGGGCTCTACCAAGGTCTTTGAGGTTCTAGCTAACCTCTCTTGCAAACTGGTACACGCTCTGGCACAGGGTTTCCTCTTATCGTTGGGAGTTAAGATGGTAATCTTTCGCACCTAACCCATATAGAACTTGTACATAATTTTCTCTTTAATTTGTATTATTATGCTATGTAAGTGTACAATAAAGAATAAATAAAATTAATAAATAAACTAAATGGAGGACGACAAAGTGTAAATGAGCACCAGGATTTGGGAGCCTCGGATACAACCGGGAATAAAACTACAATTTATGACCACCATCACAGCATGACCCTCGATTGCATCTAAAGAGATCTCCATTATTGGTTTTGCTTTGATTTGTACGGCTTCTAAGGGAACGATTATATCTGCTCTCCTGACCCAATGAGTCCTGCGCATATGCCAGAACCTTATCCATCAATTAGTAGATGGCAGGATGGCAGGCCTGTAGTTGAGGTTGGCTTGGCCTCAAAAGTCTTAGCAGACTCCAAATACCTAAGTACAAACGAAACTGAATAAAGGAAAACTCATAAAGACTCCTCTCACCTCCTATCAAGGTCTGCATTAACCCTCGCCAGCTCCGTCTCCGCCTCCCGCAGAGAGTCACTCAACGCTCCGGTCTCCGCAGCTAAAAAGTCGTGCATTTCTGCCGCCTCGCGCTCTGCCTCGCTCAGCCGCGCCTCGGCCAGGCGAGCTGCCTCACGAGCACTGCTAGCCTCCTACAACAATAAAGGGATGTTTAGATAAAATGCTTTCTGATATGTAAGTTTGTACAGACTGGTTACACAGATTCAGATGTACTGTTTTGGATGAAAGTAATAAGTAATTAATATTATTGTAATAATCTATGCTTGGTGAATTTAACGTCACGCTCGTCCACCGCCGTAGCACACGGTGCTTTCCTTAAAAGACACTCAAGAAACGTGTACTGTGCGTGCAATATCAGTTTTAAAACTTCCTTGTCAAATTATAATTTTTTCCTTAACCTACATAGTTAAATAGTAATGATGTCAATGTTGTTGAAAAAAGTAGATTTTTAAGTCTCATGGAAATTAAAACGAACGCAGAACATATATTAGATTAACGGCATAAACAAGATAGCTAATAAGTTATGCTAATTTATTTTATATTGATTGTTGTCGCGAGTCGCAGGGCAGGTGATAGACGAGCAGATGTTAGGAACATGTCGACGAATGTTGACTGGAATGCGTTAAGTGTTATGAAGAACAGCGATGTTGTCTGACCACACGGCATTGCATTTACGGCAAAGGGTTTTTTAATGACAAATATAACATACATATATTCACGCCTGTAAATTCTCGAAGGGGTAGGCAGAGGTGTCTATAAGCACAGTTAACATCCACATTTCGCTGATTTAGATTTTCGGTCTCACGTAATAATACGAGCCTATTTGGACCTATTATAATGGGCTGTATGTTTGCTATCGGATGGAGAACGACCCTATCCCTTAGTCGCCTTCTACGACACCCACAGGAAGAGATGGGACGAATATAAATGGAAAACATAAAAATTCAAAGTAGGTATATCTTTGAAATTTCAACTTTATGAAAATAATAATAAGGCCTATTTCTACTTATCACAAAGCTCATTTACATGTATATTTGGGTATACTAACAACATGCAGCCTGTTGCATTGGTCGCGTAGCGCGTCGATCTCGGCTCGCTGTTTAGTCGCGAGCTCGCCAGCCGATCGTAGCTGTTCCTCAAGGGCCCGAAGACATCCGTCAGCACCAGCGCCAGCGCCTGTAGGTAAAATGTTTATTTGATAAGTTAACTTTTTGTCTTCTCTTGACTTCTGACCTAAAAGGAGGTGGATGAACTGTGTGAATGATGATATGGTTAAGAAGGGAGTGAATACTGAGATGACTGCAAATAGAGATGAATGAAAAAAGCACACATGTTGCGCCGACCCCAAATAAACTTGGGATAAGGGCAGATGATGATGAACTCTTTGTCTGCTGATAAAAAATTACCCATTGTTTAAGCCTGGTAAGTATTTTCAAAGTCAATCTCTACAAATCATAGAGATTTTAAGGTGGGTTTCACAGGGTAGTGAGGGAGGGCCGCTAGTATGTGGTAGTTACACGTTGCAAAATGAGCAAATCTAAAAGGTTTGAAGAATTAGCTGCATCTGATCTGATAAAAAATATCAAGAACAATTGAAACACAAAGAAAGTCATTATCTACTTAATAGTTAGAATTTCCTAAATGAGCTGTTTAGACTCTGCAGCAATCCTTCATGTCAGTTTCGTCTTTAACTTGATCGATGGTGCTACCAATAACAGTATGAGTTGTAGTAACCTTGTCTACAGGTTGCCTGATTGTGGGATTCTCTAAGGCCGTAGTCGTTGAAACTTTATTTCATTCATTAGTAGTTCACTACTTAATGAGTAATGGTAAATATGATGAAATTACGGTCGAAAATACGGTCTTGACATTTTTAAGCTCAACAACTATTATCGCAATTACCTATATATGATTTCAATGCAAAGCACGGATTATATACTCGTATAAGTAATGTTGGTACCTATATATGAAAGGGTTATCTATCTATGTCGGTCTTGTCGAAAGCTGTGCCAAGTTTCGCATGTTTACAAATTGTATATTTGACTTTGATTCAAACAAACCGTTATAGCAATGGGCACGCCTGGATCGGCCGGGGTGCGAGGGATATGTCTGCGACTACCTCACCTCCGGCAACCGACGGCCCACATATTATGTGGCCCACATATTATGTGGGCCGTCGGTTGCCGGAGGTGAGGTAGTCGTAGACATATCCCTCGCACCCCGGCCGATCCAGGCGTGCCCATCGAAAAACCCCCACGGGTACTCCTCCGCCGGAGCCGGTGGAGGAGGTTATGTCGGACTCGAACCGGTTACCTATCTTAATCCCGAATTTTAATATTCCGAATATCATAATCCCGAAAACGTTTGGCCATTTTTTCATAATCCCGTTTTTTCAAATTCCGAAGTTTTATTTGCCATATAATCGCAACTCCGAATTTCATTTGCCCAATTATTCATTTGTACGACGTTTTATAATCCAGACGAACGACTTCCAGACACACGAAATCTAAATGCACAAAATCCAGATGACCATAATCCATATGCATGAATGCCCAAATTTTAAAACACAATTTTTTGAAATGCATTTAATTGGTAACCAGACAAACAATATCCAGATTTTTAAAACCAGCTAGCATCAGGCATGCAGCATGCAGCAAGCATCAGGAATTTAGCATGCAGCAAGCATCAGGCATGCAACATGCAGCAAGCATCAAGCATTTAGCATGCAGCAAGCATCAGGCATGCAGCATGCATCAGGCATGCAGCATGCATCAGGCATGCAGCATGCAGCAAGCATCAGGCATTTACCATGCAGCAAGCATCAGGCATTTAGCATGCAGCAGGCATCAGGCATTTAGCATGCAGCATATATCAGGCATTTACCATGCAGCAAGTATCAGGCATGCAGCATGCAGCAAGCATCGTTTCTGTCACAGCTCCGGCGCTGCGGGGCTCCAGCGGCCCCACACGAGCTTATCGTCGCAGATGGTTGTAACGCCCACCACCGCAGCTTCGGCTTGCTGGCCGGCTGAGCCGGCCAGCCTCAGCCGCGGCGGCGGCCATTGTAACCACCTGCTCCTCAGCTCGTGGGCCGCCTCGCCCCTCCGTGCCTACGCGGGCTTAAATAACACTCTAGGGGTAGGGCAAACAAGACTATGTGAAGTCGGATTTGCGGCAATTCATTTCTTTCACTTACTTTTTTGTGACAATTTTTGACTTTTCAAATCAATAATTTAAGGGTTAAACTGTTAATTTTTCCGTATAAAATTCCGTACAGGGATAAACAAAAAATAAAAAAAAAACCTAACCTATCCGAATCGGATTGCACTGAGTCGGGGTGTTAACGATAATTTTAATAATTTCGACATTGAAATTTCTAAATTAATGTACCTTAATTTCTAAATTACTTACTGTACCTAATAAATGAATCATATAAATTTACTGAATTTTACTATACTTGTATATAGTTTAGCTGGAATACGATTGTATGGGAACCAAATAAAACGATTATGAAAATTTGGTAAATGGTACGATGGGAAACAAAAAAAAATATTTTGAGAATCTGGTATAACTATATTTGGATTATGACAATATGGGAAACAAAAAAAAGCTATTTGAAAATTTGGTTTTAGTGCACCTGGTAATTGATTTATCTGGGAAATGAAAAACGGAATTATAGAAAGTTGTCATTCATTACATCTGTCTTTTAAAAGTTCTACCAACTGTTTTCGGGGTTTTAAGATTCGGGTAACAGAAATTCGATATTTCAATAGGTTACCACTCGAACCATATGGCGTGCGTTTTAGTCGGTTCGAGTCCGACATAACCTCCTCCACCGGCTCCGGCGGAGGAGTACCCGTGGGGGTTTTTCGCACGATAAAAAAAAGAACTAGGACAAGAAAATAAATTGTTATTTCGAGACAATTTTAGTTTACTTGATCCGTAGGTACGTACAAACCACGGATATCTGTGGTACAAACCAACAAATTTCGAACGACCGAGAAGTCTCGGATTCGAATCCTGGCCATTACAATACCGACGTGTGCCTACCTTCTAACACAAGCAATTTAGTTTACCTGATTGTAAACAATATTTTCTTCTCGGAAAGAGTATTTTTGCTCTTCGATATCCGAGTGCAAAAGCCATTTTTATCCTCTGAGGATAAAGGAAATTGAATTTAGAACATCGTGTGCACTAAGTTTATGAATTCAAAACATCATTAAATCTATTTACTTCTACCTTTTCTTCTTCATCATCCTAGCGTTAATTCCCAGCTTTTTTTTGGCTTTGGACTTTTTAGGGCTCCAACTACCCGTAACGACTTCTACCTCTATGGTGGCTAATTTTTCATAATTTTTTTTTAATCTATTAAAATCTCGGAACTCAAAATGGTCATTGGTGTAATTCTTTTATAATGTATTAGGTAAGATGTACTTACTATGAACTATGTGTTAATACCTATACTGAAATAAAAGTATCTTGTCATTTGTTGCACTCGAGTGCAAAGATTTTTTACCTCATGCTCTTCTGATTCCCATGATAAAGGTCAGGATTCTAATTTTTAATCTTTCGCTTGCTCGGTTATCAAATTGAGCAAGCGGTTGAAAACCATTTTGCACTCTTGTATAATAAATAACTATTGTGTCGTAATTTATCTCACCCTGTCCTTTTCTGACAACCTATCCCTATTCCATTCCGAGCTTGGTATTAAAATACAAATTACAATAAGCATGTAATGCTACCCAAATACAAGTCATATTATGGAGATGTCACATTTGGTATTTAGAACACGTTACAAATATTTATGAAGTCCCAGCTTACTGTGTCTCCGTGAAATCCGTGTTCGTATGCCCTGAATGTTAATTACAAGTAGGAATATGTTCTATGGAATTTTTGACATTTTCACCTTTGAAACGCAAATGAGAGAAAAAACGGTACATTTTAGGCGACTTGTGTAAGAGTACCGAGTACTATTATCTGTTCTGTGACCGGAGAGAGTTTGACCGGAACATTAGAAGTCATGGATATAAATATGGCATAATATCGAAGAAAAAAGATCCCAAACAGCATTAACGAAAAGAGATTTTCTTGTCAACTCTTATTGTCGCTTACACCCTTTAACCTTTCAACCGTCGATATATATTATTTTAATTATCACATGAGGCGTTTAAAAAGCTATTTTCGTCCAGTAATTACACTTGAGAAATCCGCATTTATCTGCAACCATGACATATAATATAAGAGGCCGAATCGATTAGCCCCGTAGGTACCGGAATTGATCAGACATTAAAATAATTAGCCTACTATCGGCCTCAATAACTTTATTATAGCATTTACTAATTTACTGCTAGAAGGCTTTTATTTTAATACTCACTCGACTAGTCAAGCACACAACGGTATTTCTGTCCTAATGGAGCAGTTCAACAGGGTAAATATCTTCGCCCTACAGAATACCGCAGCTATAATAATCTTGTGCTGTGTTTCAGGCGGTAAGTAGGGTAGCCAGAGCTCACTAGAGAGGTTTGGTACTGTCAGTGGGAAGACCAAAGGCTTGTCCTGCTTGTCTTCTGCGCTGACGGCACAGAATCTCTCCGTTCTTATAGGGTCGGCAGCACGTGTGTGACTCCCCTAGTGTTGCACTCGTCCATATGCCACGGTTACTACTTTCCATCAGGTGTGCTGTGTGCTTGTCTGTCACCTGAGTGGTATAAATAAATAGTTACCCTCTAAAACCACCGCCACGCATCTTTTACCGCGATTTTAGCACTGGGTAATTTCACGATGCCTAATTTTTTGCTAATTTCGGTGGTATTTTTCAATCATAGGTTTTCCGATGAAAAAAAATTATGGAGTTCTTTTAGAACACATCAGTATTCTAGATATTCTAAAAGAACTCCATTAAATAGGCATCGTGAAATTACCCCACTGTATGTTTCAACCGTCGTATCGTCGTTCATTGACGTGAATATTATGATAATGTTTGTTACTCAATTGCACCAGAATGACTAATGAATCTCAATGCAATTTAACTCAGACATAGAATATAGTCTACCATACGAACATCTATGGCAGTCGTTACTCTCGGTAGTCGGACTTTTTTAAAAGTCAAACAACTGGTCTAACTGCAATGCTTTGATATTGCCAAAAGCTTGTGGAGGTCAGTAGCATTCGCTTTACGGAAAATATCGAAGTTAGACTGGAAAAAGCGGACCCTAGAGTCCGAGGTGAAAGCTTCGGATGCGACTGGTATTAACGCTAGGATGAATCTCGTTTGGAACCACAGGTAGGCTACTTTTTATCCAGGGAATACGTTCCTGTGGGTCGCGGGATCGGTATCAGTACATCAGTACATCAGTACTCAGCACTCGGTCGGAGCCGAGAGCAACAAATCCCATGACATACAAACATTGACAGTTTAAAGAACAATATTTACGTTTACTTACACAAAACCCGTTTATCTAGCCGTTTTTTTATGCATTTTGTTAGCAAAGCTGTGTCTATATAGTCTAAGCACAAACTATTGTTGTATTTATTTATTTATTTATTTATTTGAACTTCATGCACATATGTACATAGGCGGACTTAATGCCATAGGCATTCTCTACCAGTCAACAGTCGAATCCGTTAATACAACTGTTTAATTGTGATGTGAACGAATGAGGTCGGATTTTACTAGCTATAATCATGCCCGGGAGAATATTTCTAGCCGTAATAACAGTAGTTACCTACTGGTTGTATTAACATTAAGACTATCTAGTTCTACGATATACAATTATTATATTTACAGGAATTAGCGCGTATAATATAAATTATAGTAATAAGCTATGACCATGTACTGTATAGACAAAGCATACCAAAGAACGGCTTGAGATTCGTGTTATGTGTGGGTAAGCTAAAGTCAATAGTGTTTTTTTAACTATCAATGTGTGCAATGTGCATGTTAAGGGATGTATGTAACTATCTGTCATCTTGTACCAAAGTTATACATTTTTTACGCCGCGTGTAGTGCTACACTGTGTCTATGTATAGAGTTTGTATATAGTCTAAACCTAAGGTAACGTATTTAATGACTTTTTATAAAGTAATCTAAAGATCTTAATTGGTATAAGTTTTTTTACTTTTATAGCAGTCTGATGATTCGACCAGTGCTGCAGTGGACCGAAGTCTCTTTTTGTTGTATGTAGGAAACAGATAGTTCCATATAGTTTTTGTATCAAGAGACCTAGAGGTTTTCTAACGTCATCGAATTTGTGAAAAGAACATGGCCAAGTCTCTCCCTTTCCTTGAATATTTTATGAACTGGGACAGTGATACTAACGGAAATTAAGACAGTTCTTGCTTTTATAGCTTTATTTTTTATTTTTTTTTATTTTATAAAACTTCATGCACAAGTACATAGGCGGACTTAATGCCACAGGCATTCTCTACCAGTCAACCAAAGGTGGTGCAGAAAGAGGTGCAACAGTCTTTAGAGGCAATATTTATAGCGTGAGCTACGATTAATAATACCCATACAGACAGTTCTTGGTGCATTCATTTAAAATTTTACTGTTCAATGTCGAATACAGACTGATTAATAGCATATCTATATATGTATGATATTTTTTTGAAGTTCACAAGAATATCACTAGATGCAGAGTAGCCGAAACGTGGGGCTAAAAGTAAATAATAACAAATAAATCGCGATAGAATCCTTTTAAAACTGGTTTTATTTTAACATCTATTAATTTACAAAAAATCCTATATCGATATTCTATATCATATTCATTGCCCCATATCTTTTCCCCTAAAAGTAGCAACGCGGAAGTGACACCTCTGATGTTGCAGCGTTTTTAGGCCACGGTAAATACTTGCAGGCATTTTATAAAAATAATAAAAAACCTGTTGGACGAGAAGTATGCGTGCATCTATAAAACACTGCGCCAATTAAAACCTAATTAGAGTAGACTTGATTACTTGATACACGATGTGTCTTAACTAGATCGACAACCGACAATTATTATATCAATAGAAATAAATGAATACCTATTACCTACATACACTTATCTAATCTATTCTTAGCAGTAAACTGTTTACTACTACTACTAATACCATAACGACCATGAAGGATAAAAATTTATAACCAATAGAGAGGTTGAGAAGTTCTCTTCGTTTTCAATCTACTTTTTTTACTAATTTTTATATAGGCATTAGCAGTTGACCTGTAGGTACTGATCTGCATCTGAAAATCCTATAACTCGTGTAGCACAACCACGGATATCTGTGAGCACCACCTACAGGGGTGTGCAAGTACATGCAATAGGTCTGAATAGGTTAACAAAATTTTATCGCAATCGAATGAATGGACGGTATCGCATAAAATACGAACAAATAGACGCTGATTGCTAACAGATTGTTAAGAATACTAAATGCTATGACTAACCAGCGCCAGCAAGGTCCAACAGCCGCTGTGAATTTCGGTCTAGTTCCGCAATGGCGGCCAATCTAGCAGCCCTTTCAGCTGCCAGCTGCGCTTCGGCCCGTTGTCGATGTTCCCTCTCTTCAGCGGCTGCTGCCAGTGCGTTTGCTAACCGGGTCGCTTCCATGTCCCGCGCGCTTGCCTGCACACCGCGGTGACAACGGGTCACTTCTGCGCGACTGGAAGAGGATTGTCGCTTTACTATATTTGATAGGGATATAAATAATGAGCCACAATAATGATTGATTGATATTTGATAACTATGATTCCCTTTTAAAGGCTACGTGTTACTCTTTTGAGTAATGATATCGACATTCAAATAATGAAAAATTTAATAAATAAATCTGAACCTAGAATTCTGAACTTTGAAATGTTGCTTTACTTACTTTTCAATATTTGGCAAAATCCCCGCTAACGCTGACTCGATGTCAGTTCCGAGTAGTACTGTTTGCGAGGTCTTCTCTGCGTAGATGCGAACTCTCGTCTTAATAGTCGACCGTGATGAAACAGATCGGGACACGGTAGGTCGTCGCGAAGAAGGCGGCGTACTTTCATGTCGAGGTGAGCCGTCAGAATCCGCGTCACGACGTCTCCGCGGTAACGTAGCGTATTTATCCGCAGCCAGTCTAGTCGCATTTGCATCAGTCGGTGTCGTCAGCCGAGGTCCGTTTGCCGGCCATCTCTTCTCCTCACTAGGTGAATTTGGCGTTCGACATCGAGCAGTCGATGTCTTGGTGGGTTTGGCACGTAGGGCTGGACTTTCGCGGACTAGATTTGGCAGATCAGCAGTTGGACGAATTCGCGGCTTCGGTGTGAGCGGACGCGGTTTCTCTGGTGGTGTTGGTTTCTCTCTACTCCTAGCACGTTCGCGTGTGGCTAAATTAGGACCACGAGGTGCGGTTACGGGTCGGGGATTAGTGGATCCTACGGGTGAGCTGCGTTTTGGCTCGGTGACGTTAACATTGACACGACGTCGCGGACGCGGTGGTGCCCCTGCTAGAGAAGAGCTCTCAGAACCACATCCCGATCCACAGGAGACTACGCTCGAGGCACATGAACGTGAGCCCCCACCACTACTGAGCGCACGTCCGCATCCTTCTACTCCACTGTCACTACCTGCAGCGCCCAATACGAGTTCATCACCTACTGGTAAACTGTCAAGATCACCCAGCGATCTTGCATCGTCATTTGTCTCACATACATCATTCTCTACAAATGGTTCCTTAAAAATTAGCGCCGGGGTATTGCTATCACCATTCGTTATTGGCAATGCGGGGGTTTTAATATCTTCTTTCACAATTTCAACATCACTTTCATTTTTTCTATCTGGTTTATCATCATCTTTTGTAATTTTAATATCAATGTCCTCTTTATTATCAATATCATTATCGTCTTTAATATTAATATGTGCAATATTGTCAGTGAGGTCCTCTACTTCGGACTTTGTTTCATTTATAGGAACATCTTCATTGGACTGGACTTCTGCCGTCGGCGGCGGGGCCTCGACGGCGTTAGCTGTGCTGTCTTCTTCCATGGTGGGTAGATATCACATGTTCTGTAAGAAAATAAAGAAATTTGCTTAAGTAATGAATGATAGTTAGTGCAGTGATCGGTACGCAGTAATCAGTCCAGTGCAGCGGTATTATGGGCTGACGGCCATTGTGCGACCGACCCTCGGGCACGGCTGCACTGACGCAATCTCCCGAGAGCTTATTGCTATTGTTCCGGGTAGCATCTATTCATATACTAGTTATGGCTGAATAGCTGTGCAACGTACAATCCTTTATACTTAAAAAAGTATTACCGCAATGTCGTAAGACAAAAAGTTTACGCAAAACAGTGAATTTAATGTTTTATATGACAAGGTTCACGGTAGCGACACAGTTTATAGCTTCACTTTACATTCAAGTCCGTGAAAATACTAGTCTGGCAGAGTGGATTCGAGTACAAGGCATTCAACAACATAAAAGTTGAACTGAGTGGGGTAAAAAAGGTTGATATTACAGTATCAAATGGTGAAACGGGGCACAACGAGCAAAACCTATCGAGGCATTGTATAGCTGGCGCAACTACGAGCTACAATGATAATAGTTCTCATGGATCGGAGGCCTCCAGTCGGCCTCGTGTCGCTTATTCATAGTTTTATACCTATCTGCAATCAAATAGTACCCACTATAGTTATTGTGGCAAGGTGGTAACTAACAACGAGTTCACAAAAACATATTCTCATTCTCAAGCACGGATCCGCGTAAAAACTGCCCAGATGAATTGTTTTCGTAGTAACGTGTCAATTACCCCATAAAAGGGGAACTCACTCGTCGATTTGCTTTTTTTCAGTAATGTAATAATAAAAGCACTGTCCACAAAGCGGTTACTAACTGATTACAAGTTTCCGTTATTATTAAGGTATCTGATTTTGGAATGCTCTAGAATGAAGCTTTCTTTTTTAAAGAAAACCCACAGCTGCGTCGTTCGTTTCCTTAAGCAGGTCCTTATGAAACTTCTTCAGGTGCAATAACAATACAAACGCAGCCCTTATTTTAAATAAGTACTAAGAAAACATTAACCGATAACAATGGAACTGATTACTCACACGCAAGTAAGATATTGAATAGAAATAAACACTTGGACTTGATAAGTTATCGCTTCACTGATTTATCAAGAATACGAACACTATAACCTTATAATAAATAATATGTATACCTAATTGTATATTGTTATGGCATTCACGCTTATGTTACGGACGTTACTAAGTTTCTAGATTCTAACGAGTTAATGTGAGTGGCAAAAGACTGCCGAGGAAGCATTTATGCTTTTCTATATTTTCCTCAATCTACTTGCTAGCTATTTCCAAGCCACTTATGATGAGTATCATCTCATTTTGCAGCTCAATATACAAACGTAATACCAGTGCACATATACAAAATGTTTTAATACTATATTTTGTATGTTACTTTTGTACAATACTTAGTGCAAATATTTCAATTTCAAAATGTGAATGTAAAATGTGGCGCAAATGCGAAATGGAGCCTATTTTCTATTTTGTAATCTAAACTAGGTACTTATACGATAATTAAATTAAAACATTCGGAAAATATTTAACAGGTTAATAAAATTACTTTTTGATAATGTTTTGAATAAGCTTAGGGAATTTGATGTGACATGACATACCTACCTATCGTATGATGACATGTTTACAAAACTTTCACATATCACCATGTGCTAAGTGCTGACTTTGAAAAATGAATAAGAGACCGTTAAGAAAATGCTCTCAAATTCTATGCCGTTAATTTTAGATGCGTGTATGTCATGAAGACACAAAGCTGCAATCTTGAATCATCAAAATAAGATACTTTAGATTGGTTCTGCAATCAATTAATGTCAATTTCATTGTTTCATTTTTACTGACGCGATAAAATATAATACTGCAATGCAGACAACAAAGTGACCTCACGACCGATATTGATAAGATATTCTGAGATGATTGAACAGTTTAAAGTTACTTTTTTGTTTCAATTTCAGTTTTTTTAATTTTAAAAGTAAAATTATTGGATATTCTACAACGTTGAAATGAAGGTTAAAATAGTGATAAAATATGAATTAGTATTTTTAAGTTCAATGACAAAGTCACTTCATAATTTTATTAATGGTGGCTGAATGACCATGAGCTTTTATCTGACGTCTTGTCTTGCATAATTAACACATTAGGGTTTTTTAACAAAAGTTTTACTTTTATCCAACATGAATTAGATTTTTTAGTCCAATTAATGTTTAAAGGTTCCTTATTCCGGGAATCACTGGAGAATCATATTGATTTCTTCAATACATTTTAACAGGTCATCCCTACCACATTTTATTGACAGCACATCACTACAACTTTTAAAGCTGAACTTCAAAACGAAGTTGTTAGTGTCATATATACCATATTGATATAAGGTTAGATAAGTGTAAATTCAATTTGACCCTTTTAAGATGTTATCTGAAATCATGTTGTATTGATTAATAAGAGTACCGAGTAAACAATAATTTAGTAGGGATACGGGAAACAAGGTCAATGCCCTTTTTTTACTAGGGGGATATGAAGTCGAACTTCAAACACTGAGTTATAGCTATGCTCATGTTTTATAACGTGTGCTCTATTCAATTTGTCACGGTATTCATGTAAGAACGTTGACGACGCGCTGTCTGCGCACGCGCCGCGTGATTACCATATTGCTGTTTATTTTTACCGGGGTATATAGACATGTCAGACGTTAATCAAACGAGCTAAAAAGGTCACGGCGAAGGTCTGAAGTCTTTGCTCCACTGTCCAAACTTTAGAAAAAAAAAGCACATTAATAAAAAGCTAAGTTAAGATAATGTTATTGAATGTGTCTGTAATGTGAAACGTGACAGTGTTAAAGGAATGTATTGCCAGATTTATCCGATATTTACCTACCAATTTATCTCGACGATGAACGATCGCAATATTTGTGCAAATCAATCTTAAGGTTGGTTTCCTAAAGGAAAACTTGGTCGTTTCCCAAAAACTCTAGAAAATATTGTCCAAATATAAAGCTGGAAACAAATGGCGTTCCATTTTGGGAGTGAAGTAAGTATTACATAGCAGCTTTATCATCAAAGAATCTAAGATATCCATACATCAAAATGTTTTGAGACAGGGCATCTCTTAAAACATTTTGATATATGGATTTCTAATATTATTCATGAATCATATCCTAAACCTAAATGAAATATCCTACGCGAATTTTATTCGCATTTCTATAAATGAAATACATTAGTGTTGCAACATTGTATACACAATACACAGTATAACTAATTTTAAGTAGGTCGATACATAATTAGATGAAATGTTTAAACAAACTAGATGCACAGTTGCATGCGCTCGAATTTAATTTCCATAGATTTCGACTTTGGGAAGTCGTTTGAAATGCACAGCTGCTTTAGCTACGTCGACTTTGTAAGCAAATGAGTATTGTATTATTGTAGACTTATATACAGTGCAATTACTCTTTAATATAGCTATAAGCAAAACGATTTCTACATGAATAACCTACGAAGATTACTAATTCATCATTCAAATGGAAGTGCTGCGAGCAAACTTTCTTCTATTCGTTCGAAATACAAATAAGTTATTTTCTGCTTTACTTTATATTCTAAAGAGGGCTGATTGCGCCATGTAAGAAAAGGATCACAGAGACATCACGTTTCTTCATCGCGAAACCATGAGGTTTTATTGGTTTTATGTTAGGTAGGCTACGCGTAAAGTATTTTTTGTTATTTCCAGCGCTCAACATTTTATGCTTCGTTTATATTTAAAGAACTCATATCTATCTGACTATAAAACGATGATATAATGCCAAATGTAAGAAGTTAATATACATTTCACAAAAATGTAAACAATCATTGTAGTTTCCTAAAGCAGCTAAATTTTCACTGCTATCTATTTTAATGATACGGTCTTTGATGGGAAAATATTTTACATTGTTTCTATATTCAGAAAAGCTTTTATGGTGCAACTATTTAAAGATTAAAAGAAAACAATAAGCAATAAAGTCAGTTTCGAAATATTTATTTGAAATTATTCGCTATGTGAGTTGTTTAAGTTCTTGTTCACAGCTATAGCAGCAATTGAATTCAATGAGAAAAGTAAGTAACGGTGATAGTTAAAACTTGAGAGCCGAAATATGAGGATAGTAACTGAACAAGTAATATTGTAAAAATAACGTTCACTACCATAAAAATATGAAACGCAATGACGAGACGGTCGACGTCCGCAAATATCTATAACCCCAACAAAACATGAAAACCTTTTACATACATGGATTTTTCCAGAATGTTCCAGACAGTGAATGCACTCAGTTAATCCGTTCGTAAGGTACCAAATCCAGACGTTACTATTATACATACTTTACACCGGTATTTGGCTAGACTCCATCTCTAGTCGTCAATTTGCTGACAGAGTTCAAGTATTGAACTTAAGTCTAGGTTAATGCTCACAATTTGTAAACCCACACAAAACGTGTGTGTGTTCGTAATTTGCAATATATTTTGTTGATAATGAAACACGGTACAATAGAGGAATACTGAATGTTTCATGAGAAGATCCCAATGGCCGCATTCAATTACACTGGGCTTTGTACCAGCATCCAACATGAAATTAAAAAACGTGTTTCTTTTAAATTTATATTTTTATCTCGTTTCTTCAGTTCTCGTATTTTATCTGAGAGAGAAAAGAAAGCATCAAAAGTCAGACAAGGGTCGGTAAAGATCTAAAGATTTACTGTCATTATAAGATCTGGTTTCATTGCTTTGAATTCACTTTTATTATTACAGCCAGTCGGTAACATTTATTAAGGAGACTATTAATGGAAGTGTAGTACAATAGCAAAATACAACCATACTTTGAGCAAAGCGAAATTACTGCCAGTAAAGATAAAAATAACATCTTACCGAAAATAAAAAATTATGACTTATGGGTAGCTTTCTATCCATATGACATGATGATGACACGTTGGTTGTGGATTGGACACTAAATAAACAGTTCAGTAATGCCTGCTGTTAACATACTGACAAGTTTCACGAATGGGCAAGTAAACATTTTCGTATTGATTGACGAGCAGTAAACACCCATGTCACGTTACTTCAGCGAAGAACTCCCAAAATTAACATTAAAAGCCACGTTGCGCTTTAATATTAACACAACCGCGCATATTAAATAGGAATATACGAGAGGATATAAATTAATAGCACATTAGCCAAACACCTACGAAACAAATTTACATTTCAACATGAGTTCTGCCGAAACATAGGTAGGTATGCCGTGTAATTAACTAGCGTAGATTTATTATACTTGCGCGTATGGAAGTCGAGGCAAAAAAGACTAAATGAGATCAACAAATTATTCTAGCAACATACATTATACCTACATAACATAACACAGACCTTCAGTCTGTTGTCCGCACTTAAAAAAAGAGTTGTAAAACTTGATTGCAGACAAGACAAGTCAGTCATTCTTCTATTTGAATTACAGATAGCAGTTGGCACAAATGTCAATAAAAACTGAATTTACCAAGAAAAGAGTAGGTAGTCAAGTTTAAATGTTTGCAAGTTTTGTAATGCAACGCAGACTCTGGATTGGCGGCCATTTTGTGCTCGTGCAATTGGCAATTCCTTCCGTGTCAGAGGTGGACGAGGCAAGGTCGTTACACCGGCTTTGATGTAGCGGCATGTGATTTGGCAAATTTATTAATAAACTATTAAAACGGGCCCGTCAAATGAGGTGAAGCCATAGCCAAAAACAGCGATTCAGAAAATTAATTTACTGTACCTACATCGAACATAAACCAGGAAAATATTTTTCAAATTTTATCATAGTTGGATTTGGTTCAATTGATGAAATCATTACACTTCAATAAATTTTAAACCATTCCACTGAATTTATTGAATTTGATACTTCGCTTGGATTCCTATCAGACACTGAAAATAGGCCTATAATGGCTTTCGGAAGCCCTGCCATCATAACTGACAGGTCATTTTATTAACAATGGCTGTTGCCACGCATAAAATTAATACATCGGACATAACAGGACTTAGGGCTTGGTCGTTGACAGTCCCATAGGGCACGGCATGAATATCTGGGGCAAATGTCTCTCGTTAAATAACCTAATAAAATTAAATACCATACTGAAGTTGATCTAATACCGATTGATCAATTTATGGAAATGATTACTGAATGTATCTAGGTAGACAGCCAAAATAACTCAAGTTTGTCCAACACGAATGAATAAAATATCAGGTTGGCATAAAATTGTAAAGTAAAATATGACATCGCGGCGTGTTGTTCAATGAGTTGACTGCCGTAACCCTTTCGCCATTAGCGGATCAGACAGGGTGCGACCGGAAACCGAGGGCACGGTGCGCGGTGTAGACGGCCTAGGTAACCATTACACGAGCAAATATTAATAAAGTACTTTATACACGATTTAAGAAATGCCGAATGCGCAGCGCATTTTTTAATTCTGAATATATTAGACATTCCTACAACAAATTGAAATCTTACTATGAAATGCGAAAGTTTGGACGAGTGTTTACTTTGTTACTCAATTACGTCAGAACGGCTAAAGAAAACTGGATGAAATTAGGCATTATAGTCTGAAATAGCATTTCAATCCCAGGAATACATTTCTTTATGTAGAACTTTAATAAATAACCGCTATTATTATAGGTTTCAACCGCGTGTCTCGAGGTAGAGTAAAAGGGCCAAGGACTCTTTCAATCGGTTACAAACGAGGCGTATAAAGGATAGGTATGTTCTCCACTCTCCAGCTGCTGGGTTGGCAGCAATAACCCGCTAATATGCGAAACCCAAAACCATAGTAAGTAAGCGGTATGTGGGATTGTCGTTACGACTCTGCCTTCAATATGAGGGAGTGACTGTACAGTACACTCTGTACTGTACAGTGTACATTACTTATAAGATTTTAATATCTTGTTTTGTTTTAAAATGTTGTTTGTTACAAGAGAACAAATAGGCTATTTGACAACATTAAAAATATACTACAAATTGTGGCCATCCTATTAGAAAATAACGTTAAAAGACCTACGAGACTACAATTTACTCTCAAATATGTGTATTTTATGAGAATTTCAAATATAAAAATGTTATATTTTGTTGATTTATTGTCTACTAGCTTTTGCCCGCGCTCCGCCCGCGTGGATGTTGGTTATCGCGACCAAACATAGCCTATGTCCTTTCTCGAGGTCTAATCTACCCCTATACCAAATTTCATCAAAATCGGTTCAGTGGTTTGGGCGTGAAAGCGAGACAGACAGACAGACAGACAGACAGACAGACAGACAGACAGAGTTACTTTCACATTTATAACATTTATAGTATAAGTATATAGTATTATAGTATAAGTATATAGTATATAGTATATAGTATTAGTAGGGATGACAAAAACGCTCGTGATTGGTTAGAGCTCTGGGTGACGTCATTGCTACCAAAATATCTCCAGTTGTATGAGCTATTATTGTTTGTTTCGGTGTTATTATTTGCTTTTTCCTTGATTATCGCGAGTTTTATGGACATTTTGTGATTAAGTTCGAAATGGATACAAATTTTGTGCGAGCCGATGATAACAGCAACTTACCTACAATAGAGTGACGTCACAAATCACTCGCATCGCATCGCCATGTTTAAATATCCTAGCGTTTTTCGCGCACTTTTGAAAATTTAAACTTTAGCATTGATTTTTTAAAATAATGCATTGTTTTTTTACAGAAATATTAATGTGATATGTTTATACTGTAATAAGCAATCATTTGAAATGGTTTTTGAAAATTAGTCAAATAGCCTATTACATGTACAGAGCTAACAATCGCTATCAAGGAGCAGTTAAATATCTATAAATTATATTATGTTTTACAATGATTGTTTTGTCAAATGTCAAGTGTCTTTAAAAGTTAACTAAATTACAATTTTAGTTAGGTACCAGTTAAATCATAAAAGATTCTTTTTGAATTTGAATCTCTGAGCTTGATCAAAAATAAGTCATACTTATGTCATGTTCATAATCATCATGAATCACATGAGTTGTCCTTTCATATTCATCATGAAAATTGTAAAATAAACTTTCAAGAAAAGAAACCGTATTCAATGATCACAATTACAATTATTATTTAAAAAGCAAAAAATGTTCTACAACAATTCAATAATATTTTTTGTTATTCGTTCTAAAGTAATTTCAAATAACGTTTATTTTGCAATTATTTTTAACTGCGGTATAATTAAGTAGTTTGAACTTGACTCAAGGCTGTATCTGTTGATATACGAGTATTGTCCATTCCTCTACTGTAATTAGAAGCTACACAGCGGCCATGTTTTCCTCCATCACCGTAGTCGTCGAGAGACACCCTACACGTTCGTAGTAACTAAGTTACGGTTTTGTTGAAATTCGTCGAATCAAATTGTACACAGTAGTACTAGAGGGGAGCTTTCTGCTTTTATTAATCTACATCTACACTAATATTATAAAGAGGAAAGGTTTGTACCTATTTTTGTATGTTTGTATGTTTGTAATGAATAGGCTCCGGAACTACTGTACCGATTTCAATAATTCTTTCACCTATAGAAAGCTACACTATCTGGGAGTAACATAGGCTATATAACATCACGCTACTACTAAAGGGAGCGGAGCAGTGAGCATAAATGTCAATAAATCGGGCAGATTTCCATACATTAAAGTTGGACCGGAATCCGAATTCCACGCGGGCGGAGCCGCGGGCAACAGCTATATAAAATAAATTGGTGTTATAATATATGACTAAGTGCCCACTTGATGGCAATAGGCTCGCCCCCTATTACGTGGTACCGAAAATCAGTTGGCAAAATGTGCTAATACACCTCTACCTACCCCTTCGGAAATTTACAGGCGTGAATACATGTATTTATGTATATTACCGCAGACGCAAAGTATTAGTATAAGTTCTGCTCATATCTATGATGCACAACATAATCAACTACTTATTTAAGTAGTGCTCAAGTACATGGGTGTATACTTATCAGCACACACATGATTGGCTGAAGTGATTGCAAAACACTTTATTGCTATTTATTAGCATCGTGGAAAGCCTTTCAAATGAACACCTATGTAAAACCGGACTCGACAACACGTGATCAGATAATGGAAAGCCACGTTTGGGTTTAACTGTAAAATTCTAGTCGTCTAGACTTTCATCCTGTATATGCAATTAAAGAGAAAGAGGTTTTGGACACATGACTTCTAGTATCAGTCGAGTAGTCTCAAGTACCTACACAAACATGTTTAAAAGAATCTATAAATCTTACGCTGTTTTGTACATTTTAAGAATCCGACCTTAGTAGTGCTAAGTAGTATCAGAGCGCCAGTGAAAATTCTGATAACACAAGCTTTCATATATGTACTACTTTATTAGCCGAAAATCTGATTGGTTGTGCATATTCTTGCATAACTTATCAGAAACAACACTAGCTATCAACTACTGAAGAGCCTCTTATAATTTGCACGTTCATATGCCTAGTTCTAAAACAGTTTTTACAAATAGTTAAGGCAGAATATTTAGGATAGGTATGTGTTGCAGTATTTCTCATATTTATGTAAACCTAGCTTCGATCAATATTATATCAATGTAACCTAGTAACATAATGCTCTTAACACTTTGGCAGAGTTTCAAGCTTGGATTCAACTTGAGCCTTGTCCTACACAAAGCTTGCATCTTTTTTAATTGTACTATTTTTATTGTTGCATTCGGATCCAAGGTGGTGACCTCGCATTGGAAAACATACTTTAAGTATTTTTAGTAGTGTAAACTAATGACTCAAATTTTGGATCGGCTCTTTCATCCTTTCTTTTCGATCGATCATTCATAATCATAAATTATTTAGGTTTATTTATCTCCAATCATATGTCTTAGTCGTTTATATAAACAATAATGATAGTCTTATATCAGTTGCTATATATAGCAAAGATTAGATAAATGTTCAATAGTTTCAGATTAATCGACCACCACTAACAACAAAGCATTGATGACATACTGCACACAAAAGAATATTATAATTGGTGGTAATTTAAACTTTATAACTCCGATTATTTTTAATCTATCTAGTATATTCTGATATAAAAAAGAGCAATTATTACCTCATCAGGCACTGGTTATATGGCTCCAGAATTCCAAATAAAATGAATAAATAAATAATAAATAAATATTGTAGGACATTCTACACAACGCTATCTAGACCCAAAGTAAGCATAGCTTAACTAGCTTGTGTTATGGGTTCTAGAATGCGGATAAACATACTTAGATACATTTTTTTTTTGTAAATACATACATATTATACATAGAAACACCCAGACCAATGCAAATATTCATATTTCATGCACACAAATATTTACACTGAGCGGGGATCGAACCCGCGCCTCTTAATTTCCCATACAAAATAAATATGAAGCACTTTGCGTAGACAGTTTTAGTATTCAGGAAGAATTCGGAAGCAAGAAAATAGGTGCTCGTATATTTAATCCCTTCGCCGACATCTTTCGCTTACAGAGGACATCGTGGACTGACAGTTTGATCTATTCGCACCGAAGCCGCACGATTACATAACCGTATACTATAACAATCCTTATAAAGCTTCCAGGTTATCAGTATAAACCCAGATATTTGCAAATTGTCACGACTGTCCTATATTTCTCACTAATCCTCCCCTTGGGTTTGTGCGTTGCCAAGCCCCTCTTCCTTCACAGAAATGCGGCGTGTCGTTTTAACGACCCCTATAACTTTATTAGATGTCAGATACGACCCTCATAAATGTGTAGACATAATGTTATTTGTTTTTGAATATCTTTAGCAATGTTATCTCTAGGTTAAAAATCTCATCTCCAAGTAACGAATAGATTGAATAAGGTTACAATGAGTTTATGAATATAAAAATCTTGCTGCATAAATTATTCTTTTTGCACAGTTAAAAGGTAAATACCCTCTAACTGAATAGATTGTTACAGATACTTTCAATAAATTAGTGTCGACCGCAAGACGATAGAAAACGTCTTAAAGGCGTTTATCATCAGAAGCTAAATCCAGGGATAAACTAACACCATTTATTGGTACAGTGAATTTATTTTGTTTAAGCGATTGAATTGACATTGACCTTTATGATCAAACATAAGGTTAAAGAAGATATTATAGGATAGGGCGACGAAGTTCAAGTTTAACCATCAAATAGTGAAGGTGAAGTTGTAAAAACATGTAAGTTGTTGCAAATGTCTTCAAAGGAAAATATTGTTCCTGGAGAAGCAATAACAAGCGGATAAAGCAGCTAAATATGTCATAAGTTCATTAAACGGGATAGCAGCTAAAAGAGAAGAGAAAAATTAGCATACTACATATATCGAATCACTCCATTGTAAAGACAAGTAGCAAATATTTGCTAATAGTTTTGCAATAAACTCTGCAACTAACGACAAAATAGCCCGAATATGATAAAACCAAAAGAAAAATAGCCGTCGTTCAAATCGCGCAAACTATAGAAAGTAAACGATTACACAAGGTACAAGATAAGGCAAGGTGAAGGCTAAATCGACGATACGATGGCGTGTCGAGATCAAATGTTTGTCTATTCACAGTTGCACGAGCCTCAGTCGTCATAGCGAACGTTTTTATTATTCCAATAAACAGTCACCCCCACATCGGTAACCCTCCTTGTACAGTACACACTGCGAATGCTAAATTACTTACATTGATTTTTGGAAAAAGACTCGCCTCGGGTAAAGTATTAGGGGGTTAGGGCATGGTGAATAACATGCTTGTTTTGGTGCATTTGTGCAATGAGTGAAAGAGGGAAATGAATTTTATAATCATAGTGAAAATATGATAGTAATGCAATAGATAGAATAGATATAAAGAGGCCATTATAGAACTCAAGTATTTTTGTAATCTAAGAGTGACTGATTCATGTAGAGGCGGTTGAGCTACAAAATATATGTATGAGCAAGGAGCATTTTTGTAAGTTTCGCCCCTGACTGGATAAAAATGACTTGCCAATTTTATTGATAAGCTTAAAACTTGAGAACGGGTGCACTCTATGTTGCAAGATTGTTTTATATTCGTGATTTACAAGGTTTGTATGAGATATTGTTCCCCAAATCCAGGAAAAAACGTCACCTGACTGACACAAGCAGCTAGTTTATGAAAAATTTGGCGTGCAATTAGCATTTTCTTTGTATTTTCCTTCATCATACAAAATTGATACATTGCCCAGCGTTGATAAACTCAGTACAACAGGATAGTATGTGCAAAAACACATACTATCCTGTTGTACTGACGTTGTCTGGATAAAAACGCCGGAAGTGATAAGACCCCTTGTGCTTAATGCCCATGTATAAATTCTGGTGACGTTTGTTAATGCCTATATACCTAATACGATTTAAGCACGTTAAAGTTGTAAATAAGTGTTATTATAAGCTCTTGTTATTGTGAGTTTTATTGCATGTTATCATCGGAATAAAAACTGTAGATACTAACAATAAATGAAGCTTGAAATATGTTTATTATGTTGGTTTTTTGTTTTTGTATGAATGGATATGATACATCCTACCCTACCCAAAGAAATCCAAAGTACAGCCGACAAAGTAGATATGGTAGCACTTTTACTTATAAATTTAGGTACCTATATGTAAAGGTGCAACTGTATCACTTTTGTCGACTGTACGTGAGACGTAAATGCTAGTACCTACATCTTTCTTGTGAGCCCGAAGTTTCGAATGTACGTATGATGGTAACCCCCAGAAGCACAATAGCAAGAATATGAAGTTATAAATTTTATATTTTTTGCTGTTATTATTGAATGCATCAGAATAAATTCATGCTAGTATCAAAGACGTAATTTTGAAGAAAAATAAACCCATTCATATTCAAAGTCTCTACATACGTATGTGTACTTTGTAAACATGGGCATTGTCAAAGTAAGTTGAAGCAGGTGCTAATAAATGTTAATATAAAATAAATACATAAAATATAACATAGTGAACCTCTAAAGCTGCAAGTTGAAAGTCATTATGACCTTGAAACTTAATACGAACATATGTGTATATTGAAATTGATAAGCATATTATTTTTATCTGATAACATTGTATTTGATCGCGTGTTCAATTTAATTGCCGCCACTACAACAATTAAACTGAATTAGAGTTTTTCTTTTATTCATACTAATTTCAACGACTCTCTATTTAATAACATAATTATACAATTACAGAATACTAATATAAATAAGAACAACATAAAAATATCAAAATTACCTGAAAGTTTATAGAACCGAAGCGTTAAAGTCAAGTCTATTGACTTAACAACGATATCAAACTCCGTGCACAGGAAACAAACAAACAAGTGCACAATTGTTCACAGTGAAGTTACAAGTAGTAAACTGAACTTGCAAATAAAGTGTTTATCGTATACACGTCAATATCCGAGACGGGCGCGGATGGAACTACCAAATAAACGGAGCCGTGCCGACGACCGACGAGGGGCGCGGCGCGGCTACGGCGCGTCACCATGTGGAGCCGATGATAAAAACCCAACAATACACATGTGCCTTTCTCTATCATCATTTTAAAACAAGTAGAATGCAACCTCGACATGGCAAGATTATAATTGCACGCTACACACTTGAACCTGCAGCTGTGGATTTTCAATCCCAATAAAACAAGTAGGTGCTTAGAGATGGCAAGGAACTGCGAACAATCAAGACTTGATTCGATTATAACCACTATAGAACATAATCGGTTCTCGAAAGTTTCTTTGATTGTACAGGTTTATATATCATCAAACTGCAACTTTCAATTTATTTTTTGAGAATTTATTATCTTTAGTAGCTCTATGTCGAATGATCAAGACAAATTGTAAAAATTTGACAAGCATACTAATATCAGAATTACAAGACCTTTATAATTCCAATTGCATGATAATGTACTTAAAGTGGCAATATCTTGTGTTCAACAACATACTAAGCAACGATTGATTAGATGTATAAAGCTAGATAATAGACAAGATCTATGCATCTGCAATAATAGAGGAAGCAGATGTACATATTTTCAAGCACCTGTAGAATTATTCCGCAAAATTATAAAATACATTGCAGAATACAAAAAGTAAAACTTCTTGTAAAAGTAGATATTTTTGAATGAAGGTGTTAAGGACTTGCAGATAATTCAATAGTTTAACCTGTATTTGCAAGAATCGAAGGTATAAGTATTCGCGTTTCTCTATTTTCGACATTACGTTTCAAATCAATATTCCCTTACATGGAGCAAACATACAATGCAGTATGAAATAACCATCTATTACTAAGAAAGTAAGCCGTCAATTTGTTCTATACACTTCAAAACAAAAGCATTATGCTAAATAAATGGCCCAGTCGTGGGAATAAGACGCACTATAAATGAGAATATGTTCAAAACAGTGAACAGTTTGAATGTTTGAATATGTTTATGAGACTTTTAGAAAGTTTTTGCTTAGATATCCATTTTCCTAATGTGTGAAACTGATGATGCTGTTAACTTTTAAATGAAACACCACGCACAATAACGCAACTTGAAATGATATTACAGACAGGTTCAATAACTTCGTTAGCTCTGTTAACTAGAATCAAAGTTAAAACATTTCTACTTTCCTGTCCAAGTCTATTAAATTGTTCAGACGGCAATATCCTGTCCAGTCGAACCTACGCAAATACGTTCACCGATAATTACATTTTCCTCGCCTATCACGGCCATCAAGGGAACGGTATGACACGATTGAATTTGTATCCCGACTTTTAGTTGATTGATCTCGGTAATGAGCGGCAATGCAAACCACCGGTGAGGCAGCTGTTGCTTGAAATCAATCGCAAATAGCTTTCCAATCATCGGCAATGATTGGAAAAATACAATAATTTCACAAACAACTTAGCGCAACAATACAAAATGTGTTCACGATTTCAAAAAATCTCATAAAATACTTTATTGGAGTGAAATACTTAACTGTTAAACTATCAAGTAATGGTCAGTGAGGTACTAAATGAAGTTTCATGGGCAGTTTTAATAGCAATCTGGGTCACAACGTTTACACGAGACTATTTATCAAAGCAGATAATTTTCCTTTGAACTCTTGGGAGTGATTAATGCCCTTGACCGGTGCAAGCGGCCATATGGTGTATGTTGTATGCGTTTTGAATCTTTACTGGTGAGACCAGTACCGTAGATGGCAACTCGTGATCATCAGAATGACCTTGCGGGTACGTGAAGTGTTAAACCGGACAGTAAATAAGGTCAGGTATTTCGATGAGAGCAACTTTAGAATTGCCAAAAGAGTAATATTCTTTCTATGAGGTTAAACGTGCGAGTCATTCCAGAAGGATTTTTCTATAGAATATAAATGTCATTGCTAAGCTGAAATAACCTTTCAACGTCTAAGTGATGATTCGCCATTTTGCAGGAATGTACTTAGTTGTAAAAACAGTTGCTTTTTAATAGAAAAGTGCAGTTGCACATGTACATACTTAATTATGTCGTAAGAGGAGCCGCATTCGATAACAGTAATTACGGCAAGCTAATTAACTGCCCCACCTTACATAACGGTGAACATCTGTGTTAATAGAACGTTTTGTATTTTATATACGACGCATTCTAAGACCAGCCAACGATGTTATTACATTATTTATTAATAGCTTCGAATGCTATATAATGATAATAATTTACAGGGGACGCTAATAGCTCCGGTCCCCGTCGGGTCCTAACAATATTTAGACCTTTTAACTGGTCTTATTGCAAATATCATTACTGTAATATCATATTCAGATGCTTCATTAATATTAATGTATTGTGTATCAGAACATTATATCTGATTTTAGAATATAGTAACGTATAACCCCATGATTCATAAGAAATGTTAAGTGAGTTTTGGCCTTAGAAAGTCAAGTCCCTCTATTTTTGACATGCTCAAATAAGACAAAACGACTAAACAAGTACATTTTAAAAGTAGGATGTTTATTTTATTTATGAATAAGTTAGATATTAAATAGTAAAAATAAAGTTACACATCTTTGTAACGGAACTGTGATTTACATTAACATTTCATTCTGAATAACTAACTCAATACTTTTTGTATTATTTAATAAAAGTCTTTGAATCAAAAAACATTATATATTTAATTACATACATATATTCACGACTCCCGAAGGGGTAAGACGGGGTGCATTAATTTACACCCCAATTACGTCAGCTAACTTTTTGAGTCTACGTACCTAATAGAGGGTGAACTTATTGCCGTCAATTGGGGACTTTTATGGCATGGATGTTGTATGGAAAACGATCCAAGCCCTTGCACGGAATATCTAAGAGCTGGTATCCTTAGTTGCCACTTGCCAGTCAGATATCTTCTTCCCCTTAGCCTTCTTCCCATTATCTGGGGTCGGCTCTCCTTGTCTGCCTCCTCCATCTTTCTCTATCCTTTGCCGTTTCGGCGTGTATGTCGGATTCTTTCAGGTCTTTCTGTACCGTCGTCAACCAAGTGGCGAGGGGCCTTCCGCGGCGTCGCGTTGCCAGTCAGATATAACGGATCTAAAACTTCTACAGGACCCAAAACTTAGTAGACAACGCGTTGATGGGAGAGTCGTGACTCGTGCCTCTCGTGTTTGCTGTGCACCTGTCGTCCGATCAGTTGGACCATCAGGAAAAAAGTCCGCGTCGTCCGATCGGTGGGGCAAAGCTCTCGGACCACGCGGTCATAACGCATTCCCTGTAAATGTTTTTGTGTCGTATGTGTTCTATATATTTTCTATAAAAAATCTTGAAACGGACGCCGGGTCCGGTATGTGTTCGTGTTTTTAGATTCGTTTGGTTTTTCTTGTACGATCGTGACACACGCGAGAAGGGACAAGGCAACCTTTCTACTTCAAGCACGCAAAAAAAAAGACAATTTAATCACAATGGTCATAAATTAAAAGGATCGTAACACTATTTAGAACTTTCAAAACACATTTTACAACCTTACAAATTAACTTTCATATCTACTTGTAAGTTACTATTAGAACTATCGGGCTATTTACCATGTATTGTTTGGAGTTCCGATATTTCGGCGCTGTTGGAACTGACTGTAGTACTGGCGGTAAACGGTCAAAAAGTTTTTAGGAGTACTTTATATCGATTTACCCTCTTTCGATACCTTTAAATACCTATACTTGTAAGTTGTCACTTGTCAGTCTGTAAAACAGGATTGCCACTGGTCACTGCGAAAGTTATTGGGTTCAATAGGTACCTTTTGGATGTGAATTTAACAAACTTCAGACACTTAAGATACGAGAACATGGTACAAGTCACATGAGAATACTCTTTTTAAACCGGATACACTGCTCGGTCTCAGACGAAGTCACAATAAATGTGTAGTATAATTACACATTCTGTAATGAGTCACTACTGTACCCATGCAAGCGAAACATATACGTCGATTCGTATGGACTCAATACGACACATTATAAGCCAGAGTCACACCGGCTATACGACATTCAAGCATTGGTACAGTTGTACTGACATTGCATCCGTGTCATTGTGTGTAGTGACCTGAACGGAACTTCTGCAATCAGATCCTTGGGCAGGGTGCCGGAACGATCGCTCCACGGATATCGATTAACTTCCATCGATGTAGGTATCGATTATATTTATAGTTTGTTCACTTCACACGGGAATTCCTTGGTAGCGGAAATAAAGGGAAATTACAATGTTCTTCAAATTTTATGTCAGTAACGGTGTTTGGGTGTTCGCGTGATATGTTATACGAAGATGCGATTATACAGATCGTATTATAATTTTGGCTGGAGTCAGTATCTTGCCACTTGCCAGTATTGCTCACAAAGTTTAAGGAACTATAACCTAGATTTATACTTACCATACTGCGAATTCTCGTAAATAGAAACAGTTTTACTCTTAGGGAAAAGGAAAGGGTTCTTCGTAGCTTCCTAAGGTTTTGAATTAAGTACAAACTTAATTAACTTCAAGTGTAAGATAACAAAATATATTCTACGACATAATATACGGCGCTATCTAGACTAGACCCAAAGTAAGAATCTAGAATTCAGAAAATACGATACGTTATTTGAAATATGTATAGCTATGTATATAGAAACACCCAGAGTACCCAGACCATATATACTTTAATATGCAAATACCATATCAGATGTAAATATACTAATTCATGCATACAAATATTTACAATGGGCGGGCACCGAACCCGTGACCTCTGAATAATCGAACGCTTTACCGCTACACCAAAGCTCGTCATTCAAATACCGATAAATAAATTTGGTCTACGTGAACAGAAATATAATGATAACTTATCGAAATGTGATTATATGGATAGGGTCAATCAAAAATGATTCGTATTTACCAGTTTAACGTATATTCTTAATATCACAGTTAAAACCTGTTTAGTCAAATCTAAATTCAATTTCTTGTCAATCAAGTGATGTTTAGCCATATATTCGAAAAGACCGATATCGAAACAGTATAGTACCTAATTTCAAAGATTTATGACTATCAAATGATAGCTTGAACACAAAACATGGCTGTAAAGAATAAAATATTACTTTTTTACAGTTGCAGAAGTGATTGGCATATCTATCATTGAACTGGAGCCATATAAAACGATGGTATCGGTTTATCCTTCTAATAAATTAACTGACGATCTTTATGTGGCGAACTAAAAGCGGCAAAAAGGCGAAACTTTTGATTCCTAACATAATATCCTTGTTGTTTTCGGTTGCATCTGGTTCATTCATTCAGGTTTTCATCTTTTAACTCGGGGTAAGTTCAGTCCTTTTTTCGTATTACGAGTAAATCGGCTTTTAGAGCTTCTGTGGGAGCATACTGCTGTCTGACCTCTCAACTCGATGAGAGAGCCTGCGCCAGAGCCTCCTCCGTCAATCACTAGCTTGTAGATGATATTGGCATGACCAGAAAAATCTTGGTGTGACTCCAACACCCGTAGCCCAAACGTTTTGATAGTTTATTGACAACACGAAAAAGAAGTCAGTGGGCTTTTACTTCAGAGCCTGGAGTTTTGTTACTCCTTTTCTCATATTGATTCGGCTACTCTACTACCGCCTGACCTACCAAAAAGAGAGGAAAACTGGCACCAGAGACTCGTCCATCAATTCATAGATGTACCGGTTTGAGGTCGGCTTGTCCCCAAAAGTTTTGGTCACATACCTACACCCGAAAAAAAAGGATCAATAAGATTGCAATAAATACGAGTATATGTAAGGCAAAGGATATTTGAAAATTCAACATTTTATTTTGTTACGAGTGCCACGACCTTCAATATTGACTGACAGTGGTACTAATGGAGTGTTATATTTTGTTGTATTGGTACACAAAATGGTTAATTAAGGCCAACAATGGTTACATAAGCAACCCTTTTGTGAAGCGCTCCGTAGCCTCGAGAGTTCTCGACGACAATGTCAGGCTACTAGTACTAGGTAGTGAAGAAGCCTCTTGTGTGCGACTTTGTATTTAAATAATGTTTCGTGGTAACGCTGTAATGGGACTCGATTACAGTATGTAAATTAAGAGTTTTGAGTAACTAACTTATTACGTACTGTCGCGCTCAGAAGTGGCTTAATTTAATACATTACAAAGGTAACCACATTAGCTACTGATGATGATCATCATCTGAGCATTATTCTAGTTGCATTGGAGCCAGGGGTCCCCTAACACATAATCCTCGTTTGGATTTCACTGTTTCTATGAAAGCGATGAAATCCTATCATATAATATGTACCCTATTATAAGGCCCGTATTCTAGAATGGCAATTTGTCTATACAATCTGTCCTCAGATAAATCGAGATTTAGGACAAGTTTTATTCTAGAATACAGCACAAGGACCTACTCAGTATTCGTTAAGTCAAATGCTTAAATATCGAGGATTTTTTAGCTTTATAAATACCTACCAGCACCACACTTGGCAAGTCATGAAAATATGAGTTACATATCATTTACATCGGGCCTTCAATTCTCTTCAAAAGTTTTTGTACATTTTCTCAACAAAACAAGAATATCTAAAAGGGTAGGGCTTACAGACACGAGATCTAATAATATCTCCCGCTCTCGTCGCATGCCTAGCGTGCCGATCCTGAAGTCCCACTAGCAAGTGTGTTAAAATTTATGCTGCGAATGAAAAAGTTCCCTTATAATTATTTTAATTAGGCATGTAACAGCTCACAGTGCCGTCAGAAGTTTCCTGCTAACTTCACTATTTAATTTAGTTTCGCAATGCTCAGTTTTAACTTGAAATTTTAACTATATTCTGAATTCTGATATGAATAATGTAACGATGTTTATAATATAATAGACCTAATGATGAGTCTAAGAGATTGACTGATAACGGTCATGGCGACCATATACAATATGGATACGACATATAGGCAATAATTGAAACCATATACTTGGTACCCCCTAAGCTTCAAGCAGGAAAAGTTTGAACAAAATTGGTCCAGTATTAAGGGCAGAAACTAGAGTTTTAATTTTATAGAATTTGAACAACTTTGAGCACTCTGTAGAATCGCATGTTGCCGTTTAGCTGTTCAAGTAAGTTACCTACTATACCTATTGCTGTGTGTGTGTGTGAAGTTGTTGTGTGTGTGTGTGAAGGTGTGTGCGTATTTATTAATGACTTATGACACAGTCAATGACTTTAAAGCAATGGATGAAACTATTTAATGACTTATACAAGTGGTTGCATTTTCTACATTTATTTTAATAATTATTTTGTTAGAAAATTTCGGATTTTATAAATCAGGGAATTTAAGTTTAAATTTAATTTGGTTCTATTCCTACGGACCAGGATGCTTCGCGGTTTCAGTATTTGCCTATATGTCGTATCCATATTGTATAGGTAGGTCTAGTGACTACCAAATATAGCCTATGTCCTTTCCCAAGGTCTAATTTATCTCTTTACCAAATTTCATCAAAATCGGTTCAGTGGTTTAGGTGTGAAAGCGTAACAGACAAAGCTACTTTCATATTTATAATATTACTAGCTGTTGCCCGCGGCTCCGCCCGCGTGGAATTCGGATTCCGTACAAACTTTTCTTTCGTGCTAAAATTGCCTCGGATACCATCCCCGTCAGCCATCAGGAGCGCCATGTGGAATTCGGACCTACTAAACAGCATGCCGTCGCGGGTCTTCAGTTGCTGGAGTGTAAAATTGCCTAGGGCATTTTCCGCACCCCCCGGCTGACCCTGGGCCTTCTACAATTTTAAGATGGCCCTCTCAGAAGTGGGAAGCACGATGTCCCATCGAATTCCGGAAAGGGAGGAGACGGGTGTGAAGGGATGACAGGAGGCCGGACCTATAATCCTCACGTCCGCGCTCGGTGACCAGCCCTTCCCTTTTCTGCTCTCTACTGGGCCTCCTCGTAGTCAGAGGGACATGTGGGAAGCCTTTGAGCAGCCCTCTATAGAGCTGCTCCCGTTGCTGTATGTATTTGCCGTAGGCGGTAGCGCCTCCCCTGGGTGAGGGGCGTTAATGCCTCCGTTACCCAGGATGCATCACATGGAGGTTCCAATCCCGCATTCGGATCCCGTTACCGTTGCATCTTGTGTTCAGCTGACCTTCCCTGTCTTCGCTCGTGAAATACTTCGAACACCCGTGGTTGCACCCTTTTAGCCCATGCCCGTAATAATAATTAGTTTTCAAATAATGTATGGTAATTTACCGGATTTATTGACATTATAATTTCGTAATATCTTTTGAATAGAACATCCGATTTCAATAATTCAAAAAGTAATCAACAGGTATTGAAACAATCTTAAATACCAAACGATTTATTTAGATAAGAATTAATATAAAGGTATAGATTCCGTGGTCTGACTTTGATCGGCATTTCGGCTTGAATTTATATCGTCGCGCGTTACTTTCATACTGCAATAGTTTTTAAAATATTCATTATAATTATACAGTGTAAAGGGCAATTTTGATCTACATTAAATGTACAATGTATCTAACGTATTTAGTCAGATAAGGCTTAACACTATATTGTTAAAAATAGCTTCGAAAATGACACATATTTTTTTTATAATTTGTAAAAGATAAAAATGGTTATTGTGAGCTACCCTTATTAGATAGACATATGCTGTCGCGGACTTTTATGTAGACCTTTTTAAGTTATACATTTCTACAGTACATTATTTTGTTCTATCTTCAATAGTTTTCGCAGCGTACGCGATGTAAGGAATTTTTTAGGTCATTTTTTTACACCTTGGGTTACATTATTGAAGTTTTATCCAGGTTCCCTATTTTTTTGAAAATTAATTATAGCCTATGTTAGTCAGTGTTAGTGCAGCTTTCTAATGGTAAAAGAATTTTTGAAATCGGTACAGTAGTTCTTGAGTTTACTCGAATACAAAAATACAAATCTAATATTAGTAAAGAATGTATGGAAATCTGCCCGATTTATTGACATTTATGCTCACTGCTCCGCTCCCTTTAGTAGTAGCGTGATGTTATATAGCCTATGTTACTCCCAAATAGTGTAGCTTTCTATAGGTGAAAGAATTATTGAAATCGGTCCAGTAGTTTCGGAGCCTATTCGTTACAAACAAAAAAACAAACAAACAAACAAACAAACAAATCTTTCCTCTTTATAATATTAGTATAGACTAGCTGTCTCGGCGAACTTCGTACCGCCATATTTTCCACCCGCGTGCAATTCCGTTCCCATTCCTGTTCCCGTTCCCATTCCCATTACTATTCCTATTCTCATTCCCATTCCCATTCCTACTACTACCTACTACTACTAAATACTAATCCCGTAACGTAAACATAAACTTCTCTCACATCTCACATAATAGAAAAAGTTTGTATGAGAAAAAGAAAAGTTACTTTCTGAAATTTTCTGTACAACTGTTTTATTATTTTTTTTCGTAAGAACCTTCTCCCGATAATAACAAACACAACAAAAAAAGAATTAGTGAAATCGGTAGAGCCGTTGGTGAGTTATGCGCTTACCAACACATTTTGCGATTCATTTTTATATTATAGATTATGGATTAGACAGACTATTATTTTGTCTTAATTAGAACAGTGGTTTGTTGTACTGGTTTGTAAAACAAATTGCTTCAACAGTGTTGTAGATTTTGTTTTAGTAGTGTTAGTTGTGCTGTCACTATGTTTTAGTAGGACAAACAAATACGGGAACTAATAAAATATGAACGTTACGAGACGTCGGATACGAGGATTAAGCTCCAACCGATATTTCATTTCAGCATGTTTGGACTAGACTTTAAAAACTCCATGTTGAAAGCGGCCATGTTTCCGCATACCGCTCTATATTGAAAAGAGTCGTGTTATGAGATGATTTACAACTGGATTAAAAATTTCAAATAGTCATTTGCCGTGACGTAAAATATAGGCCGGTATAAAATTCAAGCTTTATAAGAATAAGAAAGAGAAAATATAGGAATTTATTAATAGTTTATCCAGAAATATGACATATCTGATTTTGAAATACAGATACAAGAATATAAGATGCGTATGTTTGCATCTAAAATACTTTTTTAAATCTTTATTTGGTTGTATGTTGTATTTGTATCGTACCTTGTATTGAGATAGGTAGGTACTTTCTCAATTCTACTTAACTCCTTTATTCAGCTGCGAGCGAGTGACAGAAGCTGTTATCTGTTTTGCAAAACTTTGGAAAGCAAAATAGCGCCTTGTTGACGATAATACGCACGCCTCCTACTGCGAAGGACCAAAAATGGACTGTGGATGTTGAACAGTAATAAAAGTTTGCCACTTCCTTCAGTAACTACTTGTAAGCAAAGGTGCCAAAAGCCTAAAGCAATAAATAGGTAAGTACCTACATAAAAAGAAACAGTACCTAAAGGATAAAAGTCCATGTTAAATATTGATAAATTATTACTTAAAATACTATTTCTGATGATGTGTGATGATAAGATAATAAAGTTTTTTTTAAACCCTGAGAGTAAGGAAATGAAAACGAGCAGCGTGCTATAGACAGTGCCTAACCAATTGTGCGCTGTACATATTTTATCCGCAGCTATCGTCTAATCTAAACTGATCAAAACGAACATAAAAGTCAGTTACGGATTTGGAAACCGCTTTTAATACCCTATCAAACGAGAGCACAGACCCATTACTCGATCTAGTAGACCACAGCTCTATAATAACTAAATAAATTGGTAAACTTGTTCAGTAATGGGATAATGGCTGTTGACCACGGTGCGGCGCGGCGCGGCGGTCGGGTGAAGGCCGGTCTCCCAGCGACTACATAAATACACATCTAACTTATGATTCGCTAAACAACCACTTCCGTCGGCGAGCGTGTTATATTGGGAACTGGGCTCATTGACAGCGAGTAGCGGGGATTATATGTCAGCGAGGGAAATAAAACCTTCAAACGCACAGCAGCCATGGTCGCGTGGCCGAAAGGTGCCGAAACGTCGAACTAAATGTAAATAATAGAGTCCCTTAAAAAGTAGTTTTATTCCAATGAGTGATATTCGCGTAAACTTCCGGCATACAGTATCATTTGGATAGCAAAGTTAATGAATATTAGCAGTCCCATCCAGAGAACCGATCTTTCTTGCCCGAAAGATTTTCGAGAGTGTATCATGGCAGGCATTGCATTGAGAGTGCATTTACAACGGGAAGAGCCTGACACTAGCGATATGTGAATATGATCATGAAATTGCAGTAGAAAGGTTTAACAGTCAGTCAGCCGCAGATATCCGCTCATTCACCCGCTTGCAGTGGTACAAACTATTGCCGACCACACGCGAATGTCGATTCATTACAAACGCTTAGCAGATATTACACATTTATGGGCGCGTAAATCGCCACGTGCAAATACATTTGTTTACTATTTAACTGACCGTGAGTAAATCCGGCTTACAGCTTGATAATATCCGAAGTATTCGCCGAATACCCGTGTACATACTATCAGAACATTAACTTTACAGAAAAAATAAAATACAGAAAGTGAAACTCTACATTTTTGCATTTCCACTTTACGCGAATTCAACTTGATAGTCCGAAAAGACCTTTAATAAATCTTTCTTCCCCGTATTATTTTTTGAGAAACAATGTACCTATGTATAAAGAAAAGAGTGCAGATGAATAAGGACCCATATTTTTCGCTATTCCTAATGATTTCAGGCCCACTTAATGATGCACCCTGTATAACGTAACTAACGTAGTCTCGTTAGGAGAAGCGATGTTGATAATAAGATGGACATTTTAATAGAAGAATAACCTAATATTATTTCAGATAATACATTACACTAGGATAGTGTACGTGAAAAGGATTGCCAGAAAAAGGGAGTGACATAATGTGATATTTCAAGGATTTATACGTAGCAGTCAGCTTACCATGAATAGGGTCGTTTGTTTGTTTGTTTATCACTATAGTAATAAACTTGCAAACATCATTCGTTGAAGTATCGAGTGCAGGGTTTCAGCGCGTGATATTTTGGTCACTGTTAGCACTCAGCAATTAACTGTTACAAAGTCTGTCAAGAGCCTAAAGGTTCAATACTCTCTAACATCAATTAAATTTAAATCCAACTGATTTTTAATCAAATAATTAATGAGTTTATATATAAAAATGATGTATTCGTTTGCACAATAACAGGAAAACCGTTTGTTTCTATGACGTTATTTCATAAATAAGTAGGTACTTTATTATAATCATAAACACAAGTAGCTGCACAACATAGCTAGCTCATAAATGCCTGGCATTCAATAAATTTGATGACATTATGTTAAAAGTTCCATTGTACTGGGTGGCGCAAAAGTAGTGGCACTAAAGAAAATACCTTTATTTTTTTTATATGAAATTTTCTGTCATTCTGTTGTTGAAAATTGTGTAGTGAACAAATGTAAAATACACTGAAAATAAACATGGACCGTTTTACTCCCCAAGAACGTGGAATAATTGTGTCAAACGCTTTTCCAGGCCGAGTTATCTCTCGTTTTGGCGATTTGCCTTGGCCTGCAAGATCACCCGATCTGACCAGTCCAGACTTCTTTCTTTGGGGTTTTTTGAAATCTCGGGTGTATGTGAACAAGCCACAGACTCTCGCAGCTCTAAAAGAAAACATTCGTCAAGAAATAACGAACATATCGCAGGAAGTGTTACGGCAAGTTATGCAAAATGTCATAAATAGGGCTCAAATGTGTATCAACTCTGGAGGTCACCATTTAAAAGACATCATCTTTAAATCCTAATGGTACGAAATTTAATGGTACAAATATACATTTAAAAAAACCTAAATCTAGTTTTCTAATTTAGAAAAAATGTTATAGCCGAACCAAATAGGGTCTTTACTTTTGCGCCACCCAGTATATTGCAGAGTTCTCGATGAAGTACCTATTACTTCATCGAGAACTCTGCCGCAAATTTTAGATGCATTACGTAAGAGAAAAGGGTTTCAAGACATTAGAAGGAATTTTCTGAATGTTTCCGTTTGTATGTGTTGGGAATAAGTGAGTGATGATTTGATGAGTATAGAGATTACGAAAGCGTTAAAAACAATGAACAGAATAAGAGCATGTAGCAAAGTAACTGGGTGTGTAACTGAAGAGTTATTGGTAGTAACAGATGTTAGGAAAATGTTGGGCAGAGTTCCGAAAGAAAACTATCACTGAATAAGCCAAGGCAAACAGCCCTTATAACGTAGCACATATCTAACCAACAAGGTTATTGCCAAGGTTGAAGAAATAATCACCGGACTCTAATTTTTTTTTTGTATTTTTTTTACCACATTTCTACACATATGGAAAATTCAAACAATAGAGTTTTTAAATGAACAGAAACAATACAAATGCATTTGTAAGTAGTTTTGTCACTCAATCATGACAACATCGGCATATCATGGAATAGAATGACGAATGAATTTGACGTTTTTGACATTCGTTGACGCCATATACGTCAAATCCCATACATTTGGCATTCCATTCTACAAAGCGCCGGCCGACGAATTGCCACTTATGTCTGGAGGGGCAGAAACCGCATAGAAATTATAAATACCGTGAATGATGACTGGAGTAAGACTGTAAGTTGTAGCATAGATAATAAAATTCTTATACTTAGTTGTAGCGATACGTACCTAGGTACATCGGTTAGTACCAGTTACTTACGGAAACATCTCAGCTATTATAAAAAGTTTCCTTCAATGTCAGGAACTGAAGTGCTTTTTCTCTCTTAGTGAAGGATTCGTTCATTTAGTTCCTGCGGTGACGTGCAGGCAGAGCATTCCGGCTCTTGATCCTAAACCTATATATCTATAATATCCTATAACGAATTGGCTTCATTTTGGAGATCGATCAGTTACAGTTAATGTTATTTGTGTTTAGCAATTTCGACGATATGGTGGCATATACGAGTCCTATCCTAGATCTGGAAACGACGACCATCTAAATATTAGTACATACTGGCAAATACATTTTATATTAGGTAATTTTTTTGTGTTGCTTGTCCGTTTTTAAGCTGTGAAACGGAATGACCGATTTAGATATTGTTTGTAGATAAGGATTCAGTTAGTCTAGACTGGTGCGACATCACTTTCGGTTTCTTGCGGGCAACTAAATCGTATAATAAATAAATAAATATTAAAAAACGGTGCATATTTACTAAAGAGAATGTAAAGTAATAATGTTTCGGATGTTTTAGAACATTTTATTCCTAATGACTAATTTCTTTACCGGTTTTTTGCAAACATAATCAGTATATTACGTTATTTTGTTGAAAGATGTAAAGTAAATATAATATGTTCCGGCGTAAAAAATACTTGAGTGAGATGTATTTTACAAAGCTAAAATAGTTGACAGATAAGGCACGCATGAAGGGGAAAGATCTAAGGCAAGTATCTAATTTGTTTTCTTATCAATATTACAATTTTAGGACAGCCTCTGTGGCGCAGCGGTAGTGAACGCGGCTGCTACGCAAGAGGCGCGGATTCGATCCGCGCTTAGTGCAAATATTTGTATACATGAAATATGGGTATTTGCATTGGTCTGGTCCCGGTTGCCATGCGAAGAATATCGAGGTCCAGTGAAATCCGTAGTTAGACTGGTAAAGCGGACCAGGCGGCGCGCCTTACGCTAAGAAGAAGAAGAATTACAATTTTTAGTCTTACCAACCTTACCTATTGTATTTGTTACTTTATAGAACCCGCTCTGTCAATTTATAAAAAATACAATTTCGTATATTATTAACTTAGTTACATATAATTAGTTAAAATTAATTATTCATCATTCATTTCACTTATGGGTACCTCACCTACTTCTAAACTGGACAGCATTCAAAATTCGCATCGGGCCGAAAGTAATCAGATGGTAGTTCCATGTTTATTGCGCTAAATGTGTACAGGAACATTGCTGAAATGTTCCTGTAACCTATCCTGGTTTATTAAATTATATTAAAAGGCTAAATCATAAGCAGTTCACCTGGCAGAGCCATTGAGATTTATTATTAAATAATATCTCAATGGGCAGAGAGCATCTCAACTATTGAGTCGCGGGTTTTGAGACCCATATAAAGTATTAAAGTTTTGATGACATTAATAGACCTCATACACCCAAGATATAATAGATTACAGATCGGACATTAACGTATACCACGCGAGAAAAGAAATGGGGAGTTTGTATAAAGATAAATTCCAGATGCATGTATTGCGTCAGAGTTCTAACAAAAGTTGAATGAACGAAGAAGTGTTTTACTAGGATAGGAACTCTTCTCACTTTAGAAAACAATTAGTATTATGTAAATAGTATGAGTAGTTAGTTATTAAATGATGATAGCGTAAAGGATAGAAAGGCCTTGCAATTAAATGATTTTTATTGCGGATCCCCTCTATACGTCTAGCTTAGTCGCAATGTCCGTTAGAAATTACAGTGGAAATATTAAATAACGTCTTTATAAATATTCCCCTTTATAATATAGTAAGTGAAAGTACCACCACTTGCTACAAATACAGAGTAACGGAATATAATATGAAGATACCTAATACTCATTCATTTAATTTAACTACAAAAGTATGGAGATTTTTTGACAGTCTCTTTCGAAGGCAGTGGAATGATAATGATAACATAGTATAAAATAAAGTCACTTTTAGGCCATAATACTGTTTCTAAGCTAACTTTTTATGTTACACACAACGGATTTTGATACGGTTTTCTTTTTAATTTAGAAATTTTACGGAGAGCTGCTACCCGCGCCTTTAACCGTGAAATACTGACCCCGTTTTCGCGACCCGCAGGATCCCTTTTCCAAGATAAAAGGACTTGACGCTATTCCAGATTACAATATTAACTTTGTGTCAAATTACAAATCTATCTATCCACCTATAATTTTTTCATTCATTCGCTCATCCAAACCTTCATATTAACAATATGTACATACGGCCAAGGAAATAAGTTTAAACCTTTACAAGGGGCAGATATACATTTTCCTGTCGTGTGTACTTATTGTAGGTAGGTATCTAAGGTTCGTCGTTAATAAGCTTCTGAAAACCGTCAAATTAAGTTGCATCCCTTCGAAAACGTGGAGGGTAGCTAGTTTGATAATAATAACTAAAATACCGTTAACATATAGCATTACCTTTTAATGAATTGATTACACAAAACAGACACTCAACAACTGAACATAATAACATCAACACCAACAGTTACGATCAAAAGTGTATTTAGTTATTGATAAACCACAACTATGATGAACATAACACATGGGAAGAAAAAATCCATTTCATGACACCAGAAATAGATGGGCAGCAGCTGTGTCAAGAGCACGTGTTTTTTGTAAACAGGGCACTGCACACGTGTGACCCCAGATTAAACATTAACGAGAAAACTGGTCGCCGAAACTCCTGTACACAATTTGATAGATACAACTTTTCCCGCAGTGGGATTTAGGTGTGTAAAGTTTTACGAACAAGGGGCGATGAAATTGTGTACGTCGACAGTGTTTTAATCACTTTATGTGGAACTGTTTAATTAAAATGCGAAATGGGAATGTTTTACTTAACCCGTTTTTGCATTTATGGCGACGAAAAGGAAGTTGGTTATAAACAAGAGTGGTTTCCTATCACTGGGCTTCAATGGCTTGGGTTAGAATTTTTAACAATTTATTTAACTGATTCTGATCCCGTTCATCGCTAATAAATAATAGCCTGTGTTATTCTGATGCTATAAGCTATATTATTGTTCCTTTTAGAAAAAAAATACTTTTAGATTTTTAATGAAACTTTTAAGTTTCGAATGGAGGTTTCAAAACGTTTAGCGGCCTCAGCGACATTGACATATTAATATCTCTTCGCTTATGTCGTGATGTTGAGGCTGCAGGAAAATTTAACATCGCTACATTCCTCGTGAACTCACTTTAAAATAGAAGTGAATTTGTGTAGATTGTTGCCGGAAAATGTTAGTAAGGTTTATGTTAATGCGACAGTAGATGAAACGTGAACTTATAGTTGACATAAATATAACGGAGATCCTACTAATATTATGAATTTGAAAGTCTTTGAAAGATGTTTAGATGTTTGGTTATTTGTTATTATTATTATTTGTTACTCAATCACGCTCAAATGTTTGAAAGTTGGTACAAGTATAGATTTTTTTATACTTATGATATAGGAACTGGAATGGGATCCACGGGATCAGGATGGGATCGGGATGCCGCGCAGCCGAAGCTGCGGGCATAAGCTAGTATTATTAAAATCATCTGCTCATTTTTAAGTGACGCAAAATTTATTTCTTCTGACGCAAATATCAATCAAAATCATTCAATTTAAGGACGATGACCCTCTCTGGCAGGAAGCCACTTCACCGCAGGTTACTACTCTGTCTATTATTGCAGTATTGGCTGGACGGACTACTGCAGAGATATAAAACCTACCTAGGTATACGGAGGCAGTATATTGCTCATTTACCTCCTACATGGATGATATAGACACACGGAGAAAAAAATCTCGTTATACTTACTAAAATTCTGTTTGACTTAACAATATTTCTCGTTCTTTTTGTGACAGCGAGAATAATTTAGTAACGATTACAATATAATAATTCTAGTTGTCAGAACTAGTGATGGCTGTTATCCCAATAAAACAGTTTAGTAGAGATTACCAGAATAATCAGTACCTAATATTTAATTTCTTGTGATGTGAACAATATTGTTTTGTAGTATCTACAATAAGCAGATTAACGTTTACTGAATTATTTAGTAACTGTTAAGTAAGTACATGCTATTCCTACTATCTGTTTTTGTAATGAGTACTATTATTAGTGTAAAGTGTACTATATTTTATTGTAACGATAACTGTACCTTTTGTGATGATTACTGTTCACATTGTTATGTGCAATATGAATTATTGTTGTATGTACTATCTATTATTGTGATGGGTACTACCCAATTTTGTTATAGGTACTATTTGTTGTGTACTATATATGATTGCAATTATTACTAAACAATTAGGCTGCCATTCCACCAGAGATGTGCTATGTTGCTAAGTTTCCAGCCGACCAATAGGATCACTCCATTTTCGCGTCATTTTCATAGCTGACAAATGACGCGATAAAGAAGCGATCTTATTGGTCGGCTGGAAAATTTCCAACGTAGCAAGTCCCTGGTAGAATGGCAGCCTAAGTATGTAGTTTTTTCAATAAGGGTTGATCCTGGCTCGTCAGCATGGAACAGCATTTTCCTGCCGACGAGTCTGTTCCAACCATTATTATTACAAACTACATACAAATTAAATAGTAATACTTACAATATCTATGGTAGAGGTAGTGGAACAAGAATAATAAATACTATTGAAATTTAAACATATATTTATATAATTTCTTTAGGAAAAAGCAACTTGATTTGCTGAGCATAATCCATCAATACTTTAGAGTCTATTCGTTTTCCGGGGTCCGCATCCAGGAGATGTTTTATTATCAAATTGCTTATTTTACGTCGGTGGTTACTAGTCAGCAGTCCATTTTCGTTGTGAGCATTAATTATTGATTTTCCTTCTGCTGTACTCATAAGTAGTTCTTCCAGGTGCTGTAAGCAAACATATTTCTTTACATAATATATAAATAAAACCTGTTATGTAGTAAAAATAACCAGCCAAATGAGAGTTCTCTACTACTAACCGTTGTTGCCGGTGGGGCTTGTGTGTTACTGCAACCTGGTGCTGGTGATGATCTACTCGGTGATGATGTTGCTTTTGGAGCAGATGAGAAGTAAAAAAAAAAATTGCCCTGTCTCCTATGGGGCCAATCAGTTCTTTGGCAAGAGTTGCGTCTAAGAGACTCAGACAGTTAATGTCTATTTTAATAGCTGAAACAACAAACCGGTCGGTTAGTAGGCAATAAGTAGGCATGTAGAAAGTTTTAGTAAGTACCTAACTATCAAAAAGCGTAAAGGTGTCTGGGTACACAGGTATCGCAAAACAAAAGCGCTCTTAAATAGGTCAGCTAGTTCAAAAGACCGAATTATTAGGTACCTAACTACCTACTTAAATAAGGTAGGTATCTACCTATACCATGAACATGCACATCCATCCATACAAAAGCTGATGACGACGATATAACGGCTGCCCACTGGCCACGCAGCGGTGCCGCCCCAAGGTGGAAGCGCAGCGAGGATCAGCGCCAGGCGCGAACTACGTTCGTGGGTGAAGTGACAGGTGCCCCGGGGCGCCGCGCGCCGCCGGTCGCCCATTTCTTTCATAATCTACTTTAATGTAGGTAGTGCCATCCATCGACCGAAAGTCCATAATGTGTATCCCGCGCCTTAGGTATCAGAATCACCCGCAACAACGTAGGTAGGTGTTGTCATGTCACACCTAACTATGTAAGTAGTAGGTATCTACCAAATTTTGAGATACGACGATCTTACTCAACTAAAACAGTACGCCCTTACTTCGATGGAAAGTGCGTCCCCGTTGCTACCCTTCCGTAGGTACCACTTATGTACTTACTAAGTGTACTTTGTTGGGACGCGCTTCCCAGTCACTATTTCGAAGATTGATCTAGCTTTGTTTATCAAATCACACAGGACAGGACTTCCAAAACAACCACTGTCCACGACCTACCTACACAGGTATTATCACAGAGTAAGTAATATACTACGGATATTATACTAGGACAGGTAGGTACCTAATCGAATAAAATTATGGCACTGTTACTTACCACTGAATACATCTGTGTATGCTCCGAGACCCCACACCTGCAGTAGAGCTTTTACTTCTTCATCCATAGTCCATTTCACTTCAAATTCACAAAAAAAAAACAATAAAACGCACGCGCAGTCACAACGCATCCGACGAACGCTCGATGCAAACAAAAAATGGCGATTACCAACAACAAAATTCTAGTAGTAATTTGATGAGTCTTCCCCCCTCCCCCCGCGCCAATGCACCGCCGAGAGGTGCGGTGTTACTTGTACTAAACTAAATTGTAGAATCTACAGAGAGCATTGTTTATTTTACAATTTGTCTAGTAGTCATTATATTAAGCTAATAGCAGTAACTAAAATTCTGGTTATTTGTAAAGTACTATATTATTTTGTAAAGTGAACGAAAATTATTTAATGGTAACTAGAAAATGTATTAAAGATTACTATTTTATATTAGATGCAACATTTTTTGTGATTACCACTCGTTCTCGTAGTCTTGTAATTCCATTTTTTTCTCAGTGCATCAATCAAAACCATCAGGAATTTTGAGAAGCTCTAAACCTGTTCAAATAAACCAAAATAATATAAATATTGAGTTTAGAAACATTAGTAGGTACACTAAGTACTTGTTCAGTGAAAGTAGCACTAGTAGAAAGACTTGTTTAACTCGAATAAGATTGAAAATAATAACAAGCAGCTAGATTTAAGACATTTTAGAAACCAGAGAAGAATAAAATTATGTTCTAACAATATAAATTACATAACAAAATCATCAGCCATCTAAAAAACAATGACTTGTCAGGCTGCTTAACGATTTCAGTCAGTTGTTCATATGGCAACGGAAGTAATACCTTAACGGGCTCTCAATGGCAGCGATCCAAAAGTATCTACTTAAAACACGACAACTTGATTAATCGTCTAAATCGAAATACGCTCATGATCACTTGATCATTGTAGTACCATTTAACAACCAGTCGAACAGATCACACCATCATTCCACAGGAAGTGGGGAGCAGGATCTATTTTCAGACATAAACAGTACTAATTTATTAAGTCCTCCGTCTACATACACTGTATAGTACAGAGTCAGGGCATGTAGCTAAACATTAGTATAATAAAAAAGCTTTATCAAGCTCACGCACGAAAAGACACAAATGTTTCCATTATTACGCATTAGATTAATGTAATACTTTCAGTTTGTTATACAAGTTTTTGACATATTTCTTCTATGATTTATAACCTAGTACACAGGTCAATAGAGATTCATTTATAAAAATGTCTAAACGACAATGATGTAACCGTTCTTTAGCTATTAATACCCGAAATAGTATATCTATCATATGAATCACTTTCCGATCGTTCGAATATGGACTTAGGGTATTTTTTATGGCCAGGACTCTTCCTCCAAGTTCGTTGCTCCTTTGTTTTGCATCGCGATGCGACCGCGTCTGCATATTGATAGGCTATTCGTGTTTTATATTCTTTTTGTAGGGCTCAGGCAAACAATAAGATGGCGTATTGTGGGAGACCAATAAACAATAGAAACAACGTGTGATATTCCCATTGTGCACAAATATAAAATTTTAAGCTAATTTTATCCAATTAACTTGTAATAAATTACTTTCTTTTTCCGAAAAAAGAACACGAAAGACGTAAGTAATTTGTAATTTGTCCGAATGTTAATATCTAAACATTTGAAATGTCCCATTTTGACTTTGTCAAATGATTTGATGACACTAGTTTTGGTGTTAATTTCATGAAGATAATTATGTCTAAAGATGACGCATTCAGGTTAAAAGAGACATTTACGGTTTTAAAATACAATTAACGCACAAACGATGTGCCTAGTCTAAATTGCCACCTAAGCTTGTTACGCATTACATCACCGCAAAGATCACCGCGATTGGCGGTTACGAGGGCTGCATACAATAGACGTGCCGAAGGCGAAAAATAGTCGACATCCGGGAAAGTGTAGTTAACGGGGAAACGTTTCAATCGGCCAGCCGCAAAACGTCTCTATCGTCCACTAATACATCGTTATAAAAACGTATACAAGTGATAATTTCCAAATTGAACTTTGAGAGACGTGATTCAATTTTAACGTACGCGACACGTCTGCCAGTTATGTTTTATGTGCCAATCTTATGAAATGAAATGAAATATATTTATTTGCAGAAATATGGTAGGTATGGTAGGTCTTATATTTTGCAGTAGTTAACCAAAAACGGCTACGTGGTTAAACTCTACGCCGTAGAAGTAGGAGCAAGGGGAATTCCAGCTAAATCCCTGTACAACTTACTTAAAGACCTCGGATTGCCAAGAGCTTCAGTAAGCTCTTTACTAAATCGAATATCAAAAGCGGCATTGATAGGATCTTACCAAATTTGGATAGGTAGGGGGGGGAACACTACTGACGGTGGAGGTGAGCGCTGATGCATCACAAGGTGGCCACCCTAAACCTACATCTGGGTCGCAAGTCCCAGTCGCCGTCACGGTGTTCCTCTCTGTATCACGCTATGGACCCGGCGACCGCACGGTGAATCCATGGAGTGCTGAGAATCGGATCTCTTTCGCAACTATAACAATAGTGTGGATTCGTCCATAGAAGTCTTCGTGCATAGCACTAAATACAGACTAATAGACTCATAAATATCAACTATGAATAACGGTCGCGTTCTTTTGTCATAGGTAAAGGTTACTGTAAATGGTCGCTCCCATGAGAATCAACGTGAAAGGTCGTGTAACAATAACCTATATAAGTTAAGAAATGTTCGCAACAAACTTCCACAGTCGCGACGCGACAATATGGCGCCGTTGACATAGCTTTTGCGGTGTATAAAGTACAAATTATGGTGTAATACGTCATGTGAACTTTTGTGAAAAACAGTGAGGCGACCCAAAAAAGGTTTATTCATATAACACATGCGGATACCGCACAAGTAAACATATCCAAAGATGGGACGTAAACCGCTACCATTTTACGATGTTGCTTCTATTGCTAGACGATAAACATGTCTAGAAACAAGATGCTGCACAGACACACGCAAACAAATAAACGTTCTCTGCAAACCGACAGACAAGTTTAATTTTACTTTCTACTCAATAAAAAAATAGTTAAAAAAAAGGTTTTGTCTGAGTTCACTTAATTGGCAATACTTCAGTGTACTGTGAATTACGAAAGCGACAACCTATTAATCAGAGTCAAGATAATAGTAGTAAATTCACTTTTTTGGTATAGTGAGAAAATATAAACAACAGTCACTCAAATTAATATCGTTGCGACTTTCAACTGGCAAAGTTCAGACAATGAACTAAATCTACCTACAAAAGAAGAATGGAATAACTTACTATGCAGGTCCAAATAATTTATTATCAAGCTACGCTAGCGGTACAAGAACGATGGGCCAATTTATCTAAAACAAAGCACCTTATTATGATTGATTGCTGTTTTTCAATGCCAAATAAAAATTCTGAAAATAAAATATTTCACGATTCATGAACATGAATATTTCATGATTTTCACAAAATGAGTTGACGTGGTAGCTATTTAAAATCATAGAATAGAATGCTCTGAATAGATAGTGGATGTTGACGCCTTAGAAAGCATACAACAAGCCTTCAGACTCTCTGGCGACAGTTGTGTACACCAGTCACAGGGACCACTTCAATGGAATATAGGGCACCACCAACCGCGAGAACACTTCGCTACAGGAAATTGTGAGGGAAAAGCTTGGATGCGGGTTTTTTATTCGCTACCGTTGCTACAACGTGTTATATGTTGTAGACCTAGTAATTAATGGTGCATAAATGAAAATGGCCATTACGAGATGGAATATGTTTATAAATTATATTATGTCTGGGTTAGTTTATTACTGCGTTGCTTAAAAAAATAACTACGAGGTTCGTTTTCCACGATATCTGGGTCGGACTAATCTTAGTTTGTACAGATGTTTTACTGCGCTATTGCTATAAAATAATATTTCATTAAATTGATTATTTTGTTCTCTATTTAATAGTTTTTACTGAAGTTTATATAGACACGGTACACAACGGTGTGATAATGATGACGATGAATAATCAAGTTTAAATAAATGTAATTTCTTTATACATACTCTGGACCATGACATACTTGTAGTGATTTACAATGCTACACGTATTATTGCTATCGTACAATTCCACTCGAGTAATCGATTTGCAGATTACTATTATTTCCAACACCAACGAAATAATATTATATTGTTGATAGTGGAAAGGAATGTGTTTATTTGAGAGCCTTTAAAACGTAGGAAGAGAAAATGATTATGACATTTAAAGATAAAAAACATCGATAGACAAAACCTGGAAAATATCAAACCCGCAGACAGACCAAAAATAGCGGAACCCAGATTCCATGATGAAAGCTTCAGATGCGATTGGGATTAACGCTAGGATGGAGAAGAAGAAGATAAAACTTGGGAAAACAGACTTTTTATTACATAAAACGTGAGTTTTTTCAATAGCTAATGATAAAGAAGTAAAGCATTTCGAACGTCAGTCTCTAAATTTGCCTTTGTTTAGATTGGTTATTCATTTTACACGCAGAGATTATGCACATAAATATTTAACTACAGTCAACGACCTATATTAATGGTCCTATCTTACGATATAACTATATTTAGTAAGCTGACTAGCTCATAAAATCTATCAAGCATTTTGGATGCCAATAAAAAACTATCAATGCGATACCTAGACTCGGTGGGGGCCAGGAATGGCGTCATCTCTCGATTTAATCCACTAATCACTGATGAAAAGCCAGATGATAATAGATTCTCTGACATCCTTAAGGAGCATTCTGATAGTTGCTGTATTATCTTTAATTTGGTAAGTAAATAACTCGTTGGGATCTAAGTTTTAATCTAAGCCAAGTCTTACATAGTTGTTGTATCATCTTTAATTCGGTAAATAAATAACTCGTTGGGATCTAACTTTTAATTTAAGCCAAGTTTTAGATAGTTCCTATATCATCTTAAATTCGGTAAGTAAATACATAACTCGTTGAGATCTAACTTTTAATCTAAGCCAAGTCTTACAAGGTCGTCGCTCTAAAATGAACTAACGGGTTCGACGTCCGATCGCCAATGTTGAGTTCATTTACAAATTTCCTGTATACCTACACTGTGAAAATAAACAACACAACACCTCTGGACGCTATATAACACACCTGAAGATGTCTGTCTTGAAATGTTTACGAAAACGCGCTTTTCAATACCATAAAAATATACAATAAAAACTAAATAAACGAAACCTTTTCCTCTTCACTGTTCACAACATCTGAATTGGATTTCTATAGGTTCTTTGAATAACAATCTGATTGAGGAAAACCCAATAGAATGTGTAATAGTTAGGTATGTGTAGATACGAGAATATGCTAATATTCTAAAAGAAAATTCTTTTCTCATTGTTATTAGATGGGACTACTAAGATTCTTTCTACTTTTTGTACATGTGCGCGAGTCTATTGTATAGTATGTCTAGTCTATTATGTTTGTAATTATTTACCGATCCGGTTTCGTCAACAAAACACTTACTTTCGAACCGGTCTCAAAACGGGCGCCGCATGTCTACTCGCAACAAACCACGAAATAATAGATATTGCAAACCTTTTTGATTAAGCAAAAGATCGCGCCTAATCCAATTCGTAAACGGGTTTTCATCGAATTGTTACGAATTAAAAAGAAAAACCTAATCCATTAAACTATTTATAAATAGAATGAGTACTTACATGACAAATGGAGAAGAAAGTGAAGTATTAAGTCCAAATCCGGTTAGCACTTCATATAGTCACAAGGGTAGCTTGTTCGGATATTTCAGATCATGAAGTGAATGGGGGAAAACTATAAACATTAGATGAGAAGAACCACAACGCACGCGTCCTGCTTCGACGCGAGGGTGAACGTAACTGTGACTGCAGGCTTCCTCGCGAACTAGCGATGCAACCGAAAGAATTAGACTGCAACTGTTCTGTGATGACTTGGTATCGACTTCAGTCTGAGTCTTAGAACTTTTTGATAGATAATGAGTTTCAAACTTACGACCTTCTTCCAGGAATACGGCGATATGACGTTTTCCTATCTATTCTAATTTATAAACGAGTGACAAAGCATATTTTTGTATGTGAGTGTGTGTTTTTATGTGACGATTTATTGCATTTATTATCAACTTTTATGAAGATTGTTATAGCTTATCAGGAATTGCATTACTTTTGCAATGTAAGCCATGTAAGCGACTATCTTTTATTAAGTACCTACCTGCTTTGTATTTGTTTTGCTATGTGACCAAAACACTAATATGAATAAGTTTATCGACATTAAAACATTACTTGACAGGTGTAATTTATGTTGTCAAGATCGTTGCATTAATAGTGTACAAATACAATACAGGTAAGTACTTACTTTACAAAAAAAAAAGTATCTAAGACGTTTTAATGGCAGACGACGACCGTCTACGGAATTGCTGTCGACGAGACATCAAAAAGGAGTAAGCACCACTGTACCAAACTAATTTTATCCAGCATTGCGACGGAGTGTATCGAGACGTTTCGGTTCACAGTTATACTGACAAATTACAATGATGTACATTTTTTTCTCTAACTAAACCCATTATTTATTACCGGTGCAGCTGTGCAATGCAGTAGCAACCAAACAGATCAAAAGCCAGGTGCTTTCATAAAATCTAAGAAAACGTGTCTTATCACTAGTCGTGTTATACCGCCTTTGAACAATAAAATTAATAGAATTACAAAAGATATGACATGAGAAAACTTAGTTAAATCTGTCGAGCTACCAACTCGTGTGACCAGAACAAACACGTTCACCTTACGATTCTTCTTTCTCACGATTGAAATCTTACGATTGGTTAATTCGAATAAGGGAACTTATAATGGAACTACGTACTATACAGTACAAGAAAATTAGCTGAATTAAGGGATAAACCTAGAAAAAGTACCGCGCAAAACTAAGTTAAGACTGCTAGTGACCTGCCTCAACGAATTCCGAAAGAAAATTGCTACTAGGAATTATTTCTTTGTCAAATCCTAGTTTTCTTGGAGAAATAAAAAGAGTATTGAAAAAGTAAATTCCACTTTTTTATTATTATTTCGATGTTACTTGTATTGACTATAGTTATAATTCCATGTATTTTTCATGCGATTGGATAATTGTGTTTTTCCTGCTTGGTGTATTATATTATTTAAAAACATCTAAATTTTACTGAAGCAACAGAATCTTATTCTTCAAATAAGGTTTCGAATTTTAGTTTTTCTTATAAAGTACAGTCAATCTGGAGCATGTTTAATGCAATTCTCGGTTTGCTAAAGTAGGTGCATTTTATGAATTTATCCTCACGACAGTAACCAATCGCTTTTTTACGAATCTTGGTCTAGTTTTCTATCATTTACACAGACCATTTGGAAGCCGAAGTATGATATCGTCAAACTTTCATGCGGCCATGCAATTAGTGCCCCTATCTTATATAATAGAAGCATGTAAAAATAAATGGTTATTTGGTCGTATTTTCACTGTTGATCCGTAAAGTTAAAATGTTATACAGTCTGTTGGCATAATAGATAAAATAAAAAGAAATTGAGGTTATAAAGATTAAAGAAGCAGTGTTATGAAATTACTTCTGAAAGGTATAACGGGACTTGTTGTTCAAATTTTGAGGCTGCCCAAACACTACTACGGAGCACGACAACTACCAAAAGACTACGGCAGAAATCCAGAGTATTATATCTGTTTGAGGTGGCACTAATTACTTAACTTTTAAAATAATGCGGGAGTATGCAGATATGGTGTATAATACATTCAGCTAAATATTATCGACTGCACGAATCGCGCAGCGTGCAACGGTTCAAGTGGTCAGGTCGTCAACGCTGTCTGCATCGTGTGCGGTGGGTTGGCACCACATGGGACCATTAGTTGTGTGATTTACAGATTAATTTGCTCTCAGTTTCAGTGTTGGTACTTTGTTTCAATTGATTGTATTATTTTGAAGTCCTCGTGACACGGATATCTTGAGTTCGAGCTTTGTTTCTAAAATTCGCCACAAAGTTTCAAAATTAGAGTACCTATTTGTATGTATATTACTGAAATCAGTTGTTCTTCTTCTTCTATCAGCATAATCGTTATGATGATGGGGGACTCGAAGTCTTGGGATGTAATAGTCTTCAGCTGAAGACGACCATTTCAATGCACATGATTATTATTAGATTTCATGTTCTATTTCTCGGAAAAATAAATGTCTTTTTGCACGCGGCAGCATCACAGTAATAGGCTGATGATCAGTAAGTATTTTAATATACTAAACTAAAATATAAAGTGAATAAGGATAGTGAGTAACCGGGTGAGGCACACGTGGCTCACGATTGCAACAGGAAATTGTTTAGGCGTAAGCGCAGACACGTTGTGAGCGTGTGACGAATTTGCGCCTTATTGGATGCAATTTAATATTATTATAAAACATCATCACAACGATGTTGTAAAACAAGATGACACGACTTGTGACAGCACGTTTGTGTGCTTTGCGCAATTCTGTAGAAAAACTAATAATACACCGCGGCAGCACCCGGAAATTGGAGCGAGAAAAAAGTGAGAATACCATCAGAACAAAAAGCTACATTTGTCACAGACGTGTCTACGGTTTGTAAGAAAGGAATCGCGATTTAATATTTGAGTGACATTTTCGGGTAGCGACCGTCGACGGCGTTCGACTGACCTAGTTTTGAGGTCTGCGGCGGGCTGCGGAGCCTGCGTACATTGAGAGGTCAGCGTGTTGCACGCAGCTCAGTCCGTGACACCGAAATAACGCGTAACGTACTTACATACCTACCTACTTAGTGCATATTAATATGCATTGTTAGCTGATGTGTTTTTAAAAAGGCCTCCCAACAGTGGCATACGGTTAATAATAATAAATAATAAATATTCTACAACATTCTACACAACGCCATCTAGACCCATGGTAAGCTTAATTAGCTTGTGTTATGGAATCTAGAATCTAATAAATTCAAACTGGCTTAGGTCTGACTTCGCTAGTGAAAATAGTATACCTACTTACGTTTTCCTCAAAGAATATCATTCAGGAAAATGTGATATGATAACCCAGTTAAATTTTGTTTTGATCCTATTATATTTTCGCTGCTATCCGACATTATTATACTTTTACCAAAATCTCCAATTTTGAAATCCTTAATTTTTGCTTTGTTCTCAAGATTTCTTTGCGTGTATAGCAGATTTTGTCTTATCAATGTCATAGTTGTTTGATATCACCAATTTGGGTTACCAATACGGGATACAACAAAGAAAAGAATCTAACCATATAACTATGTACAATTATGTGCTCTAGTGGCCAATAAAGTTGCCGTATCGCTCCCACAAAGGTGATATTGTGCTACAGAATCTAGTTAGGGACTAAAACACGTTCAACAATAGGTAATTGTAATTGTGCTAACCATGTAATGTAACGCTATAATAAGGAAATAAAGAATTCTATAGACATTTCTTTGAAATTACGTGCAGCAGTTTTTACATTGTGATAATTCTCACGTGGGATAAAAATCGATACTCTGTAGATTTGCTATTATATTACATTGTTACGCAGCTCCTATTATGCGGGTGAAAGTTCAAAATAAAAAAATTCGTTCCGCGTATTAATTAATTCACGTGAAACACCCAATTACATAGTGCACAATCTATAATTCCAACAAAGATAGGATCTGAATGTTACGCTGATATTTTAATAAAACGACTGTGCAACACGTCCGTGTGAGTTAATAAAGAATAAACAACAATATAATACGCGGTTTTACTTTTTAATTCGGCACCTACAACTCTATTGTTGTTCATGGTAGATGCACGATTTAATAAAGCAACCTATTTGCCTACTTCTTAAAATTGAAATGTTTCAATGCTAGTCCAATAATGTTGGGATGATTGCTAATGGTCTAAGAGCCAGTGGCCGGCGGCATACTTATGATAGTTTGGCTAACTTTACTATTTACTTGTACCTACTCCAATAATTTCTGTCTTGCAGGTCAGAGGACCGTAGCATTTTGTTATCTGCCGGGATATTAGAATCAAATATTATTATTGATTTTACAGCCTCCGTGGCGTAGCGGTAGTGAACGCGGCCGCTACGCAGGAGGCGCGGGTTCGATCCCCGCTCAGTGCAAATATTTGTGTGAATGAAATATGAGTATTTGCATTGGTCTGGTCGTGCCTCGGAGAGCACGTTAAGCCGTCGGTCCCGGTTGCCATGAGAACATCTATGGCAGTCGTTACGGGTAGTTGGAGCCCTCAAAAATCCAAAAACAACGGTCTAACTGCAAAACTTCGATATCGCCTAATGTTAACATTGGGTTGTGGAGGTCAGATGACAATCGCTTCACGGAAAATATCGAGGTCTAGTCAAATCCGTGGTTAAGACTGGTAAAAGCGGACCCCAGACTTCGAGCTGAAAGCTTCGGATGCGACTGGGAAATAACGCTAAGAGGAAGAATATTATTATTGATTTTACATAGATTTCCTCCTTGCAAATGTACTGAATATTTATTTTACTAAGACTTCCAAGAGTCTTCAATGACTTTGACTAACTATCATAGACGTATAAATCCAATACACTTTTTCAAATCCAGATGTTTATTTATAGATAAGTACCTTAATTTTAAGCTGTCAGTCTATCTATGAGGTATATGTACCTACAATGCTAGACTCTACAAAATGTGCTGCTAAATTAAAGTAGATTTCAAACGATTAAACTTCTACGGCTTTCCGGAACACGAATCGATGGCCCAAGCGGCTGAAGAAACCCCACCCCATGAATGTGTATCCCTCTGCCACCTCGTAGGGGCGTATAAGATTCTTAAATTTCGTCAGCAGTTTTCAGCCTATTGTCGTCAACCATGTACATAATCCAATAAAAAAAAAATCTTTAATTCTTGAAAATATTATCATTTTATTCGTAAATATAAAACACCCTAATCAAACATCATTTCATGCCAATCATAAGGCAAATAATTTCGAGGCTATTAAAAACTTAAACGAATCTCCGTTTAAGTTTTTAATAGCCTCGAAAATAATTTTACTAATTATTAAGAAGAAACACTTGTGATTTAATACTCTAGTAATCATTTATATTAGATAAGCTTCCAATGCAAGGAATTATAAAAACCAAATAATGGCTGCTACTATACCTGAGGCAGGTAGCGAATATATTAAACAGGGCCAATTGAAATAATCATAGGCGATCTTAACATTCTCAGAAAACTATTCTTCGATTTGACCAATATGTATAAGATGAAATGGCGAATTAATAAAATAAAAAAGAAACGGAATAATAAAATGAGTTTGTAAAATACCGCAAATCTGCCCGCTACTGGCTCTTAAACCATAGAGTGTATCATTCGGTAGCTTTCACTGAGTGCAATTTGAAGCGCAATCTGTAATCAGTGAGTAGATACCGGAGCAATTAACAGTACGGATATGCGTATAATACCTATATACGCGTACGTCATATGGAGTCTTCCTGCCATCGCGGAAACGCGTTTTAGTTGCGAACTTGCTAACACGAAACCTACAATTATTCCTTTCAATTTCCTCTTTATAATAAAAGGTTTGTTAGGCACTAGGCGATTCTGTCGCCTTACTTAATTACAATAAGTAAAAGTACCTAAATGCTTGAGGAGTATGGGGCCGTATTAACATCTTTAGGGTGTGGTTCCACATCACCAGCCAACTATTACACCTGCCGCCCAATGGTCGAGGTTCTGGCGGAGGCTTTCGAGCTGAGGTCAGACGCTTACTGCGTCTATCCTGTTGATGAATTGAACTTAAGTCTTACAATAACAAAAATACTGACATTTTTGCTTGCAATATCTAACGAAATTAAAATATATTTACTCATGCCTCAAAGGAAATGTTGTCGCTGAGACAGTTTTCAAGAGATAAAGTAGTATTTTCTTGACCAAACTTGGGAATTCATTCAATGTACCACAGATGGACAAAGTTAGCCTGTTGGGTTCAACTTTATCTATCTGTAGGGAGTTTATTCAGTGTTTGCGTCCGTAGCGATAACAAACTTAGCTTAACCGCCTTCTCTCCGCCCATCATCACTTGACATTATTCAGTCTGGCTCTTGAGCATTTCTTCGAATTAAGTGCGCATTTTGACTTTGTTGGTACGTCTCCACGTTTGGGTGGGATGGACGTATTAGTGAAAGTGATAGTTATTTAAATTTGAAAATCATAGATCAGTAACAGTAGTATGTTTGATAAACGTACATGATATTATCATTATGTTAGACTCAAAACCGGTTAAAGCCACTTTTGAATATCATCATTACTACTTTCAACCACTACATGATCAGTTACATTAACTTAAAAGTAATTGCTAAGAGTATTCACTATTGGCAATGCGTTTATCAAAAGATGAATAGTTTTAATAGCAGAGCGAGCTCGGGGATACCGTGTGCCTCGAGCCTCGACACGGATTGATAGGTTAGAAGGGAATGGTGGTCTGCCCTACCCTTCGTGTTACGTTGCCTGTGGTACAGCACGAAGAAATCTGGATAGTCATAAAAATAACCACAAAGGGTAAGGACTTGCCCTTGCTTTTTAGGCAAAGAATGTGAAGGTGGTTTTTCAATGAACTGCCGTAATGTAGCAATGACAAGGATCTGAGTAGAAACATGATAAAAATAACCAGGATACCTCACTAAGAACAGATAGGTGATAGTTTCCGCTATGAAAGTGAACAATTTTACTACAAACTAAGGTTTTATTTGTGAAAGTGGTAGGTTCATTAAAATAATAAGGGGTAGAACTAATAAAGGAGAACATGAAAAAAGATAATAATAAATATTATATTCATTTCAAATGAAATCCTTGGAATTTTTATAACAGTTAATTTGTTTAGCTGCAGATGAACAAATAGTGATAGATACGGCGATGACACAAATTCTTCATTTCTGCAGAGACGTTACTTTGACACTTTCTAAATCTTTAACAGTGTCACGGAGACGAATTGAGTACAGTATTTTGATAAATATCTGTTTAAATATATAAATACTGAAGTAGCGGTAACGATAATTCAAGAGATTCAAATTCAATATCAACCTATCGATTTAAACTCACTCACTTCTAATGTTGACCTGACATAATACTATTCAAGTGTCATCCATGTAACTAGTAAACGAGCGATAACTCGCAATATTTTATCGAGTAAATAAATTCTATCATGTTATCACCAAACTGAGTCAACAAGCTTTTTTACGCTCAATATTTGTAATCCAAAAATCGCATAAAGTATTAGTTGTTATGAATACCAGGGACCCAAGGTTAAGTTACCAAAGTAGGTACACTAGGTACTGATTGTTATATTGTCAGGATTTTTTTCAGGATGGATGACGTATTCCCCTGCGTTATCGACTAACATTTGTAGCACAGGAAGAGCGGCAGCGAGAGCAATGCGATGGTACAACAGGCATTATTTTTTTAAGAAGTCACTGCGGCCACTTTCCTTCCTTCAATTATATGCTTCGACAGGGGTGTGCGTTGTTTTATAGCTAATTGTTTTATAGAATTTCGTTTCACATAAAATTTTTCTCATATTTTCGTTTCATAGAATAATCAATACACAGAATACTTACTTTGAAGATTTTTAAATCATTGATTTTTGTTTCACATAAAATCATATCATAGAATAACAAATCAAATATTCTTTATTATCATAACATACATTAAATATAAAATCGTTTGACATACCACTCAAAAGATATAAAACTTATTTGCGCTAAGATAATTCGACGGAGCCCCGCTCCGCGGGGCTCCTATTTCTGGGTGGTTTAAAAAAAAAATAACCACGAAGGCCTAAGGCGGGAGCATCGCTCCGCTTCGCTCCCGCCTTAGCCTTCTAACCTAACCTATCCAAGTCGGGGTACTCTGAGTCGGGGTGTAAACTATAATGACGTGTTCTAATTTATTAAACGTTAGACCAAATTATTTTCGATTATGGTGGTGGTTTAATATTCCTTAAAAATAATTCTACTGTTTGATAAGTTTATTAAACAAAAAAATGTAAATAAAAATTCATTAAATTGTTTTTCTGTGAAATATGTTTCATTCTGGTAAATTTTCTTTGAAACAATAATATTCGAAATAAAAATATAAGTACCAAATATTATGTGAAACATTTTCTGTGAAACGAAATTCTTTGAAATTTCTGTCTGCGAAACAAGGGGCTCCCGCTTCGACAGTCTTTCATGAGACTTGTGAACTATTAAGCTGCTCATGTTCTTGTAGTATTCGAAATCGGCCGGCTTACTTAAAGAGTTTGACAATGAGGATGCTCATTAAATGTGTGAGGACAGAAAGCAGATGGGGGGCTGCTATCTCGGTATACCCTGGAGGGAGAAAAGCATGACAGAATATTATGTTTGTATATACTGAGGAGTAAGTCAATAGGTCTGCTGTTAAAAAAAAATCTATAATCTTACACCTTCCACAAACTAGATAATCTAGGTTAGAGGAAGACCTACGTAAAAAGGAGTTACGTTACATTGCAGTAGCTCATCTTGCAGATTCAACTACTTACATTACGTTTAGTCACGAACAACGTGGTATTCTTGTATGAATTTTAAACTATTGCAAAACATGTCATTGAAACAACGATAGCCTTGAGATAAGGGGATCGGTGAACAGAAATGAGACATTGCGCAAGATCAAATTTGGCAAGTATTGTTATAGATTGTCGAGATTGCAATAGATAGCTTCCATTTTTAGTCGAGACATGAATTGTCTTGTATACAGGTTGTGCATTAATTAATTTGTAAGTCTTAAAAGGACACAGAATTTGACTAAATTGAAAAACAAAGAAGAGGTACCGCTTCCTAGTTCTATAAATATAATAACTTACTATTCCAAGCCATTCAAATAGGTACCTAAGTATATTTTTAAAATTGGCAAAGGTAATATTGTCGTTTTTCCTCGCGTCGTCGTCGTCGCCTTAGGTCCTTTACTAGGATTACAAGAAACGCCCTCATGTAAGTCTGGTAAGGGACTATCATTAGAAGAACTGTATGTATATTATAAATTAAATTTATTCATGGAATCAGACAATAGGTTTATAAATGCTGCCTAAATAATTAAGCATGAATAATTTAAAAAGAAAAATTGCCATGCCCTAATATTGTAGGAATTTGTGTTAACGTGTTCTACAATTTCGTAGCAGTAGGTATTTGAAATATTACACGGGTGTTCTGAAATTCAAAGTCCTATATGGGTTATTGGGTTACATAATAAGATGCCCCTTTTTGGCTATAGGTTCATATGAGTACCTATTATAAGCATTTTTCTAAAAAAAAAAAGTGTTGGGATTTGACACGCACCACACTGACTTTTACATTCATTGGTAAACTATACCACATTTTACGAATTTGAGCAATATTCTTGTGCGAGAAAAAGTAATACACATAATCAGCTCTGTCTCACATATCTTTACAAACTTGAGCATTGCTCATATTAGTAGGACAAGATTCTAACAAGTCTAGACTAGATACATATTCATCCTGATTAGTCAAATTTCAGATATATCTACATACATAATATAGGTATGTGATATAAAAATTACATAACAGCGATTCTGTACAAAGTAGCTAAGAAATTCACGTAAAATACCGCTTGAAATGCCTGCCTCAGAATTTCTTCAAGGAAATGTAACCTCCAAAATTGTCCCTCTAATTTCGCTCGCTATAAGCAGTTGAATATTCCAGGAACACTGTAGAAACTGCACGGAGCAAAGACAACTTCGCTAATTATAACCGAAACGGACGACGAGCCACACATACTTGCTTCTCTAGTGACGAACAGACAGACAACAAAACATCAACACTGAATCTATTCACGTCAGATAAACCATCAATCTTATAACCTTTTAAGCAATGGAGCGTAGGAAGTGGTTATAATCAATTTAGGCAAAATTAAAGTGGTCCGGTTACGATTAGAAACACAATTAAGTGGCTTAAGATAAGACTAGCGAGGTGGTCTTTCTAATTTGAACTTGTGTTTTTTTTTCAAGTGGAAGCGCCTGGAAATTTCTGGAAAGAGTGGCAAAGATTTTTATATAAAGCTGAAGCTAGTACCTAACGAGAATATGATCAGCGCTTGCAACACTAGCGGCACAGAACAGATAATAACACTAGTGTACTAGAGGTATCAGTCGCAAGTTAAAGTAAAGAAAAGTATTGAAACTACTACGTTCTAGCACTGGCTAACAAAACTCTAGCATCGTAGCATCTCTCTTCAGTGACTAACATGGCTCAATTACATACAAGCATCACTCTAGCTTCGACTAAAATGACTCTATTACTAACTCAAATTGCTCCATTACCAACCGACAAACATGGATCTACCAGCAAAAAGTATCGATCTAGCACCGATTGGTACTATTCTACTGTTTTAAAACATAGCTCTTCGACTAAGAAGCGAATGACACTTAATATCAGTTAATCGTAAACATAAATTTTCAGCTAGATACTGCTAATTTCTAGGATAATAAATATAAGGTAAATACACACAGGTGCAAATATAAGCCAATGTGAAAACCTGTAACAATTAAACTATCGTCTATGTACACAATAGATGGGGAACAAATGTAAGATTTCAACGCCTCCAACGAAGCGAAAAGTTCAACAAATAAGTAATTTATGACGCGTTCCATCCGACGGAATTAATCACATTTATACGAAATCAAAGTTATTTACGCGTGCGTGATTTATACGATTTAATGCTTCTATATTCAGAAACATCGGATTGCATCAAGGCTGCCACAAATTATCAGCAACGGCTTTCAGCTCAACAATACCATTCAATTTAACATTCTTGAGTTATTGATTAACGTACGTGATTTAGATGCGAGAATGTATATTATATGTCTAAAATTAATTTCAGATAAGAATTTGAAAGTGAAACACGTATAAAGGGATAAGTCAAACTGCTAACCGACTCATCAAAATTTCTATATAATGCCTTTAATATGTGTTCAGCTTATTTTCTACCAAAGCTCATTCTAAATAGTTCGGTATTCTCAGGACAACAACAAAACAAAGTAAATTAAACTTGCTAAGACCAGTATAAGTGCAAAGCTTTACCCTAAACCTGAGCAGAAAACATATCTAGGAGAAGAATTAGAAAATATTGTCGAGTTATGCAGCTAATGAGCAAGAAGTACCGACAATTATAATCAGTAATACAATACTGCGGATTAGAACAATAAAAAGCTACATGAAACTCAATAAAGTACAATAGAATAATACGTGTAGTGCCATTAGGAAATGTCAGGGCACGCGTGCTTTCCTCACGTGGGGCGACGACCCTATAAATTTTATGGTCTCTAACAATAAGCCGTTAATTTAGGTCGACATGGTGCAGTTGTACTGATAGCCAACATACAGGAAAAGGTCTTAGGTAAATTGCTTAAGGATTTAGCAAGGTTGCAAAAAATGTGGAACAATGTATGGTAGCAGAAACTAGAACATTATTTGTAATAAGCTTTTATTGGCAAAACGGCGAAATATTAACTTTGCCGTAACGACAATAAATTTCATTTCTCAGAACACGCTGACGACTGGAAGACACGAAACATAAGTTTTCTTTGAAAAGTGGCGTTCGAAGTAATTCCAACACATCGCGTTGGAGTTCAAGGTTTCCCTAAAATATGCTGTATCATGCATAATCCATAGGGCATCATTATCTTTTTGTTCATCTCAATGGAAATGCAGAAAGTATTGTTAACAACCGGATATGCTAAACCAGTTGATATTTAAAAACTTCGTGGTTTATGCTTTTTGTAGATAGATAACAATCTATATCGTGATTTAAGCTCGTGTAGAAAGTGCGTTTGTCGTGGAGACACCTTTAGGAGTCGAGATAAGTACTTGTACATGACAACGGGTCCTCGCCCACGTCCGGTAACTGGCTCGAATCAAGCCTAATTTGGGAACAATACAATGGCAATTTCTGTAGTTTAGATACTTATACAAAAGATTTTTCTGACAGTCACATTTGCAAGTATCCGAGTATCTGTGGCAATTGTTTCATTCACTCAGTGCTTTGAACTCCAGTAGTGTCACACATAAATTCTCCGCGGACTAGAACGTCCATGACAGGCGACCTCGAATCTGCAGCGCTTCGTCAGTGCAAGCAAACGTGGCGAATGGAGAGAGGTTAAATGGATAAACGCGTTGACGTAAGCATTGCGTTATTTAGGAAGAAATAAAACGCTACTAAAAGCTTCTTGTAAGTATAAAAAACTTGTTACCGGCAACAGTTATTTTATTGGAAGAGATTTCATAAGCGATCAGTGTTGTCAAAAATAAACCGATAAATAAACGTTATTTAAAAGATTGAAGCTGTGATTGAATACTTTGATGTACTTGAATTAATTTTGAAGTGTAGTGAGTGCGGATGGGGATAGATTGATGGGAATGGTCGCATCGTCAAAGGTGCTGACCATGACAAGTGGAGAAGAAAATGTAAGAAAGTTGATCCTGGGCTCCCAGGCGGAAGCTTCTAATGAAATCGGAAGTATCGTGATGCCTGAGTGGGATGGGGAAAACAATCTTGTAGTCTGTGATAGCAGACTCCAAAAAATTAGTAATTCTTTCCAGGGTAACTGTATACGCTTTTTTAACAAGCTCCCTAATGAAATTAGGGATTTACCTATAAATAAATTTAAAAATGTAGTTAAGAGGAAATTGTGCCAAAAAGGCTATTATAAAGTACAAGAATATTTAGATGATAAACTAGCTTGGTAATGAGCTGTTCACTCATGCATGCTTCTCAAACAAATAATTGTATTTAGATTAAGTAGACTAAGCATTTTTTGTAAATAGACCAAAAAAAAAAAGCCCGCTGAGTTTCTTGCCGGAGTCTTCTCAGGCCGGGGCCGCGTTTCGAACCGGTGGTCCATTTGCTAAGCTAGTCTTTAGTACATATATGTATAATTTTGACGTTTTGTAAGTGCCGTTTTGATGGTCTATACAGATTAAATGATTTTGACTTTGACTTTGGATGCGACTACCCAGGCTAAAACAAAGAATATACCTATTTCAACTTCGAATTCGTTTTTATTGATATTCTGTGATTACATACTTCATTTTGAATTTGAAAGTTAATGTATAAAGAAGAGCAAATTGCCTAACTGTTCCTTGACTTCCTTGTTCTTCCTTTAGCATTGCAAAAGAAGTTAATCGCATTTCAAATTCAGCTAATGTACCAAAAATTTTCAAAGCAGATTGCGATGCTTGCGCCATTAAGACGCTGATGGAGTTACAACGTACATCACGTAACGTTTAAGTCGCGCCATGTCTAATGCCCCATGTAATTGTGGCGCGGCATCATACACCTATATCAAGATTTTACTTACGACACATCTATATCTGTGTATTCGTGGTTAGATATATTGCATTGCGATTTATTTCTATAGTAGATATTCGATTCAGATGTTTGGTTACGAAATAGTTCGTGCAAGTTTGTAGTTAGAAGAGCCATGCCTTTTATGCACAATAGCAATACCATCCTCTCAATTAATATCGACATTAAGTACTTAACAATATGCTGTATTTAACATGGTTTGTGATAATGTCCTGCTTTTTTGCCATTTTCCCTTTTTCCCTTTCTTATGTGACAGCAGCCTGGGAGTGAGTTAAACCTCTGGTGTGATAAGCTGTTAAAAGTCGTAGTAACCGTGCACCAAATGTAGATGGACATTTTGCTTGATTGCTACCCTAATACTAGGTGTGGAAAACACGCTGTAGAAATGTGTCAAGAGTCTAGCTTACCAGTGACTTATTATATAATCCGTCTATTACAAAATGGGATAAATAATGTATTGTATGTACCTAAACACCTCCTTACTGCTTAGTAAGGAGGTAACCATTTCTCTTCGCACAGCTCTAGACACCTAATAAATCTGTGTGTTATTATAGTGTTGGGTACTAAATAAATAACGTGATAAAGCTGTTTACATTTCAGTAAGCTGAGCTTTCGAAAACTGTGGGATTTTCGATATTTAAATAGGACAGAAACTCGTAGATACGAGTATAAAGTGAAGTGAGTTTGTCCTTCAGAAAGTGAATTAACTAGTTCTGTTAGCAAGAGGACATCTCTAATGGAAGAAGTCGCAAAAACCGCTGCAATCAAGATTTGTAGATTCAGTACTGAACGAAACAGTAATGAAAGTGTGACTAAGCTCAAATGTTTACGCAAACAGGAATATAAACCGTTTCTACGCCCGAAGCGCTTGTAATGGAGTCATACGTGGGTTTAATATTGTTGACAGTGCCTACAAATCTGTAAGTAATGTATTCTTTCATAGGCAGTAAACAGCTTTTGTCAGTTTTGTTCGAGATAATTGACAGTTTTGTTTAACTGTCTTTAGAAATACCTATGCCATAGGCTAACAAACTTTAGCGTTACGTAATTAATTGTTTAATATGTTTATATAAATAGGTACTAGGTGTGCCCCGTGGCTCTATCCAAAGTCTATGTTATTCATTGATATACAAAAAACCTGCCTAAAGACCTACATGAAAAGTCGATCCATGTTCAAAAACTTTAACATTACAGGGTAGTAGAATTAGACAATATACTATAAATATAAAATACAAAATACGCAAATATAAAATACAGGAGAAACAGAGAACCTTCTTATTTTAAAAACCGAGTGGCTGAAATATCATACGGCTACAGGCCAGTGAGTGTAACTAAACAGGCTTTCAAGGTTCTCAAAATATAAGAATAGCAAGTCGAGGTGGCAAAAGGATAGCCACGTCGGGCTGGTAGGGTGGTGGCACCATATATCGGCCATGTCAACATTTTTTGACCTTTAATTGATTGTAATTTTTTGGTTTATAGCATTTGCATTCCTGCGATGCCTTTTTCGGGTAGAGGGATACTGAAACTCCATTACTACATTCGTAAAATTACCAATTCTTTGTTATTTTTGAAAATATAGATGTTTTTTTCCGGGTATGTCGATTTCCCTTAATATCGGCCTCTAACACCCTAATTTCTGCCGCCTGTGACCCTAATATCGTCATACCTTTTCCAACGTGAATTTAGGTCAATAAAACTAAGTAAAGTAAAAAAATATAACGTTTTATATTCCAATTCAGGTTCAAATTATTTTTTTTAACGCTTATCTATCATTAATTTGTCTTTTCTTTATATCTCAGCCTTGAAAATTACAGTAATTGCTGTTATTATAAACTAATGATCACAATGATTAAAAAAAATTAAGACAAATGAAGATTTCCAAAATATATTATTATAAGAAAAAATATTATTTAATAAAGTCAACAGAAAACTTGACTTTCTTTAAAGGATTTTTTAATTTAAATGCACTAAACAGTGACGGCAAGTAAAATCTTCTTTAGCCACATCAATATAATTTCGCCCACGATGAACTGTACACTTTAAGTGGAACCATTTGTATACATAAGTCACATTTAATATTTTTGGCTTCATCTTCTTCGACATCACTAATTAGTTCTACTTCACAGCCACCATAAAGAATTTTCATCTTTTCTTCTTAAAAAGGTAAATCATGAGGTCAGTTACGCTGTCCGTTAATATTCTCTTCTTCTATTTTAATACTCTTCTTCTTCTATCTACTAGTTTTATTTTATTTGACTGGTTTATGTTTTATATTCTATTGTCCAGATTTCTCTTTCTCTCTGTATCTATTCTTCTAGGAAGTCTGTCTTGTAAAGTGATCCTGAAAATTTCGTATTGTCGAAATGCTACTCTTCTTCTACTTCATCCTATCATTAATTCCCAGTCGCAATCGAAGCTTACACCTCGGATTCTGGGGTCCGCTTTGCCAGTCTTAACTGCGGATATGGCTAGACATCGATATTTTCCGCGAAACGTCTTCCATCTATCCTCCACAAGCCCAATGGTAACATTGAAGCATTTTATTACTGCCTGCTTCTTTGAACGGCATTTACTCCATCTCTTATTCTACTACGGTCATAGAAACTATAGGGATCATAGAACCTATAGGGGTCATAGAACCTATAGGGGTCAGAGAACCTATAGAGGTCATAGAACCTATAGGGGTCATAGAACCTATAGGGGTCATAGAACCTATAGAGGTTATAGAACCTATAGGGGTCATAGAACCTATAGGGGTCATAGAACCTATAGGGGTCATAGAACCTATAGGGGTCATAGAACCTATAGAGGTCATAGAACCTATGGTCATATAACCATAGGTTTGAAACCTTTCTCTTTTTGTTGGGACATCATTAAGGCATACCTACCTGTTGACTAAAATTAAAATACCTAAGTATTTGTTTATTTTTCACCACGTCCCTGTTTTACAATAAACACAACAAGTTCGAAGGTTGTAGGAAAGTAAGTACCCTATACAAAATAAAGTGGCCGTTATTACGCATCGATTCTCTAGATATCGGCCGTAGCTGGCAAAAATAGTTTTTAGGCGGCCGATGTTAGGATCTAGTCATCAAACAGAGCTGTTATTTCATTTTTAACCTTAATAATGTTACTGCTAATATATAAAATAGCTAAACCTATAGTTTAGTGTTTTCATGCATTTCCCCAATATCGACCGGGTGGCCGATATTGAGATTTATCCAAAATAAAGATCCCTAATCTCGACCCCCCGATTATTTCATAAAAAGGACAAATAAATTTTAAAACACACTACCTAAACGGTACTTCGACTGTTTTTCTTTATTATAAAATAATATAAAATACCATAGGTATGTTTAATTCCATTCAAATACTTATCAACGGAGTGCGTCGACTCCGGGATTTGACTCGGAAATGCCAACAAACGACACAAGTCGGTACCTGCGCGTGCTCTATTGCCACCTGAACGTTCAAATGTGGAGGTACCCGCACCAAAATATGGGATGTTATTCGTATGGATATAGAGTCGCTTTTTGCATAAAAACGATCATAATTTTAGGGTTATTTTCATAGTTATGATCCATTTTTTCGAAAAGGCCGATATTAGGACATGGCCGATACTAGGAGACCTCACCCTATTAGGTTACTGTAATTTATGGCGACTTGCAACACGAGTTAAGATGTGTCATCGATTTCATATTTCAATGAAATGAAAAAAGCAAACATAATTAAATGAAATTTTCGATTAAGATAGAAAAAAGCGAAACCACTTCAGGCGGGACTCGAACCCGCGATCTTTTCCTTACAGGGGGAATGCTATGACCACTAAGCCACCGAGGCTCGCCCGAATATGATTAAAAAAATTTATACATTCGTCTTAGAAACTGATTGACACACAATTTCTTAATAGCAAATTCCACACCCTAGTCATTGTACCTTAAAATCTTATTTAAAAACTATATTCAGGAAGGTTTTACAACCACCTACACAGATAATTATATTTCCGCCCAAACGTTGCGTGAAAGAGATCACATTAAGCGATAAAGCTGCCCATTGTACTGCGTTTGTATTCATAAGTTATCGCCCTGTATATTCCTGAAGAAGTAGGCGACTTTGTTGTCACCTACTTACAATTCGCGAAATAGGCAACTATATTTCTGCTTTCGCATAACAATTGCGAACATAGCCATTTACTGGATACAGTGGATGCATTGCCAGACTGCGTGATGCTATTGAGAATTTCCAAACAGAAAATCCAGGAATATTTATTGTGTTCCTGGAACCGAATTCAAATAGGGCGCCTTCAAATTAGAGGCGTGAGGAAACGCTGGAGTGGTACCTTGCGGTGCGCTAGCCGCGGCATTACAAATTTTCATACAATTTGATATAATTTCTAGAAGCGTAACACTAGAGGCAAAGAGTGACGCTGCAACTGCGCTTCTAAAAATTGTTAATCTACTAACCACGTACCTCCAAGCGCAACTATACCACGTGAATATAAGACCAATTAAATAGTGTTTTCACGTACAGTAAAGTAAATACAAATTTTACAGTTAAGGTATAAGACCTTAGCAAACACTAGCCATTCCGGATCTGGACTCTGTGACCTCTGAGAACACTTTCCTAGTGTTGTGACCTTATATAAGAAACACTACGTGATGTTTACGTCATCCAATGTTAAATCACAAAACTCACAGAAGCTGTTATAACTTATTATGCATTTGTGGAGACCAATAATTAAATTATGCGATTCAAAACAACTTTCATTCACATGTTTACCATATACTGCATTCCGCACCGTTTATGATATTGCAAGAGACGTTAAATCCTTTCCTGTTATACATACTCCTCTTTTCCTTTCAACTTTCTCTTTGCTGATGGCGACCTACGAGGGCTTAGGCCTCGCTCGCCCCGTGGATCTTGCCCCCGACTGCTTTAATGTTGCAACTCGCCCCCTTGAACATTAGATACCCCAAATCGCCCCCGATTGTTAGTAAGTTAAAAGTACTGTCAGCAATAAAGAGTTTTACAACACACCTGCTCATAACATTGCTATTATTTCACCGCAATTAGGTACGTAATGACACCTATTATCAAACTGTGACTTTTTCATTGCTATTATTCACAAGTGAGTTATAGATTCTTTTTAAATTTTATAGGTTAAGTTTCTATGTTTATAAAAAAGTTTCGATACAAAAAATAACGTGTTTAAAAGTACGAATAAATTAATATGCCTATTGTATGGTCATTTGATGCATTTTCGTATTTAAATAAATATTTTCAACTTGTAATACTTGTATATTAAACAAAATTTTCACTCAAATTTAACTTTTTTTTTCTCTAAGTACAGAAAAAAAACCAGAGTAAAACAAACCTCATTCTTTTAAATATGGCCGATCGCCATTGTTATATGCGCGCGCATAGGAAAACGAATTAATTTGTAGTATTGTTTATCCTTTTTTTAACGTCACGTTTTTCAACGTTAACATTATTTCAATCTATCAATACCAACAAGATACTATTGTTTTAGTAGGCAGAATACGATTTAGTTTGCCGACTAAAGAAGTATTTAAGTCAAAATTTCGAATATTCATTTGTGAATAAAGCGGAAAGCGATATTAAAACGAATACTAAATAAAAGCCAAACAAAAAGTAAAGAATAAAACTATTTTGCAAATTTAATTTACATAAAATATCATAATACGATTGTAATACCTACAAACTTACCTGACTTTCAATCCAAAAGGCGAATGGGCGTTTCGTCCCATATGGTGTAACACTTTTTGACCTATATCAAATGAAAGGTCTCAATGAGTGTATCATTTTTTTGTATGGACATAAATCTGTATTTCGTGCAGGGTAAAAGTTGTGGGGGTTTCAGTTACTAAGAAAGTATTTAATTTATTTTAAATAATTAGTGTTTTTATGACAAAATACTTATTTATTTATGCTATTTTTACCCGACTATGTTAAAGCCAAAGGAGGATTATGATTTTGACAGGCTATGTATGTATGTATGAACTATGTATGTATATTCACTAATTCCCTCATAGCTCTTCAACTACTAATTAGAACTGGACAAGTAAGGTATTGTTAGAAGTGTCTTGATCGTCCACTTATTATAGGCTATATAATGTGTCACTGAATTCAATGTGGCGCCCTCTAGCGGTCATAAAGTACTACGTTAAAAAATAAAATTGAGGTAAATATACCGTGTTTGATATCAAATTAAAGGCCTTAATTAGTACATTTCAAATATGTATAAATTATTGGGATTTTTAAATGAAAGGACATCACCCATTTTAGTCCAAAATTGAAAGTGCCGGCCAAAGAAAATAAATACGATATTCCGTTAGAACTTGTCCTCGCTAGCATTTTCTATTACCACGTCAAAGTTGAGGGACCATTGCGCTTGGTTTTATTTGAATTTAAAAATCTTGGAAACATACATTTTTTATGATACGAATTATTAAAAATAAATGAAAAACTTTATTCTATATTGGAACAATAGTTAATAAAAGCAATAAAAAATAACCCCATATTGCACATCGTTGTATTTCGTCCATTTATTTAGGTCCATAATGGAAAGTGCTGGCCAAAGTACCTATACAAATATGAAATTCCGTTAGAGCTTGTCCTCGTTAGCATTTTTTACTATGGCGTCAAAGCTGAGGGACCACTGCTCTCAGTTTTATTTGAGTTCAAATATCTTCAAATATCTACATTTTTATGATATGAATGATTAAAAACGAATAAAAATCATTGTTCTATATTGGAAGAATAGTCAATAAAATCAATAATAAATAAACCCCATTCTGCACACCGTTGTTTTTTACCCATTTATTTAGGTCCAAAATTGAAAGTGCCGGCCAAAGAATACGAGTATGATATTCTGTTAGAGCTTGTCCTCATTAGCATTTTTTATTATGGCGTCAAAGCTGAGGGTCCACTGCCCGACTAACGGAATGTCATATTTGTATTCTTTGGCCGCTACTTATTTTCAATTTAGCACCTAAATAAATAGACGAAAAACAACGATGTGCAGTATGGGGTTTATTTTTTATTAGTTTTATTAACTATTCTTCCAATGTAGCACGACATTTTTTATCCATTTTCAATAGTTTGTGTCATAAAAAATGTATGTTTACAAGATTTTCGAACTCAAATAAAACCGAAGGAAGTGGTCCCTCAACTTTGACGCCCCAATAAGAACAAGTTCTAACGAAATATCGTATTTGGCCAGCACTTTCAATTTTGGACCAAACATGTATGCAGCGTGAATAATGTTCTTTTGAAGCATTTAATGCTAACTATTCAAATCGATTTAGAAAGAGAAAATTAAAATATTGGTTTCTGCTTTTAATTTTTTTTGTTCCATGCTTTTTATATACCTATAATAATAGCAGGTTTTATGGATTTCCATAAAACCTGCTGTATCGTGATGTATAATTTATGACCTTTCATTTGATACCCAATACGGGTATATTTGAAAATAGATTAGATTTTGGATTAATTTTCATTCCTCATAATATATTTCAAATGGTTGAACCGATTTTTATGAAACATAGCTAAAAATACTCTCGACTAAACCATCTTTCGATCAAAAGAAACAGAATTGAATTCGGTTTAGCCGTTTGGGAGCTACGATGCCACAGACTGACACACACGCACACACACACACACACTCACACACACACACACACACACACACACACACTCACACGTCAAACTTATAACACCCCTCTTTTTTTGTTAAAAATATGTGATCGGTACAACCATGAACCATGTCAACCAGTAGGTGAATTAACCCTAGTTGAGTCAACCGTAGTTGTAATGACCGTCGGCGAAATGATACAAAACCGTAGAACTATACTGCAAAGCCTAATTGCACAAAAAATATTTTTTACTTACACCCTTATAACTTTGGACCTGCACGAATTTCTGATAAAAATCTTTCATTTTTACATATAAATAGACTAAATGAACATGTTTACACTAGTCGCAACTTGTTACAAGGGTTGGGACGCAGCTCATACAAAAGTGCCCGTTCTCCTTTATATATGTTATAGGCAATGTGTATAATCCGGCATTGTATAGAATGCCTAGGCATTCTATACATTGCCTAAAACGTTCAGGCAATGTGTATAATACGATTAATTTCATACATTGCCTAGGTGTTGTATTAAATGCCCGAAGCGCATCAGGCAATGTGTATAATGGACGGGTTGTTGTAAATTCGTCTCTTTAAAATGATATTTCATGTGCGAAAATTCGTCTCACCTTGATAAATAAGTACTGTTAGCAAACAAAGTAATAGATTAACAAAGCGTCATTTATTTGCGATCCTTTAAGAAGCCCTCTATGGATTTGAAAAATGGATATTACTGCTGAAAGAAAATGTTCATTCCGACTTGGATAGATTAGGTTAGAAGGCGAAGTGGTGCTCCAGCATTAGCCTTCGTGATTATTTTTTTTTAACCATGCAGAACTTCTATAGGCCACGGTAACAACTCTCTTTCCATCAGGTTAGGTGGCTGTCAAGCACAGGGATGATGGTAAGAGACTGGTTGCCGTGGCCAATAGAAATTCACTGCTATGTGGGAAACATTCTACGCAAAAAACACGTAGGTACAGTCAACAGCAAAAGTAGATGATCAAAATCAGAAATTCAATACTAATGAACGGAGTTCACGTCAGAACTGTGTGGTGTCGAAATGATTCAAAAGTATGTGATTGTAAATTATTCCAAACATTTACTATTAGTATTAATGCCATATATTCGTGATCAGTTTTGACTCCAAAAGTTGTAAACTCAATTCGCATCAGAACTAACAAGTAAAAAAATATTTCAAAACTAGTGATCAGTGAAAATCAAAAATTAAATTATGAAACTGAGGCCACGTAATCATGAGGCAAATAATTCATCCATACTTATTATATAAACTAGCTTAAACCCGCGACGTCATCCACGTGGAACGTCGAAAAAGGCATATGTTCATTAAAAATCATATACTTGAAAAACTTTAATATTTTAATTGTTTTCTTTTTATGTCAAATGTTTAAAAGTAGATCAGCTACTTTGATGATATAAAACGATAATTCAAAAAATAATAATCTTTGCATGTTTGTGAATTAAAGTCAATGTTCAAAAGTAGCTGATGTGATACAAAACCATAATTCAATAAATATTATTATATTATTATCTTTGCATGTTTGTGAATTTAAGTTAATGTTCAAAAGTAGCTGATGTGATACAAAATCATAATTCAATATAATATATTATTATATTTGCATGTTTGTGAATTTAAGTCAATGTTCAAAAGTAGCTGATGTGATACAAAACCATAATTCAATACATATTATTATATTTGCATTTTTGTGAATTTAAGTCAATATTCAAAAGTAGCTGATGTGATACAAAACCATAATTCAATACATATTATTATATTTGCATTTTTGTGAATTTAAGTCAATGTTCAAAAGTAGCTGATGTGATACAAAACCATAATTCAATACATATTATTATTTTAACATGTTTGTAAATTTAAGTCAATGTTCAAAAGTAGCTGATGCGATACAAAATCATAACTCAATAATTACTTTTGCCCAGTCGGCTACAATATATTAAAACCGGAAGGTAGATTGATATTTTTATCTTTAGGGCATTATTTATATTGACTTGTTGTGGTTTTATCTCACTGTTAGCGTTGAGTGCGTCTGTTATCTATTGCATTGAATTTATAACCAAAACTAATAGATTAAAAATATGACACACCATATAACGGAGCATGAACGACATAGAATTATATCATTGCATGAAGACGGATTGAGTGTTAGTGATATAATGAGGAGAGTAGGTGTCACGGTAAGCAAGTATTCATTACGGGATCCTGCCTTTTCGCCGAAAATTGTTTGGCCGATTATCACTTGCCAACCAACGTTTCGCCTATTTTTCACTTTGACGACTAACGATTGTCAAATTTTTGTATGACAACGTTTCATTTGGTAGAATTATTGTTAAGCTGATTATTGTAATGACAAAAAACGTTTGGGGAATTTATCTTTTGTCAAATTATTTATTAGGCCAGACAACTTTTAGACGAATCGACTATAGTGCGCCCCGAGTTGGATAGGTTAGGTTAGAAGGCTAACGCGGGAGTGGAGCTCCCGCTTTAGCCAGGCATTTATCTTTTGTCAAATTATTTATTAGGCCAGACAACTTTTAGACGAATCGACTATAGTGCGCCCCGAGTTGGATAGGTTAGGTTAGAAGGCTAACGCGGGAGCGGAGCGGAGCGGAGCTCCCGCTTTAGCCTTCGTGGTTATTTTTTTATAACCATCCATAAATAGTGGCTTACTTAGTATTTTTGTACGCCACATTCAGTAATTTTGACAACAACTACATGAATATTACGCTAACTAAAACATTCGCTACTTGAAAGTTGGCATTTTGAAAAGTGTCATTCTGAAATGAAGACCAAACGTAAAATTGGCAACTGTGAGGTTGGGTAATAAAAACAAAATTATATCACAAGTTGGCAAATGATTATTCTGCGAAATAAAATTCTGCGAAACGTTAGTTGGCAAGTGATAATCGGCCAAACAATTTTCGGCGAAAAGGCAGAGATCCATTCATTACTTCCTTATTATCCGACTTCAAAAAAAGAGGTTTCTCAATTCGGCCATTTGTTTTTCTTTTTTTGTGTTCGCGTATAACTCCGTCATTTATAGATGGATTTACAAAATTATTTGTTCAATAGGTGTTTATTCAAGGTTCGTTCCATAAAAAAAAAACGAAATGGGTGATACAAAATGTGAAGATACTTTTAAAACCTGTCAGTTTAGGCTACTCCAAGATTCAATTTTATACATTATATTATTCATTTCAGAGAAATACTGTGCACCTTTGGCTAAGAAGATGGGAAAACGAGGGTCACGTGAACACACAAAGAAAGGCAGGGCGTCCTCGTTGCACAACAAATATGCAAAATCGAGAAATTGTTAACAGGATGAGAAATGATGGCTTTACGCGAATCAGAGATATCGCCACTCATATGAGAGTGTCTATGACCACTGTTCGTCGACGTTTAAAGGACGCAGGTTTACGGCACCGTCAGCCAGCACGGAAATTAAAATTATCATACTTGCACAAACAAGAGAGATTACATTTTGCACATAGATATTTAGATTTTGATTTTCAAAATGTAATATTTTCTGATGAAAAAACATTCTCTTCGAGCGAACAGGGTCGCCTCACACTATGGCGAATAAATAACACGCGCTACCAAGAACAAAATATTGTTCCTAATAGAAATAGTGGACGAATTAATATTGGTTATTGGGGATGGATGTCGGCTGCTGGACCAGGAGAGCTAGTTGAAATAGGAGGGCGTTTAAATAGTCAAAAATACTTGGAAATTATTCGTGACACGCTCATACCCACTGTTAATATCTCCCATCAAGATCTTGTGCCTTTCTCATTTATTCATGACAATAGCTCAGTGCACACTGCACGTATCTGTAATGTGTGGTTTCAAAATAATCGTGACGTCATAAGAGTTCTTCCCTTTCCCCCAAAAAGCCCAGACATAAACCCTATTGAAAATCTCTGGGGCCTCATGGTCCAGCAGTGGGACTCAGATACACCCCGCACCCGGGTCAATATACAACGTCATGTGGTTGAAATATGGGAATCTTTTAGAGGTTCGAATGTATGCCAAAATATGGTGGATTCGATGCGAGAAAGACTACAAGCGATCATAGATAATAACGGGGGATACACCCGTTACTGACTTTAATCCTTGATTTGGATATGATAATTATAAATTTATATTTATTATTAAATTTATAATTTATTTCTGCCGCCAAGCAACAATGCTTGCGTTGTTGTGTTCCGGTTTGAAGGATAAGGTAGCCAGCAAAATTACAGGCATGAGGGATTTCATCTTAGTCCTCATAGTGATAGCGCACCTGCGGTTCGTCATTGTTACATGAATTGCAGGTGTCATGAGTGACAGTTACCACTTACCATCACGTGGGCTGACCGCTCGACTATCACTGGGTAGTATAAAAAAAAAATAATTATTCTCATATAAATGAAAAAATAAAGATCATTTAATAATAATTAAAGTTATAATTTTTTTGTTCTACAATGAAAATTGTTATCTATGTTTGTTTTTTAGTTACGTAATTTTTGATTATAATAAATACGTGATGATTATTTATTTTTCTTGAATATACACCTATCCTTACCTAATATATACCTACCTACCCTTCCCAGAGTTCAAAATTAGTATACTAAAGCAGATTTCCGGAATAAACGTAAGAAAATTGTAATTCTTGAACATTTATAACATTTAAATGTATAAATTATTAAGTAATCAATAAATTTTCAATAATATTAAAAATAATAGCAATATTGTCATATTATTTTTGTTCTTTGCTCCGGGCTGCTTTTGCGTAAAAAATAACAAATTGAATTACTGGGATATTTATATAATAAGTATGGATGAATTATTTGCCTCATGATTACGTGGCCTCAGTTTCATAATTTAATTTTTGATTTTCACTGATCACTAGTTTTGAAATATTTTTTTACTTGTTAGTTCTGATGCGAATTGAGTTTATAACTTTTGGAGTCAAAACTGATCACGAATATATGGCATTAATACTAATAGTAAATGTTTGGAATAATTTACAATCACATACTTTTGAATCATTTCGACACCACACAGTTCTGACGTGAACTCCGTTCATTAGTATTGAATTTCTGATTTTGATCATCTACTTTTGCTGTTGACTGTACTTAGGCATACCTACCAATAGAACACAAATGTCTTATCAGCACTGCCTGCTGGTGGAAGTTGAAATTAGGATTAGTTCTCAAAAGATTAGTACCTATCTAGGTATCTAATTAAATCATAGAGAAGAAAAATAGATTACATACATTACCTATGCTTCGACCGGCATTCTATACAATGCCTATGCCTAGGTATTCTATACATTTCCTAGGCAAAGTGTAAAATAGTTTAAACATTGAATATCATTTCATACATTGCCTGAACGACCCCAGCATTCTATACATTTCCTAGGTATTGTATATAATGCCTGCATTATACACATTGCCTAATAACATATACACAATATCACAATACTCTTAAATATTGTGCATATTCTGTTGCACTTAGATGTCACTAATCACTACTATAGTCTGTTTTTTAATCTCAGATACTAATTTGACATTACCTGTGTTGTCGGTTTTTTGCAATTAAAAAATAGTCATGTGCCACCAGTATCGAAATTTATCGATAAATTAAATTTAGTACAAATATTTGTAGGTTAATCTATAAAATTTATAAAATACTAATTTAAATTCGGTATGCAAGTTACCTAAATGAAATAAAACTTAAATAGGTATATTGTCATTGAAACAAAATGGCGTCCATTTTGCGACACTTGGGTTGTCATTGTAAAAATCTAACTTCATAAGTTTCATTTAATCGATCTGCAGAGACTATCGATAAAGATGACGCTATACTAGTCTTAGAATCTGAAAATTGTAGGTATGTAAATTACGGTATTTTAAATTTTTTCGTACTCTAATTTAAATTTAAAATCAAAATAAAAACAAGAATTCGACTGATACTAAAAAGATCAACACAAGTTTCAATAATTTATTTTATTTAAAACTTTTTAGTTATAATTTTTGTAATCGTTTTCAATTTTCTTCCATACAGTCATGCGAAGTTTTCGTCTTTTCATCGTAAATTTCTACTGTCTAAATTAATATGTTAGTGTTCGCGCGATACTTCAAGGACTTATACTTATCGGAATATATAAATAAAAGAAGGAATGAACGGGCACAAATTTACTATCAATTAATTACATTACTTCACTTCGCGCGATCCTTCAGTGGACTGTGTACGGGTTCTAACTACTTTTCTCTGCTGCTTGCGGCCGCGCTCTCGCTCTCTCTCTCTCTCTCCTACACCGACGCCGCGTTCTCTCTCTCTCCTTGCTACATGTACCGGCAAACTCGCGTTCATGCTGGCCGAAGGTGCCGTGTGCAGCGCGATCGTTTTTTGCTGGCCTGCGGTCCATTTTTCTTCACCTACTGTTCAGCACATTGATTGTCGTGCACATTCTCCCGCCGTCGCTGACCCGGTTACGTCTGCGAACTCCGTTGGTAGTACGACGATCTTCCTCGTAGGCCGACGCAAGATGTTGCCTCCGCTAGTGATGACATCTATTACACGAACCTCGCCGTCAGCACCTGGGTAGACTCGACTGACCCGCCCGCGCGGCCATGTGTTGCGGGGTAGGTTAGAGTCGCAGATGATGACTACGTCACCGACCTTCGGGGCAACGCCGCTGCTACTGGACTCCCGCCGGTGTTGCAGTAGGGGCAGGTACTCCTTCACCCACCTCCTCCAGAAGATGTCAGCCAGGGCTTGAGCTCGCTTCCATTGTTGGCGAGTCGACACGTCGTCAGCTGAGAAGTGTCCGGGTGGGGGCACGTGACAGTTGGGACCGATGAGAATGTGATTTGGGGTCAATGCCTCGGGGTCACGGGGGTCGACCGAGACATGGGTGAGGGGCCTCGAGTTTACGATGTTCTCGACTTCGGTTAGTAAGGTCAAGAGCGTCTCGTCGTTAGGATGTTTTTCTATCATGGTGACTCGTAGGGCTTCTTTAACGGCCTTCACCATGCGCTCCCATGCCCCTCCCATGAAGGGGGCCGATGGTGGTATGTACCTCCACGCGATGTGATGACTCGTAACCTCTTGTTGTAGTGCGTCGCGCGCAGCCTCTGCTAGCTCCTTTTCGGCCGCCTTGAAGCACGTAGCGTTGTCGCTCCAAACCTCTTTGGGGCAACCTCGCCGCGCGATAAATCGTCTTAGGGCCGACACTGCTGAGTCGGCGCTGAGTGAGTGTACGACCTCGAGGTGTATGGCTCGAGAGGTCATACACGTGAACAGCGCGCCGTACCTCTTCTCTCGATGGCGCGCCACGGTGACTTCGATGGGGCCGAAGTAGTCTAGACCTGTGAATGAGAAAGGGCGTGTATTATGGGCTAGGCGGGCGGCCGGTAGGTTACCGGTCGTGGGTGTCGCCGGCTTCGCTTTTCTTATACGGCAGAATATACATCTCTTTATCTCGCTTTTCACTGCCGGTCGAATCTTCGTGATCCATAGACGCTGTCTGAGTTCATTGACTGTTATCTCCGTCCCGCCGTGATGTAGTTTTTCGTGTACGTGCTTAATATAGAGGCGTGTGTAGGGATGCTTCCCGTCGAGTACCACTGGATCTGACGTGTCCTCTCCTATCGCCTTCGCAGCTGATATCCGACCTTTCACTCGCAGTGTACCACAGGCATCTATGTACACACTCACATATGTCAGACGGTTGTCTCGAACGTTCGTTTCACCTCTTGTCAAACGTTGTATCTCACTCGCGAAACTGTCTCGTTGACTGGCGTTGATACACAGCTGTTCGGCACGAATTAAATATTCACTCGGTATGTTTAGGTAACACTGTCTACTTTGTTTGACTGCATTATCTTTGTTAAGTTTAGGTATTGGGATAGTCTTTTTGTTACGCCAGTCGGGATCTTGTTTTTCTATTTTTCGGGTTCGTTTGCGGGCAGCCATGGCCTTGACCTTGTTTCGGCGACACAGGGCAATGAACTGTAGTACTCGAGCCGTCGTTCTTATCAAGCGCGTCCATTTTGAGTATTTTTCTATACGTAGTATGTCGCTTGTACTGTGCGTTTTCTGTGAAGCTGACGTGTGACATGTTTCTCGCTCCTCACCTGTGTCGTAGCGAATGGTTTTTTCTTCTATCGGCCACTCCGATTCGGGCTGCTGAAGGAATGTGGGGCCAGTGTACCATCGGTGGGTGACCCCGAAGCCTTCGGGGGTCGCACGTGTCGCGTCGTCTGCCACGTTGAGTCGAGTAGGTAGCCACCGCCATTCATTTTTCTTAGTGGATTCTTCTATCTCAGCGAGACGGTGAGCGACGAAGGGCTTGTACACGCGGGGTTCTGACCTTATCCAAGCTAGTGCAGTTCGTGAGTCACACCAATAGATTTTGTTTGTTACCTCATATTCGTGTTCTTCCAACACAGTCTGGGCCAGGCGGGCCCCCAGTAGGGCGGCTTGAAGCTCGAGTCTTGGTATGGATACGGGTTTTAATGGGGTTACTCGGCTCTTGGCGGCTGCTAGGGATACTGTTGTGGCGCCATCTGCGTGTTGTGTGCGCCAATACACGGCTGCGGCGTACGCCTCCTCGCTCGCGTCTACGAACGTGTGTAGTTGATGCGAGATGACTGATGACTTGTTTTGAACATAACAACGGGGTATCCTCAGCTGTTCTACTTCGTTGAGTTGAGTGAACCACTTGTTCCATCGCTCTCGGAGTTCTTCGGGCAGTGGGTCGTCCCACTCTGTCTTGTAGCGCCAGGTGTCTTGAAAGATACGTTTACCTGGGGTCGTTATCGGCGAGATGAGGCCTAATGGGTCGAATAAGGCCATGATCACACTGAGGGCTTCTCTCTTTGTAGGCGGTCGCGTTCTTGTTTTCACTTCTTGAGATATTTTCAAGTTGCTCGCGTTAAAGCCAAGGTGATCCTCGTTGACGTGCCAAAGTAGACCTAATGTTTTTTCTGTCTCTTGCCCGCCGAGTGTTACTGTCGTACTGTTATCAAGTGGTGTTGACAAACCTTTTAAGATAGTTTTTTCGTTTGAAGTCCATCCGTCTAGCACGAAGCCCGCCTTTTTGTGTATCATGTCGACGGTCTGTGTAGTGTCTCGCGCAGCTGTGACGGTGGGAAAGCTTTGTAAGTAGTCATCCATGTAGTGATTCTTTTGTATGGCTTTTACGGCGTCCGGGTGTGTCTCGAGGTAGTCTCTCGCGTTTCTATTCTTGATGTAGAGTGCTGTGCAAGGGGATGACGTAGCTCCGAATATTACTGACGTCATACGATATTCGTTTGGTTGGCCCGTGCGTTGTTGACCTCTCCACAAGAAGCGTAGTGCGTCCCGGTCTTCTTTTCTGATTTTTACTTGCATAAACATTTCTTTTATGTCGGCGCTGACGGCATACGGGTGTTGGCGGAATCTCATAATAACGCCCGGTAGAGACTGCAGTAGGTCAGGGCCGGAGTGCAACATATCGTTCAGACACATACCTTTTGATTTTGCAGCGGCGTCGTGAACTAGACGCGGCGGCTTGTGCGGCTTGGCGGGGTTGATGACCGGAAAATGAGGTAGGTACCAAGTTTTCCCTGTAGGTGGTGGTGTTGGAGCTGGTTCTGCGTAGCCTGACTTGAATAGGTTTTCCATCCGTTCTTCATACTTTTGTTTCAGATCTTCATCCCTATCGAGTCTTCGTTCGAGCGTAAGCAGACGTCTCTCGGCTTCTACGTAGTTATTTGGTATGTTTACATTTTCATTTTTCCACAGTAAGCCGGTCTCGAATCTCCCGTCTGGCAGCCGGCGGCTTGTGTTTTCTAGTATTTGCATAGCTTGATGCTCGGGATCTTGCCGCGGCTTCCTAGGTTCGATGCCTAGCGATTCGAGCTTGAAATAATTTTTAACTGTGTCCTCAATTGTGTTGTTTTCGTGTTGTTGTAGCTTACCGCAAAATGATACTGTTGCAGTCGTCGCGCCGGTGCAGCCGTGGAGCACCCACCCGAGGTAGGTGAGTGAAGCTACTGGCTGGTCGCGGTGCCCGGTGCGCAGCTGACGCGTCACTATGAGATGCCAATTGTCTTGTCCTAATAACACTTTCGGTGAAGCATTTTCGTATATCACTTTATCACGTATGTCTATTAAATGTTCACAGTCACTTAAATGTTCTTCGTACACGGTGTCGGGTGTGAAACGGAGTCGTTCCATGGTGCGCGCGGTCACGTCATGCTCGTCCTCGGCATATTTACCTTTGATGAGTAAGCTGACTGTCTTACTTGTGTGTTTCATGTCACTGTTCACGCCTTGAATCCATATTTCTTTGCTAGGTCCGTCTGCTCCGATAATGTCTGCTACTGTTTCGTCAATGAGCGTGATGGTACTTCCCTCGTCCAATAACGCGAACGTGTCAATGCTGCCACGGGGTCCTTTTAGTGTCACTGGTGCTATCTTCAGGTAAGCCTTTCGTTTGTTGCTGAGGGGGTTTGCTGCTATCGTCAGCTCGGCCGCCGAGGTTGTGATTGCGTCATTAGTTACCTCGCTCGTCGAGGCGTTCTCTCCCGGTGGCTTATCGTGATGCAGGAGGTTGTGATGTTTCATGGGGCAGCTGTTCTTACCGCACCTGGGTGCTTTGCAGGTGACGCGTCGGTGTTTGCCTTGTAGACAGCGATAACAGATATTATATTTCTTGGCGGCCTCCCATCTCGCATTTGTATCTAACGCGATGAACTGTTTGCACTCAAATAACTTGTGATCATGTTTACACTGTGGACACGTATCTTCTGCTGTCTTCTTGTTTACAGAAAGTGTTTGTTCTACTCTTCTTGTCTTTTGGGATCGGTACCCGTGTCCTCTGTTTTCATCTCGGGGCGTGGCTTCTGGTAACGCGTAGGAGCTGCACTTGTCCGCTTCTTCTGATAAAAACATCGATATTTTCTTAAGCTCGGGTATATCTTCATTTTTCTTAGCCGAGAAGTTGTACCAGTTGTTTCTTATTATAGGTGTAAGCTTCTCGATAATAATCCTACTCATTTCCGGGCTATGTAAGTAGTGCGGCTTTTTCAATGCTTCTACGGTTCCTACCATGTTGGCTATTTTTCCCGCGAAGACGCATAAATCTCTTGCGTTATCAGTTAGCTTATGAAGGGTCTTGAGTCTGTCCATCTCAGCGTGAATGAGGGCCTCCGGCCGGCCAAACCGTCTTTCTAGAGCCTTGATTATAGTTTCGGGGTCTGGTTGGCTCAATAGTAGGCACTCGACTGCCTCTTTGGCAATCCCACGTAGACTTCTTCTTATTCTTGCAATATTTTCATTTTTTGTAAAATATATACTCGATTCTTCGTATGTGGTTTTAAAGGCGAGCCACTCCGTGCTGCTCCCACTGAAGAATGGCAGCTCTTGCATGTACTTCGGTGGCTCCCTGGTGCTTCTCATCGCTTGAGACAACGCGGCGGCTAACGTAGACACGTCAATTACGGGATTTTTCACCGAGGCACTTTCTCTTGATTTTTCGTTCACTTTACAGTCACTTTTTTCCACTTCTTTTTCACTTGGCTTACCTTTTGTATGGTCGTCGCCTGTGGATCCTATGTTGTCTTGACTTACGAGTGTTTGCGGCGCCTCAGTGTCTCTTTGTAGCCACGTACCTATGCGAACCGATGCCAGGTCATCCCCGGACTCGTCTTCACTCGTACTATTTTCTTGCAACTGTAGTAGGCGAAGCCGTTGTACCTCAGCTTCAGCTCGTATTTGTTCTATTTTCAGCTCTGCCAGGCGCTGCTTGACTTCTAATTCTTTTTTCTTTCTTGAGCTGGTGGAGCGGCGTGACTTCGGCGGCCGCACGGTGCGCTGCGAGCTATGCTCCCCATTATTTTCAGCGCTGCTACGGGTCGGCATTTCCTCAGCCGGCCTGAAGCCATCCGTGTTCGTAGTTCGTTCCGTGGCCTCTTGGGAACCGCTGCGCGTCGTGGGGTCCTGGGCCTCTTCGGTGGCCCCCTGGTCAGCTCCCTGGGCAGCAGGTTCCTCTCCCTGTCGGCGTGTCACTACCATTTCCGAATTTTTCTTATTTCCTGGCTTCAAGTTCCTAAATTCGGCTCCGGAAGGACCATTAAATGTACGCGCGATACTTTAGAGGTCTTCTTATAGGAATATATAAATAAAAGAAGGAATGAACTGGCACAAATTTACTATCAATTAATTACATTACTTCACTTCGCGCGATCCTTCAGTGGACTGTGTACGGGTTCTAACTACTTTTCTCTGCTGCTTGCGGCCGCGCTCTCGCTCTCTCTCTCTCTCTCCTACACCGACGCCGCGTTCTCTCTCTCTCCTTGCTACATGTACCGGCAAACTCGCGTTCATGCTGGCCGAAGGTGCCGTGTGCAGCGCGATCGTTTTTTGCTGGCCTGCGGTCCATTTTTCTTCACCTACTGTTCAGCACATTGATTGTCGTGCACAGTTAGAATAGTTGACACCATCCGAGACATGTACTACGATTCCGGTTCCGTGGTTCGGACTGCTGCAGCTACAGCTGTTGGTGACTCGAGAGCCTTCCCCATCACCGTCGGGGTACACCAAGGATCCGTCCTTAGTCCTTACCTGTTCAGCGTGGTATTAGATGTTTTGTCGGACAGCATTAGAAACTCACATGAGCAGCCTCCGTGGTTGCTCATGTATGCTGATGATATTGCGCTGATGGACGCGGACAGGAGCAGATTGGTGCGACGCGTGAAAGGATGGAAAGAAGCGCTTGAGAACGGTAGTCTGAAGCTAAATGTAGCGAAGACAGAATACTTAGCGTTAAACTCCACAGATCCCACACCCGTCCGCATAGGCGATGATTTGGTCGAGTGCACGGACCAGGTTAAGTATCTGGGATCTGTACTTCATGTGACCGGTGAGATCGACCACGACGTCAAGGCACGCATTGCTGCCGCGTGGGCCAAGTGGCGAGAAATGACTGGCGTCACTTGTGATCCCAAAATGCCAGTCAGGTTGAAGGGGCAGGTCTATAAGACGATCATTAGGCCTGTCCTCTTGCATGGTTGTGAGGCGTGGCCGCTGCTCGAGCGACACAAGCAAGAGCTGCGTGTCACGGAGATGAAAATGTTGCGGTGGATGTGCGGCGTTACGCGTAAAGATCGCGTACGGAGCTCTCGCATCCGCGGCAGCCTCCATGTCCGTGACATCGGGGATAAAATGCAAGAGAGCCGCCTTCACCGGTGCGGCCACGGCTTGCGGCAACCGCCAGGCTACGTGGGGAACAAATGCCTGGCAGTGGTACCCCCGCCGGGTCCAGGTAAAAGGGGTAGGCCAAAGAAGTCCTGGCTTGACGTCGTGGAGGGTGATATGCGTGCTAATGGTCTCACTACCATGGACGCCCAAGATGTGCGAAGTAGAGAAGGAAGAGCCGGAAGACGGACCCTGAGCTTCGAGGTCATCTTGGCCACGGATGGAATCAAGAGAATACGTCTATATGCAGATGATGATGATGAGTTGTAGCGCAACTTCAAATCGATATAGATCCTAAACGGTAAGTCAAATCGAAAAATGGTGAGAAAAAACTGAAATGATTTTTAAATACCTATTCAACGATACCCCACTTGACATAGTTTGTTGACTTTAATTTTTTTTTATTTTCACAATAAGGCGTCCAGTATAATAGTCGCCATATTGAATTTTCACTAACGTCATGTCTTTAGTGACACTCACCGGACTAAGAGGAATCGCAATCGATGCCTCTTAGTCCGGTGAGTGAATGTGTGAATCTTAAAAATCGGGCCAGGCGTTTGGTATGTATAGAGTTTAATAAAGGAACATACAAATAAACACATTACTATTCCTTTGCGTCGCGCAGTCGGATAAAAAACTTATAAACATTTTATATTTAACTTTTCTCTTAAAATACATTATAGCCAAACCACCTGTATCTAGGCAGCAAACATTGTCGATAGTTTCGACTTTCGAGTACACCACTAAATACAAAGCTGGTATCATTATTTCACAATTTGACATTTGCACTTGTCAATTAAGTATCTAAGATAAAAAAAAACAGACTATAAACCACTACGCAAATATCGCAAAACACATACCTTCCACATTATAATACGAACTTAGAAAGAGAAAGCATTATATATATGACTCTCTCCGACCTATTTTAACAAAGCTTTTGTTTATTGGACCCTTGAAAACTTTCCTTTTGTTCTACCTAATAGGTAAGCCAGGTAGCAAAAACTTAGTGTACGTAGTTGGTGATAATAATATTACAGACATCAAACATGGTAATTTTCATTTAAGTGTAAATTTTTCTGTCTGACTGTACCATTTCACGGCTTATTTCAAAAGAAATACCTCAAGGGGCGATTCACACCACCAGAATATTTATTTAAATGTCAATTTTTAACTCGCCCCGTGGCAAGGGGCGAGTCACTACACCAAAATAATAAAAAAAAGGGGCGAGTGAAGCATTTTAATCGCAAGGGTCGAGATTCAGGGGGCGAGCGAGGCCTAAGCCCCTACGAGTAAGCACCAGTTGTTGCAGGTGTTCATAGTCTGCAGTAACCGTTTACTTACCACTCAAGGGAGTCACCTGCTTTCTTCGTGGTTTAAAAAATCCGTATAGAGATTTTGGACCATTTTATGGTAAATTTTCGTGTTTAGAATTCACTGCGTCATCATAACCTGCTCCTGCTTTACTCAGTTGCTCTGACTGAGTGAAGCAGGAGCAGGGCAGCAACCTGGGCACTCACTTATGAGGACCACTGCACCAAGGGTGCAATAGATCTCTTATCGCGAATTGTACTACCTTTTTCTTAAAACAGTAGTTCAAGTTGATAAGCAATGGGAAACTAAAAAATCAAGGGAAGGTCAGCTCATGATTAGGAGAACGCTGAGAAAATAGCACTTGCGAAACGAGACTTAGTAACTCGTTTTGGGAAACGATATACTTCTCTTCGAATATCTAATAATAGTACTATTCATCATCTGCCTGCCTGCCCTTGTCCCAATTGTTTGGGGTCAATGCCGCATTATGTCATTCACTTCCATATATTTCTATCTTCCTTTCTGATATCTGCTACCCTAAGTGGCATTTGGCAACCGGCGTATTGTAGAATACAATGATGAATGTATAAGATTGACTGACACGTATTTTGACATTTATGACGTTTATGACAGTCATCAACGTACGTCAATCCCATACATTGATCAACCTATTTTCTCTATTCTATTCTACAAATGTATTGCCACTTCTCTAGAGGGGCAACCTTTCCTTGTCAAGGCAATACTTACTGTTATTTATTACTTTATTATGTTATTATTACATATTAGGTGTTCTGTAACGGAAGTGGTCACAGTAACGGCCACTAAATACTGTCACAAATCACGGCACGTTATGAAAGACTATCCACAAGCCGTCGTCGTCATAAACCGCGGAGGAATACTTTAAAGAAAAGAGGAGTTTCTCATCTCAATACAGCTGAATTCTTTTATTTTATTTGCGGAGATTACGCGATCGCGAACCAATTTGTGATATTTGAGGAGATATGATTTTCTTTCTTCGAAGGTGTCACAGTCAGTAAAACAGGTTGAAGGATGGCTTCATATAGAAAGCTTATGTCTAACGAGACAGCAATAGGCTAATTCATTGATACGACCCATGGAGAAGGAAATGATAGCGGAGTTGTTGCAAAGGCAATCGAGTCGCGTGCTTCCATACTGTCAAAAGGACTCCTATATATAGACGTCAGTTCTGTGACGTCACCACTCAGTTCTAGTGGCACGTCGTTGCGATAGGTTGTCATTTTTGGTTAAAAGTTCAAAGATAAAAATAGTTTTGACCCGATTTAAGACTGAAGTGTGCGGTACAAGGGTGTACAAATTGTAGAGATAAGATGTTTAAATATATTGATGATATAACATTTCATCAGTAAGTCCGCTATATTTTTATTTTCATTTTTAGAAAAAAAATGTCTTTATAGAACCATCTAGCGGAGAGAAGAAATAAGTAACCTTGTCTTACTTGTATAATGTTGTAACAACAATTCAATTCATTCTATAAAAAAATCACCACAATAATTTCACCGGACTTCATTAGTAATTCCGCAATTGTTATTTTATTAATTCTTACATTATATTTGGGTGAAATTGAAAATTGAAAATAAAAAAATTAAGCCATCTGTCGGTATCTGCCCAAATCATTTAGGGGGGCTAAATGATTCTGCTATAATTCTACAGATGGCCTTATTTAAAATAAATGGTGTGCATCATAGTAGTGAGACCACTATATTCACATTATTTTTAGGAAGCCAATAAAATTGTCAACATTATATTATATCATTTTAGATTTCCCAGTAACCCAGAAATAAAAAAATAGGTACGTATTTTAAATAGACCTTCCAGCTGGTAGGTACCCCACAAAATATTCCAGAATCTGTTCGAGGTCCTTCAATGAAAATGACTTCTATAAAACAAAAAAGTGATTTAAAAAATTACAGCCAAAATTTGCTATACCTAATTGTATATACGTATACCAGAAATACATAAGTGAAAATTTTACAATATAATAACATCATTTTTTTATATTTCTACATTATTTTCTTGCTTTATTAATTTCCTTTTTGAAAAAGTTAGGGAACCGTACTTTGCGCCTTCGCTGGCATAGGCGGGTGCGGGTCGCGGACGTCCGCTTCGCGTGCTTGTTTCATGTTATTTCAAGAGCAGCGCTACGTGAGGCGGATACCCGTCACACGTGACGCGGGCGGCGGGGCCCGCCACGCGGACAGCGGGGCACGCGCCGTGTGTCCGCGCGACGGAGCACGCGAGCGTGTCTGTTTCAACAAAATCATCGACCGCCGCTACGTTATCCGTGTCACACGCGCCGTGCTTGTACAGTCGTTGCAATAAACTTAGAATAATCCTTAGCTGCAAACTGAAAGCTTTTTTACGGCAAATACCTTTGAAATTTTTAGGTAAACGAAACTCAAATAGAATGTTATTTTGAAGGTCAGTCTTATATTATTCATAGAACAACATAATATATCAATATAAAATGCAAAAGCAGGAACCTGCTCCCGGATGCATTGCACCACTTGTACCCCCAAGCGAGTCAGCCCTGCTAATAGGTATATTGTGTAAAGTAAAACCAAAAACCAAACCAAACCGTGAACCAAAGGAGTTCGCCTCATTCTCTTCAGTTTTGACAAACCGTGCAAAATTGTCTTTGATTTACAATAAACTAATTATGATAGCTGTACATTCTTATACGAAAACTTGGTTACAAATTCTCCACACAACAATCTAGACGTGACATAATATGGGCTAATTGGCTGACGCCTTTGTTCACGTCGTCGTCTTTTGGCTAAGTAATATATCAATAAATGATCCATAGTTATCGACTGTACACCGACGCTATTGAAATTATACTGGTAACAGACGCCCGTCGCGGACGTCCGCGACGGAGCAGCGGACAGGCGGGCGCCCGCGCCTGACGTCCGCGACCCGCACCCGCCTATGCCAGCGAAGGCGCTAAAACTCCAATAATGCAACCCAATCATTATGTCCTTATATTCCTTATATCAGAATTCCACGCGGACGGAGCCGCGGGCAACAGCTTGTATATATAGTGGTCAATATGTAAGTGGTCCCGCTGTCATTAAACACATAGATTATTCTAGAATTCTGTGCAGCGCTTTGTGGCGAGTGGTAAAACTACAATGGAAATTGCATGCATTATTTCTATTTGGTTTAGCTATGCCACACTAGATGGCATTCTAAAAAGTGGGAGGGGCTTAGACTTAGGAGAAGAGACGCGTGGGGGACGAGGTATGGCGTCATGCCCCCCGCGTCTTCTTCTCACCCGCATTTGGCGACGCGTTTTTATTACGAGAAATTTCACTGGAACATCTCCGTTTACTAATCATATTCTGTCCTCCGTGATACGACCGCATACGTCATACTGGTCGCACAGGTTTTGTGTGATGTTTCCATAAAAAAGATTTTCGATACCATCTCTGACCCACGGTCCACGGTGCTGTGCTGTGATACAGCAAACAAAACAAGTACGAAGCAAATCGCCCACGGTGCCTAATCTTTCTCAATATCAATATTTTTAAATTGACCACGCATGATCGATGATTATAACTAGAGATTGGGTTATTTTGTAATATTTTCGACAAATATTTACAAAAATGAATTGGAAAATATTGAAAAATTTTAAGCTTGAACTTGTTTTTATATCTCACAGAGGGACAATAACAATTTGTGAAAGATATTTTGTCTAAAACTTACATCCATTTAGCCATTCCTCTTTCTCATTGGACAGACGGCATCTTTCCATATGCTAAGATGCAATCCTGGTATACGCCTCTCACTTTCATAATTGTTTTCATACATGCACGCCGCCGGTTGGAGGTACTCTTGACCTCTTACTGTTAACTTTTGTCCAATGATAAAATAAATATAATTCAATATTCTAAGTTCAAACTGCATCAATATCGAGGTTAACTTTCACACTCGCGAAGGTACTTCAAAATCCTGCTCACATGAACTAAGATAAGACAAGGTTATTTTATTGGATTGCTTGATCTATGCTAAAAGTGGATACTTAAACCACTATATGCTACGCTGTCTACGCCCTATTGGATCGAGATACGATGTACCGACCACCTTGTACAAGTTATTAGGCATTCGTATTATAGGCGACGCAGTTAGACTGCAAAAAGCGGACCCAGGACTCCAAGGTGAATGAAAAAGCTTCGGATTCGACCGAAATTAACGCAAGGATGATTATGATTATGAGGATTAAAGTGGACTTAGTAGTTCGATTGAAAGCCGACTCCAACAGTGTTGGGTAAAGGTATGAAGGATAATGATGGTGAAAGTAGACCACTTAGCACTTACATGTCTTTAATTAATGAGTTTCATGTCATTGTTGAAACACAAAAAGGTTTTACGTAAGTTTTAGATGCGGACATTACCATGGAGAAGGAAATGATAGCGGAGTTGTTGCAAAGGCAATCGAGTCGCGTGCTTCCATACTGTCAAAAGGACTCCTATATATAGACGTCAGTTCTGTGACGTCACCACTCAGTTCTAGTGGCACGTCGTTGCGATAGGTTGTCATTTTTGGTTAAAAGTTCAAAGATAAAAATAGTTTTGACCCGATTTAAGAATGAAGTGTGCGGTACAAGGGTGTACAAATTGTAGAGATAAGATGTTTAAATATATTGATGATATAACATTTCATCAGTAAGTCCGCTATATTTTTATTTTCATTTTTAGAAAAAAAATGTCTTTATAGAACCATCTAGCGGAGAGAAGAAATAAGTAACCTTGTCTTACTTGTATAATGTTGTAACAACAATTCAATTCATTCTATAAAAAAATCACCACAATAATTTCACCGGACTTCATTAGTAATTCCGCAATTGTTATTTTATTAATTCTTACATTATATTTGGGTGAAATTGAAAATTGAAAATAAAAAAATTAAGCCATCTGTCGGTATCTGCCCAAATCATTTAGGGGGGCTAAATGATTCTGCTATAATTCTACAGATGGCCTTATTTAAAATAATGGTGTGCATCATAGTAGTGAGACCACTATATTCACATTATTTTTAGGAAGCCAATAAAATTGTCAACATTATATTATATCATTTTAGATTTCCCAGTAACCCAGAAATAAAAAAATGCGTGGATAGGTACGTATTTTAAATAGACTTTCCAGCTGGTAGGTACCCCACAAAATATTCCAGAATCTGTTCGAGGTCCTTCAATGAAGATGACTTCTATAAAACAAAAAAGTGATTTAAAAAATTACAGCCTAAATTTGCTATAGGTACCTAATTGTATATACGTATACCAGACATACATAAGTGAAAATTTTACCATATAATAACATCATTTTTTTATATTTCTACATTATTTTCTTGCTTTATTAATTTCCTTTTTGAAAAAGTTAGGGATCCGTACTTAGCGCCTTCGCTGGCATAGGCGGGTGCGGGTCGCGGACGTCCGCTTCGCGTGCTTGTTTCATGTTATTTCAAGAGCAGCGCTACGTGAGGCGGATACCCGTCACACGTGACGCGGGCGGCGGGGCCCGCCACGCGCCGTGTGTCCGCGCGACGGAGCACGCGAGCGGGTCTGTTTCAACAAAATCATCGACCGCCGCTACGTTATCCGTGTCACACGCGCCGTGCTTGTGCAGTCGTTGCAATAAACTTAGAATAATCTTTAGCTGCAAACTGAAAGCTTTTTTACGGCAAATACCTTTGAAATTTTTTGGTAAACGAAACTCAAATAGAATGTTATTTTGAAGGTCAGTCTTATATTATTCATAGAACAACATAATATATCAATATAAAATGCAAAAGCAGGAACCTGCTCCCGGATGCATTGCACCACTTGTACCCCCAAGCGAGTCGCGAGCCAGCCCTGCTAATAGGTAGGTATATTGTGTAAAGTAAAACCAAAAATTCCGTGAACCAAAGGAGTTCGCCTCTTTCTCTTCAGTTTTGACAAACCGTGCAAAATTGTCTTTGATTTACAATAAACTGATTATGATAGCTGTACATTCTTATACGAAAACTTGGTTACAAATTCTCCACACAACAATCTAGACGTGACATAATATGGGCTAATTGGCTGACGCCTTTGTTCACGTCGTCGTCTTTTGGCTAAGTAATATATCAATAAATGATCCATAGTTATCGACTGTACACCGACGCTATTGAAATTAAACTGGTGACAGACGCCCGTCGCGGACGTCCGCGACGGAGCAGCGGACAGGCGGGCCGGGCGCCCGCACCTTACGTCCGCGACCCGCACCCGCCTATGCCAGCGAAGGCGCTAAAACTCCAATAATGCAACCCAATCATTATGTCCTTATATTCCTTAAATCAGAATTCCACGCGGACGGAGCCGCGGGCAACAGCTTGTATATATAGTGGTCAATATGTAAGTGGTCCCGCTGTCATTAAACACATAGATTATTCTAGAATTCTGTGCAGCGCTTTGTGGCGAGTGGTAAAACTACAATGGAAATTGCATGCATTATTTCTATTTGGTTTCGCAATGCCACACTAGATGGCATTCTAAAAAGTGGGAGGGGCTTAGACTTAGGAGAAGAGACGCGTGGGGGACGAGGTACGGCGTCATGCCCCCCGCGTCTTCTTCTCACCCGCATTTGGCGACGCGTTTTTATTACGAGAAATTTCACTGGAACATCTCCGTTTACTAATCATATTCTGTCCTCCGTGGGACATTACTCATGGTGCTTAACGAACAAGCGCGCGAGGCAAACAATACTTGACCAATCAATTGATGTCAATCATACCAGCAGACATAAGTTTTTAGCAATATGTTCCAATGAGGAGCTTGAATAAAGCCTTTATGTAGTTTTAAACCTAGACAGTTTTAACATTGGATAAGATAAGAGCGATCGAAGTTCGTCTTAGCACTCAGCTTGTTAGTTAAGTACTCTGGTACTCGTAACTAAGTACTTAAATATTTAAACAAGAATGAATATAAATTCAAAATATCAATAAAACTTTAGATATGTTTAGTTGCCTACATAAAAAGTTCAAAGAGCTGTTTGCAATATAGACATGCATGTATGCCTATGCCTATATAATATAGCTACAAGAATGTCTGTTTATTGGTGATAGTATTCTGCAGCCGTGGATTGATGTAATATGTGTAGGGCTTATCGCATTTACCGAATACTTGCAGTTAACGACTTTCGACTAGACGCACCGCAAATCTGGTGTTTTGTACAAACTACATAGGGATGCTAACGCATGTTTTTAGCAGGTACAGACTACTTATAGATACTATATAATCAGTACATAAGAACAGTGAAACGGTGCGTGAAATCACTTTAAAATTTCACGGTAACATTTAATACACCGACTAATAACGCACACTTTAGAGAAAGTATAGATAAGTAAAACAATAGGTTCGCGGTATCGCAACAAGGAGAACTAATCTGATAAACGACGACGAAACAAATTGCACTTAGATTAGATACTATTGGAACTTGAACACGGTAATCTTTAGGTTTCTTTTTTACTTTTTTTGGATCAATGTTATCCATACTACCACAGATGGGACTCCCTTACACCAGGATTAACAGCAGTGAGAACATCGAGAGAGAGAGAAGAAAGAGAATGAGAGTAGAGAGAACGCGAGTTGGTTGACGAGCTTTTATTGGTTTGCATAAACTTTAAAACGAAGGAGGATGTCATCTGACTATATTGTTTCAAAACCTCTAAATTATAATCATGTTACTGCGTACAGAATAAATCCCTAATGGGCCTAATAACGTTGGTCTGAGCTGTAATATTCAGATTTACGACCTGAACCGGACAAATAGGCTTAAGGCCGATAATATATTTCCGACCATGATACCTCTACGTTTTAACGTGCGTATTTCCAGAAACAAAGACAATAATTAGCTGCCACTGACTTGTGTACGAAAGGGATAGTTCCGTTCAATAAATCATTTACGAAATGCGGTTGTTATTTGTTGTCTTAATGTTAAGTTCACCAGAACATTTATTATTCCCCTTGGCTGTCACACACTTATACTCCTTCTGTCGAATCGACGGCACTTCTACTCTCAAATTCTGTTTTTAATGCTTTCTTGTGGGCACGTTAATAAAGCGTGAAGAGGGATCATTCAGTTGAAAGCCTCCTTGAACCCGTAATTGACAAATAATATTTATGTGTTAGCACAACTGGTATCTATATTGACACCGATTGGATCGAGGTATTTATTGACTTATCTAACCTTTGTCTATGAACTGTAAGACTCGTAAGACTACCGAAAGCCTATCCTCTCTATTTTTCCCTCCTTTTTATAGGCTGCAATGCAGGAATAATACCTTTTCTAGTTGTTAGTGGCATAATCCGCGGTAACCAATTATTGCTTGTAGAAAGCATTAAAAAAGAAAACCTACGACTACGAGCGTTACTTCAAGCATGTAGCTCCAACCTCCAAAGCAAAACTTCTTAGACATATGAACTAAAATACACCGGGAAGTGCAGTAAACTGATTTTATACGTAACTCATAAATACTCTATATTCGTAATACTAGTTATTTGAGCAGTAAAACAAATTTGAACATGCAGTGCACAGCTCTATTAGTACCGGCGTCATCAGGCGTCGGTTTCAGCGGGACCGTTACGGATTAAAGCGTTACATTACCGCCGAAAATAAGCGTCTTGCGTCACATCACTAGCTATTGCCCTTAATCATGCACGCAGTGCGGAAACCGTTTATGAATACAGTTTAAAAACTTAACTTAACTTAATTGTTAGTGGTTGAAGTTTTGGAAGTCGCTTTGTTTATACGCCTGCCATATACGAACACACTGTATATAAATGTACTAATATGGTTTATTCGTGATCTGACTACGTTTGTTTTATTTCGCGTAATTAGTTGTTTGGAGGCGTAAACATAATGTAACAGGTACAGCAGGTATACATAATAACATGGTAATTACTGGTATCGCCGAAGAATTAGCATAACTATACAACACTTCACGGATTGATTGACATGTTACACTAGTTTGTGGAGTTTGGAAAAGGGAATAGAGTGTGATGTGACTTTGGTATACCACGGGGCCTATATCTTGAACTCAAAATGTGCTCAACTTGCGCACAATACGCGCAGTAGGTACGTACGTGTTTATTGGGTGTCTTCTGACGATAGCACGGGGTGTTCTTTTTACAATGACGGGACGCTACGGCGGTGAACGAGCTCATTCCACCAATCATAGATTATGTCTTGTTTCTCTCGCGACTTGGGTCCAAGATATGTGCCCCGAGGTATATTGACGGCTTTGTAGCACAGAATTGGTAGGCAGAGATAAGAGTCAGTAGCTCAATAGTTAAGGATTCGGCCTCACGATCGGGAGGTACCAGGTTCGAATTCTGGCGTGAACTCGCGTCACTCCTAACTCAAGTAATTAACTATGGGAGTTAGGGAAATACTTTTTTTTTTATCGTGCGAAAAATCCCCTCGGATACCTCCCGCGCCGGAGCCGGAGGAGGAGGTTATGGCGGACTCGAACCGACTAAAACGCACGCCGTCTGTGGGCCGTCAGTTGCCGGAGGTGAGATTGTCGTAGCCATATCCCTCGCACCCCGGCCGGGAGTTAGGAAAATACTAGTTATAATATTATTCTAAAAAATATATATTTTAATTTTATCTGTGCTTGTACTACTAACTACTAAGTGAGCATGTGATGTAACATAAACCACAACACTCCTTCCTGCTATACCATTATCACATAAGGAAGTAGTTAGCATTTAACTGGTTTACGGTTTTATCAATAAAATTGTATTAAGTCATATTTATTTAGAGCCCTGTTGGCTCCCGGAGGAGTAGTGAGTCATGTAGGATCCTGGTGGAGTAGTATAGGGCCACCCCATCTCTTCCCTTGGGTGTTGTAGAAGGCGATTATGGGGTAGGGGTGTTCTCTATAAGACAGTAAACATATGGCCCATGGTAAAGTGCCTTCTTGACGACAATAGGCTTGCTCCCTATTACGTGAGACTGACAATTACAGATGATGAAATGTGAGTGTTTAATATACCTGTGCCTACCAATTCCAGGATTTACAGGCATGATGCATATGTTACATAGAATATGTAGATATGTAGTTGCATACCTATTTCGCCAATCATATTTTTCGGTCTAAAGTTAGAGGGGCTAATTGTCAACAATAGAGCACTTTCTCATGTCTGTATGATTTTTTTTCAGGTGAAGAACAGCCCTTATCTAACTAATTTAGTAGAGAAAAACATGGATTTTAATTATTGTCTTATACGTACCTCTACTGGTATTGACAAATAGTAATATTTTTTTTATGAAATACCTACATTTCTGGTTTTGTTGAGACAGATAGAATTTACACTATAAACAACTTCATTATTAACTTGTATACATAGTTGTATACTAGTAAAGAAAAAAAGCATAAATGAATTGCTTAAAAATTACAATAAACAAAATGCTTATTTTTTTATACATAATTAGTGAAGTACTTATATTGTTATAAAATGCAATTTTGTTGCTTGTGCTGAACTAAATCTATTATTATTGGAATTTTTGTACCAATTGGAATTACTTTAAATAATTTGAGTAAGATAAAATAGACATTGATTAACATTCCCGCTCAGTTCTGAATGCCCTACTTCATAGTTAAAATTTGAGTGTTATACAAGTAGATAAAAGGTAATTACTTATTGTAACTTTATAATAATAATTAATGAAATAAACAATAATTAAAAATCAGTGGAGGTACAAAGTAATCAACCATAATTCATGTTTAAATGCAACTTATCGACAAACGTATAGGTACGGACAGCATCACTGTACCTTCGTTACAACTTTACTACGAGCCCATAAAATCACGGATACTGACAGAAAAACATTATAATATTAGTGTATGTACTTACATGGTACATGCGGACTTTCAAGCACATCTATTTAATTGACTTTCTAAAGTTATTTTATCACAAATTTGGCTAAAATTACACTATTGCAGATGCAATCAGAATTGGACACATAGATTGGACAGATACACACACAGCACACTGATACGATTCTGACATTTCTGACAGACATTCGTATTGAGTTTTTTTTTCTTTAATTTTGTAACGATTATGAATACAGATGTTTTGAGAACAATACGAGTATAATTTTTCATATATATGGGGATAACGATAACCTTACATTTTTATTCCAAAAAAGCATTATCATCAATAAATTTACTAATTTTATACTCAAAATTAGCGAATTCGATCCATTTTCAACGTGCCTTCTAGCGATTTTTTTTACATTCAATGCTAAGACAAGAACCTACAAGAACCCATATTTATGGAATATGGATGTTTCATAAATTATAAAAAAATTATGTATTTATTTATTTCTGAAACAATATTAAGGTAACTGTACCAATGGTAGACACTTTAAGGAAAAATAAAATTTCAATCTAAAAAATTTAACAAATTAAGGTAACTGTACCAATGGTAGACACTTTAAGGAAAAATAAAATTTCAATCTAAAAAATTTAACAAATTAATTACAGCATGATCGCTACATTCTTTTTTAACTGTTACAGCAATAATTAGACATTAACTTTTGCCCATAAAATCTTTAAAATCTATCATACTTTTACTTTAAATTAAATTATTATGCACTTGGTCGAAAACACCAATGCTAGACATCATTGTCCCAATGCTAGACACCTATTTGTACCAATAGTAGACACTTTAATTTCTCTCTACAAAATTGAATATCAGACCGCTAAGTGCCTTGGTATGCCCTATTCCCCCCGAGCGACGGTCAGACGGCGGTCCCCCGACGAGACAAATGACAAAAGGTGGGTTTTACTTTTTAAAGGTTCATTTTGGATCGGGGGTTTTTTAATTTTTTTTTTTTTATTTCATACTTTTTACAGGTATAACCACTCAACCGATTTCCATAAGACTTGCTGTATCGTGATGAATAAATTATGACCTGTCACTTGATACCCAACACACCATATTTGAAAATATTAGATTTTACATTGCCACTTTCACTCCTCATATTATTCAAATGGCTGAACCGATTTTTATGAAACATAGCTAAGAACACTCTCGACTAAACCATCTTTCAAACAAAAGAAACAGAATCTAAATCGGTTCAGCCGTTTAGGAGCTACGATCCACACACACGCATACACACGCACACATCCATACACACCCATGCACACGTCAAACTTACAACACCCCTCTTTCTTGTCGGGGGTTAAAAATCGGTCCAAGATGGCCGCTACATTTCTTCTCACAACTCCCATAATTGTTGTTGAATCGGAGGATTCCTACCTGATGAAGCTCTTCGACATGATATCGGACCGATCCAAGATCCAAGACAACGCTTGAATTATTTTGTTACTGTTATTTATTTTTTTACTTTTCAAAGGTATTTTGACGTCGGGGATTTAACTTATTAATTTAATTTATTTCTTGTAAAGGTATTGAATACTCCATAGGTACTCCCATACTAACATTACATAATGTATTTTAGAAATACGAAATAAAGAGGCTTTGTTATTGTAATAGTAGTATTAGGGGAGGGTGGAAAGGGGAGAAAGGTGAGTAGATAGTCGAATAGAGAGTCAAGTGTTTCAATAGTGTCGACTCAGAGCTCAATGCTTGACTCTCAGCGCTAAAATTTAGAACAATATGCGATAAGCGACATCCACTTGGTTAGAGCGGGCTAGCGCGGGCATTATTAGTAATTTCCGGTACATGTGATGAATCTCAATGTATATAATATCACATTTAGCGTAGGTATAACATCTTATTTTCATGAAAAAAAGGCATTATTCCAAAGTGTCTATCATTGGAACATCTAAGATTTTTTGTACCAATACTAGACATAGCATATAAATGTTACAAAACCTAATCAAAATATGCGGGCAATGGTCCAAGTATGTCAATAACTTCAATATTTATAACGTTTATACTAAAATTAGTAATAATCATAACTTATAAACAAAAAAATCACACCTATAAAAATCAGTACCCTTGGCAAAAATCTTAAGAAATAACACGACCGTGTTCACGGAGTCACATTATTTGCTGTCAACTGTCGTCTTTCTAAAACTTCGGATGGTGTTGCGAATATTTGAACATATCTTATAGACACCATTAGGCATCTTTTAAGTCAATAGTCTTATAAAACAAATGGATAATTTTCTCAAAATACTGGGTTTTGTTCGAAAGTGTCTAGCATTGGTACAGTGTCGAGCATTGGTACAGTTACCTTAATTACAGCATGGTCGTTACATTCTTTTTTAACTGTTACAGCAACAATTAGACATTAACTTTTGCCCATAAAATTTTTAAAATCTATCATACTTTTACTTTAAATTAAATTATTATGCACTTGGTCGAAAACACCAATGCTAGACATCATTGTCCCAATGCTAGACACCTATTTGTACCAATAGTAGACACTTTAATTTCTCTCTACAAAATTGAATATCAGACCGCTAAGTGCCTTGGTATGCCCTATTCCCCCCGAGCGACGACGCTCAGACGGCGGTCCCCCGACGAGACAAATGACAAAAGGTGGGTTTTACTTTTTAAAGGTTCATTTTGCAAAAAAAAAAAAAATTATTTTTTATTTCATACTTTTTACAGGTATAACCACTCAACCGATTTCCATAAGACTTGCTGTATCGTGATGTATAAATTATGACCTGTCACTTGATACCCAACACACCATATTTGAAAATATTAGATGTTACATTGCCACTTTCACTCCTCATATTATTCAAATGGCTGAACCGATCTTTATAAAATTTGGTACAGAGATGGATTAGAGCTCGGGAACGGATATAGGCTTTTTATTGGGGTTAAAGGGCGGGGGGGTAATCTTCTTCCTCCTAGCGTTAATTCCAAGTCGCATCCGAAGCCTTCAGCTCGGAGTCTGGGGTCCGCTTTACCAGTCCTAACTACGGATTTGGCTAGACCTCGATACCTGGGGGTAATACTGGATGAAAATTTCCCTTGAAGATGGTCCTTTCTGATGAAATGATTAGGAAGGACCACAAAGGATTGAGCTAAAGAAGAGAGACGAGGAAGAGGTAGGAGTGGGAGAAGGGGTGGAGGAAATGGAAAGAGTGGGGGAAAATTTCGGGTAGGAGCGTGGGAATGTGTGGGAAGGAGCGAGGGAATAGGTGAGAGAGGGAGGGGGAATCTTACGGTGTGTTTCGGTATGGTATAAGAGCTGAGGAAGAAGGTCATGGGAAGGAGTAAGGAAAGTAGGTGTGTGGGGAATGTAGGGAAAGGAGAGGAGAGCGTGGGGAAGGGCGAAATTGTGGGCTAAATAGTGATGGCGGAAAGGGATGGGTGGAGAGTTGTAAGAAGGTGTGTAGGGCAGGGTAAGGGAATGGGGAGGGGAGGGTGGATGGGGAAGAAAGGTAAGTAGATAGTCAAATAGAGAGTCAAGTGGTTCAATAGTGTTGACTAAGTGCACAATGCTTGACTCGCAGCACTAAAATTTACAATACTACGCGATAAGCGACATCCACGTGGTTAGAGTGGGCTAGCGCGAGCATTATTAGTTATTACCGGTACATGTGCTGAATTTCAATGTATTTATCACATTTAGCGTAGGTATAACATCTTATTTTTATGAAATAAAGGCATTATTCCAAAGTGTCTATCATTGGAACATCTAAGATTTTTTGTACCAATAGTAGACATAGCACATAAATGTTACAAAACCTAACCAAAATACGCGGGCAATGGTCCAAGTATGTCAATAACTTCAATATTTATAACGTTTATACTAAAATTAGTAATAATAATTACTTATAAACAAAAAAATCACACCTATAAAAATCAGTACCCTTGGCAAAAATCTTAAGAAATAACACGACCGTGTTCACGGAGTCCCATTATTTGCTGTCAACTGTCGTCTTTCTAAATTTACTTCGGATGGTGTTGCGAATATTTGAACATATCTTATAGACACCATTAGGCATCTTTTAAGTCAATAGTCTTATAAAACAAATGGATAATTTTCTCAAAATACTGGGTTTTGTTCGAAAGTGTCTAGCATTGGTACAGTGTCGAGCATTGGTACAGTTACCTTAATTACATAAATCTATCAATTAATCTGGTAAATAAATAATTTAACTAATAAATTACAAATATTTACAAATTACATAAAAAAACAATACTTATTAATATACATATTATACAAAGCTGCTGCTATCTACTATAAGAAAAAAATGTAATGATCTGTCAATCGTGTCAATCTGTCATTTCATTTTTGTCATTGTCAAAATCAAGATGTCAAATGGTCAAAAAAATGAAAAAACTCAAAATGTCAAATTGTCAAACGAAAGCGAAACCCAAAATGGTGTAATTCTTACTTGTTTTATTTTTATTTCATATCAAAAATAAAACACAACGTACTTTGTTGTATAATACAATAATTGAAAATTCCACAAGTGTTTAAAATTTGATCCAAAACTTTTATTGGACATTGCGAAATTTCGGCGATTCTGCTATATAAAGTTGATAATAAGGAGAAGAATTTCAAGATATTTGTATGAATAAAAACATTTTAGAAAATGGAAGCAGACTCCACGACATACGAGAGTAATACGAAGAAAGAAATAGCTGAGCCAGGTCTACCTTTCAATGTATGCCCAGGGTACGATATGCATTATTGTTGTTGTATGATTGTGATTTTAGTTCCAATATAATTAATTTATTCCATTGAGTATAGGGGCCGAGCAAACTTCTTGAACGCCTACCCTAATACATTTACGGCTGTTCATTATGTAAATATACAGATAAAATATATACCAAACTATGCTATACTAAATTAAAAAAAAAATTAAAAAAAGGAGAAACTACATATTGTACAATTAAATATAAATGATGTGAGCACGGGCATTGGGATTGTGGGACTTAGTATTACATACCTATAAGTGCACATAAAACATAACATACTGAAAATGCATGTTGTGTCTTCCAACATTTTAATTGTACCTATACTAGAATGGAATGCCTGTTTCTGTGTGCAATGTGTGTTAATTATGTGCAAAAATGTCCTCATGTGTGACCACCCACGAGGCAACAAACAGCCTGACTATCAACAACTATTTTAATACCTACACAGCTTTTTAATTTCAGGAACTTTCAATTGTATAAAGATTTTATAAGCAAAAACGGTGATCAAAGACTAGAATGTCAGCTGGTAGAGAGGCTACAGACATTTGGGTTACTACCCAGCAGTATAAAGTGCCTTAGCAACAAACCAGATTGTAAAGTTGTTAGCAGAGCAGCAAGAGTTATAGACCGGTAAGTTGCAAATGATTTTTTCTAAATTCACTATTCTTATAGGTATTTAAACCAATAAGGGTCATTCACATTACTTACTATTAGATTCACGTTACTACCGTACATGGTAAATTACCCAATAGCTCTAATAGTAATTGGCTTTTCTTGTTCTAATTTTTTTTTTAAATAAGCTATTTTCTAAATTCTTGATTCTTGTCACACACGAAAAGAACTATTAGGGTGCAATTTTCTATGTCGAAAAGCTTTAAATTATTATACAGTCTAAAAAAATTTAACACTTACTATTTACTACTACTTATTTTCACAATTATTGAAGAAGTAAATTCATGAAGGAAATTTCTTAATATTGAGCTTATTGATTAACATTAATGGATGAAATAACTCACAGATGTTGCGGATGGACCATCCAAGTTTGAATACTTAATTTGGCATTTGTGAATATATAGGTACAGAAGATATTCTATAGATGAGAAGAAACTTTTATTCTAGAATATTACATCACTAGTTCATATCATGAGCATACCCAGCTTTCTTTAAGAGATGGGGCAAATGTCATATAAGGGGTGGTGTTGTTGTGTGTTTCTTCAGGCAGAGTAGGGTGGGGCAAGGTGCCCCCGCCTCCCCCTCCCCGGTATGTCCATGGTTTGTGTGCACATATAAACTACAAAATTTATACTAAACTAAATTGGTCACTAACAACTAAAAGTAACTTAATGATATTAACATCACCTGTGATTTTTTTCCAGAGTACAGTGGGTATGTGAGGGCTGTGGTAAGAGGCAGCCAATAAGGGCCTGCTCATTCTTCTTAAGGCTGCAGTGTTCCTTATTACAAGCAATGCAAATTATCTTGGCATGGTGTGAGGATGCAGATTTGGAGGTTGCGGCTGAACATTTTGGTAACTATACTATTCAGTTACTTATGTTGCCCATGCCCACTTATTTTTCTATAAATCAGTGATTTTAAAATTGTAGTCTATGGACCACCAGGGGTCTGCAGTCTCATTTCTTTATAATGCTTTTTATTAGGAATTCTTGAATTTGTGCTTTATTTCCTAGTGGTCTGGAAACTGAATATGGTTAAGAACTGCAGCTCTTAATCATATAAAAGTTAACCTACAATGATTTTCTCTTGTAATTAGATTGTATCTATAAATTCATCTTTTTTTCTGGATAAATTATTTTTAATTGACATTATTAAACAGAGAAAGCTTCTTGTTATCCAATACCTAGTGTTTGTAAGAGTGCTAAGTTCTGATAGTAGCTTTGATGTAACATTAACAATAAATGATTCTGTCTTTAAACAATATTTAATTTCTATCCATTGTCTTCTTAAAAATGTAGTGGAGGTACACAAAGCTCGCAGATATTGTTTAGCTACTTTTATTTTTATTTTATTTTAAACTTTATTGCACAAATAAAATGTACAAAGGCGGACTTAATGCCATAGGCATTTTCTACCAGTCAACCTTAGGGTGATGCAGAGAATAGTTGAGGTAGGTGCTTGAAAATTGTTGTGAGAGTGTTGCTGTGTAAATATTTGTTTTTATGATTTAGTACACTTCTAGAGATTTGCAAAATACAAATCCAAAGAAACAAACACTTCAACTTTATTATTAGTACAGACAAAATAATTATTTAACAACTAAAATATTGACATGAGTTTATTTGTGAATTACTTAAGTAGGCAGGTGCCTACTTAAGTAATTCACAAATAAACTCATGTAGGTACATGTTACGACATTACAATTTCATATTTTGCTAATAAAACTGTTATTTTCCATGCTCTCATGAGTTGTGAGGTAAGATGTATTCTCAGATTATTATTGTATCTACTCAGTAGTCTGGTTAGTCAGTCACTGCTATGTCAGTGAGAGCTGACCCTTAGGGCCATATTCTAGTCTAGAACGAGTGAACAACTCTCTGTCCTGAATCATGATTTATCTGAGGACAGATTGTATAAACAGATCTTCAGATAAATCAAGGTTCAGAACTGAGTACCTACTATTCTAGAATACAGGCCTAAAATTTGTTTGGTAAAACTTTCAAATTAAGCAATAGTTCTAATTACAGTAATTATATTACAGGGTTAAAACCTAAAGTGGCAACTGTAATATACGACAGACTGGACGATTTGGCTATAAAGGAGCAGAATAAAAGGAAGCTTGGTGGGGAGAACAGTGTCGTGTTGGTCGAGATTTATCCAGATTGCGTCAACCGACTGTCACCGGACACTACTGACCAGCCGAACACTCATAGAATACTCATGCTTGCTGATACGAATGTACGTTTGTATATATCTTTTTCACAATAAAATTTCATTAAAAGAGGAGGTAGGAAACGACAGTATATCCGTCCCAATCGAGCAGTCCGACTGGAGAAGTACCTCCGTCCTACAGAAGACCGCGGCTTAACAACCTTGTGTTGTGTATCCGACGGTGAGTAGGGTAGCCAGAGCTCACTAGAGAGATTTTGTGCTGTCAGTGGGAAAACCAAAGGCTTTGTCCTACTTATCTTTTGCGCTGACGGCACAGAATCTCTGTTCTTACAGGCAGCACAAGTAGTGTGCCTCCCCTGGTGTTGCACTCGCCCATAGACCACTGTAATCTCTTATCATCAGAAGGGCCGTGTGCTTGTCTGTGACCTAAGTAGTATAAAAAATCCTTTAGAGAAAACCTGTAAACGTGAATACGTCCTATTTGCTTCTCTAATGAAAGGCTAAATAACTTTTCTGTATCAGAAAAGTTATTGATAACTAAACTGGGCTAAACTTAACTAAGCTAAACTAATCCGTTACCCAGTGTGTGCCGCAGTGAGGTTCCCATCCCGAACTATGAAGAGTTACCCATACAAATCACCTGAAATTTGATGTCACTGTCTCCCGGTCTAGGTTAAAAACTTATACTTAAAACGAAGTTTAAAAAGATATTCGATGTTTGTTACAGCACATTCCCACGTCATATTATCTTCACGTGATAAAAGAAGATAATAAGAAGGCAACTGTCGAAGACAACAATCAGGTCAGTTTATTTATTAATATTTGCCTAGCCTAGCATAATTATATGGTAAACGATGGAGGCCTCCGCCTTGACCTAACAACTGTTGACAGCCAGGACCTACTTGGTGCCCTCCAAAGCACAGAAGTGCTCTGAAGAAATACCATTAAGCCTGCCACCCATCGAAATATGCCCATGTAATACGCTGTCACCCACCAAAATGGCAACCGCGCGTACGTGTAAAATGATTACTAAACTACTAAAAACAATATCCAAACGATAAGTGGGTTAAGCTAGTTTGTCGAACACTGAGCGCAACTGTGCCCCGATTCTGCAAATTTTATGTCATAGCAAGAAAAAAGGACATTATATTTAAATTTTTAACATCGTAACAGTAAAGTTTAAAATTAAATTGCATTTTAACAGTGTAAGTGTTATATGTGACAGTGGTTTTGCTATGACCGGCCGGGGTGCGAGGGATATGGCTACGACAATCTCACCTCCGGCAACTGTCGGCCCACAGAGGGCGTGCGTTTTAGTCGGTTCGAGTCCGACATAACCTCCTCCGGCTCCGGCGGGGAGGTATCCGTGGGGATTTTTCGCACGATAAAAAAAAAAAGGTATTGCTATGACAAAATTAGCATTTTCGTTACCCTGGCCAAGAGCCCTTATTCCGTGGAGTATTAGGTTCTATACCTTTAATATATCATAGATGTTTTCATAGTGCTTATTGATTGTTTTAGGCCTTGAAGACGGAAATAGAAGAAGTAGTACGCAATGCTGTGATACCCAACTCTCTCGTGGTCACCGGGAACAATGTACCTGCAATAGACGGGGCCTCATCCATGCAACAGTTATTTCAACATTGTGATGTTGATATGCGACACTTTCGTAAGTTAATTTTTGTCTACATTTTCTTATACATTCAATTTGAAAAAGTCAAAGCTTAGAACAGGACTTTCAGCTACCATTTTCCCGATTTCGATTCATTTCCTGATTTGAGCAAATTCTTTTGGATACTTACTATTCAGTTAAAAAACTCGGGCTCGCCCCCCCTAGACAAATGGGAATTCGTTGGATGCCATATTTTAGAATAGAATTATGAATGTATAGGGTTTATGACATGAGTTGACGAATATCATAAAAGTCATGCACGTGTCAATCCCATACATTCATTAATCTATTGTACAATAAACCGTCCAACAAATAACCACTTGCGTAGGACGACAGTGCAGTTAGTACATTTGCGTGGACCTATTTGACGTTTATCCACGAAGTTTGCTGGTAACTATACTTGTTTTGCGTATTAAGGTGTCAATATGTAACAAAAGAATACTGTTCAAATCCATTTAGGTAGAAAAAAAACGAATACAGCTCAAGCGGGATTCGAAACCGCGACCTTTCCCTTAGAGTCTTCGAGTCCCGCCTGAGCTGTATTCGCTTTTTTCTCGATTTGAATAGTCAGCAAACTACATACTTTAAAATTTCATTATAAAAATACTGTTTGCAGTGAGTTCCCGTATCTGGCGTCAAGGCGTATCCTTATGCAGTGCGGCCCGCGGGGCTAACGCGGCGAACGCTCAGCGGTACTTGGGCTCGGCACTACACCGCCTGAGTCACCCGCACGACTTCTACGAACACATCCTACGGGAACTCGCCGCTGAGTGTACTGACAGCGAACCTTGACTCACCGTTAGGTAGACTGCCCCAGGCCTGGGGTGACAGGCCGCCTCATCATCAAAAAAAGGCTGGGGTGGCCGTCGCACCCCCTTGCCGGGGTAAGATGGGAACACAGTGCTTCCCAACATACACAGTTTATGGCCTTACTAGAATTGGCAGTTCATTAGCTGGGGTATTTGTGGAATAGAATGATGACTGTGTGGGATTGACACTTATTTTGACGTTTATGACAATCGTGTCAGTCCCATACATTGATCAATTTGTGTTGCCACTTCTCTAAAAGGGCAGATTGGTTGTTATCTTTGGCGTAAAGTATAATATATTTCTATCTTCATAACTAAAAATCCCGAAAGGCTAAAACATTTTATGACGGTGACGTCACGAGAGCCGAACAATATTTATGGCGGGTGGCAGTAATTTGTTAGAATATTTGGTGAATTAGTTTTCATACTAACGAGGATTAACGCCACTTCCTCTTCATTTTATATTCTGTGGCTACTGCCTTCTCAAGAGAGTAGTTATTTAATGTACTCAATAAGTTAATTGATAAGTATTACAGAACTTAGTGCCTTTTAAATATAAGTCTTCCCAAGTGCCTTACTGTGGTTGAAATGTTGATTTTTGTTTGGTGTTTTCATATTATAGTTATGTAATAAAATAGTAAGTAGTAGTAATAAATACCGTTAAGATAACGAAACTGTCTTATTATGTAAGTTGAAGTTGATATTCAGTTGTGATATTTTTACATGTTTGGTTGTATTACATGTCTATTGTTCAGTGTGCCTATAGTGCGAGATATTTCGCACATTCACCGGTGACGAATAAACGGTGATTAGTATGAATGCGACCGCTACCCAGGAGGCGCGGGTTCAATCCACGCTCAGTGCAAATATTCGTATGTATGAATATGGCTATTTACAATGGTCTACTCGTGCCTTGGAAAGCACTTTAAGCCGTCGCGCGTCGGTCCCGGTTGCCATACTAACATCTATGGCAGTCGCTACGGGTAGTTGGAACCCTAGAAAGTCCAACAACAACGGTCTAGCTGCAATGCTTCGATATCGCCCAATATCGTTATTGGATTGTGGAGGTCAGATGGCAGTCGCTTCACGAAAAATATCGAAGTCAAAGGTAAAGTGGACTCCAGACTCCGAGGTGAAAGCTTCGGATGCGACTGGGATTTAACGCTAGGATGAAGAAGTATGCGCAAAAATGTTTTAAAGTTGGCTGCCAAGTGGCATTAATTTAATGGCATACAAGTCACCGATGAATGTGAGAAAAAATCTCGCACTAGGCACTCAGTATGCTACCCTGTTAGCACTGCTCATAATAGTTGATTGTTAAATTGGTTCCCTATTTAAGTGACACATTACTATTATTTCTGTTGATCCTGGAGATATGTTATAATTTTTTTCACGTCAGTAGTATGTTATGTGGTAACCAGCCTTCCCTGGATTGCAATAGGGATGTTTCCACCATCGTCGGATTCTTACCAATACTTACTACTTAATGTATTTTTTTTTTGTACAATAAAATATTTCTTAACTAAATTGAAACTGATTTTTCATTACTTTAAGTTAAGTCTCAAAATTGATCAAAATATGCACAATCTAATTAAATTCAAATCTATAGCTTCATAGATTCCCTATTAAATTTCAAATTATTTTTATCCTACTAATATTATAAATGTGAAAGTTTGTGAGAATGGATGTGTGGATGTTTGTTACTCTTTCACGCATAAACGGCTGGACCGATTTGGTTGAAATTTGGTATGTATATAGGTTATACCCTGGATTAACATATAGGCTATATATCAGCGTTGAACGGGATCAGAATTCCACGCGGGCGGCGCCGCGGGCAACAGCTAGTAACTATATACGAGTAAACGCAACTTAGACCGCAATAAATGCGATATTCTCTTGCACCCATACATGTGCACTACGCGCTACAAGTGTGTGACGTCACCTGCTATTTTGTATGACGCATTTTCGGGCAGCTCGAGAAATTATTTTAATTAGTAGCTCAGTAGTCAGGTCATTCCCCCTGTAAGGGACTGTTCCGGGTTCAAGTCCCGTCTGAGCATTCACTTTTGCCAATCTAAATCGAGGATAAGTAGATTTGCTAGTCCCGGTTCGGATATGTGATGCGCTGGGAAGAAAGTAATGTCCCAAGAGGAAACCTAAGGGAAGATAACAAGGCTGTGTAAGATGTAATAAATTAGCAGCAACATTTGTAACGTTATTTTATTATGCTCCTACAGTGTTACCAATAGTAGGAGTGGGGACAACACTCAAACCTAAAGGTCCAACCCCACCAAACGGACGGCATCGGCCCGGATTTTACAATCTTTAAACAAAATTAAATCTTATTATCACAGTGTTTGAAGTTTATATTATCAAGTCACGCACAACAGCTTGACAGCGACGTGCGGCGGCATCGGCATGACGCACGTCAAGCTGTCATGCGTGACTTGGTAATATAAACTTTAAGTGCTGTGATATAAGATTTATTTTGTTTAAAGATTGTAAAATCCGTTCCGATGCCGTCCGTTTGGTGGGGTTGAACCTTTATTCGATCAGATTACCAGATGATATGTATATCGTTAGACGCGTCTTTATTGGAAGAACGCCAAATGCGTATACTGCCAGGTTGAAAACCTGGTTGCGATACAAAAAAAATAACGGTATCAAGAGTGATAAGATTACCATAAAAACCAGGCTCATCTGAAAAGCCATCAAACTCCTAATGAAAAAATACTGCTGCAATTTCTAAACACTGGCGAAAGTGGTTGCTGCAGCGATTGGTCGCAGAAAGCGCCTGTTGCTTTTGTGTTATTAATGTGTTTATCTGCCGTTGAAATCAAAGGCACTTTTTAGGAAAAAATACCTATTACGAGTAGGTATCAATTTTTTTTCGTGATTCGATGAGGGAGGTCACTAGTAGTCTACATTTAGTTTTGCATTTTGCATGACATTTGGTTCGGTTCGGTTCGGACAATTTTGCAGTAACTATTTTTCGTGAAATTTACCCTCACACTCAAGATCGCGGAGAACGCAACTAACCGAATACCATTCAAATCGAGATTTATACTGCCAGTGACCTCCCTCAACGAATTCCGGAAGAAAATTGCCACTAGGATTTTTTTCCAGGTTTGCCCTTTAATTCAGCTAACTCTCATGTAGTAGTAAACCAAAAGGGTGCTTATATAAACAAACGGGTTACCGGTATCGGCTACCTACCCCGACAAGCTTCCATAGCAACAAAATTGATGATATTTGGCAAAAAAACAATATCCTGTTGGCAGCATGGCGACTGACCCAAGAGCTAAGTTTTTTTTTTATATGACACGTCAATTTGACTTCGCCTCGCCTGATGGTAAGCTGAAGGCAAAGTCTCTGAAAAGAGGGTCACCATTACAGTATCATGTTACAATGGTGGCACTCAGCTTGACGGCCTCATCAGATGCTTTTTCACGCCCCGCTTAAAGGACCCGGGACTATAGGAGGAGGGAAACACGTGAACTGGTAAGGAATTCCAAGACTTAATGTTGCGGCAGAAGAAGGAGTCGCCGAACCGCTTGGTTCTCGATGGAATATTATGCACCGTATGTGGGTGGCATCTAAGCCCTGCACGTGTTGTCCTATATTGGAAAGGAGAGGGTGGGATTAATTGGAAGAGCTCATCAGAACATTCACCATGGTAGAGACGGTAAGTTGACCCGACACTTCACCGAGGATATCCCGGACATCAGCCTGTACGAGATTAGAATGGCCCTGAATCAGCTTCAAACAACAAGGCGCCGGGTGACGGCGGAATCACTTCAGAGCTTCTGAAAGCGGGTAGAACACCGGTACTTAAAGTCCTTCAGAAGCTCTTTAACACCGTCGTCCTCGAGGGCATAACGCCAGAAGCGTGGAACAGAGGCGTGGTGGTGCTGTTCTTTATGAAAGGTGACAATACCTTACTGAAGAACTACAGACCCATCTCGCTTCTAGCCATGTTTACAAGCTGTTTTCAAAGGTCATTACGAACTTCCAGCCTTCCGAACAAGCCGGTTTCCGAAGAGGCTACAGTACCATAGACCACATCATCCATACGCTCATAGAGTAAAGTGCATACGCTGCGGCAAGATATACAGAAGACCGAGGAGTATAATTTGTCACTTTGCTTAGCGTTTGTGGACTATGAGAAAGCCTTTGATTCGGTCGAGACATGGGCTGTGCTTGAGTTTCTCCAGCGGTGCCGTATTGACTATCGGTATCTCGAAGTGTTGAAGTGTTTGTATAATAACGCCACCATGTCGATCCGAGTACAGGAACAGAGTTCGAAGGCGATCCTTTTGAAAAGAGGCGTAAGACAGTGAGACGTGATATCTCCGAAACTGTTTACGGCCACTTTGGAGAACACCTTTAAGCTCCTAGAATGGAAAGGATTCGGCATCAATATTAATGGCGAATACATCACTGACCTCCGGTTTGCCGACGATATTGTAGTCATGGCAGAATCGATGGAAGATCTCAACACGATGCTTGAAGACCTCAACCGAGTTTCTCAACAGGTGGGTCATAAAATGAACATGGACATGATAAAGGTAATGTGTAATTGTAATGCCCATGTTGTACCCACCCCAATATCTGTTGAAAGCTCGGTTCTTGAAGTTGTTGACTCGTACGTCTACCTAGGACAAGTAGTTCAGTTAGGTACGTCCGACCCTCCTTCTGCGAGCAAGTCTCCTTCTGAGAGCAAGTAATGCTCGTGAAGGAGGCGGCGGAGCGGGAGCGAAGGAGAATCGCAGACCTTGCGGCCCGCGTCGAGCGGAGGAGAATTGCTAACCGCGCGGCCCGCGACGAGCGGTGGCAACTCGGGTGTCGGAGGTCGCAGAATGACCTCCGTCCCCCATGAGCGCGGTCCTAGGGGATGACGGGTGGAGCCGACTGTCACCCTAGAAGAAGCAGGCCGCGGCGGCGGCGCGCACTGCGTGCCTCCCCACTGGGGGCGAATTGGGGACTCCGTAGTCCCCACACCGGATGAGGGCCAGATCGAGAGATTTGGCTCTGGGTCGGCCGGGGTGCGAGGGATATGGCTACGACAACTTCACCTCCGGCAACCGACGGCCCACAGACGGCGTGCGTTTTAGTCGGTTCGAGTCCAACATTACCTCCTCCTCCGGCTCCGGCGGGGGAGGTATCAGTGGGGATTTTCGCACGATAAAGAAAAAAAAAAGGTACGTCCGACTTCAAGAAAGAGGTCAGTCGCCGAATCCAACTCGGCTGGGCAGCGTTCGGAAAATTGCGTACCTACCTAATGTCTTCTCGTTCGACATACCTCAGTGTGTGTTACCAGTGATGACTTATGGCACTGAAACGTGGTCCCCCACTATGGGCCTTATGATTTTTTCTTATACCACTTAAGTGGCAGACAAGCACACGGCCCACCTAATGGAAAGCTCAAAGTAGCCCAACGAGCTATGGAGAGGGCTGTATGCTCGGAGTCTCTCTGCGAGATCGAATCAGAAATGAGGAGATCCGTAGAAGAACCAAGGTTACCGACATAGCCCAGCGGATTAGCAAGTTGAAATAGCAGTGGGCACGGCACATAGCACGGAGGACTGATAACCGATGGGGTCGAAAAGTTCTCGAGCGCAGCGTAAGACGTCCACCCACAAGGTGGACAGACGACCTCATTAAGGCCGCGGGAACGCGCTAGATGCGAGCCGCTTCCAACCGGTCTTATTGGAGATCTATAGGGGAGGCCTATGTCCAGCAGTGGACTTCCTATGGCTGAAATGATGAAATGATGAATGATGAAAGTCTCTACAAAGGGAACCCGGCAGGAATCAGGTTAAGTATATGGATGATGGATCTCTCGCCACTGCACTGGTGGGTACGCGCATCCTACCCGTACTTTAAGAAACCTTGTTTCTTAGAACGATCCAAACACACGTCAACCAATGCTCGTGTTGGCAGTGTTCATGTCTGAATTTGAAAGTCTTAACGAGTGTAAGAATCTATTAAGGAGGTTGCCCGTTGGCGTCCGAGGGGCGAGTCAACCGCTCGGTACCGTTGCCCTAGGTTTCCAGTTATCTGAGACAGCAGGCAATTTGCATGGGAATGCAACGGTGATAAAAAAAACTAATTATCTATTGTATTTACCTACTTTTGAACCGGCTCCGAAAGATCATTAAATTGTGACAACGCCGCTAGTCACGAAACGGAAAAAGTGGGATTATTAATGTTAGTCGTTAGAACCACATTTTGTCACTTATGTATCTAAGTAAGTAGATAATTGTAGACTCTCGACACTTTTACCGATAGAAAGACACATTCTCGACATTCAAGATCATTAAATTGTGACAACGCCGCTAGTCACGAAACGGAAAAAGTGGGATTATTAATGTTAGTCGTTAGAACCACATTTTGTCACTTATGTATCTAAGTAAGTAGATAATTGTAGACTCTCGACACTTTTACCGATAGAAAGACACATTCTCGACATTAAATTTATAGGAAATGAAGTCAAGCATGTGCTTCATCAATAAACAGGTAGGTAGGTACCTTCTACAATTTAATTATACAGAGTTGAAAGAAGTACCTACCTATGACAAAATATTATGCATTAATTTTAGTACCTAATTGGAATTGGATCACTCAGTGCTGATTAAGTTTCTCTAGTCTAGTAAATAACATAATGAAACACAGCAAGCTAAAGATAGCTTCTTTATTTTAGTAAAGCTCTAATATAACACCATATAAATTTGACCTCTGTGGCGTAGCAGTAGTGTTCGATGCCCAGTCAGTGCTGCGGGGCTGCTCCCGTCTAGATCAGAAATTGTCAACAGGTGAAAGCGTCTCTATCACCTTGGCTTGGGAACGAGATGTTGCCACCTCAATTGCCCACAGTGCACCGTGTGGAGGTTCCCGACCAACCACCCCGCACCAGTGTAGTTAGGTACTTTATCTAAGTTATAATAAGCAACTATAAGGCAGCAGGAAATTGGCCGCGCCTAAGTATACTTAAAACTGTAGTAACTTGTTACTGTTTACTGTTAATTCGACGACGGACGACGGCTATTGCTCGGGCTATATATCTTGTACCTAAAGTGTGTCTGTGTCCTAAAGTCTTGTACCCAAAATGTGCTCTATATGCGCAGTACACATTTCTTGGGTGACTTTTGAGCATAGTTTATTACAAAACAATCTGCTCGCGCCAGGGCCAGGGCCTCGTTTGTATCGCGATTTAGGTCCAAGATACGTGTCCCGAGGTATACCACTGGCGGATACTCTAAAGTCGAACTGTAATCAGATGCATCTTGGGAAGCAATCAAAATTATAGACTAGCTTTTGAATCGTTCGCTGTAATTAATGAGCTTCCTAACTGGAATCCCAGCGAGTTACATCCTTATTGGTTCTTACAGGCTGTTTATAATACTAGTTGTGCACTTGTGCCCCAGAATTTGCCCCTCGGTCTCAAGCCATAGGTACTTGAGTCTACTCGCGTGGCACGACGTCAGGTTTTTCTTGTTCTCCTTCGCTTCCTTCATATTTTCTTCTTTTATATGTATGGTTCCTTACAAGGTGCAAAAACTGGTTCCGTTACTAATACTCCACTGTCCGTCTGTATGTCATCAGTCTGTATCCTGTATCTCATGAACCTTGATAGTAAGACAGTTGAAATTTTCACAGATGATGTAGTTAAGTATTTACTTAGATAATGGGGCCAGATAATGGTTCTAAACTCTTTGAGCACGAATCCTACTCGTACTTGGTCAATTCCCATCAAAAGTCTATCAGCTTTTTAATAACGTTTTATCAATATGATACAGTCAATGAGAAAAGTGTTACTTATATTATTTCAATGAGGTTGGCAAGTTAAAAAACAATACACTCAGTAGATAGGTAGACACCTGTTTTATACGAAGTTTTTCCTCTCCAATTCTCAACGCGCAGACCAGATAAGGGCAAATAAAACATGAACGTTGTACCGTTTATTGATGGGCACAAGTAGGTGGTAGATACAGTTAGTCGAAAGCTGGTCGACAACCACAACAGGTTGCTACGGGCGCACCCGATCTGTGCCACCGGCGACTGATCGTAGCCTGGACTGGACAACTATTATCTTAGTAATTAATACGTTTTGACATAAGTAACTGAAACCAATAAATAAATAACATTGTTTTTTGTAAATACTCGTATTATTGTAATATAGACAGCCAGACCAATGCATATAAAAATATAAATATATTCAATATAATATACCTACATACAAATATTTGCAATGAGCGGGAATCGAACCCGCGACGTCCGAGCGACGACGTAGCAATCAAACAGTCGCTAGGCCACAGAGGTCGTCAACTTTAGTGGCAATTTTAAAATCCATTTTTAACAGTAGATACCTACTTTGTAACTTCTAATCGTGTTCATGGTAACGTTACTTCAGTAACAATATAAATCAATGTGGTAAACCCACAGAATAATGACAAAATTGCTCGGCTCGGTCCGGTCGGCTAGGGTGACCAAAAACTCGAAATAAATTTACTTACCTACTGTCTGTTTATACTGGAGATTGATGGCGTTTGGTTGCACTTGCTATTGCTACACATATTGAATAAAGCACTTGTACTTCTCCCCAATTTACTGTCGTTCAGTAGCAGCCCCGGATCTTCAATTTTTTTTAGGCGGGGCAAATACTGAAAATGCCGCCCCTGTCCGCTTTTTTGTCGTTCCTAAATTCCTCGCAGAGCGGAGGGGGGGGGGGGGGGGTTAATACCGCCAAGGATGCTACATCTCTACATTCTCTACGCATCTTCCCAGAGATGCGAGTACCTAGTATTTCACGCAAGAGGCTGTTTTGATGATACTCTCAATGTAGTTTTTGTTGTTCAGTCTGCAGCGAACATTCTCTAAGGGCCCGTGTCAGCGCTTTTCACATCGGGCACCCCACCACCGTGTGTAGCCCTGATACCTCGCTCGCATCACAGTGACGATACACAGACGTTGACTCCTTCCTAATCCGAAACAGGTGGTCCACGAAACTCCCTCTCCCGGACATCACCTGTATGCCGGTACGGCAGGCTCCCGTGTCGCCTTTCTAGCCAGTCCTCTTTGATGGGGTTTATCGTCAAAAACACAATGTGTTTCAAGTCTTTCTGTCTACTCCACCATGATGTCCTGGCGGACCTGGAGCTTCACGGCCTCGATTTCTTGAGCGACAGGTGTTTCCCCAAGACCGGTCCCTACGGAATACCGCAGGATATTTGACACCGACTGTTGGGTAGAGCTCTTTCCGTCAGATACGCCCCGACTATGCGGCGAAGATAGAAAGGCACTTCGTGGTACACGAGCGCCTCCCTAGCAAGTCCAGAGCAAGGTGTAAAACGCGTTAGCGATATCCAAGGACACTGGTAACATTACCTCGCATCCTTCGATGCGGTTGCCCGGGACGAAAGTTGGTGAAGACCAGAGCCCTAATGCGCTCACGTGCCATCATTGGCATCTAGAGTGAAGCGTCTCTGGCTGAACACATATTGGCCATCCGCCAGCTCCGACCCCACTCTGGAGAGGTGCCCGATGAGAGACTGCCTTTTCGGAAGAGGACCAGTTGCCCCGTCTTCCACAAATGAGGAAACTGGCTCTGCTACAAACATGCGCTGAGAAGCTCTGTCAGTCAGGGCTCGATAGCATCTTCGAGTAGAGCAAGGACTCACTCTCGTCCTGGAGTGCCGTCGGGCCCCGAAGCGGTTTTCTTACTTCTTGGTCTTGAACATTGCACCGCCAGCTCTAGTTCTACCCAAAAGACCTCGGGCACGTCGTCGTCATCCACGCTAGGCGCCATTAGGCGACCGAGGTACAGTCATCTGCGGTGGAACGTGTTCCATCAACTGCGCTGGGAACAGGGAGCTATCATCGCCTCCAATTAGAACTGGTGGAGACACCGAGTAAAGAGCGGGGTCCAGGGGCACAGCTTGCCGCTTACCATAAGGTAAGGCCGCCCCCAAGGGGGCGGCCTTTCGTCTGCAAAGTTTGATTTTGCCGCCCCCTGATGTTGCCGCCCGGGGCACGTGCCCCGGCTTGCCCCCCCCTAGATCCGGCCCTGTTCAGTAGAATGCTCGCTAAAAAGCTCCTGTAACATATTTTTTGTGAGCATACAGACGATAGAATGTTGGCATGCCTGTGGGACCTACCTAACCAAGACATTTTCTTAATCATGCGCAAATGCCCCACGGATATCATCCTCGCTGGAGCCGGTGAGAGTGGTTATGTGGAACTCTATCCGATCAAAACGTACGCCATCTTCGAACCTTGGGTTGCCGGAGGTGAGATAGTACCTAAGTAACATTATCCCTCACACCCTGGCCGACCCGAAGCCATCTCTTTCGAGATGGCCCCCTTCAGAAGACCTTTGAAGACATGCCGATTATCCGACAAGACTGGTACTTTCAGAGTTGGTGGGGTCAGATAGTGCTTTTGTGCCTGCCTCTATAAAGCTCTGCGCCACCCTATGGTTGACTGATAGAGAATACAGTACGGCATTAAGTCCAGCATTGTACCTACTTTGTGCATGAAGTTAAATAAATAAATAAAATAAAACAGCAGTTCGCTGACTGGACGCTACCATAAAAGCCGTGTCAGCCAAACCAAAAGGAAGATAAGAAGCCTCAGATGCAACCAGGAGCAACGCTAGGTAAGGTGATGATTGATGATTCGTTAGACTGTTCATTAAAAGTGAATGCTCAAGTCCATCGGCATCATAAACATTAAACATAATACCTACTTAATGCTAGACTGAAATTAGATAGCAATGAAAGTTTAAATTAATGATAGGTCTTCACAGGTTTCTCTCATAAGGAGGTACTAACTTTCTCAACTAGTATAAAAACTTAAGTTTGACTTCACAACCTAGATTTATGCGCTAAGGTAAGGAATAATAGATAGATTTTGGTGGCTCTTGCTACAGATCACTTAAGTATATCGTGTATGTCTTCAATCTAGATAGTGTATGAGTATTTCATTTATTTGTGACTACATGCTAGACTTAGAAACAGGCAGACCAATGTAAATATTAAATCGAAGCTGCGACCCCTGACCTAGCAGTAGGTCGCTCAACAGCTACGCCACACTGGTAAATAATATTCGGCTCGACAAACGACACTATTGATTATTTTCAAGCCAATGAGAAGTCTGTTTGAAAAGTGATGAAAAGTCTGTTCTCGTACACATTCTCGATACTCATCTTGAACTGTGTAACGTATTTTTGTTGTAAACTACAACTAGTCTGGTATGGTAGTTAAGTAAATGTAGTAACCATAAAAACTTGTAGACATTTTATATCTTTTGATTGGATTGTGTGAAGTGATGCTTTTAATTTAATTAATGTCACTTACTATACCTAAGTACTTAGTAAGTTAGTACATCTCTACAACATACATATTAAGTACCAAACAAAATCGATTCCCGCTATTTGTTTTGTACACTTACATCTTTTAAATAACGCTATGTATTATGATGCGTTTTTCACTATCATTTAGATTATTTTAGATTATTACTACGTAGGCAGGAGGTTTCTATGCGCTACACAAGCAGAAAGAGATGTGTGTGGACTATGTGGCGTAGCGTTATAGCTTTTGACTGCTACGGAGGCGCGGCGGGGTCGATTACTGTTCAGTGCAAATATTTTTGTATGCGTGAATATGTATATTTGCTTTTGGACTGGATGCTCCTATATATTTACAAAAAAAAAGTATCTAAGAAGTACCTACCTATCTTTATCCACTTTTTTTTTGTATGTTTGTTACGCGATTGTGAAGTTAATTCTAGACGGATTTTGAAAATTCTTTTTCTGTTCGTAAGTAGATTATTCCGAAATGGTCCCATTTAAATTTCGAAAAGATCTGATGATGGGTTACCGAGATTGGACCAAAGAACTCTTCAAAAAGTACCAGGAAATCAGCCGCGATTGCTGCAATGGCATATTATTGCAATGTTTCTGCCATTACAAATCATAACATCAGGCCTGAGTCCTTTGAAGGGGTACGCAGAAGTGTTCAGAATATTCAGCTATATTTCCGGTGTGCATTGGTTTTAAAAATTCTTTCTGAATAATGCTTTATTATTTTTTTTTTTGCGTGGCCGGTTCGATCTGTAGTGCAGCGTCAGCAGCGCATGTACAGTCAGGTCATTATACATGCGATGCGCGATGTACAGTCGTGAGACTGTACAAACTCACCAAAAAGAGAAAAATAAATTAATTTTAACAAGAAAGTTTAACCGACTTCAAGAAACGAAAAAGAGGCACTGAAAAGCGAAAAATAACTTAATTTACAGACTTACTGATTTATTAAAAGTCGGTGCCAGCCAACTTTGTTTGTTGTGTCTGAAGTACTATGATGCAATCAATTGAAATATGGCCTCTTGGGCTAAGCACCGACTTCTAATAAATCAGTAAGTCTGTAAATTAAGTTATTTTTCGCTTTTCAGTGCCTCTTTTTCGTTTCTTGAAGTCGGTTAAACTTTTTTGTTAAAATTAATAAAATTTTTGGCGTTAGATAGCGCATGAGCGATATTTCTTACAGGTACCTGCCTATTAAAAAATAACCATTACAATAACTAGACAGGTCTAGTGACTAAAATAATAGTAATAATAATAATTTAATGCATACTAAAATTAAAACTAAGTATCCCACGACAAATTATTATTAAGTCAAAATAATGTAACAAGGTAGACTACCTATTAACCAAAACAATAACACCTTTATTTTCTTTCTTCGCGACTTTCTTGGCCAGGCGGTCACCGGGTCAAGTCGATGAATGGCACCGACCTCTGCAATGCACAAATACACTACTCCCAAATTAAAAAGGAAAACAAATATGAGTATCAAGGTCAAATTTCAATCTGGCTATTCATTTTAATTAAATTTTAAATGCTAACTTTTCCAATATATCGAAATAATAATACAATTCTAATTTTAAAAATGTTTTCAATCAAAAATCAATCAATCAATATATTATTAGATAGCAATAGCATTTCAGTCCAAAATCTGATATCGACGACCTATTAATAGTTTGGGCTATTGGCGTAAAAAGCTCCTAACACGAACATAACGGATGAACTCCGATATACCTGTATTTATTACACAATTCTGTTGTGTTAATACCAGTTTAACTACGACAGGTCGTGCGGTTAGCCGGAGCGTCTGGCTGTACCGCTATCTGGGCAAATAAATAAAAGATGCAGCGAGGAATGGGTACATAGCGAGTTCCACAGCCGTGGCCGAAGTTTAGTGCGCCTACAGAACTCTTCCGCGATGGTCAACTACAGACGAGTGTTGTGCGAGGTGGCGCTGGTGAGCGCGTTCGTGGTCCTCGCAAGCTCTGCCCCTACACCTGACACCATACACTATGATCAAAGACAAAATGGCACAGAGAACTATCGAGTCAACATCGATGGCGTCGTATTTGCTGTCGTTCCTGCTGAGCCCCTGTTCGCTGCGCTAGGAGATATGGATGACCTTATGGATCTCCTTTCTGCAGAGGATTTAGCAAGCCTGGGGAGCCTAGGGAGCCTAGGGGTAAAGCCGCCTACTTCAACAACGTCATCAATCAGCGGACTAGAATCTGAAGGTGAGAAGCCCTCAGTGCCGAAGCCTCAGGAGAAGCCTGCAGAAGAGAAACCTGTAGCAGAGAAGCCTTCAGAAGAAAAGCCTGTGGAGAAACCTGTAGAAGCGAAACCTCTGGAGACAAAGCCTGAGGCACCTGCAAAGCCCGCTGAACTTCCCCCACTGAGTGACGTCAGCTTGAGCGACGACTTGAATGCTCAGAAGAAAGAAGTTCCTTCGAAGAAACAGGAGAAAACTAAGAGGTAACGATGCTTTAGTATTCAACGATAACTGTCCAGTGTTAACATTTAGGTCAGAGCTTTAAGTTCTCGTGTTTTAAATTTGTGTTAAAATAATAAAAGGTCGGTGACCTGTCGCCACCGAGTCGCGTTGTAACGCCTGTCGCTCGGTAGGCTTGTAAACGCCAATTGATACATTCTATTTTTTTTTCTTATCCCCAGGTCACCATGAAATCCCATCAGGTAAAAACCTCATTATTAATATCAAATTCGGATTTAACAGTTAGAAATATTGTGAGATGGTTGTCTTAAAGAAAATTGTAGACCAACATAGGAAGTCAAGTCAAAATAATGGAGATCTACCTATGAGTTCAAATACATAGTTTAATGCCTTTTTTAAATAAGTACCAAATAACTGATATTGTTTTTCTTCCACAGGCTGAAGAACCGCTTAGCAGCTTTCTTGATGCCACTCCTGAGAAAGACCCGTCACCAGTAAAAAGTGAAAACCATGTGATCATTTAATTTATTATAATAATTTTATGGACTTATCTTTTGCGGTAATAAAAATATTTTATTAGAAATGCAATTGATAAGACAAGATGTTCTAGCCATGAAATGTTGCATTTATTAGCATTAGGTTTTATATTGTGTAAGTTGTACATTGTTTCGTTGAAAATAAACATAAATTCTTATTGAAAAATCCCTAATTTTTCGTTTTATTCCAAATTCTTTTTATGGGCATTCGACTCCAACTTCAGTCCAAAATTCCTAATAGGGAGGAACACGTCTCGTTAAAGAGTAGAGAGTAGAGTCGATAGCGTCGAATGAAAATGAGATGAGACTATATCTAATCGCATTTCATAGATTCAGGAAGTACTTAGGTAAGTTGGGGTTCGATTCCCGCTCAGTACAAATCTATTTTGTTTGCTTGCATATACACACAAGCTAGTCTAGCAAGAGTCTAGATAGCATTGTGCTGGATATCCTCGAATATTTATACTGTGGTGCATTTTTATGCTGTGGTGCCTACTTCTTATTCCGTTTTTCTTCTATCTGTGTTACATTTTTAATCTATTCTTTATCTAAAATTGATTTCCCGCTTTTATTTCTGATGTATAAATAAGAATATAGAACTAAGTATGTACATAATAATGTAGAACTTTTATTTCTTCAAAGATTTGATTATTTTTCTTTCAACCGTCGATCAATAAGGTATTGAACCGATCGTTTCTTTTTGATTAGCAACGGTAACACTTGACTAGTATAGCCACAAAAAGGCATTACAAGTTTTTACTTTGTTTGAGATGTATTCACCCACAAGGTACAGGCACAGCTGCACAGGGGCAATGACACGATCAAGCTTAGCTAAACGGGAATAGTGGTAAAGGATCTTGATAAATATTTACTTATGGAGTTTATAAAAATTTACCGGTAAAGATATTAGAAAAAAAATGGACAGAATGCAAAAAAATGCATAGGTACCAGTAGTGGTGAAGCGTAAAAATTTTCAAAAGAAAAGCTGATGCCAAAAAGACTTAGGTACCTCTTTTAGCCATTTGTACCACAGCTTCCCTTTACACAGGTTCACTAAGTATGATCCTATTAATATTATTTGATTTGATACTGATCAAATCAAAAATGAAATTTTCATGAGTTTTCTTCTAGCGTGGTTCCCGACAGAGTAGAATTTGGGCCACCCCATCGCTTCGCATGTGGTGTCGTACAAGACGACTATGGGAACATCAGCCCAAACTCGGCCTTAGATGCATGGCTCGAGATTAGAATAGTGCCCGGAATACAGCAATAGGCTCACTTCCTATTAAGTGGAACCGAATACAATGATTAGTGAAGTGTGGATGTTAATTCACTTCTGCCGAACCCTTCAGGGATAAGGGCGTGACTATATCGACCACACCTACGCATAAGGTCGAAACGCTAAAAAGCTGTTTTTTCAGGAGAGCCGTTTTAAGATATTTTCTTGTCTAATTCGATTTTTTAAATCTTTTTCACCGATGTTTTTGTGTAATGTTATGAATAATTGACATAATAATATTGTGCCGAAATATGGATTTCATAAAAGTCATATTTACGAAAATATAGCCTTATTTAGTGAATTACGACCTTATACGAGTAGTCCAAAGGTCGTATGTCATTGATATGACCATATGCCGCTATTCAGACCAATTTAGACAACACGAATAAGGTCGTGTGTTTAAGTTACGACGGTATACCGCGTAGTATTTCACGTGGCATACCGTTATACATCTAAGAAAAACAGTCGTATCAGGGTATCACACAATACAAAACTGCAATAATGCTTGTTCAAATCATACACAATGTTTGTTCTCTATAAAGATCCCTGTAATATTATTTTTTATTGATATAAAACATAAAATTTAACGGAACTTCTCTGTGAGTCTTTGCTTGAAAAATAAAGATTAATTAATAATAAATGATAATGTAGTACTTATGATATGAGAACAACTTTATTCCAATTTACTCGTATTAAAAAAACAAATGCAAAAAAAGTAGTTACATTTTGTGAATTTTGGCATTTAATTAGGTACCTATATTAGGTGAGCGTCTATTGCTCTAATATTTTAGACACGTGTTGGAATAAAAAAATCATACTTATATTTATATGAATTTTTTATAACTATAATGGATGCGGAAGGCGGAGGATCGACAAACGTGGCGCGAAGTTACCTGTAAAACTATTTTAAAGGTTACCTAACAGGAATCTAACAGGTAAGGACAGGAGTCTAACCGTATTACACAAACAAAATTATTCAGATAAATCTAGTGAAATTTTACTGTGGACCGAAAGTATGCTACTCGCGGGCTCCTTTACTGGATTACTATCCTTGCCTTTACGTTTTTAATTGACGTCAAAAAACATGTTGTTGTAGTGCATTATTTTGAGGATCAAAATTACTTCCTCATTACACACAGATATACCTCAGCCTCTACGACGTCAAACTAGCTCGTTTTGGGTCTACCCCTTACCAGAACCCAGTGAAGGAGCCATTGCCAGTTATTTGTTTCCCACGTTGCTTGGCGGTAGCCACAAAACATAACCGTACCAGCAAAGAAGACCTACCGTTTTATCTGGGATGTCACGTATATGAAATCAGCCGTGGATACGGGAGTACCTCACGCGATCATTATGTGTGACTCCGTACATCCAACGCAGTATTTTTATCTCCATGACGAGCAGCTCCTGCTTATATCACACCAGCAGCAGTCATATAGAAAGATAGACCTAATGATCCCTTATAAACGTTGATCAATACTTAACAAATAATTAAAATAAATGTAGCTCATGTAATAGGTAAAGGAACAACATAAAATTGGTCCAAAAGTCCTGAATCTAACAAAACTTTTAAACTATTTTAGCAACGTATGCACCATGCTTTCTTGCAATAATAATTTAACTATAAAAAGCAAATACAGCAATGTCAGTTTCTGTTGGATTTTGTAAACCTAATCATTCGACATCATTCTTTGGATAAAATTAGCAAAAATTTTGCGCGTATAATAATATTTAACCGGGACCAGTAACTTTTAGGGCATGTTAAGACCTTCAGAAATAGGTCCAGTTTACTCCAACCAATCTTGAGAAACAGATCATTTACCTAAGTACCAATTTTTTATAATGTTTGAACTATTCTCTTCCCTATTGAAAGAGTGTAATGGTATTTTGTTTTAAAGATGAACACCTTAAAAGGTATATCCGAGTTAGATTTAGTAAAAGGTACGATTAACAATGTAATTTCATTACCTAGAATGATACCCGAGTTGTAGTGGTGTACATTTTCATATAATTATCTGTATTCCTTTTGCTATTAATAGTCCATCTTCCTTGTTACATTATCCTAATTTTAGAAGAATTTTGCCCAGAAATTGAACATGGTAGTGCGCGCTCCATTTTTACTCAAATAAATGCACTTTCCTCAACTATTCAAATATTTTAATTTCATATTTTTGTAATCTTTACGTTGATTCACTGTTATCAGACAAACAAACTAAAATATTCTGATTCAAAATGGTAGTGAACTGTGTACTGGCTCTCCTAACACTGATTGATGATTAAAATCTGAAACTCAGTTTCAAGTGCCACCGGTACTTCGAACACATAGGGAAATAATGATTATTGACATACATTGTACAATATCTACGAAAAAGTAAAATTTTAATAGTATTTATGTGAATTATTAAAAAACAAATAGCAGTATCTTTAGTATGTAACATAGCATACAGTCTTATCTTTGTGATACGCCTATATACGCTTGTATAATTTAAAATTACAACAGCGCATATGGCCGTAAGTATAAGTTACGACCCCAGGTGTAATATTTTTGAAGAGTATAAAGTCGTAACTAACCTCAAAATATGCTAATAGACTGTCACATAAAGTCGTAACATCCATGTTACGACGTTGTGCGTTGGAACCATGTGTCATACGACGTCGGAACTCTGTTGAGTTTGACCCATGCGCAATCAACTGATCGGCGCATATGATTGTAACTTGCAATGCCACTGTATGCGCGGGTGTGTTTAAAAGTTACAACGGTTATCGATTGAAAATCTCCTTATTTATTGACATTTTAAAAATTCTGTCTTCATGAAAAGTTAGTATGATATAATATTGTTCTGATGGCACAAAAATCTCAATTTGTGAAAAAATCGCGTTACGACTTAATGCGTAGGCGTGGTCGATATGCATGTATGTGTGTGTATGTTTCTTCTAGTACAAAATTATTTAATGATAAGTAGGTACAGTCCACGTACGAGCTCCGAATCGGGGGCTGAGGAAAAATGGGGGATGCCGGCCTTCGAAGGTTTACGTGTCTATAACTCAAACGGCAGGCTTTTTGAAAAGAGAATGAAAAAAAATATTTATTCATAAAAAAAAAACTTAAATAAGAACCGTTTTCGTGCTTCTGAATTCCACGTGCAAGTTACCTGACTTATGAACCTAGAGGGCTAGCCTGCGTCTATTTACAACCTTTCTACGAATGCATTTAGGATTTAGGCCGTGGTGTATGGCAGCTACCTAAATGCATAGCAATAGCAACACTGACGTTCCGCAAGTCCTCGTGCTGACCCTGACATTGGGCCCACAGCACTCACAGCATATCAATGATAGTGCATACCTATCATGTCCTTTGATTGTGTAATTCCTCTCGCCAAGTTAGTACTTAATTATATTATTTTTTTATACAACTTAGGTGTCAGACAAGCACACGGCCCACCTGATGGAATTGTTCGACATGATGACCACGGCTACATTTTATCATCGCACCTCTCGCCACAGAAATGGAGTTCATCCCACACTTACGACTGGTAACGGAGCACACTGCGTGGTATGAAAGGATTCATCCCACACAAACTCAAACTGTGGAATGAACGACTACAGTATGGGTTTCTTCAAGAGTCATTGAAGGTTTCTACAGGGTCAGCAGCACGAGTGTAACGCCCCTGGTGTTACATACGTCTATACTTCTATAGGACACGATAACCACTTCCCATCAGGTGGGCCGTGGGCTTGTCTGCCACCTAAGTGCTATAAAAAAAATAGCGGGCTAAGTTGTTGCCTAGCTTGGAAGGAGAAAGTCTTCAATATAAGTATATTAGTAAGTACTTACCTTGACCGTGTACAGGTATTGACAATGACCATTCGGCCGAAGCTCTGTTTACGGGCCATCGGAGCATGTATGACTGTCCAATGCCCACTTAACCTGCTGAGCCCATTCGCTATTGTCATCCATAATCAGTAAATGTTTTCGATCACGCTTGAACTCCTGAATGTCTTTGAAATGCTGTGCGTACAGGCCTACCTACTTTCTTCTCGTGGATGTACAAGATTGACTTATTTTAATGCTAAAAACTCAACACCCAGGACGAAACTAGAACCCTATACCAGTCGCTTACAGGGGGATACTTTGATCATTGAAGTGTGACTCTGACTATCTTACTCCACCATTCTGATTAACTGAGTTACCTGGACACGTCCTGGATATTCCAAATAATGCCATAATATATCTTCGAAAGGGAACTCACGGAAACAATGAACGATGTTACAATTATTTATATCATGATTACTCTACCAATCTATCACTTTAATGAATGGAAATTTGTAGTGGAAATAGTTGCTTTTCACTGTAGGTTTAAATCGAAAAAGTTAACAATTTTGCTGAAATGTGGATGTTATTCTGCCTACTCTACCGGAATAACTGTGACAACATACGTTTCCTCAGAGATTATGTATTCTTTTTGCTATCAAGTCCATCCAGATTCTAGAACCAAGCAATAAAATCGCAAATAAACATCAACAAAAATAACTACCTATCAAATATTGTAGCTGTAATGGTGAACCTCATCATAGAAGGCATAGGCATTAGACGAACAAAATAAAAATTGGTTGCAAGGTTGCAACCGGTCCTCAGCCAATACTGCTTTTTACCAAACATAAAAACACGCAAGATGACCATAGTAAAACGGCTACAGATACAAAAAGAATGGTGACCGCTTATCATAAGGAAAAAGTGCTACAAAAACATCTAAGAATATACAGGTAAGTAATACGGAACAACTACACAACAACTTTCGAAAAACTAATACTTTCCTTACAGCCAGTCGAAACCGGGGGATGCGTACCTACCTACTTTCCAACCGAACCTGATACAGATCGGAATAAGTATAATATATACCTACTTATCACGAAAGTAATCGATACTGCAGCCCCCCTAGACAAGTGGCAATTCGTTGCTCGGCGTATGATGGAATAGAATGACAAATGTATAGGATTTGACGTTTTTGACATTCGTTGACGCTTGTCATATTTTATACGTCAAATCCCATACATTTGGCATTCTATTCCATCATACGCCGAGCAACGAATTGCCACTTGTCTAGGGGGGCTGTAGTGCAAAAGCAAGTATTTCGTTCAGTACTAATAATAGGGGCCGAGTTCGAGTGTATTCCGTTGAAAGAAGCGTTCAAGAAGCGCATTTGAAGGTTTCTTCAGTGTTGGCTGCACGATGGCAGCATCAGCAGTGAATAAGGACTGCCTGTGCCCTGTGCAGAGCTACGGTATAGATACGTAGTCTACTGTGGTAGAGCGGTAGGGTAATTTCACGATGCCAAATTTTTTGCTAATTTCGGTGGCAGTTTTCAATCATAGGTTTTCCGATGAAAAAAAATTTCAATGTTCTTTTAGAAAACTATATACTACTAGATATTCTAAAAGAACTCCATTAAATTTTTTCATCGGAAAACCTATGATTGAAAACTGCCACCGAAATTAGCAAAAAATTTGGCATCGTGAAATTACCCGGTAGAGATTATTGGGAGTGCTGCCTGAGGTTACCCATAGACTTCAAACCTCTGCAGTTGCATAGAGAGTAGACGATTGCCTATTTTTGGCAGAATTAGAATAAGACATTATATCTTGCACCTAAGTCGCGAGAGACAAATTGAGGCCTTGACACGCGCGGATTGTTTTGTAAATCTATGCTTGGTTAATTTGAGCTCGTCCACCGCCGTTCCTATCCTCAAAAGACACCCAAGAAACACGTACCTACTGTGCGTATAGAGGACATTTTAAGCACATTTTAAACCTAAAATTACCATTATACCTTGATTGTATTTTTTTTTATTTTTCCTAATCCTAAGACTTACATAAATCTTAGGATTTACCGTAGTTCGAGCTTTTACAGTAACATATATATACATATATATACATTGAACCCAAGGATATATGTCTCGAGGCAGGTATACAATGGTGAGTGTCGATCGAATTAGATTCGCCTTTCCTCTCAAAAATAACATGTTGAGGTGTCAGTCAAGTACGGCGCAACTAAAATCATCAGTTTTTTCTTCCAAGCATCTGAGGAAGCCGTAAATCTGAGCCACTAAATTGTAGCATTATTTCAATTTTATTTGTGTACACAACATTGACCTTCATTTCTGATACTTCACTGGATGCACCCTACATAAAAAGCCTCGTAAACGAATATTTATTATCCAAGTGAAGTGCCAATAATATAAAATTAACTTTATATTACATTATTAAAATTAACTAACTTCATATTCAGTGAAATAACGGGATACCTATCATCCAGGATGAGACCAGTTTTTTAATATACCTGTTTCCTGCATATTTATTTACGCCTGTTCCCTTGTTTTGAGCAGTTACCTATTTACTTATAATAATACTAACTTGTATGTACAACATTGCGGAACATTATCAGGAATTTATATCGAGTAAGTTTGTATTATAATAAAACTCGGTTATCATACCAATGACCGCTGATCATTGTGACGCGTGACCCTGGTCCGTCTCCACCATCAGCCCCGACACGTCTTTCCTGTTTACGTTTGATAGATTTCGTCCATTTGTTGTCCGAGAATCTAGAGCGCCATTCTATTATGGGGTCCTAGATTTCGCTGCGTGACCGAGATTTTGGCTAAAACATTCACTTCGAAAGACATTCACTATCACTTGAGAGAAAAAAGTAATACCTACCTAGTAAGTAGATAGGTGGATAGTTACTAACAAAATCTAGTTACTAATTTACTAACTGCTATCGCGACTTCGTCTACATTGAATTGTTTTTTTAAGATACTAAAACAATTGTAGCTTATGCTTAGGTATCTATGAGCCCATCTGCTAATGAAATTCTCGTCAAAATTCGCCCAGCCGTTGCAGAGATTATTAGTTTATTAGTCAAGTTATTTTTCGTTGAATTTTGGCAGTATCTAAATTGAACTCTTACATTTTGTATTTTTGTTTAGGAATATTATTAAGGGGCAATTATTATTAATTGAAATTTGGTACGTATTATGAAACTTTGGGAAAATGGAGAGGAGCGACTGAGCAATTGACGTCTGCTAGGAACGTATGGAAGTGAATGATAATGTCGCGCCGACCCCAAATAAATTGGGCCAAGGGCAGACGATGATTGCGGTTCGTAGTTCTAGGTCAGAATATAACATCTAATCTACCTAAGTATATCAATATAAATGCGAAAGTAACTCTGTCTGTTTGTCACGCGATCACGCCTAAACCACTGAACCGATTTTGAACAGGCAATCCCTGTTAGACCTTGAGAAAGGACATGGGTTATGTTTGTCGCGGTTATATTTCAGAACGATGGCAGGTGCACGTGGGCCCCTCCAAGATTCCGGTGATCTTGACTTGCCAGCTAGTATACCTGTTGGTTAACGAACGAGTCTCTTGAGCAAGGTTTCCTTCTCAGTTACGAGGTCAGACCGCAGTCGCTCCCGCAAAAGCCACAAGCTCTCCTCGGTGAATAGTATATACGTATGCTTAGTAAGTATGTAATACTAGTTGGTTATGTAGAGTGTCGATATCCAAGGGACAGTGTAAGACAAAAGCGTAGGTATGGTAGAGAAGACAGGTGGCAATAGGGGGCGAGCATGTTGCCGTCAAACGGACACATTATCATGGACTGCATGTTTTCTATCCGATGGAACAGCTCTATATATGGGGGAATGGGGTAGCTAACATGGCTAAATTACTATTAGAGCTATCGGATATATAAAATCACGGAGGAGAAGGAAATGCCCATGATACTTGTAGTTCAAATATCAACAATCATCTGTAATCAACACGCCTAAAGTCCAGAAATTGCAAAATTTTGTTAAAAAACTATCATAACGGATAAATTAGGAATGGGAATTAGGAGGAGGGCCACATCCGAGCATTCCGGTTACATGCAAAGCTTACACTTTTGAAGCTTGCCTAATCCTTTCCATGATTTAGTTTTGTTGGCTTTAATGGGAACGACAGGTGATTACTGCGGTATTTTTTGTTATGTTTATCTAACAATATAATTATGTATTTATCAAACTCTTTGTTATATTTATCAACATGAGGCAATGATAGCCAATTCATTAGTACACATGAAGCGACTGTTTACTAAATATTGAGTAGGTACTGAACTACTAATCATTCAATATTACATTCATCATTGATCTGACCACATTACAAGTAGCATATCATTACTGAGTATATAATTTATCTTATTATAAAGTCGTCAAACTACGAATAGTTTACTTCATTAAAACTTGGTAGATATCTTCCGTCGTACAGAGTCGAAACAATATTCATGCCGTGTTAACCGTTACAGTGTGCTCGTTTCGAGTGCCGGACTGGTTCGCGGCTGGCTGGTAAAAGCGGCGCGAGAGCTTGCAGCGGGCAGTCAGCGCATCAGAGACCTGTCGCGCGCACGCACCATGCTCCTAGCCATCGCCTGTTTGTTCGCGACCGCGGCCGCCGGGCCCATCATCACATACGACCAACGCCAGGACGGCGAAACCAATGGCGCTATCAAGATTTCCAACGTATTGTTCCTAGTAGCGATACCCTCAAAGATTCCTGGAAACATTTTCGACTTCTTCTCTAAGAGTGAGAAGGGTTTGGGCGATGAACATGACGGGATACAAGACAGAGCTGATGTACGAGTGATGGAGGCGTTCGTAGAGCCAAGCAAGCCGTACCAAGTCGAGATTGTGTCAGATGAGAAGTCTGCGGAATCTGGAATCGCTGCGGAAGTTGTGATCGCGGGTAGACGTCGCCTCGGGACTGAGGTGCCTGACGCTGAACAGGATGAGCTGAAGCTTCTAGGAGCGACTGAAAATTGTGGTCCAGACCGTGTGCGAGACTCGGTCACTCTTATGTGCAAGGATGTACAAACAGTTAAAATTCTTAGCGAACCTGAACTACAGAAAGAAACCGGCGAAAAAGTGGTTATATTAGAGTTACTACCAGCGCCTGCACCTGAAGTGGTTCCCTCATAGTTGACGATTGACGATCTCTATTTTATGTATAGTTCATTTAGGTTTAGGTACTCTCATAAGTTCGCCATGTAACTAATTTATTTATTTATACTTTATAAGTAAAAAAAATACCTTTTTTATATTTGTTTTGTTTTACTGAAATTCCTTGAGTTAACACTTGTAAAGAGATATGAAATGTCTTAATGTGGGTAGTCGAAAGCATTCATTTACAAAGTCATTCTGGCCATTACGAGTAGTCATTAATGGTGATTAATTTGTTGAAAATAATACAATTCAGATAACTATAACAAGATGTAATGTCAGTCTACATTAGTTACATAGTTAATAACGTATCATCTTATCTATAGCTCAGTATTCTAAAACAATGCGATTATAATCTTAAGGTTAGGTATTCCCAAGAATTCCTCAGTAGCTTGCAGTTTGAGTGGTGGTCGTGGTGGAGGGTGGAAATTTTCGAAAGGTAAGCCGGTGGAAAAAGTACATTCGCCATCGATTTAGTTTGTCATGCATCATGCGACCGATTGGGACACTGGCAGCAATCGGGTTATGGGGACCCTTCAACACTGGTAGTATGCCAGCAGGAATCGCATTATTAGGAACCCCTCGCGGCCCTCGCCACTACTGACCAGTCATCGAACAAATTCGTAACAGTACATCATTAGTAAGTGTATTAACTAATGGGATATTTTTAAATGCACATCTGTATAATTTTTCAGAAAACTACGTAACTCCACTAATTTACTGAATGCATACCAGAAACATGAATGCTGTGCAAAAAAACTGACTTGCACACTAACTAAATCAAATGATAGATTTATTGAAAAAGGTGTGCAAATCCGACTTGGATAGATTAGGTTAGAAGGCTAATGCGGGAGCGGAGCGAAGCGGAGCTCCCGCTTTTGCCTTCGTGGTTATTTTTTTTATTTAACCAAAGGAATTGTTCTGCAAATTTCATCAAACAGTATATTTAATTTGATTTAGTTAGTGCGCATAATTAGTGTGCAAGTCAGTATTTTTGATATAGCTTTGAAATATTTTGTTAGAAAAAAGGGACTATACAAATATCGATTTAAATACATGCCTTAACTAATGACCTAAGTATAAGCACTAACGTGCATTCCAACCAAAAAAAAACGTAGGTAGATACACGAAACGTAAATCGATTAGAATTTAGATTATGTATAATTATTTGTATACTAGCCTTCCGCCCGCGGCTCCGCCCGCGTGCATCTCGGTTAACGCGATATGCACGCGTTATATCTTCCGTTCTACTCAACCGATTGCGATCAAACAAACGTAAGATTTTAAGTCTGAGTAAGCCCTTTCTAACAAAAAAAACCGCATCAAAATCCGTCCAGTAGTTTTTGCGTCCATCGCGGACAAACAGACAAACAGACAAACAGACAAACAGACAAACAGACAAACAGACAGGAAATTAAAAAAAAATATTTTCGTGTTCAGTAGCGTTAATATAACATAACCCAAGTATTTTTTTTTAAATATCTCCAATGTACAGACACGACCACTTTACAATTATATAATAGTATAGATAGATTTATGCTAATTCATTTCCAAAATAAGTTGTTGTAATTTTAGAAATGAATTGGCATGGTTTCACTTTTCATTCTAAAAATAGTAGTCAATATGTATATAATCTATCGATTTCTAGTTATGTATGTTTTTTTTTATATTTATGAACACACTGAATCTCCGGTGCTTCCTCGTAATCTAGCTTAACCCGTCATCATCATTTGGCGGTCTCTGTGGCGTAGCGGTAGAGCTTTCAACTGCTGTGTAGGGGGCGCGAGTTTGATTCCTGCTTAGTGCAAATTGGTCAAGGCGTTTCTATGTATAATTTGTATTACAAAAAAAAATCTTTATCAGCATTTTAGATTCCATAACACAAGCCGTGTGGTGACTGAGAGCATCGCCCAATCTCATCCGAAGTAGGTACGCTAGTACTATTATCTGTTCTGTGTCCGAAGGGTGTCGTAAGAGGCGACTAACGGAACAATGCGCAGACGATATCACTGCGAGAGATGGAAAACTCGAAATAAAACCTTGTAGGTACCAACCTGTCTGGCCAGCGGGGAAGCAGTAGGCCAAAGCCTGCCAACATTGAAAGAAGCCTATGTCCAGCATTGGACTGCGACAGGCTATTTGATTGATTGAAGACAAACCATTAAAACAATACTGTGTAGAATGTCGTAGAATATTTATTTTATCATCATCTTAGCTTTGTCCCTTGGAGCCCAGAATCTGGCGCACCAGCTTGCAGTAGCAGGCAGCAGGGTTTTGGTGCCTGGTAGGTGGTGGGGCCTTAGAAAATGAAAAGGTACAGGTAGGCAGGTAGGTAGGCAGGTAGGCAGGTAGGCAGGTAGGCAGGTAGGCAGGTAGGCAGGTAGGTAAAAGGTAAAGGTAAAGGTACAGGTATAGGTAAAGCCACGATACAGGGTCACTTCCGCGCTAGAGCGATACCCTTAATTTCTGTCTTTTTGTGGTCTTGAGCCGACTAAACCCGCACGGTGTTCCGTCATGGGTAGGTACCTATTTCGGGGAGTAACTCAGGTATATCACAAGCAAGTGCCTAATGTTGTATAGAAATGGTACGAACCCATCGTGCCCATCCGACTTGCATTTTTAGCCGGTTTTTTTTATTCTTGCTGGTTCTACCTTATGTTTGCTAATGTGCACTAGGTCGATTAGAATTGGAGATAAGACCAGAAATCGCCATTATCGACCCAACATCCACGGGAGCGGAGCCGTGAGCATCTCATCTAGTGTATTCATAAAATATTTACTGAACAGGTTACTTCTTCAAGACTTTGTATTCATTGCAAACAATGATATTTCATTCTAAAAAGTGCACATAAAATCCATGTCACCTTTACATACTTAGGTACCTGTATATTTGTAGGTACTAGTCTGTGAATGTGCTCCTTTCCAGCGCCGGACAGGTTAGCGGCTGGCTGGTAAAAGCCGCGTGAGAGCTTGCAACGGGCAGTTAGCGCCTCGGGCACCTGTTGCGCGCACGCACCATGCTCCTAGCCACCATCATCTGCATATTCGCGACTGCGGCCGCCCGACCCACCGCCGTGGTATACGACCAGCGCCAGGACGGCAAGAACAATGTAGAGGGCAATGTTTCTAACATGTTCTTTCTTCTCGCAGTACCGGCAGAGAAGCCCCCAATATACGACTTCTTCAACGAATTTTTTAAGGGTTTACGTGAGGCGTTGCAAGAGAGTGGTGGGAATGGGAATATAACGGTGATAGGATCGTACCCGGAGTCAAGGAAACCGAACCGTATAGGATCAGATGAGAGGTCTGAGGTGAGCGATTTGCGGGCGGAAGAAGCTATGATTCCGGGTAGGCGTCGCTTCGACCCTGTCGATTCTTTGCAAAATGATCTGAAGCTTCAAGACGCGGCAGAGAACTGTGGTCCTGACCGTGTGTGGGACGCCCTCACTGGTTTGTGCAAAGATACACAGCCAGTAAAAATTATTAGCGAACCTGAACTTCAGAAACAAACCGATTTAAAGGGAGTCCTGTTAAAATTGCAACCTGTGCCAGATACGATTCCTTTTTAGTCGATGGCCTCATGACCTGTATTTTAAGTATATGTGATTAGCTATAGATCTGTCGTAAGCTCGCTCGCCATGTTTTCTTTAAGTATCTACTTCTACTTTATTTATATGTACCTAATTCATAAGGTATCAAAATAATTAACATTTTTTACTTTGTTTTTTTTTATTTAAGTTCCTTGAATACCTACCGAATGAGTTGAATAAATTACTCTACTGAACTTCTAGTTCCTAGCCCATTCTAAGTCAATCGGCAATTTTCATCGCTCTACTCGCAACTACTCGCTCTACCTCTCATGTGAAAGTTGCGGCATTTTATAAATTGACAATAACAACAAAAGTGGTCGCTCATTAGTCTAAATTCGACCCTAATAATAAATTATGATGGATATTACCATGAACTTAATGTTGATAGGCGGTAGGCGGTGCAGTGTGTTAATCGCCTAAAGCTGGGTTCAGATTTGTATCATTTGCCCGATCCGATCACTGTATCCGTATCGGCGACGCGTATCATAATCGCATATGTGGACGGGTGATGAATAGAATAGAATAGAATATGTCTTTATTTGCTAGAACATTGTGATAAGGATGTTACAAATTATGTCTTATGACTAGGTACATCATGTTCTGCCTAAATGGGCATGCAAAATTTCCTTATTATAAGTAAAACGGTCCATGTTTATTTTCAGTGTATTTTACATTTGTTCACTACACAATTTTCAACAACAGAATGACAGAAAATTTCATATAAAAAAAATAAAGGTATTTTCTTTAGTGCCACTACTTTTGCGCCACCCAGTATAACACTCTTGGCGTACAGAATTATACGAAGTCAAAAGGAAGCTTAAACACCTATTACACATTTAAATGTACTCTTTACATCTTATGGATAGAAACTCTGTAATGGAGTAAAAACATTTGTTGAGCAACCAGTCTTTTAAAGTTTTTATAAATTTTTTGTATGGCAAGGCTTTAATTTCACAAGGTACACAATTATAAATATATCCACACATAGACAGGCAATTCTTTTTATATAAAACAGTTTTTGGTACCTTAGACAAAACTATTCTGTCTGGGTCGCGTGTGTTTCTCGGGTACATCTCCTTTGCTGTTGTAAAGAGGTGCTTATTCAGTCTGACAAATTTTGCACACTCAAATATAAACATGCAGGGCAAAGTCAACAGTTTATGTGCTTTAAATAGAGGTCTGCAAGATATCCAGGGGGCCACACCACAAATCGCTCTGACGCATTTTTTTTGAACGATAAATGCCTTATTAATGTCAGTTGAGTTCCCCCAAAGAATCAAACCGTAATTAAGAACTGCGGCCACATAACCATGGTACGCGCTGAGAACCGTCTTTTGCGATGCTATTCTACTTAACTTCGCTAAGACGTATACAAATCTGTTTATTTTGTTACATATGTTATTTATGTGAGCCTTCCAGTTTATATGTTTGTCCAGAACAATACCCAAAAATTTAGTGTGATCTACTTCCTCGATTTTAATATCTTTGTACATGATATTAAGGTTTAAGTGTTTACGTCCATATGTGTTAAATTGTATGTATTTAGTTTTTGTTAGGTTAACATTGAGATTATTTTCATCCAGCCATTTTATAATACATTCTATTGATTTATTGATGTCATAGTTATATTTATTAATGTCTTGTTTATTAATGTCATATTTAGTAATGTCATATTTATTAAGGTCAGTGTCATATAAGTGATTGTCAGTTAATTTGGATTTAATTATTATTGAAATGTCATCTGCAAATAATGTGCATGGATGGTCCGTAACGTCGGGGAGGTCATTTATGTATAATAGAAATAATAGAGGGCCTAGCACACTGCCCTGCGGTATACCAGCGCCGTTAACTCTATAACTGGAATTAGTAGCTTCTAATTCTTTTTTATCATTTAGGGAGCTTATTTGAACACATTGTTTTCTATTTGTCAGATATGTTTCTAACCATGACAGCGCATTTCCGCGAATACCGTATTTTTCCAGCTTATTTAGTAATATTTTATGTGAAACAAAGTCAAATGCTTTCGTCATATCAAAAAATATGACAGTTGTAGCATTACCATCATCGACACTATCAATGACTTGAGCCATGAGGTTGAAACATGCAGCAGTGGTTGACTTTCCTTTTTGGAATCCATACTGTTCCTTCCTAAGAATATTATGTTTGGCTAGGAATTCAATGACACGTTTATACATGGCTGTTTCAAATATTTTAGAGATTACAGACACAAGAGTAATAGGTCTGTAATTCGAGAGTGATGATTTGTCTCCACTTTTATGCAGTGGTTTAACAATGGATACTTTCAACAAATCTGGGAAACAGCTCGTAGTAAAAGATAGATTTACCAAATGAGTTAGTACAGGAACTAGTTCATTCGTACTAGCTTTTAAAATTTCTGTCGCAATGTTATCATAGCCCGTCGATTTTGTATTTTTTAGGGACATTACTATTTTGTTAATGTCATAACAGTCGTACGGCTTTAGAAATATACTATTGCAATTTGTTTCCACCTCAGTCCCACAAATATTCTTGTTAATTGTACAGTTTATGAAATAATCGTTAAAAAGGTCGGCTATGTCTTTTGACTTACATATTACTTCACCGTTACTCATTATGTTTTTTATAGGTTCAGTTGTACTGTTTTTACCGGATTCTGCTTTTATTAAGTTCCATGAAGATTTGCAAATGTTCTTACTATTACTAATTAGTTTGTCATTGTGCATTTGGATAGATTTATTTATACAACGTCTTAAGAGTTTTGTGTATTTTTTGAATTTCATTTTGTTCTCCACAGAGTTGTCACTGTAATATGCAAAACGTAGCATTCTTTTCTGTTTACAACTTTTCCGTAGCCCTTTAGTTATCCACCGTGAGTATCGACCCTTATTACATATCTTTACCCTTATGCTTGGAAAACATAGGTTATAGAACAATCCTATTAAGTCGTGAAAGTATTTATATGCAAGATTAGTGTCGGGTTCGTTGTAAACTTCCTGAAAGGACAGATTTGTTAAGCACTCCTTGAATTTCAAAATGTTAGCTTTACTGTAGTCCCTAACGATGTTGTAGTGTGCCAGCCCAGGTGTGGTTTTCCTCTGTAAAGGTATGTTAAGCACCTGTGCAGTATTGTGATCCGACAATCCCCAATGCAAAAGTTCACCAGTTGCAGTTTTGAAATTACTAATGATATGGTCAATACAGTTGTTTTTTCTGGTTGGGTCTTTTATGTGTAATGTCAAGTCATAGTTCTTTACCAAATCCAAAAACTCCAATGTGGCTTTTCCGAAATTGAGTGTGTTAATATTTAAATCCCCCGCCAAAATAATTTTTTTATCACCTTTGTACAGGAGTTTCTGTAGTAAGCTATTGAGTTGTGTATAGTAAATATTTATATCGGAGTCAGGAGTTCTATACATACAAATAATCATCATGTTTTTGTCAGCGATGTCAATTCCGCAACATTCAAAGCTGCTGTCTATCGCCAGGCTCTTTGTTAGTTGAATTTCCGTGCACCTAAGGCCACGTTTAACCAGCACACATACTCCTCCCCTTTTTTTGTGATTTTGTCTGCAATAAGAGGCAGCCAATACATAACCATCAATACTAATGAGATCATCGTAACCAAGCCCAACGAATGTTTCGGATAAACAAATTACATCTGGGTCCCTTTCGTCCTTTTTAAGTTCGAAAAGGTTTATTTCCAGATAGTGTCTTTTGTTAAATAGTCCGGCGATATTTTGATGTAGTATTCTGAAATAATTGTCGTCAGCAGTATTAGTCACGAAAAAAGGTGTCGTTTTGATCATTTCTGAGTAGTGGGGTAGAAGGTGTTGTTTGTGTTGCTGTGTCGTGCGTAGCTACAGTATGTTGTGTATGTTTAATAGTACAAGTGCTGCAAGATTCAACAACTGACTGGCATCTAGAAGTTGCGTTTGCCTCTGAATGTTTATATTGACCAGACTTCTTAAACAATAAAAAGGTATCATTATAGTACATTTGATCCAGTACATAATTAATTTCATTACATAGGTTTCTCCTATGGCGGTCATCATAATATCTACATTGAATAAAATGAGCAGTTTTGTATTGAGTACAAGTGAATTTCAACATATTATTTAATTTGAATTCATTTAAATAAATATTTTTATATACCCTAAGAATAAGAACTGGACACTTTATCTGTTCTACGAATACATTCAAATTACACATAGTGGTGTGCGGGTTCGAGTCATGTTCACCAACCGACAGAATAATACGATCGTCTGTTGTTATATCGTACAACTTAGCACTCATTAACATATCCGCGGTCGATGCATGTGGCTTTATAAAAGAAGTGAAGTTGTACTGTTCATAGGGATTTTTATATCTTGATTTTATCAATTGCCTTGCGAGGCCTATACATTGTTGTCCTCCAAAGATGAAAATGCGTCGGTTGCCTTTTTTTTGTGCACCTGTTTCCTGCTGCTGGCTGTCCTTTTCCGGTTGATTGTTGTTTTCAGATTGCGAGGTAGTGTTTGTCTCAGGTGATGGTTTGTTAGAACGTGATATATTTTCTGAACATATCAGTGGACTATCTATGATACGCGTATCACTGATAATTATATACATTGTGATCATGATACGCGTCGCCGATACGGATACGGTGACCGGATCGGGCAAATGATACAAATGTGGACCCAGCTTAAGAGCGCAGGCCTGAGGGTGACAGGTGACCCCAGCAGAAGCAGGTCACCGGCCGGATGGCGGCGCGAGCCATCCTTCTCCCACTTTCCGGGGCAAGATGAGGACACCGTGGGTCAACCTACTTAATTAGTTCTTAGTTTGCCATTGACACCGATGGAAGACGGAATTATAGAATTATTTGTTCTATAAACGTTCTAGTAAGCTAATTAAATTTTAAAAGTCGGCAGCACCTGAAAGCTTAACTGCCGTAACTTGGCTTTCACCCAGAAGTTTGACGTTACATTCATTGCAGCATAAATAATAATATCTGTTTTCTGTGGCTAGCTCTCTCCAGTCATTCTCGCACGAGGTAGTCTTAGTTTTGCAAGTTCTTGTGCTTGGGATCGTTTCACAAAGGCTATGATCATCTTTCATGTGGTGAATAGGCCTTCTGATATGACACAGAATAGTTACAGGGTTTTGTAGCATACATGACTGCAGATCCGTGTCTGTGATAGGTAAATATGAATCCTTTCTCATGTTGATGGCTGCCAATTCTGAGATAAGTATGACCTTCATCATCAAGTTATCATTCACGATACGTGGGACCGGTATAAGATTGTATATTTCATAAAGATCTCTTTCAATCAGGGGTATTCTTATTTCTATAATTAGGTATTTGGCAGAGTATTTGGCTCTTACTTTGAGCAAACTGTAAAGGTCTTTAAGATTGAAGCTGTCGACAGGTATCACCAAGTCTCCGGATATTTGAGCTGATATTGTGCTTAGTTCTGATCTGAGTTGCTTCGGGGATATCAAATGAAAATCTAATTTTCCACTGTAAATATCAGTCACTGTATCTAAAATTGAGTCTTGGATTCGTCGAAGGGTATACAGCAAGTTGTTGGCAGTGAAAGCCGAGGTTATGAAGTCTGTGACGACAGTTATGTTTTGCACTTGTTGAGTGAGATTTATAAAAGAGTTTTGGAGATGATTAAGCTTTTGATTTATTAACTTATGGTGTTTGTTGATAGTATTCTCCATTCTTTTCATGAGATTCAATTCAGCCTCTACGACCGACGTTTGGTTTTTCCAGAGGCTGTATAAATGGTTTTCATTATGCTTTAAAAGGTCAATATCCTTCTCATATTTCTCTGCAAATCGTTGGTCCAATACTCCGAATAAACTATTTGCAACGTAGCCTACTCCGTCTATCAAGCCTTATGCTTGGAAAACATAGGTTATAGAACAATCCTATTAAGTCGTGAAAGTATTTATATGCAAGATTAGTGTCGGGTTCGTTGTAAACTTCCTGAAAGGACAGATTTGTTAAGCACTCCTTGAATTTCAAAATGTTAGCTTTACTGTAGTCCCTAACGATGTTGTAGTGTGCCAGCCCAGGTGTGGTTTTCCTCTGTAAAGGTATGTTAAGCACCTGTGCAGTATTGTGATCCGACAATCCCCAATGCAAAAGTTCACCAGTTGCAGTTTTGAAATTACTAATGATATGGTCAATACAGTTGTTTTTTCTGGTTGGGTCTTTTATGTGTAATGTCAAGTCATAGTTCTTTACCAAATCCAAAAACTCCAATGTGGCTTTTCCGAAATTGAGTGTGTTAATATTTAAATCCCCCGCCAAAATAATTTTTTTATCACCTTTGTACAGGAGTTTCTGTAGTAAGCTATTGAGTTGTGTATAGTAAATATTTATATCGGAGTCAGGAGTTCTATACATACAAATAATCATCATGTTTTTGTCAGCGATGTCAATTCCGCAACATTCAAAGCTGCTGTCTATCGCCAGGCTCTTTGTTAGTTGAATTTCCGTGCACCTAAGGCCACGTTTAACCAGCACACATACTCCTCCCCTTTTTTTGTGATTTTGTCTGCAATAAGAGGCAGCCAATACATAACCATCAATACTAATGAGATCATCGTAACCAAGCCCAACGAATGTTTCGGATAAACAAATTACATCTGGGTCCCTTTCGTCCTTTTTAAGTTCGAAAAGGTTTATTTCCAGATAGTGTCTTTTGTTAAATAGTCCGGCGATATTTTGATGTAGTATTCTGAAATAATTGTCGTCAGCAGTATTAGTCACGAAAAAAGGTGTCGTTTTGATCATTTCTGAGTAGTGGGGTAGAAGGTGTTGTTTGTGTTGCTGTGTCGTGCGTAGCTACAGTATGTTGTGTATGTTTAATAGTACAAGTGCTGCAAGATTCAACAACTGACTGGCATCTAGAAGTTGCGTTTGCCTCTGAATGTTTATATTGACCAGACTTCTTAAACAATAAAAAGGTATCATTATAGTACATTTGATCCAGTACATAATTAATTTCATTACATAGGTTTCTCCTATGGCGGTCATCATAATATCTACATTGAATAAAATGAGCAGTTTTGTATTGAGTACAAGTGAATTTCAACATATTATTTAATTTGAATTCATTTAAATAAATATTTTTATATACCCTAAGAATAAGAACTGGACACTTTATCTGTTCTACGAATACATTCAAATTACACATAGTGGTGTGCGGGTTCGAGTCATGTTCACCAACCGACAGAATAATACGATCGTCTGTTGTTATATCGTACAACTTAGCACTCATTAACATATCCGCGGTCGATGCATGTGGCTTTATAAAAGAAGTGAAGTTGTACTGTTCATAGGGATTTTTATATCTTGATTTTATCAATTGCCTTGCGAGGCCTATACATTGTTGTCCTCCAAAGATGAAAATGCGTCGGTTGCCTTTTTTTTGTGCACCTGTTTCCTGCTGCTGGCTGTCCTTTTCCGGTTGATTGTTGTTTTCAGATTGCGAGGTAGTGTTTGTCTCAGGTGATGGTTTGTTAGAACGTGATATATTTTCTGAACATATCAGTGGACTATCTATGATACGCGTATCACTGATAATTATATACATTGTGATCATGATACGCGTCGCCGATACGGATACGGTGACCGGATCGGGCAAATGATACAAATGTGGACCCAGCTTAAGAGCGCAGGCCTGAGGGTGACAGGTGACCCCAGCAGAAGCAGGTCACCGGCCGGATGGCGGCGCGAGCCATCCTTCTCCCACTTTCCGGGGCAAGATGAGGACACCGTGGGTCAACCTACTTAATTAGTTCTTAGTTTGCCATTGACACCGATGGAAGACGGAATTATAGAATTATTTGTTCTATAAACGTTCTAGTAAGCTAATTAAATTTTAAAAGTCGGCTATCGCGTGTGAAAATCTCAAAATGTCCTGCCTATGTGATTTTGTGATTGATGGCATTTAAAGTGTGTTTATATCTTAGGAACTTGTCTTCAAGTTCACAGTTTTTGAATGGGTAATAAAATTTAAGAAAGGGGCATTTTTAGATGGGTTTATGTTATAAATAAACGAAATGAATGGTGAGAAAGGCGTGTATGTTGAAACAAGGACAGCTATCTATGCTAAAACTATGCAGAGGGGACAGACGACAGTTAGTTACATCCATCGATCTACTTGTGACAGTCGTGTCGTGAACTAGTGACCGTGAAATAAAGTATAATATTAACTTCATGTTATGCAGCGACTATACGCTTGCCTTCAAACTTTTTTATCTTACAGCTAGCAGAGTCGGTGATTCGCCAAATCAATAGCCCAAAATTGACTAATATATGCAATATATTAATATGTATATGCAATAGCCTGTTTATTATGAACTAGCTGTTGCACGTGACTTCGCCGTTCGCCCACGTGGACTTTTGATCTCGTTCCTGCTGCTCACGCTCCCCGATAGCGTGATGATATTATAGTCTAATGATACTCACAAATAATGTTCAAAATCGTTTTAGTACTTTCAGTAGATACAGAGATTACCCCCTAGTCACAAACTTTACCTCTTTTTAACCGACTTCAAAAAAGGATGTTCTCAATTCGTACCCAATTTTTTTTTTTGTATGTTTGTTACGCGATTGTGAAGCCAATTCTAGACAGATTTTGAAAATTATTTTTCTGTTCGTGTTTGGGGTGAGATTAAGATAAACTACGATTAAAGATTTAAAGATAATATATTTCAGTAATACAACTGGGATAACAACTAAAACTAATGAGGTGAAAGGGATGAGATTGAGTCGCGCCCGATATGCTATCCGTAAGCGTACTGACTATTTTACTTAGGTAATACATAAAATAAACAATGCATATCGCGCGGTGTCGCAATTTCGCTGACATGATTATTTGTTCGGTGATTGACCCGAACATGCTCCCGAAGGGGGAAAAAGATGAGGTTAGTAAGTAGATATAGTTAAATGGATATGAAATTAATACTAACAAGGTGAAAACAATGTTCCAATAACACTAAAGTAGTTATGCAGGGTTAGTTTTATTAAGAGATGAAATAAAAGTGACATTACAAATTAAACAGAATCACTACAGTGCAAATCAGAAAGAGAAAACACGCGAAAGATCGGTGAAGAACCTCTATCTTCTCTTTTTTGTAGGCACTCACTAGATAGCGCTACTCGCTTAGGGACACTGTTCACTGGTTTACTACTAGATTGCCCATGTTCCCTAATTATTTCACTGCACTCAATCACTACACTTTCTGCTTCGACGTGCGGGGACGGCAACACAGTCGCCGCAGAGGCAGTCCGCGGCACTGCTGTAGACGTGGAAAGATTTATTCTACGTCGCCCTTGCCGCCAACGTTTAAAACAGTAAGCTGCCACAAATCCTGATATTCCAAATATGATGACATACGTAACAGTATAAAGATGGATGTCATGGTAGGAGATATCGGTACTCAAAGGTTCACTCTTCTTCATGATCTCAATACTTCTTTTAATAGCTTCAAACTGCCTGAGATGGTCTGAGTTATTGGGATTAAGCTCATGTGAGATTTCTGGCATAGTAATATTTATGATGTGATTGATTGGTGATATTTCCGGTGAGATAATGCTTGACGTCGTGCTAATTTTACTAGTCAATCTTTTGTTTGAATATACCGTGAAATCATCTGTTTTTACTAAACAGCCTTCCCCCACGCGCAACAATCCAGCACCTGAAAGCTTAACTGCCGTAACTTGGCTTTCACCCAGAAGTTTGACGTTACATTCATTGCAGCATAAATAATAATATCTGTTTTCTGTGGCTAGCTCTCTCCAGTCATTCTCGCACGAGGTAGTCTTAGTTTTGCAAGTTCTTGTGCTTGGGATCGTTTCACAAAGGCTATGATCATCTTTCATGTGGTGAATAGGCCTTCTGATATGACACAGAATAGTTACAGGGTTTTGTAGCATACATGACTGCAGATCCGTGTCTGTGATAGGTAAATATGAATCCTTTCTCATGTTGATGGCTGCCAATTCTGAGATAAGTATGACCTTCATCATCAAGTTATCATTCACGATACGTGGGACCGGTATAAGATTGTATATTTCATAAAGATCTCTTTCAATCAGGGGTATTCTTATTTCTATAATTAGGTATTTGGCAGAGTATTTGGCTCTTACTTTGAGCAAACTGTAAAGGTCTTTAAGATTGAAGCTGTCGACAGGTATCACCAAGTCTCCGGATATTTGAGCTGATATTGTGCTTAGTTCTGATCTGAGTTGCTTCGGGGATATCAAATGAAAATCTAATTTTCCACTGTAAATATCAGTCACTGTATCTAAAATTGAGTCTTGGATTCGTCGAAGGGTATACAGCAAGTTGTTGGCAGTGAAAGCCGAGGTTATGAAGTCTGTGACGACAGTTATGTTTTGCACTTGTTGAGTGAGATTTATAAAAGAGTTTTGGAGATGATTAAGCTTTTGATTTATTAACTTATGGTGTTTGTTGATAGTATTCTCCATTCTTTTCATGAGATTCAATTCAGCCTCTACGACCGACGTTTGGTTTTTCCAGAGGCTGTATAAATGGTTTTCATTATGCTTTAAAAGGTCAATATCCTTCTCATATTTCTCTGCAAATCGTTGGTCCAATACTCCGAATAAACTATTTGCAACGTAGCCTACTCCGTCTATCAAGCCGCGTCGCCGGCGCTTCGTATTAGTCATAAACGAGTCATTCATCATAACAATATTATCATAATGCTTGATTTCTTCGAACTCGTGCTCGAGCTGTAACATGATGCCGTCGCAAGGTGTTTGTGTTCTAATCGTTGAGCATAAGGTTTCAAGATACTTAATATACTTTAATAACGCCGCCGTTCCTTCTTGATAAGGACTTGTGTCATAATAGACTATTAAATGCCATTCATCTCTAATTAAATGCATATTAGAGATTTTGTCGAAGTATACACTATTGTTTTTCAACGGGGTAAAGTTGTAGGATGCATCTGCGATGTTAATTAGAGACAGCAAAAATAATGTCAAGGCTAGGGCTATAGCTGCGAATGATATAGGACGTTTGTTCTGAGCCGCTGGCGGTTTATTTTCAACCTTTAGTACATCTGAGTCTTGATCATTTCTATTAGTTGGCAGTAAGGACAGTTTCACAACTGGGCGTTTTAAGAGTCCATTTTTGGTTTTCAGTGTGACGACCCTCACATGTCCGTCACTTCCGGGATGCAGCGCTACTATGCGGCCTAGACTCCATTTCCCAGGTGGAAGGTTGTCGTCCTTTATAATAACGATATCGTCAAGTTTGAGATCTTTCTGATACTGTCGCCATTTGGATCTCGTAGAAAGCTGCGAGAGGTAGTCAGTCTTCCACTTATCCCATATATCCTGATAGATTTTTTGCGTCAAATGCCATCGTGTTCTGAGGTCACGCTCTGTTTCGTAGATAGTGAGGTTGGGGCCACTTGCTAAAAAGTGAGCTGGGGTCAGAAACTCCAGATCTTCAGGATCTTCGGTCAATCCTTCGATCCGGCTCGAAGGACCAATGTTTGGGGTGAGATTAAGATAAACTACGATTAAAGATTTAAAGATAATATATTTCAGTAATACAACTGGGATAACAACTAAAACTAATGAGGTGAAAGGGATGAGATTGAGTCGCGCCCGATATGCTATCCGTAAGCGTACTGACTATTTTACTTAGGTAATACATAAAATAAACAATGCATATCGCGCGGTGTCGCAATTTCGCTGACATGATTATTTGTTCGGTGATTGACCCGAACAGTTCGTAAGTACATTATTCCAAAGTGGTCCCATTTAAATTTCGTAAAGATCTGATGATGGGTTTCCGTTATTAGACCAAGGAACTCTTCAAAAAGTACCAGGAAATCAGCCGCGATTGCTGCAATGGCATATTATTGCAATGTTTCTGCCATTACACATCATAACATCACGCCTGAGTCCTTTGAACGGGTACGCAGAAGTGTTCAGAATATTCAGCTATATTGCCGGTGTACCTATATGCATTGATTTTAATAATTATTTTTGAATAATGCTTTAATAATTTTTTTTTAGCGTGGCCGGTTCGATCTGTATGTAGTGCAGCGTCAGCAGCGCATGTACAGCCAGGTCACTATACATGCGATGTACAGTCGTGAGACTGTACAAACTCACTAAAAAGAGAAAAATAAATTCATTTTAACAAAAAAGTTTAACCGACTTCAAGAAACGAAAAAGAGGCACTGAAAAGCGAAAAATAACTTAATTTACAGACTTACTGATTTATTAGAAGTCGTAGCCCAAGAGAGGCCATATTTCAATTGATTGCATCATAGTAGTTCAGACACAACAAACAAAGTTGGCTGGCACCGACTTCTAATAAATCAGTAAGTCTGTAAATTAAGTTATTTTTCGCTTTTCAGTGCCTCTTTTTCGTTTCTTGAAGTCGGTTAAACTTTTTTTTTTTTAAAATGAATTTATTATTAATACATAGGTACATACATAATACATAGACGCTTCTTTCCCAGTGGGGTAAGTTTCGACCAGGTTACACCGGCCGTGGTCACAGGCTGACTGGCTCAGCGGTGCACGCCCGCCATCTTCGAATCCGTGGGGTAGTAAGTTCTTCATCTATATCATGGAACGCGAGAGTTTAAAAGTTACTTTAAACTATACCTATTTATTAATTTTTGATAAACATTACATGTATATAGGTACTGTAGGTAATGTAAGATTTGGTTTGTCAGTAGGAAACTCATGACAGTGAACAAGTAACGCCAATATTGGATTTGAACAAATCTATCCCCGTACACTGCATTTAACAGTTTGACCAAAAATAAATATATATAACAAAGAGTAGGTATGTATGTAAACATAGGTGAAATGCTGAAAAAGTAGAAAAGATTGGTATAATGTAGTTCTAATTTGTTAGTAGTACATATTTACAACCCAAAAAAAATCTTTATACCTATCTCTCTAAAGACTTAGTCAACGCGATCAGCTTGCGTCTGCGGTGGCGATCAGGAATTTGTATAGACGTGTTCACATGGCCGCGGCCTGCGATTGGCCAGCACCTGATCGCCACCGCGCACGCCACACCGCACCGCGGACGCAAGCTGATCGCGTTGGTTTGGCCTTGCCTTAAACAACCACACTACAGTATTATCTACTTACACATTGTACGTGTACCTGCATATAGATAATGGTATCTGCTTGTGTTCTGATATCAACTTTAAACTGGAATTAGTCATAGTTGCTTATGTGATATTTTTAGTAGGTAGTGCTTGTTCTACAATCATGGAAGAACAAAATACTTTACCGTTTCCTTATGAATTTGTTGACGTAACACTAGAAGAACAGGAATATATTGACAAAACTTATGGATGTAAGTACCTATGTAGAATTTAGAATTACAGATTGTTGTTTCTCCTCTTCTTCACCCTAGCATTAATCCCAGTTGCATCCAAAGCTTTCACCGCAGAGTCTGGGGTCCGCTTTACATAACTGCGGATTTGGCTTAACTTCGATATTTTCTGTGAAGCGATTACCATCTGACCTCCATAACCCAATGGCGATATTGAAGCATTGCAGCTAGATCAGTTGTTGGAATCTCCATAATAATAATGGATGTTGTTAAAGGCATAACTTGAGAACAGCTCAACCAATTCAGCTAATATTTTTTCTGTATGTTGCAAAAGTTCCATGAAAGGCTTTAAAAAAAACGTCCCTATAAGTACAGGAACAGAACAGAATTTGGAGCCAAGCCAACTCTCAAGTTGAGTGAAATGAAAGCCACGGATGCAAGCAGCATCAGCAACAACCCTAAGAGGACTTTAGGTTGACTGAAATAACTAGTTATCCTAGCACTTAACAGAACTCTTTTTTTCCCAATGAAGTGCCAAATGAAAAGGGGTAAGCCACTGCACTAGTGTTATCTATTCTGTGACTGAGTCTTACATACATTTGGAGAGAAAGCGTTTTTGATATTGATTTGATTGATTTAGGTTGTCAATTTTTTTACAGACATATTTTCATAAAATCAGTGTAACATCCGTTTCAGCTATCGTCAATGTCTACCGCTGTTCTCGCGTCGGACCTAAAGGTTACATGGTGTATGAACCGTATAAGAAGGAAGCCGCTAATATCTACAATATGCCGCTCAGACCCTCAGATGTGTTTGTGGCCGGCTATCCACGATCCGGTTAGCTACTATCAGTCTTTGAGTATTTATTAAGTAAATGAAACTCTTACCTACTTATGTAGGTCTGTATAAGTAGGTATTTTACCGTCTCTACCACGGTGAATGTTCTGATGAGCTCTTCTAATTAATCCCACCCTCTCCTTTCCTACATAGGACAACACGTGCAGGGCTTAGATGTCACCCATACGGTGCAGAATATTCCATCAAGAACCAAGTAGTTCGGCGGCTTCTCCTGCCGCACCATTTATACCTGGTATTCCTTACCAGTTCACGTGTTTCCCTCTTCCTACAGTCCCTGGGACCTTTAAGTGGGGCGTGAAAAGGCATCTGATGAGGCCGTCAAGCTGAGTGCCACTATCGTAACATGGTACGTGGCTATAATGGTGACCCTTTTTTCCGAAACTTTGCCTTCAGCTTACCATCAGGCGACGCAAGGTCAAATTGATGCGTTCTATATAAATTATGTGCACTACACGGACCATCCAATTTGATGCACCTCGACCTTCGTGTCCGGCACCACCACCAAAGAGACCTTAAATCGCTTTCTGCGTAGCTATTATACATTGTCCAGATATTTGCAGGTTGCTTGTCATTATAATAAAACACTTCGAGAGTTCTTAAGTATACCTACAAACTTTTAGGTTTAACGTGGACTCAAGAACTTGTTTGGTTACTAAAGAATTCATGCTACATAAAGGACACAGAAACACCACTTACGGATAGATATTCCTTTTTAGAGTAAGTAAGTGCTTTTACAGCCAGCTTTTCATGTGAATAAAACAGCTCAATCATCTTCAATCAGATCAGACTAGAAAAGATTCCTGCAACCTGCTTATCATTTAAGTATAGCCTGTATAGCTTGGTTCAAAGTTGGAGCTGTACCTCTTCAAAAATGTACATATTTTTTGCAGTTTTTTCATGTCCTTTGATGAAAATGAATTAGACGCGATTATAAAAAATATTGATTCAAACGTGGATGAAACGAAAGTGAAAGAAGTACTAACCAAGTTTGCCCAGCCAGCTACCCAAACGCTTGCAATGAAGTCAGAATTGTCATCTCGCTTCATCAAGACTCATTTACCAGTCTCGTTACTGAATCCCGATTTGCTGGAGACTGCGAAGATGGTGTACGTTGCTCGGGATCCAAGAGACGTGGCTGTGTCCTGCTACCACCACGCGAAACTGTTCAAGATCATACGCTGCCCAGGGGGCTTTAAAGAGTTCTGGAATTTATTTTACAGAGATATGTGTAAGTATCTACCGTATCTACCATCCAGCTACCAACTGCCGAATGCCCCATTTTCAGATAAGTTGGGGGACTATGGAAACGGACACAGAAGACCTTGATCTGAAGGTGGAACAGATCGTAATAGTAATACCGTGATTGGTAGACATCCCACAACCCCCACTCCCCCCGGGAGGAGTACCTACCGGCTACCGGTCCGGTCTACGTCGTCTTCTGCTGGCCTATAGATTTAGTGAAGGCATGATATCGCATGAAAATCGAGCGTACCATTTTTTGCGCACTAAGACACAACATGTACCTACCTAAGTAATTGTGGCAAAAATATAATAAAATTATTACTTTCAATTCAAATTTCAGATGTGTTCTGCCCCATTCTAGAACACGTCAAGGAAGCGTGGGAGCTAAGGCATCATCGCAACATGCACTTCATGTTCTATGAAGATTATTTAAAAGTAGGTCGCGTTAATTCTATATAATACTAGCCAACCCCTGGATTTTGTTCTTGAATGACATGATTTTCCCGATTATTGCTATTTAAAGAACTGACTTCCAGCTAGTTAATTTGCCACAAAAGCAGGTCACGCCAAAACAGCAAGAAGTACACAGCCAATGCTTATAGAAGCCATAATTACCTACACACGAGAAGTAAAAAGTTGCTGTGAGCTTGCTGCTTTCGTGTGCTTGCTCTAAGGAATTTTTTCCCATTCAGGATCCCCCGGCCGCTATTAGTCTCGTCGCAAGCTTCCTGAGACAAGGCGTATGGACTTCAGAGGCTACCATGCGATCACTTTTAGGATATCTCTCTATCGACAACTTCAGAACGAACAAGTCAGTCAACCAGGAAGAATTGAGGGAATATGGAATGCTTGATCCTAATGAATCTTTCATCAGGAAAGGTCTATCTATGTAGTGAGTCGTCGTATAATTAGTAAATGTATGATGTATTTTTACATTTACTTAATTAGTTGTTTAACTACTTAGTGAGCTCGTATTAAAATATTCTCCCATTTCAATTAAAATTATTAATAATTTTCTTTCAAGTTTCAAAGGTTGACTATAGGTAGGTACCTACGTATTTTAGGGTGTCCACCTGCCCACCATGAAATGTTCCTTCCACGTGTTACGACTATAATATTATCGTTCTTTTAGAATACAGAATTGTCGAAACGCAATACGTACAGTGGAACACTTACAAGAGTCGTTAGAAGGGGAAGGTGGTCAAAAATCGACTACCGAGCGAGCGACCTTAGTTCCAGTAAATACAATGCAATTTTTTGCTTTCTATAATTGCTTTTAGCCTAACTGAAAGTTGTTCCCTACCTTCAGGCGAGGCGGGAGGTTGGCGTGACTACTTTGATGAGGAGATGGCACAGGAAGCAGAACAATGGATCGCACATGGACTACGAGACACAGATCTACGCTTTCCAAATTTCGATTCAAGGTTATGTCCAAAGTATTAATAATGTCGAGGGAATCATGTACATAGCTATAGTGATCTGCAAACTTCGTGAGAATGTATTCAGCCAGTTAGACTTATTTTATAATTCCCCTGTACAAGTTTGGAAGAATACTCAAACTTAAGTGTATGAGTTATTGTACATAAATAAATATATAAGCCTTTATTGCTGTTTATAAATTACAGTGTTCACAAACTTTGTCGAAGGATAAGAAACCGATTTTCAACTTATTTAATTATTACTGCTTTGCTTTGTAAACACCTTTGTAATGTGTGAATAAATATGAAATATATAAAGTTGTATAAAACATGTTTTTTATTTCGAATTATAAAAAAGAATGGAAACAGAACGTGCCCTAATTTTGAACAGCTTGTACCCAATCTTCTATAATATAATAAATTCGGCCAAGTGCGAGTCGGACTCGCCCATGAAGGGTTCCGTAGCAGCAAAGGCGAAAATTGCGGTTTATGACGTATTAAAAAAAAACTACTGACTGGATCTCGTTCGAATCAATTTTTAGTGATAGTTTTCATAGCAATTTACATCATATATTTTTTTTAGATTTATCATTCTCTTAGTTTAGAAGTTAGAGGGGGGGGGGACACACATTTTTCCACTTTGGAAGTGTCTCTCGCGCAAACTATTCAATTTAGAAAAAAAAATATGTTAGAAACCTCAATAGCATTTTAAAGACCTATCTATAGATACCCCACACGTATGGGTTTGATGAAAAAAAAAATTGAGTTTCAGTTCTAAGTATGGGGACCCCCAAAATTTAATGCTTTTTTTTTATTTTTGTGTGAAATTCTTAATGCGGTTCACAGAATACATCTTCTTACCAAGTTTCAACAGCATAGGCCTTATAGTTTCGGAGAAAAGTGGCTGTGACATACGGACGGACAGACAGACAGACAGACGGACAGACATGACGAATCTATAAGGGTTTTTGCCATTTGGCTACGGAACCCTAAAAATGAATCCCTAAATGTGTTGCTAAGCGCAAATCTCGAGAACGGCTGAACCGATTTCGCTAATTCTTTTTTTAGAATATTCCTTGAAGTACGAGGATGGTTCTTACGGAGAGAAAAATTAAAAAAAAAGGAATCGACTGTTAGGCGGTACGAATTTCGCGGGGTCAGCTAGTTTTGAATAGGTACACAGTACCGATGATGTTACACGGCGTAATGTAATAATATATAACAAAGTGGGCGATCTTTCAAGTTACGTGCGCGGTGCGAATGTTACAATACGCCTCACAACAGCCATGAGCCAACAGCCTTTAAAGTGCCTTATAAGTTATGATATGCAATGCACTCTGAAGGGAAGGCTTAAAACTACATTGATCAGGCGCTTTTGACATTCAAAAGTTTGGTTTAAATTACAAACTTGGGTTCCATTTTGAAGCGATTGGTTCCGACACAGGTGCGGTCGCACCCAGAAATGGGGGGAGGGGGAGGGGTGATGTGCAGAAACTTTTTCGTTGGAGAATTTCAGCTGCTCAAGACAGGGCTCCCTCCTGTAAAGTGTTGGTCGCGGGTTCAAATCCCGTCTGAGTATTACACTTTTTCCAACCATAATCGAAAGGAGCAGGTAGGCATTTTAACAACATTTTTACGGTATAATATGGTACAACATCTATTTAGCGGTGGGGTTAAAAAACTTTGTGAAAACAGTACAGTTATGAGTTTATGACTTATGAGGATTGACTTCCGACAAAAACTAATTAAAGCTTAAATAAAAACATTAGTGGCTCGTTGACAAGCACCGACTTTCAACACTAATTATTGTTTTAACTTTGAAGAACAATTAACATTCGCCATATTATTTGAATATCGGATACCGTTTGGAAGTACTATTGATACTACCTCATAGGCTCATAACTTCACGTCCTTACCAGTCCAACTGCGTATTTGGCTGCATATTTAGATACTTTGCGACGCGACTGCCATCTGACCTCCACAACACAACCCAATGGCGATATTGGGCGATATCGAAGCATTGCAGCTAAACCAGTTGTTGGACTTTTTAGGACTCTAACTGCTCATAACGACTGCCATTAGCCATAGATGTTCGTATAGCAACCGGGACCGGCGGCTTAACGTGCTCTCTGAGGCACGACCAGACCAATGCAATAAAAAAAAATTATTCATGCATACAAATATTTGCACTGAGCGGGGATCGAATCCGCGTCTCCTGCGTAGCGGCCGCTTTCACTACCGCCACGCCACTGAGGCTGTCAGGTGATGAGTAGGTACCTACTACTAATTACACATAATGCCTCATAAGTACTCATAACGTTTCGACCCAGAAATAACCAACCATGCTCTAAATATAAATAACGACAAAAGGAACTGTAAGTAACGGTTATTTAAGTACAGTCAATGACAAAATTTGCTGAACACTAAAATATTTAAGTATGAACATATTTTTTCAAAGCATATCTACTACGAGTAGTCACTGAAATTACTAGTATTGAAGGAAATTTTGAAGCATTTATTATGCTAACTAATTATTCAAATCGATTAAGAAAGAGAAAAGAGAATCGACCTCGGGCGGGACTCGAACCCGCGATCTTTCCCTTACAGTGGGAGTGCTCTGACCACTAAGCAACCGAGGCCCGCACGAATCTTAATCAATTATTACTAGTATTCCTCCTAACCACACCAGCTCAGCTAATTTGCGTAACGGCCAGGATTCGAGCCTGGGACCTCTGGATTATTCATAACGTCAACGTCAACTCCTCAACCAGTAGGACTTTAACGAGTTTCGAAAACAGATTGTTTATTCTTATTTGGAAATCAGTTTCAGAAGAAGAAATATTATTCTTATTTAGAAACTAGTTTTGAAACTTGGTTTCGTACGTGGCCGAAGGGGAAAGGAATATTAGTCGCTAACTGTACTGAACAAAGAACCAGTTCAAAACCCACTTACATTATTGAGTCACATATAAAACTTGCCAAAATGTAAATACTCCAATTCAAACAATAACGCCATTAATTTTAATAAATTAACTTTATAGGTAAGTAGTTTTGCTGGTTTTTTTTTTGTTACGTCCGGAAAGCGGTAAACTATAACTAAGACCGCATTGTTTTTTGCAACCATATTTTGTAATATTATTGGGATGTAAGTCTCACTCACATTCTCTTCAATTCTATGGTCTAACTTCATCGAAATATTTCTAATACTCGAAGTTATACTACTACTTATCTCGTTATTATTTTGCAAAATACCGCGGCAAATTCCAAACGCGGTCAGCCGCGAAACTCAGCGGCAGACTGTGTCGTGTGTAAGTAGCCTAACCGAGATGGTATTTGATAAGATTTTCTCAAGTCTCTTTGTTTACAGTACAGAGGGTGACCAGTGTATATAATAAGTAGTAAGTAGCGGTAACCGCGCTAATATTATTTCGCGAGCAGTTCCTCTTGAGACAGTACCTCGTAACAAACGTTTTTTTTGCAAGTGTCGGATAACAAGTGAACATGTTTCCTTTCGAAATTCAAGATGTGACACCGGAACAAAACAAAAGGCTGTTGGAATATTTTAAAGGTAAACACCCTAATCATAGTATCTATATTATAACTTAATATTTTATACAGGGTGTCCAGAAAGCATAGTGGCCGAAAGTGAACGTCAAGTAGGATCGAATGAGGCGTCAACTCGATACTGTTGGATCCAAAGTGCAAGCTTTGAATGCAACTGGGATGTCTGGGATGGCAGTCTCCGGGATGATCATGAAGTTAAAGCACAGATAACATAGTTAAAGAAACAATTTCTTTTAACCTGAACTCAAACATTTTCTGGCAGTGATAACTTCAGTAACTTCTGTAGTCGCGTTCAGCATTTTTCGTAGAACTTTTTTTTGTACTTGATAGAAAAAGAACCATTGAACTTAGACACTTACCAACACCTCTTGTTTATGATAGATTGTCACAATTCTCAAGTGGTGAGGGGTCTCTGTGACCCGTATCATAAATACTTGCGGAAACTGTCTAAATATCTTCAAACATCTTGAAAATATTTTTTTTTATATTTTTTTGTTTAGTTTGTTTGTTTCTGTGATGGTATTGTGCAAATGGGTACATATTTAAAAAAATGTTAAATTGGTGTATGCAACCTGTCACTCCTGTCAGTCTATCACCAGACTATTGGATTGGGGATCAAAGAGAGAGTGTGAGAGTGTTAGAGATGACGGTACCTACGCGTTTATCTCTCAAACTACGACTCGAGTTCTAATAAAATATTTTAAGACTTCAATGTGTAACGCTGATAGATAATTTAGAATCATATATCACATAAGTGGTAGACAAGCACACGGCCCATCTGGTGGTAAGTGGTTACCGTGGCCTATGGAAGTGTGCAACACCAGGGGAATTACACTCGTGCTGCCGACCCTGTAAGAACAGAGAGTATCTGTGCCGCCAGTGCAGTAGACGGGTTCCTTCCATCTGGCAGAAACTTAAAACTCCGAAATTCATTTGGCATAACTCATTTGGCACAATTTTATTTAATCGAACATTTTCAAGGCATAACGATTTATTTAATAGAATCGTATTTTGGCAGAATGGTCATATATCCGAATTAGCAATGGCATACTCTTCAGTTGGCCGAAAAGTTAAAATTTGTTACAAAAAAGTTAGTGACAGAAATGAATTGCTGCAAATCCGACTTCACGTAGTCTTGTTTGCCCTACCCCTAGAGTGTTATTTAAGCCCGCGTAGGCGCGGAGGGGCGAGGCGGCCCACGAGCTGAGGAGCAGGTGGTTTTAATGGCCGCCGCCGCGGCTGAGGCTGGCCGGCACGCCGGCCAGCAAGCCGAAGCTGCGGTGGTGGGAGTTACAACCATCTGCGACGATAAGCTCGTGTGGGGCCGCCGGAGCCCCGCAGCGCCGGAGCTGTGACAGAAACGATGCTTGCTGCATGTTTACTGCCTGATGCTTGCTGCATGCATGCAGCATGCCTGATGCTTGCTGCATGGTAAATGCCTGATGCTTGCTGCATGCTAAATGCCTGATGCTTGCTGCATGCTGCATGCCTGAAGCATGCTGCATGTCTGATGCAAGCTGCATGCACCGTTCTACTTTTTGATTATTATGCTTTAAAAGTTATGCCAAAAGATGATTCTGACTTACAAAATTATGCGTTATGAAAGTATGACGAATGAGTGTATGCCAAACCTTTTTCTGCGAAATGAAGTTTATGCTATGCGTTGTTATGCGAAACAAAATTATGACATAAAAATTTCGGTGAAACGGGGGGGAACCGCAGTAGACAAAGCAGGAAAAACCTTTGGTCTGCCCACTGATAGCAAACTCTCCAGTGAGCTCTGGCTACTCTACACACCGCAGGGAACACATCACGAGATTATTAAGGCCGCGGTATTCTGTAGGGCAGAGATATTTCCGCAGGCGAACTGCTCAATTGGGACGCAAATACCGTCGTGTCCTCCGTAGCACTATTCCCATACACATATTTTTTTTAATCATGGCCATGTATCTCCTTACAGGTGAATTCGATGGATTCGTCCGCGTTGGCCCTAGAGGCTACTTCTTGCCACAGAAGTATCGTCAAGAAGCGGCCAACATCTACAACATGCCGATAAGATTGTCCGACGTGTTTGTCACCAGTTACCCAAGATCAGGTAGGTCAGATTTAAAACCACAGAGCCCACTTTTAAATCAAATCTCTCAAATAGCCTTGTATGCGACTTAAGTAGTATAAAAAAAAAACTATTTGATAAGGTCCGTGCAATTTTTTCCACTTCTTCTTAATATCTCAGCTTTTAAATTTCAAATTACTTTTATTATGACCCAACGTAGACCGCGACAATGCGATAATCTCTTACTATCGATACATTTGCACTATGCCCTATTAGCGAATGACGTCATTTGCAAGTACAATTTTATATGGAAGGAGGAACTATTTGTCGTAGAAATATTTTACTGTATCAGTTCATTATATTATTATACAGTGGTCATCTTTCGAGAGTAAAAAAGATAGTTAAATTGCTTTCTCTCCAGGTCCACTTTCCTCTACATAATATGTAATTTGGTTCACTTGGTTTTAACCCAACACCTATTAACCTGCGGTAGAGCGTCATCTGTCAATTGAAACAACAAAAAAACCGCAACAAGCAGCAATTTTTATAATAGAGTTTACCTTTATTTATTTTGCTAATCGCTACTAACTCGACGAATTTGTTAATTTGGCACTAACAATTCTCAAATAATAATTAACAGTTAGGTCCACATTTTAAGAATAACTTTTGATACCGCAAATGACTGTGTGCCGTTGCGTACAAAAATATTTTGTTATACTGTTTGTTTCTTTTTGAGAAGGGTACCCTAATACAAGGCAATTTACGGTCTTTCTGGAACCATAAAATACCTACTTCCTTTTGATTATTTTATTACATATCGATTTCAGGCACAACATGGACACAAGAATTAGTGTGGATGGTGGCCAACGACTTAGATTATGAAGGATCAAACGCTGTACCACTCATCGAACGGTTCCCATTCCTAGAGTAAGTCTGTTCTTTGCTACAGCTACGATCCTAACTTATGTGACACCTAACAAAAAGCAATTTATTAAGTTTTAAATTCCAGATATTATGTCACCATCCACCCCAAGAACGAGGCGAAATTTTGGGAAGAGAACAGTCACAGTGCAAAGAATCTTGAGCTTCTAGAGATGGTCTGTCAGTCAGGGACTGAGCAAATGGCGAAAGTGACATCTCCTCGATACATCAAATCGCACCTGCCACTGTCACTACTGCCTCCTAAGCTACTTGACACTGCCAAAGTAGTTTATGTAGCTCGAGACCCGAGAGATGTCGCCGTCTCCTTCTACCACCTCAACAGGTTGATTCGTACACAGGGCTACAATGGCGATTTCAAAACGTTTTGGAGCTTCTTTGTTCAGAATTTGCGTGAGTTAGCATCAATATTAAACGATTAGCTCATCGACGTAGTTAGCGAATTCACATTTCTCAAAATTTAAAATAGAGATATTTTGAATGCCATAGAGTTATAAGTACGATACCAAAGTTAAGTAGATAACTAGATACATTTTTTTGCACTCAGTGTGCATTGAACCCGCGACCTATGACTTAGCAGTTAAATGCTCTACCGCTTCACCACGGAGATGTCTCATTTCATTACTCTTGTTCACTCTAGCTAGCTGTCTTCTCTCACTTCCAACACCTTTAACTAAATATTTATTATATTTTTTTACCTTTGTTTTTTTTTGTATTGTAATATTTGCTGTTATAGCGGCAACAGAAATACTTACATCATCTGTGAAAATGTAAATTGTCTAGCTATGCGGTTCATAAGACACACCCTAGTGACAGACAGATGGACAGTGGAGTTTGAGTAGCAGGGTTGCGTTTTTGATCTTTAGGCTTATACTGTACCTACTTTAGGTAGGATCCCTAAAACAGTAGATGTCATAGATTTTATGCTAAATGGATGAAATTATCCTAATATCTATCTTAAAGATTTATTAATACCTACTATTTAACATAATTATTTTTATAGATCACTTTACACCTTACTTTGAGCACGTGAAAGAGGCTTGGGAGAAAAGAGAACATCCTAATATGTTGTTCTTGTTTTATGAAGAACTATCCAAGGTTAGTTTACTAGTTTAATTTTCAGCATTTAGGATAGAAATCATTTTTCTCTACGGAGTGTGCTTTAGTAGGTATATCTAATATTATCTCTATTTATACCACTTCGGTGGCAGACAAGCATACGACCAAACCTGATGGAAAGTGGTAACTGTGACATATGAACGTCTGCAACACCAGGGGCATCAAACTCATGCTGACGACACTAATAATGCCCTTCTTGATGGCTGTCTAAAATGCCTAACTATATTGTTGCTGCTGGGATATGAGGAAATGATGCAAAGTGGTTACCGTAGCTGTGGAAAGGGACTTTTGGTTTTTGTAATGCACCTACAACTTTTCAGGACTTACCGGCGTCAGTGCGACGCGTGGCTAAATTTTTCGGTAAGGAGTTCTCCGACAAGCAGATGGAGCGCCTGTGCAGCCACCTCAGCATCGACAATTTTAAGAACAACAAATCTGTGAACTATGACGTCATCAAAGAGCTTGGCATTCTCAAAAGTGGAGAACAAGGGTTCATTAGAAAGGGTACGCTTTAGTTACTTTACTTATCTAATAAACGGCGTCTGTGGCATGGCGGTAAGAACATTTCGAACGATTGAACGGACTCGGCAGCTGAATCCGCGGTGAAATTTCATTCTCGCATGCTGTAAATTTGGTGACGTCACTTTGCACGTGACGAGCACAAGTCTACAGTGATGTATGTTTATATGCTCTACAACGTGACGTCACCAAATTTGCCTGCAGGTTCGCAGGGGGTTCGAAGTTCAGGCACATCGCAGTTAAACGGGAAAGCCGATCACAACTGAGTTGGAAAAAGGCTCAGTCAGACCGTGCGAAATAGAGCAGCAAAAGCCGGCAAACGGACCCCGGCTTCCGAAATGAGAACCTCACATAGTTACGACTTGAAATAACGCTAAGGTCATGATTATGACTTGACGGATTGACTAACAGTAGCTATGTAGTACTATCAACAGTTGGGGTGCAAGGGAAATCTCTTATTGGGTAACCTTACGCCTAGGGAATTGACACCGTCCAGACGGTATGCGGTCCGAGTCCGACATAACAACCCCCGATGGCGGTGGTATCCGTTGGGATTTCCGCACGAAAAAAAGACGTTTAAATTCTTAAGAAATTACTTGAGAATGAAAAAGGGTATCTATTAATTATGTGGGTGATATTCACAATATTATTATATTGTATTGTAGGACATTCTTCACAACGCCATCTAGACCCAAAGTAAGCATAGCTTAACTACTTAGCTTGTGTTATGGGTTCCAGAATGCGGATAAACATAACTAGTTACTTAGAAACATTTTTTTTTCGTAAATACATACATATTATACATAGAAACACCCAGACCAATACAAATATTCATATTTATGTACACAAATATTTGCACTGTGCGGAGATCGAACCCGCGCCTCCTGCGTAGCGCCCGCGTTCACTACCGCTACGCCACAGAGGCAGTCAACATAAGAGAAAATAAATTAAATCTATTTTTTAATTTTTATACAAGGCAAGTCAGGAGGATGGCGCGACTATTTCGACGAAGAAATGACGAAACAAGCCGAAGAATGGATTACGGATAATCTTCAGGACTCAGACTTACGCTTCCCACATTTGGAGGAATATAAGAATGGTTCATAGAGAATCTTTTGTTTTTTTTTAAATTAATTCTTATGTCATAAATATTTTTTAATCACTAAAAGTACCTATATACTACTTCATTCGTGCTTATTGCCTTTTATTTATTTGTTTTATAAAAATCTATAAATTAATAAACGATTTTAAACCTATGTATTCCTAATAGTCTTTCAATTGCATAACAACTAACTTATTTAAATTCACCCCGTATGCTCACGCTATCCCAATCTTCTTCTTCCTCTTAGCGTTAATTCCCAGTCGCATCCGAAGCTTTTTCAGCTCGAAGTCTGGGGTCCGCTTTATCAGTCTTAATTACGAATTTGGCTAGACCTCGATATTTTCCGTGAAGCGATTGTCATCTGACCTCCACAACCCAATGTTAACATTAGGCGATATCGAAGCTTTGCAGTTAGACCGTTTTTTTTGGATTTTTGAGGGCTCCAACTACCCGTAACGACTGCCATAGATGTTCTTATGGCAACCGGGACCGACGGCTTAACGTGCTCTCCGAGGCACGACCAGACCAATGCAAATACCCATATTTCATGAACACAAATATTTGCACTGAGCGGGGATCGAACCCGCGCCTCCTGCGTAGCGGCCGCGTTCACTACCGCTACGCCACGGAGGCTGTCAAAGCTATCCCAATATCATCCCTAAAGCATTTCAGACTCACGGTACCCCTGGCCATACCCCTGGTGGTGCCTTTGGTCTTTTGAAGTTAAACGATATCACCGACTATTAGATGGGTATACGCAGAGGGCATGGGCGTATCCAGGGAGAGGCAAGTGGGCGGTTACCCTACCCTGCTCTACCTGAAGTCCTCTCCGGGATCGTTCTATAGGGAGATTTGACTTTTACGCCATCCCTTAATGAAAGCTGGATACCTACGCCCATGTGCAGATGTATTGACACCCATACCTATGTTGCAAACTAATCTACAGGTAGCAGGCTCCATGAACTCCATGTACCAATGAAATAAAAATGTTTCATTAATTCATTCCATCTTAGCCCACGGATAGGGATATCAATCATATTACAACCTGCCGACTGCCAGACGTTGCGTTCTTAGTACCTATTAATAAGTATGTACAAATTATAAACTAAATACTTAGCAACCTGCTATTTATAAGCAAAGTAATTGAAAACTATGAGTATGAAGATTATAGTAGGCGCTAAAACATAAAGAGTTATCTGCTAAAAAAACTGGTGGAGTGGCAATGGGGATCATCCAAGACGTTTCGGGCCTAGTCTACCTCACCCTCAAGCCGGTATACTTGCTGATTAGGGCTGATAGGGGTGTTATAGTTAGAGTTTAAAGAGGAAAGATTTGTTTTTTTGTATAAACTATACATAACGATTAAAGTCAAAAACTACTGGACCGATTTCAAAAATTCTTTCGCCATTAGAAAGTAACATTATCAGATACCAATATAGGCTATTATCTTCAACGATGAACGGGATCAGAATTCCACGCGGGCGGAACTGCGAGTAACAGTGCTATTATATAATAATAAGCACGGCAATAATGGCTACCTACGTATTATATAATGTATGATTACTATTAGATAAAGTTGTGAAAACGTAGTCACTTGCAAAATCTACTTTTTCGGGTAGTTTTTTTTTAAAGATCCTAAGTAAAACTAATGATATGTACCAAATATGCTTGTACTACACAATACACATGTATGACTCTTCATCGTGGAGCATTTTGTCCATCGTTATTTCCTCAATGCTCTCTATGCTTGTCTCGGAACAATAGAGGCGATAACAAGTACCTATAACTATGGCCCTTTTATTCTTTTTTCTTTCTCAGTAAGTACCTACCTTCGAAAGCGTGGCGTAGGTTTGTTTAATTAAAATCATTAACCTTATTTTTAATAATGAAGAAAGCAACATTTTCCATTTGTGCAGTCAGCTAATATCATTACCACAGTTAATAAAGTTGGTAGAATTACCATTTTTCATTACTAAGGTAGCAAACGAAGACACGGTCCGCTTATAAAGGGATAGTGTACAATAAATACAAGTAGGTAAGTTAGTTTTACAATCGTCAAAAGACATTTCATACTAATATTAGATAGATAGGTAGATATGTTAATTGATTTTACGAGAAACTATGTTATGTTACATAATAAGGTCCCAATTCTTATAAGTACATACAGACCAATACAAATATACATGTTGCAGTCAACTAGCTTAATCAGTCGTTCAATCAACAGCCTACCGGGAATCAAACCAGGCCCTCGATTCTGCTAAAGCATAACCACTGTCGCACCACAGAGACTGCGAGAAAATTCCATTTGATTTTAGCCTTTAAAGAATGCATTTAAAGTTTAAAATTAAATGGCTTGTAGAGTGAACGAAAGCGTGTAATGAAAATATTGTCATTTAATTTTGGACTTTAACTCGATAGGAATAACGTCTAAAATATAATGCCAATTTTTGCAGAGACTGTGGCACGACAGTGATTTTGATTTAGCAGAATCAAGGGCCTGTCCTGCTAACTTAGCAGTCGAACGCTCTACCACTACGCCGCAGAGGTCGCCGTCGTAACTTGAAAGTCTCTGTTATATAAGTTACTAGCTGACCCAGCGAACTTCGTACCGCCATATTTTCGGCCCGCGTGGTATTCAAATCCCGTTCCCGCTGCACCCTTATCACTTAGGGGTATGAAAAATAGATGTTGGCCGATTCTCAGACCTACTCAATATGCTCACAAAATTTCATGAGAATCGGTCAAGCCGTTTCGGAGGAGTACGGGAACGAACATTGTGACACGAGAATTTTATATATAAGACTAGCTGCCCCGGCGAACTTCGTACCGCCATATTTTCGGCCCGCGTGGTATTCAAATCCCGTTCTCGCTGCACCCTTATCACTTAGGGGGATGAAAAATAGATGTTGGCCGATTCTCATAGATACCGGATAAGCACAAAAAATTTCATCAAAATCGGTCAAGCCGTTTCGGAGGAGTTCGATTACGCACCCCGTGACAGAAGAATTTTATATATTAGAAGATTAGGACTGTTAAGTTACCGTAGTACTTTACCTACCTCAACAAAATAAGATATTAAAATATATCGTTTCGCATGCAGATATCCAGTTTCTTGTTGACATAACATTGTAGACCACTACGTAACTTAAATTTAACTTAATGTTTAGCAACACCAAGGTTGCATTTGGACCAATTCGCCCAATTCACTTTATTCCGATGTCGACGCAGGCGCAGTATCGTGCATACAGCCACGCATGTTACTTGTGTCCGCTGCCTATACTCCCAAGTTTACGATTTTACCGCGAATCCATAATATTTTGCGTATACCTTTAAAAATAATTGATATTACATCTATTGCTAAGATTTTATCGTAAATAATAATTTATTCCTAAGTGTTAGATAACGATTTGCAATGTATGCGCAAAAGAAATTTCCTTTCGAAATCGAAGATGTCGAACCGGAACAAAACAAGAAGCTGTTGGAGTACTTCAAAGGTGAGTGGACTTATGTCACTACAAACAGATAGTGCGCACGTATTTTACTGATTGTTATTGTATGCAGACGTAGGATGGACGTGGATTTTAACAATGAAAGCTCGTTCAAATTGAAACTGTGTTCTCGCGTTTCACTCTTATAAATTCGACATTCAGGACTGAGTGTCATTCTAGAATACGGGTCTAAATCCTACAAGAATATATAAGTAGTTGCAATTGATCATTGCTGGATTTCACCAGTGACTATTAAATGTGAACGCATTTACTTAATTCCATATTTTATATTTACTCAAACGCGTGGGATGTGAATGGGATCGTCCAAAATCTTCAGAACCCAAGCCAACCTCACCTAGCTAGTCGGTCCTACACCTGCTGATCGATGGGCGAGGCTCTGACGCAGGCTTTCTTCACAAAGTTAGCGGTTCTGACGGCAGTCGTTCCCGCTAAAGTCACGATAAGCCGAATAAACAAGGAATAAGAGAACATACGGGCTCCTTTATACTGTTATAATATTAACTAAATTCTAAAACGGCTGCAATGGTTAAATCTAGATTTATTTGTTCACAAACAAAAATGCCATTATTATCACCCTGGCCTGCAATTAATTTGCTAGGTACATAAAAAACTAAAACAAACAAAGTAATTACAAGATAAATAGACCACGTACCGACCGTGTTCCAGATTAATGCATGTTTCCTTTATGTCTAGATAGCGCTTTGTCTATAATATAAAAAATGAATCCCTAAATGTGTCGCTAAGCGCAAATCTCGAGAACAGCTGAACCGATTTCACTAATCCTTTTTTTAGAATATTCCTTGAAGTACGAGGATGGTTCTTACATAGAGAAAATTACGCTACTGCATAAGGGAGCGGAGCAGTTATCATAAATGTCAACAAATCCGGCAGATTTTCATACTTTGCGGGCTTATACTCGTAGATGACTGAAAGGGCTGATACGGGACTTCGAAATATGCCGCGGGTGTAGCCGGCGTGGGTCGGCTAGTTTATTGTGATAGATTTCTTATTATACATTGGTATCATTATTATATCCCACAGTCGGCGTGCGTTTTAGTCGGTTTGAGTCCGACATAACCTCCTCCTCCGGCTCCGGCGGGGGAGGTATCCGTGGGGATTTTTCGCACGATAAAAAAAAAAAAAAAAGGTATCATTATTATATGACTTATTGTGAAAAAGCATTCAACTACTTACTATGTGTGAGTTCGTTGGTTCGATTTTACTCAGTGCAAATATTTGTATGCATGAATATCTAATTAGATACTATATAAAAGCTTAGGTAAGGGTTTGTTTGTTTGGTTGAACCCAGGAACTACTGGTTCGAATTGAAAAAATCTTTCTACATTGTATAGTCCGTTTATCCAGGAAGGATATAGGCTAAACATCATCACGCTGCTACTCAAGGGAGCGGAGCAGTAACCATAAATGTCAAATCCGCCGAATTCCCATACATTAATTGAAAATAATCAATTGCTGGCATATAAGTTTTAAAGAGGTGATACGAGGTATCGAAGTATGTCGGTAAACGGGCGAAGTCGGGGCGGGTCAGCTAGTGTCTATATATTTGTACTTGGGTGTATGGGGCCCTCGTCACCTATAAAATTGCGAGCCAAGCCACGGTCACATTTTTTCCGGTACACAGACGAGTTTAATAAATTAATGTAATTAATTAATTCATTTTTAAACAAAGACATGCAAGTAAATACTGGTACCTACATACATACGTATCGAGAAACTTGCTCTAAATAAGGAATGCTGAGAATTGATTTTGTTTACTTACATAATGATAGGTCATAAATGAATTTCTGTGAAGTTCAAGTTGAAAATTGGCTATTATTTCGCACATGGCCTGGCCCTATTGCCGAATAAATAATCCTAAAAAAGCTTGACTTTTTTATTTTACCTAAGTATTAATATTACCAAACTTACATTTATTTATTATAAGAAGTAGGATAAAAAGCAGGACTAACTAAGGACCAAGGCACACAATAGCTACTTAAATAATACTTGACGAAGGAAAGACATCAACGAGTGATATCAAACAAAAATATAGACGAAATTATGAGCTTGATCAATAGCGTAAGGGCGAAATTTTAGGCAATTTGTAGTTCCTGCAGAAGAAGGTAGCTGTACTGCAGAAATTAACAAATGAAGTAATTTTATAGCAACTGCCCTGAGTAGTTAGGTAGGTACTCTCTGGGGTGACGGGTGGAGCCGCCTGTCACCCTAGCAGAAGCAGGCCGCGGCGGCAGCGCGCATTGCGTGCCTCCCCACACCCGGGGGCGAGTTGGGGACTCTGTGGTTCCCACACCGGAAGAGCGCCAGATCGAGAGATATGGCCCTGGGTCGGCCGGGGTGCGAGGGATATGGCTACGACAATCTCACCTCCGGCATCTCAATCCGTAATTAGTCGGTTCGAGTCCGACATAACCTCCTCCTCCGGTTCCGGCGAGGAGGAATCCGTGGGGATTTTTCGCACGATAAAAAAAAAAGGTAGGTACTCTCTTCTCCTTCCTCATTCAAGTACCAATCTCGGTTACATCCAAAGCTTACAGTTTGGAACATTCACAAGAGCGATTACTGTCTGACTCCTTAATCCAAGCCACCGTCTGTCAATTAGTATGCATCATGTTCTTGATCTTACACTACACTTACTGAACCTAGCGTTAACCCCAGTCGCATCTGAAGCTTTCAATTCGGAATCTGGGGTCCGTTTTTTCCACTATCATCTAGGTACTCTGCCTACTATTATCTACTGATAATTGAATTATCTGATAACTGAACTCGTTTCAATGGAGTATTATGATTTATAATCTTCGTCGACTTCCCAAAGTCGCTTGCTACCGGTGACGCTACTTAAGGCAGTTATTATGTCATTTTCTATCATTCACTTAGTTATTATTAGATTATAGTCGCAAAAAATCTGCATTATTACAAAAACTTAGAATGGAGGAATAAATTCATAGGTGTCCTCGAGGTCGTAGAGAGAGAGGCTTGGTCCTTGTAATCGCAGAGCTGTAACGGCACTGCTACTGGAGTACAACAACATTATAGTTCCAAGTACTGTGATCCCTTCGTCTCAGCCGTTGTGTCTTTACTTACAATAATTTCCAAAACAAAAAAAATCTTCTGTCTTTACAGTTAGTAGTAGGTAGTACATTTGATTACAAATAAATAAGTGAGCACATTTTGAATGCAATGATTTGAATGCAAATACAATAATTTCCAAAACAAAAAAAATCTTCTGTCTTTACAGATAATAGTAGGTAGTACATTTGATTACAAATAAATAAGTGAGCACATTTTGAATTTGACTTCTAAAAGAAACTCACATCGTCACACCTTTTTCAGCATTTTCCTTAGGGTTAACCTATTTTTTTTAATATGCGTAAAATCCCCGCGGATCCCCATCCAGCCCCCGGGCACGCTAGTACTATTATCTGTTCTGTGCCCCGGGTATGTGGAAGCACGTCACGGCCTGCTTTTGTTAGGGTGACAAGCAACTCCACCCGTCACTCCGATTAATCCTCCATGGATTAACCCTTCATCTTATCTTACGCATCTGACAAACTTACTCTAATGTCATAAGACTCATAAGGCTTTACCTTAACGGTTCGATTAGATGAGTTAGAAGAGTCTATTCTGTTAAAGTTAGGGATTCCAGGTAAAACTAAGTTATAGGTATTTATTTTAGTGATCATAACAAAACTTTGTTCCTAAACATCGAATTGCCAATCAAGCGTAAATTATTTAAATTTACAAGAATTGCATACTGCAATTATTAATAATACGTACGGAAACATTTTACAAGGCCAATCGAATTGGTTTCCTGCGTATTGGCTCCTTTTCACAGTGATTGTTATTATTTATCAAGGCCTTTATGTACACTTCGATCGTTCGAGCAAGAGTTCGGCAAAGCCGTTTAAATTTTGTTTACATCCCGGCTAGGAAGTGATCTTACTACTGTTAATAAAAATATCATTACCCTAAAACGTCGTAATCAGGTAAAAAAACAGACCGAAGTAGTTAATCTGGCATCTGTACTTCACGTGACTTCATTAATGCTACGTCAAGGCACGCATTACCATATATGACCCAAATGCCAATGAGGTCCTAGAGGGTAATAATAGTTCCTAGAAGGTAATAATGAGGTAGGGGTCATAGAGGCAGGTCTATAAAACCAGAATTGCCTGTCCTGGCTGGCTGCAACCAGTAGCTAGTGCTGGATCAACACAAGCAGAAGCTGCGTGTCACAGGGATGTGAGGGCTGCGGGGAATGTGCGGAGTCACATGTGCGGACTCTCGCATCCGCGGCTGACTTCATGTCCGTGACATCGCAGATAAAATGCAGGAAGGAAGCCACGTTTTGCTGCAAACGTCATGTTAAGTACATGGGTAAAAAATTTCTGGCAATCTGGGATGCGGATGTAGGGACGTAGGTAAGTAATGATATTATATATCAGGATGCTGCAACCTGTATTTTTTCTTCTGTTACAGGCGAGTTCAATGGTTTCGTCCGCGTTGGTCCTAAAGGCTACTTCTTCCCACAAAAGTATCGCCGAGAAGCTGCTAACATCTACTCCATGCCGATAAGACCGACCGATGTCTTCGTCACCAGCTATCCAAGATCAGGTAACTTTTTTTTAACATATACGGGTGTACTAGCGTCATTCTCTCTCCAGGGTACCTGACACATGACTGAAGATGGTTGCAATTAAAAATTCTCAGTATTTGTTTTTTTTTTTTTTTTAAAGAATATTAGCAACCGAAATTACTAATATTCCCGTTAACCCCTCCAGCTAAGCTAAATTGCTTGTGTTAGGAGTGGGTTCACGTCGGTAGTGTAATGGCCAGGATTCGAACCCGGGACCTCTCGATCGTAAGGCCGACTCCTTAACCACTAAGCTACCGACGCTTCAAGTATAATAACTAAGTACTTACTGCCAATTTTCTAGTACCTAGCAAATAATGAGTCGAACCCGTGACGGACTTTATGAGAAGTACCTAATCTCTGTCTATTAATCGGTTGCAGGAACCACATGGACGCAGGAGTTGGTGTGGATGGTAGCCAATGATTTGGACTATGAGAAATCAAATGCGATACCACTCACCGAGCGATACCCATTTTTAGAGTAAGTCAGTTACACATTAACTATTTTGAAAGTCAACCTTTGTGTTATGTAACACAAAGGCGAACCTATTTCTTAAATTACCTCTCACTCATTACCACCGAATGCGGAAGTAAAATGCATTGTTGTTCACATGGATTTTACTTACGAGATAAAGTTTATTTTATAATTTATTGCATCAACTGTGAACTGTGAACAAGATAGAGTTTACACATCTAGGTTGCATAATTAACTATTTGGCTCACATCAAATAGTCTGATCATTCAGATATGCAACAGACATAGAGAAAATAAATTGACTAAGTCGTTATTCAGAAAGTCTGACTAACTACATATTGTCATGCCTCAAGAGGCAAGCCTAATGTGGTAGGCGGAGACTATCTATTGGTTTCCACTTGGTATGATTCTAAATACTGGCAATTAAAAACATAAAAAAAAATTTAAGCTTTTTAATTAAGGTAATTAGTTAAACCGATTTTCCAATAAAGTCATAGAGGATACCCCTAATATGGCAGGACTGGAATAACCTTCCCGTAGCCAAAAAATATCCCCATAATGTAGTCTTTGGTCCCACCAGAGAGTCGCGGTGGCATATTATGATGATTAAATATTGATCATAATTACAGGTTCTACATCTGCGTCCATCCGATGAACAAAAAGATATTTAAGGAAGAGAACAGTTACAGTGAAGAGAAACTGGAACTTTTGGAGTTCGTCTGTCAGTCGGGCACCGAGCAACTTGCCGCTATCCCCTCTCCTCGGTTCATCAAATCTCACATGCCACTGTCACTTTTACCGCCTACGTTGCTTGACACTGCCAAGATGGTGTATGTGGCACGAGACCCCAGAGACGTCGCGGTCTCCTTCTATCACCTCAACAGGCTGATGAGAACACAAGGCTATAATGGCGATTTCAAAACGTTTTGGAACTTCTTCATTCGGAATTTACGTGAGTTATCAGTGACCATCAACCTGTTAACTACCCCTAATTAGCAATTTGTAGCCAGCGTATTGTATGTAATAGAACGATGAATGATGATGATTTGGTATGGGATTGACACGTATTTTGACGTATAAGACGACTTTGGCCTTGACATACAGTCGTCATCAATGGATCAATCTATTAAATTCTACAATCGTAACTATATTGCAACTACTATTTGTCTAGACAGGCCGTCCTTTTCACGAAAAAGAGCAGCTATAAAATCCTTTTTTTTTTGTTAAATTACTTACCTACTCAGTAACCAAAATTAATAGTTAACCCTTCCATTTAACCAGATTTCTTTGTGTTAAGACTTTAGGAGCAGGTTCACATCGGTAGGGTAACGGCCAATATTCGAACCCGAGACCTCCCAACCGTAAAGCCGATATCTTATAAACTAAGCTACCAACTTATTCCTGTAATTTTTTTCTAAATATTTTACAGATCACTGGACACCGTACTTTGACCATATTAAAGAAGCTTGGGACAAAAGAGACCATCCCAATATGTTGTTCTTGTTTTATGAAGAACTTTCCAAGGTGAGTTTATTGATTATGTACTTAACTACTTGACAATGGCGAGGGGTCCTTATAACCCGAATCCCATTGGTTTGTCTTTGTCCTATATGTAGCACATTGAGCTATCTATACCGATTACTACAATGCTTTTAAGCAGGTATGACGTGTACTGTGAAGGTGGCAAAAGCAGAAGCATCGGTAGGTACTAGGTACAAACCAATGGATCGCATGGTGCGTGACAAATAGGAAGTAATATTTTTTCCATCAGCTACCCTTGTCAAAATTTTCACCCTTCACCACTGTTATTGATATTATTATGTTTTATTTTTCGAGCACATCTACATTTGCTAGTCATTAGTGAGAAATGAACACTTATCTTAAACTTTTAAGCGTTTGCAAGCGGTCAACAGCCGGACACTAACTTGATAAACATGAGACAATGACACGTTATTTACTTATAGTACTTACTTAGTTACCTAAGTATATTATCTGTACTATAAAAATATTAAAAATCAATGCCACTTTTCGTTGAACCGATTTGACAAATTTTAGTCTTGAAATATTCGTGGATGTCCAGGGAAGGTTTAAACGGTGAGAAAATAGGTGCAGCGGGAACGGGATCAAAAATTACGCGGGCTGAAAAAATTATGGCGGTACGAAGTTCACCGGGCAGCTAGTCCCTACTAATAGTACTAATATTATAAATGTGAAAGTAACTCTGTCTGTCTGTCTGTCACGCTTTCACGCCCAAACCACTGAATCGATTTTGATGAAATTTGGTATAGGGGTAGATTAGACCTAAAGAAAGGACATAGGCTATGTTTGGTCGCGATAACCGACATCCACGCGGGCGGAGCCGCGGGCAAAAGCTAGTATATTATAAACTTCGAATGGAAATTGAGTTTGGGTTTGCGATAAAGCTTCTGGGGGCCTAGACAATGTTCATTCGTTCCGAAGCGAATCTATCTATGGCTCCTTAGCCAAGTACCTAACCCTCCACAGGATCACTCCCACTTCGGTCGGAGTTGACCGTAGGCTGCTACGTCTCTCCCACCTTGGGAGAGAAACGCTTCGGTTTCTGTTTCAATGTGTCTCGTTCGGCCCGATGTTTCGGATATACAGTACGTTTCGTCGTGGTAGCCTGCCTCATTGATGTGAAAGGTCTTAATAGATATAACATCACGTCATGAGTCAGTTGTGCAAACATGCTTGAAGATTTCTATTTGCGATGCTTTATTCTTTATAACTTCATACATGCGTTGGTGGTGTAATGGTCAGCATAGTTGCCTTCCAAGCAGTTGATCCGAGTTCGATTCTCGGCCAACGCATATTTTTTACCATTTTTGGAGAGTAACTTTGTTATTTTTTGTGAATTTGGTAGTTAGACTTTACTCTCTGTGAAGGTGTCAGGTGGCAGTTACCTACCTACTCGCACAAAAGTCGTATAAGCCAAATCAAAAGGAGGAGAAACTTAAGCGCCGGAGCGGACCCTAGGTTCTGACTTCTGAGGTAAAGGCCTCGGGTGCAATCGGGAAAATCACTATTATGACAATTTTTTGTGAATAACTTTTACAAAATTAAAAAAAATACAACGTGAATAATTCCGTGTGAATGGTTTATATTCAATTCTAGCCAAAGCCCACAGCTGTACAAATATAAAACAAATATTTTTAACACTAAACTTGTTCTAAGTAAACCGTCACATGCGTTGGTGGTGTAATGGTCAGCATAGTTGCCTTCCAAGCAGTTGATCCGAGTTCGATTCTCGGCCAACGCATATTTTTTACTTTTTTTGGAGAGTACATAACATTGTTTTTATTTTTTTATTTGGTAGTTCTTAAGCTTCCCTTTTGGGAAATTCGTATAAGCTTATTAGAAGAAGCTTTTGTTATTGAATATGAAGGAGGTAGGACACGACGGTATTTATTTCCAATTGAGCAGTCCGATTGGGAAAGTAGGTACCTGGTTCTCCCTTGTTTGGTATAACAACGTTTGGTCGAATATCACTTGAACTAATTTCAGTTACAATAAAGTCATTTCACATAATTATTCATTTGACCGAATATTTAATTGGTAGAATTTTATTTAGCATAATTATTTAGTTGGAATAATATCATTTCACCGAATTTTCATTTGCACTAATTTTATTTAAACTAATGCTTCATTAGACTAATAATGATTTAGTCGAGAGATCATACCGAATCACCGCTTGTTGTGGTCACAGTTCTAACCTAACCTAACCCTGCCGATTGCACTGAGAGTTTTTCAATTTTACTTGTATTGTTTTTCATGAAACATACTCTTAGTGGTTTTCTTACATCACGGAAATCGGCAGGGTTAGGTTATGTTAGAACTGTGACCACAACAAGCACGAGGCGAGCGAGCGAAGCGAGCGTGCCGCGGCAGCGGCCGCCGAGGGCCAGATAAATAAATTTCTACACTACATTAACATTAGGTATACCAATTGAATATTCGATGAAATACATAATAATATCAACTGAACATTACATGAAATGAGCATTATACTTTTTGATCAATAGCGCAAAGGTTGTTATCGCAAATAAATATTCGATGAAATGAAAATTATGTCAATCGATATTATGCAAAGCAATTATTTTCTCAAACGTTGTTCGAATTAGTAACATTCGACCAAACGATGTTATACCAAACAAGGGAGAACCTAGGTACCTCCGCTCTACAGAATACCGTGGCTATAATAAGTTCTTGTTGTGTTCCCGGCGATGAGTAGGATAGCCGGAGCTCACTAGAGAGGTTTTGTGCTGTCAGTGGGAAGACCAAAGGCTTGTCTTGCTTGTATTCTGCGTTGACGGCACAGAATCTCTGTTCTTACAGGGTCGGTAGCACGAGTATGACTCCTTTGATGTTGCACTCGTTCATAGGTCACGGTAACCACTTTCCATCAGGTGGGCCGTGTGCTTGTCTGCCACCTAAGTGGTAAATAAAAAAAAAGGAACTCTTACGAAATTAGAAAACGTGAATAATACCCAAAAGTCTGTTCATAGGTACAGCTGTACAAATAAAAGTGAAGACGTATATTTGTAAGACTTGTTCTAAGTAAACCGTCACATGCGTTGGTGGTGTAATGGTCAGCATAGTTGCCTTCCAAGCAGTTGATCCGAGTTCGATTCTCGGCCAACGCATATTTTTGTAGTGTTCATCTTTAGTCCTAGTTTTCTACCATTTTTACAATTTTTGTTGTAGGTCTGGGTAATCTTAACCGCTAACGTTTCTACAAAATTGTTTTAGGTTTAGAATAGGTATGTAAGACATTCTACATAGCACTATCTAGACCCAAAGTAAGTAAAGCTTAACTACCTTGTGTTATAGAATCTAGAATCCAGAATAGGACTAACATATTTTTTTTAGGCTAGGGATTATGTAGGTACCTACTAGGTAGGTAGGTAGGTAGTACTTACCTACAATGAAATATTCCTGTAAGTAGGTACATAATACAATACATAATACACAGCACAAGGTGAAAAATCTTTGCACTCCCACCCAAATATATCATTGCTCCCACCTCAGCGAAGACTAACGAAATGCAAAAAAATATTCAACAACAATGTTTAACAATGTACCTACAATAATGACGTGAAAATAAAATAATGCGCGCAAAGCAAATAAAAAAAAGTACACCAAGGAGGTTCCGAGTTTTCATTAATAAAAAAAAAAAAGTTGTATGGTAAATTCTGCACCATAGAGGTAAAAGTAAAGAGGTTTAATGAATTAACAATGCACACGATGTTCTAAATTTAAATTTACTTTACCCTCTAGCTAGAGGACTCAGTTAATATTCAGTTAACAAAGAGCAAAAATACTCTTTCCGACTTCCGAGATGGGGGGAATGAAAAATATATTGGAGATCTTAATTACAGGATTTGCCAGGTTCGGTGCGTCGTGTAGTCAAGTTTTTCGGCAAGGAGTATTCTGATGAACAACTAGAAGGCCTGTGCGAACACCTCAACATCGAGAATTTCAAGAATAACAAGTCTATGAATTACGATGTAATGAAAGAGCTCGGTATTTCTAAACCCGGAGAACAAGGTTTTATTAGAAAAGGTACGTTCATAACGAAGTAATTACGATAATGTCAATTAACCTGTCACAGTCACTGCTGGACATAGGCCTCTCCCAGTGTTCGGAGGCTTTGGCCTACTGTTTCCACGCTGGTCAGATGGGTTGGTATACTATAGATAGGGTTTTATTTCAAGTTTTCCTTCTCTCGGTAATATCGTCTGCGTATTTTCTGTTAGTCGCCTCTTACGACACCCTTCGGATGAGATGGGGTGGTGATACTCGTATTCCTTTTCCGTCACCACACGGACGTTATGATGATGAGATAATAATAAGATATTCTTTTTTCTTACTTATCTGTGCAACTAGAGGTAGCATTAACATTTTGTCTTAAGTACTGCGTCGAAAAATTTGTCGATTATGATTTAAAATAAATAAAACAATACTTACCTACGCCCAGTTTCCGAAAGGCTGATCAACGTCAACTAACATAGCTCGTTAACCAACACGATGATCAAATTAAACTATTTAACCATGCTTCCTAGCAACCCAATTGCTACTTGACAAGAGATTTAACAGCCGATTAGTTAATTTGACGTTAATCATCCTTTCGGAAACTGGGTGTAAATGTTACAAATGTCTCATTATCAGGTAAAGCTGGCAGTTGGCGTGACTACTTTGACGACGAGATGATGGATCAGGCAGAACGATGGATCGCAGACAATCTACGAGGCACCGACCTGACCTTCCCATTTTTGAAAGTATAGCTGATAGAAAAATAGTTTGTAGAAATAAAAAAAATAAAAGGGGTGATAAACATTTTATTTCCATAATATACCTACTATGTTCCAGTTTTCTTTGTAACACCATATTTTAAGTATACACGGATATTGAATTAGAATTTTTAAATTATAAGCAATACATATTAAGTAAACAAAAAAACAAAAACATTTTCCATTTTTACATATAAGTACACGGATATTGAAATTTTTATAGGGCGGGCTTTCATGCGTGCGTACTACAGGTTTTCGGTAGGATAATACCAGGGGCAGCCCCCATCCAACATAAGAGTTCTCTCTGAGCTATTTCAAGTCTCTTACTAGGTTTTCATAGCACCCACCCCAAGACGCTATGCAGTACTGGACGAGAGACTGGGCAAGAGTCAGATAAACGAGTCCAAGGACTGTCGCATCCGCAACTTGACAAAGGTTCTTATACGAATATCAAAATGTACCTATATGTCGCCGCCAACTAGCTTAATCAGCTGTTCAATTAACTGCCTAGGCTTTTGTCTAAACGGCGCCGTTAAGCCTGAGTGATATTCAACCGTAACGTAAAAACCGTTTATTTAATTTAGTTTATTTTAGTAATAATAGTGTGTAGTGTTAATTTAATTTAGTATTATTTTGAACTTGTAATTATTTTTTCACAATAAAATTAATTTATACTTATGTGAAAGTAAAAAGAAAAAAAAAACCGTAACGTTTATTACAACATTTGACAAACTGGTTGACTATTGCTTAGGCCATTCGCACGATAGGACACTACCCCGAAATAATAAACAAATTTTAGTGATAGGTTTTTTCAGTATTTTCAGTATATTTTATTATTAAACAATTTTTACATAGTGTTTGGAGATTTTTACACTAAATCTAAATTAGTCTAAAACCTCACCACGTATCACCATGGGGGAGGGGGGGTTAGAAAATTGCTAAAAAACCTCACGTGATTAATGGACAGCCCCTTTAGTTAACAGCTAGGCTGTAAATTGAACGGCTGACTAAGCTAGTTGGCTGTGACATATATGTATATGTAGATGACATTTCATATTCATTATATTATATGTACCTACTTAGGTAGTTATGTTATTGTGCACGACAATCAATGTGCTGAACAGTAGGTGAAGAAAAATGGACCGCAGGCCAGCAAAAAACGATCGCGCTGCACACGGCACCTTCGGCCAGCATGAACGCGAGTTTGCCGGTACATGTAGCAAGGAGAGAGAGAGAACGCGGCGTCGGTGTAGGAGATAGAGAGAGAGAGCGAGAGCGCGGCCGCAAGCAGCAGAGAAAAGTAGTTAGAACCCGTATACAGTCCACTGAAGGATCGCGCGAAGTGAAGTAATGTAATTAATTAATAGTAAATTTGTGCCCGTTCATTCCTTTTTTTATTTATATGCCTATAAGAAGACCCCTAAAGTATCGCGCGAACATTTAATGGTCCTTCCGGAGCCGAATTTAGGAATTAAAGCCAGAAAATAAGAAAAATTCGAAAATGGTAGTGACACGCCGACAGGGAGAGGAACCTGCTGCCCAGGGAGCTGACCAGGGGGCCACCGAAGAGGCCCAGGACCCCACTACGCGCAGCGGTTCCCAAGAGGCCACGGAACGAACTACGACCACGGATGGCTTCAGGCCGGCTGAGGAGACGCCGACCCGTAGCAGCGCTGAAAATAATGGGGAGCATAGCTCGCAGCGCACCGTGCGGCCGCCGAAGTCACGCCGCTCCACCAACTCAAGAAAGAAAAAAGAATTAGAGGTTAAGCAGCGTCTGGCAGAGCTGAAAATAGAACAAATACGAGCTGAAGCTGAGGTACAACGGCTTCGCCTACTACAGTTGCAAGAAAATAGTACAAGTGAAGACGAGTCTGGGGATGACCTGGCATCGGTTCGCATAGGTACGTGGCTACAAAGGGACACTGAGGCGCCGCAAACACTCGTAAGTCAAGACAACATAGGATCCACAGGCGACGACCATACAAAAGGTAAGCCAAGTGAAAAAGAAGTGGAAAAAAGTGACTGTAAAGTGAACGAAAAATCAAGAGAAAGTGCCTCGGTGAAAAATCCCGTAATTGACGTGTCTACGTTAGCCGCCGCGTTGTCTCAAGCGATGAGAAGCACCAGGGAGCCACCGAAGTACATGCAAGAGCTGCCTTTCTTCAGTGGGAGCAGCACGGAGTGGCTCGCCTTTAAAACCACATACGAAGAATCGAGTTTATATTTTACAAAAAATGAAAATATTGCAAGAATAAGAAGAAGTCTACGTGGGATTGCCAAAGAGGCAGTCGAGTGCCTACTACTAAGCCAACCAGACCCCGAAACTATAATCAAGGCTCTAGAAAGACGGTTTGGCCGGCCGGAGGCCCTCATTCACGCTGAGATGGAGAGACTCAAGACCCTTCATAAGCTAACTGATAACGCAAGAGATTTATGCGTTTTCGCGGGAAAAATAGCCAACATGGTAGGGACCGTAGAAGCATTGAAAAAGCCGCACTACTTACATAGCCCGGAAATGAGTAGGATTATTATCGAGAAGCTTACACCTATAATAAGAAACAACTGGTACAACTTCTCGGCTAAGAAAAATGAAGATATACCCGAGCTTAAGAAAATATCGATGTTTTTATCAGAAGAAGCAGACAAGTGCAGCTCCTACGCGTTGCCAGAAGCCACGCCCCGAGAAGAAAATAGAGGACACGGGTACCGATCCCAAAAGACAAGAAGAGTAGAACAAACACTTTCTGTAAACAAGAAGACAGCAGAAGATACGTGTCCACAGTGTAAACATGATCACAAGTTATTTGAGTGCAAACAGTTCATCGCGTTAGATACAAATGCGAGATGGGAGGCCGCCAAGAAATATAATATCTGTTATCGCTGTCTACAAAGCAAACACCGACGCATCACCTGCAAAGCGCCCAGGTGCGGTAAGAACAGCTGCCCCATGACACATCACAACCTCCTGCATCACGATAAGCCACCGGGAGAGTACGCTTCGACGAGCGAGGTAACTAATGACGCAATCACAACCTCGGCGGCCGAGCTGACGATAGCAGCAAACCCCCTCAGCAACAAACGAAAGGCTTACCTGAAGATAGCACCAGTGACACTAAAAGGACCCCGTGGCAGCATTGACACGTTCGCGTTATTGGACGAGGGAAGTACCATCACGCTCATTGACGAAACAGTAGCAGACATTATCGGAGCAGACGGACCTAGCAAAGAAATATGGATTCAAGGCGTGAACAGTGACATGAAACACACAAGTAAGACAGTCAGTTTACTCATCAAAGGTAAATACGCCGAGGACGAGCATGACGTGACCGCGCGCACCATGGAACGACTCCGTTTCACACCCGACACCGTGTACGAAGAACATTTAAGTGACTGTGAACATTTAATAGACATACGTGATAAAGTGATATACGAAAATGCTTCACCGAAAGTGTTATTAGGACAAGACAATTGGCATCTCATAGTGACCCGTCAGCTGCGCACCGGGCACCGCGACCAGCCAGTAGCTTCACTCACCTACCTCGGGTGGGTGCTCCACGGCTGCACCGGCGCGACGACTGCAACAGTATCATTTTGCGGTAAGCTACAACAACACGAAAACAACACAATTGAGGACACAGTTAAAAATTATTTCAAGCTCGAATCGCTAGGCATCGAACCTAGGAAGCCGCGGCAAGATCCCGAGCATCAAGCTATGCAAATACTAGAAAACACAAGCCGCCGGCTGCCAGACGGGAGATTCGAGACCGGCTTACTGTGGAAAAATGAAAATGTAAACATACCAAATAACTACGTAGAAGCCGAGAGACGTCTGCTTACGCTCGAACGAAGACTCGATAGGGATGAAGATCTGAAACAAAAGTATGAAGAACGGATGGAAAACCTATTCAAGTCAGGCTACGCAGAACCAGCTCCTACACCACCACCTACAGGGAAAACTTGGTACCTACCTCATTTTCCGGTCATCAACCCCGCCAAGCCGCACAAGCCGCCGCGTCTAGTTCACGACGCCGCTGCAAAATCAAAAGGTATGTGTCTGAACGATATGTTGCACTCCGGCCCTGACCTACTGCAGTCTCTACCGGGCGTTATTATGAGATTCCGCCAACACCCGTATGCCGTCAGCGCCGACATAAAAGAAATGTTTATGCAAGTAAAAATAAGAAAAGAAGACCGGGACGCACTACGCTTCTTGTGGAGAGGTCAACAACGCACGGGCCAACCAAACGAATATCGTATGACGTCAGTAATATTCGGAGCTACGTCATCCCCTTGCACAGCACTCTACATCAAGAATAGAAACGCGAGAGACTACCTCGAGACACACCCGGACGCCGTACAAGCCATACAAAAGAATCACTACATGGATGACTACTTACAAAGTTTTCCCACCGTCACAGCTGCGCGAGACACTACACAGACCGTCGACATGATACACAAAAAGGCGGGCTTCGTGCTAGACGGATGGACTTCAAACGAAAAAACTATCTTAAAAGGTTTGTCAACACCACTTGATAACAGTACGACAGTAACACTCGGCGGGCAAGAGACAGAAAAAACATTAGGTCTACTTTGGCACGTCAACGAGGATCACCTTGGCTTTAACGCGAGCAACTTGAAAATATCTCAAGAAGTGAAAACAAGAACGCGACCGCCTACAAAGAGAGAAGCCCTCAGTGTGATCATGGCCTTATTCGACCCATTAGGCCTCATCTCGCCGATAACGACCCCAGGTAAACGTATCTTTCAAGACACCTGGCGCTACAAGACAGAGTGGGACGACCCACTGCCCGAAGAACTCCGAGAGCGATGGAACAAGTGGTTCACTCAACTCAACGAAGTAGAACAGCTGAGGATACCCCGTTGTTATGTTCAAAACAAGTCATCATCATCAGTCAACTCGCATCAACTACACACGTTCGTAGACGCGAGCGAGGAGGCGTACGCCGCAGCCGTGTATTGGCGCACACAACACGCAGATGGCGCCACAACAGTATCCCAACAGTAACCCCATTAAAACCCGTATCCATACCAAGACTCGAGCTTCAAACCGCCCTACTGGGGGCCCGCCTGGCCCAGACTGTGTTGGAAGAACACGAATATGAGGTAACAAACAAAATCTATTGGTGTGACTCACGAACTGCACTAGCTTGGATAAGGTCAGAACCCCGCGTGTACAAGCCCTTCGTCGCTCACCGTCTCGCTGAGATAGAAGAATCCACTAAGAAAAATGAATGGCGGTGGCTACCTACTCGACTCAACGTGGCAGACGACGCGACACGTGCGACCCCCGAAGGCTTCGGGGTCACCCACCGATGGTACACTGGCCCCACATTCCTTCAGCAGCCCGAATCAGAGTGGCCGATAGAAGAAAAAACCATTCGCTACGACACAGGTGAGGAGCGAGAAACATGTCACACGTCAGCTTCACAGAAAACGCACAGTACAAGCGACATACTACGTATAGAAAAATACTCAAAATGGACGCGCTTGATAAGAACGACGGCTCGAGTACTACAGTTCATTGCCCTGTGTCGCCGAAACAAGGTCAAGGCCATGGCTGCCCGCAAACGAACCCGAAAAATAGAAAAACAAGATCCCGACTGGCGTAACAAAAAGACTATCCCAATACCTAAACTTAACAAAGATAATGCAGTCAAACAAAGTAGACAGTGTTACCTAAACATACCGAGTGAATATTTAATTCGTGCCGAACAGCTGTGTATCAACGCCAGTCAACGAGACAGTTTCGCAAGTGAGATACAACGTTTGACAAGAGGTGAAACGAACGTTCGAGACAACCGTCTGACATATGTGAGTGTGTACATAGATGACTGTGGTACACTGCGAGTGAAAGGTCGGATATCAGCTGCGAAGGCGATAGGAGAAGACACGTCAGATCCAGTAGTACTCGACGGCAAGCATCCCTACACACGCCTCTATATTAAGCACGTACACGAAAAACTACATCACGGCGGGACGGAGATAACAGTCAATGAACTCAGACAGCGTCTATGGATCACGAAGATTCGACCGGCAGTGAAAAGCGAGATAAAGAGATGTATATTCTGCCGTATAAGAAAAGCGAAGCCGGCGACACCCACGACCGGTAACCTACCGGCCGCCCGCCTAGCCCATAATACACGCCCTTTCTCATTCACAGGTCTAGACTACTTCGGCCCCATCGAAGTCACCGTGGCGCGCCATCGAGAGAAGAGGTACGGCGCGCTGTTCACGTGTATGACCTCTCGAGCCATACACCTCGAGGTCGTACACTCACTCAGCGCCGACTCAGCAGTGTCGGCCCTAAGACGATTTATCGCGCGGCGAGGTTGCCCCAAAGAGGTTTGGAGCGACAACGCTACGTGCTTCAAGGCGGCCGAAAAGGAGCTAGCAGAGGCTGCGCGCGACGCACTACAACAAGAGGTTACGAGTCATCACATCGCGTGGAGGTACATACCACCATCGGCCCCCTTCATGGGAGGGGCATGGGAGCGCATGGTGAAGGCCGTTAAAGAAGCCCTACGAGTCACCATGATAGAAAAACATCCTAACGACGAGACGCTCTTGACCTTACTAACCGAAGTCGAGAACATCGTAAACTCGAGGCCCCTCACCCATGTCTCGGTCGACCCCCGTGACCCCGAGGCATTGACCCCAAATCACATTCTCATCGGTCCCAACTGTCACGTGCCCCCACCCGGACACTTCTCAGCTGACGACGTGTCGACTCGCCAACAATGGAAGCGAGCTCAAGCCCTGGCTGATATCTTCTGGAGGAGGTGGGTGAAGGAGTACCTGCCCCTACTGCAACACCGGCGGGAGTCCAGTAGCAGCGGCGTTGCCCCGAAGGTCGGTGACGTAGTCATCATCTGCGACTCTAACCTACCCCGCAACACATGGCCGCGCGGGCGGGTCAGTCGAGTCTACCCAGGTGCTGACGGCGAGGTTCGTGTAATAGATGTCATCACTAGCGGAGGCAACATCTTGCGTCGGCCTACGAGGAAGATCGTCGTACTACCAACGGAGTTCGCAGACGTAACCGGGTCAGCGACGGCGGGAGAATGTGCACGACAATCAATGTGCTGAACAGTAGGTGAAGAAAAATGGACCGCAGGCCAGCAAAAAACGATCGCGCTGCACACGGCACCTTCGGCCAGCATGAACGCGAGTTTGCCGGTACATGTAGCAAGGAGAGAGAGAGAACGCGGCGTCGGTGTAGGAGATAGAGAGAGAGAGCGAGAGCGCGGCCGCAAGCAGCAGAGAAAAGTAGTTAGAACCCGTATACAGTCCACTGAAGGATCGCGCGAAGTGAAGTAATGTAATAGTGTACTTAATAGTAAATTTGTGCCCGTTCATTCCTTCTTTTATTTATATGCCTATAAGAAGACCTCTAAAGTATCGCGCGAACAGTTATGTAATGTCAAGTTCTCAATTATTATAAGTACATACGGACTAATGCAAATATACATGTTGCAGCCAACTAGCTTAACCAGCTGTTCAATCTAGCCTAGCGGGAATTATACGAATCTCTAACTTAGCAGTCGAACGCTCTACCACTACGCGGACTACGCCACAGAGGTCGTCGTCACTTAAAAGTATCTGTTAAACACGCAAGCAAGCAAGTTTTTAAAGGTCTCTACATACGTAACGGGTTTTTTCACGGACGGGACAAGGACGTGAAGTTTTGGAAATATCGTTTCATACAAAATGTATGCGGCAATGCATATGTCACAGAGCCACGGACGGAACGGGACGGGGTACGGGGTGGGCCGCATACATTTTGCTTCACGTCCCGTCCCGTCCGTGAAAAAACCCGTTACGTATGCAGAGGCCTTCAGACTGATAAGTTAAGTTACCGTAGTACTTTACCTACCTTAAAAAAATAAGATATTTAACATAAACACCCTCCCCGACTCAGTCCCAGCTCCACACGGACATGGTAGCGGAGTGGGAGTACGGTACCTACGATTTAGGCCACCACGAGCAGGACACGCTACAATAGCGGTGGAAGACCCATCATGGGGGAGTGGCTAGAGAGGCCACACAGTAGCTTCTCGTACCGGCTGATGCAGGTGACCACCCGGCACGTGTTCTTCGAGGATTTTAAGCTGTCTTATCTTACATTTGACAATCTTCACTCCAATCCGATGTCGACGCAGGTACAGTATAGTGTATACAGCCACGCATGTTACTTGTGTCCGCTGCCTAATGCTGATAAATATTTAGATAACGATTTGAAATGTATGCGCAAAAGGAATTTCCTTTCGAAATCGAAGATGTGGAGCCGGAACTAAATAAGAAGTTGCTGGAGTACTTAAAAGGTGAGTGGACTTATAATGTCACTGTCACTCTTACCTACTACAAACAGATAGTGCGCAGATATTTAACTGATTGTTATTGTATATGCAGACGTAGGATGGAACAATGAAAGCTCGTTCATTTGAAACTGTGTTCACGCGTTTTACTCTTATAAATTCGATATTCAGGACTGACTGTCGTTCTAGAATACGCGCCTTATGCCTACAAATATTCTTGTAGGAATAAGGCGCGTATTCTGGAAAGGACCTAGTTGGGTAATTTCACGATGCCAAATTTTTTGCTAATTTCGGTGGTATTTTTCAATCATAGGTTTTCCGATGAAAAAATTTGATGGAGTTCTACAAGTTCTACCAGCTTTCTTGTCACGCGTAGCGTTAGGCTGGTTATTATCTTGCACAGAGAATAAGCATTGCCATTCAACGTGGCAATGCTGCCAGCCTTCTGGGAACGTTACCGGTCGGTGACGATGTGGAGGAATTTCACGACGCATTATGCATGTAAATATTTTATTTATTTAATTTAGTTTATTTTAGTAATAATTATGTAATAGTTTGTAGTGTTAATTTAATTTAGTATTATTTTTAACTTGTAATTTTCCTTGCAAATAAATTATGGAGTTCTTTTAGAATATCTAGTAGTAGGTAGGTATATAGTGTTCTAAAAGAACATTGAAAATTTTTTTCATCGGAAAACCTATGATTGAAAAATACCTCCGAAATTAGCAAAAAATTAGGCATCGTGAAATTACCCAGTTGTATGTAATTGATCGCGGTTCCTATCATTGCTGGATTTTTATAACTGCGTAAGTATATTTAGCATTTACTCAAACGCGTAAATGTGAATGGGATCGTCCAAAATCTTAAGGACCCAAGCCAACCTCACCTAGCTAGTCGGTCCTACACTTACTGATCGATGGGCGAGGCTCTGACCCCGGCATTCTTCACGAAGTTAGCGGGTCTGACGGCAGTCGCTCCCGCAAAAGTCAACATAATCCAAATCAAGATAAAATAAGAACATATGGGCTCCAAAGTACTTAGATACTAAGCTTTATACTCTTATGATAATAGATAACTAATCTCTCAAATGGCTTCGATAATGAAATCTAGATATATTGGTTCAAAAATAAATGACATAGTACATTATCATCACACTGGTCTGCATATCATTTGATAAGTATCTACATAAAAAACGATAACAAACTAAGTACCTATGTAATTATGAGATACCTAACCCCGCGTTTACATACTGCCGCTCGCATTGCTCATCGTGTTGCCAGAAATATTCGCGCGATTAATGCCCTAGCATTCACACACTCCCATCATCGCGTTGGTCCGCATTACAGTATTCGCCCTGCAACGGAGACGGACGTAAACGTATGGAGGACAACACTGTAGCAGTGTACGCAATAAGCTTTTACAGCATAGCGAATTAATTAAATAGATTATTAATAAAAACTATCACTTTCAACTACTATACACTTTCCGTAGATCGATATAAATATTTTTAAAAGTAAATGTTCGAGGAGCAATAACGAAAGTCGTGTTTTATTTAGCTTAGCGCCATCTAGCGGTCTCGTATAGTTCATCGCGCTAGTATTTGCGCAACATACGCGGCAGTACTCGCGGCATGACGAATATACCATTCACACCACGTCTCTGCCCACTTCTCTCGCCACTTCCCTCGCTCTGCCGCGAGTATGTAATTGTAGCATTAATAAGTACCTATTCCAGAACTGATACTGGGTACCTATGTTTCGTTTAGGTCTAGATAGCGCTTTGTATATGATTTCTTATACTTTGGTATCGTTATTATATTTAACTAGCCGACCCGCCCGGCTCCGTCCGCGGTACACCCTCCAGTATCACCCCTTTCAGGCATCTATAGGCCCGCAAAGTACGGAAATCTGCCGGATTTGTTGACTAATGTTGACATTTACGATTAATACTCCACTCCCTTATGTAGAACGTAGAAGCGTACCTAATTTTTTCTGCGTAAGAACCATCCTCTTACCTACTTCAAGGAATATTCTAAAAAAAGAATTAGCGAAATCGGTTCAGCTGTTCTGGATGTTTGCGGTCAGCAACACATTCAGCGATTCATTTTTATGCCTATTATTACGTGTGAGTTCGTGGATGCAAATATTTGTAACCTTGAATATGTCTACTTGCACTTGAGTGTATCATCAAGGCCTTTGGGTCCAAACCACTGGCACCTGCAAGGCAGCGAAAGTCGTCATAATTATCAATCAAAACCAATAAGCGAACCACAGGTTTAGTTTGTGCAAACACAAACACACAAGTGCAAACTTTGGACATAACTTCAAAATAGATACATAGGTATATGAGAAAGATGATTGATGATATTGAAAGCAAAAGCACAGAACTGATAATAGTAGGTACTAGCGTAGCATAGCAGCTTTACTGTTTTCTACTAGAAAAATGGTTGGTTATAAAGCAAAGGTGCTTACCATAACAAGTCGCTGCCATAACAAAACATATCAATTAGGTAGGTACCTAGTCTGTTTAGCTTTATTTTATTTGGTTTATTTAGGAAGACGTGTTTTTAGAATGTAGTGTACCTACCTAATATGTTACGATAAAGTTAGGTAAAGTCCGACCAATAAAATAAAAAACCCGTACTGGGGGCGCCAAAAACATCTATGATATGACAACACCAAGTATAGTGATACACATGTAAAATGCCAATATTTTTCAACACACTTGCTTATGAACAGGCTTTTATTTCCCCGCAATTAAGCACGGAATGACACCTAATATAAAACTGTGACTTTTTCATTGCTTCTTCTTCCTCCTAGCGTTATTCCCAGTCGCATCCGAAGCTTTCAGCTTGGAGTCTGGGGTCCGCTTTTACCAGTCATAGCTACAGATTTGGCTAGACCTCGATATTTTCCGTGAAGCGATTGCCACCTGACCTCCACGACCCAATGTTAACATTAGGCGATATCGAAGCTTTGCAGCTAGACCGTTGTTTTTGGACTTTTTAGGGCACCAACTACCCGTAACGACTGCCATAGATGTCCTTATGGCAACCGGGACCGACGGCTTAACGTGCTCTCCGAGGCACGACCAGACCAATGCAAATACCCATATTTAATGCACACAAATATTTGCACTGAGCGGGGATCGAACCCGCGCCTCCTGCGTAGCGGCCGCGTTCACTACCGCTACGCCACGAAGGCTGTCATGTTTTTCATTGCTATTATTCACAAAAGTGAGTTATAGACTTCTTTTTTTTAATTTCATTAAGTTGCTTTGTTCTTAAGTTTCGATACAAAAAAGATCGTGTCCAATATTACAAACGAATTAATATAGAAAGAAAAGAAAAAGAAAGAACTTGTAGTACGTGTTTAATATACAAAACTTTCACTAAAATGTATTTTTTTTTTCTTTGTTAAAAAGTTAAGTTTTTCTCTGTTAAGTTTTCTGGTTAAAATAGAAAAATAGACGCGGCGTGTTATACTGGTTACAAGGACTGGGCACAAATCACAACACAGTAGTATCCGTATAATAGTTTACTGCTTGGAATGGTAAATACAAGTTAGACATACAGTTACACCATGTATAGAACAGGGACCACGCGATATTGTTTTTCGGACTGCATAAAATTCTTGTATTTTATGCCTAACAGCACAGAGATCAAAATAATCGAGCATGATTTTCTTTTTTGCGTTAGGCTTATTTTTCTTAGGCGTAGAAAATACATTTGACGTTTGACCTTCTCTTCGTATTTTTATTACAGAAGATCGGGATATACCTAAAAATGTGAATAATAATTAGTCACAGTAAAATCAGTAGATTAGGCCAATTTCAGTTGCACGTACTCTATGATGTCCTACCCGTCATGTTGACAACAAGGTCCGTGATGTTATTTAGAGGAACAGAGTCCAATCCTTCCTACTTTTTATCCGACAAATACTTTGTTATATTATAAATTACTTTTCTTAACTGGCTTTTAATAGTTTTCGGCATATTACTATAGTTTTGTAGTTTTGTAGCGCTCTCAAACTCAACAACACGCACAATTGACACCACACTGACAGATGACCATAATGACATTGTATAGATTGTTACCATATGAAGAAATTAGTTCCAATAGTTTACCGCAATATGGCGAGGTTTTTTATTTTACTGGTCGGGCTTTATAATCTTAGAGTATATAGTATAAGAGACGAAACTACTACGATTTCATTCATAAAATCGACTGAAGTTTGACGCCAAATCGCCATCTTTTGTTCCAAGCAACAAGTACATAGTTACGTCATTCGAGGCTTGTTTACCATTGTTTACTACGATTATCTAGCAAATAAACGTGTAATCCAGTGATTTTGGTGTGAAGTGTGAAAAAATACGTGTGACAAAGATGCCTACCTGCTCAATTGTTGGATGTGGATCATATTATGCAAGAAATAAGCCAGAAATAACATTACATAAGTACGTATTCTTCTCATCGAGATATCATTGTTATTTGTTGACCTACGACATCAATAGTTCGTTTTGTCTGTCTGTAAAGCAAACAAGCTTGTAAAACTCACAATTTAAATCAATAATTACGTCGTATTTTTCTAAAATTCAATAAAACATCTTTGTATGGAAAACGCTAGTGTTGCGGTGATACGATTTTGATTATCGATATTTTTTTTGTAATTTATATAATTATTCATAAATTAATATCCACTCCGTATTGTTATTCGACTGGCCCACGACGCAAATTTTCTACACACGTATATATATGTATGTACTTTTTTTTGTATGTATTAATTTATTTATTAATAGATACATAATATTCACAAAATTTTCTTCACCAAACTGCTACAGCAGTTTGTAGGCATTCGCTCATACAACCTTTTATGTTATTTCTATATAAAGTTCGCATCTTGTTTTAGGCAAATCCGTCAGTACCTTAAGACGAATTGCATTGGAAGGACAAAGAAATAAAGGAATTTTCACCACATCAGGAAAGCATAGAGCGGGACGGCCTAGAAAAGAAGACCCACCCAAGAGAAGACCCACCCCAAAGCTCAGATGAACACTTTTCTGGCGTGGAATATTTGGATGAAAGTTTTTTAGATTCCGATTAGAACACATTCAATTGTACTATTAAATTGTTTTACATTACACTCAGTTCAATCGTTTTATTCTTTTTCTTTTAGGGATTAACGCTAGAACTAGCTTTAATCCGAGACGCATCCGAAGATCTTACCTCGGAGTCTGGGGTCTGCTTTACCAGTCTTACTACGGATTTGACCGAATTTTGTCATTTTTCGTGAAGCAACTGCCATCTGACCTCCACAACCCAATAGCGATATTGGGCGATAATGAAGTATTGCAGCTAGACCAGTTTTTAGACTTTTTTAGGGCTCTAACTACCCGTAATGACTGCCATAAGATGTTCGTATGGCAACCGGGACCGACGGCTTAACGCGCTATCCGAGGCACGACCACGACCAATACAAATATCCATATTTATGCATACAAATTTTATCAAATATACTGACAAACAGAAGTAGTAGGCACATTTTATAAATAGTGTACAAAATCGAAGTATCAAAGCTGTTTTGGTCGTAGTATATAGGGTGGCTACATGCACGATTGTGGCGCCCCTATTAATTTCACGACTTTTTTGCCAAGCTGTATTTAAACATACAATAATTATCATTTTAACGAAATAATAAAATTGTGATTTAAGTAAAAAGTTTTACAATATTATGTAACGAACTGCCCGTTCTTCTTTGTAATATAAAGGACATATTGAATAAAAGCACTTGTACTCTTCCACAATTATTCAATTTTTTGTTGCCTAACCGGTTTCGCCTTACGGCATTCTCATAGGTTTACAATGGTTCAAACTATTATATTTAGCAAATATATGCTAAATACTAGCCTTTCGCCCGCGTGGATCTCTTATCTTCGGTTCTACTCAACCGATTGCAGTAAAACAGACGTAAGATTTTAAATCCAAACAAGACCTTTCTAACAAAAAAAACTGCATCAAAATCCATTTTAGTAGTTTTTACGTCCATCGCGGACAAACATTTTCCATTTATAATTATATAATAGTATAGAGTATAGATAGATAGATAATAGTTTAAACCCTTGCGTACATTTTTAGTCTGTGCTTCTTTTATATCGATAAGTAGTTATCGACAGTTTACTGGGCTTCTCTATTATAGACGCCATTTAATGTTCTTATCCAAGTTTAGGTATACAGTTTTTTTTCGTAGGTATGCCACCTCTTATATACTCTAAGTTTATAATGTAGTTAGAAGTACCTAATAATAGGAAGTGAAAATAAAGTGAACAATATGATGTGAAGAGACTCTGCTGCGCATGCGTCTGTCATAATTCATACATACCTACTTATGTCAAAGTCATAGTTAAGTCTACGCAGCGTTGGCAGCGTCGACAAGAAACTAGTTCGCTTGCAAACGGTTATAGGTATTTTAATGTCTTATTTGGATAAGGTAGGTAAAGTACTACGTAGCGATCGGTGGTATACGCTGGTAAACGCTGGTATACAGTACCTAACCTACGGGGTAGGGAGATAGGTAATGGTATTATCTACCAGGACGCGGCAACCTACCCTTTTGTATTTTTTCTTCTCTTACAGGCGAATTCCTTGGTTTTGTCCGCGTTGGTCCTAAAGGATATTTCTTCCCACAAAAGTATCGTGAAGAAGCTGCTAACATCTACTCCATGCCGATAAGATCTTCCGACGTCTTCGTTACCAGTTATCCAAGATCAGGTAATGTTTATAAAGGTATACCTACTCACGCTTTTCTCTCTTTAAGGTAGGCCGAGATAAGATGTCGAACCCGTGACCCGTGACGGACTTTATGAACAGTAGGTACCAAGTCAGGTACTTTTTTACGATACCACTGCGTCATTCCGATAGAGTGAATACATTATTTATATCTGTCTATTAATCGGTTGCAGGAACAACATGGACGCAGGAGTTGGTGTGGATGGTAGCCAATGATTTGGACTATGAGAAATCAAATGCGGTACCACTCACCGCACGATACCCATTCTTAGAGTAAGTCACATTAGCTATTTTTGAAAGTTAGCCTTTGTGTCATAAATAACACGAAGGTGAATTTAATAAATTACCTCTCACTCTTCTTCCTCCTAGCGTTAATTCCCAGTCGCATCCGAAGCTTTCAGCTCGGAGTCTGGGGTCCGCTTTACCAGTTTTAACTGCGGATTTGGCTAGACCTCGATATTTTCCGTGGAGCGATTGCCATCTGACCTCCACAGCCCAATGTTAACATTAGGTGATATCGAAGCTTTGCAGCTAGACTGCTGTTTTTTTTTTTGGACCTTTTAGGGCTCCAAACTACCCGTAACGACTGCCATAGATGTTCTTATGGCAACCGGGACCGACGGATTAACGTGCTCTCCGAGGCACGACCAGACCAATGCAAATACCCATATTTCATGCACACAAATATTTGCACTGACTGCGCCTCCTGCGTAGCGGCCGCGTTCACTACCGCTACGCCACGGAGGCTGTCAGATTACCTCTCACTCATTACCGCCGAATGCATTTAGAATACATTGTTGTTCACATGGATTTTTCTTACGAAGTAAAGTTAATTTTATTATTTACTAGCTGACCCGGCGAAACCATATTTTCTAATCCCTTTCCCGCTGCATATCTCTAAATTTATCAGTGTTTCTCTACAATATTATGTATGTATTATACATATAAACCTTCCTCTTGAATCACTCTATCTATTAAAGAAAACCGCTTCAAAATCCGTTTCGTAGTTTTGAAGATTTAAGCATAGGTACATAGGGACGGACAGACAGAGACGGTGACTTTGTTTTATAATATTATTATGTAGTGAAGCACGGCAATAATGGCTACGTATTATATAATGTACTAGCTGTTGCCCGCGGCTCCGCCCGCGTGGATGTCGTTTATCGCGTGGTGTTGTAAATAGTGCTGAAAGTTGAGCGTTGAACGCTGATTAGATATTGTACTCGCCTCTCTATTCGACTCGAGGAGGTAGGTACACGACGGTATATCCGTCCCAATCGAGCAGTTCGACTGGGGAAGTTTAGTAACTCCACCCTACAGAAGGCCGCGGCTTAATAACCTCGTGTTGTGTTTCCGACGGTGAGTAGGGTAGCCAAAGCTCACTGGAGAGGAACCAAAGCTTTTGTCCGACTTATATCTTTTGCGCTGACGGCACATGGATTTTTCTTACGAAGTAAAGTTAATTTTATTAAATAATGCATCAACTGTGAACAAGATAGAGTCACGTAGTACTATTACCTAATCTGTGATAGAGCTTACATCTAAGTTGCATAATTTTTTAACTATTTGGCTCACACCAAATAGTCTGATCATTCAGTTAACTAACAGAAATAGAGAAAAGAAATTGACTAAGTCGTCGTTTGGACAGTCTGACTTCATACTGTCATGCCTCTTGCCGAGTTGCCTAATGGGGTAAGCGGAGACTAGGTACAGTAAGGTTTCCACTTGGTACGATTCTCTCGCTGAGGTGGGATTAAAAGTTACGTGTTGCACTCGAGTGCAAAGATTTTTCACCTTGTGCTCTTTTGATTCCCTCGCTAACGCTCAAGATTCTAATTCAAACTTAGAATCTTTCGCTTGCTCGGTCATCAAAACTGAGCACGTTAAAAAGCAACTTTGCACTCTTGTATAACAAATACGTATCTATTAACCAATTTTTCAATAAAATCATAGAGAGACTAAAAAAAGCTATGTAAAGCCCGACCAGTAAAATAAAAAACCTCGCCATATTGCGGTAAACTATTGGAACTAATTTCTTCATATGGTAACAATCTATACAATGTCATTATGGTCATCTGTCAGTAGTGTCAGTGTGGTGTCAATTGTGCGTGTTGTTGAGTTTGAGAGCGCTACAAAACTACAAAACTATAGTAATATGCCGAAAACTATTAAAAGCCAGTTAAGAAAAGTAATTTATAATATAACAAAGTATTTGTCGGATAAAAAGTAGGAAGGATTGGACTCTGTTCCTCTAAATAACATCACGGACCTTGTTGTCAACATGACAGGTAGGACATCATAGAGTACGTGCAACTGAAATTGGCCTAATCTACTTATTTTACTGTGACTAATTATTATTCACATTTTTAGGTATATCCCGATCTTCTGTAATAAAAATACGAAGAGAAGGTCAAACGTCAAATGTATTTTCTACGCCTAAGAAAAATAAGCCTAACGCAAAAAAGAAAATCATGCTCGATTATTTTGATCTCTGTGCTGTTAGGCATAAAATACAAGAATTTTATGCAGTCCGAAAAACAATATCGCGTGGTCCCTGTTCTATACATGGTGTAACTGTATGTCTAACTTGTATTTACCATTCCAAGCAGTAAACTATTATACGGATACTACTGTGTTGTGATTTGTGCCCAGTCCTTGTAACCAGTATAACACGCCGCGTCTATTTTTCTATTTTAACCAGAAAACTTAACAGAGAAAAACTTAACTTTTTAACAGAGAAAAAAAAAATACATTTTAGTGAAAGTTTTGTATATTAAACACGTACTACAAGTTCTTTCTTTTTCTTTTCTTTCTATATTAATTCGTTTGTAATATTGGACACGATCTTTTTTGTATCGAAACTTAAGAACAAAGCAACTTAATGAAATTAAAAAAAAGAAGTCTATAACTCACTTTTGTGAATAATAGCAATGAAAAACATGACAGCCTCCGTGGCGTAGCGGTAGTGAACGCGGCCGCTACGCAGGAGGCGCGGGTTCGATCCCCGCTCAGGGCAAATATTTGTGTGCATTAAATATGGGTATTTGCATTGGTATGGTCGTGCCTCGGAGAGCACGTTAAGCCGTCGGTCCCGGTTGCCATAAGGACATCTATGGCAGTCGTTACGGGTAGTTGGTGCCCTAAAAAGTCCAAAAACAACGGTCTAGCTTCGATATCGCCTAATGTTAACATTGGGTCGTGGAGGTCAGGTGGCAATCGCTTCACGGAAAATATCGAGGTCTAGCCAAATCTGTAGCTATGACTGGTAAAAGCGGACCCCAGACTCCAAGCTGAAAGCTTCGGATGCGACTGGGAATAACGCTAGGAGGAAGAAGAAGCAATGAAAAAGTCACAGTTTTATATTAGGTGTCATTCCGTGCTTAATTGCGGGGAAATAAAAGCCTGTTCATAAGCAAGTGTGTTGAAAAATATTGGCATTTTACATGTGTATCACTATACTTGGTGTTGTCATAATCATAGATGTTTTTGGCGCCCCCAGTACGGGTTTTTTATTTTATTGGTCGGACTTTACCTGATAACCGTAGCGTACCTACTCCTACACGTAGTAGGTATTTACTATTATTTATATTCTGTGCCGTATCCAAAAATAGCCCCGTAGTCTTGGCATGGCCCACCAGTGGGTTGTAGGTAGGTACTCGTACCGGTAGGGCTGGGTATATAATTATGACGGTGATTTAATTAAATAATATGATTATACTTAATTACAGGTTCTCCATTTTCATCCATCCGATGTTCAAACAGATATTGAGAGAAGAGAACAGTTACAGTGAAGAGAAACTGGAACTTTTGGAGTTCGTCTGTCAGTCGGGCACCGAGCAACTTGCCGCTATCCCCTCTCCTCGGTTCATCAAATCTCACATGCCACTGTCACTTTTACCGCCTACGTTGCTTGATACTGCCAAGATGGTGTATGTCGCACGAGACCCCAGAGACGTCGCGGTCTCCTTCTATCACCTCAACAGGCTGGTAAGAGCACATGGCTACAATGGCGATTTCAAAACGTTTTGGAACTACTTTATTCGGAATTTACGTGAGTTATCATACCAGTCACCATCACCATCAATTCGTTAAATGCCCTCCTAGACAAGTGGTAATTTGTTGGCCGGCGTAGAACAGAATGATGAAAGTGTCTGTAATTTAATTTTTTTTTTGTATCTGAGTGCAAAAGTCGTTTTTATCTTCTAGATAGTACCTACTTTTGAATTTAGAACATCGTATGCACTAGGTTATTAAACCTACTTAGTATTTAGGTACTTCTACCTCTATGGTGCCAAATTTATCTTACAACTTTTTTTTTAATTTGAGAAGAACTTAGACTCGGTACCTCCTTGGTGTGCTAACTAGTAACTTTTTTTTAATTTGCTTTGCACGCGCCATGATTTTTCACATCATATTGTTTTTTTTTTAATTTAGTTATTTCCTCGCTGAGGTGGGATGGAAAGTTACGTGTTGCACTCGAGTGCAAAGATTTTTCACCTTGTGCTCTTTTGATTCCCTCGCTGGATTCTAATTTTAGAACCCTTTGCTTGCTCGGTCATCAAAATTGAGCACGCGGTTAAAAAGCAACTTTGAACCCTTATTTAACAACTAACAATTTTTTTAATATTTTATAGAATACTGGGCACCGTACTTTGACCATATTAAGGAAGCTTGGGACAAAAGAGACCATCCCAATATGTTGTTCTTGTTTTATGAAGAACTTTCTAAGGTGAGTTCATTGATTAATTAAGTTCATAAAGTATCTATGAGAGCCGATAACACTAACTCGAGTCTGATCAGATTCCTCGATGATAATGTATATTTGTACATCATTAGACGCGTATTTAATTGGAGAACACGAAATCGCTATGCTGCAAGGCTAAAAACCTGGAGGTGATACCAAAAACCATTTTTGAAAAGGCTAAAAAATCAGTTTCCCATATAATAACATTACCAAATATCGTTTGTTCCTAGCAATAGAGGAGAGTTAGGAGTGTTAGGTAGTACTATATGATAGTGCAGTGAGTGCTGCAAGCCTCCATGACTGGCCTTGTCAGAGGCAGCAGGTTGCGAAGCACGGCATGAATTAAATCAGACTCATCTGAAAGATCATCAAATTCTGTGTAGAAAAGCCAGTGTTACAATTCATAAACACTGGCGAAGATGTGTGTGTTCGCGCAGCGGAATGTTGTTGAATTTAAAGATTTTAATTATGCAGATATTTAGCACATGACGTCGTGTAAATGCTTATGGTAAAAAAAAAATTGTGCATGCAGCCATTGTGGAGAAATTCGCTAAAAACAGATTCCGCTGGGCGAACGTTGTCCTGGCGGCACTTTTTTTGAATTCATGGACTTAGAAGAAAAAAAATGTGTCCAAAAATTAGCGTATATTTGCGTGTAATTGTGTATGTATGAATAAAATTAATGAATGCATAAACTTCGGAGAAATTCAAGTTTCCGCCACGCGAACGTTTGGCCATTAGCTATTTTTCATATAAAGCGCTTACATAGAGAGCTGTAGATTTTTACATACGTTGTTTTGAATTTGCTTATATTTGTTTAATAAAAAGATTTAGAAAAAATCAAAGGGTTTAACAGATAAAAATATAAACGTAAAATACGCTTATTAGGTCTTAGTTCGTAAAGTATGCACTTTGGGGTCTAGATTTTTACGTTTATACAAACCTTGTAAGTGTCTGCAACATGTTGCCAAGTATCAATGATGTTCCGCTAGTAATTAAAGAGCAATAGGACAATTTACCATGTATAGACCACTGTTTACAAAGCAGTCAAATATCACGACGTTCTAAAAAATTGCATAGTAAAATATATTCCAATAATTAGCTTACTGATTCAACTATTCACATGCAAAATTTCATCTCATTATATTCAGTAATTAAAGATAAACAATGAAAATACTGACAAAGCATCGAAACCCTACATAACCCGACCAAGTTCGGATGGCTACAAAAAAGCGGCCGTACCATATATCTAAGTAACGTTCTTAACCTTCCAGTATAGTATTCATTAATATGGTACAGTTGCGTACACAAGCGTTAGGAAAAATAAAACAATAAATTGCATTTCTTGAATGAAAAATATTTTTTTATTAATAACGCCACTATCTACGATAAAAATAAATCTTCAATTAACAAGTAGGTGGGTACTTCTCTAATTAAATATCCGTCTACAATTTATTTCTCGCCACCTGTTACGTAGAAACCCAAAAATTGGCAAAATGTGGAAACGTAGAAACGTAGAAACCCAAAAATTGGCAAATTATCTATTTTTTCTCTCTAGCTTAATATTTTTGATCAATTCATATCTACTATACTTAGACTATTTAACCAAAGGTCTAGCGTTAAGCGTACCGCTTCGAACAAAATAATTCTGCATATTTTGGTGGGGTGCACGGGAACACGCTCGCATACATAAGTCACTGCCGTACCAGTAGGTACAACGCTAATATCATATACTGAGACTGACGCAAGTCTCAAGCGCTTACTTAAATAAAGTACCTACCGCCTACGTAAATAGTACTTACTAATCTTAGTCAAATACAATTAAAAAAGTAGGTGTAGAAAAAATAAATGATCTATAAATTAAATCGAAATAACAATTGTGTTATCACCTGTACCAATTCAATACCGGTATTATACTGTAAATTTTAGAATGTTACCTAAATATATTGCACGGCCGCTTTTTTGTAGCCATCCGAACTTGGTCGGGTTATGTAGGGTTTCGATGCTTTGTCAGTATTTTCATTGTTTATCTTTAATTACTGAATATAATGAGATGAAATTTTGCATGTCAATAGTTGAATCAGTAAGCTAATTATTGGAATATATTTTACTATGCAATTCCTTTAGAACGTCGTGATATTTGACTGCTTTGTAAACAGTGGTCTATACATGGTAAATTGTCCTATTGCTCTTTAATTACTAGCGGAACATCATTGATACTTGGCAACATGTTGCAGACACTTACAAGGTTTGTATAAACGTAAAAATCTAGACCCCAAAGTGCATACTTTACGAACTAAGACCTAATAAGCGTATTTTACGTTTATATTTTTATCTGTTAAACCCTTCGATTTTTTCTAAATCTTTTTATTAAACAAATATAAGCAAATTCAAAACAACGTATGTAAAAATCTACAGCTCTCTATATAAGCGCTTTATATGAAAACTAGCTAATGGCCAAACGTTCGCGTGGCTGAAACTTGAATTTCTCCGAAGTTTATGCATTCATTAATTTTATTCATACATACACAATTACACGCAAATACACGCTAATTTTTGGACACATTTTTTTTCTTCTAAGTCCATGAATTCAAAAAAAGTGCCGCCAGGACAACGTTCGCCCAGCGGAATCTGTTTTTAGCGAATTTCTCCACAATGGCTGCATGCACAAATTTTTTTTTACCATAAGCATTTACACGACGTCATGTGCTAAATATCTGCATAATTAAAATCTTTAAATTCAACAACATTCCGCTGCGCGAACACACACGGCGAAGATGGTTGCTGCACTGCTGCAGCGATTGAAGTTCGCATTGTTCGCAAGATGCGCGACTCGATTCGATTCGATCCGATATAAATTCATTTTTAACAAAAAAGTTTAACCGACTTCAAGAAATGGAAAAGAGGATGATTTCCTGATACTTTTTGAAGAGTTCCTTGGTCTAATCTCGGAAACCCATCATCAGATCTTTACGAAATTTAAATGTGACCACTTCAGAATAATCTACTTACGAACAGAAAAAGAATTTTCAAAATCCGTCTAGAATTGGCTTCACAATCGCGTAACAAACATACAAAAAAAAAATTGCGTACGAATTGAGAACCTCCTTTTTTGGAGTCGGTTAAAAACGTCATGCATGACTCATTCATAAGCCAGTTGTGCAAACATGCTTGAAGATTTCTATTTGCGATGCTTATTCTATAAAATTTCATACATGCGTTGGTGGTGTAATGGTCAGCATAGTTGCCTTCCAAGCAGTTGATCCGAGTTCGATTCTCGGCCAACGCATTTTTTTTTTTGTAATATTCATCATTAGTCCCAGTTTTCTACAATTTTTATAATTTTTGTTGTAGGTCTGGGTAACCTTAACCGCTAACGTTTCCACAAAATTAGGTAGACATTCTAAATAGCACTATCTAGACCAAAGTAAGCAAACCCTTACTAGCTTGTATTATGGAATCTAGAATCTAGAAAGCGAATAACATGTTCTGTTTAGGCTAGGAATATGTAAATAGACAGGCACTTGCTTAGGTGCAGTGCAGCGCAGACGGCACACTTTTTGTGTGATCGACAAAATGTCTGCATGGCGCGCAAAAAGTCAATCGCGATTTTTTCACAGACTCAACGCACACCACGCACATCTTCGATCATTCTGTCGGCAGAACTGTAGGGACGTAGACGCTATGGAAATCGTGCAGAGATCGCGAAGAATTATTTTGTACTTGATGTACAGAAAAAGAGAATTTTGGGTACGTTACGCCCACCCCTAAACGAATGCAGATTGCCGTTGCCGACTAAAGTGTGCGCCGTCTACGTTAGCGCGCGTTGAAGCCAACGTTCATAGTACGAGAAAATTAGGATTTGACACAGGAATAATTCCTAGTAACAATTTTCTTTCGGAATTCATAGAGGGAGGTTACTGGTAGTCTAAATTTCGATTTGCGTGGTATTCGGTTCGTTGCGTTCTCCGCCATCTTGAATTTAAGGGTACATTTTTGTTTACTAAATAAGTCGTTTATTTTTAATTTTACACGAAAAATTATTACCACAAAGTTGTTTAGAATTAAATTTTCTACAATTTTGCTATTCATAATTTTTTCCTAGGATCGATATTTTTTGATTTATACCCCAAAAAGTGGTAAATCTTTGTTTGACTTTTTTGACTTAAGAAAAATGCCTAGTAGCAATTTTCTTTCGGAATTCATTAGGGAAACCTCCCTTAAGAAAATTGCGGCAGGTTACTAGCAGTCTACATTTGGTTTTACGTGGTATTCGGTTTGTTGCGTTTTGCGTTATCGGCTATCTTGAATTTAAGGCAAAATTTTTGTTTGCCGAATAAGTCGTTTAGTTTTATTTTTACACGAAAAATATTTACTACAAAGTTGTTAAGAATTAAATTTACTACCGCTTAAGATGGCCGATAACGCAACAATCCGAATACCACGCAAAACCAAATGTAGACTGCTAGGGACCTTCCTTAATGATTTCCGAATGAAAATTGCTACTAGGAATTTTTCATAAGTCAAAAAAGTCAAACAAAGATTTACCACTTTTTGGGGTATAAATCAAAAAATATCGATTCTAGAAAAAAATTACAAAGAGTTAGACTGTAGAAAATTTAATTCTAAATAACTTTGTAGTAAAAACTTTTTGTGTAAAATTAGAACTAAACGATTTATTCAGTAAACAAAAATGTATCCTTAAATTCAAGATCACGGAGAACGCAACGAACCGAATACCACGCAAATCGAAACTTAGACTACCAGGGACCTCCTTCAACGAATTCAGAAAGAAAATTGCTACTAGGAATTATTTCTAGGTTTGCCCCTTAATTGAGCTAAATCGGTTGTACTATCAATTTTTTCGCACACTTTTTGTGCGGGGCTGCGCGGCGCAGCACGGCACGGTCTGTCCGAAACACGGATTTTGTGTGCGCCGGACTTTTTGCGCGTCGTGTACGTTACTGCATATAATTGCATAGGTTCTATGTTCACAGACTAAAAAGTGCGTCACGGATAGTCTTTCGTCTGCGCCTGCGCTGCACTGAAACATTAACGTACATAAAATAATTTGGAGATTTTAATTACAGGATTTGCCAGGTTCGGTTCGTCGTGTAGTCAAGTTTTTCGGCAAGGAGTATTCTGATGATCAAGTAGAAGGCCTGTGCGAACACCTCAAAATTGAGAATTTCAAGAATAATAAGTCCATGAACATGGACGCAGTTAAAGACCTCGGCTTTTTTACACCCGGAGAACAAGGTTTTATTAGAAAAGGTACATACATTCACAACGAAGTTGTATGATAATGATGAGACAATAACACGATACGATGTTCTTACTTATCAGTGCAAATTAAAGTTTGCGCAGACGAGGGATTTTTGTCCGCAGACTTTTTTGTCCTCTAAAATAGATCGCTTACAATTGTGTCGAGTAACGCAAACGAAGGATTAAAAGTACTGCGTACGAAAAGTCCCCCGTATAACCGAGGACATGCAGGGAGCGGACCGGACAAAAGTACGGGGGATTCCCCGAAAAAAATAGAACCTGTGACTGTGCGATGCAACGCACATGAATGAATTTAGTACGCTTTGTGTGTTCGAGAGTGACGTACGTATTCACGACGATAAACAACAATAAACAGCATTTTCTTATAAAATGTCTTCTCTTTTTCTTCAAAAAAAATCCCTCGTCTGCCGCAAGCCCTTAGGTGTGTGTTCGCGCAGCGGAATGTTGTTGAATTTAAAGATTTTAATTATGCTGATATTTAGCACATGACGTCGTGTAAATGCTTATGGTAAAAAAAAATTTGTGCATGCAGCCATTGTGGAGAAATTCGCTAAAAACAGATTCCGCTGGGCGAACGTTGTCCTGGCGGCACTTTTTTTGAATTCATGGACCGCTTTTTTGTAGCCATCCGAACTTGGTCGGGTTATGTAGGGTTTCGATGCTTTGTCAGTATTTTCATTGTTTATCTTTAATTACTGAATATAATGAGATGAAATTTTGCATGTCAATAGTTGAATCAGTAAGCTAATTATTGGAATATATTTTACTATGCAATTCCTTTAGAACGTCGTGATATTTGACTGCTTTGTAAACAGTGGTCTATACATGGTAAATTGTCCTATTGCTCTTTAATTACTAGCGGAACATCATTGATACTTGGCAACATGTTGCAGACACTTACAAGGTTTGTATAAACGTAAAAATCTAGACCCCAAAGTGCATACTTTACGAACTAAGACCTAATAAGCGTATTTTACGTTTATATTTTTATCTGTTAAACCCTTCGATTTTTTCTAAATCTTTTTATTAAACAAATATAAGTAAATTCAAAACAAACGTATGTAAAAATCTACAGCTCTCTATATAAGCGCTTTATATGAAAACTAGCTAATGGCCAAACGTTCGCGTGGCGGAAACTTGAATTTCTCCGAAGTTTATGCATTCATTAATTTTATTCATACCTACACAATTACACGCAAATACACGCTAATTTTTGGACACATTTTTTTTCTTCTAAGTCCATGAATTAAAAAAAAGTGCCGCCAGGACAACGTTCGCCCAGCGGAATCTGTTTTTAGCGAATTTCTCCACGATGGCTGCATGCACAAATTTTTTTTTACCATAAGCATTTACACGACGTCATGTGCTAAATATCTGCATAATTAAAATCTTTAAATTCAACAACATTCCGCTGCGCGAACACACACAGCCCTTAGATGTATAGAGGTGGCCATTAACAGGATTTTGAGTTAATGTCGTGTTCATGTTAATGCCCTATCAGATACGATACGAGTACTTGAATCTCTTTATCAGGTAAAACTGGCAGTTGGCGCGACTACTTCGACGATGAGATGACGGAACAGGCAGAACAATGGATCGCAGACAATCTACGAGGGACCGACCTGACCTTCCCATTTTTGAAAGTTTAGTTGACAGAAAAAATGTTTATAGAAATAAAAAACATAAAAGGGGTGATAAACATTTTATTTCCATAATATACTATGTTCCAGTTTTCTTTGTAACACCATATTTTAAGTATACACGGATATTGAAATTTTTATAAGCAATTAGTACTAAGTAAACAATGCTATTTATTCCAATGTTCGATACCAATATCAATTTCACTGTAACCGGTGTAGTTATAGTTTAAAAATTTATCCATAAATAAAACAATTTCTCAGTCCTTCCTCACATTTTCATTTAAATAATACGGTTATACAAAGAAAATAAATTAAAAGCCAGATTTAATCATCATTCGTTGGTAATATAAAATTCTAAAACAGACTTATAATCATTATAATGGATAATAACCGTTTAAAGCCGGAGCCGGACGGGCGCGTCGCCGACGCGTCAGTGACTCGCCCGTCCGGTTCTGCACAACGAACCGGCAACGTACACGTCTATAAAAAGCGACTCTATAATATAAAACTGGGAGCTCCGTCCCGCACCTAACGACTCGCCGCGACTAGCGACGTTAAAACTATCATACACTTATAGAAAATCACAAAATTCAAGCGGAAATAATAGGAATCGGAATCGCGCCTACGCGATGACGTCAGGCAGCAGCGCGTTGTCGGCGGCGGGCGGGCTGGGCGGCGGCTTCAGCGCGTCGCCGTTGGCCAGCGCGCGCGCCTCCAGCGGCTTCTTGGGCACGGCCTTCTTCACGGCGAGGGCTGCGGTCTGCGGACCAACCCACCGGCGGTTACTTAACACCCATGCTTTCATAGATGGCTAGATGGATACCTCGGGACACCTATCTTGGACCTAAATCGCGAGGCAAACGAGGTACTGGCGTCCGCGCTATCCTCAAAAGGCACCCAAGAAACGTGTATTGCGCGTATAGAACACATTTTATACTGTAAATTTTAGAATGTTACCTAAATATATTGCACGGCCGCTTTTTTGTAGCCATCCGAACTTGGTCGGGTTATGTAGGGTTTCGATGCTTTGTCAGTATTTTCATTGTTTATCTTTAATTACTGAATATAATGAGATGAAATTTTGCATGTGAATAGTTGAATCAGTAAGCTAATTATTGGAATATATTTTACTATGCAATTCCTTTAGAACGTCGTGATATTTGACTGCTTTGTAAACAGTGGTCTATACATGGTAAATTGTCCTATTGCTCTTTAATTACTAGCGGAACATCATTGATACTTGGCAACATGTTGCAGACACTTACAAGGTTTGTATAAACGTAAAAATCTAGACCCCAAAGTGCATACTTTACGAACTAAGACCTAATAAGCGTATTTTACGTTTATATTTTTATCTGTTAAACCCTTCGATTTTTTCTAAATCTTTTTATTAAACAAATATAAGTAAATTCAAAACAAACGTATGTAAAAATCTACAGCTCTCTATATAAGCGCTTTATATGAAAACTAGCTAATGGCCAAACGTTCGCGTGGCGGAAACTTGAATTTCTCCGAAGTTTATGCATTCATTAATTTTATTCATACCTACACAATTACACGCAAATACACGCTAATTTTTGGACACATTTTTTTTCTTCTAAGTCCATGAATTAAAAAAAAGTGCCGCCAGGACAACGTTCGCCCAGCGGAATCTGTTTTTAGCGAATTTCTCCACGATGGCTGCATGCACAAATTTTTTTTTACCATAAGCATTTACACGACGTCATGTGCTAAATATCTGCATAATTAAAATCTTTAAATTCAACAACATTCCGCTGCGCGAACACACACAGCCCTTAGATGTATAGAGGTGGCCATTAACAGGATTTTGAGTTAATGTCGTGTTCATGTTAATGCCCTATCAGATACGATACGAGTACTTGAATCTCTTTATCAGGTAAAACTGGCAGTTGGCGCGACTACTTCGACGATGAGATGACGGAACAGGCAGAACAATGGATCGCAGACAATCTACGAGGGACCGACCTGACCTTCCCATTTTTGAAAGTTTAGTTGACAGAAAAAATGTTTATAGAAATAAAAAACATAAAAGGGGTGATAAACATTTTATTTCCATAATATACTATGTTCCAGTTTTCTTTGTAACACCATATTTTAAGTATACACGGATATTGAAATTTTTATAAGCAATTAGTACTAAGTAAACAATGCTATTTATTCCAATGTTCGATACCAATATCAATTTCACTGTAACCGGTGTAGTTATAGTTTAAAAATTTATCCATAAATAAAACAATTTCTCAGTCCTTCCTCACATTTTCATTTAAATAATACGGTTATACAAAGAAAATAAATTAAAAGCCAGATTTAATCATCATTCGTTGGTAATATAAAATTCTAAAACAGACTTATAATCATTATAATGGATAATAACCGTTTAAAGCCGGAGCCGGACGGGCGCGTCGCCGACGCGTCAGTGACTCGCCCGTCCGGTTCTGCACAACGAACCGGCAACGTACACGTCTATAAAAAGCGACTCTATAATATAAAACTGGGAGCTCCGTCCCGCACCTAACGACTCGCCGCGACTAGCGACGTTAAAACTATCATACACTTATAGAAAATCACAAAATTCAAGCGGAAATAATAGGAATCGGAATCGCGCCTACGCGATGACGTCAGGCAGCAGCGCGTTGTCGGCGGCGGGCGGGCTGGGCGGCGGCTTCAGCGCGTCGCCGTTGGCCAGCGCGCGCGCCTCCAGCGGCTTCTTGGGCACGGCCTTCTTCACGGCGAGGGCTGCGGTCTGCGGACCAACCCACCGGCGGTTACTTAACACCCATGCTTTCATAGATGGCTAGATGGATACCTCGGGACACCTATCTTGGACCTAAATCGCGAGGCAAACGAGGTACTGGCGTCCGCGCTATCCTCAAAAGGCACCCAAGAAACGTGTATTGCGCGTATAGAACACATTTTATACTGTAAATTTTAGAATGTTACCTAAATATATTGCACGGCCGCTTTTTTGTAGCCATCCGAACTTGGTCGGGTTATGTAGGGTTTCGATGCTTTGTCAGTATTTTCATTGTTTATCTTTAATTACTGAATATAATGAGATGAAATTTTGCATGTGAATAGTTGAATCAGTAAGCTAATTATTGGAATATATTTTACTATGCAATTCCTTTAGAACGTCGTGATATTTGACTGCTTTGTAAACAGTGGTCTATACATGGTAAATTGTCCTATTGCTCTTTAATTACTAGCGGAACATCATTGATACTTGGCAACATGTTGCAGACACTTACAAGGTTTGTATAAACGTAAAAATCTAGACCCCAAAGTGCATACTTTACGAACTAAGACCTAATAAGCGTATTTTACGTTTATATTTTTATCTGTTAAACCCTTCGATTTTTTCTAAATCTTTTTATTAAACAAATATAAGTAAATTCAAAACAAACGTATGTAAAAATCTACAGCTCTCTATATAAGCGCTTTATATGAAAACTAGCTAATGGCCAAACGTTCGCGTGGCGGAAACTTGAATTTCTCCGAAGTTTATGCATTCATTAATTTTATTCATACCTACACAATTACACGCAAATACACGCTAATTTTTGGACACATTTTTTTTCTTCTAAGTCCATGAATTAAAAAAAAGTGCCGCCAGGACAACGTTCGCCCAGCGGAATCTGTTTTTAGCGAATTTCTCCACGATGGCTGCATGCACAAATTTTTTTTTACCATAAGCATTTACACGACGTCATGTGCTAAATATCTGCATAATTAAAATCTTTAAATTCAACAACATTCCGCTGCGCGAACACACACAGCCCTTAGATGTATAGAGGTGGCCATTAACAGGATTTTGAGTTAATGTCGTGTTCATGTTAATGCCCTATCAGATACGATACGAGTACTTGAATCTCTTTATCAGGTAAAACTGGCAGTTGGCGCGACTACTTCGACGATGAGATGACGGAACAGGCAGAACAATGGATCGCAGACAATCTACGAGGGACCGACCTGACCTTCCCATTTTTGAAAGTTTAGTTGACAGAAAAAATGTTTATAGAAATAAAAAACATAAAAGGGGTGATAAACATTTTATTTCCATAATATACTATGTTCCAGTTTTCTTTGTAACACCATATTTTAAGTATACACGGATATTGAAATTTTTATAAGCAATTAGTACTAAGTAAACAATGCTATTTATTCCAATGTTCGATACCAATATCAATTTCACTGTAACCGGTGTAGTTATAGTTTAAAAATTTATCCATAAATAAAACAATTTCTCAGTCCTTCCTCACATTTTTATTTAAATAATACGGTTATACAAAGAAAATAAATTAAAAGCCAGATTTAATCATCATTCGTTGGTAATATAAAATTCTAAAACAGACTTATAATCATTATAATGGATAATAACCGTTTAAAGCCGGAGCCGGACGGGCGCGTCGCCGACGCGTCAGTGACTCGCCCGTCCGGTTCTGCACAACGAACCGGCAACGTACACGTCTATAAAAAGCGACTCTATAATATAAAACTGGGAGCTCCGTCCCGCACCTAACGACTCGCCGCGACTAGCGACGTTAAAACTATCATACACTTATAGAAAATCACAAAATTCAAGCGGAAATAATAGGAATCGGAATCGCGCCTACGCGATGACGTCAGGCAGCAGCGCGTTGTCGGCGGCGGGCGGGCTGGGCGGCGGCTTCAGCGCGTCGCCGTTGGCCAGCGCGCGCGCCTCCAGCGGCTTCTTGGGCACGGCCTTCTTCACGGCGAGGGCTGCGGTCTGCGGACCAACCCACCAGCGGTTACTAGACACTCATGCTTTCATAGATGGCTAGATGGATACCTCGGGACACCTATCTTGGACCTAAATCGCTATATCGCTATACTGGCGTCCGCGCTATCCTCAAAAGACACCCAAGAAACGGGTATTGCGCGTATAGAGCACATTTTAGATCCAAGATATATGTTCCGAGGAATACATAATATATTCTATCCAGATGCCTACGCACGTTTCCTCACTCGCGCGTAAAACGCATACAATGAGCGGGACGACTCTTGACTCGCCCAATTTACGCGTGAGCGCGGCGCGAGTCGAGATACTCCCGCGCACTTGCTGCCTCCAGTACTACGCGCGAGGTCCGTTATTTTTATTGACGAAGTTGAAAAAAGCCATATTCGGATATGGAATCATCAGACTATTCCAATAGAGTCATAAAACTGGATCGCTCCCAGTGTTGAAACGTGCGTCAAAGGCAGTATCTGGATGCTATAGAAATTGATAATATGTCGCGCGTAAAACGCCTTATCTGGGCAGGCTCTTTGTCTCACTCATGCTTTCATAGATAGCTACACAGCAGTTTAGCCCTGAACGTAAGTAAACGTCAGAGAAACTCAACTCCAATTTCACAATTCAAAAGCTTTGCTAGTTATTAACGTAGACGGACCATAAATAGCTGAATAGCAACTGATAGCACCAGTGAGATCCCACCCAGCAGAATCTCCAATCCTAAGCTAGTACACCTGCTGATTGACGAAGCTTTCTCTTCGGAATTATGAAGGTCAAACGGTAGTCACTGCTTATAAGCCGTACAAGGGCGGAAAGAAGACTGTGGCCTACTCTCTTCTTCCAAGAAAATGTTGGTAGTTCTCACCTTAGAGGGGGCAGTCCTGGGCGGCGCGGCCTTGGCTGTGATTCGTTTGTTGGCGAGATCCTTGCTCTGTTTGTCCAACGGCGTAGCGCGGGGCAGCGGCTTGGGGGCGCTCGGCCTGCGGACGCAACATCTACCATTAATGGCTTACACAAATAGTCGTGGGTTCTTAAAATATGAGTGTGAATTTTAAGCACCCCTATTTTTTATACTATCACTCGAGTGTTTTATGACCAAATTATAAGCCGTTTCATGCACTACTTTATCTAATATCATGAGCGCAAACGTTGAGCGCCAAAATTCATTTGCTGATCGCGCATACGTGTTGCACCGCGTCCACAGATTATGTAGAAAAATCAAGCTGAAGTTGTATTGTGGTGGAAAAAGTTACATTATGATACAGTTGGCCACAGAAGAGCTAAATCAATTTAAAAAAATATTTTTGCACTAAACTTTTACAAGTAAATACAAACGAGACATTGTAATTTAATACAAATTATTTTCACTTTGTTTGCACAATTTGCAAGTGAAATTGCACATAATTTGGTCTTAAAACACTCGTGTCATACAATAAAAAAACTCGCCTGCGGCTCGTTTTTGACTTACACTCATGTTTTAGTTATTTATTTATTACCGGAGTCGATGGTTTTAAGAGCCCTTATTATGCAAACTACTATTTTATTTAGATACAGCATTCTGTATCTAAATAAAATAGTAGTTTAAAACATTACTTTGATGACGGTCTTTACTTAAAGACCGTATATTAAATAAATTAAGTAAATATTTAAGTAAATTGTATACCGGGGACTCGACTCTATTTGCTTTTACTGTAATTTATATAAGTAGGAAGAAAGTGGATATTTTCAAGTGTATCTGTGAGCAAATTCCAAAGTATAAATAGGCAACGTACTTGGAGGCGGGCGCGGGCGCGGCGGGCGCGCGGGGAGGCGCGCGGGGCGCGGGGCGCGCGGCGGGGGCGGCGCGCGCGGGCGGCCGCGCCGGCGCCCTGGCGTCCTTCACGTCGCCGTTGGTGAGCGGCTTGCGCTCCGCCGGCTTGGGCTGCGGCTTGGCTGCCGCGGGCGCGGGCCGGGGTGCGGGCCGCGCCGCCGCGGGCTTGGCCGCCGCGGGAGCGGAGGGCTTCGCCGTAAGCGCGCTGGGCCTGGGCACGGCGCGGGCGGGCGGCGCGGCGCGGGCGCTGGGCGGCGCGGAGCGGGCCGCGGCCGGCGCCTCTCGCGCGGGTTTCGGCGCGACTCCGTTCATCTTGGTCGTCTGGGGGCGTGCGGCCGGCGCGGCGCGCGTCGTCGCCGACGGTTTCGCTGCGGCGGTAGTCTTGGAGATGGGTGTCGCGCTCTTCGCGACCGGAGTCGACGGTTTCGAGGCGGTAGGCGTGCGGGCGGCGGGCGTCGTCCGCGCGGCCGCCGGCACCTTGCTCGCGGGAGTGGGCGTCTTGGCGGCGATCGGCGTGCGGGGCGTGGGCGTGGTGGCTGCGGGCTTTTTCGCCGCGGCGGAGCTCGGGGTCCGCGCGGCGGTCGTCGTCCTCGGTGCCGATCTCGGTGTTCGCACGTCCGACTTCGCGGTCGGCGTGGTCGGTGACTTCTTGGTCGCACTGGATATTTTGGCTCGGGCCACGCCGGCGACGGCGCCCGCGGCGGCGGCCACGACCGTCGCTCCGGCGGCAGCCGCGATCGCGGCGTCGACGCCCCGGGTCGCGTCGGCCGCTATCGGCGTTTCGGTCAGTGGTGCCGCCTGAGGCGCCGACGCGTCGACGGCGGGCGTCGGGGGCGGGGTCGCCGAGACCGGCGGCTGGACGACCTCGTCGAGCTGAATCTCGTTAGTGACGGGCACGCAGATCTCCTGCGCCCGCGATTCGGGAATACCGATGTCGACATCGGTGACGAGTTCGACGCGGGACTGCGGCACGGGCTCCTCGGGGAGGAGGTCTGGCGCAGGGGCGGGCGCGCGCTCGGCGGCCCCGTCGGGCGCCAGGCGCGGCGCGGGGCTCGCGCTGTCGGCGCGCGGCGCGGGCTCCGTCTGTGGGACGACGTCCGACAGCGAGGGCAGCACGGGCTCGTCGACAGGCATAGGAGACTCTCTGGGCAGCGGCACGTCGACGGGGAGCGGCGACGCGGCCGGGGGAGCGGGACTGTGCGGTGGCGCGGGCGAACTTAGCTGTGGTTCCAGACACACCAGTGGATCGGCTGTGATTGTTTCCTCCACGGTTGGTTCTGTGATGCCAGGAAGCGGCGAGGCGCTCTGTACGACAGATTCTGTCGGTACCGGTGACTCCGAGGGCACTGGCGATTTTGATGTTTGGAATTCTGTGGGTACTGGAGATTCTGACGGCAATTGAAGTTCGGTTGGCAACGGGGATTCTGTGGGCGCTGGGGACTGTGCCATTAGTGGCACGTCGATCGGTAAGGGGGATTCTGTGGGTAACGGGGATTGTGTAGGTAATGATACGTTGGTCGGCAAGGGGGATTCTGTGGGAACTGGAGACTGTCCTGGTAACGATTCATCGACCGCCAAGAGGGATTCTGTTGGTTCCAGAGATTCTTTTGCTATTGATTCGTGGACCGGCAAGGGGGATTCTGTTGGCTCCAGAGATTGTTTTACCATTGATTCTTCGACCGGCAAGGGGGATTCTGCGGGCACCCGTCTTGGCTGTGACTCGTCTGTCGGTAACGGAGACTCAATGGGTAGTGGGGATTCACCGAGTAACTCTGGCTCTTTCGGAAGTGGCGATAGTGTGACCTGAGCAGGAAGAGGCGATTCAACTGGCAACAGTTCAGATACTTCTTGTTCAACTGGAAGGTCTGCTTCCCTAGGTAGAGGAGACTCCTTGGGTACTGGTGACGCACTTTCAGGTACGTCCACCTGCTCCACCAAATCGTCGAGGAAAGGTGATTCACTGGGTAGCGACAATTCCGCCGGCAGTGGCGAGTCTCGAGGCAACACCTCGTCCCCTGGTAACTGTGCCTCGGTCGGCAATGGTGACTCGCTAGGGAGTGGAGACTCCGTCGGAACAGGAGATTCCGCCAAAAGTGGTGACTTTGACGGCAGAGGGGACTCGCCTATTAGGTCATCTTCAGGATCTTCTGTTAAATAGTCAGTGTCAAGTTTTATTGATGGTGTTTCTAGCACTGCTTCAACCTCAATATGCTCATTGAACTCACAAACTGGAGCAACTTCAGTATCATTCTCATGAACATTTTCAGCAGCCAAGGGTTCTGGTGTGATTGTGGATAGAACCTCAACATCTTCGAGAAGGCATGGTGTGGTATGTGTGGACCTCTGTTCAACTTGATCAGTAGGCAGAGGAGATGCTACTTGACCAGATTCTATCAAGTGAGGGGATTCAATTTCTTCATCGCCTTCATTTGTTGGATCCATACTCAGCTGGGGTACAGTCTCAACACATGGTGAGTCTTGTTTACTTTCCATTTCAATATCTTGTGACGTTTCATCTTGAGGTGTGAATGGTCGAACCTCTTTCTCACTCTCTGATGGATCCAGTAATTCATCATTAGTAAATCCTAATTCTGAACTTTTGCCATCAGGAATTTCGGGTATTTGTTCAAAGAGAAGTTTGTGAGATTCTGGAGTGTCTGTTTGTAACACTGTCTCTTGAGTAATGTTACTAGGTTCAAATTCGTTATTTGAATAACTGTCGATATTATTAGAACTAGTAACATTATAATCTACAAAGTTGTTGTCACCCTGTTCGAAGTTATCAATATTTTGAGCGAGACCACTTGAACGGTCATCAAACATGATAATGTCATTGTTGGGCTCTTGGCTGTCCCTTTCTGAATCAAACAGGTCTCTATGTTCTGGACTAATATTTTCTTTATCATCATCATGGACACCATTTGTTTGTATATCTTCATCATCGCTGTCAGGCAATAACTGAACTGCATTGAGGTCAACATTAGATTCATTTTTGAGATTTCTTTCACAGGTATCATCATCCTTCTCTTGATAGAAGCTCATACTCATAGGGTCTCTTTCTTTGTTTTTCAACCTTTCAAATAGTTCATCATTGGCTTCTAGAGCAAAAGGATTTGTTTCTTGATGTGTCTGGAACACCTGTAAATATATTTTTGCTATCAATTTAAGAAAAAATGCAATCTGGTATTCAGATTTCAATGCAAAAAGAATTTGCAATGTTCAAGATTATAAAATTCACCTTCAGAGGTCTGAACACTTATAAAAACTTATAAAGGATTAAAATAAATCAACAAATAATTGGTGTATAATTATTTTTCACTCTTCAGAGTAACCAATTTGACATTTTTCAATTATACTTTATTATTTTATGTGAAGTTTTAAAGCTAGGCAGTCAATAACTTGGAATGTGTTAAGCTAGTACTTATAGCCATTAAGTTATGAACAAATAAACAAACCTGAATATTACAGAAATCTGTAGTATCTTTTTGTATTCTTTCGAAGTCCTGTATGAGCCCAGTATCCTTGACTTTGTCAGGTTCAATGCCTACATTGAATCCGAAGCCCAAACTATCCATGGTACACTTATCATTACCGTTCAAGTGTTCTTTAGCTTCATCTAATGATATATTCTGTAAAATAAACATAAAAAACAATTAATGAATGGTTATTACTGTCAGTTAATTAGCCTATCTCAGTCCACTGCTGGACATAAGCCTTTCCCAATGCTGGGAGGCTTTGGACTACTGTTTCCGTGTTGGCCAGATAGGTTGGTACAGGGTTTTATTTTGGGTTTTCCCTTACTCGCAGTTATATCATCTGCATATTTTTCCATTAGTTGCCTACACCCTTCCAATGAGAGGGGTTGTGATACTTATATTCTTTCTCTGTCACCAAGCGGATAATGAGGAAGGAATACATGGAATTACTAAACATCTTTGAAATAGGTTTAACACATTATAAATAAATAAACAGTTATACAAATAATGAAGTATATTGTAATGACAAACTTAAATAGGAAATAATAATGCAAATGTTTGTACTGATGATTTGTCATTATCCTTAAAACAATTGTTTATAAGTAATTGTTAGATTATTATTGAATCATATAATTTTGTTATAATAAACTACCTAAAGAAGCTGAATAATGAGACCATTAGATATTCTAACCCTCTTTTTTCAGTGAGGTGAAGACAAACTATTAATACAGTTTTTAGCCTTTTCTATAACACTATTGTAGCTATAGAATGAACTGTATTTAGTTTTATCAATAAGTTTAAAACATAAATTGCAATTTGCATATTAATGAACAATAGCAGTTTTTGTTAGTCTGTTATAACCTTCATTGTAACTTCATGTTGATAATAAACAGTATAGAAATTTGTTACAATACTTAAAAACAACTTTAGTTAGGAAGATACACAAAGACTTGTTCAAGTGATTGGTGTTATTTTAGTTAGATAACTTATAATATGTATAGTCATTTATTTAAGACAAGAGGTTGTCAAACTTTTGCTAAGATACAAATAATACACAATCACAATGAGATAATGTGTACAATAATAATAAAAGTATTTTTTATCATTAACTACTACCAATTCTGAGTTGTATTGAGTTTTACTGAGTTGTACTGAGTTGTATGTATTATTTTTCATTAGAAACCACAAATAAGTGTGCCAATTTGCATAATTACTGGGCATAAACTAAAGGAAAATGCAAAAGGAAATATTAATGAGAGGTGCCCTAAGTAAGGCCTTTATGTGATGAAGAATCAACTCCCACATTAATATAGAGAGAGCTAGATATAGAAGACCAGCATGAAAGTTGAGATAAGATTACTATGAAGCATTTGTGTAAGACTAGTTAGAAAGTGGACATCTACAGATATATTTTTTAATTTAATTTCATGCACAACTGGGCCAGTTCTGTATTGTACTGTGTAACAGAATTACACTCTCTCCACTTAAATTAGGATTAAATATTATGGAAGGTTACACACACATTCACAATTTTAATAAATAAGTTTAGTAATATTCAAATCAGTGATATTGAGTGGGTGACCAGCTGCTTTCCTAGATAGACTACAAGTAGCCTGTGACAAGGATGAACACAACACTTTAAAGATTGTATAACTAGACTACAAAGAATGTTACTTATAATTATATTATCATTACTTACATGATGGCCGTTAAGCTGATCACAGTTATCCAAGTCTAATAATTCTGCTGGCCTCACAACGGCTTCAGTCTGAAACTGTGCTACATCTGGGAGCTCTATGTCATCCATAGGAAGTGGTTTACGTGGTGACTCCGCAAGCAGCACATCCGCACCTGCCACGCTGCCCGGTATGAACACAGGCGCGTCAGGGTTTAGCGGAGAACTGTTCATGTCAACTGAGCTGTTTTCCCAAGCCGACTGAAATGATATAACAACAAGAATTAATTAAGCAATATAATCAGTAATCTGAGAGTGGATAGAATAGTCCTTTTATGATTTGATAAGGGTTTATTTCAACTTATTACCTGCAATAATTAGTGCATGAAATGTGCACTGAGTATTGATGTTAACCTTCACTGAAACACACACCTTTGTGGTTTTTATATCTGCACCTAGTCATTAGTAATCTATCATGAAAACTGAGTCATGTTGTTAACGATTATTACGTAAATGTATCCTGTATACATTCACACAGTACCTACATATAGGGTTGCCAACCATACTGTTTAAAACAGTATTATACTGTTTTACACCCAATTATACTGTTTACTGTTCAACAAACAAACAGTATCCAAAATACTGTTTTCAGCATCAAAATGCATAACACTACAAAAATGTGTAGCAATTGATACAATTTTAATTAATTGGGCACCAATTTGCAATTATTTTATAAGTTTAGGTGTTGATTGTCCCATGATAATCCAAAATTTATTAAATGATAAATCATAATATAGAAATTAATACAGTTCACAGCTATCTTCTATTTGCCAGCCATATATTAAATCTTTTAATTTATCCACCGGTGGCACACACCAATGACTTTTCGATGCTTTTCGAAGTTATGTGTGTATTTATCGCAAGTTTATAAGAGCACGGTTAATGGCAATAGGCTCGCCAGCTATTACATTGGGACCTAAACATAAACGGCGAAATGTGGGTGCTAGCACCTCTGCCTACCCCTTCGGGGATATAGGCGTGAGTTTATGTTATGTTATGTTTAATTTATCCATAAAAAAATTGATGGGAACCATATTACCATTTTAGATGTTTACGAAACCATGCTTTCTTTTAAGACAGACAGACCTAAGGGGGCAAAATAGGTGACGAACCGTTGTATGTAAAACCGTATTTTATGAAACGGATTTTTATGATCTTTGTTTTGATTCAGGGAGCCAGAATAGGATGACAGAATCAAGGGAGTTAAGATTGGATAACAGGATCTAGGGAAATCCTCAAAATGATGGCAAAACACTGTTTCTGCTGTTTTAACATAATTTAATTTCAGTATTTGCATTTAAAAATTATCTGCTCGTGATTTTAAGCTGCTGATGATAGGAACCTAAGCAAAGGAAGGACGATGGATCGATTATAACTCACTAAAAAGAGAAAAATAAATTAAAAGCTTCTCGGGCTAGGCACCGCAGTTATTTTTTGCTTTTTAGTGCCTCTTTTTCGTTTCTTGAAGTCGGTTAAACTTTTTTGTTAAAATTAATTTATGTAATTGTAAAATACTGTTCTATTTTCCAGAATACTGTTCAATTTTCTTCTCAGACCTAAATATACTTTTTTTCTCGAAAAAAGAGTTGGCAACCCTACCTACATACCCAGTCCATTTTACAGGCCTGTTTTATCGTACACGTTTTTTTATTCGGCGATGGCGGTTGTAGGTGATCCACCGCCGCCGAATAAATAACTATCAGAGCTCAAACATATGACAGTATTCCAGATTCAGCTAATTTATTGATCCAATATAATATATTCAGGTCCGTTTCATACATCTCAAAAAGGTTCTGTAAACAACTGCCCACAGTGGACCCAAGTAGCAGTGAATTGTTAAAATGATTTAAATACCAACTTTCTGTGTGAATGAATTGGAAGTTAGTAAATTACTTGTTTAGTAGTCTTGCTTATAAGACTTGAAAGTCTTACGAGAGAAGTATTGCCTAAGTAACAAGAAATAAAATGTAAACAACTCACATTATCCTGGCAGGGTGTTTCGGAGCGCGGCGGCTCGTCAGGCTCTTCGCTAGGATTGAGCTCCTCGCGTTCGCCCTCGCCTTTGTAATAGTTCCACTCGTCTTCGGAGTCCTCGCCACTCTCAGCTACATTATCCACTAGAGCACCGTCGACGTGGCCCTCCTCCACTGCACGTATCACAAAACAAACACTATTTTAATACAACACGTTATGAGTTGTTCCCTGAACACCTGGCACGCACGCAACATTCACCCCTCTTCTCGCAATCCATGATATCAACAGGTGACACACCCTTGTCGGAAAGGAAACTCGTTCGTTCTATTACAAACAAAACACTAACTTTAGAGATAGACGCAATAAATTACGAACGCCGGTGATGTTTACGGACGGTGTGTTAACGATATTTTACCGGTCGCGATTTTCAAACTCGCGAAAGATTCGCGGACGCCATTTCGAGATCGGCCAGTGAAGACACGCCCGATATCGAACTTGAAGAGTGTCAGCATGGCGAGAACTCAGAAGGAGTTAACCTCCGGGAGTCCTGCGCTCACCAACATTAGAGGGATGCGCCATCGTCCGAACTGTTCTATTTCCAGAACACCGCTCCGCATGAATCAACACAGAAATAACCTTTCACAAACCGTTCGGTATGTGAAAATAATCAACAAGATTCGCTAAAGAGCACATACCGTGAACGGTAATTTCACTTCACAGATTATTATCTTCTCAGGCTACGTTATATTCCACAGTAATAATAAAGAGACAAAGCCCGAACGAATACAATAGCAGCGATTTTTCGGCGAGTAGCACAGATCCGTCGGACGTTCAATGAGCGACTGCGAGAGACGAGAAGGCCGAGGCGAGTGAGCGGGACGGCAGCGGCAATGAGGGCGCAGGGGGACTGACAGAGAGGCACGGACACCCGTTTGCACCCAGATAGGGATGCCGTAATTTTTTTAAATAATTATATTTTAGTAAATAAATTATGATTATTTACTTTAATATACCTTAGAAAATATTTCTAACTATAATCGTTATTTAGATTCCGTATTGATATTGAAGTTATTGAACCCCTAATTTTTTTTGATCATTAACAAAATATGTATCTATTTACATAAAAAATATGAGAATGATAACTGATAAGTGATAATGATAACATGTAGGTAGGTACAATAAATACCTACTTACACTTGCATTAATATCTATTCAATATATTTAATTAAAACTATTAGAAAATGTCAACACTCAGCTAAATAATTTATTTAATCGGGCAAGAAATTGAAAAAATGGCAATATCAATAAGTAAGTAGGTATCAATACCTAAGAATTAGATATCTACTAAAAATTTAAACAGAACATAATACAAGCTATTAATTTATTTATTACAATTTGCAGTTTTTTTATATTTTTTTTATTTATAGATTTATCAAGAGACTCCCATCAGTGGTCGCGGAACCACTTGAACTTCCAAATTCACAATAATTAATCTCAGATAGAATCGTACGATCATCTACACACAAAGCCTATAGAAATGTTCGGATAGTAAGCTGCAATGCTCACGGACGCGTGATATAGGTGAATGTTACATTACAATCGATAAAGCGTGACACACAAGATTCTTACTTTTTCTTTTGCTCTTATTGGAATAATGTGGTACATGAAGACAAAATTATGTTTGAAATCAAATTTATAGTCACTCTTCACCTACTGACATTATATTCTTACAGAAAGTGGGGTTACCGTAACTGAAAATAACATTGTTTTTATTACCACAAAATAAATAGCCTAAACTTTCTCGTTCAATAATATTTTTTGTACTTTATGGCCTTGACTATACCACGACTGACGGGTTAGCATAAACCCTTATCAGCTGTACAAATAAGTTATGCTAACAGTCATTCTAACAGCTGTTTGAGTGTGAGTTGTCTGATCCACTGAAATGTGTGAATTTGAAATTACCAGGATTTTTGTAGACACGTCGACACAATTAAAATGTGCAGCAAGATGTAGTTATTCCTATAGAAGATATAAATTTTTGTTGGAGACAACTGGTTAGCCTCTGCTAATAATACCTAATTAAATTAACGTACTTAGGAGTTCGCTATCCCGAATATTCCTTTGACAATAGGAGGAACCTCCTAAATAGATTCACATTACTTACTACATAGTAGTTAATACACATGAAGGAACCTCACTGTTCATAAGGAAATAAGCATACCTTAGACCTCATTATGATATGAGATCAAGCCTAGTAGAAATTGTAAATATCGATACAAATTCAATAGCCACAAAACTTCTACGAGTGATTGAAATCAGCCTTAATTATTGCCTTCTAAAAGCCTGCTTCAAAAATGAGCATAATACAATTTGTAACTCACCAGCGTGCGCAGGCGGTGTAGGAGGTTGTGGCTCTGGATTTCGTGATTCGGCATCAAGATCATCTGCATCGACTGCAGTCTCGGGGCCGAGGTCCTCACTATCAGAATCAGAGTTGTCGACACCGTTATCGCCAACTTCAGCATCGGCTTCGGCCTCTGCGCATTCACTGCTGTCAGCGTTAGCGACGGCTGCAGCTGCATCAACCTGCAGCTTGCAAGCCTCCGTCTCGATAGTGAACGGCGGAGCGTTCAACATCGCGTTGTCCAGCCTACAATTTAATAGAATGTTCTGTAGATTCCAAATGTTTCGGTACTATTTTAATTTGCCTGTGCTTTAGGCATCTTAGGTAATGATTTTAGGTTAATCAAGGTAAATTAATCAAAATTTTATAAATCTGAGGGCCAACTCTTCCCATTTACTATACCATATACTATATATCAGAATAAATTGTATACCTTCATGGATGTAGCTAATGACCAGCATGCATTGCAGAGTCAATTTTTTTTTTGTATGGCCATTCGGAAACCATCTCGAGGTTGTGTACCAAGATGTGTAAAGGATGTGTATTTAAGTTTCATCATTTATTAATGAATTATATGAATATATATCATATACACATAACATAGCATATTGTATACCCATAGCTTATAACGATATTCCGACCGTCTCGTGCCATACAGAGACGTGTAAATGAGAGTAATATATTCAATGAAAGTGATAAACTTTCATTTTCTAGGGCTCGTGTCAAAAGATATGAACATTCAAGGCCGTTTAGAGCAAGATGTCACATTTTTCGTTAGACTACATTTTTACGTGTGCCATATGCATGGTAGAATTTAAATGAAACCGGTTGGCGGTCGAATTAGTTCGAAACTAGTATTTTTCTAGCAGTCGTCGTTTGTCATTATAAATTAGGGTTTGATTATTATAGATGACGTCACAACATGTGTGAAGATGACGTAATTTTAAACTAAAGGATGTATTCACAAGAGATATATTCCTCACATTAACACTATTAGAAACCAAAGCACGCAGCTGATTATCCAAACAAGCAACTTCCAATAATTTCCTAGCGTTTATATCTTTCGAGTGAAATGAAAAGCTTGCATCAGAAATATTTATGGAATATGTAGTGTAGACACATGAACACTTCGAAGCGCTTGTGTTCTATTATTACAGTAAAATATGACCGTGACGAATACTTTAGAGCTAGACCCAATGCTAGAAATTCCTACAAGAAATTTAGAAAATGCGGAATGTAAATCGGACTCTTTGGAAAAAGGGCAAAATATCTTAAAAAATATTAATATAGCAGAGTTACGTAAATTGTAAATCTTACCCAAGATCCATGGGCGGGCAGTTTTCTGCGGCAATGTCACGCGGGTCCTTCAGGAACACCACGATTACTGAGATATTGTCGGAGGAGCCCTGCCGCTTCGCCTGCACGATCAGACGCTTCGTAACCGCCTTCAAGTCATCTGTGCAACAAACATAATAAATCTTAACGATTTTACATAACGTGTCCGTACTAGTAAGACAACGGGCAATTAAAAACTTATTAGGCATCATTTCCACCAGAGAGAACACATTAAAGACCGCCAGTATTTCATAACGCTGTTATTATCCTTAAAATATCTATGTGTCATCTAGCACAAAGTTAAGTGTTGCAAGTCTATTATGTCTGCAATTTGTTGCGGCACAATGGTGAATAGTACTGACGGATATGGAGTAACGATGTTTATGTTTCGATTTGCCTCAGCTTTGGCTGTATGTGAGGATGTCCTTGTTCTGTCTCAAGCCTGTCCGGGCATGAGTGAGTCAGCGGCCGGCGTACCGCTATTGTGCTCCATAAATATAATGTACGTGATAGGCCTTCACTTAAATGAAAGCCGCCACTCCTTTTAATTTTACAATGAGACTTGAGCATGCTTTAGAAAAATTAGGCCGGCCTTCGTGCAACCGTATTTTATCGTGAAGCCTAATTTATGAAGTAACCAAATACCATTGTAACTTGTATGAAATTCTCTGGAGTGTCTAGTCCGCATGGGATTCACATAACTAGTTGATGTATAATTATATAACTTCCATTTATTTAAATAACAGTGGTTATTGAAGTTAATTATATTAGTTTAAACAAGGTTGTATTCGGCGACGGGTCGATCCGGCAACTTGTCTAGTGGGCACGCCCTGTTGGCTATTGCAGGGTGTGTCTAGCCGGTATTTAAAAACGCGTACCTACAGGCGTTTCGTGCAATGATGTGCTTCAAAACACCCGTTAGTACACTGTCTAAGCGCACGCCTTGACTTTGCTCGCTATTTCGGGGCGCGGTCGTAGCCGCCCTTGCTTTTTACCCTGTTTGGTCTGGCTCGCAGCCAACCGCGCCCTGTCTACTCTTATTTCCATCTTTGTCCATAGAAAATTGTTAATTTGATTTATAGTTTCAGAATAAATTCAGGCACACATAGTTTATTTTTTATAAAGGACGTTATCCAGATCACATTTGGCATGGAGTAAGGTAAATTATGAAATAATTTGTGAGTTGCGTTCATTTTATGAGGTTTCCCTTGTAGGTGTGTTGTAAACGGTATGTAATGTGCGACGTTCATTTAATCTCGAGCGGATGCTGTAATGTTTATTAGTGAGGGGATCACATTGTCGGTGGCGTAACTTGTGCCGGCCGTGGTGATCATGGCGGCGATTACCAACGGTGGCTAACGGTGAAGTGGATGGAATGCACGTCGTCGGCCATTGTTCCCTACACCAACACGCGGCAAAAACCGACCACGGCCTATTGACGCATACTTAGCCCGCAACTGTGAGCCACCTGCTGATGACATTATATCATGATGGAATGTCGATATTTATTATACAGTGCGTTATTTATTAACTGCTTCGAGTACAATGTAGCTAGAATCTACCTTATATTACATCTTTAAAGTAAATTTTATCATACAAATTCTTTTTAACTTCGGTATGATAATATTGTAATAGGTTCGTAGGATGTCGAGTAGAGCGAGCAGACGAAGCGTGGAATGCAGGGGTAGGGCGGATCAAGTGCAATTTTCCACCCAGGCTCTCTAGAACAGACGGCAGTCAGCAAAAGATTATTTCCGTGTGCATTAATTGTACAGCTAGCTATTAAGGGTTAAACGCGTGAAAGGTCGTCATTGAAATAATGTTGTTTTATTACCAACAATAAGTATTATTTTTATACAAATTGTAACATAATTTTATACGTAAGCGTTATTATTAAGTAGACACTGTCTGTTAAAACGTCGAAACAAGGCTCATTGTCATTAACTAAATTCCCTTGTGGATTGGTAGAGTAGGAGTACCTACATAATAAAAAATAACCTTAGTATTGAACAACCAGGTAGTTATGTTATTGTTTATGTTTATTTTTATTGTTCAACAAATTTGTAACGCATTAACATAGAATCATATACTTAATCAGCAAGCGCGGATGCAGTGGAGGGCAATGGGTGCAATTATCCCCACCTTCCTTCCTCGACTCGCTACTAAACTAAGTACTCTATTATAACTAACTAATTTCGAAATGTTTGAATTGTTATATGAAGATCTATACCAAGTTTGTTTTGTAACAGCCCGAATAACATTTATAAGGATGTAAACTTTTTTATTATACGAATATGGATACGACATATGTGCAAATACTGAAACCGCGAAGCATCCTGGTCCGTAGGAATAGAACCAAATTAAATTTAAACTTAAATTCCCTGATTTATAAAATCTGAAATTTTCTAACAAAATAATTATTAAAATAAATGTAGAAAATGCAACCACTTGTATAAGTCATTAAATAGTTTCATCCATTGCTTTAAAGTCAATGACTGTGTCATAAGTTATTAATAAATACGCACACACCTTCACACACACACACAACAACTTCACACACACACGCAACAATAGGCATAGTAGGTAACTTACTTGAACAGCTAAGCGGCAACATGCGATTCTACAGAGTGCTCAAAGTTGTTCAAATTCTATAAAATTAAAACTCTAGTTTCTGCCCTTAATACTGGACCAATTTTGTTCAAACTTTTCCTGCTTGAAGCTTAGGGGGTACCAAGTATATGGTTTCAATTATTGCCTATATGTCGTATCCATATTGTATGTATTTAATAGGTAGGTACATGCGTACCTGGATTAAATCCCTATTGGTAACACGCAGTCTAGATATTATAAATGTGTCAGGTAGGCTCTCTTTCTATTAATTGTAATTTTGACTCAATTGTGAAAAATTTCAGTGTAACTGTAACATCAACCTTACAGGATTTTTTTGTACGTAGGTACTCAGACTCATGTGTTGCCTTTTACGATAGAAAAGTTATGGCCATATTTTTGACAAACGCCAAACGTAATCTGCCCTGTAAGGAAAGTAGGTAGGTATAGTCTTTTATGTAGGTACATCATAGCTGATATCAAAAAAACCAGTAGCATCTTTTAATATTACAAAGTCTTTGTAGTGTAAACCCCTCTTTAAAACCTTCCGCCTTTAGAAGCATACGCTTCGTATTTTAATACGCTGGCAACAAACACAAAGCAAGTGCAGAGCCTCCGCCCTACGTCTCCGTGGTAGAGCCAGGGAGGCAGCTTCAATAAAACACAATCTATTTTCAAATTTCAATCTCCTATAGCTTTGTGACGCAATACATTAAAAAATCTTTATAACAAAAACTACAAATCTTTTCATGCTTGTCCGCTGATAAGCGAACATAATGACTTTGGTTTTTTATTCGAAAGCAATATAAGTTAACAATGCACACGTCAGTTTCCAGCTAAACACAACAACAAAAACTCCTTGATAATCATTGATATGAGATATTTCAAGTGGCTTATAAAGTTATAACTAATTATTCATTATACTTGGAAATTAGTTAGTCGGATATGAAATGGCCGAAATTGTTGTTATAGGACACCTATGGATTATTATGTCACGTTCTTATTGCGATTTCAAGAGATTAAGAGAAAAGGATTAGGCAATATTAAATTTCAAAAATATCACTTTTCTCTTAAATATATGAAGACTGATAGAAAAATGAAGGAGATTCATAGAAAAATGAAGTTATACGCTTAAGTTATACGTAGATGAGATCGACGTCTAAGAACGGGCAAGTGAGCTTTTAAGAAATTAATAGCACCTACGTTTTGATACTGACTGTACACAACACTAATTACGAATGATTAAAAAGTTGTTGTGGAGACAAAGACTGCATTTCATTTTAAATGGCATGTGAATGAAATAGTTAAATCTCAAGCAATTTTGTATAGTCTGCCTCTCGAAACTTCTAAGACAAATTCCTTATTACTTGTGCGTGTTGAATGTTAACTGTTGAATATCATTTGGAATTTTACTTTATGATTGAATCGTGTTTTACATAAAGTGCTATTGTGAAGAGTATGTGCAACGGCATTGTGCAAATCAGAATAGAACTTTGACGACCACCACCTTTGAGATCTAACTGTACCTACATTAACATGGAGATTGTGATACACAATTACATCACAACTATTTATAAAATGCGAACCACTTCAGATATTGCCTGCGAAAGATATTAACAGCTGCGTAACTCATAACGCGCATATATTCCAATATGCAGCGTTTGGATCCACTCTGGCGCTGAAGTGTTAATTAAACGTATACGTAAATAAGCTCGGCGTGCGTAAAAGCTTCCGAGGGGAGGCTGTTATTTACACAAGCATTACTGAAGGAAAACAAACTTGACAGGTCTACTTAGAGACGAGACGAACGATTTGGACTACATATAGCCTAATCGGCTCCGCGAGACACGTCTGACGCGACACATGACAAACATCACACGTCCATTGTCGAAATCACTAAAAGCTTAGATATTTCTTATAATAGTCAACTACTTTTGTTCTTTGCACAAACTAGATTCGATCTATGTAGTTTTATTCTTCCAAGAGATTTTAGTAAAACCGAATATGCACTCACTTAATAGCTTTTTAATTATGATTGTGATAGTAAACTCAGATAAGTAGAGTTATCGTATTAACTGCACATACAGCAAGGTATATCTATAGAAATTAATCGCCATAAAGCGCTTGACCTTCATGGCAAATCTGCTTACCTCATCCCTATCTTTTTTAATCTAATCTATGCATGCGAAAATATATTTTTCAAACACTTATAAAATTGATCCTTCATCAATTTCATTAATAGCAACCTATACCTAGTTGGAACAGGAGTTGATTACCTGAGTTTTCCATTGCCTTTCAATTATATTATCGGTAGGATTCAAACTAACTTTGACAGATATAAAACTAATGAATACCCATACAGTAATCTACATCAGAAGGGCATTTGAAATCCATTTGTAGGTATAATGATATGCAACGTAGAGCAAACTATATTGCTAATCAATGAATTAATCGCGATTAAAGAAACCTCTCTAATAGCATAGTTAGTGGGCACAGCGAAGCGTAATGAAATTGAGTGGGAACTTTCGTGCACGCTCTACGTTCATCAGTGCTGGCCGGTAATTGGTTTGCAAGCGAACATGCTTCGGAAAGAGTTCATCCTTCGTTCGGACGAGGCAGGGGGACCGGGGATATCACTAATTAACGCTCGCAGTGCCCGATCCCATTGCTCTCGTAATTGGCTGTCTGGATGTCCATGTCGCACTACCATCGCGTTACCTTTCTTGCACTGTGTTGCAATACTTGAAGAATTTTGGTTAAGTGTATAGAATTTTATTATTACTTTAAAAGAATAAACACAATTAGGTAGGTAGGCAGGTACAATACGTATTCAGAATATATTTCTATCTGTGAATCCTATAATACGTTGTCCTATGTGCCCATTGTCAAGTTACTTCAACTTCTCTTCCTTGTATACTAATCCCAGTATTGATTTAATATCGAATAGGGTTTCGGAATGTATAAGAAATATTGCATCACTTTTTTATTATTATCATACATAAATAGAGTTATGAATCATAAGTTTTGTGTTTAAAATTTGTAAGGCGTAATGTAACTAATAGAGGGAAGGGATTTTCACGATACTCTTCCTTGTATACTAAACCCAGTATTTATTTAATATCGAATATAGTTTCGGAATTTAGAATATTGCATCACTTCTTTATTACTATCAGACATAAATAGAGTTATGAATCATAAGTTTTGTGTTTATTCGTAAGGCGTAATTTAACTTACAGAAGGAAAGGGATATTCACGATACTAAAAGACTTAAACGCGTAAAAAACCTCGGCAAATGCTTTACTAGACAATCAGCGATTCATCTAGCATGCCTTGAAAACCTACATACCTACCTACATACATAAATACATACAATCACGCTCTTATCCCCGGAGGGTTAGGCAGAGGCGAATTAACATCCACATTTCACCAATCATTGTATTAGGTCCCACGTAATAGGGGGTGAGCCTTTTGCCGTTTTCCGGGCACTATTGTTGGCTCGAGCCATGTAGTGGCTGAGTCGTAGCTGTATATATCTGTCTGATGTTAAACAGCCCATCACTTAGTCGCTTTGTACGACACCACATGGGAGGAGATGGGGTGGCCCAAATTCTACTCTGCCGAGAAAAGCTTACATGAAAATGATCTCTTCGCGATTCTACTAATTGTTGGTCATCCTATTCTAACTAAAGAGAATGATGTTACCAATTTAAGCCTACTTGACAGGCTTTAAGCAATAAACACTTGGAGAAGTGCGAAATAACATCTGCAACAGCTCAAATGCATCCTGCTACTGCACACGTGACGTAATTTTATTGACCAATCATACAGAGGAAATATGGATTAGCGGGTTCATACAACACAAAGCGACCTATATTTTAAACAGGATAGCGTAAAGTACATTTACTGAAAGTTGAGAATTGTGTCATCTAGTAATGAATACTATGTTCCGGGAAGCGATGCGAGTTGACAGAAACAGGTGCGCCAGAGTAACGCAAACATGGTATGGAAAAGTGAAAGTTCAAATGCTTATTCCATTAAAAATTAACCTATTCCGGAAAAAAGCACGCTAGTTATAGAATGGTTCGTTTCGTATAAACGGAATGTGGTTAAATGAAAAGAAAACATTCACTAGCAGAATCACTTTTAAAATCGATCAAGATAAAGAAGTTAGAATAAGAGACTGTAACAACTGGACACGGCCAAAGGCATCACTGCAATAGGCACCTCCGAAGATAACAGTTGTGTATGATCCAACTCAACTGTAGAACAAGTTATGCTATATATTCACTAACTTATTGCACAGTTTTGCATTTAGCGCAGGCGAGGTCCGGGACGACAAATCACGCCTGCATATTCCATTTGTATTCAAAATGACTGATCCCACGCATCGAGTACCACTTGTCGCACTCGATAATTCCATACAATTCTATTATGCCAGCGCATTTTAATTAGATTCTGTATGGCAGGAGTTTTCATAAAAATAATCTATTATTACGTTCTTTATAGTTAGTCGTAATCATACCATACCGGGAACCGATGATAAACGAGCGATATGCGAAAATTTATATGTAGATACAATAAATAGGTAACAACATTCATAATGCATATCAAGGTCCAATGCGTTATACCTTGTTATCCGGACTTACAATAAGATAAAATATTCAAACAAAAACAAAAAAAATCTGTTGTTTCGTATTTAATATTTTACTATAACCCTAGGCAATTTCTAGGTTTGCCCCTTAATTGAGCTAAATCGGTTGTACTAAAGCCATGCCATGCCTTCCGTGATGGTAACAATCAAAACTTAGAGGAGAAGACATTACCGTGCACTGTGTACCGAATTACCTAATTGATTTTTGCCTAGCCTAAATTCTTTTGTAGTTTCTTAATTAAAAAGCTTTCAAAAGTTAGGCAACAGACAGCTTTCTCTCGTTTTTGACAACAGACTATTAATACCTAAGCTCAAGATAGATTGTTCTGTCATGTTATAGGTTGTCTATTGCCCGTGGTCCTATCGAAAGTTTTACTGCCCCCCTAGACAAGTAGCAATTAGCTGGCCGGAATGGTAGAATAGCATGATGAATGTATGGGATAGACACGTATTTGGAGGTTTATGATAGTCGTAATCCCGTATATTGATCAATCTATTATTTTACAAACATATTGCAACTTGGCAATCTTGGCAATCTCATGGCAACCTTTTTTAACATGGGTAAATCAGATTGCCATTAGATCGACCAGGCCCTACATGTTGCATTAACGGCCATTAAAAATTAAATCACCCACCAGCAGTTCTATCGATAGTGCTAAGATTTACTCTATCATATTTTATTTTTTATTATCTTCTTTGGCTACTCAGATTATTGATGATTAGAGACTCAGTGTAGAGTCTTCCTCGCTAAAGAGACAATCGAGTATCGACATGATCAGTATGGCAGAAGACAATCGTGTGATGTCAATTACAACATTATTAAAAAACGTAGAAATTGATGAGTTAAGTAAAAAATGAGTATTGGATGAATATGGCTGCAAAAAGTATCGGTGCTACGATAATTTTAAATAAATAAACGGCCGGCCGGCAAGTAACAGCCGTTATGAATTTTATGATAAATAGGAGTTTGCATTTATCTGATAACACCGCCTTCGCATCTTCAACTTTATTCCCATTACAGGTTAATAACCAGATAAAATAATAGTAGCTCTACTTCGTTCACGTTCTGCCTCTCGCCAAGTGTCAATGCACTCAGTACGAACACACTCGGGCATTTTGTACACTGAATATTGAAACTATTTAACATTAACCTGTAGTAGACGTTGCAAAATTTTAATCTATTTTCTTCCTTAAATTATGTGAATACCTACTTGTGAACAGAAATCATCACTTTACGTCAATACTCCTCTGTTGCATTTAAAGGATTTAGATTACTTTAGTCAATACATCCTGTATGCCATTACAATTATCTGATACGTCTACGAAATTTACTGCAGAGACGATGGAATAATTTGTATAATAGACTTGGGAATAAAAAAGTCAATCTCATAATCTCATAAGCGTCTGACGACGTTTAGTTGAAAAAAAAAGTATCTTAGGATGTACCCAGTGCTGTCGACTGGTCAGAATAATTTCCCAACCGAGATCGATAATAATATAAATAAGCCGAACGTCATCAATGAATAGTAAATTTTCCAATTGCTTAAAAATGCCAATGACGAAATAAGACTAAATCTAGGAACAGTTGTTAGGAAGCGTAGTCGGCTAATATTCGCATTTAATATCTAATTAGTGTTTAATCTTTAACAATAATTCTCTAGTGAAAAACTTTAAATAACGGAAAAAGTCACAAATTCACAGGCTGAGAGGAGGTCAATCTCTCTCTATTGTGATGTCATAGAATGTGTAATTATAATATTATTAAAATTCCACAAGATTGTTTGTACATGTGCGTCGAAGTGACGTGTGTGAGCAGATTCCGAGGGCAATGGTTAGTTACGACCGCGAACATAATTTATTTGGACTTCTTGCCACCGAGGTCATCTCTGTTTATCATGCATGATTCATTCATGTGAACGATAAACTCTTCTCACAGCTGTTTGCATGTTCAAGCTCGTTCTGATATGAGCTATTAACGCAACAATTTAACCAAAGTTTTTTAGAGTGAGGGCAATTTTCTTTTTCGATCGAATAAAAAAATATCTATAGATTTTTTTAGGAATGTAGATAATAGCATAACCGTGTGATTGACCGTTTTGATAAAGTAAATGCAGTTCGATAAACGTATAGAGCGGTCAGTCCGGTAGGCGCTAATGCAAAATTCTTGTAGCGAGGCAAATATTTGTGGGGGCGGAACGCACCGGGGCGATGAGGTTGAGGTTGGGTACAATCAGGGTTGACATTTAATAAAGGTTTCTACTATTTTCGTCGCGACAACGGATTTCACTCTTAAATAAATCATCAGATTTTCCGAAATTAATGACTGTTTAAATAGAATTGCTGCTAGTAGTCTAATGGATTATTTTATTTATAGAGGCAGACTAACAGCTTCATTATGTAATTAAGAGTCAAACACAGGCTTCCTATTTAAATATATTAGGATAAATTACCCTAACGTATAGGTATTTACACCCTTCTTTATAAAAACTTTTGAAAAACCGTTTTATTAAAGTTTATTCTATAATATTACAGTTCTAACTGGACGACGGCAGTTTCAGAACAAAAAAAAGCACTGTTATTATTTTTATGAAAAAGGTGTTTAATTACTACACCGCAAGTATAAAAATCAACGACAGCATGCAAGCCTTAATCATATGAGTCATATATCACATTGTTATTAAAAAAATCATAAACTCACTCAAGTTTACCTAGTCATTGCGGGTGTGCAGTGTAGAATCATATGAAAATTCCCAGCATAACTTACTGATATTTGACAGATAACTCCTCGTATAAGTACAATAAAACTAACGAAAACACAGAGTTCAATCAATCCATAGATAGAGATGCAGATATGCAATGAGGACAGCCCTATCTGTAATTGCATTGCCAATATCGGCAACATGCGCCGTGCGGACGGCGCATTGCGCGTCTCTTCATCTGCTCTGCCTAACTTGCAACGCAATCATTGCAATTTCCGTTTCGTATATACGGCACAGCTATTGAATTATCTTCGCCAAATTGCAGGCTACTCCCCTGATTACAGTTAAAGATGCTATAAAGATAAAAATAAACGCAAATTTGTGAGGAAGTGACCGTGTATACAAAACTTAGGGCGTTCATCGTTCAAGTGTTCAACTAACGAACTCTCTGTTTATGTTTTGTAAATTAATGGTGAGAATAACAGATTAAGTAAACAAAAATAGTTTAGAATTCCGTACTCAGACTAAATTTCTAGTCTGAGATTGCGTACTATTTTGCGTGCTTAAAAGTCTGTTTGTTCTTTATCTTTTGCACGAACGGATCGCAATGAAACATAACAACGAAGCTACCTGGGTATTAGAGAATGACTTCTTTTCATCCACGTTTGTCCGCGTCCACGATAATACGTGAGCTATTAATGAGTGCGATAAGCTGATAACAAACAACAATACGATATATTTTCAGGAATTCTCGATGATGCAAAAGAAAACACCAATAAGCCAAACAAGCCACTACAAATAGCGTCCACCACATCGTTGACTGTTGTAGAACTGTTGTAGTTTCATGAAGTACCGAGCCGACCTTCTGTTATTAAGTAGTAGGTCTGTACATTGTGGTACAGTATTTATTATTAATTGATACTTGATTTAGTATGCATTCATAACATGATTGGGCAAAACCCGAGTCGATGTCGCCTACTGACGCATTAGTACGCAAATTGAACTGTAGCGCGGCGCGAAACAACAGCTGTGCAAATAACCAAACTTTATAGGTACTCTATGCTAAAATGTTTAGGCTGAGAATTGTTTACATCTAAAGTGGCACTCATTAACAAAATTGGCTCAATTCTTATACGTATTTAATTAATTTTAGCGGTAGATTATCTGGCGATTTGAAGCTGTAATTCCTGCAACCTTGCAAGACTCGGATCGTCGGTTAGTGACCTGTTCGGTTAAAAATATACTCGCGTTTCCCTCCCACGCCGGGTCAAGGGTATTATAATATCTTATGCTGCATGTTTCTTAGGTACTACTTAGTTCTTACCCAGTCCCAACGACCACTATGATACCGACACATCCTCCAAATTACAGGAACAAACCGCTAAAACACTTAAGTACTTTAGTATTATCAACCAAACATCTCATAAAACTGCTGTTTTGGTTGATGTTGTCGTTTTACGATCAGTCAAATAAACTAGACAAGAAAATGTCTCATCATTTCCTAGTTGCTTTAAGAATGAAAGCACTTAGTATGCACCATTAGCTCACCATCCGGCAGGTGCTCCGTGTTGAATTATTAATGGAATCGCTTCATTCTTAATCAATAATCTGAGATACACTATTGCTGAATTAATACAGAGTTAGTAAATCTTCTGAAGTGAAGAAAGTTACTTGGATAATGAATGATAAGTTAAATACAAGTAATTACACATAAACTTAATTCTTGTTCAGGATTTAAAATGTTAAGATCTACTCACGAACGGTGGAAAGTAATCATTTCGTGAATCTATGAGACTCTTCATCACGACACAAATCGTGAGAGAAAGACCCGAGCCATTCGATAAACAAACAACAACGATGCGTGTTTGGTGAATGAAAGTAAATCAGTTCGATAGTAGTGTTAATGATTTTCAAAACAATGGCTTGTTTTTGGACTGTAGCCAGTTCCAAAGTTTCACAATTTGAAGAGTGTAGAAATTTTAGTATCGCTTACAATGACAGTAAAGCGGTGCTTTCTCGAAGATCGTCGGAGGATCGGTGGGCGCCCGCCTGCGCCTTCTTTACATACAATCATACAATGCAAGCGCCTCTCGGCCTAGCATGGCGCACAATGCCCTATGGCGACCCACATCGCGATTGTGTGATTCACCGACGCGGCGCCGCCGGCGACGCATACGGGCTTGTTTACACTCAATGAGATTAATAACATTCACAAAAGTCATTACTTCAAGAGAGACTTGATGCATAGTGAAAGCCATTGCGAAATCTGCACAAATTCACATCCAATCGAATGACGTGCAGAACCGCAACGAAACCATGAGTCATCGCTGAATGTTTTCAGAAGTTAAATCAACTAAACTTGGGTAAACCTGGACTGACGAAAAGGTATTAAAGCCTCGAGTAAAATATTCACCCTGATTTGATGGAAAGATAGCGCACCACTATTTCACCCCTAATAAAATAATTAATAGGCACACGACTGTCTAATACATCAATAATATAATATTGGCGCAGGCAGACAGAGTTACTTAAGTTACTTTTAAGTTTTGTTTGCAAATAACCCACGTCAGATAGGCGAAGAAAGTGTTAAATTAATTATGCATAGACCACTAAAACGCTCACACAAACTACAACACCATAATTAATGTTAATTTGACGTTTTTATAAACGTCATCATACTCATCTGTAATAAAATAATGGTTTACATATGGAACGTATATTTATAGTATCAGCATGATTCATCGTAATATACATACAATACAATCACCAGCTCTTCGATTCTGTCCACACACATGAAGCAAAATAAACGACTTCATCTAAATCAACGTCTCAATCTTGAGCACATACATCTATCTATAGTAAGTAGCTACTTTACGGCCCACTGAAGCATGCTTGTACACTAAATGAGCCACAACGAAATGTGGTATCCCCAACCACATACTCCACACAAAGGCAGTGTACTGTGTAAGTGTTCACGAAACAATTTTGCCTATCTACAGCAATACATATTAGCTTCTCAACTGATGATTCATAACTAGTTCGCTATAATCGCTATACTTACAAAAAACCAGTTTCGATAACAATAAGTATCGTTGCGGGCAATTAACGCTACTATCCAATTTAAAAATATCCGCACCCAATTGATTACATGTTGGTGGTTTAACAAAAAATAAAATGTTAACCTGTCTACATTTATACTACTTAGGTACGATGTGAGTGCGGTTACCGGTGCCCACAATTATTATTCGCAGCACTACCTACTTCTGACGTCTCTCGCGCGTTGGTTACTTTATTTACTTCCCCAGTAGCAATAACAACTTCAGCTTCGTTGTTTTTATATTGAACGACTTTACTACGTTTAGTTTAAACTTAAACTGCTATATGACTGCTGAAACCACAAAAACCAGCTCTTTTTTCATATAACACGTACGAGTACGTAATAATTTATTAACACAGTAAGCCTTTATACGAAGGTTGCGCCGAGACGCACTGCCAAGTACGCAATACGCAAGGAATAAAATATTTCAGATCAACTAGAATTGAAGCATATATGTATATGCACAGATATATGTGCCCATAAAGAGTTTGTGATTTAAATGGTAAATTGTAAGGGAAGGAAACTCCATACCGGTCAAGGCGTCACACCACCATCCTGTTTGAATGACACGTATTAATGCTAATTTTCAATACTAAATTGTATGCAGTCACGGTTAAGTGAATAATAACCATTGAAGTAATTGTAAACAAAACTTTTTAACACATCACGGTACATTTATTACCCCATAAGAAAGTTAATATTCATAAAAAATAGCAATAATAGCAATTATAATGGTGAATTAAGTCGGGATAAAGACTGCACTAGGTAGATGAAAAACTGCATTCACATACCGTGACTGAAACCATCTAGATCTAGAAGCTAAAGTAAGGAATATACGTAAAGAACGATAAGGACATAACATCGAAGAAAATCAATGGCAAGCTAACATCGGCCCCTCGATACAAGTGGTTATACGTTTGTAATTCTACAAACGATTGCCACTTGTCTAGAGGGGCTGATGTAGTAGAATACATTGAACGATGTATAGGATTGACATACGCTGACGACTGTCAAAACATCATAAACTTCAAAATGAGTGTCAATCCCATACATTCATCATTTAAAGGTCTCTGCATACGTAACGGGTTTTTTCACGGACGGGACAGGCCGTGAAGCAAAATGTATGCGGCCCATCCTGTCCCGTCCCGTACGTGGCCCCGTGACATATGCATTGCCGCATACATTTTGTATGAAACGATATTTCCAAAACTTCACGTCCCCGTCCCGTCCGTGAAAAAACCCGTTACGTATGCAGAGACCTTTATTCTACAATATGTCGGTCAACGAATTAATATTTGTTTAGGAGTACTGGTTGCTTCTTAGTTATATTTCATAACAATTCACTGGGTAAATCTATATCCATATGGATTATGGATAAATAATCGCAAAGATTCTCATATATTAAGGAATAGAAATTAGGGAGTACCAGGTACCAGGTTCACTGTAAACGTAGAACTTCAATTGTAGTATGTTTTAATGCTACAAAATTTTTGTTAAACAATTACCTCTCTACTCGTATATGCCTTTCTACATTGTTAAACAGTTAACAATCAGTGTTTTCTCTTTCTATGACAGGTAATTTCAAAATTAAACATGCGTGTACACGTCAGTAACTGCTATAAGATGTAAGTTGTTATAAAATTGTTTGTGCTGAAGTAAAGCTTTCAGCAATGATAAGGCCGTTAAAAATGATTATACATGCGACAATAGGAATTAGCTGCCAATTTATAAAAAAATGAGGAAGCTAAGTTGCTGATGCTTAATTTTTCTTAACTGTACTTAATTTTTGTTTAAAGCCGTAATAGCGTATAATGTTCATTTGTGCAAATGCTTTTTATGTATTGGTGAAGTGAAGGTGCGCTGTCATTGTTGAGATTTTTATTGTATCGACCTTTGGATGTCAGATGTGAATTAAGTAATTACAGTTAATAAAACTTCATGCAGATGTTTCTAACCTCTGTTTCACGACTTGGATTTCATTGGAAATCACTAGACTTGGACAAGTTATTACTTTATTTGCTGGCGATGTGTACTGATGAACACTTCAAGTACATCATAAACAAATGCGTAGCTACAATACGTCAGGGGGTAGAGAACGGAAAGAATTTTTGCAGGTGGTAGAATATGGAATAATTATTATTCTTTTAACTTGTGGGATAGTTTCGTGGATTAAGAACGAAAATCGTCGACGTATAGCAAACATCTACGCTCTACGTCAGTCTATAGAAAGATAAACGAATGATAGCGCAGCCGTAGACATAAACGAGACATTAATTGCGAACATTTAAAATTTTTGTATAACGTAACTAATGAATTGAGCTTACTATATGCGATAAGTCGGGCCATAATTATTATCGTTTCCGTCGCCTGTGGCCAATAACGTAATAACGGAATGTAACATAATAATGTTCTATGTCGACTCTTACAGCACAATGAGCCGTGAGAATTCCTGGAATGTTTTCATAACAACGATCGCACGATCCGATCCAGGCGAGAACTGATTAACTTTACATTTTATATTTATGGTACATTTCAAAGCATCAGACATTTTGCGTGATACACGAACATAATTGGTCTGTACTGCGTGCTTGAGGCCGAGGTCGAGCGAAATCGATTCAGATCCTTTACAATAAGGTCTAATTTGTGTTAAATTAAAATTATTTACGGAAGAAAACAATATTATGTGTTAATTGTGTGCTAATGCTTATAACGTTACGTTTCTATTTACATTCTCTTTGCTTAGGCTGGATTTCCGTTAATTGATCAATAAATTTCAGTGGAAAACTGCTTTAGCTAAACTGAGGTTTCACAGATGAAAATACAAGGGAAATTTGCTCCCAACTAGTAAGTGAATACTAGAAAGGTTATGATTTATAACCTCAGACCTGTAGATTCCTGAGGGAATGATCCCAATATTACTTACATGTCTCCATTGATGCGTATTATCAACAACATTATACGACCATGTTTGCAGTTTCGTGTGATAGGAGCTTGCATCAACCGGGCGTTTGTTCCTAACTAATGCACTGCTACGGAGAATTTTAACGGGAAAACGAAACAAACGACACCAGTTTATCGCTTATTTGGGTATTATACTTTTGGGCAGGCTGTATACCAACGCATACATAATACGTATTTTATGGCAATAAATATGTAGACACTATAAGTACACAATTGTTTTCCTCCTACTTGTTTGTGGTATTGTATGAATTACAGGAATTAAAATGACATAGGAATTAGTATCTAATATGGAATGTAGAAACCTACCTATTACGATTGATGTACCTACCCGGTGTAATAGAATAGGGCGTGTATGTGTCGTAGGAGACGACTAAGGCCCATGACAAAGTGGCCACTTGATGGCAACTAGCTCAAATTACTTGGGTTCGAAAATCATAGTTGGCGAACTGTTGATGTTTACTTTTTAATCGATTATTTGATTGCCAGATATTATACATATTATCAATTTCTGTAACATAATATGAAGTCATTGGGAATTGTATTATCCAACTAGTGGGCACTTGCAACGGCCTGGAAAGCCTGCTCGTCCAGTTTTAAAGTTAAAAATACACACCCGTATCAAGATTTACTTGGCAACCTAATCTAGTTCAAAACTTACTAACTGGAGCTTTTAAATTAAAGCTTATCTAGGTACACACGTAATTGGAACCAGTTTACACAGGAAACATGTAATGCAGAGTGCGCAGATACTTCAATATACTTAACTCAACTTGAGTTATTTATAGCTGAATATAATTTTGTTCTACCTGTAGCGAGGGGTTTAACAAAAACTAGGTTTCCACCACTCCAAAATAATGTAAAATGATGAATATAATCTAGTTATTTTGTTGATACAATTTAAGTTTGTGACAAGGGATAAAAACTAAAATATATGAAATGTAAATAAGTAGTTGTCTCAACACTCGTCGCGACGCAGTGGCAGGTGGCGTCGTGCAAGTGGCGCTAAATTACGATTTTATTATGATTACATACTTATTAGTTTTATTTAGGTTATTTAAGTGTGTTATAGTAACTAGTTGTAAACTATAATTTCACTTTTCTTTTTTTATAATAAGTTGCATGATAAGGTTTAATAAAATAGTATTGAAAGTCCAATAGAAATAGAAACAAAAGTGTAAGCCGACACGGGTCGTAAAGATTAAATTACAAAAGAAAGTTGGTCTCGTCACACCTCATACAGACAGAAATAATCTAGTTGCAAGATTCGATGCGTTCAATATTGAAAGTTAGTTGAAAATAAAATAGTATCGTAGTCTCCAGCAGCGAGGTGCATTGGTAGTGCACTGACAGAATTATCAAAGCGTCCGTGGTGTGGGGAGGCGGTTATTTCTGTACATTTCGCGAGAACTGTCGTTAACATCCAGATATTATGGCCGGCATAACTTGCAGAATATCGCCTAAGCCGCGGACGATGGCCAACGCCTGAGACGTTGCTAAGCGACACTGGAACGGACACTATCTTAAAATAAGCAAAGTGCGTATTCTGTAAATAAACTCACTTAATATTTACTTAGCGAAACAAAAAGCGTAACATTGTTGAAAATCAAAATGACATACACCAGACCTCAACACATCAAAGCAACGTTTTACGGTTTACTTTGAACGTTTCGAAATAGAAGTCATAAACTTTAGATGACAAGCTGAGGAGTTTTGCTCCTTTATCAAAAATGCAGACATCCTGCGATTTGTTAGAAATTCGACACGGTCATAGCCTTGCCAGTATTTCCACAATTTTCAAGTCCGATTAAATTAAATCTGGTAAATACGTGTGTACATTCCTCAATTCTTTAATGTAAATATTTGAGTTTTTATAAGACCACCGGTTATCGAACACAAAACGAGTTTAAAATTCTTTGCCAAAAGCAAAGGGTTGCATCACCAATCTTGTCTTTATCATCGCACAAATCAAGGACAAGTTACCGCAATTACAATAAACGTCGGACAGTACTAGTAGGGTGTTATGAAACCTGCATGCACTGTTCGCACAAAAACTTTCTGGCGAAAGCTGGACAACTGGTACTGTACAATCTGAGAAATCGTGTCCTTGTAGGGAATCGAGAAATACATTGCCTCTTGGGAACATTCGAACGAGAAAGTATTCAGTAAAATTGAAATACGACTGCATGTATGTAAGTAATATTTATTATCTTGGTATAATGTGTAAACGAGTAGGGCGACGCAAATGGAGCGTGTCTCGATGCTAGCTTCCACTTGCGTATAAAGATGTGGAATGCAAAAAGAACGCAAAATTACGGAAGAATGCGATGTTCAGCGTTCTGATGCCGACGTCTTCATGTGGAGACATAGTATACGTCAAGCTTATATTAGCTTCTATATTTGATACATATATTATGGAGATTGCAAATATCTATTTTACTTATAACTAGTTGTGCCCATGACTTCGTCCGTCTGGTCTTAGATATGGGTTTTAATATTATTGTGAGGAAGGAATCCTGTGTCTAAAATAAAAGCTGCCTACGGTAATCTGCTGAGGCATAGAGGAGATTAGCAGAACAAATACTCGTAGATAGATTTCTCTTTAGAACTGGAATTATTGACTTAACTGACAAATAAATACCTACAATAGTGAGTTATTTTTAACACACTTCCATTATTTATATGACTAACTAATAACTATGCTCATGCTCATTCGTTGGTCTAACCCACAATTCGTATTAACTGGAGGCAATATTAAACGCGTGGTGATGTCATGGTTTAATTAAAGGTATTTGCAAGTGACAAACGACACCCTCAGAAGATTCTTCTGGAAAGTATCCATACTTCCATACTAATATTATAAATGCGAAAGTAACTCTGTCTGTCTGTCTGTCTGTTACGCTTTCACGCCAAAACCACTGAACCGATATTGATGAAATTTGGTACAGTGATAAATTAGACCTTGGGAAAGGACATAGGCTATGTTTGATCGCGATAACCGACATCACGCGGGCGGAGCCGCGGGCAAAAGCTAGTATGATATAATTTATTCACTTTGAGTAGTGTAAAAGGGACTGGTAAGTACTGAATTTTAATATTCATTCACTTCAACCAATTTGAATAAAGTCGTCAGTATCATCACTGTGAATTATAATACACAAGTGCAAATTTCGAATATTTGATTATTATTTCACAGACCAAAAGAGATCTTGACTAATAAGGTAGAATTAGCGGTACCAAACCGTACCATACCTTCTACCCTTGACTCTCAACCGGAGTGGAGAATGTATTCACTATTCAATCATCTCTGAATTTCGACAATAACAGATCACAGTCGACAGCATAAAATGTTTTAAGCCTGAATAATTTCATAAAATTAATACTGAGCATATTTCAATTTCATGACGTGCTAAGAGATGTGCCTTAAACAGAAAAGTTATAATCGATTTACGAGTTACATGTAAATATATCTTGTGTTGACGGTGCTTTAAAAGTTTTACATCGCCCTATACATTCCTATTTATATTTCAACATAAATCTTCCTCCTACTTACAGGCGTGAAGTACACAATGATTCACGCAAACACGCGACTACATATCTGTTAATTCAATACAAATGAATGAGGCATTGTTCTCGCTAAAATATTGAGGATAATAACACTTGTAACTCTACCGAATCTTTATACCAACTTTTAGTGGTTTCAGTTGACTGATTGCGGATGTTAACGTAAAGACAGGTAAAGACAGGACCTACATACTAACAAGCAACCTGAAATACCCTCTTCTTCCTTCCGAAGTACTACCCTACTCCTCAGTGATGTCTTCTGTACCTAATTTAAAATGACAAATTCAAAGCAATAAAACCAGAATTCAAGTACCTAAGTATTTGGCAATTCAAGTAAACTTGGCATTTTATAGATGAACAGAGTCCTTAAAAAATGAGCTATCAGCGATATTACTAAAAATTATAATGGATTTTGTGCCTAGATTTGCTGTAATTTTATTTACATTGTCTAGCTTGATCAAGATTTTTCAGATATACCACAAATCACGCTTCTTACGTTTTCATTTACTTAAAGGACTAGGGTGTAGTAGGGTGTAGGTGTTATAGGGATCGCTGAAAATGAGTCAGCGAGGTTACGTGTTGGGTCAAGACGACGCCAACTGCGTGGGCGTGGAGCAACTTGTAAGAGAACCTGTTTGGGTCAGCCAACTCATGAGCTTCTATATAAATCGCAAAGCTTTTCTGCAATCGACTAAATATACACATAAATGCATATAGCGAAACCGGGAGATGGCCTTCGGCTATTTGTAGCACCCTAAGGATTAGTTTCAACTGCAAGTGTTATCACGTGCTGTCTTTCTTCTCGTCGAGGAGAAAAATATTTTCATATAGTAAGACAAGGATAGGTCTAAAATTCAATATTAACAAAGTGTTCGTCTCGCGACCTGTTGCCAAGTTAAATGCCGGGAACTATACGAACTTTTTCGTACCGTTTTATAGTCATCGTTTTAAAAGTACAGGCACTCTACGACACTGTGACGACACGCTACGAATGTTCAGATATCAACTCTACCTTCACCCCCTGCCTTATGTACGAATGTCCTTTTCCGTTGGTTCCTTAATGTTGGCGAGTGAATGGTAATACAGTATGTTATTAAAAGTGATCGCACTGTAGGATATAATTTCGAAACGAATCAATAGGTGAGTTGAGAAAAACGGAACTAAATCCTATACAACTTAGTTCTAATTTGAAGAAATTAATTTGAAAACGGACGACTAATATTCCTTAGAACACATCTTCTGTATCCTTTATAGTTCCATACTGTCTCAACTCGAAGTGGATTTGAGAATGGAGTCACTGGTTTTGAGATGGTTTTCACAGTTCATTAACTGTGATATATCGCAATAGTAAGAGCGCCTACCATTGTGATATATCACAGTTTAACCTAGAGTGCTTTATTATTCTTTGGGACAAATCATGGTTACATTTATCAGGATTCAGGAATGAATATTGTAACAGAAACAAAACAGTAAAATGAGGGTCAAACACACCTTGACAAATGGAAAGGCAGACATTCGTTTGGGGACACTCCTTGACTCAGATGCATTGTTTCTTATTGTATATAAATTCTATTGTTACATAAATTATAGCCATTAATTCTTTTCGTTAACGCTAAGTGATAAGGACATCAGACAATCAAACTGTAATCGTTAAATTGGGTACAAGTTACGGCTGTGGTCTATAAAACTGAATGAATAGAGAATCATCGGGCTGTCATACTTACCCAGAAAGATAGATTGGATAGATTATCACAGATTAATTACTGATCCAGATAGTGGTGAGGGTGATTGTTACTCGTCACTTGATGATAGTGATGCACTGATAGGTCTAATCCCTTGCAGTACTTATCATAGCGATCGATAACTACATAACTTCCACTTTATTTTGCATGGTTTCACAGAATACAATTCAAACAATAATTGATCTCTTACCGTAGTACTCGAAGAGATAGGACTGTTTTCTATCCGACAGAAAATTAACAGTCCGGCAATAAACTAACATAAGACCAATAGAGTGAAAAACAAATCGGCGAAATGGTTTTTTAAAACCTCGCTTTCAGATATGTAGATAGAGGTGTAAATATATATGTATTGTGTATTTTTTAAATTAAATAGGAACGCTGGGCAACATAATCACTCTAGCTATAAAGCCCTTTCAATAAAGAGAAAAAAAAATAAGAACGCTGACTCCAGGGCCCAAATTTAAGATTTAGGCAGAACCAGGATACAATGCTGGTATGAAAATGAGAGTAGGTACTTATGTAGCGTCTCCAATAAGACATCCTTAATTCGTCGTTACGGGCAAATCATTCCTCACCATCTCCTACAACTTCATCCAATTGGTTTTAGTTACGGGTTTCAATTCAGTTGACCTTTAAAAAACAATTCCAAGAAAAAACAATGATAATTAGTTGAAACTATATTGAAGTTAATTAAGAATAAGCAGTTCAAAATGTAATGGTAAGTGCTCGGTAAAAGGCAGTTTTATTCGTCGACTTTATAAGATCACACAGAATTAAAGATTCTGTTATTTTCTTTTATTGCATTCTATATTTAAACCCAGTGTGTGGGCGGATAAGTACAGAAGTGACCAAGGGTGTGAATGTCTTTCGTAGCCATGAAGTGGCACTTTTGTAGAAATAGATTTAATTTCATAAAATTGTATTTGCATATACTATTTTTTTTTTTTTTTTTTTTTTTCAATAATATAATTAATTGGTTTTCAATGCTCAGTAATGCAGTAATCTTAAATAGTTAGTCAAAAAAGCATAATGATAACAGTAGTTATGTAGGATTCCTTTTGATGTTTAAATATTCATTTTTACGTTTAGCCATCTTGTGTCACATTAGGTTATAATCTAGAATAGCATAATTATGACAATGAGGAGTCAACAGTGATGGTGGCAAAAATTACCCAGTTTATATGGAAGCCCCTTTTTAGCCCAGGTAGAAATGAACCTAAATCAAACTTTAAAAGCTAAAGAACTTTCGTAAGCAAACTTTTCAATTTTGAAAACGTCGTCGACAACTCCTTCAAAGAGTTTATTGATCGTCGCGAGTCTACTCTTTTAGAAGAAATATCAAAAAGCTGTCCTTAACATGGTAAGAACTTGAATATCATTTATTTGGCTCTTTTCCCATACACATTTACAGCTATTCCATAATACATAATATAAAGACCTGACACACTGCGATTGACAGCTTAATTTCCATGTCCCGTACGTCTCAACATCACCCAATCACCGTGACATATTTAGCAGAGATCGGGTAGTAATTAACGACAAGTTTTCAAAGCTAGAGTGCGGTAAGATATTACTAGGCAGCCTACACGATGGTTTTATCCGAGCTGTCACGTGGGTGGACACCGTGAGATATCCAACAGCCAACAGTGACACGGTGATAGCACAGTCGATACTACTTCTTAATCGAATGCTACTAAACCATTCCTATATTAAGACAGAATGTGCGCGACAAAAATATTTCTACTGTTTGAAATAAAACTAACGAAGAGAGGTAAAAGAAAGCAACATACTTATTAACAAAGCAAGTAACTTCACACCCCGCACAACATTCCGCGTGCATTATTTTATATCTTAAAGTAGATAGAAACTACGAAGAATTTTTTAAGCATTTATTAAATATATTAAGTAAGTTCCTGGTAAATTTAAATTTAAATATAAGATTGTCATAGAGGGATATGAACACATTTATATAATTTCCTTAAGATATTAGATTAGAACTCAAAACGTAATTACGTAGGTCTATCATCACCACCTTTACTAGCAAATGCAAATCTTACCTTGGATTTAACGAATACGATAATAAAAGGAAAATTAGACATCGATATCAATGAGTACGTAATTCTGGAAAATGTTTTAAGTTTTCTAATAATATTTTCAGTGTACTTGATTCATTTCCTAGTCTTTTTTATATCCTTATTAGTTCTTTCCTGTATTTTTATTTATCTCTCTGTCTAGCGGCGCAATAAAAGTGATTTAAAATATTCAATGACATAATACATGTATTTGTACATCCTGTACCTACCTATACGCAACGATCGACCTGAAGGTTACTGCTACTTTACCAACTTTTCATCCATACTAATATTATATATCCGAAAGTAACTCTGTCTGTCTGTTACGCTTTCACGCCTAAACCACTGAACCGATTTTGATGAAATTTGGTATAGGGGTAGTTTAGATCTTGAGAAAGGACAGGCTATGTTTGGTCGCGATAACCGACATCCACGCGGGCGAAGCTAGTAACAGTAACCTAGTAACCTATAAATCCACATCATCATTCAAAAATGTATAATGATCACAATAATATTATGCATGGATATTATTTATAGCACATATAACATAAAAGGACGTAATAATATATCTGTCAGGCTAGTGATGGCATGTAAAAAAATGACCTAATGTTGAACATGAGTAACTGTGCCAGATGGTGGGCAGAGTGTAGGAGTTCAAAATTAATACTGAAATCAAGTTCCGTGAAACAAAGAATGTTATTTAATAGGCTATTGTTTTTCGAAAAATCCTCATTGTTTTGTGTCGAAATAGTAATTGTGCGAGCGAAGATACAAGCTTTTTTTGATCGATAAAATCTGACCGATATTGTCTGTCTGCAGCTGTGTAGTGCAGTGCGTTGCAGATATTTCTCTGCTGATGAAAAATGTTTATGTAACATGCTGCAAAATGCAAATTTACTCTCGATGAAAACGGGTTAATATTATGCCGAGATACAGTAACAAACAACCTTGTATGTATATCTAGTGAATTTACAATTTCAAAGTGTGAAAAAAGTAGTTCAAATAGGTACTTAGACCTAAAATTTTGTATCTAAAGACAAAAACTTAAGTGTCAGAATATCGATTCTATATTGAATGACGATTCTTAAGTTGAATTTTGATTACTTTACTATTTAGCTTATTTTCAACACAAATATTCACCAATAGCAAACAATAAAATAATATTTTAGTTTGTCAAATATTGTGAGTGATACACAGGTGTTATACTTATAACTAATTTAGTTCACATATTATTTATTATTAAGTCTAGATGTTACCATGCCCTCCTGAATTTCTAACACCGATCCTGCAACTTAAAGGAACCTCTTCACGCGATAAAAAACCTATGTGCTAAACCTGACCTTGACCAATCTTTGTGATAAATTTTATCCACATTCATTCAGCCGTTCTGGCATGACTGAGTTACAAACATCTATTCTATGGTTGCATCCAACCTTCTGCTATTATAATAGTACCTACTTAAATTAATAGATGAAACTAAATCTACATAGCAATTATTTTAAATCAACATCATCATCAACGCACAGGCCTATAATTATTCCTAACATTCACAGGATTGGTATTTGGAGCGGGTTATTCGACGAGTAAATTCCAGCACATTATTTAGCCATGTACCTACCGAAAGCGTGTTACATTCCTATGTAAGTATGTATATGTACATATGCAACGTAACGGTCAACGACTCCAGTGAAATCGTATGCAAGTGTTTCGTATCTTTCGTTAAAAATATTACGGATACGATCGAATCGAATCTTCTAATATTATCAACTCCTAATTTCTGAAAATGAACAATTAAGTACATGTAACTGCTGGTTTTATACGGCTAACTTAAAAGTTTGCACTATTCAATGTAATACAATACATAGATACATCAAGTTTTAAGTTGACACAGCTGTGTGAGGGTTGCTAACAGTTCATTGGTTATTTTTCAATAGAATCTGATTATTTTGGGGTCAATTAAGAATGGGATCAATCGTCGTGGGATCAATACGGAACAACCCATTATTTCTATTGCCTTATGATGATAAACCAATTACTGGTAAGGTAGTGTGAATACACTATTTCACGTAACTCCTAAAAATAACTCTTCAGTGTGCCTTAATGTCATTAATGTATTACTTAGGTGGGACATGCAAATTCCCGATTAACAGTCCGGTCATGCCTATGCTATCATTAGTTTAACGCCACTGTTAATTACATCACCCAGGATCTGTGTTAATCGTAAACATTAGATAGCATTTGTTTAGAATTGATAAACCTCTGTTTTTCGTATGCTTCTTTTTTATTTGCACTTGAAAACCAACATTTATTTTGCGGCTATAATTATGCATAATATTACAGGCTGTTTACGGTGTTATTAGCGAGTGGTTCATTTGTACATCACTATTTTCTTACTACAGGCGTGCAGTAACAAAAATTGTTTAGAATAAATATTTAAACATTATTGTTACCGATTTGTGTTACAGCTACCAACCATCCATCTACTATTTGTGACTAATTTTTTTTAATGTCAGGCATTAGTAACAATAATTAGGTAGGTACATCCAAGGATAACGATAATTTATGCACATCAACGCTCGACTGCAAGGTGAGTGATATTAGGTTTGTTTTGTTTCTGAAACTACATTACCGAATAATATACACATTACACACGTAGCTAATGTGCATTTACGTGGATATAATTTCAATTGGTATTGCGGTGTCGCGACCACGTAGTAGAAAGTAGGAAATGGGGCGAGAGGGCAGAGCGCCTCACACCACGTTGACGTCACCGCGCTGATTCATCTGAGGAATTCACAAATCCTAACGTGGCGAAATCCTATAAACAGGATTAGATACGACATACGACCCGACCGATACACGACGAATAAAAACTGGACGTGTATAAACGGATTAAATAAATGTATAAGGAGTTGATACAACAAGCAAAATGACATCGTGACGGCATTTAGTGAACCAAATGTAGGTCCTTTCACGGAGAAGCGCGTGACATTTAAAGTACCATGACATGATTCACGATTTTGTCCTCTCACTATACAAAACCTAAATACGGTGCTATTTTGTAGTAGGTATCCCCTTCAAAGATTATCATAATAATCACATTGCACGGGGACTTTGTGAAAGTTAATGTTTGCGATGGCACAAATTTACATTTGTCATAAATAAGATAATGCTGCTATTTGGCAGTAGTTATGCCGTTCAAAAATTATCATATCGTCACATTTGACGGAGACCTAGGAATAAGGACAGGATTTCTCCATAAATTTGGAAGCATTCGTCTGGGCTGGGCTGGCACCTCAGTCCCAAAGAACATAGAAGCTTTAACACTTAGGTACTTGTTGCGTTCTGGTGAATCATCCATCACTCAATAGACGCCAGAACTCCTTGGGCAAGGATAAGGTTGGCAATACCTTAGTTCAGTGCTGCAACTGTTAGGGACCGATAACCATTTAATACCAACCCGAATTTATACCTTTTTGCCACTTGCCAGTAGCAGTATTAAAGAAATTAAAAATTATAGTACAAAGTACCTTTCTTCCTCATATACAACTACTAATCTAATGTTTTCCAAATTTTCCAGTTTTCATTAATTAGGTATAGGTATTGCAAAATTCCACTTAACCTTGTATAAAATATAATATTATCCCAATAACAACCACAACAACAGAAAGTCTAGCATTTTCATGCAATTAGCGGTTAGTCAGTCGTACCGGTAATATAGTTTTTATCTCACTTCTTACGATATTAACCGACCTCATTAGTTACTAGAAAAAAAAAGGTGTTTCCTTTATCTGATCCAAAACAGACGTGCAACACTGCATCGAAACGACAATCGTAGAGTGACCTTCAATTGTTACTGAAAAAATTTGTTAATCAGCCGTAGTGTCGGTGTGGTGGAAGCACTCGGAGCCGAAGGTGCCGCCGGCGGCAAGTGGGACTAGAACGTTCGAGATCATAGCGATAGTTTGAAATAACATTTATACAAAAAGCGCTGTTGAGCAATTTCTTAAATACGAGTAAGAAAATGTCTAGCCTTCAATATCCTATAACTTTTGTTCTTGTTTTTGTTAAAGTCAAGATTGACGCGTGATGTTTCTCTGCAGATGCTCCGCGACGTTGCTGGTCGCGCCGCGTGCTGTCGTAATTGCAGCCATTAAGATGAGTCACGCTTAGCGACGCGCCTGAGCTCCGCCTGTTTTATCAAATGCGATCGTTAGATCGACGCCTTTCTGCATAGATCTTTCACTGTTCCCTATAGAAAAACTTTTAATAGCAATTTATTGGACACGCGAACGATTGTTAGAAAATTGCGCCATGTTTAACTGTCAAGTTAGTATCAATACTGCCAAGGTAGAACGTATCATGATTTTGTCAATCTAACAGTGTAGTAGTTTGACCTTGGCAGGTGCTTGGCAATGTGCACAGTTGCTGCAGCTCCGCAGAGAAAGCGTCGGTCGTTGTCGTTTCCGCGCGAAGGCCTCCGGTAATGGCAAGTCGAAGTACGCTCCCCACGGGTGACGTCAGCTCAACTAATTAGCAGGCAGGCACACGCCACGAGCTCATCCAGCAGTGCTTTGCGCTCCTCACAGGAAATCGACGCTTACATCATATATCGAACGTGACCCGTATGGGTATGGGTATGGGTATGGATATATGATATATTCTATTGTCTAATATCTATCAACATCCAAATATGCAATGTTAAATTACATTGTTCCTGTTCAAAAATATTTTTGAATTTCATGACCATTAATCATGAATTCTATCAAACAGAACTCTAGCACTAAGAAAATTCATTGTTAGCCTTAATCTTAATTGATACACGATGTCTGTAATTTCCGAACAGTCATATGCTTGAAGCGAAATCGGATTGTAGTGCAAAAAGAAGGCTGAAAACACTACAATGAAAAAAGAAAAAGCCCCGGCGCCTGCGACGCGTGATACTGCCAAGACAGCCAGACATACGTTAAGTGGCTAAATAAACATATTTTCAATACATATACAGCACATGGCTTAGGCCTCAAAGGGTTTGATAAATATGAAACATGCCCACCGTGTAAGTGTAACATTTAGAAAATAGATTATTTTGTGATTTTTGTTTTATTGTGCTTGTAATAGGGGTAAATATAAACCTTTATATTTTCATAAAGGTCATTCATCACCATCATCACCGGTTGCATGCAAACCGTGCACCAGTTGCATGCAAAGCTAGTACTCACAGTTCATAGTAGGTACATACAAGCTTTGCATGCAACTGGTGCACGGTTTTCAATTTCCTATTCTTTGTACTGATTTGGCTTATTTAAGATTTTAGTGGAGGCCTCGATATACATCTTTACACCATACATAACAACTAGATAATGTACTACACACTCACAGCTCAAACAAATAGATGTAGTTTTTTAATAATAAAAGATTTTATTTTTATGTGTACCTAAGCTAGAAGGGTCTCGAAAAGGGTAGGTACCTAGCTAGAAGTTATTTTTTGTAAAAAAAAAAAAGTTTGAAAATAGACACCTGAAATTTTTTGTTTCTCGAAGTATTGTCAGTAACATACCTACACGTAGATGATAAATGAAGCTAACAAAAATTGATATTCTAAAGTCGTATAGCATCAAATTGAAAAGTTTATCTTCAATATCGAATGAGATCAGAACATCAATTACTCGTATTTCAAATAAAATTATTGATCGTAGGGTAGGTAAGTACTAAACATTTCAAAATCAATTTGTTAGTGTGATGCTAAAGCCAGTCAAACTCCACAAATTGGCTTCAGTGGACAAATGGAGACTGTGTGCGTTTCTGTGTTTCGTCAAGGGGATACTATACTCGGGCATCAATCACCCTCGTCTCTTTTGAAGTGAGCCCCACTCCCAATTAGTTATTGACCAACGTAGCTGTAATCAATCTTGTCACTTCTCCTTTTTCTAATAACACCTCGAGTGAAGTGAGTGAATGTACAAAATGAAATTAACCTGGCCAGGAAGAGAGAGATTTATTTAATTAAAAATTAAATAAACATTTGGTTTATGAATATAATAAATATAAGTCTTTGTGGGAAAAATGGGCCACTTGGTACCAGAACTCGTACTTTGTCAACCCGTAAAAATATTATCTCCTGCTATATGGGTATTCACGCCTTTGGAAAATATTCGATGTCGCAGCAACACCAGTGCAACCCTGCCTGCTAACCTCTTTCTCTGATGGATTCTTTTATCTGCATTCCAATTAGACCTATATGAAATAGTGCCAGCCACAATAAAAAGTATCTGATACAAAGGATAGCAAGCAAAGCAATCTGATATACCTACTAAATCCGTAAAGAAGTGCAAGAGGCGATAAAACTGGGCCTGAAGAAGAAACTCATCTAAATATGGCGCGTTTATAAATAGCTCGTGACGGGCCCAAGGATGGAGATATTGAGCAAAATAAGCCCAACGTACAGTGCAAGAGAAGCAAAATAAAATATCGCGTGACATATGACAGCGCACTAATTTAAGTCCCCCGGCTGAAGTCAGGGGCCAGTAAATCAAGCCGCTCCTGTGCACGAAATGTAAATATGGCTACGAGTGAGCACGCCCCACATGCTACAACACATCTAAACCCAACATATGAATATTAATAAATTTAGTTCGTGAATTTTGGTGGTTACCAAAAAAGAAATAACGACTTTCTGAAGGCGTAGGCAAATTTTCAGCAAACGTTCAGAAATATGAAAAACATAATGCAACCTCTCCGTTTCTCCCTACATCTCCCTCTTAATTATTGTCTGTACATGATTATCATTTGAATGGCACTATTCTATTGTATTTTTATATAATGATCAAAAACGTGAGGTAGGTGATACATAGAAAAAACGTAGGTTGTTTTTCGAATTCATGTCCAGTATTAAGTTGGTTTACAGTTAAAAAGTAGTTTTGATGTGTCATTGTAGTAAAATTACTCAATTAGAGATTAGTTATATTAAGACAGCAATAGGTGTCTGATAAAGTGCGGCAGACCATAGCAAGAAAGTGTGCCATTACTTTATTCGGTAATTAATGGCAAATATAGCACAATTATTTTTCATATATTGCAAAGGTACTTATGTATATGTATAAGGGTAGCGTGTTTCTGTTTACATACATAACACTAATAATTACGGCAAACGGTATAAATAAAGAGAGGCATTGAAGGGTTACGAGTCGGTGGCATGTGCGGCACGGCACGTGCGCAAGCAAAATGATTTCAATGGAATCCCTTAGATACATTTTCTACAACACAGAGATTTTTACACCACTTCGTTTTAAAGGTACCAATGTATTAATTTCAATCGGATGAAGTCAAATTCAGGGAGGCACTTGAATAGCTTAGTTGGTCATAGTATTCCCTCTAGACATGGATTAGTCGCGGGTTCAAATCCTGTCCTGCATGTTGTCAAAATTTCATTTGTCTACCTAAATAAAGTTTAAAAACAAAACCGTTAATGGATAGAATAACATATTTGGATAGCTGATGGCACTTTACATTTTTATTGTTTTTTTGGACTGGTTGATATTTCGTTAACGACAATCAAATGGACCGTAAAAGAGGGTTATTCCCAGTAGCCCCCACTGTCGACGCCACCACTGGTGACAAATGAATGCCAAATGTAACTTCTTTACTTTAGTATAAAATACTATGATTAGATTTTTATCTGTAGTTAGTGTGTTACCTTGCCCTTTTCCAATGCCTGCCGTAATGGTGTCATATCAACAACAAATGTGTTATTAGATACACATACTTACATACCTATACTTACTAAAGATGCATTTTGGCACAATCGAAATACATGTAAGCTGCTGCACTTAGGCCTGTATTCTAGAATGGTACTTAGTTCTCAATCTCGATTTATCCGAGGACAGGATACCACCTGTACTCGGATACATCGAGATTCAATAGAGAAATAGACAATCTTTCAAATCTGTCAATTTGTCTATACAATCTGTGCTAAGATAAATTGAAATTCAGGACAGAGTGTCGTTCTAGAATAAAGGCTTTGGAGTCTGATTTAATACTCTGTAATGCAACACACAGAATATGCATAACATCAGATCCAATCCTGCTAATTTTATAAATGTGAAGGTTTATGAAAATGTTTGGATATTTGAAAATTGGCTGAAATTTGGATTACACCCTGGAATACTATTTAGGCTACTTTTTATCCCGGGAATAGGTTCCCATTGGTTGCGGGAAAGGGATCAAAATTCTACGTGATCTAAGCCGCAGGCTCCAGTTATTTCTGGCTTTAGGAACGTTTAAAAATATAGAAGCACGATAGTTGTTTAGCAAATTTTTAGATGTTTATCAGCTCATAGAATAAACGCTGTTAAACTTCCGACAGCACTATGACTATATTCCCCAGCCCGGTTTTTACGACACCTCCGGGATGTAACAGAGCGCTCTATTCTTAAAACTGTAGGACAATTACATCCACACGAATGAAATTAAGCAACTACTCTTAAGTAGGGTATTAAAAAGTTACTGTTCTTTCATTTCCGTCTATTTAACATGTGAGCAAGTAATATAATTTCTAAACGTAGTATAAACTTTTAGTAATTTGCATAAAATTAGTCTTAATTATATCACTCATTTGCGCGCTCATGTGTTATAAAACGCAAAAAATATATTCAAAATATGTAGACATTTATATTATCATGTTAATTTGTAGCACGAGTCACGACTAGGCTCTCCCAGACGCCATAATTCACACGCATCGTCTGGCTAGACTAAGAATTTACAGGTCATAATATATCGTATAATGAAACTAATATTAACGGGTTATATAGTTTTTTTGTAGGCACACATATTGTTTGGCACACATATTGTTTATTTGCATTATTCCCGTTTCGGTTGCTTGAAAGCAGCCAAGGTCACATGGAGCACCTAAAATCCGCAAAAAATAGTTTCATTCGAATGTGTCATATTCGTGTAAACTATCGTCATTTTTACTATAATAAATAAATAAATATTCTACAACATTCTACACAACGCTATCTAGATCCATGGTAAGCTTAATTAGCTTGTGTTATGGAATCTAAAATGCGGATATACATACTTAGATACTTTTTTTTTATAAATACATACATAATATACATAGAAACACCCAGACCAATGCAAATATTTATATTCATGCATACAAATATTGGCACTGAGCGGGGATCGAACCCGAACTATAGTCTCTTATCAAAAATATTAAGCCATTAAATGAACAATAATTTACAAGTACAAAATACGATAATAAGGCTTTACCAGTTTCTTCGACTTTTTAAGTCTCACCGTATCCAAACTAAAGGCATAGGTACAAGCACTAAACAGGTAGCAGCGAGTGCAATTAAAACTGCGATAAACTTTAGTACACTAATGAGGCACCCAGACTCCCCTTGATGCTGGCTTGTTACAGTTTCTAAAGTATAAAGCCAATTAATGTAAAACGGTCCTAGTTGCTTTCCACTTATTTCAAGAGAGTTAGTAACCCTGTCATTTTGTATAGTTATTGTTTATCGATGACTAATACGGAGAGAAACCTACCCACTCTCGTGCGCCTACTTCAACGCGTAATATACTATACGTCTGTTTGAGTTGCTCCAATTAACTTTGAAAATATTATCAAAGCGGTGTGCATCCACTAGTTTGTTATAAATATCAAAAGCAATTTCATTTTTACTATTATAATCTGTACATAAATAGTACGTAAGTTTCGCTAACGGATAAGCCGAGGGACATTTCCTCACGTAGCACATCCATTGCCAGCCCTCATTCAAGGAACGATGGATACGTGCATGAAATCTACAATACGCAGCAGACGCACCCGTGGGCAGGTCGTCAGCATAATGCCAGAATCGATACACTACGCCAAATACAGCAATGTAAACTATTGGCAAGAAAACAAAAGAATAAAATTGATTTAAATATAAGCTCGATACGCAACTGAATTAAGAAACAAAAGAAGTTCTTGATGATAAGATAGGTCAGATAGCAGTCGCTTCACGAAAATATTTAAGTCTAGCCAAACCCACATTTAAGGCCGGGTTGCAGTAGTTTTTAACATTTTTAAATGTCTGGATATCAAGTAATATAGCAAATTGCGTCAAATAAAAAGCATATTCATAAAATAGACTAAACCCTCAAGGGTCATATAAAAATAAAAACACGATTCATGATAATTGGCTCGATAGAAATTAGCGTCAAACATGGGTCTAAAACGCTCCAAATCTCTATTTCAAAGACGTTTCTCACTAAGACGCCATTATCAAATCATGCCGAAGTTTGTATTAAAAAATAGAGCATAAAAATATCTAGCGAATGATAAAATTATATTTTATCAAGCAGGTATTATTTTTTTCTATAAACCGCAAAAATCATCAAAATTGCTGTATTCGAGCTGTCGCGGCCATCAGTCAGTCGCCGCTGAGGCGCGTTCGAGGTTGGACGTGTGCTGGTTTTTTCGGCGAACCCCCCTCGCGCCGCACCCCGCACGTCATTACGTATACATACAATATCGATCATAGTATAAAAAATAGAAGTAGGTTAACTTCGGCCGGTATTCTATACAATGCCTAGACAATGTATGAAATGTTATCAAAAAACATAAATAGTTGATACAAAAAAACTGGAAACCTTAGAAACGACTCAACGAGTAGACGACGAAGCATGAAAGGACGTAAAAATTCTAAACTAATAATTTATTTATCCCGTAAACTTAAACTTAATAATATATTTATCCCTTTCACAAGTTTCACACTAGTCGCGAGTTTCACGAATGATGTCCCAGTTTGACATAAATGGTTTGATAATATTAATATTTCAGAGAAAAATTCAGTGTGGCGTTTTACAATTTCCCCTGTACGATAATGAATAATAAATTACATCTGAAATACATAATCTATCACGATTAATTCTTTTTCTGATAAAATAAAAACCTAGAGGAGTGGTCGTGTACATAAAAAAATCAATACAGGCCAACGTCCAAGAAATAAGACTGGCGGAGGCGTCATGTCTTCAGTTAACAATATATGACAATATTATATTGTGTATCTATCGCTCCCCCTCTTTCCATAATACTGACATTTTTACGGACTCACTTAGTTCACATCTTGACTTAATATCCTCACAGAAAAACATTATCATAGCCGGGGATATCAATATTAATATCAGACCTAGGGATGAAGAGAAATCGCCGGATAGGAAAAAACGTATGAGTTACCTGGGTAAGCTTTCTTTGTATGGTATATTAGCTGGACACACAGAGATTACGAGAGAACCGAACTGCCTTGACCACTTTATGTTAAAGATTCACAGGAAAAAGACTTCTGCATCTATAGCTATTATACAAACCACTATTACTGACCATTACACTACATTACTGACTCTTTCAAAAATAAAAACCGATAGCCCCACTAATAAAACAACCACTACAATTAATTTTGAACAAGCTTTAAACTACTTACAAAAAAATAAACTTGCGGAATTACTCTTGTATCAAGACCCAAACTTAATCACAGACAAACTGATTCAAACACTAACCGACTCTATTAAAAGTAATACTATAACCACTAAAATTCCTAATAGTAAACGACTAATTAAACCTTGGGTTACTCCGGGATTATTACGCTGCATTAATAATCGTAATAACTTACAAAAGAAATCTCGCAATGACCCTCATAATTTAGTATTAAAAATCACCTACTGCCGATATAGAAACTACTGTAATAACCTTTTAAAAAAATTAAAAAGAAAATATGAAAGGGAACTACTTGCTAATTCACTCACAAACACCAAGTTACTCTGGAAAAATGTCAAGTCACTTACATATACTAAAAAAATAAAAAATCCATGTACCGAATTGCTGAATATCAAATCGACCCCTATTGAATCTGTGAATGCGGTAAACAGCTACTTTGTGGGTGTTGGCAAAAAATTAGCTGAACAAATTCAACCTACACCGAATCATAACCCAAATGATCGACTCAAGCTTTTACCAACGCCAGCTAATTCTCTCGTGCTCTTAGACACCGACCCGGAGGAAGTAGAGAGAGTTCTAATGAGTATGAAAGTAGACAGTGCCCCAGGATGTGATAATATCTCCACCAGATTCCTGCAGTACGTTCGTAAGGAAGCCGTACCTATTCTTACACATCTTGTTAACCTCTGTTTTGCAAACGGTATTTTCCCAACCCCATTGAAACAATCGATCGTAACTCCGATACACAAGGGAGGGAATAGAGACGACGTCAATAACTACAGACCTATCTCGGTTTTGCCAGCGATATCAAAATTAATAGAAAAATTAACCAATATAAGACTCTCAAACTATCTAAATAATCAAAATTTACTATCAACGACACAATTTGGGTTCAGACAGGGAGTATCCACAGAGGATGCAGTCACTGCCCTGACAACCTTAGTTACTGAGCATCTTGATAAGGGAAGGAAATGTATAACAGCATTCCTAGATCTTAAAAAAGCGTTTGACACCGTCTCTGTTCCGACCCTAGTGACTAAATTAGAAAAATACGGGATAAGAGGAATTCCTTTGGATTTTTTCAAGGATTACCTAACAAACAGAAAACAGAGGATCAGAATAGGACAATTTACTAGTGATGAAGTAGTAGTATCGTACGGCGTGCCTCAGGGAAGCGTTTTAGGCCCCACATTATTCCTAATGTATATTAACGATCTCTGTAACCTAAAACTTAACAACGCAAAGATATTTTCGTACGCCGACGACACAGCTGTCGTGTTTCATGGCAACAACTGGCTAAACGCTAAGTGTAGTGCTGAGAAAGGCCTGGCCCAGATAGGTCTGTGGCTTAACGATAACCTATTGACCCTAAATACAGCCAAAACAAACTACATATGTTTCACCATCACTGAACGTACACAACCAAAGGAAAGTCTAGATCTTCGAATTCATTCCTGTAGTGAACCTATAAACTGCACCTGTCCAAAAATAAGCAAAGTCTCAGAGACGAAATACTTAGGCGTCATAATAGACCAAAATTTGTCATGGTTCTCACATCTGGAACATGTAACAAGGCGTATAAGAAAATTAGGCTGGATATTCAAAACCCTGAGACACGTGGTACCAACTAATTTAAATAACTCAGCAAAACACTCAAGGAATATTCTAAATGAAATTTATATTGCCCTTGCACAATCCATCCTTGTATATTGTATCACAGTGTGGGGTGGCGCTATAAAAACAAGGTTCATCGAGGTCGAACGAGCACAACGATCACTGATCAAAGTAATGTACTCCAAACCAATTAGATTCCCTACTCAAAACCTTTATTTAATTAGTAGCCTGCTCTCTGTCAGAAAACTTTATATTGCGCATACTATTTTAAAAAAACACAAAACCCTTCCATACAATACAAGTGCAAATCTCAAGAGGCGAAAGGATGTTGTAGTGGATGTACCAGTAACTAAGTCTAAGTTTGCTGACAGGCAGTATAATGTTCTTGCTGCTAAGCTGTACAACAGAGTAAATGCAATAATTCGTATATATAATAAACGAACACACGAAGGAAAAAAGGTTCTTACTGAATGGTTAAAAACATTGAGCTATGACGGCACCGAGGCGCTTATAAAGTAACTCGTTCTTAAACACGCGCAGCACACATACATTCACACTCATACTCCATACACACACACACTCACACACACACACACACACACACACACACACACACACACACACACACACACACACACACACACACACACACACACACACACACACACACACACACACATACATACACACACACACACACACACACACACACACACACACACACACACACAAACAGAGACAAAAAACTGTTAACATCTTGATTAATGAGTTTACTTGTAACAATATTCTTGATATGGAAGAGCGGAGTGTCCTACTACAAGCATTTTTTGCTTAAAAGGAGGCTCCAATCACAAACAAATGTTTATTGTATTTTGTTACCGAATAAAGAATTTTGAATTTGAATAGATGTAAAAAAGAAAATGAAGCTATACCACATAATGTGAATAAGAATAAAAAATAAATTACAATTTCAACTTAAATTACTTAGACAAACGAATTGTAACGGATTTTACTATTATTTCTATTTTTATGTAAATATTATATATTATAACTAATAAATATTATAACTAGACATTGGCCATGGCTCTACTTTAATGAAATAATAGAGATCCTGTTCCCGCTACCCCAAGAATCTATTTCGGGATACCTAAATTAATGTACTATTTCAAACTAAGAGGGCGTTACATACATTATTTTATAGGCCTCGGTAACCACTTCCCATCGTATGGACCATGTGCTCGTCTACCAATTAAAAGGGTCCTTTTACTAGTTTTTATAATTATTATCGCAAAGAGATTAATAAAACCGAATGCAAGCTACTTCCGACCTTAACGACATTTCTTAAAAAATATGTTTTTTAACAACTATAGATGCCGCTGATCACAAATATGAAAAAAAAGTTGGGTACTAATTGCCGTCGATAAGGTCGAAAATGGCTTGCGCCTATTTTTTACATTGACCATAACCCAGAGCCTCCAAAAATATGTGCAAGCCCTTTTCAACCTTATTGACGGCAACTAGAATCCAGTTTTTTTTTCATATTGTTGATCAGCGTCATTTATAGATGTTAAAAAACGTATTTATTAAGCAATACCATTAAGGTCGAAAGTAGCTTGCCATCGGTCTTTTTAATCCCTATGCGATAATCATTATAAAAACTAGCTAGAGAGAACTAACTAACTAGATAGGTTCCCTATACAGGGATAAAATGTAGCCTATATTATTTCATCCAAAGTATAAATCTGTTCTTTCTTTATCGTGCGGGAATCCTCGCGGATACCCATGAATGGACATAAACCTACCGCTTATATACTCGAACTGATTAAAAGTGCACGCCACTGCGCGTCTTGGATATTCAGATACCGAAAATAAATAGTATTATTTAAATTATTTTTGGACCTATAATAGATATTTACAGCCAGTATTTCAGGACTGTCTTTTCCAGATTTCAAACTATTTATGCACACTTAATTAGCGTTTTATAAAATATGAAATTAATTATATTAACTACGTCGGGTTTTCTCCGCACCCCTACCGCAATGCCTCAAAACAAGGTTTTCGACCAGTGCATCCTACCTGTTATTATATGACTTACAGTGCCGAAATGTAGCCACTGAAGGTGGGGTTAGTCCACGACCTGAAGGTTGCGCAGCGGGCTATGGAGCGAGCTATGCTTGGAGTTTCTTTGAAGGATAAAATTCGCAACGAGATCATCCGACATAGAACTAAGGTTACCGACATAGCTCGCAGAATCAGCAGGCTGAAATGGCAGTAGGCTGGCCACATCTGTCGAAGGACTGATGGCCGCTGGAGCAGACGGGTCCTAGAGTGGAGTGGAGAAGGAAAGCGAAAGGTGGGACACCCCCAGGCCAGGTGGACTGACGATCTGTGAAGGGTGGCTGGGACGGACTGGATGTGGAAGGCGGAGGATCGGCAGACGTGGCGCATGTTGGGAGAGGCCTATGTTCAGCAGTAGACTGCAATAGGCTAATTGATATATTAACTACACAAATTTAAAATTGTCAACCAGCTAACAGAACCATTGTTAGCCTAATAACCCGCCCGGGTCGTATCTGGTGCAAAGGAGCCCAGAACACTGGCCGCGTTTCCACGCTGGATCGCAATAGTCAACCTTTGCACCAGGTACGAGCCAGAGCGAGAGTCACCAGTTTTCTCCCTAATTCTTCGGCCTTTATCTACAACATTTTTTTTGGCTTCTATGCCCCAACTGCCCATGGTCTCGACCGCGACTGGTACCACAATATATTGCGGTTCGAAGGCTGCATACTTCTGGTGCTTTTTGCTAGCTGCATCTTCGGCCGCAGCCGCAGGGGAAAGAGCCGTGCGGCCCAGGTGACTCGCAGCCACAGTACTGACGCAGGTCGCGTCCCAAACCAAGCATTTACCCCCCTCCACGGCACGAGAGTTAAGCCGTCCGGCCTCTTGCCATCCGATCTGGACAGGCCCGTTATTTAAATTATACATATTGTTATTGTCTAAAGTATATCCCATATATTTGTTTAAATTTAGTAAAGAAGTTCTCCTCATTAATTTAAATCTCCCACATGCATGGGAATAACAATATTTATTTGTATGTTTGGACAATGCCAGTTTTTGTATGAAACCTGATCCTACCTTCAATAGCTATGTGTGTCACATCGCTGGATAGGTATTTTTGAGCTGAATATAAGTTACTAGTATGGCGCCTAGTCCGAATCTTAGTCCGTTTCGAATTATTCTTTATTAAACACAGTAGTTTTACAAGATTCAAAAGCAATGTTATGAACATGATACTTTTATATTCGTGGGCTGCAGCCTGCAGCATACGAGACAAAATAACCGAACCCGAATTAATGTTCAATCAGTGTTCAGACCTTTCATTGCGCGTTCAATGGGAGCGAGAGTGAAAGACACCACATGCCAAAATTGAACCGATCCAATTCAACACGGTTAGATCTTGTCATTTGTTAGGTAGTTCAATCGGCATTTATCGTTACTTTGATAATGACTTAATGAGATATTATGTAATTTTGAGTGAAAACGAAAAATGAAAAAAAAAAAATACATAGTTTGTAATTTTTATAATACGTTTTTGAATCTTATTTTAAGAATGTATCTACTGATTTTTCTATACATTGGCGTGACATGTTGCGTCGATTGCGCATGTGCTGCAGGGTTTGAAGTGACGTAAAATACCTACTCGTCTCACTACAACCTCGCCTTAAACTGGAAAATGCGGACCCCAGACTCCGAGGTGAAAGCTTCGGATGCGACTGGGATTAACGCTAGGATGACGAAGTATTTCTATGATTGTTCTTCTGTGTACATAAATATTAAAATGAAATAAGTTACATATCATGTTTCGTTTTAGAATTTCTCAGAAATCATGTTACCTAGAAGCATGAACTTGTCAACTTGTAACCTGTGTCACTGTGTGACACAATGCGATATGATAACCATACAAATTACTTTTCTGTGAAAGTTATAAAAATTAAGCGGGTGTGTGTGTATAAATAATCAAAAAAATAGTTGGGATAATACATAAATATCTTCTTAAAATTTCTCGTATAAGAAAATTTAAATTTGGGACTGGAGTAAGAATATTTGGTTTCCCTTTCCACTGAGCATTCTTCAAAAGTTTAATCGAATACCATAGTATAGACACAGGTAGATGAGTCGAGTTACAGGTTTATTCAGCAATGAATTAGTTATTTTTTCTAAATTTAATAAAAGCTAGATTAGACTTAGAATAGTTAACGTTAAAAATTAATTTTTACGCTCCACTTACCCCGTACGTCAAAACGCTTATGCGCTACTACATATAACGAAGTTACAAAGTCTATATACGTATAAAACAAACGCAAGAGTACAATGATACAAGAGATTTAAAATTACTTTATAATTTTCGTATGTGCACACACGTGAAAGTTTGCTGTGAAAAAAATATGGAGGTACGGTGAAATGACAAAAACGAAAGCATCTAATTATACAACATAGTCTCTTTTATGCCCAACTTAAAATGTATTCATAAAAATGATGGAACTTTGTATGATGGAGATCACTTTGCGTGACGGTCGATACCTAGTGTGGTAAAAGTGAAGACTGTACGGGTTATTGAAGTTAGTTTATACCTTCATAACATAACGTTTAATTTGAGTGTCTAACACAACTGATGACAAATTAATTATGATCTGCGCGATACTGCCTCAGCTATAAAACAATATATAGAAATCTTTTTAATTAACAAGGTTATTGAATTTGCTGTATTTGAGAGACGTTGGACTCAAATAACGTGATTTTCCGTACACTTCTTATTTTCTTCACATTTAGTTGGTGTATAAGAACTGCAATAAGTATTTATTGCACTGGAGGTTTGAGGAAGGGATGGCATTCGCACGTATTAACGACAATACAAGTCCCACGAGAAATTTCCGAAGTCAGGTGGGGTGGCAAAAATGCAGGGGTTGGGATATTACACCGTCATTACAAAAACTGTATGTTCCAGGTAATGCAATCAAATGCAGTTAAAAACTTTGACAAATTTCCAACAATATCTCTCTGTCATCACTCTCTGAATGAATCTCTAATTAATGTATATAAAAGAGTACATAATACGTTATATGTATTATTGTTGTTAATCTCATGGTATGTCCTGAAGTATGGATTTACACAACAGATATGTGGACGGAAGTTGTTAAGTTGGAAGGTGTCAAAGGAAGTTGTGGAAGTTGTTACCTATAATAAATGCTTATCTTTCAAATACGAAAACTGAAAAATAATTGTGTAGTATTTCAGTGTGAGTTGTCCCAGGTCGGTACTGTGTTCAGGTTGTATAATACAATAAGTTATTCATGGCTGTAGGTACCATGTAGGCGCGGTGAGAGCCGCGCTCGAGGGTTGAATGGGGTCAACGGCCGCGGCGAGACGTGACGTCAGCCGCCCTACAGCTGTCTATGACGTCACCTCCCGCCCTGCGCGCAGTCACAACAAACCAAAACATGTTCTAGTCCCTAAAACTTATGATTCAATCTCGCATTGGCCAAAACAATGTGGTTACCACATGTCCTCGTGTATGATATTAAAATTCGATATCGTGTGGTTACTTATTCACATGACGTAAACGAACACTTGTATTTCGATGAGAACCTTATTAGGCTCAATTTCGGCAGCTGATAATATTATCATTATAATATATACTAAAATACATGTATATAATTTTTCGAGGTTAAACCTTTTTGCGATGAATTTGAATAAAAACGTTCCCAGGATTTGCGAACTGTATATAGATACCTACATAATAAATAACACTTCTCATGAAATTTTGTTGGATTATGATAATCCAACAAAATTATGTGCAAAGTGTACAACAGGAAAATCAATTTCATAATTTTTGGAGTGGATTCAAAAGTAAAGTAAACAACATGGCAAAGAAAGATTACAATGTTTTGATACAAATATACAAACATTGTTGACATTCTGAAGCCGAATCAAATTATTCCTGAAATAGTTCGAATGATCTGCACATTTTTAAGAAAAATAAATCTGTACCTAACCTTACACAGAACTAGTCTCACAATTATAAAACCTAATTTTATCATTCAGAATTAAACGTGAAAAGAAAAATTGTAAATACTCATTTAATATGCACACTTCGCTCTTGCAGTATAGTTTAAACAGAATACAGCAAATCAAGAAGGCAGATCATAACAAAACCACAAATATAACCCGAACGGTTCAAATACACTTGTCAAAAGTAAAACGCACCACAACAGCTAAAGACGTAAGTGATTAATTGACCGCATTGGCAAAACGAAATGCATTAAATGGAGATCAAGAGCTATAGAAAGTACCGTAGCGGTGAGTAGCGGGATTGCCGTGATTTCTCATCATAACCGCCGCTGTACCGCCGACATCTCACCGCCCGCAACACCGAATTGTGCTCTCAAATAGCATAAGAATATTTCACGTGCAACTGTACCTAATGACGGTACCAGCGGCAACGGTAATAGTCTGGGAATCCGGCTTGCAAACAGTATTTAACATGCAGATGCTAGATTAAAACGAACAGATAGTCCAAACAATGAAGGTACCGGCCGTACGTACTATGCAAATGATATAGAACAATGTATAGATACATACATTACAAAACCCTATTACTGAAGAATCGTTCATATGATCGCAATTTCAATTTCCCAGAGGTCCCTCGTAAAAGATTTGAATCAGTTCTGTTCTCGCACATTTGTATGATTCATGGCTGCTGCCGTTTTTGTCATAGTACCGAATACCTACTGCGATGAGCCATCATGAGTCTTAAATACCATATTGCGCGACTCATACAAAAAATTAATAGACAAAAGAACGAGTAGGTACGTTTAAAATTCTCACACATGACAGATTTGGATTATCATTTGGTATTTTTTCTTCAGCGAAATGTTTTGTTTGTTTGTGAAAGGAAAAGAGAAACATAACTGACGAAACTTTCACGGAGCTAAGTGAAGTAATAAACACAATACAGTATATTCAAAAGCCTAAGAAATACAGAGATCATTTTGTTGACTACGAAGAGGCGCAATGATGTTTCAATGAGTATCCTAAAATAATGGTAACTTTTTCTTAAATGAATAGATCGTACATATACAGAAAGAAAGAGTGAATTTCTATGTAAAAAACATTATATGGATAGGTAAATTAATTTAAATGTGAACCGTTAATTACTTTAAACCGCTACATATAATGTAAGTACTAATTACAGATCGAGTTATATAGAAATCTAGCCACCATCTCTAATCAGAATGTTAACATTCCAACGGGTAAGTATAAACTATGAAGTCATGTTAGATATTCACTTAAATTTTGTATCACAAGTAATCACAACATAACCTTAAACATACAATTCGAATCTGTATTTCAAATCTCAGTTATAATCTGCTTAGCAGCAGGCAATGAAAATAGTAATGGTCCATCTCTTTTACCCATTTTAGTGGCAACAGGCAGTAAAGATTGTTCAGGTGGCCTGTATTACGAGTACGACAGCTCAATAGGATATACCTACATCTATCTTATGTAGCTGTCTGCGGCAATCAGTTCGATTGCACCAACGTGCAGCATAGGCCAATTCACATTATTTTATAACGCACCGATATTGCAATTTAGTTTCAGCGTTAAAATTGTATTAGGCATCGTAACATAAAAAAGAACTGCGTGCAAAATGCATGTGTAAGTTAAAGTAGAAGTTGATGTTTGTAGCAAAATTTTAAAACTGTCACGTCCAGCAGTAGAATGCCGTTATGCACTCCCTTGTCCCGAACTTGGCGCAACCGTATATAAATATCGATCGCCGAAGAAGGGAATACCAAGGGCGAATCGAAAGATAACTGCGATTGCACTGCGATGGAACTTCTTTATGTACTACGTGGAGTAGTCTACTGAAAACGAAATATTCATAGAAAGAGCCATATATGACAGGTTATAAATTATTCAATACAATTGCAAGATATACGTATCTACATCACTACATGTTATAAAACAAAGTCGCTGTCGCTGTCTGTCCGTCCCTATGTATGCTTAAATCTTCAAAACTACGCAACGGATTTTGAAGCGGTTTTTTTTTAATAGATAGAGTGATTCAAGAGGAAGGTTTATTATGTATAATACATGCATAATATTGTAGAGAAACACTGATAAGTTTAGAGATAATACCACGCGGGCGGAAAATATGGCGGTACGAAGTTCGCCGGGTCAGCTAGTAAATAATATTTTAGAGAGAAAATTACGACATTTTTATTTGTTACTAGCTGACCCTGCGAACTTCGTACCGCCTAACCTAAGAGTCGAGACTTTTTTTTTCTCTCTCCGTAAGAACCATCCTCGTACTTTAAGGAATATTCTAAAAAAAGAATTAGCGAAATCGGTTCAGCCCTTCTCGAGATTTGCGCTTAGCAACACAGTTAGGGATTCATTTTTATATTATAGAAGATATCGGGATATATTACTTGCTACTTTCCAATTTGCACTTTTCCCGACGTTAGGGTGGTTTTTCAACAGCTATGGTCACGAGGAGGTTATGGGGGTCGCCACATGCCCTCGATAAAGAATAATGTTAGCTCAATAGACTAGGAAATTATTATTATTTCGGAAATATTTAATATTTTCCTAATTGTGTGTTTCTATTTAAGCAGAATGTTCGAAAAGTGTTTTGAAGTCTAGGGTGATTTGTTTATTCTTGGGTTTGTTCAGAATTCAGTATTGGTATAATCAGAATTTAATACGTTGTTACCTTTCTTTTACTCCATAAACCTATGAGACATATGTATTATAGATATAATAAAAATATCCTAAAATGCGCTCAGGCCTGTACCCGGTGCAAAGGATTGAAGTTATTACTCGAGATTTATGATGGTATCGCGTTCCTGGCAATTTGCTACCTTAAGATCTAGTTATACACTTGTAAAACCCAAGAATACGAAAAAAACTAAGCCAGATTTTGGATACTTTGACTACTAAAAATATAACAATTCACGTTCATGTACGACACATTTCAATATCGTGACATTTGTGACCATCATTTCTATCATCCCGTAACCATAGTACTGAAAGGCATCTGAAATGTCGGCAAAAGTGTAATAAGAAAATTGTAATCGAGGCATTTCATATATTACATTTACAACATTACTCGAAAGACAGATATACTCAGAATAATAAACGAGTATCTTGGAGAAAAAATAGTAAGAGATAATAAATAAGATGGGGTGACAAAATTGAATCGTAAATATTTGACACTTACGTCAACGTCTCAGACCAAATTCACGTATAGGCGAGGGGTAGGTGCCAATTTTGGCTTTATTATATTTGTACAGTAACTGTTGCCCTTTCTGAACACCTCACAGCTTTATTATGATAAATTAGTAGCAATCCATCTCTGTCTGTTAAAATTCGAGTAATGATTATAACTAAACTTCAAAATCGTTTTGAGCAGAGCGTAACGGAACCGAATAATAGGCTTCAAACGAAAAGTTATTATGATCGGTTTAGGTGTATATTAAACTTGTATATATGTATGTATTTAACAAGTAATAAACTAAAATAATTTACGACATGATGATGCGGTCAAACACACGATAAAAAATGTTCCAAGACCTTAGGTTACCTTAGCAGACTATCCCACAGTCTTATTTGATGCAATTCATTTTATCCTTCAAACATCTTCAAAATGTGATAATTACCGAAAGATCGTTCGACTGGGTATTCATTTTTATAATGAACCGATTGGAAACGGATTGTGAGTGCAACACACAAACAGAGAGTGTGAGGGAACAAGATACAGGTGCATTTCAGCGTAACTATAGCAACAAACTAAGTGTACAGTTGGTATGCATTACAGTGTTTGTACCCGTAGTTACTTTATCTAATGTAAGTATATTCTACTGCAACAGCGCCTTATCGTCAGTTAGGTAAATGTAGGAGATCCTGATGATCGTCACTGCCCTAGTCTTTCCATTACACGAACTGTGCATAACAATTTAAATTAGATGCTTTTCTTATTTCAATACCAGAATGGAATTCCAGATGAGTGAGGTTGTCACGCCATTTAGTAAATCCAAGTCAGTTAGTAAATAAAAACATCACAAATATGCACCTCAGGATATCACTAGTCATCATTTACTCGATTCAAAGATTCTCTTTGATGAGTTTCAATTAGTTTAATCCTCACGAGGTTGGTTGGGGTTCGCAGTCTGGCAGTAAAAAGTTAGCAAAATCTAAAACTGTACTGAATTAGTATCAGTTATTCATTACAGAGCAGAACGAGCGCGAAATAGCATTAAGTCCGTCGTGCAATAATCCCATTTCCACGCTAGGTTCGTAGACCTCCGTCGGGCGACGTTGAGCGGCGCCCGCCGTCCGGCGCGGTGACGGCATCGGCGGTGCTGCAGCTAGCCGTCGGGAAAGTCGGCACGCGTCCGAACTAAGTACTAAATTGCCATCAAACTTGGTGATCGCGTGATCGCGCTGCCACCCAACGGGAATTGCATTAATTAATCGAAAACTAACCATTCACTGTGACCGTTCTGTTATGGTACCGGTCTATCATGCTGTAGGGATTAGTTTAATTAATTAGTCATACCACTAGTACCGTTGCGACTAGAAGCTGTCACGCGACGATTAACCACCCATTGGGTATGTGTTCAATTACATGTAATTACTTAGTCAACTATAATATAAATCTTTATCTTTAATAGTAGGTACCTACCTAAGTATCTTGTTGAATTGTGGGTAATAATAAACATAATTATGTAAGTCTAATAAGATTCGTCATATCTATAAATATAAATACCCTGCAGGGTTTTAGTGTCTTAATTTAAGATGTATGTAATATTGTATATAAATATATAAATTAATAAATAAAAAATAAAAAATTTAATTCCTTTTGTACTTTCCTGATTTTTATGAATTTTTATATAAAAACCCAATTTAGTTCATATTCTTGAAACTCCCTCATAAATAGGTACGTATTGTAATTTAAGCATACCTTAATGTACGAACTTAAGTTATTTACAGATAGATACATGACTCAAGTTATTTTGCAAATCCTGAAATAAAATTCTTCTCATAATAAACCATCTTGCTGCATCGAATCATCACTATAAATAAAAAAGCGTAACTAAACTCATCAACACCGTTCACTTAAATGTTAAGAATTGCACCATACATAAAGAGGTTATGTGAAAAGCCGGCCGGCTTTTAGCAAACACCGGCACCGGACGGTGCGGGGCGAGCGATCGAGGCGGCAGTGGTCGGTGGCAGACAACGCGCGTGGGAGTGGTGAATGTCGTCTAGTGGCTAGACTCACATGTGTGCTGCACAGCGGGGTATAATCGCCGCTGGTCCTGGGCGGGCAGGGAAGTCACTAAACTGAACAAACGCGAGAGGGTTGTGGCAAAGCCTAGCGGCGGTATCGCGGTGGCCGTTCGCACGGCCGGTGTCTCGGGGACTGGCGAGTGGTGCGCGCTTCGCGCAGAGCCCGGTGCAGCGCCCGAGCGCACCCCGCGGGCCGCGCGCCCCTCCGACGCCCGCGCAATTCGCCCTCCAGATGATGCCCACTGTCGCTATTCGCAGAAACCTCCAGATTCACCGCAACACTTGGTGAATCGTCTACATGTCTGTATGCTTTAACAATATCTTGAACATTCTTATTCCTGGTACCGAACGCTATTTCAGGCGTTAGGTAAATTGTATGTAAAATTAATAAGTCAGCTGCATCATAAAGCACACAACTTGTAAGACAGTTATAGAATATTACAGCGTTGATAGAAGACGGCGGTGGCGAGCAGCCGACGACCCCGCGGCGGCCACGGTCCGCCGCGCGCTGCGCCGCCGCCTCGCCGAAACTTCGCACTTCACTTTTCCACAAGGAACAGTTCAAAGGCGCGCAAGCCGTGAAATTACCGCAAAACTGACGTAACAACAGTCGTCCGTCACTTCACTGAAGCAACACTTGTAAAAACACAAGAACGTAGGCTTAATTGTATTTATATCCGCTTTTATTTCACAGAAGTGCTTCTTGTCTAACTTTTGAAACCAATATTTCAAAATTGCATTATAATCGGATAGATTAATAACGCCAACCATATTTAAAGGATAATTAAATGGATAAATAAAAAAAAATAATGAACAAGCAAGCGCCTCTTCTCCAATTACCATTTTTTCAGTCATTTTCCAAAAGGAGACGGGGACTTCTGGGCCAAAATTGTAATGAGTTGAGATATGACTTAAAAAAAGCGGTATTTTTTTCTATTTCAAAATATTAAAAAACCAGCTCAATTGAAAATCTTGAAGACGAGAAATCTTAAAACTAAATTTATTTCACTAGCAAAATAAAATATCGATTACTAAAAATTATTTAAACAATATTGCGTATTATAACACTTGCATCACAATTTGATATTAAATCAATCAGAGTGAACAAAACTTAATCATAATAATAATAATAACCATTTAAAATACCAAATAATAGTGTAATAAAAATAAATTATGAATCGATTTCCGTTAATCGATTAATTATTTCTTGTGTTTATCAACTGTATTTTTAAGCTAACTGTATTTTCTGTCAATCAGGCCCACGAATGTATGGAAGAGTATCCATCTCCTTTGTTATGAATGTTACAACAGAATATACCTAAACGTGACAACAATTTATTGTTTCCAATAAAATTAGACGTGCATCAAAATCTGGACTGATTCTCGTTATTAAGTTTTCTTTAAGAAGTCACCTGCATTTTAAAGCCTATATTATACTGGTCTCGATTTGAGAAAAGGTATCAAAAAATATCTGTTTAAAAAGGAAGATCTGAGTAGCTGCATTTCTTTATTTAAACTTCAGCCCCCTTTGACAAGTGGCAATTCGTTGGCCGGCGTAATGTAGAATATAATGAATGACGAATGTATGGGATTTGACGTTTATGACATACCTACTAGCTTCAACAAGTAAAATCTAAACTAAAACGTAGATGCGAAAGTATCTGTCTGTCTGATACGCTTAACCACTAAACTGATTTTGATAAAATTTGGTACAGAGGTAGATTAGAGTTTGGGAAAGAACATAGAATGTGTTTTGTCGCGATAACCAACATCCATGCGGACAAAGCTGCGGGTAACAGCTAGTCTAATATATACATAACTAACTAAAACAGCCTCCTCTCAAAAGTAGCAGAGGGTGACAAAGTTTCATGTAAAACCTGCACTCAATTACCACGCTTCTACTCTCATGGAACAATTGGCCTTTCTAACGCAGCTTGCTTTCGCCGGATTCAGAAATTTAAGTATGGACAGCTTCTTTCACAATGATAGTATTTTTTTTAGAAATGAATGATCTGAAAATCGCTTTTGATTTCAGATTACAAGCAATGATAAGCATTTACACTTCATTACTTTAATAAACTTCCATTGTGTATTACATATATATACAGAATTTTATAAAACGTTATGGTCGCTTATTGAACGGTGGGATATTAAGTAGTCGTGCATAAACCAATCTGGTAAACAATGGAGACATTACGAGGTGTCCGGATAAGGCGAAGTTTGGACCACATCGGGTCGTGCTGAATCCCAATGAGGCGTCAAGGCACGCGCTCACTCGACTCCATGCCTTCATAAACGTCTAGTCGAAGCTATTACATGAAGATATGACTCACGGTTGTTTCAATCAAACTATTTTGTGCAAGCTAGTCATAGAATTGTTAGGCAACTTAGTTACATCGATGATAATTTTAGATTCTATCTACGCATCGATCGTTAAGACAGCTGCTTCTAAAATTGTATTTATTAGCGATTAAACAGAAGAAATGTGTAAATTTGCTTAATTATTAAATTAAACTTCTCTATAATATGATGAATCGATGATAATATTTACAGTTTGTTGGGCGGATGTCACGATTTCTTTAGTCAGAGGCGATAGCCTCTGTCTCCAATTACGGGGCATTACTCATGCGTGTGATAATTATTAATAAGAGTATATTACTTAAGAACATCGGTGATAATCACGTGGATCGTAAACGAACAAGTAGTATTAATTTAAAAGAGTACAACAATCCCTAGATACCATTAGCCGGATCCTCAGTAGACACTATTACACCATTTTTCGCAGATCGACAGACCGTCTCTTGACTGATAACTTTTACGTTTTTAATAATTTGGAGGCCGAATGTACAGTCAAAAATTGTTCGGTCGTTGAACTTGTGTTCGCAAAAACAACAGTCTATTGTGGAAGTGCGTCGCACGAACCGAGTTGGACCGTGTCGCGGTGCTAAGCGCACATATGCTAGCAAAAGAGTACTCGTTTAGCCAACACACTAACCAAAAAAAATGTTATAGGCTGTAACTCGTTAACGAGCTAAAAAAATCCTTCATATGATCAGAAATAATCGGTAACTTGGATTGAATTAAAATTTATAGTCCCATCAGAAATTTAGGCAGATGAAATGAACCAACCACAAACGGACCTTGGCTCAATCTATACCTATCTATAGAACCCACTTGTCAGATTACACAGTCTGGGCCCCGGCAGCACAATGGCGTAGTGCAAACACGGATCAAACCAAACATCGCTTGACAAACACAGCCTGCTTATTCCATGCATACTTAGGCAGACTGAAATCGGGCTGCAGATTTGAATATGAAATCGGGATGATTGATGCCTACCATATGTGGTAACATATTCAAAATGTGGTTGCTTTAGCCGATTTCATGAACAGCAGTTTTTTCCATTTGGTTTACGAGTATAATGAAATTATAAATGGACATTTAAACCAATGGCTTATCCTGCTTGTCTTCTTCGCAGACAGCACAGAATCTCTCTGATCTTAAAGGTTCAGCAGAACGAGCGTAACTCCCCTGGTGTTCCAGTCGTCCATAGGCCACGGTAACCATTTTCCATTAGGAAGGCCGTGTACTTGTCTGCGACCTAAGTGGTATAAAAAATACATACTCGGAAATGTCTAGGAAATCGAAATATGTAGCTGGCAATTTTGACTGAAAGAATAATTGACATGAAATGATCGCAAAAAGTAGAGTTTTCATCATGTGCTAAATAACCATGAAATAGACGGAGATGTTGTAATAATTAATTTCTACTGTTGACAGATGGAACTTGGTGGAACTTGCTACACACATCGAATTAAGCACTTGCACTTTTTCGCATTATTTTACTCTCACTTTTATGAAGATAGTTTAGATCATTACAAGTGAATTAAAGGGTGTTAATAAAGCGGAACTAATAAACGTGTTAAACCAATTCAAACAAAACTCACTCTACGAGTAGCAGAAACTTGAGGGAACGGTTTTGCCATCCTATTTTGCTATCTTTCAAATTAACAACTTAAATAAAAAATAGTTTACGCATAGTCTTTGATAACCTCTTAACCTAGCCTCTCTTATATTATGTCAAAAAAACGTCAATAGAATGAATAATACGAGTAAGATGGGATTTCAATAAAAAAGTGACAGACACACAGTAAATTATTCAAAACATGGGTCCACACGTTTGATTCGACTCAGTGGTGTCTCGGTATACCTAGTTGCCAAGTTAACACGAGGAAGGCGGGTGCACTAGACGCCGCACTACCTACCGCCCACTTTCCCCCGCAACTTGCAACATGTAAAACTGAGCTTACATTACATGTCAACACATTACATGTCGTTAACCTGTATACAAATCACTGTTTACATTACTTACGTACCTGTACTTAAAACATCAACCGAGTGCTAATCAACACTTCACAGAGCTGCATACTGCAGATAGCAGATCGGCATCGGCGGCCAGTTTTCTATTTATAATTTTAGTACATTATCTTTAAGAACTATAAACTTTCACTCTGTTCGTGGTTATATTTAATCTTCACTCAGGCTTCATACTAACATTGTTCAATTAATTTATTATTTTGAAATAAACCGCGACACATCCGTATTAATCGTTAATTAATTACATTATGCTGTCTACTTCGATCATTTTATTTTGTTAAAAACCGGGTCTCGATATCGTAACATTAAAAATTCTATTGTGATTAAAAAATTAAATCGATTTTGAAAAAAAAAAAAGGCACTGAAACGTGAAAAATAGTTAAACAACCTACAACAATCTCACGTAGAGGAAGTGATATCAAAAATCCGAAATTGGTACTGAACGAAGCCTTCCTAATGCAATAAATAATCCAACCTGGATCAACATCTGCTACACATGGTTGTACAACCAATTTCACACGGAGGAAGTGCCATCAAAATTGATACTGAAGCCTTCCTAATGCAATGATACGACCTAGATTCGGCGCGGTGGACCATCACAACAAGGAAACAGCCGAGGATTAAGTAACTATACGTATTACAATATTACGCAACTAAATCCCATTATGACAGAATCTTACCGGCAGTGGAGCTCTCGTCATCTTAACTTAACCACGCTATTGCAGCGGTTTGTGGTATACGTCCATGATTAGTAGTAACCTTATTGGTCTACTTTAAAAGGTGACTGCAATTATTTTATTGATACAATAAGTATAAAGTTATGGCACAGAACAGATAATAGTACTAGCGTAGTGTTATGGTCTTTGACATAGAACTGAAGGCAATAAAATAATGGTAATTTATTTATTTATAGTATTACAGAATAGAATAAGAATAAAAAGCGATACTGTTATAAGGGTCAAATGAACTGAGACACCTCTTTGTACTTAGTGAAAGGACGTTGTAGGATAAAACGTTCACTGAACCAGAATGGACAGGTCAGGGTAAGGACATAATAATATCGAACTTCCAGCTCTCGATTATACAATTTATGAGAGGACTCGCCGAAAACCACGATGTATTAAGAGATATCGCTATTGTATAAACATGAAAAGCGCCGGAAAATAGGTTAGATAACAGAATAATTCATGAGCAAAATCTTTGTGAAAGTTTATTGTTAAAATAGCTAATAAATATTATATGCGATATAGTTTACCACAATGTAAGTATATACATATCGTCTGCTTACTGGTAAAACCAGATAAATGCATTTTTTTACCAAATTGAGTTAAAAATGCAGTTAAATGTGTTTTTTTACGCGCTATGTACACACGGCGCCAGACCTCGGTTTACAGGCCACACCAACATAAAGGAAGTGTGCGTGACAGCAATACTATTAATACATTGCTTAAAGATGTGTGTCATAACAAGTAAACCAATCAGGGCCCTTGACGCACTCACACATTCGCTATTTTACTTACATGAAATATAGGTATTGATGATAGCCACTGCACCAAGTTATAATAGCATATTTAGCGAAAAACGAATAAGTAGATATAGCTGAATGGTTTAAATATGCAGCTGAACCCATAGAATCAATACCGGGTTCGGTCCTCGAGCGAGGTGCACATTTTGTTCCTCAATATATTGAAGTCCGATTGGTCTAGTTTATTTACAGGAAACTAAGTGTATAAAATTCATATATAATATAATTTAATATATTTTTTGTATATTTCCTTGATGATACTATTTATTCTTAATGGATAAAAGGAAAGGAAAATAAAATAATTAACTTATTGTTGCAATGCAATAATATATTTACTATTATAAGCATGATATTTTTCTTAAGTATGGGTATAATTAATTATTTATAGATAATAATTAATTAAGTATCAGATAAAAATATTTGATCTTGAATAAAAAATATAAAAAACACATAAGTATAATTATTATAAACTTCTAAAAAGATATTGGAACATAAAATAAAATGTTATGTCTATTAAATTGACTGACATAAAGATGCACGAATGACAAAAAGAGAATCCCGTTGTTAAGTTCCGAACCAACGACCGGCGACAACGGTGAGGTCCAAACTTACTTACTTGCATTCTTATCCATCTCGACTATGAGAACAGATAGTATAGTGACTAAATTTGATAACTCCTATTAGTTATAGAAACAAAATGCTGCATACATTTCATAAAATTAGTTTAGAATATGATATTATAACCTTGGTGCATTTTATGTAAGTAAAATAGCAATTGTGTGAGTGCGTCAAAGGCCCTGATTGGTTTACTTGTTATGACACACATCTTTAAGCAATGTATTAATAGTATTGCTGTCACGCACACTTCCTTTATGTTGGTGTGGCCTGTAAACCGAGGTCTGGCGCCGTGTGTACTAGTAAAATCGAATAAATGCTATGTCCAATAGCTGCAGAGATAATGAATTTGAAAAAGTAATATTTCCTCATATTTAAAAAATATATACCAGTATAACATAATAAATAATGTTATTCCTCAAATTCGTTTTAGTTTTACAGCTAAACAATAATAAATACGGTTAAAGCTTTTTACATTTTATAATTTAAATAGTAAAATGGTAAGAATTATTCCGAGAAAAGGTCATAAACGCATTTATTATCATGGACGTAATATTTCAAACCAACAAAGAATGATGCCCACTTTCCATACATCCGTTGACCTGTCATTACATTTTTAAAATGCTATCGTATTACTGTACTGGTATCATTGATGAATAGATACTGCATCTTTAAAACCATAAAACCAATAATGGTTTAAATCTTTAGACAGAAAAATGTGTATTCAAGGTATTAAAACGTGTAGGTAAAGTATTTATTTATCTGTGCTTTGACTAATGAACTGTGTGACAGTGTCAAAAAACTTAAGGGGTCCATTACACGCTCATGCAAACGTCATGCATCATGCCGTCAATCATGAATATTTTTGGTCAATCGGTTATTAGACGTTATGTTATTGATCACTCACGGCGTGATTGATGGTTAAACCATGGCAAAACCTAGCGTGTAATGGACCCCTAACAACCAATGATCGTGTTCTGACATACGGGTGCGACCGGGTCTAACGCTAGGATGATGACGATCTCATATTATCAAAAGTTAATTCTTCACAGTCAAGATTAACAAGATATAGGTAATAATTTAGATTTATTTCATGTCATATGCTCATATTCAGTGATTAAATGAGCTTTCAACATACAATTTACTGTTTGCAATTTTTGTCATCATCATCATCAGCCTTGCATTCATTCTGGTTACATCCACGGCCTTGCTTCAGAGTCCGGGGTCCACCTCTTCCAGTACTACCACGACGCGGCTGAACTTACATATTTTCGGTGAAGCAACTGCCATCTGACCTTTAAAACCCATTGGCGACATTAAAGTATTGTGTAGACTAGTTGTTGGATTTATAGGGCTCTAACTACCCCTAACGACTGCCATTAGATGTTCGTATGATAACTGGTACTGACAGCTTAACGTGCTCTCCAAGGCACGGAGATACCATGACCCAGGTCAATGCAAGTAGACATATTCATGCATGCAAATATTTGCACTGAGCGGAAATCGAACCCGCGCCTCCTGCGTAGCATTCGAGTTCACTACCTACCGCCATGCCACCGAGGCTGAGGGAATTTTTGCATTCAACAATAACTAAATAAAATACTTTTTAACTTTATTGCTATTACAGAAATGACAATATGAAAAGTCAAAAATGAATATTAATAATACAACCTTACAACATTTTATTCATTACAATTGGTATTTTTATTCGTCTATTTTTTTATTTTTATAATGTATGTGTTCTCTTATTATAATCATCGTCAAAATAATGTTTTGAATTGAAGGCAGGAATCTTAGAGCCCAGGGTCTTTCTTCCGACTTTTCTAAAAGGTTAGGGCCAGTCCACACGGCGCGTTGCGTTGCGTTGCGTCGACGCAGCACTGTGCCACTGCGTCGCGTCGTTTTACATACAAATAATCATAGTGTCCACACGGCGCGCTGCGTCGACGCAACGCACACACGACGGAGCTGCAGCCCCGGAGGCGAAGCGGGCGGGGGTGTACGCGTTGTGACTGTGACTGCATCGTAGTAACGCTGCGCTGCGGTGATGCAGCGCCCGTGTGGCCGGCTATGCGTCAAAATATTTGCGTTGCGTCGACGCAACGCAACGCAACGCGCCGTGTGGACTGGCCCTTAGGGTCTGTCTCCACTTTTCACTGTTTTGGGCATCACTGGTAATGAGATAATTGGCACGCATAACACATTCTACAACGATAGTTGAGCTAAGACTTCTTAGGTTTACTCTGCTACCCGGCGCGGCGGTATTGCCAGACATTTTTATCATACACGTAGCCTAGGGGTTGCTGAAAAACTTGTCCAGCAATGAGGCTCTCCTGTATTTTATCTGCTATGTCATGGACAAGGATCCCACGGATGCAGACATTGCTCTCCTCTCAAATGGGGTGATATCAGAGTATCAAATTGAATTTGAACGCAACAGAAAGAGGAATTACACTACACATCAGCAATAAAACGAAACCATGAAACCAAATGAAGCTGTCACTGTCATGTCATAGTCGGTGTTTGTTTATAGCGTAGAGAGAGGACAAATACAATTATTATTTGTAATCGTAGCAGGTACCAGTAACACAATATAACAGTGGTATACCTACTAGGTATACCTAATACGATTATTTCATATTATTTTGATATCTTATTAGGTAATAGTCAAAATAATAGTGACAATGAGCGATATTATAATCTATGTGCGTGCGTTAATCTTAAGCCTGTTAAAGTATGAAGGAAAAGTTGGTCACTATTTCGTATTTATGTTATAGGCAATGTGTATAATCCGGCATTGTATAGAATGCCTAGGCATTCTATACATTGCCTAAAACGTTCAGGCAATGTGTATAATACGATTAATTTCATACATTGCCTAGGTATTGTATTAAATGCCAGAAGCGCATCAGGCAATGTGTTTATTGGACGGGTTGTTGTAAATTCGTCTCTTTAAAATGATATTTCATGTGCGAAAATTCGTCTCACCTTAATAAAAAAGTACTGCTAGCAAGTACCTAATAGATTAACAAAGCGTCATTTATTTACGATCCCTTAAGAAGCCCTCTATGGATTTGAAAAATGGATATTACTGCTGAAAGAAAAACTGTTCACTCCGACTTGGATAGATTAGGTTAGAAGTTAGGTTCGTGGTAATTTTTTTTTAACCATGCAGATCTCTATAGGCCACGGTAACAACTCTCTTTCCATCAGGTTAGGTGGCTGACAAGCACAGGGATGATGGTAAGAGAGTGGTTGCCGTGGCCTATAGAAATTCTGTATGGTAATAAAAAAAATAACCACAAAGGCTAATGCGGGAGCTCCGCTCCGCTCCCGCATTTACCTTCTAACCTAATCTATCCAAGTCGGAATGTGCAGCTTTGCTTTCACTGCTATGTGAGAAACATTCTACGCAAAAAACACGTAGGTACTTAGGCATACCTACCAATAGAACACAATACATGTCTTATCAGCACTTTCGCTGGTGGAAGTTGAAATTAGGATTAGCTCTCAAAAGATTAGTATCTATCTAACTAAATCATAGAGAAGAAAAATAGATTACATACATTACCTATGCTTCGACCGGCATTCTATACAATGCCTAGGTATTCTATACATTTCCTAGGCAAAGTGTAAAATAGTTTAAACATTGAATATCATTTCATACATTGCCTGAACGACCCCGGTATTCTATACATTTCCTAGGTATTGTATAGAATGCCTGCATTATACACATTGCCTATAACATTAACATTATATTGAATAACTGGACGTAGTCGTTTGATTGAAAAGTAGTGCAAACAGCCACTATTATTTACTACTGCAATAGGCTCAGCCCTATTACGTGGGACCCAATACAATGATTTAGTGAAATGTGAGTGTTCATTCACCTCTGCCTAACCCTCCGGGGATAAAGGCGTGATTATGTGTGTATGTGTGTGTGTGACTAATATTTGTCCTACTGGGTAACAGGAAGAATAACGTAATATCTGTCAAGTCATTTGTTCATTAATACGATTATTCTAAATAGTCCCGATTGTAACATCTCTAAAGAGAATATAATCACAACGTGACAGAGAGTAGAGAATATTTTCCGTCTATGGTTTCTGCTTTAAGATGGTGAATTTCGTCTTACGCAGATAGATATATTGCTGATCATTTTGATTATCATTAAAAAACTGATATCATATTTTCTAGCCTAACACTTCCTTTCTAAGTTTTTTTGTTAAAAATAGAAAAAAATATGCTATTTTATGAGCTAATTATCTAGGCAATACGGGTAAATTGCTTATTCTGATCAGACAGGTGAAAAGTGGGCATTGTTCTTTAATATCTATGAGTTCGGGTGATATAACATGTTTGTAATGTACAAGTAAAATGTAATAAATGCGACCCCCTTTCGATCTAAACTAAATTTTATACAGTTTTTAAGTACACTAAATTATATTTAAGATTATATCTGAAAAATAGGATAGTTATTGCACCATTTTACTTTAACATTTTTTTAATTAATGTGTTTGAATTAGATCAAATTAGAACGTAAACTTTAAAGATGCATTTACTCGAATTGACACTAACTGCACTTATTACTTTTTACCCGTAAGCAGACGATATTTTCTAACGATATCTGAAATCCAAATGCGCAAAGAAAACTATTGGGTAGTTAAATGTTAGAACCGAAATGAATGGCTGGCACATAATATATGAAATTGCTTAGTATATTATGATTACAAACGACTACTGTAATGTGCAATCTTGTTGTCACTGATATCGTTAGTAATATGAAAGAGCGTCCACGTCCAACGCTACGGCTAATCTCCGCCCACCCACGTGCTCCCGGAACTGCGTAAGACGTCGCGACTTTGGACGCGATCCAACGGACAATTTACGTCGAAGTAAAATTAAAATGTGCAATGTTTTCATACAATGTCATCGTCAATAATATACAGGTGATTTTACTTTTGTACGTAGTCTAGCAGAAAGATTTTAACTCACTATTTAGTTGAAAAAATATTGAAACAAATAATCCTGATCCCATCACTGAGAACATTGACGAAGACATCGGTCGGAATCTTTTAAAAAACGTAACTTTCCGAGGAACTTTGGACCGGTGAACATACGAGTAGGAATATTATTATGTATCTAATTATATTGAACAGGTATTTACTCTCATCATCATCATCCTTATAGAGATTTTCCAGTTAGCGTTCAAAATTGACTGCCAGTTTCCTGTGCAGCAGATAAACTAGTAAAAAAGGGAAGACATTTCCCAATGTGACTGAAGATTCGCATGAATACAATGCAAAATTATATTGAGATCCCCAGAGGGAATGCCGCTCTTCCCTCTCTTAAAAAATATTGTACAATCTAAAACTCGTTTCAATTCAAGATTATAAAAGTAGGATCTTATTACAGCTTCGTATAGGGCAGTATAAAATACTTGATATTACAATATATGACAGCCTTAAACGCTCACGCGATCTCACATAGGCCCGCATAAATTGTGCTTCTGTAATCCCCGTTATTCGATTGAAAGGATTACGGTGTTCTTTATCAGCCCCTGGAAGGGGACCGGTCTGACAACAAAAAGAGACAAATTGAGGAAATCTGTCGCTGGTAACTTTCATGAGGAAGAAATGTTTTAATTTTAGTTGAAATTCGCTAATTTTCACAAACGATAGATGATCAATCTTTCCTACACGACGAATATAGATACTGAAAATACATACTACATATTTATGTAAGTATTTGTGACTATGACTCATGCAGTGTTATTATTCGACCTTTAATTAAAAATTTAGTCTCCTCCTCCGTCTTGTGAGTGAGAGAATCGGCGTTCGACACTGTAGAAGATTAAGTAAGCGGGTAAGAGCCAGAGGTTGTACCTATTATAAATATAACGATGTTAAAGCCACGGAGGCTGAACAGTGCCATAACGAGAGCCGCCCTCCTGCACAAACTCTGCACTTTTATTGTCGTATTGCGAAGTATCAAGTCACCCCTCGGCGCATTGAGACCACTCGACTGCGAAATGCATAGTCATTACAGATAGAGCATCCCTTCGACAATATTGTGGCAAGTAGGATTGAATTATTTAAAATTTGTCAAGATGATATTGCAGAGTCACGCCCATTTAATCATTCTTCACTTCGCAAAAATTGCTAAGCCAATAACCTATAGTACTCATGATTTAGTTCGTAGGTTAGGTTGTCATATCATGTCATTGGCTTCATGCGCTGAAGCTTCTGGTAGTAACTGAATTCAAGAAGTCCGTGATGTAATATAATACCTATATATTGTCATTGTGTGCAGGTAGGTGCTATAGATTCAGTGTCTGCTCCCCATTGGAGCATGGGTTGTAAAGTGTAACCCATACTCCTATGGAGAAAATATATATCTACCTATCCTGTCTAGAGACAGACTATTGACTCAGTTATATCTGCATGTCTGCGTACTAGCTCTGTACAATTTTCTGAACTACATAGACGCCTGCATGACGCAGACAATAATGTTTAGTTAAGCCCAGTAAAGTCCATGAGCGTTCATCTATTTTTAGTACGAAATGTTAAAAATATTCAATGGGAGGCGTGATGATGAGGCAAAGCATTAGTCAAGCGCGGCATGCGCGCCGGTCACCATGTTTACAATGCAAATTCATCGAGAGGCGTCCGCGCTGCGGTAGTGCGTCCGACATGTCATTTGGAGCGAAACTACATCTATTTACTACTTTCGTAGGGAATAAATCATATACACTTTCAACATTACACTAAGAAAGTAGAATCAGGTGCCTGGTGTACAAACTAATTAGGAGATTTAAGTAAAGGGTTTTCTATTTTTTGCTTATCAGTAAATTTACAGATAACAACTACCTAATATCATACAAGTTAAGGAATCGTGGCTTGTTTATTTCTTACAAAGGAAATTATAATTTATTATTGGATAAACGAAAACTAAATTAATAAATAAAAATTATTTACAAGATAAAAAAAGGGGAGGTAAAAAGTTTAGGTGTCGAAAAATTCCTCCCCATCGATGTCGACTGGTAACGTACCCAAAAGGCTGGCGGCATTGCCCCGTTGGATGGCAATGCCAATCCTTTGGGCAAGTATTTCAATATAACATTTTCACTTACATTGTGTGTAGTACCTATTAAAAATCTGAACTCGTAATGGGCTTCATGCGCTGAAGCTTAGTAGTAACTGAATTCAAGAAGTCCGTGATTATGAAAATACAAGAAATTTTCGTTTTTATTATTTCTTTTCTTAGAATTTTATCTGTATTTTTAATGACTTAGTTTTTTTTGGTAAAAGGTAACCTAAAAACTATTTTTTAAGTTATGCTTAGCCTTGTGCTTAATTAACAAAAAGACAATTGTCTTCATTAAGACGAAATATATTTAGCATATAATTTTGAGCAAATGAGGGTCCATCTAGCATTCAGCATAAAAGAAATCTGAGTGTTCATGCTGTCGCATTTTCATCATTAACAATGCACTAGGATACAGTGGTCGTTACGAATCTTGAGCACGAATGTAATTATTACTATTTCTCATTCAAGTGATTATTATATTTATGTATTTATAGTTAAACTGCAGTATCGTGTGGTTTTTGTGGTTAGATACTGTTATTCATTCTTGTATCTATAAGGGTTAGTGGGGGAATGGTCTCAAGTGTTGAACAAAAGGCGGTTTGTTTTACACCAACACTCCGATCCAAGGGACATCTTTTTAAAATATGTATTGGGAAAACAATGTTTGTATCTTAGAATCTTATTACCGCTTGGTGAATAAGAGGGCCCGTTTAAATCTCTCCGAGCGTGCTAATGAGCCCGCAATAGTCTATCTCGGCTTATTTACGAACTAGGACTGTACGTTTATCAATAGACATTCACTTTCAAAATGCTGCCATTATTTCTTACTTTTGGTAATTCAAAACAATTTCACACTCAACTATGTCACGAGTAATTGTCTAAACAGGACAATTATCTCTATTAAGTGTATTTGGGCCGACAGTTCCTTTAATAGTCTTAACGACGTTACACTTTTAAGATAGATTTCACCCGTAACTTTGTCCACGTGGATGTTGGATTTCGAGGATATGTATGAAGAAGTGTATTTATGACTTAGGTACTACAAAGTGCAATCTAAGCCCAAAAGGTTTTGAGAATGAACTTTATCATTATGTATCATAATGTACATACATAAACTTCGTCGCACCCATTTAGAGAACTGATCCGTTCAATTCAATTCTTGATGAATGGCTCCAACATCAATACCGCCAATGTTCCGTAGTAGAACTACTATAACGAAGGAGATGAAATGGATCAGAATTTGACCGGCTGACTCGAATTCGTACTAACTCCCATCGGAATCAGATAACAGTATAATTACTTATGTCCGGGATAATTTATTAATGCCAAATATGGCTATCGCGGGTCGGTCATCTGTGTTCTGAAGTTTTAAAGTCAATGGTAGCACTGTCATTAATAATAATTGGTTACAATGTAATTTAATTAAGTAAGTAAACATTATCTTTATTTTTTTTAAATATTATTTAAATTATTTTGAATTTTACCGGATATAAACACAACACAAGAAATGAAATTTTGTTGTTGAACTGACGCAATTTAAAACACGAATAAATAATGAAAGAACAAAAATGTATTAACACAGATTAATACATAATATGTATTTCCCTGATAAGATTCAGTGGGCTTTTACGGGAACGGTGGTCATCTGAGATTTCAACTCTAAAAGAAAAGCTTGCTGGCCTGCCTACCGGCTCCGGTAGCGTAGATGTATTTTAATTCCATACAAAATTGCTATAGTATAAGGGGTAATTTTTTCCACCGGCTTCCCTTTTGACAATTTCCACCTCACGCCACTGCTCATGAGGTCATAACTGTCTAGTCTTATCGACCAATGAAATGTGTCTTTACGGTCTCCTACACTTACCACAATATAGGGGGATTTCAAAATGGCATAAAAGATTTCTTGCAAGGTCAATAATGTGCACATAGCACTTTAATGGGGCTACGATAGCTAGTTTTCGTTACGCGGGAAGTAGATATAATGTTGCCCACCACCTTGAGGGTATAAAACCACAGTTATATCACTATGAACGCTCGCTATACAAGGTGTCACCATCACGCTATTATAGATTTGGTGCAACTAAATGAGGGGCGTACGGGTGTTTTTGTGAGAGAGTCCAATCTAGAAGATCGTAAGGGTACGTGCCCGAAATAATGCAAGTGGCGTAGTTTAGTTACCGTTTTCTGTACAATGAACGTAAGCCGTCAATGAGGGTCAAAAGTAGAACGGACAATCACTGTATAACCTACTATATAAAAAGGTCACAAGGTAGCAGGTGGGTTTTTTTTGGTAAGTACTTTGTGGGTTTTCGACTTCATTCGTATGGAAGCTTTTTGAACATATGTTAAAAAACATGTTTTCGAATAATTGGAAGTAGTTCCTGCATTGCATAGCGTTGTATGATAAGTGGAAATAGGTGCATGAGCGTAGCAAGCTGGACGAGTACAGTAATCTGTGAGAAAACTTAATCTATGAGTACATACCGCAAACAGTTGATTAAATGCTTAACCTAGAAGAGTGGCACAATCGTTAATAGTTTACGACTTGTGATATGTCAATCCCATACATTGATTATTCTATTCTACTAACAATTGTGTCACTTGTCTAGACCAATCACTAATTGGCAATTAGTGATAGTCGTAAAATGAATCTTAAAAAGCAAAGTAATTACGTTAAAAGAACGCGTTAATATTTGCAACAATAATTTTATCGTATATCCGTATCGAGTTATAAAGAAATGTTACTTTGATTGCTTTGCGAACAACATCTTATCTCTTATATTATTTATCAGCTTCCGTATGCCTTACTACTTTCACGTAGCTACCTACTACTACTAGCTGAAAAAGACATCCTAACTTAACAGTTCTCCTTGGTTTTACATAATTATAAATGTAATATCTATTATATATTTAACAAGATAAGCTATGAATGAAAGTTGGCAGATAACGCGACCACTTCCAACAGTGTCAAGGTCAGTGCGTGTTTGTGTCGTGCTGCCAACTATACTGACACTAAATACTAAACACGATGCGCCGACGCATATCTGATTTACTAGAGTAAACATACCACACGTTTTTACACGCATATCACCTCATTTCAAAAAGTCCGCGAAATATTAAATTACATAATCTTTTTTGTCATGAAACAATTGGTACGCATTCATTGCAGTATTGATAAATTGACACATAGGTACACCCACAGACAAAGGTGTATTTAATATGTCAATACAAAAGGTGGGTGTGTGTGACAGCAGAAGAGTGACATTTATTTAAATTAATGTTACTATTCTGTCTGCTCGTAAGATCTTCGAGATAATTATAAAGTTAAAGACATGAGGCGACCTCTATTCGCGTAACTTTCGACAATATCATAGCCGTGTGCATTTAAACTGACTCATGACGGTTCTACATTCTGACATTTACTCAAAAGGAACTAAAATAAATAATTGGGTACAATAAGTTTGCCTGCAGTTGTACAGACCTATAAACTTTTTAAACGTGAATCAATGGATATCAAATTATTGGGGGTAACAACGAACATACAAACGGACATACGGATTTTATAATGTAAGTACATGTAAACGTTAAGATTATACTCTGTGCGAGCTGGTTGATTAACCTTTGGATTATTCGTTAAGACAAGATAGATAAATATCATCTAACAACCTTTAAGACTTTCAGTCATTGTGTAAACTTCCAATTACGGTTGTTTCACAATGTAATTAACAAGCTAAACGTTATATTGGCGAAGGCTAAATATAATAATAAAAGGGAAAACATAAAGACCTAAGTTCAGTTTATAAGTACGCATAAATCATAGCATATTTTTCTGATTGTTATATTATAAGAAACTCATTATTTTTTTCTTAGTACGTATAAAATAGATGAAGAAAAATCTGCCTGTCCGATTTCAGGTTGATATCTATTTAAACACTTAACTTTAACAATAATAGCTGGAGTAATCGAAGTTCCAACTCGTAAATTCGATACTCGGCGTCACTGTCGGCATCGATGAACGTTCGATAACATTGTATCCCTTGATAGAGCGATAAACGATTGATACGCTGTGTGGACAACTACGCATGAACGCGCATGTATTCTATACACTGAATCACTTTACAAATCAGCAGTACACTTTTTTCCAAATGAGTAGGCAGAGACTGTGAGACGCTTTAAATCCAATATTAAAGTTACCTGTCAACTCTAATCTGCGCCCCTAGACAAGTGGCAATTTTTTGGCCGGCGTATTGTGCAGAATGACGAATGTATGGGATTTGACGTCTATGACATACGTTGATGACTGTCATATACGTTGATGACTGTCATAATGTTTGAACGCCAAAACAACTACTGACAACATTTACCTATTGAAATCATTTCTAACCAAACAGATTATGAAAGTTCATGCTTTTTACTTTGAAAATGACAGGCATTCATACAACCCTTCATCCCTTATGTTACACTTTCAAAACAGCTACTTGCCGTTCATCTCTTGTATTCCCCCTCAGAGGTGAAGTTTTCAAAAAATCTGCTTTAGTGGTTACTTAAACATCAACTACCAAAATTACAAGTTTTATATTCTCAGCAGTTTAGATAATTTGTTGGCCGGCGTATTATAGAATAGATTGACGAATGTACGGAATTTGACGTTAATGACATACGTTGACGACTGTCATATACGTCAATTCCCATAGATTCGTCATTCTATTCTACAAAGAAAAGTAAGGAAGGTAAATAGGTACCTACATTATGTAAAGATAAAAAACGTAATCATCATATTAACTACAGGTTCTGCTGAAATAAGAAAAACTTATTGAACGTGCGTACATAGTATGAAACTCTCATTTAAGGATTGATTTGTGAGTCAACGTATGAATGTCTAGCCTTCTACACGTATAATGAGATCATTCTGCAACAACCGTGAGTCAGAAAGTTACTGTGGTGTATCCTACCTGCTAATATGAACGATTGGACACTGTAGGAACGTTCACTTTTAACTTTTTTATAACATTCTTATTTTGAGTTTTTTAGCAGTGTTTTGAAACAATTTCGCAGTAAAAAGCGATTTTGACTTTTTCAGACGCTAACTGTAAATTTCTGACCATACCAAAATATTATTAAAAAAAATGTAACAGTATGACACAAAATGGAATCCTTCCAATTTGTTACAATTCTCAGATGATCGATACAATATTTGTGGAACATTTTATCAGCGGGCCAAATCAAACACACTCAGTGTACTATAATCTGTTCACACAACAACACTAATAACTATTGTCAATATAAATTTGAGTGGCGACTGCTATTAGGTTTCAAGCGAATAGTATTGCAAGTGGAGAAAGTGTTACGAGAAAACTTGACCAATGACACAAAGAGTCTACTTTAAACCACAGAATGGTTAATTATAAGCCCTAGTGCTACGGAGTAAGGTCTAAAATATTCTGACAATAATTTAGAGGGGTCTAATCCAGGCCCCCAGGTATGTAAAGGCCGCACGGCCACCCCAGTTTGAACAAAACACTCGCGACAGTTTAAACATTCAAATCGCTTAATCCAATGAGACGGGACTAGTGTCCATCAAAGTGTAAAACTGAAGGGACACAAAGAATTCACAAATTACGCACGTATAAATAAAAGAGATCTGTATATATCTATCCAAGTTTTAAAAAGTAGAATTACGAGTACAATAGCGGTTACTGTCTGGAAAGTTAACCACTAAGAAAATGGAATGCACATTATATTGAGCTATTTCCTGTTCGATTTTCTGTGCTCTTCTAACTTTAAATCCGTAATGAATTTCTTCATTTATATACAATTTAGAAAAGGTAATAATTAGAAAGGTTTCGTATTGGTGCGCGGGGGTTAGAAGACCGCGAGGCGCGACAACGCAGGGCTGCTACAGGGGGCAAAACAAAGTATCCAATTTCTCCACTTCCCCACTTCCGAGCGACGCAATTACGACACAATGTTGTGGGGCTGTGGTGGCTCGACCTGACCACAGCCCGACAGAAATCTAGGCACCGCAGCAATCTCGTTACGGAACATAAAATACATTCTTATTGTTCTGCTAGTTTTTTCGCAAGACCTATTGAAAACAAAGAAAGCTGTGCGCGAACCTTAGTACCGACTCAATATTATATGAGTACTACAGGTGTTAGGTTAATGTTTGAATAGAAATGCACCACACATATAGTAAACATTTATCTTCACAGTTAAATACAAAGGAAAGTTAAATAAAGTAATTCCAAATACTACTTAGCCACTAGTATTCTCAAAACTAACAAAGCTTAAAGTTCTTGAAGAGTACTTTCGTAAGTATCCTTTTGTGAGAGTGAATTAACGTTTAACACTGTCATACCCAAAATCCACTCAAGACAAGACACTCAAGTCAATTTTCGATGTTGTATTAAGTTATTTTGAGTTAAATAGTAATTAAGGATAATCCGTCCATTATTATTAGTCATATTTTACGTTAAAATATTAGCAGTGCATAAAACCAATAGACTGCAAAGTTTAGTAGATTAGGGTGTCTCCCTTAAATGTATGATGACGGTGACAATGAAAGCGTCGACAGGTTGGGTTGTAATACAGTGGTGCCTTTTATTATCATGTGGTTACAATGACGGCAATGGGACACTCCATTAGCAACATTTATATCATAAATAAATGTCATGTTAATATTTTATAATGTTCATACATTTTTAAATGCATTACTGTTTGTCACATAATGTAAGTTTAGTGTAAAGATGATACAGGGAAATAAGCGCACTTGAACAAATAACTGCATAATATGTCTTCATCTTTATCTAAGTCTGCATTTACTTTCATAAAATACAAAAAACCAATAATAATATCTTGATTCGTCGATAACCAAACGGACGCTTTCAATGCCCTTATCGTTCAGTCAAAATATATCATGCAGTAACTCTATGACCTAAATAACAGAACACAGTAATTTTGGATACAATACAAAACAAGACTACGACACTCCTTTCGCTACAATTAATAAAAATAGTCTCACTCAACCCCATTTCTCTCAACACGGAGAACAATACAAACTTTCATGTTTGCAGAAACAAAGAGGAAAAATCTTTTGAACCACGAAAGCTCTTATCGCCGTAGGCGTCGCGTTCCATTAAAGACACTTCAAAAAGATTTGAGGGCGTCAAAGTTATTGTTCTAACCATAATACTCCTGCCTAGTACCCTTCCTGACTCCAGTTTATCGAGCGAGCGGGAACAACGTGGGGGATAATATATGTGTCAGAGATCTCGCTAAATGTTCGAACAAGGGCACTTGGTTTCCATAACAAATATACATCGCGCCATCATGTGACCCTTTATGACAAGATAATCACACTTGATCCGTGCCAAATGATGCCGTCCGCCAAATTGCTTTGTTAGCTGAGCATATTGTCAATACATCGTGGATTGATAATGAAAAATGGAATATCAATATGACAAATTAGTTAGACGATCACAAACAATAACGACACTGCTGTTATGGTAATACAAATAATAATGTTGAGTACCAAAGATAATTAGATATGATATGAGTGACGAGATGAAGCAGTGCAAATCTGCAGGTCTGCAGCCTGTTCGCTCCTATTCCACCTGTGATTCACCTCCTTACTCAATTCAAGAGAGATTGTTTAATGCGCCAGACTATTCATTGAATGATAAAGTGAATTTACATCAACGCGGAATAATGCAAACTAATAAACTTACTAACTCAGTAAACTCACATATTCACTGTGGATATCGTTGACTTGATGAGCTCAATGAAATTCGTAGGTTCTCATACATGAAATTACCGAAATCCAGCGACAAATGGCAGTTTATATAGCGTTAAATTTGGCATTCATCCGATGAAACTGTCGCCCTAATATGGTCCTATAACAACGCCGCTTATCTATCTATTATATAATACATTATATCTATGGTGGTAACCAATAAACATAATGACATAGAACAGATTAGGGGCAGGTTATGTTGTTTTGACGGGTAATTGTCACTCTATCTATGCTGTCTGGTAAGACGCGGTGACTCACGCAGTTATTGTGTAAGTATTGTGAGCGTCAAGGTCGACGCGGAACGATTGATAGATAGCAGACATTGCACAACGAACGAACCGGTCTTCAACCGTAAACACAATACTGGACAAACCTTACGTTGGTGTAGTGTACATGTTCACGAAACTGTTAAGTTACATTTTCAGGTCAAAAGAACAAGTCTAACTTGTTCGAGCAATTTGGTCTTTACATATACAAACACTTAAATCGTTGCGCAATTTTGAATCGAGGTTACCAACTCCGCAGGACCCAAATAGAGTAGGATTTCAGAGCCATCAGACCTGTGTTATTCTAGTAAACTGAAATTTTAAGGGTAAAATTTTTATATAATAGTATCTAGAATGTATGCGTATCTAGTATCCAGAAAGCGTGTCATGAATTTGTGATTATATGGTCCTTTCTAAATGTTAAAATGTTACATTTGTATCTCTTTGCATGTTATAAAGATACAAGTACTTAATGCGCACTACAACTACAATACAGTACGCACATAGGTCTGGAAATAAAGAAATAGACGAGGATCACATTTGTGATGGTCAAGAAAATAGCTTACTCAGACAATATAACAGGTAGATCTATAAAACTTAGTAAAAAAAATCAATTTAAATCACACGTGTGTGTGTTTTTAATCACAAGTTCCTCATAATATAATATCCTTTAATAACGTGACTAGCTGCTGATATGGTCGACACCCTATTTGATTGATTTTCATAAAAAATATTTGGTAAATTTTGACTCGCAATCATATAAGCCGAAGGAGGTGCCCTTCTGACCACATTGGCAACTGCACGGAACAGATTTCTGTTCCTTAAGCAACTGAAATTCGTAATCAGTTTGCCAGAGAAGAAAACACGGTATTTCTACCACCTATTGACCTGAAATTATGAATGCACTAGACTTACCAGGATCCGCAGCAATCTGTCTGTACACAGCTAACGCCACATCGTCTTCAATCACGAAGTCCCAGAGCCCATCGCAGGCGACGACTACGAAGTCTTCGTCTCCGTCCAGCTCCACCGTCGCGATTTCAGGCCGCGCCGTGACGTAAGGTTTGTATTGTGCATCACCTGAGCAAGAAATGATATATTTTGTAGTTTTTGGTCCAAACATTTACGTACTCATACCTATGTCTTATTTTAATAAGAGAAAATTTACAGAATATAAGGCAGCATATCGTTTTGAAATTCATTCAAAAGTGTGCAAATACGACGTGGAAAATCTGCACGCGGACGCATTTTAAATGAGGATGTGATTTTAATGAGGTACGCACGGCACAACCCGACAGGAGTCTCTCTCATTTTTAAAATGCACACCATGAAGGCATAGCGCACCTTGCCTTGAAAATGTATTCGAGTGTATGGGATACGATGTAGACTCCTTAAAATATACATATAAATATAGTATTTAACTTATATCTTGCACAATAACGTACCTACCTAACCGTGGTGTACAATCAACAATCACTGACACAATTGCATCAAACTAATCTTGCATAAAAATCTGAGGATTCCTATTTAACAGCTTCGATGAGGGGCTTAAAGCAAACGTTTCGGAGCTTAATCTCCCACAGAATGCGAAATCGATGAATTTTAACGTCGATACGTGGGGATTTGGGGATACGGAATAGAGCTGAGCAACGAAGAAAATGTCAATATTAGGTATTTTTATTAACCGACTTCAAAAAAGGAGGAGGTTCTCAATTCGGATGTTTATATTTTTTTTTTTTTTATGTTTGTTCGCTCATAGCTCCGCCATGCGTAGACGGATTTGCAAAATTCTTTTTTTGTTCGAAAGTAGATTATTCCGAAATGGTCCCATTTAAATTTCGTAAAGATCTGATGATGGGTTTCCGAGATTAGACCAAGGAACTCTTCAAAAAATACCAGAAAATCAGCCGCGATTGCTGCAATCGCATATTATTGCAATGTCTCTGCCATTACACATCATAACATCACGCCTGAATCCTTTGAAAGGGTATGCAGAAGTGTTCAGAATATTCAGCTATATTTCCGGTGTGGTGTATATGCGTTGATTTTAATGAAAAATTCTTTTTGCATTCGTTTCGGTTTACTTTTGAAGTAGTCCTCTATTATTTTATGTATGTTCACCGATTACGCAAAGACGCCTGGACCGATTTGCAAAATTATTTTTTTGTTATCAAACAACTTTATATTATACTTCCCAGGTAAATTTTATTAAAATCGGTCAAGCAATTTATGAAATATCATCATCGGTTGAAGTCGGTTTTTTAAATTTTTAATTTGGTGATTATGTTACTATGCCGTTGTTGCGTGGCAGTGTCCTATAGGTACATAGTTAGGGATGGGTATTGTAGATGTTTTTATAAGAAAATCTTAAGTATGAGTCATTTTATTAAACTAGCCACGCACCCAACTTTTTGACTATTTTACACAAAAATATTTTAATTATTCAGATTCCAGTCGTCGGCAGTGTGACTCAACACATTGACTTCAACCCCTCGATCTCAACTTCAAAGCCCTAATCATCATCATAAAATCGTGTAAGTCTGTCTAGAACTATTATTCTAACTTAATTCAAATAAATTTACAAATAACCGACATTATTAGACACATGGTACTCTATCGAAAAAATAACTTCAAGTGCATCACTACCTACAACGCACAGTCCAAGTTGATCGATACTTTTGAACATAAATATAGTGTTGTGCATAGCATGGGGTTGTAACTGAGGGCGAACGCTCATGCGAGGCAGGGCCGCTGATAGCGGGGGTGCAACGGGTGCACCGCACACGGGCGGCACGTCCAGGGGGGCGGCAAATCCCCAGATTTGCCGCCCCCCCTCTTTTTTATTTGCCGCCCCCTTGTACGTACATTATTTTTAATAGTATTTATGTGGGGTGTGTATACGTATACACACCCCACATAAATACTATTAAAAATAATTTCGTTTCTATTATATGATTAACATCGCCATCTATTAGCATCCCTTAAAACTAGAACGCAATACATAATAAAGCGTCTGCAGGCATGTTGAACCATCGCTTCGCCGCTACGCGGCGCCCGAAATTCGATACAAAGTAAGTAGATAAATAGGGATGTGGACTATTTTATTTGTTGTCGACAAATGTACATTCTATAGTAATATGATGTTTTGGTCTAGTAGAATCGATGCAGTCAAACCATTACGGTTTCTTCTAGAAAAAATATTCGATGCACTACTGGAAATATCTGAAAATTCGTCGGAGTGGGACTGCGCTACGACTCATAAAGCCCACTCACTTGCATTAAATATTCAAAATTATAGATTTATTTGCTCAATAATTATTTGGTTTCAAATATTAAACGAAACAAATGCTCTGAGCAAAATGATGCAGAACCCAAGAATCGATACTCAAATCTGCATACAATTATTGAGTAAATTAATTCAAAAGTTCACGCAGTACCGAACGGATGAACATTTTGAAATGATACTAGAAGAGCCTTCAAATCTGGCTCACGATCTCAATGTAGAAGCAGATTTTCCACCTGTTAATACAGTTCGTCCAAGAAGGAAACCAGCTCAATTCCAGTATGAGCATAGAGATGAAGTTATACTAGACCCCAAAATTAAATATAAAGTAGAGTTTTTTTTTAGAATTTTAGATCAAACTTTAACCTCTTTAAATGATAGATTTGAGGAGTTAAAAACTTTTACAGACGTATTTGGCTTTTTGAGCAATAATTTATTTGAATACTCCAATGATGAGCTACTAAAACATTGTAAAGATTTGAATATAAAGCTATCAGATAATTCAAGCACAGAAACGGACATCGATGGTATAGATTTATTCAATGAACTCACTGGCTTAAAATTGCATTTCCCAGAAAATCGATCCAATGATCCACAAACGCTATTACAATATTTGTTTACCAATGACTTAGTTTCAACGTTTCCAAATACTGTGATAGCGCTTAGAATTTTACTCACATTGCCGGTTTCAGTTGCAACTGGTGAAAGAACCTTTTCGAAGTTAAAAATAATCAAAAATTATTTAAGGTGAACGATGGTCCAACAAAGGGTAAGCAATTTAGCCATAATCTCAATTGAGCATGAAGTTTTAGCTAACATAGATACAAAAAAAATAATATCAGATTTTGCAAATTTAAAGGCAAGAAGAGTTCGATTTTAGAAGCTTACCTTTCACAGGGGCACACTCGGAATAAAGCATTAATGTTAAAATTATGATATTTTGCAGTGACCTCTGGTGATTGTGAATCATTGGATTGGTTTTTTGGGGGCAACAAACAACGCCATTTGCCGAGTAACGTCATGTAAGTGTCATTGTTAACTCTATATCGTTCGAATCGGATGTTGATGCGCTTTTCGAGATTATCTCTTGTTATTACAATAGTTGTCTTTATTTTATTGTAACTTCGTTTTACTGTCTGTTTCTGTTATTAGTGCTAGCATAGTTTCCACTCTTCTATACAATATGGATACGACATATAGGCAATAATTGAAACCATATACTTGGTACCCCCTAAGCTTCAAGCAGGAAAAGTTTGAACAAAATTGGTCCAGTATTAGGGGCAGAAACTAGAGTTTTAATTTTATAGAATTTGAACAACTTTGAGCACTCTGTAGAATCGCATGTTGCCGCTCAGCTGTTCAAGTAAGTTACCTACTATGCCTATTGTTGTGTGTGTGTGTGAAGTTGTTGTGTGTGTGTGTGAAGGTGTGTGTGTATTTATTAATGACTTATGACACAGTCAATGACTTTAAAGCAATGGATGAAACTATTTAATGACTTATACAAGTGGTTGCATTTTCTACATTTATTTTAATAATTATTTTGTTAGAAAATTTCGGATTTTATAAATCAGGGAATTTAAGTTTAAATTTAATTTGGTTCTATTCCTACGGACCAGGATGCTTCGCGGTTTCAGTATTTGCACATATGTCGTATCCATATCGTATATTATCATACTCTTTGGCCTTTCATCAAACATAGCTAAGATCACTCCCGATTACACTCTGTGGAGTTTTTTTACGCCGTTTTTTCTCCACTAGCGCCTAGGAAGTGGTAGTAAACTTAGTTTTAAGCAGAATTTTACGTCAAAAAGCTGTAACAGTGTTGCACTATTTTGAAAAATAAAGAATATGCCTTTGAATTTGACTCACCTTTCAAAAGTTCATCCGTTCGGGAGCTACGAAGCATCATTTTTGCACCGCAGGTTAAAAACGGAATGGTATCTTCTCAGTAGAACCGACTTAGCGAACCAGCGAAAGAATCGTTTCCAAATTATGTGCTCATGTGCTCTTTATGTGCCTAAACGAAATACTTTGATTCTTTGACTGCTTGTCTGTCTGTCACTTTTTTTCTCGTGATTGGGTGAGGGTATCAAGTTGAAATTTATACAACATAGTTTACTGAAGCTGTAAAAAATCTGACATACCTACCCGCAAAAAAATACAGCTGTTCATGTAGCAAATGTACAGTACTGTACTTACTGTTTTTTTTACAAAATAAACATTTTTGTTCCTTAATCATGGTCTGCCAGAAAAAATGTCGGTTCGAGTCCTATATAACAACCAGCGGGGGGGGGGGGGGTGTAAGCGTCCTTAGACCTATTTAGGGGGCGGCAAAATCGACTTTGCACACGGGCGCCCACATAGCTAGCGGCGGCCCTGATGCGAGGGTGCCGAGTCACACCGCGACACCGCGGCGCCCAGAGTCCTCTCTGTACGTTATAAAGTGATGTCCCATTGTTTCGTATTTGAACTTGAATAAGTATGCTTACCGCATTGTCGGATGTATTATATTCTAATGACACGCTTGTTGACATTATTGTTATCAATGTAATAAATTATAACTCAATTTGTTTACGATGATACACATTTTGTTTCGGTGGTCGTCACTGCCAAAAATGTAATTGTGGTTTAGATGTCCTTTGGTAATAAAGTTGGTAGGTACGTAACATTAGATAAATTGTTACTGACACTAAACCATCCAGATCCAGAACCATTCACCCAGGCCAAAAGAAAATTAAAGGCAACCAAGTTTTCTACTAGTATTTTTTTCAACCTGATTTTTTATGGATCTTTCATACAGCTGTGCAATTCTCTAAGCTTTCAGCGTCGAGCACAACGTTACGACAACCTTGACGGTCACGCTGGGTGACGTCACTGGAGATGGAACAATAACAATCTCGATCAAGGTAGTCGCAACGTTGTGCTCGACGCTGAACGCTTAGACTGCTTAGAGAATTGCACAGCTGACTTTTTATGATATGTCATTAAGGTCGGGTTTTAACAGAGTTTTCTAAATTAAACGTACCTGAAAATTAAATCCATACAGAAACGTAGTCCTGATTAGCATTTCCCTTATTAATGGAAAATCGTTTCCAAAGAAGCATCTCAAATTCTCGATCAAACGTAAATTTAAATCGGTTATCCAGCGGCAGAATAGTTTGTTTTACGGGGATTCATTGTCATCCCAGCAGGGTACGACTAACGGCTTAATGATCGGCACACGCCCGCCTCCCGGTCCCTTACAAGAGCCGAGAAATGGGCCCGCACCCGCCCAATAACAATAAAACGACCTATTAACTTTCAACGTTCTGAGTTCACGCCTGTGGGGCGACCATGTGAAAAATATGAGCACCTCATATTTTGTGTGCGATTCATGAATAGTAAATGATTTGTTAATTAGGAAAAGGATTAAAATGCTGTTTATATCATTTAAATGATTAGATTACTGGCACAAAACTATTATTGTCATAGAGTATTAATGTTGTCTATACTAATATTATAAAGAGGAAAGATTTGTTTGTTTGTTTGTTTGTTTGTTTTTTTGTTTGTAACGAATAGGCTCCGAAACTACTGGACCGATTTCAATAATTCTTTCACCTATAGAAAGCTACACTATCTGGGAGTAACATAGGCTATATAACATCACGCTACTACTAAAGGGAGCGGAGCAGTGAGCATAAATGTCAATAAATCGGGCAGATTTCCATACATTCTTTACTAATATTAGATTTGTATTTTTGTATTCGAGTAAACTCAAGAACTACTGAACCGATTTCAAAAATTCTTTTACCATTAGAAAGCTGCACTATCACTGACTAACATAGGCTATAATTAATTTCCAAAAAAATAGGGATCCTGGATAAAACTTCAATAATGTAACCCAAGGTGTAAAAAAAATGACCTAAAAATTCCTTACATCGCGTACGCTGCGAAAACTATTGAAGATGGAACAAAATAATGTACTGTAGAAATGTATAACTTAAAAAGGTCTACATAAAAGGCCGCGACAGCATATGTCTATCTAATAAGGGTAGCTCACAATAACCATTTTTATCTTTTACAAATTATAAAAAAAATATGTGTCATTTTCGAAGCTATTTTTTAACAATATAGTGTTAAGCCTTATCTGACTAAATACGTTAGATACATTGTACATTTAATGTAGATCAAAATTGCCCTTTACACTGTATAATTATAAGGAATATTTTAGAATCTATTGCAGTATGAAAGTAACGCGCGACGATATAAATTCAAGCCGAAATGCCGATCAAAGTCAGACCACGGAATCTATACCTTTATATTAATTCTTATCTAAATAAATCATTTGGTATTTAAGATTGTTTCAATACCTGTTGATTACTTTTTGAATTATTGAAATCGGACGTTCTATTCAAAAGATATTACGAAATTATAATGTCAATAAATCCGGTAAATTACCATACATTATTTGAAAACTAATTATTATTACGGGCATGGGCTAAAAGGGTGCAACCACGGGTGTTCGAAGTATTTCACGAGCGAAGACAGGGAAGGTCAGCTGAACACAAGATGCAACGGTAACGGGATCCGAATGCGGGATTGGAACCTCCATGTGATGCATCCTGGGTAACGGAGGCATTAACGCCCCTCACCCAGGGGAGGCGCTACCGCCTACGGCAAATACATACAGCAACGGAAGCAGCTCTATAGAGGGCTGCTCAAAGGCTTCCCACATGTCCCTCTGACTACGAGGAGGCCCAGTAGAGAGCAGGAAAGGGAAGGGCTGGTCACCGAGCGCGGACGTGAGGATTATAGGTCCGGCCTCCTGTCATCCCTTCACGCCCGTCTCCTCCCTTTCCGGAATTCGATGGGACATCGTGCTTCCCACTTCTGAGAGGGCCATCTTAAAATTGTAGATGGCCCAGGGTCAGCCGGGGGGTGCGGAAAATGCCCTAGGCAATTTTACACTCCAGCAACTGAAGACCCGCGATGGCATGCTGTTTAGTGGGTCCGAATTCCACATGGCACTCCTGATGGCTGACGAGGATGGTATCCGAGGCAATTTTAGCACGAAAGAAAAGTTTGTACGGAATCCGAATTCCACGCGGGCGGAGCCGCGGGCAACAGCTAGTAATTAATATATTGACTTAATTCTTAGCACGCGTACTTAATTAAAAAAATATATTTTACGCATGTCAATGGTGGTTTCTTATTCTTTAGCAAAATGGATTTACACCCTTAATCTTCTAACCATGAAACTGAGGAATTGGGTATAATGTATTACAAAATGTTCTAAATATTTCGCGGAAAATCGGCACAATTAAGTATGCACTGAACATGAAAATTCGTCGACAGACCATTACAAGACAATTCCAATGTCTCAAGGTACAACAAGCCAAGCACCATACTGTACCTAGGCTATACGCACTTTTACTTTGTAATACTAACATAGTAAAAAATACACTTTACTGTTACGTTCAGGGACGACCTTTTCTCGAGAACGAGGTGTGTTCGGTCGGTGTTTTATGGTGCATATAAAGTTTTACTGTGCTGCTCATGTTTTCAACAAGCTCTTTACTAAATAAACCAATAAAATTTACAGTGGACCTCATTTTCCACACAACAATATTGTACTCGTAAAATAATCCGTGTAGAAAATTCACTTGTTTGTAGTTCTACCACGTGAACTTAAGTACGAAAGATGTCTTATGTTGTACTCCGACTGAGGATTGGACAATATTGTGACATTTAATTAAAAAGGTTTGAGATCTCACAAAATTAAAAATTAATCGAATTCAAAAACGAAAGAGGTTCTCAATAGTCAGTTAATTAAGTAAGTTTTAATTAAAAGAGACTGCTTAAATACACAAGCGGATACCATAAGTGCTAGTATAATGCACAAAGTCGTACATGTATTACAAATACAGTAGGCGCTAATAAATATTTGTCAACAGCGGTTCTTACTCCTCTGCAAGCTGATGGAGCATGATGCGCGAAATAAATCGTTAAAAATATGTAGTTTTACCAAATCGACAGCCATATCCTTCTGACTCCTAAGGAATAGAATGATACGTTTATTGAAAATTTTCGTAAAAAAGAAATTCGGCATATGACGCCATCTAAGAAAGAAAGAAAGAATAATTTTAATTTATCGTATAATTTTGAGGTACTTACTTGCATTGCAGTTTGTTACATGGAAGTAGCTTAATGTTACCTAAAAACTCTATGATATATCCTTAAATAGCTAGCAGACGAAGCTCGGTTACCCACTAGTTTCTTTTTTATATATAGAAAATGTCAATTTAACGTCACCTCGCCTGCTGGTAAGTGAAGGCAAAGTCTCTGGAAAGAGAGCAACCAATACAGACAACAATGATGGCTCTCACCTTGACGGCCTCATCAGATGCTTTTTCACGCCCCGCTTAAAGGACCCGAGACTATAGGAAGAAGTAAAGAACTAGTAAAGAATTCCAAGACTTTATGTTGTGATTAAGAAGAGATTCTGAGCCGCTTGTTTCTTGATAGAATATTGCACCGTATGCGGGTGAAATCTAAGCCCTGCACGTGCTGGCTTGTGTAGGAAAGGAGAGGGTGGAACTAATTCGAAGAGCTCATCGGATTCTATGGATTCTATATACATGATCATTATTACGAGTATAACGTTTGATAATTTTAACATAAACATAACATAAGCGTCGGAAGCTTAGTGGTTAAGGAGTCGGCCTTACGATCGAGAGGTCCCGGGTTCGAATCCTGGCCATTACACTACCGACGTGAACCCACTCCTAGCACAAGCAATTTAGCTTAGTTGGAGGGGTTAACGGGAATATTAGTAATTTCGGTTGCTAACATATACTCACGCCTATATCCCCTAAGGGGTCGGCAGAGGTGCTAGCACCCACATTTCGCCGTTTATGTTTACTTTTTTGATAATTTTAAACGGCACGGCATGAATGAAACTTTCTGTCTCAAGGCTCAAGTGTGGATGGCCAGAAGCCATCGATGGCGTAGCGGTAGAGTGTTCAAATGTTAAGTCAGAGGTCGCGTTCGCGTTCAAAATATGATGCCGTGACTCGTAAAAGGGTAGCGTAATCTAAAGTCGGATGAAATAGAGGTTAGTACTAAATTATGAACACGAGTGTGACGCCCCTGGTGTTGCATAGGTCCATAGGCCACGGTAACCACTTTCCATCAGGTGGGCCGTGTGCTTGTCTGCCACCTAAGTGGTATAAAAAAAAAATAGACTTACCTATAGCTCTAGAAACGGCCAGTTGTCCGTTAACTCGCCAAGTACCCCAGAACATCACTGTGCCACCTGAAGATTCTATTCTTTCTCGTTCATCCTGCAATTTCAACTATATTATTCTCATTGTACACACATGGCGTAAAGCTAGTAACTTAAGTCATACATGATGGCAATTACTTTTGGTTCAGAATTATTCGATATTATTATGTATGTACCTTTCCTAACGATATTAATAACAGCACATTACAAAGAAAAACATGTCATAATTTTATTACTAGTTATTAATGTAATATGTAATAGTACAAAATTAAGCAATAAAATAAACTACAGTACACAAGAAGAAGCAGCCAAATTAGGAAAGTACTGAATAATAATAAATGGACTTCCTATGGCTGAAATGATGATGATGATGATGATGAATAATAATAATTAAAGTCAACAAAACTAAAATACTTTAATAACTATTTTTCAATGAATTAATTTCAAATTAATGCAAGGAGGATACTTTTCACTCTATTATCTTTTTAAATTTCTAGTTCTAAAAGAACCGATTTTATCTTATAGTTCTCATAACTACAAATACGCCAACAACTGATACTAATTCAAACATCGTTCTTACAATACATGCAAATAATATATGGATACTCGAAACAGAATGTTACCCAGGTAAAATTAATAACCATTTTAACTTAATTTATTTCGCTCTTGGTGTTGACAATCATTGCGCAAATAACGATAAAAATAAAAACAAATTAACACGTCATGTAATGTAACAACATAATAAAATTAGTTGCAGTATACAAGTCATAATTTAAAACGCACTACAAAATTGCAATATGGACGTGACCGTGGCATACATAATTATTTTATGTAATCGTGCGTATTGTGTGAAATTTGATTTATGACACAGACTTTTGCCCAGAAATAAATTAACTAACTGCATAATAGGTAATAAAAACAGTGCACTATTATCGAGAGAAGGAAGTTAATGCTTCGTTGAACCAGCGTCTGTAACGCAAGGCAAAGTCGGAGATTTTCTACAGGCACTGCTTTTATTCTCATAGTAAGGCGCTCTGAAGTTGCTGGACACTAACTAATTTACAAAAAGATTTTTGTAACTTCATAGGACCCATTTTTTTTTTTTATTACTTTTATGAAAAGTTTCAAGAGCTGAAGTGGTCAGTAACTTGGAATGTGTTATGATTTTTTAAATGCATCTGCGATTTTGACATCTATGTGAATAAAAAAAAATGTTTCTTAATTTCAGAAGATTTTGTCTAATTTATTCTAGGACATATTATACAGCGCCGCCGCACAGTGTCGCGTCCCTTTATCATAAATAATTTTTTCGAAATGTCTTAAATACTATATTGTGATATAGCAATACAATCATAGATAAATTCTGCATTTGATGAGGGTAGTTAGATATTTTTTATCGTAAATTTCACTAAATAATAAGCAGTTGAACTCAGACAAAAATGTTGTAGTTACAATTTGCGTAAATGAACTCTCGTACTTCATCGTTTGTTTTGTTAGGTGAACCAGTTGATATTCCTTTGTTTTTAATACTATAGTTAAAATAAGTGTGTATTAACGACAGCAAGCTATTTAAATACTATTTGCAACAATAATGGATAAGTTATGACTATTTTAACCTTACAAGGAAAAAAATATATATAATTAATGTTTGCTCAGAGTTTTAAAAAATATTTCACATAATACATCTGTAATTTTTTGATATTATGTAGCCCAATGGGTCTACTTTATGTATGGAAAAGCCCAGTTTGCGCAGATTAGCTCATTCAGATTAATTGCCTTTTAGATCCCGTAAGACGTAAAATCACAAATGAGCAATGCTTCTAAATTTGGCATTCAGCTGACTCGGATAAGAAAATAAATGCAGTGTTTCAGTTTATTCACACTTATTTTCATATGGTTGACTGTACTCACTCAATTAAAGACGGTATTAAGAACACAACAATTTTTTTTTCGATGAAATCAGGCGTTATTTGGAGAAATTCTAATCGACAATTAAATTTATTAAAAACAAAATGTAAAACATGGTTACAAAAGGATTTAAATTTAGAATACATAGTACTCGATTATATTTTTGAAAATCAAAGTCAAACAACATCAAAAGCCGATAGAATTCGTGGCAGACCTAAAAAAAGTTGTATGAAATTAGCGTGGCATCTAATAAAGAACCTGAAGAAATATCTTTACCTTATGAATTATATTATTCTTGGTATAACACTCCTACGTCTATAGGTACACAAGGTACTGGTCCATTCCCCAGAATTAATTGAATACATTCTTTTGCCTATTGGTCAGCTTCCTGAGGATGCATTGGAAGGTAGACATAAAGACATCAGAAACTTGAGGGAATTCCATACTCGCAAAACTTCCAGGCAGCACACAAATCATGATCTAATGACTGTGATGCTGCTAACTTCAGATTCTTGCCAATCAGCCATCAGGTCGAATAATAAACATTAAAAAAAATTGATCGACAATAGATGTAGATAATAATATAGGTGATACACAGTAAAAATATTTATTTTTATGTTAATTAATTATTTCGTGTTAATTTTAATCAAACAAAAGTATTTATGTTCAAAAAAACAAGTAATGTTATTTATGATAAACCGTCCCATACATTCGCGACACTGTGCGCCGTCTAGACCTGAACTAAATAGAGATTGTCTTATGGATTGTCGTTCTCAAGTTATAACGTGACCAAGGGAAAAAGGGACTCACTTTCACATTGACTAATACAAGAAGAATGTTTATTTAGCTCGTCAATATAATGAAGATCGTGTACATCAACAACCCGCATAGAACTATTGTTGAGTCATGAATGGTTTAGCGAGAACAAAACAACATCATGTTAATTGAATCTGCTGCTTTCAGAAAAGTATGTACCTGTGGTAAACATACATATACTCACGCCTGTAAATACTCGAAGGGGTAGGCAGAGGTGAGTAAACACCCGAATTTCGTCAACTATTATTTTCGGTCCCACGTAATAGGGGACAAATCTACTGCCGTCAAACGGACACTTAGTCATGGGCTGTATGTTTATTATCGAATGGAAAACAGCCCTATGCTTAGTCGCGTTTGACGACACCCACAGGTAGAGATGGGGTGGCCCTATTTACCCCACCGGGGAACCAACACTCTACTCATAAAAAATCATACTTACAGGTACTTATTTACTTACGTATACCATTAAGGTATGATTCCGAAGCCAATCGCATACGACAACGACAAACACATTGAGCACATACAGCGTACCTTACATTACTTACCATTGAGAAGCCGCAATGAATTACGCGCATATGCTGCGTGCGTCGGCAGTTGTCGTATGCTGTTGGTTACGGAATCATACCTTTACAAGTATAGCGAAACTATTCAATTACCTGCCGATCAGGTTTGTGCGGTCTGACGAGCTGCATAAGCCGCATACGTTTGGCGAGCAACGCTAGCGAGTCTCCCGCCCAGGCCGCTAGCAACCGACGCCCTCGGACTGCTACGGTCACTGCTGTACTGCCACCACACGCACGCTGTATACAAAATATTGACAATGATAATTATTATAAATCCATACTATACCTGGGGACACGTGTCTTGGACCTAAATCGTGAGACAAACGAGGCCCTGGTGCGCGCGGATTGTTTTGTAATAATCTATACTTAGTGAATAATAAGCTGTGCTATTCTAAAAAGACACCCAAGAAACATGTACTGCGCATATTGAGCTCATATTGAGCACATTTTAGGTCCAAGATATGTGCCCCGAGCAATATAATATTATACAGCTGAAAAGTTTGATTGGTTGAATGAGATAATCCCAGGAACTACTATTCAAATTGAAAAATTATTTTTGTGCTGAATAGTCTATTTATCGACGAGTGTTCTAGGCTCTATGACATCACGCTACTACACAAGGGAGAGGAGCAGTGATCATAATTGTCAACAAATTCGGTAGATTTCCATACACAGTTTTAAGACTAATAAATAAATTACGGGCACAAAGGGGTATGATATGAGGCAGCACAAAACCTCTCCAGTGAGCTCTGGCTACCCTACTCACCGTCGGAAACACAACACGAGGTTTTATACGTAGAGCTTGCGGTAAAATAGGAATATTAAGCCCAATATGTTGTGGAAATAGCCTTTTATTTTTACTTATGACTTCATCTATATAATCAATGATAAGATTCAAGTTACACCGAGAGCTAAAACATAACAATATAGCAGTTTTATTTAATGATGCAACAAAAGTATTATGTATTATGATTTTTCACGCTGTATTATATGACTCGTATAAGAAAATACTATTATATAAATACAATGATTCAATATAACCTTTAGTAAAGATAACAATGAATAAAAAATGTTAAAAGAAAAAAAAAGCATTAACTATGTTATGTTAGTTTTTGCGTTTAAACTACAAACAAACATCACAAAGGTGAACAATTTGTTTGATTATCAAGCTTTTAAAATTAATGGCCGTAGCTACAGTTATACTTCAGTACTACACTCAAGTGCTCGACTCAATCTCATTATTTCTGATTATTTTTACACTTAAAACCAGCCTATAACTGCCCGCACTAATAATTTTTCACAGCCTGGAGTTTTTTTTTCATCGCATTGTATTTGCTTAAGTAATAGGCAGAGATATTCGTACTTAACATTTCGAAGCGAACTAATTACCGTAGATTAAGCACTTTTTCCCACAAGGTGGACAAACGACCTCATTAAGGCCGCGGGAACGCGCTGGATGCGAGCCGCTTCCAACCGGTCCTATTGGAGATCTATAGGGGAGGCCTATGTCCAGCAGTGGACATAGTGGATGATGATGATGATGATGAAGCACTTTTAAATAGATAGTTTGTTGTCGGTAGAAAATCTCTTTTCCATCACGAGACCTACAGGAATAGTTGGGATAGCTCACTTTTATTTAGTTCCCATAGTGGTGTGAGAATTATTTGTGCACCATCTCGTATATCAGATATAATACCACTCACAACAACTATACATATGTTCGAATGTACCCACATGTCATGTACTGAGTGGACTACGATATATCGACACAAACTTGTCGATTTGAGTTACGTGGATTACATTATAAGAGCGCGTTTTGAGGACGTTTTCAGCGTTGCCTATGAGTATTCGATGTTTGTAGAAGAGATTCAAAACAAGCTTTATAAAACTAAGCATGGGACTCAAAATTGCAATGATCTTTGAGAGCAGACGTGACCCTGCTGAGACCGCCCGTGCCTTTAAGGTATTCTGCTATGTCTTTTATCTACAAATTATACAATCTATGCTGATCTTTTAATAAAACGAGGTAGATACGGCACTTAAACGGCCAAAAAACAGGTGAACTCGCATACCTTGATGCAAGCAATAAGGCAACAGTGGGGTGAGCACGAACAACTATCGTAATCGTATCGTAAACGTAACGAGAGCACGGAGCATTGCGATTGGCCGCCTGCCTGAAGCCTGCCAATCGCAATGCTCCGTGCTATCGTTACGTTCACGATACGATTACGATAGTTGTTCGTGCTCACTCCACAGGACAGTGCGAATGAGAATGAAACATGACTTCTGTCGTACAATGCAGTACATTTTTAACTTCGCGATCTTATTGCGATAAGATATCAATCTAGATATTGCTTATCTTAAGGTGTATTAAGGTACCTACTCTTTTTATGGCGTTAACTTTCTATCTTTTCTCTCACTAGGTGCGATGTTACACAATACCACACTCGCACAACATAATAAATATTATAACTTCACGATCTAAAAAGCAAAAGACGTCTGTTTTTATTGACTTGTTGAGTCAACCTATTGTACTGGGTGGCGCAAAAGTACTGGCACTAAAGAAAATACCTTTATTTTTTTTATATGACATTTTCTGTCATTCTGTTGTTGAAAATTGTGTAGTGAACAAATGTAAAATACACTGAAAATAAACATGGACCGTTTTACTCCCCAAGAACGTGGAATAATTGTGTCAATGTTCTTACGGAATAATTCATCAGTGATAAGAACACAACGTGAATTTCGTCGACGATTTCCCCACCGTCCGGCACCGATTGGTCGCACAATTCGACGCTTTGCCACACGCCTTGAAGCAACTGGCTCAACATTGGATAGACCTAAGTCTGGGAGACCAAGAACAGGCCGTTCAGCTGAAAATATCGATGCTGTGCGCGAAGATGTGGAAGAGTGTCCAGAAACATCAACGAGGCGACGTGCCACGCAATTGGGCATTTCCAGACGGACCCTGCAGCGTATTTTGGTGAAAGACTTAAAGATGTTCCCGTATAAAACTCAAATGACTCATCAGCTGCTGCCTGCTGACCACCGAGCTCGTCTAGATTACTGCCAGCGCGTCATAAACCTCAACCTTGAAGAGGATGATTTTCCTTCAAAATTGGTTATGAGTGACGAAGCGCATTTCCATCTCTCAGGGCATGTCAATAAGCAGAATACTCGGTTCTGGGGCACTGATAATCCGCGCATTATTCAAGAAACACCTCTACACCCACTAAAAGTTACTGTAGGGTGTGGCATCTGTGTTGACAGAGTGATCGGACCCTATTTTTTCGAAGACGCTGGAGGCAATGCGATAACTGTCACTGGAGAACGCTACAGAACCATGTTACGTGAGTTTTTGATACCCAGTTTGGACGAATTGGGGCTGGAGCACATCTGGTTTCAACAAGACGGCGCTACGGCACACACAGCGCGCGACACTATGGACTTAGTGAGGGACGCTTTTCCAGGCCGAGTTATCTCTCGTTTTGGCGATTTGCCTTGGCCTGCAAGATCACCCGATCTGACCAGTCCAGACTTCTTTCTTTGGGGTTTTTTGAAATCTCGGGTGTATGTGAACAAGCCACAGACTCTCGCAGCTCTAAAAGAAAACATTCGTCAAGAAATAACGAACATATCGCAGGAAGTGTTACGGCAAGTTATGCAAAATGTCATAAATAGGGCTCAAATGTGTATCAACTCTGGAGGTCACCATTTAAAAGACATCATCTTTAAATTCTAATGGTACGAAATTTAATGGTACAAATATACATTTAAAAAAACCTAAATCTAGTTTTCTAATTTAGAAAAAATGTTATAGCCGAACCAAATAGGGTCTTTACTTTTGCGCCACCCAGTACTATGAGCTTAGTATTTAGAATTTCCATTTATTTTTTCTGTTTGTATTATGTTCGATAGAGTTATATATTATTAAAAGCTATAGCTATGGTATGGGCCGCGGTTATTAACGCGTGAAACAATTTTAACGTTTTTCTGCGCAGTTTTTAGTGTTTCTTTTCCCTAGGACCACCCACAAAATATTAGAAAACCTATAAAAATGAAATCGGTAAAGTAGTTTTCAACTTATAGCGTGATCTAGGGAAGTAGGTAGGTATAGATATGATAAAATAACAAGATACCTCTTGATTACTCTTCCTAATAAATTCTGCATCAGTTCTGAGGTAGGCGTCTCGCATGGCTCTTCTTAAGTCTGTGGTAAAGTGAGGACTCTCCACCAGGTACTGGTGTAAATGCGCTGCGCAGTACGTCGCCGCCGCTGGACCTGCGTGGCCATCGTACACTGCGTAAAAACTTGTGGGCTCTGTCGTCTGGAATAAATAAACAAAAAATTCTTCATTTGTACATAATTATTATCAATTTTCATTATTTTAATTTTTCGTTCAATCATAAGAAAAGATTCGAGAATGGTTGGTCAAATAAAAACCAGAAAACGTACCCTAAACCAAGTGAGAACCCTTACTCAAGATGAGACAAATGTCCATGAAAGTATCTGACATGATCTTGAAAAAAAATTTTGAGAGGAGGGACAGTAACAGTTGGTCAGAGTCAGGGGAGAGGGCACGTGTTACCTGTCCCGACCTAGATGTGATTTTTTACAATTAATTAACACACTTGTGAGAGTGGGCTGGCGTGGAAAAGGGGTTATTGGGCATCGCAACCTCAGTCGCAATTTTCCTTTTTGTAATCACTCCAAGTTCGAAGTGGTTTCAGCGAGGTACGTTTTTCGTTAAATTGAGTTGTCGAAAACCCGAAAACATACTTTCGAATAACAGACAAAATTTCGGTGGAGTACTTTATCTCTATTTTTACAGATTAGGAATGCTAATTATAATCTAAAAATTATTTATAATTGAAGGTGAGATAAGAAAACTTCCATTCAGTTAGTTATGAGTTTATCGTTAGCTAGCGGTCGTGCGAAAGATAAAAATTACATATATTTATATTAAGGTTAAAAGGAAAGTTAAGATTCCATTGAAATGTTTTATCTATTATTTTTTACAGACAGTGAAGTATACTTATATTATTAGAAATTAGCTATGCCCCGCGGTTTCACCGGCCGAATACGGTGAACCGTATCCGGCAGTGCCCATCCGCCCTCTACTTCTGACCTGTTCGTTCCTAATGGTCCGGTATCTAGAAGAATTCACCAGAAATTAACTAATCCCATCACTTACAACAAGGGATATTGAGGTTATGAATAAATCATTAACCATGACAAAAGTGATGTATGAATTAATCCAGGTCTATTCACTATCCTTCGTTCAATTCTATTCAATCTTTTATGCGACATTGCGTACCAAACAAATATTTCATATTCATAATAAGTAGGATTACTAACGACTAATGACATGATAATAACGGAAGTGACTCTATAGAATAGATGACGTGTGATAGGAAAGTATAGTACAATATTAACATATTGCAACCACTACAATTAATTATATCAAGGGCAGGAAGCTGAGCACAATAGTACATACCTACCTTTATTTACATAAATAGCATTCTATTATTAAATGGGGAATATGAGGATATATTGTAATAATTGTGATTATATGTGATATCCGTTAAAGTAAATAAGCTTATTAAAATATATTCCAAAAATAGATTAGAAACGGTACAGTAAATAAGTTTTACAAGTAAATAAATGCTTTAGATGCACTCACCTCGATTCCGAATAATGCTTCTAAATTCCCGATCTCTACATGTCTGTCTTCCATCGCTCTACGGGAATTCTTTGTGGCACAGGAGACAGTCTTCAAGTCTCTTTGAGCAAGAGGCGGAGGGGGAGGTAGTGTGTCCAAACGGGCGTTGTCTAAGTACCGAAGGCAGACATCGTTCACGCGAGCAGTCACTGCTTGCATTAGTCGGAGGGCTATGTACACTGGAAAATGACGAAAGAAATATCAGATAGGAAACTAAGTAATGCGATTGGGATGCGAGGGAAATACCTTATGGGCCACCTTACACCCCGGTATCTAAGGACCCGAACGGACGTTTTTACGGTTTTGGTGGTTTGAGTCCGATATAACCGCCCAGCGTGGGGATTTCCGAGGGTATTTCCGCACAAAAAAGGTAACTATAAGGTAATATCACTACCTACGTGAACAGCTCCACCAAGAGCTTGGCGGCTCAAGTCCAGCTCACGGAACGGTAGCTGGTACAATTTTTAATTAACTGATGCTGGCGCAGCCCTTCCTCTCAGAATTGGGAGGTCAATCACAAAAAGAACATCAGTTTCAACGTCATAATATGAAATTGCTATTGTAGAAAAGAGATTTGAAAGAACAAGAGAAGTCACGGCAATCTGAATCATGTATTATTACTGCTACTACACACTACGTGAAAAATAGTCGCGATGAGTGATAGTATGATTGATTGCTATTGCTAATCATAATGCAGCATATACATAATCACACATATGTACATGCATAAAATTATCACAAATATGCATGTTAACTACAATTTTATAATGCGCATAATCATTTGAATTTAGTCATATTCGTGATACCTACATAAATCATATTTGGGGTAATATTTTTTCTATATTCTGGCAAAATTATGTATTATGACATTTATGACTATATAAAGATTATCCTGGCATAGCTAGTCTTACGTCAGTTAAAGTCCACCCTAAATAGTTAACGCAATCGTCTGAGTGTGAACGAGTCATATTATTATGTAGTAAGTAGGTACTATCCAACTGTTTTGTGTGTGGTTTTCCTCTATTATTATAAGAAACGTTTTATACTAGACATTGAATATACACAACTTGAGTGAGGTGTCGTCATAGTACAATAATTTCATTTCTTGTTATGTAACTATGTTGAGGCGTGAGGTAAAGAATGACTTAATATACTGGTTTGATCCCCTAGAATAGCCCAACTGATAAATTAGATTATTATAAGTTCAGTTTCTACACCGGCACTAGTTGGATCTCTTAAGAGGTTAGGCAAATTTTTGAGAGTTCACATGTGGTTAAGTTACCTGAGCCTGTGTGAAAATAACTAGGAATCAATACTTACAGAATTTCAAGCTTAAAAGATAATTAATAATTTCGTATTATATTTTAAAAAAAATATGATGCCTAGTCAAAAGACCTCTTTGACACTATTCTGGTACTTAAAGCGCACCTGTTAGCAACATCGTCTTTGTGACTTTGCATTTGATTTATATGAGATACTTTTTTATATTTTAGTACCTACTTAAAATATCACGATATTGCATACACATCGAGCTGCTCTAAAATTAGCACTTCGCCTGTATATAAAAATGACTTGTTTGTGTAAAAATATAGCAATGCGATGCTTACTTGCCTTCCCGAATCGCGAGTATACACCTAATAACGTTTTAAATTTTCATTTCAATCGGATAAACAGTATAGAAATAAATAGCAGTCAAACAAACAAAGAAACATTCAATTTAATATATATCGTAAGAATATCACGTTTATCAGATAATGATGACGTATTATAAACCTATGAACTGCATACTAATTTTGAGCATAACAATACATACAGCAATTGCAGATATGGCATTGATAACGTTCTGAAGATGAGCCGGTAAAAATCTATCGTATACGATTGTTATTCAAAAATTTAAAATGTATAGGTAGTTTGTTCACTAACAATAAAATTAGAATAGCTAGTTTTAGTTTTAGATACAATCTATTACAACCATGGAGAAGGATTCTGTCCTCCGTGATTTGTAATCCAATGAATAACTAGGAAAAACACTAGGGTAGAAAATAGGCGCTAATTTCGTCTATTTTCTACTCTTGTTCCAAAATAATTATGCCAATTGTGGCCATAATGAGCTGGCGAGTCATCATCTGCGACGTAAAGCGGACGCCGCGCCGTAATTGGAACCAACAACATTAAATAAACCAGTCAATCATCTAGCTTCCAGCCCTATACCCAGACCAATTCTTCTTATTGACATAATCTTAACAGTGCAGCTGTACTGGCTGGTTTATTTCTATACGCCATGGCGTGGACTGTTCCTACCGGATATCCTTATACCACATTAAGTTAAAATCCTCCAAAGGCGTACGTGTCCCTATGTAAGCGTCCCAAAGGACCCAGTACGAGTATAAAAAGGACGGAGACAAAAGGAATCTAATGAAAGGAATAATTGTGTTAATTTTTTATGGTAAATAGATGATGATGATGACATAATATATGTCAATAAAAACAACACCGTGGACGATAATGTTAATGAACACATGTCATATTTTTGGATTTCCTATTTTGTTACTTTATATTTTACAAGAACCTGCATTTTACAGGAACATTGAGTAAAACATCGCTGTGGCGTCTTAAAGTGCATTAATCAAGCAAATATCGATTAGATTATATCTCTAGATAGCTGCATCAGAGTGAAACAACAAACTGGCTACTCATGACAGTGAGCTGATGTAACAAAATAAACAAAAGGAGATTGTATGATATCATAATCTAAAGCCTTTGTCTATATTCCCTAAACAATGAAAACATTACGCACATGCGCACATTATACATATACCTAGATGTTTTATACTCACTTGCAATATATGTACGTACATAATAAAAACTCAGTGCCAAATATTTCTCTTAGCAAACAATACAATAAAATTAAGTACGTTTATTGCTATCAAACTTTGAATCATCCATGTGGTTGACCATGTCTATAATGTCGGGGCATAAATTTTGTTAAATGGTCGCATTTCATGTACGTAGATCCGTCCATCATTGTTGCCTTAGCCATTTTTGATGAAATAAACATCTTAAAACAGCTATTTTATGATTTGGTCTAGTATGGCTATATCGTAAGGAGTACAAAACTTTAATACTCCGATTCGAAACAGTCCGATTCGGGTAGATTAGATTGGCGAAGATGTGTCATATCAATTTCCGTTCTGACGCATGTTAGGCTTGTCACTTGTCACAAGTTAGAATTTCTTGCTAAATTAAGATTATAATTTACAAGTTTTGACAGATTGCAGCAATATAATCGTTTACTATTGTGTACTGTCCATGAGTACAGCGTAAGACGTGATGTGGCCTACCTGGATATTTTTTCAGATAATTATTCACTTTGGCCTGGATGGTACTACAATGTGAAATAAATTAAAAAGTGCAAACAATACAGAATTGTGAACGGCCAATGCGAGGTTGTTCTCCGACCTCAGTTTATTACACCTCTCAAAATTTCAAAAGATTCATGTTACAATTTTTAACAGTTTGTATTTTATACATTTGAGTAGTATAGTGATGCAGTGCTAATTTTTTAGATATGCGAGATTATTAAACACACTTTGACCGATCAGCCACGATTCTTAGGAACAGGATCAAGGTGAACTAAATGGCGTTACTATATTTTGCTCAATGGATTCCATTAATTATAACGTGAAAATTCAGATTAGTTATGGATGTTCACTGGTGCCAGCCATAAGTGTATTTTCATGGAATTTACGCACTTTTTATACGAAACTAAAAACCAGACAAAACACTTTGTTTGATGCCGTTTCCATCATTTTAGAAATCATAATTGTGACTTTTTTATATCATAATGCCCATAGAGGCGCTACTGGTGCATCTTAATAATATGTATATGAGTATAGCATTATGAAACTAATACCTATATTTTCCTATAGATTTGTAACAAAAAGTTGTAAATAACAAACAAAGCCCAAAGTTATAATATGTACCTACTAGCTTTTTCCCGCGGCTCCGCCCGCGTGGATGTCGGTTATCGCGACCAAACATAGCCTATGTCCTTTCTCAAGGTCTAATCTACACCTATACCAATTTTCATCAAAATCAGTTAAGTGGTTTGGGCGTGAAAGCGAGACAGACAGGCAGACAGACAGACAGACAGACAGACAGACAGACAGACAGACAGAGTTACTTTCACATTTATAATATTAGTAGGGATTACACAAAAATTATAGCCACAGGTTGAAATGTGGACTACAATCGTCTCAGTCTCCGTGTCGACTATTTTCGAGAACTATTAAACGTAGTAGAATAAAATGTCATTTATCTGTTCTATTTATTTGTATAGATTTGTCTTATTTCTTTCCGGTTGTTAAATCTGTCCATGTAGTGCGGAAATTACCGACTGTACTGGCGGTTGGGTTGGGATACAAACCCGAACGCATTAACCCTTTACTACGCAATGGTTCGCGAAAGAGGAACCTTTCTGTCAATATGGAATTCTAGAGCTAGAATTTTGGGACGCACCTGATTCGTCAGACTTGTAGCCAAATTCGTTCGGTGTTTTCTTCGATGCTACTTGCACCTCGTCAAGTATGATCCGCCGCAGCGGAGTCATCAATGCTTGCGGACATTGTCTGAAAAATAAAAGAAAAATATTTAGTTGATTTGGTGCATATTGGGAGAGGCCTATGTCCAGCAGTGGACTGCAATAGACTAATTGATTGATTGATAGTTGATTTAGGTCGTATTCAGCCACCAGTACATTCTGTTCATTGTACTGTTTTTTTATAAGGTTATCAAGTCTGTAAGGTTCAGAAGTAACTGGACCAAATAAAGAAAAGTCCTTTGTAGTTCAAGACATCTTTAATAAGTAAATTAGGTTACAGACCTAAATATAGGTCGTAACCTTATGCAGAGATGAATCAAAATTCAAAAATTCCACGGTCACAATAATTTCTAGCCTGAAACACTAAAATAAAGCTTGTGTGCATGTTCGTAGTGATAATTTAAAAACACACCTCATTCCTACACATGAAGAATACTTGTTAATTTTCCAATATATTATCATCAACTGCCTAGCCTTATTACTACCAATTATGTTAGCGTTGTCTAATAGAGTCTAAATAATGCCAATGTATAGAAAACAGAACGTGACGTCAATAGAATTGAAATCAATGAATACCTATATTGTTTCAGTTGAACGGTGATAAAGCGCATACTTTGCCTACCACAATTGTCCAATGATGTCTCAATTACACGCGCATATTTATATTATACACTAGGTTACAATATATCAGGAATTCTAACTTATAAAGCACAAGGAAGGATGTAGGTATTCGTAGCATATCTGCGGTATCATACGTCTACAGTAAACATTAGTCAACTCCAGATATTAAAGGTTTATGAACCATCTGAAGGGGTCATTGAAGGTTCATTAAGTATGTGATGAACCTTCAATGACCCTTTCAGAAGAACGAAAGTAAATGTACCCATTCACACCCCTCAATTTATCGCCTCGTAGGACTAGACAGGGTAAATAAGCACTTGGCACAACTACTACTTTATCAAGCAGTCGCACATTAGGTACCAGATAAATTAAAAGTGGAATGTATATTTTTTAAAGGTTTTTAGCAACCGAAATGACTAATATTCCCGTTAACCCCTCCAACTAAGCTAAATTGCTTGTGCTAAGAGTGGGTTCACGTCGGTAGTGTAATGGAAAGGATTCGAACCCGGGTCCTCTCGATCGTAAGGCCGACTCCTTAACCACTAAGCTATCGACGCTTTATGCTTAAGGCTCCCCGCACACGCACGGTTTCCGTCCACGGTTTCCTGATCAAAAAGTCAGATTCAAAAAACCGAATGCTCCATTTTCATACAAAATGTTCTACTAGCCGCACACGTCCTTACTTTTTGCAGAACGGAAAAAACCTGACGTTCGGTTCAGAATGGAAAAAACCTAATGACGTCATACCGAACGCAGCACTCGCATACATTTTGTACTAATCGCCGCACACGTCAGGAAATTTCCATCCGGAATCGCGCTTAAATTGTGTCCAGCGTTGTCAATTCCCAAGAGAGTGGGGACTTTCAAGCCGATTAGGGAATTTGTGGGGATTGTGCTTATGTGGGGCATTTAGACATTCACACTAGACCTAAACTCAGAAGTAATAAGTGGCAAGTATTATACATATTGATAAATTATTAAAGCAAAATATCCGACATTAAGGTACTATTTAACTCTTTATTGGCAATATATGTACACGAGCCGCAATAAACATCGCAAGTGGTGAATATAGAGGGAAACTTCAAGAGAAGTAATGTAGTTATCAATGTCTAATATTGGGGCCTTTCTGTTGGGTTTGTGGGGAATTCAGATCATCAGTAATTGGCAACACTGATTGTGTCTCGCTTCCGGGGTTGCCAGATTGTATTGTAACTTTTGTTACATTTTGCGTAACTTTTGACTCTCTTACGACCCAGCCCCATAGTGGTAGACGCTCTCAGCTGCATTAAGTCCCAGATGAAATAGCTGGGGCTCGTACTCAATGGCCAGTGGGATTTCAAGGAGCATCTCGGAAGGCCGGCTCCTAAATTGGGCGGATACCCGAGATAAACCGAGAGGATTTGTAAAAAACAAGAAACACTATATAAAAAAACAAGAATACGTAACTTTTCCCCCGAAAATGCAACTTTTAAGCCAGCTTGTGTTACATTTGATAATTTAGCACTGGCAACACTGCTCGCTTCGAACTAATAATAAAAAAACCTAATGCAAAAAACCTGACGTGTGCGCTCGGCACACGGAATTCCAAATCAGGAAACCGTGGACGGAAACCGTCTCCGGAAACCGTACATGTGCGGCCACCCTTATATGGGTTAACGTAATGATAAGGTTTCAAGCACGCAAGCTCACGATTGAAAGGTTAGGGGTGGATCCACCTTTCGAGTCAGGGAGTTTTTCACTGCAATATTCAAAACGTAATTGGTAAAGCAGCACATATGTTACTTAGCCCTTAAATGCCAGAAAGCTTCATCCAGACCATAGCACAAGCATGTGTTATAATATCCATCCATATATTTACCCTTTGTCCCACTGAGGTAGGTACCGTACCGATAATACCGATATACACAACACAAAGGCAAGGCGGTATCCTTTTTAGGGTTCCGTAGCCAAATGGCAAAAAACGGAACACTTATAGATTCGTTATGTCTGTCCGTCCGTCTGTCTGTCCGTCCGTATGTTACAGCCATTTTCTCCGAAACTATAAGGCCTATGCTGTTGAAACTTGGTAAGAAGATGTATTCTGTGAACCGCATTAAGAATTTCACACGAAAATAAAAAAAAGCATTAAATTTTGGGGGTCCCTATATATATTATAGAACTGAAACTCAAAAATTTTTTTTTCATCAAACCCATACGTGTGTGGTATCTATAGATAGGTCTTTAAAAATGCTTTTGAGGTTTCTAACATATTTTTTTTCTAAACTGAATAGTTTGCGCGAGAGACACGTATGTACATTGCCATGCAAACTTCCACTAAAAATTGGTTCGAACGAGATTCAGTCAGTAGTTTTTTTTAATACGTCATAAACCGCAATTTTCGCCTTTGCTACTACGGAACCCTTCATGGGCGAGTTTTTCCCTTTCAATATACATCGAGTTTTCCCATCATTTATCCAAATGCCTGGTTGATGACAACAGTGAGGTGAGCACGAACAATTATCGTATTCGTATCGTAAACGTAACGAAAACACGGAGCATTGCGATTGGCTGCATGCCTACTGTGAGCGTGTGTGCGGGTGAAGCCTGTCAATCACAATGCTCCGTGCTCTCGTTACGTTCACGATACGATTACGATAGCTTTTCGTGCTCACCCCACAGGCTTATCTCCAATAACGTGAAAAAATGTAACTCTAATAAAAAAAACTGAATAAAATCCCAAAGCCCGAAAAGAACATGAATAGGTACCTATTTAAAAGAATGATAAAGACTATTTTTTATATATATTTTTTCGTATTATGTAAACACATAACTGTCATTTATATAATAATCCCTCAATTCATAAGCACTGTATACAGTTGATATCTTTAATAACGCTTTCTCTTTATTCTAATAAGTTAGTTTAGTAATTACTACTAATTGAAACTGTTTTACTTGCTAAGTACCAACTATCATATTCATAAGAGAGGCTCTACACATAATGATTTCGTTGTTTACTACGTACGCATTGGCAGATAATTGAAGCCAGTTTGGAAGCATCGAAGCAGAATCTTGGCAGGTACAAAAACTTTTAAAATATTAATAATTTAATTTTTTTTAACAAGAAAATTTGATACTGTGACATACGGACGCACGGGACGCACCTGACGTCGAATTAAAGTGTTCCTTTATTACAATTCCGCAATGGAAACTTCCTTTTGTAGAAAAAAAAGCGCATTAAGTTACACAACATAGTTTTTTGTTAACGTACGATGAATTTCCGGCATGCAAACAATACAGATGGGTAGGTGCTAAGATGTGAGAGATAAAAAAATGGATTCAATGCGTACAATTATCTGGTCTGACTGTTTCTACATAACTGAGGTGTTCAAATCTGGCATGTATAGAAAATATTGTTGAACAATAACAAATCTGAAATGAAAGTCTGCCTTAGTTGATATGACGCATCTTATCAGCAGTGAGATTACGATATCTAGTCTCGCAGTGAAGTTTATAACCATACGCATATCTTTGTTTTCATGGGGAATGCCTTTAGTTCAGTATTACCGGGATTGCATTTTCAATAACTTGTTAAAAAATCCTTTCGTGTTCAGTCAAGAAAAGTAATTTTGGGACCTAGCAAAAAGGAATAAAGGTAGGCAAAGCCGGTACCACTCTCATGAAATGTAATGTAATGTAATAAAATAAGTAAAGCAGCCTACTTCACACCTACTTAAATAAAATGGATGTTAAGAGAGATGAAAGGCATATTCCAATTTCACTATATTAATCAATACCTATTCGAAGGTTCTTTTGGCACAGAATACGTAATAGTACTACGCTTTTGGTTCGTTCACAGATAAGTACCTAGATAATATCTAACTTTGGTTATATTATTCGTCATAGTCCTTGAAAGATATAGCACCTATAGTCACCACCCATGCATTTATCTCGGTTGAAAACTAAATCAATATTTACAAAACAGGTGAACGTGATAGCAGTGTGTACTGTGTACACAAACTCAATTTCAAACTTCTAACTGAATATAGCGTAAATATAGTTGATAAGATAAAATATTGTTTTCAATGCGGTCAATACACTAGCATACAATTTAGTCTCAGTAAATTAATAGTGCTTGTATCATGATTAACGGGCCTTGCACACTGCACAAACTGGTTTAACATCGAAAGGTGTTAGACAGGGATGAGTAACTTCATAGGGCTGTATGTATAGTCATTTTAATTGAAAATTGGCAGATTTAAGTGTGTATGAATTAAGAATAAATGACCAGACTATCAATTAATGGCCTACTATACTATAAACAACAAGCTGTTACAGGCTGTAGTGTAGAGCTTAATAATCAGGTTACATTAGCATTTGATTAATCGGAGCAGAAGTAACTTAAAAGTGATGGTTTTGAAAGAATATTCCGAATCCGAAGTCCGATGTAGGTAGTAGAAGAATAAACTAGTATATATAAGTACGTACAAGTCACAATTGTAAGTCTAAGTACGTACGTACAAGTCATATAAGTACGTACAAGTCACAATTGTAAGTCTAAAGGTATGATTCCGAAGGTGACCTCTTACGACAAACGACAACTGCAGACGCACGTAGCATATACGCGTAATTCATTGCAGTTTCCGTCAGTGGTCCCCTTTATCCGTATCGGAGATTAACAAGTAATGGGTACGCTGTATCTGCTGCAGTCGTATGCGTCTGCAGTTGTCGTATGCCGACGAATTTGTACTTGTAAAAAAAACTACGTTTAAAAAAACCGACTTCAAAAAACTATATTCCAGAAAAAATAAAATGCACTAAAAAGTTGAAAATAATTATTGCGTATTCTTCAAAAACTTTATTACAAATTCATTATTGTCAGTTTTGGAGTCGGTGTCGTGAGAAGTTACAAACCTACCTTGGTTGACACCGACTCCAAACCTGACAATAATTTGTAATAAAGTTTTTGAAGAATACGCAATTATTTTCAACTTTTTAGTGCATTTTATTTTTACTGGAATAACTATAGTTTTTTGAAGTCGGTTTTTTTAAACGTATTTTTTTTTTTTTACCTTTTAGTGTCTATAATAGGCTATTCTGTAAGCTACAGTAGGATTGCTACGGGTAATTTATAACATTTCGTTGTTTTTTTAGTAGCTATGGGTAGGCCTTCGAAAGGTGCAGAAATTTAGTGGTCTAATTCAGTCCAATATATCTTCAATGATAGTACCTACTTACCATAGTATTGACTTAAACTTGTCAATAACATAAACGAGACATTCATGCTATACATCAAATGAGTTCTCCTCATAAACTCATATGAGCTTCTGATGTAATCAGAAAAATACGTCTCCATGAAGATGATGATGATGAATTATGACATTTAGCCCGACGACGTAGACTAGGTAATTTTAGCACGCCCTTGACCATCGTAATGAGGTGACATAGACACCGTGTCACAGGATCGTCATAAAACTAGCTAATTTCTTATCACCTATTTTGATTTCGAGGAGTTCTCTGGTGTATCGCCGGAGTTCAAGGTCTAGTACCCATGAAATTAATATGGAACTACCTGTGACTAATACCGAACCCAATGCAAAAAGATTTTTCGAAACCAGTTCATAAACGACGGAAATATGGGACAACATATATAAGAAGTTGGGTCTGAAACATTACAACTTTATGACATTGTATCTATAGACAGACAGATAGTGGATTACCTGATTAACGTGTAACACTTAGTTGTTTTTAAAGCTATATTACTAACTTCAATAATATACATCGGTAATGGAATCGTCCTACACACCCATTACACTTAAGACACGTGGGATGTTTATTTATTTTCTATCGTAGATAGTAACTGTTGCTTGGATATTGGACACAAATTCTTGGATTCTGCACACACCTGTCTTTCGTTCGGGTGATCATACTAATATGGCTGCCCATCACCCACCACCCACCCAGTCCCATCACACACCACCCACCCAGTCCCATCACACACATATCCCTAGTGATTTCGCATGATACTCTGGGCCCCAGACATCACCCCAGAGTCTGGGGTGATGTCCTTCTGCCTTTTAATGAAAACAAAGGAAGACTCACAATCAAACTCTTCATATTATTACTAGTATTTGAGTTAAAGAAAATATTTGAAAAATTGTCTAAACTTTACTCGTACTTCATTACTCTACTCAACTTTACTTAGTGTTACAATTTTACTTCTAATGGTCAGACAGCATCAGGTCCTACGAAGATTTTTCTGCGAGGGTCTAAACTTGGAGTTCGTACGAGAACGTAGCCAATTGTATTGCAATCGGATAAACGTTAAACCAAATTTTTGTTTGTTTAACTTTGCTCACGGCTCCACCCGCGTTACCCGCAATCTACAGGAATGTATTATGGATAAAACATTTCAGACCATAATCTACACCTAGGTCAAAGCGTCGGTAGCTTAGCTTAGTGTTTAAGGAGTCGGCCTTGCGATCGAGAGGTCCCGGGTTCGAATCCTGGCTATTACACTACCGACGACGTGAGCCCACTCCTGGCACAAGCAATTTAGCTTAGTTGGATGGGTTAAAGGGAATATTAGTAATTTCGGTTGCTAATATTCTTCAGATCCGTTCAGTTGTTTTGCATCAAAATATACTCATACAAACTTTCGCTTTTATAATATTTAGTGACAGACAGCAGTAACTCCTATTCTAACCAAATCTGACTTAATATGTTTTACCTATCCTTGCAATACTAGAGATGAAGAAAAAGGGCAGAGACAGTGCCAACTGATATATTATGAGACCAATGAAAACATTGAATAAATAAATCCCTCGGCCGTTCACACCGCAGGACTGAACATCTGTAAGTTTCCCTCTGTTTAAAAGCCGTAGTTATAAAATAAAATGCGGACGTGTACGTCTGTCCGTACAATACGTTAAGAGTTCGGTGACCCTTCTCCTAAAGTGAATGCATGTTACATTCCCATAAGAGTTGACACAGTGTTTGGCATACAGCTGGTTATACTATTGATATCCTTTCAGGAGGATGTTGCCAGGTTAGAACAATGCAGAGCTTGTGGAAGCTATTTATTAGTAATATTTTCATTTATGAGAAGTAACTAATGGTATTTCATATTTGTACAGTCGTCGGTAGAAAATGTTTACTAGACAGGATGTATTTGCGAAAGTGCATTATGGAGAAAAAATCTGAATAGAGAAAAATAAATTGAAATTAATTACTTTGCACTTCCTATATGTTGTAATTGGTGGATCGTTTAGGATCATATATTATCACACTGAAACATTTCAGTTTTATTAAGTTTACCTAAATATTTTTTTTAGAAAATGGATTTCAAACAGAGAAAGCTCGTAAATTGTGTAAGGACCCTAATTTATCATCTGCTTCAGTCCTTAGCGGGTTGTTGTCTCTCATTGCTCAAAGGAAAAGGGTCTGAATATATTATTTAATATTATGTAAGTGTGTATTAATTCCAGAGAAACGCCCCATGCGTTTCTCTGGAATTAAAATCGAAATTATTGCTATAAAATTCAAATATTATTAATACCCAAAGGAACAATGGTATTTATTCAAATTCGTTTATTGTCCAAATAAGTCACGTTTGCTCGCTAAACCAAAATTGGGTAAATTCCTTTCGTTAATTAACTATTTGCCGAGTAAACAATGCTCTCAGAGCGTTGACACGGCTTCGTATTACTATCATGAACATCCGCATCGGCCCACGCGGTCTCGCGCGCCAATTTATGCATCGAGGGTACCAATCCTACGACCTCAACCCACAGGCCCTAGAGAAATTATATCCATACAATGACAAAAAGCATCTGTGTCAAGAGAAAGTGGCTAGTGTTGCATTAAGATCAAATACTAGATGCAATCACAGCCGAATCGAATTGATGACCTCAGAGTAGATGGAGTCGATTGCCAAGTTTCACAAATCTATTTTGGAGTGTTGTTACGTGATACTCGTAAATATAATGGGCCATTCATTGCACACCTAGGATCAGAACTAAGTTTTATTTTGTCTGGTTGAGCGCATGCTATAACACCACGGAAGTAATCAGGTTTTAGTTTTTTGCTTTAAGAAAATAGCAAAACAAAAAATGCATGAACTACATTAAAACAAGGTAGGAGGGGTTGATTTATCTCTGCACACGTGGGAACCTGCATTAATTCTCGAATATCGGCTAGAGAAGGCGACCAATTCGTACTTTACAAGCAAGGTGGGTTGGGGCCTTTTTCCGTGCGGAAACCCTCTCGGGCTACATGTATTGTCACCGGAGTCAATGATAGGGTGGATACATCGGACTTTAACCGAGAAAAAATCGTACTGTGTTTCGTGACAACGGCCTACATAGCCGGGAAATCTAATGTACCCTAGAGAAGATCTCCTAAAGGTCCCGACAGCCTCTTTCATACTATACTTCATAATATATTGTGTTCTGAAGTGTTTTGTGCAGCCAAGTTTTCGAAAACTGAGGTCGTTTCGTGGAATGAATACTTGTGTAGTAAGGTACTGATTGCAGACAGCAGTTACCTCAAAACGTAATTGTCTACTATTTATTCATTATCATCTTGGGTCACACGAGCTTAAAGTTTCAGATAGCCTACTAATGCTGACACGTTATTGATGCATAACGTTATTCCCACGAGTTTGCTTTCATAGTAAATTCACAGATTTATTTAACGGAGTTCAACAATATTTTGTTTAAGCAAAAATGCAATGATTGCAATAATTACTCACATTTACGACATACGTACAAAATTATGTTATGTTGGTATAGACACAATATGGATAACATCACACTACTTACGACTACCTATTATATAATATTGGATATATAATTTTAGTGGTTAAGGAACCGGCCTTACGAACGACAAAACCTGAGTTCGAATTCTACGAATTCGAATACCGACGCAAACTCAGTTCTAACACATGTAATTTAGCTTCGCTAGAGAGGGTAACGGGAACACTAGAATTTTGGTTTCTAGTATTACTCTTTTAAAAAAGAAGCCGTGGTAATCGAAGCTTAGGTAGGCTAGGAGTTTCTGTTCAGTATACATAAATCAGAAAATGACTGACGATGACGAATAAAGTCTACTATGTCTACATACTGATACAGTCCAAGCCACCTCCTGACCTAATAAGGAATTGCGGTGTATTTTGATTGACGCCGTGGCTCCGGTTGCCACGGTTTTTTTTTAAAAGAGTAGGTACTAGACCTAGGTACTCTTTTATAAAAGAAGCCATGGCAACCGGAGCTTAGGTTGGGACAGTTGGGAGTTTCTGTTCAGTATACAGAAACCAGAAAATATGAAGTCATGTACTGAGGTATGATATAATGCAAGACATAATATGCAATGGCACCGTAACACACAATTTACGCTATCTTACGGCATACATTGTGTTAAATGGAGCATTCTGCAAATTACATACAAGTATGTTAGCTACGATTATACGTATTTGAGGAAGGGGTACAATCAGTAGGTAATGGTAAGGGCTGTCCTACCCTCTATTATCTACTGTCCTATAATCTAGGTTTAACGATACTATTTTCCTTTTCATTATGTGGAGTACTTCAATGATACTTCACTTCGCCTGATAGTTAGCCCGATATTAGATGCCTTTTCACACTCCGTAGGAAGAAGGAAACACGTGTGTTAGTAAAGAATTCCACGTCGTTATGGTGTGGAAAAGAAAAAAGGTGTGCTACTGTTTGGCCCAAGATGGAATTGTTTGCGGCATATGAGTCCTGGTACTGTCCTGTGCGTGTTGTTCTGAATAAGAAAGAGGATGGAATTCATTACAAGAAAGAAGAAGTAAATTTTCTGCGCAGGGCTATCCCATAAACAGTATCAAATGCAGGCATGAATCTATCTTACCGCCTCACACCTGCTCCAACGTGAAAAACCGGCTCACTTTGTTTAGAGTTCTGAGTTCGTTCATTGGTAAGAAAAACAAGATGGTAATTATGATCATTACATTTATTTCGCCCAGTTTGCTAGGCAACCAAATAATTATTCTGTTTTCCAGTCCCATGGTCCTATAAATATTCATAAAAGGTATTTTTATATAGTTTATTGTTATGGTCCTTTTATTTACTTACATCAGTGTTAGTAAAATGTACGAGCAGAAGTTGCAAATTCTTTCCAGCCTAGTTAACTTTTAAATAGCTGGAATTACCACATATGACCACGGACATTACTATTACATAAATATAGTTTAACATAGAGACAAATTTTGTAACCACATAGGCTTTACGAATTTACAAAATATCGTGCATAGGTCATATTATGATTTTCTCTTTACATATTTATATGAAAGCAAACGTGTAAAGGTGTATACCGGACGAACGCTGGGCCACTGACGATGACGAATGAAGACTACTATACATACAGTCTACATAGAGTCCAGGGCACCTCCTGACCTTGTAAGGAATTGTGTCGTACAAATTGCTTTAGTCAGTCCTCATTTCACTCATTCATTTTATGCACCTATACGTCCAAAGGACAATGCGTGACTAACAGACATTTACCTATATACCTATACATATAACTATATAGGTACTCTACGCAATGATGACCTATAGCTTTTTTATGTCAGCGTGTACTTCCGAAACACGTATTATACAAAGTATACAGACAGCTATATTAGCTTGTACGATGCTATGACACATCGACATTGTAGTTTTCCGCACAACAAGTGGTAATTTACTATGACAGGTAGGTACACACTACACATTGTGGTGTACGCGTGGTTCGTTCGCGATCAATGCGCGGCGGTTGGGATGAGTATGTGCCCCGTTTGTTCCGCCAACCATAAAATTGTTACACAAGCAGGAATATAGTTTTAACATACATCCATAATTTATGTGCAATTATGACAACAACCCTTATGTATTATTCAACAGGTTGAGTACATTTTTGTGATCATGTTATGTAAATGAAAAACATAAATTAAAACACCTGAGCAATTATTTACTTTGTATTAGGAACAAAAGGCGACATAAGCTCTTATTAACATTGGAAGGTCAATGGCCTATCAACAGATTCGTGTGTCAAACCAGATAATTCTAATGGATGACACACACGCTACGAGAAATCGTAAGGATCAGACTGTACCGATTAATCTGCTCCAATACATAGATGTGTGTGTGCTTGAGAAATTTTAAACTGGTGCACTTTTGATTGCACACATGCAGGCATTCCTTTCGGGAATAGGAGGTCAGACGGCAGTCGTTCCCGGAAAAGTTAACGTAAGAATCTGAACAATAAGCGGACCCCAAAATGCAGAGTACAAACTTCGGACGCTATTAGGAAATCGCTATGATGGTTATGGCCGCAGAACGAAAAATAACTGGACCTATTCCAAACACAAAAGAACATTTTTTTATACTACTTAGGTGGCAGACAAGCATACAGCCCACCTGATGGAAGTGGTTACTGTGGCCTTTTGACGTGTGCAACACCAGGGGACACATACACCCGTATTCACAAACAATACTGTGAGGTCTCATAGTGTGCTCGAGCGCATAGGGCTGGTAAAATTAATTCACAAACATCACGGAGCAGTATCTAACGCAGTGCGTTCCCTCAACGAAGTATTACTTAAGTGTTATCAATGAATAAAAAGGCTTGCCAAAACGAACGCACTGAGAATTTGTCGTTCTTTGCACAGTTTTGGTAGTACGCATAGCGAAGTATTGTTTGTGAATATGGGTGATAGTCACAGACAAGAGCTTATGTTCAAATATAATGGATTGTGACTAAAAGATGCTGTCTTGAAGATGAGCATAAAATTAGATACAGTCTCAGTTTTCATATTATTTGTTTAGGTATTTATTTATTTTATCAACTCTAAATCTCTAACATATCAGTGATCCTATCCAATAACAATCTTATTAGAGAGGAGAGGATCTTTGATAAGAACATGACACACAAGACAACTTGCATGTAAACTCCACTAGACTGACAGAAAAACTGACAGAGCTCTTTGGACCTTGAGTGCACATAAAATGCCAAAACAAAATGTATGAATTATCTTAGACATATTGCATTGCTATGCAGGACAGAGACACTGGAACATTTGACCACATGAAAGGTGTTCAATCAATTGGCAAATTGCTGTAAATTTTTGTACTTCCCTGTTACAGCATTATCCCTGATAGTGATTATTATTACAGCTACAATAATTATATTTCAATACATTTTCCTGTGTTATCATAATATATGAGCAATACCAAGAAAAATATAAATAGATAAAACCAAACAGATTCTGATTGGAACTATTTTAATCCTGCAGTATATTTAGTATTTATCCCGCCCGTTTTGAGAGCATCTGACCTGCCCTTGTTTTCAAAATATGATAATTAATTAGATAACAATCACATTGAGAGAGGTGCAGACATCCATCAGGCTACTGTTGCCAGATGAACTCGCCAAGCATGTCGTCAGCGAGGGCACAAAGGCCGCCACCAAGTACACCAGCTCCAAGTGAGGAGTGGGTGCACATATATAAATACAATCACGCCTTTATCCCTGGAGGGTTAAGCAGAGGTGAATTAAGGTTAGTGTATTTTATTTTTACTGTTCATGCATATTTGCCAACTACAATAGCATAGCTAGGGAATTCTCCTTGAAGTATGTTTTTTTAATCAGTATTCATTATTACATATTCTACTTATTTTTATTTAGGCAGGCATATTATTATATTTTGGAAAAAGTTGGTTTACTTTTCCAGTAACAGAAAAATGCGGAGACAATCTACACAGCCATTTACAAATACTAAATGTAACAATTGCCCTTCCCTAATAAAAATATCAAGGCATAAAAATATCACATTCCCTACCTACCTACTAATTGGTATCATGCTAAAGAAAAAAAAAATTCTAATAAGAATCCACTAAATGAAATAAAAAAAGTTTCCTACCCTACATATTTAATAATAAAAACAACATAATTAATAATAAAAACGAAAAATCAACCCATTAAATGAAATATTGAATTGTAGAAAGTTACAATTATTATGGGTTTGATTCATTTGTTGAAATAATGTGTATCAACAAGATTTTTTTTTCTTTGCATTCTTATCTTATTGGATTGTGTAGTTCCAATTGAATGTGGTTGTCTTATCAGTATCATGTATCAATGCAGTAGTGCATTACTTATTATTCTGCCTATAAACAGTTTAGAAGTAAATGCGTTCATACTCACTTTTCGCTGAGATATTGGGTGGTCCAATATAGAACTTCACCGGGTAATTCTGATTCAGTGATAGTGTACCCGATTATGTTAACAGGCAACTGATCTTCCGGATTAACAGTAGCGGCAAAATTTTCAAAAAACACTCTGTATGATGTCAAATAGTCCTCCTTTTCACCCATTGTCGGAAATTGGTGAAATCACAAAAGTAACTGAACAAAATTGGGACTCGAATCAACAAACACTTGTAATGATTGCAAGCTAAACTAGATTTAAAGTTGAAGTTGTCTTATGAAATACTACTATTTACTTAATATTAAGCACTACACTTCACTAAATTATAACACCTCAGTATACAATAGAACGCACTGTTATTAATAATTGTATTATTCTCGAGTTTATTGATATCAAAATAAAAATCACATCTCTTTCATACTTCTCCGCTCTTGTTGTCACATCTCATTTGCCTTGCCAATAACCACCAATAACTGCCACAAAAACCCACACCCGTCAGTTCCAAACATGCAATAAATTGGTTACTAGATTGTTTAAAAATATAATTCGTAAATTAATTAATTGTATTATTTATTATTGTTAATTTAAATTATAAATTAATTTTAAATAGAAATTATGATATATGAATAGTTAGTTTTTATTAAGAGAAGAAAATTCTTTTAGTTTCAAAACGCTTTTCCATCGATAAATAAATAGTAAATGTCACAAAGTCACAACATGACACACACAGGGGGGCCCCGTTCAACATATAGAAATTCTAGTTATACAAATATGAGGCAAACATGAATTGAACCTTGATTATATCACTTTGTCTCTTTTTTTCCAATATACAGTTGTGTCTGCTAAAAAGAGACAAAAAATTTAAGTTATTGCTCACTTGGGAAAATGAGTATGAGAATTTGACAGCGTGCCAACGGTGCCAACATTTATGAATGATTTGCGCCAACATTATGAATGATTTGCGACAGCCATTGTTGAATTTTTCTAGAACATACTACTACAAGCATAATAGTGATGTACTCCAATAAAAGATTTGACGACGAAACTATTCTTCTTTACAAAAATGTACTCTTTTGAAGAAATACGAATTGACAAAATTGTAATGTCTTCTGTTTTTCCGTATTAGAACTGGGCAATTGTGGTATTGTTAGAAACGTCTTGATCATCCGCTGGTTATAGGCAATATGACGTGTGAATGACTCTCTGAAACTCTGACTATAATGAAAAAAAACTTGAGATATATATAGACCGTGTTTTGTATACATTATTAGGTGTTGCTTGCACCAAAATAATACAAATAAAAATCAAGTTTCAAACTAAAATCCGACTACTGCAAATCACGCTATAAGAAGTATTAAGCAAGAAAATATCAAGAATAGCCGTGGTCGTATACCATTTACTCTAATAAAACAATACATTCTAGAGATTCGTGATTTTGCAGTAGTCGGGTTTTAGTTTTAAAGTTATGGTTAGTACACTTTAACAGGTAGTATAGAAAGATATCGACAAATGTTACGATAATAAAAGGTAATCCCTAGCATAGTAACCGTCGGCAAACGTTCATTCATAAAAATGGAACGTAGGTAATACACGTTAATTCTGTAGGTATAACCCATAAATTTATAATAGAACAGATAGGTTATACCTACAGAATTAACGTGTATCCATTTTTATGAATGAACGTTTGCCGACGGTTACTATGCTAGGGATTACCTTCTATTATCGTAACATTTGTCGATATCTTTCTATACTACCTGTTAAAGTGTACTAACCATAACTTTAAAACTAAAACCCGACTACTGCAAAATCACGAATCTCTAGAATGTATTGTTTTATTAGAGTAAATGGTATACGACCACGGCTATTCTTGATATTTTCTTGCTTAATACTTCTTAGAGCGTGATTTGCAGTAGTCGGATTTTAGTTTGAAACTTGATTTTTATTTGTATTATTTTGGTGCAAGCAACACCTAATAATGTATACATGTTTTTAATGTGCTAATTGAGCCCTTTAATTTCATACCAAACACGGTCTATATATATATCTCAAGTTTTTTTTCATTATAGTCAGAGTTTCAGAGAGTCATTCACACGTCATATTGCCTATAACCAGCGGATGATCAAGACGTTTCTAACAATACCACAATTGCCCAGTTCTAATACGGAAAAACAGAAGACATTACAATTTTGTCAATTCGTATTTCTTCAAAAGAGTACATTTTTGTAAAGAAGAATAGTTTCGTCGTCAAATCTTTTTTTGGAGTACATCACTATTATGCTTGTAGTAGTATGTTCTAGAAAAATTCAACAATGGCTGTCGCAAATCATTCATAATGTTGGCGCAAATCATTCATAAATGTTGGCACCGTCGGCACGCTGTCAAATTCTCATACTCATTTTCCCAAGTGAGCAATAACTTAAATTTTTTGTCTCTTTTTAGCAGACACAACTGTATATTGGAAAAAAAGAGACAAAGTGATATAATCAAGGTTCAATTCATGTTTGCCTCATATTTGTATAACTAGAATTTCTATATGTTGAACGGGGCCCCCCTGTGGTATAACCTATCTGTTCTATTATAAATTTATGATGACACATGACATGACAGCCATAGACAAACCGAGATTCACAGTTAACCCGTCACTATTCCGGCAGGCACACACTCACGGAACAGAAATTCAAGTATTTTTCTGTTCCGTGCAAACATTACGCTCATCACTACTATTTAAAAGTATTATACCTAGTCTATGGGCACAAATGTGACACTGCTGTCAGTGTCAGCTGATGAAGTTGCTATTTTGGTTAACAATAAACAAATCGTTTGTAGAAACGAATACTGCATTTTCTGCAATATTTGCAGTTTTATTTCATTTTTGCGTTTATTGGAATACAATTATTCTATTTGCGAACATTTTCACAACATAGAAACATATCAAATAAACATGTTTCGTGAAAAACGCTGAGCAATTTTGAGTTTTTGAATTTTCTTTAGTTATTATCAGAAACTGTACCTAATCTGATTGCAGTCTACGTGATTGATAAATTGGAGCGATAAGATTATCTTATTTAATCATTAAATACTTAATATTTCGAGTACCAATTGAATCGATATTAGGACTACACCTTCTTCATTTTAACGACATTTGGAACGAAATTAAAATGCCGTCTATTGCGGGAAAATATCAACATTACAAGAATGAGAACATTGACGAATATTTCGCAGCCGTTGGTAAGTTAACACAATATTTGATAATAACACCTGTTCGGTATTGTAACATTTTTATATACATTAATGTTAAGATGTGTTTTGTAGGTTTTGACTCTAATATGCTGTTGATATTTTTGTATGAATAAAAAAATGTGTTTACAGGTGTACCATACATAGGACGTAAAATGATGTCTATGTCATCACCCTCCTTAGAAATAATTATAGAAGGTGACACAATCACAATTAAAAATGCCTCGTTGATGCGCACTGTTGAATATACATTCAAATTAGGAGAAGAATATGAAGAAACCATGCCGAGTACAGTTATCAAAGTAAGTTATACCAAAAAAAAAATAGATTTTACCTACCTGAATATTACACTAAAGAAAAGAACTGATATGTATTAACTTCTTACAAATTTTGAAAAACAAATAATTCAGTAGAACCTCTATTATCTGGACTGCTGATTGTCATAGCTCATTAGGCATTAGGATAATAGAAAATCTGGATAGTCAAATTAGGAAGAAAAGCTGGTTTTGTGCATACATGTAATGAATAATGTCGTGTTTAATTTAAACATCAAGTAATAAGAGATATATTGTCTAATATATTATGATGCATGCACTTATATTTTCTTAGTTTACATAAATACTATTTAATATATTTGGTCGCAGTTAGTAGTTCCAGATAATTGAGGTTTTACTCCACTTTAAATTTACGTTAGACATGTCATATAAGGGTATTTTCTTCAAGAGATGTCTATCAGCTTTCTTCAGTTAGTTGTCAGTGACATAGGTATTATTAGGTAATACTTGGATTGCCTACTCTTGTTGCATTAGGCTGTACCTACCCTGTAAAAATAGTTGAAGATGTGATAATAAATAAAATAGGTTATTTAAAAGGTAATCTCTTTATTCCAATTCTTTCCCTTTTTAATCACATTCTTTTAATCATGTACTGTAAAAAAAAATAACAAAAATACGTAACAAGAAAGTGTAATAATAACTTAAGATAAATATGTTTTTACAGAGTGTGACAACTATCGTCAATGATAATGAGTTGGTGACAAAGTCAGTAATACCAGAATCCAATGAGACGTGTGGCCGACATTATCTATTCACTGATGATGAGTGCATTATTGTAAGTAAACCAATATAAATTGCTATAGTTACCAGCATAAATAAACATCATGACCCAAAATCGCGAGAAAAACGAGGCTTTGGTGCGTGAATTTGAGCTTCTCCGCTGCTGTAGCACTCGGTGCTATCCTCAAAAGGTACCCAAAAATGGGTACTGCATATAAAGAGTAGGTACATTTTGTGACATTACTAGGGTAAGACATTATGTCGGTAACTATGTATATTTTTTGCAAGCACATTTTCTTAATACATTGCCATTGTCATCTGCCAACCGTCATCATTGTCATCTAATTTTCTGGCTATTATTTTCTCTACAGGATTAGAAACTAGAACCTTGTACCGGCATCTGTTGTCGAGTAGTAGGCAACAAAAATCTAAATAATTTAAAGATGGAATTTTGACATTTGGAAAAATTATTTTGACAGCTGTAATTTAGGGTGGGGTCCACAAATCGATTGATTCATATATCGAATGTGTTTATAATCGGTTGATTTATAATCGCTGGCTTGAAACTAGATCCCCTCGATTTAGGATCTTGCAGAAATATTTCGCACTACATACATTCCTTTTACAGTAGATGAGATGATGGTTTGACATCGTACGATACGTATACATAACGCAATATGTAATGCACGGTACGCCACATAAACCCCAGTGGTTTATGGATTCCTATGAGATATAATTTTATTGCATATATTTTTAAAATACTTAAATCCAAAAACATATGGTTGTATAACTTAGGTATAACCCGCGCCACGTATCTTGGACCTAAATCGTAAGACATACGAGGCTCTGGCGCCCGCTGATTGCTTTGTAATAGTCTTTGCTTGATGAATTTGAGTTCGTCTACCGCAGTAGCATCCCGTGCCGTGCTATACTCAAAAGACATCCAAGAAATGTGTACTGCGCGTATAGGGCACATTTTGAGCACATTTTAGGTCCAAGATACGCGTCGCGGGTTATACTTCTATTTTTAAATTAATCTGCGACTCAAAAAAAAATGTTGCTTTTTCTTGTTTCAGACTCTTACACATGACAAAGCTAAAACCCCAGCCAAACGTTATTTTCGCAGAGTTAAATAAGTATGAAGCACAACCGAAATAAGTAATATATTTCATGAATTGTCCTTATTCATTCCTGTTTTAGGCCATATTATAGTAATTAATACCAATATGATTGGCGTTTACTCTAAGAGAACTGATTTTGTAATTACTTTATATTTTTATATCAATTATTTTTTATTAAATGAATACAGAATAACTATGTCTTATAATTATGTCATATTAATCTCTTTTACAAAAACGATTACAACTTTGTGACGTAGGTAGTATGTTAGTCGTCGATTCCATAGTCGATTCATACTAACAGAATTGATCACAGAGTAAAAAATATACTTAGTAAATATGCTTAATAGTAAGTATGCAAGGGTGTCAAGGCGATACACGTGAAAAATTATAATATAAAGGGAAATTAGGCCGGCTCGGCTATCACCAATTCCTCTATGTGATTTCTCCAACACCTTGGCAAACATACATGTGTTAAACCTGAATTTTTATTATAGTACAGTCAGCATAGCATCATAAAGATTGCAGCTGTTAAAATCCGCAAAAATATGTCAACAATAAGAATTCAAATTTATTTCAGCAAACAATGTGTCATTTTTATTAAAGCAGCTAAAGCACCAAAAGTAACTCAGCAGTCACTGCAAAATTATTTAAGCATTCAGTTATTCAATTTGTTCTTCACATCCGCATCCGATGTAGCAATATATCTACGCAGTCATGGTGTTCAAAATTAATATGTCAACACTTTGGAAAAAATAAAGTTTATTCATTGTTTATTGAAAAGGTCGATATATCTACGCAGTCATGGTGACTGCGTAGATATATTGCTACATCGGATGCGGCGATATTTGAATTATTGGATGTGAAGAACAAATTGAATAACTGAATGCTTAAATAATTTTGCAGTGACTGCTGAATTACTTTTGGCGCTTTAGCTGCTTCAATAAAAATGACACATTGTTTGTTGAAATAAATTTGAATTCTTATTGTTGAGATATTTTTGCGGATTTTAACAGCTGCAATCTTTATGATGCTGACTGTACAGGGAAATGAACGGGAGTTTACAATCGCCCGCAGAACTGCAGTTTCACCTAGGATTTTTTTTATACTACTTAGGTCGCAGACAAGCAGACGGCCACTCGTCGTCGGTGGTTGGTAACTTGACATATGTTAAGCTAATGCTGATGGCTTTGGAGGCTATGCCTATGCAGTTGTGTGAGAGTACTTCACTGTACTGGGACAGTGGGACTGTATCACTAGTCTAAATCTAAAAAATATTGAAGTATACTAATACTAGCTGTCCCGGCGAACTTCGTACCGCCATATTTTTTTCAGCCCGCGTTAATTTTGATCCCGTTCCCGCTGCACCTATTTTCTCACCGTTTAAACCTTCCCTGGACACCCACGAATATTTCAAGACTAAAATTAGCCAAATCGGTTCAGCCATTCTTGATTTATAAAATAACGAAAAGTGGCATTGATTTATATATATTAGAAGATAGAAGATTGAAACATACATACCAAATCTGTTCAAGCGTTATTTGTAAATAAACATAATTTATATTAATATTACCGGCGCACACTGGGGCGTCGTATATGGCGGTCGTACTCAAAACTCAAATTATACCAGAATTTTTTTTTAATTTTTTTTTGTTTATAAAATAAGTGATTATGAGTGAAACTTAATAAAAACGACTTGTGAGTAATCGTCATGTCTATAATTCTTGTTCCAACATATATTTAGTACATCATAATCAAAACATTTTTTTTTTTTCATTATTAGGTAATTTGCGGTTAATGGTTATAACTAGATCGGAAGAAACAAATAAACGATTAATTATGTCTGTAAGGTTGTTCGTTCTTGAACTTATCCTAGCAAAATGTTCTCTGTAGGACTTAAAGTCTTTATTTCGGGCCTCTTGAGCCCCCTCACTCAACATTCCTATGGGGTCCATTACACGGTAGGTTTTGCCATGGTTTAACCATCAATCACGCCGTGATTGACCAATAACATTTAACGTCTAATAACCGATTGATCAATAATATTCATGATTGACGGCATGATGCATGACGCTTGCATGAGCGTGTAATGGACCCCTTATGGGTCGGGTTATCACTCGTCAGTTTCCTCAATATGTCAGTTTCTCTAACCGGTCAGTTTCCTTATTCGTCAGTTGTAAATAATTCGTTAATTGGTTTAGTTAGGTTATTATAATATCATAAATAAATCTGAAAAGAAGTTGAGCGCCTTAAATTGAAGTAAAGCAAAAAAATACGATTATTTCTAATTGGCGCAACATGCTTTCACTTCTGACTTCAGATCAATAAAATGGAGGGTTCAGAGTACCTAACTATGAATTTAGATTCAAAAGCCTGTTGCGGAATTATTAAATATCGAGCCTTAAAACAAAACATCATCTCATCTTCAGAAACCTGTCATATCTCCGACTTTATTCAATGTTTATTTAAATAAAAATAGTTTTTATATTAGGCTTACCTTGATCTATAATCGACATAATAATGTTATAATGTAAACAGAATAAATATATTATTAAAAAATGTTGATTGCGCTCAATCAATCGCAGAGATGCACCAAAATGACTAACAAGGTCCACTTTAAATATTTTTATTGGGTAGACGGCTAACTTTTCATTGACCGAAATATCACCAACAGATGTCGTAATACCCTACCTACGTACAAAATAAAAATCATACCAAAATATCTTCATTTAAAATTTTGGGTTTTGGGTACGACCGCCATACACGGCGCCCCATTGTGCGGCGGGCGCGGGCTTGCATGAAAGGATTAATGACAGTAGAGGAAGCTCGTGAAGTATGTAAGGTTGTATCTGCCTACCCCGGAGGGAAAAGGGCGTGAGCGTATGTTGCATGGCCTTAAAAACGTAGCGCCGCCGCCGCATGTCTAGATAGTCGCCTGAAAAGTTGAGTATGTTTGAGGTTTACTTTTCTACTACAATCATAATTTTATGTAACAAAGTATACCGCTACTCGCTTATGATAATTAAAAGGTTTTGGTATATAACCATAAAAGAACTATTTTTTAATCATTAGGTGATTATTATTGTAATAATCGCCTAGTGATCAAAATTAATCAAATCAGCGAAGTAAAACACGTTTTGTGTTATCTATTTTACAACATTCAATATACAACACTATGACAACACTGGGTCCACATGAAAAAAACATTAGAAGTCAATAACTTTTCACACGTTTTTTTTTGTTATACTTATAAACATAGTTTTATGGAATCGAATAGAGAATAATCGACTAAAATGGTACTAAAACCACAGAATAGGTAGTTAATATGCCATAGCTAAAATACGTCGTAGACTATGTAATTATTAAATTACTAATAAGTATGTAAGTACATACCTTTATAATTAAATGAGCAGTTTTCCAGTAGGTATAATAATCAGTTGGTTTTTATATCATCAGGAGATGGCGCTAGCATAGCTTTTGGTAATTTTAATGTACTCTGTGGTTTGTTTGTAGTATTTTTTCATGACATTTGCGATATTGCCAAAGTTTAATTTCATTTACCCATATTATAATAGATAAAATATTATAAAACGCTTAATTCTTTTCGCGTTACTGTCTGTAATTTAAAATAATAATATTATATTTCAAATAATTGTATCAGAAAAAATTACAAATTATTTATGTGAAGTGAATCATTACAAAACCGAAGAACATTTTTTCCATAAATTAGGGAACACTAGATGTGACACCACACTGTTCTTACCAAAAGTGCCGGCTGCGCCATCTAGCTCGGCTTTAGGAACCCTAAAAATACCTACTAGAAAACTGCTCATTACAATGCTGCCACCTGTACTCAGGTAGCAGGAACGTGCGAATTTGACGTTTTTATAAACCATGCAAATTGAAAAGCCGTTCCAAAATATATTCATCTCTTTCTGTCGTAGTATATTATTTGACAAGGTATCTGGTTTGGGGCAACACTGCTAGACTGCTACATGACATTTTAAATGAGTGGGATTTTAAGGTTTCGATTGATTTCATTTCATTTTGCTGTTGCTGTTTTCAAAAAAACTTCGAAGATATTGAACGGTTTTACGAAAGTATTGTTTGTACTATTTGGAACATATCAGCTACGGTGAAAATATAATTATCATTAAAATAAAATGGCTGAATATACTGTTGCGCAAAACCAGGTGACTATAATAAAAGCACTACATACTTATTCCAATATTTTATTCTCTTTGTTGAACTAGATGACTTTGTTGAACTAGAAGCTTTAACAATCGTAATATCGGTTTGTTCATAGAAAACAAGATTTCATTAATTAAATTCAACTATCAACTAGGCCGTATAATTTTTATGTAGGTAGATAGTCAATTCTAACTCATAAAGTGTACATTTTCAGGAGCACCAAGTGAAAAAGTTGAAGAGGTTCTTAGAGGGCTGGCGAATGGCCATTCTTCCGCTAAAATCTGTGATCTTATGGGAACAGCAATGGCATCCTTGTGCCATTGTTGGCTCTGTTTCTATCTTATTTATTATCATTTGGTTGCTGGACTTAAATTCAATTGCAACTTTAGCTGTTATGGGCTTAATTCTCAATTTCATTGATTTTGTCGTTCCTGTTATATGTAACTCTCTGTATGGGCCATCTTCATGGACTGGCCAGCATGAAAAAATGTTTGAAGAAATTTGTAAAAATATGGTGGCCAGTTACAATAAAGGCTTGCTTAATATCCGTACGTTCTATTCATTAAGGGAAACCAGCCCTTGTATGGTAAGTTTAATATTACACCCCATTTCTCATGGCTCCATACTGTAACCAATTATTCACATAATAATTGCATATTTCTTTGATTTCAGTACTACATTATTTCAATCAGCATTTTGTGCGCACTAGCATGGGTAGCATCTTCTATGAACAATATATTCTTGGTGTACGTTTTGTCCATTGTGATGGTGCTCTGGCCTGGTCTTCGAAGCAAGGGTATTTTCAACATGGTTTTATCAATGGTGAATATGGCACCTAAAGCTGCTTCCATTAAGTCTGATTAATAGAGGTGAATTTATTGCGTAGCATATTTGATATGTGATTGGTCTGGTCATAAGTTTTAAGTTTAAGCTTAGCTTATTATGAGCTTTAAATTACTGTTTGTGTGATATAATTTACGATATTAAAGAGCCAAAGTAAATAAAATTGTTTTATTTTATAGCCCATCAGTTCAGTAAGCATGCATTTCAGTCTGCATATAATATTTTTTAGGTTTCTTTAGGAATGAAAAACCTTAGCAACTGCGATCTTCCTAGCATACTGCAAAGTGCAAACTACTAGAGGAACATTATTTTTAGGTCAGGTTTTAGGCTAGACAGAAAGCTTCACATTGCTAGATAAATATTTCTGTAGTTCTATACGGACTATTCAATCTTCAGTCATTTACTATGAGGGGTTCAAGATCTACAAATAAATCAGATTAATTTCTACTAAATTCTAGTTATCAAACATTAGGGCAACAGCACATTTCCTTTGTTAAGTGGCCACGGTCAGTTGGAGTCCCTGATATATCTTCCTTAGGGACCTTAGGTTTCCCACTAGATTCCCCTGCCACACAGGCAATTGTGACGAATCCACATGCTGTTTTAGTTGGTTCGAGTGACATACCTACCTCATTGGCTCTGGTGCCGGAATCTCAAGCCCTCTACAGTGCGATGCGGATACCGCCATACTGCAATCTGACGGTCGAGGTTCTGGCGTAGGCTTTCCTCTCGGCGTTAGGTCAGAGGGCAAAGTATACTTCAGTCAGAGCTTTACCGTCCACTTGGGCTCGTGGCTAAGCGGTAACTGAGTACGTTACTACAAAACAATACTAGCCAGGTCAAGTGTTAGGTTGGGTGATCATTCTCGACACATTGAGCTCACTGTAAGTCTCTGAGAGTCACTGTCGGTTCCGATTGCTATACAAACATCTCTGGCGTGCTTTACGGGCAGTTGGATGCCTAAGATTTTAAGCTTAATAGAACTACTAGTTGCATAGCCCGCATTAAATACTAATCTTGTTGCCGCAACCTACAGGAACCAGGATACAACAGATCCTATTCCAGACTATAAGGACTATGCCTGTACCAAATTTAATACAGATTCGTTCTGCCGTTTTTGTGGTTTGCGGAAACAAGTAAAACATCATTCTGTCCCAAGAACTTTAAAATTTATGTTAGTAGGAAGTAATAGGATTATGTAACACAAGAGAATAAAAAATAAAACATGTTTGATTTTACAAATTATTTTTTTAATTATGATATAAATTCTTAACTACATACAATACGTACATTGTCTCAATATCTTACGATCTCTTCAAGAAGTCTAACTCTAAAGCTGTCCGCTGCGATTAGCACGCGGCCTCAAGAGCGGTGCGGCGCTGCTCTTGAGGCCACTGATTGGCCGCAATTTTTGCAGTGCGGCTCCGCAACGCATCGTGTGCCCCCGCTCTTACTGTTTCGTTAAATACATCAACGACGCTGCGTTTGGCGGATCGCCCGTAACACGATTTGCTCGGGACATAGCTTGCCGTGGGCGCCTGCGACTGATGCTCGCTCAACGCAGCAGACGGCCTAAGTTGTATGTGTTTATGAGAAAAAAGCATGGATTATAATTTTTTATCTGAACACTTAGGTACTTTTTGATTAGACACATTTTATTAAAGACAGTATGTACTAAGGCCACAAAATATTAATAGATTACTTCATGATTGAAAGAAAAAGCATAAATAGATTTTAGAATAGTCATACGATTCTATGTATAAATCACATGATTTCATGTTTTATTGCATTGATTATACAAGCAAAGAAAACATTAGAAAAACATTTATCACAGCAACTAGCTCAGAAAGATGAACCTATCTGCATCATACATTCCTAAAAGCAAATCTATCTAATAGCAAAAGATCTTGATGAAAGAATTCATCAACATAATGATATCACCATCATGCAAGATCCACCTTATCACAGCTAATCATAACGTGCTGTGATTAATTAGATATGGATAATGATTTTCCTTTATTCTTTGTTTTCATTGATTTGTCAGAAACAAAGTTACAAAAAAATAAAACTGACCTTAATGGAATCAATGACAACTATAATTCGATAATATCATATTCTGTTGGACCCATCGATGGAACTTTCCAATGAAACCAACAGTCCTAATCCAAATATCTTAGGCAGTCCGCTGCCGCGCACGTTTGAGGCATGCGTGCAAATAATATGGTGCAATTTTGTGCAAAAAATGCATACGATTTGCACGAAATTGTACCCAATGCGGGCGCCCGCATGCGTCATACGCATAAAGCAGCGGACGTTGTTATTGTGTCTTTGCTATTAGACAGACTTTTTTTGAAGTTCCTACAACACAGATACCAAGAAAAGCACAATAACAGCTAATGTGTACCCTAATGCTACTGTGCATTTGCTATCGAGATTCATATGACAAAAATACACTGAATGCTTTTCACTAAGTCATTGAATGGAATCTACATTTCTGCTATAGTAAAACCAGGTTTGACGCTTGAATTTTTCGCTTTAGTTACTGACGGCAGACCTGGATCATTATTATTGGATTTGCTGTCATTAGACGAACTTGGTTTGAGGAGATCTTCGGTTACTAAAGTAGTTTTAAACCTACTCCCTGGAACAGCTGATTGAGAGTTTGCGTTACATTTTTGGGCACTACTATCGCTGTACCTACGGCTACCATTATTCAGGAGATCGTTATGTTTAGTTTTACTTTTACTATCTTTGTTTTGTAAACTCAATGATTCGATATCGGGAACTTGCTGTGCATCTTCTTTCGGACACTTAAGTATGGCATCGTTATCTAGATTGTAATTTTTGCTACTAGACGGCATATCTTTGTAGAAGCACTCTTTAGTCTGTTGTAAACTGAGTCCGTAGAAATCAGTAGAACATTTGCTAGTGGACGGCTGAATATTATCTAACTTCAGTGAGCCAACTCCGGTGAAGGATTGTGGACTGAGGTCGTTCTTGATCATTCTTACTGGAGAACCACAGGGGTCTAACGAGAGGGTTTCTTCATCGTCTTCACCCTCGGCGCTCTGGGAACAGAAGATTACAAATATAAATATTATACGAATATTTTTTTAATTTCCAGAGAAATTTTGGTAGGTATTCGATACTAAACCCATCCACCCTATAAAAAAAGAATAAAGTATGTATGTCAATTTTTTCCCTAAAACCACCTAACATAATGTTCACAACGTACGAAATTTTACTCAATGAAATATGAAGTACATAGGCAAAACCAAATCGCTTAAAGAAGTCATTGATAAACACGCGCTCTCTCTCTCTCTCTACCTTATCTATTCATTCATTCTACGACTGCGATATGTCCTAAGGACAGGACAATCAAGGACATTGTCCTTGATTGCGAGGTGCAGTGCCGGTGGCGTTGCGTGGTCGCCTCCGCCACGTGCCACACCGCGTTACACGTGTCGCCAAGCGGCTGTATCCCTTTCCCAAATGACCTTCAGTTTAAATAAAATTTAAACCATAAATCGAGGTCTCGATGCTTAAAAAGTTCATTGTTTTTTAGGTACCTATTTACTATCCACACATTGTGCGTAAAATAAAATGATGTCTTTGCGTGTATGCACGTATGTATTATGAGATTTTAAAAACGTTATTAACTTCTTTTTTTTTGTATGGTTGGCATTTTGTATTATTCCATATATATTGAAGTATATACGGTTCTGGTAATTAAAAAGTAACGGTGTATAGGTAATAATAAGTAAGGATACTTTTTCAAGGTATTAAACTGAGAATTTAGGTAAAGCTTGTCTAAACTGAAATTAGATATTTAGAAGGTTATTACTAAAAGGTCATTACATACCTATTTAGAAGGTTACTTACTAAAAGGTCATGGTCAGTGATTGATCCGGCGGTAGCCTCGTTGCTATTGAATTCCAATTCGGAGGCTATCGACACCGGCGTCACATCACCACTAATAGACGAACCTGCAACATTGTATATAGAAATATAAATATTAGCACTGAAAAAAAGTTGCCTACAATGCCTAAGTAAGTACATAAATATCGTACTTTACACTGTTAACGAATTCTGACAAACCCTTAGATTACACATTGAAAATACAGTATATGCATAAAAATAGAGAATTTCTATTTACCTAACTCAGTTATATAATTATAATTATAATAACATAATTGAAATTCAGTTTACAGGTTACTTTACTAGGTACATACTAGGATTACTCTGTATCGTGAAAAACAGTCACTTTGTCTAGACACAATATTAACCGATTGCATCCTAAGCCTGCACTTTGATCCTAGTCCCTTTCTTTCCTGATTGGTTTATGGCGTTGTTACAGGGCTACCGCCATCTGACCCTCCTACCTCGTGAGGAAATGCTGCGCTGGATCTTTGACAGTCAATCAGAGGGGTACCGAATTGCAAGTGAGGTGGACAAGGGCCCTAATGATCTTGGTTGGTAAGGAAACATAAACCATTTTATGTGATAAATTCGAAGGAAAGATGTTCGTTATGTTTCATATACCTAATTTTTTTACTTAATTTTGAATTAAGTATGATGAATATACAAAAAATAACTCGAATTTTGTGCATGTCTACAAATATTATAGTTAGTTTAACCTGAACCTGGGAGTTATTGTTAGGCCTGTAACCATTGTTAGCATAAAATTTGCACCTCGGCATCAGTTATAATTTACTCTCAAGTATCTACTTCTTGAATTACATTAAGCTGCATTGTCTTATTATGTGAACTGTTACATTTGTAATATAAATATATTTTGTGTGAAATATAATTTAATTTTACAATAGAAAAGTATATCATGGAACGCGTTAAAGTTAATTAAAAAAAGCAGTTTAGATTTATCATGTTTCTGAAGACTTCTTGAATTACATTAAGCTGCATTGTCTTATTATGTGAACTGTTATATTTGTAATATAAATGTATTTTGCGAAAAATATAATTTAATATTACAATACAAAAAGTATATCATGGAACGCGTTAAAAGTTAATTAGAAAGCAGTTTAGATTTATCATAATATTTCAGAAGGCTTCCTAAAGAGTTCCAGCAAGACTAGTAGTTTTTCTACTTGTTGCCGAGTTAGGCCTATCTCTGAAACAGCCCCCCTAGACAAGGGATAATTCGTTGGCCGACGTATTATAGAATAGAACGACTAATGTATGGGATTTGATGTTTATGACAAAAGTTGACGCCTGTCATATATACGTCAAATCCCATACATTTGTCATTAGCAGTCATTAGCTATACGCCAGCTAACGAATCGCCACTTGTCTAGGGGGGCTGAAGTCGACTAATCACTGCGTATCAAGTTATACAAGCCTACCATATACTTATTTGCAGATACTTCTATATATAATTTAAGATACTTTCAAGTATTTGAGATAAGATACTGTTAGTTCTTTCACTAACTTGGTTAGCAAAATGATTTCTAAATTTAAATTCTATACTGCTTACCCAGTATGCAATTGACCGTTAGTCTTTTCCATGTTAGTCAGAAAACCTTCATGCTCTCTATAAAGTCGCAGCGCTATATACGTCTATTTTGTCTATACGCGCTTCGATATTAGCATAGAACAGTGCAGCGCATGCAATTTATAGTCATGCAATAACCAACTGTAAGTTGTAAGTGGTAAGGTATAGTGTTCTGTGTTAATGGAGTATATTCGTAATAAGCGACGATATTGTGCAGTATTTGCGTAAAATAGGTTATTTAAAAAAGGTGTCTCATGCTATCTCTGCTTTTTTATGCCTAAGGAAGCAAGAGTGAAACCGATGCCTAAAAGTAACAGCATCACTCTGTGTGGAGCTAATAAGTTATGTTTGCGTGTGTGAGAGAGACAGAGAGAGAACGCTTTACAAAACCGAAGCAAAGCAGCATATTAATTATTAACCAGACTCTACACTTCTTTCTATCCTGCCAGGCAGAGTACTGTACGGTACTTATTATAATATTGACTAGCGCTACAGATAAATATCACTAAATGTTACCTAGCGTATATACGTGTATAATACATGTGAAAAATGAAGTAAACCAGAATACAGCATTTAATTTTACTATCATTTTTTTCGTATACGCGATAAAAAAAACATATCTTGGAAATCTAAGGATAGTAAGATTATGATGACATATGAAGTAACGGTGTAGTTCATATTTATTTGGTATCTGTCATTATTGTAATCATTTCTTTTTAATAACAGAAATAGCATCAGACGTAATTAAAGCAAGTCTCTTTAAAGTTAACGAGCGTGTACGCTACCCCTGACAGCTAAGTTAACAAGCGTAATTTATGCGTGCAATGCACTCTTTTTTTTTGTAAACTGACGTTTCTGCCTGATATAACCATTTAATCAGAACTGCTGAAATACGATCTTTTTTGTAATTCTAAGTTTTAAGGCATATTTCTTTCAATAGTTTCGAAAAAATTTGAACACATTTTTGCTATTAAGTGATACAATTTCGTAGGAAGTAACTAATAGCCTTATTATATACAGCTGTGCTTCTGGGACTTAATGCGTTGTCCCATTCTTTCCTCGTCAGACAGTCAGTCAAAACTGCTTCAGTTCAAGAAGCTTTTAAGTGCAATGAGCAGTTTTCCAGTAGGTATTTATAGGGTTCCTAAGGACAAGCTAGATGGCGCAGCCGGCATTTTTGGTAAGAAGAGTGTGGTCTCACATCTAGTGTTCCCTAATTTATGGAAAAAATGTTCTTCGGTTTTGTAATAATTTACTTTACATAAATGTTTTGACATTTTTTTTTGATAATATTATTATAAATATAATATTATTTAAAATTACAGACAGTGACGCGAAAAGAATTAAGCGTTTTATCATATTTTATCTATTGTAATATGGGTAAATGAAATTAAACATTGGCATCGCACAAACAAACCACAGAGTACATTAAAATTACCAAAAGCTATGCTAGCGCCATCTCTTTATGATTTAAAAACCAACTGATTATTATACCTACTGGAAAACTGCTCATTGAATTCGTGTAATCCTTTAAACTGTGTCATTTTATAATGAAATACGGAAGTACAGTCGCCGATGTTTGAGTAGATTCGTTTTTCTCAAGGGAAAAAAAATGCATAAGTACAATATAAAATAAAAATCAAGGAAAATATTAGAGGTCCGCTATGTAATACCCAATGACTTTTATTAAATACTAACTGTTGCTTGCGGTTCCGCCCGCGTGGAATTCTGATCCCGTTCATCGCTGATTGTAGCGTTGTGATATATAGCCTATGTTGGTACCTGATAATGTAGCTTTCTAATGGCGAATTTTTGGTATTGGTCCAGTAGTTTTTGAGTTCATTCGTTATATACAAAAAAAAATCTTTTCTATTTTTAAAATTAGTATAAAAGTATAGAGAAATAAAAATATGTATCAAAGTCTCCAAACATCGACTGGCTTATGTTACATATCGGCAGTTGTGGTGCTTTCGCTTTAGTTTTACACGAATTCGATGTCACTATATATTCATATTTATACAAGCTTCTTATCAATGTGCTTTCCCTAGTAGTACAGCATCTTCAAACAACAGTAAGCCGTCACGATACGCAAGCCACACCCACAGCACTGGATTGATATTTTTACTTTTAACTATCATTATGAGAAAATATAAAACATGCTATAGTATCTACGTAATAATGTTAACGCTAATCAGTATTAACGTATTTTATCCTAACCTACGCTAGTAGGACTGCTCTGAGTCAGGGTCTTGGCCCATTTCAGTCATCGCATAGTTTTGTTCTGAGGTCTTAGCGACGCAGTTTGTACCAACGAGAACTCAGAACGTGTCATAGTTATTATTGTCATAATGTTTTGTGCTAGTATATCATGTTGACTACGAACAGCTTATTGATTGCTATTGGTAGAGGATTGTAATGGTAAAATATCATATTTCCTAATCGCTAACACTTCTTATATTGCCGGAAACAATATTCATCGAAATAAAAATTTTAAGCGTTCATATCCGAAAACTCAGAATGCGTCAAGAGTAGGATAGTATTATCTTTGTATACCGGCTATAACATAACATAACATAAACTCACGCCTGTATCCCCGAAGGGGTAGGCAGAGGTGCTAGCACCCACATTTCGCCGTTTATGTTTAGGTCCCAATGTAATAGGTGGCGAGCCTATTGCCATTAACCGGGCACTTATAAACCTGCGATAAATACACACATAACTTCGAAAAGCATCGAAAAGTCATTGGTGTGTGCCATGGTAAAACCTGGGATCGAACCCGAGACCTCGTCTCAGCAGTCCATTACCCATACCACTAGGCTACCGCGGCTATATACTGTTAAAACATACCATCTACATTTTGGAGGGTTTTACTTCAAATCCCACTTCTTATTATTTTAGTGAACGCGTAACTGAAGCGCCTTAAGCGCCACAAGCCTCGACTTTCAAGTGAAACCTTCCTGAAAATGTTCGCTAAATTTCTAACCCCTCCGGTACCATCCGTTTACTTTCCCGATCAGTCCACTGCCCTATAGGTCTACTTCCCCATCGGTCTACTTTCCCCATTGGTCTACTTCCCTATTGGTCTACTTTCCTCATTGGTCTACTTCCTTAGGGGCTTATTAGGACAAGAATGTGGGTTGGTCTATGTTTCAACGTCCAGTGATGTAGGCGTGGCAGTGCAGTGCGCGGTCCGCGGGCGCGGGCGGCGAGTGGCCGTGACGTATAGCTGCGTGTAGTACCTGCTACGTTGGAGTGCGGCATGTAAGGGTGCAGGCTCGACTCGAACGCGCACAACGTCGACGCCTCGCCGTCCCACTGGGGGAGCTTGCTCGGCACATTTTTACTCCAATTGCTACTGGAATCGATAATGTTTAGTTTACCAGCGTTGGGCGGTGCCCACGATTTAGCTTAACACCCCCAAGAAACCCGTCAGTGAATGATACAAGTTTCTATGATTGCAATGGTAGCTGATATGTTAAGAGCAAGATGATTCCGAATAAACTCCACAAGTGGTTAAATAATTATGTATAGTACCCACTTGTAGTATAGAGAAAGATCGAGTTTTAGTCAGTGAAGTGCCTCTTTCTTGAATGAGACATGACACTGGATGATGAAACATGAAACAGTAAGTAGAACTAACATCAAGCAACATTAGCATTAAGTGTTTATCATTGATATACAATGAACACAACAAGATATGCACTCCAAATGAGAACACTTTAAAAATAATAACAGGTTAATTTTTATATTAAGTTCCAAAACTGTACAATGTTAATAATCAATCAACCAAGTTAAATCAGTTTTCAGGCATAATAACACACTTATTCAATTACAAACATATCGGCGTGTTAGTTTGTGTATATCTTACAATTGATTGTATATCAATGGTGTTTATAATACAAATCTAATCAAGTGAGGACGCCATAGAGAGATATTGAAAGCATCTTCCAAAACTTGGTCTATGTTGAAGAAAAAAAAAAACAGAATAAGAGAAGTTGAAAGAGAACTATGACAGTAGGTTTAAACGTTCGGAAAACGCATTCAAGCTGGTTAAGTTTCTCTCTATGATCATGAGCACATAATTAATCTAACAGTCCCCTAGTATGTAATTGACTCTGTATACCTTTCAGTCGAAGTGGTTTTGTGTTCGGAATTGGACGCATAGTTAGAGTTGGGCGATGATGGCCCGGCTGATGAAAGTCCGCTCGGTAACTCGCCCGATGATGACATCAGGGATGATGGCCCACTCCAACCAACACCTGGAGACCACGTCGATTACGTTGAATATTTTACAATCAAAAATAGTCTTACTTTTGCGATACATTTATTTGATACAGGAAGCGATAGAAGTCGGGAGCCATTATTTTACTTTCATATTGTTGATTATTTGAATATTATATTTTTTCATTCATTATATTTTTAAAATATCGCGGTGTAAATTCATTTTTTTATATGTTTCGGAACTTATCGCGATTTCATTATGAAACTTAGGTCGAGGGGTGTGCGGGGAACATTTTTTGGGGGGCATTACTTTTATAATGAATGGTAAGGTAGGCAACACATTACAATCGCCAGTTTTTAACAAGTTTTTTTAACGTGACCACGGGTACTGCAAATCATTCGAAACGTCGCAAAAGCAAGTTTCATAATAAAATAGCGATAAGTTCCGATACATTATAAAACAATGTAACATTTTTACTGCAGTTATCAGTTGAACAAACTGGATGTCGCTGATAACCCTGCAGCTGGGTACCCTCGAACATAATTATGGATGGCAGGATGTTTTCAAATACAGATACAATTATACAAACTAAAAAAAAACAAATCCGGAGTAACAATAACGATCTAACTTTACACCGGATTTCCTGTACTTCAGTCGGGGCGCAACGTAACTATTTATTTTGCCGCTTTGCAGAACTCTGTTAATATTTATGAGCTACTAGCTGTTGCCCGGGGCTCCGCCCGCGTGGAATTCTGATCCCGTTCATCGCTGATATATAGCCTAGTTAATCCAGGGTATAACCTATATACATACCAAATTTCAACCAAATCGGTCCAGCCGTTTATGCGTGAAAGAGTAACAAACATCCACACATCCATTCTCACAAACTTTCACATTTATAATACGAGTATTAGTAGGAAGTAGGATTTTTTCATCCAAAAAAAAATTCAGATGCATGATTATTCTAACTAAAAATATGAAAGAGCACTCATACTTACTGTTGGTAGGCGAGGGTTGCTTGTGCGCAGTGGCTGGCGGGTGGGCAGTGGGCGCGGGCGGCGTGCCCAGCAGTACGGGCGCGGCCGTCACGCGCTCCAGGAACGCGTCCAACTGCCGCAGCGACAGCGCGTTGTGCAGCGTCTCCAGCGGACGGATCGCCGGCACGCCGCCGAACCCTTCCACTGCCGCTACACAATCAACTGCGAGAGTATGGTGACGTATTACGAGGATACAGGGTACATGTGCTAATAGCTGTAGAATGCTGGGTGGACCTTTAAAGTCTGGATAAAAAATCTCAGTCAAACGAAAGTTATGTCTAATGACATCAAATAAACATGTGCAAGTACTGATGATTGAAAATTTTCATGAACTTCAGACTGATAGAAGTAGCCCTCTGTGAAGACTGAGCCCACTCGCTGTGTGACAAGACTCACCATTGCTGGCGCTGGAGGCGGGGATCATGACGCGCAGGTTGGGCGCGGAGCTGGAGCCGGAGATGACGGCGGTGCTGAACAGGCCGGCGGCCGACAGCTTGCCGCGCGCGCCCAGCCCCAGCATCTTGAGGTAGCTCATCTGGCCGGCGATGCTGTGCCGCTGGCGGCGCCCTGCAGCGCACGAGCTACAGTCGGGCCCCACCCGACGCGCCGGCCCGCACAACCCGAACGTGATCGCGGACAGCGGCAGCTCGTTAGTGGACGACTCGACGCCGTCCACGTTAATGACGGGGGTTAGCGGGCCGGACGGCGTCGGCGCGGTACGCGCGGGCCGCGGGGCTGACCGGTGGCGGGCGGTTTAGTAGGGTGTTACGTACGGTTAAATGGGGACGGTTAGTGGACGGTGGACGGGTGATAGAGAAAAATAAATTAGTGATTAATATAGATAAGGAAGTAAATAAATATATATAGATAAGAGATAAAGCGTGCTCGTAGAAGTATAGAGTTGCGATATGGAGATCGTTTTTGACATCACACTACACGATTAGGAACCCAACCTACGCAGTCGTTTGACGATCGTTCCCGGCCGCCTCGTGACGTGAGCCTCGACGTCGCCGGCCTCCTCGCTCGCTCACACCTATAGTGGTCGAGGAGGAGGCAGGGACCGGGGACTCACGTCGGCATAACTTCAGAACACATTTTATACGATCTGTTGTAACGCGTAAACATTAGTAAGGTAAGTGAACACCGATGCATGCAGGGGCCAAACAATAGTCAAACGTGCGCACACAAACGCGGTGAGCGAGAAGGCAGCGCAAACACACACAAGATCGCCGGCCAGAGTGAGCTCAACGACAGCGACGCGGGGCTCTCGTCGCTCTACAACTCCAAAGGAATCATATAAATGATAACACACACGGACACGGCCAAGGAGCGTGCCATAAACGTATTTAGTCAACTCAATCGTTCAAAACTTCAAACAGACAGATTATGACAGGACACATCTTACGAAAGTAAGTCAATGTTCGTAAACGGACATGCGAACATGCTGCTTACCTGGTACGGTTTTCCTTTGCACAGTTGACAGACAAAACATATCGACACAAACAATGGTCCCTACACCTAGGACTTGTACACGTCGGACATCACATACAACGAACACACGGTGTAACAGAATTAACGAGAAAGTAAGAACTATTTTTTTTAAATTGTTGAAAAAATTCCCGTCTCCAGTGGTAGTTGGATTTGACAAAAATCAAGATTCCTAACCTGAGAAGTAAAAGTGAAAAAAAAATTTAAAGTGATATTGCATAAAATATAAAAAGGATTGGCCCAAACATTCAGGGGTAATCAATCGGTCTAAATATTCATAATAGACGTGACTCAGGCACTCAGCTTCAGTTTCTCGATTCAGAAACCATCGCATTGTTCACTGCGCGTTAGTAGGCGTTAACGAGACTCAACTTCAATTTCAATAAACCCCTTTTATCAGCATACTAAGTAAGTCATAGGTACCCACGGCCAAGGACATAAGTATACACCTTCACATATGTAAAGGTGTATATCTATTTCCTTGTCCATGTATACTAGAATACATATACCTCGGGACACGTATCTTGAACCTAAATCGTGCGACAACGAGGCCCTGGCGCGCGCTGAATGTTTTATAATAACCTATTGAGCTTGTTCACCCCATGCTAACCACAAAAGACTCCCAAAAAACGTGTACAATTTTGAGCACATTTTAGGTTCAAGAAATACGTGTCGAGTAATATATGAGGAGTTCCCAGTTAATTCTGTTACGTTCAGTAGATCGTGTGCTACCTGGCTGGTCCACGAGCTGCAGGCTCTGGTAGTGCGGGCCCACGGCGCTGGCCAGGGGAAGCCCCCGGCACGGCGGGAGCGCGCGCGGCCCCGCCATACATACTGTCTCACACACATCTCAACTGTATCTTGTGTTTGTCACGGATTACAATTAAATACTATGTGCTAGTTTGATTTGAATGAGTAGGTATAGTGTACAGATAGTAATATTAATTATTATTTTGTATGTTTTAAAAATGTTTTATTGATGTTTCAGAACGAATTATTTTTTTTTTTTTTATAAGTACAAAATATATATTTCTTTCGGACTATCAAGCTGAATTTTTGCGTAAAGTTGAAATCCCAAAATGCAGAAATTCCTTGAAAGATTTTTAAAATCAAAATTTTGAATGAAAGATTTTAATTGAAAAGAAAACTATTATTTATCAACGAGCTTCAACCTTATTTCTTGCAGAATTAAGTTGATTTTGTTTTTTTGCGTTACCATTGAATGCAGTTGCATCTTAAATAGCTGGGCTGTTGTTTTTGCCTACTTTGGAGGAAAGGTGTGTGTGTGTGTGTGTGTGTGTGTGTGTGTGTGTGTGTGTGTGTGTGTGTGTGTGTGTGTGTGTGTGTGTGTGTGTGTGTAGTATAATTTCAAATAGCTGGATTTTTTAGCATTATGTATTTCACTGCAATCCGTGTAGGAAGCAAAATTATAATTATTTGCCCAGTTAGCTACAGTTTGCAAGAAAATAAATTCCTATAATCTGATAAAGCTAGATCAACTACATATTAGGCTCAGAAATAATATAAATAAAATAATGACAGACTGATAGGAACACCCTACTAAATGTTCAAGTAATTTAGTATTATGATTGCTAATTTTGTTAAATAGAGCCAATCTGTTTACAATATTATCCAAGTTTTTTTAATTTATTAAAAGATTCGAATACGTTCATGGAGCACGTTTTCAGAGTTATCAGAATGCTTACTGCAGTCCGGGTTGGCAATAACGTGTTGACAACACTGAAAGCGTGCTTTACAAACATGCCCATGAATATACGATTTTACAAAAACATCCATTACTAAGTAGTAAAGGGCTTTTTTTGGTGATATTGATACTTAGATACATTTTATACAATGCTAGCAATCAATAGATGTAATTCTTGCTTCTGTTTACGGCTTGAAGCATTAGATTAGACAACATCTCCTTTACTTCATACTTGTAATCTCATCAGAGTTCATACCATAAACTCAAAGTATGTCTGTCATACTACCAACTGCAAATGTAACTTTATAATCCTATATATTTATATATCATTACAAAGTTATTTATGTAGTTGGTAGTTGGACAGCTGTTCAATTATTGGCCTATTTTAACAGTTCATGGAAGGCCTGCAGATCATCACCATCTTAGTACTGTTTCCGATTACATCCGAGGCCATTACATTCAAGGTAAACCTTGGAACACGGAGACCGCTAAGGCTTTTATGGAAGTAATTGCCATCTAACCTCCAAAACCCCGAAAAGAAAGTCTTCGTCAGAGTAACCTGTAAGCAGGTGCCCCGACCCGCAGGTGAGGTTGGCTGGGGCCCCAAAGATCTTGTTAGGGGCCATAAACAGCCCCGTTTGGTGTAACGTGTAGATAATAATAATATACAAGGGTCTGGTGTACAAGGTACACTACACACAAGCAAATCTACACGGGTCTTGCTATTAGTGGGGAAGGATTAGTGTCCAGTCATGCGTGAGCTGCGTACGCGCGTATACTTACCGTTGTCGTGGCTTTGTTTGTGCTGGTCGTAGCTGCGAGCACGGGGTGGTGCTTCTTCGCCCTCTTTGTGCTCTTTTTCGTCGCCCTGGACAATTAATTGGTTACTGTTTTTTTTTTAAATCAAAATAACTAAAAAATTACTTTATAACGGATATCGCGATAGACAATAACAAATAGGTATTATCGCGATAGAATCTGTTAAAAAGAAGTTTTACTTCAATCTTGATAAAAGTAAATAATACCTCTAATTTGTATTTAATGGCGTCTCAATAATAATTATACAAGACGGAGCAAATTCTTAAATATTCAATAACAAATTCCGAGTTACCATTTTTTGAAACGCAACTAATTATTCTAATTAGTTGCGTTTCAAAAAATGGTTCGATTAGAAATGTGGACACATCTTGCCTCTAGTGGCTACGTTTAGAGACGTATGGATTCTAGTGACTACTTCTAAAGACGACTAGCCTCTAGCGGTTGTCTAGTTGAGGCTACGTCTAGTTACGTCAACCCTCTAGTGACTCTAGTCGTCGTGGCCACTGCCCATAGCCACTAGCGGCTGTTCACGTTACCTGCGCATGGTCGCGTCCATCCGTGTCGACGTGGCTGCGCGCGCGCAACTCGGCGTTCAGGCGCGCCGCCAACGTGGAAGCCTCATGGCCGCTCACGGTGTAGTGCAGGTTGCTGTAATTATCACTGCACGACACAAACGCGAGGTTTTAGTTTTTGAAATGAACCCATTTAATGTCGTTATCCATAAAATAGAGTACTACAATCAATATTAGTAGTTTATGAAACTGTAGCATAATAAGGGTTCTTAAATAAAACACGAGCGTGAATTAAAAAACCGAGCCGTAGGCGAGTTTTTTTATAGTATCACACGAGTGTTTCAAGACCAAGATCAAAATCTGTTTCATACACTACTTTAACTAATCTCATGAAATAAATTAATATAATTAGCGTAACAAACATTGAGCGCCAAAATATTTGCGAATGCGTTTTGCGCCGCATCCACAGACTATGTAGAAAAAAATCTGCTGAAGTTGTATCGCAATGAAACAAAAGTTACATTATGATACAGGTTGTATTATTTTGCTTTTGAAACAAAGAACCGACTGTGTTAAGTTTTACTTACCAGATCGGTATGGGATCGGAAGGCCTCATTTTCGATTTTGATGATTTTTTCGGTGAGAATGTATTATCTAATTCATCAGCATCCTGTAAAATGTATATTTTAAATAAACTGATCCTATTATCAAGATATCCGTCACGTAAAGTTAGTTATAATAACTTACCGGTTGCAATGTTTCTTGACTAGCCATATTGTCGTCTTCGCCTTCTTCCTCGATACATTTTACCTCATCAGATGAACTTTGCTGTAAATAAATAAATCAATCACACAAATCAGTAAATCCATACTAATAAATATTATAAATGCGAAAGTAACTCTGTCTGTCTGTTACGCTTTCACGCTAAAACCACTGAACCGATTTTGATGAAATTCGGTACAGGTAGATTAGACCTTGGGAAAGGACATAGGCTATGTTTGGTTACGATAACCGACATCCACACGGGCAGAGCCGCGGGAAACAGCTAGTAAAATAATAATGTGAGAGAAAATTACGACCAATAGTGCAAAACATACCGAATTGTTAGTAGTGGAATGGTTCCGACTGTGCGGTCTGAAGCCGGGCCCTGGCGGTAGGTTCTTTTGCACGCAGCAGTTCACGCCAGGACTGAAGTGAAGCTCTACGTGGAACCTGGAAAGATTAATTTCACTTTTACATTACTAGTAAAAAATCTTGACTCGTGGGTAGTTTAAAAAAAAATACTGCTTAAAAATACTATGGTTTGAGATTACACATTGACTCATTCATAACGAATCATGATCATCTTAGTGTTGCTTCTGGTTACCTCCAAAACTCATACTCCTGCCCCTCTAGACAAGTAGCAATTAAAAATTTTCGAAAATCACGAATGTATGGTATTTGACGTATATGACAGTCGTCAAAGTACGTTAAAAACGTCAAATCCTATACATTCGTCATTCTATTCCACAATACGCCTGACAACGAATTATATCATAATCTGTTAATACGCCTGTTAATCAGTAGGTGTACCTAGCCGGTACACCTGCAGGTGAGCTTGGTTCGGCCTCGAATATCTTGCTGGGACCACACCATAAGTTCATAACGACCGACTCGTGGAAACACATAAGTATCACTGCAGTAGTGCAACTCACCTTTCTTCAGAGTAAGGGTCTTTGGTGGGGTCCTCATATAGCATGACAACTATCTGCGACATGTAGTTGAGCTCAGAGACCGTCGATACGTACTCCATCGCGCGGCGCCATTGCTCGTCTTTTAATACCTACAATTTGTTATAATTAATACAATATGCAGGCGTTGTAAATAAATTAGAAATCAAAAATGTAAGCTCAAGACATGAGAAAGAGTGAAATTGAAATAATCACATCTTAAACTATTTACTTAAGATGTGCATAAATCAATGAAAAATATCTACCATTTCACTTCTTTCAATAATGTTAGAAATTAACTTTGTGATACACCATTGAAAATATATGAGGTAATAATAAATTAGTTAATTAATTTCAAAGACTCAGAAGGAAGTTTAGTAATCAGAAATAAAGTCCGACCAATAAAATAAAAAACCCGTACTGGGGGCGCCAAAAACATCTATGATATGACAACACCAAGTATAGTGATACACATGTAAAATGCCAATATTTTTCAACACACTTGCTTATGAACAGGCTTTTATTTCCCCGCAATTAAGCACGGAATGACACCTAATATAAAACTGTGACTTTTTCATTGCTTCTTCTTCCTCCTAGCGTTATTCCCAGTCGCATCCGAAGCTTTCAGCTTGGAGTCTGGGGTCCGCTTTTACCAGTCATAGCTACAGATTTGGCTAGACCTCGATATTTTCCGTGAAGCGATTGCCACCTGACCTCCACGACCCAATGTTAACATTAGGCGATATCGAAGCTTTGCAGCTAGACCGTTGTTTTTGGACTTTTTAGAGCACCAACTACCCGTAACGACTGCCATAGATGTCCTTATGGCAACCGGGACCGACGGCTTAACGTGCTCTCCGAGGCACGACCAGACCAATGCAAATACCCATATTTAATGCACACAAATATTTGCACTGAGCGGGGATCGAACCCGCGCCTCCTGCGTAGCGGCCGCGTTCACTACCGCTACGCCACGGAGGCTGTCATGTTTTTCATTGCTATTATTCACAAAAGTGAGTTATAGACTTCTTTTTTTTAATTTCATTAAGTTGCTTTGTTCTTAAGTTTCGATACAAAAAAGATGGTGTCCAATATTACAAACGAATTAATATAGAAAGAAAAGAAAAAGAAAGAACTTGTAGTACGTGTTTAATATACAAAACTTTCACTAAAATGTATTTTTTTTTTTTCTCTGTTAAAAAGTTAAGTTTTTCTCTGTTAAGTTTTCTGGTTAAAATAGAAAAATAGACGCGGCGTGTTATACTGGTTACAAGGACTGGGCACAAATCACAACACAGTAGTATCCGTATAATAGTTTACTGCTTGGAATGGTAAATACAAGTTAGACATACAGTTACACCATGTATATACATACAGGGACCACGCGATATTGTTTTTCGGACTGCATAAAATTCTTGTATTTTATGCCTAACAGCACAGAGATCAAAATAATCGAGCATGATTTTCTTTTTTGCGTTAGGCTTATTTTTCTTAGGCGTAGAAAATACATTTGACGTTTGACCTTCTCTTCGTATTTTTATTACAGAAGATCGGGATATACCTAAAAATGTGAATAATAATTAGTCACAGTAAAATCAGTAGATTAGGCCAATTTCAGTTGCACGTACTCTATGATGTCCTACCCGTCATGTTGACAACAAGGTCCGTGATGTTATTTAGAGGAACAGAATCCAATCCTTCCGACTTTTTATCCGACAAATACTTTGTTATATTATAAATTACTTTTCTTAACTGGCTTTTAATAGTTTTCGGCATATTACTATAGTTTTGTAGTTTTGTAGCGCTCTCAAACTCAACAACACGCACAATTGACACCACACTGACAGATGACCATAATGACATTGTATAGATTGTTACCATATGAAGAAATTAGTTCCAATAGTTTACCGCAATATGGCGAGGTTTTTTATTTTACTGGTCGGGCTTTACATTAAAAGAGCATAGACAATATAGATTTTGTTTACAACAAGGTTGCATCGCTAATGAAAAAGTTCAATATTTGAAAATGAAAGGTTTAAATCTATAGTAAGAATATAAAATGCATACTTACGTCCAACAAGCCACCAAACCGAAGCACCGTGAGCAGCGAGTGTACGTGACTCTCGCTCGTAAAGTACAGCCGCGTACGAACGTGCCGGCCCGGACTTGATACTCCGTGACTGTACCTAAGGCCGAAGTGTTTTCGATTCAATACATTTCCTACTATTGATCATGTCTTAAAATTCAAATATTTTGCTAACCACTGCAGTATCAGTACTAAAAAGTAAAAAGGGTCGAAAGTTTTGGCTCATTTTACAATCGGGATTCTTTCTCTTCGCGATTAGAAAACAGATTCTTTTCGCTGTGGGTGTCAATATAACTCTGCCTACCCCTTCGGTGATTTACTGGCTTGGATATTTGTATATACTTTTCGCACATGTTTTACTTATTGCCTTTCGAATCTTGTAAATGTAGGAGCATTGTTTTAGACGTTGCGATGCGTTTATCCTCAATTTTATTGTACAATTTGTATAATTGAATAAGGTGACGACTCTTTCACTATCACTCCTTAAGTGTTGTTTGTCGTGTTGTGTCTGTAAATTCTATGATTGGAACATTTTCAAAGTACAGAAAATATAATGAAAAGTACGGAAACTTGAATTTTAAAAGCAGAAAAATTAAGCAAAATTTTTAAAATTTTATTCAATAATAATTCGGGTAGGTTATATCTCAGTAACAGCAAATCTCACCTCGGGTTCAGTCTATTGACGGTCTCTTCCCCAGACTCCTCTATATTCCTCTGAAGATCTGCTCGTATTTTCTTTAGCAGTGGTGTACAAATACCTTGTCCTATAGTCAACTTTTCTTGCATGGTCAAGCCATATTCCTTGAAAATAAAGACAGATTATTTCACACACCTTCAAAATAGAAGAGCACAAAATGTATTATCATAAACTGCCACGGGTACTGCCTTCGTGCAGGTACACTGTCTTGTACCCATTTTAAATGCACTGCACCACCATTTCAACACATTACTTACCGGTACAGTCGACAAAGAAAATAGGTCTTTTTCACAGAACATTGTATGTAAAGGTGATACATATCTCCTTTGACGACTGTACATTTCCAATTTAATGGAAGGATATTCACGAACAAACTATCAAAGCCTATTGAAGTTATTCCCACGCTTTATACCTAATTAGTCGCCTCCTACACCGAGACGATCAAATTGACATGACAATTGGTGAGAGGGCAAATGCAAGGTAGCTCCCGAGTTAAATACTCAAAGACATAGAAATTAGGACGAACCTGAGGTATCACAATATCAGCTAAATACTTCGCATAGATGTACAGTTCCTCCGCGAGGTCGAACTGAAGCGTGTGTTGGTTATGTTGCAGGTCATACTTGATGCAGTCGTATATGTCCGGAATCTTCGATATGTCGTACGATTTGTTCTTTGTGCAGAAGTCCTTCTCGATCTTACCCCACCGACGACCCATTAGTTCCCATGTTTCACCGTGGTACAGTATTGTGTCTGCGAAAAAATGTTTGGCTTCATTATAGAACTTGATATCAAATAAAACCGAACGAAGTGGTCCCTCAGCCTTGACGCCATAATAAAGAATACTAGTGTGGACAAGCTCTAACAGAATATCATTTTTTTTTTCTCTGACCGGTACTTTCAATTTTGGTGAACGAAGGTAACATCGTTCATTGTTTCCAATAGTTCGTAAGAATATCGGTAGATGACTCCACCGTCACCCCAAGACGATTGGAGAATTTCGGATGTCTAAGACGCCTGAGTACCTCAGTTGATCAGAGGGAACCCGACAACTTGAACCCGCAACCAGTCCCTTATAGACTACTGGCCCGTGTAGAAAAATGATGGGTCATCTGAACCACCAGGTGACCTATATAGAACGATATAAGAGCATAAATTAATAAGATTCAGCACTATGCCGTCACTTGTAAGCTGTCCAACTGAGTGCAGGTTAACATTCAAAAGCACATGTAGAGTGAGTACATTTTGGTCATATATTTTTGTACGGCATTCTTAACCATCGATAGATCCATGAAAAATAACAACAAAACGCGTAGTGCCGTACAAAAATGGTGATCCACAAAGTCGGAATTTTTATTTTATTTTCCGACAATTTCCAGGGTAAATTTGGTCATTTGATTTTGTACGGCATCCGTTTCATACTATTTCAATACTGCTTCTAATCCATTATTCCGCAACGCCGTACAAAAATCATGATCCAAGGGGAAATAATCGAGGGTTACAAACCCCTCTCTTTCCGTGGTCCAAGGGGTGATTTGAAAAAATACGGCTTTGGTTCCAAAACATTATCTGGCATTCAAAAGTACTATTATAAATAATGCCGTCAAAAAATGATTGTTCATTTGAATGTATTATCAATAATTATGTTAATTTCATCGTATTCTTGATTTATAAAGCTGTAAAATCATTTGATCCTGTACGGGAACTTTTTTTTTAACATGATATTGTAAAATACAATTGTTATATAGTATTGCCGTTCAAAAGAAACCGTTCTAAAAAAAATTATAGAGAAATACAAAAACTGAAATTTTGCTAATTATTGTAAAACTTTAAATATCATAGATTAATGAAATATAGCAGTTTTCTACATTTTATCCCTTGTTTTAAATAGTATTAACATAGATAAATTAGGAAAATATGATGCCGTACATTTTTATGCAGACTATACAGGGTGATCAATCCAAATGGGTCAGTAGGGAGAAGTCAGAAACTATGAGAGATAGCAAGATTTGTTCTTAGGAACCATGGCTTCGATTTTAGATTTAATAATAATGGCATTCAAGTTTTTCCTCAAACTCTCATACATAACTGGGAATCAAACCTGGGTCGAAGTGACTGTGAACAAACAAAAATTTTTTTTTTCAAATTAACTATTCTTGCAATGTAGAACAATATTTATCATTTAATTTCAATAGTTCGTATCATAAAAAGTGTATATTTTCAAGATTTTTAAACTCAAATAAAACCGTTGGAGGTGGTCCCTCAACTTTGACGCCGTACTAAAAAATGCTAATAAGAACAAGCTCTATCGGAATATCGGATTTTTTTCTTTGGCCGGCACTTTCAAATCGGACCAAAATGGGTGATGTCCTTTAATGATGATAATAAAAAATTTGGTTTTTTTTTTAAATTATTCAGTACCGGAATCAGTTGCTAAGTTGTTATCGGAATCAACGTCTTCATCGACGTCCGAATTATCTTCTCTATTATTTTCTGAAACATAAATATGTATTTATCAAAATCAAAGTCTTACGTACAGTCAGCGTCAGAGAAAACAGACCCCCTCAATACTTAAAGAATATCGCCGCCTGCGCCGGCCGTGTCACATGACTCACGAATGACGTCACGTGATGCGATCGTCGCGAGCTGCAGCCTTTTATTTGCATGTTCATTTATTTGTAATTTTTCTGATATTTTTGTCTTTCGACTCGATTGTATACCAAGATACAATATACTCACAAAAAGATGCCACATTAATTTATGTGATGTTTGAGGATACGAACCCGCATCTCCAGCGCCAGCCGATCACTTAGACCGTGCCTTACACCACTAGGCTAACGGTTCACTTGATAATAATGGCGAAAATATGAATACCATTACTACTGCTCAATTGACTAAGAGATAAGGTTGAAATTAGTATAGATTTCTCGTTTAGTTCAACGCTTGATACAGCTTGTTGCACCTACCGTCATGTTTTACTTCAAAAACTTATCTGCTGTATGAGCTGCGGCTATAGTATTTTAATATCTGTGACAGCGCGCTAAGGTTGCAATTAGAATACTTCTTTGCCTTATTTACTAAACTGTGATTGAAGGTAACTTTATAATTCGTGGTAATTTGCATTGGTGTATAATATTGTTTATGCAATTAATTATTTTTTAAATTAAGATTCCTTAAATAATAAAATTAACAAAAAGTGCTTATGAGAATAAAAAAATAATTATATGAATAAAAAAAGAAGCTTGTGTCCGAGGATTTGAACCCCCGCTTACCGTATCCACAAAGCATCGGTCATAACCACTAGACCAACATTCCATATACACAATGTTTCAAAAAACTTCAATGCTTTCATGTCATTATCAAGGGGGGTCCCTTTTCTCTGAAGCTTACTGTACAAATTAAATATGTAAAGATTTATTTATTTATTTACCTATGATGTCATCATCTTCTACATCTGATTCCTCATCCGGTTCCGTTATGTCACAGACTTTTTGGGGACATTCCTCGCCGTGAAACCAATCGCTTCTGGCGTTATGCCCTCAAGGACGACGGTGTTAAAAAGCCTCTGAAGGACTTTAAGTACCGGTGTTCCACCCGCTTTCAGAAGCTCTGAAGTGATTCCGTCGTCACCCGGCGCCTTGTTGTTCTTAAGCTGATTCAGGGCCATTCTAATCTCGTACAGCCTGATGTCCGGGATATCCTCGGTGAAGTGTCGGGTCAACTTGGCTCTTGGGTCGGTCGCCCTGTTGCCAGCAGGATTAGCGACCGAAGCGTATAGCTGTCCATAGAACCTTTCGATCTCCTCCAAAACCTCAGCCTTGGTCGACGCTATACTGCCATCTTCTCTCTTCAGCTTAGTCAACTGGCTTTGCCCAATAGACAGATTTCTTACGAACACTTTGGAGCCTTTGTTCCGCTCGATTGTCTCTCCACCGACGCATAGTTCTCTAGGCAATCAAAGCTATTTGCAGCCCCGGATCTTCAATTTTTTTTAGGCGGGGCAAAAACTGAAAATGCCGCCCCCGCCCAGTTTTTTGCCGTGCATAAATTCCCTTGGATACCGGCGGGGGGGGGGGGGAGGGGTGTTTATCTGACAGGATTTTATTATGAGTCATAAGTATAACCCTGGGCGGCTCACTCTGCCCCAGCGCGCTGGGTGCAAAGCGCTGAGCGAAAGGACCCCTTCTCCGAGGGCCCGTGTCAGCGCCTTCCACGTCGGGCACCCCACCAGCGTGAGCCCTGAGTCCTCGCTTGCATCACAGCACAGTGACGAGAGACGATATACAGACGTGGACTCCTTTCTGATCTGACACAGGTGGTCCACGAAACTCCCTCTCCCGGAGATCATCTGCATCAGCCGGTACGGCAGGCTCTGTCCGTGTCGCCACTTTAGCCAGTTCTCCATGATGGGTCTTACCGCCGATAACATGGCTTGCCCTGCGCTCTGTCGCCCAAGTCTTTCCTTCTACTCCACCATGATGTCCTGGTGGAGCTGGATTTCTCGAGGTTCGGGTTCCTGTCCCTGCTCCAACGTCAACTTTTACCACTAATATAGCATTTTGAAGACCAGACTTCGGAGATGCACCCTGAAGCCTTACACCTTATTGCGAACCGAACTTAGTACGAAGCACCCAGTCCTATCCGATGTTCCACAGGAGTTGACAGGAGTGACCCCAAAACTGATCTCTGCGGAATACCGCATGACATTTGATGACGACCAAGGCCGGTCACTGTTAGGTAGATAATGGCTCTCTCCGTCAGATACGCCCAGACTATATAGGCGGCGAAGGTAGAGATGCACTTCATGATACACGAGCGCTTCCCTAAGGGAAGTCTAGGGCAAGGTGTTGAACGCATTGGCGATGTCCAAGGACACCGCTAACATTACCTCGCCCCGGGCAACCGCATCCTTCACCAGAGTCCTCATGCGCATGATGGCATCTAAGGTGGAGCGCCTCTGGCTGAAGCGATATTGGCCTTTCAACATCTCCGGCCACAACCTGGAGAGGTGTCCGATGAGGCACTTCCCTATAACTCTTTCAAAGAGTTTGTGCACCTTGTCAAGTACCACTATGGGTCGGTAGGCGAACGGTGAGTCCATCAGGCGCCCTTTCGAACTGGGACCATTTACTTACCTCGTCTTCCATGATCGGAAATCGGAAATTGGAGCTCTGTCAGTTGAGGACTTGGAGATCTACGACTAGAGCAAGGACCCACTCTCGTCCTGGAATGCCGTTGGGTCCCGGGGCGGTTTTGCTACTTCTTGGCTCTGAGCATTGTACCGCCAGCTCTAGTTCTACCCATGTGACTTCGAATCGTCGTCATCCCCACTGGGTGCCACAGGCGACCGAGGCTCAGTAGTCTGCGGTGGAACGTGTTACGTCGGCTGCGCTGGGAACAGGGAGCCATTAACTCCACTGAATAGCACTGGTGGAGACACCGAGTCAACGGGGTCCAGGGGCGCAGATTGCCGCTTACTATAAGGCAAGGCCGCCCCCAAGGGGGCGGCCTTTCATCTGCAAAATGTAATTTTGCCGCCCCCTGATGCTGCCGCCCGGGGCACGTGCCCCGGCTTGCCCCCCCCTAGATCCGGCCCTGGCTATTTGAAAGCTCAAGCTGAAAGTTCTCGGAGTTTTGGATTTGGGCACGAGCAGGTTGGAGTGTAGACTTCGTCAGGCGGGACCTTTGGAGTTTAACTTTAATACCCAATGTGCCTCTTACGATTCTGTGATCACTACCGGTTTTCATCCTGTGGATCACGGAGACATCACTGAATATTCGTTTCTCGTTGGTCATGGTCAAATTTTACAGGTGTCTGCTAACTTCAGTGTCATGAGTCCTTTTCAAAAATATGTTGTATTTTGGAATTATCAGTGACAACATGTTTATATTTTGGTATAAATCGATAGTATATAAACCCACATTTAACATGGTTTCTAACTAGGAACGTAGAATCACGAAAAGACTATGAAAATAAGTACAATTAAACTATCTAAATGCCGTATCAAAAAAAATTCACCTTACATTTCGTTATATGGATATTTTCTTTTTGATTTTTTCTTTTTCAGTTTTTTTCTCCTATGGACCAACAAAAATGTACGGCATATGAAAAAATATTATCTATGCATAAAATACTTTCAAAATAAATTTATTTCATGTTGTGTCAAATCACCCCTTGGACCACGGAAAGAGAGGGGTTTGTAACCCTCGATTATTTCCCCTTGGATCATGATTTTTGTACGGCGTTGCGGAATAATGGATTAGAAGCAGTATTGAAATAGTATGAAACGGATGCCGTACAAAATCAAATGACCAAATTTACCCTGGAAATTGTCGGAAAATAAAATAAAAATTCCGACTTTGTGGATCACCATTTTTGTACGGCCCTACGCGTTTTCTTGTTATTTTTCATGGATCTATCGATGGTTAAGAATGCCGTACAAAAATATATGACCAAAATGTACTCACTCTACATGTGTTTTTGAATGCTCACCTGCACTCAGTTGGACAGCTTACAAGTGACGGCATAGTGCTGAATCTTATTATTTTATGCTCTTATATCGTTCTATATAGGTCACCTGGTGGTTCAGATGACCCATCATTTTTCTACACGGGCCAGTAGTCTATTACAGGGATGTAAGGGACTGGTTGCGGGTCCAAGTTATATCTTAGATGTTCACGTTTGCCGATCTAAAACTATAGTTGTGATAAATATCTCACCTTTAGTCTTCGGATCGTCCTTCTTCGTAAGCACAATATGCACGAGATGTTGTATGAGTGTATGCACATGTGCACAACAGTGGACGGGGTTCTTTACAAAGTCCATCGCTGCGTTAATACTGATAGAGTCGCACGGGTTAATGCGGGCGCGGTCTTCTTCTGTGAACTCGCGATCCACTTGCATTGCTTCGTGTAGACGAGCCTTGGCCCTATAATATCATAGTAAATGTCTCAATATCACTTCGAAATATGCACCCGAGAATTGGTGGCGACAACTTGTAAAATAACGTTGTAGTCAACGACAAAAATCTTCAGTATAGACTAGACCATTAAGACGGCACTTATAAAACGTCAAAATACAATAAAAATTGTCTAGCAAATACACCATCGGTTTGCAACGCGGTCCCGACCTGAGAAGACTACGGTAAGAAACTCAGCGGCGTTTTTTTGGTCTTGTACAACTAAAGATTGTATATTTTTTGTTATTAAATAAAGTCATAATAATGATGATACACTTACATGTTTTGAACCTTTGACGAATCACAGTCATTGTCAAGCAATCCATTGGTATTGGCGGATTTCACCATCTGAACCAGTATCGGCGTCAATTCCCCTTCTAAGGCGAGAAGTCCCTTTGCAAAGGCGGCTGCAGTCATCTGCACCCGGCCTTCATCGGAGGCGTAGATTTTGAGATCGTGACGGAATGTCGAGTGAAGGCGGAGGAGACCAAGACCTTGTGTACCACCCTCGCCTATAAATTTAAAATAAGAACTTATAATGTGCTAATTTATAAACACACGCACGCATGCATGCACGTACGCACGAACGCACGCAAGCACGCACACACGCACGCACCTCATGAAATTTCATATCTTATCTTAATATATATAAATCTCGTGTCACAATGTTTGTCCTCAATGGACTCCTAAACCACTTAACCGATTATAATAAAATTCGCACACCATGTACAGTTCGATCCAACTTGAGAGATAGGATAGTTTAAATCTCAAATTATAGTCGCAATTTTAATTTATCGCGATAACCAACATCCACGCGGGCGGAGCCGCGGGCAAAGGCTAGTTTATAATAAATATTAGGCCTAAAAAATGTATAAAAGATACTGACCAGGTATATGCCGCCCCTGACCACCAGGGTACATGCAGCGGAACATACGACCGAGCTCCTCCGCCTGTATGCGTCCCGCGGGGGTCAACTCGCCGCCCCACTTCAGTATCAGTACGAGGGACGGCTCGCCCCCACCTCCTACTGTACAACAAATACAAATCAAATATAGCCCTGTCAACACTCAAGGATAAAGACATGAAAGGATGGTTGGAAGTTGAGTTTCGTCAACGCATAGTGCACAGCACAGCACGATGTGTGTAAGGCGTCATTTAGACGGGGAGAGTTTCTCGCCTGCAAGATAAGTTGCTTCATCTAAACATTCGCAGAAACAAAAGCCGCTCGCTTGTCCATGCCTGAAGAGAATTTTGGTAGTGTGTAGAATGATAGTGTCCGTCTCAACAGAATTTTCAAGCAATAATCGTATTGTGACAGGCGGTATGTCACTTACGATTCTCGTATGATATAATCTTAGGCGAGAATTTAGTGTTTGCCTGTGTCTAAACTAGTGATGTACAAGCCTCGAGGCGTCGAGTCCTATTTCTGAAGCCTCGAGGCGGAATGGCAAGACTCAGTGAGCTCGGTAAGCTCGGAGTCCCGAGCCTAGCCAAGCCGCGAGTTTTATGAGCCATGTCTCGAGGCTTCAAAAGAGTTCGAGCCTTCAAAAGAGCTTGAACCTATCAAAAGAGCTCGATACTTCAAAAGAGCTCGAGCCTTTCAAAAGAGCTCGAGCCTTCAAACAACTCGAGTCCTCAAAAGAGTCGTAAAACAAGCTCGAGTCTTAAAATATCTATCTATCTATATTTATCTTATCTTGCTCTTGAAACTTATTTATATATTCTTCTTATTCTTATTCTTCTTATTTTAACAGTTTAGGCCCCGGCCACAACTCCACGGCACGGCGCCGCGCCGTCGAAATTCACGGCGATAAAGAAATAACAGACTTATAGTTTGGATGACATTATAGGCTACATTTTTTATCCCTGTATAGGTTCCTCTAGATAGTTTTTATAATGACTATCGCATTAAGATTAAAAAACCCGACTGCAAGCTACTTTCAACCTTAATGACATTTCTTAAAAAATACGTTTTTTGACATGTATAGATGACGTTGATCACGAATATGAAAAAAAAACTGGGTATTAGTTGCCGTCGATAAGGTTGAAAATGGCTTGCACGTATTTTTGGAGTCTCTGGGTTATAGTCAATGTAAAAAATAGGCGCAAGCCATTTTCGACCTTATCGACAGCAACTAATACCCAGTTTTTTTTTTCATATTCGAGATCAGCGTCATCTATAGATGTCAAAAAACTATTTTTTAAGAAATGTCATTAAGGTCGAAAGTAGCTTGCGGTCGGGTTTTTTAATCTCAATGCGATAGTCATTATAAAAACTATCTAGAGGAACCTATACAGGGATAAAATGTAGCCTATATTGTCATCCAAACTATAAATCTGTCCTTTTTGTTGAGCGAAAATCCTCTCAGATACCCATAAAAAAGGACATAATCGCTAGGCAGGGAGATAGATCTTTTTTCTATACGATTTAGGTGGCAGACTAGCACACGGTCCACCTGATGGGAAGTGGTTACCGTGGCCTTTGGAGGTATGTAACACCCTACCCTTAATTTGAAATAATACAATTTAGGTATCCCGAAATTAGATTCTTGGGGATTGCGGAAATAGGATCTCTTTTATTTCATGCAAGCGGAGCCATGGTCAACGTCTTGTTATAATATTTACATAAAATAGAAACAATAATAGAATCCGTTACAATTCGTTTTTTATTCTAATTTAAGTTCAAATTGCAATTTGGTTTTTATTCTTATCCTTATTTTTTGGTATAGCTTCACTTTCTTCTCACATTTGCGTTATTTTATCCGAAAAAGAATTAATCGTGAAAGACATTTCAGATGTACTTAATTTAATAATTATTTAGGGAACATTTTCATATGCTACGCCACACTGAATTTTTCTCTGAATTAATATCGCCATATCAATCAAACCGAGACGTCATCCGTCAAGCTCGCGACTAGTGTGAAAGGGATAAAATATAAATGTTTACTTCAGAATTTTTACGTTCGTAAAGCTTCGTAAAGGTTCGTAAAGTTTCGTTTTCAGGTTACAGTTTTTTTGACGTCGAACTATGAAGTCGACTACTCTAATTGGGGAATTGCCCTCCCTTATGTCACACTTTCACAATTTCTACGGCGCGGCGCCGTCGCCGTCGACGGCAACGGCGGACGGTGCCGTGCCGTAGAGATGTAGCCGGGGCCTTATATAATATAATATACATAATACATTAGTTCATTTCGTAACAATAACCTGAAATATTATAATTTTTATCTACTCACTGTTTCCTGAGACAGGCCTTCCCGCCTGGTTTAGGAGACAGGATTCACAACAGTGAACATCTGGGCAGAAAAGGACTAGTGCGCTTAAGAGAAATGCTTCGAGATCGACCGAGCGCTCAAAAGAGCTCGTGCCTTTAAAAAAGGCTCGAGTCTTCAAAAGAACTCGAACCTTCAAAAGAGCTCGAGCCTTCAAAAAGAGCTCGAGCCTTCAAAAAGGACTCGTGACTTCAAAAAAGCTCGAGCTCTGAAAAAGACTCCCGAGTCGTCGGGCGCCATACAAACGAGGCGAGCCTTGTAAATGACACCGAGCTCTAGGCAAAGGGACTCGGACGCCTCGAGACTTGTACATCACTAGTCTAAACACTTTGATACGATAATGGTATGGCGATAATTGCTAGTGATAGTTGCGTACGATTTTGCAACCGAAACGTGCGAGAAACTTTCCACGTGTAAATGAGCCTTAAGTGGGCGTGAGACTCAACTTCAAGTTCCCAATTCAGAAACATCTGGTATTGAAACTTCTAATATTGGTTCGTGACACTTCGTTCGGCCTAGTTTAGACTGTACCGAAAGAAATCCAAAGCATCATCATAATATCCACTTTTATGCTAATAGTAATATAGGGACAGACAGAATTACTTTCACATTTAGATAAGGGTAAATAAGTGATATATTTAAATAGTGATAAGGTAACAAAAGTCGCTATACATCTACAAGTCTATATCTAAATATGCTTATGTTTGCATTCATATATACGCAGCAGTGTTCGCTATCACTATGCACTCATGAAAACCATGCTCAGTAACTACTTCCTACATCATGTAATGTACAAATAATGCTAATCTCGTTACAAATATTGACTCTGTTGAGATTTGAGAGATAAGGCGAGATAATAAGATATTCTATTTTCACTTCAACTGATAGCTGATGGCCAGACGCATTATAATGTGCCTATTTATGGATTATGATATTATGGATATGTATTTTGACTTCTAAGTTTTCATATTCGGTAGCGTTTGAAGATATAATGGTAGTGTTCTTTGTCTTTTTTAGGGTTCCGTAGGCAAATGGCAAAAAACGGAACCCTTATAGATTCGTCATGTCTGTCTGTCTGTCTGTCCGTCCGTATGTCACAGCCACTTTTCTCTGAAACTATAAGACCTATGCTGTTGAAACTTGGTAAGAAGATGTATTCTGTGAACCGCATTAAGAATTGCACACAAAAATAAAAAAAAAGCATTAAATTTTGGGGGTCCCCATACTTAGAACTGAAACTCAAAATTTTTTTTTCATCATACCCATACGTGTGGAGGTCTTTAAAAATGCTATTGAGGTTTCTAACATATTTTTTTTCTAAACTGAATAGTTTGCGCGAGAGACACTTCCAAAGTGGAAAAATGTGTCCCCCCCCCCCCCCCCCCTCTAACTTCTAAAATAAGAGAATGATAAATCTTAAAAAAATATATGATGTAAATTGCCATGAAAACTACCACTAAAAATTGGTTCGAACGAGATCCAGTCAATAGTTTTTTTTTAATACGTCATAAACCGCAATTTTCGCCTTTGCTACTATGAAACCCTTCATGGGCGAGTCCGACTCCCACTTAGCCGATTTTTTTTATTATAGACCGAACACGATCGCTGTACCGCGCCCTATGTACACGCGGCGTGGCAGGGGGCAAAAAAAAAAAGAAACGGCAGGTGGCTCGTGCTCTATTCTGATGTGACTTATTTTATCCTTCACTGTCACAGCATAAATGCTACATTTAATACACTAAAGTAAACGAAATATTAAATAAAAAGTAATCTCAATGTTCATGATGACCATAACTACCAAATAGCACCAAACAAACAAAATATCTTGTAACATTTCTTAGTGGTAAAGTAGGTATCTGGTGGAATCAATGCACGTGCAATGTGCATCTTGCAGTTTTCAAAGAAAATAGTGCAAAATGCGGGTAGTTCGGTTTGTCACAAACATGTACAAGGTAATTACAGTGCTGCTTACGACCTTCTGGTAGCAGGTAAAGGCGACACGGCGGTGTTACAAATATAGGCGAGTCATCTAAACAAATCACAAACATTATGTGATAGGCATTTGGTTTGTTTGCTAGTACTTAAGCCGGTAACTTAAAAATAATCTGCACTATGCGCTGTGATTGATATGCCTTAATTTTATTTTATAGAGATTATATTGAATAGTATGAAAGGATTATTTATACTGATTGATGGCACTTTGTGGACTAGTTACACATATTGAATACGCACTTGTACTTTTGCACAATATTTTATTATAGTGCCTAAAATGTAAGCCTTTGAGAATGCCGAAAGGCGAAACCGGTCGTTCAATAATAAAATATTGTGGAATAGTGTGTGTATTCAATATGTGTCAAGAGGATGTTATAATAAAAATATATTTTGTACTATATTTAAAAACTATGTTGCTTAAATCTAGTGCAACTAATGTAAAACATTTTGTAATCTTTATCTCACTACTGTTCTATTTTTACTACATGGTGATAGATCGCCCATTATGTTACAAGTTATTTTTAACTGAAAAAAATCAACAATTAAGACAATGCCATACTGCGCACAGGTAACATAACTCAGTTATCAAAGTAATCTTCCGACTGTCCGTGGATCCTTCATGGGTCGACATTTTACAGTTCAATTTTAAAAAGATATAATGTATTCTGTTTCTTTCTATAGTAAACGTTTAAAACATGATTCCAGTAACAAAGTGATATAGATCGAATCCGTAGTAGACCTCCATTTAAAGTACAATAATGAAAGGTATCAATCAAAGCGCATAGGTCAGGTGTGATTGGCAATAAATAAAGTGCAAAGCGGACCGTTGTCGAGACACTGGGGCGCGTTACCGTCGTCGGAGCTGGAGCCACGTGGTCGACCCCTTGGTTGGTACTTCATCTGCACCTTCCGGTTGATGCCCGAGAAGTGCCCGTACCTGGTACAGTATGTCGGGTTAATATGGTACAAAGAGCCGGGTACGTGTACTACGTGTCCGGGTACGTGTAGCACGTGGCCGGGTATGTGTAGAATGTAGCCGCGTAGCTCTTTGATATGGCGAGTGAGTGGGTGTTATTTGTGGTGACATTATGGTCTTGCAAATATGTATAATGGATGTAATAGGGAAAAGCTATCCTCAAGTGTAAGCCAGTACACCTGCTGATTAATGGGTGAAACTCTGGTGCAGGCTTTCGTCTTGGGGTTGAGAAGTCAGACGGCAGCCCCTCCCCTCCCATAAAAGCAGTATAAACCAAGCTAAAAGGAGACCCCGAGCCCCGTTTGGATCGATTGGGATGGATTCATTGAATGATAAAATTTCGCTTTAGTGGGAAGGGATTTCCTCAAAAAGTTTTTTAATATTGATGTGACTTGATGAGTGTGATATGCTATTTCAGAACTATATTGCCGTGCACTTACATTTCTAAAACACTCTTTAGCTGTTCTAGTTTGCCTTGCTTCTCTTCAATCTCGGGGTCGGCATGTCTCGTCTGTATGTCAGATAACAGCGCACGCGCAATGTCCAAGATCTCCTGTAGTTGTTTAGGCTTTTTTAACTTCACATGTCCACGTTTAAAGCCGTCGTACTTTTCAAAAATTTCAAAGAACCTGGAATAAAAAAAGTTTGCGTTCGTATTTAAGACTAAACATTGATATTTAAGATCTTATACACTGTCTCAGATCTAGATCTAGTAGAATTCAGATTGTATTATAAATATGATAAAACTAACCTTCCGCCCGCGTGCATCCCGGTTAACGCGACCTTTGCTCATATCTTCGGTTCTACTCAACCGATTGCGATCAAACAAACTGTGACTTTTTCCTTGCTATTATTCACAAGTGAGTTATAGATTCTTTTTTAAATTTTATAGGTTAAGTTTCTATGTTCTTAAAAAAGTTTCGATACAAAAAAGAACGTGTTTAATAGTACGAATAAATTAATATGCCTATTGTATGTTCATTTGATGCATTTTCGTATTTAAATAAATAATTTCAACTTGAAATACTTGTTTAATAAACAAAATTTTCACTCAAATTTAAGTATAGAAAAAAAAACAGTAAAAGAAAGTTAAATTCAAACCTCATTTTTTTTTTTTAAATATGGCCGACCGCCATTGTTAGATGCGCGCACATAGGAAAACGAATTAATTTGTAGTATTGTTTATTTAGTATTTGTAGTATTATTTTATTTGCAAGTGTGTTGTAAAACGTCGTATGGGTATGACACGCCTCGGCGGTAATCACCAACTTTGCTCACTTGTACTTTAATGTACTATTTTACTGCTGGAACTTAATAAGAAGGTATTTTGAAAGCTTGGTACTTTCTCAATTTGATGGATTCGATTTAAGAGAGAATCCCATTGGGTCTTTCAATCTTTCTACTATGAAACGATTGAAAACCACAAGGAATTAACGTTTTGATTACATATAGACACGGCTGCACGAATTTATAACATACCTTTGATGTCTAACTTCTACTTTCATCTTCTGCTTAGGAGTTCTATCCCCATGCCTAATAACAGCGACCACACATCTCAGTTCCATCATCTTGCCGAACGTGGTGGGTACGATGGGCGGGTCGTCCAACTGGAAGGGAACTGACCACGGAATGTGCAACGTCGGGGCCAGCTCTCTTAGGATCATGTTGCCAAGGATCTTGGCGCAGTCATCGTAATACTTGTTCGAATTCTTCACGAACGAGAAACCGTTTACGTCACAAACGAAGGATTTGCCGTTTGCCCTGTGGATGTTAAAGATTCGGTGAGATTGGTGTCTGCATTAATAAGTTTTGGGTGAATCTGGTATAGAAATTACTAAATGACATATTTTGTGAAGCTCTAAAACATTTGATCACTTAAGAGAACACAATGTAAAGTGAGTCCTACCTAGTTCTTTAAAAATAAAATCGATATAAGTTGATATAATTTGCAGAGGATAAATTACGGACTGCCTACCCCAGAGGGAGTAAAGCGTGTGTATATAATATGGTAGGTATTGCAAATGAATAGCCAATAAGTTTTGAAGCTGTTGGTTAAGAAGGAAGGTAATAAAATACAGTCGACAAAGATATGGTTGCACTTTTTCATATAAAGTTGTATGTAAAGGTGCAACAATGATCTCCTTTTTCGACTGTACATGAACTCCTTACACGAAAAAAAGTCAGTAAGGTAAAACAATAGCACTGAATAAAAAAGAACACTTGAAACACTTACCTAAGCAAATCAAACCCGCAGACGGTCTGTTTGAACGCAAGACAAACTTTTCTAGATATAAGCTTCTCTTGGTTCGACAGTATCACGGGGTATCGTATCTCTTTTCCTTCCGAGTCCCTCTCTACTTTACCGTCGAGTGCGGGACTCTTGCGGGCCTCCGCGTGTGCGTAGTCTGGACCTACTGTGTATACTTTTACATCGGTACCTGGTGGAAATAACGTTTGTTTTAAATTTCTACTCGTTTTTGAAGGGTGTAACAAGATTTTTATTCCTGGGGGCCGATTCTACTATTTAAATAGTCTCTCGATTGTTGTAGCGTCGGCACTATTTTGCACTTTTCGTATTCTACTAAAAATTTAAGAGGAATAGCTTGTCAGTGGTCAATTAATCGCAGGGTCATTGTGGTAAGTGTAATAGATAAATAATGTTACGATGTTACAATTTTGCCCTAGTCGTCGTCTGCAAACCGTAATTATAGCGTCATTGTGGTCAATAATACAAAATTGGTAGTCTGCAAACCAATGACCTCTCAATAGCTTCGTAAGTTTTTGACAAGTGGTATTCTACTAATTTTTGACAGCTGTTTCAAACGCTTCTGAACGGTAATTTCACCGTTCTGAAAAAATTGTTGTGCCGCTAAGCAGACACTACTTTTTCATGTGTATTTCCTACTAAACAAGCTATTGGATTGCTTAATATAGTTTAATCGTGTGAACTTTTGCGAAGAATAAACGGATTTACGTTTAAGTAGTGTTCCTGTGTTGTGTTTAACAATGTTTCCCTTCACACACAACATTAGAAAAGTAGGTACGGTGCTAATTACCTACGGTGCTAATTATTACCAAGATGCTGCTTACAACGAAGAACGTTGACAGGAAGCACTCAGAAATCACCGCCGAGCTCGTGCTATAATAATCTGAGGCGTCCCTACCTACCTATAGTAACATATTCGGTAGGTGTACCTACTGCCTGAAGCGGATTTTATTAAAACATTTAAGCTCACAAAAAGCCTTCTGAGAGAAATTGCAGAAGATTATCAGCAACCTTATTCCATCAGAGCAGAGGAATGATGGAATTTCTGTAGGTAAGATCATAGAAATTAAATTAAAATATCATTCACTTTGAAGTTTCCTGATAACTCCATACTAGGTACCTACAGTGTTAAGAGCTGTGATGCCTCACAGCTCTTAACACTGTCTTAACATGCCGGTTACAAAGGTACTATTCTACTTGTTATTATAAGAATTATATATTATAAGTACCTATGTAAGTAGGTAGTCTCATGTGCATATAATATCTCCATGATGATTACTATACACACCCCCTATTATGTGGGACCTAATGCAATTTTGGTGAAATGTGGGTGTTAATTCACCTCTGCCTAACCCTCCGGGGATAACGGCGTGATTATATTATGTAACATATTTTATTGACATTGTCCAGAAACCATTTCTATAATGTCTTAATTAGTTTTGTAATGCCAAGGTGAAAGTTATTAAGAGCATTTTTTTAGATAATTTTTATGATGGCTATATTATCAATCTATCTAGACTCCCCACTAATGTTATAAATGCGAAAATAGGTATGTGCAGTTGCTTGATGTTCGTTACTCAATCACACTAACACATAAATGGATTTGGCTATAGGAATAGAGTAGAATAATGCGGGCGTTTCTATATTATATATTATATAATCACAAATACTTAGTTTTAAATTTCTTTGTTTCAGGTGAAAGTGGAAACCCCTTGTGCAGGTGGATGATGACTCCAATTTTAAACACTAAAGAGATACCCCCAGAGCACTTTATTACAACTAGCTTGTCCGATGACTTACAATACCATCAAGCGCTGTATTGGAATTTTAAAAGCAAGTTTCAGGTAATTAATATTTAAGAAATTATTCCTCAAGATATAACACTATTACCTGTATATACTTACCTATGTTAACAAAAATGAATAAATGATATATGATTATGATTAGAAGTAAAAAACACAATGGTTCATAATTTTTTTTATTTCAGGTAGGTATATCTTACTTAAAATTAGTCAAAATTTAGTTTTGGATACCTGAGAAGAAAAAGTGTTTATTGTTCATTGACATTTAGGTCTCAATTTATGGGTACAAAGAATGCTTTTGTATTAACCTATTTATTTTCTTTCATTGTATCTAGGTTCAAGATCATTGAAAATAGAGGATGAGGGAACAGAGGATATAGCCTGCAAAATCATTGCATTAATCGTGATCTGCAGGAAGGCCGGCCCATGCAACAGGTGGTGGTTAACAATTTTTAGACAGTGATAAATTATTATAAAAATAAAGTTATACAATTGCTAGTGTTTGTTTTTTCTCATTTTTAATTTAATTAGGGTCCGAGCCTGATGAGTATGTTTATTTTTCTTCCTTGGATCGTGAATTCCTCTGCCAGGTCCTTAAAGATTTCAATAAAGGTGACTTATGCCTCCTGCTGTCCCAAACTTGTTGTTTCCATGAGTTTAAGGCAGTTTGCATCATCAACCATTTAAATGAAATGATAATGCACAAATATCTTTATGTTCAACTGAAACAAATAATTACACTTCAATTTATCATTATAGTCAATAAAAAAGGGTCGGGGTAGTCCTGTAATGGCTTATACATCTGATATACCTACATTATAAGAAAGTTAAATAATAAATAAATATTCTACCACATTCTACACAGCGCTATATAGGCCCATGGTAAGCATAGCTTAAGTAGCTTTTGTACTGGAGTCTTGATGTGGATAATATGTTTATCTGCATTCTAGATTCCTATTCTGGATTTTACATACTGTTTTTATAAATACATACATGTCATACATAGAAACACCCAATGTAAATGCAAATATGTTCATGTATACAAATATTAACACTGAGCGATAATCGAACCCGCATAGCCGTCGAACAATCTGCCGTTACGCCGCAGGGGCCGTCAGTTATAGGTACATACAATCAATTAGCCTATTGCAGTCCACTGCTGGACATAGGCCTCTCCCAAAATGCGCCACGTTTGCCGATCCTCCGTTTTCCGCGTCCAGTCTGTCCCAGCCGCCTTTATAGGTACACAGTGAGATAACAATATTGAGACTAAGAGTTGATGCTATTAGATAGATAAAACTACTAAAACACGAGTAATGAACGTTGTAGTAATACTCACATTAAGACGTACTTCACATATATAGGGCCCATGGGACATCCAATGTCAGAAAACATCATTATATATGCGTGTTTTTATCTTTTTGTGTATTTTTTTGTATCTCTGAGCAAAGTAATGTTTTAGTTCCCTCATTGGTACGTACTTTTCACTGGGGTTGATCTAGTGTTAAAATTAAATTCAACTACAAATTATGTTTGTATAAAATATTATGAAATATTTTAATTTAAGTCAATATATGTAGTCAATGATTTAATAGGTAAGGTAAACGAAGTTGACTGACAGTTGACATAACAACGATAACAACTTGTAATTTTTTTTATGAAAGATTTTTGACTTGGTTACGAGACCTTTAAGACATCATTATTTTGTATTTTATTATCTTACTAGCTGATCCCGCAACCTTCGAACCGCCTGGCAGTCGATTCTTTAATTATTATTTTTTAAACTTTTCTCTGCATAAGAACCATCCTCGTACTTAGTTCAGCAGCAGGAAAACTTAGTTCAGCTGCCTATGCGGTTAGAAAGATAAGGTCACTAACTGATGAGGAAACGGCACGATTAGTTTATTTTAGCTACTTTCATAGCGTTATGTCATATGGTCTGTTGCTGTGGGGCTCAGCTGCCGATATTGAGACTGTTTTCATATTACAGAAACGCGCGATACGAGCAATCTACGGCCTCAGACCCCGTGACTCGATGAGAGAAACATTTAAAGAAATTAATATATTAACGGTTGCTTGTCAATATATTTACGATAATATTTTATACATACGGAAGAACTTAAATCTTTAAAAAAAAAACTCGGACACACATGATTATAATACGAGAAATAAAGATAAACTAGCAGTGCCAATACTCAGGCTTCATAAGGTTGGTATTTTAATTCCTTTGTAGGCTAGGATCAAGTATACTTGATCCTAGTTTGTAGGCAACAGTATAAAAATATTCAATAAAATTCCTCAGGATTTGGTTGACATGCCACTTAATATTTTTAAAATAAACGTGAAAAAAAGTCTAATGGAAAAAGCTTATTATAAAGTAGAAGAATATCTTAATGATAAAAATGCATGGTCAAATTCAGGTCTAATCACTTTCTTGCCCGCACATTGTAAATTGTATAAAAACTGTATTAAAAAATAAATAAATAAATAAAAAGGATAATTGAGTTCTCTGAGTTTCTTGCTGGTATCTTCTCAGTAGAACCAACTACCGAACCAGCGAAAGAATCATTTTCAAATGGTTTACTTTAATTTATTTAATATTTTATTTTTTGTTCACATAATTCTTGACACAATTATTGTAATATTTAGACGTTCATATGTGCCTAAATTGAATAAACGAAATTGATTCTTTGATTCTTTGATTCACGAGGATTTGGATTTTATTACTTATTAGATATATTTTTAGATTTTAAAAAACATTTGGAAAATCGGTTTAGCTGTTCACGTTTGCGCTTAGCAACACATTCTGCGATTCATTTTTATATTATAAACTAGCCTTTCGCCCGTGGCTCCGCGTGCATCTCGGTTAACGCGACCTTTGCTCATAACCGATTGCGATCAAACAAATATAAGATTTTAAGTCTGAGCAAGCCCTTTCTATCAAAAAAAAACCGCATCAAAATCCGTCCAGTAGTTTTTGCGTCCATCGCGGACAAACAGACAAACAGACAGGAAATTCAAAAAAAATGTTTTCGTGTTCAGTATCGTTAACTTATCATAACCCAAGTATTTTTTTTAAATATCTCCAATGGACAGACACAACCACTTTTACAATTAAATTATAATAGTACCTTTAGATATAATCCGTCTACGTACGGATATAAATAATAGGTACTTAATGATTGTTGATGGCGGTGACTGTTCCGTGGCACTACCTGAACAAAGTAAAATTATGAAATTTTGTAGCGACCTCTGGTGATGGGTTCACGTAATAAGCGACGCCATTTGCCGAGTGACGTCATGTAGTGTCATTCTCTAGTATATACAGGGCGTCCCACGGCGATGCCACATGGAGGGAAAGTACCTTAAATCCTGAAGTTAGCTCATTTTACTTAAAGGAGACATCATTTTATTTTTAAAAAGAAACAAACAACTATCAAAGATTTTTAAAAATTCGCTTGCCACACCCGGTAATCGAACCGACTAAAATCCGAAAAGTAACACTTGTATTTTTATGGCATCAATCGATAGTGTCAATCATAAGGATCAAATCTCTGTAAGAAACATGGTAAATTAAATGAAAGGAAGTCCTTGAAACCTAAATTATAAATTCAATTTGGTAAAATAAAACACTTTTTACCTATCAACACTAGAGATATTATTATCTTTGATGAAATTTATTTAGTAAAATGAGTACTAAATGAATGAACTTTGTTACCTGTTTAGAATGTAACTGTATTGGGTAACTGTATGAGGTATGTACCTAGGTAGGGTAGGTAGAGTAGGTAGTTATTTTTGGGTGCTTGATTAGAAACCTGCACGCGGTGTACCCTGGGCAACCAAAATGGCGAGAGAATTGCCCTATTGGATCAACTTATAACCTGTTAATTGAGACGGCGTGCGGTTTTAGTCGGTTTGAGTTCGACATACCTAAATACTACTGCTGACCAGCATCTCTGGGCGCCTTTTAGAGCCAAGATTGCGTATAATTTTTAATTTTATTTTAATTTTTCGCAGCTTAGTTACAATCTGACTATGTCAGGGCGCATTCACACGGGATACGTTAGAAAACCCTAAATAACATTTGCGTTCAAGTACGGTGTAACTGGGGCCAAGCACCTTGGGCGCCGAAGACGGCAGCACCTTTCTCTCGCAGGAAGACGCTACCACCTACGGTTAAATTCGGCCGAGGTAGAAGGGGCCCTGTAAATGGCTACTTATCGGGTTTCCACGTATCCTCATGACTAGCAGACAGAGAGCACAGATAAGAGCAGCTAGGGTGCGGCTGGTTCTCCGAGACCTGGGGGCGACATATGCGGCCGCCTGTCACTGTAATACAATCAGACCGGTGATGTGGCGGCGGTGCAACTCCCTTTCCGGGGTTCAATGGGGACACCGACTACCCACACCCAAAGGAGCTATCTTAAAAGGTCAGCCGGGTTGCGAGGGATATATTTTATTGGGTAACTTTACACCCGGTAATTTAGACCCGACAGAGACGGTGTGCGGTTTTAAACCGAGACCGCATGTGGCACTCACGAGGAATAATAGACACCCCTCACAGACGGCCATGACTAGCACCAGGACCTGCGGTGAGAGGTTTCCCGCTCTAACGGTTACTTTAAGAATACAACGTGTCAAGTGGCATATACATGGAGAAGCCCAGGCAGAGGTGGCATGCAGGCATCGGCTCCTGATCTGTATGTCTCAGGAACTCACCGAAGCAGCCATAGCTGGGCGCATTGCGTCAGCTGGTAGGAGAGGCTACCTTGATACCTCTAACGCGTAATCGGCAGCGAAAACGTGTGAAAACCCCCTCCGAGCATCACCTCATCCGAGCTAATCTTGTCCTTTTGTCGAGTCGACGGCATATTATGTCATATTTTGTTTGCCTAGTGTGCAACCACCCCATTGGCGTTCCCAGAGGCACCCATGAGTTCCTGCGGTGTATACGTGCTTAGGCATGCAGCACATGTTAGCAGTGAGGTAGTTCCGCATTCATACTGTGGCGCGTGGGTCCACCTCACCTGAGAAACCCCATGTTATTCGATTTTCGTTACTTCGGCTGATCTGCATAAGAAGTCTATTTAAGGACTGCCAGGTGGTGTGTGAGCAGCCTCTGTGCTCCCCACACGTCAACTGGCCAGAAAGAGTTCGTAAGTAGGAGAACCAGGTATGCCCACTTCAGATCCAGTCACCAAATACGTCCAAGGACAAGGACTTGGGTAACTCCGGCTGTGGCTTACTTGGTTGCTTCTGATGTCGTGCAGTCGTGCCGTCACCATCCAGTCCTAGCCGATGTTCCACAGATACGGCTCCAGATGGGTAGATACTGACTTTCGCCGTTAAGTAAGCCCCGACATTGCCGCAAGGATAGAGAGGCACCCCGTGATGAAAGAGTACAGCTCTGATGCAGCTCCATGGCAAGGTTTTAAAGACGTAGGCAACAATAGACACTGCCAGCATCAACTCGCCGCGTCACTGCTTGTTCCACCAGGGCCCTCAAGCGTGTTGGCATCCACGGTGCTCCCGACTGTAACCAAATTGATTGTCTACGAAATTCGGCCTTTTTAAGCTATTGCATAGTTTCTATCGCGGGCCTTGAGCGTGGAGACCGAATCCAGAAATTCCGTAACGAAAAATGGTAACACCCCCAACTCCGAGCTCGCACGAATCGAGCCGAGCTGCTCCGAAGTAGCTCCGCTTAACGTAAGTAATTATAATTGCATAAGTTGTTAGTTTTCAAATTCAAATTCAAATTCAGACTCAGAACTCAGAACTCAGAACTCAGAACTCAGAACTCAGAACTCAGAACTCAGAACTCAGAACTCAGAACTCAGAACTCAGAACTCAGAACTCAGAACTCAGAACTCAGAACTCAGAACTCAGAACTCAGAACTCAGAACTCAGAACTCAGAACTCAGAACTCAGAACTCAGAACTCAGAACTCAGAACTCAGAACTCAGAACTCAGAACTCAGAACTCAGAACTCAGAACTCAGAACTCAGAACTCAGAACTCAGAACTCAGAACTCAGAACTCAGAACTCAGAACTCAGAACTCAGAACTCAGAACTCAGAACTCAGAACTCAGAACTCAGAACTCAGAACTCAGAACTCAGAACTCAGAACTCAGAACTCAGAACTCAGAACTCAGAACTCAGAACGCAGAACTCAGAACTCAGAACTCAGAACTCAGAACTCAGAACTCAGAACTCAGAACTCAGAACTCAGAACTCAGAACTCAGAACTCAGAACTCAGAACTCAGAACTCAGAACTCAGAACTCAGAACTCAGAACTCAGAACTCAGAACTCAGAACTCAGAACTCAGAACTCAGAACTCAGAACTCAGAACTCAGAACTCAGAACTCAGAACTCAGAACTCAGAACTCAGAACTCAGAACTCAGAACTCAGAACTCAGAACTCAGAACTCAGAACTCAGAACTCAGAAATTTAAATTCAAATTCAAATTCAAATTCAAATTCAAATTCAAATTCAAATTCAAATTCAAATTCAAATTCAAATTCAAATTCAAATTCAAATTCAAATTCAAATTCAAATTCAAATTATTATTTATTATAATTGCATAAGTTCATAAAAAATGCTATGCAATAGCTTTACCGCGGCAGTCCCCGAGTGCCACACGTCTTTTTATTTTATTTTTTTATCGTGCGATAAATCCCCACGGATACCTCCCCCGCCGGAGCCGCAGGAGGAGGTTATGTCGGACTCGAACCGACTAAAACGCACGCCGTCTGTGGGCCGTCGGTTGCCGGAGGTGAGATTGACGTAGCCATATTCCTCGCACCCCGGCCGACCCAGGGCCATCTCGATCTGGCCCTTTTCCGGTGTGGGAACCAAAGCGTCCCCAACTCGCCCTCGGGTATGGGGAGGCACGCAATGCGCGCCGCCGCCGCGGCCTGCTTCTGCAAGGGTGACAGGCGGCTCCACCCGTCACCCCCAGGCCCGCGCTCATGGGGGACGGAGGTCATTCTGCGACCTCCGACGCCCGAGTTGCCGCCGCTCGTTGCGGGCTGCGCGGTTAGCGATTCTCCTACGCTCCTCGCGGGCCGCAAGGTTTGCTATTCTCCTTCGCTCCCGCTCTGCCGCCCACTTCACGTGCATTATTTGCTCGCAGAAGGAGGCGCCGGCGGCCCACGCATCCGCGCAGCGAGAAAAGTGGCGAGCGTGAGAACTCTCATTCCCAGGGTCGCCACCAGCTCCAGTGTTTTACTGTAAATGTTTTGTTAATCTATATCTATGTTATCAACTTATCGAGCCGTAATGAATGACGTCACAGTCGCATTTTCGTTCTAATTTTTTTTGTTCTCTAAAAATATATATACAATAATAAAAATAAGTCCAAAAAAATATAATAAGATCAGTTTTGGAGTTGAGAACTGAAGAAACGGAATTTTTAATTTCATGACTTTTGAAATTGTGTCAGTTACGGGCCAAAATATCAAATAATTGGTATTTTCAATTTCTCTGATATGGCAATTTTGGCATTGGGACACGAGTCTGATCATTATGATGGGCTTATCATTATGTTGCAATTGTGAATTTACTGTGAATTTAAGTTAACAGACTACCGTTTTTTTGTCATTTACAATAGAGTATCAATTGAGTCGTTGAGAGTTTCCTTAGTTATACCTCGGGACACATAATCTTGGGTCTAATCAAAGAAGGATCTGGCGCGCCCGAATTGTTTGTAATAATCTATGGCTTGGATTCCTCAGTGAATTTGAGCTCTTCCAATGCCCTAGCACCCCGTGCTATCCTAAAAAACACGTACTGCACGTTAAGTTCAGTTGAGTCACATACATAACATATCAAGTTATTGTTTTGTATGTTCCCGTCTGTTCCCGTTGTGTTTAGGTAAATAATGTTTCCCTTCAAAACATTACGTTGGCCATTGCTAGAAGAAGCAGCTCACGACGAGGATCGTAGACAGGAAGCGGTCAGAGATCGCCGCTGAGCTTTCACTTTTCACTGCAGAGAAAAGATGGAATTTCTTTGATGATGAAGGTAAGATTTTAGAAATCATATTAAATATCATTAGATACCTAACTATGTGCCATGTTCTTACAAAAATTGTGGAGTTTCCTGATACCTATATAATACTTTAGCTTCTGACATCCCGATCCCTGTCATTTTATGTGACAGGATCTTACCTAAATTTGCCGGCCAAAGTGCCTTCCAGGTTTTACTGACTACAGTATAGAAAACTGTAAGGCAGGTCACTAGGGCACAAATCTACTTATTATTATAAGAATTACAATAAGTAAGTAAGCACTCTCATGTGCATATAGATGATGATGGAGTACCTAAGCACTGGCCTGATAACACTACTATTTTATCCATACTACTATTATAAATAATAATAATAATAATCATAATAATAATAAAATCATTTATTTGCTGACCAAAGGTATATAAAGATGTTAGGTAGTACATTTCAATAGGAAATAATGTTCTCTTCAGCCTACCTTGTTGGCATGCAAAATTTTCTTAATTCATAAATGGTAAAATCTAGCATAAATTATAGTCAACTTGCAGTAATCATTACTTGGAACAATTAAACAATAAAATTATTAAAACATACGGAATGTCAACTATATCTGCAAGATGTACACAATATTAGGTGAAATGTCAGATTCAGAAAGTAAATAAATGTTAAAAGGAAATTACTATCATACTTGCTAATAACAAAATAATAACATCTACAATATAATTAATAGTATAAATTCATGTCAATTGTTAATAAAATCATAACCTACTTGTTACACATACTGTTATGATTGTAGCCCGGTTGTTGAAGGTTCAATAATAAATATCATGGAAAAGTACTACAAGTGTGTTAGCAATATGTGTATGTGAAGTTGTGTGGATGTTTGTTATTCAATCATACTTGAACAGCTGAATGCTGTTCTGTAATTGGTTGCAGGGATAGGTTATTGTGTGGAATAAATGTTTTTGTATTTATATGTACATATAGATTAAAATTACTTTATTTTAGGTGACACTGGAAACCCCTTGTGCAGTGGATGATGACGCCTACTATTAAGTGACAGCCTTGTGAGAGAAATTGCAGAGGGTATAAGCAACATTATTCATTCAGAGCGGAGAAACGATGGAATTTCTTTAACAATGAAGGTAAGATTTTAGAAATTTCATTAAATATCATTAAGTACTTTGCTGGCCAAAGTGCATTCCAGGTTTTACTGACTACAGTATCAAGAACTGTAACGCAGGTCACTAGGGCACTAATCTACATAAAAGAATTACATTACCTATGTAAGTAAGCACTCTCGCACATGATGATGGTGTACCTAAGCACTAGCCTGAAAACACTACTATTTTATCCATACTACTATTATAAATAAGCACCCATTTAGTTTTATTTATGTACCTTATCATCAATCAGTAACTTAACAAGTAGGTACATACTATGTAACCATTTCCTTAATACCAATTATCTAAATCTCCATACCATCTAACTATTTCATCTTTTGCTTCTTCTACTTTCATAATTGATAAATGTGGAAGTATTTGAAATATTTTTTTTTTTTATAATGTTGAGTGATGGCACTTGGTGGAACTTGTTGTTAAATATACTTACTGTTGTTATTGTACTCTGGTTGTTGAAGGTTCAATAATAAATATCATGGAAGTGTGTTAGCAATATGTGTATGTGAAGTTATTTGGATGTTTGTTATTCAATCATACTTGAAGCTGAATGCTGTTCTGTAATTTGTTACAGGGATAGGTTATAATGTGGAATAAGTATTTTTGTATTTATATGTATAATGTAAATGAAAATTACTTTACTTTGCTTTAGGTTACAGTGGAAACCCCTTGTGCAGTGGATGATGACGCCTACTACGAGTATCAAGTGACTGTACACAATACCATACCATCAAGTGCTGTATTGGAGTTTTGAAAGCAAGATTAAGGCTGGGTTATGCCATAGGCACAAGTTGTAGACAGTGAAAAATATTATAATAATAAAAAGATACGCAATTGCCAGCTAGTGTTTGATATTACTCATTTTTAATTTAATTGGGGTCAGAGTCCTACAGAGTCCGGACCTTTTTCCTTCTGTAGATCGTGATCTCCATAAAGGTGACTAGTGCCTCCAGCTGTTCCAAAGTTGTTGTTTCCATGAGTTTAAGGAAGTTTGTACCCATCAAATGCCAAGCCTCGCCGCCCTCGGTTCTTCTACCGCAAAAAGTTGTGAGATCCATGTAATACCAAGTCGGTTAATTTATTCAGTCCCTACTTCAGATACCTTCTGTTCTAAGTTGTGAGATCCATGTAATACCAAGTCGGTTAATTTATTCAGTCCCTACTTCAGATACCTTCTGTTCTAAGTTACTACGTAATAAGTTTTAATGTTTAAATGTAATAAATTGACTTGGCAATCGCACTAAACAATCTTATTTAATGTAATTATTGTGATGTGCTATACATTGTGTTTTCATGCGATGGCCAAGTCAATTTATTATATTCCAAACATAAAAACTTATTACATAATAACTTAGGACAGAAGGTATCTGAAGTAGGGACTGAATAAATTAACCGACTTGGTATTACATGGATCTCACAACTTTTTGCGGTAGAAGAACCGAGGGCGGCGAGGCTTGGCATTTTTTTACAAGCATTGTTTTTGATGGGATTTCAGTTCTTTTTGTAGATTACCTTTCCGGTTTCTCTCACTCCTATTCCCACTCCCACTCCCACTTCTTCACTTTTCGCCATCATCAAGTTTATTCAGATACTAGTTTAAGCGTGAAAGCGTAATACTAACAAATTACAGCAGCTCAAGATAGTTACTTTCGCATTTATTATAATACTTCGTTAGACTGATATTAGTATGAATGGATTCATGTACACTGAAACGTTCACTGCAAATGTAACTTTGTAATCCCATATATTTATATGAGATTACAAAGTGATTTATGCAGTTGGTGAAATTGCTGAAATTGAAGAATATTTTAATTTTCCCTTGAGTTGTACACTAAACACTACTTATCTTCTAAATTTGAGGCTTCTACGTCTGCTAGAAGTGCCTTAGAGTTTTGATGATCGGTCAGTCAGTGAGTGACAAAATTTGCAAAATTTGCAAACTTTGACTAGTTATAATTCTTAAACTACTGGTTCAAATTGAATGAAATTTGAAATATAAAGTGTTTTTACAGTACCTACTTAGTAACCGAAGATTCAGGCTTCTAGGTTTATCCACAACGAAGTCCTAGGGGGTCGAAAATGGCCTGAAGTGCTTCGTGAAAATAGTGTTACGGCCGTGCCGCTCTTTTTGCTCGACTTGGCGGGGGCACTGCCGTGCCCCCAGATAACCAAGATTCAAATGAATGATATGATAATGCACACATATCTTTAATTATGCTTTATTCATCTATGTAACATCTGAAGACCAGACCTACCCAATTTTTTTGACATTTTGGCTTAGCATCAACAACCACTATTTGCCTAAGTATGATAATTCCAGCTGTTCCAAAATTGTTGTTTCCATGAGTTTAATTAAAGCAGTTTTTATAACCAAGATTCAAATGAATGATATGATAATGCACAAATATCTTTAATTTTGCTTTATTCATCTATGTAACAACTGAAGACCATTTGATTAGGTACCTACTCAATTTTGTTGACATTTTGGCTTAGCATCAACAACCACTTTTTTGCCCAAGTATGATAATGAAACTACCTAACGACATAACCTATATAACAACAAATATATTTTTCTAATAAAATTGTACCAAAGTTCACACAGCACCTTCTATTAAAAAGTTACATTTAGCAGGATAATATAAATAAAACATCATTTTAAATTACTGTTTTTTTATTAACTGGCTCATAAAGTCATCTTAAAACTGTGCTGGTCGATTAATCTTGGCTCTATTTTACTCAGGCCTACGATACAGCGGCAGTAATATTGCTTTGTAGCTTCTCTGCCATGGTTATTAGTCATAATATATGAAATATACATATAGTAGATTCTTTTATTTATGTCCTGTTATGTTATAATATATAGATTGCAAATTATTTAAGGTGGTACTGTAGGATGGGATGTCACTCGATCAACTCTAGCAGCCTGGATGAAATTTTGATCTTTTCCTCGTAACTGCAAGTAAAAGCATTCCTAATTAATATTTAGATGTTACTTTATATTGTAACTTTATAGCTTAACATCAGACAGATATATACAGCCACAACTCAGCCTATACATGGCTCGAGCCAACAATAGTGCCCAGAAAACGGCAATAGGCTCACCCCCTATTACGTGGGATCTAATACAATGATTGGTGAAATGTGGGTGTTAATAAATTCACCTCTGCCTAACCCTCCGGGGATAAAGGCGTGATTGTATGTATATTTATATTTATACTGCCACTATTATACCACCAACCACACATTTCATAACATAAACAAATAATAAGTTAACCCTAGGTTACAACATGATACCAAACAGTGTTGAGACCAGCATGAAAACTATGTTTCTATAAAATTGCAACCTAATATTATACAATAGTAAGTCAAAAAGTAAAACCCGACTACCTACTGCAAAATCATGCTCTAAAATGTAATAAACAAGAAAATATCTAGGATAGCCGTGGTTACTCTAACAAAACAATACATTCTAAGAAGTGGCATACAACTACAGCTATCCTATAATATTTTCTTGTTTAATACTTTTTAGAGGGTGATTTTGGGTTTTAGTTTTGAAACTAAATTTTAATTTATACTATTTTAATGCAAGCAACATCCAGTAATTTATAAATTTTCAAAATATGCTAATAGAGCCTTTTGAATTTGATACCAGACAGTATATTTACCTATCTCAAGTATATTTTTTAACGCAGTACTTTATGACCGCTAGAGGTTGCTAAATTACTTACAGTAGGTACTACATGTCATATAACCTATGATCAGTGGACAATCCAGATGCTTCTAACGATACTTCATTTGTCCAGTTCTAATTAGTGGATGAAGAGCTAAGAGGGAGCAAATGAACATACATACAATACATCATAACCCTCAAAATATAACCCTCCTTAAGCTTTGCCGTAGTCGGGTGAAAACAAACTTACTTGTCGAGCCTTAATCCATCGAGCAATAACATTTTAAAAGAGCGCTTCTCATTCTGTGCTAATGTGCCAAGTAGGTATGCGATGGAACTTGAACATTTTGACAAACATGCCGAAGATACCCATCACCGATACAACTTCCTGCCTTCACTTATCTTGAGTATTAGATTCATATAACGTCATAACGGGTCATGTCACGATCATCTGGAAAAAAATTTTGATTAGGTAGGTACATACTATACTAAACTTACAGTTGCATTACATATATTATATTATTATCATGCTAATTATATTTATGGGAAAGAAACGTACATAAAACGTACGTAAACTGGTGGGTCAAGTCATAGTCACTGTATAATAAGTAATAACAGAAACCATTTCTGTTAGGCGAAGAGTAACTAAAAAAAAAATAAGTTTACCTTATCGTTTGCGCTGTCGGTCTGCCACAATTCACCAGTCCATGGTGCGTTCTGTGTAAATTTTCAAGCCAGGATCAATATTGGAATATGGTTCGGTCTCCAAGAACGTGCCAGGGTTTTTATTTTATGTATGTAATATCAGGATACCTATCGTATTTATATTTTCTATTCCAAATCCAAACCAACACTGCAAACTGCAACTATCATATCATTGTCAATATTGTCATTCCGACAGTTGCAGTGTTGCCAGTTGATTGTTTAGAATTCTCCCCAAAATATTCTGAAAAACCCCCAATAATTAGGATTTTCTTAAAAAGACCCCAAAATTTACAAAAAAAAATTTTGATATTAACAAGATGATACTCTCGGCGCCACCGGCGACCCATTGTTTTATACCACTTAGGTTGCAGACAAGCACACGGCCCATCTGATGGAAAGTGGTTACCGTGGTCTATGGACGTTTTCGGCCCCATGTACCTAACAGGTGGCACAGTTAGCTGTGTTGTGTTGCTAATATTTCCAAAAATGATTATGAGAATCGGTATCGATAAATGAGTAGGTATCGAATAAAATAAATTTAAATCGATTTAGAAAGAGAAAAGAAAATCGACTCGCCCCAAAGACGGTTGTATAGATAGAGGAATTTGCATCGGCTTCGTGAGGGATTTGGTGACTTAGTCGTCTGAGCATTCCCTCTGTAAGGGAAAGATCGCGGGTTCGAGTCCCGCTCGAAGTCTATTCTCTTTTCTCTTTCTAAATAGAATTCAATACAAGTAGTTAGCATATTAAATGCTATTTTTTAATTAAATTAATATTATAGTAATGTAAGTAGGTATGTATAGTATACCTACGTATTTTTGAGTTTGTATATTTTTTATATGTATAAACATATGTATTTAAATAGGTGTGTATTAATATAAATTACTGCGTAAAGCGATAAGGCCGCCCTTTGTCAGTCTCTTGTCTTGCTAATTTCTCTATCATGAATATTGTAACTGGCGTACAATAAAGTATGTAATACATGTATAAATAAATAAATAAATAAAATGCTTCAAAATTTCATTCAAAAACAAATTTATTTTATTACCTATATGTTTAATTTAGAACTATGTGATTTAATATGACTGTGATAATATCTTCATAAGTAGGTACTTACTAATTTATTATTCCAATAGGAACAGCTTTACGGAAAAAACAATATTCCTGTAATTTAATATCGAATAATAATATGTTAATTCTCGATTGTTAAATATATATCCTGAAATAAACAATAGGTAATAAATAACACGTTGGATAATACGTTTGTACATATTTTGTATCCGTTTACGTTTAATAAGAGCTACTTTAGGGAAGAATTAATTAAAAAAACTAAACGCATTGAACTTATTTCAAATTAACATTTTTATATGGCAATTTTGGCTGTTAACGTGAATTATAAGTACTCTGTGATAAGCATAGTGTCATTAACAAGTCACTATGGCTCGGCAATGTATGTGCGTTTATGTTAGCGGACAATCATTGTGTTCTGTCAATGGCAACGCGATTACAATTGACTCGTTATGACCTGTGCGTTAACTTAAATTAGCAGAATTGGCCCCCTGTACGTACATCATCATCATCACTACATATTATAAAACAAAGTCGCTGTCGCTGTCTGTCCGTCCCTATGTATGCTTAAATCTTCAAAACTACGCAACGGATTTTGAAGCGGTTTTTTTAATAGATAGTCTTAGAGTGATTCGAGAAGAAGGTTTATATGTATAATACATGCATAATATTGTAGAGAAACACTATAAATTTAGAGATAATACCACGCGGGCGGAAATATGACGGTACGAAGTTCGCCGGGTCAGCTAGTAGTACAAATACAAATAATGTACATCAGCTCTTGCATTTTCTTGCTAAGAATGGAAAAAGAATGGAAAAAGACCGGAAGCAGTCTCTTACAGTTTTCGATAGTTCCTACGAATATCTATCAGTAGATGGCTCCCACCTTCGCCCAAGACGGTAGTAAAGGAGAATTTGGAACGCTCCAGGTGGGGCTCGGTCGCTCGGTAGCTCAGTGGTCAGAGCATGCCCCCTGTAAGGGACTGGTCGCGGGTTCGAGTTCCTCCTGGGGTTTCTTTTTATTCCGGAAATCGATTCCCATAGGTTACGAGAACGGACGGTCTAGCTGCAGAGCTTCGATATCGCCTAATGTTAACATTGGGTCGTGGAGGTCAGATGGCAATCGCTTCACGGAAAATATCGAGGTCTAGCCAAATCTGTAGCTATGACTGGTAAAAGCGGACCCCAGACTCCGAGCTGAAAGCTTCGGATGCGACTGGGAATTAACGCTAGGAGGAAGAAGGTTACGAGAACGGAATCAAAATTCCACGCCAGTGAAGCCGCAGGCAACAGCTAGTTCATTTATAATAGAAAGTGAAATATACTTTATATGGTAACACAAAAATAGCATTTTATAGGTACTTCGGTTAGTAAACACTGACATCATTATATATTTAGAATATAGAATACGGAAATACTATAAATACTTGGACAGGCCTCAACGCCAATTCCTGCCAAGTTCACGAAATGGTGTCAACACTCACCGTCAGTTGGCATAAAATCTTCATAAATAAACGACCCCGTTTTTCTCACTCTAGATTCTGGTGAATATATGCTACTGCGGCTTCCTATCTGTAAACAAAAAACATAAACAATGAAAATATTGTACGGTTAAGTCTGACAGTTTAGGTTAATAGTAATGAAAAAAAAATATATTGAAGAAGTATTTGTAGTAGGCATGCAAAATATCGTCATGACATACACATAGGCTTTATTTTAACGAGCACTAGTAAACCAGAATACAAAATACTAATATTTCTGCAAAGTTTGTTATGGGAGCGGGGTTACGTCGGTAGTGCAAATGTCAGTATTCAAATCCGAGACCGATCCGAATGTAAGGCCCTTGATGACTAAGCTACCGAGGCTTAAATCTGAGTCTTCATTATCGGATATTGATAACTGACAAGGAGTTCAATGAACCGACTAGTACTCGTCACATCGACTGAGCGAAGAAATTTATCTCACGAGATCGCGATATCGATATACTCAAAGTAAAACGATATTGTGATCTCGAGAGATTGATATCTTCCCAATATAATTATTTTATACAGTCAGCAAAAAAAATGTGGTACACAAATTACTTAGTCTTGGTAGAAATTCCCCCTATTTTGAAATCGAAAAAATCGGGGGGAATCGCGATAACCCAATTACATAGTAGTTATTACCTTTCTAAACAATCGCTGGCTGCCTCCACCCGCGGAAGTTGGGTAATAAATATAAATGTTATGATCCTCGGCAGACACAGGCTTCTCCACAAAGGGCTTATTGAACACGACGCCGTTCACTTCGACGTGGTCTTCTGATTCTACAAGCTCGTGGTCTACAAAAAAACTTACATTACGCATTGATATAGGTACAAAAAACCTGTATATCAATGACATTACGATATCTTTTCGATTTACAAAGAGAAAAGAGAATCTACCTCGAACGGGACTCGAACCCGCGATCTTTCCCTTACAGGGGGAATGCTCTAACCGCTAAGCCCCGAGACCGCACGAAGTCAACTCAAATTCCTCTATACTTTCCGTCTTTGGGCGACTTTGTAAATCAAAATTTCATTCAACAATATCTTATCTTTTATTTTGTCCATCATGCCTCAGTCTTTCAGTGAATTATGTTAATATTACAATACAATGAAACCAAACAATCTGCCAAGTCGAGTGTAAACAAACAAACCTCGTCCATTTCATGGAAGTATATAACAATCTTGAATCCCCTGTTACACACTTCAATCGAACTAAAAACGCAAATTTCATACAATTTCTCACATTTGCTCTCCTTCGCTACTTCTTTTGTCCGAGATAAGTACCTTTTTGCTTGCAACCCTCCCATATTCAGTCTATATTTATCCCAATTTACCCCTTTTTCATTCAATCGCAGAACTTCATGAATATAACAGACATAACTTCACAGAATTCAATTCATGAAAAGGTGGAAAACGTTTATTTATTTTATTGTTTTTATTCCCTCAAGTTGGCTTGGATAATTCCATTTGAATAAAATGTAAATCCTATAAACATTGAAAATAGTAAATAAATTCAATTTAAATATTCATTAACCGCATAGGTACATCATTCAAAGCCGATATGTAACAATAGCTAGAGTAGTAGATAGACTTCACTCCTACTAATATTATAAACGCGAAAGTTTGTAAGTATGGATGGATGTTTGTTACTCTTTAATTCACGTAAAAACTACTGAATGGAAAAAAAACGTCGTTACTATGTACTTTGTAGATATGTATGTTATGTACTTACGCTTCGGATCCGACGAATCTCTGTCTAGAACTGCGTACCTTGGAATTTCTATACCTTCACCTTCTAATATTGAATATACTTTTCTCCGATCCTATCAACGAGAGAACAAGAAGTTGGTATAGGTGACTTACAGGCATGAGACTTAACGCAATTACATGTGTCATTCGTAATATATATACCTGTATATCGTACTGCATATGAAGATTGTTAATAACATAGGGCTTCCGTAATTTCTCATACTGAATGGCCTTGTCTAGAGGGAAGCCTTTTGAATGAAAAGAAATCAAACAGTCACATATAGGCCATTCCTCCACGGGTTTCTGCAAGGAAAATATTATTATATAGGTAATAATTAAACGAGTAGATTATAACAGCAATTTTTCACGATCCCACTAACATCCGTTCGTGCTTCACTTCATCCAATGCGCTAATGTATGAACACAGAAGACTGGCGAATGATCAGTTACCGACTATTTCGCTATTCGACACCGTTCCAACAAAGCAAGTACATGCAGCTATTCAATGGAAACAGAATACAAGTTTATTAGTATGTGATGTACAGTACATATTATGTATACCTTGTTACCAATGTGTTAGACGTGCATATGCCCAACAAATGTTAGTTGTGATATAAATCGAATGAAAAGTAGTAAAACAAAATATGTCAATGTATATTGGACATATTTATACAGTATTATAATATGTCTCTCATTTTATACTTATCTATTGAATATCGTTTTTCGAAAACCTCGGAAATGATAATAAGTTTGTAACTGACATGATTCATGTCAGGGTTCAGGGTGGATCTACTGAACAGATTTCATCAAACGTATAAGTTTTTAATGAGAATTAACCACAAATGGATACATTTTTCTTTATCATTAATAATACAAATGTAATAAAGAAAGAGTTTGTTTCTAATCAATAAACCACTAGGCTGATTTTGAAAACGGAAGTGTAAGCTACTTATCATCCACAGGAATGATCTGGTGGATCTGCGGGGAGATGCTATTATTTTAAGAAACTGCATGGACTCGTAACGCGCGCAATCATTAATATTTTGGACTAGAAAAGATTGTTGTGAAATTCATTCAATGAAAACGAAAAATAGTTCTTTTCAAATGTACGTTAGCTCGGGTTTTTGTAGATCGGCTCATGTAAGCAGCTACAAGACATTGCTTCAAAAGGAAGGAATCGGCAGCTAGTAATTTAATTAATTAGTAGTTGACGTAGCTGAGGTTAATTAAAATAGGTTCGTTTTACTACGGGATCCAGGGATATAGGGGTAAACCACGTAGCGTTTAATAATCCAAATAAGGTTCGTTATTTCTTTATGACCCAAGATTGCACGTTACGCCTCTCTACTTCTAAAACATAATACTAATACTACATGATATCTACGAGCTTATACTCATCAACTGTTCCATATTTTGTTCCACTAGGTGTGTTAGAGAATGTGGAGAACCTTAAGGATAACCTCCTCAGGGAATACAAGCATCTTGATGTACTCGAACTCGTCGAGGCGGGTGAGGATCTCCTTCATGGGTTTCGACTGCGACTTCTTGGCCATGGCGCATACGCCGACCACCACTTTCTTGCCGCCGCCATCGCAGTGTGGATCCAACGAGTCGCACAGGTCCAACTCCCCCTATATTTAAATTACACAGTGATTAGAATCTTCGCGTAGTTTCATCAATACCTGATAACTAGATGAAAAATTCTGGCTGTTCCTACGTATAAATGTACATAATGTAACCTATGGTATTTACGAAAGAAAATGTATGTAAGCTAAGCATGTATATTAAGCATTTATGCCCTGTGTAGACCGCGAGAAGGAAAATTGAAGGTGGGACACCCTCTTGCCAGGTGGACTGACGACCTGCGAAAGGTGGCTGGGACAGACTGGATGCGGAAGGAGGAGGATCGGCAAACGTGGCGCATATTGGGAGAGGCCTATTTCCAGCAGTGTACTGCAATAGGCTAATTGATTGATTGATGTATATTCGCATCCTAGACCCATGACGCATGATTTACATTTATCAATAAAAAATAAACGTCATGGTTAATTTTCGCCCTTTATTGAGTTCATAATAGGGGTGTAGGGTGTATCAGGGCCCCACCAAGATCTTGATGGCCTAAGTCAACCTCATCTGTTTGCCGAACAGCTGCTTATTAACGAACGAGGCTCTGATGCAGGGCTCCCAGGCTTTTTTTTTTTTTTTTTTAAAGAATATTAGCAACCGAAATTACTAATATTCCCGTTAACCCCTCCAACTAAGCTAAATTGCTAAAGGACAAAGCTGTTGTCTCTGACGGTAATCGAAAGTAAGAGAAAGAGAGCAGATTCAGGTTCTGAGGTGAATGCCTCCGATGAAACATTAAGATGATTTAGTTCACACTAGGACATTGGTAATCTCGATACATTTTGGCCTGATACTGACTATACGACGATACTTTGATAATGTCAGTGGATTGTGGACGTTAGATTGCTTCACAGAAAATAATGTTTGAATGTCCATACTTAAACTGAAAAAACTGTCCCCAACTGAATTAGGAAAAGGTTAAGAGGAAGAAACCATTTTTTTAGTAACTTTTGTTTATTGAAAGGCTTCATCCTAGCGTAAATTCCTCGTCGTATCCGAAGCTTTCACCTCGGAGTCTGCGGTCCGCTTTACCAGTCTTAACTGCGGATTTGGCTGGAGCTCGATATTTTCCGTGAAGTGACTGCCATTATACCTCCACAACCTAATGGTGACATTAGGCGATATCGAAGCACTACCACTACAGCTAGACCGTTCGAGTTGGACTTTTTAGGGCTTCAACTACCCGTAACGACACTGCCATAGATGTTCGTATGGCAACCGGGACCGACGGCTTAACGTGCTCTCCGAGGCACAACCCGACCAATGCAAATACCCATATTCATGTATACAAATATTTGCACTGAGCAGGGATCGAACCCGCGCCTCCTGCGTAGCGGTCGCGTTCACTAGCGCTACGCCACAGAGGCAGTCCATTATTAATCAAACAGCTAGGCAAACCTATCCAACTTTCTGTCCTATTCCTATCGCAGCCTAGGCAGTTAATTGAATGACTGATTAAGCTAGTTGGCTGCGACATGGACTTGAATCTGATATAAAACCTACTAGTTAAATTAAGAACATATGTGAGTTCATCTTCCGCTTTTCCTATGGGACTACCACTTATGTGGTATAAAAAAAATCTGCCATAACATAATGTAGCCATAATAGTATGGTGTACAATAAAGAATATTGTATTGTGTATTGTAATAGTAAGCAAGGCTGTCAATTCCCATGCTGAAAGCAGCAGTCAAACTTGCTTGTACTGTAGCACTGATTTAGTTAATATTGTTTAAAAATCTCAATTAGTATAATTAGATAAGTTTGCAAAGCGGAGAATTGACGTTGAAGTTTAAAAGGGAATTTTAATATGCAAACTCCAAAAAGCAGTGTTGTGTTGCTTATCGCTAAACATCTCACCAGAGTGATGTATGTCCAATAGCCTCATGAGACTTTCCTGTGATTCATAAACTATTGTTCTAATGGGTCTTGTACAGAATTGTTCGATCACCCGAAATCATCAAAACAAGTATGTGTAACTTTGCAAAATACACACTAAGAGCGAGGACTTCCAAATCGTGAATACCAAAACCAGCAACATAATAGAGCATTATTTGTATGAGAAAAGTCCTTCAAAGTATTATGTTAGCATCGCAAGCTTAAGTTACAAATAAAGTAACCATGAATGTTGTGTGCATACTGGTTAATTCAACTATTTATTAGCTCCGACAATATGACTAATCTACTTATAGCTACACTTCACGGTCAACTAACTTCTTAGGAAGGTCAAACACATTCAGTTCATTAATTTCTTTGTAAGATATACTAGCAATAATGTATTGAATAAAATTATTTAAATTCCAAACAAGTTTCATAGCGTATGACATTGTATAGGTTACACACACTGATAGAATTTTAATAATGACATTATTATCAAAATCAGATCATATCATTAACATATTATCAGTAAAATGTAAAAATTATGGAAATTGGTGGAAGAAATGTTTAAATGTAATGATTGATATAACAAAATCTACCATCATCTTACATCTGGCAGACAGTCATCACAATAACAAATGTCATCATCACTTTGGCCCTTCTTGTCCTTGCTCCTCCATCTTTTAAGACGCCACCAATCTTTAAGCCACTGCCACTCCATCACCACTCACTATCAATGTATCACTTGTATCATATCAAAACACACTATTGTGATAAGCCATACAGACAACCTTGCCAGCCATTGGTTGTCACTGCTTTACACTTGATAACTAAGATAAACTTGACATAAATTAACATTCAACATTACCTCACTTGTCATTGTCAGCAAAATGTAAAGCTATAAATATAATAATCTATTGTGTCCATGTAACATAAGATAATTAGGCGCATTGAACCAGTCTTGCAATGTATTTTATACTTGTAGCAAGTGGTAAACCATAATCAGTGTCCACAATAAGGAAATGAATAGATAATATTTGTTGGCACAATATTTGTTCAAGCTGTGCTCCTAACAGTGGGCTCAGATGCGTAATAATGCTGCGGAGTATTGTTATACTTATGTGTTAATTTTACATCAAATACTCTGTATTTACAAACCTATGGAGTTAAATTTTATTCAACTACTTTATATCTCGATTGTAATATCATCTGCGTGACATTGACAATGATTTCAGATTACATTTCAGCGCGAATAAATTGACTTACCGATGATCTTATAGGTACAAGATTTCCATCATCTCCCACATAAAATTGAGGCTGAGTAGCTTGCCGCAACCCTTGATAGCCATGTTCAAGTTCGGTGTATGACATTACCTACATTCACCGGTTATATTTTGATATTTATAAGCTATCAATATTAAGATCATTAAGCAGAAGCACTAACTTTAATATCTACTCCAGAAAACAAAATATACTTATAGTAAAACAAAAATACAAAAATATTTTCAAAAAGATGACCTCCACAGATTAAAGCAACAGTTAACGATGTATCGGGCGGGTTTGCGGGGTATGTCTGAGGCGGGGTTTGTCAAAATTTTCTTGGGGGTGCGAGGCAAAGAGTATAAAAGAGATGTGCGAGGCTGCGAGGGCGAGTGGGAATTTCAGTATATGTATAGTACTCTGTGAGTGGGAAGTTGAGTTCACATCATAGTTTCGGTCATTCATTATTTTATTTTTCAATAAAGTTTAGTAATATAAAGGAGTAGGGATAGGGAACCCACAACCCACAAACATATAATCCGACTGAACAGTCTTGATCTTTTGTTATTTACTATAGTATAAATAAAGCGATATAATTTCATTATCTTAATTAGTAGTGTTCAGTCAATGATATTAAATATTGTGTTCAGTGCTTCAGACAGCCTCTGTGGCGTGGCGGTAAAGAACTCCACTGCTACGCAAGGGGCACACTCACACAGATTCGATTCCCATTCTGTGCAAATATTAGTATGCATGAATATGTCTACTTGCATTGGTCTGGGTATTTCTGTGCTAGGAGCAAAGATATTATATATAAAAAGAAGTCTTTGGCTAGGAGAGTACGTTAATTCGTCGGTCCCGTACCGCCACATTTCTGATCGCGTTCCCGCTGCATATCTCTAAATTTATCAGTGTTTCTCTACAATATTATGCATGTATTTTACATATAAACCTTCCTCTTGAATCACTCTATCTATTGAAAAAAAACCGCTTCGAAATCCATTGCGTAGTTTTGAAGATTTAAGCATACATAGGGACGGACAGGCAGCGATAGCGACTTTGTTTTATAACATGTAGTGAAGTGATGATAGTGATAGTGATGATAGTGAAGTGGTGATAGTGATGATGATGATGATGATGATGATGATGATGATAACTACTGACCTACTATATCATTTTTTCCTTTCTTCCCCACAAAGCAAACGTCAACGTCCTATATATTACTATACTCTTTAGCAAACGTCTCAAAATTACTCATTTTTGAACGTTTTTATAAATGTCCAAATCAGCTGTTCTATGAATGACAGCAGATTGTCAAATTGTTATGCATGTCCAATGTCCACTTACTCTGTGACTGCAACCTGCAACTAGGGTTGCCAACTCCTTTTTCGAGAAAAAAAGTATATTTAGGTCTGAGAAGAAAATTGAACAGTATTCTAGAAAATAGAACAGTATTTTACAATTACATGAATTAATTTTAACAAAAAAGTTTAACCGACTTCAAGAAACGAAATAGAGTCACTAAAAAGCGAAAAATAACTGCGGTGCCTAGCCCGAGAGGCTTTTAATTTATTTTTCTCTTTTTAGTGAGTTATAATCGATCCATTGTCCATCCTTTGCTTAGGTTCCTATCATCAGCAGCTTAAAATCACGAGCAGATATTTTTTTAATGCAAATACTGAAATTAAATTATGTTAAAACAGCAGAAACAGTGTTTTGCCACCATTTTGAGGATTTCCCTAAATCCTGTTATTCAATCCTGACTCCCTTGATCCTGTCATCCGATTCTGGCTCCCTGAACCAACTTTCTCTCTCCAACAAAACAAAGATCATAAAAATCCGTTTCACAAAATACGGTTTTACATACACCGGTTCGTCACCTATTTTGCCCCCTTAGGTCTGTCTGACTTAAAAGAAAGAATTGTTTCGTAAACATCTAAAATGGTAATATGGTTCCCATCAATTTTTTTATGGATAAATTAAACATAACATAACATAAACTCACGCCTATATCCCTGAAGGGGTAGGCAGAGGTGCTAGCACCCACATTTCGCCGTTTATGTTTAGGTCCCAATAGGTGGCGAGCCTATTGCCATTAACCGGGCACTTATAAACCTGCGATAAATACACACATAACTTCGAAAAGCATCGAAAAGTCATTGGTGTGTGCCACCGGTGGATAAATTAAAAGATTTAATATATGACTGGCAAATAGAAGGTAGCTGTGAACATATTATGATTTATCATTAATAAATTTTGGATTATCATGAGACAATCAACACCTAAACTTATAAAATAATTGCAAATTGGTGCCCAATTAATTAAAATTGTATCAATTGCTGCACATTTTTGTAGTGTTATGCATTTTGATGCTGAAAACAGTATTTTGGATACTGTTTGTTTGTTGAACAGTAAACAGTATAATTGGGTGTAAAACAGTATAATACTGTTTTAAACAGTATGGTTGGCAACCCTACCTGCAACACACAAAGTACTATACATATACTCTACAACCTTTGAGTTCCCTAATACCTACTTCTCTGTGCTGTGCTTTGAGTTTTGTTTGAGTATAGAAATTAGAAAGAAGACTGCAACTGCCTTGTACATACATTTCTGTTGAGGTTGAGAGAGACCGTGTGTGTTTTGGGAGGTTATTATGCAGGATGCAGGAATAGATTTTGAGTTTTGATTGAGAAATGAGTTCTTCTAAATCTTTTTATACAGATTTGACAGTGAACTGTTATTGGGAATCTGTTGATATCTTACTATCAAAACCTCATGTTGTCAACAAAAGGTTATGGGGCAGTAAAATATGGTTTAAATACGATTGCAGACCTAATTGTTCTTATTGGAAATTGCCAACAGTGTGTAGTCAGTTCGAAGACTCAATTACAAATGAAAATGTTAACCAGTATGTAACTAATGTTTTTGAGGAACTAAAAATATGTTGCTCCGATAATGCTAGTGATGTTCATGATACAATTGAAGTTATTCTGCTTGAGCTGCTTTCGAAGACCTACACAGATAAACAAGCATATCAACTTGCCTGTCTCCAAAGAAATAAATCAACTGTGACATTCTATAATGTTACACCAGTAAAGTGGAAACAGAATCTGTGTCCTGACTTCCCTTACTCCATACAGTTGAATGAGAATGAAATTATACTAACAGCATTTGATGGTTGGTTATTGTTTATTCATTATATCACACATAGTGCTCACTAAAGAGGTTTTGTACTGTCAGTGGGAAGACTAAAGGATTGTCCTTCTTGATATGTTTGCTGACTGCACAGAATCTCTCTGTTCTTCTTAAAGGGTCGGCAGCACAAGTGTAACGGCCATGGTAACCACTTTCCATCAGGTGGGCCGTGTGCTAGTCTGTTAAGTGGTGTAAAAAAAATTATTTATTTTTGTGAATATTTGTTTAACAATGCTTAGTACATACTTGAAATTATAAAAATAAAATATTTGCAGATACAGCAGAACAAACTAAATCCTATCAATGGCTTGTTAGCACATTAATACCCCAGTTTATTAAATGGGGAACAGAATCTGTATGCAGTAAAACCAAGACAACAATATGCAATGAATCTTTAGCACTTATATCTAAAATGAAATATTATGAAAAGTATAATTATCTAAAATTGAAATATGGGAAGGAAATGGTTAAGGTAATGTCATCATCTACCCTGTCTATTCCAATCTTTTGGGATTGGTGCAATGTGTCATTCTCCTCCACACATTCCTGTCAGATGTCATTTCCTCAGTCACTCCCTTCTTTGCCATATCCTCTTCCACATAATCCATTCATCTTTTCTTGGGTCTGCCTCTACTTCTAAAGCCTAATAGTATAACTAAGTGGATAAACCCCTCTACTTTCATACCTTAGACCTTTTTTATGGTGTAAGTTGATAACTGTTCAAAAAATGTTCATTTTATCTTAATCTTGAATATAATAACAGATTACATTCAATTATCTCAATCATATAAGTTTATGGATTGCTTTATATATTATGTCAGCTATACATTTTAATGTGTTTGCAGATATGGCCAGAGTGTACAGATGCATCAAAATTTGTTTATGAAGATGTAGCTATAGCAGCATATCTGTTACTCCTATGGGAACAAGATCTAAGCAAGGAAAAGAAGACATTTGTAGATCTTGGATGTGGTAATGGTTTATTAGTTTACATACTAAGTAAGGAAGGACACAGTGGAATTGGTTTAGATGTTCGCAAAAGACATATTTGGGACATGTATCCACCGGACATTATATTACAAGTATGCAAACTTGATGACTATAATTTGATAATTGTGAATAAATTTCCTAAACTATTCCTATCTAATTAATTGATTTATATTTCAGGAAAAAACAATTACACCATCTGATACTTCTATATTCCCAGATGTAGATTGGGTGATAGGAAATCATTCTGATGAACTTACACCTTGGATACCAGTTATAGCAGCTAAATCTTCTTATAAATGCAACTTCTTTTTATTACCATGCTGTGCATACAATTTTGATGGCAGTAAATACCAGCGGAAGAATTCATACAATAGTCAGTATGTTGACTATTTAGGATATATAAAGCAGTTATCTGAAGATTGTGGGTTTAAGGTGGAGACAGACAGGTTGAAGATTCCTAGCACCAAGAGAATATGTATAGTTAGCAGTAGCAGGACATATTCTGATGAAGAACATAAGAAGTATTGTAATAAAATAGATAATATTATAAAAAGTGGTTCAAATACATCACAAGATGGGCAGTTAAATTTTAAAGCCAGGGAACAAATTGAAAGAGTAAGAAATTGTACACAAATAGACAAGAATGTTGTAAGTGAAATAGTAAACACTATTGCCAAGTACCTGTTAGAAGGATGTGTTGGAACAGATGCTACCTGGTGTAAAGGAAAAACTGCTGAGATCAGTGAACTAGTTCAGCAAATATCCAAGGAACAGCTGAATATTCTCAAGTCTGAATGTGGTGGTCTTCAAACACTGTTGAAGAATAATCATAATATATTTAAGGTTCAAAGTGGTAAAGTAGAATTAAGATATCCAAAAACTGTTGAAGAAGTTGGTAGTGATAGTAAAAAAAGAAAACCTAATCAAGGTGCAATAAAGACAAAACAGAAACCTTGTTGGTTCTACAGCAACCACCCACAGGGATGCCCTTTAACAGATACAGATTGTAGTTTTTTACATGTCAATAGTTGATATGAAAATAAAAGCAAATTTAAAAGATATAAAAACATTTATTGCTGAGTCCCAAATAAAAATCATCATCATCTACATATAGACGTATTCTCCCGATTGCATCCGTGGCCAAGATGACCCCGGAGCTCAGGGTCCGCCTTCCGGCTCCTCCTTCTCCACTTCGCACGATCTTGGGCGTCCATGGTAGTGAGACCATTAGCACGCATATCACCCTCCACGACGTCAAGCCAGGACTTCTTTGGCCTACCCCTTTTACCTGGACCCGGCGGGGGTACCATTGCCAGGCATTTGTTCCCCACGTAGCCTGGCGGTTGCCGCAAGACGTGGCCGCACCAGCGAAGGCGGCTCTCTTGCATTTTATCCGCGATGTCACGGACATGGAGGCTGCCGCGGATGCGAGAGTTCCGTACGCGATCTTTACGCGTAACGCCGCACAACCACCGCAACATTTTCATCTCCGTGACACGCAGCTCTTGCTTGTGTCGCTCGAGCAGCGGCCACGCCTCACAACCATACAAGAGAACAGGCCTAATGATCGTCTTATAGACCTGCCCCTTCAACCTGACTGGCATTTTAGGATCACAGGTCACGCCAGTCATTTCTCGCCACTTGGCCCACGCGGCAGCAATGCGTGCCTTGACGTCGTGGTCGATCTCACCGGTCACATGAAGTACAGATCCTAGGTACTTAACCTGGTCCGTGCGCTCGACCAAATCATCGCCTATGCGGACGGGTGTGGGATCTGTGGAGTTTAACGCTAAGTATTCTGTCTTCGCTACATTTAGCTTCAGACCGCCGTTCTCAAGCGCCTCCTTCCATCCTTTCACGCGTCGCACCAATCTGCTCCTGTCCGCGTCCATGAGCGCAATATCATCAGCATACATGAGCAGCCACGGAGGCTGCTCATGTGAGTTTCTAATGCTGTCCGACAAAACATCTAATACCACGCTGAACAGGTAAGGACTAAGGACGGATCCTTGGTGTACCCCGACGGTGATGGGGAAGGCTTTCGAGTCGCCAACAGCAGTCCGAACCACGGAACCGGAATCGTAGTACATGTCTCGGATGGTGTCAATGTAAGTACCTGTTAGAAGGATGTGTTGGAACAGATGCTACCTGGTGTAAAGGAAAAACTGCTGAGATCAGTGAACTAGTTCAGCAAATATCCAAGGAACAGCTGAATATTCTCAAGTCTGAATGTGGTGGTCTTCAAACACTGTTGAAGAATAATCATAATATATTTAAGGTTCAAAGTGGTAAAGTAGAATTAAGATATCCAAAAACTGTTGAAGAAGTTGGTAGTGATAGTAAAAAAAGAAAACCTAATCAAGGTGCAATAAAGACAAAACAGAAACCTTGTTGGTTCTACAGCAACCACCCACAGGGATGCCCTTTAACAGATACAGATTGTAGTTTTTTACATGTCAATAGTTGATATGAAAATAAAAGCAAATTTAAAAGATATAAAAACATTTATTGCTGAGTCCCAAATAAAAATAACAACAGAATATTTTTACTAGTATTAGTATTATCTATCTATATTAAAAATGAATCCCTGTTGACTTTAGTATTATCACAATTTTTTTTAAAGTTCAACCTGTGTACATGTTACTGGAAGAAAGAAAAAAACTAACACTGAAAAAGTGTTTCACACAGCTAGTAAAGAATATAAAAAGATTTACTGACAATATAAAATTTACGATTGTTTAACAATTTATTTTATGGATTTTTTTTTCATAATTACCTACTGCCATACTAGTTACACCTTATATAGTTTAATAGCCATTTATACATATTTTTATTGCAATTCATATTCTATTATTAGATGTCATATTTACATACCCACTACCTCACTCTATACAAACTCATTAAATCTCAAAAAACCTATTTAGTTCCTCAAGATTTCTATCATCTACTAACTTGGCAACGTCATGTTCCCCCATAAATGAGCACACCATTCTCAGGGTGGTCCATATAGTGGAAGAACTTGTGTCACTGGTGGCAGAATCTGGGAATATGCCCTTAGCTTTATGCTGTTGGTTCAAAGCTACCAAGAAATGCTCTGCAGCCTGCCTATGAGCTCCTAAATTCATACATGTAATACCAACATTGTACCTGGCTCTTATAAAACCTGGTTCTAAATTTAAAGCTTGATGATATGCATCAACAGCTTGTTCAGATCTGTCACTATTAGCTAATGTAGCTCCCAGTCGATTCCAGAGCTTTGCATTATTTTCAGCTACCATTAAGGCAGTTTTAAAACAATCCACTGCTTTGTCATATTCTTGACTTATATTAAAAACAACTCCTAGAGCATTTTGAACATCAGGATCAATTTGAGTAGGGTTTAGATGTACTGCCCGCATATATAAGTTTTTAACATGAGCTTCCAACTCCTTATTATCTAAACTCTTAGGGTCAACATCTTGAGGAAACAAGTCATTATATTTAGGGCTAGCTTTTAACCAATCTAATAAAGAAATGTATGCATATTTAGACATATTTTCATTTGTGTATGCTGCTGCTAATGTGATATATCCTTCCAACTGTGTTGGGTCAATAGCTAAGGACTTTTTCAAAGCAGTTATTGCCAAAGGATCTTGTTCGTTTTCTGCTTGAGTAGTTCCCAGAAGGAACCAGGCTTCAGCAGAGTTTGGTTGTTGTTGTGCAGCTGCTTCAAAGCATAACACTGCACCAGGAACATCACCCATCTTCAATTTTTCTTTTCCTAATTCAAGAGCACTTTTATTTTCCAACATAACATTGCCTTCACTAAATGTATATTCATTAGCAATACCATTTGCTGCTTCTGTTTCCCAATAGTCATTGACATTACTGAGTTTGTCCCACTCTTCTTTGTATTTCTCAGCCATTTCATCTAATATATCTTCTCTACTCATTTTCCTTTGGTTTCCCTCAACAGTTTCATCAAAATTCATTTCACCAGCACTAATTTTCTTCATGAAACTCATAAATTGATTATAAGCTAGTTCATTATCTTCTTTTACACTGTTGACATATTCTTCAGCTTTGGCTTTCACATCGGCACTTGTCATATTAATATCTGCTTCATTAACATATTCTATAGGGACATTTGACATTGGGAATGAATGTAACATTGGCTGTTGTGGTCTAAAAAATGCTGGCATCATTGGTTGGTGTGGAATAAATGAAGTAGATGGTCCTGCAGCCCACGGTCTGTTCATATGAGCACCTAAATCAGGCATATGAGCTGAAGTGGACGAGGTAGCGGTCTTGGGTGCACTGACATTGGGCAAATTGTTAAGTAAAGTGTTCATGTTAAAAGTTTGTGGGTGCTGTGAATTGTGGCCCATGAATTCCTGAACTAATCTGTCTGATTCTGATAAAGGTTGCTGGAGGGCGGCATCGCGTCGTACAATATTTGAAAACTGGACTAAAGAGTTATTGCCTCCACAATCACCACCAACTAGTTTATTTAGTGACATTTTCGTCGCCGATAGCACAACTTAATTTGTAACAGAATTCAAAGGAATGAACAAAGTTTAATGATAGTCAGAACCACCTCAACTTATTTAAAATGCCACAAATTACTGATTTGTAAAAAATCAAAGAGAGTAAACATTGAAATCACAAAACGTACAAAGTTCACCACTGCACACATCACAATAAAAGTCAACTGTCAAAATAAAGTAGTGATGGGATGTACGAATGCACAAGCAGAAGTATGATCTTATCGACATATCGCAGGGCTACTGCAAAGAGCAAAGAGTATAGTAAGTATAGGGGCTACTGTGACTGTCAATCTTTTGTGAATGTTGTGGTATGTTACCACACGATAATGATCTTAAATCGGATTTCAATATATTAATAATAATAATTGTGTTCAATAGCGTTCGTAAATAAAATACTATAAAATAAAACAGACAAAATGCAAGTGGACTGTACTTGTAGTGGACAGCTCTAACATAACATGACACTTCAGACAGATGACTATGACAGATGTCAATTTAAGTGAGCTCGGAGCTCTGTCAGTTCTGTCACTCTGTGTTGTATTGTTTGGATTTTTGGAATCTTATTTGATTTAACCATAATAGCACTTCTATTATTAAGTAGATCTTGATGTGGTGATGCTGAGCTATAGCTTATCAACAGGTAGATTGAAGAGTACCTAAATATTTACAAGTTTATTTCATGAAAATCATTTACTATGTTTAAAGGTTATGTAAGTTATAAAGAGAGGTTATATTTGTATGCTTATAAAGATTAAAATAAAACATAACGATAAAGTATTGACTGGAATACTCCACAATGATGGCAGAAACGAACACTTCAGCTACTAATGAAGAGTCTTTGACAGAAGAGTCGCCAGAGATCCTCCAATCCAAAGTCGAAGACGATAGATGGCTGGTAAGTACTGTACCTCTTCAATTATTTGATAACATGTGTATTTTTGGAGCTCCACCAAAATCTTTGGGACCTTACCTGCAAGCCGGTACACTTGCCGATTGACGGACTAGTTTTTTTCAGTAGGTATGTATCTGACCAAACCATATCTCTGGAAGAAAAAACCAAAGTTGTTAAACAATACAAAGTTACTACAATGCATGTTGTGTTTTATAATATTAATATTTAGTTTTATTCATTTTTATTCAATTTTTTTATTCTCATTTTATAATGATTTTCAGATTAGAGAATCGGATGTATATTATGATGAATACAAAGACTGCACAAGCTTCAGGGCCAGGTTCCAACAGTACTTTGTGTATGGTGAGACTTTGGACTGCAACCAATGGAAGAAAGATTATGACAATGCTTGTAAATGGGAGAACAAGAAAGATTTCAAAGCTGCTGTAAGTATATTTCATTACTCATGATTAATGCTTGTCAGTTTATTAAAGAGTGGAGGAGGAAGAGCCGGAAGGCGGACCCTGAGCTCTGAGGTCAGCTTGGCTTTGAATGCAATCAGGAACATGTGTCTACATGCAGATGATGAGTTCAGTAAAGAGTGGTGTGTACGGGGGCCTCACCAATGCTGCAATGTAAATGCTGATGACCTGATCTATAAAGGTCTATTTAAGAGAAAGAGTATAAGAGCACCAAAGTACAGGCTTTGGGTGAAACTGGGACTAAAGCATGATGATGATGGGTTCAGTCAAGAGTAGATAGATAATGAATTTGTTTGATAGTTTTTTAGTTATGTAATTCTCTCTCATTTAAACAATATAAGAATATTTTAATTTTGAAATTTGCCAGTTAATGGTTGTAGTGGCTATTCCTTCCTTCTTACTCATCACTGCTCTTCCATGTCTATCTTATGGGTTACTCTCACATTTTTATGCAGACTCTTTTCTTTTTAGAGGTTTATTATAATGAATTCTGAAAAAAGTCTAATAAATGTGTCTAATGTAATTTCTTATTATTTTCTTAGGAGAAATTTCTATTTATTTTATTTTAATTTCAGTATGCCTTAATTACCAGTGAAAAAAACAGAAGAATGGAGAGGTTGAGAGCACATTATAGAAATGATACCTGGAAGAAACGTGACTCGCCACCAGAAGATTGGGATAAACCCTTACCAGAGTGGATGCTGAAGAGACATGAGAACACTTTCCTAGCACAGAAGTCAAAAGAACTCAAAGAAGGAGCAGAAGAAGAAACCAAAAAAAGCTGTTCAATAATGTGATAATATTTTAGTATTGTTATTTAGTAAAATTTTAGATAATATAATAATATATTAAAGTTAAAAGTTAAATTATAAATAAGTATGTAGTTTATGTATATAAACTGATACAATATTCTGGGGTTAACTACACAGCGTGTTATATAGATCCAAAATAAGCACTGCTTGTAACATTAGTTTAGCTTGTGAATTAATATATTAAAAGACTTATTGCTGCAAATAGATATTTACCTATGTATAAAATATTTGCATGGAAGGAAAATCGAAAACGCGACCTTCGTTATAGTAGTAATTTAAAATTGATACTAAATGTTGGTTTATATAGGTGACAACATACTAAAGCCATTTTAATTATTATTTTTAATGGTCATATTTTATGTTACAATGATGGCCTTCAGCTTGACGACCTCATCAGATGCTTTTTCACGCCCACCTATAGACCTGAGACTAGGAAGAAGAATATACATAAAATTGCCTCTAAGAGGCAATGTTATGGTCGCACAATTAAATTTAATTATTTTCTGAATTTTTTTTCTAATATTAAAACTTAAGCTCGACAAAACTTAGTGCACGCAGGCACCGCGTGGCGCTGCAATCGGGTTACAGGAACATAGGATGCCTTTTTTGGGCATTTTGTTGTAAATGTCTAAAACTGGTATCTACCCCGGCAGGTAAATAGGTATAATATATAATAATTTCAATATTTCTCTAGCAATAAAAACTACAATTTTCAAATTTTAACACTGCCCATTATACGCCTGAGAGGAAAGAAAATGACTAGGTAACTCGACGTCTATTATTATAACTTTAAAAACATTACCCTCATTTCTTCGGCAGACGGGTAAAAAGAAAACAAAATTAGGTATCAGGATCGTATCCCTTTCTCTATCTGCCGATGTGTTTAGAAGAGACAAGCTTACATTAATGACATTTTAAAAATGTTTATACATGAACATTATCATCTAACAGATGATAACCATAATTACGCATTTTACGCAGTAACTCTTTAAATATGTAACTGAAAAAAGCTAATTATATTTGTGTCCAGCTAGGTGGCGTGCCGGCTTCGTCTTCTACCTACGCGTTACCGGTACCTTACTCGTTATGCTTGAGAAAAAAAAATGTTAACACACATAATATTTTTTTTGACATTTTATCTACCCTATGACATTCGGGAGATAAATACCATTCATTTGAGACCCCACTCATCGAAATGCGTCTAGCCGTTAGGCCTGTAGAGAGGAACAAAGAAAACTACGTACATAACATACATACGCCATCATCCTCGCTGGCGCAGTCGGGTAAAAATGGTCTATTAATTGAAGTTGACTGGCTCAGTTGACTGGCTCAGTTTCGTTTAATATATCATTCTACTCCTCACGTACATAAGTAATATTAACACGAATTGCAAAGTTATCAAAACTTGACCCAGCAACTCGCTGTTTATCAGTCAGATAAGACCTGGCAGTGCCTTTAATTGTTAACAAACATGATAAAATTTGTTTACTGCATAGTATTTTCACTCCCCTCTTTACTTTTATTGTACTTTATCAACGACCACAGCGACAGCCACACAAATGAGCCGGGTATTGCATAGTGTGCTGTCTTTGCGTTTCATACGTGTACCGATAATGGCTCGTAGCGCATCTTACCTCATTCAAGACCCTAAGTACTCCTTCTTGAAGGAGTTAGGGTTACAAGAGAAGAATATTGGGGTTTTCAACGGAAAATGGGAAGCTAACGGCCAGGTAAGTTTGCAGGCTATTCTTACAATGTTTGTTTGTTAGTTAGTAGATAAAATAGCTGCTTATTTCAGTAGCTAGTAGCTAGATTCCACTAATCGCTGATCTTGGACAAAGACAATTTTTATTCCTGAATACATACGTGCAATTTTTTGAACGTATATATTCAGTAACACTGGCTAGAATAGAACACTAGAAACTAGAACGTAACCACAAATACGTTCCATCCACTTAGCTGTAGTTAACAACACTAGGTAGTCCTAGATCGAAAATATTAGGTATTCTTAAGTGCTACTCGACTGGTATTAAATCGATAATAGTGTTTCACTTCATATTCACTTTCCTAATTGCGAAGTACTTTAAACAGGTAATCCAATCGGTCAGCCCAGCCAGTGGGAAGGTCATAGCGGAAGTGCAGGCAGGGAGTCCAGCTGACTATGAAGCATGTGCCGCTGCAGCTCAAGAGGCTTGGCATAAGTGGGGCGAACTCCCCTCCCCAGAAAGGGGCGAGATCGTCAGACAAATTGGTGACGCATTGAGGGAAAAGTTGCAACCGTTGGGACAGCTTGTGTCTTTGGAAATGGGTAAGTATTATTAAGTTTAACGAATATACATAAGTACCTACAAAAATGCTCACGCCTATATCTCTCTGGGGTTAGCAGAGACAACAGTCCACCCAGGGCCGGATCTAGGGGGGGGCAAGCCGGGGCACGTGCCCCGGGCGGCAGCATCAGGGGGCGGCAAAATCAAATTTTGCAGATGAAAGGCCGCCCCCTTGGGGGCGGCCTTGCCTTATTTTATTTTATTTAAAACTTCATGCACATAAGTACACAGGCGGACTTAATGCCATAGGCATTCTCTACCAGTCAACCTAATAGGTGGTGCAGAGAATAAAAAAGTACCCTGGACCCCGTATAAACGATGTCTCCACCAGTGCTATTCAGAGGAGTTGATGGCTCCCTGTTCCCAGTGCAGCCGACGAAACACGTTCCACCGCAAACTACTGAGCCTCGGTCGCCTATGGCGCCCAGTGTGGATGACGACGACGACTCGAGGTCACTTGGGTAGAACTAGAGCTGGCGGTGCAATGCTCAGAGCCAAGAAGTAATAAAACCGTCCGGGACGAGGTGCGCAAACTCTTTGAAAGAGTTATAGGGAATTGCCTCATCGGACACCTCTCCAGGTTGGGGCCGGAGATGGCGAATGGCCAATATCGCTTCAGCCAGAGGCGCTCCACCGTAGATACCATCATGCGCATGACGGCTCTGGAGAACAAACCGGTCAAAGTCAAAGTCAAAAATAATTTATTCTGTATAGACCATCAAAACGGCACTTACAAAATGTCAATAATATACATATATGTACTAAAGACTAGCTTAGCAAATGGACCACCGGTTCGAAACGCGGCCCCGGCCTGAGAAGACTCCGGCACGAAACTCAGCGGGCTTTTTTTTTTTGGTCTATTTACAAAAAATGCTTAGTCTACTTAGTCTAAATACAATCATTTGTTTGAGAAGCATGCATGAGTGAACAGCTCAATTCCAAGCAAGTTTATCATCTACATATTCTTGTATTTTATAATAGCCTTTTTGGCACAATTTCCTCTTAACTTCATTTTTAAATTTATTTATGTCCTTGGTGACCGACAAGGAAATTGACGCTCGAATTGGTAAAGCCTCAACGACATTTGGCAGACTCTTTGCGCGTGTTTGGAGGAACAACAAACTCTCTAACAATACCAAGGTTCTTGTATATCAGACCTGCGTCCTGAGCACGTTACTGTACGCTTCAGAAACCTGGACTACATACGCAAAACAAGAACGCAAACTGAACACATTCCACATGCGCTGCTTGAGGACTATACTTGGCTTCACCTGGAAAGACAGAGTGACGAACGAGGAAGTCCTCAGAAAAACACAATGCTTCAGTATAACTGCCATGCTGAAGCAGCGGCGACTTCGGTGGCTCGGTCACGTTCACCGTATGAGTCCCGAGAGATTACCACGCCAAGTAATGCTGAGTGAGATTGCGGACGCCAAGAGACCTATAGGGCGTCCAATGCTGAGATTCAAGGATGTCTGCAAGCGAGACATGCGCAGTTTTGACATGAAGATAGAGGGTTGGGAAGAGCGTGCCGAGGTGAGACAGGAGTGGCATCAAAACATAAAAGCTGGCATGACTCGGCACGACGATGATTTGTGCGAGTTATTGAAGCAGAGAAGACTTCGTCGCCATCTTCCACCTCCTACGGACTCGCATCACACCTGCCATAGATGCGGCAAGAAATGCCGCGCTCAAATTGGTCTATACAGTCACCTGCGCCGATGCGGGCGACCGTGACCGTGCAAGCGTGCTACAACAATCATCTTTAAGATGCTGTGGCCAATAGTAGTTATGTCCTTGGACATCGCCAATGCGTTCAACACCTTGCCCTAGACTTACCTCAGGGATGCGCTCGTGTATTATGAAGTGCATCTCTACCTTCGCCGCCTAGTCGGGGCGTATAATCTGACGGAGAGAGCCATCATCTACTACCTAACAGTGACCGGCCTTGGTCGTCATCAAATGTCATGCGGTACTCTGCTGAGATCGGTCTGGATCGACCCCAGGGGTCACTCGTGTCAACTCCTGTGGAACATCGGATACGACTGGGTGCTTTGCAATAAGTTCGGTTCGCAATAAGGTGTAAAGCTTCAGGGTGCATCTCCGAAGTCTGGTCTCGAAATTGCTATATTAGTAGTGAAGCTTGACGTGAGAGCAGGGACGGGAACCCGAGCCTCGAGAAATCCAGCTCCACCAGGACGTCATGGTGGAGTAGAAGGAACGACTTGGGCAACCGAGCGCAAGGCAAGCCGTGTTATCGGCGGTAAGACCCATCATGGAGGACTGGGTAGAGAGGCGACACGGACGGAGCCTGCTGTACCGGGTGATGCAGGTGATCTCCAAGAGAGGGAGAGCGTGAGCGCGCACGGCGCGATGTGCCGCCCAGGAAAAGATGGGTTATACTTTTGACTCAAAATAAAATCCTATCGGATTGAAGACACCCCCCCCCCCCCCCCCCCCCCGGTATCCGAGGGAATTTACGCACGGCGAAAAAAGGGCAGGGGCGGCATTTTCGGTTTTTGCCCCGCCTTAAAAAAATTGAAGATCCGGGGCTGAGTCCACCATCTGTTTCTATCCTTACATAGTTACATACTTCACGAGCTTCCTTCAGTCATTTTTTTTTTGTAAAAAAGAATATTAGCAACCGAAATTACTAATATTCCCGTTAACCCCTCCAACTAAGCTAAATTGCTTGTGTTGTGCTAGGAGTGTGTTCAGTCAGTCAAGCCTGCCAGTTATAGGGACGAATATCAATCAATCATCAATCAATAAGCCTATTTGGGTCCACAGCTACACGCACCTAGGCCTCTCCCAATGTGCGCCTTCCGCGTCCAGTCTATGCCAGCCGCCTTTTTCAGTTCGTCAGTCTATCTGGTTAGGGGGTGTTTGATCTGCCTTCTAACGGTCTCCACTCTAGAATTCGTTTGCTCCAACGGCCATTAGCCCTTTGATGATATGGCCAGCCCACTGTCCTGCAGTCCTGCACTGAACGAATTTTTTTTTATACCACTTAGGTGGCAGACAAGCACACGGCCCACCTGATGGAAAGTGGTTACCGTGTCCTATGGACGTATGCAACATCAGGGGCATCACAGTCGTGCTGCCGACCCTGAAGAAACCTTCTAATGCCCTTCTTGAAGAACCCCATATTGTAGTCGCTTGGGAAAACCATCGCGGGGAGTTCATTCAGCTTGAGTGTGCGTGGGAATGTGGGATGAAGTTCCTTTTATACCGCACAGTGTGCACCGTTTCCGGTCGCAATGTGTGAGGATGAATTTTACCGCCTATTGCGAGAAGTGCGATGATAGAATGTAACTGTGGGTATCATGTCAAACAATATATATTAGGTAGATATATAATATTCCAGGCAAGAAGTTAGATAAGTAGGTATTTATTATTCTCAATTTGTTGTCAACAATATGTTATCTAATATTTATCTTACTGAGGTACCGCTGTTGGTACTTAGGTGGGTAGGTTTACCGTTAATTATATATCTATCTATAGGTATTCTTACATACTATTAAGATAAGATTCTATGCTATGACAATCACGATAAACAAGAAAAGCAAACTGTACCTACCTATTTACTATCATAATAAATTTATCACATTATGCAATACCTTCGCAGACACCCCGCCCCCATTTTCTTAAGATTTCAGTAAGTATCGCGTAGCGCAGACAAATCGCCCCACATTCTTGCAATCATTTATAACATAGCATAGTATCAATAGTATGTAGTTAGCGTTTTGTTCTCTTACAAGTTTGTAATATTTACATTGAGCTGAAATCAAACCCGCAACATCTTGTGCATTGGAACGCTCAATGCAGGCTACGCAGTACGCCACGCCGCACGCGCTATCTATAGGTCTGCTAATGGAACATTATTATTCCATAAATGAGTAGATACCTCTACCTTTTTATCAGGTATCAATGTAAATAACCATTAAAAGTCTGATTTATAATCATTATTATTATAACTTTGATTTATAATGTTTACCTACTTAATATACTGCACTTATAAATTTTATATTTTGACTTGCACTTGCAACCAATATTATATCGATAAAAAGGTAGATAAGTCCCTACTACCTACCTGTAGCATATCATATCACTATGTAGGTATTATTGGAATCTTCTATCGTCTGCTTAAACTCTAGGTTTTTATTTTAGAAAAAATAAATAAGGCCCTGCTCAGCGATGACTCAATTCTTCATTCCCCTTCCTCTCTGTTGATGCACCAGACTTGACCAGACCTATTGTATGTTTACTTATCTATTCCCTACCATCCGTACTAACTTATTAACTTCTATGTACCTACAGGTAAAATTCTGCCTGAAGCTATCGGCGAAGTGGTAGAATACATTCATGTTTGCGACCTGGCTCTCGGTCTCTCTAGAACGCTACCTGGCACCATCTTCCCCTCGGAGCGACCTGGTCACGTGCTCATTGAAAAATGGAACCCTCTTGGGGCTATAGGCATCATCACCGCCTTCAACTTCCCCGTCGCGGTGTTCGGGTGGAACAGTGCCATTGCTATGGTGTGTATATTTAAAAAAAAATATGTAAAGATGCCCATGAAAAATTTGTCTTTCGCAGTAGAGTATTCGTCTTCAAAATTGTTGTTTATCATTAGGTAAATTATTTGCCAGTAATATCTGTTATGTTATCTCATAGAAAGTAAACTACTTAATATCTACGTCAATAAAAATAAATCACTAAAAATGTTGGGCTAACAAAAATAACAAACTAAAATATGGTAGATACAAAATCTGTGATAAGTGCAAAGAATAAAATAAATACTTCTTCCAATGGAAACTTAATGACCAGGTTTGCGGTGACGTCAGCGTATGGAAACCATCAGAAACCACTCCGCTAATTTCTGTAGCCGTCACCAAGATTGTGGAGAGCGTGCTACAAAAGAACAATATCCCCGGGGCAGTAGCCGCTTTGTGCGTCGGCGGCAAAGACATCGGTGTCCAACTAGTCAAAGATGAGAGGATGAAGCTCGTCTCTTTCACTGGCAGCACTGCTGTTGGCCAACAGGTAATAACTTTTAAGCTTTCGAATTTCTGTAGGTAGTTAGTCGAAATTTTTAGTGCTCCAATTCAGTGTTGGGCGTAGTTAACTACAATTGTGTAATCTGATTACTAACTACCAATAAAAGTAGTTAACTACATGTAGTTATGATTACATGTAACTTAACTACATCAATCGAACTACATAAAGTAGTTGTTAATCTGATTGCTGCAATCTAGTAGTTATAACTACTGATTATATTTTAGTACTAAGAGCAATTTTTTTGCAATTAAATAAAATTGAAATGTGTTGATATGTGAATATGGTGGTTCTATTTAATAAAATAAACGTAACAGGCCCTATAAAATCGACTACGACTTCAGGGCACGCATTGCTGCCGCGTGGGTCAGGTGGCGAGAAATGACTGGCGCCACGTGTGATCCCAAAATGCCAGTCAGGTTGAAAGGACAGTTCTATAAGACGATCATTAGGCCTGTCCTCCTACATGATTCCGTTGTGAGGCGTGGTCGCTGCTGGAGCGACGCAAGCAAGAGCTGCGTGTCACGGAGATGAAACTGCTGCGGATGTACGGCGCCACGCATAAAGATCTCGTGAGGATCTCTCGCATCCGCGGCACCCTTCATGTCAGTGACATCGCAGATAAAATGCAAGAGAACCGCCTTCGCTGGTGCGGCGACGACGTCTTGCGTTAACCGCCAGGCTACGTGGGTAGCAAATGCCTGGCAATGGCTCCCGCGCCGGGTCCAGGTAGAAGGGTCAGGCCCTAGAAGTCCTGGCTTTCCGTCGCGGAGAGTGACATGCGTGCAAATGGTCTCACTACCATGGGACGCCCAAGAACGTGCGAAGTGCAGGAGGAAAAGTTGGAAGGCGGGCCCTGAGCTCCGAGGTCATCTTGGCCACGGATGCAATCGGGAGAAAGCGTCTACATGAAGATGACGTTTAAATTTGTTGATTTCGTCAAAATATTTCAGTAAAATTCGCCTTTCAGTAAAAACAGAAAGCCCGAGTGGCGGATCACTGTCCGCTGGTATTTAATGGCAGTTTTAAAAGTTGTTTTAAATTTTTAACACTGTCGTAATAAAATTTCAGATTTTTCTACCTTTACTAATTTTTATTCAAATGTCCCGGGGTCTGGGTCCCCACGCATATGGCAACTCTATTTTGTTTACACTGCCATTGCACTAAAAACAACTCGAAGCGACATGCAGCCCCCGACAGAGAGAGAGAAGTCAGTACATGAACGACTCACGCGAGTAGTTATAAAAAGTAATCTCGTAATCGTGATTGTAACTACAATTTGTAGTTAGTAATCAAAATGTTTAACTACTTTTCACGATTACTTCAAGAAGTTTGTAGTTATGATTACTAACTACTTTATGTAATCGTAGTTAGTAATCAGTAGTTAGATTACATATTGCCCAACACTGCTCCAATTACCCGTAGGTAAGGAGTGACGTAGATGTTTATATGGTAACCGAGACCGATAGCTTAACGTGCTCTCCGAGGCACGGAAATACCCAGACCAATGCAAATAGACATATTCATGCATACAAATATTTGCACTAGGTGGGAATCGAACCCCCGCACCCTGCGTAGCAGTTGTGTTAACTACCGCTACACGACATACGCCTATCTAAATAAGTACTTATAATAGATATGATGTTGGAGTCTGCTTATAGTCTGGTTTGCTATCATTTCAACCTGCTCATAGGATGATGCGCAGACTACATACTGTAACTGCTACCTAAGCAGAAAGAATAAAAGGTATCACCATTCTTTTTGAGACATCTTGGTAGAAATACTGGTGAAACAGTTTGATATTGGATGACATCATGCTATGAGGTTTTTCATCAAACTATCTATTTATTGTCAGGTGGGTGTAGAAGTCCAGAAGCGATTTGGTCGCCACCTGTTGGAATTGGGCGGTAACAATGCGATTATCGTAAATGCGGACGCTAATCTTGACCTGCTCCTGAACGCGGCACTGTTTGCGTGCGCCGGCACCGCTGGACAACGATGCACTACTACAAGAAGACTGCTTATTCATAAGAAGGTGAAATTTTAATCCTAGCAATACTCGTAGGTAGTTATTGTATTTTGTCTAAAATGAATTCAATCTGTGTTGGTGCTATCACCAGTATTATTGTAAACACACAGACAGATAAACGAACTGCGGTGTAGGGTTCTCTTTGAAACTTTTGGGTACGGAACCCAAGAAAGTATCGGGAAAGAAAGGTTGAAGGTCACATTTGTTCGAGTTCGCGGCTACCTTTAAACAGGACTTTCTACCTTTAAACAGGGCTTTAACAATGGAGAAAACGGGTCCATATTGGCTTACATAAACTTTTAAATCCTATTCTTTGTCTTACTACCGATTTGTGCTCATAATAATCACTCTTCATAATTTTCTATTTCATATATTTTTTATTCATACATTTCTATTCCTAACAACGGAGTTCATAACCGTTAGTGATCATATTTTTTTTATTCATAACTTTTTTCTTCATAACATTCAATTATCATAATTTTTGTATTAATAAAGGGTATTACCAAGAAAATATTTTAACTCATATTATCATTTTTCTAGAGTGACAAATTTTGTTTTAAATTTGTTTTTGGATTAAATATAGTTCTGCATGGTTATAAAAAAAAATAACCACGAAGGCTAATCTATCCAAGTCGGATACGGAAAATACGGATAAAAACACTTATGATTAAGAAATATTAAAACGAATATTAGAATAAAACACCTTTATGAACTGTGGAATGAACTCCCCGCGGTGGTTTTTCCAAGCGACTACAATATGGGGTTCTTCAAGAAGGGCATTAGAAGGTTTCTTCAGGGTCGGCAGCACGAGTGTGACGCCCCTGGTGTTGCATACGTCCATAGGCCACGGTAACCACTTTCCATCAGGCGGGCCGTGTGCTTGTCTGCCACCTAAGTGGTATAAAAAAAGAAAAAGAAAAAAAGTTATTTATTGAAATGATTATGAGTTTCGATTATTAGTATAAACAAATATATGAAAACAAATATTAGTAACAACAAATTTATGATAAGTGATATTATGAATTTCAATGATTATATATTTCAATATTTATTTGTAAAATTTTTATGAAGAATGATCATTATGACTTTAAATGGTATGAGAAAAAATTTCGGAAATCCGATGATAGGAGTTGAAAAGTTATGTAAGAAAATGCGCACCCGGAGAAAACACTTTGGATATCCTACAAAAACCGATCAAGTGCAAGTCGGATACGCGTACTGAGAGTTCCGTACTGTCTGTAGATACATGCCTGTTTCATTTATCGCTTAATAGATGGCGACACTATTCAGCATAACACTGAAGGTATATTGTAGTAAATGAGATCCTTCTTAATTATTGTGTTTAACAGGTATTCTCCGAAGTTGTCTCCCGTCTGAAGAAGGCCTACGCCGGTGTCATCAGTAAGATCGGTGACCCCCTGCTCTCAGAGTCACTTATCGGTCCTCTACACACGCCAGCTGCAGTTGAAAATTACAAGAAGACTGTGGCTGAGATTGTTAAGCAAGGTGGCAAGATAGAATTCGGTGGAAAGGTATGGAATAGATATTTGTTATTGTTAATTTAAATAGATAACTGCTATGATGTGCAGGAGTGGGTTCATCATGTCGGTAATATAATACCAGGATTCGAACCCGGACCTCTCGAATGAAAGGCCGACTACTTAACCACTAAGCCAGTCACCATGCCAGACGTTTTTAAAGATTAGAGACAATACTTTTTCTGAGTCTGCATTATTATACAAAATTGTATAATAAACGTCATCCTAACTTATCATATGAATTTTCTCACAGGTAATGGACCGCGAGGGTTACTTCGTAGAGCCGACGATCGTCACGGGCCTGCCGCACGACTCGCCTCTCGTCAAGAGCGAGTGTTTTGCGCCCATCGTGTACTGCATCGAGATCCCGGACCTAGACACAGGCATTAAGTACAACAACGAGGTGGAACAGGGACTGTCTTCTAGCCTGTTCACTGAAAACCTCGGAGATGTGTTCAAGGTAAACAAATATCACAGCTGCGCCTCCACTATCAAATGTATTCGGTGAATTTAACAGCTGCTGGGTAGGCGGAATAATTTGAATAGCCTACTGTGGACTTACCATACCATAGGAGAGAAGAATGGAGCTATTCAGGGTTTATAGCTCCCTCTCTCTCAAGATAAAAAACACGATCACTTATAGGACGTCACGGTAGCCGCACGTGCAACAAATATATAAGTCTGCCACTGAACCTATAAATACTTGTAATTATATAGAAACTTTAGTAGAGCCTAAGGCTATTTTAACGTTATCTATCAATGTAACAATCTTTCTACATCACTTTCACTGGCTCAAGATAACATGGATTAATTAGAAACATACATATTAAAGCATGAGGCTTTACAACAATATTTTAATAAATTCGTGCTAGTGTCTTGTCTCATCAAGTTAATCATCGGAGTTACAAAGTTATATGAAATACTAGCTGGCCCTGCGAACTTCGTACCGCCTAACAGTCGATTGTTTGTTTTTTTTATTTTTTCTCTCCGTAAGAACCATCCTCGTACTTCAAGGAATATTCTAAAAAAAGAATTAGCGAAATCGGTTCAGCTGTTCTCGAGATTTCCGCTTAGCAACACATTTAGGGATTCATTTTTATATTATAGAAGATAACATACTCTTTTTTTCCTGTTTAGTGGATTGGTCCTCACGGATCAGACTGTGGTATCGTCAACATCAACATTCCAACAAATGGAGCGGAGGTCGGCGGTGCCTTTGGTGGCGAGAAGGCGACTGGTGGCGGACGGGAGTGCGGCTCTGACTCTTGGAAGAACTACATGAGGCGATCCACCGTAACCATCAATTATTCCGGAACCATCAAACTGGCACAAAACATCAAATTCGGTGACGAATAGTCTATTAAAAATAAAAGCAAAAGAACTGGTCAAAACGAAAATAATGAGGAGTAATAATTTCAACTTACCTTATTTTTACTGATATGTAAATACTGACGCAGGACGCAGTATTTGCTTTTATATCGTGATTGAAGAATGTTATGGAATATTTTTCTCAGTACGTACATAGATATACTTTATATATAAAAAAAATATTAAATAGATAATTAAACTCATCTTACTCATCTTAATAAACATACTTAATTATTTAACCTAGTACAAAAATGTCATACATCAATCTGGACAACTATTTGTATAATCTACTAGTTGACCCCGCGAACTTCGTACCGCCTAACAGTCAATTCTTTTTTTTTTCAATTGTGTATTATGTAGCAACCTGATAAACTTTCCCGCCAAAAACATCTTCATGATCATGTAGTAGAAGGGGTTCTTTGTTTTTATTAAGTTTTGTGAATTGTAAGTATATTTTAATGTAATATTCTCACAACTTTGTATGATAATGTAAGACTGAATGAAATAAATAAAGCATAATAATTTTAATGAGTCTATTTAATAATCTACTTTCAGTTCATCAATGGTGTTTATCAAATATACAAGAATGTTACGTAAGTAAATATTGTATACAGTAAAACAATGCGATAAAATTTACTTAAATACATTTTTACATTACCTAAGGTATAAATCACCGACAAAAGTCGTATTGAGAAATATTGCTCGGGACATAATATCTTGGACTTATTCTCTATACGCGCAGTACGCGTTCATTGGGTGTCTTTTGAGGATAGCACGGGGTGCTACGGCGGCGATGGACGAGCTCAAATTCACTAATGTGTGGCCGGCCCACACACGTTGCGGTATACTTGCGCAAGTCTAGACTTGTACAAGTATACTTGAACGTGTGTTGGAAGATAACTGCGCAAGTTTCAGACTTGTACAAGTCTCAAAAAAAGTTCCAACTTTCGATTCCAAACTTGCGCAAGTCTAGACTTATACAAGTATACATGAACGTGTGTGCCAGCTGTAAGCATAGATTATTACAAAGCAATCCGCGCGCGCCTGGGACTCGTTTGTCTCGCGATTTAAGTCCAAGATACGTGTCCTGAGCTATACAATGTTTAATTCTTAGTGATAGTTAAATCTTATTCAAATATAATATAAACCCACCATGAAATGTACATAAATATGGTGCACAATAGTGTAGGTACATTCAATGCTCGTTGCATTCATGCAGGCCCGAAATTTCGGATGTAAGTTTCATGATAGCTCGCCAGCTTATATGCAATACCACTATAAATCATGAGTGGGGATGATGTAGACGCCATAGATCGACTGCTATGTTCATAGAATTCTGTTTATGAAACCTGTAGGTCGCTGGTAGTTCATATTTCATTTGTGCTATAACACTGCCTTTCATTCCCCATTCTTTTACTTTTTTCTCTATATGCGTTCTGAAATATTTAAACACAAATAAATAACCAAACAGTGTGTATGGTACGGAGCCACATCAAGATCTTCAAGGTCTAAATCAGCCTCATCAACTAATCAGTAAACATGTTGACTATTGGGCGAATTGCTGCCGCAGGCTGTTCAAATGACAGTCACTCCGTTAAAGCTAACTAAAACAAATCCAAACAAACCCCTCCCGGTGAAGTAGGAGAGTGGACCTCAGAGTTCAGGGTATAAGCTTAGATTGCAACGGGGATTGAAATTCAAGAGAAGCAGAAATACATTACGATATAAGATACAAACCTAGTAGATGTCTTGTGCAAGGAGTAAACACTATCACAGCTGAGTAATGTGCCCATTCGGAGGAACTTCATGTCAATGCCTGCATTGTTCTTGGTACCAAATGGTGGGTTCATCAACACTGTGTCAAAATAACTCTCCCATCTGCAAATGTAGATAAGTAAATTGACTAAAATTGCTCAAAACATGTCACTTGGGGTCTAAATAGGGGTAATTGGGCTTTTGTAATTGAATTTACAGTACCCCACTCTATAAAAAGTGGAGTGAACCTGATCTTATTATCGAAGTGCTAAAAGTTTATAGTAAACAATCTATACCTGCATACATTTGGCTCAAGAAAATTACACTGTATTGCGTCAATATTCGTGATTTCCATGTCGTCCACATTTTCTTTGAACACCTCAAGTATGTCATGGTCAATATCGACGGCGGTGACGGTGCCTGCGCCAAGGAGCGCAGCGCCGATCCCCCACACGCCTGGGCCACACCCTGCATCTAACACAGTGCAGTTTTCTATTGATTCAAATTGTGTCTGAAATTAAAAACAGTCAAAGATAAAATTTATTTGGTCTATTAAAACAGCACATACGAAAAACATAGAATAATGTTTAGTAAATGGATAAATAATTTTACCTGAATGGTGTAAAGAGCAGAAGCAGCCAGATGGGCTGGTGTTTCATACTGTTCATACTGAATCTTTGGATTTGTGAACCCATTTAAATCCTCCAAGTGCCCCTGCAGAACCTTGAGCTTCATTACCGCTGACATTGCTGCTATAGTCACTTGTTATCAAACCTAGGAAGAACTGGGAGTATCTGATTGCCAAATGAAGAGTCTTGGGAAACAAAATAGCCACAAGATGTGGCGTTAGCGTGTTGTAACGCTGCTCTATGACTGGTATTTACTATGTTAGCTTCTGGTAGTTGAGGGAAACCCTGAAAATGTCAAAATATAAAAGTGCAGTGTATGTTGTAAATTTATTTTATATTGTTTTTGTTTAAGTATGTTAATTTACAATTTTACAAAAGATATGCAGGTGTCACGATTTAATGCATTGGAATGGTCCATGATATTGTAACAATGTTTCTTCCACTAGTATTTCAAAATCAATAAAGATCTACAATTATAAAACTCACAGCAGTAGCAGAGACAGGAGGTATTGAGCACATAGGCAGCTGACTGACTGGATTAGGCTGCGTCAGCGCAATAGAAGTAGCAGTTAGTGGAGCCACAGCACCTTGCTTAAGAAGCATTTGCTTCTTCAACTGGAGCTCTTCTAATATCTTTCTGTTTGTTAATTCTATCAACAGAATACGAACACTAATTACTACATAATGAATGCCATTGGCAGTTACGTTATTTTTGCAATAAAATTAATATTGTGATAAAGAAATCATGGGAAACAACTTTCTAACCTCTTTGTGCGTTGGGCTGTGGAAACGCCATCTAATAAACTGCTTGTTTGTCAGATTATTTAACTTTAACTAAGGCATATAACTCGTTCACAATATGATTTAGTTTGAAACGAGCAAATAAAATACAAAATACAATAATAATACTTTATAATAGCTGGCTTGACCTGTTGTGTGTGTTGTGACCTGTTGACACTATTGACATTTGACAGTAATGACACTTGACAGCATTTGTCAGATTTGTCTATGGCGTTTATTACGGATTAAGGTGCGGCTAGTACCTTCCTACTCGAGCCATGCAATATATTGCCACTCTCCAAACTAACAAAGATTCAGTCGAAGTGTCTTCGTATTATAACTGGCGCCATGAAATGCTCTCCTATCAACGCCCTCCAAGTTGAATGCAGGGAACCTCCCCTTCACCTTCGCCGGCAATTTTTATGCGACAGGTTTCTCTTTAATGCAACCCAAATTAGTTCTCATCCCCTACTTCGTATACTAGAACAACTTACTTTCTTAGTCTCGTCTTCGGATTACTGGAAGAATAAATCCCCTCCGCTCCTCATAAACTCTTTTAGAAAATTAATTAACCTCTCAGTCCCTTTCCATCAATTGCCTGTAAACCCCCTTTTTAATCTGGACTACCAATCCTTAATATTCCAACCAAGAATCATTCTTAATTTTGGCATACCCAAAAAATGTTCATCAGCTAATCAAAGGTTTTTAAACATCTTAGGTAATGACTGGCCAGATTGGACGACCCTTTACACCGATACTTCCAAATTGTCCCTAGATGCACCAGTTGGTTCTGCTGTATGGATTCCCAAATTTAGAGTCATTTTGAGTTTTAAGAGCCCTCCATAAAACTCCATTTTTACAGGCGAATCTATCGCTTTGCTAGAAGCTGTCACTTATGTAGAATCACATAACCTTAATAAAACCCTCATATTGACGGATTCTCTAAGTTGTCTGACTGACTTATTGAAAAACCCCTTTAAATCTAGGAATAATTTTCCACTCACTCTTCAGATAAAAGCCATACTCTTCAAATGTCACATGTCTGGTATCGAGGTGGCTTTAGCATGGATCCCCAGTCACGTTGGCATTTCTGGTAACGAAACTGCGGATTCTTGCGCGAGATTGGCAGCTGGTACAGGATGCGTTGCATACAACTACGCTTTCGCTCGGGATCTGCACACTTTATCTGGCGCTGGCCTTGATAAAACTTGGAACGACTTGTGGCAATCCTCTAGAATAAACAAGGGCAAATTCTATGGATCCATACAACCATCTATCCCTCCCAAGCCATGGTTCTTCAAGCATAAGCGTTTTAATAAGTTAATTACCTCCGTTATAATATAAATGTTTTGCATTAAAACAAAACAGGTATTATGTGTTGGAGAAAACACACAGCATTGAGATGAAGAAGCAGCTCAGTGACTTGCTTTGAGTATCGAGAATAACAGAGAAAACATACCTGAATCCGATTAAGTTAAGTAAATTGTTTCACCAGAGGGCGCTCATGACATCTGTCGTCAGTGTCATCGTTCACTTCGCGCTCAAATAGCTGTCAAGTCTCATAGTGTCTTCATCGCCAGCAAGACCCTTGAACCAATGCTGTGTGTTTTCTCCAACACATAATACCTGTTTTGTTTTAATGCAAAACATTTATATTATGTGTCTTCAAAAACACACAGCATTGAGATGAAGACCTGTTTGATATCTGCTGGTGAAAAGGATTGCACATGAAATGCTATGTGAATTAACAAATGATTATGAACACAAAAGATCTGCTTATTTGTTTCATAAATTTATTTTTATCTTTAAGTAATCAAAATTACAAATTAAATCCAAATTAAATTTTAAAAAACCCACTTGGTATATTATTAACACTGAACTTAAATATCTTAAGTTATCAACAAAATTATTAACTTTCTTAAAACTCAACATTTTAAAATTATAAATTTATAATGTAATAAGAAAAATCAACTATTAAAATCTTTCTAAGTTTTCTGGAAACAAATCAACATAAAAAATGTTAGATACAATTGACATCTATAGAATGTACTGCTAAACAGTCTTAAAATTCTTATATAATGAATCAGTACTCTCATTGTGAGATCTATTTACTTCTCTACAGTAAAACTTGGAGAATGTTTCTACACATTTCCAATTCCCTCTTTGCAGGATTTCATCAATAGGTTGGCCATCCAGCCATCCCCGAGATGCTACAGCCGACCTTATACTGCCTGGAGATGCTACTATATTTGTCTGTTTAAATATTGAACGTATCCATCCAGCTATGATAGTTCTGGAAGCTGATTTCACTTGGCCCGTAATTGTGATGAAAAGGCACTTTAATTCTTTTCCTTTAATGCGTCTAGCTTCCGAAGCTGCAATAAGATCTTTTACATGGGCTACTGGGCAAAGACGGCGGTCCTGGTGCTCCGTAAGGAGCCACCCTGACTGTCTGTGATTACCTGAGTCAGTTTTAGAGCCAAACCTTGGCCAGAATGTTAAAGTATCTTTAGTCTCTGAGAATCTGTCCTCGGAGATCTCCAGAAGGGTAAGATCATGTAATCTCCGGCCTGAGGCAAGTAACAATATTATAGCTGTTCTCCTACTTATATCAAATAAAGAACCAGAACCTGAGGATGACTTTAACCAGTCAAATAGTATATTAATGTCCCATATGGGTAATTTTACTGCTTGTGGTTTAGAAAGAGAGATTGCCTTTAAGACCTGTTGAATAAAAAAGTTTTTAGACAGATTGTCTGCTGTGGCTGCACAATAGGTAGAGATGGCAGACTTATGCAATAAAATTGTACTATATGCAAATTTATTTTCTAAATATAGATCAGCTAAAAACTTTGCTACATCTTTCCCTTCTGGGTTCCTACTATTAACATTGTTATTATTACACCAAAATAACCACCTTTTTATTGGAGTACTGTAGGTACTTAAAGTGGATGAACGCCAGCTTTTCATTAATAACTGCTGTTCATCTTTGCTCCAATCGGCTATTTGGTCGGCCCACCCCCAATTTTCCAAGCCTGAAGTACCAACTTCTCCACTTGTGGAGGGCTTGTCCCTGTTGCCCAATCGACAAGAACCTTCCGCAAGTTCTCTATGGGTAAGGGACTGGACAGCGCTCTCGCCTGGAGGTCTGGGAACCAAAAGCATTGAGTCCAACGAGGTGCTATTAGGATATACGTTCCTGTTGCCTTGTTTAGGTGGGCTAAGACCCTGGGAATCATGTTGGGGGGTGGGAACACCCAAGCGGTCTGAAATTCCCACCTTCGACTGAAGGCGTCGTAAAAAAGAGCTGATCCATCTCTTGAATCTAATGTCACATAATGCTGTACGACGGCGGTTTCTTTGGATGCGAACAGGTCTACATCTGGGGTGCCCCACCTTTGGAATATTGCCTCTGTGGCTGATGGTAGTAGATGCCATTCGGGTACTTGTTGGCCCCTTGATAGGCGATCTGCGATACCGTTTAATTTTCCTGGTAGATAAAAGGCTGTCATTGTTATGTTGAGGGAACTGGTTAAGTTTAGTAGCCTGGTAGTTAGACCCAGAAGATTCATGGATCGAGTGCCGCCCTGATTCCGTATGTAAGCAACTAGAGTCCGATTGTCGGACTGCACTAGAATGTGTGCATTCTTCAGAATGACACTCTGAGACCTTATTACAGCAAAGACTGCGTACATCTCTTTTAAATTCGAGTGCCATGATTTTTGATTCAGAGCCCATTTGCCAGACAGGTACTGGTTGTTCAAATGTGCTCCCCAGCCCGCATCCGCTGCGTCTGTTGTTAAGAAGTATGTCACTTCTTTCTTGTGAAGTGGGGCTGGACTGCAATCTACTGCATCCAGCCACCACGTCAATTCCTGTCGCACACTGGGGCACAGTTTCTCTCTCTGACCTCTCCGGGTGAACCTTTTCAGAAAAAGTTGTGCTCTGCGACAGTGAAGTCGACCTTGAGGGACTGCATGGTTGGCAAAATTTAACATGCCTAACACGCTTTGTAGCTCCTTTAGTGAGCAGCTGTCTTTGTTCAGCATCTGACACAAAGATCTCTTTATTTTGAGGACCTTCTGGGTTGGCAAGGCTAGAGTTAGGTTCTGGGTATTCCAGACCAAGCCCAAGTATTCCACTTCTTGTGTGGGCTCTATGACGGATTTCTGGTAATTTATGTGCCAACCCAGAGATTCCAGGGTTGAGAGCGTTTCCGTAACCTGCACAACCAACCTGGATCTGTCCTGGCATGCTAGCAGAAAATCGTCTAAATAAACTATTAGACGAATACCTTGCCGTCGAAGGGTTTCCGCAACCCAGTTTGATACTGCTGCAAAGGTACGGGGGGCAGAAGACAGGCCAAACGGCAGTGCTGTCAGCTGAAGGATTTCCCCGTTGTAAATGACCCGTAAAAACCTTCTGTGTGCCTCCGCTATGCACAAATGAAAATAGGCCTGGTGAATATCTATCTTTACTAGCCAATCGTTGGCTTGGAGAAAATTCACTACATCTACCTGAGATATTAAATAAAAATGTTTTGTTGATATGTGAGTATTTAAAGCCCTGAGGTCGAAAATGGGCCTCAGTCCCCCATCTGTTTTCTTCACTAAAAACATTTTTGAAAAGAAGCCGGGATCCCGAGCTGGTGGTATCTCTAGGATTCCCTTGTCTTTTAATTCCTGAACTGTCCGAGTCATGTCTGGTGTAACCTGGGTAGCTAAGGTTCTTAAAAGGTTTCGGCATGGGAACTTTAGAGGAGGTTTCATTTTGAAGGGTAAACGACAGTTGCTTATTGACTTGATAATGAATTGATTGGCTCCCCTTTGAATCCATCTGTCTGTGGATAATCTTAGGCATCCTCCTCTGAAGTTCCGTTGAGACTCATGCTTGTTTACTATTAGGGGCGGAGGCTCCCTTATTGGTGTCATGTTGACGAAAGGGATGAATCCTTTTAGAATTATTGTACTTAATTTTCCTTTCAGGTCTTTTAGTTTTAACTGCGTTTTTGTATCTTTTATTTGAAAATTTATCAGAGCGTTCTGAACGTTCCGGTACCTTCCTATCCTTCAAATAAGATGGAGTATTGAGCCAGACCTGGGAGCCACCAAGAGATTGAATAATTGGTTGTAATGCGTCCCGACTAAATAGATGTTCTGAACTTGGTGGAACATTCTGTAAGGTTGTTCTAAGATTCAGGTTACTGATTTCTTTCAGAATTCGGTCACGCCTAATCTCTATACATTCTGAACGTTTGCCGCATAGGACTTGCATAGTGGTCTCTGAATTTTTGTGAGTTGCAGAGCCTGGACCGAAAGTTTCTAATATCTTGTCGAACAAGGAATTTGGATCTAAGTCCCTTGGATTGGCTGTAGCCCAGCCAATTATAGACTGTAAACCTGTTTTTAACAATTGTCTTTGTTCTAAGACCTTATTAGAAAGGCCTGCTAATAAAAGTTCAGTTGGAGCTAAATAATCCTTATTTTTATTGAAGTGGCATAGTTCGTCATTTACTTTTAGCCCTACAAATCCAGGGGAAGCCAAGCAGTCTTGAAGAGACTTCTTATACCTGATTGCTCTCCAGGTGGGAGCATCAAATTGTTGAAGCTTCATTAGCTCTTTAAGTCTCTCACTATCACTAGGTTGAATTAGCTTCTTTTCGTCGAAGTCTGTACCTAGACTACCAAGAGCTAATGTCAGAGGTTCATCCTGAGACTGACTAGTCGACGCTTGTGTAGGTCTAATAAGAAACTGGTTAGAACTTGTGCTAGTACTAGGTATATCTTGAGTATAAATATATGGCGGTAATTGAGAGAGGAAGTTGGATATATAAGATACCTGCGACATTAAAGTGTCGACACGGGGATCGGAGCGCTCCGAACGTGTCGTGACCTGTCTACATTTCCTTTTTTGACCCATTCTTGGACGCTTGTTGGGTAGGGGTGATGCCAAGCCCTCCTCAACCTCCGAGGAAGAGGAAGAGCTATTCCCCGATAAGGTCGAAGCTTGTTCTCCATCCGAAGCAACAAACTCTCGACCGGCACCCTGTGCGTCCTCGTCCTGTAATGACTCCATTACAACAAAAAGAAAAGCGCTTACCCCGTTGAAAAGAAAACAATGCTGTGTTATCACTTTACACACTATTACTAGTAAAATAATTATGTATTTCACTCTTTTTTGTATTTCAAAAAAATTTCTGTGCGTACTCTCGCAAATCATGAAATGCTATGAGACTTGACAGCTATTTGAGCGCGAAGTGAACGATGACACTGACGACAGATGTCATGAGCGCCCTCTGGTGAAACAATTTACTTAACTTAATCGGATTCAGGTATGTTTTCTCTGTTATTCTCGATACTCAAAGCAAGTCACTGAGCTGCTTCTTCATCTCAATGCTGTGTGTTTTTGAAGACACATAATACGCCTTAGATTAGGATTCGTCTGTACACCGGTATTCTTGGCTAAAATTAGAGTTCGGGACCACTCTCTGTGTGAGTGTGGTTTGGATGAAGGCAGTCTTGAGCATATTTTTTATTCTTGTCCAAGATTAGTGGTACCATTATACGATCTTCTCCCAAAACAGATTCCTCGACCTGTAAATTTGGCCTACTTACTTACCCTAGTATCCTCCCCCTTTATTAAGATCCTCTACAAATTTATATCTTTAAACGATATAAAACTATAATATCAACTATATACTACTTATATATAAACTGTATAAAATAAATTATGTTAATGTTGGTTGAATACAAAACATATGCTTTGTAATCATCCAACCCCATACTAAATAACTAACCTAACTCTGTGCCCTAATTTAGGTAGATGTATATATTTATTGCTATATGTTATTATTACAAAGCCCGCTACAGACGCTCCAATTCGGTCGGGTCCAACCATCCGACAACTTCCGCTAGCCGACAAGTGTTGCCGTTTCGGGAAAAATAAAAAAGTCAGTGTTGCCGTTTCGGGAAAAATAAACTTTACCAAAATGTCACTAGATTGTAAGGAATAAAATAAAAAATTAATTATTTATTATTATTATATTTTAATTATTTTATTCCTTACAATCTAGTGACATTTTGGTAAAGTTTATTTTTCCCGAAACGGCAACACTGACTTTTTTATTTTTCCCGAAACGGCAACACTTGTCGGCTAGCGGAAGTTGTCGGATGGTTGGACCCGACTATAGATGTAAAAATCCCGAATAATTCCGAATTATTCCATATTATTCGGAATTATTCCCAAATATTCTCAAATATTCCGGAATTATTCCCGCTAAACTCACCAACAAAAAATGAATTATTTGTGCTTCCACCTACCTACTAAACGAAAACTTAAGTACAGACCTATGTAGGTATTGGTATATAGGTAGGTAGATACCGGAATATTATATATCTTGACCTCAGTGACGTCACAAAATGGACCTACTTATATGTATGTATATATGCGCAGTACGAGTAACAGTACGCGTTTTTGGATGTCTTTTGTGGATTAGGTAGATTTGAGCTTCTCCGCCACCATGGTACACGGGGTACCAAGGTGACGGAGAAGCTCAAATCCACCAATCATAGACCATATCAAACCAATTCGAGCATCTCTCGCGACTTGCGGTCAAGTCAAGATGTACGGTAAGTACTTACTCATTTTATTATAATATGTAGGTAATATTGTATAATATGACTACAACTTTCACACAGATACTAAAACAGTGACTGTAAGCGACTTTCGACCTTAATGACATTATCTTAATTACGTGTCTTTTTGCGCTAATAGATGACACTGATTACGAATATAAGAAAAAAAACTCGATTCTATGTCATGTCAATAAGGTCGAAAATTGCTTGCACTACGTTTTTTAAGGTTTTTTATCCCCAGCATCCTTAACTAGTCTGTGCTATGTAGCAAATAGCCAAATCGAACCGATCTTATCGGATATCTATATGAAAACAACATAATAATATGGTGTCGGATATCGGATGTCGGCCATCGTCGTCCGATACGGATATGGATGGTGTGAAAACACTCTTAAAGAGTTTAAAAGTGTATAAGTAGGTACTCAGGAAAACATAAGTCTTAGACTGTATTTTCTTAATTATACCGATAGGTATATACACCAACTAGCTGTTGCCCGCGACTTCGTCCGCGTTAAGTTAGGAATGTTGTTCATCCCCTATTTTATCCCCTTGGGGGTAGAATTAATCAAAATCCTTTCTTAGCGGATGCCTAAGCCATAACATCTACCTGCATGCCAAATTTCAGCCCAATCCGTCCAGTGGTTTGGGCTGTGCGTTAATAGATCACTATGTCAGTCAGTCAGTCAGTCAGTCACCTTTGAGTTATATATATTTAGATATCTATAATCGTATAAAACGCGAATCATAACTGCATTTCGAGTCACAAGACTATCAAAAAGAGTCAAGACTCTCAATACCTACTACATCTATCTATATAAATATCGACCGGAATAATTCCGAATTATTCCGGGTCATTTGGGAATTATTCGGGATTTTTCGTTTTATCCTCATCGGAATATTTGGAATTATTCCGGCCTTACATCTATAGACCCGACCGAATTGGAAGGTCTGTAGCGGGCTTAACCTTACTAACACTTGTGTTGTCCTTTTTCAGTGACCGACAAGGATAAGCCCAAATTACTAGGTCATTGGCAGATAAATACCTAGAGACCTCTATAAACGATTAAACCTACTCTCCACCTTGAGGTTGGCAGAATCATCGGTGCCTAGATAACCGATGCAAGGAGCCATTTAAATAAAAGAAGAAGAAGAAGAAGGTGCGGCTACAGCTCAACAAAACATGGAAATCTCTACATCTCTATGGTTTTTCACAACATTTTTTTTAAGATGTTTGGCACTTTAGAGGTATAAAGCCCGCTACAGACGCTCCAATTCGGTCGGGTCCAACCATCCGACAGCCGACGCCAACCAACCACCATTGCTTCCAGACGTTCCGACGGTCGGCCATCCAACCGTATTTCACCATCTCCCTCTGTTTTAGGCAAATTGCTGTGGAGTGGGCGAGATAGCAACAGACGTCCCGACGGTCGGCCATCCAACCGTATTTCACCATCTCCCTCTGTTTTAAGCAAATTGCTGTGGAGTGGGCGAGATAGCAACAGACGTTCCGACGGTCGGGTCCAACCATCCGACAGTGTTGCCAACTTAGTGGATTTTCCACTAAACAGAAATTAATAATACAATAAAATGGATCTCTGCCTTTTCGCCGAAACTTGTTTGGCCGATTATCACTTGCCAACTAACGTTTCGCAGAATTTTATTTCGCATAATAATCATTTGCCAACTTGTGATATAATTTTGTTTTTATTACCCAACCTCACAGTTGCCAATTTTACGTTTGGTCTTCCTTTTAGAATGACACTTTTCAAAATGCCAGCTTTCAAGTAGCGAATGTTTTAGTTTGCGGAAAGCTGTGATTCCGTAGCCGACCGCATACGACAACTGCCGACGCACGCAGCACATGCGCGTAATTCATTGCGGTTTCTCAATGGTGGCCTTTATCCGTACCGGAGTTTGACAAGTAATGGTAACGGCATGCGTCGGCAGTTGTCGTATGCGGTCGGCTGCGGAATCATACCTTAATATTTCGAAAAAAAAAATTGGAAAGCTGCAATCCTGAGTCTTCGATCAAATTTTGAAGAAATTTATTTACAAGGATGCCTTTTTTATTTGAGGCAAATTATATACAAGTTGTTATTATTATTTAATTTGTTTTTCACTCGTGCATTGTTGGTTGCAGTTCTAACCTAACCGATGTAGCATATTTAAATGCCATGTGTAGTGAAATAAAAGCGATTTAGTTCCGGCACTTCGCCGGCCGCTGCCGCGGCACGCTCGCTTGGCTCGCACGGCTCGGGCGATAACAACTTGTATATAATTTGCCTCAAATAAAAAAGGCATCCTTGTAAATAAATTTCTTCAAAATTTGATCGAAGACTCAGGATTGCAGCTTTCCAATTTTTTTTTTTCGAAATATTAAGGTATGATTCCGCAGCCGACCGCATACGACAACTGCCGACGCATGCCGTTACCATTACTTGTCAAACTCCGGTACGGATAAAGGCCACCATTGAGAAACCGCAATGAATTACGCGCATGTGCTGCGTGCGTCGGCAGTTGTCGTATGCGGTCGGCTACGGAATCACAGCTTTCCGCAAACTAAAACATTCGCTACTTGAAAGCTGGCATTTTGAAAAGTGTCATTCTAAAAGGAAGACCAAACGTAAAATTGGCAACTGTGAGGTTGGGTAATAAAAACAAAATTATATCACAAGTTGGCAAATGATTATTATGCGAAATAAAATTCTGCGAAACGTTAGTTGGCAAGTGATAATCGGCCAAACAAGTTTCGGCGAAAAGGCAGAGATCCATTTTATTATATTATTAATTTCTGTTTAGTGGAAAATCCACTAAGTTGGCAACACTGTCGGATGGTTGGACCCGACCGTCGGAACGTCTGTTTCTATCTCGCCCACTCCACAGCAATTTGCTTAAAACAGAGGGAGATGGTGAAATACGGTTGGATGGCCGACCGTCGGGACGTCTGTTGCTATCTCGCCCACTCCACAGCAATTTGCCTAAAACAGAGGGAGATGGTGAAATACGGTTGGATGGCCGACCGTCGGAACGTCTGGAAGCAATGGTGGTTGGTTGTTGGTTGGCGTCTGTTGGCGTCGGCTGTCGGATGGTTGGACCCGACCGAATTGGAAGGTCTGTAGCGGGCTTAATACTTTCTCTAAGGGGTCCATTACACGCTTATGCAAGCGTCATGCTATCATGCCGTCACCCTAGGTTTTGCCATGGTTTAACCATCAATCACGCCGTGATTGACCAATAACATAACGTCTAATAACCGATTGATCAATAATATTCATGATTGACGGCATGATGCATGACGCTTGCATGAGCGTGTAATGGACCCCTTATAGCTAGGGATGAGGCTTTACGTACATCAATCAATGACACATTTTTTTACAGTTCGTGTGAACCGTGTGAACGAACTCTTACTGGACATGGCCTTTTTAGCCAAAAGCCCAAAATGTTTTTAATTTTAATTATATTTTTTTATCGTTACATTTATATAGTATTAATACTTTGAGAACAGCTGTTTAAAAACTATTTCTCATTATATGGGTCGCTTTGGCTTCGCTTATGATCAATTTCTTAGACTAATTCGCTAGTTCATGAATCAGTCGAGTCGCCTCGGTCGGCAGGTCGGCACTCGGCACTAGTAGCGGAAAATGACCTATATATTACCCTTGACACTACCAGTAGTGCCATTGGGTAGTGCCACGGGGCAAGCTCTAACCATTTTTTCAACAGTGTAGATGTCAATAAGGTTATGTTCACACCACTGTGACCTGCAGGCACATGCTGTAACAAACATCTCGAATGATCGAAGTGAGCTCGATAGCTGAATCCGCGGTGATTGGTCAATTTCGCGAAATTGACCAATCACCGCGGATTCAGCTATCGAGCTCACTTCGATCATTCGAGATGCAAGTTACAGCATGTGCCTACTGGACCTGCCCAGTCAACCGGCATCTCTCCACTGCTCGCTGTATAAAACCAGTTTCACTTCCGCCCGAAGAATCGTGGAGCCGGAGGTAAAAGTAGTTGGAAGCGAAGTTCCGTATTCGGTTCCACTTGTGCGGATGCAATAGAATAATCCATCTACAGGAACCAAAGACTTTTTCTATCCCTGTAAACGGTCACTAAATGTCAGTCGGGCCGTTACATAAAAATGGTCTTGTTTAAATTAGTCTTATTAACTACAAAAGTTTCAATGATACTACATACGCTCACGCCTATTTCCCTCCGGGGTAGGCAGAGACAACAACCCGCCATTTGACTATCCTTAAGGTTGATTTACACCGAACGAGTGAATGCTCATTCTAGCCCATTTACGTCAAATTCTATTATAAACAGTGACAGAACATTCGTCCGTTGTTCTTCCTTATGTAAACGCTGCAAATAATAAGAAAAAGCTAAAACATTAAGAATGCTCTTGTCTTTAGCTCTATGTTCGTTTGGTCTAAATGAACCTTTAGACACTTCACGAGCTTCCTCTACTGTCATTAATGATAATAATTCTGTTAAAACAGTCTATGAATTTGCACAAGTTTAAATGGGTTACAACAGAGAAACAGTTTTTTTTATATAAAAGCATTTATTTTAAAACAATGTAGGTAATAATATACTTTCTGATTCTTGGCAAAACAGTCTCACATAAGCAAGTCAACATTTGGCCTTTCTTAAGAATAAACGTAAGACTAACATGCGCTGCCATAACTCACAAAATAATAAACTGAAATATCAGATAAATAATATAAAGGTCAAATAAAAAATTATGTCCGTACATCTACATTGCAGTTAGCATTGCATCTTGGTTGAGCAATCTTAGATTAATTTGTTTATTAACATAAATTATTCTAAATAAAAGGGAACATTAACATTACTAGAATTGACTCACAATATTAGCATATAAAAAAACGATCTACTGTACCTAATTAACAGTTTTCACAGACGCAGACGTTACAGTCCACAATGAGTTTGTGGTTATAAAAATTTGATAATAAATGCACAACAAAAATATAATTTAAGTTGCCTTTGTCTTTTATGATTACAAAAATATATAACAATTTAGAAATAATTATAACAGTTTTTTCATAAACAATTTGGAATAATATTGCACAAGCTCAAAGCTAAATCATTATGTGCATTTCTCATAAATACTATAAATATAACAACAAACCAACACAACACCTCATAACTCTAACAAATCGACATCTTGACTCATTTTCTAATGACACTATATTTTATTATCGACAACTACAATACAGAACATTTTGATATGACATCTCACTATAGAGCTACATAACATCCTAGCCTTATTATTTCCTATAGTATTATATTGGGGTCGGCTTATAGTCTAACCACTTTTGACTGAATATCGGTATTTCCACAGAGCGGACTGGTTGGAGACCTTTGGCCTTCAATAAGGGTAGGTCAAAGAAGTTTGAGGCGAGGGCTGATGATTAACGTGTTTTGAGACACGAAATGGCTTTCGGCGTGGGTAACCGATTTATACATCTCCCCGCGGTGAAGTTTCTGATGCCTGCTACGAACGATATATCATAACGATTCACGTATTCAATTTATGTGAAAGAATGAAAGACCAATTTATTGTGTACAATAAAAACAATAATAAAAAATCCACAAATTCATTGGCGTGGAAACATTTATAAGCAAAAAGATAATGGGGATGTATGTTCGTAAGATTTATGTGTGAATGACGTATGTGTGTGTATGTGTGAGTAGAAATAGTTTTTGCACAGTTCATCGATAAATCATTTTCTATTCAAAAAATCGTTGTCGATTGTTTGTCAACTTTTTATCCTACAATGGTGGAGGAGAAAATTATATCTTTATTCAGACTTTTATACACGTGGTAACATAATTATGACTAAATGCAGGTAGATTAAGTGAATCGTTCATTCTTACACAATAAAATGATGTCCATCTTTTCGAACATTTTTTTTTTACTTTTCCAATAGGCTACCATCCATCACACTTTATAACTATTTTTATCTGACCATATGCGCACGAGTATCCGCACAATCTGTTAATAAATTGTAGTTTTAATTCGCTACGATATATCGTTACATGAGTAAATTTATAATTAGCAACGCAGGCCCGGGCCGATTGCATGAGGAGTATAATTAAACATATTTGGTGATAAATTCGGATCACTTTAAAATTTAGCGGCCATTGCATCTATGTCAATGTGTACCTACAACTAATCTAACTAATAGAAAACATAATATCACAGACAAAACGTGTCGATTTTATAAAGTGCATTTTTGACATAAAGTAAGCATATAATAAATAGGTATATTCCAATAAGTTTTATAAAATTCATTTAACTGGCTAGCTTCTCATGGTCGATAAAGAAATTAGTTCTGATTATAGTTGTCGATACGAATCTGTGATTTAAGCTCACAATGTGGTCAATTTAACAACGAAGGGACTATAAGCCTCACTAATACGACAGACGAATTATCATCATTGTCCTAAACTATTTATATTAATATCGAACGATATATCTAAAGAAACTCAGTGAGGAAATTTAATTTCCATTTAATATGCTAAGTGACTAACTAACTAAGAAACGTTTATAAGGCGACCACATTGTCCCTCACCCACCACCATCACGAGTGTTGGTTTGTTAGGAAATATTTTCACAGCACAGGAACAAACACATTCTGGACTAAATAAAATCTGAAAAATGATAACAACATTTGTTTTTAAAGACTAGCACGTAATTTTGGCACAACGCTGTGTCCTCTAGAGCACAGTGGCATCGATGTTGTTCTCTTTATATACAAAAGTTTACAGATTTTTGCTCAGTGAAAACTAAGTGGTGACGAGATCGGTGCCGGCCGGGGCCGCGTGACGTCACAAAGCATCGCATCACGCGGCCGGCCGACCACCGACCCGTCGTCGTCGGCTCCACATCTTTAACGCTATTAGGGTTTCACAAAGCTTACTACGATCGAGTGTCAGCAACAGTGTTTATTTAGATTCCGATTATAATATAACAGCAAGCAAGGAAAAAGTATAAATATACTTTTAATTAATAATATTTGTGCCCAATGTGTCATGTTCGATGTATCGTTTTAAATTTATTTATGAAACCCTAAATATGTGCGAACGATCGAATCGTTCACATGATATGGACAGCTGCCATTATAATCATAAAATGCAAAATAATGTATATTAAAATTTAGTACAAAAATTATCGTAAACAATTAAAAAAAAACTTATTTGAGTAAATAAATTCTCTTGTTCCATTGCTCATTCAGTGCTATATAGAGCTGAGTGTAGAAATACCTGCCGCCGCGGAAGAAGCTTGTTCGTCTAATAGACATTACCCTGTCACTGATGGAGGTTACACATATTGGCGAGTTATAATGATAAGTTTAAATATTACAATTGTGTATCAAAACTATTTGAGGGCACAAGGAAACAAGCAGAGCTAGCAGAACAGCGGGACAGGTTACTTGTACACTGCAGCTCGATGAGTATTTTACCCCAACAACACTCTTAACTCCAAACAACAGTACATACCTAACACTTTCCCTGTATAAATATATTATAGTCTTGTAAAAGAAACCTTCGAAACCTCATAGGTCATTAACACTACGTGAGAAATTACACAAGAGCATTAGGATACAATATATTGCTACCAGTTAACTTATCATTTGGCACTAAATTAACGTATTGCATATCGAGCATTCGTCACAAATATATTATATAATTTGCAAATCCTTTTAACTCTCAATTTATCATCTCTAAATTACAATTAGATTTTTCATTAATTTTCTAATGATATAATTTTCTTGGGCCAAAAAAATCATGTTCTATTTGAATGTGTTATGAACTACAAAAGAAATATAAACATTTCATATATTGAGCAAACTGACCATTCCCTTCTCACTTTTAAATAACTCGAGGTGATTTTACAATGGGAATGTGTGCTATATCAAACATTGAAACACGAAATTAAATAGACAAAACGCATTCTCGGCAAGTAAAAATTTGGCAAAATTGAGCATTAAGACTTTCAATTGGCATCGTAAAATATTACACAATAGTAAGATTTTACTACGTAGCACTGCGTGACTACCTATATATCCTAACTCTGGTAACTGTAACTTATTCATAGGTACACCAATCTCTTACAGCAGACTGCTAAACAGGCGCAGATAGTGTACTGTGTAGTGTACACGGCTCAGATGACAGAAACGGCAATTCATTTGTACATCATTACCATCACATAGTAGCGTTGAGTGAGACCATGTGCCCCGAGGGACGGGGCGACTGATCCCCTGTCCTCGGACGGGCACGTCTTGAGTAACAGAGTGGACATTTGGCAGTATATAAAATTACAAATAGCATCTCTGATTGTTTGATCACTTAGTGTTTAATGATTAGATAGCCACGTCCACCCCCGAGTGTATTCTACTATGTGACTTGCCGATTTCTGTGATCTGAAGTAACAATATGATTATGTTCATTGTACAAGATGTACAAAATAGTGAAAAAACTAAGTTTTACAAATTGATATGACGTAAATGTGAGACTATATCATTATGAGAATTTAGTTATTGTTCAAAAGAACTCTATAAATGACCGTGGACTTCTCAAGAGATCTTTCCAATTTACTAACTACATTTATAACAACTTGGTTAAAATAGTATTTAAAAGTGAAATAAATCGTTCTTTATCAAATAATAGTTATTGCTTTTTTGATATGATAAATACATCTGTGCGCAGATGCGTTTCTAGGACCGCCCGTCACTCGAGTGACGTGTGGTGACGTCACGCGCGGCGGTGACGTCACGCGCCGCCGCCGCCCGAGTGCCACTCGCGACCGCGACTCTATACAGATATTCTGTACAATAGTATAATTACGTTATAACTCTTAAATGTATATTTTAAAAATATGACTGCTTTATATCCATCATGATCACAGCTCTCCAAAGACTTTACAATATCCAAACCTTGACGCTCCAAAATAAATTCTTTATTATCATTTACACCTATAAAACGAAATGACTACAATATCTATAAGATAGCTCTAAAATTATGCCATTTTGATATATTTACTTTGCAATTGCAACGGTCCCTCGTACAGCACTTAAATGCCTCATATACAAATTTTAACGTAACGTTGAAAATGACTCGATTTATATAAAACATAAAATAAAGAAAGCAGTAATATGACTGAATCAAGTCTATAAAAAATTTAGAAATAAAGCGGCAGTGTTTGCGAAAATTCGTGCAATAGAATCTAACTACAAAACATGTCTTAGGAACCTGATAAATTATTGCTAGAGCTTCGGGCACGACTCCACTCCCTTCCTTACAAACGACAATGTATCCCCGGCGCGGCCGGCGGATACATAACGAGATAAAATCTTATCAGTAGCCAATAGAAAAATATCACCTAAATAAATATGAATATTTTACACGGGCAACTCACCGCCGTCGTTCGTCGTCGCGATGCCGCGCAAATAAATATAAATCTTTCCAAACGATCGACGGGAGCCCGTCCGCCGCCCCCGACGGCCCGCGGCCGACTGGCCGACGCCTCGAGGGCGACGCCGAGCGACGAGTATCTTTATTTTTCTTCTTTTTTGGTAAAAATAACAAGATTATGAAATTGATATGCAACAGGGTCGTGCCGCCATCACTGCGCCTCGCCGTCCGCCTCCTCCGCGCCGCCCGCACCTCCGCCTCCACCTCCGCGCGCGTAGTCGCCTCCGCCGCCGCCTCCGCCCGGGCCCTTGGAAGCCTCACTGCGCAATACATTGTATACTGTTAGTTCACGATCACCTGTACGTTAAATCCATCGAAGTGTTATTGCTCGAGACATTATATTTTGGACCTAAAATGTGCTCTATACACGCAGTTCACGGGTTCAGTTCAGTTCAGTTTCTTGGGTATCTTTTGAGGATAGTACGGGGCGCTACTGCGGTAAATGACCTCAAATTCACCAAACATAGATTATTGCAAAACAATTTGTGGGCGCCAGGGCCTGGATTCTCTCACGATCTCTCATCTCTCAGGTCCAAGATACGTGTCTCCGAGGTTATAGTATTATAACGTACCCAGTATGGCGGCTAGGAACCAGATAAACACATTGATGGGGAACCTGAAGGATTAGTGAAAATGCAAAATTGAAGATGTGCTTACGGCTAAAACACGCTTGCTACTTTGAGCATCGGTAATTTAGCGACTGTATCGATATTTCACCGACGATGATCGCAATGAATGCCGTAGTGTTTCATTTCGGATGTTTTTGGGTAATGGAAGGGCAAGATAGATTAAAATGGAAGGACAAGATGGATAGAAAATGGAGGTGGAACGGTGAACAAGGGAGCCCCTTGTACATTATTCATCACTCCCAAAATACATTGATTACAGAATGAGCTAAAAATATCAATTTGAACGAAAAAAGAATGTCCAGAACTAGAGGTTACACTCATAACTTTCATGTTCCTTCTAGTTTATCTGCCATAACCTTACCTTTAGAAAAAAAGATAAGTTTGATAAGGCAACTCTATTAGAAATTAACTTGTTTCTGGAATTGACCATTTCAAATATGTGCTCTCAGCAAGTGTTGAACTGCATGGATAAATCCACAATATCAAGAAGTGTAAACCACCAAAGGAAAATTTGGTAGGCATACTGACTTGTAGGTCAGGTTCGCTTGGGCCCTGTTGTACCTACACGTTAAAACTGATACAGTGCTACGATAGCACAGATAGGGAAGGGATGCAGGCACGGTAATAGTATCTATTTAGTATTACCGTGATGCATACTGTGATGATAGTATTACCGTGATGCAGGGCAGTGTTGCCGTTATACAATATGTTTATTTTTATTTTATAATGAGTGAATCAGTCTAATGAGCAATGTGTGCTTTGATTGCTGCAGATGGTCGAAATAAACCCATTTTTCTTTCTTTCAAGATAGCAAATCCTATTCATATAATAAACGCGAAAGTTTGTAAGTATGGATGGATGTTTGTTACTCTTTCACGGAAAAACTACTGAATGGATTTTAATGAAACTTTACAATAATATAGCTTATACATCACACCCACGCGGGCGGAGCCGCGGGCAACAGCTAATAATCCAATTCATTTATAAATATTTTTGAAATTAGATCTATTGGGCAACAAAAATTCTCATTAGATCCTGTTTATAAAACACAGATCAACAAAGAAAAAAAAATCAGTAGATCCATAATTGATAAATGATCAATGGATTTACTGAGATTGATATAAAAAAAAAATATATTTCAGTAAATCCATGCTATCAAAATTGGATCTATTGAGAGAAAACTCTTTCACCAGATCCATAATGGATCTGGTCAATGGATCTACTGAGATAGATCGAATCTATATTGTGAATACGTACAAGTTGGAGAAGGAGGATCGGGCGCTGCCTCCAGGCGCGTCGACGTCACAGGCAGGCGGTCGCGCGGCCGCACTCAGCAGGTAGTTGGTCGAATCGCTGAAACAGTTCGACAACCTGCTACAAATTGTATTACTGCCTCGAGACACGTGGTATGAACATTATTACTGTCTTAGCTAGCTTCTCAGCACACTGGGTGCTGACAGAAGGTAGAAAGGTTGATATTCCTACAATACAAAATAAAACAGCGGAAGATTATTTAGTTCAAGAAATTATAACAAATTTTCGTGTTGGCTTGACACAAGTATTGATATAACCAGAGAGACAATACACATACGTAAGATGGTTCTTTTGCCTTTAACGCTGCAAAGGAAGCTACTGCGATTTAAGCTCTTTTTAAAGGAGATTTAGGTATGTATTGAGTTCAATATAATTGAGAATAATACGAGCATGTAGCATCGTGCATTTGCACTGTATTGAAACGTCCTACGACTAGTTACCGCATTTAGAGGGGTAATTGGTGCACCGTGCCGTGTCAGAGTGACCCCGTTAAGCCATTATGTGGCAAGTCCTTACAATCAAATCTTGTGGTTCCACAAAAATATATGCTGCTCTATCTATTAAAGACTAATTAATGTTCCAAGGAACTAATAACCCTGCATTGCACTATTAAAATTGTCACACTGATTAACAAAATCTCAACAACAATTGATTCGGCGCGACTTAACTAGTATGTAAGATGGCCGCAAGATCTCGTCACTCTACAATAAAATAAAAATGTCCCTTTACAATTGAAAAAAAAAAAAGCTAACTCGCAATTTTTCTTAAATATGTGTTGTGTAAATCTCCACAAACAATTGATATCTACTCGGATTATTCAGCTTAGTCCGTATTATTATTTCTATGTGATAAACAAAATCGTCACGAGCGAGGTTGTGACCTAGACCCTCTATGTCTGAGTCCATTGAGGAGGTTCAACCCAAATAAACAACTATCCTACAGCGCACACATGGAGTGACGCTGATATGCACGCATAACATACACACATACATATCACAATAGTGTTATTCGTTTAAGCGCTTAATGTTTTGCTTAATTTGAAAGAGAATAGCTAGATTCTAGATTTATTTCTGTAGAGGTGAATTCGTTTTCTGTTACAATAATTACATCGCCACATTTTCGCAGGGTAATACTCGGAATGCTAGCAATGAATATACTTTCTTAAGTTTTGTTTATTATCATAGTAGTGTTATTGTGTCAGTTAAACATGCACTAAACGGTAGGCAATTAAAGTAACTTCAAATGTATCTACGCGCTTGGTACTATAGAGATTCACTTCTATACCAATATTTATTTCGCATTTTGCTGCATCACGTCTTCCCTAAAGTTTGGAAGAGCTGGCAAAATTACCCCGGCAAGGTAGGCAACAATCGGTCAGATAGAGTGATCGGCTGGGAACCACCGGACGACCGCTTTTTGCATCTTGACCGCCACCAACTTCCCACTAATCTCGAGTCCCTCAAGATGGCCTGAGAGCCACTCATCCCAAGCCTCTCAGAGGCTCCTTGGTATCCAAAAATTGGCTAATATCATAACTACAACTATTTTTATGGGTCGCACCCTCCACATGCCGGTAACCTCGCGTGGTCCCGATGTTAGGTCATAGGGGATAGTGATGGCCATGAGAAATACTCGTGACTGTGCCGGGTCCATTAGCACGATATTATGAATGATGATGGACCGGTCCCAGTAGAGCTTCGAGCAGAGAAGGCGGTCATTCTTGAGCACGTCTTCCGGTACGTACTTGCCACACTACAAGTACTCGCTTCTGTTCGATGAGGTCGTATCTTAGGGTAAGCTCTTGATGCAGTATTTCCTCTCATTTTGTATACAGGGGAAGTAAAAGCACACGAAATATATGATTTATGGTAACCTACTCAAACCATAGACCATACGATTGCCATAAGACAAAATAATCTTAATTTCATTTTTAATAAAGATCCTGTATGTCGTTAATAACGCAATACAAGCAATATCTTTTATTTGTTATTAACTGTATACACTGTTGATATGTCATCATAACCGAACGTAACCACTCATGGCGATAAGCATGGCACACATGGTGAGCTCGATAACCCCCAGTTCATTTCTTAAGGCTAATCAAAAATAAAGCAACGTTTATCATCAACTGTAGGTACCAACATTCACGCGGGTCAATATACCTATCACACATTTGCGCAAATATTATAAAGAATGTAATTTATATAGTTTCGTAGCACCATGATAGGATTTTGCTGAGGTTCAAAGGTTTTCATTGTTTGATATTTTTATGATTGAAACTTAATAACAATTTATATTATTATTATAGAATGGAATGTGTGTTAAATCTTCTTCCAAATGTTTAATTATAATGGATCTCTTGTGAAAAGGGTTTATGACAGTCCATTCTTGTTAATATCAAGGAAAACTAAGGGTTTATGTTTTTAAACAATTAAAAACTATTTTGAAGAAAAATAAGGTATTGTAAGTTGGGATTATAAAAATTACTGATTAATTGTGTAACATCAAAGTCAATAGTATAAGTTCACCTGGCGGTTCTCATCCGGAGCGCTGCGCAGTTTTCTTTGCACTTGTACGCTAGCACCTGCTTGATCCGGCTGACCTCTACATCTGGGAAATGTCGGCTGACGTAAGATATGAGCGCGTGAACCCGACGGCGGTCGAGCGGCGGCTTCGTCGGCCGGGATTCCTGCCCGGCTCGCGACCAACGCTGCCCCGTCACGGAACACGTTGCCAGCTCTATCGGCGTGAACAGCGCCGCTGCCAGTCCTCTCGTCACTTTGCGATAATCCCCCCACTTCACACCGCGCAGCAACTCTTCTCGGATTTCTACGCCTTCACCCAGCTTTATCTGCCGAAAGTGTAGTGCATTATAAGATAGGGGATATAATGATCATAGATGTACGTACCTTTACATACGTAGGGCGAGGGGTCTCAGAATCCTCTTAATATCTTAAGCCGCCTTTCCACGGCCCGCGAATTCATGGACGCGTACGCGTCAACGCGGACTGCGTAAGCTCGTCCGGGGTAGTTTAGGCACGTTTGTCATAGTAGGTATATAGGTCCGTACCCGCGTCCGCGTCCATGACACCTCGCACCGTGCAAAGTCAGTGTTACATGTACATATTATGATGTTAATAGCAATATGAGATGACGGGAGTTATTGTGTGTACTCACAAGTCTTGGTGCAACGGTTCCTCGTTCATTTTCCCGCTTGATGACGAAGGGCAAGGCGCGCCTGTGTTGTTCCAGCCAGACGGCGTCGGGGACCGGGCGGTTGCGTCTGCCATCCCATCGCCCTACAGCTACGTCACACATATCCAAAAATACAGTTTATATAAAGGTTATACACTAAAATTCACTAAATTAACACATTTTAAAAGAAGCGAGCTGATTTTACTAGATGAAAGCAATTTACATTTAAAATAATGGTATGTGGTTTATCACCTTAAAAACTGCAACTTGAAAATGAACTTATTTATTGATTTTTTTATACATAAATTCAAAATCAATCGCAAGCCTTTCCTTGTCAGATAACAGAAGAATTAGGCTATTTTAGCTTGATATTGGTCGATAATGCAAATTATTATCGACCAATATCAAGACAAAATAGTTTTGATGTTGATATACAACAATATAAAAAACTAAAAGATGTTGATGACTGGTAACAGAAAATCACAATTTCTTTGCAATACTTTATTTTTGATATTTAGTAAAAAATACATTGATGTATGTACATGTATTAACCTGCAAGCTAGTGCGCAGACGTACGTTTAATTACATCAAGAAATCATGTTATATTGACATTCAAAATCAACTTGAATGGTAAAAAATATAGCAGTAACATAGTTACTTGCTGAAAAATAAAAACAGTGTACAAAAACATAACATTAGATTGACCATGGCCATAAGCAGGACTGTTGAAGGAGTCCGTAGCTGAATCCATAAATTCGTGAGAATCGGCGTGTGTAAGTACAAGATTATAATAGTTATCTGCATTGAACAATCAATCAATTTATTTTCGTAGAAATTACATCAATAAACATTACTATTATAATGATAAAATTTCTAGTTTTATATAAATTTCTATTTAAATTCAGCTGTGTGAAGAGATTCATTTATTTCTATACATTAATAATTTTCATAAATATGTCAATAATAAAAGCTGCGCCTTAACTTAGTAATTGGGATTAAAATTATTATTTAAGAAAAGTGCTCTTTAAAATTACTATTCCTAATACGTATAAGCGATTATTTTAGAGTAATTATTATTGCAATTAACTTTCGTTCATAATATTTTAATATTAAACATTGTTAAAAATAAATGCAAAGTCGAAATTTAGAGATCATGGAAATAAAGTCACTTGAGATCACACATTATTATTCCAATAAGATTTACAATTAAATTTCCAAAGGATAAACTAATATTGTTATTCACAACCCTAATCATACCTTCAATAAAGTGTCCCTCCTAAATGCTTTTATTACAAAATGACTAGATGTGCTTTTCTCATGGCAATCATTTCATATTATCTACAAAAATATTGAAGAAATAACCAATCAAACTTTAAGGTTATATATAAAAATATAAGTAGTAAAAAGATCCCTCCGCTTAGGTTCTTTCTTGTAATAACGCTGCTACAGTGCTTGCGTATACACTGGGCAAGTGGGATTTATGGCAAGTGCTTTGTCTCGATATTAACTACGTAATGATTTATATATCCAACCCTTCACGTCCTCATATCCTAACATATTTGAAGCCATTGTTTGAGCATGTATACTCTAGTACGTTTTGCTCGACAGCATTGTGCTGTGCACGTCGTGCATATAAATTTGCCGTAGCCCATAGAAACGTTTAGTAGAGAACTAAACCGCACTTACTTTGTTTTGGTTGAAAATAAAGTAAGTGCACTTTATTTTTGTTAAAAATAAAGTAAGTGCAGTTAATTAAGTCGCCCTCAGAAGTAGATAGTTCAACTAATTTCAAGTTACCGATCACCGTAACTTTAAAATATTTCATGCAAAAACAACAACAAAAATAAATACACATATAAAACTTGCACCCTGAAGTATACAAAAATGAAGTATACATCAGTTATTCTTATTTATCGATTTATTTCATTGTAAAGATCGCTTATTTTGTAAGATTTCAGAAACTTCTGAGCGTGACTAGGGACTACCAAGAAACTGGCAGAAAAAGTAAATAAATCGTTTCTACGGCTTCTGGGACTGTTTAGCATGCGAGTACAGCGCGCTTCATGCTATGTTATCATTATTTCTTTTTTAATTATATCAACGTGTATATTATTATAAACCTATTGATAACAGTTTAATTTATGTAAATTAAAAAGTTATTAAAAATTAATAACATAACCATGCAAATAGATTCTGTATCGGAACATAAACATGGTGTTTCAATCTAAACAACTAAGTTTGTTTTATTTTCAAACGGATTTGAAGACTTAGGTATTTTTCATTATATCTGAGATTTTGTACAAACTATTTACCGGGAGCCGTCCAATCACTCAACAATAACACTGTGTAAAGATAAAACTATTCTGGATAAAACTATTCTGTATAAAAATATTACTATTGTTGCTCGCGCGGGCTTATGTACGGAGTTTGTGCATGAGTCCGCGGATTCGACAAATGAAACGGATATGCCCGACACCTTCCGTCGTCTGCGGTACAAAAAAATTATACTCTAATATGAAAATACTTCCTATTATTTATTTCTATATATGACGAAAAGTGTCGAGCAATTGTGCATAACGTGTATAATGTATGTCTGTATAATAATTATGTAACCAGTAAATAACCTATGTTATGTAAAATCAGCACCGGTCGCAACAAATGCTTCAACAACGATCAGTCTATTGTCAGAAAGGAAGGATGGTATTGGTCCCATTGAACGAGCTTCTATTAGTCACCTAGTAAGAACCCTTATCCTGTGACTCAAGTGCTTCACGGTCATTCCTATGACTAAAGCTATGGGATTTCCACGTACTAACTATATTCCTCCCATCTCAGAAAACACAACAATTGTACTAATTATGACGCAGTCATCAGGGTTTTTTATATAAACAGTACTACTTTGTAAATTGCTTCTATTTCTAGGAAAAATATTTCTGTCTAATTGCTTAATCGGATATGCGATAGTAAAAGAAACTCGTTTAAGCGACCAATATCTAGCACTCGGTATATCATAGAAAGGCACACAATAAGCGGAGAGGTGTGACGGCAAATAGGCCCCCGGCGACACTCCGATCACAGACTAGATATATCTATTGACAGTCTTCGTTACGACTTTTTAAGCCTCATCTTCCCGACTTGACCGCTCGAGGAGACGCAACGTCAGCTCGCGCGGCGCAAGAGCACCGTCGCGACGCCTCGGCGGAGGTCCAACGATCTCTCAACGCGACGCGTCCCGCCCGCTCGCCGTAGGAGAGAGCGCGCCGGCTACTGGTGGAAGCGCTGGGCGGGCCGCAGCGCGGGGAGCGGCGGCGGCGGCTTGAGGCGCATGCGCGCGGGCGGGTGCTGCGCGAGCGTGTGGCGCCGCAGGTACAGCGGCGTCTTGAAGCTGCGGCCGCACGTGGCGCACGCCACCGGCTGCGCCTCGTGGATGAGCCGCACGTGCTGGCGCAGGTTGGACGCGTTGCTGTACCGGCGCCCGCACACCGCGCACTGCACGCCCGCCGCGCCCGCGCCCGCCGCGCCGCCCGCTGCCAACAACACCACGTTCGCACCGAGCGCTTCGACCGCCCGCCCGCACGCCCGCACGCCCGCACCCCACCGAGCTGCTCCGCCCGCATTGCCCTACCCTAACATGGCCCCACTCAAATGCTAATTGGACCACTTCCATGATTGTCATCACGAGCATCTAGGAGTTTTGATGCAAATATTTATGTTTTCTAGAACAGATTAGTGTTGTCTATTTTTTTAGGATGAAAGAATGATATGACGCGAGGATTAGCATTTGAATAGGACAATACTAGTACCGTCATGCCCGGTGAGGGGGGCTCCGGCCGGTGGAACAATACGAGCGGCAGTGGTTGGAGCCTCGCGGCGCGTGCGGGCGGTGCGGGCCGGCCGCGTCGTCCGACACCCGCGCGCCTAGCCACCTGACTCGATACGAGACGCGCGCGCTCTCTTCTACGGCCGATTCAATTCATCAAAATGTGCTAAAAAGAGGTTCGCCGGGGGCGCGGCTGTCCGAGTCGACGTGTGCGTGTGACAATGACGTGATAGTGAAGAAATAAAGAAGCATATTTACCTTCCGCATTCTCGTCCCGGAGCTCCGCATTCATGCCGCTCATTAGTTCCATATTACCTGACAAGATGAAAAATAGAAATTACACTAACTGCAACGCTGCAATTTGCAATTTTTTTATTTCGTATATTTCAAAACATGGAAGATTGTGTTGCATACCTTGCAATGCAGCAAATGGATTCGCAAGTGTGTTGTTCTCATTATAGTACATTTGCTGAAAATTGGAACGTTCCTCATCGCTCGCTTCTTGTTCCATGACTTCCATTTTTGGTTCTAAAAGATCAGATGCATTGAATTCTTGACATTTGTCTGTTCTTTCGGAGTCCCCAGGGTCCAAGAGAATTTCACTCTCTTCATTTTTCACTTCTGTTGCTTCGAGATCAGTTTTAACCCTTAATGTCGGGTAATTGGGCGTTTCTCTATAGTCATCATTATTAGGCCTCATTTGACTAGAAGTTTGAAAGGGAGCTTCTTCATTGAGATTGTTTCTGGCAACATCGGGAGAATTTCGCGTAGACCGACGACTTCCACTCTGTTCTTGGTCGTCAGCAGATGTCGTCTCGACATTTTGGTTTGCGGCTTTGGAAGAGGAGGTAGAGTGTGACGGCTTAGCGCTGAGCAAATTACGTAATTGGGAAGGAGGTGATTTTCGATTTACTTTCTGTAAAAAAGGGGAAATAAGTGTCAAAGATAATATATCACCATAAAGTTTACATGTTATAAGAAAATTAGATGTCATGGTTACTTTGTCGTTGTGTTGTGAACAATCTGTGAGACCTCGTATCTGCAGCGCATCGGCGGTACGCAGAAAGGCGCTAAGCTGAGCCTGCGCGATGTTCACCTGGCCCACGTACATAAACTGTAGGAGCGCGCGTACATGTGACACTTCACAGTCACGCATAAAGATTATAGGGTGAGGACATGGGTTATTCTGAAAACAGACACATTTTAATCAATGATAACATTCAGTTGATTGCATAGTCTAAGACAGGTGGTGAAATTATTAAAAACTAGCTTTTGCCCGCGGCTCCGCCCGCGTGGATGTCGGTTATCGCGACCAAACATAGCCTATGTCCTTTCTCAAGGTCTAATCTACCTCTATACCAAATTTCATCAAAATCGGTTCAGCGGTTTAGTCGTAAAAGTGAGACAGACAGAGTTACTTTCGCATTTATAATATTAGTAGGGATGTCTAGAAAACAGCTATTGATGCTTAGCTTCAAACCCTACATGTATAAGATTCCAGCAAAAATTTCATTCAGAATTACAGAGAGGAGGCATACTATGTCCTATTAATCCATCATCATCCATGCACCAAATCGGATTGCATTCAAAGCATGCCCTTAGGAGTCAGGGGTCCACTTTCTTACTCCTAGTTCTTGAGGCTGACTTCAACCTGAAGATCTAGGTGGGATACTTCTATCTCATGCAGCATTTTCTAATATAAAAGATTAATATGGAAAAAAAACATTATCCAAATGAGAGCCTAGTAACAATAAAAAATATTCATGTCAAAAAATGGTACCGTTACTAACAGGATTAATTAAAATAAAATTAAAGCACTTTGTGTGTTGTAGTTAAGTGAAGTTTAGAATCAAGAGGCACTTATACCTCAAAATTATGGCAGCCAAAGATGCATTAGCAGATATTACTGTGGCCATATTACTATCTTTGTTAAATAATAGTACTTGATTAGACTAAGTTATGTATTGTTAGTAACAAGATAAGATTTAAGCAAGATAAACCTGATAGGTGAAAATGTTCTAAAAAGTTAAATACAATTTACAAACGAATAAATCTGTTGTTTAAAAATATTGTTTGTTATAAATACAGATATTAAAACAATGTCAGCATTAGGAAATAGCAAGGTAGCGACTTGTTAAGTAAAGTGCAGACGAGCCAATTTATTTCATTTCAAGTTAAATTAGAGGAGGTCAGATGTGATATTATATAAAAAGATTATTAAATAAGCAACTGTAACTCTATTGATAACAAACATGTTACTACTTAATTAACATGAAAACAGAACATAACATTTTTAAGGAGTAGCTGAAGTTGTTCCTGTAAAATAATTTTGTTCTCTATAGTCTAATATTATAAAAATATATACCAATCACCAATGATTGATATATATATCACACAATTTAAAAGTATATTGACTACATTTAGTCTTATTGATAAATGATTATGGGAATTTTAATCAAATTATACTAAGTGGATGTAAACACATGCAGACACAAGGCATGCTAATAATAGTTTGAGAAGTCCATTGTTTTACTTGTGATTGTAGCCATGATTCACATAATTATACACTACACAAATAAGTGGAAAAAATTTACTTAAAATGGATGGATGGCATTTAAATGAACTTGTAATAGTCTGTAATTACTTTGTTCTAAGTTGATAACTAAATAGTTGATAGGATTGGTCCCCTTGTTTCACATACAGATTTAAGAATCATTGACCTCAGATAAAATGTGATATGTTATAAAACCAACATTCAAAAATTAGGCAAATATATTCATAAGCATTAACTGTAGTAGTTAAATTATGTGTTAGGAGAATTCATTAAAAGCTTTCAAGACAAATGTAATCTATACCCTCAATGGTAATGAGCTAATTAGAAATTGTGAAACAGAATTTTAAAGTAGGTACAAATAAATGAAATCACGAGTACTTAACCGGAACGCGAGACATGGCATTTGTAAGTAGATCAAGTGTTTTATACATAACAACTTTCACTAGAGTCATTGTAATGGTGACACATCAAAGTGTGGGGAGTGAAAGATGGACTTACTTTAAATAATTCCTTGAAATATGGACTACATGCTGATAAAACCACTTTATGTGCCTCCAGCCGGTGCCCCTCGCATGCCAGGGTGACATCCACGAAGTCCTCATCATCGCGCAATGCCTCGAATTGAGATGTTATATTCGCTTGAAAATTGTTCCATCTCAAACAAAATTGCTGGTCGCCACCCAGTTCTGTACCTTCCATTACTTATAGACATAACTCGATATCCCTGCTCATTTAATTGGTTGATAAGAATAGTTAATTATTGAAAATAAATATATCACAGTAACTTGCAATTTCAGTCGCCGTCTGGCCGAAAATCTTATGAAAGAAAACAATCAATAAAATCTCGTACCAATATAAGAAAAATAAAAACTTTTTAATTTGTCATTTGGTTGGATGGTACATTCACTTCTACGTTTCATTACACGTTACGGTCTAATACCGGTTTTTTTGTTCCTTTATTGTACGTAAAAGCGCTGACTCATATTAATTGGTTTTGTACTTTTTGGTTATTTTATTAGTAAGTATTTGAAATCAAAATACTCTACTAGTTGAATACCTACTTAGGAGAATAAATAGAAGATGTATGTCGTTTTAATTTTAAATGATTGAATATCAATACTTCTTTGAATACTTATCTTGTTTTTTTGTACAGGCAACTCTGTACTTTCTAAATTCTATACTTCTAGAATCGACAGAATTTTGGCGCGAAATTATGATTTAACAAAAAGCCTTTTTAATAGAACCAATGGTAAGATTCTTTCTTATTCTATCAATGAGTTATAAGTTTATAACTTTTGTATGAAGTAAAAGATAAGATAATCTTATGATTTACCGCATCAGAAGTATACAACGGTACAAAGTGCAATACTTTGTTTTTTAATACCTAACTTTTTTGTGCCGAGTTTCGTGATTCGTGAATTTCGTGATCACGAAATTCTATTCTTAATTACAGTAGCGTTGCACACGTCCATAAGCCACGGTAATAATAACCACTATCCATTAGCCTAAGTAGTAAGATAAAAAAAAATGTAGGTAGATACATATGACCTATTGTAAGTATAATATTTTTGTGAAAAGGTATAGTCCCGTTTAGCATGTTTTAAGACTCCATGTTGCATGATGGTGCTGATGCTTATACTGACTATTTCCTAAATACACTTAACATTTAATATGAACAATTTGCTCGACACAGGCATCGAGCCTGTTAGGCCAGCAGGCACATGCTGTAAGAACATTTCGAACGATCGAACGAACTCGACAGCTCAATCCGCGGCGATATTTCCATTCTGCTTGCTGTAAATTTTGTGTCGTCACGTTCTTGAGCATGAGGGTGATGTATGTTTAGGTACGTGTTCGACAACGTGACATCACCAAAACAGCATGCGATATTGAAATATCACTGCAGATTCAGCTTTCGAGTTCGTTCGAAATGTTCTTACAGCATGTGCCTACAGGTCTCATGATCGGAAGCCTGCGTAGTACACTCAGGGTAACGGAGACGGCAGTGCCTTTTGCAAGAACAACTTCAACATATGGCAGGAGCGGACTTACCTGTAGAAACAGAACAGACCTAAGTACGACGCGGTTTCGTAACGAGGGCTCCTCGTTGCTGGGATAAAGATAAGGAAGGACAGCGTAGTTCCTATTCGAGTGAGGGAATTGCCTTAATAGTATCACCTTACGCCCAGTAATTAAGACCCGAGACGGCGCGGCGTACGTTTTTAGTTGACTCGAGGCTGACATTCACCCCCACCGGGCATTTTTTGTTAGGTACTGTTTTGCCAGTCAGGGGGAGGGGGGGGAATCTTGAGTGATTTCCGCACGAAAAAGATTCATCACTGCATTAGGCTATGGCAATGGGCTTTCCGATGTATTACTTTACTCTATGCAATGGGCTACCCTATTTGCTATGACGTGTTCTTATTATGAGTATCTAATATTACACAGAATCATCAAGTATCTTTTAAGCATTTTAAGGTGGTTTAAATTCAACTTTAAATTCATAAAAAAATGAAAATAAATATGCCTTGGCATTTTGATTTTCATTTTGTTCTATTGCACCAGTTAGGAGCATGTAAATATATCAATGTGTGATTATATATTATATTACTAGCTGACCCCGCGAACTTCGTACCGCCTAACAGTCAATTCTTTTTTTTTTCAATTTTTCTCTCCGTAAGAACCATCCCCGTACTTTATGGAATGTTCTAAAAAAAGAATTATCGAAATTGGTCCAGCCGTTTTCATGCCATGTCGTGACAACGGAAAACGGGTTTCATTTTCATATATTATAGATGTGGCAGTATGAATGTAAATAATGCATGTTTTAGTATATTTTTATTTCCAAGAATTTGTAACAGATAATAAACATAAATTTCAACTTTCTGCACTCCTTCTCCACTTAAACTCTAATGATACAAAATCTCACAATTCTTTATGTAGGTACTCTATATGCTTAAAAATGAGTACAAAGTTTTTTCTTCATGTATTAATATGAAGATCTGAAAATAATGCTCAAAGTTGTTTAATTCAATTTAACAATCGAGCATTGGTTATTTGAATTACACAACTTTTGATACACAGTAATGAGTATAAGTCACCATTTTTAAGCCTATTATGATCAACATAATATTGTAAGATATAAAATGGTCATACTGAAAAAATAAGTATGTAGTTTTCACATATTAATAAAACTGAAAACATAAACAATATGTAGTTTAAAAATATAGGTATTTACAACGCTTGCTCTCCTTCCACCATCTCTTTTAAATTTAGTAATTCAAATTGTCCAGTGCCTTTGGTTTCCGTTCTGACCATATCATCTAAAATTCTGAAGTTACCAGGGTCTATCAAACATATTATATTAGCTGTGCCAGATTCCCAGTTTTCTTCCTCCACACTCATAGCCAACTTGACTACTTTATCCTTAGTTTTTCTCGCTTCCTTGCCAGTCAACAAAATCCTGACCCTCATTTGTGCTCTTTCTAAAGGAATCTCTTTCTTTAACAGCTGTATTACTTCAAGTGCTTGTTGTTTAGCATTTTTATTAACATTAACAGAAAAATGAATGTCTTTCATTGCTTTTTCAATTATAGATACGGGATATGGTCTTTTTGTTTCAGGATTGACGCATTTGTCTGCAACTGTTGTAGCAATATCTTTAAATAAAGAATCTATTTGAGAGTGCCGTTCTTTATCTGAAACCTGAAGTTCTCCTTTTTCTAAGATTTCTTTACATATTTCTGTAAGGTCCTCCTTTCCAAACACTTTAACCAAGTCTTCTTTTTTTGCCACTTGACCTTTGGAAACATTTGTAAACACTGTATGAGTTTGGAGCACTTCATCAATGTCTTTCTCACTGAAATAAACCACAATCATTAAAATATTTTTCATCATTATGGTACAGTAGGTATGCTTTTCTCTAATAATATCAATCTGTGACTTACACTTTATTTCGCCACGATAATACTTTATTCCTGTAACATGCTATTTCAAATCTTTTACCAGCTTTTTTCAACCTCACTATTGCGACGTTTGTTAAACGTATTTGGTTGGTTGGAGTAAAGATTTTGGACATGGTGATAATGAATCTACTAACGAAGGTTATATATTAATGCACTTTTCATATATTATGTGAAAGATAAAAAGGAGCAGTAATGAACAATCTCTGGCTGGAATCTTCACATACAAAACATTCAGTGATCGTGACTTGACTTGAAGACTTGACATCAGTGTTGCCAACCCCTACATTGCCCCAAACTGTAGATATACTTGAAAAAAACTGTAGAAACCTGTAAATCTCAAATTAAAAAACTGTAAATCTACATCTTTATCTATTTATTGTATTAAATGTAATACACATGATAAACATGGAATTAAAAACCAGAAAAATATCGTGTAATTATCAAAGGTTTAATAAAATTGTATGTCAAAAAGTGTCAGACAATCTAGTCCAATAAAACTGGCTAAAGATATAATAGCTGTGAATACGTCTTACATTTAGATAGTGTCACTAGCTAGTGCTTACTATTTGTAAATCTTCTTGATTTTCATTCTCATCTCTACTATTGCTAAAATCGTACATATCTTTATCATTTTTTTTGTAATGATCATTTATTTTGTGAAATTGAACTCATAATTTTTTTTTTATGATTTGCCTGGTCCCTTGTGGTCGTGGAAATTTTATTTCTCAGCTTGGTTTTCATAAAATGAATGTTCGAAAACAAGTGTTCTACTGTAGCAGTACAGCGGCAAACATAGAAGTTTTCAGTTTTCATAGTCATTATAATATCTGATTTACAGATAATTAACCACCGAAACATAAAGCCCGAGCACCGAAGATATATGTAATCTACGATCGACCCCTAATAACGCCATTCATTAAATCGGTTGACCATTACCACAGTATTTCACAGGGATTCCAAGAAGAGTACCTATAGGGTTTACTGAACCCGAGTTTCAGTGTACGGTACTGACTTCGTAGCTCGCTAGCAACTTAAATAAAAAACTGTAGATTTGGAGGCCTAAACTAAAAACTGAGAGAATTTCCAAAAACCTGTAGATCTACAGTTAAAACTGTAGGGTTGGCTACACTGCTTGACATACATAAATAAATTTTTATTAATAAATAATGAATAAATATGACAATTATGACATTGACATTTTAATCACTGACATAGAGTAGGGTAGGTTGTTCGGTGAAAAAACGGATCATGAAAGTACGCTACACGCTTGACGCTATTTGTACCTATAACCCCGTAACAATCGATGTGGTGATCGTGATTGGGCAAGATAGTAACTAAAGTTGTATTTATATATTTATTTTTGTATTGTGCTTTCACATAAACTTGTTAAAAAAAAGATGATCCATTTTTATTTAGGTCTGTGGTTTAGGTTTATTTGTGTCTTTGGCTAAAACATAATCTGTATTTTAACTGACTTTAGTGTTATCTGTGGCTGTGCTGTGTCAGACGCAACGCACGACGTGTATTTCTAGAGAACTTGGCCGTCATTTTGTTATATTTGTGTATTTTTTCAGCAATTTTATGTGATTAATCATTAAAATGGCGAAATTGGTTGATATATACAACAGCGAAAAAGAACCTGTGATAAAAAGACGGCAATTGCCGTTAACAATCTATGAAAATCTTACCGTAAGTGGTTTTATGCACTTTGACATTACCACAAGCGTAGATAATCGAGGATGAAATAAATGGAAATTATTTAGTCATTCTTGTGGCAAAAAATGATTAGATACTCATTTAGTTATATTGTGTTATTTTCTATGAATATTAAGATATAGTCACTTATTTATTAAACATTCTAGTTTGTAAGAGTTCATTGATTTCCTTCATGTAATGACGTCTTGCTAATGACCTTATTTTGCGAAAATATTCCTTTGTTGATTACTAACAAATTTAACTTTTTTTCGCAGATGATCATGGATTTAAACACAATGGGTCTAATTTGTGACAATCCACAAATTAAAGGTCGAGAGTACGAAGAGTTCATGCGCAAATATAGGATTCTAACCACTGATGAATTGAAAGCAGCTCTCAGAGTCGATGCTTCTGATATATTTAATGTTTTAAATCAAAGCATTCCTTGTGTAGGCTGTCGAAGAAGGTATTGTACCATATAGATATGGCCAACTTTTAGTTACACTTAAAACTTAGTAGGTAGTTGTTGACATTTTAGAATTTCTCTATCCTTGATTTGTTGATACTGTTTACTTAAGAACTGTGGTTCTTATCAACTCTGAAGGTATAATGATTATATAAAACTTTACAGAAACATTACCAATTTCTATATTTCATCTGCATTACTTGCAATTTTGAACATCTGCTCCTACCCTAACACACTTTGAATTCCCTCTGCTGTCACTAATATTAAGAGGTTCGGAAGACTCACTGAAAAAAAAGCAGTATTCACTGAATAAAATCTCTCTCCTATTGATATGGGAACATAAGAATCACAGCAACTCTTACAATACTCTTCCTTAAATATACTACATACCACTTTTAAGGAAAACAATTGCACAATGTTTGCCAATGCAGACAAAATAAATTTACTTTTCCCAAATAATTCTGATAGTTGTTTCTACTTGATATAAACTTATTAACTCTACATTTTAGTAAACCTCTACATGTTACTTTTCTTCCGTTATAGTACTCAATTCGTGACGAAACCTGACTCAGCTCTTTTCAGACCCACTTTTGTGCTAGCATGAGTTCACTTCGCGTCTATGAACTAACTAGCTGTTGCCCGCGACTCTGCCCACATGGATGTTGTTTATCACGACCAAACATAGCCTATGTGTTATTCTGATGTATAAGCTATATATGATTGTAAAGTTTCATTAAGTTTTAACGTAAAAGAGTAATAAACATCCATCCATACTTACAAACTTTTGCATTTATAATGTGTGAGTGAACTTTGTAGATAGAATGTGTCAGAAAATAGTCCATGTTTATGTTGATACTACCCACATAGTGTATGATAGGTACTCATAGACACTCATCCTGTAAGAACTTTTTCTTCAAAAGACAATTCTCACCACCATGAGAAATCAATCTTTACTGATTATTATTTCTTGGTTTAATCTCTCTACTCTTAATCTTATTTATAAGTTTTACTTATGAACAATAAGGCACGTCTATAATTATATTTTTTTTATTATATAAATATAAAAAAATATGTTACAGAATTAATGATACAAAACTAAATGAAAGTACACATGACATGACTTAAATGTATCCCTTCCTTTTTCCCCTTTCTATTTATTCAAGTTTTTGGACCAATAGATTCGACACCAATACCTTTTATTTATTTTTAAAACATTCCAAAGAAGGATAAGGATTGATAAGGACACAATTGTTGGTTCACAATACATATTATGAAGACTTAATGACATTCATATATATAATATATTATGCATAGCTTTTCTCAAATTGAATTGCATGATAATATGGTTATCTTTAACACAATTATTAATTTAGTCATGTCTCTTGTTAATATGGTTTTATATAAACACATTCCATAATAATTGATGGTGTTATTTATATAATAAACTAGTATCGTCCCATGGCTTCACCCGATTAGGTTTTGATCCCGTAGGAATATTAGGGAAGAGAGTACCTAGGTTATTTCTGGATAATAGTACATTATGGTACAAGCGTGTAAAGACGGTAATCACCATGCACGCGAGTGGCATACGACTATTTTCAACACACTTGCGAATAAAATAATACTAAAAATACTACATAACACAATCAAAACACAATAGTAAAAATCTATTTGTTGTCATATGCGCGCGCATCTAAAATTTTTTTTATTTGTTTCTTTCGGAACAGGCTAAGGTGCTGCCTTGTCATCTACTTACTTATTTGAATTATGATTTTTTTTTCTCTGTAAATACTCACAGAGAAAAAAAAATACATTTTAGAGAAAGTTTTGTTTATAAAACACGCACTACAAGTTGAAATTATCTTTTAAAATACGAAGTTGCATGAAATGAGCAAGCGATAGGTATATTAATTCGTTTGTAATATTGGACACGATCTTTTTTGTATCGAAACTTTTTTAAGGACAAAGCAACTTAATCAATGAAATTAAAAAAGAAGTCTATAACTCACTTGTGAATAATAGCAATGAAGAAGTCACAGTTTTATAATAGGTGTCATTCCATGCTTAATTGCAGTGAAATCAAAGCATGTTTATAAGCAAGTGTGTTGAAAAATAACTTTTTAATGGTTAAACAAACAAATCTTTTCTCTTTATAATATTTTCAGTACATAATAATAATAATAATAATAATAATAAAAGCCTTTTATTCAGACATTACAATTTCAATTTGAATACATGCAATTCATTATATTAATTTTATTATTTTGAATAATTAATTTCTTGATTTTTTTTATTTGAATCTCAATTAGTTTCTGTTATATTTGCAATGCCCGTATGCCCTTTATTGGCAAAGGCCTCCTCCAACTGACTCCATTTATCTCTTTCTGTGGCTATTGTTGTCCATCTTGCTCCTGCCACCGTTTTTATTTCGTCAACCCATCTTCTATTTGGCCTGCCTTGCTTCCTCTTCCTGTTTCTCGTGAACCAGCTTAGTACTGTCCTTGACCATTTGTCCTTTCCTCTTACGGTGTGGCCTGCCCACTTCCATTTGAGCTTCCTAATGGTAGCTGTAACATCCTTTGTCTTTGTTTGCCTCTTAATAGTTGAAGTTCTTATTCTGTCCGACAATCTTTTCCCTAGCATACTTCGTTCCATTGCATTCTGACAAGATTCGAGCTTCCTGTAGTGTGATTTGTTGAGTGCCCAGGTTTGGCAGCCGTATGTAAGTACTGGCAATATACAGGTGTTAAAAAGTTTTCTTTTTATAGTCATGTCTATTTGTTTATTTTTCATTATCTCTTTCAGACTCCAATACTGTTTCCATGCATTTGCTATGCGTCTATCTATTTCTTTCGTTATTACATCTGTGGGAGATATTATTTGCCCCAAATAAACATATTCGTTGACATAGTCGATTGTGTTTTTGTCTATATAAATAGGTTCCTGCTTCCAGTTTGTCATGGCTTTGGTCTTTTGAATGTTCATTGCCAGTCCTACATTGCGACTTTCTGTATCCAGCTCGTTTAACATCGTTTGCAGGCCTTCTTTCGTTGGTGAGAGTATTATTAGGTCGTCTGCGAACCTCAGGTGGGACAGATTTTCTCCATTGATTCGCAAACCTTTGTCCTCCCAATCTAGTCGGCGAAATACTTCCTCCAGTACTGCTGTAAACAGTTTAGGAGACACTGGATTTTCAGTACATACAGATTGTAATTGTTAATACACTTCAAACAGTGATAAATATTAGTTGTTTATTTATATGACTTTTTATTGCCTTTCAGCGTGGAACGCTTATTTTATCTTTTCAGTACATACAGATTGTAATTGTTAATACACTTCAAACAGTGATAAATATTAGTTGTTTATTTATATGACTTTTTATTGCCTTTCAGCGTGGAACGCTTATTTTATCAGCTATGTAAATCAGGTCATCCCACATTGGATCCATTGGTATTGACACCAGATGAAATAATGACAATTAGGGAAGATAAAATCATACATCCACAATCATTAGCCACTTTACTAAATGGTCACAGGTATGTATAATCATAATTTTTATAATATGTAATGATAAAAAAAAAAAATGATAGTCTCCCAATCTCAGAATAGTTTTAAATAGTTTTCTATGATGTGATTTTATAATTAGACATTCATCCATCATCAAAGAACAGCTCAAGACAGAATTTGTGTTGCTTATCTGCTCTAATTAAATTATAAAGAGTTCTTTTGATCCACTTGCAACACAAGATTGAGGATCTTGTGTTGATTTTGATGGACTGAGGTTTGTCTCTATGTATTTCTTCCCTTATTAGTCTATCAAGGATTTTCCTCAGTGTTTAAGACACTGGGAATGAGAAATGAGATGCATCTGAAGACTTTTGCATCTTGACACAACACAAATAATGTACTATGACTTAATTTCAACATCTGAGCATGACAAAGCTTCGCCTTTGAAGCCTGGGGTTTGACCCTATGAACCTGACTGCACATGACTGCCCCAATGCAGACCATGTTGCACTTACTTTTATATCATGTCCTACCCCTGTACTAAAAACTCAACGAAGCCACTGACAGCATAGTTGAGATGCCCTAGTTTTATGCTCAAACTATTAAAAAAATATCGACATAAAAGAGAAACATATTGAATAAAGCACCTGTACTTTTCCACAATTTTGGATTTTAGAAACACAAATTGTGGAAAACTACAAGTGCTTTATTCAATATGCGTATCAAGTTCCACCGAGCGCCATCATCTCCTGAATAAACAGTCATAAAATATAAACATCCGAATTGAGAACCTCCTCCTTTTTTAAGTCGGTTAAAAAGAGAAAACTTTGAATTTGACCCCAAAATTTTTATTACAGTACAGGCATAGAATGCCTAATACTCAGTCAACCAAGGTGGAAAAAGTCCCAACGTTGTACCCTGCACTCTCTGGAGGCGGGGACGGCGCGCGGTTGGGGGGCGGCGGCAGGGGGCGCGGGGGCCGGGGGCGCGGGCCCAGGGGCCGCTTGTGGCTGGGGCTGGGCCGCCTGGGGCTGGGGCGGGCGGGCCGCCTGGCGCGCCGCCTGGGACGCCATGCGCGCCTCGGCCCGCGACCACGTCACGCTCGTACACTTCAACACGCTACACGACACGCTCCACAACTACCTAAGGAAACATCGGTTTTGTGCTGATTGTAAAACTAAGGTGAGATTTTGGAAAATTGTATTATTGTTGCTCCATTTTTTAGGCTTTTTTAGAACAGCTATAGTTTGAAGATCCTTTTTATCATCATAGCTTTAGTTCTGGTTGTATCCAAAGCATTTAGTTTACACCCAGAGATTCACTCTTTCTCTTGTCGACTGACTTGTCGAGTGACCTAGAGACGAATATTACATGTCGAAAGCCTGCGTCCTGATGCAAAGAGATATAGTCATTAGTCATGCATACAATTATTATTGTCCTACATGGGAATCGCACCCATACTCTCTGACATAACTGTCGACCACACTACTGTTGGGAGTGGTGGGTATGGTGTCTGAAAATACTTCTATAGTTAGCAAATACAGTACTGTAGCAATTTGTAATATACAATACTTACATACTGTATATGTATTATCATTTTACTTCATTGATAAGGATAACACCTTCAACTATTTACTGCTATCAGCAATCATTTTGCATAAACATCTCAGTTTTGATATTGTGTTTCATTCCAAATATTATTTATCTTCTGCTATATTATGTTCTATATAAGTTTTGACTGTATTGCAAAAAATATGTCTTCGGCTTCTACATTAGAAACAAACCTTTAATATCGAAGCTAGTCTTAACAATAATTATATTATGATCAATCATGTCATTGTGCTGATTGACGTGATTGGTATATGTGAGAGTTTAGTAATACTAATTTCAAGTAATGCTTATGGACACTTTCCCCTTATTCCATCTTTTAGATAAAAAAAGCAAAAATTAAGCTTCTATACCCCCAACTTGTATACTTCCCCACCATATTTAGTGTCAAGTAAAAATGCTTATCCAATCAGCAATCCTGGTTGGACAGGACCTCATAACTTCACCAGATTTGAGTGACAAACGTGATGGCTAAGCATAATCTGGCATCTCCGTCAGCCACTGTGGCGTGGTGGTAGTGAACGCGACCGCTACGCAGGAGACGTGGGTTCGATCCCTACTTAGTGCAAATATTTTTATACAAGAATATGGGTATTTGCTTTGGTCTGTTCGAGCCTCGAAGAGCGCGTTAAGGCTTCGCCGTCGGTCCCAGTTGCCATACGGACATTTATGGCATTCGTTACGGGTAGTTGAAGCTCTAAAAAGTCCAACAACTGGTGTAGCTGCAATGGTCCGATATCGCCAATGGGTTGTTGAGGTCAGTGGCAACCCAAAACCCGCAGTTTGACAGGAAAAAGCGGACCCCAGACTCCGAGGTGAAAGCTTCGGATGCGACTGGGATTAACGCTAGATTGAAAAGGAGAACAAGAAACATTATCTGGCACCTCAGTAGTATCGAAAGAAAACTATAAAAATCTAGGACTCAACTCTAGGACTGCAGGCATGAGGTATTTTTCTGTTTGCTCTTATGAGAGTTATGGTCGCTCTTGTATGGAAGTATTCAGGTCTCCTAAACCTCTTTTCTATATTTTACCCAGAGTAAGAATGCTAATTTGCCTTTTATCGTCGACAGGTGTTAAGAGCTTACCAACTTTTAGTCGAAGAGAAAGAACCACAGAAAGAGAAAGGATATGTCGGAGCATTATATGGTGGTATCAAAAGATGTCTCTTGGACAAGCATTTACATTTGCAAGCCAAAACAGACTACATAGCACACCTTATAGCTAGAGCAGAGCCAGAACTACTTGGTAACCACAGAGAGAGACATGCAAAAACACTTGAAATTGCACAGGAAGAGGTCAGTATCCATGTCATTCATTTCAACCCAAAACATGGCACTATAGTGTCCTATTTTTCAAGCCTTTTCAAGGCATTTTACTGAGTTATTAGCATCCTCATAGCAATTTGATAGGTGAATGAGGTGTATAGTCTATAGACGTATTTAATATGTAACTGTTAATTGTACAAAAATTATAAAGGTCTCTGCATACGTAACGGGTTTTTTCACGGATGGGATGGGACATGAAGTTTTGAAAATATCGTTTCATACAAAATGTATGCGGCAATGCATATGTCACGGGGCCACGGACGTGACGGGACGGGGCGGGTCGCATACATTTTGCTTCATGTCCCGTCCCGTCCGTGAAAAAACCCGTAACGTATGCAGAGACCTTAAGTTAAATATCATTGCAGGTACTCATTTGTCTGGGCATTTGTATTTATGAGCGACTTCAGCGTATATCTCTAAGGCTACGTGAAGAAGAAGGTACATGTCAGACCCTCGCAGCAGTCGCTGTGGAGGCCCTGTATCGCAAATTTGAAACTGCTGTTGAACATAAGACTGGAGTGTCGAAGTTACAACTTCTATATGATGAAATCACTCAAGAGGAGTTAACGAGGCAACAGAGAAAGGAACAGAAGAAGCTCAAACGACGTAAGAAGAAGGAGCGGCAGGCCGTTGAGAGCAAATGCAAGGTATCGTAACATGACATATTCTTTAACTTATATTTTATGGTTTGTGGAGGTCTACACCAATAGAAAAAAAAATGATCATTATTATCCAGAAGCCATTAAATTAAAAGCAGAAGATCACAATTGTCTTCCTCCTCCTAGTGATTTTCAAGTTGCATTCAAAATTTACAGGTAGGAGCCTGAGGTCTCCTTCATATTTTCATTTGGTTTGTTAACTGTACTCACCTACATAATTTAAAAACATCTAGGCTAAATAAAATTATTGGAGCTACTATTAGGTATGTAGGTACTCTCATGAACCTCATGAATGGTTAACTTGAAAACCTGACCCACAAAAGATGCAACATTTCTATTTCTTTTACTTTAGTGTGTGACAAACCAATGTGTTTCATATTTATTCTTCGGGTTTCCGGTGCGTTACTCACAAAGTCCGCCCTTACTGATTCGTTCACATAACATGATCTGGTCAACCAGGTTGGACGGAATATTAGCATATTCATATGGTCATCATATCCTTTCAATTTCTACACATGATAATATTAATGAAAATATATGTTTTAAATTTTTTATCCCAATTTTGAACAGGAAGCAGACTCCGAAGAGCCAGATGAGAAGTGCCAATGTGAGGAATGCTTATTGGAAGAAAGAGACACGCCGACTGACCTCCTGTCCCCGCGCGACTATATCCACCAGCACTGTTACGAGGCCAGCGGCGACGGCTGTCAGTCTTGTCAGGAAGACACTACTAAACGTCGCTCACCCAAAAAGACAGCCAAAAAACGGGCCAAAAATGGCAACCTTTCACCCAATGAACACTCTCAAGACTGTGGATATTCATCTGGGAATAATGGAGGTTGCTGTGAAACTATGTCTGGTTCTTCTTCTCTTATGAGCTCACCTGAAGGTTCAGAGGTGGCCTGTTCTGAAGGGTTCTGTAATCATGAGAGAGGCGACTGTTTAGATTTGGCTAAGAATGATAAGACTTTATGCTCCGGTTTTCCATTATCGTTACAAGAAATGTTAATGGTGAGTTTCTCAATATATGTCACTATTTAGAATTTTTTCTAACATGCATCTAACTTATTTGAATTTTGTTTTCAGGACACATGTTCATCCGATGAAGAACAAGATACCAGTTATATTCCTATAGAAGAAGTAATGGAATTTAAATCACGTAGAAATATTACTGAGAAAAGACAGGAGTTAAGACAGAACCTCCGCCAAAAATTCGCCCAGTTGTGCGTGAACACGCCCCAGATACAGCCGCCACAGCTGAAACAGGAGAAGCAGCCTGTCTAACTATTACTGCCGACCTACCGTATCATTCAACTGCACTTTGTAAACCATTCAGTTTATTATACAATTATACTATAGTCCGCTTTCATATTCTGTAGCTGAATAATTAAACACCGTAACTGCATTAGTATCAAGAGATTCAATGAGCAATAGGGAGTTGAAATGCCATATACACAAAGGAATGATAGACTGTGGAACATGGTATTTCAAGCAGTCTAAGAAAATATTCCACAACATAATGATGCAATGCGAAAGACTTAATACTATTAGTAGATCTCTGAATGTTTGTTAAATATGTGACAAATATACTCATAATGGATGTGTGGCATTCGATAGATTTCAATGTTCACAATATCTTTATCTTATTCAGGAATAAGTTTCTCTGATATATATAATTACTATGGTGAAATGTTTATTATATTCAATATACTTACTCAAAATTGAATATTATTAGGTAATCAGTGTGTGATGACCAGACTGATATTATAGTATGTAGCAATAACATTTTGGAATTTGTCATTTTGTTTGAAAATAATCATCTGTTACAATTTATTGTGAACTGTGTCAGTTGTTCAGTAAATTGCGCCGCATATGTTTTTTTAATGTAAAGACAAGTTATAATCACACTTTCCAACATGTATGTTATCATAGTTCAGTACCAATATTTAATACAAGTTTGGTTTAACACTTGATTACATAGTGGCCACACCATAACAAAATTGCAAGTGCAAGCTTGAATGATTCCAATAATACAATGGATTGACTGGATAAAAACCAGCATTTAATATATTTACTATTTAAATTGTTAGAAGGCTTAGTAATGAAGTATTTAAAGTAGCATTTTTTGATCAAATTATTTTATTTCAATGCTTTAAGTGATTCAATATTATGTGGTACACAATGAACCATTGCTTGTTATCAAAATTTTGGAAAAGCAAGAGGTCAAAGTTGCCTTGGGGCTATTTCGCCATTGTTATTAAAGTCAGAAAACATTTGTAAACTCAGTTTTAAATATACTATATAATACAGTGACAATATGTTTTATTTTTACTTATAAAATTACATTATCTACAATCTGGTACTTATATAATTATCTTCAGACATTTTAATCTAAATGCATTCTCCAATACATAATGTAGCATTAGTACCACCAAAACCAAATGAATTTTTTAATGCTATTTTTCTTTTTGCTTGCCATGACCTTGGCTCTCCAACAACATAGTTCAAGTCATCCACAGGTTCCTCTAAATTGATTGTTGGTGGCAATACTCCATGATAACATGCTAGAGTAGTAAACAGTGCTTCTAAATTACCTGCAGCACCTAACAGATGTCCATGGGCACCTTTAGTAGATGACACTTGTATATTTGAGCTATGCTCTTGAAACAAATTTCTTATTGCTGTAGCTTCAATGCCATCTCCTATAGGAGTAGATGTTGCATGAGCATTGATGTATGTAATACCATGTTTGTCAATTCCACTGTCCCGCAATGCACGACTCATAGATAACATAGCACCACTTCCATCATCCCTAGGTGCAGTAATATGAGCAGCATCACCTGACAATCCATATCCTAAGATTTCTGCATATATCTTAGCATTTCTTTTTAAAGCATGTTCATATTCCTCTAAAATTAAAATTGCTGCTCCCTCTCCCATAACAAACCCATCTCTTTTTTTATCAAATGGTCTTGAAGCTTTAGATGGTTCAGCATTGAATGAGGTGCTTAGTGCTCGTAATCTACAAAATCCTGCTATAGCAAGTGGGCTTATACAAGCTTCAGCCCCTCCACAGACCATGACATCTGCATCTCCATTTCTAATAAACCTGAAAGCATCACCAATCGAGTGGGCACCTGTTGCACATGCAGTTGAAACTGAATGATTTGGACCCCTAAATCCATACTTTATGCTTATATGCCCAGCTGCCATGTTTGGCAAGATCCTTGGTACAAAAAACGGACTGACTTTATTGTAACCTAATTTTAAGGCGTCGTTTGTGTCACATACATCTTTCAAATCTATCATGCCCATTCCAATTGCTACTCCTGTGACTTCCTTATCGCTATGAGATTCTGGCAACCAATTTGCATCTGTTAGTGCTTCTGCTGTTGCAACGAGAGCCAAGCATGTAGCAGGAGCCATAGACTTTAAGTTAGACTTTGTTAGTGCCAATGATACTTTCTCATCGTTAGGTATAACGCCAGCTATTCTGCACGGCAACTTGGAATAAGCGTCATCTTGCAAGGAGACTATGCCGCATTCGCCTTTTAATATCTTCCTCCACACCAGATCAGTGCCTGTTCCAAGAGGAGATACAACCCCTAGTCCAGTAACAACCACTCTGCGAGATGCAACACGTGAATAAAATCTTGATTGGTAAATTAGGTTTAAACTCATTTTGGTGTCGATATGATAATATTGTGATTTATATAAATAATTATTATGATTTATACATAATATAATATTATTTTTAAAAGATTAACTGATATTGGCTAAAAAATGTAAACAAACATTGTTGACTGACATCTGACACAGTATATGACACTGACAGCTATCACTGACTGACACCTACGGATGTTCAAGGAGCATGCTTATAATGTTGCAATCCCATATCTTTAGAAACTCAAATGTCAAAGCCTATCGTGTGAATTCGTGTGTGCCACTCTGTCATCTGTCAAGTGTCAAAGAACGAAAGTAAAAGTAAACAAAATTGTGTGATGAACTTCGACTTCCACAAAAGAAGCCACAATTCAAAAGTTGAACTTGAATCTCTAGTTATAAGCTGTTTATGGAAAACAAATTGTAACAATTACATTGTACTCAACACTGTCAATATTTCGGCGTTTGCGCTATCATAATCAGAAAGTAATCATCGCAAGCTGTACTAGACCGGTCACCCTGTCTGTAGCCTGTACTTAAGTTATTTGAATATATTGTGGTACTAGCTCACTGTGTTTGGTTTAAAGAATTCTATAAGAATATATTCTACACCAATCCATGATGATTCTAAAATATTTATTCAGTTTTAAAACCACGCTAATGGCTGTAGCAGTAATGGTAGGCGCAATATTGTACTACGAAGATTTGAAACTTTATTTTAATACTTTTTCGAAAGAGATTGAAGTTAAAGGTGTATATTCACCAACAAAATTAGCACAATTTGACGGAGTTACGCATAAAAAACTTTATTTAGCAGTATTAGGAACAGTTTTTGATGTCACAAAAGGAAAGAGACACTACCAGAAAGGAGCTGGATATCATTATTTTATAGGTGAATTTTTAAAACATTTTTACCTTTAACTTGTGCAGTTTTTAATTTCTTAAATTTTGATAGATATAACTTAAAGACGAGCCAACCACTGTAATTCAATAATAAAGGTTGTATACATATAATTTTAAGTCTCCTCAAACTCTGAACAGAATTGTTTGAAATATAGATCTTTTTATGTATAATAATTGAAATATTTGCAGGTAAAGATGGATCTCGAGCTCTGGTTACAGGAAACTTTAAAGATGAAAGTCAAGAGAAAGATCATGTTATGGATTTATCTTGTAATGAGTTATTTACATTACTTAATTGGAGGAATACATTTAAACAAAAGTATACTAAAGTAGGTGAGTCACAAATGAGGAAAAATACATCATATGCTTCACACAATTAAAATATAGGTACCTATGTCTTATTAGAAAATAATTTCAATGTCTAGTTCCAGCTTGTAAATATACTAGTCAGTCTGAATTTTCTACCTTAACTACAATTTTTTTAGAAACTTTTAAACTGCCTGCTTCTTGGCAATCTATTTGTAAAAACAATAATCCAATATGATAACTAAAGGCAAATTCTCTTAGTGTAAAAAGATGTTTTCTTGATACCTACCATTCTAAAGTCTCGATCTGTCATAATTCAGGAGTTGATTGAATGTAATCTCTCAATTGTTAAGTTCAGCAAATTATATTATAAGGTTTGTGATACTATCTCTCTTCTAGTCTGAAGAATCTAAGTTTGTCTAATCGTACTTGATATTTTCTGCTAAATCAACAGTCTTAAACATTTACCACTGAAAGTATATTTCTACAGGTCTTTCTCATAATTATCTCCACTCTAGCCTGGCTTTCAGGATATTTCAACCATGCCCATCCAATCACTATATGATGCAGTAGCAAACTGGCTAGAAAAGGAAAACCACCATAAGGAAAATGACCATCCTAATACAAATGTTGTGTTTTAAATTGAAATAACGAAATACTAAGTTTAGATTTGTTCACAGGTGTCTTAGCTGGAAGATTTTATGACAAAAACGGGGAAGAAACTGCTTATGCAAAGGAATTGAAGAACAAAATGGTACAATGTGAAATAGAAAAAGCAAATGCTAAGCAGGAGGATCTGAAGTATCCACCATGTAACATAGCTTGGAGTGAGACTGAGGGTACTAAAGTTTGGTGCACAACATCTAGGTATCTCTTTTTACAAGTACCTCATTTTCGGTATCTATGCAATGACCTTAAATTAAAATGAGATAGATATACATTGGCCTAAGTCCAGCAGTGGACTGCAAAAAGTTAATTGATTGATTGAGATATAATAAACTTAATGTCAACCTGGTTGTTTTTGGACTCACTGACTAGTGCATGTCTTTTTGCACTTGCATTGAGGTAGGCTTTCTACCCAACTAGCCAAAAAGGATGGTAATTAGCCTATAGTTTTGTGTGATGATTTTTAAATGCCAGTGTATTTACCTAATTTTTAGAAGTCTTTTGTAGATATTTTCTAATATTTATCTGAACAAAATTATGTCAAGTATGACAAAAGTACTAAATAAACAAAAAAATAATCTTTTCAGTGGTGGTGTGAGGCGTACATGGACAGGAGTACCAAGACAGTTGTATTCTCCAGGAGTTGAGAAGCCTCGCTGTATTTGTTTGAATCTGAATGAGGAAGATATTACTTCTGGCTTAGTTCAAGAATATGACAACTGTCCTAACACATCAACTACATGTGTGATAAAAACCTAAGAACAACATTATAAAATAATGTTTTTTTTAATGCATTCCATCTATCACTTAGAAAAATAAATGAAATGTACAAATGAATCTCAATTATTTAAGCAATAAATATTTAATATACTGTTTAAAACTTGTTTTCTTTGTAATTTAAGGAAAGTTATATTCAGTTTTAAATACTCATATCTCTAGCAAAGACCGTTTGCTTGGTTCTTTAGTTTTGCCATAATGTTGTAGGCCATACATTGCTCAGCACAAATATAAACTATACTTCAACATTGCAAAGATAAGCATGTATACAGACAAGCCATGAAAAAGAAGTATAGTTAATGGTTACATATTGCAGTATTTTGAGTGTAATAAAATAACAGTATTAATATTAATTTTTCTAGAAAGAAGAAAAATTATCAAACAACATTATGTAGAAGATTTGGGATGACTGCTCTCATAAGCCTACAACTATGACAAATCCATGACAGAAAAGATTCACAATAACAGCCAAGATTGAATGAATTTTGGAACTTGGTTCCCATCACATAAGGTTAATGACAACATCAGAAATATAATGATTATGAAATTTATTTTATATGAAATTATGACTAAGGATATCAGAATTACCATAGGTAAAAGTCTTATTATTAGAAATATGTCACATTACTTTATCCTTAGCAGGTAGTACGGCTTCTGTTTTTACCACTTCATCTAACTCCAAGCACTCTATTGTTTTGAGAAACACTTGCATAGGTATTTTCTTTCGGTTAAGGAACAATTTGTTCCCCAATATTTTTTTAATCTTAGCCCTACGCTTTTTTATTTTTTCTTTTGTGTATTGATTACCTAGCTGAAATGTGAGAAGTCTTTTCACTTTTCTGCCACCTATGAGTACTTCAGTCTCGGTACTTTGACTTTGAATCTTGGGCTCTTCATAAATTGTCTCAAGAGTCTGTGACAAAGTTTTGACTTTTTTGTTCAGATACAATGCTTCAATTTGTTTAGAACTCGAGTTTTCAGTCATAATACGTTTACTAGGTTTCATGCTCACTCTACGATTAGATGATTTACTGGTTTCGGGCATGATAGACTTTCTTTTCCTTAGCACTCTGGAAGCTAGTTCAGGTACTTGAGATTTACTCTCCTCTGCTTCAATTTTAGTATCATCGATCTCCATTATATCTAAATGTGCCATTTTATGCGGCAGGTCTAGGTCAACCCTGAAAGATATCCAAAGAAATTATTGAACTACATAATCGCCTATAACACATGATACAACATTCGTAAAACTTTTAACGAACTTAGATGCATCCATGACTGGTAATTGTCAACTCATTCTTAGTGAATTCAGTATCTATAAAATAAATGCAACATGAAAACAGTTGCACATTTTTTCTAATATAGTTTCTACTGCAAATATTTCATTCAGTCACTATAAATTGAATAAATTCCTTCGAAAACAGGCCACTCCGGACCTACTAAACAGAAACAGATGGAAACAGAGAAAGGGCGCCACAGATCAATCAAATAGTTTGACTTAAACAGAAACACAGAGGGTGGAGCGTGCACAAAGATAGTTCCAGTTCGGTATCTTTTCCTCTGTCTTCTACTATTAAATATTTTAATTCATTTTAAAAAACTTATATTTATAAACTTACTTACCTAAATATTTTAGTCAAATGTGCCCAGTATTTAGTAAAATAATTTAAAATAAGTTAGGACGAATTAGGAACAGGTGCATAGTGGTTCGAAAGTGTAATAAAATTTAAGAACTTATCTTCTGAATGTGGATATATCTTATTAATTATTATAAAAGCCCTAATAATAATTGTTACGACCCCGTCATTTTTGCATCAGGGATTATAAACATAACAAGCAACAGTATTTAAATCCAACCTGGAAATCAAACCCAAAACCTCATACGATCAATGACCCAGTAATCGCGGAACTGGGCACAGTGGGCACTGAGGCATTTGTATTCATTGTTTTATTATACTTACGAACATCTCTGGCAGTCGTTAGTGTCGTCAGAGTACAGTTGGCGCTATAAAAAGTTTGACTAAGTACAGAATTTAGCATCAAGGAAAATGTCGAAGTTCAGCCGCATCTCAGTTCGAAAAGACAACCCCATCTGAGTTAGGATAAGGCTCTGAAAATTATGATTCAAATTAAAGGGAATAAACGGAAATGACTAACCGAAATTGAATTTAGGAAGCTGCTACTAGCTTTCTGTCCGATGCCGTCACTTTTGGGTTGTTCCTAGACTTCCTAGTCCTCCGATTGGTAGGAGTAGAGGTTGAGCGCAGGTGGCGACACCGGATTTTCACACTTTAGGATCAAATCCATACTAGCGCAGTCGAAGCGCATGATAGTAAATTCTACCAACCCACCAGAGTTGGGGATTAGAAGTTTTGTAAGTGCCGTTTGAATGGTCTCTACCGGACCCTTAGAGTATATATCTATATACTCTAAGTCTCTACCTCTACATTGTTTCTTTTTCTCAAATAGTGGGGGCGTTATTTTTAATGTTCGAAGTTTCGAACATTTTGTTAACAGTATTTTTGACTAACGAAATTTTGAAACCTCTGACCGAGCGAGACTCCTAACTTAACAAGAAAACTGACCAAGGCCAACTCCTAGTAAAAATCTATCCAACATTTCGTGTTGATCTGTTAAAATTAAATTTTGTGTTCCCTACTGAAAGAGCAGCGCAGGTAGCGGCTTTTTGAGAGAAAATATTACAAACCATTTTGAATCTTATGGAAAAAAGAGCGGCAGGTAGCGGCTTTTTGAGACAAAATATTACAAACCATTTTGAATCTTATGGAAAAAAGAGAGCGGCAGGTAGCGGCTTTTTGAGACATAATATTACAAACCATTTTGAATCTTATGGAAAAAAGAGCGGCAGGTAGCGGCTTTTTGAGACAAAATATTACAAACCATTTTGAATCTTATGGAAAAAAGAGCGGCAGGTAGCGGCTTTTTGAGACAAAATATTACAAACCATTTTGAATCTTATGGAAAAAAGAGAGCGGCAGGTAGCGGCTTTTTGAGACAAAATATTACAAACCATTTTGAATCTTATCTACGGGAACGAAAGAGCAGTCATTTGAAGGTGAAGGAGAGGCTACGCGGTGCCGCGAGTTCTCGCAATCGTTTCCAGTAGATACAAGTCGGCCCCCCTCGCGAAGTTAGAATTTTGAATATATTTTTATTAGAAGAATTGCCGGTCAGATAGCTATAAAATCTTCAAAGCTAAAAACACACTTATTGATGAGTTAAGAAAAAAAACAATTAAGTATAAGTTACGGGTGGCGACCTTATACCTTCTTTCAGCTCGTTATGAGCTATTTCGAGATAACCTAAACACTTCTTGCTTCTTGTCAAATGAAACACTTGTCGTTTATAACGATTTATTGTACAAAACAATAATACATTAAAATGTACAGGTATGTTTTAACTTTTGGACTCAGGTCCCAAACACAGGACAACCTTGTAATTATCCTTCCCTTACAGACACCATATTGCTCGTCGAGGCGTCAGCACTAATAGAAATGACTCGACTCTAGATAAGCAAACTAGATTATAAGATAATAAAAATATAACAATAAATTAATGAGTGCTCTCAACTTAATTAAGTACACATCGTCTATCGCACTGCTTCTGTCGACGGGCACCATGTAGTCTTTAATTAGAACAACGTAATATAACAAATTGATTAAACCTCCTAAGCATACTGTAGTATATACACATTATGAACAACATTATGTCCCCTCTGGTGAACTAGCGCAGGTGAGCAGTGAGCGTGGGGCGGCGCCCCGCCCTCCGCCGCGCCGACCGCCTCGCTCCTCCGCCGGCCGGCCGTCCGGCCTGGCCTGGCCTGGTCTAGCCTAGCATAGTCGTGGTCGTAGTCATACGTGACGAGTCTTTTAGTTACGTACACATCTAAAAGCCAATTAACATTACACCGGGAGACGAGAGCGGTAGAAGTAGCAGAGAGAAGCGGGTGAGGAACTATGAATCGGTGGCGTTTACCACTTGTCAATGACCACCTCGTTCGCTGCAAAACAACGAGAGTGTTAGTGTCGTAGACGCTCGAGCGGAGGCCGCCGTCCGAACTTACTAGATCTTATGCAGATTATCACAACCGTGTCGTAGTTACTTTAAATGTGTAGTTTCACTGCGGGATCACAACAAACAATGAGTGTTCATGGAATATGTGCGTGCAGTGGCGCTGCGACGGCGTTCCGGTGCTTACAGCTTCCACGTTGGCTGGGCTGGGGGCAGACAACGACAACACCACGTTAGAGCATGCGGGACGTGCACCGCCGCGGCCGTTCCTGCCGCGGCGGATAGGGGAAATAAGTTTTGCAACTCACGTTTCATCGATTGCAATCTCGGTTACTATTATTCCATAAAGTTCTTCTTTTACTCTGTAGACGAACGTTACACCGTCGCTACAGTTGTTACAAGTTGCAAAATCCACGTTCAGAATGTAACTTGTATGTTACATGATGAGACATTTCATTTGTAACTCTTATTATTGTTTGCAAAACTTGTTAACTTAAAACATGTTAGCAGGGAACAGAATAAGTAATAACAAATTATGTGTGCAAGGACATGGAGTATCTATATAAAAGGGGTTCGTGTGTGATTTACGTTCCATACCAGGGAGTGCCATGTAGTTTCGCTACTGGATTATTCAGGGAAATAATTCAAACATTAATAATTGTTGACTATTTTAATATGTAAAATGTATAAACGACTGTACATTCAATAAGTTAATCTGATGAACGTAACAAATCCGAAACATTGGATCGGGGGACATTCACAACAAAGGTTTTGAGCATGCCCTTGATTGTGCAGTGTAAATGTGGGATCAGTATTTGGTTGACTATCTCTTTACTCGCGTATATTTACGGAGGCAATAGGTAGTCATACAATGTTCTAGGTAATTACGAAATTAACTTGTATAGTATATGTGTAAAGTATATGTGTTGCTAGGAAACAGATAAAATAAATACAGACTTATAACGGTTGTAGACCTCTCAATTGCATGTTGTTAAAGATCTGAATACACAAGTTTACAAATAAACAATTTAGATATCATAGAATTAATGTTAATTCATCATTATCAGAAAACAGCACTCTTTAAAGTCATAAACCATGCAAAGTTTACATGCAATATTTTAATTATAATTAAAATAAAATCGAATTATGTACGTACTGACCTTGTACCACACTTAAGGTTAAACAAATTTTGATTTATGATTGGCATAAAGCTGTAGACATATAAAATGTCTCATTACTTTACGAATCTTTTTCAAGAGTAAATAAAAATTACAACAATTAATTTATATATAAATAAAGTACCATACCGTACACTGGAACACTACCAGATTTAAAGTGCGTACATACATAGACTGGGTTGCTTTATTTCAATATATTATTGTGTAGTATATAAATAAAGTAATAAATAGACATTTGACACATTACACAAAGATATCTACTAATAAGTATATTGAAACAAGGCTTGACATGAAACAATTCGATGTATTATAAAGGTGGCTAGTGGCGGCAGTGACGAACTCTCGACAGTAACGTCGAACGAGTCTCGTCACTGCCGCCACTCTGCTGGTTAGTTCAGCCTAAGGACACATTCATTGTTAATATTAGCTTAGATTAAGAGCGCTTCTCGATACCAATCAGGTTGATAAAAGAAAACAGAAATGCACACAGGAATGTTAACAAGCAGGCTCAAGTGAAAGGACAGAGAAGGCATTCTTTAGATAAATCGTACTACCTATGCTGAGAGAATTTGAACCACGTCCCTAATAATACACTTACGATAAATTACACTATACTAACAACGCACATTACTATTAATAGTATGCTTAATAACATGTCTGAAGTCCACAAGGACAAGGTACTGAGCTATGTGCGAGTTCACTATTCTGTTCATTGCGGAGCTTCACGTTTGTTGTATACAAAATGTATCATCAAATGCAATAAATCTAACTTATACAAATACCTTTAAATAAAACCAATTTTTGGTGTTCCATTAGTTAGCATTTATAATGAAGGTCTTCACAGCCACTTCACATCGTGTATAATATTATGTATATGTACTCAGTAAAAGAAGAAATATATTTGTTGAACTCACGCCATTGTAAAAAAATGAGCTCCAAACAATTTATTGTCTCGCACATACAAAATGCATAATCACAAGAGGGGTGGCCAGTGTAGTGGCCGCCTCGCTCTCAGATCTACTCCTAGCAGTACAGGAACGCTACGAGACGATGTACTGTAGGGTTCCGTTTGAGCTGATAGCACCGCCGTAGTCCACTCGTTCGGTAATAGTTCAATGTCACTACACGCAGTCTGCTCGTCCATCACCGGGCTTGGGACCGTGCACTAGGGCTTCACTTCACACCGGGTGCGCCAGAATTAGCATTCCAAACTGTTAGATGACTTACTGTGGTGAGCTCAGCTCAAAGTCTATAGGTTTCCACAGTATGATTCCGTGCGCAACCCACGCTCGCATCTCATCGATTTTATAGGAGCAACAGAAAACGATACTGTAATGAACATGACGGGTGGGTGGCGCAGAAATCTGTAGGAGGGTATTAGATGTGAATCAAATGGGGTGGTGGCACGGCACACGGCGGGCCAGCTTATAGGGGTCCGTAGATGATGATGCCAAAGAAGACGGCCCACATGAGCACAATCCATTGCATGCCGTGGAGCCAGTCTAGCACCGAACGCGTCTCACCGTCGGAGATCTTGCGCGCCACGAACTTGAGAACTTCGTCGAGCAGCACCACGGGTATCGAGAACTTCATCACCGTCATCCATTCTTCCACCGACAAGGGGGTCACTTGGAACACGGCCTGCGAACATTTTATTAACTCACATTGAGTCGGTCCCTATGTACTATTTAATAAACATCTTCTGAATAGGTACATTTCTTTAGTACTGAAATAACAAGTTGTGTCTTCAACAAAAGAAGAGTAAGTCACACGATGTCACCTCTTTAAGAAGTTCTGAAGATCCCTTGACAACAGTAGTTTTACGGCCTATTTTTTTCCGTCTGAAATTTAACTTCTTATCAGCAGCAGACTCAATGACTGATAATGCGGCCTCACCATATTTCCTGTTATCGTTTGCGCGTCTTAAAAGAGCTTAAATTACTTATATCTATAGTATAATTTGTAGTGATATAGTACCAACTCACCGATAAGACCTCAACGTAGAGAATGACGAAATGGAGAGTGAAGGAGAGGGCCATTGAGCCCACAAGCCACATGTTGGACCATGGCGGCATGGAGATGAGAGACTGGTTCTCTGATAAGCTGTTCATGGCGTTTAACATTTCAATTGTTACTAGTACGGAAAGAGCCATGGTCATAGGATGAGGGTCGGTGAAGATCTTGCAGTCGACGCCCTAGAATTATACAAAATTAAAAATTATTAATGTTGTAATATGTGGTGATATCCTAAACCAAAACATCCTACTGCCTACGAAAGTGAAAGTTTGTAAAGACGGTTGTTACTCAATCATGCTCAAACGGCTGAACGAATCTGGTACAGCCCAGTACGGCGTTTTGTGGAATAGAATGACAAAATGTATGGAATTTTACGTTTATGACATACGTTGCCGACTATCACATGAATGTCAAATTCAAATTCGTGATTCTGTGATAATGTTTTATAGTCTGGAATACCTATTGGCTATTTTTAATCCGGATCAGAATTCTATGCGGGTGGAGCCGAGCTTAATAGCTAGTAACTATACAAGTACTGAACTGCAGGAAGCTAGCGGTCAACCTTCAGGAGTGAAGAGACACATAAAGATAGTAGAGAGAGAGAGAGAGAATTACTTCAATAACGCTAAGTGATATGAACGTTGGAAATAGAAGACCTCGGCGATCTGAAGGTGGGACAGAACGTAAGTTTTTGCAAGGAAGCAGGTAGGTTCGACGAAACGCCGTGATTGCCGGATAACCCCAAATCCTCTACGGAGGAGACACAGGGGAAATGGGTGTAGTGGCCCGCACCAAAGGGCGGATCACCCCTCCGGCCAACGGCGTCCCCAGATGGAAGTAAGTTAGTGATATGAACTCACCTTGAATTCATCTCCACCGCTGATGCATTGCAAGTGGTGAGTGAGCTGCCAGTAGGTCAACTGAGGTCCGAACGGAGAGTACATGAACCACCAAGAAGCAGCGCCCACAGTGGCGGCACCGACGTATCCACCAATAGCCATGTACCTGTACAATTATAAATAAAGTTTAATGTCTTACTACCTTTGAGTACAAGGTGATTTTGTAGTAGTTTCGGAGCGAAAGATTTTGGGCACAGTTTCGATAGCGAAAGCGTCTGGAAGTATTAATTTAGCAAAAAACAAAACTTTTTTTTTATGATGTATAGGAAAAATATACAGGTAAAAGGCATACTGTACGGGAGTTGTAAAAAAATAAAAGTATTTTTTCGTTCCAGACTGACAGATTTTGCTAACGAAACTGTGCCTAAAATATTTCGCTTCGAAACGACTATAAAATCACCCAGTATAATATGAAGCCCCACTATACATGCAAGTGGCTTTAGTACACGCTTTCCACTCAAGGTTGGGTGGTCAGCTTGCACAATAAACCGATAAGAGGAAGAGCAGAAGAGTGGGCTTCAAGCTTCAAAGTGCAAGCTTTGAATGCAAATGGGATTGAAGATGAAGGAGTATGTATTCCTATACCCATATACCATCAGCTCATCTAATTTCTCCTCAGAATGTTAATAGATCCGCGAGAGACATTCCATATTATTTGATACGTTATTTAAATCTCCTAAAACTTGTATAGGTATAACGTGTAAACGACTTTTTTTTTTCGCTTTACTATTATGATGATGACGTCAAACTTGTTATTGTATTATTTAAGTTCTAGAACTTATCTATTATACTGCCAACCTGATATTAATTGGTTACCGATGTCAGTAAAATATCGAGTGAAAGTTCCATAAACATGTACAAATGACTTCATAAGATCGTTACATTAAATATAAATGACAAATTCCTAAGTAAAAAGTTGATAAATAGTTTAACAAATTCGCACTAGCCGAAATAATGAGCATGTAATCTAGTAAGTCCAAAAGTAAGTTTTACTGCCTTGGAAACTACACAGAAATTAATCGTAGTAGACTAGTATGAAAGCATAATTACCTGAAGAACAGCCATCCAGAGATGAGACCTTCATCAGCTTTACGTGGGGGCTTGTCCATGATGTCGAGATCAGGGGGGTTGAAGCCGAGGGCGGTGGCGGGCAGACCGTCAGTCACCAAGTTGACCCACAAGAGCTGTACGGGGATCAGAGCCTCAGGCAGACCAAGAGCGGCGGTCAAGAAGATGGATACGACTTCACCGATGTTGGACGAGATCAGGTAACGGATGAACTGTTTCATGTTGTTGTAGATAGCGCGACCTGCGGATAAGTGTTCACGTTATTTTTGAGCAAGAAGGAACAGTAGAAGACAAGTGCTTGAGCATCATTTGAATGTACTTGCCTTCCTCAACAGCGGCGACAATGGATGAGAAGTTGTCATCAGCCAACACCATCTCAGCGGCTGACTTAGCGACGGCGGTACCAGAACCCATGGCAATACCGATTTCAGCCTTCTTAAGCGCAGGGGCGTCATTCACACCATCACCAGTCTGTAATGTTACCAACGAATCATGTCAACACCACAATATTCCTACCATGCCCACATCCACATGATCAGTTCCGAGCACTACAGTTTATAAACATTATTGCCTTAACGTAAACAGAACGCTTCCAATATGTAATACAATTTGTAAACACGCAATAATATTGGAGAATTGTGTTTTAGTAAATTATGAAGATATCATTTACAAAGTAACATTATGTTGCTGCCTTGTGTTCATTCAACAACAGGCCTGTTTTCTTGATATTTAGTATAAGTCGATTAGTAAATAACTATAATAAACGTAAATTAAATTTGTACGCGATTTCGAACATAAGATAAACTGACGATTGACATACCATAGCTGAGATTTCGTTCATGCTCTGGAGGTATTCAACAATCTTTGACTTGTGTTGTGGCTCCACGCGAGAGAACAGACGGGCCTTGGCACAAGCGTTACGCTGCTCAGAGACGGACAGGTCATCGAACTCGCGGCCAGAGTAGGATTTGCCGGTGGTATCTTCTTCTTCAGTGAAAACGCCAATACGCCTACAATAGGTTATCATATTAATATTCAAGCTTCATACATGATTTTGTAAAAAAAGAGAAGAATCGATATTTACCTGCAAATAGCTTCAGCAGTGGCTTTGTTGTCACCAGTGATGACGATTACACGAATACCAGCAGCGCGACAACGAACAATAGAGTCGAATACTTCTTTGCGGGGAGGGTCCAACATGCCGACGACACCGATGAATGTAAGATTAACTTCATATGTGTAGAATTTGGTGGAATCACCGAGATCCATTTCTTCAGGTTTAAGCGGGTTGTCAGCGGTAGCCAGAGCCAAGCAACGGAGGGTGTCACGACCGGTACCGTACTGGCGAGTAAGATCTAAGATACGGTTCTTCAGATTGGATGTCAGAGCGACCTTGCTAGTGCCGACGCGAGCGTGTGAGCAACGATCCAGTACACCTTCTGGCGCTCCCTTAACGAAAAGTTTGGGTCCATTGCCGAGGCGGGAAGACTTGAGGGGTGTGCAGTAGGAGGACATAGATTTCCTGTCACGAGAGAACTCAAGAGTGAACTCTTTCTTCCATTTGGTTTCGACTTCTTGGCGTACGACGATGGCAGAGGAACGGCGGTCAAGTCCAGTCTTGGGAACGTTGAAGGGATTCATTTTCTCAGCGAGTACGATTAGAGCGGTTTCGGTAGCTTCACCGACCTTTTCGAATGCCTGTTTGAATTCGTTAAAGTCAATAGCAGAGTCATTGCACATCACGCAGATGGTACCCAGTTCTTGGAGAGCATCGAATTCACCAGCTTTAACTTTCTGTCCTTTCAGGTAAACGTCACCAATTGGTTCGTATGTGGAACCAGTAATTTCGAATTCCAGGAAGCTGCTATCGCCAGCCTCGACTTTTTCGAAGATGAACATTCGGGATACGGACATCTGGTTGGTGGTCAGAGTACCGGTCTTATCGGAGCAAATGACCGAGGTACAACCTAAGGTTTCCACAGAGGGCAGGGACCTTACAATAGCGTTCTTCTTAGCCATACGTCTGGTACCGAGAGCAAGACAAGTAGTGATCACGGCGGGTAGACCTTCGGGGATAGCAGCGACAGCCAGAGCGACGGCAATTTTGAAATAGTAGACGGCGCCTTTGATCCAGCTACCACCATGGGCAGGGTCGTTGAAGTGTCCGATGTTGATAGCCCAGACAGCCACACAAATGACGGAGATAACCTTGGACAACTGTTCGCCGAACTCATCCAATTTCTGTTGCAGAGGGGTCTTAATCTCTTCAGTCTCAGACATTTCAGTACGGATTTTACCAATGGCAGTGTTGAGACCAGTACCGATGACAACACCGCGGGCCTTGCCGGCGGCGACATTGGTGCCGGAGAATAGAATGTTCTTTTTGTCCTGGTTGACGGCGCGGGGGTCGGGAATGGCGTCAGTGTGTTTGATGACGGAAACGGACTCACCAGTCAAGATAGACTGGTCAATACGGATGGTGGTAGAGAAAATCTTAATGAGACGAATATCGGCGGGAATTTTGTCACCGACTGACACCTCAACGACATCTCCGGGTACTATTTCTTTGGCTCGGATTTTTTGTACTCCTGATTTGTCGCCTCTGATTACTTTACCCATTTCGGGTTCGTATTCTTTTAAAGCTTCGATGGCGGATTCGGCATTTCTTTCCTAAAATTATATATTTTATCAGTTTCAGTTACTTCAGTTATTATAAGTATAGGAAATCAAACAATACATGGTATCATAACAATAAAGATTGGAATTGGATTCATTTAAAATCATCTCTCACCTGCCATACTCCTACAACAGCGTTAGCAATAAGAATAAGTAAAATAACGAAAGGTTCTACGAAGGCGGAGAATGCGTCTTCGTGTTCTTCAAATAAAGCTAATACCTGAAAAAATAGGTCTATATAAATACAAATTCTTTAATATTTCAGTATACATAGGTCTCATATCTATACACTGGATAGTAATACTTACAAAAGAAATAATGGCGGCTAACAGCAAAATCTTGACTAAAAGGTCATCAAATTGTTCCAGGACTAACTGCCATATACTTTTGCCTATGATAAAAAAATAAATCATTACAAATTGTTCAGCTGCAAGCTCTTCCTAGAATCTGTGATAACCTGATAACATTGTGCGATTATTATGCTTATCATAATACCGGAACTCTGTAACCGCAGTGACGGAACTCCTTCACGATAGCTGATAAGAACTACAAAAACTGTCGACCAATATCACTTATTGGTCGACAGTTTTTGTATTATTCCTTTCTAGTCATATCACAAGGGGAAAGTGTAGCACTTCACTTAGTAGTAGACAGGTTGGGTGTACGCACGGGTCGCAATCTATTTTTTGCTGCATAGAAAGTACGTATGTAATTACATTATTTTGCTATTTAACAACGAAAAGATAAAAAAAGGTATTGTTTATGGTGAGAAATTTGCAAGGCTATAGAGTTGACCAAGTGCCCTGAACCTTGACATAGCTCTCATTTGAAGCTATTTAAACCATAATTTAACATAGCAAGGGCTTGATAAATAAACAGCACTTCACCATTCAACATGACTCAACTCATTGAAGATATTTTTCCATCTAATGCTAGTTCACCTACTATTTAATAGACAATGACCTATAAATATAAACGAAGTTAACGGACTTAATTTAGGTCAGTCAGATTTGAATTATTTATCGAGTCGTTGCGCTTACCCTCCTCCGCTGGCAGTTCTGAAAAGAGAAAAGAACCATAATTAGAATTTTGAATAAAAGATCAAAGGAGTTAATGTAAAGGCGATAAACTAGTCAGAACAGGCATGCGATCTATGTCGGCAGTTACGATCGTACGTAAATACACCGCAGCGATCGGTGCTTGCGAACGTTGAACGTGGGGCACTCGGCACCATCCACGGCATCGCTTCTGTCGATAGTTTCCACAAAATAGCGACGTCAAACATAAGTATCAGCACCGAACAACACATCGAGATCACTCCACTAGTCGGATCCTACGCAGCGTATTTTGATTACTATTTTATCAGTGAGCGCTCGAACCAGTTCCTCTACGGGTATGGCGCAAAAATCAACAATACGAAAACAAAGTAGGTAAACCACGTGTGATAATATTTACCAGGCCGGCAGATTACTAAAGTATACACACTTTATGCAGTACGGAGTTATCTCTTAATCTTAATCGTGGTTAAGGATGTATTGATACACCTCTTAAAGAATATGACGTGTGGTTTTATTTCCTTGTTTGCACCATATAGCACAGGAAAACAGGTCAGAGCTCGTAATAGATAAATGTATGTGAATATACTGAATATATAGCGGTAACCTGATTTAACAAAGGAATTATAAAAGTGATTTTCATTCGTATTTTACTGCGAGCAATATGAATGTGGACCTTATAAAAATTCAACTTATTGAGGCTAGATTGGAATAATAAGATGTGTTTAAAAAATAACAGGTACCAAATGCTTCCGCGTTTTTTTATCTACGTTACGTGCGTACGTAATTTTATAATGCCTCAGTGTTGTTACAAAATCTTATGACGTATATTTGTATTTTGTATTGCGTTTTGTTTATGCACGTGAGGTCACAGACTTGTTATCTATACGTTTTATCATTACAATTCGATCCGTGATATAAAATAAAGTGATAACTGAGGTTGCTTTATAATTAGACTATTAAGACTAAAGTTGCGGTATAATTGGACTGTCAGCCTAGTCACAACATCACAGGCTTTGTACAAATTACTATGTCAAGTGTTCGAATAAAAACGATGCACTTAGTAGGTGCCTACATTACTTTTTGCTAGCTCTTGGCCGTGACTCCGCCTACCTTCATTCCCGAGGTAAAAAGTAACCTATTTCAGATTATAATTTTATTTATCACTGGCGCAATATTATCCAGGTTAGTTTAATCGTCTTCGCGTGAAAGCGTAAAAACATTCATCCATCCACTTAACTTTTACATTTATTCATTTAAGATGGTTTAGTTTTGCATCAATTCATCTTGTTCGTTAACCAACTGAAGAATCGATCGAAATACAGGCGTTACGATTCAGATTAGACACGTTTCCAAGCAGAATAATAAAATGCGAGTTGCAAATGCTACAAGAGTTGCAACTCCACAGCAAGAAAGTTCATAATGTTATTGAGCTGTGGTTTACAAAAAGCTTTCGAGTAATTTAGTGATAAAGTTCAAAGCAGCATAAATGCCTCCATGTATCCGTGTCTTAATAGCGCAGTGTAAGCGGGCAACGTGCGCTAAGTCAATCGTTGTATCGGCTCTATTTGCGTACGCAGAACGGCTGCCAGGCGCACCGTGACTAATGTAATCAATTAGTCAAAGCGTCCATAACGCTATGTCAGCATCTGTGGCTCACTAACGACTCAATCGCGAATACCAATAAAGTTAACAACGGAACATAAAAATGTGAGGACAAACCGCTTGACTGTCACGTCCAAGCGAACCGACGTCAAAATAGCGCACATCATGAACGTGACGAGAATATTAATAACAAAACACAATACATCATATTCGTTAAACTTCGTCTACACCATAAAAATATCAAAGTATCGCCTCAACTTAGACAAATGTAGGAAACTTGACAATTTATTAAAGAGGAAAATATGCTATTTCAGTTCGGATATGTCTGCATCTGCAACAATAGAACAATAACAAACCGACCTTAACCGTCTTCATCACCTTGACTTTCATTGACGTACAAGGTGATTTTGTTAAATCTGAACCAATTTACTAAATGATTCAAACGTTCATTGTGCATAACTATTAGCAAATAAATAAGAAGATTCATTACGTTATGCTCGTGGATGGAAACGTAGAACTTAGAAAACTTTCTATCTTACATTCAAATAGAGGTGAAAGTATGATAAAGAGCGTATACAAGCACGGATGTTTCGTTTTACAAGTTGGGTAGTCTTTTGTAGCTGTCAAGAGAAAGGCAAAAGGAGTCGTAGTGATGCTGTAACTAACACAAAAAAAAGATGCTATTATATCATGCTTAGATACTCATAACACGAACTTTGCTGGAAAATAACGTTAGCATTTTTTTGGGTATGCATGAAAAGCCACGTCGATAAAAAGAGGATCGTAGATATTAAACAGGTCTTAAAAAATACATATAAATTATATTATAGAACGCAGCAACTCCAGCAGGAGCGAAGAAAGATAAAAGAATTTTCAAAGAGATAAAATATTGGAACGTGAAATCGTCGTACGGATCGCGCGTCAGCCGCATTCGTAGACGCAACCCACGAACGTAGATCGTCCAAAATAAACCTGGGTACCTATATAATATTTCACCCACTAGGCACTCGAATCTCGCCGCGGGAGCAGTCAGCATTCCCCAGCGCCAGTGCTAAGCTTGTTGTATCGTATACCATGAACTGCCTGGTGCACTTATGGTTTTAGGTGACCGTCTAACTAAACCACCCATAGCAATGTCCAATCAAATGCTCTTTCTACCGAACATCAACGAGTTTAGCTGAGACTGACATAGGTTTTACATGAACAGTACTATATTTTATCGGTGTCGGTTTATCAGAAGATACATGCAGTCATAACGTGTATAATATCGGTTTTTATGTTACGAGGACGATTGATTTACACAGTAAGTATCGGATAACTACCGCGTTTTATGTGCGACAATTGATTCTTCTTAGTAATTAACCAATAAATAGATGAAGATGAAATTAATGAATAGATGTATGCAACTGACTTATTTGTAATAATAAATTATTTTCTTAAATTTATTTCACTTTGACTATAGATAAGAAATCATCATGTATTGTGTTAACTAGACGCAGTTTCTTTTAAGTTAGCGTAACGTTGTTTCTGAAAACTGAAACTATGTTCTATGTTGATAGTATTTTATAGAAAAATTTAGTTTTCATTATTCTTTCCATTGAAAGCTTGCATACAAATGCTACGCACACGTGAATGGCAGAGTGCAAAACGCAGCAAAAAAGATGAATTGCAAGATGTAAAATGAGGTGTGTTAATAAATAAACTGAATGTGCAATAAGTCACAATTAGTGTCAAAATCGTTAGTGTTTGTGCTACGTTACCTTTCAAAATCTATTCTCGTTTGAGGTTTACAGTATTGTGACCGGGCTTCAACGAAGTGACGTGTAGTTTATGTTTTCCCGTAGCAAAATAATCGTCAGTTGTACGAAGCCGTGAAAATAAACAACAGGTCTTGCGAGATCTTGCGGAGCGGCGTTTTTTGGAGCAGTTCAATTTTTTGTTGCTATCATTGACAATCGCGAAGTTTCTACTACAATTTTATTCTGATTTCTGACCTATTAAATTTTGGTATGCGAATTTGTAGCATGCACGCAACTATCAGTCTGGAGTTTTAGAATTTACAAACTACGAACAGATAATATATGATAATTTATGTACATTGAATTTGAACAGGTATAAGGTTTATTCAAAATCCTTGGTTAGGTAGTTCAAACTTCGAGTTTACCACGTGTATAAGCTTGATTGATTAGACACAAGAAACCTGTTTGCCAAAGCAAAATTTAAAATATTCTAGACACATTCTATAATGCTATTAAGTAATTGTTGCAAAGCAGTGTTATTTATCTTTGGTTAGACGTAAGAATGTGGTGTATTGATAAAGTCTTAGAACTAGCCTACTGAGAGTTTTTGCTGATAGCATAGTTTGTGCAGTTTTATGTCACGCGTTTTTGCTAAATGTGCCATTAATTAAAAACATTTATCAATTTTAACGTTATGAATACTACTAGCTTTTGCCCGCGGCTCCGCCCGCGTGGATGTCGGTTATCGCGACCAAACATAGCCTATGTCCTTTCTCAAGGTCTAATCTACCCCTATACCAAATTTCATCAAAATCGGTTCAGCGGTTTAGTCGTAAAAGCGAGACAGACAGACAGACAGACAGACAGACAGACAGACAGACAGACAGAGTTACTTTCGCATTTATAATATTAGTAGGGATGTTCAGTTGGCAAAGGAGATAGGTACACCTTTACATGAAAAGGCGTACACTTATCACCTTAGCTAGCTGTACACTTGTGTATAGAAGGTATTTATAACATAGCTTTTTTCTCAGCTTATTAAAGAATGCGTAGAGTAAATAGGTAAGCATCAGCGATGTCACGCGTGAGGGCGTGCCCTCACGGACTGTGCTCGAGCACACGCACCAGTGACAGCCTCCACCCGCCTCAACGGTGATCGACCACCTCTTGTCTCACTATAAATAAAACATTATGGTGACCGCGCACACCCGTTTCATCTAGATTTTACTTATATGTATTCCTTTTTACACTGTGGTGTTTTTAGCTATCTACGCAATTATGAAAAAAATGGAAAAAGAATCAGGAAATAAGCAAGACGTAATGAAGAATTTAATATCTGTGTTAGTAAATAATCCGTACGCTCAAATTCTAGAAAGTTCGTATAGTGTTTCAATTAAATTAATATTACAATTATGTAATAATTGTGGCTTAGGCATTCAATTTTAATCCCTACTAATATTATAAATGTGAAAGTAACTCTGTCTGTCTGTCTCGCTTTCACGCCCAAACCACTGAACCGATTTTGATGAAATTTGGTAAGTATAGGGGTAGATTAGACCTCGAGAAAGGACATAGGCTATGTTTGGTCGCGATAACCTTTTTATTTACGTTTCTATACCAATTATCCTATCAAATTGCTCTTTGGAGTTGTTTGGAAGAACCGAAGAAGGCCAAACAATAAATACCGGACATTAGTTAGTGTTTAAAATGAAACAAAATGCGTATGAGAAGGTATGATTAGCAATTAAAAAAACACACGATAACGCTGTAATGAATGAGAGCAAGCAAAATATTTTGAAGATGACGGATACAGTTCAAATGTTTCTGATAAGAAACTCCATAGTTTAAAAGAGAACCTTCTGATAAGTTAATAGCGTGAAGTGAGAAATAGGCACATACTCATTTCGAATTGATAACAAAAGGTCGTTGATCTTGATTTTCAGTATTTGTATAGGATTACGTACTTAAATCTTTAATCAAATAAACGCTTAAATAGTTTCATGAAACAGTTCAGTATATAGGTAGCTTATTAGATCGAAGAATTTAATCTTATCATCACATATTCATGCCAATAAATAGTGTAAGAAAAGTTTAATTAAGTACCTACTGTAATTACCTAATTATTATGTAACATTTCAAAACAGTGAAGTGAATAATTAGTTAAGATTTTTGTGATCAAACAAAAAAAAGTTCATGCTCAGAAATATTCAAAACAGAAAAGAAAACCTGCGTCACAAATACAGCATTAACGGATCCAGAGTTTAATAATGGGCCTACTACACACACAAGCTTCACAGTTTTGTCTTACGGTAATACAACCACTCTGATTACCCCTTTGGGAAATACGTGCGTTAATAAAGCGAGAAATTTGGTCACCTTTTTTGTTTGCCAACAGATTTTCTTTGTTTTCCTCAGTAACTATAGCTCGCCATAGCTACTAAGGAAAAGTCTTTGGTCAAAAAAAAAACTTAAGACGCTGATAGACTTGAGCATTCACTTGTAATAGAACATCGAGCATTCGCCGTTTTAAAATTTATCGAACCGAACAACGAACCGAGTCAAGTGTAGACCCAAATAATGCTACGAACATTTACATGATCTTTCTAGCGAACGCTCTAGTCGAGACTGTACACTCTATCTATACAGTCGTTTAGCAAGCATGCTCGCCAGAACGCTTAATAGAAAGCTCACTAAAACGCTCTCGTTTATTTATCTGTAATGTAACATTCGTAAGAATGCTCATTACAAGTGAATGCTCAAGTTTATCAGCACCTTTAGGTGATAACAATCTCATCTCGTATTTTCCTCATTTTACTAATGATTGTGGTTGGATTTCAACTAATGACCGAAAATTGGTTAAATTGAATACAATAAACATCGATAACTTAATTAGTTGCGTCAGTTTCTTACATACTTAGTGTTATCTACCGCGAGCGTGACGTCTACAAGCTTCCTTTTATGACGTCATAGGCTTCTTTGTTAACAGTACCTATTGTGGGTAGAACTATTTTTTTTTTATAATTCTAAAATGAAGTTATTAGCAAGTGATAGTACTGAATATTCATATGTTTTATGTCTGTCATTGTTTTTTTACATCAGAAATTGGTCCTTTACTAAGTAACTGAACTATTAAAATCATTATCATCCTCATAGCGATTTCTCAGTTACGCCCAAGGTTAGCACTTTGAAGCCTGGGTGCGCTTATTGTTTTTGAGTGGCATGTCGGGTTTTCCAGGAGTGAATGCCGTCTGACCACATAAGAGGAAAGTCTAAGCCAGAGCCACGTTTATTGTTTAGCAAGAGTACCAACAAGCAAGTGAGACTTGCTCATGCTCTCACCGATATATTTGTATAGGAGAATTCTGAATGCTCAACACGCGACGATGACCAACTTAGCAACTTGCAGGGAGATAACCAAATAGCCCAGTTGGTCATCTGCTGCAAGGAATTAGTCGTGAGTTCAAATTTCGTCTTGAGCATTCACCCTTTACAAATTGTTTTAAAATTTCACTAAGCAGGTGGTTTGTTTCAGGTTGGTTTGGGCCTCTAAAGTGGTAGGGCCCTGTACTAAGTAACTGAACTATTAAAAGATTATATTCTTTTAAATTGGTCATACTACCTAAATTCAAATTCATTTATTTGGAACAATTAAAAATTTACACGATACAATGCAATGATATCTGCAATAGTATAAACTGACACAGATATCAACGCCCTCTTCCATATAACAATAACCAAATAAAAAATAACCAAATGTATGTTTTATAGTTATATAATAATGCAAAATGTATTCGTCCGTTTACTGAAGAGTTCATGCACATAAGCGGAGAATGTCATAATCCGCTCTCAGCAAGCCTAGGCTGCTGAAAGCGAGCCTACTAGCGCATGGACGCACTTTTACTAAGTTTTACTCTCACTTGCACTGCTCACGTAGAGCTTTGACGACTTCGAAGTACTTTCACTACGTGTACCAGAAATTCTTGACGTGTAAATAATAATAATAAGAATAAGTTTTTTTTATCTGTATCTAGTGGTATTATACTTTTAAGTGATTACTTGAAGGATTATATTTATGGATTCCTATATGGAACCTCAATTAAATAAATGTCACTTTGAGTTAATGTTATTAGTTGTTTGCGCGATGTTAATGCGGAATATTTGTTTTTTCTAGGTAGTGCTATGATCGTTAATAGCACTTACTATAATAAACACTTAATATAATAATCTCTTTCCCTCTCTCTGAGAGAGTCAGAAAGAAAGGTTGAGATTAGAGTCATTCTTGTTAGACCAGATGTCACCTAACTGTCACTCTTTTCTCTTGCAGACTTGCATTATCCTCTTTAACGCATTCCATCCATCTTTTCTTGGACCTATCTCTACTCTCAGAGCCCGCTATATTCATTCTACAATATACAGGGCGTCCCACGGCGATGCCACATGGAGGGAAAGTACCTTAAATCCTTAAGTTAGCTCATTTTACTTAAAGGAGACATCATTTTATTTTTAAAAAGAAACAAAACTGCATTCAAAGATTTTTAAAAATTCGCTTGCCACACCCGGTAATCGAACCGACTAAAATCCGAAAAAGTAACACCCTGTATTTTTATGGCATCAATCGATAGTGTCAATCATAAGGATAAAATCTCTCTAAGAAACATGGTAAATTAAATGAAAGGAAGTCCTTGAAATCTAAAATTATAAATTCAATTTGGCAAAATAAAACACTTTAACTCAAAGTTCATCCATCCATCTGATACCATATTAACAACAAAATTCCATATTTAAACTACTTTTTTTTTTATCGTGCTGACACCGCTGCTGGTCAGCAGTAGTATTTAGGTATGTCAAACTCAAACCGACTAAAACCGCACGCCGTCTAAATTAACAGGTTATAAGTTGATCCATAGGGCAATTCTCTTGCCATTTTCGTAGCACAGGGTAGGTACACCGCGTGCAGGTTTCTAATCAAGCACCCAAAAATAACTACCTACCCTACCTACACATACCTCATGCAGTTACCCAATAAAGGTACATTCTAAACAGGTAACAAAGTTCATTCATTTAGTACTCATTTTACTAAATAAATTTCATCAAAGATATCTCTAGTGTTGATACCTGGTGAGAAATTCTTACAAGGTATCAACACTAGTGTTGATTTGATTAGAAACCTGCACGCGGTGTACCCTGTGCAACGAAAATGGCAAGAGAATTGCCCTATGGATCAACTTATAACCTGTTAATTTAGACGGCGTGCGGTTTTAGTCGGTTTGAGTTCGACATACCTAAATACTACTGCTGACCAGCAGCGGTGTCAGCACGATAAAAAAAGAAAAGCAGTTTAAATATGGAATTTTATTGTTAATATGGTATCAGATGGATGGATGAACTTTGAGTTAAAGTGTTTTATTTTGCCAAATTGAATTTATAATTTTAGATTTCAAGGACTTCCTTTCGTTTAATTTACCATGTTTCTTAGAGAGATTTTATCCTTACGATTGACACTATCGATTGATGCCATAAAAATACAGGATGTTACTTTTTCGGATTTTAGTCGGTTCGATTACCGGGTGTGGCAAGCGAATTTTTAAAAATCTTTGAATGCAGTTTTGTTTCTTTTTAAAAATAAAATGATGTCTCCTTTAAACAAAATGAGCTAACTTAAGGATTTAAGGTACTTTCCCTTCATGTGGCATCGCCGTGGGACGCCCTGTATAGGTAGAATAGCACACTAAAACTGAGGGCCAATTCCTGCAATCCGTCCAAAATTTTCTTTCGGTTTAATCGCAATTGCCCAAATATCAAACTTAACGTTGAATGTCAATGAGAAGAGAGAGAGAGAGGAAAAAAAAACAAAAAAAAAGATAAAATCATTTTTATGAACATATTTTTGACAATATATTATATATTTTAGCGTCAAAAATGCTTCGATAATTTTATATATCCTATGATATTTGGAAGATGAATACCATTCATTTGAGACCTCATTCATCGAATTTCGCCCACTCGTTAGGTCTGTAGAGGGCAACAAAAAAAACAGCATACCGAAATGTGTAAAACATAACACTGTCGATGCCGCTATCGGGTAAATTATTCAGTTTTTTTTTAAATTAATGTAATGCCCTCATTGCCCTCATGGGATATAAGGAAGTTGGGCTCCGAGGAGGATGACGCATAAGCAAGTAGCATGATTAGGAAAGCCGACTTCGCGTCAAAGAAGAATTAAAACATCCTGTCTGATGTTTTTTTTTACCTATTTCGATTACCTAACCTACCTAATATAAAAATGTACAGTCGACAAAGGAGATACGGTTATAACTCCGAACACGTATCTTGGACCTAAAATGTGCTCGAAATGTGCCTTAAACGTGCAGTTCACATTTCTTGGGTGTGTTTTAATTTTAAGATAGGACGGGGTGCTACTGCGGTGGACGAACTCAAATTCACCAAACATAGATTATTACAAAGCAATCCGCGCGCGTCAGGGCCTCGTTTGTCTCGCGATTTAGGTCCAAGATACGTGTCCGGAGTTATACACTTTTTCATATAAAGCCGCATGCTGTAAAGGTGCAAACGTATCTCCTTTGTACCTATGCATAACTTTAACATTCTGCCGGCCACACACATTCTGATGAAATGTAGATTTAAGATACTATTTATATAATTATTGAGGAAATTTCCCGGTAACAAAGAAACGGCGTAAACACTCGGTTGTGAAAGATTACCTTTTGTATTAACAAAAGCTTAGCAAATATTTAAAACTGCGATAAAAAATCTCATATTATTTACTGTTTATAAAGTGACTAATGTAGATAACGAACGAGTTTGTTTTGCTGTATAAAAAAAAAACTTGTTTACTATGAAAAAGTTTAGTAAAAATGTTAAAAATATATGAGGTATTGTTTGTAGCATTTAGCAAATTGACCTTTAAGATTTAATGCATTCCTTAATGCCAGTTCCACCATATTGTTAGAACATGTTTAACTAGTTCTAAAATTACCACTAAAATAGTTGTATGTATATAATTTAGTTTATAATGCATTAGCTTTTAGCTTGTCTTTGGGTATATCTTTCTGGATCTGGGTAAAGAGAGAAATGGAAAACATGTTAAAGCATGCCATTCACCAGGATATAAAATATTCTGTGTCAAGAAAATGTATAAAATGGCCCATACATAAAGGATAATTGATCCATCACCTGCAGTCTCAGTTGGCCACTGTGGGCCAAAGACCAAGTCTGTTAAGTAATAATATAAAATAATAAATTTTACTGAATAAAGGACAGCCTCTTATCTTAGAAGTTAGAAATTTTTAACATTTGTACCAAAAGTTTTATGTTTATAGACCTCTGTAGCCGTCTACCTTGGTAGTATTATAAAATAACCAATTCTCACTATCTCTATAATCCTAATTGTATCAAAAAATGGTATGATATTATGTTCATCAATCAGATTTGTTTTCTGTAGATAAAGTACTTAAATTCATTTTTCAGTTATTGATAAATGCTAGTTGGGTGGGTTATAAAGATAATTATTTAATTGTATATAAATTATGTAAAATTATTAACACATTTTGATATTTGAAACACAGTGTTGTGTTGGTATAACAATCAGATAGTGAGTAGGAAGTACCCAGTGGCAGATTGACCTTGGAATTACCCAACTTATTGGAGAAGTTTATGTCAGCCAGGTCCAAGCCTATATGAACCTCAACCTACCTATCTCCTGGTTGGAAATCTACCTGGATGGGTGCCCAGTCTGGCCCTAGAATTATTAACTGCCACTACTTCAACTACCTACTGTAAGACTGGAATATTTGTTTCTTTACCATAGGAATTAATTGTATTGTCAAAATATTGACTTGATACTGAATAATGAAATGTTATTTGTCATTATAATACAACTAGTTTACTAAACGGCTTTGCAATAACAAACAGTGACTTTTAAAAGGGTGTTTCAATGAAAACCTTGAAATAATCTTTTATTTCAATGTCAATGTCAACTGTAACACAACAGAATTAAAATGGTATAACAGATTATAACAATGCATTCCAATAGATGCAAGTATAATTATGTAGTAAGTTTTCTGTATTACTAGACTGAATGCCTTCGTTCATAATAATTATTCCTACATTTAATTAAATCTTGTCAGTATTAATAATTCATGGTCAATTCTACGCAGCTGGCACAATTTCAAATGAGTCTGACAGATCAGTAAAAACTATTTAATTGAATAAATACTGCTGCCAAACCTAATATTTTTATGAAGTAAAGATGACAAGGAAGCTTTGTACCAAACTATTGTGGAAGAAATTGTAATTAATTTAAGAGATAAATAACCATAGCACAGGATATTCATTTCATTATAATTTAATAAGACATGGTACTTGATGTGGGAAGAGTAATAACTGCATACAGACTGCCACAATATAAAAAAAAAGTATTATAGTGAGCATTTTTGTTTATGAAACTATATTCCACACAAAGGCACATTAAAATGGACCATACAATCCAATAGATAAGAAAGCTAATTATTTATGAATCTTGTCATCATTAGAAGACAAACAAAGCACTTTGCTCATAAAATGATTGGCCTATTTTACTACTTTTGCAAATTTTTTGTCATGTCATTAATATTCTCTAGAAACATCTAGTCCAGCTATACTCTAAGTGTGTTCCGCGGAACCCTAGGGTTCCGTGATACCTCTGTCGGGGTTCCGCAAGAATTTAGAAATAAAAAAATCTAAACACCTCTCTCTGGTCGCTCCGCGGCTGTGCGGACTCCGCGGCCGCGCGGAGACAAAACGCTATGAATGTTATTTATTTATTTATTTGTATTTGTATAAGCTTGTGTTACATTAGCTGGTACAATATCTCATAAGTTTGGTCTCAACAATTTTATACTTGTACAACGCGTTCGCTCTAAGTTTGCCGGTCTGTGGAATGCGCGTACCCTCCCCCACGTGACAACAAAACTTATAATGTGTCATAGTTTTACCCAAATATCTAACGTACACAATTTTTATTGTTACAATTAAATAAAAAATTTCGAACGTCATACACTCATACCTATCGCCAGCGGCAAACTTAAAACGAGCGGGTAGTATACTTGTAAGCGCTCAGTCTCTTTGATAAAAGCCGCCTCTGAATTAGACGCTATAGTTGTCAACAAGCGACTTTCGTCTCTAACTTCAAAGGATAAAGTCGATATTGTTTACAACGCTATTTTTTAATTTCTGTTTTTATTTTTGCTTTTTGTTTATCAAAGGTGCCGACTCGAGTATTTTCGAGAATATTTGAAATCGAGTCTAGGACTAAGTATAAAAGCGGCGATCGCGCGTTGGCGTCGTCAGTTGATGATTAGCGTTCGGAGCGATAAGTTACTACCTACTTACAAGCTCGCTAGCGAGAAACTAGTGTTCATTGTTTTACTGCCTGCTGTATTCTGTTGTCTCAGTTTTATACATTTCTTCCCTGTAGGTTCTAAATTTAGTCTCTTATACGCAGTAACGATTGTGCATTATTTAAACCCCACTATCCTGACTTGTAACATTATAAATAAAGAAGAATGGAACGTTGGCTTAAAGGTGTTAAACGTGTTCCAACAACATCTTCTAATGACGCTGAATGTTCAAAAGCAATGCGCGCGGAGAATTTAGCAATCACCGATCCAGAAGATGATGCCACGAGTGCCACGACGTCAAGCTCGACGGTTTCAAAAACGAAAAAAAGGAAGTATGATGAATCTTATATCAGTTTCGGATTTGTTGATTCCAACGGCTCACCTCTCTGCATGCTCTGTAGTAAACTGCTTCCTAATAGTTCCATGGCACCTGCCAAATTGCGTCGACATTTAGAAACCGTACACCCCGAGACTAAAGACAAGAATAAAGAATTTTTTGTTCGCAAAAAAGATCAGTTATTAGAAAGTCAAAAAAATATGATGCATGTAACACAAACTACCAACGAAAAGGCCACGGAGGCATCATATTTAGTTAGCTATCGCATTGCACAAGCAGGTGAAGCGCACACTATCGCTGAGAAATTAATAAAACCATGTGTATTAGACATAACAAAATGTATGCTTGATGAAAAATCTGCAAAGCATCTTTCTACTGTTCCGCTATCAAACGATACTGTTTCACGACGAATCCATGATCTGGCAAGCTACGTCAAACAAGAACTAGTTACACGTCTACAAAATACACGATTCGCTTTGCAAATGCACGAGTCGACTGATGTCGCTGGTTTGGCTATCCTGCTGGTTATTGTGAGATATCCATATAAAAGTTCTTTTGAAGAAGACATGCTTATGTGTTCATCGCTGCTTACAAACACTACCGGGGAAGAAATTTTTAATAAAATAAATATATTTTTTGAAGAACATAATCTCAGTTGGAACAATTGCATTGACATTTGTACAGATGGGGCCAAGGCGATGACAGGTAAAACAGCAGGAGCAGTGTCACGAATGAAAAATAAAGCGCCTAATTGTAGTTCCAGTCATTGTATTCTGCATAGACAAGCACTTGCGATGAAGCAAATGCCGTCTAATCTAAAATTAGTTATGGATGAAGCGGTAAAAATAATTAATTTTATCAAATCACGACCACTACAATCCCGATTGTTCTCATTATTGTGTGAAGATTATGGCAGCAAACATAAAACACTGCTGCTCCATACAGAAGTGCGATGGCTGTCTCGGGGAAAAACTTTAACAAGGCTATTTGAACTTAGAGCCGAGTTACAAATGTTTCTTTCAGCAGATACTTCTTTTAATTTGAAGGACCGTTTGTATGATAAAACTTGGTTGTTCCGATTGTCTTTTATGGCGGATATCTTTCAAAAACTTAACGAATTAAATTTATCGTTGCAAGGTAAACAGACAACAGTGTTTCAGGCCTATAATAAAATAACTGCTTTTAAAAGAAAATTAGATTTTTGGATCATTTGCATTGGTAAGAAAGAAATAGAAAGTTTTACATTACTCAGTGAGTTTGTTAGCGAAAACGACTCAGAAATGTTTGAAGATAATGTGTTTGAAGAATTGGTCCAATATCTCAGTTCGATGCGCGCATCTTTTGAAAAGTATTTTCCCGAAGAACACAATACAAAAATTAAAGTGAACTCCTGGATTCATAATCCTTTTTTACCCAACTTGGAAAAGCCTGAAAACATGTCAAATGAGATATATGAATCTCTTTTAGAAATGTCATCAGACACAAGTATGGAGTCATTGTTCAAAACGACGCCTCTTAATGATTTTTGGTGCAGAATCCAAGATGAATATGCAATGCTTGGCCAAATGGCTCTGGATATTCTTCTCCCGTTCCCAACTACATATTTGTGCGAAACAGGATTCTCTACCTACGCAGCCACGAAAACAAAATACCGCAATAGACTGGACGCCGAAGCTGATATGAGACTCCAACTTTCTTCCATCAAACCTGATATCAAGCAATTGATGAAAAATAAAAAAACAGTTTCATACCTCCCACTAGTTAGATTTTTTCTTTTTTAATGTTTTCTATTATTGTCCTTACCAAGTGGTGAAGTAAATAATAATTAGTAACTGATACATTGTACTTTTATTATGCTGATTAATAAAGAATACACTTATAAAAATAATTGTTTTATTGTAGGGTTCCATCAAGTATTTTGCTTCCCAAAAGGGTTCCGTCATTTAAAAAGTTTGAGAACCACTGATCTAGTCCAATGGGACCATCCATTCTTATGTTTTGTGAATAGGATTATAAATGGTAGATTTCATTGTTTCATTCCTTCAAATTATTTCAACTATAAGTCACAAAGCATAGGTACTGCAATAAATAGTTAATATTATGAAATAAAACTTAAGCATTGAACTCAATACAAAAGTAAATAATGATAATCTATAAATCATTTGGTTCACACAAAAATATTTGTCTTCCTTTGTAGTACTACAGAGTAGTAATTGAGCACTGTTCTGACTAGTTTGTCACATGGTACATAATAATGAAATATAATTGTTTACATTTTATTGCCAAGGTAAACAGTGTACTTACCATTTGGCCCATATTTCTCCTGGTTCCTTTTTACTTGGTCTGGACTAAGGCCTTTGTCTTGGTCTGTGCCGAAGTATCCTAGGACTTCGTCCACGGATTTCGAATGAGCGTCATCCATGGTGGAATTACTATGTTGCCGTCAGTTCTATAAAGCAAGAATAAAATATAGGTTAGAAATGACGAGTCATCATTATCAACTTACAAGCTTTGAGGTTATGTTGCTCTAGTGTCGGAACTACCGAAAAAATGCGACCGTTTCGTTAATTACTTATCTATGAATCGTGGGGTATGTTTGAGTAAAATTCTAATTGAGAAAGTATAAAAAGTATGAATAAAAAACATCCAAGGTAAAACCGAAAAAAATTATAGACAATAGAGAAATAACATGCATAAAAATTTAGGTACTAAATAGCCGTTTATTTACAAATTTATTACCATATGAAGACAAATAATGATATTAGAATTAACGAGCTATTTCCTAGATCGTGAGCACCGTTTGACCACTGCACCACTTACCGAGTTATTGTTACATGAGAATTGTCAACTATATGTAGTTTTTCACTTATTATAAGCGTGTGACTCTTACTTTTAAGCTATTACTAATATTTGTACTAATCTAATACTTTTTCTCGTAAATATCATAAACGACACGAACACGTATCTAATCCAGTCGTCATTTTTTACTAAACTGACGTAGGTAAGAGAGGTCGATGGCAGTGCCACCTTTTACGCAGTTTGGAAACTATTTCTGTCAAATGAAACTCTTTTTATTCATTTAATACTTAAATCCAATTAAATGCAAAATAGCTGACGTTGCTATTGGTTTAATATTGCAAATGTAGTCAATTGTAGACAAGATTATTTTTTTCGAGATCTTAATACAATTTATGATCATACACAAATGTGGAGCCTTGCTATAGGTTGGATGTGTACCACGTGATTCGATGCTATTTTCGTACTATAGGCGCCTACAAAATGCGGTATTTTTAAAATTCCGAAATTTTCTTTGCGTTATGTAACACTATTATCACTTATTTTTAATCACTAATTTCCTTTTATAACTTGTATAACACATAATATGCACTTTGGGTTACAACACTCACAAATGTTTTCTTTTATATTGATATTATGAAACTTACTGGATAATTTTTTCGACAGCGTCGGGAAGGAAAGAAGAAATAAGAGTGGCGCGGGAGATGTTTTCCCGCCGCGCCCCGAGTAGTGACTCCCGGGCGAAGAGCGACGATTTTAGAGCGGCGCGGGCGCGGTGGAGGGACACCGTCGGAGATTTCTTTAATTATTTTGGCAACAGTACTCGATGGCACAGTCGAGTCGCTTTCCAGGGTTGCATGTCGCACGGCGGCCGTCACCGACCGTCCTATGATGATCTTTTTATAGCGGTCGCTGCCCGGCTCGAGCTCCCGGAGCTTATGGCTCTTCGATCAGCTATTGTTGATCAAAGTTTTGCATAGGGACTTCTGTTTACGATTATTGAAATTATAGATTCAGCTAATTGTCTTTTAATTAACTTAACTCTAACGTAGGAGAGTAGGTAGGTACTCCTACCTCACGTTATGTTTTTAAAGGTACACAACCCTATTGTGCAACCTTCAAGTCATAATTTTTGTATCATTCTCACAAAATATCGAAAAGCTTACGCCATATTTGTGCCTACTTGTTTATCTTGATAAGGCAACATCGAACAAACATTGCCTTACTACTTATCTTTTATTAATATGGTTTGGGTGATCGGCGGCCCATCAATTTTTGGGAACCTACCTGTTTCTTTGTGTGAATTTTCTCTATTCCCTATTATGGAAATATTTTATTCCTTATTGCTGTAAGCAGTAAATGTCAAAACATTATTAGCGTGCAGTTATTATCGAGTGGGTAATTATTATCGTAAAATTGGACCGTGTCCGATAGCTCGACATTGGTGTGTTTCTGAGTCTAAAGTTGGCATAGTCCAGCACCGATGACACTGATCTATGAGTGGAAATATTCCCTCGTGTTGTCTTTAATCCATCACAATTGTCATAACTCTTCTCGAAACCTCAAACTATCTCAAGCTTAGACGAGTGGGTATAGCTGCACAATCGAGCACGTTTTTGGCTAAAATTTTACGGACATGCAATGACGGTGTTTCAATTTAAAATGTGTAGTGTAAAATGTAGTCACACAAGTTAGGTAATTAACAATTGTTTTATATTCCAGGAAATAATGCATCTATAGGTAATTAATTGAGGTCATAAATAAGACTACAAAAATTGGCAGTTGGTTTACCAACTGCCAATTTTTCTTACCATATAACATTTAGATTTATCTAAATGTTATATGGTAAGATAAGTATATCTAAATAGTAAATATAACTTGGATGTTACGCAATTTCAAATTAATACTAAATTAAATTAGGACTAGAAACTTCTTCTTCCTCCTAGCGTTAATTCCCAGTTGCATCCGAAGCTTTCAGCTCGGAGTCTGGGGTCCGCTTTTACCAGTCATAGCTACAGATTTGGCTAGACCTCGATATTTTCCGTGAAGCGATTGCCATCTGACCTCCACGACCCAATGTTAACATTAGGCGATATCGAAGCTTTGCAGCTAGACCGTTGTTTTTGGACTTTTAGGGCACCAACTACCCGTAACGACTGCCATAGATGTTCTTATGGCAACCGGGACCGACGGCTTAACGTGCTCTCCGAGGCACGACCAGACCAATGCAAATACCCATATTTAATGCACACAAATATTTGCACTGAGTGGGGATCTAACCCGCGCCTCCTGCGTAGCGGCAGCGTTCACTACCGCTACGCCACGGAGGCTGTCAGGACTAGAAACTATTATTACTAAAATGCACAAAAATTTGAAAAAAATGAATAAATTCCTATAGAGACTCAAAAAGCCATTTTTCTGTGCGGAAATAGCCTCATTGAGCCTCATAAATACTTAATGCAAGCGTTAAGAGAAGGTGTCAGACATAACATACCTATAAAACTTGATTGATATATCGACTTAGTTTGTTTGTTGCGATTGGTTTGCACAAAATGGAAAAGGATTTGATAAATTTCCACCTACTCCTAAACTTATAAATTACCAATATAATGACAGTAAAGTAAGAGAATGGTGGACGTATTCTGGATACAGAAAGGTGTAGGTAAGGTAAGTTTAAAGAATACCACCTGTATGAAATTTGAAATAATTAACTAGCATGCTAACTTTCGCTACCAATTTATATCTAAAAAAACAACATCTAAGAAAGGACTTGAACCCGTGACCTGCCCAATTCTAGAGGGAATACACTAACCACTGAGCTCCTTAGTTCTGCCCTGTTAGCCAAAATTTTTGCAATATTTCAGAGAGTGCGCAAGAGCAAGTTTACGATATCGATTTCACGGTAGCCGCAGAAAAATGTCAACCTTGTGTTAGAAGTGCTTTGAATATATATAGAGAGTGAAAATAGAAAACTACAGGGAAACAGCTGAATGCCAATGTTAACGTCTATTTTAGCGTCTGGAAATAAAAGTGTCCCAAATAAATAATACGGAAAATGATCGGCTTATTACGCCTAGACAGGTAACTTCGACTCTACAAAGTTGTCATTGTGGGCCCAAGTTATACTACGGTATTATGTTATGCTGTGTCCATTGTATAGGTGCTGTATCAATCACCACTGAAAGAGCAGCGGCTTTTTTAAAGCAAAGTAAATAAATAATAAATATTCTACGACATTCTACACAACGCTATCTAGACCCAAAGTTACGTAGTTTTACTAGAGTAAACATACTTGGATACATGTTATTTGTAAATACATACATAAGTATTTATACACAGAAACACCCGAACCAAAACAAATACCTATGCATATTCATACAAATATTTGCACTGAGCTCTTTGATTCGGCTGCTACGCAGGGGACCCCTGCGTAGCAGCTGAATTTTCTACCGCTACGCCACAGGGCCGTCAATAAAAATTACAAATTTGTTTTTTTTACAAATAATTTTGATTTTTATCCATGTGGTAAAAAAAATCATATAACCATTGAAGGGCAAAGATAGGCAGTTCTGAGCACTTTTTGACAATACTTTTTATGGTCTAAGAAAGAACTGCCAGAACTGCAACTGTACGTCAAAAATTTGATAACCTTTGTGATGAAGTGACAAAATGTTTGACTGTCTACATACGTTGGAGGTGGCGGGTTCGATACCCGCTCAGTGCAAATATTTATAAGCATGAATATGTATTTGTATTGGTCTGATATTCATGCATACCAATATAATTTGCACATAAGGGTGAATCGAACGCTCCATGCGTAGCAGTTAAACGCTCTACTGCTACGCCACGGAGGCTTTTTAGGGTTCCGTAGCCAAGTGGCAAAAACACGGAACCCTTATAGATTCGTTATGTCTGTCTGTCTGTCCGTCCGTATGTCACAGCCACTTTTCTCCGAAACTATAAGACCTATGCTGTTGAAACTTGGTAAGAAGATGTATTCTGTAAACCGCATTAAGAATTTCCCATAAAAATAAAAAAAAAGCATTAAATTTTGGGGGTCCCCATACTTAGAACTGAAACTCAAATTTTTTTTTTTCACCAAACCCATTCGTGTGGGGTATCTATAGATAGGTCTTTAAAAATGCTATTGAGGTTTCTAACTTAATTTTTTTCTAAACTGAATAGTTTGCGCGAGAGACACTTCCAAAGTGGAAAAATGTGTGTCCCCCCCCCCCTCTAACTTCTAAAATAAGAGAATGATAAATCTAAAAAAAATATATGATGTAAATTGCCATGAAAACTACCACTAAAAATTGGTTCGAACGAGATCCAGCCAGTAGTTTTTTTTTAATACGTCATAAACCGCAATTTTCGCCTTTGCTACTACGGAACCCTTTATGGGCGAGTCCGACTTGCACTTGGCCGATTTTATTTATATATTCACTAGCTGACCCGGCGAACTTCGTACCGCCATATTTTCCGCCCGCGTAGTATTCAGATCCCGTTCCCGCTGTACCTTCTGTTCAAATTTCCATATTAGATTTTGATCCAGTTCCCGCTGCACCTTCCATTGAATTTTCTAATTCAAAGTCCCACGGGAACGTGATAAAAAGTATCCTATGTCCGTCTCCTGGTTCTAAGCTACCTAGCATCAGTATAGATTTCTACTTCGGAGCCCTGTGTCCATTCTCCTACAACTTCGTAATATGGCTATTTTGATTTTTACAGGAGCAACATCCGTCTGTTCACCAACCCTGCTCGAGCATAGGTTTTCCTTCCTGTTCCGTCAACTAGCATGTTTGAGATTGTCCCTGAAGGTCTTGGTCTTGCTTAAACACTGTAACTGCTTTGTTAGGGTAATAAAGACCCAGTCATTCAAATATCATATTGAGATAAATCTCATGCGACCATAATAAATATATAATATATACTCAGAATTCCTCAAACTGTTCTCCCTGGCGTTATCAAATATCTTTTTCTCATTTCGGTCACAAAGTAACACTTATGAATGTAAAAATCAATGTTTCTATATTTACAACTCGCAAGCCAGACTCGTAAGACAATAAGCAATGTGTCATAGCCATTAAAATGATTGTAATCAAATTATATCGATTGTACAATGACTGTAAACAAATCGTATCGGTAAGCTCTCAGATCAACTCATGCTCAATCATTAAATGCTAGTAACTAGCTAAATGTGAAAGTTTGTGTATTTGTATATTTTTTGTATCTGTTTATTTAATCACGCTTTAACGACTGACTTTTCGCCTGGCTCTTACTTTTTATCCCTGGAATCTCCACAATAAAACTGTCCTCGGCTTTGTTGTGTCAGCTAGGTAGTGTAAGCATTTTTTGTAAATAGAATCGGTAGTCCATTTGCTAAGCTAGTCTTCAGTTCATGAATATTTTTGACGTTTTGTAAGTGCCGTTTTGATGGTCTATACTCCATACAGAATAAATAATTTTTGACTTTTGACTTTGACTATAGGTTATAATTCTAAGTTTCGCCTTTCCCGCTTAACTTGGTTCTCTTTATATCACCCTCACGACATTTAACTGGCGCCTCAATGTCTGGTCGTGACGTTTTGCCGTAGGTAATATATATGTACCTTCGGCATATTTACACAGCTGTTTCTTATTGTCTCTATTGAAGGCGATGATATCTCACTTTCCGATTATGATTACTTAATTGGGTACTTTCATGTGGTTAAATAAATTATTTAACTGAGTTTATTGAATTGAGAATGGTAGAAGAGCGGTAAAACTTTTGTCTGTTCTTATTTATCATTTTTATTTATTTTTAATCCCGAACTACATGTAGTAGTAAATAATTCGACAGCTAAAAGTATGACGCCATATTTTTTTTTTTGGTTCATACAAGTTGTACTATAACTTACTGTTTTAACGTACCTTAAAAAATAACTAATCTGATTAAACAGTCAATAACTTTATAGTTGATATTCAGGCGTTGGTATACCCTTTTTTTACTTTTTTTTATCGTGCGAAAAATCCCCACGGATTCGCCCTCGCCCTCGCCGGAGCCGGTGGAAAAGGTTATGTCGGACCCGAACCGACTAAAACGCACGCCGCGTGCCGTCTGTGGGCCGTCGGTTGCCGGAGGTGAGATTATCGTCGACATAGTTCTCGCACCCCGGCCGACCTAGGGCCATATCTTTCGATCTGGCCTTCTTTCGGTGTGGAGACCACGGAGTCCCCAACTCGCCCCCGGGTATGGGGAGGCCGCGGCCTACTTCTACTAGGGTGACAGGCGGCTCCACCCGGCGCCCCCAGGCCTGCGCTCATGGGGGACGGAGGTCATTCTGTGACCTCCGACGTTCGAGCAGTAGGCATATGCTGTAAGAACATTTCGAACGATCGAACGAACTCGAAAGCTGAATCTGCAGTGATATTTCAATATCGCATGCTGTTTTGGTGATGTCAAGTTGTCGAACACGTAAACATACATCACCCTCATGCTCAAGAACGTGACGACACAAAATTTACAGCAAGCAGAATGGAAATATCGCCGCGGATTGAGCTGTCGAGTTCGTTCGATCGTTCGAAATGTTCTTACAGCATGTGCCTACTGATTACGCTCGTCACGGGCCGCTCGGTTGGTGATTCTCCTTCGCTCTCGCTCTGCCGCCTCCTTCAGCGTTGGTATACCCAAAAATTTAACATTCATAATATCCTAAGTAAGCATGAAATGATGTTTATGGGGCACGTCACCCATCGACACACTCGTCGTGGTGAAGGCGGTAAAATACTGCCAAGAAGTCTACGTCTAGGGGATTGAGTGACCTCAAAACTCTGAATAACACAGACTGAATGCCGCTATTACATTATTACACAACATGACATAACAGAAATATAATTATAATGTTCCATTAATATTTTCATGACATAGGTAGGTAGCTACCTACTACTACACAACACACTACTATTACATATAGTAAACTAAGAAAGTAATTGGTTAACTGGTGAATAGGTAATATAAATAAAAATACATAATACTTATATGTAAATTAAAAATTATTGTTTTGAAGAAATATAGAATTTCCCTAAAATCGATGATTTCCCTGCCCCCGAAGTTAAGCTAAATTTTATTGCTCGTGTTAGGGGTTGAGTGGGTTCACGTCGGTAGTGTAATGACCAGCGGCCTTACCATAAACTCTTAAAACAGGTCAACAATTGAACTGCTGTCATTCTACCAACTGCAAATGTCACTTTGTAATGTCATATAAATATATCAAAATATACAGGATTACAAAGTGACACTTGCAGTTGGTAGAATGACAGCAGTTCAATATTGACCTGTTTTAAGAGTTCATGGTAAGGGCCCTGGATTTGAACCCGAGACCTCTTGATAGTAAGGCCAACTCCTTAACTACTAAGCTGCTAAGCTGTTGTTGAAAACTAATGAGAACAGTATAAAAGAAAGAAATAATGCACCATACGTACTTATATTATCGTAACAGCTGCTTGTTACAGTTGCGTTCCTACGCGTTAACAGGTTAAAACTAAAAATATACAAAAACACTGATAAATATTAACCTGTTGTTATTCACCCAAAAATTTTCAAAACCAAATACTAGCTGTATCTCTCACATCAATCAAACGCCGCTAACAATAACAGTTGAGAACTAAATCTGTCATCGACTTCCTTTAATTCATTTTATTTTAACGCAGTTTCTGTTTAAACTACGGCGTTGTGATTGATAGGAATGGTAAACGTGTGCGGGTTGAACTCTGACGGGTGTCTGACCAACACTGCCGGGTAATAAATGACCGTAGGTGGTTTAATGACCGATTAAAAATCACTCCAGCTCCACAAGCGAACGATTTTATGGCCCATCAATTAATATACATCCACGTTGTCTTATATTTTAAGATCACTTCGTCATAGCTTATGTTATAATTGGAGTAATGTCCGAATGTGTGTCATGTCCGGCTATTTATCAAACACGTTGTTTATTTATGTGCACATCTATAATATTGACATTGCTTGTACGTTTGTTTAATTGATTGAACTGTAAGTACAGTTAATGTGTATGGAAATGGATGATTTTGTATTAAAGTTTTGATTGTTCTTATAAATCAATTATACACTGTATCTTGGATGGAAAATGGCTCCTTCTTTATTCATAGTTGTCAATATTTTCCTTATCAGTTTTAGAATAAACCTAACCTAAAATGTGCTCAAAATGTGCCCTATACGCGCAGTACGCACATTTCTTGGATAGCACGGGGTGCTACTGCGGTGGACGAACTCAAATTCACCAAGCATAAATTATTACAAGCAATCCGCGGGCGCCAGAGCCTCGTTTGTCTTGCGATTAAGTCCAAGATACGTGTCCGGAGTTATACATGCCATTGGAAGTATGAAGCTTGGAAGCTCGTAAAGCATGTAAAGATGGAAAGAGACGGCGGGCTGCTCTATGCCTACTCCGGAGGGAAATAGGCGTGAGCATATGTATGTATATCATTGGAAATGAGGGTGGGATTAGTACCTACCATATTACCTACTTTTGTTCCTCCGTAGTATGGTTGTCTGTCTATCTGTTGTTATTAGTTGTCTGTTTTGACTCACTAGAACATCCCGTTGCTTATCCTCAGTGTATCTCTATCAACGAGGTACCATTATATGTAGATTGGTGTATAATCCCCACGTGCAATATACCCATAGACACACATCGATAGATGTGAAGTTGGTATGGAAAGATTGATTGATTAGTGACGTCACGGCTGCAGGTAAATTAGTATTTGAATATGTGCATGAACGTATTGGTTTGGATGTTTCTGCGTATATTTTGTTTATATTTACCAATTAAAGTATCTAAGTATGATAATCGTGTTCTAAAATTTATGGTACAAGCATAAGCAGTGGACTAGCATAATGTTCCTCATTATTTTATCAATTAATTGACGTCCTCGTTTTGACATGGTCTAATTTTCAGGTTCAATCACATAGCACTAGCTATTTTGTTTGTTTATTTGTCTTGAAATATCATCTGGTACGAGAATTAATCGATTTAATCATTTAATCAATCAATTGAAAATATCACAATGAATTAATTCAATACATGTTGGGTTTGAGCTACAGAAGTCAACATGCCTTAATTTATTCCGAATTTAACGTAGATGAACGATTGTGTATGGTTGTAGTAGTGCTATTAAAGCACTAGACAGGTTAACCTTAGGATACCATTCTTTAGATCAGAAGGAAAAGCAATACTCGCTATGTCGGTTTTAAAATGGGAGTAGTTTATTGAATTTTTTGTATAGTTTTAATGTGATTCATCATCTTCATGGAGACGCATTTTCCTGATTGCATCTGTGGCCAAGATAACCTCGGAGTTCAGGGTCCGCCTTCCGGCTCTTCCTCCTATAACCCTATCTCTATAGTTGTAATGTGATTATATTTAAACAACTATACCTACTTCGTTTGTCCTTACATATACGTAACTCTATGGTTATAGATCACAGCGTGCACAGACCCGACCTACTTCCTATCCACAGATCATTGACTTGCAGTGAAATGCATAATTAGGTTATGTTGTTCTTGGCACCCCGTTTATATGTTGTACATGCTTTCTGTAATCAAAATATTCAGTTGCATCATTTCCGTTGTTTTTTTTAAATGTTTTTTTTTTAATATATATCAGATACATCACTTCGTTTTGCATAAAAGGAAGATTTTTGATTTATATAAAAACGCGAATTTTCTGAACTTACAGTAGAATAGAAGAAACTTTTTTATTTCATTTCATTTGAATAAAAATAATGTTAACTAAATTTTAAAATTGTTAGGCGCTGTTATTAAGTTAAAGGCTTTGACGACCTCTTTGGTGCTGTTGACTGCTAACTCGAAGATCATGGGTTTAATTCCCGCTCAGTGCAAATATTTGTATGCATGAATATAATACATTGTATTTGTGTAAAATATGTAGGTACTCTTATGTATTTGTATTTACAAATATGTATCAAAGTGCATATGAATATGTAGATTCTGGAACCCATAACACAAGTTAGTTAGGCTATGCTTACTTTGAGTCTAGATAGATTTATGTAGAAATCTGATTTTGCGGATAAAAATAAGTTTTCATTTTTTGCTCAGCTCCTTTAAAGTGTTTAGGTCTATGGTAGGTATTTTCCATAAAATCTAATGTGTGTGTGAGTAGATATATAGTGTTGTACCTGTAATGAATCTTTGGAAATAATATTTTTTTGTAATTGGAATTGAAAATTATCATTAATTTCAGTAATTACTTCCAATTAACCTAAAACGGAAAAAGTTGACTATAATAGAAAAGTTATAACAACCCATCAAAACTGAAACTTTTACTTTACGTGACATAAAAAGGCAAATCGATAGGTAATATGACATTCGTTGCACACTCATGAAAACATAATGAAATTCGATGGTATTTCGTATTTCTTTTGGAACAGATGTGGATTCGTTTATGATGAGTCATTGGAATAGGATAAACAGGTGTACGAGATACACATCGTCTTGTGAGATTGTACTCACGATCGCATAGTTTGTGTGACGGCACGGTCTGTGTCTTTCGTGATGTTATCTGCCGTTTTTCGTGAAAGTTTTTAGCTAAGTATATATTTTTATCGTTACTATACGTTCCTCTATAACATAATTTATTATACTTTACTGTAATATGTTCTTATTTATTGTGCAATTCGCTTTTAATAATTTATTTAATTTCTGCCTCATCCGAGCGCCAGTCCTGCTACCAAAGCCGTCTCTCAGTCAGCAGGTATACCTACTACCTTGCAGGTAAGTGGCCTAGGCTCCAAATATCCCCATACCCCTAATATCTTATCTATAATAACAGTTAAATCAAAATAATATTAATTGCGATGTGCGTTTTTGCTTTCTTTTCCTTTTTGGTTTATGTTTTTGTCATTCTGTAATTGTTATTTTTATTATTATCGAAAGTGCTGTAAATATGAAGGAATAATAGCGGAAAATGAAATGAATAAAAGTATATTGAATAAATTTTGAAACGTATCTTGTGAGATATAAAACTACAAATATTGCTTCGATTACAGCCTGCAGGGTCTCCATACCCAAGCTCATGGTGCTTAAAATTAGTCTGTAAACCCTGACACTTGCTAAAGTTCTTAATCACGAATTAATTTATTCACTAAATGTTATCAATACACTTATAATAAAACTCGCAAATGCTGACAATCAATATTAACCTATAACGATGTGTTCGCATACACTCAACACATGTCGATCGAGAAAAGAGCTTTTAAAATTCCTAGATAATTCTGATAACTTGGCAATTCAGTGCAAGAATACTATAATATTTTGATATCAAATAGACTTACGTACCAAGGGAGCTATCGTGAGGCTATTCATCATCTACAAATAAACAGCTGAAGGTAATAATCAAAATAGAATTATCGTACGGGGGAGTGTCGTAATCATCTGTTTTGGCAGAACTGAGTTGCGGTTTTTGGCGGACTGTGAGAGATTTGGATCAAGTTCGATATGTATATTTAAAGAAAATAGCTTCTTATAGACAATGCCGCGGCGGACCGGCCTCGATCTATTTGGCTTTCAACTCTAAGTGTCATTCAGTTCAGTGATTCATACACATCTTAAAATATGCTAAAACAGGTACTACAACATGAAAAGAAATAGATATAGCAGGTACATTTTGTTTTGGTGTGTCGTTTTTGTTACAATAGCTCCTGGCCTGACTTCAAGGCTGTAAATAGCAATTTGCTTCCTTCCTTCCTATCAGTAACCATGGTCCATGACCAGAGGTTGTACAGCCTGCGGTACATTGATTGCTAGCTTTTTATCATGTTTATGATAACAGATATTACTTAACATAGGACAGAATCAAATGGCGAGCTGCTGCTCCTGCCTACTTCAGAGGAAAAAACAGTCACATATGCACGAGTATATTCGCAATAACTAAATGACGAATTTTGTATTCATTTTCTTTGGAAAATATTATGAAACTAACGTAAGTCCGTGGGCCGTCAGCGTAACAAAGTGATTAAAGACATTTTTAAAATATCGTCTTTTAAATAGGTACATAAAATATATGAAGTATATTTGTTTTAATATTTCAAAAGCCCGCGCATTGACGTCAATATTATATTAGGTGCTTTGTTCGAATATTCGCGGTTTTACAATCTGAAATGAAGAGTATTTTTACAGCTAGCGGTATCGGTTAACATCAATATCTGGTTTCAACGCTTAAGTATCGATTAGATATAGTTTTAATCATATATGAAGCTTTTATCTATTGTCACGTTTTTTCTTTGTCACTATTCAGTAACAATACTAAATGTATATACCTATATACTTTTGTACTAGTTAACTACATATCGTACTGAAAGATTTAGTGTGATTCAAATACCGTCTTAAAACGGTACGTATGTAATTTATAATGTAATTGAGTTAATACGAACCATATTTAATGGCACAGACGACGTACGAATGTAATTTAAAATAGAAATTTCTCAGTTCTTGAGTGGTGCAGTGCTCAGTTATTTGAATTCCTCACAAAAATATCTACAGTACATAATATCTAGCACATAATCTCAATCGACGTCACACTAAGATGGCGCTTGTGGCCTCGACATTCATGCCTGTCGACATCTCGTACATTTCTCTTATTTTCAAATATACCATCTCAGTTTATGACCGTCAAAGTCAGTTTTATTAGGAATAAATTTTACTTTTCATAATAATTGTGCTTGTGATATTCATCGCACATATCATTAAATTTATGATCCAATATAATATGTAACACTTTTACACTTATTATGAGGAACTTTAATGTGTAGGTACTATCTCATTTCACCACTTCCATATTTTATTCCTGGTAACACTGACTTATGTAATATTATCCGTTCACGTCTGAGCGGGTTCTATTATTCAAACTGTTAATTTTTCACGTTCGTATACGTAGTATTCGCACTGAGAACGTCCGTTTTCTTTTCAAATACGAAAGCACATTCCGCGAGTCGGGCAACACTTAACAATCACTGCACAAGTCACAGTCCTGGGTAACACCGTCACAGATGAAAAACAAACTTACCGTATCACTTTATCACTTGGTCCCAATCACAGGTTTCTATACATAAAAATGTATTTTGTTTTTGTAGGTACTATCGAGTGGAGTTAGCGCGCTCCATGAGGGCAGTGTCAGGAGTGCGGCGCGCCGGGCGCGGGAGCAGATTGCCGCCCTCTTTTATAAGCTCCGTTGTGGGCCGCGGGCCGCTTGCCAGCAACCACTCTCTCACCAACATACGCGAGCCCATCATACACTTCGCGACACTTCGGGTGACACTTATCGCCACACAATACGGTCCAGAATTCCATGACATTTCGATTCGTGTACAGTAAATAAAGGTTGTTAGTTCCGTAGCTACTGATAACATTTGACGTTACCTTTAATTTACAAATTACTACAAGTAAAATGTACGTCATTAATTAATTGTTTAGCTTAGATTTAATACCGGTGAGAGGAGTGTAGGTGATTAATATTAATTACGACATAATTCAATGTTAGGTATCAGTTAATGGATTTCTGATTATCACAAAAATGTTAGAGTGAAGTTTTTAAATTTTCTAATCAAATTCTTTCATAACATTTCAATGAAAGAATTCATTTCTTTGGGTGCTACGAAGTGCTACGCCGTAGCAGTATCAACTAGAGGTCTACCTTATAATTATGTATATAGTAACTGTCCTGCCTTTTCGCCGAAAATTGTTTGGCCGATTATCACTTGCCAACCAACGTTTCGCCTATTTTTCACTTTGACGACTAACGATTGTCAAATTTTTGTATGACAACGTTTCATTTGGTAGAATTATTGTTACGCTGATTATTATAATGACAAAAAACGTTTGGGGCATTTATCTTTTGTCAAATTATTTATTAGGCCAGACAACTTTTAGAAGAATCGACTATAGTGCGCCCCGAGTTGGATAGGTTAGGTTAGAAGGCTAACGCGGGAGCGGAGCGCCCGCTTTAGCCAGGCATTTATCTTTTGTCAAATTATTTATTAGGCCAGACAACTTTTAGACGAATCGACTATAGTGCGCCCCGAGTTGGATAGGTTAGGTTAGAAGGCTAACGCGGGAGCGGAGCGGAGCGGAGCTCCCGCTTTAGCCTTCGTGGTTATTTTTTTATAACCATCCATAAATAGTGGCTTACTTAGTATTTTTGTACGCCACATTCAGTAATTTTGACAACAACTACGTGAATATTACGCTAACTAAAACATTCGCTACTTGAAAGTTGGCATTTTGAAAAGTGTCATTCTGAAAGGAAGACCAAACGTAAAATTGGCAACTGTGAGGTTGGGTAATAAAAACAAAATTATATCACAAGTTGGCAAATGATTATTCTGCGAAATAAAATTCTGCGAAACGTTAGTTGGCAAGTGATAATCGGCCAAAGAATTTTCGGCGAAAAGGCAGAGATCCTGCTGAATCATGTATAGAATTCATATATAGCTAAGCTTAGTAGTTTAATTGAAATCCAATAATACAATCAAAGGGTGAATCTATACTGTATAGATAAAGGTATACATAATAAAGTCATAGTTTTAGAAACTAATGACCACAACATCTACTTAAATAAATTTTGTGAACAGCTAGTAAAAAAAAAGAATATAATTAGATACAGTATTTTGTACTTAGTTAGTTTGCGGGGGCCGTGAGGCGAAACCGGTTAGGTGAATAATAAATATCGTGGAAAAGTACAAGTGTGTTATCAATATGTTAGTTAGTTTGTGTTTATGGGGCGTATGGAGTACACCAACACCTTCAGGGGTAAATGAACCTCACCTGCAAGCTGGTGCCACCTGCTGATTGCCAGAATAGGCTCAGGCGTAGGCAATTTTCCTGGAGCTGCGGAGTGAGATAATAACCGGCCCTAAAAAGCCACATACGCTAAACTGAAAGAAAAAGGAGTAAGCCGGACACTAAGTTCCGAAGCAAATGCCTCGGATGCAACCGGGAACAATGCTATGTTGTTGATGATAACTTAAATACTATATTTATACATTGGTAAGTACCTGACTGATGGCCGTTGGAGCAGACGAGTCCTAGAGTGGAGACCGCGCGTAGGAAAACGGAAGGTGGGACATCCCCTAGCCAGGTGGACCGACGACCTGCGAAAGGTGGCTGGGACGGACTGGATGCGGAAGGCGGAGGATCGGCAAACGTGGCGCACATTGGGAGAGGCCTATGTCCAGCAGTGGACTGTAGTAGGCTAATTGATTGATTGATTGAAGTAATGGACCATCATATTTCGTGGTAAGTTTAACGATTGTACTTTGTTAATTATGTGTGCGCTTTGTTACCCTTCTGATGGTCTATATTTAGGTCTACCTTGAATACCTGGTTCACAACATAATAGCCTACGACAAAAGAGGGACTCTTATTAGAATTTAGTGTTTGTCACAGAATCATCATAATCATCTTTGACTGCCTCTGTGGCGTAGCGGTAGTGAACGCGGCTGCTAAGCAGGAGGCGCGGGTTCGATCCCCGCTCAGTGCCAATATTTGTATGCATGAATATAAATATTTGCATTGGTCTGGGTGTTTCTATGTATAATATGTATGTATTTACAAAAAAAAAGTATCTAAGTATGTATATCTGCATTCTAGATTCCATAACACAAGCTAATTAAGCTTACCATGGGTCTAGATAGCGTTGAGTAGAATGTTGTAGAATATTTATTATTATTATTATTATTTAATGTGTTCCCGGTTGCATTCGAGGCGTTTGCCTCTGAACTTGGGGTCTTTATAAAGGGGGTTGGGTAATGCTGGCGTCGTGTCGGAATTGAGCGGCCATCAATGAAATTGGTATAATATGAAAGTACAGTATAAAGTGATCAAAAGTTACTATGGACAAACTTCTCTAAACTATATCGGGACTTAGCTATACAGGGTGGTATTTTTCAACTTTACTTAGATGAAAGTACTCTAAATACTGAAGATAGCGAATTCCACTGAAAAGAAACATTCCTTTATTTTTAAAAAGAATCAAAACTGCATTCATAGTTTTCTGAAAATGCCACATCCGGTAGTCGAACCGACTAAAATCTTCCTATAACCTTCTATTTCATAGATTTCCTTTTACTTAATTTACCAAGTTTGTTAGAGAGATTTGAACCTTATGATCGACCCTATAGATTGATGTAATAAAAATACAGGGTGTTATTTTTTCGAATTGTAGTCGGTTCGATTATAAGGCGTGGTAAACGAGTTTTCAGCATTCCTTAAATGCAGTTCTGTTTCTTTTTTAAAAACATACTAAACTGTATGCAAAGTTTTCTGAAAATGCTACACCCGGTAGTCGAACCGACTAAAATCTGCCTAAATCTTCTTAAATCTTCTATTTCATGGATTTCCTTTTATTTAATTTACCAAGTTTGTTAGAGAGATTTGATCCTTATGATCGACCCTATCGATTGATGCAATAAAAATATAGGGTGTTATTTTTTCGAATTGTTCGATTATAGGGCGGGGCAAACGATTTTTCAGCATTCCTTAAATGCAGTTCTATTTCTTTTTTAAAAACATACTAAACTGTATTCAAAGTTTTCCGAAAATGCCACACCCGATAGTCGAACCGACTAAAATCTTTCTAAATCTTCTATTTCATGGATTTCCTTTTATTTAATTTACCAAGTTTGTTAAAGAGATTTGATCCTTATAATTTACCCTATCGATTGATGCAATAAAAATACAGGGTGTTATTTTTTCAAATTGTAGTCGGTTCGATTATGAGGCGTGGCAAATGATTTTTCAGCATTCCTTCAATGCAGGGCTGTTTCTTTTTCAAAAACACACTAAACTGTATTCAAAGTTTTCTGAAAATGCCACACCTAGTAGTCGAACCGAATAAAATCTTTCTAAATCTTCTATTTCATGGATTTCCTTTCATTTAATTTACCAAGTTTGTTAGAGAGATTAGATCCTTATGATCAACCCTATCGATTGATGCAATAAAAGTATAGGGTGTTATTTTTTAGAATTTTAGTCGGTTCGATTACAGGGCGTGGCAAGCGATCTTTCGAAATTCCTTAAATGCAGCTTTGTATTCTTTTTTAAATAAGAGAGTGTTTCCTTTGAATGAAATTAACTATCTCCGGTAGTAAGAGTAGGTACTCGTACCCGGTTCGACTACCGTGTGTGGCATTTTCAGAAAACTTTGAATACAGTTTAGTGTGTTTTTAAAAAAGAAACAGCACTGCATTTAAGGAATGCTGAAAAATCGTTTGCCACGCCTTATAATCGAACCGACTACAATTCGAAAAAATAACACCCTGTATTTTTATTACATCAATGGATAGGGTCGATCATAGGGATCAAATCTCTCTAACAAACTTGGTAAATTAAATAAAAGGAAGTCCATGAAAAAGAAGGTTTTGTAAAATATTAGTCGGTTCGACTACCGGGTGTGGCATTTTCAAAAGTCTTTGAATGCAGTTTTGTTTCTTTTAAAAAATATGGTAAAGTTTCCTTTAAGTAAAATTCGCTATCTTTAGTATGAGGGTACTTTCCTTCAAGGTAAAGTCGAAATGTTCCACCCTGTATATCGCAGCTCCGATATCACTTACAATGAAAATAATGACATTTGTACGTGTGTTTAACACAGTACAATGAAGTGGTATCAAAATTAATTATGGCCGCTGAAAAAATTAAGAACGCCACTGTCCATACTAGATTACCCAATCCCCTTTCTTCTCCTTTCAAATTCAGATTCCTGATTGATCATTTGGTTTAATACGATTTTTATAGGAGCGACTGCCGTGTGATCTCTCGACCCCAAAAAGATAGCCTGACTCAGAGCTTCATCTGGTACCGACGTGTACCGACTTACAGGTCAATTAGCTTTCCCATTTGGCGGACCCTATATACCCATCATGGCCACGAAGTGGCCCTCTTTTTCAGTCACTAAACTACAATATGCTGCAACTATTATACTAGCTACCTTACACGGGAGTTATCACGGACATCCTGCGGCCAAGCAGTCTGATATCGCGGAAAGGAGGCAGCTTCTTGTTAGTGAACTTGACCAGACCCTGAACCTCGTTTCTCAATGGGGCTCTGAAAACCTGGTTGAGTTCAATGCCAAGAAGACGCAGGCATGCGCGTTTACAGCAAAGGTATCTTCTTTCCTTCCCCTTCCAACTCTTCAGAGCACGCCACTGCCACTACAGGACAATCTCAATATCCTAGGTATGGATGTTCGCTGCAAACTGAACAACAAAACCTACATCGAGAGTATCATCAAAACAGCATCGCGTAAACTCGGAGTCCTGAACAAAGTGAGACGTTTTTTCACGCCGGAGCAGCGGTGTCTTCTCTACAAGACACAAATTCGCTCTTGCGTGGAATACTGCTCGCATCTCTGGGATGGCTCCGCAAAGTACTTACTAGATGCTCTCGACAGGTTGCAGCGACGTGCGGTCCGCATTATTGGGAATCCTGAGATCACTTACACCCTTGAGCCTTTGCAGTTGCGTAGAGATGTGGCATCTTTGGCGGTATTTTACCGTCTCTACCATGGTGAATGTTCTGATGAGCTCTTCCAAGTAATCCCACCCTCTCCTTTCCTATATAGGACAACACGTGCAGGACTCAGATGCCACCCGCATACGGTGCAAAATATTCCATCAAGAACCAAGCGATTCGGCGACTCCTTCTTCTGCCGCACTATTAAGACTTGGAATTCCTTACCAGCTCACGTGTTTCCCTCCTCCTATAGTCCCGGGTCCTTTAAGCGGGGCGTGAAAAAGCATCTGATGAGGCCGTCAAGCTGAGTGCCACCATTGTAACATGGTACATGTCTGTAATGGTGACCCTCTTTTCAGAGACTTTGCCTTTAGCTTACCATCAGGCGAGGCAAAGTCAAATTGACGTGTCCTATATAAAAAAAAAAAAAAAAAAAAAAAAAAATAGGTATAACCAACATACTTGTGCACACACCCAAATAATAATAAAAATACTAGCGGAAAGTGTTGTGAACATACTCGTATTATTTACTTGCAAAATAGTAAAGGTGATTAATGATTAATTTATAGTCTTCTTGAAGATATAAATTTAGAAAATGAGCAAGTGTCAATAAAATCTTGTATCACATGCTAACGAGCACGATTTCATAAACAGCTAGTCGCCACTTTATAAGGCGGTTGTACACATTGGCCGAACATGTGGTGATAAATTATTATCCACAGAATGTCTAATACAACAATGTTTTTTATACCATTAGGTGGCAGACAAGCCACGCGCGTATAATATATATATTTTGAATACATAGAGAGGTGGACGAAAGCAGTTGATGAAATAGATTTATGAGGCGAGGGACTAACTTGGCAAAACTAGCATTCTAACAAAATGGATGTCGATTCAATCAGATCGAGAATTTTTAAATGGGTGACCGACGCGCGACGGGCGGTGGATCGATTAGCGAGTAGGACAGTGTTGTGAGTTGTGCCTTGATATTTGAAATAAAATGATCTACTCGAGTTTTGAATTGTTGTGTTTATCACTATTGTATACAAAGAAATGATTTGTAAAAGTCAGCGGCACTCAAAGTATGGTTTTGCATGGCAAGTCGAGCAAAAATTAAAATATCGCTGAAGAATCCATTTCGCCGGTTTTCAAAATTGCGGTATTATTGTGACTGCTCGTCCCTCTCGTACTCTACTAATAAGCATGTGCAAATTAAGTAGTTAGAAGAAACGAAAAGAGTAAGAAAAATGTGTATATCTATGTAGACTAGAATAGCCTAGTAATTTGCGTAAACTTACATAATCATGTTCAATATATTTCAATATGATATAGTGTGGCGCACATTGCCCAACGTGTACAACTGTCTCAAAAGAAGACTCGATCGTGCTCATGACGCCATAACACTGATTTTGAGGTGAAAGATCAGTATGAAGGTTAGTCAGTCATCCAACACAAACGTGCCAACAAATCCACCAACATGTCGTCTTGTAGATAGGTTCAGTGTGTGACCGGTGCTTAAAATTAAGTAAGGTTCCTTTATCACCGTAAATCGTTGCCTAAACAAATGTTTGTCTACGACGCCTACACACGCCTACGCCGTAGCAGGACTACATATTATTTGTCATAACATGCGTCTATCGATTATAATGACGTCACTACTTCAGTAGCTAAGCTTGTAACACTTGAAACGTTATTTTATCTTGTGCTAGTTTTCGTATTAATGATTTTTTTGGAACGAACCGGATTTGCATCATCTTAGCTAAATGGTTTGATAGATAGGGATAGGGTAATTAGGACAGTGCGGCTTCGATCCCTGCTCAGTGCAATTATTTGTATGCAGGAATATGGGTATTTGCATTGGTCTGTTCGTGCCTCGGAGAGCACGTTAAGCCGTTGGTCCCGCTTGCCATACGAATATCTATGGCAGTCGTTACGGGTTGGAGCCCTAAAAAGTCCAACAACTGGTCTAATTACGGCAATGCAATCGCCAATGGGTTATGGAGGTCAGATGGCAGTCGTTTCATGGAAAATATCGAAGTTCAGCTAAACCCGCTGTTAGACTGGACAAAGCAGGCCCCAGAATCCGAGTTGAAAGCTTCGGATGTGACTGGGCTTTTTTTTAACCACTATAAGCTTTTGATTTGGCATATGCGGTTTTTATTAGAGCGATTGTCAATCAACCTCTGAACCTGCATTTCTTTCCACCTGGATAGTCTATGCTAGAGCCTCACTCGCCAATCGGAAGGTGCAACGACTTACAGATGATGTCAGTATGGCCGCGAAGGTCTTATTGTGGCCTCATTTTTTTACACCACTTAGACACCAGACATGCTTAGGGCCTACCAGTTTGACATTGGTTACCGTGGCCTATGGACGTGTTCAATACGAGCCCCTCTAGACAAGTGACAATTCAACGGCCGGCGTTTTGTAGAATAGAATGCCAACTGTATAGGATTTGACGTATATGACAGGCGTCAATGAATGTCAAAAACGTCAAATCCTATACATTCGTCATACTATTCCATGATACGCCGAGCAACGAATTGCCACTTGTCTAGGGGGGCAGGGCCGTCACACTTGCACTGCCGACCGTGTAGGAACCTTCTAATACCATTCTTGAAGAACCCCATATCATAATGTAGTTGCTTGATAAGCTTGAACCGATTCTACATCCATACACATATGAGTAGGTATACATCGAGACACATATTTTGGACCTAAGTCGCGAGACAAACGAGGCTCTGCCGCGCGTGGAATGTTTTGTATGCTTGGTTTTGAGCTCATCTACCGCTGTAGCACCCGGTGCTGACCTCAAAGAACACCTAAGAAACGTGTACTGCGCGGTTAGAGCTCATGAGCACAAGCATGAGCACAATTGAGGTCCAAGATATCAGTCCTGAGCAATAGCCCAAGCTATTTATAGCCTGCAACATGATAGTTGATGCATTACATTATAAAAATATTTCTCGGCGATCTGTCGTCACGTGTGAAAGACCGGGTACCCGTCAAATGTTGCTCACTACTTAAAATATAGTCTGTATGACGCGTACGTACGTAATCTTGAACTACGTATTACTGTATCTACGTAGCTCATCGGCCTTGGGAATTTATTTATTCATGATACTGTTAAAGTTATTCAATTTAATGTAAACATTCTTTCTACTGGTTGTTTCCTTCATGACATGAAAGATCAAAGAATTTAGTACATGTATTAAATAAATACATTAAAATATATTGTTATGTTTAAAAGTTTGTACATGTTTTATCACGAAACATAGTGACTGTTGTTGTGATGACTGTATAAAATATAGGAGGGAATAATGTGTGTGTGTGTGTGTGTATATTTGATTTATGTATTTATATAGATTATGGCCCTTACCAGTAAAAAAATACACGGATATAGACAGCTGTTATGTCTAAATTATCTATGGAAATTGTGAAAATGTGTGATTTTTTATTATATTCGTTCCAAAATTAATTATGTTAAGTTTTTAATTTGACTAATATTTTAGTAATTTTAATTTATATATAGGTACCTAGTGCAAAATTAGATTTATAAAATTAATGTATACTTAGATGTCATCGGGTATATGAGCTTTAAAAAGGGTGCATGGCCGCCTTAAAATTTTCTGGGTCCAAACCAACCAACATAGGCTTTTCTCTTGCGGTTGGAGGTCAGACAGTGGTCGCCTCCGTAAAAGCCCAGTAAGCAAACACATATATGGTAAGGAGGTTTGAGCGGTCCTCAGGGTCCAAAGTAAATAATATTCAAAAAATGTTCTTATTGAATTAAATTTTAAAGCAATTAACATACTTAATATTCAAATCGATTTAAATTTGAAAAAGCGTTCCGATAGTTCGTATGATTATTATTATCGGCAGATATTCTATAGATATTATATAGATCGGCAAGAATTTCAAATGCTCCAGACGTAGCTCAGTGGTCAGAGTATTCCCATAGGACTAGTCGCGGGTTCACTTTACATACATACATACATACAATCACGCCTTTATCCCTGGAGGGTTAGGCAGAGGTGAATTAACACCCACATTTCAGCAATCAATAAAGTGGGTCCCACGTAATAGGGGGTGAGCCTATTGCCGCTTCCCGGGCACCATTGTTGACTCAAGTCATGTATCTGAGGCTGAGTCTGGGCTGTATATATCTGTCTGATGTACAACAGCCATATCCCTTAGTCGCCTTGTACGGCACCGCATGGGAGGAGATGGGGTGGTCCAAATTCTACTCTGCCGGGAACCACGCGGGTTCACTTTTTCCAATCTAAATCAAGTGTTTTTATCATTTCTTTATTATAATAAAATTAACGGCAACCATAAGGATAACCGCAGGTAGAAAATCGAACGTCATACCCAATTGACGCAAATCGTTAACTTAATGACATTTGAATGATAGCAATTACTATCATTATGCGACTAAAAAACCATTTGTACCTGCCCCCTAGAGCTCTTATATAGAAACGATTTTGAATTTGGTTTAACAGTCAGATTGATGATGAAATAAAATTCAATAGTACTTGAGACCTGACCTGAGAGCCAGTAGGTAACAGCGGACTGTGTAAATTGCTATTCTGGTTTCTGTTAGGAAGTAGGAGTAGGGAACAGGGGGCCTACTGGCGGAGTTCTGAAGATCTGACATGATGGTGACCACCATAGTGAATGCTCTTTTTCCCACACAGGATAACACGTGCAGGACTTAGATATCACCCGCATACGGTGCAGAATATTCCATTACGAACGAAGCGGTTCGGTGACTTCTGCTTTTGCCGCACTATTAAGACCTGGAATTCCGTACACGTATTTCCCTCTTCCTACAGTCCCGGGTCATTTAAACAGGGTGCGAAAAAGCATCTGATGACGCCAGCTAGCTGAGTGCCACCATTGTAACATGGTAGGTGTCTATAATGGTGACCCTCTTTACCGAAATTTTGCATTCAGCTTACCATTAGGTGAGGGGAAGTCAAATTAACGTGTGCTTTATAAAAAAAATAATGCGAACAGACGATGCTCTATAGCTGGCTTCCCTTTTTGTATACTACTTAGGTGGCAGACAAGCACACGGCCCATGGCCCCGTTGCCTATGGACGTGTGTAACACCAGGGAGTCACGCTCGCCGACCCCGTAGGAACCATCTAATGCCCTTCTTAGAGAACCTCATTTTCTCTCGGGATTGGAAGTTTCACCAGTAGTCGCTTCCACAAAAGCTAAGATAAACCAAATCGAAAGTTGAGGAGAAGTCAAAGAGGAGATAGAGTAAGCTCTTTCCGGTTCTTGGAGGTAGCCGAGAACAACATTAAGATTATGATGAGTTTTCGAATCGATTAAGGTAGAAAAAAGCGAATCGAATAGCATACTAAATGCTTTAAATATTTTTTTATACCACTTAGGTGGCAGACAAGCACACGGCCCACCTGATGGAAAGTGGTTACCGTGGCCTATGGACGTATGCAACACCAGGGGCGTCACACTCGTGCTGCGGACCCTAAAGAAACCTTCTAATGCCCTTCTTGAAGAACCCCATATTGTAGTCGCTTGGGAAAACCATCGCGGGTGTATCCATGATGTATTTTCTTTGTATTTAATGATAACTCATAGGAATGATTTAGATTGTTTGGATTTGTCTTACTAGAAACGGTTAAACGTATGATACTTAAATGGTAACACCCACAATACTGTGTTCTATGCCAATAAAATGATTGATTGATTGACTATCTTGTATGGCTATTAATGTATTTGAAGCGTGTTTGAATCATAACGTAGTTAATAGCCCTAGATTCTACGATAGGCTCGAGTTTACATGCGTCAGTTTCTAGACAAAATGTGTTTGTCATAGATTAATATTTATTGATCGGCAAACGTGGCGCATATTGGGAGAGACCTATATCCAGCAGTGGACTCCAATAGACTCCAATTATTCTTTATTGAGATCATAACAAGTACCTGGGTGACCCAAGGATGTTGTCTATAGAATTAAACTATACTATATATAATATTTTAAAGATGAAAGACTTGAATTTTTAAACGACTTCAAAAAGTAGGAGGTTCTCAATTCGATGAGTTTTTTTTTTAATGTTTGTAGTACATACATAAAAATGTGCACATGTATGTACACCTATTACTCCTAGCTTTATGATGCGATTTCCGTGATTCTTTTTTTAATCGATGCGAAATAGTTGTCATTTAGTCCCATAGAAATTTAACATAGTTTGGCCCAGTAGTTTTCATTTTATGATGTTTTTTGTGTTTTCTTAGTTCAAACTTTTGCCCAACTTCTTATATAATATGTTGTCCCATATTTCCGTCGTTTATGAACTGGTTTCAAAAAATCTTTTTGCATTGGGTTCGGTATTAGTCACAAGTAGTTCCATATTAATTTCATGGGTACTGGACCTTGAACTCCGGAGATACACCAGAGAACTCCTCGAAATCAAATAGGTGATAAGAAATTAGCTAGTTTTATGACGATCCTGTGACATGGTGTCTATGTCACCTCATTACGATGGTCAAGGGCGTGCTAAAATTACCTAGTCTACGTCGTAGACTACGTATTTTCCTGATTACATCAGAAGCTCATATGAGTTTATAAGGAGAACATTCAACTTTTTAGTGCATATTATTTTTATTGGAATAGTTTTTTGAAGTCGGTTTTTTAAACGTACCTAGTTTTTTTTTGTATGTAACGCATGACTCAATAACTACACTGTACCTACTTCAGAAATTCTTTCGCCGTTGGAAAGCTACTTATGCTATACATCAACACGGGAACGGGATCGAATTACTAGGTATTGTCGCAGTAGTAAGTGTTATTTACCACGAGGACATGGACTACAAAGACACTAAAGAGTTGTCGATTCAGAAGTTCTGATTCGAAATTTATTGCTGATGTCACCGACACGCACTTCAAAAGTTTCAAAACTACATGGTCGATGGATACGAGATACGACAGCAATAGGTACTTAAAAACAAAAAAAAACATAACATAGGTTTTAATGTTTTTAGAACGCATATCTATGCTAAGTTTGGGTCTAGATAGTGGATAGGATTCGCCTTCCAAGATTTCTGTGCACCTATATATAGCTAGTTGGTACGTTAGTATCTAGCTAATAAAAAGACGTTAAAAACTGTCGTCTGCCACGTGTATGTACATTTCACTGTTTCCGTGTGTATCTCTAGCCAATTTTTCTTTTGGTATATATCTGGCAATGTTATCAGACTATAGGTTTGCTCGTCACTTGGCACGGCTGGCGTGCGACCGTCACTGCCAGCAGCATTGTTCCTCACTAGACAGATACTTGTATTGCGTACATCGTACATGTCTGTCAAGAATACTATTAATCTTCCGAAAGACTCTTGGGTTTAGGTCAGCAGACATTTTTTGGATATCGCACCAATGTTACAAGTGTGTAGTCTGAGTTATTTATGTAATTTTGCACAAGTTTGTAATGCGAGGAAATAAGAAATTTTGGCAATGATTGGTTTTTCTGTTTATAATAAGTATCTAGCATTTATCCACGGTATTACAGTTTGACTAGTATTTTTTTATTTGTCCGGCTTTTATCTTCGTATAAACAAGACCAATGATTTTATTGGACACATAAAAGGAAAATAAAAATGGTTCACAGGTTTTGTGTGATGCTCAAAACTCCAAATAATTAAAGAAATAGAGGACTAGTTTTATAATAAAATAGATTTGGTCATTCATTCCCATATTGCATCACAATAAGCCCATTTGTAATGCACAAAGATTTATAATAACTAGCGAAACTTCAAAACATGTTATTTTTGTCCAAAATGAGTTAAGGTAAACGCGTCTAATTCCGTGGGGTGCAGAAATCCGCTACTAATTCCGTGGTATTTAGAAAAACAGCTTTATAAAGCAAATTACTAATTATTTTTGACTGCAAGACCCATTAATCAAATAATAATTTATCTGTTCATATTTATGTGAAGACAAAAGTACCTTGGTGTGTGTATATTTCAAAATAAACGATTAGTTTGCCACTGCCACCTGAGTCGAACACACTCTCCATACATTTCGGACCTTATGCGCGTAAGTACTACCATTTGCTAAATAGTATTTTAAACGATATTTTTATACTACAAGAGATTCGGTTTTGGGTAAAATATTGAAAGGGTAATACGTTGTATCGAATACACTTAACATTGGAGTATTCTATTAACAAATTGAGGAGAAAATAAGTGTTAAAAATACCACGGCATTAGGTGTCAAATATTTTTGTGTGTTTCTAATTACCGTTGTATACCACGGAATTACAATTTTATAGAGTTTATCTTATTTGAAAATTTTAGTGGTAGTTTTTCTATTACAAACTTCATATTTCAGTTCTGATAACTTGAATAACCAATAAATACAAAAAACTAATTCCGTGGCATACTTTGAAGTCGCATTTACTAATTGTAGCCGGTCAAACATTGTATACTTAGGTACTTTCTTAATTTCTTGTATGGAGGAACTAAGTACAGAAAACGAGATTTTTGATGTGTTCTGATATTTCCTTGAGTATGTTTTATATATTATGACGATGATATCGCAATTAAACGTTAACTTAGATGTATAATATTAAAAAATCTTCTAGTTTTTATACCTCGGAATTAGAAAACTTGATTTTGTGTCATAAAAACTAAGGCTGAGCGCACATTTGAGACAAGACTGTCTCAAGACAGACTTGCTCTCTACTAAATGTATGGAGCTGCGCACACTGGAGACAAGACGTCTAACAGACAAAACTGTCTTTACCTACAACGCGACAAGTCTGTCTAACGACTGTCGGCTTCCCTTCTAGAGGTGTAATGAATATAGATACTCGTAACAAGTACCAGTAACATAATATCAGTGGTATATTCATATTATGTTACTGATGAACAAGGAAATAACAACGAAAGCCAATGGTATTATAGGTAACTATTACCCGAGCGATCTGATTATTCGTTTCTATGTTTTGGTACGTAAGGTACATCTAGTTAGGTACTGAGTACATCTTGTTAAAAAATATCTAAGTCTACTAGGTATATTGTTATTAGTTACAAGTAATAACAAGATATAATAACACTCTCGTATATATTATTTACATTACGAGGATGCAATTTGGCTGGGTCAGGTTTTGGATGGGTGACCGTTCTTTGCATTACGAGGTTGTGAAAACTCTTTTACTCTGCCGGTGTTATCTTGTTACAAACATTCGCAGTAACTAGATGTACGTATCGGAACATAGGGACGATCTATATTAATAGGAAGCAATAACATTCCTCTTGGTTCTTATTTCGTTGTTAGTGGGTAACATAATATTATCAAAGTAATATATTCAATTACATGAATATCAAAATCGTAACCTAATATAACATCTCTATTCCCTTCTGTAGGTATGCGGTCGCGCACATCAAAGACAAAACAGTCTTGCCACAGTATACATATATTCAGCAGTACAAGTATTCTATTGAATTGGGTGTCGCCATATTATGTTTACCTACAGACAAAAAGACGTTTTATGGATTATGAATATTGTAAAGTTGGATGGAAATGTTTGATGATTTACAATAATTTATTAGTGTTATCATCCTCATGCCCTTACCCCATATTTATTTTGGGCCGGTGGAACACGTCAAGCTTGGTGTAAATAATAAAATAATACCAAGTAATCATATTAAATATATTTGTTAATATAGGTACCTACTCAAAACAATTCATTAAAAAATATAAAAAATAGTGCCCCACCGGCATCGGGTACAGGAACCAAGCTTAATATTTCGTCTCATTATTAAAAAATACAATATCAATTTTAGTAAGGAATCGGAGGCTAACGGAGTCCACTCGTTACGATAAATATGTGAGCGAGACAGGCATACGTCTCGTTCTCTTCTATATCGAATCGAGTGCCGAGTACTAACTCTCTCTCTCTCTCTCTCTCTCTCTCACATTCATTCATTTCATTCATAACACATCATTCCATCACTACTGTTTAGGTAATATACACCTAACTCCAACAATAATACATAAACGTTTATATAGAAAACCTATGCGGATTGTAACAAATGCCTATGGTGCTAAACAAATGTTCTTTTCCTTTCTTCTTCAGTATGTATTGTGAAGAAAGTTAAGTCTGGGTTTGCGTAGTCGTTATTCATATACCTAAAGATACTAAGTACAATATGTTTCGGTTCTGTTCGAAGTCGTGATCATCAAATGCAAACTGCGCGAAACAATGAAATAAAGTGCAACGCAGTGGTACGTGCACGATCTCACTCACTTCACAGCCCGCACTGACTCATCGGTGAGCATCTATAAGTTAATCGAACACATCACATATTTTACCGGTGGCACACATTCAAACCGGCAACCACACATTTCTATGAAGACGGTGTACTGTTCAACTATACTATACTGTGGCGGTGTTCGTGCGATGCGTGTCGTAGACAAAACAGTTTTGTCTTAGGTGTGCGGTGCGTCGCAGACAAAACAGTCTTAAGACAGTCTTAAGACTGTTTTGTCTGTGTCAGACAAAACAGTCTAAAGACAGTCTTGTCTCTAGTGTGCGGTCTCCCTAATTCCGTAGTATTTACAACGGTAATTAGATTACATGGGGACCAATTCCGTGGTATTGACACCTGTTATATACAGCCTGTTCATTATTTTACTCGACGTGTTAGTATTATTAGTAAATTGTAAAGATATTACTACCACTAGCGGTGGCTAGTGGGTATTTAAAACGGTAGCTTACCTAAGTATAGACTTGGATAAGCTACCGTTTCTATATTATATATATACTATTATATACAATAAGTTTATGAACCTCTAAACTAAATACCTAATTAGAACACGAAACTCGCATTCGAACTCGCTAACTCACGATATAGGTATAACCCGAGCCACGTATCTTGGACCTAAAATTTTAATGTGCTCAAAATATGGAAATGTAAAAGTTTATTTATTATGATTCCCTCTTTATTCATTTTAAATACCTATAAATAACGTTTTTAAATACATATGTCGGAGTTAGTTGTCAATTACCGTGGGTAGTTACCGAACTTTGTTAATTTTTACTATCAATTATTGTCTAATAAATCAAAACATAATTTAAGTACTACTAGTTGATTTTTGGCAACTTATCTCGATATGGTGTGACCGTTAGTTTTGTTCAAAACAATGATGACATGTTGCTTTTATTTTAAAATGATTTGATTACTTTGTAATGATAAATCTTATTAGATTTAAGTACCTACATTTTGTATCAAGTAAACACGTGACTTACTGCAATGCGTCAACGGACAGAGTTGTCGGGGAGGGATGCGAAGTGGGGATCATCTTATAAAAGAGCATGCACTCGGCAAGCTAATGAGTCGGTCTTCGGATTCGACTCGCTAAAGAGCTCCCCTGCTCCCGACAAAACTGTCGGTTTACTTGACACAGCGCTGCTGTATATAATTACAATAGCTGTATTAACTCGCTTGATGCACTATGTAATTGGGTGGCTTGACCACTGTACGAACTTGAGACCTTAAAAAGTCTGTTCGCCTTACTATTGACTTTCTATAACTGTGTGTTTACTTTCTTGTATTGTGTATTGTGTACTGTGTATTGTGTGTTAATTCCCTTATTGGCTGATTAATTGTTTTGATTAATTTCGATTTATCTGTAATAAAACTCTGTAAACACTTATACAGACGTGTTTATCCCAATAAAATGGGCACTCCAAATCCTGAAGATATACCCCTCGGCGATCCTGATCCTACATCAGAAGTGGGATTAGGTTTAGCCCAGGAATCGGAAGGTGTTGGTGATCCATGGCGAGCAATGTTAGAGCTTCAGAATCATAACACGATTCAGTTAATCGAAGCGATTAAGACCCACTCCGCTTCGTCTACTGCAATTCCTTTGCCCGATTTTGACCAAGACCTACCCGATTCCGATGCTCATTCTTGGAGTTCAACCGTTGACTATAGGAAAAACCCCTTCAAGGTGGGCCTCTTATTATTGCCCTCACTAAAGCCTTAAAGGTCAGTGCTAGCGTATGGCTTTCCCAAGTATCGTATGCAGGTATGACCTGGACAGACTTTAAGAGTCTCTTCCTCTCTCGTTATGCCATTACGGAAACTGTTCCCGCCTACCCTCATTAACCTTCATAATAGTCAACCGAAGGAAGGAGAATCTTTAGCCGCATATGCCAGTCGACAGTTCACTTCACTGACATCTAAATGGAATAGCCTGAGTGTTGAACACATTGCTGTTTCTACTGTACTGGCCCATGTCTCCAAATTCGATTCCGTTGTATCCTACTCCTGCGTCCTGATCGCTTTGCTACCTAAATTATCTGCAGATTAGTTATTAGTTATTTAAATTGGCACTAGATTTTGTTCTCTTTTGTTTAAATGAAATTATTATCGTGTGGGTAATACAACATTTTCTTATCGAGAAATTACATTGTAATTTGTAAGTAAGTGGTGGTGAGTCATTTGGTAAAAATCTGGTGAGTACATTGCAATCTTTTTACTTTAAATTGCGAGTGGAAAAGTGTTCATTAGTTTGAACAAAAGTGTAAACAAATTCTAATACGACTATACTTGAAGCTGTCCTACCTAACGTAAAGTAGTTTCTATTGTGTGCAAAGAATAATAAAATGCCTAGACATAGTAGAAGCCGATCGAGGGGTCGCTATTCTCGTTGTAAGTACTCTAATAGTCGTCGTAGGTATACCAGTGATGGTGAATCCAGCTCTAGTAGTTCTGGTTGCAGCCGACGTTCACGTTACACTCTCAACCGTAGTGGACTGTCTATCAATGTATTAACTGACCAAATGCAACAGATTATGGTGAAGTTGACTGCGCTTGAACGACGTCATCAGTCGCCATCGTTACGGCGCCAGCCGAGAGCGAGCGCCCCGCCTAGAACGCCGCAACGACCGCGAGAGGCGTCCAGCAGCGGCTCTGTTGCTGAGCAACAGGAAGTAGTGAGCTACACTCCGGTGCGATCAGCGAGCCCTGTCACCAACCAGGAATCCACTAGTAACACCGACCGCATCATTGATGCGATACGTGCCATTAACAGTACGGTGAGATCGAACCATTCTTACTATATTTCTAGCTTTGATCCGAGCATTCACGATATAGTTGCCTGGTGCAAGGAGGTAGATAGTGCCAAAGCTATAAACAACTGGACCAATAAAGAATGTCTTTCTCGCATTGGTTACTGTCCAAAGGGGGATGCACGGACATGGCTCAATGAGTTGGTTACCAATGACCGAAATAAGTCTTACTGTTACAAAAGTTAAGGTTATTGATCAATGCTCTAATCCTGAGACTTCGACTTTTCATGATATTGATACAGATATTCCATCCGAATATAAACCACAGTTGATTCAACTCCTCGCGTACATAGATGGTGTGCTTTTCTACAGGCCTATGATTTTGACATTATGTATAGAGAAGGCAGATATATGAACCACGTAGACTTTCTTTCTCGTAATCCCATTCCAGAATCAATCGACAAAACGGAACAAAAACGTGTTGATATTACAACTGTCTAATAGTTGGCTTTTAGCTGAACAACAGCGTGATTCGGAGATTTTGGCAATCGTTTCTAAACTGAAAACTACCCCCTGATATTGCCCAAAGTTATGAATTACGATCAGGAACCTTGTACCGTAAAATACAACGCAATGGATCAACTCGTTGTTTACGTATTGTCCTAGAGCTTTTGGATGGTCTGTTATAAACCACATCCATGAAGCAATCATGCATTTAGGTTGGGATAAAGAAACCATATTCTAATACAGATTGTACAAGTTTCAGATTGGATTGACACCTGGGAGGCTAAGCAAAAGCCTTCCGCAATATTTTTTTCTGCCCACTGGAGCAAGGAGTGTCGCCTCAGCTGTTTGCGACGCAGCGAGTAACAGCGTCTATTTGGAGAGGTACTGCGGGGCTATGTGTAGTCCTTCCGCAGACATATCAAGATTATTGGCGACTACTAGCCATCAACAAAATGTCGGAAAGGGCGGTAGTGTGACTATTTTATACTAAGTCTTGGTTGAATAGTTTTTAGTCTAGATACCATGATAATTACAAATTATTTGAGCTGAGTAGCCGCAAGGCTGATTCTTTTTAAATTTGGTTTGTAATCTGTTAAGTACCTAACATGGTTATAGCAGGTTGGCCGAACGGTTGTTTATTGTTTTCTTTATGAAGTACGTAAATTTTGAGAAAGAGGTAGCAAGAAATCTGCCCCTGTTATAATGATTGAAACAATGAAAGTACCCACTATATTTTTTTGTTATTGTGAGTTTTTGTTTTCTGTTTTGAAACACAAACTAAATTAGATTCCAAATTTAAAGGTCTCTATAGAATTTTATCACTTTTAGATAGTGATAGATATTTGTTAAAAGCTTTACAAATATGCCCATGATAGTGTACGAAAAATGCCTGAGTGTCCAGTTACTGTTAGTGAAGATGTCAATACTGACAATGATGATCATTTGCCTGCTGCTGACACAGCATAGCTGAATTGATAAGATGTCTATGATGACTCTTGTTTAGCTTGACGCTTTATCGGATGTCTATGTTGACTCCTGGATTTAGATGTTGCTTGACGCCTATGCGGGTTGTCTATGTTGACGCCTATGCGGGTTGTCTATGTTGACGCTTATGCGGGTTGTCTATGTTGACGCCTATGCGGGTTGTCTATCGACTCTAAATTACTTTGTCTCTACTTTAGTTGAGCTATGTATTGTCAGTGTAGCAGTATAGTAATTTTGATTGGTTGCGATGCAACTGCTATTGATAATTTTTGACTAACTCAGGATTTTTCTTTTCAACATACCTTTTGTTAAGGCTGTTTGTCAGAAAGGCCGATCGATATTCACAAGAGATTTTCTTTTACAGAATCACACGAGGTCGTGTAGAATGTCAGTTCTGGCCGTGTCGGAGTTAGTTGTCAATTACCGTGGGTAGTTACCGAACTTTGTTAATTTTTACTATCAATTATTGTCTAATAAATCAAAACATAATTTAAGTACTACTAGTTGATTTTTGGCAACTTATCTCGATATGGTGTGACCGTTAGTTTTGTTCAAAACAATGATGACATGTTGCTTTTATTTTAAAATGATTTGATTACTTTGTAATGATAAATCTTATTAGATTTAAGTACCTACATTTTGTATCAAGTAAACACGGATGCGAAGTGGGGATCATCTTATAAAAGAGCATGCACTCGGCAAGCTAATGAGTCGGTCTTCGGATTCGACTCGCTAAAGAGCTCCCCTGCTCCCGACAAAACTGTCGGTTTACTTGACACAGCGCTGCTGTATATAATTACAATAGCTGTATTAACTCGCTTGATGCACTATGTAATTGGGTGGCTTGACCACTGTACGAACTTGAGACCTTAAAAAGTCTGTTCGCCTTACTATTGACTTTCTATAACTGTGTGTTTACTTTCTTGTATTGTGTATTGTGTACTGTGTATTGTGTGTTAATTCCCTTATTGGCTGATTAATTGTTTTGATTAATTTCGATTTATCTGTAATAAAACTCTGTAAACACTTATACAGACGTGTTTATCCCAATAAAATGGGCACTCCAAATCCTGAAGATATACCCCTCGGCGATCCTGATCCTACACATATATTATCTAAAAAATATATATACTTAAAAATATGAATTAAAAAAATATATCTATATTTTATTATTATCCCCTCTTTATTCATTTTAAAAGCCTATAAATTACATTTTTAAATACATAAATATTATTATCTAATAAAAACATAATTATGTTTATAAATATAAAAAATAGTGTCCCACCGGCATCAGGTACAGGGACCAAGCTACCGGTGGTTAGGGCTCCAGGGAAAGGAACCTCCTCACAATACGTGCCGTGTCGAGGAGTACCGCCTTATTATAATATATTATGTTCTATATATATTATACTAGCTTTTGCCCGCGGCTCCGCCCGCGTGGATGTCGGTTATCGCGACCAAACATAGCCTATGTCCTTTCTCAAGGTCTAATCTACCTCTATACCAAATTTCATCAAAATCGGTTCAGCGGTTTAGTCATAAAAGTGAGACAGACAGACAGACAGAGTTACTTTCGCATTTATAATATTAGTAGGGATAGTAGGGATTATTGTTAATACAAATAAATATGCTTGCCAATTGTGATTCTATTTTGTTAGACATAAATGATAGAGACTGATTTGAAATACAAAGCTAAAATAAATACATTCCATTTTTGAACACCATGTATCATTCTCTCCACGTCATTACGTTCATACTGTTTACACACGGAATTAGAAACCAAATACCACGGAATTAGAATATTTACCACGGAATTAGTCGCATCTGACTTTTTGATTTTTTTATTAATTTAACAGTTTTAATGAACTTTTAGATTGAAATTGATGGTATTTTTCAAAAATAAGATAGATTACACTTCTAATAAAAATAGCCTTATGTAGAAAAAGTTACAATGAATACTTAATTTTTGAGGTTCTTTCGAGATTTGGTGAAAATACCACGGAATTAGAAGCGTTTACCTTATACCCACATAAATTTTAAATAGAATCGTATATTTAGTCAAAGATATCTGGCTATATTGGTTAAAGTACATTTACAATGTTTATTGTTCAACACTGCAGTGTTTATTTGTTCACTGGCGCCTGTAGATTTGAATTTCATGGTTCTATGATAATGGTACCTACATACGACAATAAGTGCGGTAGATACAGCTGTAAATAATGTTTAGCTTTTATCGGTATACAAGGGTCAGCAGGTAATTCCTGGAAGGAAGCCAACTAGCCCACGCACTCTGCTCGCCTACCATCTTCATGTTGATGTAGACAAATCTAAACCTTGTTACATTAAATTTTAAGTGCAGTTTTGATTGCTTGCAGCTCAAATCTTCAAATTGATGTCCAAATCTCTTCTGCCATCTGCTTCAAGACATGTATTTTTATTTTATCGCGTTTATCGCTGGGCCATCGTGAGTTGTGTTCATCGATAAATCATGAGTCGCTGATGTGATGTGAGCTACGTTATGAAAGATTCGTTTAGATGTTCTACAAATGTGTGACGAACTAAATTTATATATATAATACTTCATCGTCTGGTTTGAAAAGGAAGCGGAGTAATCTATTTTAAGCCCTAATAAAGCACTTTTAGAGTTTATTTTTAAAGCGAATACAGATTTATTAGGAAAATCACAATTGAGATAATTTTAACGTTTATTGTTGTAAGTTATCTTTGAATTTAGTAATAAGCATAAATAACAGAAATGTATGTGATTCTCTTACACGTGTAGGATACCTATAATATTGATAGAAATAATATATAGGGTGGTGGCACCAATTATCGGCCATGTCAACATTTTTTGACCTTTGATTGATTGTAGTTTTTTGGTTTATAGCATTTGCTTTCCTGCAATACCTTTTTTGGGTAGAGGGATACTGAAACTCCATTACTACATTCGCAAAATTACCAATTCTTTGTTATTTTTGATAATATAGATGTTTTTTTCCGAGTATGTCGATTTCCCTTAATATCGGCCTCTAACACCCTAATTTCTGCCGCCTGTGACCCTAATATCGTCATACCCTTTCCAACGTGAATTTAGGTCAAAAAAACTAAGTAAAGTAAAAAATTATAACGTTTTATATTCCAATTCAGGTTCAAATATTTTTTTTAACGCTTATCTGTCATTAATTTGTCTTTTCTTTATATCCCAGCCTTAAAAATTACAGTAATTGCTGTTATTAAAAACTAAAGATAACAATGATTAAAAAAATTTGAGACAAATAAAGATTTCCAAAATATATTATTATAAAGAAAAAATATTATTAAATAAAGTCAACAGAAAACATGACTTTCCATAAAGGCTTTTCAATTTAAATGCACTGAACAGTGACGGCAAGTATAATCTTCTTTAGCCACATCAATATAATTTCGTCCACGAAGAACTTTTACACTTTAAGTGGAACCATTTGGGGCATATGTCACATTCAATATTTTTGGCTTCATCTTCTTCGACATCACTAATTAGTTCTACTTCACAGCCACCACAAAGAATTTTCTCCTTTTCTTCTTGAAAAGGTAAATCATGAGGTCAGTTACGCTGTCCTTTAATATTCTCTTCTTCTATTCTAATACTCTTTTTCTTTTATCTACTAGTTTTGTTTTATTTAACTGGTTTATGTTTTATATTCTATTTTCCAGATTTTTCTTTCTCTCTGTATCTATTCTTCCAGGAAGTCTATCTTGTAAAGTGGTCCTCGGAATTTCGTATTGTCGAAATGCTACCCTTCTTCTATTTCATCTTAGCATTAATTCTCAGTCGCAACCGAAGCTTAGACCTCGGATTATGGGGTCCACTTTGCCAGTCTTAACTGCGGATTTGGCTAGATTTCCATCTATCCTCCACAACCCCAATGGTAACATTAGATAATATCGAAGAATTGCATTACTGCCTGCTTCTTTGAACAGCATTTACTGCATCTCTTTTTCTACTACGGTCATAGAACCTATAGGGGTCATAGAACCTATAGAGGTCATAGAACCTATAAGGGTCATAGAACCTATAGGGGTCATAGAATCTATAAAGGTCATAGAACCTATAGGGGTCATTAAACCTATAGGGGTCATAGAACCTATAGGGGTCACAGATCCTCATAGGTTTGAAACCTTTCTCTTTTTGTTGGGACGACATGATTATGGCATACCTACCTGTTGACTAAAATTAAAATACCTGAGTATTTGTTCATTTTACACGTGCCTGTTTACTGTAAAGTTCGAGGGTTGTAGGAAATTAAGTACCTACCCTATACAAACTAAGGTGGCCGTTATTACGCATCGATTCTCTAAATATCGGCCGTAGCTGACAAAAAAAGTTTTTAGGCGGCCGATGTTAGGATCTGGTGCTCAAACAGAGCTGTTTTTTCATTTTTAACCTTATTAATGTTACTGCTAACTTATAAAATAGCTAAACATTATAGTTTAGTGTTTTCATGCATTTCCTCAATATCGACCAGGTGGCCGATATTGAGATTTATCCAAAATAAAGATCCCTAATCTCGACCCCGCGATTATTTCATAAAAAGTACAAATAAATTTAAAAAGACACTACCTAAACGGTACTTAGACTGTTTTTCTTTAATAAAAAATAATATAAAATACCATAGGTATATTTAATTCCTTTCAAATACTTTCCAACTCAGTGCGTCGACTTCGGGATTTGACTCGGTATTGCCACCAAACCACACAGGTCGATACCTGCGCGTGCTCTATTGCCACCTGAACGTTCAAATGTGGAGGTACCGGCACCAAAATATGGGATGTTATTCGTAAAGATATAGAGCCGCTTTTTGCATAAAAACTATCATAATTTTAGGGTTATTTTCATAGTTATGTTCCATTTTCTCGAAAAGGCCGATATTAGGATGTGGCCGATACTAGGAGACTTCACCCTACCTAGGTATACTTAGATGACGGAGATGTACTATTCTATTCACGCATCATTCATCATACATCTGTGGGTCGCAGCTACCGTCAGCTGCTAGCAGGCACAACTTACCGATCGATGGATCAGACTCTGGCGCAGGATTTTTTCAAAAAATGTAAATTTTTATATCAGAGCCTGGGGTCGGCTCTGATATGAAAATTTCAGATGCAACTGGATAATCATAACGACTTAGATAATTATGATTTTTAAATTCTTAAACGTTTCAGCAGAAAAGTTAAGAAAATATCATATTAATAATAAATAATAAATCGAGCCACAGAACAGATAAATAGATCGAGCCATATAAAAAGTTTGGTTTTGTTTTTATTTATATTTGTAATGGTGTTTTAAGTACAATAATTAAACGTCAGTACGTACCTATTCTTGGTGATGAATTTAAACTTTCAGCGACATGAAACATGTGTTTATGTAATTAAAAAAAGTATTTTTTGTGTTCTTTGGTAAAACTGCATATCGGTACGTATTACTGTGTTAAAGTTACGTTACGTTTAAAAAACGTAAACGTAAAGAATGTACGTTACACAGCAGCAGTACCTACTGATTTCAACAGAATTGCAAATGAATATTCATTTATCTTTCAAGATGATCTTTAAAAAATTTCTTCTAATGTCTTTGTAGTATTTAGTAGTGTTTCATGTTACAAAACCGGTCAAGTGCCAGAACCTGTGTGACATACGGTGTCAATTTGACACTTGTATTTGTTCCACACAGAATAGGATGAGCTAATCAGAAATAGCAATCGACGGATCGTATCGTACTAGTTATATTTGGGGCTAATTAATGCGGTTTATAATTAGGGCTAGTGGTCCCTGGTAATGGCTTACTGCATGTAGTAATTTTAGTAATCTTTCAAATTGATATGGCCGGTGCATGCGGCTCCGCAATAAAAAAAAAAAACAATGTGTAAAAAAGAAACAAAATGAAAATTGAATTACATAATTATTATACAAATATTGCTCGGGACATATATCTTGGACCTAAAATGTGTACAAAATGTGCTCTATACGCGCAGTACACTTTTTAAGCTATTGCATAGCTTCTATCGCGGGCCTTGAGCGTCGAGACCGAATCCAGAAATTCCGTAACGAAAAAAACCTAACACCCCCAACTCCGAGCTCGCACGAATCGAGCCGAGCTGCTCCGAAGTAGCTCCGCTTAACGTAAGTAATTATAATTGCATAAGTTGATAAAAAATGCTATGCTATAGCTTTACCGCGGCAGTCCCCGAGTGCCACACGTCTTTTTAACTGTATCTATGTATTTAAATAGCCGCAGAAGTCTTCAGAAGAGATTTCGACTTTTTAACAAGATTTCTTGGATGTCTTTTGAGGAGAGCACGAGGTGCTACTGCGGTAGACGAGCTCAAATTCATCAAGCATAAGATTATTACAAAACAATTCGTACGCGCCCGGGCCTCGTTTGCCGCGCGATTTAGGTCCAAGATACGTGTCCCGAGGTATACTCGTGTCCGCAATTTTACAAAGAGTTCTATATTTGAAATTTAAATATTCTTTTATTAGCATCTTTATTTGCTAGCCAGTTCTAATAACTTTCAGTGCGACCTAGGCAGATAGAACTGGGAACACAAGGTCATATTGTTTACGATCTTCTGTAGGATGGAGGAATCTTACTGTTCCGCTTTTAAATAGTTTAACATGAGTGAATTACATTAATGAAAAAGAATTTCGAAAGTATTGACTTCTAAATGGATTCTTTAATGTTGTCATTTTGTTTTCATTTATTTAAATTCTTTGATCTCGAATTAGCGGGGTGTAAAACTTTTTGGTTACTTGATATTTTGTTACTATACACAGTCTACACACATATACTATTCACGTCTGTCCCGTTACGAGGTAAGCAGAGACGATAAAGATAATTTGCTACTATGTCTACATACTTTATAAGCTTCTTCTGCTTTCAACAAACCTTTCATGAAAGCTTGTGGTTTAGAGTTCCTATGTCAGACCTACCGTTTTATTAATACACTAGCTGACCCGCCCGCTGCTTATCCCATAACACAGGGCCTTCAGGCTCTATTTTGGGAAGTAATGACAACCCCTAAAGTGAAATGTCGAGCTAACACTATGAATATTGTGATATTGGCATATTTCTGATGATTATAAGTGTGTATTAATGTAAATGCTCTGTAAAATGTTCAAATAAATAAAAAAAAAGATTGTCTAATAGTTACAGTACATTATATTATACTTCATTTTAAACTAGCCTATAACCTTACTCAATAAGAGGGCTATTCAACACAAAGAGAATTTTTATTTTATATATGACACATTTTTTTTGCACATCTATGGAATGCACAGAGCTTATGATGAATGAATCATCTATGACGAGGTAATACTTCATCAGCCGTAGCAAGTGTCTAATTGTTTGTGTCTCCAGACCACGGAGGACAGAATACATGCTGCAGACGAACACACGTATAACAAAGCCAAAGCGAGTACTACGAGTATTACCTATACGTTCTGTAGCCAAAGTTTCTAAATGTGGATCAGCATAACTCGTCTGATTGCAGTCAGTATATTGTTCATAGCTCTGCATCGACTCTTCACGCGCCTGCTGCGATAAAATTAAATTTCTGCTTTCATCTTAAGTACCTTATAATATCAATCTTACTCACCTTATACTTTAGCTAATTATATGCTTATAATTATCATCATAATCAAATCCAGCAAAAAGAAAAGCAAAAAATATTTTTTTCATAATGTAGTTAGAGCAGAGCACGTGAAGAGCGGCTACACACACACCTGCCGCAGGGGCGATCTAGGAAGCAAAGCGGTTGGGGCAATATTGGGACAATATCGGAGATCTCTACACACACACCTGCTGCAGGGGCGATCTAGGGTGCAAAGCGGTTGGAGCAATATCGGAGCAATATCGGGCCAATATCGGGGGTTCTCTACACACTTGCCTGCCGCGCAGTCAGCCCACGGAAACTTCGCTACATTTATTAATCTGTGGGTACATAGCGGTGACAGTGTGAAAGTGACATCTGTAAAAAAGCTTCCTATACTAAATTGGATAAAACAGATCTGCTGTCATTTTGACAAAATGTCAGTTAGTATGTCTCATCTCGCATGTCAAAATCCGTCTAGCCGGTCGTCGGTCCCGGTCTTGGCTGCCCTACCATCATCTGTGGCATGAGTTATAAGCAGAACAGTAAAAAGTTTAACAACCTGCTATAACTATAGAACTTCGATATCACTAATGGGTTGTGGAGGACAGGTGGCAGACGCTTTACCGTAAATATGAAACTTCCACCATTTCGTAGCGAGACTAAAAGAGGCTCGGAGGATGATGATTTCGCAGGATCAATTCAATGAGCTTGCTACAGCTCATTGAATGATAGGTTTAGCCTCTAAAGCTTTCGTATGTGGAATGATTTTCAGCTGTTCTGCATTGTTATAGCAAATTTAGGGGTTCACAGGGTACATGACCCGCTTCAAAATCGTGCACGTCTAATTGAAGTCTTCCAAAAAGGTAGGAAGGAAGTTGTACTAGCAATGAACAAACCCAAAGAAAGCGGCTTGTATTTTTTTTAGTACTAGTGATACAATAATGTATCATTTGTACTACCAGTTGTACTAATCAGTAGTACTACTGATCCACTACGGGAATTTCCACAAATTAGTGAAAATTTCAGGGCTGCGACCGCACTGCAGGTCTAAAATAGCCGCTTTGGATGTTTCATTAAATGATCATCTTAATTGTCAGATTTCACTAATCGTATGGTTACTTTTGATGAATCATATAATGAAGCTCATAATATTCATCATCTTATTTGACAGTTTTGTATGAAGATGCGTAAAATGGTCTAAATATATGAGTCATTCATAATGTCAAATTCGGTGGAATTCGTGACGTATTGAATGTTAACACGGATTTACTTTTTAGCAGATTTTAGCCTTCATATTGATGTTTCATAGTTATTGTTGTAATATTAAACCTCACTAAGATGTTTAGGGCACAATTTAACTCCACTCTGTTTGTCCACACAACTATTTATTGACGGCCGAGGCTTTGGCGTAGACTTTTATTTCAGGTTATAAGGTCTGAGTTGCTCCTACAAAAGTCAAGCTTTGGCGACGGGGTCGTGTTGTCCCCCCTTCATTTATTTAATAATAATTGATTATTGCTTGCTACGCGTGATTTGATCTTGTCAAAACTTTGCAATTCAACCGGACCTTGCGCTGTGATGATGAACTTCCAAATTACATGAATTAGAATAAATATCCAGTCTCGTCCACTTAGCCAGTCCAGACTCAGCCTATACATGGCTCAAGTCAACAATAGTGGCCGGAAAACGGCAATAGGCTACGTGGGACCCAATACAAAGATTGGTGAAATGTGGATGTAAAGTCACCTCTGCCTAACCCTCCGGGGATAAAGGCGTGATTGTATGTATGTGTACTATGTATGTAGAATAAATATTCAAGTTATGCTAGAGTTTTTCCATACAGGGAACGGCCCACCAGTGTAAAGGGCCCAGTCAACAGGCAAGGCGCTGAAGCCTTATTTAATTTGTGAGGCATCTACAAATAATTATATTATTATATAAATGACCAAGACAGTCTAATGTCACAGCTAATGTTGCCTAATGCAAGCCTAATGGTGGTCCACATGTTCTGGATTGCACCTCAAGTTTTTACCATCTAGCGGGGTGCAGTAAATTGACAGACAGTAGGTATATAAAAAAATGTGAAAGGCCTTAGATTCAACCTCGATAACTTTGACTAATATACCTACCTACTTAAGCATAATAAACACTATAATGATCATGGAGGTAGAGGTATATAGAAATATAAATATTCTCATTCGCATATTTATTTAAAAATAAAACTTTTTATTTATGTATTCATTGCATTTTATGAAAACTTACAGCTAATAAATTAACATTAGGTACAATACAATTATTGTTGTTATCATCAGAGACTTCGTCCTGCTCCACCAGTGGGATTATTCAGAACCCCGTGTCATCCCTTTAAATTAATTTATTGATTTCCAAATATCTTATGGGTATTTGCAGGATTTGTTCATATTTATAATTACTGCTCCACTCCTCTAAGTAGTAGCATGATATATATAGAAGAGTACTCTGTGTGCCTTCTAGGCTTTTACACTGTTGTGTTTATATCCAGCCATCGCTCTGCCATCCCGTTGCCCGTCTACCGTTTTGCCATCATTAGTTTCGTGCCTGCACCTTGTGTAAAGATGCCTTTGCATCTAACCACAGAAACACAAACACATTCAATGTTTTTTGTAGAAGTAACTTGATAAGTTCAATTCAATTCATAATGAATGGCTCTGTGCTTTTAACATCAATTCTGTCAATGTCCCGTAGTAGAGCTATTAACGCAGGATATAGAGTGGCCTCGATTTTGACTGGCTGACTCGAGTTTGTTAGTTACTTCCCACAGGATCCAAACAAAAGGACAGTATTTTGCTTTTGTTTATACGCCACCGTCGTTCCCCCATTACGTTGCCCGTCTATTCTAACATCATTAGTTTCGTGTCTGCACCTTACTTTAGACGCCTCTGAATCTAATCACAGAAACACAAACACATTCAATGTTTTTTGTCGAAGTAACTTGATAAGAATAAGAAACATAAATAAACATTGAAACCAAGTTTTGACAACAGACAGTTTTGAAATGTCACGTCAGGCAAAAATTACCACACCAAAAATAAAAATAAAAATTGGAAACAAATTGTAGTTTTAGCGTTATTTTTCTTTCAATTCATGTTTATTAGATGGAAATCATGAACTATTGATATATAGAACATAATAACTACCATTTTACGCTGTATTAATGACAAAATCATAATGTAGTAAATACCGTAAAAGCACGATTCGGCGAGTCCTTATATTTTTTTCGTCATAGCAACACCAATAACAAATATGAAACATATTGCAGATGAAATATGAATGACATATTAAAAAATGTGGTCATTTTACAATCTATAAAATATGTCACCAACTAATCTGCAAATGAATGTCATTTTTAGATGAAACATCCAAAACGGCCATTTTAGACCTGCTGATAGCAAATTATTAGTCAGTTGAATGAACGACAAACCCTTTACTTCATGAAGGTCCTAAAAATATTACGTAACGTGATTATTAGATATTGGGATTCGATACCCGGCCATATCTCATATACCTGAGAGATTTCAAAGGTTTGTGTAGTCTGCCAATTCGCACTAGACCAGCAAGGTTGACTATGGCATATCCCTCGGAGTACAAAGGCGAAATGTGTCTTGCGCTCATAAATCATTTGTCATTTGAAGAATTCTATACTTACCACATTGGAAACAAAGTCAAGAATATTAAGACTGAGGTGCCCAGTACCTAGTAAATGTGATTTTTTTATAAGAAGTTTGATAATCAGCACTGCAATTCACTAAGTGAGCACAACGATGCGACAACGATGCGAGGCGCAACGTAGATTGTCATTGGTCAGATTGTATCACGTCATTGGAAATCGACCAATGACAGTGTCTATCGCGCACATCGTTGCGACTCGCATCGTTGTCGCATCGTTGTGCAGGATATGCTTCTTTCGATCATAAAAATAAATTATTCTAATGAAATACAGTTACAGTCCCCCTAGACAAGTGACAGTTCGATGGCCGACGTATTGTAGATTACATTATGTAGAAATGAATACGTTCATCATTCTATCATTACATTTCATCTACAGTACACCAACCAACGAATTGCCACTTGCCTAGGGGGTCAGGGAATGGGTCCTCCCCCCGCAAAAACCAGCGGGGGTGGTTATGTCGGAGTCCTACCGACTTGTGGTCGTCGTCTTGGATCTTTGGTTGCCGAAGGTGATATTGCCATAGACATATCTCTCGCACCCCGGCTGACTCAAGGCCATTTTCGGTTTCGTTGTTTAGTTAGGTACTAAAATAATGATATCGCACATATCAACAATATGTATACAGATAGTGTAACTACAAACTGCTTGTAGGATAGTTTTGTTGCTGTGTGAAGATACTTACTGTGAAATTAAAAATTCGTACCTAGAGTTACCTAATTAAAATCTCTAAAAAAATTAAACCTGACAACACCATTCGTTTCTTCATGCTAAAGGACAAGATAAGATCGCAACGCATTCATCTCTATCTACGCAGAAGGATGGAATAAACTACAAAGAGGGGTAATTTCACGATGCCAAATTTTTTGCTAATTTCGGTGGCAGCTTTCAATCATAGGTTTTCCGATGAAAAAAATTTTCAATGTTCTTTTAGAAAACTATATACTACTAGATATTCTAAAAGAACTCCATTAATTTTTTTCATCGGAAAACCTATGATTGAAAACTGCCACCGAAATTAGCAAAAAATTTGGCATCGTGAAATTACCCAGAGTAATAATCACAGTTTTATTTATACCTATTACGATAGGTTATTTCCAACAACTTCAGAATTAGAGACACATTAAAGGAGGATACGATCGGCTATATCTTTTTCAAACACTTTGATTATAGCAGAAGTAAAAAAACCATGATAGCTTTCAATAGTGTAGGTGGGTGTTCTGTAAACAGAAACAGCAATAGAAAGACTAAAATGACTACAGGAGTCACGGATTACTTGTTTGATTGTGTCGTGACGTGATTTGGGTGTCATCATCATAGCGAGTGATTGCCTAAAAGCGTCCAAAGTTTGTACTTGGGAACTCGAGGTCAGGTTACCTATTGTTTTTGAAGTAAAAGCTTCTTTTTTGGACAGTTTTCACCTTAGAGTATACATTACTATAGAGCGCGCCTCACAAGTATGAACTGCTATCACGTGTACGAACAGTATCGAGGCTCCTGGCTCAACCTCAATCAGTAGCAAAACAATACCCGTCAAAATGTCTTCGCAAATAATATTTCATTCGATATGTTAAATCAAAATTTTATACAATATCGTATATTTGTAGTAATAATTGTTTTTGTAATACGCAAAATGACCCCATTTTTTTGTATTTTGGCTTTAATTTTATCCATGCATATCAAATCGAACAAAAAACTTCATAACAACTTCTTCTTCCTCCTAGCGTTAATTCCCAGTCGCATCCGAAGCTTTTTAGCTCGGAGTCTGGGGTCCGCTTTACCAGCCTTAACTACGGATTTGGCTAGACCTCGATATTATCCGTGAAGCGATTGCCATCTGACCTCCACAGACCAATGTTAACATTAGGCGATATCGAAGCTTTGCAGCTAGACTGTTGTTTTTTGGATTTTTTAGGGCTCCAACTACCCGTGACGACTGTCATAGATGTTCTTATGGCAACCGGGACCGACGGCTTAACGTGCTCTCCGAGGCACGACCAGACCAATGCAAATACTCATATTTCATGCACACAAATATTTGCACTGAGTGGGGATCGAACCCGCGCCTCCTGCGTAGCGGCCGCGTTCACTACCGCTACGCCACGGAGGCTGTCAACGCGCGCTCTATATACACGAGTAATGTATACTCTAAGGTTTTCACAGAAGTTTTTTTGGGTGAACTGCCCAAGAAAGAAAAATGTATGGGGTTTGACGTTATGACACTGTGTTGACGACTTTCATATATCTAGGTACGTCATCCTATACATTCTTTATTCTATTCTACAATTCCAGAGTGGATGAGGATAGCGAGAGATAGAGATAGATGGAAGTCTTTAGAGGAGGCCTTTGTCGAAGGACAAGCTGTTAAGTGAAAACCAAAACCGATTGTCAACTTATTTAATTATTATTACTTTGTAAACACTGGAATTTATAAACAGCAATAAAGGCTTATTTATTTACTTATTTATTTTATTTTTACAATGCCTACGAATAGCCACTTGTCCAGTGGGGCTGGTGACAAAAAGTAGAATCTACACTTGCTGTATAATGATGAACGACCGGAGCAGTAATAGTTGCATCAAAATATTCCAGTCCTACATGAAGGTGTAATCCAATGAGCTATTTTCGAATGTATCTATTCATAAATCTTGGGTTTACTACAGCAACGTGGAAACAAACTCTGAAACACATTTCAAAATAACACGTAGCTCAGTCATTTTAGACAAAAAATCCTTGAAACCTAGGACTAATTCCGGCGGAAGGTTTCTTTGTTTTAAAATGTTCCTTAGGTCCCCCTGAACATATCTGGAAAGTTCCCCATAGATCCCATGTACGCTCCCCCCTCCCCCCCCCCCTCAAACGTCTCCCTAAATCCAGTTTTTTTTATTTTTCTCAGAAACGGTGAAAGCTATAAGAAAGTTGTCCAGGTACCATATAATTGCTATAAAATTACCTACCAAACGACAGTTCATTCATTTCAATGTGAGCTATAGTCTCTGAAATATACCAACAGAAATTTCACCCAAAAAAAAAATTTGGCGTAAAATTATTCTTTGTACTAAATTTGAAGAAAAATGACTGGAGTTGTGGCAAAATGATGTAGGCACAAGTAAATCTTCATACATTTAGGAATAAAATGACGTATAATTCATTGTTATAGCAGCATTGGTTCTCGAGTTACAGTGAATAGTGTCAAACACCACAATATAATTTTCTGGTGTGAAGAAAGTAGGAACTTAGAAAATGATGATGCCTAAGGGTCAAATTATGGTTCAATCAATCAATTAGCCTATTGCAGTCCACTGCTGGACATAGATTAACATAACATAAACTCACGCCTTTGTCCCCGAGGGGGTAGGCAAAGGTGCTAGCACCCACATTTCGCCGTTTATGTTTAGGTCCCAATGTAATAGGTGGCGAGCCTATTGCCATTAACCGGGCACTTATAAACCTGCGATAAACACACACATAACTTCGAAAATCATCGAAAAGTCATTGGTGTGTGCCATGGTAAACCTGGGATCGAACCCGTGACCTCGTCTCAGCAGTCCATTACCCATACCACTAGGCTACCGCGGTACTTACATAGGCCTGGACATAGGCCTCCCCCAATACGCGCCACGTTTGCCGATCCTCCGCCTTCCGCATCCAGTGTGTCCCTGCCACCCTACGTAAGTCGTCAGTCCACCTTATGGTTATAAAATTTAAATAAACGGACCACGGATATGCCACATTAAGAATAAGGCCATTGAGCGCTAGGGGTCTCCCTCGACATCTCAGAGGCCTTTGACAGGGTCTAGCACGATAACTTATTCAACAAACTTCCTTCCTTCGGCTGTCTTGTATGCCTGGATTGCAATCTTTCTGGGAACTCGGTCATTCCGTATCATTGACGGTAGTTCGTTGGACCATTTGCAAATAAACGCTGGGGTCCCTTAGGGGTCGGTACTTTCTGTCACACTTTTCCATATCAACGAGATCGTTGATATGGAAAAGATGCTCAAGCCCGGAACCATTGAGTGCGCAGACGACATCACAATGGTAGAGAGTTACGAGACGGCCGTACGCTGGCATGGTTGAGATCCGGTCTCTTAAGGAAACCATGGTTGAGCGGTTGAACTTTCCTTTGCAGGCATCCTCCGATTGGGGAGATGCCAACTTGGTCAACTTCAACGCAACCAAAACCCAGTCAGGCGTGTCTCTTCTCTGCGAAGCTGCTAAAAAGCTGAGAATGCTATCAAAAGTAAGATTAGTACTTCACACTGGAACAACTTCTCATTCTCTACCAAGCGCAAGTTCGATCGTGCATAAAATACTGCTCGCACCTTTGTGACGGTTTAGCCAAATACCAGCTTGAATCCCTTGAGTCAATAGAGAAACAAGCCTCTTGGAGGCTCATCAATAACGACGCTCTAGTTGAAAATAGGCTTCAGAGCCTAGAACATCAGCTAAGAGTTGCATGACTCTCGATTTTTTATCGGATGCACTTCATGGAGTGTGCACAAGATTTGCACAACTTAATTCCGCCAAACCCTTTCCACCATCGAACGACCATACGCACGGTGACCCGCCACTGATACACCATGGACTTTCCACTTATACGCACCAAACGGCCTTGCCCGAATCTGTGTTGCCGGATAGCTATAACTTGGGTGTATTTAAGACTAGAGTGAATAGGTTAGTTAATTCGTTTTTCAGGAACAGCTTATCAGTTTCATAAGCTTGTCAGAAGCGGGGAAGGCTTCCATGGGGACTAGTTATTATTCATTTTTTTAATAAACAGATAGTTTTTGATATAGTTAAAGCTTTTATTTTTTTTGTAATAAAACATGACAAGAAGTAGGTATTATTTGACACCTCATATATTAAAATCGGAGTAACGGTTTTGCATATTTTTTCCCATTATATTTATAATGTGGCGCTACATCGTTACTGAAAGGATAAATCGTTTAGTATTTCAGGGGAAATGATTTTATTAAGTCCGTTTATTAAAACTTAATTGCGGCGTGGTTCCCGGCAGAGAAGAATTTGGGCCACTCCATCTCCTGCCATGCGGTGTCGTACAAGGTGACTAAAGAATAGAGATGTTTAACATCAGAGAGATATAAACAGCCCAGGCTCAGCCACAGATACATGGCTGGAGTCAACAATAGTGCCCGAAAAACGGCAATAGGCTATTACTTATTGCCTGAGACCTTATACCATGATTGGTGAAATGTGGGTGTTAATTCACCTCTGCCTAACCCTCCAGGGATAGAGGCGTGATCATATGTATGGATATTTAATTGCCATAATTTAAACCTTAGGCATCATCATCTTCAAATTTTCTACTGTCTTCGTACTATAAAATTATATTTTGTTGTTTTTTGACACTATTCGCTGTAACTCGAGAACCAATGCTGCCATAACAATGAATCATACATCATTTTATTTCTTAATGTATGAAGATTTACTTGTCCCTACATCATTTTGCAACAACTCCAGTAATTTTTCTTCAAATTTAGTAAAAAGAATAATTTTGGGCCAATTTTTTTTTTTGGTGAAATTTCTGTAGGTATATTTCAGAGACTATAGCTCACATTGAAATGAATGAACTGTCGTTTGATAGGTAATTTTATAGCAATTATATGGTACCTGGACAACTTTCTTATGGCTTTCACCGTTTCTGAGAAAAATAGAAAAAACTGGATTTAGGGAGACGTTTGAGGGGGGGGGGAGGGGGGAGCGTATATGGGATCTATGGGGAACTTTCCAGATATGTTCAGGGGAACCCAAGGAACATTTTAAAACAAAGAAACCTTCCGCCGGAATTAGTCCGACCTTTTTGCTTAAAATGACTGGCGTACACGGGAATGTTATATTCAATAACTGACTGCCAATCATAGATTCTCTAGGCGCACCTTAGAATTTTTCAGTTATTGAAATACTAAAAATAAAATAAATTCAGGTACAGCCGGCAGGGGGTGCGCCAAAGTTCACCTAAATTTTCAACTCCGAAAATTGGAACTCCGAAAATGTTCTTCCTAACATTTTTCATCCTAACAATCACAATTCCTAACTACTCTGTCTCTAATGTTTTAATTCCGAATCATTCAACTTCATAATGTCGGTAGCAATAAACATCTATCATACTATTATTTCTTTTCCTATATTTTGTCAACATAACCATCTTTTACACTATTATTGAAATTCATACCTTTTTTGTTTAGATTTATTTTTATTAATAATAATCAGTATTATTTACATAAATTTTGCGTAACTTTTACAGTTTTAGTTATTTACACATAACATGATAAGAAATAAGAATACCAGTACCCTGGTACAAGTTATTCTAATATTGAATAGCTATTGAATTAAAATATTGAAAATTGAAATAAAATTGGAAAAATATTGAATAACTTGATAAATATATCATTGTACAAAGTATTGTTTATATAAGGCTTCATTTCACAAATTAATTATTTTTAAACATTTTATTTGGCAAACAGACAGTTAGTAATAGATTCATTGAGAAAGCTGCTCATTCCGACTTGGATAGATTAGGTTAGAAGGCTGATGCGGGAGCGGAGCGGAGCGAAGCTCCCGCATTAGCCTTCGTGGTTATTCTTTTTTATAACCATGCAGAACTATATTTAATCCAAAACTATATTTAATCCATGTACGTACGTAATGATAATAAAACACTGACATGAACTTAGCAATAGAGGGGTATGCTTTAATAACGTACTGAGGTGTGCCTCAGTACGTTATTAAAGCATACCCCAAAATAAAAATCATACCCTCGAATTAAAACAATAAATAAAATATAATTCTACCGACATATATTTTTATTACATTTGGTAGATAAATGTTTCTTTCTAAGTATGAGTGACAATATTATGGTAATTATGTTTAGGGATGAAAACGTTAGGATAAAAAACAGTAGGAGCTTTAATATTGTATGTTAACGATTTTATTGATAACAATTTTCGGAAACATGAGTGTTATGAACATCGACGGTAGCACTACAAATAGTATGAATAAAAACTTTAGGATGAAAAATTTTAGAAGGAGTGATCATTCGGATTACAAATCGTTAGGAAGAACAATTTCGGATAAAGAACTCTAGGTGAGTCAATATGGACCCGCCGGCAGGCATGCCATTTAAACTAAGGAAAAATATGCTGATTAAAAGTTAAGAAAAGACTGAGGTCGCATACCTATATTTTTTTAGGCAGAATACCACTTGCAGGTTTTTTCTTTTTTCATACCACTTAGGTCGTAGATAAGCACACGGCCCACCTGACGAAAAGTGGTTACCGTGACGTATGGACAAGTGCAACACCAGGGGAGTCACACCCGCACTGCCAACCCTGTAAGTATAGAGAGATTCTGTGCCATCAGCGCAGAAGACAAATAGGACAAGCTTTGGTTTTCCCAGCGACAGCAAGAAACCTCTCCAGTGAGATTGACTTTGAAATAATCAAAGGACATGACAGCTAAGGCCTTATTATGTCTCTTCTTCATCCTAGAGTTATTTCCCAGTCGAATCCGAAGCTTTTACCTCGGAGTCTGGGGTCCGCATCTTGTTTAATCCTCAAGTTTTAATTCTCATGAGTGGCATATCTGGAACACTGTCATTCATCATTATTATTTTGCAAAACTAATTTATTACAACGCTTCATTGCTTTTATTGGGTGCAAATCATGTAGCACCGTTGTAAAATAAAACTTACGACGTAAATTTACAAGCAACATTACGAATTTTTTTAATTTTTAGGATGATTCAAACCACAATGTAAGCACATGTTTGTTTATGTAGTTCTGCTTGATTAACGAGTTAGGAAACTCGGAAGACTGCCGGCCTGCAGTATGATTTCGTTTAGAAGCAGATGATGATTTGTGTCCCAATGACGTATGACGTCAGAACGTTCCCCAGCCTTCCTGAATTAGCTCATATGAAAGTTGTAGGTGTAGTGAATTCAATTTGCGCATGATTATGCACGTCTATGCCAGTACAAAACAAACAAAGGCATTAAGTGTTTAAGAAACCATAAACGAGATTGACACGAAATTTTGTTTCGCCTTGTCAAGATTAAGAGGGCAAATCAAATGATCGTAAATTTCCGTCAGACCGAGAAGTACTCCCACTCACAGCGGCGCATATGAGTGTTGTTATAATAGAATGCTTAGAGACGCGTAAAACAATAATTAATTTAAAAGAACTGTGCTGGCACTTGTCCATTAAAGAATTCCGCGCCACAGTCGGACGAGCTCTTAGCTACATGTCTATGGATTTCGTGGCAAAATGTTTGTCAAACTAAAATAATAAATCGTTCTATTTTACGTGTTCCGGCGTTAATTTACTAAAATCAGTTATAAAAACATCGCGTTGTAATTTAACATGTTTGTCTCTGACATAATTTATCTGTATTATAAAATAATTTTGCAACAATCTCTAAATATTTGTGAATAGGGAAATAGCTTTGTTGTTTTTTGTTCTTCCTGGTGATATTGTCGTAGCAAAGTTTTAAATGTATTTTAGAAAATGATTTTGTCTTCAATATGTAAAAATACGAAAGAAAGTGGCGGTCATTCGTTAGTGCAAGACTGCTCATTGTTATAACTTTAACAAAATAAACATATAATTTATACCTAATGGCCATAAATTGGCCCATTTACACAAACGATTTTTAGTAGGTTGGTAACTATAATAAACTAAATAATATGCATTTATGATGAAAAAAACACAAATTCGTTACAAATAATATTATCGCAATGCATATATCACCCAAAGAAACCAATAAAATACATAATACATAAGTATTTTTGGAAAGGAATAAAAATGTAATAATTTTCATTTCGATTTTCTAGTCAAAGCAATGCTATTTACTTACAGTTTAAAGTAACAAAGCGCAATTTAACAGACCGAAATATAAATATTGTCTAGAAAATATTGAACAGGTGAAGCTACCTACGTACTTGTTAGTGAAAATCTAAGTAATAAATTCTATTTGCTTAGTCACCACGTCTAAGTGCGTTTATAATGCGATAATAAATCTCGACGTTCGCAAATAAGAAATGGTACTAATGGCTGCTTGGTATGTACATGCAGTAGGTATGAATATTACTGTAGTGACGAGATCCGAGACGAAGGCGCGGATGTGGATTTACGCAAGGGTAAGGAGGAATGTAGTGACGACATTCATATTTTTTGAAGAAACAACGTCAAAGTGACGTAACGCATATTCGGCTCGCCATCATTTGCCCTTTTTCTAGAAATACCCATACACAACGCAACGAGGTTGGTGAAGACGTGGCTATTTCAGAATCAACTCATGATGGAACCCTGAATGGGGGAAACTATACCTACCCTAAAAAGGAATTTCCATAGAGTCCCCACCGCATATCTAAGTCTGGTGGAGCCCTAAGGAAAAGACATTTTTTAAATAAACCTTGTGGTGTTTCACAATATTATGAGAAGAACGTAAAGCTTCTTTGTCACAGGAAATATTTAAAAACATTAAATGACAATATAATAGATCCAAAATGTGCTTCGTTCAAATTTTCAATTGTGCAGATGTTGTGGCACAGCGGGCATGACCGGTCCGGTCCATCACTTGCAGAGGTGGTCTAAACAGTAGTAATAAAAGCAGGCTAACAATCCACTTTAGCCTAAAATAATACATTTCCTTGGTTAAAATTAATCGCCTCTCGTTGTTAGACTATCATTTCTTTAAAACTATCGTGTCCCATGACTGTCATAGACTATTACTGGCTTGTTTGACTGCCGTTTTAGTTCCAACCCGTAATGTATATATTTAAAAAAATAATATGCAACATTTTACACGAATTTGCTTTTAAACTTCTGTTTTAAAAGACATTTGAAATAATTAGAAAAGTCCTAAATCATAATATTTTCCAGAAATTTGTCAGTATGAAAAATTGGTCGTTCGTAATGTAGAGTAGGGCACTAACTACTACGGATTTCGGGATTGTATCCATCCACTTCTTATTTTAATGCCGGGCCTCGGGTACTAGTACTATTATCCTGTTCTGTGGTACTAGCATCTTTTTGTGCTTTTATATCGATATTTGCTCTCGGGAAAGCCAAATCAAAAAGGGAAAGAGTAAAGAGAGAATAAGGTGAGAGCCTCGGATGCAAACAGGTTACAATATTAAAATAATGATGAATGTATACAAAAAACAGTGGACAGTGATTAAGATATAAGATCATAATAAAATTCTTAGCTTTTTACTAATTGACATAATATGATAAATATATATTCCTACTTCCATCTACCGTGCCTAGTTTTTTTCTTAATCTTCTCTTGAGTAGATATAGCGATATAATATAGATACATATACCTATCACTTATTGCTTTTGCTGAACGAATAAATTCCAAACAATGTAAATTTCAAAAAGTTGACTCTACTCATGATAATACACGAATCCGTAACAGTCCTATTCCTCGGGGACGTTTCGTCCAATCGTCCAATTTCAACTCAGTTAATTGAGTTTGTGAAGGTTAATTGTATCCGTATATGTACATATCAGAGCAATGCGGAGAGCTGGCCATTTATCAGTATTGTTTCAAATTGTAGAACAGTGAAATTATATTATTATTTTCAGAGAATGATGATGATAGCAGCGACTACCATCTGATATCCTAACCCCGAAAGGAAAGACCAAAGTTTTAGGTCCGAAGATTTTAGTAGGACTGGCAGAATAAAATAAAAGTGAAGCATTCACTGTGTTAACTTTTTCTTTTTAAATGACGTCAAACTGTAAGAATTTTTTTTAAATAACTGGGTGAATTTCTCAAGCGCAAAATTTTAGCGGCGCGGCTGAAAATCGTACCTTAACGTCAACATATAATAATGATTATTTTTTGTAAGAAAGATGCCATTTTTCTCTATATGCAACAGTATATTATATTATTAGAAAATATTTTCGAGAGTGAATAAAAAAATAATTTCCACCCTAATTCCAAGCTTGGTGGCGTGTCCACAACCTGTTTTCTTGGGAATAATCACAGTTTAATCAAAACTCCATTAGTTTACTAAGTATACCTAATTTTATTTCGATTCGTTATTATTTTTGCTATCCTCGATAATATAATACGTAGTGTTTAGTGCTATACTTTATCTTAAAAAAATATTATAAGATGTGTCCACGGCAAATGTAAAATTTTGGTGGGATTTATAAAAACGTCATAGCAGTCGTAATGAAAGTACCTATATTGACGATACTACCATCATTTGGAACCTTCAGTTGGGTGCTCATGGGCACCAGTGCCAGTTGTCCCCAGTCTCGTGTCATTTTCCCGCCAAACAAGAAAGTAAGTCGTTTCATAAGCCTCTGACAAAAATCTTGCAATTTTTGTGTTGATGATTTAAAACGGTTTATTCTCATTGTATGTTTTAATATTTAAGTATAGTATGTAGGTTCGGTATGTGTATTTAATTTTAGTAATATAACCACTATATTCTAAACAGTATTTTTTTAAATAATTTTTTTTGGGCGTGATACTAATTTCAGTGGAGCAATTTTGGTGAATTTGGTGGGGTTTTTCTAAGCATCAAAATTGTATAGCTACACCAAAATTTGTTTTCATAGTTATAAGATTATTTACCTACTTAGTCTGACGTGGTGCTAGGTCGGGCACCTCTACACGGTGTACCCTGGACAACAGGGTTGCTATCTACGGCCGCTAGCCAGGCAGAAGCTGCCCTGTTGAGGGATGTTCGGCAGCTTTCTTCATTCTTTTTTTCCCAGATTAACAGTTAGTATATTCACTACGCATGCAGCAGATATGGTGGCAGTGAAGCCACCTAATGCCGCAGCAGAGACTGACCGGCAAAGTGGCGTATCGTCTGCTCACCTGGTCACCTAACTCTACTGGGATGAAAGGCCGTCTCGTCCTTCACCACCAGACAGATATGCGTGGACAACCCACCCACGCTACTCCTCGCCACTTTCATGATCATTCGGCTTTTCTTCTTCCGCGTTGTCACAGACCTGAAAGCTGCCGTGGATGGAAGAGTGCCTAATGCAATCTTTACACGCGACCCCACCGCAGCATTTTCATATCAGTGACCCACAACTCTTGCTTATGTCGCTCCAGCAGCGACCACATTTTCCTATCATGTAAGCCATATTAAGCTTCTGACCACCGCCATTCTCAAGTACCTTCTTCCAGATCCTCACAAATTGCGCCAACCTGCACCCATCCGCGTCCACCAGGGATATTAACAGTATACATGGGTAACTATGGGGTGAGTTCCTGATGTTATAGGACAAACGTCAAATACCACGCTGAACGGGAACGGACTAAGGACAGATCCTGTGTGTACTTCGACGGTGATAAGGAAGGGAAAAGTCTCGTTTGCCGACAGCGTTCCGAACTACGGAATCGTGGTACATGTCCCAGATGATAATAAACCTCTGACTTCTTGCATGTGCAAAGTGCCCCGGGACAATCCTTACGGATTGACGGATCCAAGGTCCCCTGACCAAGCTGAATCTCATATTGACACTCCGAGAACCGCTCTCATAGAGCTTCATGGTGTGAAATACTACTACTATACTCGTGGTAGCTGCTACACACCCGCATCCTTTCTCTTTAAAGACTGGAGTGATAATACTCCGCCTCCATTTACTTGGACCCTTTGCAATGAAGAGTAAGAGGTTAAAAAGATACGTGAGAAGTCCCGCACCACGAGTACCCATCGCGTTCCTGGCCTTTTTAAAAAGATTTTCTTCACTCTAAGTTCCCTTCGGACTGTGTCGTTCCACTACCAAGTGACCCTGCCACACTTGTATCCACACTAAGACATACCGAGCACCCCCTCACCGCTTCGAGGAAACTACCTTAATCTTGTCCCAGTAATCCTGAACAAGTTCGATTGCAATATTCACGCAATTGGGGCAAAATCTAATACTTCTTTTTAAATCATTGATTGTGGATTCTAACTGACCCGGAAAACGTTATTTTGCTATTTATAAATGGGGGCTGGTGGTAGAAGAATGAAAATTAAGAGTTATTATGTACATATTTAATCCAATAAATGATAAATTAAAAGTAAGAATATATTGATAACTAACTTTGGTGTAAGATATCAATTTTGGTGTATAGACAATTCAGGTGTATAAAATAATTAAGTTATTTTCAGGGTTAATTAGACTACTCTAGCATATTATGCATCTAAAAATGCATCTCTAGATAAGCACAGTAATAAATTACCTAAATATCTAGAAACAAAAAAGATCACCAAAATTAGGCAAAAATTCACAGTTGTTGAAATTCACCCAACTAGTTATTTGATTAAAAAACAACGTGTCGTTGGACGGAAATAAAAACCCAGTTTTACACAGTTAGTGAAGTTTAGTTTCGCGTGCGTCAACATTCCGTTAAATCAAAAGAAAAAGATTTGCAGCTTTCTAACATTCCATGCTCATGATTTATTTAATGTGATAAAATAATACCGCCTGACGCTAAACGCGTATTCTTACGTAGTCATAATATAACTCATAGTTGTACGATGTTATTATGTTACGGAGATGTCAAACTGGCATACGGACATTCTTCTTCTGGAGTTGAAGCTGATAATTCTAAAATACTAGGGTAATGCTTCCTCTGTTGTTCTTTTTGAATTGTTAGTAATTAGTCTGCATTAGGTGTTCACTTCCTCACATTTCGAACATTCGTGTTATATTTGTAGTGTATTCGTGTATTTGTGAGGTAGGACACGACGGTATATCCGTCCCAATCGAGCAGTCCGATTGGGGAAGTACCTCCGCCCTACAGAAGACCGCAGCTTAATAACCAAGTGTTCTGTTTTCGACGGTGAGTAGGGTAGCCAGAGCTCACTGGAGAGATTTTGTGGTGTCAGTGGGAAAACCAAAGGCTTTGTCCTACTTATCATTTGCGCTGACGGCACAGAATCTCTCTGTTCTTACAGGGTCGGCAGCACGAGTGTGACTCCCCTGGTGTTGCACTCGCCCATAGGCCACGGTAACCTCTTACCATCAGGAGGGCCGTGTGCTTGTCTGCGACCTAAGTTGAAAGAATTTGCCACTCACACTGGGTTTCGGTTGTAACTTATTTCAAATTTTACGTTGATTAGACATCGTAAACTATTCAAGGAATTCCTTACTGTCCTATGAATCACAGACGGCCATCTTAGGTTCAGGATATTTATAACACTGGTTCTTATTAGCGCGTGGAATACCCTGAAAAGTTTTAAAACGCAACCCACCACCCGTAGGTTTAAGGGGTGAAGAGTTCTGGAGTTCATGTAGTTTTGGTATTCAGTTCTTCGACTTGACTATTACAGGTAGGAACAGAAGTATCCCTATATCCACTCCCCTATGGCCAGTATTCCATTTTTTCAGAATATTTCGTAGGTCATGGTTAGCACTACTCTTTCAACTAATTCAAACAATGCCCTAAATTTTTATGGATCGGATTCACGATACTTCAACAATTTTTTGGAAGTCAAACCCGTAACCTAGTGACTGCAAACTCAATAGCTTAGACTAGCATCACTGTGAACAAATACGTCCAATAGACGCCAAGGCAGACCACACCTGTTGCGGTTAAAAAATAAAGTGGAATAGTCAGAAGCCTTGCGGCAAGCAATAACGTGCGTACGTTGCTCGCTCGCGTCATTCAGCGTCATTGCGTCAATTTGCTCCAATACTCGACCGCATACGTCATAGAACAGAAACGTTCATGTAATCTGGATGTACGTCTATTGAGGTCGGATATATATAAATACATTCGAAATGTATCTAGTAAGTTATAGCGGATATGTTCCATCATAACATGATATGGTCGTATGGTACACCACCGTATGTCATGTCACTTTTCACACTACGAGGGACATAGAGTGGAAAGTAAATCAGGATTTTCCCCAAGAAGCAGTATAATTTGTATAAAAAAACATTTATATTTTACGTTAAATACCTACTGTAAAACTCACTGTTGGGAGTTAGGGGGGTTTTTGATGATGACCAAGATTTTCGACTAAAGTCAACCTCACCTGTAAGCCCGATGCACTGATCGACGAATGAGGCTCTGGCGCTTTCTTTCCGGGGTGTCTCAGATGGCAGTCCCACAAGAACCAAAAATAGCCACATCAGGAGTAAAAGTGCTGAAGGAGCAAACTTTGAAAGACTTTGAACTTTGAAATGCTATAAATATTGCCGCTTAAGTAAATAAGTAAAAAGCAAAAATTATTAATTAAGTACAAAAAATTATATTACCTGTTCAAATGGACTCGGATATACCAGCATTATATAGATCCCTGCATATGACGTTAAGAGTTTTAAAGGGCTGACCCAAACTTTTATTAACTCCGTGACAGGGGTCGATTAGATTCAAATCAAGTGTTAATTATACCAATTAAAGGTCGTTTACTAGTGTTCCTTGCGTCGAAAAAATATATGAAAAGTATAATAATGAAATAAATATAAATTATATGGAAGAATATGGAAATTCGAAAATTATAAAAATTTAGATGAAAGTGTTGCATTAGTCAGTTGTTGGTGTTACGAGGCTTTATAAAATATTAATTAATAAAAAAAAAGTTGTACTTCGATACCTACATAACATTGCTCTAATCGGTAACTAGCCCCGCTATTGTTTGTTTTCCAGGATAGAAAGTATTAAGTATTTTCTCTATAAAAATGATTAAATTTCAAAGTTCAAAATTCGAGGTAACATGCTAAGTTTCATTTACATTGAAATAGATTTAAGCAATCTATTGCATATTCAATATATTATTATGTATTTGCTGAAATTCAAATTAGTATCAGTACCAAGGTACTTTAAACAAACGTTTGCTTCTAAAGTGGGACAAGCGAATGTGGCGTCAGCAGGTAGGATCGAATGTCATGACTTCGTGAGTCATTGTTGTTAGTAAACGATTAATATATGTTAAATATTGTTTCCTATTGTATATTACTTTGACTTAAACTCACACCTCTTTCACATTGGGGTAGGCAGAGTGTCTTTTCACTTGCATCGATCCTGGCCTACGCCTTTCGCATCTTCTACTTTCTTAATTTGATTTTTTATAATTGCAACGTGCTTGCACATAGAATCGTTTTTATTAAAAGTGTCACTGACTCTATTAAACTTATAAAAGCATTAAAATAGTTGTTTTTTGGAGATGCGGAAAATTCGGAAAATTCCGATGCCGCATTTTATGTTTTTGACCTGCAACTGAGGGGTTTGTATCCCCTCCGTTCATTGTCTGTACTCAACTAAGACATTTTTTTTTTCAATTTCTGATCGTGGATCATGTCACATTAGGTTTACTTGTCACAACAACAACATTAGGTCCTTACTTTTAACTACATATTGCTACGGAACAGCGCGGGTAAGAGTTTGTAACACTTATTTGATTTTTATAGATACTAAAAATGTAATGTGTGCCACAAGCAGTAATGTATAGGATGATACATTCTATGTATATTATTCTGCTTACTTAATATGCATACCATTGTCACGGCAAAAGAAATGTATCATGTGAGTATGACCTCCAGACGAGTGGCCCAGAAGCGGTAGCCAACAGACGCACTCGCTCCGATATATCGATAAAGATTTAACTGTCAAAATATTTACCTTTTATTAAAAGCATATGCATACCAAGTAATGAATTGATATACATAAATAACGTACTTCTATAACAATATCGATCGTTCCATTTTTGCGCTAATTTCGGCCGACCCGACCCTTTCAATTTGTTAATTATAGCCTAATTCAAAGTGAATTAGGGTCATTGATAGGCATTATATTTAGGATATTTTTAACTAGGTATATTATGAACATAGTAGCACAGATTAGCTCACGCGTGCGGTTCCAACTACGTATAAACTGACCCCGTAGGTACTCGTGACTCACAGGATCCTGTCTGATGTTCTTTCTTACTTGATGTTGTGTCGTGTATTCAGTATTTAATTATTTATATTATCCAGATTATGGATTTATTAGGAAATTACAATTAAGTACAATTATTTACATAAATTAATTACTAGTATAAAAACAATATCTGTATACCTATATAGAAAGCTGCAGGTTTAGGCGTCAAAAAATTCCTCCCCATCGACGTCAACTGGGAGGGTGGCCAGAAGGCTGGCGGCATTGCCACGTTGAATGGCAATGCCAGATTATTCATTCCAAGTTTAACACCGCTATCCCCTAGTCGCCTTGTACGACACCGCGGGGGACGTGATCTGGTTGCCCAAATTCTACTCTGCCGGGAATCACTCGCTACTTTTATTCGGTTCAATAAAATTATGCTTTTATAACGTAGGAGGGGTAAACCACTAATCATATTCTGACCTCCGTGGGTAAACCCAAGAAGTGCTAGCTTGACGTCGCGTCGTAGAACAAGACATATGAGCCAATGATCACCCTGAACTAAACCCCGGGAGCCAGATTATTTGGACGGATTTTCACTGATGAATAAATGCATAGTAAGTGCCTACAATAGCGTGTGGATATGCAAAATTCCGGGAGTGTAGTTGGTATCTGATCTGACCAATTTATATATATCAGTACAATATGCGAAATATGCAGATATTACATTATGTGAGATTACCTTGAGTGTAAAATTAGATAGTTTTCCATGAGAGCAAGTGCTACTCGCTCGTGTAGAATATTTATAGTGCTTGCACGAGTTCAACATCAAGTCCTTTGGTAATGTTTTTAATTCTTTAATTTTTGCATCTATATTCAACATATTTGTGGAATCAAAGTGTTGGTTCTTCATCAACCGAGCGTCGATAGAGCTTACATTCAAAGCCCCCTATGCACCTCTCCTACTCTACTCTATATTTATTTTATCCACCACCAACCACCACTCAATCTCAAGGGGAAAGCTTGCTTGCTTGCTCGCTAGAGTCTCGTCTGGTATTTAGCAGGGTTTCAGCTTACAGGTCAGGTTGCTCGGAGTCTTGTGCGGGTATTTATCGATGGTATCGTTACCCATATATTAAAGAGCCGAAAAGATCTTTTTCTGGAAGTAAATCGGAGAAGTGCTTTGTGATGGTGCGAGGAGTTTGAACGTGTTCATTTCATGGTGGTTGCAACGTGGAAGGTAAATACCTACTTCAGAATGTGTACGACTGTCGATCTTCATATCGTAAACAGGTAGGTATCTTAAAAGAAATCTAAAAATCTTATCAGTTCAATTATTGACCTGTTTTAAGGTTTATGGTAAGGCCGCAGTATGGCTGTAGTACCTACGAATACTTAATTCTTACAAATAATTAGAATTCCCTGAAAGTCGAAGCGCTATTACGTAGAAGTTTACAAATAGTTCCCAGGTAACGAGTGATGATTGCATCTATTATAGAACTCTTATAATTAGCGTTTTTATATAATGTTACTGACATACTTGTATTTGGCAACATAAGCCATATTCATCTATTTTTGTACCTGAGATATAACGAGGTATGTGGAGAGTGTACTTCTAACGAGGTATGTGGCGAGTATATCTGTAGCTGCGATAAACAAATTGGAAATAGGTAGCGTAAAGCGAAATTTTCACTGAAATATAAGTGCGAAGGATGATGATGTTTTCTTGGGCATCGTAGAAAGATACTCAAGGGAATTCCTGAAGACAAATATTTACCTAATTTAAAAAATGTCTAAATATGTAAAGAAACTATTTTTAAAGGTACACAAAGTTATTCCAGAGAGTATGTTCTGACCCTTTCGAAGGTCTGGAAAATTATTACATGGCTTATATAGATTCTCCATTCGACAATAAAGGTAATAATCATAGTTGGCGAAATGTTCGATAAAAAATCGAAAAATTTCGATGCATCTCTGTGTACCTACCCTTTGGGGATTTAGAGGCGTGATTATATGTATGTATGTATGTATTGTATATATAATACTTTACAGTTCCAGGTACAGAGGTCGTCAATTTTTTTATACCATTTAGGTGGCAGACAAGCACACAGCCCACCTGTTTGAAAGTGGTTACCGTGGTGGTACGTGTGCAACACTACGGGAGTCAGGGAGTCACACTCGTGTTACCGACTCTTTGAGAAAGAACAGAGTTTCTGTGACGTTAACAAAGCAGGAAAAGGCTTTGGTCTACCCACTGACAGCACAAAAACTCTCCAGTGAGCTCTGGTTACCCTACTTACCGCCGGGAACACAAATCAGTGTTAATCAAATTATTTTAACCATAGTGTACTCAATCAGTAGGTTATGTAACAATCAAAATAATGCTTTCATGGTCATAAACCAGAGGTAATTAAAATTATAACTCTTTGTGTAATAAGGTCGCGGGTGATTTATGTAATCAGTAATTATAACGGCAGCGGACATAGCTCGTAAAGCCACTACATAATACAGTGTTTTAGCCGTGGCGACGCGTGCTGTCCCAGTATTCATAGCCATTAATTATGAGAGCTTTTAGATGCTACGATATCGGTCGTTGTCGTGTCGTAGAACCGTAGAATCATGTTTCGTAGATTCATGTATTGGGCTCCAAGAAGACCTACATGGCTCAGCCAGGTCAAGGGAAAGATCGCGGATTCGAGTCCTGCCCGAGTATTGATATCGCTTTTTCCAATTTAAAATAATCAGTCATTTTCACCTGCTAGCCAGTAAGTACTCCTGTTGATTGACGGACGAGGCTTTGGCGTAGGTTTTCCTATCAGGATTAGGACTTCAGACGGCACTAGCTTCCATCTTCTTCTTCATTCTAGCGTTAATTCCCGGTCGCATCCGAAGCTTTCAGCTCGGAGTCTGGGGTCCGCTTTACCAGTTTTTACTACGGATTTGGCTAGATCTCGATATTTTCCGTGAAGCGATTGCCATGACCTACACAACCCAATGAAAACATTAGGCGATATCGAAGCTTTGCAGCTACACCGTTGTTTTTTGAACTTTTTAGGGCTCCAACTACCCGTAACGACTGCCATAGATGTTCTTATGGCAACCGGGACCGACGGCTTAACGTGCTCTCCGAGGCACGACCAGACCAAACTAACTTCCATAAAATGCAGTTTAAGCTAAAGTACAAGGAGAAGAAGGAGTAAGCGGTCTCAGCGCGCAGAGGTGAAAGTTTCAGATGAAAATAGGAACAAAGCAGATGATGATAATATGGGTCTTTGTCGGTACAGAAAAGAAATATGCATTCAGAACGATCGCGGCTTTGTCAAGACTTGACAAGTAAAGGAGAGAGAAATAAAGATTGTAACGTTCAAACTGTTCAAAGCAATATTTTATTAAAAAGAAGTGTTTAGAATTTGACTATAAATTTATCGCAGTTGAATGTATGAATTGAAATTATTACAAATGTTACAAAAAGAATTGTGTCGGCGACGACGGAATGGCCGATCGGTGAGTATAACTGTCTCGCAGCCCTGGCACCTATCACCAAGGTCCCAGGTGACCGCCACTTGCCTATTAATAAATACATCATGTATGTACGTCCGATGGGGGTTTTATAGCCTTCATTACAGCTTTTTCCATTATGGGATCACATTGTACGAGTACACCTGCTGCTGTGCTGCTAAACTATAGAAGGTTTTAATTCTTCTTACTTCTGGCTTAATTTCTTATAGACGTAGGTAGAAAAAAAAGAGCCAGGCAGGGAGAACATTTACTGAAATAAAAAAATGAAGAATGGTAAAATAGCGGTAAAAGTTGCATCTATTCTTATTTTATCATGTTTATTTATTTTTAACATCAGCCCAACCTGTAGATACATTATTTTATACAAATGGTGATAAGTAAGTATATTAAGTAATTCATCCAATTTAGGTATAAGTATGTACTGTAAATAGATGTTCAATTTTATGATAGAGTAAAGACGAACGATGTTCTTAAAATACCTATTTTATTGCTAATCAATTGCAATAAACTTATGCGATATAAATTTCATGATCAATTAAACCAACATCAAAGACGAAAATAAACTATTCATGGTTTCATCAAATATTATGTAATAAATGTCTTCATTCGTTCCGAAAAGTACATACCTTAAAATATTAGCTAATTAGTGTCACTGCGGATTAGTGGATATTTCTGGACGAGACAAACAAAAGGGCTCAACGTGAAGATTATATTTAGACATGATCTTGGACGGCGTTGGCGGTAAGCAAGTACGTACTTTTTTAGCCGACGTCAAAAAAGGAGGAGATTCTCAATTCGTCTGTATGTTTTTTTTTAAGTTAACAAACTTAAAAAAACCTAACAAGGTACCGACAAAACACTTGACCGAGTGAACCGATTTTGATGATTATTTTTTAAATTATTTATAACAATATTTATAGTCTTTTGCCAGTTACCTACTTCTCCATCCTGTTCCCACCACACCCAAACAGGGTGACTAAGTGCCCTTTAACGGCAATAGGCTCGCCCCCTATTTTGTGGGACCGAAAATCATAGTTGGCGATGGGTGCATTTTTGACGTTCATTTATGTGCTCTATATGTGCCTAAATTGAATAAACGAAATTGATTCTTTGATTCTTTGATTCTTTGGTGTTAATACACCTCTGCCTACCCAGTTACCTCTACCTTTTACTATACCTCGGGACAAACACCTATACTATTATATAGATTTTCCATATCGTTAGATCGGTAATATTGTTCTTAAATTATGGTATCGGAAGCAGAAGCGATGTCACTAATACGGGTGCGCATTTTCTTACATAACTTTTCAACTCCTATCATCGGATGTCCGAAAATATTTCTCATAAAGTCATAATGATCATTCTTCATAAAAAAATAACATATTAAATATCAAAATATAAATAATCATTGAAATTCATAATATCACTTATTACAGTTGTTGTTACTAATATGTGTTTTAATACTTTTAATATATTTATTTATACTAATCGTCGAAACTCATAATTCCAATAAATAATAATTTCTTAACAGACAGTGATAGATGTATTGAGAAAGCCGCTGATTCCGACTTGGATAGATTAGGTTAGAAGGCTAATACGGGAGCGGAGCGGAGCGAAGCTCCCGCATTAGGCCTTCGTGGTTATTTTTTATAACCATGTAGAACTTTATTTAGTCAAATGAACATTCTGAATTAAAAAATTATAATTTCAAACTGTTCTTGGTATGTAGTAATAGTATTAATAAAAAAAATATGAGCACGAAAGGTTATGAGCTCCGTTGGTAGTAATAAAAATGTATGAATAAAAAAGTTATGAAAAAAATAAATATGAAGAGTGATTATTATGAGTTTAAATCGGCAGTAAGACAAAGAATAGAATTTAGAATTTTATGTGAGTCCAAGTAGTTCACCTGATCAGAACAATACATTCCTCCTATAGTAGGTATACAGGGTGGAAGATTTTAACCTTACCTGGAGGGCAAGTACTCTAAATACTGGAGATAGCTAATTTCACTCAAAGGAAACATTCCTTTATTTTTAAAAAGAAACAAAACTGCATTCATAGTTTTTTGAAAATTCCCTTGCCCGGTAATCGAACCGACTAAAATCCAAAAAAATAACATCCTGTATTTTTATAGCATCAATCGATAGTGTCAATCATGAGGATCGAAACTCTCTAATAAACATGGTAAATTAAATGAAAGGAAGTCAATAAAATCTTAACTTATAAATTCCTTTCCAACAGATACAGTACTTTTGCTCAACGTGCCATCACATACCTTATCAACAATAACGCCATTTATTTAGTAAAATAAGTACTAAATGACTAAACTTTGATTCCGATTTTTTTTTATAAAGAATATTAGTAACCGAAATTACTAATAACCCCCCCAAGTAAGCTAAATTGCTTGTACTAGGAGTGGGTTCACGTCTGTAGTGTAATGTCAGGATTCGAACCCGGGACCTCTCGATCGTAAGGCTGACTCGTTAACCACTAAGCTACCGACGGCGACGCTACTATTATGTCGATTTAGGTCCAAGATACGTGTCTCGAGGTATACTTGGGGGTTTGGAAAGCACTTCGTGGTACACCGCATCGCACCCTGGGCAACGGAGATGGCGAGAGAATTGCCTTATTGGTTCGTCTTATAATACGTTAATTGAGACTTTTGAATTAACTTGATTTAGTCGGTTTGAGTCGAGAGAGTAAATACCCCTGCTGGCCAGTGAGGGCCAGCCATGATAAACAGGGACAAGTAATTTAAATATGGAATTTTATTCTTAATTATGATAGGTGATGGATCCTTGAGTTAAGTTCTCTATTTTGTTAAATCGAATTTGAAAATTGAATTTTCAGGGATTTCCTTTCATTTAATTAACCATGTTTGTTAGACAGATTTGATCCTTATGATTTATACTATTGATTGATGTCATAAAAATACAGGATGCTATTTTTTCGGATTTTAGTTGGTTCGATTGCCGGGTGTGGCAAGCGAATTTTCAAAAATCTATGAATGCAGTATTATTTCTTTTTAAAAATAAAGGAATGTTTTCTTTGAGTGAAATTCGGTATCTACAGTATTTAGAGAACTTTCCCTCCAGGTAAGGTTAAAATCTTCCACCCTGTATAGTATAGTCCCTTATAGGAGGAATGTTCTGAGCGACGCGGGTTCAATTCCTGTCCTTGGGTTTTGACTTTTTCCGACTTAAATCTATAGGAAAATTTAGCATAGGTACCTACTACTAGGGCGCGCCGTAGTAGCGGCGGTAAGACCCATCATGGGGGAGTGGCTAGAGAGGCCACACGGCGGCCTCTCGTTCTGGCTGACGCAGATCATCACCGATCATGGATGCTTCGGACGGTATCTGCATCGGACCGCGAAGAAAGAGCCAACGTCCGAGTGCCATCACTGCGACGCGAGCGAGGACTCGGCGCTGCACACGCTCACTGAGTGTCCGGCGTGGGAGACGCCGAGACGGGAGCTGGTGGCGACCCTGGGAGTGAGAGCTCTCACGCTCGCCACCTTGCTCGCAGCGATGGTTCGCTGCGCGGATGCGTGGGCCGCCGGCGCCTCCTTCTGCGAGCAAGTGATGCTCGTGAAGTGGGCGGCAGAGCGCGAGCGAAGGAGAATCGCAGCCCTTGCGGCCCGCGAGGAGCGAAGGAGAATCGCAGACCGCGCGGCCCGCGACGAGCGGCGGCAACTCGGGCGTCGGAGGTCGCAGAATGACCTTCGCCCCCCATGAGCGCAGGCCTGGGGGTGACGGGTGGGGTCGCCTGTCACCCTAGCAGAAGCAGGCCACGGCGGTGGCACGCATTGCGTGCCCCCCCCATACCCGGGGGCGAGTTGGGGACTCTGTGGTCCCCACACCGGAAGAGGGCCATATCGAGAGATATGGCCCTGGGTCGGCCGGGGTGCGAGAGATATGGCTATGACAATCTCACCTCCGGCAACTGACGGCCCACAGAAGGCGTGCGTTTTAGTCGGTTCGAGTCCGACATAACCTCCTCCTCCGACTCCGGCGGGGGAGGTATCCGTGGGGATTTTTCGCACGATAAAAAAAAAAAAAAAGGTACCTACTACTTACATAATTGCTTCAAAACTTTATGAATATTGCTTTAATTAATATATTACCTGATGTTGTGTCTAAAGTACATCATCATCTTCATGGAGACGCATTTTACTGATTGCATCCGTGGTCAAGATGACCTCGGAGTTCAGGGTCTGCCTTACAGCTCTTTCTCCCTCACTTTGCAAGATCTTGGGGGTCCATGGTAGTGAGACTTTTTACACGTATGTCATCTTCCACGACGTCAAGCTAGGACTTCTTGGGTCTATCCTTTCTACCTGGAACCGGCTAGGGCGCTATTGCCGTTGTGTCTAAGGTACATCCATACTTCCATACTAATATTATAAATGCGAAAGTAACTCTGTCTGTCTGTCTGTTACGCTTTCACGCCTAAACCACTGAACCGATTTTGATGAAATTTAGTACCTATAGAGGTAGATTAGACCTTGAGAAAGGACATAGGCTGTATTTGGTCGCGATAACCGACATCCACGCGGGCGGAGCCGCGGGCAAAAGCTAGTGGGATATATCCCCGTTGAAATAAAATTATTTTTACCCGAATCTATCGCGACTTAGTTCATGTTATTTTATTTATAACTAGCTTTTCGCCCGCAGCTCCGCCTGCGTGGATGTCGACTACCATTACCAATAGTATTTTTTTCTAAACTGACGGACTTGTTGTATAAATATAAGTATCCCGATAGTTCTAATAGTAATTGTTGTATAAACTTTCGACACCTTATTTCGCTCTCCCATTAGTGTTTTTTTTTTCAAAATATTAAATGAAAACTGTAAGAAACATCGGCCTTGTCTTACAAAAAAGTGGTAGATTTTTAGAATATTACAACAAAATAAAAATACTATTAGTATCTTTATACCAATAGCTAGTAAATGGCTAGAAAAAGACTGGTAAGAAAAAATTACTATTGCCTAACATTTCGTTCTTATCAATCAATCAATCAATAGCCTATTTCAGTCCACTGTTGGACTTAGGCCTCACCCAAAGTATGCCATAGCACTCGATCCTCCACCGTATGTTGGGGACGTATGCTGTCAGTTTGCACATTTGGGCCCTATGAGTCATAACAGGGGAGTAGAAACCTCGACGAATTTTCCCAATGTTGCCCAACCCTTGTCGACCCTTCGACGTACCTATATCTCTTTCTGGGTTTCGTCTTCTAATCTAAAATTACCATCTCAGCAATGAAAATATCGTATCAGCACGACACTGTCGTAGACAATCCAGAAATGCCCAGGTCTAGATGATGTCAGAAGGCTTCTCGTAATCTACAAATGCCATACATAGCGGCTGATTATACTCTCAGGTCTTTTGTATAATCTGCTCAACAGTATTGGCTGCAACACTATAACCCTTTTAAAACCCGGCTTGCTCCAGTGGCTGGAATTCACAACTATTCAAGACGATTCTCAAGAACAAAACTTCTATAGAGATATGACTCAGGAGTCTTATAATTCTTCAGCAAGACCTTATAGCCTTTTTTGGAGAACAGTACCACCGCACTACAGTTCCATGTTAAGTTCTGCTGGATGACGGAATCAAAGAGGTTCGTAAGCTCTTTTAGAACTAAGATTCCACCTGCTTTTAAGAGCCCTGTCAACCAGTGCGATATCATCAGTACACCATAACTATGGAGGTTGCTGTTGTATGCTAAGGATACAAAAAATCATCAATTGGCCTATTGCAGTCAACTGCTGGACATAGGCCTCTCCTAATATGCGCCACGTTTGCCGATCCTCCGCCTTCCGCATCCAGTACGTCCCAGCCACCTTTCGCAGATCGTCGGTCCAGCTGGCTAGGAGGTGTCCCACCTTCCGTATTCCTTCTCACGGTATCCACTCTAGGACTCGTCTGCTCTAACGGCCATCAGTCCTTCGGCAGATGTGGCCAGCCCACTGCCACTTTAGCTTGCTTATTCTGCAACCCTACGGCCAGATTGGAAACGAAGGTTTGGAAACCGGTTTCCATAGCAGAATTATTTTTCTTTTAACGAACCTGGTTTCCAAGAAAGAATAATAATTCTGTTTTCGAAACTAATTTCCAAAACAGAAAGTTGGATCTTCGTAAGCTATGTCGGTAACTTTGGTTCTATGTCGGATGACCTCGTTTCGAATTCTATCCTTCAAAGAAACTCCAAGCATAGCTCGCTACATAGCCCGCTGCACGACTTTTAGGTCACGGACTACCCCACCTTCAGTGGCCACGTTTCGTCACCGTAGGTCATAGGTAACATAACAGGCAGGACGCACTGGTCGAAAACCTTTGTTTTGAGGCATTGCGGCAGGGGGGAGGAGAGGACCCGACGTAGTTTTCCAAATGCTGCCCACCCCAGTTGAATTCTTCTGGCTATTTCTTTCTCGAAGTTGGTTTTACCGAGCTGGATAACCTGCCCCAGGTAGATAATATATTTGAACAACTTCGAGTGTCGCTCCTTCGATGGCAATCGGTATCAGTACATGTTCGTTGAACATAATCTTGGTTTTATCCAAGTTTACACCGAAGCTGACTTGTCGAGAAGCTCCATTCAGGCTGTGCAGCATTTCGCCCCGTTGTTCTAGCGACTCCGCAACTATGATGATGTCATCGGCGAACCGAAGGTGCGAGATGTAACTACTCCAGCGTCTTGAAGACGTTCTCCAATGCGTTGGTAAATGCTGAGGATACATAAATTACTATGTGATACGTCAAAAATGAATACAAATTAAACAACATACTTGAAATTTGTGGTGGTTTAATTTTTTTATAATGATCTAAAAATAATATTAAGAAAATAAACATTTTGTATTATATTCTTTGTCATCTTAATCAGAAGTGCTCTGTGCTTGAGTAATTGAGCCCACAGCTGATAAGTGGAAGTTATTGAATTGTGTTCTGCCATCTCTATTATTGTTGCCTTAGTATACTTCTCATCAAGAAAGAAAGTGAAGTTTTCTAGAAGCCAGGCGTTCGTCTATTTGGTGAAACGTTTCTAGCCATTGATATAAATTGTTATTTTGTTTGTAGCTATGAAGCCGCCCCTTGTGTTATATCGGCGGCGTCAATAGATTTAAATTCACATATCTTACTGTTTGAGAGCTTGTAAATGAGGATTGATCTGGATGATAATGTGCTGTATTACTTTTAGGCTTTCTTTTATATACAGGTATATTCTTTTATATAGCTCTAGATAGTTATCATCGCTGCTATCATATGTTTTTTTTCTATTTCCAATCAATTAAATAAAGAAACTGCAGTACATAACTCTTACACAATATTTTTCACATTCTTGCATATTATACGTGACAGAGAGTGACATTTTTATAAATTATTATCTTTTGACAGATCAAAATGTGACTTAGCGTTGACACCATCACTTTAGTTCCGTTGTCATGGTAACAATTTTGCTAGCGATATTAGCGCCATAATATTTCGTATTTTCTTTAATATTACATTATTTCGTGAATTTGCCACATTTTAATTGTGATAATTGCTATTCGGCGACAAAGTCAAATTCAATAAACCAAAGATCATGAAAATCTGTTCAGCCATTCTTGAGTTATAAGAAAGTACGTTTTTGGCACTTTTTAGGCACTTAGGGTCTGAATTTCGAAAAATCGTTTCTTAGTACACCTCCACGCATCAAAACATACACTCTCTATAAATTTCAAGTCTCTAGGACCAGCGGTTTAGGCTGTGCGTTGTCTCTAAGTGAGTCAGTCAGTCAGTCAGTCAGTCAGTCAGGACTATAGATGTAAAAATCCCGAATAATTCCGAATTATTCAATATTATTCGGAATTATTCCCAAATATTCTCAAATATTCCGGAATTATTCCCGCTAAACTCACGTACAAAAAATGAAATAATTGTGCTTCCACCTACCTACTAAACGAAAACTTAAGTACAGACATATATGTAGGTATTGGTATATAGGTATTAGGTAGGTAGATACCGGAATATTATATAATCTTGACCTCAGTGACGTCACAAAATGTACCTACTTATATGTATGTATATACGCAGTAACACGCGTTTTTTGGATGTCTTTTGTGGATTAGGTGGATTTGAGCTTTTCCGCCACCATGGTACCCCGTGTACCATGGTGACGGAAAAGCTCAAATCCACCAATCATAGACCATATCAAACCAATACGAGCATCTCTCGCGACTTGGAGTCAAGATGTACGGTACCTACTTATTTTATTATAATATGTAGGAATATTATATAATTTGAGTACAACTTTCACACAGATACTAAAACAGCGACTGTAAGCGACTTTCGACCTTAATGACATTATCTTAATTACGTGTCTTTTTGCGCTAATAGATGACACTGATTACGAATATAAGAAAAAAAACTCGATTCTATGTCATGTCATTAAGGTCGAAAATTGCTTGCACTACGTTTTTTAAGGTTTTTTATCCCTGGCATCCTTAACTAGTCTGTGCTATGGAGCAAATAGCCAAATCGGACCGATTTTATCGGATATTTATATGAAAACAACATAATAAATGGTGTCGGATATCGGATGTCGGCCATCGTCATCCGATACAGATATCGGATGGTGTGAAAACACTCTTATAGAGTTTAAGTGTATAAGTAGGTACTCAGTTATATCCCTAACTCGGTAATATCAAGAAAACGTTGTTATAATTCACCACTTCATTCGTTTTAGCACGGTTGGTTTATTATCGGTATTAATAAGAATACATGTAGACTGTATGTTCTTAATTACCTATACCGATATCATACCAATATCTATAACCGTTTATAACGCTAATCATAACTGCATTTCGAGTCATCAAGAGTCAAGACTACATTTTTTCTTAATGATACCGAACCGAAGCGACCGGAATAATTCCGAATTATTCCGGGTCATTTGGGAATTATTCGGAATTTTTCGTTTTATCCTCATCGGAATATTTGGAATTATTCCGGCCTTACATCTATAGTCAGGACTAAGAGTTTTATATATGAGATGAGCCCGACGTTCCAGTTGCTTTTCAGCATCCATGCTAGCAAAATAATGCCAAATAAAACGCAATATATCCGTTAATAGTTAGTCTATTTCAGTAAAGTTTTACATACTTGATTAATATAATGGTTGGACATATCGATAATGATTCGCTCTCGCAATGTTGGTTCTTACAAGCCATACAAATAATCAATGTGCATAGTTATCTACCAATTGATTGAGTTAACTGCTCGCTTCTTTCTTAATTAATCGACTTATACACAAATGATTATTAGTGCGTCTGTTTCAGAACAATATTCATCTCAGACAATGAATCGTTAAGTAGGTGAATTAGAATACCTTACCTACTCAGTGTATACGCTGAAAGGAAACCATATTCTGTCCTCCGTGGGATATTCTTAGACTTCTTCAAATTTTGAAATCGCGATATTTCCGAAAGAGTGATCCGCACAAAAAAACGTATGAGACCAATTTTCTAAGTAATTACATGATCTACAACTTTGCCTAACATACTTTTGCGATAACGTTTGCTGATTGGGAGAAAAATGCGAGAATCCAATATATTTGACCCTGAACCTTCAATTAAAAAAATAGAGAAGTTCAAACGATGGGAACTTTTGATATTTCTTCCATTTGATATGTATTTTAGACCCCACCAATTTTCAGCTCTATGCGAATTTATTGCAAGCTTAAATCTTTATTTTGACTGGATTATGCGTCTGTGTAACAATATCATAGGTAACCGTAACATGCTACTTACTTGTAGGTATTACTGTAAATTTATTGGTGTACAATAAAGAATTATCTATCTATCTATCTATCTATCTACGTCATAAAGTGCTATCCAGTAGAATAATATGCAAATCTAAGATTTTATAGATAGATCAATGGATATTGTTTTCTCACAAGAGATATAAACAGGCCGAAAGCTGAACAAAGGATAGTTAAATAAACGTATAGCCTAGTGTAGTACTTAGAATTAAATAGCTAAATATAAGCTTTGATGTCTGTCCAGGGCAAGTATGAAATCTATGCGTAATATCCACGAGATTAATCCTATCAGTTGAGTTGTGTATACAGTTATGACAAGCAATTACAACAGATTATACTGGCAACGTGATCAAAGTTATAGTCAGTCTCAGTCACAGGTCCGTTAGATTTTCAAATAGATGGTAGGTAAGCTGCACCATATGCGTAATAAATAGGTACTAACTAGGTACTACTTTATACGTGGCATGGCTGCACGGAGCATGTAGGAGTACTTTCAACGTGTCACAGGTATTCCTTTTTTTGCCAACCAGTAATATTGGTGTTACTGGTTGGAAAAAAAATTCCCAACGTGTCACAGGTGTTACTGTATCATGGTGAAGACCGTGAGAGGAACTGGGACAAACGCGAGGCCCGGTCGCATCCGAGGCCCCCACATAGGCAAGTGCGGTCACAGCTCGAATTTTTGGAGCTGATCGATTTTTAAAAGTGCAGAAATTCCTTAAGAAACTTCCTTCTCGCCTTTGGACTGCGCCTGTCTCGGAGTTTGGGGTCCGTTTTTTCTAGTGTAACTGCGACGCGGCTGAAGACCGTGAACGAAAACACGATTAGGATATTAGGTGCGTACATGCGTACCTACTTCCCGGTGGACAGCGTTCTGCGGTAAAAATAAAACAATGTAAGCTTTCAGGAATAGATGCGGTCGGAAATAGCGAGTGCGGACGGTGACGTGTCCTTGGCGGCGACTGGGGCGCACTGCCCGAAATATGTCATTAGCGGAGCGTCATGTCGCTGGGGTAATGTTGGAAACGCATCTAGGGCCGTCCGTTACAACTGTTTGTATGCAGAGCCGCATTAAGACTACCGATTTCAAGGTTTAAACCATTACCCGATGATGAACCTTCCAATCTATTCTTGCATATTTTTTTACTAAAATCCACTTTATTTGTATAATTTTTGTCAGTAAAATTTTACATAATGAATTTATAACTTTTCTTTATTATCTTAGCGTTGTTCTCTGTTGCCTGTTCTCCGCTTACTTCTTCCCACTTTTTTGATTTGGCTTACAAAACTTTTGTGGAAGTGACGGTCGCATTACCTTCCAACCCTGAGAAGAAACCCTGCGCCAGAGCCTCGTTTGTATTGACAAAGGAGACGGGGACTTCTGGGCCAAAATTGTAATGAGTTGAGATATGACTTAAAAAAAGCGGTATTTTTTTCTATTTCAAAATATTAAAAAACCAGCTCAATTGAAAGTCTGGAAGACGAGAAATCTTAAAACTAAGTTTATTCCACTAGCAAAATAAAATATCGATTACTAAAAATTATTTAAACAATATTGCGTATTTAAACACTTGCATCACAATTTGATATTAAATCAATCAGAGTGAACAAAACTTAATTATAATAATAATAATAACCATTTAAAATACCAAATAATAGTGTAATAAAAATAAATTCTGAATCGATTTCCGTTAATCGATTAATTATTTCTTGTGTTTATCAACTGTATTTTTAAGCTGTGACAGCTGACAGCTCCATTTTCAGTCAATCAGTTTATTTATTCAATCTTCAAAATTAATTATTTTATCGAAAAATTGTATATTTACACGGCTTATGGGATATACAATTGTTTATAAAATATGTACAAAAGTATGCTATATCAGTATGCTGTATCAGTTTATTGGTTTAAATCCAATGATCAATTGACTTCTGCGTTTTTAGTATTTCCAGTTGATTTCTTGATTATATTCCCTTAACAGTGATTTCTCTTTACGGACTTCTCAGCTTGCTCCTGGTTACCTTAAAGTACAATGATAAACTTGTTTACTTGTTTGAGTTTTGCTCGGTATTTTGGATTTTGACATGGATCTCTGTGTGAATTGTGGCATAGAAAATGAAGTAAATAAGGTAATATATTTCCACCTGCGCACTTCTTAGACAATACTCTAATTATTATTGAAGAAGAATAAAAGATCATTATTATTTAAAGTGTTTTTTTGTAACATAACATCCTTGTACTCCATATCTTTAAAATCTCTTTGTAAGTTTTCGTACATTATCCCTGAGTAAAATATAATACAGTACAATTTAAAAGTATTTTAAGATGAAAAAAAATGACCACTTTCTACTAAAACACCACAGAAATTACAGTTCTAAAATGTCAATTTCTTGCATAACCTCACTTTTACTAAATCTCTTATAACTCTGCTCTCAGATATACAAAATCTGCAGAATTTTCAGGGAAAGTTTAATAATTTATATGCTCTTAATTGATACCACCCTCATCTTATTACATTTTTGGCCCAAGAATGTATGAAAGCCTCCCCATCTCCTTTATACAACTGTATTGTACACCTGCTGATTGCAGCAGGTATACCAGTTTGCAGCAGAGCTTGGCTTGGCTCCGAATTTTTGGTAGAGTCCCATACACTCGGATTATAAACAAATATCAAATATGTATGTAATACCATGTAAAAATTAGTCTTTTGAATTATTATATTTTGAACCCGAGGTTAAGCATAAAAAAAATGAAGAAAATAATTTGAAGCTGTCGGACGACGTTGGTACTCCTATGCTCTTTTGACTGGTTATTTAATATGGAGATCCCATAACAAGAGGTTATTAGAGGCATTTGCAAAAAAAATGCAATGCTTAGCAAAGTGCTTTTTCCCGAACCTCGTAGAAAGAAAGGCTTCATCGTATGTTATTATATCTTTTTTTTGACATAATTACTGTTAATGTGGTGTGCACAATAAAGATAAAGGTACTTTACTTTTACTGTACTTTAAAAGTTTTTGTTGTTTTACAGGAAATATAGAACATATCTTACTTTGTTTTACAAAAAGTTATGTTTTGATAACATCATTTTTTGTAAAACAAAGTAAAATTTTGTTATAGGTAAAGCAGGTGAGAACAGTTATAATGTCGGAGAGATTCTAAATGCCTCTGAAGGTGGCTACAACAATTAATCAAATTTATTGCATTACATTATTATTACATTTGAATAAACACTAAAAAACTCGCAGTTATTGCCAGGTGTTTAAAATGGATTTGTCTCGCGAGTCGCCGCCGGCCCTGAGGAGTTCACACGGCGTAGCACCTGCTCATCATATATATAAAGGTAGTCTTAATACTATCGCATGTGTTTCTCCAACTTCGTGAAATGTATGCTCATTGTTTGGCAGCTGCGCGACGCGGAACATATGAACGCCAACGTGTTATTGAATTGATGGGATTCAGGTTGATTGCCGATTTTGGAAGCTGAAATTAGCACGTAATAAAATGCACCGGAATACGCGCAGTCGCTTTCATTGAAATATAACAGAAAAAATAAAGATGAGAAAAAATAATAGCTATCTATTCCGGTTCAGTGAAATGCTGGTAAATGGGTGAGGCTTTGAAAATGGTTTTCCTCTCGGGCTCGGGAACAGATAGAAGTCCCCGACGCTAAAGTCAAGAAAAGCCGAATCAGAGAGCGTAGGTACCTCAAGCGTAGAGCGTAATTTTAGATGCAACCGGGATTAACATGATGATGGATCTCGGTTCAAGAGCTTGCTGATAAATCGATGAGGCTCTGACAATGGCTTTTCTCTCAGGGTTAGGGGAACAGAGAGAAGGCCCCGACGCTGAAGCCAAAATAAGCCGAATCAGAGAGCGTAGGTACCTGAAGCGTAGAGCGTATTTTAAGATGCAACTGGAATTAACATGATGATGGATCTCGGTTCAAAAGCTTGCTGATAAATCGATGAGGCTCTGACAATGGCTTTCCTCTTAGGGTTAGGGAAACAAAGAGAAGGCCCCGACGCCGAAGCCAAGATAAGCCGAATCAGAGAGCGTAGGAACCTCAAGCGTAGAGCGTAGTTTTAGATGCAGCCGGGATTAAACTGATGATGGATCTCGGTTCAAGAGGTTGCTAATAAATCAATGAGGCTCTGACAATGGCTTTCCTTTCGAGGTTAGGGGATCAAACAGAAGTTCCCGACGCTAAAGCCGAGATAAATTGAATCAGAGAACGTAGGTACCTCAAGCGTAGAGAATGTAGTTTTAGATGCAACCGGGATTAGCATGATGATGGATCTCGGTTCACGACCTTGCTTGTAGGCAAACCAGTAACCTTTTCGAAATTTTATGAGCATACTTACTACCTATATGCGGAAGTAGTTTTTATATCGTAACTGAATGTAGGTTTAACTATCGTTACACTGTTGAAGGATACAGTCGTAATTGAAATTTTATTGCTGTGTAAACGTGGAAATATGTGTTAATACTTATTACCGCTCGTATCTTGTTATTATTAAAAAAGTACCTACCTACCTATCGACCTACCACTTTTTCAATATTATTGTTTTTTATCATTCATTTTGTAAATTAATTCCTACATCATCTGAGCTGACAAGTAGCGCACGCAGTTAGCACTTAGGTAATGATTTCCGTGTGTAAAATAATTCAGACATAACGGGAACCGCACGACCATGGCCCGTGCCAAGGCGGCCTAGAAGTAGGAATTAGGAAGTGCGTAGAAGGAATCAGTGACTGTCATCCCGTGGGTGCGTGATCACAACAAATATAAACCGGTGGCTGGTCGCCCGACCGCTGTCACCGGCCAACCGCCCGCACCGACAGAACTGCCTTCCAAACTTCTATGAAAATGTTTCATAAACTTAAAAAGCAAGCCGTCGTCTTCAGCAATGCGTTTCCTTTTTTCTATGGACTTATTTCAAGAAACAAGTTCAATCTATTTCGGTATTGACGATCGTTGAATCTATTTTAGAGCACGCATATTTTTCTTTGAAGAAAACCTTTTAGTGTACAAAAACAAAGTTTGTACTTTGACAAAAAAAAATAAGCATTATTTTAATTTTAGGATTTTTAGCTAGGTAGGATCAGAGACTCTATGGATTCGATGAGACATTATCAAAATATTTAGTTGTATATTTTTGTAGGTAGTCTAACTCTAAACAACTAATAGGTATTTTATTTTGGTAACTGTTTTATTCTAAAATGACACTGTAAAATTTGCGTATACCAAACGTCTATAAATTAAATGTGGGTAGGTACGCACATGCAGTAGGAAAATAAAATGTAGATTTTAACGCAGCCTAAAAATGAAAAGAAATAAATTATCTTCAAGTGATTTCCAATATGATGTACTCAGCAACTGAACTGTAAAAACGTGTATCTACATTTATTTTACACTGTCAATAAAACAATACGATATTGCATCGCTAACGCAATAAAAATCAGCGTCAGTCATCCGCTATATTGGAGCATCGCAGCCCACGCACTGACCAAATGAGAATATACTTGACGACGCCAGCTGCCAAAGAAATTAAATAGAGTACATTTTTCAGTTGGACAGACATGCGATGAACAATGGGTCTCGGTTACAAGGGAAGGACGACCGTGACGCCGCCGCGCGCCTGGCCGCAGTCTCTGCGCACACGCAACGCACCTAGGGCTGCCAGACAACCGGCTTTTAACTGATATGTTTAGCTATTTACGCCCTTGTCCGACTAAATTTAGCACATCCGGTGAGCCTTTAAACCGCGCTTGTCTAACTAAACCATTTGTTTTGTTGGACTATTTTACGATTTGAATCAGCCACGCAGACCTACTATGAATAAAATAATTTCTGTTAGGAACGTGTTATGCTACAATTTTATATCCGCGTCCAAAATCCCATTTGCATCTAAAGTTTGCATTTCCAAGCTAAGGGTAAGGCAGATTTCTGAACCCACATCGAGAGAAAAGTCTGCACCACTGCCTTAGTATTCTATTAACTAATATTCGTACCGGTTCCTATCCTTTTTTGTGACAATATTTTTTTTGCGAACACGTTCAATATTATCCTCCTGAATATATAATCCAACTTCAGTCAAGGAGAGTACGTATTAAGGGACATTAAGGCTTTACAGATCTTTACATTAAGAACACCCTGATTTGATTTTAATTTACCTCCTAATGCGTATATTGGAATACCAAATTTTCCCGCGCACAATTTTCCTGTGTTGAATTATAAGGGAGTTCTTACATAACCACTGTCTCGTTTCCATTTACTTTTCACAATGGCCGCTGTGTCAGCCAGCCGATATTTTAGTATAATTATAGTCGTTTACACATCAACAACTTAATGTTACTCGTCTCATGCTAAATTCACCTTTTAACAAAATTTTAAATTATATTACTTATTCGCATGTGGGAAGAAAATTCTGTTGCTAAAAGGTAAATGAATAATATTAGACAGATACTGGCAGTAACTTAGGTAAATCTAATAGGTAACGTTATTTACATTCTTGTTAAACACCTACCTACCTAATTGATGTAAGTCATGATACTATAGTCCGCTGTTAAACTGAATATAAAAAATATACATCTAATATTTTCTAATATACGAAAAAGTACTCATTGATTAATCATGAAATCTCAGAAACTATAACACCTACAAACTTGAAATTTGGCATCTAGGTTCCTTATAGGGTGTAGAAAATTCAGCTAAGAACGGATTTTACAAAACTCCACCCCTAAGAGGAAAAAATGAACTGCACGCGTATAAAGTCACGAGCGGCCACTAGTGGTTTTTGTCTAAACAAATTACTGAACATAAAAAGGTGTCGAAACATTTTTTTAAAGCTAAACATTTGAAATTTTTTTTAGAAGTTGACTAATCTAAGAATACCAGAAACAGAATTTTTGGATCTAAGCATTTCATCATACTTCCTACATTCAAAACAATTGCTGGAACAGATTTCCACACAGGTAGAGCCGCAGTGTTGTGTTCCCAGTGAGTAGGGTAGCCAGTGTTCACTGGCGATTTTTTGTGCTGTCAGTGGGAAGAACAAAGGCTTGTCCTGCTTTGTCTTCTGCGCTGACGGCACAGAAACTCTTTGTTCTTACAGGGGGTCGGCAACACGAGTGTGACTACCTTTGTGTTGCACACGTCCATAGGCCACGGTAATCATTTCCCATAAGGTGGGCCATGTGCTTGTCTGCCACCTAATTGGTATAAAAAACCGCTAGTTCTTAAATAAGTGGATATTTCTGGATAAAATAAATATTATGGTTATGCTATATACATAATCTTTATTATGACGACCTTTGATTTTGATCCCTCATCCATCACTCATGACAAGCGATGAATTGAAATCAAACACATCAGCTTTTGAAAATTCCTCGCACAATGTTAACGTGATGACAGACAACAGTAATTCTATAGGTACATTGTCATTTCGTATTCTGTTGCTAATAGTATTTTTGGCAGGTTCCTGTAGGAAAATATCTAATGTAAGTAAATATCTTTTAGCCTCAAAAATCTTTTTTAGTAAGTACCTATACCTATTATATCATTGTCTGCACTTATTTTTACACAACAATGGAACTGATGGAATGAATGCTACCTGCTGCTGTGCATGAGGTCTCCAATTTAATTCTCGACTTGGATAGTGTTCTTCGGGGAATTGTTGTTAGAAAATTTTCAAGAGTAGCACTGGGCAGCATCACAAGGTTCGTTTGCTATTACTTGGGACCTTCAACGAAGTTAGCACTAGCAGTTGGCAATCGTGATGACTGTGATGAGAGACCGAAGGTGATGCGAAATCTTTAAACAAAAAAGACCTACGTAATATGAGTATTACAATACAATTTGGGTAATGTGCTATGGACATGGACACTTTCGAACCACAAACATTTTACGCTTAATTTATTTTATGATGTTGCACCTTTAGACGTCTATCTTTTATGTTTTATGTATTATGATGCTTGAACAGTGTGAGTCAACTGGAGTATTACAGGTAGGTATAATATAAACCAAAATAACATTCCTATGAGAAGGGAGCTACTGACATAAATAACGGCACATATGTAGGTACATCTAGTGTAGGGTTGCCATACGTCCCCGTACGCCGGGACATGTCCCCGTTTGAGGCCTGGTGTCCCGGCGTCCCGGCCAATAAGCAAATTGTCCCGGTTAAACATTTTTAGTATTATATTAGAGAGCTGGACTTGGTTGGTAATCAGTAATATACCTACAATAAACGCGACTAGGTAGCTAGGCTATTAATACGTAGATAGAACGACGAAAGCGCTGATATTTTTCAATACATGAATATGTTAATGAATGATAAAGACCCCGGGGCCAATGATTTTACGAGAAAAACGCGATGAGGGACAGATGGCGCTCATACTTCCAACGACATGCTGAATAAGCAGCAAGAGGTGCATCCACCAGACCTCTTTCCAACAAGGACAAGGACTAGTGCCACCGATAACGCCTGCAGAAGTACAGACTCGGCCTCGACGAAATCCCCATCGAGGCTTGGAAGGCAATGGGAGCATTGGGTGCTCGTGGTGTGAGCATTCTAACAAATCTGTATAACCGCGTACTTCTCACCGTGAGATCCTGAGCCAGTGGAGACTGAGCTTCATTACGCCAGCATTCAAAGGCAAGGGATCGGTGCAGGAGTGTGGTAGTATGAGCAGATAATCGACTCCTGGATCCGACAGGAGAGTACACTCTCGGAGTGTCAGTATGGGTTTCGTCCCGGGCACGGGATCATTGATCCGGTGTTCTACCTAAGGATTGTGGTGGGGAAATACAGGGCGAAGAACACGCCCCTGCACTGCCTATTCTTAGACATGCAGAAGACCTTCGACTGTGTTCCTCGCGCGGTGATCTGGTGGGTACTGTGGGCTAAGGGAGTTCCAGAGACCTACATTGACACCATCCAAGATATGTATCATGATTCTGGTTCCGTGGTTCGGAGTGCTTTTGGTGACTCAAAAGCCTTCCCCATCACCATCGGAGTACACCAAGGATCCGTCCTTAGTCCTTACTTGTTCAGCTCGGTATTAGACGTCTTGTTGGACAGTATCAGAAAACCACATAAGCAGCCTCCGTGGTTGCTCATGTATGCTGATGATATTGCGCTGAAGGACGCGGACAGGAGCAGATTGGTGCAACACGTGAAAGTGTGGAAGGAAGCGCTTGAGAACTGTGGTATGAAGCTAAATGTAGCGATGACAGAAAGTTTAGCGTTAAACTCGACAGATTTCACACCGGTCCGCATAGGCGATGATTCGGTTTAAGTACCTGGGTATCATGTACTTCATGTGACCAGTGAAATCGACTACGACATCAGGGCACGCATTGCTTCCGCGTGGGCCAGGTGGTGAGAAATGACTGGCGTCACGGGTGATCCCAAAATGCCAGTCAGGTTGAAGGAGCAGGTCTATAAGACGATCATTAAGCCTGTCCTCTTACATGGTTGTGAGAGCAAGAGCGTAAGCACGTAAGAGCTGCATGTCACGGAGATAAAAATGCTGCGTGAGGAACTCTTGCAGCCGCGGCAGCCTTCATGTCCATGACATCGCAGATAAAAATAATGCTAGAGAGCCGCCTTCGCTGGTGCGGCCACGTCTTGCGGCAACCGCCAGGATACATGGGTAGCAAATGCCTGACAATGGCGCCCCCACCGGGTCCAGGTAGAAGGGATAGGCCCAAGAAGTCCTGGCTTGACGTCATGGAGAGTGATATGCGTGCAAATGATCTCACTACCATGGACGCCCAAGATCGTGTCAAGTGGAGGAGGAAGAGCCGGAAGGCGGACCCTGAGCTCCGGGGTCATCTTGGCCAGGGCTGCAATCGGGAGAAAGCGTCTACATGAAAATGATGTTTAACTTAATGTTGATTTCGTCAAAATATTTTGTACAATTATCAGAAGTTAATTCTGATAATTTTTCGCCTTTCAGAAAACATAGGAAGCCCGGGTCGCTGCCCGCTTGTTTAACGCTTGTTTAATGGCAGTGTTAAAAGTTGTTGTAATAAAAGTTCCTATTTTTCTACCTTTAGGTACTAATTTTTCTTCAAATGTCCCCGTCTGGGTCCCCACACTTATGGCAACCCTAATCTAGTGGTACACGTGCAACACAGTTTCCTTAGAGCATTTCTTATCTAATCTTCTTCTTGCATCTGCTCTCAAATAAGTGGTCATACGAGTTTAATAAGCAGTTATCAATAAAACAGGAATCACATTGACTAAAATCAAAGATACAGGCAATATATTATTCTTTGTAAGTTACAACCCAATAAACTAATACAAAATGAAATATGCCCAGATTTAGGGGCATTTTCTCTTGTTTAGTATTGCGCATTAATGGAATCACTGTACTAATAACGTGCATGCGAGTTGAATGTTCGCGTTTATTAGACATATTCACAGACAGTACTTCATAGACCATACAATCGTACTGAGAGATTACTAATTGAAAGCCAAATGTACGATCTTTCAATGAAAACACTTAGTCTAGTTGAACTTCTCTCTTAATGTATGTATGATGTCATGTCTCTAGTTTCTATCTAGCTATTTATAATAAAATTGTACCTCCATCTGTGAAATGGATTAGATCGTTTGGTACCTACTAGTCTTCGTCGTAACATAAAAACTGTTTCCATTTTTTTATAGATCTAAAGCTCGTCAATTACTTAGAAGAGAAATAACAAAATGAAACCTACAGCCTTACTGAACCTTAATTGGATAACTTTAAACCTTTTTACCATAAAATATCTTAGTGCAAAACCAAACTAAGTTATTTATTTATTCATATAAATACATTTTTCATTTTATGAACTAATACAATATCCCACAATAAATACCGGCTAAAGACAATAGTTTCAAGTTTCAACGGGGCATTTGAGAAGAGAAAGTCATGCGTTGCAGTCAAGAGCGTTCCTATGTCCTTCGGCTCTTAATATTTTTTTAAATTATGTATTACTAAAAGATACTTAGAGGTTCCAGAATTCATCGATTTCCATTATTTGCTATGACTGTTTGATTTTGATCAAGTTAAGGCATAAGTAATACAATGTTTAAAAATCAAACTAAAGTAAACGTTGTAATCACATGTTCACAAAGTTCAATTAAGTTTGATTTTAATCTAAATTCATAGTTAAACAGTAATTCGTAAAACTATTGACACTGGTTTAATACTTTATGGTTTGCCTACCTACTATTTAACCACGAGTTTAAAACCAAGAATACTTGCCTATCCTTATTGACCTGTTTTAGTGTTTTAAGCTGTTTATGCTGTTTGAGGTAAGCCAAGATACGGCGTTCATCTTGAAACCGACACGATTAGTGACTAACTTTTTAATGTAGAGCAATGTGTGGTTTGACTTCCGGTTTCTTGTATTATTATGCCTATTCTATTATTGTCATTATAATTAGTCTTGACCTGAACTTTGTGGGTCTACGGAACAACAAAATTTTAATATAATTATTAAAATAATACACTTATTTTCCATGTGCTGGCGGAGAAGGAATACCATCACACCATTTCAAGCGAAAGGTGACAAAAGAGGCGACTAACGAAAAATATGCAGACAATATCACTGCAAGAGAGGGAAAACTGGAAATAAAACCGTGCACCAACCCGTCTGGCCAGCGTGGAAACAGTACCCCAAAGCCTCCCAACATTGGGTTAGGTTTAAGTCCAGTAGGGGACTGCGATAGGCCAATAGATTGATTGATTAATTAAAATAAGTAAGCTCTCGTGATAAATAGGTATTTTTTTATTCAGGAAAACAGAGAAAATGTAACTGCTTCTAGCAAGTTTGGGACCCATTTACCTGTCAGTCGCCGAGAAGAATGTTCACAAAATATATTAAACCGATAGTACCTACTTACAGTTGAAACCCTCGGTAGGAGTTATTTTAGATATTTGTGTTCACTGGTGAATATCTATTTTAATAGTCTCGGACGAAGTGGAGGCCAGGTGTAACATTGGGACTTACCTGGATTATTAGTAGTTTACGATTTGTTTAGTGGAAAGCAAGTGTCTGAATACGTTTTATGTGGGAATGAATGCCTTTTTGTACCTACTACAGAAGTGGGTGGAAACCTAATATTAAGTATTTCGTTCTAATAAAACCTTCGCATTGCTTATTCTCACTTTCTCAGTGAGAACTCTATCTGCCCTTTATATTATGCTATGTGCTTCAGTCTTGAAGGTACATAGCCCACTAGTTTCTATATTCTGTTAACTGTCAAGCGGAACAGTAGATACACATACTGTTCGTATTACTTATTCTCACTCGCTAAGCAAGAACTCTATCTGCCGTCTATATTATGCTATGTGCCTCTTCAGTCCTAAAAGTAGCCCACTAATTTCTATATTCTGTCACCGATCAAGCGGAACAGTACGCCTACCTTACCGATGCCAGTAAACGTCTCAATTCTTGAACGTAGTAGGTATCTTAACCATTTTGTGGCTATGCAAAATTAACCCGAAATTGTGGGCGAGTTTTATAATTATACGTAGCAGCAATAAATAAAGCACACATTGTGTATAATTTCGCGTAGTTTGTACAAATTACAATGTTTTTAACGATGCGTAGGTATATAAATTTACTGGTGTAGAATATTGTTACGGGTAACTACCTACTAGCTACTGCCAAAACGAGCGAAGACTAGATAAAGATATTACGATGTATTTTAATTATCTGTTTAATGCTTTATTCTTGAAGTTAAAAGGGTTTACAAGTGTTGTCGTTATGTTTCGAAATGCTTATCAGCCATAAGATTTTCTGAGGAATATGACGACACACTGTGGCATATATTTTTGTGACGAATCTCGAGGTAGGCCATTGTGTATTTTATCTGATACCTACATTAAAAAAGTAGCACATCTTACTGTTAAAACTCTTAACGAAGTGCATAAGGTAGCAGCCGTAGCAGGTATAGGATTTCATACCACTTTTACACATAGGGAACTGCTGATAATGTAGGTAGATAGGTTTAATCATTGGGTTTATGCATTTCTCAACACAAATCATAAAAAAATTATATGTGCAGGTTTAGGTTTAGCAATACCAATGTCCGATGCAAATTGATGGCTCCGTGCATATTGTTTAGGTACTTCGCGAAACCCGTGCATGATGCAGTTTATGAACTCTAAAAATAATATAATCACGTGTTGGATGGATGCAATCGCGAATTGATTTCCAGGAAGTTTGTCGGTGGCGCGAGTCGTCGTGTTATGCAAGTGAGTTGTAAATCAACATAAATCACGCATGTCAAAACGTTTGCCCGCCTTATTCCGGGCGGCCGGATCTGGTACAGAGGTGGGTAGCGCACGCGCATCTCTCTGTAAGCAATTTAACTCATGCGCTGTTTGCTTAGCCCCGTGTTATAATATTTTTCATCATTCCAAGACGTTAATGTTCCCAAAGGATAACAAATCATAATATAAAACTCATGTTTTAGGAAAATAATGAGGGAAGTCATATCTTACTCGCCAGCTACTAATAAGCGCCTATTTAACATTCCTACTACTTTTAGATGATATACACACTCGATGAAGTATTCTACAATACAGGTTTTTTCTAATGTATTTTCACCATTGACACTCGAAAAAGAGCCCGTTATTCATCAAAATCAGTGAATAAAACGCTCATTATTTCACTAAGTGAATAAAAAAATTTGAGTTTGGAACATGCCCGAATATACGGATTATAGTAAAACCGTGCAAAGAGGTTGCTCACTCTCACTATAAAAACGTACTAAAAGCCGCGTAAATGTATTATCTGGCTGGATGGAATGTGGCTCAGTTTAAATTAAGAAAAAAAATGCCACCAATTTTCTGTGCAATTTTCCTTGTAAACGTTTCTGTTTGTCTCTTAATCTTAAAAATGACTTCATCCAGTGATACGATAAGACTCCGGAGTCTTTTCGCGCTAAAGCGGTAGCTATTACTGATATAATTTGCTGCTTCTTTTATGTACTATCCATAACAAGTAATTGTTTTCTCGTAGTCAATGATGAAAAGTAGCGTACCTAACATGTGAAAAAAGAATTCATCTCGGCTCTTGTATCCCTCGATCCGCTCAGGTTTCTATCTAGAATCCCTCGCTACGCTCGGGATTCTACCGGAGAAACCTTCGCTCCTCTCGAGATACAACTTAGTGCCTCGAAAAGAATTCATCTTTTTTTCACTTGTTGAGTAATCTACTATTACCTACTGACAAAAAATGGTAGGTAAACTAGGAACTGACACCGAAAAATTAGCTATGTATAAACAAAATAAATATGTAGATAATGGGAATCTATGTTCCTATATTGTGTACATAATAAATAAGCCTTTGTTTTTCAAATTGCTAAATAAGTACATTAATTATGATAAGATGTTGAAAAGAATATTCGGAAATATTTCATCGAAGTATCTTAAATATCCAAGCCAACGATTTTAATGATAAATGATACACCTACAATATATAAACAGATATGAACGTGCAATATTGAGGGGTTGTAACATTGCGTCCAAAATTTGCACTTTGGTTATTATTTTCAATCGATATGTCGGCTTTTCCGGGAGTAACTGCTGTCAACTTCGAGATTAGGTATAGGATGAGGAGAGAGCTATAATATGGTAAGCAGGTATGCGTACATATTAATATGATTGTTTTTATGAAGTAATGTGTTATATAAATCTCTATCCATGAGATTTAAACATTTACAATGTTCATTGTTCAACACTACAGGTTTATTTGAACACTGGCGCCTATAGTTTTCAGTTTCGGCTTACCTGCACGGCTAATTTCAAAATCCGAGTCAATATCAGTGTTCATGTCTAATGAGTGCTATACTGTACTGTAAGTAGCTGTGACTGTGGTGCTCTACATTCGATGGACCACCACCTATAGTGCCCGCTGTGGCCCTATACCTGCACAATTTCAAACTAAGGTTTGGTCTGGACGCATCAAGATATTTAAAATATTGCCATTGACAAGAGAAAAACAAGAAGTGCAATATGAAAGACTTAATTTGAAGAACAAACCCGTGACGCTATGGTTTACGTGAATCAGCTGAGAAGGTGCTTTTAATTCGATCGCAATACGTCTGTGTTTACATTCATTATAATAAATTATGAAGTAAGGAATATTATCAAAAGCTTTTAGCTTTGTATATGCAGATACTTAATGAAATGTTTAGTCTACTCATTGTGTAAGCGGCGCAAGAGTATCGCAATGTTGCTTATTTATTCAGTGATGAAGGGGGCGACTACACAAGTCGTTAACAAAGCCCTTTAATAAATTGATTGTCATTAATATTCACATTTATTGTTGAGTCTGTAGAGTCGATTTCAATTACAATTCATTGCTTTTGAAATTGGTTAATTTCAAATTTTTTGTACATTTGATTCGGTTTTAAAACGAGATTTTTCTTATGTGGTCTTTTTTAGGGTTCCGAAGCCAAATGGCAAAAAACGGAACCCTTATAGAATCGTCATATTTGTCCGTCCGTCTGTCTGTCTGTCTGTCCGTCCGTATGTCACAGCCACTTTTCTCCGAAACTATAAGGCCTATGCTGTTGAAACTTGGTAAGAAGATGTATTCTGTGAACCGCATTAAGAATTTCACACAAAAATAAAAAAAGCATTAATTTAATACGTCATAAACCGCAATTTTCGCCTTTGCTACTACGGAACCCTTCATGGGCGAGTCCGACTCGCACTTGGCCGATTTTTATTAGATAGGTTCTTAACTTTTTTTAAAAGGGCGGATATCCCTTAGTTACCCCCCCCACACTTCGAACCGATTAAAATCGCAAGTCGTCTTGAGTCCTCAGACGCCGGGGTGTGAGATTGTCTGAGACATATCCCTGCAACTTCGGTTGACCTTGCAGACTTACAGAGCCATTTCCTCGGGTGATACTTAGGTTTTAACATCATTTTTTTAAATTATTTTTCAGTCACTTCATTTTGATCGGAAATTGTGCAGTTATAGGGGTCCAACGGGCACGACAGGTTTATCGTTTGCAATAATGTAGTACAGTCACAGCTAAAACCCCATGCATTCAGGCAACCCCAACCAAATTACAGAAATAAATTTAATAAAACAGTAAATATGTACTCATGTAATTATTTTATTAAAAAATAAGTTCATATCACAATATATGTAAACACTTGATTCTTACTATCTAGTAATGTGTTAGTAACTAAATACTAAATATTGCTTTTTTTAAAGTTAACAGTCTTATTAGTTGGCAAATTTAATAAAACATTGTACATAAACAATATTGAATTTCATCATTTACCTATTACCCTAGCTAGCAGTACTGGTCACGACTACTTATATACTACAAAAGGTAAACCCGTATTATACCGTCTTATCGCATAGTGTCCTTTTCTCGAAATGTCTTTTCTCAAAATGTCCTTTTCCCAAAATGTCCTTTTCTCGAAATGTCCTTTTCTCAAAATGTCCTTTTCGCGAAATGTCCTTTTCTCAAAATGTCCCTTTCTCAAAATATGTGCACTACAGGATTACAGTCTTTATAGATGCTTAGTTACTTCTACTACTTATTAGTCTTTTTTAGGTTTTCTTAATGGTCATAAAAAAAATAACCACGAAGGATAATGCGGGAGCTCCGCTCTCGCATTAGCCTTCTAACCTAATTTATCCAAGTCTGATTGTGGGCGGACATGTTTAGTATAATAACTAATCCTGTAGTGCACATATTTTAAGAAAGGGACATTTTTAGAATACGACATTTCGCGAAAAGGACATTTCGAGAAAAGGACATTATGCGATGAGACTTATTCTACCACATTGGGTAATTATACTATGGCAGGCTTCACTAACCTTGAATACATTACGAGGACCTCTTAATAATGCGGAGCTTCGATTCTGCTAAAGGAAAACCACTGTCATACCACGAACACTGCAAACTATTCCATGTAATTTTAAACTCTAAAGTAATCACGTTAACGTCTAAGATTACATGGAGATTACATAGAGTGAATGAAACAGTGTAATGAAATTCTTTTAATTGAATTTTGGACTTTAAGACTATAGCAATAAAGTCTAAAATTTAATGTAATTTTTTGAAGCGTCTTGTGGTACGACAGAGCTTTTGCTTTAGCAAAATTGAGGGCTGGTTACCTCATAATGGTTATTTTGTGTAGTAGATAAGTTAGTGACCATAAGTCAGTCTAATTTCTAATTTTTTGACGTTTTGTATATTATTATGCCATTAAGTCTTTAAACTTAATTATACTAATACTTTTAACTATAACTTAATCTTTCGTTGTCCAGTTCGCAACTTTTTGCAACGAACATAAGGGAAATGAGGTAGGTAGCGAGTTACCGCTCGGTATTGTTGAGGGTAATACCCGACTGGATGAATTCCTTTAGGCACTTGTTACATAGGTAATATTCACTTTTTCATTGCATTGCCCTCGGAATTAGCTGCTATTCGAGGTAGGTACAATATTAATTGTCAGTTCTGACAAACCATTTTTTCACGCTAACACTTAATAGGCTTGTGTCCTAAATTTGAAAAAATGGTTAATACAATACTTCTATACCTAAATGACCCCAAAAATATATTATTTTGATATAAAACAATCATTTACATGGTTTATTTTGAGATTTAATAAGTCGATTTGAATTTATGTCAAAAACACTCCAAACTGTAATGGCGACTTTTGTTACGTCACGCCGTGTCCCCGAGTCAAAACTGTCAAACAAGTTCATGTGTAGTGCATAGATTAATATATATACTGGTACGTACTACGTATCGTAAACAAAAACAATAACGCAAACGCAAGCAGTGTTGTGTTGCCAACCACGCTTGGCCTAATATCGCCGTTTTTCATTCCCAAAGTAGCCTAAAGTAGCCCAAACGCCAAAATATCAGTATATTAATATAAAACGTTTTTTTTTTTCAAGTTATCATCACAATTTGTTATTTTACAGTTAAAAACTGTAAAAAATAACTAAAAACTTAGTTTTTTTTTTTTACTTTGACTTAGTATTATAGATTATTTTATGTATTATAATTTAAGTTTATAGGTATTGTTTTGACTTCACTCCAGTTATAAATTTATTAATTTAAAGAACTGTTTTCCAATTTTCGTCTAGGCCTACATGGCGAAAAATCACCTACGTTGTCAACACAGGGCGCAAGGCGTGACGTCACGCTCTCTGATTGGTGTTTGATGTCACGTGACTGAATGTCTAATTTCTCTAAATTTATTTTATAAAAATAAAAGTAATCCTTATTTTATATACCAAACTATTATGCTTTTTGCTATCTTTATAACAAGAATAGTCGCTAGGAACATACATCAACCCGATTTATTCTTAGTGGACACAAGCCTATTATAGATTATTTTTAAGCCCTTTTTAAGCAACATTTAAGTTTTGTATTATTACTATAACAAGTCGGTATTATTTTATTGAACACATAACATATTTTTACTTATATTTTATTTCCTAATTTTAATCACAATTTATGAAACATACACTTATAGCGAGGAAACGGGAAGAGGGGAGTGTCTTAAACAAAAGGAAGACATATAAGGCCTCGAGTATTCTAAAATACACTTTCAATATATAGCATATTGCAGCTTAAATATATTAACCTATTAGTTCCCGGTCCAGCCGGTCGATTTGTGTTAAATTACAAGCCCTTTAATTTTTCTATGAATTATATATAGCACTAGGCTGCCCGTGAGTAAAGCACCGCTCCTGAAACAAAAATACATCGTTGTTCATTAAGTTAAGACGCTTAGACTATATTCAGACTCTATAGACGCAGTAAGGGGTATTTGTATTGGCCTGGTCCCGGTTGCCATACGAACATCTATGGCAGTCGTTACGGGTAGTTGGAGCCCTAAAAAGTCCAACAACGACGGTCTAGCTGCAATGCTTCGACATCGCCTAATGAAACCATAGGGTTGTAGATGTCAGATGGCATTCGCTTCCCGGAAAATATCGAGGTCCAGCCAAATCCGCAGTTAAGACTGGTAAAGCGGACCCCAGAATCCGAGGTGAAAGCTTCGGATGCCACTGGTAATTAACGCTAGGCAGAAGAAGACGCAGTAAGGGGCATGACAACGCGGCGTAAAAAATAAGTTAACATATACAATTATTGTAAGTTATGACGTAATGCCTCCAGCCGTTTTCGGCTACAGACAGCTTTTGAGTTCACTAGCCGAGCTGGCTGGCGCGCTGGTGCGCTTTCCAGTGGCTTATGTCTTTGGCTGTGAAGGCACGCCCGGTGAAGGCGTATGGGTGTGTGTGTGCTCTATAAAGATCACCTCAGCAAAAGCAAAGTCAACCCCATTTGCTAGCTGCTGTATCAACTGAACGACTCCGGCACAGACTCTCTTGGGGCTGGTGGGTCCAACGGCAGTCGCTTCCATAACATATGAAATAAGATTGTAAAAAATAAATATGTGAAATATGTAAAAATTACTGTCGACAGGATGTCAACAGTAATTTTACATAATATCTATAAAGCAATCCTATGGTTTTACATTAAACTATGTAATGCCATAAAACACAATATAAAAAATACTAAATGAATGCTTTTTTTATTAAATGAATACGTCGGGTATTCTTTTAATGAAAACAGCATTCATTTAGTATCTTTTCTACATAAATGTACCTAATGATTGGGTATGTATCTTTCAATACGGATCGTACTCGTAATACTAATATTATAAATGTGACAGTTCGCGAGGAGGGACGTGAGTGTGGATATTTGTTACTAGTTTCCGCAAAAACGGCCGAATGGATCTGGCTGAAATTTGGCACCCAGGTAAATTAGTATTTATCCTGAGAATTGTTTACTGTGAATTGTGAACGAATAAGCATTAGGTAGGCATGGAGAAGCGAGTAAAGTAGATCAGTATGTGTGTTATCTTTTCTCGCTTTGCCACCACAGCTTAGCCCATTTTAGATGATATTTGGTATAGAAATAGCTCATGACTTTAACAAGGACATAAGATGCTTTTTATTACCGAAAAGATCAATTATCCGCGATAGAGTTCCCATCCAGCCGCAGCCGGAGGCAGCTACTTGTGTTAAGCATATAAAATATTGTGTCCTCGGTGCCGCAACTCTTCTATAAATATTTTATGATAAAACGGAAATAAAAATACCTAACATTTATTCTGTTTATTTCGAAAAAATATACTAGCAATATTTTCTTCAATTTTAAAAATATAACATACGATCATAATGTAATGGTCCGTGGCGAGCCAAAATAGCCTCGTACCGAGTCTACGGCTCCTGATTATCTGAACTGCCAAACACATAGCGGTTTTGATAGAAAGGTTTAGTTAAATTTATATAACACTTCAAACATTTAAATATCACTTTCATTTCAGCTTTTGAAAAGACTCCAGTTATCCGTCTTTCTTTCAACCTTTTTAGATTTACTTTACAGTACATACTAAAGTTGTGGGTAGGTACCTACTGAAAATTAAGAACAAAAAATTTTCATCATCATAATATAGGAGTATATAAAAATAGTAGTCACAAGATGTTCAATATCTTGCACAGCTTTCATATGGCTACCTTATATTTTCACTAGATACCAGGAAATCTTTGGGCTTTGGAAAAAGCATCAGCACACAGCTAAAATGAATGCCAATGAATAACAATCATGAATGAATTACAATCGGAATTCGTCACTATTGATCAAATGTAATTGACATTTGGACAGCTGTGGATTACTGAAAAGTTACTACGTAACAGATAAATCAGTCCGTGCGAAATCTTCCACACCCATTGCTTTTCCGGCACAGTCAGTGTGCCAATATCTACACGAATATGCGAGCCTAATGACATTATTGGTGCAAAGATAATAGTGCAGGGCTGCCTCCTTCGATAAAAATATAATCTTCCAATATCTATATAAAATTAATTACGAAATTTCGGGAACTATAAAACCTATAAACTTTAAATTTGGCAGGTAAATTCCTTATAGGGTGTAGAACTGTAGACCATCCGCTAAGAACGAATTTTACGAATCTCCACCCATAAAGGGGTAAAACGAACTCCATGCTTATGAAGTCGCAGGCGTCCGCTAGTATATCTATACTAATATAAAACTGTAGTCCAGCCAGGTCCGTTCAGCCGTTTGAGCATGATAGAGTAACATTCAAACATCTTCATAGACTTGCGCATTTTATAATATCAGTAGGAGTGGGACAGGAAGTATAATAAGATTTATTGGTGTTTCCCTACGATCGAAAGGTCAATGTACTTACGTAATATATTCGAAATAACCTACCTTACTAAATGGGAACGAGGCAGCGATGAAAAACCCGATAACTGTGGTTTCTTTCTTAAATTTTTGACACTTAAGACAGATTTATCGATAAAAGAAATATTTACATTTAAAAGGCTCCTCATCATAAACATGTCGTTGAAGTGTAAACATTATAATTTGGGAGCTAATATTAAAATCCATGAGACGGTTTGTTTACAAAAATGTCGAAAAAAGCCCTTATGGATTGAATGTTTACAAGAATTATGGTTTTACGCACCTCATTTACAATTAATTATTTAATTTTATGTAGTGTTAAATAATCTAAATAATTATCTTGTAATACGGGCTAGAAAAAGGGCTCCAAAATGAGCAAGTTCACGGTGGTGATGCAATTTGTGGAATTAATCTTTCGTCATTGTCTTAGTGTTGTTACCGCTTGCGGACGCTGAGTCTGCTTACTCTTTCACCTCATTTAGGTTTGTCTGATTCGTGGAACTGCCGTCTGACCTGTCAACCTACAGAGGAAAGCCTGTGCCAGAACCTCATTCGTCAATCAGCAGGTGCAACGTATCTTACAGTCACCAACAATGTTACAATGGTGGCCCTCAGTGTGACGGCCTCAGCAGTATAAGACCCGGGACTAGGACACACATTTACTGGTAAAGAATTCCAAGACTTTACGATGCGGCAAAGAAAAGAGCTGCCGAAACGGAAGGGTTTATCTAGAGATGGGTCAACTCGAGTTACTAACCCAGGTAAACTCGAGTAGAGCTTAACTCGTTAACTCGAGCTAGGACTAGTGGTACCTACATGATTTACAAGAACAAACCAAGTGAAAAAGTGAAGTGCACGTATTGTTACAATTGTTCAGTAATAGTTTGCGTGCATTTTGTGTTGTATGAACTATTATATTTTTTTACAAGGGTACATTTTATAAACAGTTTTGTTCATAAATTGTTAGTAACTGTGTGTTATTATGGTAAGCTGAAGGGATGATGATTCAATTCAAGTTACGGTAATTTCAACTCGAGTTAACATGAGTTAAGATTTTCCCAAGTTGGCCCATCACTAGTTTATCTGATATGGACGGACAGGTAATTTCGGTTACTAATATTCTTTAAAAAATAAATTATAGTATATTGATACATACCACATCGCCATTCGTGCTGCCGTGGAGTGTTTACACACGCTGTACGTCGATACCGTGTATTCTTTGCTATTCTTGAATCGTTTCATTATTCTGTCAGCGCTGAAATGATATACACGAATGAGCCTGCTGAGATGAAAATGTTGCAAGAGAAACGTTAATTGAAAATATATAGTTGAAGACTCTTTCAGGAAAACAGTAAATGTCAGAAAATTAAATATGATACAATTTTATGATTGCGAAGTATTTATATATCTACCTCTGCCTAGGAATTTTGAAATACCGATTATGTAAAAACTAAAATTATGTAACAATGTTTTAATTATATCAGACAGCCCAGACTCAGCCTCAGATGCAGGAATACGGTAATAGGCTCACCCCCTATTACGTGGGACCGAACACAATGATCGGTGAAATGAGGGTAATTGTAACTGTTTAAAGTTTATCTCTTAATGAATCCAACTGTTTACATAATTACTAGATATTTAAGAGCTGTATCAATGGATTCCTTATTGTAAAAACTCTTATATACTAATCGTTTCATGTCTAAAATTTTATAGATGAAAATGAGGGTAGTTGTAAGTGTAACTGTTTAAAGTTTATCTCTTAATAATTCCTACTATTCGTCAAAAGACTGGATATTTAAGAGCTGGTTAAAGGATTTCTATATACTTACGTGACATTAGCTTGAGAAGCTATTAGAGCAGTCCTTTTCCCATATGGCTTCACGTCTACGGACCCACAGTTGGCTAGGATGGACGCCATCTATAACAAACAACATGTATAGAGATTTCTTTACATTGACCTAGACATTGTTCTTGATTTATTTTAAGGTACAAATAGTACCGATTGTCGTGATTTTTAGGATGCCTGAATATCAGCCCTAGATTACGAGGTCCCAGTTTGTATAGGGATGAGTTTTCTCCTTTGTTAAGTGTTCAGCAACTTCTGAGGCCACTGTACATAGATGTAGGCTACTATCGAGCAGTCTACAATCTATGTTGCTAGAATGGTTCGTCTAAGCTTCACCTTACACCTTTCAGAACAAGTTAGGTTACATCTATAGTAATCTGTATGTATAATAATAAAGAAGACGAAATTCCCTAAGCTAAGAAGTCTGATAAACTACCAAGAACAGTGTGCCACTCGGCGTAAAACCATTTACAAATTTCGGTAAGAATTTCCTCGTATAGGATGATGGCCATAAGATAAATCTAAAATAGAGTGATGCTATTGTTAACCGGGGCCAAACTATAACGTATAACAGCTTATTCAACCGCTATCTATCTGTCGCGATGAAATATAGCGTCGAGCAACACTCGCTCTAGGATCAATCTTATTTATATCTCAACCTTAAATCAACCTTGACAGTGGCATGAAAAAGAAATTTTGTACATTAGAGAAATCAAACACCGGCAGCACTGGTTAAAAAACGGTCCGGTGTAAAAATAAAGATTTTCGCCTGTGACACTTGGGCATTATCAATCTGTTTTAACTAGCAACGGAAAATCAGTGTAAAGTATGCATGTGGGTGAGTGTTTAAGTGTGTGCGTGTGTTCCTGGCGGTGTGCCAGCACTCGTGTGTCGCACGTTTATGTAGCACCGGGCGCCTCGCCGTATATCAACACCCCGCTAGCAGGAAAACGCACGCGCCTACCGACACTAAACAGTCCGAAGTGACAATTATTACTACCATAACTGTTTCTTAACATATGACGGCTAATTTTGGCATCGAGGATCGCAACGATGCGGATGAACTCGACACTGTACGAATAAAAATAGCATTGTTTTCAAACCATTATGCAATTCCTTTTGAGCTCTGCCAGATTGCGGACGATTTGGCCGCTATTGCCATAATTGTGTACTTAAAATAATATATTGCTTCTATTGATCGTTGATTGTATATTTTATGATGATCTTACGACATTACAGTGAATTGAAATGAAATAATTTAATCATGTGGGTCACGATGTGTCCGCTATGCAATAGACAGAGCCACGGTTATTAGATTTTAATAGCTAAATTATATAATTTTCCTTTACAATTGAAACAAGTCAGACGATATAATCACGTCCATTATGTATAATTATATCATTGAAAAGGTAGAACTCTAGAAACACGTAGATGTAGGTAATCGATTCAGTCGTAGCTATTACAACGGCATACACGAGTTTGCAGATGTTGTTTCTGAGCAATTACAGATTGTTTTAGAAACATTCTAGATGTTGTCAAATCGTTGTGCGGAATAATTCGGTCATTAACTTTCTCGCTCGAATGATTTGGTGGTTTCAGTTTTTTTTAATTTGCTCAGGTTAGTAAATTGCGAGATAAATCACGTGAAATAAACATTTAAAGCAACGGAAGTTTGATGGTTTGCAAATTCGTTTGTTTCGCACGATAAAAAAAAAAGTAATATTTACTAACGCAGTTTAAATTGAATTGAACGCGTTTAATTCACAGTGAAATCCAGCATTACAAGTCAGACTTACTGACGGTTTAAAGCCTTTTCCGTTTCTTGTACCACTAAGATGGCGAGTTCCAATACACCTTTACCTACTCTTTTGGGGTTGCAATTATTTAAAGCAATTTAAGAAAACAACTGCAATGGTTGCTTATGCTATAATAAGGCCTAACACGGAATGCGTATGTACCATATAAATTTGATTTACGTATATTCCGAAAGTAGTATTAACAAACAAATATTTTCAAATATACACCCTGGGTAAATGTGATGATTTACATTCCGAAATTCGTGACAAGCAAATGTTGACAAAGCAATGCATTTCAAACAACATCGTGGAATCTTTCGAAAACTGATGGGATTGTTTATAAACTTGAGCTAATCCAATCTTGTTGGGTAGTCGTTCGATCGATTTTATATTTATTTTCTTTCCTCGGGTGTTACAACATCCCATAGGGAATCGCTCAAGACCGTACAACCTCTGCAGACTTTGGCACGATGATGTGGATATTTCACATCTTACGGATACCGCCAGACTATATGGGTAACAAATGCCTGGCAATGGCTCTCCCACCGGGTCCAGGTAAAAGGGGTAGGCCTAAGAAGCCCTGTTTTGACGTCGTAGAGGGTGACAGGCGTACCAATGGCCTCACTACGTCCAAGATCGTGGGGAAGCGCAGAGCTGGAAGGCGGACCATAAGTTCCGAGTTCACCTTAACCTCGGTTTTAATCAGGAAAATACTTCTCTATGAGGATGATGATATTGCACTTGACCAAATGAAACTCACACATTGTTCACTTATATTATCCTGGATTACGAGTGCACAAATTTCTCCCTCATGCGTATAAAGGCAAAGAATAAGAGCTGCCTATTTATTACTCTTGTAGAGTGCTTGAGAAAACAGTAGATACCTACAGAACAATAGTCATTGATATATTTACCTGTCCAACGTTGATGGTACGTGCAGCAAGCGCCTCAATATGTAGTATCTTGGGCCGGTGACTCGGAGGATCATCGCCGACGAGGTTCTGTAATAAGGAACTAGATAAATATCTATTTGTACAGGAAACAATTCTCACATGTGATGTACAAACCTTGGTAAAAGGTTAATATTGTTATTTTTTGAGTAGAAGTAGTAGTTTAGGAAATATTGAACCTGTTACTTAATAGTCTTTTTAACCGACTTCAAAAAAGGAGGAGGTTCTCAATTCGGATGTTTCTATGTTTTTTTTTTTTTTTTTTTTTTATGTTTGTTCGCTCATAGCTCCACCATGCGTAGACGGATTTGCAAAATTCTTTTTTTGTTCGAAAGTAGATTATTCCGAAATGGTCCCATTTAAATTTCGTAAAAATCTGATGATGGGTTTCCGAGATTAGACCAAGGAACTCTTCAAAAAATACCAGGAAATCAGCCGCGAATGCTGCAATCGCATATTATTGCAATGTCTCTGCCATTACACATCATAACATCACGCCTGAATCCTTTGAAAGGGTATGCAGAAGTGTTCAGAATATTCAGCTATATTTCCGGTGTATAAGCGTTGATTTTTAATTTGGTTTTGGTTTACTTTTGAGGTAGATATGTATGTATGTTCACCGATTACTCAAAGACGCCTGGACCGATTTGCAAAATTATTTTTTTGTTTGATAGGTTATACTTCCCAGGTAAATTTTATCAAAATCGGTCAAGCAATTTATGAAATATCAACAAAAATCGGTTGAAGTCGGTTTTTTAAATTTTTAATTTGGTGATTATATTATAATAATATCTGTTTATGTTCAAAGTTTTCATAAAGAAATACTATAACTTAACCAAGAAGTTTCATCTAGTTTTCTTAGGATATATTTCTGCAGTCATTAGTTCAGTGCTCGTTTTTCAGAAAAGCAAGATGATTTAAAAAAAAAGCTGAAGTTTTTGAAGGTTTTTTTTACATACTAAAATTACAAATATATTATAGCATAGCAGTTGAGTATAATCATAATAGCCTTCTAGGTAATTGGTATCTTATGAGAAAATCCTGATAGTTTTTCTCACCTTTCTAACTTACACAATGTTGGTCAAGTTCAGTAACGTTTGGTGAAGAAAGTTTACATAAATATGTCAATGACAAACGTGTGCGTGTTCAGACACGTTACTGTTGACGTAACGCTACCGAATCAGCGCCTCGGAATGTGACAAGCAATGGTAACAAAAAAAGAGTTCTAAATTACAGTATTAGGCGTTTGAGTTGTCACGTCGGAAACACGCTTGCGGTTTTGCAGAAAGTTCTTCCTCTCTCTCGCACAAAAGACTGACAGTTTTGATAGACAGTTCAGATATTAAAGGTATACCTCAGTATGTAATGCTCAAAATTATTTGCTCTATACCCAAAAAACTTGTGTCTTTTGAGGATAGCGCGGGGTGCTACTGCTGTGGGCGAGCTCAAAACTCTTGCAATTTTTTGTCGAAATCGGTTCAGACGTTGGCTGTAAAATAACATTGACTGAAAAACAATAGCCGTCCCTATTATTTGGCTGCTGTAGGTCCAGCTCTAATTCTTAGTTCTAATCCGCGCATAGATATAATTAATTTATTGGTTGTCACAAATCACATTTGGCATCGCATGACATTAGATTGATTGTAATCCAAACATAAATTGATGGTAATGGGTATTATATCAGATTTGATCTGACTAAACCGCGTATCTTTCGCAGTATATCTATTGCTAGGAGAGGAGTTATAACTGCGCAGTTTTTTAGTCGCGTAAGTAATAATTTTTTTTACAAAGTAATCAGCAATAGGTAAATAGAGCTGTGCCCATATCACGAAAAATATTCGAATTCGTAATGTAAACGTATTGATAGAACGGAGCATTGCGATTGGCCGCCTGCCTACTGTAAACTTGTTTGTGTTTGAAACCTGCCAATCACAATGCTTCGTTTTCTCGATACGTTTACGTTACGAATTCGAATACCCATTTTTCGTGCTCGGGGCACTGACTGAGTTTTATAAATTTATATCCAACTGTCAGTCAGAATGCTCTATAATCGAAGCAAGCAGTGGGGTGAGCACGAACAACTATCGTAATCGTATCGTGAACGTAACGAGAGCGAGGAGCATTGCGATTGGCCGCCTGCCTGAAGCCTGCCAATCGCAATGCTCCGTGCTATCGTTACGTTCACGATACGATTACGATAGTGGTTCGTGCTCACCCTACAGATGTCAGTTGGACTCTCGCTTAAATGTTGTATTACTTCATGTACTACGCACCATTACGATCCAAGTTCCTAATCCCGGTCAAAACTAAATTACGAGATTACGTAATAATCATAGAAACGTCCAAGTAATAAGCGCGTAAAAAGTATAGGAGTTACATGTTTGCATTTATTACTGTGAATATTTAAACTGGACAAACATATAGGATGATTAATAGCAACATCTGCCGTACATCACAACTAGTATTCGGAGTATTAAAAATATCACACAGTGGGATTCCGTCAAAACTTTTAGAACAGACGTTTCTCGTCTTTCGTCAAGTCTTACAATTGCTGGCTCGTGAACAACATCGTAATGTATGAGTAATACATAGTTAAAGTTATAACTATTTCTATAAATATGAATGATGAGTGACATTATGTCATTTGCACCCATTCCGAGAATAGTTACTTTTGCTTTCAGTCAACTTTTACGGTAGCCAGAAGTACAATGTTGTGGTAAAAATCTATTCAAAATTTAGTCTTGATCTAACCTAAAACTGTCAAATGTCAAAACGATCACGATCGAATGGAAACAGGGTCAATTATCGTATTAACAATTTTTTAAAATTAAATGCAATGTGTTCTTTCTTGTAAATTGTATTACGAAAAATCGTTTTTGACATTTCATACGATTTTGACAGATCGAGACTGTATCTTGAATAGGTTTTTATAAGGATTTACCTGCCATCAAAATGGTGGAGCATCAATAGGTAGCGACAAAAATAAATCATACTTCTCTCAATTATATTGTCCGAAGTACCTATACAGGAATATTACCTACACATTGAAATATAATTTTTTTAAACTGATTTTATTGCGATCCAATTGAGATCGTCAAGATACGGACTCCATAGAATAGTGGAAGATATAAAAAGAAAATCTGGAAGCTGTTGCTTCAGTTACATAATTTGTAACAAACCCTGAATCTATAACCGTTAATTTATAATACCACTCAAGTGGCAGACAAGTACACGGCACATCTGATGAGAATTGGTAACCGTTACCTATGGACGTGTGGAATTCGTTAAATTCGTCTTCGTCTTAAGACACAATAGTATAAGAACAGTAAAAGTGAGTAAAACTATCTTACCATATACGGTATAGCGCCCCGTATAACGTTGACTTTGTTGGCGAACGGCCTAAGCGCTGCTGTCGTCTCGGTTGGCCCCACCGGCCTGTACTTGCCACTGTTTTCACAGGCCAACCAATGACCGAGGCGGATCAAGCAGTAACCTAGACAGAAACAAACGTATTTTTAAATTTTCATAACCATTTTCGTATTAAAATTATTGATTTGTAATACGAATATTGTTCCGAACAAGTTGCAGTTACATTTCGGGACTGTTGCACTTATAACTACAGTCCCGGGTTCTTTAAGCGGGGCGTGAAAAACCATCTGACGAGGCCGTTAAGCTGAGTGCCACCATTGTAACTTATCTCCATTGGAATTCGATAATTTAACAATATTGGAGCTTGATACTTGGGAGAATCGAAGGGGAGACAACTAGCACTCGTAACCTTTCCGATGTCTATAGTCTGGACTGATGTGCACAATATGATATAGATACTACCAGACTTTCCAGTCCCAACTTTATGAAACAGACCCCATTCTAACATAACTTTAAGACATTATTTTAGCCAGTTTGCAAAATACCTGTTTAGCCTACAGGGAAATGCTTTAAGCAGGGCATTGTGACGTGCATAATACACGCAGAAATCCAGCCTCTTTAATATGGGCGGCTTATCTCATAAATAAGTATTGGCTTTAGAGATTTTGAATGCATGATTTATACAATAGAACTTTTCATTCATATATTTCATATTTTATCTCGTTACGATGACAGAAGCGAACGGTATAACAATTTTAAAGCCAACATGCCCCGGACTAAAGCAAACAATAATAAGAATGAATGAAAATAATGAACAGATACTAAATAACGTTCATTATGATTGATTCGAAAGTGAAGTAACGTTAAAACAAACGGTAATCCTGGTTTTAAATTAGATAAATCCAACGGTATGCGTTGGAGTGTTAGTAATACAAACACAAAGCCTGCAAAGAAAACACAAAAATAATCGTACATTTTGAACGTACATTACGAGCAAGCAGCCGATGGATTACGTCATCAATTACGTTGGAGCTGTCTGCGTCACGGTCTTTTATCAACGAGTTGAATGTAACAGAACTATGTGTACATAAAGGCTCGTTTAGACGGGAAGAGTCTCCCACAAGTTTCGGTTCGAGAAATCGTACGCGACTGTAACAAGCAATAATCGCCATACAACTATCGTACTTATCAAGTGTTTAGACACAAGCAAACACTAAATTCTCGCTTACGATTATAGGTATCATGCGAGATCCGCAAGTAGAGATAGAGAGAGAGACCGCGAGATCACCACTGTCAAAATAAGATTATTGCCCAATATTCAATCAATTACGAGGTAATTCTCGCCAGGCGTGGACGAGCGAGCGGCTATTGTTTCTGCAAAAATTGTTTAGACGAAGCAACTTTTTTCTGTCCTTTCGATAATCGTATCTTGCAGGCGAGAAACTCTCCTCGTCTAAATGACGCCTTTACTAATCTAACACTACCCGTTCGGTAATCCGCCAACAAGAACGGGTGGCTATAAAATTACATTACAAGACAGTATAATACTAATTGCATTTTTTCAGTAAATAATATATGCGATTTACTCATTTTCATTTCTGTAATCGGACTTTTTCAATTCGGTGATACGCTTTTACTGTATGAAGAACGTATTACGGATTTTTTTTTTTTATATATAGGACACGTCAATTTGACTTTGCCTCGCCTGATGGTAAGCTGAAGGCAAAGTCTCTAAAAAGAGGGTCACCATTACAGACATGTACCATGTTACAATGGTGGCACTCAGCTTGACGGCCTCATCAGATGCTTTTTCACGCCCCGCTTAAAGGACCCGGGACTATAGGAGGAGTGAAACACGTGAAGTTTATGAATATTTTGGATGTGGTATTCTGGTATCCATACTGATATTATAAATGCGAAAGTAGAAGATAAGAAGAAGATACTCCGTGTCTGTCTTTCTTGCCTAAACCACAGAACAGAATCTGATGAAATTTGGTACAGAGATAGATTAGACCTTGGGGAAGGACATAGGATATGTTTGGTCGCGATAATCGACCTCCACGCGGGCGGAGCTGCGGGCAATAGCTATCTATACCTTAGCTGAATTATACTACTCTGATCCAATCTTAGGACATCAATAAGTTTACCTGAGCAGTAAGAGTCCCAGCCGGCTTCATGATACGATTGTTTCACGTTAAAAGGTCGACTAAGTCTTATGAAATTGACACCATTCTGTAATCTTTTACATTTTCTCTCCGAGAAGAACTCGTACAAACTGAAAAGACAACATAATTATAACAATTTGAAAGTCACATTGTACGAGAAACTTATAAGTTAAACAATTGGAAGTATGTTTATTGATACACCTGTATTAGGTATAGTTGTAAAAAAAATAACGCATTTAAATTCACGCCTGTACTTAAATCCTGAAAGGTGTAGGCACATTTCGCCAACTATCATTTTTAGATCCTCGTATTTGGAGGCGAAGCCTATTATCGTCAAGCGGGCACTTTGTCATTGGCTGTATGTTTCATTATCAGATCGAGAACAGCTCTATATTTTAGTCACCTTCTACAATACCCACGAGAAGAGTTAAGGTGGCCATATTCTCCTCCACCGGGAACCAGTACGGAAAGTACCCAAATCAATAAAATATAATAAGCTTGATGCAAGCGGGAAATCGATAGTAGAATGATGATGATCATTTGCCCCTCTAGACAAGTGGCAATTCGTCGGCCGGCGTTTTGAAGAATAGAATGCCAAATGTATGGGATTTGACGTATATGACAGGCGTCAATGAATGTCAAAAACGTCAAATCCTATACATTCGTCATTCTATTCCATGATACGCCGAGCATCGAATTGTCACTTGTCTAGGGGGGCAGTAGTAGTTTTAGTTCCAGGATCATACTTGCTTCTAGCATTTGTAAACAGTCATTGTTATTACCAGCGATTGAAAACCAGTGGCCCTGAGTCTTTATTGCCAGACATTTAGCAACATCAACGACCTGCGTTTTGGTGCGAAATGTATATACGTGTAGTTTATTTTTCTAAGCTCTCTGATTAATAGCACAAAACTATCTCTTAACGCAAATTTGTCTGCAAACTGTATCTGCAAAACCACTGTTTTAATGATATGATTATAACTCTGAGAGCACTGAATCGTTCTAATAAAATAAACAAGCGAAGATGTAACGCTTCTCGTTAAAATATTCGGAAAACATTCAAATGGTAGGAATAGGTTTATCCAGTCATTATTGTACAAGTATCAAGAAATAACCACGTGTTGGGTTTGATTTTTAACCCCCGACGTAAAACGATGGGTGTTTGACATATTTGTGTATGTTTGTGGCATCATAGCTCTCAAACGGATAGATCGATTTCAATGCAGTTTTTTTGCAAACGGTCACTGTAGAGTAGACTATAAATGCTTGATAGACAAGAAATGTCTTTAGTCCGTTGCCACCAGCTGGAAGGTGCTGGACACAAACGAGAACTTTTGTAAAGGGCATTTTTCAAAATTAGCATTGGACAAAAAATGGGCACCGCTATGCGTTTTGCAATTTCAACACATTTTTAAGTTTATGTCAGAGATAAAATGTAGCTAAAGATTAATAAAGCCAAATTGGTTTTTATTTTTTTGTAAGGTATTTTGTAGGGACGAGGACAAAAATTGGGTTGTGTTGGAGAAAACATTGGGTTGTGGAGGTCAGATGGCAATCGCTTCATGGAAAATATCGAAGTCCGGCTAAATCCGCAGTAAAGAGGACCCCAGACTACCGAGACGACAAGATTAGAATGCGACTAGGATTAACGCTAGAATGAAGAGAAGAAGACAGCCTCAGACGCAGGAGGCGTGGGTTCGATCCCCGCTCAGTGCAAATATTTGTGTTCATGAAATATGGGTATTTGCATTGGTCTGGTCGTGCCTCGGAGAGCACGTTAAGCCGTCGGTCCCGGTTGCCATAAGAACATCTATGGCAGTTGTTACGGGTAGTTGGAGCCCTCAAAAATCCAAAAACAACAGTCTAGCTGCAAAGCTTCGATATCGCCTAATGTTACCATTGGGATGTGGAGGTCAGATGGCAATCGCTTCACAGAAAATATCGAGGTCTAGCCAAATCCGTAATTAAGACTGGCAAAAGCGGACCCCAGACTCCAAGCTGAAAGCTTCGGATGCGACTGGGAATTAACGCTAAGAGGAAGAAGAAGAGAAGAAGAAGGACAAAGAAAACAATTTGTTAGGGCTTTGGAATCACACCAACACCGAGCGTCACGCGCTCACTCTCAAAACCCGTTTAATCCCTTTCTAGGGGGAACACTAACTAATTGGAGGATTTGGACACTTCCTGAAAAGCCGATATTTGACTATACATACATCTTAATGACTAGTAAGAGAAATTACCAGTATTCTAATTAATGTTTGTGTTATGAGTGGGTTCACGTCGGTAGTGTAATGGACAGGATTGAACCAGGGTTCTCATTCGTAAGGCCCGACTCCTTAAGCTCTAATTCTATTTATATTCTAGTTCCAATAGTTCTTTTTTATTTCACTTAGGTGGCAGACAAGCATACTGCACACCTGATGGAACGTGGTCACCGTGGCCTATGGACGTAACACCAGGGACGTTACACTCGCGCTGCCGATCCCAATATAGTTCTATAATATTATGTATAAGTTATATATCTATACTATTATATAATTGTAAAGCGGTCGTGTCTGTACATTAGAGATATTTAAAAAAAAATACTTGGGTTATGTTATGTTAACAATACTGAACACGAAATTTTTTTTTTTTAATTTCCTGTCTGTTTGACTGTTTGTTCGCGATGGACACAAAAACTACTGGACGGCTTGGCTTGATTAAACTTAAAATCTTACGTTTGTTTAATCGCAATCGGTTGAGTAGAACCGAAGATATGAGCAAAGGTCGCGTTGCCCGAGATGCACGCGGGCGGTGCCGCGGGCAGAAGGCTAGTAGTTCTATTAAAACATATTAGTATATTATGTACTTACTCTTGCAAAACATTTGATTTCCACACTTCATCAAACTTGAGTTTCCTAGACATTTCACTTGAAATGTATTTTGTGTCATACAAATTCGGCAACATATTATGAATATTTTTTTTAAACACTGAATATTTGCTTGGTAATGGTCCAATAAACTGGTTATGCAAGAAGACAATGTCCAGAAATATATTATGCCCAACAATAGGCTTCTGAGAAGCTTCCAAGAGATATATTATTTGTGAGAAGCCCAGTAGATGATTCATTAGATTATCGTCTAATATTGCCATTGGTGCGCTATTTGCGCCTTCTACATTTTTGTCCCTATATACAAGAATCTGAAACAAAAGAAATAGATATATTGGGCACTCGTTTTGTAAGACAAGCGTAAGTAAAGCCAAGCAGAGACCGTTTTTATTCAAGGACGGAAACAATTCTAAAACTTAGATTTCAGTAAATGATGGGTGAAATGGCCCACATCGCATCTGCAGGCAGTAAGATTTCAGTAGGTCGATGTTGAGTCGTTAGGCAGTATAGTGATCAATACTACCCATACTAAGGGTATGGAGGGCTATGCAAAGGAGGTGACTTTAAAGCAATGTCGTTCTGTCTAAAATTAAATGGCTTTTTTTTTGTCAACGAAAGCGTGTAATGAAAATATTGTCGTTTAACTTTGGACTTTAATTGTATATCAATAAAGTCTAAAATTTAATATAATTTTTTGCAGTGACTGTCGTATGACAGTGGTTTTGCTTTAGCGGAATCGAGGGCCTGATAGTGAGACGCCGTCGATAGTGCACTGTTATTACTTCTACGACGACCCTCAATCTGCCTGTTCAGCCGCGTTTACACGTCATTTTCAGTAATTTTGTAGACAATATTAATGTGATGCTGACTGTACTCGTTAGTAGAACCGCATCCGAGTCCGCTCTGATCGGATACCGGCGTCCGAGTTGACTCGGCTAGCCTGTGTACACGATACGAGTAGCATCCGAGTGAGCATCTGAGCGCGATCGGTCTGAGCCTACTCGTAACGTGAAAACTCGGCTTTAAAGATATAGGCAGCAGATGAGGCTCCTAAATCACAAAATTTCAACTTATGCAAGCACGCATTTTTTATTGAAAACATAACATGCTTCAAAAACGTGAACATGAATCAGCGACATCTAGTAATAGCAAGTTGAACTTCTACAAAACTATGGAGCCTAGATCGCGCAATGAAAGTTCTCGTGGTTATATACATGCAATACCCCAATGGTCCGTGCCGCAGCACGCCAGATGTATTACCGTGCCTGTTCAGAGGATCCTACTTTTATGTAGGAGGTACATCACACCTTTTTTCCCCCACCAAACTGTTATACTCATCGTCATTCTAGCGCCTATCCCCTCACATCCAAATCCCAATTATGTAATAAATAAATGTTTCAATATGTCCAAAAATAGTACTAAAATTACTATGTTCTAATCAAAGAATTAACTTTGTTTATTGACTTTAGGCACAAGAGCACATATGAACGTCTAAATATTACAATTTATGTCAAGAAGTGTTTGTAAGAATCTATACTATTATATAATGTAAATTGGAAATGTTTGTCCGCGATGGACGCAAAAACTACTGAACGGATTTTGATGCGGTTTTTTTTGTTAGAAAGGTATTGGTCATATTTAAAATCTTACGTATGTTTTATTGCAATCGGTTGAGTAGAACCGAAGATAAGAGATCCACGCGGGCGGAGCCGCGGGCGAAATGCTAGTATTCAATAAAGTAAAATAAATCATTTGAAAATGATTCTTTCGTTTATATTACCTTTTTACTGTTACCTAAGCTATCCGTAGTGAGCACGTCAGGGAAGCGCATCCGGACCTCATTGTGTACCAAGTAACGGAGTATAGGGCTCTCCACGTCTAAGTACATGGTGCCTTCCTCACCCATGCTTAACCACCTGTAAATAAGAAAAAGAATTGTTCAGGCTTATGGTATTAATCTATGTTTATTTTTAATACGAAGGTGGCAGGCAGTTTGGGCGCCCTGTTTGAATGTAAGCAATAATCTGCATTTATAAAATGCTTGTAACAGCAGAGAATACCTATTATCCTACTGATCCTAATTCCTTACAAGCTACGGCAACTCCACTCAATAAAACTATGAACGTAGTTATTTAGCTGGGGTTTTTTGAACTAAAGGTAATTCAGCAGTCAGCTGATTGAAATAGGAAATCCAGCTACATCTTATTCTTTTTAAAAATTTTTTGTGGTAATTATTGTGTATAATATTGTATTTCTAGAAAAATATTAGTATAATATGGTTACTGCATAGCCTACATAATAAAAATGGATCTTCTTCCTCTTAGCGTTATTTCCCAGTCGCATCCGAAGCTTTCAGCTCGAAGTCTGGGGTCCGCTTTTACCAGTCTTAACCACGGATTTGACTAGACTTCGGTATTTTCCGTGAAGCGATTGTCATCTGACCTCCACAACCCAATGTTAACATTAGGCGATATCGAAGTTTTGCAGTTAGACCGTTGTTTATTTTTTTGGATTTTTGAGGGCTCCAACTACCCGTAACAACTGCCATAGATGTTCTCATGGCAACCGGGACCGACGGCTTAACGTGCTCTCTGAGGCACGACCAGACCAATGCAAATACTCATATTTCATTCACATAAATATTTGCACTGAGCGGGGATCGAACCCGCGCCTCCTGCGTTCACTACCGCTACGCCACGGAGGCTGTCATCAAAAATGGATATTGCTATGATATTGTGGCAGTCTCAAACTATATCTTTAAATACCTATTTTATTCTAGTATGTGAATAATACTTACTTGGACACTTGAGAACAGTTGTCCTGTATAATCCTTTCCTCTGATATTTCTAATGCTTGAGTAAGCTTCTGAAGCATAGTCCTGTCTTTCAAATATTGTCGTACTTTTGCTTCCTCAGCCCTACTTAAATATGGAAGCCCCTCATACAAAAACTGAAATCAAAATAAGAAAACATAAGTATATTTTCAAATATAGAACAATGAAGAATTCACTGAGAACATATCACTGACATGACATTGCATTAGTCTTCTACTTCTCAAAGTAGGCAAATCAGATGATAGATGATGATACTACACGTAGACAATCCCATCCATCTAGCAAAAGTAAATTGAGTGTCTATAGAACTGTCAGTTCTGTATCACACCAGGGAAGTTCTCAAATTGACATATTGAAAAAATAGCCAGTAGATTAAGTTCGGCTTTCTACGATAGAAATTTTGTAATTACCGTTTTAATGGTCTATACAGAATAAATGATTTTTGACTTTGACATCATCCTGCCCACCCATACTTTATCAGAAAATTAAAATAGTGTAAGATCCCTCAAGTAAACAACCAATAATGGGTATAAGGCGTGTAGTGTATTTATGGTATGTGTATGGATTTTAGGGCATAAAGAAAAAAAAATCTTTGATGGCAACTAATTGCCAACAAAGAATAAAAATTCCTTACCGGTTGCGAAGTTTAGTTGCCATGGCGGCCGAAAGGAGTATTATGTGTACATATTAGAGAATTATCATTACATGTAGTTCATTCACCTACCTGCACCTAACTCAATCAATTTATCTGTGCATCATCCTAAAGAAGACTGTTAGATAATGTGTTTGGCATTGAGTCCACCTTCTTACAGTTCTATGTACTGTACAATATATAAATTAAAAAGAAATCACCTTATTAAAATCAAAGTTGTGCTTGCATAAGAAGTTCAGACTGGAAGCTTGGAAAATAAAGGACTGGTCCACATCAGCAAATTTTTGTGGACGCAAGTGGAATGTGTATCCTGTAGCGTTGTAAGTATCTAAATTCCGGTCATACTGGAACATGGTCAACCCAACCTGTGTCATCAGCATTTGGCTTACTTTATCTTTTAACTTATTGTATCTTTTTTCGTTTGTGTCAAACAACCTGAAATTGATAAGCGTTATATTGTACTATGCAGTAAAGGAACTGGTTATTAGGGGAATACTAGTAATGAAAAAAAACTAAATTATTATTACTTATTTTTTGACCAAAAAAATTATTGAGCCAATAATGTCAGTGGTTGACTGAACTTTGTAAGTTCAAAACTTTTGTGTTTGATATCTAATTTTTTTTTCACTTTTCAAAAAGAATATTAGTAAGTGATATTTTTCATATTCCTTTTAACCCCTCATATATACAATTATTATGAGATATAGGTAGGTATATCATGAGTAAAAATATCACCAAACTGAGTAAAATTTTACTCCAGAAAGATCATAGGAAAAAAGAGGTGACATAGCTTACAGTTACAGCACGCTATGATTGCCGTTTTGACACAACTGGTTTTGCTTGTTTTTTTTTTAGATGTGTGAAGTTTATTTTCTTCTGTGCCAGTCTTGCCATATTTTTCTTTAGTTATTCATCTAACAGTTGGCTGTCCAATATTAAGCGCACCAAAAAAGAGAAAACAAGCAATACCAGTTGTGAGAAAACTGCTATCGTAGCATCTATACTACATACAACTATAGTTCGCCTTGATTGTAGTTCTCGTCATTGCTGGAATTTAAGCTATAATGATAATGATTAAAGGCTGTTGCATACGTGACAGGTGTGGCATCGACAGGACAAAATGTTTTGGAAATATTGTTTCATGTAAAATGTATGCTGAAGTGCATGTGTCATGGATACATGTATGGAAGGGGCATGTGGCACGTTCAGGGCGGGAATAATCCCGTCGCCGACGATATTAAGTAATTAAAGCCAAGAAAAATTCAGTTTTCCTTGTTCACAACTCTAGCACCTTAGAACCGAATCACTGTCATGGTTTGTATGCATTAACACCACATTCCCATTGTCAACGGGGCAGCCACGTGTTATTTTCAATACGTGCACGGGCCCGTCACGTGTCCGTCCCGTCCCCGGCACGTGGTTTGAAAATAAACACCAGAAGCCCGTTTGTAAAATCAAGCATTGACATTACCTGTTAACAACTACTTCCAATACCCCTGGAAATACATTGTAGAAGAAAAAAAGTAAAGAACATATTGTAGAAGAGGTTTGAGTGTACTATCTCTCTGCATCATGCTGTAAATATCTCATAATCCGAAATATGATGAAGTTGTACAATTTTCAAAATATGTCATTATTTAGAAGTTATTATGTCGACAAGTGTAGAAGAAAAAGAACAGATATACCTGTATTTGTACAATTCTCCAGTGAGGATGGCTGTAAACTCTGCATCAAAGCCCACAAAACAAGCTTTGTTCAAATCTTTCGCTATGTTTTCTAACTCCTCCGCAAAGTTGTCTTTCGTTATCTCCATGGTACTTTACTGTTAATAAAGTTCAGGATCAATATGAAAACTTTCCCAATTTGTATGAATATACAGAGGAATCCGTTTAATAATCAATTTCCAAAACTTTCAAGCTCTAGCACTGAGCTTCCAAGTGTTACTGTTAACATAACTCTGATAAGTGAATAAGTGATAACTGCTGATAAGTATCTTTACAAAAATATTTTTGTAAAAACAAATATCTGTCATTGTCATATGTGATCAGTGCTGCCAATAATTATACTAAATTTCCACCAAATTCAACTTTTAAAACCACCAGAAAACCACTAACCAAAAAGTATACCAAATCCCACTAAAACATTTTTAGTTATATGACATAAAATAAATCAGTAATTACAATTATATATTATAAACTATAGATATGTTGTCCACACTCTAAAATGGCGACAAACAAATGATGACTTTGGGTGTCGAAACAAAACAAGTACAATAGATTTAGTGGAAAATCCTCTAAGTTGACAACACTGTCTGTGATTCATATTATAACAATGTTGCTGTTGCAAAAAGTGAATTTTATTTATGGAGCAGAGTCTTTTGAACACTTCTGAAATATTTTGCTCATTGCTTTGCAAAAAGTGATGATGAGTGAGGCTTGACGAATTTTTATAAAATCTTTTGTGTATGTCTGAGAATAGGTTGTATTCGTTGCATTGTTTAATCTGCTGTCCGCTTCACCAGTTTAACTGCGAATTTGACTGGATTTCGATATCTTACGTGAAGCGACTACCATATGACCTCCACAACCCAATAGCGATACTGGACGATGTCGAAGCATTGCAGCTAGACATGTTGTTGGACTTTTTAGTATAATAGGCTGTTGCTAATAGGCCCTAAGGGTGGCCCAGCCCAACCCAATTAATTTTTTGAACAATGGCTCTAAAAACGTGCAGGACTTAGATGTCTTACCGCGTACGGTGCAGAATAGTCCATCAAAAACCAAGCGGTTAGGCTCTTTCTTTTGCCGCACCATTAAAACCTGGAACTCGCTACTTGCTCACGTGTTTCCTTCTTCCTAAAGTTTCGGGTCCTTTGAGCGGGGCGTGAAAAAGCAACTTTTTATTTTTTATTTTTTATTTATTTATTACTATTAAAACATCTGATGAGGCCGTTTTGCTGAGTGCCACCATTGTAACATGGTACGTGTCTATAATGGTGACCCTCTTTCCTGAGACTTTGCTTTCAGTTTACTATCAAGCGAGATGAAGTCAAATTGACGTGTCCTATATTATAAAAAACAAAATAAAATAATTGTTAATCTTAATTTTCACTCTTTCTTCTATAACATTGCGTTAAAAGTCCTAATAGACGACCGAATTTGGTACGGACCGAACCACCGAACTTGGCACACTCCGAACCATATTCGATCGTGTGGAGCGCAGTAAGTACGGTTGTCTGTTGCGCAGAGCGCACCGGACCACCGTACATGGTTCGGTGGTTTGTTCCTACCAAATCCGGTAGTCTGTTAGGATTTTAATCCCGTTCGCATACAAGCTTTTATCTCGGAATCCTGGGTCCGCTAACTGCGTGTTTGGTTAAACTTCGACATTTTAACTGAAGCGACTGCCATCTCACCTCTACAACCCATTGGCGATATCGAAATATTGCAATGCAATTAGACCATTTTATTTGTTAAAATTTATAGGGTTCCAACTACACGTAACGACTACCATTAGATGTTCGTATGGCAACTGGGACCGACGGCTCTTTGAGGCACAAAATACCCAGACCATTGCAAATAGACATATTCATGCATATGAATATTTGCACTGAGCGGGAATTGAACCCGCCCGCGCCCCCTTTGTAGCATGAACATTTTCACCCCTCTATTACCAACCTCCATTTTTTAACAGGTGTAATGATACCTACTGAAATTATTACATAAATAACTAGGATTAGGCAAAAAATAAAGAGTGACCCCACTTTGATTGTCTTGTTGTGAACGGATCGGCCGCACGTAGTAAAACTAAAAAGCTGAGTGAGTTGGGAAAAAGGTTTGGAAGATTTCTTGAAATTTCGGTTCCCATGCCTATCTTACTTGCAAACCCCTACACTTGTTGATCTAAGCTATGGCGCAGACTTCCTTGGGGTTGGGCGCTCAGGGGGCAGTTGGTCCCGTAAAAACCGAAATAAATCAAATAAATGATGGATGAGACGGGACCCCAGGCAATGGATGATGATGTTTCCTAGTTTGCTACCTCCTAATATTTAAAGTGATCGTTTCAATAATAGGCTTCTGTATAGAGATAAAGAAGTTTAATACATATTAAGACTTATAAGGCCGAAGCGTCAGAATGTGCTCAGAGGCTTACCTACTGGTTAAGGAGTCAGGATTAAAATCGAGAGTATCCGGGTTTGAATTCTTAATCCTTGTCATTAAAGGTATTGGTCAGACTTAATTGCAATTGGATGAATACTCGTAGCACCATGACCAGATTAACCTAGAGAAACGTGGGCGTTCCCCTACTTCTGCTGGGGTGAAAGGCGGCCATACCTGTCACATGCAGGCAATGCGTATGGAGAACCCGCTCATCCCTTGCCTGCTCCCTATTATGTCCTCTACTAGGGGGCTTTCAGAGGAGCACGTAAAAAACCTCCGAGCAGAACTCCAAAACCCCGCTTCCAGCAGTTCCACCTCGACTGGAATTGGTGGTAGGTGGCAGTGTCTCTTCTGCGTGTGAGAGGTTTAGACCATTGCCCGGGGTACACCGTACTAGCACCCTACCTACAAGTAGGTAGGTATGTACCCAAATAAAAAACATGGAAATTTTACTTTTGACCGTGAACTTACGACAACGTCAGTGTTTTATATATAGTTGCCATTGTATTAATTTAATTGCAAGTCCAGCTTAGCTTGCTAACTGGCTAGCTTGAAACAATGATTTTACACGGTGCATGTCACAAACATAATAATGTAGATAGATAGATTCGTCACATATGCATTACGTGACTCTATGAAAGTATAATGAATGTAAATAAAACAACCTAAATTCAATATTAGCCAATGTTTTTAAAAGATTACTATCTACCTGCACGTTATAAAACTTGTTATTATAACATCAACTTAAGAATGACAAAAGAAAACCTAAGAAGACCTACTTAATTCGACTGTAATCTCAGGACTGAATTACCTTCTACACCGCTACTATAGCTATAGTCGGGACATAATATAGTATGTATGTTGGACCTAAAATGTGTTCAAAACGTGCTCGATACGCGCAGTACGTGTTTCTTAGGTGTCTTTTGAGGACATCACGAGGTGTTTCTGTAGTGGACGAGCTCAAAATTCACCAAGCATAGTTTAGCAAGTCAGTTTATTATGTAACGAAGCCATTTGCGCGCGTCAGGGCCTTCCTTGTGTCGCGATTTTGGTCCAAGATACGTGTCCCGAGCTATAGCAGGGTAAATCAAGGTATACCAGGGTATAACCTTGGTCCTCCTATCCACAAGCTGTATTGTCACTCACTATTACCTGAAACAGCTATTTGCATTCTACGGTAAAATGTAGTGGGAATTTAAATCAATATAGTAATTTACTAGGTCAGTAGGTAGGTGCCTACATAATTAGTGCCACCTTATCCAGTGATGGGAGCGGTATGAAAAATATTAGAACGTTTACGAAAATTAATATTTTTCAAGGGTCATAATCATGACCCCCCCCTCCCCCCCCCCTCCCCAAAATCGTGCAGACGTGCACTTGAAGTCTTTCAAAAAAGGTATTTTCTGAAGGATTTTCCATACGCGACTAAATTTTCAGACTGCGACCGCACCTGGTATTTGTAACATTCAACGTTAGTACTGTAAGTGTACCTAGGTGTTCAATGGCCACTGTGATAAAGCATCAGACGCTACGCAAAAGGGCGCGGGTTCGATTGCCGCTCAGTGCAAATATTTTGTATGCATGAGTATGTATAAAGCAAAATAGTACCTATGCTAACTTTATCTATAGATTCAGGTCAGAAACAGTGAAGTCCCAAGACGAATGTACTTATAGAAGAATTTCGGACATTCAACACATGTCCATATAGCTCAGTAGTTAAGGGACTGGTCACGGGTTCAAGTCCCATCTTGGATGCTCACTTTTTCCAATCTAAATCTATAGAAAATGAGATTTTGGGCAATGCTGGATATCAAATGAATATCACAATGGATCCCATGCAAAGTTCGTAGATAGGTACTGTGTTATGGTATGACGCATGACGCAGTTCTTGGTAAATGCCTAGGTACTTACTTATTTACGCGTAATTATTATATAGGTATTGAAAATTACACCACTTACATAATAACTTTAAATAACGAACACGCTGCAGTGGTGGTAGAACTGGAATTTAATAACCGTTGCACAATATAACGTTGCATAACTTCAGAGAGAGTTCATTCTTGGACGCGTCAATTTACTTCCGAATTGGAGCCCCAATCGGACCTCTGGTAATGCGATCGTCCGAGCGTGGGGGTGCACCAAAGTGTTGCAACTTTGCTGAAGGCAAGAGCAACCAGTCGCCACTAAGTGGCAGACACGACGTATCGCGCGTTCGTTCTGCCCCACGGGCCTCTCACTCGCCGGAACGATCAAAACGATCAAAACAAAACTTTTATAAACAAACATGTAACTTAGTAACAATTTAAAATTGAATTTATTTGTGTAATCATGACGTCGGATAAGGAAATTACTGAAGTGCGTGATTTGTCGCTGCTCAAGCCTAATTACATGCTTATGTCCTTGCAGAGGATATTAGTGCTGACTGTAATATTAGCTGGGGTTGTGGTGGTGGTGTATTATACGCCGATGCCAGGTATTTATGTTTCCTTTATAATAATTATTAGATTATGTATGACAAATTATTCAAGGTCACTTAGTGAATCAGCTGCTTTTATTAGTTAGGTAGCAAAAACCAGGATTCAGATATCAATCTCAGGCGATAATAGCGGTTTAGGACTAGTTGAAATACCTACCTCCCTATATTTTACACTTTTGTGAGAACGAATTTTGCCATTTCTGATGTCATGTAAGCCAATCTATTGTTTTGAGTTCGGAAAAGCATCATATCAATAATAATAAAAAAAACAACAAAAAATCCAGAACACATAGTCAAATAGGTATTTTCCATAAAATATTCACCTACGTAAGAATTGCTTATTCTATCCTATATTCGGATTTGATTAACATTATCGGTACTTGCTGTTTCGAAATGAAAACCTGAACTGGTTACCTGATACAAATCTGAACCTCTTTTTTTTGTTTTCCTACCTTGAAGTGATACTATTGTTTGTTAATTTTTCAGAAGCGTATTTCGAAAACTGCGATCGCGAGTGTCATGAGTTGGACTGGCCTATGATATGCAGAGTCAAACTAGTCATCGAGGTCTACAAAACACTTAGCAAGTAAGTGTTCTTTTGTACTTTCAATTTACTTCAATCTCAATCCAACATAAGTTAATCATAATTACATAATAATCTGACAAATATAAAAACAAAAAGTAATTTTAAAAATGTTTTAATTACTGACGTTTTATTCTTTTTTCTTTTGGTTCTTATAATTAAAATTCAAATTACAGGTCTTGTGGGATTTGCACTGAGAAAGATGGCGGCGATTGTCCAGCAACATGCATATCTGCCGATGGCCGAGAGCGAGGTGTACTGTCAGCGAATAGAGAATTGCCTTCACCCACTCTTCATGTATGTCACAACGATATCTTAGTTGTGGACGTAGTACATCGTGCTCCAGCGCATGCCCTGTCAATACATTGGCGGGGACAACCACAGAAAGAAACTCCATTTATGGATGGAGCTCCCATGTTGACACAGTGTCCACAACCTGCGTACACAACATTCCAATACAAGTTCCGAGCATCGGCTGTGGGCACGCATATGTATCATGCACATTCTGCTGCTGATGCAGCCGACGGTCTTTCGGGAGCTTTTATCGTCCGCCAGTCACCTCGCTTGGATCCTTTAAGAAAAATGTACGACATCGATGCTACCGAACACACAATTTTTGTGAGCGAATGGGGTCATTCAATGGGACCTTTAGCAGGAATCATTTCGAGTATTCCTGACGCAGAATCTCTTCTCATAAACGGTAAAGGACAATCCCCCGAATCTCCTGATGCACCACTCTCTTCATTCAATGTGAAATCTGGTAAAAGATATAGATTCCGATTAGTATATAGCGGAGGATCAAAGAGCTGTCCTATTAAATTTTCTATTGATGATCATATGTTGGAGGTTGTCACTTTAGATGGGCATCAAATTGAGATGCAACGAGTAAATTCTATTGAGATAGGGAGAGGAGAGAGAGTTGATTTTATTCTTGAAGTTAAGAGTGTGCCTGGTGTTTATAAAATCAAAGTATTGGCGCTAAAGTCGTGTCAAGACAATTTAGAGGGTACGGCTAACTTAGTGTACGAAAATAAAGAGCAAAAAGTGTTACATGTAAACGACGAAGTGTTAGATTCTAAAGTGTATCGTGAGTTGACAACAGTTTCAAGTGATAATTGTGCGTCTGAAAATGTGATATGTTTGAACGAGCTACACTCAACCGCCAAGATCCCTGGAGAGTTGGTTGCGGCAGTTGACCAGATAATTTATGTACCTTTTAATTATTCCACGAAGCAAATTTCGGCGAAACGCGTTGGTGAGTAATTTAATTGTATATTGTTAAGAAACTTTCCTTTGCACAAGATTGTGTGGTCAACAGTACCTATTGTTGTTTAATCTTTTCTGACGTTAGAGCATCTTAGTATGACTAAAAAAATTGGACAAAAAGTAAGCAAGTAGGAAGGTACTTATAAACTACGCGTGTTAGCAAAAAGTGTTTTTACCAAAGATGAAATATATCATAGATATGTCATATGCTTACAAATCAACGTAGAAAATTGTGCCGAACACACACAGACACATTTTTAATTCATCTACATTTCCCTTAGAGTAATTGTTCGTGCAGTATCTATAAACATACGATAACATTTTCGTTATTTTTTTGTCACTGATTCTTCCGCTCAACGTCCGACCGGCGCCGCTCGGCACGCGATACTACAAGGCAAACGTTCCAATTGACTCGTTTTCGGATCTTCACGATTTTCGCGCAATAGCGCATCTACTTCATTTTATATAAGATCATTGGTTTTTACCTTTGAACATAGGTCAATGTTAAGTTTAAAATTAATTTCTTCATAGGAAGTTGTTGACGTCGAGAGTCCTCCTTTTAGGCACCTACGTTTCAAATAAATGTAGGAGTGAAATGAAATCCACCATGTTGTGTATACTACCTAGGTACATTTTTTTAAATAGGGTGAGCACTATTAAAAGTACATCACAAAGTAGGTATTTAGGTATCTATCTGTATAATCTGTGGTAGTAGTACCTAGATTGCAAACAACGACTCAATGCATAACAACAACAAATTACATTTTCATCCCACCATCTCAGAAAGACTATTTTTGCTCTTCGATAACTGAGCGTAAAAGTCGTTTTTATCCTCTAGAGAGGTAAAGTAAATTTGAATTTAGAACATCGTGTGTACTAGGTTTGTGGACTCAAAACATCATTAAACCTATTTACTTCTACCTCTATGGTGCCGAATTTATCATACAACTTTTTTTTAATTCATGAAAAACTCAGACTCGTAACCTCCTTGGTGTACTTTTTTTTTAATTTGCTTTGCGCGCATCAATTTTTTTCACGTCATATTGTTGACATTGTTGTTGAATTTTTATTTTGTTGTATTTTATTACTAGTATTAATACACATATTATACAGCCTCCATGGCGTAGTGGTATTGAACGCGGCCGCTACGCAGGAGGCACGGGTTCGATCCCCGCTCAGTGCAAATATTTTTTATGCATGAAAATGGGTATTTGCATTGGTCTGGTCGTGCCTTGGAGAGCACGTTAAGCCGTCGGTCACAGATGCCATACGAACATCTATGGCAGTCGTTACGGGTAGTTGGAGCCCTAAAAAGTTTAACAACAACGGTCTGGCTGCAATGCTTCGATATCGCCTAATGTCATCATTGGGTTGTGGAGGTCAGATGGCAGTCGCTTCACGGCAAATATCGAGGTCCAGCCAAATCCGCAGTTAAGACTGGTAAAGCGGACCCCGGACTCCGAGGTGAAAGCTTCGGATGCTGACTGGGAATTAACGCTAGGAAGGAGAAGCATTTCATTATTTCCTCGCTGAGGTGGGATGAAAAGTTACGTGTTGCACTCGAGTGCAAAGATTTTTCACCTTGTGCTCTTTTGATTCCCTCGCTAACGCTCAAGATTCTAATTTGTGAATCACTCGCTACGCTCGTGATTCAAATTTAGAATCTTTCGCTTGCTCGGTCATCAAAAATGAGCACGCGGTTAAAAAGCAACTTTGCACTCTTGTATAACAAATAACTATTTATCAACTTTATTTAAAATAAAAAATGTATTTAGATATACCTACAAGCACTTTCACTTTTTTAATATTTCCTGTCAACTGACGATTATCTGTTGACAGATTATATAATCTTATTAAGAACTAGCTCTATTAAGAACCTGTCCGTTCGCACGGGAAAATTTCGCGAATGAAAACACTTTCCTATCACTTGATTGCAATTGCAATGCCACCTACCGGGTCAATTGTATTATGCCATTAAACATCGCGCATGTTCGTACTAGAATAACTTAGCAAAATTTTATCGAAATCGGATGAATGATACGGAAGCGCTTACAATACGAGAAAATAAACAATGATTTTTAAACATAGATATGCTACTCATGCCCGCGGTTCCGCTCGCGTGCAGCGTGGATATCAGTTATCGGGATCACAAGGAGCCTTCGACCCATTCTCAGACCTACCAAATATACCTACACAAAAAAAATATAAAAATCGGTCAAGCTGTTTGGATACAAAATCTATGACACAAGAATTGTATATAGGTCTACATAGATTTAGGGCATGTTCAATTTGATCTTACAGGTCTAAAGATCAAATGCGTGATATTGTAGACATCCATAGACAACCGAAAGGTGCAGTAGGTTCTATTATTAGGCCTCACCAGGTCTTCGGGGTCAAGCTAACCTCATTGCAAGTCGGTAGGTACACCTGTGTATTATCTGAGCGCAGGTACAGCCTTTCATCTCAAAGCAAAACTTAAGGTAGAGCAAATTATGAAGGGGGAGAGTGGTCCCCAGAACCAAAGTGTTAGCTTTGGATGTTATCGGGATTGGCGCTCGGACGGGACAGCTGAAACTGGTATACCTAATATGACAAAATATGACTGTTTCAGACAATGATGACGTACCTATCTATTATTATTAGGTATACACGCAAAAATGGCACAAACACTAAGTATTAAAAAAATCCTCGGGTGAAGAAATAATATGTCATTATTATTAATTTATTTGAATTATGAATTACGTTATTTGTTATATGAATAATAATAGATACTATTGCGAATATTTTTTTTGTTGCGTAGTGAACTGTCGCGTCTATGATTGGTGCTTAAAATTTGTCGCCACTTTAAAGTGCGGTCAATGTATCTATAGTATATAATACATAAATAAATCACTGGGTTCAGATATCTAAATACATATACATATAGTTAATTTCACTTACCATATAATAGAGTTAATATTTAGTATGTGAACATCTCTTATTGTAGAGATATTCACTTAACTAAATATTAACTCTGGACTTCAATAAGTAGAGTCATTGTCATCTGTTACCGCCCCATTTGCAATAGAATAGAATAATAATGATGAATAGTAGGTAGGTACTATTATATAGATTTATATCGAAAAAATACTAGCAGCCCCAGTGCAAATTTTCTTTTATATTTGTAAAACCTGGTCTTCACAATAGGTACCGAACAAAAAAAAAATATCCAATTCGGTTCAGTCGTTCGTTCAGGAAGTTACAATAGCATAGGTACCTACATTATGTATACTCGTACATACATTTCGTTGATAACTAAATTTAGTTTTGCAAGGACAGATTTTTTAATTTAAATTAACAAATAATAAAAATCGTTTGCGATTTGCGATTCCACAAGCGTATAAAATAGCTTGTACAACCTTTTGTAGGGTACATTTCTGTAACGTAATAAAAAAAGTATGCTTTTGCTCTTAAAATTACGTAGCGGAAGGTGTGTAACATTTCACTTTTACCAGTATCTACGGTGTTGATCAAATTCATGGTTTGGTTTATTTATGTTATGATTATGATTAATTTTAAAGGTACTTATATTCAAGGATAAAAACTTAATAAATTGTAATTTCTTGATCACCTTGCTCTTAAACCTCATGGTAAATAAATTGATAAAACCTGTTAATTATTGCTACATCAGAATTTGCCACAACACTGAGTAATGTGTGAAGACACCTTACCTACCAGAAAACTACTTAGAGAAATATTTCAAAACAGTATTTTAGAACACCTAACTTAACCTAACCTAAATAGGTCCACCTATTCAGGTTAGGAATAATAATAAGGAATTATCTATCTATCTATCTCAGAGAGCATAATCTTTTCTCCTAGAATTTTCCATGCAGGTAGATATTGTTCAAAAGATTAAGGATCTTTATCCTAATATTGACACAGATTTCAGTATACACTTCAAGTGTTTGATACGACTTTTTAGACTGCTATTTATGGTTAAATGGCAGTCTAAAAAGTTGCAGAGGTCCGTACCCCTAAAGTAAAACTTACGCCAGAGCCCTGTCCGTTAATCAGCAATGTCTTGGGCCCCAAACGCCTAGGCTCTTACAAGTAAACAATTATACAGGGTTATCAGCTATCATGTTCAAATTTCCATATAAAATTTTGGCATGTAAGTAGAGGTGATTCCCAAATTTCCGAAGTCGACGCATGGAGCAGACACAGTGTACTCATTACTTGTTAAAGTCCGATACAGATCAAGGGGACCAATGAGAAGCTCAACGAATTACGTGTATCTGCTGTGTCTGTCTACAGTTGTCGTATGCGGTTAACAGCTGTATACTTATACATATTGAATAAATCACTTGTACTTTTCCACAATTATTTATTTATTTGAACCTTACCGGTTTCACCTTACGGCATTATCAAATGATAATGCCGTAAGGTGATAATGCCGTAAGGTGAAACCGGTAAGCTTCAAATAAATAAACAATTGTGGAAAAGTACAAGTGATTTATTCAATATGTGTAGCAAGTTCCACCAAGTGCCATCAATCTCCAGTATAAACAGTCTGTATACTTATACCCTGTGTATTTTTTATTAGCAAGAGCCCCAATGATTTGTAATGTACTCTTTACAACATATCGGCAAATTTCAACATTTCTTAATAGAATTGTCAAGGTCATACTTCCATATTTGCCTATCCATTATTGCAATGTGCTCATATAAGCAGACGACCTTGCTCGTTTCTTTTGATCATTTCTCAGGCAACGCGTGTTGCCGTCCCCATAAACGGATTGTGTTAGGATTTTATTTATTTTACGGAAGATAGTCTGAGATAGTACCCGGAAAACGGCAATGGGCTCACCCCCTATTACGTGGGACCTAATACAATGATTGGTAAAATGTGGGTATTAATTCACCTCTGCCTAACCCTCCGGGGATAAAGGCGTGATTGTTTGTATGTATGTATGTAAGTTTGAGAACGGATGGAATTTTATTTTAGGTTAGTCGCTATGGTTTCTTCCGTTCTCAATTATCGCTGACAATTTTTCGGTTTTAAAATAGCGTTTTCTTACAACATAAAAATATAAATATACTCACGTCTGTAAATCCCCGAAGGGGTAAGCAGAGGTGTATTAACACCCACATTTCGCCAACTATAATTTTCGGTCCCACGTAATAGGGGGCGAGCCTATTACTGTCTAGCGGGCGCTTTGCAATGGGCTGTAAGTTTATTGTCGGATAGAGAACAGCCCTAACATTTAGATGCCTTTTAGGACACCCAGAGGAAGAGATGGGTTGGTCCTATTCTACTCCATCAGGAACCAAAACGGCAACGGCTATATAAAAAAAAATGAGGATAATCGAGAACAGGGGAATCGAGACTATCCCTGATATTTAATTCCCTAACCGCCAGGGGAAAAAAACACGTGGTCTAACTCGCAGTCACAGCTAGTGTTCTCTAAAAAAGACGCGCACCTTTATGGAATATCTAGGGAAATCTTATGAAAAACTTGTTCCGTTCAAGTTAAATGAGGGTTGGTCTCTATTTTCCCCCAATTCCCCCCGACAATTTATTGGTTTTAAAATAGCGTTTTCTTACACTATTAAAAATAAATTTGGGGATAATCGAGAACAGGGGAAATTTAAACTCAGAGTTTTAATTCTCTACCCGCAATACCCACATACCCATGGGAAATAAAACACGTGGTGGAAGTCGCGGTCACTAGCTGTGTTCTATAAATAAGACGCGCACCTTTGTGGAATATTTACGGAAATCTTACAAAAAACTTGTTTCTTTCAAGTTAAATGACCGATCCGTTGTTGGGTATTATAAGCGCGCCACACTCGTCTGAGGTGCTGTGCCTACCGGCATACTGTTACGTAACTAGTTTAAGTAACATAACGTCGCGTAAGTAGGTCACGTCTGTAACTACATATTTCGTAAAAATATCTTGAATGAGTAATATCAGATGTTGATAATAGGTACCGCGATGGTTTTCCCAAGCGACTACAATATGGAGTTCTTCAAGAAGGGCATTAGAAGGTTTCTTCAGGGTCGGCAGCACGAGTGTGACGCCCCTGGTGTTGCATACGTCCATAGGTATAAAAAAAAAAAAAAAAAAAAGGTACCTTTTTCTATTTTTTATGTTCGTCATGGGTAGAATCAAATGTTTAAATAACTTATTTATCAGTCAATACTACTATAAAACATGCATGTTTAAGTTTAGTTAACAGTTTGGTAAACGTAATGTCTAATTGGTATATTAAGTACTTACTAGCTTTGCTTGCGGCTACGCCCGCGTGGAACTCTGATCCTGTTCATCGCTGTGAGTAGCATGGTGTTACTACATCACGCTATTATCAGTAAATCTGCGTTTACATACTCGCGGCAGAGCGAGGGAAGTGGCGAGAGAAGTGGGCAGAGACGTGGTGTGAATGGTAGGTATATTCGTCATGCCGCGAGTACTACCGCGTATGTTGCTGCGAATGTCGGCTTGGCGGCGTGAGTCAAAGGAGCGGCAATACTAGTGCGATGAACTATACGAGACCGCTAGATGGCGCTAATCAGTAAACACGACTTTCGTTATTGCTCCTCGAATATTTACTTTTAAAAATATTTATATCGATCTACGGAAAGTGTACAGTAGTTCAAAGTGATAGTTTTTATTAATAATCTATTTAATTAATTCGCTATGCTGTAAAAGCATAATGCGTACACTGCTACAGCGTTGTCCTCCATACGTTTACGTCCGTCTCCGTTGCAGGGCGAATACTGTAATGCGGACCAACGCGATGATGGGAGTGTGTGAATGCTAGGGCATTAATCGCGCGAATATTTCTGGCAACACGATGAGCAATGCGAGCGGCAGTATGTAAACGCGGGGTAACGTGATGTAGTGATGTACCGATCTTGCGTAATGAGAACTTGGGCCTTGGGCCTTTACCTTTTTTTTTAGACAAAGTGACATTCTATTGGCGAAAACGCCAGTGGAATCGCTAATTGTAGTATGAAATTGACATAATTTTTTTAAATAAAATTTGAGTCTTTGTAACTCGAAATACATTATTTAACTTATCATTATTACTATAACCACCGCAATGTCCCGAAATCCATTGTTAAAACCTTAAAAATGGTTCGCTTCAGAGCGATTCCATCAATAGAATGTCACTTTGTCTAGGGCCCCTTATCATGTACCAACTAGGTATGTTGGTACATGTGCTCGTCGTTGTACGCTTACAGAATTGCACTGCAGTACTACCTAGTAAAATTAGCGAAATTCGCACATCCCGAGGTAATATCGGACTCGAACTTACTAAAACCCCATCATGTAAGGTGGCCCCATAAGACATCTTCCTCGCGCCCCGGTTGACCCAGCGCCATCTCCGATTTTGAGATCGCTCTCTCGGGACCGTGGATTCAGATTTCTTAATTCTCAATTCTCAAGTTATGTGTAGCGCAAACTTATATTGGTTCTGTATAATTTAATATACAAAAAATAAAAAAAATAACATCACTTCATTTGTAATCTATTATCGCAGTGATTGAATCGCAATTAATTTATGCTCTGGGTTAAATGACTCACCTCAAATAAGTGCTTTTAAATGTATTGTGGCCCGTAATTAATTTTGTTTACTTTGTTGAAATCGGTATCATTCACATGTACCTACTTACCTGAATCCACATTTTTGTAAACAATGCTGGTAGGTATTATTCTGAACAGTTTGTGACTGTTAATTATAATTACCTTAAAGTTATTGTAGAACTATTGTCTTTTCTATAGACATGCATTGTCTAAATCTCCTTTACTCCATTGATAGGCTTATGTTTATCCTCTTTGATGATATGGTCTAAGATTCATCCAAGACTTTTTAGTTTCTTAAATTCTGTAATGTCTATCAGTTAGTTTTCATATCTTGACACTATCTTTAGAAAGTAATTTTGAGCTGGATATCAGAAAAACTTCGCGAATATAAACCAAGAAAAATAAGGGTTGAGGAGTCAGATCGTAAATAATAAGATAAATCAGTGATGGAGTAGTAGGCAAGTGGACTCCGGTCTCTAAAGTGCAAGTCTCTTTGATGCTCGGATGATCATGACGGAGATTTCGTCACTAGCTCTTTCATTAGGTATTCACACATCTACCTAGGATACTTTCTAAAATACTAGAAAACTTAAATTTTGTGTACTGGCTAGAATTTGCAGATCAATACTAAAAATGCTAACCAATACTTTTACCATACTTCATGAAGAGAGGTTTCTATCGAGTAAGTAATTTCAGATGAGAAACCCATGTTTAAATTTTCTACCATAGCAAAAACATGTCACAAATAGGCCTAAGTACCTATAGGGAAAAGAAACAACGACAGTGAGTGGTCTACGTAAGAATCACAGCCCGAGAAAAAAATAACTTAAGCATCTTACAAAAAGAAATAAAATCCCACCAAAAATAACTCCTACATATGTACCTACTTAGTAAGCAATTTGCCATAATTTGCAAGCTTAAATCACTGCAAAAAATGAGATCGTGTGTAGTTGTCGCGGACGCCACTCAGGCTGTGTCCAAATTATGGTAAGAAATTAATTTCTTATTCGATCATGATCATCGTGGTCTACACAAACCTTGGTAGATGAGTTATTCCGGTTGGATCCCCTGATATGATCCCCTGCCGATTGTCATTATGTTTTAATTCCCGATGGATCCACCGTAAACGTTGTCATTCCGGTTTGATCCCCTTAGTCTTTTTTACAGGCAAGTACAGTCATGATGTACCCGATATCCGTATTGAAGAACAAAAATAAATAGAGATCCATTCACTCTTTGGTGAATCTTTTACGGATGTTTAACCTTATTAATTTTCAATAGATGATTAGGACCGAGATGAGAAAAAATTATAAATTACATTCAAATTACATTTCTTAAAATTTACATAGGTACATCACCCAACTATTTAGGTAATCTGTGGTTAGGGCTCTAGGACAGGGTAGACGGTGTGTAGACCATCTTCTGTACCAAGCCTGTAATGATGCGTGATGCTATGTTGATTGATTGTGGTCATAATGCGTCATGCATGCGTATATACACAGCAATAGCAGCAATCGCGGTTAATTTGCTGACGATGTTATGCTTGAACACACATAAAAAAATAACATTCGAATTGAGAACTCTTCCTTTTTCTAAGTGGCTTCATTTGTTTTTGGCGGAATACTTTTTTTAGAATGATTCACGTGTATTTTCGAGAACGCCTTCTATGCAAAAACTGATAGACGAGATAATATAATTTTCATCCCACCATCTCGGAAAGACTATTTTTGCTCTTCGTTAACTGAGCGTAAAAGTCGTTTTTATCCTCTAGAGAGGTAAAGTAAATTTGAATTTAGAACATCGTGTGTACTAGGTTTGTGGACTCAAAACATCATTAAACCTATTTACTTCTACCTCTATGGTGCCGAATTTATCATACAACTTTTTTTTAATTCATGAAAAACTCAGACTCGTAACCTCCTTGGTGTACTTTTTTTTAAATTTGATTTGCGCGCATCAATTTTTTTCACGTCATATTGTTGACATTGTTGTTGAATTTTTATTTTGTTGTATTTTATTACTAGTATTAATACACATATTATACAGCCTCCATGGCGTAGTGGTATTGAACGCGGCCGCTACGCAGGAGGCACGGGTTCGATCCCCGCTCAGTGCAAATATTTTTTATGCATGAAAATGGGTATTTGCATTGGTCTGGTCGTGCCTTGGAGAGCACGTTAAGCCGTCGGTCACGGATGCCATACGAACACCTATGGCAGTCGTTACGGGTAGTTGGAGCCCTAAAAAGTTCAACAACAACGGTCTGGCTGCAATGCTTCGATATCGCCTAATGTCATCATTGGGTTGTGGAGGTCAGATGGCAGTCGCTTCACGGCAAATATCGAGGTCCAGCCAAATCCGCAGTTAAGACTGGTAAAGCGGACCCCGGACTCCGAGGTGAAAGCTTCGGATGCTGACTGGGAATTAACGCTAGGAAGGAGAAGCATTTCATTATTTCCTCGCTGAGGTGGGATGAAAAGTTACGTGTTGCACTCGAGTGCAAAGATTTTTCACCTTGTGCTCTTTTGATTCCCTCGCTAACGCTCAAGATTCTAATTTGTGAATCACTCGCTACGCTCGTGATTCAAATTTAGAATCTTTCGCTTGCTCGGTCATCAAAAATGAGCACGCGGTTAAAAAGCAACTTTGCACTCTTGTATAACAAATAACTATTACTTGCCTAGTTGCTATGGAAGAGTGCTATGTATGCTTTAACTGTGGAATGAACTATCTGCCGTGGTTTTTCCAAACGACTGCAGTAAGTATGGGGTTCTTCAAGGAGGGTATTAGAAAGTTCTTACGGGGTCGGCAGCGCGAACGTGACGCGATTTGGCTGATCTTCGATATTTTCCGTGAAGCGACTACCGTCTGACTCCACAACTCCGAAGTAGGTATTGCAGTTAGACCAGTTATTGAACCTTTTAGTCCCAACTATATGTATTACATTGGGACCTAAACATAAACGGCGAAATGTGGGTGCTAGCACCTCTGCCTACCCCTTCGGGGATATAGGCGTGAGTTTATGTTATGTTATGTTATTAAAATTAGTTTTACTGAGTTTTACGGTTCAAATATGAACGAATGACCTTGAGCATTTGTATGGTATTCGCGTATGTAATCACCTTAAACCAGTACATTTCACACAATAGTAAAAACAATTATGTATTATTTGTAGTTGTGGTTGCCATATAATTATGAACGATTGTTACTTTCAGAACATTTCTAATCAAACATATAATTCTATTGTGTTAGGTACCTATTTCAGAAGTAATTTTTTATTTTATGAGTAATGTACTGTACAAAGCATTCTGTACATATTAATAGGACATATAACTTATGTGTAACATAAGCTAGTTATAATTGCCATACAAATGAAATGGAAATATAGCTAAGGCTGTAATTAAAATCTAGATCTACTTGAGGATTGTGTCCAATGAAATGTTTAGTTATTAGAATTACAAGAACCAAGAGTTTGTCATTATGGATAATTTATTAGGTTATATTATTGTTCGAAATTCTACCATAAAATCCTTACTGCAATTTAAGAGAAATATGAGGCAACGCGAGAAAAACAAGTTAGTCTCTGCTCTGCTGTGTTCCGATACTTATTGTGGGGGTTTCCCACTATATTAGTACCGGGAAAATACTGAGTTTCTGAATGTACCTCGTCTTTTGACACTACAGCGATGGATAGATCTCGCTCTTCGTCATCAGTGTCATCACAGAGTTTGTGTTGCAAGATGATTTAGATCGTCTTTTTTTACGAGATCAAGTGCAGTCCAAGCTAAAAACTATAAAGGGGAGCCTGCATCAGAGCCTGATAAATCAGCAGGTGACACAGAGCTCTGCAGATCTAGATGGAACACGCCCACATAAGTAGATACTTTTGCTGATTTAAATAATCTTCATATCTACAATAATCATGGTGGGCACTGAGATACATCTAACGTTGGAACGTGCCACGGTTATTATGAAGAAAGTGAAATAATCATTTCTCGTAACGTTAGTGCAGGCCGCAAATTATACGCCATGAATGATTACGCCGGCGCAGACGCAAGCGCCGGCTGTGAGGCGCGGCTAGAGAATGTCTACCGCTATAAGATCTACAATCGCTAAATCTACCAGATGAGTTTGCGACGTAGTGACTTTTTTATACTACTTAGGTCGCAGACAAGCACGCGGCCCACCTGATGGAAAGTGGTTACCGTGACCAATGGACGAGTACAACGCCAGGGGAGTCACACTCGTGCTGCTGACCCTGTAAGAACAGAGAGATTCTGTGCCGTCAGCGCAGAAGATGAATATGACCAGCCTTTGGTCTTCCCATTGACAGCACGAAACCTCTCCAGTGAGCTCTGGCTACCCTAGTAACCGCCCCGGTATCACAACATGAAGTTATTTAGCCGAGGTATTCTGTAGGGGGGAGGTACTATAAGTGACTATTAGTACCTAATTCTCATAATAATGTTCATCATAATGTTTCAAAGTTAACATTATGATGAGAATATTTATAATATTTATCTTTTAGTGGTGTTTGTAGCCCTAGTCCAGTGTCAAAGGGTGAAAATTCTCAAAAAGGAAGCCAGTGGAAAATAGACTTACCTCGATGTCGTTTGTTCTGCACCAATGCGACCCATAGGGTAGTCGGCACGGAAAATATCGAAGTTCACAGCCACGGAGTCTGGGGTCCGCTTTTCCAGTCTAACTGCGTGTTTCGCAGTTAGACTAGTGAAGCAATAGTAATATGGTGGTTAAAGTGAATTTCCAAGACGGGATTTGAACCGACAACCAGGCCCTCGATTCTGCTAAAGCTAAACCACTGTTGTGCCACAGTCTCTGCAAAAATTGGCTTTAAATTTTAGACTTTATTACTATAGAGTTAAAGTCCAAAATTAAGTGACAATATTTTCATTATACGCTTTCGTTCACTCTACCAAAAGTCATTGAATTTTAAACTTTAACTGCATTACTGTAAAGGCTAAAATCAAATGGAATTTTCTCGCAGTCTCTGTGGTGTGACAGTGGTTGTGCTTTAGCAGAATCAAGGCCCAGTTCCTTACAGTGGTAATGCTCTAAACGACTGAGCTACGTAAGTAAGGGACTGGTTGCGAGTTCAAGTCTTGGACGTTCACTTTTTTCAATCTAAATCAATGGGAATAGTTAGCATAATAATCGATTTATCATTTTCATAAGAATATCTATTTTTAAGTTCATAAGTATATATAAGTATATATAAGTATATAGGTAGGTACGAGTTAGTACTCATGAATTGAATCTTGAATTTCTTCTAAAAACATTATTCGTAAAACTTTGAGGGAGCTATTAGGGAAATTGTATTGGAGAGCTTTTATAGACTTTGCCAATTTCATTTCTGATTGATTATTGATTTTCAGTTTATTGAGAAATATTTATGTTCTGATTCATAATTCTCTTTCAGTTTAATAAAGTTAATTCTAACAAATGAAACCGGAGCTATTCACCAACATCGGCTTCATCATATCCCAACGGAGTTTATCAATCGTAGAGTGTAGTTCGTTTTACCTCCTTAGTCTGCCAAAGTCTGCCAAAGTCCTCCTTACACCCGTATTCACAAACAATACTTCGCTATGCGTAGTAGCAAAACTGTGCAAAGAACAACAAATTCTCAGTGCGTTCGTTTTGGCAAGACTTTTTATTCATTGATAACACTTAAGTAATACTTCGTGGAGGGAACGAACTGCGTTAGATACCGCTCTGTGATGTTTGTGAATTAATTTTACCAGCCCCATGCGCTCGAGCACACTATGAGACCTCACAGTGTTGTTTGTGAATACGGGTGTTATTAGTCTGTCAAGTTTGTAGGTGTTGTAGGCTGTGTTGGTTCCCAGTGGAGTCGAATAGGGCCACCCCATCTCTTCCTGTGGGTGTCATAAAAGGCGACTAAGGGCCGGCGCCCGCTGCCGGCATGGCACGGCATGGATTTTATTACTAATCAAGTTATTTTGAATCTTATGTCAGATGCTTTATAATTAATTTTACTTTATTTCGTCAAACGATGCCGCGGCAGGCCGTGGCATGCGGCGGCATGCCACGACGTAAAGTAAAATGAATTATAAAGCATCTGAAATTAGTAATAAAATCCATGCCGTGCCAAGCCTGCAGTGGGCGCCGGCCCTAAGGAATAGGGCCGTTCTCCATTCGACAATTAAAAAAAAGTTAAACATACAGCCCATGGCAATAGGCAATAGGCTGGCCCCGTATTACGTGCGAACGAAAATCATAATTGACGAAATGTGGGTGATAAGATAATACATCTCTTCTGACTGATGCCTTCGGGGGTTTATAGGCATCAGTATATACAATATGAAATTGAATCTAATTAGAAAGAATGGTGCACCTGCTAAACAACGGAAGAGCCTCTGGTGCACTGTCCTTTTGGGGTTAGGAAGTAAGGCAATCGATATACCAACCAATCACAAAAAAGAACTAGGGGTCAAAAGAGCAAACCTTGGACTCAACTGGAAAATGCATAAAGGTTGATTTACATCAGACGAGTGAATGCTCAATCTATCCATTCTACGACAAATTCTATTAGTGTTAGCAGTGACAGAGCATTCGTTCGTTGTTCCATAAGTAAAGGTTTAATTTACACTAAAATATTAAGAAAGAATGCTCTTGTTCTAGCTCTAGCTGGGTAATTTCACGATGCCTAATTTTTTGCTAATTTCGGTGGTATTTTTCAATCATAGGTTTTCCGATGAAAAAATTTAATGGAGTTCTTTTAGAATATTTAGAATACTGATGTGTTTAAAAAAAAATTAGGCATCGTGAAATTACCCAGCTGTATGTTCGTTTGGTCTTACCTTAAGAGGATGACGGACCTTGAAACATATGCTGATTCGTCTAACTGAAGTACCATCAGAAAAGTTAGATCTACGAATATCTCATTTGGTGTTCTACTTGGACTATTTTGGTCGGTTCAAGTACAAGCACGATGAAAAAAGATCTATCTCAATCAGATTAGAAATCTCAGATGAGCAAATTAAAATATTAGTAACCAAAAATACACAGCAGTAACAGGTCAACGACTTACTTACCATCAAAATGTTGCTGACATACGTATCGTTTGATTAATTGTGAAATTGTAATGTAGGTAGGTCATTTTATTGATCTAAATAGCTGGTCTGGAGAAATATATATGGAAGCCACTGAACCGATCAGAGCAATTTATATTTATTACTTGCCTACAACCGATTGAAAGCCGTTTTGATCAAAATATAATTGTTTCGTATTTATATACCTACCTATATCGGTTCCGTTTTATTAACTAGTGTAACTACCGGTTGGTATTATTTTATTATAGGTAACTTATTAAGCCATCGATGGCGTCTTGGACCGTCTTGATTAGGTGTTTGAACTTACGGGCATGTCTTATTAAGATAGTATGTTTAAATCTTACTTGACATGAACCTACTACTAACATAGTCCAACATAAATGAGAAACGGATGACATTTTTTGCAGTACCTGGGGTATGACAGTCGTTTACAATTAGCAGAATCGGGGTCCTGCTCTAGTGTAAAGTTTAATTTACAGCAGACTAGCGAAGTCCCATCTATCCCTTCTACGTCAAAATTCTATTAGTGTAAGCAGTGACAGAACATTCGTTCTTTTATATGTAAACGCTGAAAACAAGGTTTCGTTTTTAGAACTAGCCTTCCGCCCGCGGCTCCGCCCGCGTGCATCTCGGTTAACGCGACCTTTGCTCATATCCTTCGGTTCTAATCAAACGAATGCGATCAAACAAACGTAAGATTTTAAGTCTAAGTAAGCCCTTTCTAACAAAAAAAACCGCATCAAAATCCGTCCAGAAGTTTTTGCGTCCATCGCGGACAAATAAACAAACAGACAGGAAATTCAAAAAAAATATTTTCGTGTTCAGTATCGTTAACATAACATAACCCAAGTATTTTTTTTTAAATATCTCCAATGTACAGATACGACCACTTTACAATTATATAATAGTATAGATAGAAGAATGATATTGTTCTAGCTCTATGTTCGTTTGGTCTAAATCCACCTTAAGCTGATTAACGAGGCTCAGTAGGTGAGTTAGTGCGGTTAGGCCTTGAGTGATCTTGATTTGGCTTGGCCCCCATCCCCATACACTCAATTCATTTATTAAAAGTCTTGCCTAGAATACCATTGATTTTTACCCGACTGTGCCAGCGAGGAATATTAATTTTCTTTCGGTTTATGACTAGCCAATTGGTACCGCCTGCTATCAAACTTGTTTCGATCTTTAGGACAGCATTCGGGTTTTTTATTTATAATATTCATTTATTTTATTTTTTACTTAACGTAGAAAAATCCCTACTAATATTATAAATGCGAAAGTAACTCTGTCTGTCTGTCTGTGTCACTTTTACGACTAAACCGCTGAACCGATTTTGATGAAATTTGGTATAGAGGTAGGTTAGACCTTGAGAAAGGACATAGGCTATGTTTGGTCGCGATAACCGACATCCACGCGGGCGGAGCCGCGGGCAAAAGCTAGTAGAAAATAAATAGCACGGCGTTTGAAGCCTGTGTGTGTCGCTAGTTATATTATAAACAACATGCATACAATCTCAGAATAGGGGCCCGCCTGGTGCTATCCATTAAAAAGTTACATTTGGCGTTGGAAACAACGAATTTCCACTTGTCTAGGGGAACAGATTGGTGTATAAAAATGTAACTAGATTTTTATGAATGTCTATTTGAGTGATCGATTTATACAATGACCTCGCACAAAGCCAAGATTATAAACCTGTTGTGAATGTATCTTAGGTGTGATAAGTCTGTTTTAAATATACCTATTTGAATATTAATAGCGTGTCTCGCTTTCTCGAATGCATATTAGTGTCATAAATGCACGAGTTCAGCTCTAAATGCCACTAGACTAGACAGACCGACCGACACAGATAGATAGGTAGATAGATAAAGCTTATTTCAGCAGCTTTTTTATTCTTGTCTAGTAGGCAATATAGTAGTAGGTAGTGGCTATCATAACCCTTTAAAATTAAAGAAAATCTGTAGTTATTACACAAATTAAGGCTGTCGTGCAAGGGGTTAACTACATTGTTAAAGTGTCTGGCTATGAATGACGTGATTTCTGATAACATTTTGAAGTTTGTACCTAAAAATCATATTTTATTATTTGATGAAAGTAGATTTTCATTTTACACACCTTTAGTATCGTTTTACCTGCCAAAGCCACTGTAACACAAACTTCATAAGGGGTCGTCGTTCTTACCTGTGTGGTGAGCATGCGCTGAGAAACTTTTGGCTTTTATAGAATGACGAAGGTCTTGGGGTTCACTGGCTCTAAGTATAGACTTAGAGCCAGTGAACCCCAAGACCACCACCACCTGATGGTGATAGCACCATCAGGTGGATATTCTTATATTACTGTTTGACATTTTAGTGGTATAAAATTCCTTTAGTCATACGTCATTATTTGTGTATCACGCTAAGGGCTAATGCACTCACGCTATAATTAGCATCAGCGGCTGAGGATCAAAACTGCATTACGTATTGAAGATTTTTTGCGTTCGATCGTTGAACTGTATAAGTTTAGTGAAAAACCGTTGAACTCATTTGGTTTTCAGATTTGTCTTAATCTACCTTAAGTGTAATTTAGTAAGACGTGTGAATGCGGTTTGGTTTTTAATGATCTCGGTTCAAGATATTTTTTATTGCACACCCAGAGCTGTAGAAATATAGAAATATAGAGAATTAAAGTAAGTGGCAATCGAACCCGTGAACTTTGACTAAGCATTCGAACGCTCTACTGGTCTGTCGCACAGGTTGAATAATGAAATCCGCACTTAGTAACTAAGTAACTACATCGATAATGCATCGCGTTTAAATCACTGTCTGGACTCGATCACCGTATCGAAATCAGACATAGCTTTCATTCTGCGCATGCCAAAAAATCATTAAGCTGTTGCAGTTGACATCCGAATGTGATTGAATCGTTCGCACGCATGATCGAGAAAGTAAATCACTGATCGTCGATGTTAAAATTAGCATGTGTGCTACAGCCCTATTACGTAACGCTTGGGAATTTGCAATTATCTTTTTTTCCATAATGTCGTCAGTGTTTATCAGGTATTATTGCAACAGATTATTACTGTAGGTGGAATGTTATCTTTTGTACTTTAAGTACGCTTTGGGTCTTAATTATTCCTTATAAACTCATCAATCTTTGACGGGATTATTCGAACATATAGTTAGTGGGTTCACGCCGATAGTATGTTGGTCAGGATTCAAACCCGATATCACTCGATTGTACTCCGTGGGCCTTAGACAAAGTGACATTCTACTGGCGAAAACGCCAGTGGAATCGCTAATTGTTGTAACCATTAAGTTATATACCGACGCTTTAAAGCTAAAATGATCTATAACTTGAAATAATGGCGACTATACACTCTCGGTCGAGGCAGCTCGCCCATTCGTACCAAGAAATGCAGGATTTTATGACGTACTCTACCTACTTTCTCAGTCAGACAGCAAATCTGCATAAATGAAATAATTAACTTAGAGAAATTGAGGTAGGTGTTTGAAATTAGATTTTGCCCGATATCCCATAAGTTTTAATGACGACGATTGGACATAAGTATGTACAGTACAATTAAAATCAGTTGAACATTCGGCTTTTTTCGGGTATAATCGCCTAAATTCGGAGACGAAAATGACACGACATACATTACCGCGATTTCTTTTATGTAACATTCAATTTGAAGTATCCTAAACGCAATGTATACCATCTGCCAAGATGACATTACTAACCACAGACCTAAGAAAATTATAGAGAAGCGACATGAATTTGAAAATTCATTATTTATTGAAGCTTCAATAATTAATGAATTTGAAGATATAAGAAATCGCGGTAATGTACGCGATATTTTTTATTTAATGTATACAAGTATAGCTGTACTTGTATTCATTAAATAAAAAAAATACATAGATATATTATGTTACGGCTAAAGGTAGGTGTGAACATAAACTTATGATTAGCTGGCTAAACTTAGATTTATCTTCGACGAGGTGTTAATGTTAGTTTCTTCTATCTTTAGCCGGCTAAACTTAAGTCTAACCGCAGTCCCTTGGCTAAAAACGTAGAAGGAAATGGGAAAGGAATAATCACTCTCATTTCAGCTTTTCTATGCCGCCAATAGTGCAAACATCAAAGTGTCCACTCCGATCAATCAGACTTGGATAGATTAGGTTAGAAGGCTAATGCGGGAGCGGAGCTCCCGCATTAGGCCTTCGTGGTTATTTTTTTTTATGACCATAAAGAAACTTAAGTCTCGCAAAGCCATACGCAATTAAATATAGACCGGCAGCAGGTGTTGCCTAATCAATCATTTGAACTGAAAGGTAGAACGAATACATTTTTAGCCGTTTCGTTTTGGTTAATGTGCACATTAACCGGCTAAACATGGAATATCCCGACGCAAACTAACATGTTATCGAACTTTAGCTGCTTCTCGAAGATAAACCTAAGTTCAGCCGGCTAATCTTAAGTTTATGTTCACACCTACCTTTAGCCGTAACAGATACAAGTCAATATTTTACTGTTTGATGTACATTAGTAACAGTACGATATTACATCGGAATAATAATAATTGATAATAATCACCAAATTAAACATTTAAGAAACCGACTTCTACCGATTTTTGTTGATAATTTATGAATTAAAAAAGTAGAAAGTAAATTTTCTTCTTTTTTAAATATATTATATCTATTCTTTATTAAATTGTTACATACATTATTTACAATTTCACGAGACTGAGCAACAATTATTTTACCACGCTTTAAATTTGTTGAAGCCGTGATACATAACTACTGTAAGTTAATTTTGATAAAATTTGATAGAATCGAATATGTTCACGAATGAAATTAGCGTTCATAATCATAAATGTATCATATACGTCAAATAAATCAATTATTTTTCTTATATTTCAATATTTTTGTATTAGTTTTGAGCTACAAAGGAGGTTTTGTTGCTCATATCGTGCTTGTATTGTATTCATTATGACAACGGGTAATATAATTAAAGGTCATACCTGTAAATTGATAACTCTATGTAAGAGACGAGGGATTCACGACAATTACCGAGGTTGGACGAATGTTCAACTGGTTTTAATCGTACTGTAACATATTTGGTTCCTGGATCCTGGTCCGACTGGGGAAGTTCCTACCTCCGCCCTACAGAAGACCGCGGCTTAATAACCTCGTATTGTTTCCAACGGTAGCCAGAGCTCACTGGAGAGGTCTTGTGCTGTCAGTGGGATAATCAAAGGCTTTGTCCTACTTACCTTCTGCGCTGACGGCACGGGATCTCTCTATTCTTACAGGGTCGGTAGCAAGAGTGTGACTCTCCTGGTGCTGCAGTCGCCCATAGGCCACGGTAGCTACTTACCATCAGGAGGGCCGTGTGCTTGTCTGCGACCTAAGTAGGTAGTATAAAAAAGAAACAATAGTTATGTCACAATCACACCGTTCATCCAATTACGATAAAACTTTGTATAGCTTGCATTTGTGAGAAGGTTATACGTATAGTTTTGATCCGGTAGGCGCGCTGCAATTGAATAATAGGTTGTCTATCATGCGAGGCCGGACTGTTCAGTCAGTATCTATTACATATTAATTGATACGATGTGACGTAATGCCTACGATGATTTCCTTATGTAACAAACATTAGGAAGTATTATGTTTTATTCAATATAGCATCATTTTTATGTATTTAAAACTGCATACCTAATATTAATTTGGTTTTCAGTTTTCTAATTGATTATATTATAACTGCAAAACTTGGTTAGATGTTACCGGTATTCTATACAATGCCGAGTATAGAATACCGAGTGCGCAGCCAGTAATGTATGAATAATCACCAAATTAAAAATTTAAAAAACCGACTTCAACCGATTTTTGTTGATATTTCATAAACTGCTTGATCGATTTTGATAAAATTTACATGGGACTACCTGGGAAGTATAAACTATCAAACAAAAAAATAATTTTGCAAATCGGTCCAGGCGTCTTGGAGTAATCGGTGAACATACATAAAAAAATAATATTCCGAAGAATTGAGAACCTCCTCCTTTTTTGAAGTCGGTTAAAAAACGAAACGTAAATGGTGGGTATAATAAAATAACCACGAAGGCTTAGACTAGCCTTCAGACGTATCTATCTAAGTTGGGGCGCGCAGTGTCCACTCCGACTTAAGGATTAAGGATATTAGAAGACTTAAAGATATTATTTTTTATAACAATCCAGAAATAAATAGAAGTTTCGCAAAGCCTTCTAAATATAGACCAGAATTTATTTATTTCACACATTGCCGGTAGAATAGCAGGAATTCTATATTATAACAGCATACAACATTGCCTAGGCATTCTATAGAACGTTATCGTTAAGTATAGAATTCTATAGAATACGTGCCCCTCTAGACAAGTGGCAATTCATCGGCCGGCGTTTTGTAGAAAGAATGCCAAATGTATGGGATTTGACGTATATGACAGGCGTCGACGAATGTCAAAAACGTCCTATACATTCGTCATTCTATTCTATGACACCCCGAGCAACGAATTGCCACTTGTCTAGGGGTACTGAATTATACAGATTACCGGTAATGCCGGTAATTAAATGAGTAAATAACAATAGTACTTACCGGTAGTAAATATAGATATTCACAGAAACATTATTCACAAATTATGCTTTTGTACATACATACTTACATAATTATATTTTTAGCACAACGTAGGTTGGAAACGATAACGTAATTCCAAGGCTATATTATTATTATTCTTACGAAACAGTTTTGAATTTTAATACCTGGGCCATTATGTGAGATGCGATGTAACAAGGTTCCACGCGGGTTTTCACGCTGTAATAAGCAAAAAGTAAAGAAGTTGTATATTAACTCAGTTTACCTATCTATAAATATAGTTTTAGTAGGTATATAGTTTTCATTATTCTACGTTTCATATTTAAATTGTTTAAAATCAAGCAATGTATTTGTCACCTAATGTTCACATTGTAATGTTCACTCGCGTCACTTTCAATCACGTGTAATGTTCACATTATTCCAGTTTAATAGTCCAGGGAATCACTCCACAAGACACACTGGACTAGAGCTTCGTTCATCTTCGTTCAACTGGACCATCATTTTACGCTATGGATGGTGGTCCAGTCTAGATAGAATTATGGTCCAGGTAGTCCAAAAAATTATACAGCCTAGACCCGAAAACAACTTCATAGCGTGTAATTAATATTTTTCATTGAAAAAATTAATGAAACAAAAAGATAAATGCATTATTCTGAATTGCAATAGTTTGTTAAGGAATATCTCTTGACCAAACTCCTCCTACCGAGGAAATTTTCTGTTAGAAACGGTCCATTAAACCAGCAATCACGAAAAGTAATTTCATACGTTAGACGCAATGCGTGGGCTTCAGACAAATTAGTAGCTCTCTCTCTTTAAAAATGATCTCCTATTAGTAACAGTTTCTAATACAAAATATTGCCAACATTAAGCGAGGCTCTGGTTATTAGACATTGAATCATGTAAGAAATTTGTAGAACTAATATCCAATGGACAACCTTTCTACAATTATTTATATTATATGATATGTCAACTGACTTAAAATATTAATATGGAATTGTAATTGAAAAATATGTTTATGTAAAGACAACTTACAAATTACAAATCATTAAGTCAGCGTTGTTTCCAATTACATTCGAAGCTTTCGTCTTGGAGCTTGCGCTCCGCTCATTCCTTCTACTCCTAAAGGAGTACTACCGTCTCACGCCTCAATCACGAGACGAAAGCAGTCTCGTCCATCAATCAGTAGGTCAGACGGCAGTCAAGACTTTAACAGCCAAAATAAACCAAATCATGGCAAGAGGGAAACCTCTTATTCGTGAATTCTGTGTGTTATTTTATTCTAGACTATGATTTTTATGTACCTCCAACAAATTACATGCGAATCCGTTCAGACATTATTTGAGCTTCTTCAACTTTACAAACTTTCTCATATTATTCATTATATATATGTGCGTAGGAGTAGCATAGGTACATTTGTTATGTAGGAGGTACAGTACAATTAAAATCAGTTGAACATTCGGCTTTTTTCGGGTATAATCGCCTAAATTCGGAGACGGAAATGACACGACATACATTACCGCGATTTCTTTTATGTAGCATTCAATTTGAAGTATCCTAAACGCAATGTATACCATCTGCCAAGATGACATTACTAACCACAGACCTAAGAAAATTATAGAGAAGCGACATGAATTTGAAAATTCATTATTTATTGAAGCTTCAATAATTAATGAATTTGAAGATATAAGAAATCGCGGTAATGTACGCGATATTTTTTATTTAATGTATACAAGTACAGCTATACTTGTATACATTAAATAAAAAAATACATAGATATGTTACGGCTAAAGATAGGTGTGAACATAAACTTAAGATTAGCCGGCTAAACTTAGATTTATCTTCGACGAGGTGTTAATGTTAGTTTCTTCTATCTTTAGCCGACTAAACTTAAGTCTAACCGCAGGCCCTTGGTTAAAAATGTAGAAGGAAATGGGACAGGAATAATTACTCTCATTTCAGCTTTTCTATGCCGCCAATAGTGCAAACATCAAAGTGTCCACTCCGCTCAATCAGACTTGGATAGATTAGGTTAGGTCCCGCATTAGCCTTCTAACTTTCGTGGCCTTCGTGGTTCTCTAGGCCTTCGTGGTTATTTTTTGTTATGACCATCAAGAAATTGAAATCTCGCAAAGCCATACGCAATTAAATATAGACCGGCAGCAGGCGTTGCCTAATCAATCATTCGAACTGAAAGGTAGAACGAATACATTTTTAGCCGTTTTGTTTCGGTTAATGTGCACATTAACCGGCTAAACATGGAATATCCCGACGCAAACTAACATGTTATCGAACTTTAGCTGCTTCTCGAAGATAAACCTAAGTTCAGCCGGCTAATCTTAAGTTTATGTTCACACCTACCTTTAGCCGTAACAGATACAAGTCAATATTTTACTGTTTGATGTACATAAGTAACAGTACGATATTACATCGGATTAATAATAATTGATAATAATCACCAAATTAAAAATTTAAGAAACCGACTTCTACCGATTTTTAGTGATAATTTATCAATTAAAAAAGTAGAAAGTAAATTTTCTTCTTTTTTAAATAAAGTATATTCTTTATTAAAATAGTTACATACATTATTTACAATTTCACGAGACTGAGCAACAATTATTTTACCACGCTTTAAATTTGTTGAAGCCATGATACATAACTACTGTAAGTTAATTTTGATAAAATTTGATAGAATCGAATATGTTCACGAATGAAATTAGCGTTCATAATCATAAATGTATCATATACGTCAAATAAATCAATTATTTTTCTTATATTTCAATATTTTTGTGTTAGTTTTGAGCTACAAAGGAGGTTTTGTTGCTCATATCGTGCTTGTATTGTATTCATTATGACAACGGGTAATATAATTACAGGTCATATCTGTAAATTGATAACTCTATGTAAGAGACGAGGGATTCACGACAATTACCGAGGTTGACCGAATGTTCAACTGATTTTAATCGTACTGTACGTTTATAATGGTATACATACATTCTCGTATATATGCTTACATTTAAGACGTATAATTCCCTTGATACACGTAAGTACAGTGACGGTAATAAAAGGTCCGTCACCTTAGGCCCTTACCCTAGCAAAATACGCGCAATGCTCTTTTTACGTCCCTTTTAAGGGCTATTGTCCGCTTAATTAAAAACAATAAAGAAAAAGTACGCACATAAATAATCTAAGATACTTTATTGTCAATATGAGTGTATGACGAATTAATCTTTAGACAGAAACTAGATAAATAACTTTATGAATGTCTTTTATTGCGAAATACGGTACTCTTAAGGTTGATTTACATCAGACGAGCGAATGCTCAATCTATCCTTTCTACGTCAAATTCTACAGTGGCAGAACATTTGCTCGTTGTTCTTTCTTATGTAAACGTTGAAAATAATGTTTCGTTTACACTAAAATATTAAGAAACAAGCTCTTGTTTTAATTCTAGCTTTATTTCGTTTGGTCTAAATCTACCTTTAGATTCTAAAAAGTGAATATCCAGGACGAGACTTCCCTTACCGTTCTGCCGATCTAAATATAAACTCTTAATAGCCTAGTTGTCACTTTCATCAAGCTAAACTTGTATGAACAGTTAAACACTTTTTTGAAAGTGTGTGGGCTCTTTACATGAACATGTGAATCTATAAATTGCCATAAAAGTTAATCGGCCGTGGGTTAAATGTGCAATAAAAATTTACAACGATTCGTGAAATGCTGACCGAAATTACATTACAAAAAGAAATACATACGTAGAAACTGATTTTACGTTTTCAACCAAAAATAAAATGGTCACTTAACTTCCGTTCGAAACAGAATATGCCATGGCTGGTAATCATAAATGTAAAGTAGTCCTTTATTTCTTTTTTTATTGAAGAGAGGCGATGTCGATTTCGGCCAATGTTCAGGCCAGTCCAGGCAGTATTTAGGGCAACATTTTATGGCACTCGATTCTTCCAAATGTCCCTCGAACAAACGATTTTATACATAATTATAGGCCGCCTGCGATTTCGTACGCGTGGAGTTCGTTTTACCCTTTTAGGGGTTTCGTAGAATCCGTTCTTAGCGGATGTCTACACCTTATAAGGAACCAACCTGCCACATTACAAGTTTGTAGGTGTTACTGAGATTTCGTGATTAATGTGAGTGGTATTTGGCTTTTATATTTGGTTAGCGTTCGGAGGGTTTCTTTAAAACACTTCCGCCGCCTTTAACTCTGTTGGATCATCATTGGCATCGGATAAAATTTAAAGTTTAAAGAGATGAATTTAACTAACATAATAATACCTATCCTTTAGGTATTTGTTTAAATGTTAATTTAGATTAGAGAATTTTGTAACATCGACACCATTGTTTCTAAAGGCCAGATTCGTGCAGAGTAATTACTTGTGATCTTTTGTGTTAAAAAATGTGGAGCGATTTTCCGTCGAACTGAACGCCTAAAAGAAACAAAAGAATTTCGGACTTCTTCTTGTATAATCGATAATTAAAATATCGTGACATTTTAAGCTCCAAATGCTTAGTTACATAATTGATACTTTCGGTACGACGAGGCAATAATCGATATAATAGTCGACCTATTCAGACACATAGCCGATAGTATCTACTACTTATTATATTATAATAGACGAATAAGAGCCGACCAGACCCGACTATTGATATAACCATCCATATGAGACGAAGTTAATGAATAGGGACTCATCGTTGTAAATACACACACTGAGGTACGTACAGTCACGCCTTATTCTTATTGGCGTAGGCAGATACAACATCATTTTACTTGTTAAAATCCTAGCATACGTCTTACGCTTCATCTATTCCGTTTTCATTCCTGCTCGCCGGCTCTGGTTAACATTGGCTTTTCTTGAGAACGTCCTCAATCTTATCGATAATTCTATCCTTATGTGCCTTTCCCGAGTTATCCATGCGTCCTCACCACATAAATCTTATGTCAGTATATACAGTCCATACACTCCATACCATGCTGAGGTTTTTCCAAGTGACTACAAAAAAAAAATGGGATTCTTCAAGAAGGGCATTAGAAGATTCTTACGGGTTCGGCAGCGCGAATGTAACGCCCCTGTCATTGCATAATATGTCCATAGGCCACGTGTGCTTGTCTGCCACCTAAGTGTTATAAAAATACTTTCCATGTGTCCGAGCCTTTTAAGCTAAGCATCCCTTTCTCTATCTTGTAGGTATCTAATAACAATCAATATTCGATTTGACTATGATCTACAATGGCGGCACCTCCTAGGAGGTCCGTTGGCATTATTTATGGCGATTGCGATTATAGAATAAATGACAGTATCTCAGTCTCGATCTACATCTATTAGTACCTACTGAAATTCGCACAATCAACGTGTACGATTTATTTTAATTGATCATTTTAATGAGTTCTGATCGTCATCCCACCCATGGCGCATGATGCTTAGCTAGATTTAGATTTTATATAATGCAGGTTGCGTTTAAAACTATAAGTAAGTATGCCAAGTTTGAAACATCACTTACATAAATGTTTTATAAATTACCTAATACTTTTTATTGGCCTTGAATAAAATAAAGAAATCATGTAACGCTTGAGAGATCCGTTTCCGTAGTGTTTCTGAAGAGTTAAATAATAATATTTATTCTAAAGGTTGTTTTAGACCAAACGAACATAGAGCTAGAGCTAGAACAAGCATTTTTTCTTAATATTTTAGGGTTAATGAAACCTTATTTTTAGCGTTTACGAACAACGAACGAATGTTCTGTCACTGTTTACAATTTGACGTAGAGGAGATAGAATGACCATTCTCTCGTTTACTGTAAATTAACCTTAATAGTGAACTTAAAATCATAAACATAGTATCCACCAAGATCTTCGTGGTCCAAGCTTAATTCTACCGTTTCTAGCTGGTTAGCTTATGGGGTCAGCTGACAGTCGCTCATGTAAAAGTCAAAAGAAGGGGAAGAAGAGCAGATCTCGGCTCGAAAGTATAAGTTTTGGATGCAACTAGAACCCGCGTTTCATAGTACAAGCTTTGAAAGCACCCGGCACTAACGTTGTGATGATGATGATAATAATATAAAAATGTCCAATCAATGTTTAAATGCATACAACACAAAATACATAAACGTTCAATATAATAATCTTTGAGAACATTTATCTGTCATCTGTGCTGGCTGAGGTCTCTACAATCATTCATGTACGTTATAAAGTAGGTAGACAGCACCATAATTTGTATAAGATAAAATTGAGAAGAAAATTGTGGCAATCGAAACCACAATATCTATAGATACAGTAGTAGTTGGGCTCCTCCATGCAACCAATATAAACTATTCTTAATACCATATTTTGCTTGCGGTTTTAATATTAAATTGTTATATCTGGGGTTTTCCCCATTAGAAAGATTTAAAGCTTACAGTTTTTCAGTGTAATCGTAAATTTTCAAACGTAAAAAACATAAAATCTTGAAGGATTTGCTGATACTCGCAAATAGACGTTTATAGCTTCTTTATGCGGTATGTACTCGTAGATGTTAAGTTAAAGATCGCTTTCTCAATGATAAGAATTACGTTCAATTAAAATGTTATTGCTGATTAATCTAATTATCGTTTGTTGAGTAAAACGCGAGTACCCACTTAACTCTCAGTGGAAAATACGACTAAAGCGAATGACCTCCGGAGTAGTGCTAAAAGTGTGAATATGGAGCATATCCATAATCTATTCTTTTTCATAATACTATGCTCTTAAAAAATATGGGAGAGAGGTAGAGTAATAAACATTATTTATTCACCTTTCATATTCTTTTTCTTTATTCTCAATTCTTACATTACAATTAGTTGGAGTTCTTTTGTCCCGCTGTCAGAGAATCTCTCTCCTGGACATGATTTTCCCTGGATCACGTGCAAGTCCCTAAACAGACTTCGGAACTCCATGCCCCCTACCTAATTTTGGTTAGTTTCCATCAATATTAACGTATTAATTTTAATTTCAGAGAGCTGGGGCCAAACAGATGGCTTTCGATTTACGTACCCAGCATCGCCACTTCTAACGCAGCGAGAGGACGTCATGGACAACGCATTCTGTCCTAAGGAGCCTGGCGAGGGAGACAACGAGGAGTGCGTCAACGTGAAGAAAGTTCCTTTAGGATCTACTGTTGAATTGGTGATGTTTGATCAAGGTAAATTTATTTATTTATTTATCATTACACAAAATAACCTGAGCTTAAATTATATCAATCAATCATCAATCATTAGCCTATTGCAGTCCACTGCTGGATATAGGCCTCTCCCAATATGCGCCAGTCCGTCCCAGCCACTCTTCGTTGGTCGTCAGTCCACCTAGGACTGACTTTACATAGGTTCATAGTCCTACACCTACTTCGGATAGTTAATATAAATAACAATAACAAACGGCTTAAAAAAAAGTAAAAGTGCGTTTGTGTGTGATTTTTTCGCATCCAGCCCCAGAAAACTAGAAAATTTACCTGAATTTTGTAGCCTGGGACATATTATATTATATTATAATGTAGCTTCTCCGCTTATTAAACTAACTTAGTTAGTAAAACGTACTCGAGTTGTTTTTGAATCGGCTCTCATAAAATAACCTTAGAACTGTCATCTCACTGTCCTCAGATCTAGTTATAAATCGAGATTCAGGAGGAAGTATCTTTCTAAAATACGGGCTAAGTCTATTGTTCCTTTTCTGGCTGTAGAGCTATTGTTTTTTGGTAGGTACAGTTGGAGATAAAAGTTACTACAAACAAATTCTTAAACGCGCTTTACATTGAAATACATCAATGAAAATCTCAGAGTATACTTAGTGTTAATATTTATATTTTGTACTTTATTTTTAAAGTAGTGAAGGTGACCTGCAAATAGGGAATATGTTAAAATATTTTTGTCAGCGACTGTAATTCTCAGTAACTATAGGAGTTAAAGGCATACAATCCTGACTTCTAGTGCTGTTGCTTTACACTCTCAAATAATATTTAGTGAAGCGTACCTAAGTATCCATTTCAACTTACTTCCAATGTTTCATATTTGAATTTCTCAAACATATCTACCCGGTTTTAATCATACAAAAATAAACAAATATGATAGACCTACGAGCGTACCTACAAATTGTCCTCTGAGGGTTACTACTGAGGGAATGGAATGGCATGAAGGAATGCGTGGATCGAATCGTAATACTGAATGATTGAATACGTAGTAATGATTCATATAGCGAATGAAATAGAGTGAAAAAGGATAGCATGAGTCTTTGTCCCTTTTCAGTTATGAGAGCTCGAAGCGAAGAAACGTATGTTCCGAATAAGAAGTGATTTAAGGTCTATGATTTACGAGAAAATCGTCACCCACCCTTAAAGTATGGGTTCAGTGACTTCTGTCATTAAATATACCAAACTAATAGCGCTGTTATTAATGCAAAGTTATTATCAGTTTATGAATAAAGGCATATAGGATATTAATTAGCTGTCATCACAAACGACACAAACATGGAAGTTTCCATTGAAAATGTCTGTTTGCAGCTTTCGTCGTCGTAATTGTCAGTTTTAAAACCATATTCGTCAGAACTGGGAAATTACCAACACTTAATGACTCATAGCCAGTTGTGAGTCGCTAAGACGACGATTTTACGACCTGTCTTTGTGGACGTAATGGCGGTAATGACTATAATGAGTCGCAGAACAATTTGTCGCAGAATAAATGAATTTTGTCAAGCGATTCTGGCAGTATTGCGAATTTTTCAAGTTCGCCTCTCATAAAAGCCGGTAAAAATAAATAATTAGTTTATATTGAAACCTAGTAACTCAGTTTACAATAATTACTTTCATTTGTGAAATCCGTCCCCAGATAGCAGGATGGTCTCAGTTTCTTGAGGAGCACTTTAGGGTCTGTAGGATGTGAGGGACATCCGTGGTGTTGCTAGCGCTCATAAGCACCATTATGGTTTTATATCTGGATTATAAATGGAATTTCGGCAAGAATTTTCGGTGCACAAGTCAACTTGGCTTCATGTTTTTTAGGCAACCGAGATCAAAGGTCTAATTCTGGTAATAAAAACTGTGTTCAAAATCTAGTCTCGATTAGAAAAACGATCCCGATATCAAAAATCTGTGACGGTCGATCTTGAAAATTGTTTTACGAGAATACACTGCTTTTGACTTTTTTTTTTAAAGAATATTAGTAACCGAAATTACTAATAGAGAATACCTATTACTTAGTAATAACTAACACCTCCAGTTAATTTGGGTTTTTGGGAGGTTGAAATTAGATTGTGACTGAATTTTGTACAGGTTTTTGTCACGATAATTTGATCCTTAGCGCTCGGATGTAGAGGATCATTTCACATTAATCGTGAAGTATTTTGACCGACCAAGAAGAATGCAAAATGAATATTATAAAACTAAGAATAACTTAAAGTTTTTGTATGATTCATTTTTTGCGGTAAAGTGTTAAGTCTAGATTTCAAATTAGACATTTACCTGCCTAAACTTTCGCCGGTAGTAAAATTTTTATAGCAGTAGCGGGATATCGTGATAACAAATATAATAAAACACTTTCAGATACATAGTGAAAGTTATTTGCGATTGTTTAACACTTCTTATAAAATAAATCTCAAAGTCCTGGCAGTGACGCTAACTATCAGTGGGTAGGATATTTAAACTTTCATGGTCGTTCACATTACTATTAGAACTATCGGGATATTTACCATGTATTGTTTGGAGTTTCCGATATTTAAAATAAATACATATCCCGATAGTTTTAATATAAGGTAGGATATACTAGAAGATTTTTGGAAGGATATTAATGTAACGGGGTCATTGGATCTTTGATACAGCTCGCAGAAAAAGTAGCGTAGCGTAGCCTAACCATCATTGATCTTCTGGTAGATTTAGATTTACCTTAGATGATTGAAGGAAAAGTTAAAGAACCCGTGGCAGAGATTTATCTTCAACCCCTCTAGACAAGTGGCAATTCGTCCGCCGGCGTTTTGTAGAATAGAATGCCAAATGTACGGCGTATATGACAGACAACGAATGTCAAAAACGTCAAAGCCTATACATTCGTCATTTTATTCCATGATACCTACGCCGAGCAACGAATTGTCACTTGTCTAGGGGGGGCTGCAGTGGAATAGACTATTTCATTATATCAAATTAACCACAACTGTTGATAAAATAATGAAAGTTTATACGTCGAAAAGAGAACATAACTTCTTAAATACCCTCTTAACTAAAATGCATTAAAGATTTTTGTTACTGATTGTCCGTACAGAACAAAAAAAATATTGAAGATTTTGTAATAAAATATTTCAAAGAGAATCGCAGATCAAGTACATCTTTTAGCTCAAGTACATCTTACAGATATTGAAAGAATTTGATAATAAATCAAATACAAATTTTCTTGTAAGAAAGGGTCTTTGTATTTTATCAAAGCTTTGAGATATATATCTGGAACAGTTATTTATTGGTTTTCAATATTTGATCGCTGGCTAATAACAAGTATTTCTGTAGTTTCGAGATATAGCTATCCATAGTCTAGATTTAGAACGCCATTTGTGATTCTTGAATTTACAGTTTGAAAGATAAATACTTATTTGACAATTGTTTGAAATGGTACATACAATGTGAAGGCAAAATTCATACCTAATTTATTTTATTGTCCTGTGAAAAAGCTGCCTTAAGATGTTTCCTTCCATACTTACTAAGATGTCATTAGTGAGTCCTACCCATTAATGCACTGTGTCATTTTATGTGCATAACATATTCCTTAAACGGTAATGTGTATTCAAAGTTTCCACTTTCAGAACCGAAAGTTAGAAACGACACTTGTTCCTAGATAATATTTGTGCGTCAATATTAACCTTTTAGCTAAGAAGCTTGTGTAACTTTAAGTCATCTTAGTGATTACGATTTATGCGTTGCTAGCTTACATACATACATAGCTACCTACATGTATTGTGCTCACGTCTAACCTACGTCGCCTTCCGGCGAGGTAGATACAACATTCCGTCATTTGACTCTATCCTTATATACTTCACGAGCTGCCTTTACTGTCATTGCAAGCCCACGGTTTTCGAGTACTTTTTGACAATTTTTTTTATTTTTTTTTATTAATGTAAATGACAGTTTTTTTTAAATAAGTCAAATCAGTTTGACTTCACCTCGCCTGATGGTAAGCTGACAGTCTCAGACAAGAGGGTCACCATTATAGCCACGTTAAAAAATATGGGTTCTTTATTTCTGCGAGACGTAGTTAGTTAGTAACTGTAATTCACATTTCAAGAAATAAATATAATATTTTTGCTTACAAATTTTTGCACTGAATCGGGATCGAGTCCACGGCCCGTAACGTAGCAATGGAACGTTCTACCGCTACGTAACAGTTACAGCTTACCACCTACTGAAATTTACTTTTATTATTGTATTCTGTAATATAAAAAAGCCTCCGTGGCGTAGCGGTAGTGAACGCGGCCGCTACGCAGGAGGCGCGAGTTCGATCCCCGCTCAGTACAAATATTTGTATGCATGAATATGGATATTTGCATTGGTCTGGTCGTGCCTAGGAGAGCACGTTATGCTGTCGGTCCCGGTTGCCATACGAACATCTATGGCAGTCGTTACGGGTAGTTGGAGCTCTAAAAATTCCAACAACAACGGTCTAGCTGCAATGCTTTGATATCACCTAATGTCACCATTGGGTTGTGGAGGTCAGATGGCAGTCGTTTAACGGAAAATATCGAGGTCTAGCCAAATCTGCAGTTAAGACTGTAAAGCGGACCCCAGACTCCGAGGCGAAAAGCATCAGATGCGACTGGGAATTAACGCTAAGAAGAAGAATGAAGAATATTACGTTAATAAGACAATTTTGAATCAATGCGACATAAATTAGTCAGATTTGTATTTGTTTACAATAGTAAGCTGATAAGAGTGTCAAATATATGAATACAAATCTACCTAAATAATGGTACCTATGCAGTTGATGCGAGGCACAAAAGTACATTGAGCCATTTATCACGACGACAGTGATTTATAGTGGGTGTTTGTGTTCGACCAATATTGCTACTAATAATAATATGGTACAATAAAGAAGTATTTTTTGTGATTGGTCATGGGCCCTTTGTGTGCTTTGTGTTTCGACGAACAAACTTTATGTAGGTAGCTGCTTATAATAGTAATTTACTTATGATACAGTATTTTGTAGAGAATCAATGAAAATTGAGCTACAAAATATTTCAATACTAGCTGTTTGTTGCCCGCGGCTCCGCCCGCTTAGATATCGGTTATCGCGACCAAACGTAGCCTATGTGTTATTCTGATGTATAAGCTATATTATTGTAAAGTTTCATTAAAATCCATTCAGTAGTTTTTACGTGAAAGAGTAACAAACATCCTCACATACCTACTTACAAACTTTCGCGTTTATAATATTAGTAGCATAGGTATATAAACTATCATGATCGTTCACATTATCACATTACTATTAGAGTTATCGGGATATTTACCTGTATTGTTTAGTTTAGACTCTAAATTAGCATCATGATCACAGTGGAACTGTTCCTCTAAACTTTAGAGGAACAGTTCCTCTGTGATCATGAATCATGCATGATACTTGCAACAGCGTCGAAATATCGGAAACTCCATACAATAGGTACCTACATGGTAAATATCCCGATAGCTGTAATCATCGCCTGTAATAGTAAAATATTTCAAATCCCAGAATTTACAATATCATGTAGGTATTTAATTACTTCTTACTTCCCACGCCTATATGTTTAACATAATACGTGGGTTGTAGAATATACTTAGATACCAAATTCTGTAATTAAATATTGTAACTTGTAAGTAAATGTAAATACGTAAGTAGATTTATATAATTGTGGCATATGTTAATAAAAGGTTTACCAATACAAAGTTAATGACGATAGTAACATGAAACGTACAAATAGCAGGGGTTGCCCCTTTCCTGTATTAACATAATACCTTACCTTGTATAGCACCCGGTTGAATGTTATAGGGTGGTTCTATTCATAGTAATACGTACAAGCCTTTTGTAAGGTATCCGACCATGCAGATATAATGATTTCGTATTACATTACGTATATTCACGCCTATGTAACTCGTATATTATACCACTCACTGATTAATCACGAAATCTCAGAAACTATAATACCTACAAACTTGAAATTTGGCAGGTTGGCAGGTAGGTTCCTTAAAGCCGTGCTTATAGTGCGTATCTAGACATCCGGATTTCACGAAACTCTACCCCTAAGGGGGGGAAAACGCATACGCAGTCGCATAATATGACCTTCTTAAGGGCACAGATGTATAATGCCACATTTTGCCATCTATTTTTAATAAAATAAAATTCAGGTGTAGGATTCTTGAAGACTTGGTGGGTTATGGTGTTTTGAACTAACAATCCAGTCAACTTTAAGCTGAGTGCGATTTATTGTCACTTCGGATTTGTAAATTGATCGGATTAATAATACAAATAGCTATTTGTCTTAATACAGAGCTTTACGATACTCACTAGAAAATGTATCGATTGACCTTGAGGGGTTAGATTGAATGATATAATAATTAACTATGAATTGGTAGGTACTCATAGATAGTATCTAATTTCTGAAGTGAGCTGTCTGCGCTCAATGGTCTAGACATAATGTCTATGAATATAAATGGTATCATTTCTTGACTTTCTCAAAATGTAATTGAATGGTAGTTACTTACTTTTCTTTATTGCAATCTTGGTGTAATCATAAATGAACTGACCATTTATATTGTTTTATTGATTGATGGCACAGAAGGTATATACTTTATAAGAGAGAATAATAGTAGCTTATACGTACATACCTTCTTTCCCTCTTTCCCAGTGGGGTAGGCAGGGACCACAGTTTTCCACATGCTACGATCCTGGCATACATCTTTCGCTTCTTCTACTTTCATAATTGTTTTCATACATGCTCGCCTGTTTCGGATACTCTTGACGTGTCCTTTCTTTAATATGTCTTCGATCTGTCTGACATACGTATGTCTAGGTTAACCCTTGCCTATTCACCCTCTTATAGTAGCTTATACGTCTATTAAATGTATTTCCGCTTACATATTATTCGCAATACGTCTGGCTCAGTATGCGTTCAATCACTCAAAGCGTCGGTAGATTATGATTATAGCTAACATTCGATCGAATGGCATATACCCTATCATAAGATAAGTGATAGGTATATCCTTTCACCGTATGAGTAGTTCTTGATATGGAGGACATGATCTTAATACCTAAAGAAAACTATAAACTGTTTTATTGATTTATATATTAATCAGTCAATAGGAAAGGGGGGATACTAAGGTATTAAGGTGATTACATACGCGAATGACTTTGACCATACAAATGCTCAAGGTCATTCGCTCGTTTTTCAGCCGTAAAAATCAGTAAAACTAATTTTAATACATAATTTTATAGGGGACGATTACAAACTAAGAAGGTCACGTCATGCTAATACATTTATTTAACATACATGTGAAATTTTAGATTAATTGGATACATATTGTAGAAAATATTTGGTTTCATAAGAAAGAGTAGAGTGATGTTCAGAGCTTCTTTTCAACTATTTCCTCCTTTTTTATTTAATTTATGAAAAGGAGAAGTTACTCTGTATATCCTGCAGTATGCAGGCATGTAAATTCCAGATCTGTAGATTTTATAGTTAAAAAGAAAAACGGTTTCGAAAATACTGATTTTTCGATGCTAATCTAATTCGGGGCCTTAAGATCGTTGTGAGTACTATGTTCCTCAAGATCGATCGGATGCTGACTGTACATAACACCTCTTTCTTAGATACGGTAGGTAACTGGTTTAAAACTTGTTCAATAAATATTTTGCGAAGTCACTAATGTTACATCTTTTTTAAATTGAGAATTTATGCATTTTAAAGTTGTTAAAGTAGTTTACTTTCGAATTCACCCCTACATTCTCTTTATACCCAAAGTTGATCGTGTTTTAATGATCGAGGCATATAAATAAACTTTCTATTCTACTACTAATTAATATAAATTCGAAAATTTGTATGTATGTATGGAAGGATAGATGGATGGATGGAGGGCTGGTTGAAAGAATGCATGTATGTATGTATGTATGAGTCTGGGTGTATAATTATATCCAGGGTGCATGTAATGGTTAGACGCGCGATTAGAAATTTGTAAGCCAGAACTGCTAAACCGATCCGGATAAAATTTGCTACAGCGATACATTATATGTAGTTTGGAACGTATATTTGTTACTTTTATTCCGGTAATGGATTCATGTGAACCGCGGAAATGGTATCAGTATTTCACTCAGGCAGAGCCGCGGGCGTTAGCTAGTATGCCATAGAAATTAAATTCCGTATTCACTTAAAACATAATTATTTCAGCTGTGTAACTTATGACTTTCTTCATTTTTAACTTTCTTATTTTATGGTTCCAAATAAGTCCAAAAACCAAGCTTAGTAACTGCGCTATCATTAGAATTTTGAATGAGATTGCGGTACTCTATTCGTATAATACCCAGATACGGTCAGCAATAATATTCTTACAATCAGACACTGTTTAAGGGCGGTAAGGGTAGTGGTTCGAGAAATCGTTGCGATCGCACTGTACCATTTAAACTGCACCGATTAATAAATGTACTTAAAGTAAATAAAATAATTTTAAACCCTATAGTTTTTATACGCTGTTATGTTCATACGGCACCGTTAATCCAATGAAGTATTATTCTGTATTATACAAACCGGCATGTTAGAACATGGCGGCTTTCAAAAATGGCGCAAACGCTATTATAATTATTAATAATACGTTATAATTATTAATTTATATGAATTTTGAATAATATTATCATTGTTACGAATTTATTATTAATGTATTTATTTGCGTAGCGCACTGTCGCGTCTCTGATTGGTGGGTAAAATATCTAAGGACAAAATTGTCCTCATGTTTTGTAGCTATTTTAGAGGGCGGACAACGTATCCATAGCAAATTTAGCATAGCACATATCTGATCACACACCCTATTACACAGTCCCAGCATCACCCAGGATCACCGGGACAAACTATAAATTCTATAATATGATAGAAGCGCCGCCTACTGGATGAATTGCACGAAACCGAGCAAGTACAAGTAAAAAGTGCCACTTTTCGTTGTTATTTTATAACTCAAGAACGGCTGAACCTATTTAGCTAATTGTAGTCTTGAAATATTCGTGGGTGTCCAGGGAAGGTTTAAAAGATGAGAAAATAGGTGCAGCGGGAACGGGAAAAATATGGCGGTACGAAGTTCGCCGGGACAGCTAGTCTAATATATAAAAATCAGTGCCACTTTTCGTTGTTATTTTATAACTCAAGAACGGCTGAACCTATTTGGCTAATTGTAGTCTTAAAATATTCGTGGGTGTCCAGGGAAGATTTAAAGGATGAGAAAATAGGTGCAGCGGGAACGGGAAAAATATGGCGGTACGAAGTTCGCCGGGACAGCTAGTAAGATATAAACATTTAATTGAAGTTCAAAATCATTAGATTATAAATAAATGTTAAGAGGACACTTCTTATAAAGTTTTATTAATCTTTGTAAGTAAGATAAATATCGAACTCATTAATCAATACTTTTTTTACGAAATGACGCAGTATGTCGACTCACCTGAAATTGCGCATATTCTGTAGGTAATTTGATTTTAATCTGACTACGTGTGAGTTATCTAAAATACTGCAATTATTTTTTTATACTTCTAAGAGTGGATTTCACAAATTTAATAGCAGGTATTGCGATCAAGCCGTGCTAAACTGGGTTATCATGGTTTACTCAATAATTTGATAAGTTAAATAACAGAGCCCATGCCCTCGATTCTGCTAAAGCACAACCACTGTCATACCACAAAGACTGCAAAAAATGGCATTAAATGTTAGACCTTATTTGTACAGACTTACAGTCAAAAATTTAATGAAAAGAGTTTTATTACACTCTTTCATTCACTCTACAAAAAGTCATTTAATTTTAAACCTTAACATCATTTCTTTAAAGGCTAAAATCAAATGGAATTTTCTCGCAGTCTCTGTGGTGTGACAGTGGTTGTGCTATAGCAGAATCAAGGCCCAGTTTAGACAAACGATTTTCAGTGCTGAAACCTACTGTAATCAGCCCCCATAGACTAGTAGCAATTCGTTGGCCAGCGTGAAGCGTAGAATAGAATAATGAATGTATGGGATTTGACGTTTATGACAGCCGTCAACGTACCTGTCATAAAAGTCAAAATACGTGTCATATCCTACAGTCCTGTGTCCGTAAAGAGTGGCGTGTAAAAGAGAGGCCGTAAAACTGAGTGCCACCATTGTAACATGGCACGTGTCTATAATTGTGATCTCTTTTCCAACACCTTGCTTTCAGCTTACTATCAGGCGAGGTGAAGTCAAATTCACGTGTTTTATATAAAAAAAATATTTGCATCAAATCCTGTACATTCGTCATTCTATTCCACAATACGAATTGCCACTTATCTTGGAGGGACATATCTATGTATTCAATAACTTTATCAGCTTTTACCGAGTTGCACTGCTGACTATAATATATAAAACACTAACAAGCATCTAGAAGTGGCTGTTATACAACACCGTTATTAAGATTAGACCCACTTGTTTAACGTTGCAAGATTTCTAATTCTTTTAACAGTGTTACGGATTGGCCAGTTTCAATTTGGTACGCATATTTAGATCGCCGATCGTTCCGGAAGTCACGTTAATCGCATTGGGTATTGGGTATGAGGAAAAGACAGACAGTATAGCTTGTTTTGATGAAGAAAACATCGGTTAGGTGCTAGTCGGACGAACATCTTACGAGATATCAATCGAGATATGTTACTATGAATACCTACTTTTGTACCTACCAAAAAGAAACGAAAGACGCGGTATTACAGATTTAGGGTAGCTATGATTGGTCAAAGTCTGAAAATTGTTTCAACTCGTCAAGCGGCTTTTTAGCATCCAATTAGGCATTATTTTAATTCGTAAAATTCATATAAGATTCGTTTCGTCAAAGTATGTAAAGGTTCTAATTATTTGTTTATTTTTTTTTATTTGTTTTTGTGCCGGCAATACTAATACACATCATAATTTTGGGTGTTTAACTCTATCAACATAACAGAATAGTATACCTCGAGAAATATATCTTGGAACTAAAATGTGCTCTATCCACGGAGTACCTACACGTTCTTGGTTGTCTTCTGAGGATAGTGTGGAGGGTTACACCGATATGGGGCGGTGGACAAGCTCAAATTCACCAAGCACAGATTTTTTTTTAAAGAATATTGCCAACCGAAATTATTAATATTACCGTTAACCGTTAAGATACTTATTATTAGCGCATTATATTAAAACAATCCGCGCGCGCCAGGGCTTCGTTTGTCTCATAACTTAGCTCCAAGTTATGTGTCCCGAAGTAGGTATAACCAGGCTTAAGGCTAGGCCACTTACGTTTGATTTTAGTCATAATAACCAACATCGGACATGTAATGCGTAGGGATGAAAGTAATGTCGTAAGGAAGGCACTAACTATGGATGTAGATGGCCTAAGGGGAGAGGAAGACCTAAAAGGAGGTGGATGGACTGTGTGAAAGATGATATGGTTAAGAAGGGAGTGAATCTTGAGATGACTGCAACTAGAGATGAATGGAAAAAACATACATGTAGCGCCGACCCCAAATAAACTTGGGATAAGGGCAGGAGGATGATGATGATGATGAACCAACACTTAAATTACATACACTCAAAGGTATTTCTATTGTAAATGTTATTAGCCCATGAAGTCACATATGAACATGATATAGCTTTATTTTGTTTAATATGTCACAGGCCGACCATGGACTAAATTGGTAGTTCGCCCCTTGAGAATAGAAGTGGGGCTATAGAGGTATTCGATTAGCTTTTTTCATTAGTGTGTAATATTCTACTGCTAAACATGGGTCGTTCTCATGGGAGAGTACACCATGTTTTGGTCATGGTTGCGGTTAATTAAGTACGGAACACAGGACTCGGATAAGGGAATATTCAGAAAGAAAAAAAAAAGAGTTGAAATCTTAACTGACCCTTAGTACCTATCGACGTTATGTATGTTATGTTATGTATAATTCAGCCATTCTACAAAATGCCTACGCAATGTATGCTATTATGTAGAATACAGGCTGCTTCACCGGCAATGTGTAAAATAAATAGATTCTAGTCTATAAAAATATAGATGCAGATGGCTTTGCGAAATTTCTATTTCTGGAAAAAAATAACCACGAACGTCTGTCTAATCTAACCTATTCAAATTTAATTGCGCGCCTCAACTTGGACTTTAGAAGGTTATTTTTTTTGTTAACACCGTTTTTGTTTTTTGATAACATTTCATACATTACCGGCTGCATACCTATATATCTATACTTTACTACACATACTTATCTATCTATACTCTAGTGTTTGCCGATGAACGTGACTGTACTACCGAATATTTTATATTTTTATTACTAAAATATAAACTACGTTTGTGGTTCCTTTTATGTTCTGATTTATAGGTCACGTGTCACGTTTATGCCCTATAATAAAATATTACGTATGTTTCTGACTTGTTTGTGAAAATTCACCTACTTTTAAAATCAAATATAAGTGATAGAACACCTGCCTTATAAGGTTTTTAGGCGTGTTGTTATAAAAGACATAATTCGCCCCCCTGATGTACGTTGACGTGATTTTGCTTTAATTGATGCCTTATTCTGTTTCTGTATAATTGACGTCTAAGGAATGACACTGTAATGGTTCAAACTCTTTGCTATTTTAGGAAATATTTTTATTAACCAAAAAACCTACACAATTAAAAAAAAAAACAGAACGTATCACCTTCAGTAGAGTACGCGTCAAGAAATAAGTCCCTTGGAGGCGCCATAGCAATCGCAATAGCTGTCGCCATACTGTGTTGATTGGTTCAGGCCATGACAGTAGAACCTCACTAGTATATATATATTAATCTATGGTAGAACCAATTAAAATAACACACAGTATGGCGGCGATGTCATTTTAGTTCCTAGTTTTGCCGCTGGACCTATTAGCTGGCGCGGACTTTATTCAAATAATTTTACCAATCCTTATTTTTCTTGCAGGTGGCGAATCGGACCACATATTCCACCTTCACGGATACAGTTTCCACGTCGTTGGAGTGAGAGAGCTTCACAAAAGCTTCGATAAAGAAACCATAATTAAGATGAACGAAGAAGACAAATTATTTACTAAGAACCTTGTTAATCCAGTAGTTAAAGACACCATAGTTGTGCCCAAATTCGGCGCAGTAGCATTAAGATTTAAGGCTGATAATCCAGGTTATTGGTTGATGAGGGATGAACGGTCCACACATTGGACTAGAGGGCTAGACTTTATATTAAAAGTGGGGGATCAGAGAGACTTTGTTCAAGCGCCCTCAGATTTCCCCAAATGCGGATCCTATGTTGGCCCAGAATATTTTCTAATATGAGCTCAGGTTCACCTCAATTATAAAGTTACCCTATAGATTGTGTTATTGCTCAATTTATTTATTTGATTTGTGATAATGTTTGTCAAGTGTAGATTTATACTAATTTTGTACAGCTAAATTGATTTACCTTTGAAAAGGCATCAAAGACTGTTCGAGTCGAATAAGATTTCGTCTTGGGGGAATACACAACGTACCTAATTTTATTATGGTTACTTAATTATTTTTTGAGTTAAGGAATATCTGTACAACTTACAGGTGTATACCTACCTCGGGAAATAGGTATATCTTGAACCCAAAATGTTTTTTGCTCTATAAGCGCAGAACACGTTTCTTGGGTGTCTTTTAAGGATAGCACGGGGTGCTACGGGGGTGCACGAGCTCAAATTCAGTAAGCATAGATTATTATGGAACAATCCGCATGGCCTCGTTTGTATCGCAACGTAGGTCTAAGATATGTGCCCCGAGGTATACAAACGATAGTTGGCACCGGGAAAACATTCCTGAAACTGGAGCGTTAACTCTTAATTTTATTACAGTATTATTTCTGCGAACTGCTACGATCTTGAATTGATAAATTAATTAATTTTGCATTTTCTATTCAATTATATTTAAACTGTAAAAATCTGTTTGAACTTCAAGAATCATCAGAAAAGTTCTAAAAAAATTTAAATGATTTAAAAAAGAAATAATAAAGGAAAAAGAAAAGACGATTCGAATAATAATATGTATATAGCATAATATGATTGCTTTAAAAATCCGTTACATTACATCATATATTATTATTTACTCAAAATTGTAATATAATTTAAATATATTTCAATGTTTTTAAAATTACACACGCAGATGAAATTTTAATAAGTTTATGTGAGTTAGGTACAGTTATTCACGATATTACTATAGTAAAAAATATTAGAATGGAACACCATTTGCACCTAAGATTCACAACGACCAGAAACTGTAAACCGAGAATAAGTTATTAAAACTAATTAGCTAAAAATACTTAGTTTTTAGACACAGTGCAAGTATTTTTATTTGCTTTACTACATTTTAGCTTGTAATATTGTAAATAAAATATTATTATTTAATTAAACGTGTTTCAATTATATTGTCACGAGAAATTTTTAAGAATACTTTTTATAACCCCTGACGCAAAACGAGAAGAGTTATAACTTTATAAGGGTTCATTAAAAGTGTCAGGTTGTTAACTATTGGAATGAGGTTGGAATACTGTCAACAAAGAGAGAAAAATCTCACGTTTCGCAATATAACGTGCAGTACGCGCACCCAGCACTGAATACTAGCCACGATTCTAATACCAAGCTTCACAAGAATTTTATTTTTATTAGAGTCAGAATCAGATCGATCTTGACGAACAAAGTACTCAAAATGATCTTAATGCCTTGGTTTTCCCTCCTTCCTTTTGACTGATCATTCTGATATTTGAGGGAAACAACAAACTGTTGTACGGTCACAATAGTTGTTTGGACACACTTTTTGTATACACACCTTTATGTCGGACAATAATACAATCTGAATCAATAAAATAGTTTGATTTGCTCTTAATACCTTGTTATTAAGATCATTTTTGAGACTTTGTAGTCAAGATTGTTCTGACGCTGATTCTACTTCTATCCAAGTCAGACTGATATTGAATGACTTTTTTCCGAGTTCACAAATATACCAATTTTTTTTTATAATGTGATATTTTGCCTGCATTAAATTTCGAAACGTGATTTCTGTTGACAATATTCGAGTCACTACACACCGTGGTATAAAAAATACCTTACTGACTTCATTAGAACACAAAGATAAAGCTGTAGTCACAATTAGAGAATTTAGAGAAGTGACGGCAATATCGAATTTAGGGGCATTAATGTAAAAACGAGAAACCTCATTTCGGTCGAGTGTCCAAATAGTGAAAGTGAGGGTAATTGCGCCGCAGTTTGGAGCAACCAACATGCTCTGTGGCCACCTAAATAGTTTTATTCTTACTTTCAATAGTAAGCGGCATCGTGGTTAGCATAAACAGTAATCTTTTTGCGAAGGCTTGAGGGCGACCTAAATATTATATTCAATCATCTTTTTCAGCAGTTCGTAGCGATAAGTAAGTATGATTTCCTATTTGTCTAAGACGTTATCTAAAAATCCACCATTTTTATACATAAAAACTGGAATTCGTACCAATTTCGGTAAATAAAATAGTACCGCGATGTGCCCTTTTTCGTATTGGTGCTAAAACTCTGCCTCTTTAAACAAAATGAGGAAAACTTTGAGAGAACTACTGGTATTAATATAATACAGACAGAATCACACGACATTAAATATATAAATAAATGTACAATAACAATCTTGAGATAATTTTGCAATTTATACGAATCGTAGTAAACACATGGATGATAAAATATTGTTGCGAAACAACACAACAATGATCCGTTGTGTCCGGGACTACCCAACTTTTACTGCCGTCTGCTGAGTGCCGAGTCCATGATTTACACTTCGGACACAATCGTTCGTCGTAATGTGATTGAGTAATAAAATATTTTATCGTTTGTGTGCAAATCGCCAGACGAAAGTTACTACTTACTGCGGGAAATAAATATATCTAATGCGACATCTAGGGATAGAAAATTGCAATTTGAAATGCATTGCTGCATATGAATGCCGCTGTTTTAGAGATATTTTTTTCTTATTCATTTAAACTTTTTGCATAAATTCAGAATGATTGTAGGTAGAAAGTCGGACTTAATGCCATAGGCATTTTCTGCCAGTCAATCTTTGGGTGATGCAGATATATTATGTCAAAGGTAGGTGCACGATGTATTGTGGTGAGAGATTGACCTAGATCTAAGTTCTAAGTTTAAATCAAAACCTAATCCAGAATAGGACGACCAGACGTAAGGCAATGCGCCATCGACGTACATGGTAGATATTTCACTCATACGCATAAAACCGTTCAGCGATAGGTACCTACTTGCATAATGCGTACTGCCAAGAAGGGGATCGCCCTGCCTGACTGTGTTTCCGGAAAGCCTGGGACCTGAGACTCCTCAAGTCTAGAGTGAACAGAGGGCAAAATAATCATAATAATGTCCTTATTCAAATCGTATAAGAAAGAGAAAAGAGAATCGACCTCGGACGGGACTCGAACCCGCGATCTTTCCCTTACAGGGGGAATGCTCTGCTCTGACCACTTAGCCACCGAGGCTCGCACGAAGCCGAGCCAAATTCCTCTATAGGTACATCTGTCTCGAGGCGACGATTCGATTCTCTTTTATCTTTCTTAATCGATTTGAATAGATAGCATAATAAATGCTTCAAAATTTCATTCAAATGTCCTTGTTTTTGTATTACTAGTAGTAATACAAAACGTACTGTTATAAAATGTAGTAATTTACTACATTTTATAACAGTACTCAGTACTACATTTACGTATTCTCGTGCCTGAAATGTTAAAAAACCATTCATTCGATCAACTTTGGTCTCTATTGCAAAATACTAAAAACACAACTTGCGAAATTAATTTGAGGTTGAATTTTAAAAGCGCTAGGCTATTGAAAGCGTTTGTGAAAATAGTCCCTTTGAAAACTAATGGAAATTACAACAAAGTTTCGGAATCAAACACCAAATGATTTGAATCTCTCTCATTTGTAGTTTCTCTTTAGGATTCGTATTTGCAAACATTTTAGTCGGGATGTTTTAGTACTACTTCAGTTAGTGCTTTAGAATTGAATATAGGCTTGGCGGTATAGATTGTAATAGTTTTACATATTAACTATACTATTTATTTATCTATTATGTGATACAAATATGAGTGAGAATTATATGTGAGACAAAACCATCCGTCCGGGGCCCTCTTTTGTCTCGAAACTTAGGTCCATGATATCTGTCCACATGATGTATCATACATTATACAGGCGTCCGTACTGCGTGATGGTTCATGCAAATATATAGGCTACTCTATGTGCTGCAGCGTAAGGCAGCGTAGCCTAAAAACCTACACCCTTTAGAAGGTACAAATTTGATCGTATTCGTACTCTGTTTCTCCTAAGATGGGTAAGTCACACAGAAACGGTTTTTGAGAAATGTGAGAAACAATCTGCAAATGCAAACTTTGGGTGTTGCAAATTTGGGTGTTACTACCAATGATGTATTATATTTATCTATAGATACGTCATACACAATAGTTTATATATCATTGGTTACTACGCTTCTATCGTGGTCTTGTTGCATTACAGGCTTATGTACCTACAATGAGAAGTAACAATATAAATCAATTCATACCTACATTTAAAAAGAAATACAAACCATATGTAAAAAACATTTGTAATTCATAAAAAGATTTGAGAATATGTCCATGAGGTTAATTTGAAGTTATTTCTCAGACAATTATCGACTACTGTTATTTCTCAGGCAATTATTGCTGACTGTACACGCGTATATTATTAGTGTGAGGTTATTATGGACAAAATGAGCATGATACGTAGAAGTACCTACTTTCTGGGTAATTTCACGATGCCAAATTTTTTGCTAATTTCGGTGGCAGTTTTCAATCATAGGTTTTCCGATGAAAAAATTTTTCAATGTTCTTTTAGAAAACTATATACTACTAGATATTCTAAAAGAACTCCATTAAATTTTTTCATCGGAAAACCTATGATTGAAAACTGCCACCGAAATTAGCAAAAAATTTGGCATCGTGAAATTACCCTTCTATATATTTAAAGATGCCAAGTAAGTATATTAATGCTGTCAGGATTGAAAGTCTATCAGACTTCTATATTGGCTAGGTAACTACTATATTAATTTATCATTGGCAAATAGTATAATCTGAGTGTAAAACTTTCAAAACATCAATCATTGTCAAAAGTAGAGTAGGCATCAATTTTTGTTAGATAGATACTAGGCACTCACGGGCGTAACCAGGTTTCAATCTCGTGGATGTGCGCTTTTGGTCAGATCATATTGACAGATTTCAATTCTGTTCAAGACCTTTTTACTCAAAAAAACTGCATCCAAATCCGTTCAGTAGTTTTTGCGTCCATTTCGAACTAAACAGACAAAGAAACGTGAATAGCAAAAAAGTATTTGAATGAAATTTTAAAGCATTTAGTATGCTAAGTATTCAAATCGATATAAATAGAAAAAAGCGAATACAGCTCAGGCGGGACTCGAACCCGCGATCTTTACCTTACAGGGGGTATGCTTCTAACCACTGAGCCACCGAGCCTCGCCCGAAATTGATCCAACTTTTTCTATACATCCGGCTTGGGGCGACGGACTAGGAAAGATCGCGGGTTTTTTCTATCGTAATCGATTTGAAGAAAAGAAAATAGTTTTGAATTCAGAATCGTTAATATAACTATTGATTGGATTGGATTAGCCCTCCGGTGTACAGGTAGATGGGCAAGCAGCATACGTTAGCAGGTAGGCCATGGTCTGTGGAACAACTCCACACTCACACCGCATCATCCGAGACACCCTACCTAATACCGATTCTCCTTGCTTCGGCCGACCTGTGCTTTAACGGTTATTCTGCTTTAACTATTTCTTTGAATATATCAAGTAGAAATTTATCATAAAACTAAAAGAAGTTACATGTATTTAATTAAGACAAGACATGAAGTAGCAATCATATAATAAATCTTTCGACTTGCTTTATAAACCGTTGTGAATCATTATTAGGGACCGTTCTCACTGACTTCCACTACAAGATTAAAAACGGTTACATTTTTGTTTATAATGAACAATATCAAATATGATTAATGTATAATGGTTTATTTATCATTACTATAACATACAACAGTAGAAAGTTCGGTTGGTTGATGTTTGGGAGCGACTACCGTTTGTTCGTTTGTTCTCTTAAAAGAAAGAGGAAAGCCGGCACTAACGCCTCGTCCGTCTGTCAGCAGGAGTACCGGTTTGCAGGTGACGGTGGATAGACCTTGAAAGTTTTGATGGGACCCTTCAGTCCCTTTTATCCAAGGAGTTAAGATAAATATTTTCGTGTTAGTTTAGTTCCGATGACTACGCGTTTTATGATAAGCAGAATATGAATCGATAACCAGGATCAGCTTCAATTAAAAGGACTCTTCAACAGCCCAGACGCGATGTATTTTTTTTTTTTATATTTTGTTATTATTATTAATTCATGTATATGTGTACGCTTCCTAAGACTTGACATGCGGTGCCTCTTACTTAGGAGTATAATTGATTGTGCTGTCTACTTATTAAACGCTACATATTGCCTATCACTTTATAAAACACTTATCAAATTTTAAATTATGCCCGAGTATTTTAGACAGCGGTGGTTAACATTTAATTATAAGTACATGTGGTTTAAATAATTGCTTTCCGATCAAAATGATAATGTGATTATTAACATAATTATGAATAAAGTGATGTAGCGGTAAAAAAAAACATCGCATCGCTGGAATAACTTTACAGTCAGGTGTAGGACGCTAAGTGGTTAAGAAGTCAGCTTCACAATCAAGATATCCAGTCTCTAATCCAGGCCATTACCCATTCGTGGAGCTCTAATTCTTTTTCTGTTATGAAACTGTTCTTTGCCAGCATCTTCGTACGGTCTTCGTTCGTTTCAACCCCTTAAGGGTAGAGTTTCGTAAAATCTGTTCTTAGCGAATGTCTATGTCCAATAAGGAACCTACCTGCCAAATTTCGAGTTTGTAGGTGTTATAGCTTCTGAGATTTCATGATTAATCAGTGAGTGGGATTTCGCTTTTATATATTTAGGTAAAAAAACTGTTTTTAACATTACGAACTGGTGGCGCTTCCATTTTATTTTATGAATAGATTATAGCGGGAAGCGTTCATAAGATTTAAACGAGCACGTTCGAGGGATTAGAATACTCGTGGTAGGTATCGCATTGCTCAGAAGTCTGCTTTGAAATTTGATGCACCAGACGTGTTGATGTATTTTCGATATAAGATATTAAAGGAGTTGAACCTTGGATCGACCGTCTGCCTGTCTCAAATTTTACCGTACTTAGATAGTGGGTAAAGTAATCGAAGCGATTACAATATGGGGCTCTTCAAAAAGGGCTCTATCAAGACCAAGCCAAACACATCTGCAAGTCGGTAAAGCCGTATAAGTCAAACCAAAAGGTGTGGCGTTGGAGCCTGTCCAAGGTGAGTCAAGTAGAAAGCATTGGTTGCAACTAGGGTTGCCAGGCGTCCGGATAAAGCCGGACATAGTGCTACGATTTTGTCGTACCTAATAATACCTAGACATATACATACATTACATAGGTACTTATAATCACGCCTTTATCCGCGGAGGGTTAGGATTGAGGTGAATATACATCCACATTTCACCAATAATTGTATTCGGTCGGTAATAGGGGGTGAGTCTATTGCCTCTAGCTACTGAGACACACACTCCTCAATAACGTAGAGTGTCCGGCCTTTTTACCCTTAATGTTGGGCCAAATTGGCTGGTGTGTCCGGTTATTAGGTTTGGTAACCTGCCAACAGTGGCAACCTTAATTGCAACCGGGGACAACCCTAAGATGATGTTGATGACGCTATATGATACATTCAGGCACATCTCTTTCCCAATGCTTTTTCCCTATGCTATGGTCCTGGCATATTTTGTTATATAACTGTGAAATAAGTGCTTACGTATTACTTATTGACTAGCACAAACACATTATTGACCGCATAATGACTTCTGACCTCGTACATACACGTGCCTACAGCGACACGGATCGCTGTTAGGGTTTTATAAAGTTTCTCCCATCACTTTCTTTGTCTGTGTCAAAAGTTCAGAGCCATGCAGTATTTCAACGCACAATGACACATCACTCATTTGTCATATTGATTGTATTATCGATAAATCAGCAATTTAAAAGTCATTACAACTTTTTAAATGATGCATAACAATAAACATTTCTTGTTTGTTTTATTATTACAGCGGCTCCGCCCACGTGGATGTGCGTTATCACGACCAAATTATACCTAAGTATGTATGCAATTTGGGATGCGCATACGCATATACCGTGCCGTGAGGAAACCTGAAGGTTCTGACGATTAAATTGGTTCACGATCATGAAATAGAAGTAACTAAGCTTTTAAATGAAATTTTGAAGCATTTATTATGCTAACTCTACAAGCCTGTAAGGGAAAGATCGCGGGTTCGAGTCCCGCCCGAAGTCGATTCTCTTTTCTCTATCTTAATCGATAAGTAACTAAAGGTCTCTGCATACGTAACGGGTTTTTTCACGGACGGGACGGGACGTGAAGCAAAATGTATGCGGCCCGCCCCGTCCCGTCCCGTCCGTGGCTCCGTGACATATGCATTGCCGCATACATTTTGTATGAAACGATATTTCCAAAACTTCACGTCATGTCCCGTCCGTGAAAAAAACCCGTTACGTATGCAGAGACCTTAAGCTGTGTCATGATCGTATAATCCACCACTTTTCCCATGAATTAATAATACTTAGGTAGGTACTAGTATATCGTTGGTATTAAAAGTAGTACTACTAATTATTTTATTACGCCTATCATTATATCGTTTGCATTTATAAACCAACGCGCATAAACTAGAATTGATTAAAAATAATGAACATTTTTAATTGCGCTTTCTAAGCGGTAGTACGAGTATTTACATAACGGTAATATAAATAAAATATATAATATAAATATGTTTCCTTTTACATTGGCTAGTGGTTGCAGTAACAACAAAAAGCGTTACAAAACGTCTATAGATAAATAGGCTTCAATTGGTAAAGTCATCATTATTTTCATAATGATTTTTCCCAGTTGTGTCCAAAGCTTGAGGTTCTCATTATTTTTACACATAGTATTTGTAACACACTTCTTGTACTTTTCCATGATATTTATTATTGAACCTGAAAGTTTCACTTTACGGCATTCTCAAAGGTTTACACATTGCATTACATTACATAATTATTGTAAATGTGAACTTTTGAGAATGCTGTAAGGCGAAACAGGTATGGGTTAAATAATAAATATCGCGAACAGGTACATACAATGATACAAGTGTCTTATTCATATGTGTAACATTAAGTTCCATCAAGTGCCATCAATCAATAGTATAAAATAGTCTCATTATTTTTGATTGGTATGTCAGTTTTTGGGAACAAATTGCCGTCTGACCTGCCAACTCAGATAGCAAATTTATTTTATTTATTGATCATTTATTGATCAAAAATCAAGCTGATGAGGGTTTTGTGCCGTAGGCCCTGTGAGGGCCCTAGTGTCTGTTTTGTTTTACCCCCCTAGTTGATTGATTGTGTCCGGTGTGTGTGGTGTGTGTCAGTGTGTGGTGGTGCGGCAGTTACGGGTTAACTGGAGGTGCGAATAGTGTTATGTTGTATTGGGTTGTATGCTATATTATATGTTGTATTTATCGATTACAATTTGTTACTTGTTGTGCCTGTTTAGAGTATAAATGAATTTAATGCTGCCTTATCTATACTGTTCTATCTGATCCTATACAATATCTGCATCGGAAAATCTGTAACACTAAGCCTGAGTTGCTTACTGAAACAGTGCATAGTTTAATTGAAGGTATGCTTTCTGCATGCTTGTGTTTTTGCTGTTCTTCGTGCTTTTTGCGTATGTGTGCCTGTGAGCATTGCCATGTGCATTCTGTGTACAAATGTATGTACTTATGTACGTGGGTACGTGTGTAGTGTGCCCCGTGTATGAGCCTTCGAGTATAGTTTTAGCCATAGTTTTAGTGATAGGGAGATGATATACTTGAAAATGCAGTTAGCTACCTGGTTCTGGTTGGGCTGCAGTTGAAAACCAGCGCTGCAGATTGTAACTAATCTGCAGCATTAGCTGAACTGCGGCCTTTTAGACACGCACTCCACATTGACATTAACAATTGTTGAAGCTTGTATTTTGCTTGTTCGGGTACTTGTATGATAGTGCAGGGCGTCGCGGGTGTGATGAGGTGTATGACGTCTCGGCAACGGGCGCGCGGCGTCCCCATGTAGTACTCGCGTGACCGCGTCGCTTGGCACTCGGCAAGTCGTGGCCTAAAATGTTATTAGTAGGTATGTCAATAAAATAACCGTGAATTATAATATAACATATGGGAACAGGTACCTACTGTAAAATGCACTTACCTATATGGTATGGCCATTAGACTTGATGTTGTGTTCGGCGACGTGGGACACTGCGGAATGTAGTCTCGCGATGTGACGACTGGGCCAACTGTATCGTGAATCTGGGGAGATCATTCACTCACTTCCAATAGTGTTAAGCGTCTTTGACTTGCAATATACAGTTCGTTTATGGTCACTTCACTTCGCGGGTTGGTTGGCTCAAGTTAGTAGATGCCTACGGTATGATGGGTGTACGGTGTGCTGACTCGTCGTCGCTGACACACACTGTGTCTGCGCCCATAGTGGCTCACAAACAGAAATTCTAATAACGCGCACGTGCTGTCCTGTAGGTCGATGCCTACTGAGTAGTGAGTCACTGCGGCGACGCGGCGGCGGCGGCTGCGCGTATATACCTATTATACCTATGTGATGATGTTTTTGTAAGTGTTATACCAATTGTACCTACATTGATTTATTTATTTTTTATTGTAAGTTTCATTTGTGTGTAGTAACATTTGCTACATGTTGGTGTGTGTGTGTGAGGTTTAATAAATTTCTTTTCTTTCTTTCTTTCTTTCTTTCTTTCAAATGGTAAACATCAACAAACCAAAGGAAATAAAGCGAAGCCCGGGGTTCGAAGTGTAAGTTTTGGACACAACCAGGATATCGTTACGAAGATGATGTTGAGTAAGGATGCTATGGATGTTTACCGTGGTACCATAGACATAATGGTACCATGGTTAACAACAAAACATACTTTCTTTGGTACCATTGACAAAATGGTACCACGGTTAACAATATGTGATGTTTGCTATGGTACCATTGACCTAATGGTACCACGGTAAACAAACGTGGAGTGTTACCGGTACTTACGGGTTAACCTATCCGTATTGCCATCATGTCAATTCGTCGTTTGTAAAAAAAATCACAAAGTATTCGCACTCGATGTTTTTAAACATAAGGGTGCGAATGCGTTGCGATTGATTTTTGACATAATATGTGATGTCAAACGAAATCGACGGACTATCATTATTTTTGTTGCTATGGAAACTTGCTGGCAGGTAGCAGGTACCTGTAACCTTTTACCCTATGTAAGCCCCCTAAGACTCTGAAGCCATGCGCATTGGAAAAGGTATCGTATTACGCTAATAACAATTAATCTCAAGCTGGCAGTTGAATCTGTATAAATATACATATATAACGAGATTTGGGGACTATAATTTACTATCCAATGGCCGCAAGATCGTTTTCGTTAATTTGATCAGCGGCCTTACCACAAACCTTAAAACAGGTCAATAATTGAACTGCTGTCATTCTACCAACTGCAAATGTCACTTTGTAATGTCATATAAATATATAGGAATACAAAGGGATTACAAAGTGACATTTGCAGTTGGTAGAATGACAGCAGTTCAATTATTGACCTGTTTTAAGAGTTCATGGTATGGGCCCAGGCAGGGAATTTCGAACATCTTCAACAGCCGCACAAGTTTTATCGCATTTGGATTAATGGTACTGGCACAGGTGGTACAGGAATAAAAAGCATCATTTACGAAGAAACAACAGAACTTCATTGACGTCAGTGGATTGTGGAAGTCACTTCACGGAAAATATCGAAATTTAGTACTTTCATTCGGGCATAGGGACCTTCCGGAACTAGATAGCCCTAGGTCAGCCGGGGTGCGGGGCATATGTCTAGACAATCTTGCACCCCGGTATCACGCACAAGACGGGGTACGGTTTTAGTCGGTTAAAGTCCGACATAACCGCACCCGTGGGCGGCAGGGGGTTAGGTGAGGGGATTCAAGCCCCGCACGAATACCTACTTAGACTGAAAGCTGACCCTAACCGCGTAGGTAAAAGACTCAAAGGTTGACCAAAGGAAAGGAACAAAGAGGCAAGATGCAAATGACATATTAACCATAACGAACCATAACACCATAATGCTAATGAGCCTGTCAATTACGGCTATGGAATCAGTATTTCATGCGGACGGAGCTGTGGGTTACAGCATTAATATTATAGTGAAAGTTTGTGAGGATGAATGGGTAGATTTTTGTTTCGCTTTCTCGCAAAGATGGCTGGAGGGTTCAGGATGAGATTTGGTGCAGAGATAAATTATGTACAATAATACAAACAGGAAATAATCATCATAGAGGGAAGGAAGAAATCATTTTATATCTAATCTTCAAATCTGTACTATTATATAATTGTAAATTGAAAATGTTTGTCCGCGATGGACGCAAAAACTACTGGACGGATTTTGATGCGGTTTTTTTTGTTAGGAAGGGCTTGCTCAGACTTAAAATCTTACGTTTGTTTGATCGCAATCGGTTGAGTAGAACCGAAGATATGAGCAAAGGTCACGTTAACCGAGATGCACGCGGGCGGAGCCGCGGGCGGAAGGCTAGTCTAAAATATTCATGCACATTGTGCTTATCAAAATCGGGCTACCATCTCAGCATGAATGCTGTGCAATGTGCATGCCAATTGCCATTATGTATGCATAACACTAGTTTTCTAAATGGTCATTTTGAAACTCGCAATGCAAAATGTTGGCTAGAGTATTTTACAATAGAATGACAAATGCATGGGATTTGACGTTTATGACATACGTTGACGACTGTCATAATATGTTTACGTTTACACTCGTCATTCTATTTTACAACACGCTAGCCAACAAATTGCCACTTGTCTAGGCGGGCAGCCCCCCTAGAAAAGTAGTAATTCGTTGCTCGGCGTATGATGGAATAGAATCCCAAATGCATGGGATTTGACGTATATGACAGGCGTCAACGAATGTCAAAAACGTCAAATCTTATACATTTGTCATTCTATTCCATGATACGCCGAGCAACAAATTGCCACTTGTCTAGAGGGGCAGAACAGAATTGGAGGAGTTGGAAACATTGGAATGTTGAAAGAATGTGAAGAAAATGATTTTTAGAGAAAGTATCTCTGTGCTGTGTACTGTATTGAGTTACAGATTAATAATTAAGTAGACTGAGACCCAGATCTTGCTGCCCTAATTCCGGAAATAGCGTCTGATCGAAATTGTGTCGGCGAGAGCTTTCCACTATCGTAACAATCGTTGACACTTTTAAGGAAGTTCGATATCACCATTACTCAATATGTTAAGCCAACCCCGTATATGACAGCCATCAACGTATGTCATAAACGTCAAAATAAGTGCTCAATACGTCAAATCCCATACATTCATCATTTTAAGGTCTCTGCATACGTAACGGGTTTTTTCACGGACGGGACGGGACGTGAAGCAAAATGTATGCGGCCCATCCCGTCCCGTCCCGTCCGTGGCCCCGTGACATATGCATTACCGCATACATTTTGTATGAAATGATATTTCCAAAACTTCACGTCCCCGTCCCGTCCGTGAAAAAAACCCGTTACGTATGCAGAGACCTTTATTCTGCAAAACGGTCAACGAATTGCCACTTGTCTACGAGGCAGATCTCCTAATGATTGCCAGTTGTTTTCCAAAGTATTAACATTTTAATGTTCCATTTCAACCTGTGAGCACTATCAGTGTAAGAGATCGAAAGTCAGGCAATTTAAAGCCATGTAAGTATAAATTATACTAGTTGACTCACCCCGGCTTCACTCGTGGCAAATTTTGAAACTCCGTATCAACTCCTTTCAGTCATCTATAGGTCCGCAATTTCTTAATCTTCAAATAAGGTATGGAAATCTACCGGATTTGTTGTCATTTATGATTACTGTTCCACTCCCTTAAGTAGTAGCGTGATGAAATTTAGCCTATTACCTTCCTTAATAAATGGACTATTCAACACCAAAATATTTTTTCAATCCGATTCAGTAGTTGCTGAGATTAGTGCGTTCAACCGACAAAAGAGACCAAACAAACTCTTTAGCTTCATAATATTAGTATAGATGTAGATGGTTAGATACCATGTTAATTTCCGTTAACATAATTGCAATTATAACAGGAACAATAATAATTAACACTCGCAAGATCAAAGCTGCTTGTTAACACTATCCAATCATGTCGCAACCATTTCTGAATGCATTATGTTAACATACTATACATGCATGTACAGAGTGTGGTTAATATATGAGTACGTAATGGTCTAGTAAGCCTACAGTGAGCCTAACCAAATATTTGCTTTGGCTATGCGGTACATGTTTATACTAGGTTTATTGATTTGTGAAGGTTTTAAATGAAATTTTGAAACAAATTGTAGCTTTTCTAATACTTCTTTAAAAAATTTAAAAACTGTACAGCCTCTCTAGACAAGTGGCAAATATCTATTTCAAATAATAAATCAATCTCACACTCGTACCTCGGAGAGCACGTTAAGCCGTCTATCCCAGTTGCCATACGAACATCTATGGCAGTCGTTACGGGTAGTTAGAGCCCTAAAAGGCCCACAACTGGTCTAGCTGCCCGTTAGGTTGGTAAAGCGGATCCCCAGACTCCGAGGTGAAAGCTTCAGAGGCAGAAGATGAAGAAGAATGTATAGTTTGATTTTGACATTTATGACAGTCGTGAACATAATATGAATATGTCAATCCCATACATTGATCATTCTATTCTATTCTACTAATGAATTGCCACTTGTCTAAGGGGCTTTAAAGTATTATTAATTTAAGTATCGTGCAGATTTAACGGTACAGTATGGTCGTAACAATCTCTCGTACCGTGTGTAATAAGATAAGATATCTTAGAATAAAATAATTTAGTTACGGTTACCAACGTAAGTATGTCAACAGAGCTATATAAATAACCTCTAATTAAATACAACATGAGGTTCTAAAATAAATGAAGGTCTTTTTAATTTAATTTAGCGTAAACAGTTTGTTACCGACTGTATCTTCCAAGCCAAGTAATTTCAATTCAGTGTCTAGCCAGAATAGAAATAAAATGTGCTTAAAATTGCCATCAGACGAAACTTATTAAACATTAAAGAGAGAAAATGTTGTGTTTTCTCAACGGATGTCCAAGAATAAGGTACCTAGTATAACATGGTATTTAATGTTTTATTGAGTTTCAATGGGTATTGCTGCGAACTCGAATGCATAGTCCTCCTCAAAAGTTGCTGAGCACTAGCAACAAATGACATTGACATTCCAATAGATAATTAACTGTACGTACTACCTATTAGGTAGTATTTTTTTATGCCAATAAACTGCTAAAAATAACGCCTATTTTTAATTTATTATTTTGTTTATTGTGAAATGCTATCGGTAATTTCGAATGTTATTAAGTAGCTACTTCTGAAAGCGATTGTACTAAGTCTCAATCCTATTTTCACTGAAACTCATTATGTAAAATTATGTCTATGATATAGTACACCCGCATCATTCATGTCTTTACAAACTACAACTATTCGGATTTTAACGCTTTTTGTTCATTTGTACTTTTCCATTACAATGTAGAAGTCACACCTTAATGGTCCAGTCCTATTGTGACAAATTACGTATTTAGGGACACGGACACCGATAGTCTTTGTGTAAAGCTAGCTGCACACATTGGCTTCACGTTTATCAATATTTTCCTTAGAACGTCTATATTACAACGATAACTTTATTCGAATGATCGTTGTTCAATGTTGTGATAGAACCTAGCTTATAACTGGATTACATCAATAAACTCTGATTAAATTAAGTTGAACTTTGTTTAATTGTAACTGTGATTGAGATGAACTAGTAACGTTTATTTTTTTACATAGCACATTTTTTCAGTAAATTTTATTGGATTAAGTACGTAAAATCTCATTTAAATCATTTACCGGTATTCCAAGTAACAAAGACTTATTACGATAAAGGAACTTTAGTTGAACAGATTTCACAGTGAAAATCAAGCTGTAACGAAATTCATGAAGTTAATGTGCTAACAATTTAAATTGAATTAAACGCGAAATTCATTCGCGAACATGTGGAACACATTTGCTTACGTAGGCCCAAAATGTACAGTCGGCATAACACAAGTGACAAATAAAATACATTTTGTGAATAAACGAAACTTGTTTTACCTTTAGCTTTCACTTTTTAAATATTCATCGCATCCGTCTTATGTAAACGATGATAAGTGCTGACCTTAATACAATATGACACTTACATGATCGAATTATAAACCCATATATAAACTTTAAGTGCGTATTGGCCGGTGATGTTACATGTTAATGTAACTTGTTACACGTAAATGTAACATGTATAATGTAACGTGTTACACAGCGAGCATACATATAGGAACAAACGAGTATCAAGCCGCCGCCGTATTGCTCGAGACATATATCTTGGACCTAAAATGTGCTCGTAATGTGCTCATACGCGCAGTAGTACACGTTTCTCGAGTGTTTTTTGAGGATATAACGCGGTGATACTGCGGTGGATGAGCTGGAATTCACCAAGCGTAGATTATTACAAAATAATCCGTTTGTCTCGCGATTTAGGTTCAAGATACGTGTCCCGGGGTATACCTACCTACTATGGCACATCTTCGTCAGGAGGAACAGTGCGTACTGTAAGAAAAAGGAAGAAGGAGACTATTGACTAATTTGTCATAAAAACGGTAACTTTAGTCTAATACTGCACTGCACAGCTTCAGACCCAAATTCATGCAAATGATTAAAATAAATAACATATTATGATAAATCGATTAAGTAAGATAATTTTTCCCTTTCTTAATCGATTTGAACAGTTAGCATAATAAATGCTTAAAAATAAATAATTAATTTTTAAAAAATTCATGATGATAAAGGCTAGATTAATTACTTATATATTTTTTCTGTATTGCTTTCATTTTGTTTCGTACCATTTTAAAACTCTTATCGGACCGTTCGATTCATTTTTTATACTTTTTGGTTTTTTTATTTTCATTCTAAGCAATTATTTTTTTATTAAAGTAGTGTTTATGTTTCTGAAGTGCATACTTCATTTATTTTCATTTGATTTGTTATCCTTATTTCTCTCAGCAAGTTTTATTCTAGACTTTACTAATCCACCTTAGTATCCCACCGGTAGCGACCCTTAATTATCCAGACACATGTGACATCTAGAGATAATACCCCATTATTAGTTTAGCTATTGTTAAACAAATAACAAAGGGCCATAACTCAGTGGTCAGCGTCAGATAACAATGGATCCGTCATTTTTGACGGACATCCTTTATGATTAGCATTTTAATATCGCGATCTAAAACATTTAGAAAGTTAATAATTACTTTGATAGCTCGTTAACAATATGTTAAGCCGTTCATCGGTGTAACTGACATGGATGTCAGATAAACTATTTATATGATTATACTAGATGTATCCGCGGGTTCGTCCGCCTGGACTAGTATCTGGTATTTTTTTACGCTGATCCCGATACCTTTTTATCCGTCTTTCCAGAGAGCCTATGTTTTTTCGCACGTATCTTGTCCCTGTAATAAATGTAGCCTCAGTTACGCCTTTTAACATTTGCTATATGCCTGCGAAAATCCTATCAGAATCTGCCAAGAAATTCGTAAATTATACAATAATGTTAACGGGAATTAACGCGATCATGGTATAGGTACATACATACCTTTGATTTGCCTGACGTTTCGACCTGGTCGAATCGTCGGTCGCGTTAATTCCCGTTAACATTAATGTATATCATGGAACGCGAGAGTTTAAAAATTCGTAAATTAATCGACACAGACGACAGAATTGCCACTTGTCTAGGAGGGGCTGTACTGTTATTCAAGATAAAAACTGTTATTAAGCATGACAAACAAATGCTTCGATATCATTTTTGTCTATTGATTTCAAAAATTCAATATAAGTCTATTACTTATATTGAATTTTTACTAGGTAGGTAGTTAGGTATAAGGGTTATGTAACACCCATGATTACGAGTTTAATTATTACGATACATACTATTCAAGTAAGTAAGTAAGTAACCTTATGAAAAGCATTGTCTGATTCTTTATTACTGTCAATTCATCACTAAGATGGCATTGTTGTGTCGAATTCACCGCTGTGTCAGTTTGGAAAGTCATCAGTTCTTGATTGAAAGAAACCGAATGTCATTGCTTTCATAATAGTTCGAGAAGTCAGAGTCGCGTTGTTGTGATATGTTCTCGAACCCGGTTCTACAAGAAGCTCCCAATAAAATAAAAAATCTCATCGTCATCCTTGCGTTAATCCCGGTCGCATCCGAAGTTTTAATCTCAGAGTCCGGAGTGTGCTTTTTCCAGTTTAACTGCGTATCTGACCGAATTTCAATATTTTCCTAGAAGCAAAGCCTTAAGACCTTTTGGCGACATCGAAATATTGCACAAATAAACCAGTTTTTGAACTTTTTGGGGCTCTAACTATTCGTATATAACGACTACCATAGATGTTCCTATGACAACTGGGACCGACGATGGCTTAGCGTGCTCTCCAAAGCACAGAAATACTCAGTTCAATACAAATAGACGCACGCATACAAATATTGGCACTTAGCAAAAATCGAACCCCTTGCGCAGCTATCGAGTTCACTGGCACCACCCAACAGTGACTGTCAATAATGAAAAATCTACATAGACACATATTGTATATATTCACGCCTGTATATCCCCGAAGGGGTAGGTAGAGGTGTATTAACACCCACTTTTCAGCAACAGGCAGAGATAGGGTGGCCCTATTCTCCACCGGGAACCGACACGGTAAAAATGATGATAAAAATCTATCCGTATATTTTATCTCATGAGGACATGTAGACCTAGAAAAAGTAGGAACACATAGGTACGTCTGTGTCGTGCCTATACACATGAATTAATAAAACACATGTAAAGCAATTAAATTCATGATGTCGCAACAATTACGTGCAGTATTCTTTGTCGATTACATAAGGAAAGATAATAATGAACACACGACGAGGATTATTATACGTACGTACGTAATTGTGAGTGAGTAAAGCGTACAAGTAATTGACAGAAATGAGGTTGCGCTAGTAGGAAATGTTATTAACGTCAAGAGGAAAACAGAAATTAAGGTTTCATTGTTGAAGGAATTGCAAGCTGTTATGAAAAATAAGAAACACGCGATGAGGCGAGATGATGACAATATGACAAAGAGAGTGATGTTATGAAACAGGAAAAACAGGAGCAGCATTATTAGGATAGCTGAGTGTTGACTCCAAATAAAATAGAATAACAGCTAGGACAAAGAAGAAGAGTAAAAATTAAGATAGTTGGAATAAAGTGGAGACGAAGGACCAGATAATATGGAGTAGGTACACTGGGTTCAGCAGTGAGCTGTAATAGGCTAAATAATTGACTAGGCTAATGAATCAATCATTTAAGGAAAATTCTACATAGATTTTAGAGCTTGGTTTTAGAAACCAGATGATTTTTCAATTAAGTCGTAACCATGTGATGTGACAGATTAATAAAGTCAATCTACTACACACACTATATAAACAAAGTTATGAAAATGTCCAAAGAATACTTTTAAATCTCCTTAGTTGCAGCATCTCTGGGCAGGTCCAGTTAAAAATCTCAATGTACAGGTACAGGGACCCATTCAAACACACGTAATTATCTATGTAGTTTTATCAAATCTGTTATGCCGTTAGGCTGGAGTTCCCTGACATAGATCCATACAGAAGGTTTATTATAATCTTTTCGGTAAAACTTTTATTTTCATAACCTAAATAGAGATAAATACGTATTCTGTCCTCCGTGGATAAATACGTTACTCTTGAGTGTGCGTGTGTGTATGTATGTCGAGTGATTGTTCAAAATAATCGTAGCTTAATTGAATGACACTTAAATGGAAATGTACTCAAAGGTACCACAGTGATGTCTTGACGTCGCGGCAATATACTTAGAGCCAGCTGTCATGTGCCGTAGTAACAACACACTGGCACAATTGAAGTACCTAGTAAACTGGGCTTACTTTGTGGCAACTGCATATCAATCAATCAATCAATCAATTAGCCTAATGCAGTCTACTGCTGGACATAGGCCTCTCCCAATGTGCGCCACGTTTGTCGATCCTCCGCCTTCCGCATCCAGTCCGTCCCAGCCACCTTACGCAGGTCGTCGATCCACCTGGCTAAGGGATGTCCTACCTTCCGTTTTCCTACGCACGGTCTCCACTCTAGGACTCGTTTGCTCCAACGGCCATCGGTCCTTCGGCAGATGTGGCCAGCCCACTGCCACTTCAGCTTACTTATTCTGCGAGCTATGTCGATAACTTTGGTTCTATGTCGGATAACCTCGTTGCGAATTCTATCCTTCAAAGAGATTCCAAGCATAGCTCGCTCCATAGCCCGCTACGCGACTTTTAGGTCACGGACTAACCCCACCGTCAGTGGCCACGTTTCGGCACCATAGGTCATAACAGGCAGGACGCAACTACATAACTGTGGACTAATTTAAAATTTGATATTTTCTAAAGCAGCAGGCAAACGTAAGAAACAGATGAATAACAGGAATAACCTTTCCACTTCTGAGGAAAGGGACGATAGTTATTGACGATTTGTATTAGTTTATTATAAAAAAAAACTAATTATAAATTTTAAACCGAAATTACTAATACTCCCTCTAAACGCTTCAGCTAAACTAAATTGCTTGTATCAGGAATAGATTTGAGTCGGTTTAGTACGCGCCAGTTAGTGTGGCAATACGAGTCATTTACATTCCCCCATACAGTGGTGTAGGTATAAGAAATTTGCAAAAACGACAGTTTCAATGTTAAAAGATAATGTAATAATTCTTAATTCTTAATATTTTTGATTTACCTTTCTTGTTACTTCGTATTCGTAAGACTTTGTTCCACTCGTATTGACACACTAACTGGTGCGTAATTTAGTAGGTTCGGATACGAACCAGGGACTCTCGATCCTAAGGCCGACTCCTATAATGTTGTCACCAGTTTATAGCACGTAGACTGGGGTTACATCTTGTATAAAAAACAAAAAGCGTCATCAGCTGCCCAAATTCAAAACCCAGTAAGTGTTTTTTAACAAATTTTACAGGAGAGCGTAAAAACATAAAACGGGCAAGCCTTTCAAAAGTATTGGGGTTAGAGTAATAAAGTGATATTTATTGGATAGAGTACTAACCACTGACTACATAATGAGTAAAATATTTCGATAATAATGAATATTGCACGTTATGTATAATGTATATGCAAAAATTGAGATTTCCATTTTCAAAGTTAGTAAGGGTATACCACCCTTACTAACTTTGAAAATGGAAATCTCAATTTTTTTCTCTGTCCTGACTCGTTTCAAAAACCTAGTATATGCATGTTTCGTAAAAATTGTCTCTTACTGGGTTTTGAATTTGGGCAGCCGTCATGTTTTATCGAAAGCTGTTTGTCTTCTGAATTTTACTACAGAAAAAGACAATTCGTTTTTCAAATACAAGGTGTATGCAAGAGAGCGTGCACAAAGGAGCAGAAGTGGTCGGATTTACGATAAAACGTCTACAAGGATCTTTTTATCATCTCGGATGAAACGACGCCGAGGCACTCTTGACGACGGTGCTGTTCCTTGACATCTGCGAAATAACCCTCTTTTACGTGCACTCAAGTATTGTTAGGTAAGTTTAAGATATTGTGAACATGTTTGGTCATTTTGAAGATCGGTCGTTGAGAATATTTGGATAAGTTGTTGCTTTGTCTGTATTTCCAAGCAGCAAAGCCACTGCCAGAGATATTCTGATTAGGCTCAATAAAAAAACTAGACTATTTAGTTTTAATTGCCGGCCATGTAGGGGACATGGACATGGCCATAAATTTGCATATATGACGAAATTTTTGCCCGCGACGAGAGAAGGACAGGCAAGTGTTACCTCCCAGCCTGAGTTGTGGTTAGTGGTTAATTACTGACAGATTAGTTTAGGTCACCCATATAGGCCTCCGTCTTGCTCTAACGACTAATGACAGCCGGGAGCAACTTCTTAACGTGCCCTCCGAGGCACAGAAGCGCTCAGATGAATACCATTAAGCGTTCACCTAACGCTTCTGCATCATCTTTTTTTTTATACCACTTACCTAGTTGGCGGACAAGCACACGGCCACCGTGGCCTATGGACGTATGCAACACCAGGGGCGTCACACTCGCGCTGCCGACCCTGAAGAAACCTTCTAATGCCCTTCTTGAAGAACCCCATATTGTAGTCGCTTGGGAAAACCACCGCAGGGAGTTCATTCCACAGCTTGCGTGTGCGTGGGATGAAGTGCCTATCAAACCGCACAGTGCGCACCGTTTCCGGACGCAATGTGTGAGGATGAATTCCCTGCTTGTGGCGATCTTCTACATCTATTAAACGACTTCAGACTACAGAGCCTAGAACTTTTATCGGATGCACCTCGGGGATTGTGCAAATCCTGCATTTACACAACCTGATTCCGCCAAGCCCTTTCCAACATCGAATGACCAGACGCACGGCGACCCGCCACCGATACACCCGTGGACATTCCACTTAAACTTACCAAACGATTCGATGATATGTTTATCATGCGTGGAAGGAGTGGAATGCTGACGAAAAAAACGACTCTACAATCAGTAATACTCGTAGTATTGATTGGTTGCATTTATTGTAAGTAAGTATGTATACTTCGTTAAGGTTTGATTCCGTAGCCGACCGCATACAACAACTACCGACGCAGCGTGCAGATGCACGTAATTAATTGCGGCTTCTCAATGGTCCCGTTTAACCGTATCGGAGATTGACAAATAATGGGTACGCTGTATCTGCTGCATGCGTCTGTCGTTGTCGTATGCGGCCGGCTTCGGAATCATACCTTTATGCTTTTAGCTTTTACTTGCAGTTTCACTTGTCTTGAGTTACAATATCAATTTCACGATATCACAGAGAAATTGTAACAAACTCTATTCTAAGTCCGACACTAGAATTTTGTTCTGGGTCATCATGATCCATGTTACGATATCCCGGTTATGTCCAAAGTATATTTCAATACACTTTGGGGTCCGGGGCCCGCTTATTATTTTTGATTAGTTTGTTGACTTTTAAGAGAGCGACTGCCATCTGACCTCCCAATTCCGAGTCGAGCCTCATCAATTATTTAGTAGATGCGCCAACTATCAGGTGAGGTTGATTTCTGTTATGTAATTAATGTGATTTTTAATTTAATTTAATGTTATTTTTAATTGAAGTACTAGCAACCGAAATTACCAGTAAATTCTATATGTTAGGAATCTAGTAGAAATCAACAAAATGAAAAATAGATTGAGAAGAGCAAATCTGTGGGCTGCGGAAGCCGTGAATACAACCGGGATCGATACTAAGGTGATGATGGTTTGACAGACAGACAACGAAGGTTTAGCAATAAGCCATCCATAAAATAAACCATCAGGTGAGTCGAGTGCTTGTTTGCCACCTGCCACCCAATTAGCATAAAAAATTGGGTCTGGAACTCGAAAAGGGTGCTCTTGAAAGTGGACGTTGCACTGGTGTCACACTCACAAGGAAGAAAAAAGATAATATACGGTTGACAGTTTCCTAATGGTATTTTGGAGACCCTACTTACATATGTCATGTTTTATGTTAAACAAATGACTGACCGTACCGCTCACATCAGGCCTAGTGAGGTAGACCCGAAAACTAGCGACTTGATGTTTGCAAAAAATGACATGCGTGTCTTATGTCCGCTCTACATGTTGGTGAACACAGTGGAGAAAGCGTTGGCCAACACCTGGTGGCAATTCGTTAGCCAGTGTATTCTGGAATACAATGACAAAAAATGTATGAGATTTGACGTTTATGACATACGTTGACGACTGTCATATAGGTACGTCAAATCTCATACAATCGTCATTCTATTCGAAATACGCCGGCCAACGAATTCCCACTTGTCTAAGGGGGCTGTTGTGCCATTCTTGATGTGTGGCGGGATGCCTAGGGAGAATGTGCTGGCCAACGCGTTCGCCACTGTGTTCGCCAATGTGTAGAGTGGACATTAGAAACAGGAAAGCGGCGTACGTTCTGGCTTATCCTTCTGATGATAACATAAACCTCATGTTTTATGAGAACCTAATCGAAGGGTTTTGCGTCAAATAAACTCTATTGTGTTATGGTTTGGTATTTGCTTATGCTGCGTGTGCTGTAACGGATATCAATTAATGGGTATACTTTTTTAACCCCCGACAAAAAAGAGGGTGTTATAAGTTTGATTACATTCAAAATTACTCAATATTACCTAGTAGCAAAAATCTTCACTAGTGAAGTGTTTTTAAGAGATGTGTATTTATTTCATGGAAACCAACCACATGGCACTCTACATAGTTAAAATGCAGTGAATGCCATACTGTACTATATCCAATTGTAGAAACAAAAGTGAAGTAAATAATTGAACACATTACCACTACTTTGCATTGCGCAGGCGGGTAAAAATAGAGGCATTTCTTATCTCCCGTGAGTTATATATAGTGAAAAAGTCACGACGCGTGACATGCATGTGAACACTGCATAAAACTATTTTATCCTCCTAATATATTTTTGTGGTAAGGGAATGTTATGGGAATGAATCTAGAGAGCTTCTTCATTTAGTGGTCTACCTATGCATTTCGGCCAAACATTTTTAGGGATTACCTAATATGGTCTGTAATGTCTAACGTCACATCACATCCACATGTATGTTTTCTAGAACAATTGTTTAGTCAAAGTCAAAGTCAAAGTAAAAAATCATTTATTCTGTATAGACCATTAAAACGGCACTTACAAAACGTCAAAAATATATAATTATGTACTAAAGACTAGCTTAGTAAATGGACCACCGGTTCGAAACGCGGCCCTGGCCTGAGAAGACTCCGGCAAGAAACTCAGCGGGCTTTTTTTTTGGTCTATTTACAAATAATGCTTAGTCTACTTAGTCTAAATACAATAATTTGTTTGAGAAGCATGCATGAGTGAACAGCTCATTTATTATTATATTATTATATATTATTATGACAATGCAGCAATGCTTATTCTGTAGCATTGCTGCATTGTCATATTCTAAGTATAATCGTAAACCACGTGTAGATGTTTAGAATTATTAAAAATACATGAGAGTTTTGCAAGGGATCAGCAATCTTATTTCGTATGTATGAAAAAACGTAGCGAGTGTTCAAGGGAAGATATGGTCTATACCAAACCCCATCGCCTGTATCGTAATTCTTTACGAAAAACCCTCCGGTCTTACCACAGAATGAAAATTACAGGATGATACCGTACCTCGCTCGGGTACAAAACAATATAGACTAAACTATTTTAGGGTTGAAGTATGCCCAGTCGATTCAATTCGTATGTCATTTTGTACTGTTATAGACTTCGGAACAGTCGGTACCCGTTGGTACTATCTGTATTTATTTTAAAGGGCCTTGTCACTAAAGAACCTTTGGGGTCCAAGTGACAAGGGAGATACTGACTCAAGCTTTCCTTTCGAGTTTAGGAGGACAGGCGGTAATGATTCTCGTAAAAACCAACAACTTATTCAAAAGTAATATGCGAGCTATGTGCTCCAGAGTTTTCAAAATGACCATTTTGAGTAATCAAAATGATATTAGGTATACCTACTAATGATTTCAATTCTAAACTCTTTTATTGATTTAGATTGTATTATCGTCCGAACTAGTATTACAGTATATCATCGTCCTCCTTACGATTTCCCGTTTACGTCGAGCACGAGCACGAGCACGAAGCATAAGCAGTACAAACTCACTTAAAAGAGAAAAATAAATTAATTTTTAACAAGAAGTCGGTTAAAAAAGTTTAACCGACTTCAAGAAACGAAAAAGAGGCACTGAAAAGCGAAAAATAACTTAATTTACAGAGAAGTCGGTGCCAGCCAACTTTGTTTGTTGTGTCTGAACTACTATGATGCAGTCAATTGAAATATGGCCTCTTGGGCTAAGCACAGACTTCTAATAAATCAGTAAGTCTGTAAATTAAATTATTTTTCGCTTTTCAGTGCCTCTTTTTCATTTCTTGAAGTCGGTTAAACTTTTTTGTTAAAATTAATTTATTGAATAAGTTGTTGGTTTTTACGTGAACGATTACCGTCTAGTCAAGATCGATCTAATGATGACTATTGAAAATGTGTATGCCAAATTTCATGATGACAGCTTAAGAAGTTAAGGAGTATAAGCATAATAAACGAACTCTTTTTTCTTCTCTTTTCATATAACACCTAACACATATAGATGCCGTTATTTACTAGAGAAGTACCTAAAATAATATAGTGAGACTAGTATTTCGCTACAGGAGCGCCGCATTCGTGACTGGATTAACTCAAAACTATGTTACTGTAGGCACATTAAATAATAACAAGAGGACACTCCAGACAGGCCTCCATGAAGGGATGACCCTTTCACATAACATCAGAGGACTTATCGCCATATATGAATTATTTACAGATGTGAACAACCCTTAGGCACGGGGATTTCACTGGTGAATAATTTATAAAGATATAGGCTATGTGTTTCGTTATAGGTAGATGTATTGGGGTTTTACAGAGGGTTCGTTTAAAAATAACATTAACAGGTTTTTCAAGGTCAGTAAAGGCAACGAAACCCCTCGACTCATAGGTAAAATACGACGTATTTTATAAGTTTTAGGCTTCGTTGCTATTGTCAGATTGCGATTATGATACGAGTACATGGTATTTCGGCTTGTTGTAAATTCGTCTCAGTTGAAAATAATAGTAAACTCGTCTCAGTCCATTTAAAATGATATTTCAAGTGCGAAAATTCGTCTCACCTTAAAAAATACTGTCAGCAAGATAAGTGTTTGTTGCAAGCATATGTGTGTATGTTTGTACTTAGGCTGACAAGCACAGGGCCCTACCTTATGGAAAGAGAGTGGTTTGGTTACCGTGGCCTATAGAAGTTCTGTATGGTTATTAAAAAGATATCATTTTAAATGGACTCTATTTTCAACTGAGACGAATATTTACTGATACGAATTTACAACAACCCGTATTTCTATATCAAATTTTTACAAAATTGATTCAACTTTTTGTCTTAAAAAAGTGGTACCAGACAAGAAGAAAATAGGAGTGAAAGGTCGTCGGCCTATGGGTCACATAATGCTATCAACGTTCCATGAGCGCGAGTCTATCTATTCTTTCTAATATATAAAAATCAATGCCACTTTTCGTTGTTATTTTATAACTCAAGAACGGCTGAACCGATTTGGCTAATTTTAGTCTTGAAATATTCGTGGGTGTCAAGGAAGGTTTAAAGGATGAGAAAATAGGTGCAGCGGGAACGGGAAAAATATGGCGGTACGAAGTTCGCCGTGACAGCTAGTGCACTATACTTTGGACAAGCCGTTGTCGTCCTAGCAGGAGGATACCCTAGTTTTGAGTCCACTGATTATATCATACCACATTATAAACCTTCTGTTTATGGTACCACTGTCGGGTAGGGAACAGCCCTATTTCTTCGTCCGTGCAAGACTCTCACGGCACTCTCTATCTCTGTAGTCTTAGTATTTTAATTCGCCGGAAACCACACTAGCAAAAAACTAAAGAAAATGAATGTGAAGTATACATTACATAGAATTTAAATAGCTAATTAGCGAAATGTAAATTTAACAAGAGTATTTTTAAAATTTACGGTGTCTGGGCCCTTCGCTCGCACAAAATTTGCCTCGTTATCTTAGCACGAACAAAAAATGTTCAAGATACTTAATTTAGCGGGGTTTACGTTATCATTATAAAGTTTTATTATAATTGCATACTTAGTTTATTACCGAGCTATATAAATGAAATTACGTACTTTTTATTATAGCTGTAGACAGCGGATTTACCCGCGTTGATTTCTTAGCGCCTTCGCTGTGTTTAGCGGGCGCACGGCGCGGACGCCCGCTTCGCGTGCTTGCTTCATGTTATTTCAAGAGCAGCGCTGCGTGAGGCGGATAGCTGTCACACGCGACGGACAGGCAGACGCACTGCGCGCGCATCCGCGACCCGCACCCGCTTAACAGAGCGAAGGCGCTTATCCCGTTTGCTCTCGTAACCCATAGAAAGTTAATCATGTGATAAAAGTAATCTACATGTTATTCCAGATTAAAATCCTTGTGAGCATGATTAGTTACTCAATCATCATTCAAACATTGTCACACACTTTCCCATTGATAAATATTGGTAGGATTGGATGTCGCATTTTCTCTTCTTGGTATGTGTTTTCTTTTTCCTTTCTTCTTTTGTTTATCCTTTTCTTTTTCTATCTTTTCTTTTCTTCTTCCTTCCATATTTAATTCTTCCGTGATTGTATTGTGTGTCAAAATATTATGTTTTTCACATATTCGTAAATCGAAAAGTAATTAATTCAAATTCAAGGTTCGAAATTCTAGAACTACGCAACTTTCACTGTCATGTCCTTTATTCTACTAATTTGCCTAAAATATCCATTTTCTGTAGGTGCTAATAATATAATAAAGGAAGGATTTGTATTTTTGCACGTAACGAATAAACTCTAAAACTACTAGGCTGATTTCAAAAATTCTGTCGCCGCCGTTAGAAATCTACATTATCAGGTAGGTACTAATAATATCATCACGCTATCAACGATGAACGGGATCAGAATTCCACGCAGGTGGAGCCACGAGCAATCGCTAGTTATAAACATAGATAGACTATTGATTATCCCTACTAATATTATAAATGCGAAAGTAACTCTGTCTGTCTGTCTGCCTGTATGTCTGTCTGTCTGTCTCGCTTTTACGACTAAACCGCTGAACCGATTTTGATGAAATCTGGTATAGGGGTAGATTAGACCTTGAGAAAGGACATAGGCTATGTTTGGTCGCGATAACCGACATCCACGTGGGCGGAGCCGCGGGCAAAAGCTAGTAGGATATAAGCTGAGTTTGCGAAAGGTAAAAAGTACAAAAATTGAATTAGCACTCTAATACTGACAAAGGTTGATAAGGGTGATAAGTCAGCCGGTGCTGATGCGGTAACTCGTCCGAACAAAGTACTTGAGTACCTATTACGCAACGTCGCAGATTCCAAAGGGACTTTGAGCCCAGCTTACCCGGATTTTATTGAGACGTCAACAATTTCTGCTCGATATTATATTTTGGTTTTTATCAAATGAGATTGTCTTGGGAAATATAATACCAACAGCAGATTAGTGATGTAATAAATGGAAAATAGTGGGCAACACTAGTCATTACAGGCAGCCTCCGTGGCGTAGCGGTAGTGAACGCAGCCGCTACGCAGGAGGCGCGGGTTCGATCCCCGCTCAGTGCAAATATTTGTGTTCATGAAATATGGGTATTTGCATTGGTCTGGTCGTGCCTCGGAGAGCACGTTAAGCCGTCGGTCCCGGTTGCCATAAGAACATCTATGGCAGACGTTACGGGTAGTTGAAGCCCTCAAAAATCCAAAAACAACGGTCTAACTGCAAAACTTCGATATCGCCTAATGTTAACATTGGGTTGTGGAGGTCAGATGACAATCGCTTCACGGAAAATATCGAGGTCTAGCCAAATTCGTAGTTAAGACTGATAAAGCGGACCCCAGACTCCGAGCTGAAAAAGCTTCGGATGCGACTGGGAATTAACGCTAAGAGGAAGAAGTGGGCAACACTAGTCATTAGTCACAACTCTCAGAGATTCTTGTAAGATAGAACAGTGAACATGATCAATAGTGTTACAAATATGAACATTAATGAAGATGTTTCGATGCTTGTTACCTAATCACGCTCAAGTAACTGAAGGTATAGATTATAGTCCGGAACAACATAATATATGTATAGTATAAAGAGGATAGTTCTTTTTCTACATGACTAAGTATTTTATCCCTGGAATAGGTTCTCGTAGGTTGCGGGTGTCAGAATTATACCCGGACGTAACAGTTGAACAAACGGTAATTTAAAAATATAAAAAACCAAGAAGAAGTAGAAAGAAAAAAAAATTATGATCCTCACGAAGTGTATTTTAAGTAGTGTTGGTTATTAATTCATAGGTAACACACATATTTACAACTTTAGCTTTCTTTACCTATTCTTCATATCATAAATTATAACTAGGTATGCCAAATCTCACACTCCGTGCACGCATCCGAATTTTCGCTTAGATATTGTGTGCGATTTCTGTTACTAGTAGTATTGTTATTAACAGAACTAATATTGACTGTGCAAATTGCCAATATTAGCTGTTAACTGTATAGTGCCACAGTTTTTTAGGTTAACAGAGGTGTGAATGAGAACGGTTTGGGCTTCGAATTCGATTTTGAAAGGATTCAAACTAACTAGACTCTGTACGCTTCCGCTATTGTACACTATCACCAATAGTCGCCATAGGTGTTTATCTCTATTGCTCGTATAGGTAGTATAGGTAGTCATTGAAATCGAAGGCCAAAATTCTTAAGGCTTGAATCATAAAGAAAAGTCAAAGGCAGAAAGCACAAAACGCAAGGCATAATCAAAGCAATATCGATGCATATTTTTTGTGATATCGGGTTTATCGCGATTAATTATTACGGAACTTACTTGTGCCGACGTTTCGGGTGTGTTGCAGCACCGGTGGTCACCTGCAACGTACCCGAAACGTCGGCACAAGTAAGTAAGACGCTCCCGATAGCACAAAGACTATGAGTTTACACCGCGATAGTTTAAAAATAATATTGATTAATTTGTGTCTTATTCGTTATGATTTATACCGCTTACCTTTCCTTCATAATTCATTCCTAACTTAGCCAAGCCACAGCTATTGTTCTTACATGAATTAAAGCTGACTGTTTCCGAAAAGATAATAAGACGAAACGGTCGCAGTGGCTCCTTACCACAAAGTAGCCACTACACCTGCCTATTAACCTAGTTTGGCCAAGGCTGTACCTTGCGTGTGACAACCAGCCGGCGCGAACTAGCTTTATCGTATCAAGGCCATGTTGGTGCTGAAATAGCTAATATTTCACTTACTATTACTCCCTTGTTGTACTTTATTTAACGAAGTAACCATTATAATGATGTTAATAAACATACATGAAACATCGATGTGTTTATTATGGGTCCATATTGACTCGTATTAAATTTTTAGTCCCAATATCTGTTTTTCTAACGATTTGTTGTCATAGTCATCACGTAATATCATATAATAGTTACGTATTTTTTTTGACATATATTTTTTAGTAGATTCTAACATCGGAACGTCTGACGTCACTCACAATAATTAGGTACATACTAACTACTTCACCCTAATTATCATCAGGGTGATAGCAGGAGATGTGTTGACACCCACAATGTTACCATATTCCTTTGGCCTATCTCTGCCGGGTTAGACTAAGATACTTAGTTAGTCTCGAATATTTTCACACAACGATATAGTTATTGATTTAACAACACAGGCTTGGAAACGTGCTTGTTAGACGGGTGTTATTACGTGCGAATTGGCATTGTTTATTACTTGTCGAAACATGCGAGTAAAATCTTTATCGTATTTTTTATCTGTTATCCGGGAAATATTTTCTATCTAAATTGTTTGCATCCATGGTAAACTTAGGTTAAGTAGAATGCAATGCTTCGATATCGCCTAATGTCACCATTGGGTTGCGGAGGTCAGTGGCGGTCGCTTCACGGAAAATATCGAGGTGTAGCCAAATCTGCAGTTAAGACTGGTAAAGCGGACCCCAGACTCCGAGGCGAAAAGCATCGGATGCGATTGGGAATTAACGCTAAGAAGAAGAAGACAACAGTAACTATGTTATAGGTAGGTCCTATATTGAAAACAATCAATCAATTAGCCTATTGCAGTCCACTGCTGGACATAGGCCTCTCCCAATATGCGCCACGTTTGCCGAACGTCCGATCACATTATACAATACATTATCAATTATGCGGAAAATGCCGATCCTGGACTCTGAGGTGAAAGCTTCAGACGGGATTATTATCGCTAGGATGAAGATTATTATCGGCACAGACAACATTTATAAAGTCCATCCCTAACAACCAAAAGTTTAGACAAGTATTAAAATAAACAGCGCTGCTAAATTAATAAACAAAACGAAATTGACAAAATTCGGTATTCTGGCTGCACGAAGTTAATAAAAGTTAAATTAAATTACCAGAGATGAGAAAATGTTATTTGTTCCCGTTGTCTTCTATTTGTAGACAGACATTTGGAGACTAATAAAAATCTGTATTCGTTACAAGTTTCTCTTAATAGCGTTATGTGGAAGTAATCCCAGGATAATAGATAGATAAGTATTTACTCAAATCAATGAATCAAATCAAATCGTATATTATTTTTCATCAAGTGCTATTACAATGGCGTTGTCAAATTTTATGTAGGTACGTCCTACGAAAGTGGGCCCAATCCTGTATCCGTGGTTATTATTCGCAAGATAAAAAAGGGGGGCCATCTTGAAATCGGACATGGTTTTAGTCTGTTCAAGTTCGGCACGACTACGATTAAAACAAGGAATTCAGATTCACTATCAGACTACCCGCGACGGGCGATAGCAGAGATTATTATTGAAGTGCACACACGCATGCACGCACGCACTGCCAGTATGTAATAAATGCCAGTAATATGAGTATGTGTATTTGTAATTAGGTGTGATGGTCCTCAAACACAAATGGGCTAGCACCAAAGCACTCACATTGTAAGTATATTGTGTACCTGTTCTTGACAGGTGCTATAATATCCATGCAAATAGCCGACGTAGTATGGAGTGCAAAAGCGATCAGCGTAAAATGAAGTGCAGGTTTTAATAAACTTTTGTAGTTTGTTGTTCGTACCCGTTGTCTCAGCACGCGCCAAGGAATTATACAGGGTGGATTTGTTCTGAAGGGAAGTACCTACTCGAATCCTGGAGATCGCTAATTTTAGTTAAAGGAAACATTTCTTTGTTTTTCAGAAGAAACACGTCTGCATTCAAAGATTTTCAGACACTAGCACAACCAAAAATTGTCACCATTTGGTTTTGCTATTAAGGTTTGATTCCGTAGCCGACCGCATACGACAACTGCCGACGCATGCAGCAGATACAGCGTACCCATTGCTTGTTAAACTCGAACACGGTTTAAAGGGGACAATTGAGAAGCCGCAATGAATTACGCGCATGTGCTGCGTGCGTCGGCAGTTGTCGTATGCGGTCGGCTACGGAATCATAGCTTTAAAAATAATAATAGATAGGGTTGATTATAGGATCAAATCTCCCTAAAAACATGGTAAATTGAATGAAAATGAAATTTAAATGACTGAAAAGGAAGTAAAGAATTACAGTGTCTAAAGATATGGTTAAAATACCCTATTCAGTAAAAAAAAAAAAAGCCTCTGAGACTGAAACCGCAAAATGAGTAGATACACATGCTAAATTTCTCGTTACCGTTTACTGTATGTTTAGTTATTATGTTTTTTGTTATGTTCTCATGTAAGTGACCTTATAATTATGTCTTTTTGAGAATAAATTCTTTAAACCTTAAAAACCTTAAACCTTAATCCGGCCTTGTGTTGCTACTAGGGTATTGTGACCTTTTTATCGGTCACAAAGAGGTAGTATTGGTCCACTTCTTTCCGACATCGACTATCGTACTACCGCACACAAGTAGAAAGGGCACTATCTTGACGAGGATAGTGCCTTTTCTACTTGTGCTTATGCTTGGCTGTCACAGACAGACCCACAGACAAATAAGAAGAGACACAGGATGTGGTATTTTTTAAGCAAGTTCTTAGATGAAGGTGATAAGATCCTATATGGCATTTCTAGTTTGGTTAGTTCATGTTATCGATCAGGTGCGCCTTAATGGTATATAAAAATATACAAAGTAGGTATGTTCGTAATATATGCGAGCAGATTTATCTTGCAACGTTGTCACACATTGTTGGGTATTACGGAACTAAGGTAATATCGCACTTTCACGGTTTAGTGGTCTCAGAGGCGTCATTATCTTCAAACAAAGTATGTGTTAACTGAAAGTATGATATTATAAATGTATCTTCCTGTATAAGGAGTAAAACATTACCCTGTATAATTATAGGTATAATAATAATAATAATAATTTTGTTTTATATAATTATGTATTTAAAAATATAATTTATAAGAGTTTTTAAAATAATAAAGAGGAATAATAATAAAAGCCTTTATTAACAATCTTATATGTTACACTTCATCTTAGAACTACTTAGGCACTACTAATATTAATCATGATTCTTGATGAAAGCAACTTAACTAGATTAATGTTTTTATTTTTACTAGACACCGGTTTCTTGATTGTCTTGCTCTTTGGCATAGGCCTCCCCAAATGTTCTCCATAATGATCTATCCCTTGCTATCCTCATCCAGCATGGTCCTGCTAACTTCTTTATGTCATCTTCCCATCTTCGAAACTGCCCTCCTCGTCTTCTCTTTCTATATCTAGGACACCATTCCGTCAATTCCTTTGTCCACTTTTCTGTCGTACTTCTTGTTAAATGTCCTGCCCATTTCCATTTCAGTTGTTTAATTTTGTATTTTATATCTATAAGCTTGGTTTGTTTTCTTATTGTTTTTAACCTAATTTTATCTTTTAATTTTATATTGAGTATGCTTCTTTCCATTCGGTGTTGACAAGTTTCTAGGGAATTATTATTTTTCTTTGTACAGCTCCATGTCTGACATCCGTAGGTTATGCTTGGTAGAATGCATGAATCAAAAATTTTCTTCTTTCCTTCTATTGGTATATCCGAGTTTTTCATTACATCTTTTAGGGCCCAATATCTCCTCCATCCTAGGTTTATTCTGTTTTGAATTTCTTTCGTTGTGATATCTTTTGGAGATATTATTTGGCCTAAGTATGTATATTCGTTTACGTATTCTAGTTCAGCCATGTTTTCAGGTTTAATTGAGGTTTGGACGTAATTTGTCATTAACTTTGTTTTACTGGTATTTATTGATAGTCCTACCTTTTCGCTTTCGTTTATCAGTTGTTCAATCATAACCTTCAAAGTGTTTGGATCATCACATATTAGTACAAGATCATCTGCGAATCTTAGATGGTTGAGTAGTACTCCATTAATATTTATACCATATTCATTCCATTCCAGTTGTCGAAATATATGTTCCAGGGTTGCCAAGAACAGTTTTGGTGATAAGGGATCGCCCTGTCGAACTCCCCTCTTAACGGGGAAACATTCTCCTACCTTTTCTGTGCGTATTTTAGCTGTCATATTTAAGTATATGTTCCTTATTATGTTAGTATATTTACTGTGGACTCTTTGTGCGGTGAGAGCCTCCCATATTTTTTCATGTTTTAGCGAGTCAAATGCCTTATTGTAATCTATAAATGCTAAGTAGTAGTTCATTCCATATTCATTGCATTTCTGGATCATTTGTTTGATGGTATGGATGTCTGTGATCGATGGTTGAAAAGCCACTTCGAAACCCTGCCTGTTCTTTAGGCTGATTCTCGTCTATAGTCCTTGTTATCCGGTCCAGTATTATCTTGGAGAAAATTTTGTATACATTTGACATCAGCGAAATGGGTCTGTAGTTCGATATATCATCTGTTCTACCTTTTTTATGAAGCAGTATTATTGTAGATGTGGTCCATTGAAGAGGCACATATTCGGTTCTTAAAATTTCATTAAAAAGGTTTGTTAATGTGTCTAAAACAGCCTCTGATACTCTTTTTAAGAGTTCATTAGAAATATTGTCCTCGCCAGGTGCTTTTCCCTTTTTCTGTGATTTGATGGCTTTGGTGACTTCATCTCTCAATATATTGGGAACTGGTTCTTCTTCGGTACATAAAACTGTTTCGCTTCTTGTAATCAATGTACTTGGTTCGTCATGATAAAGATCACGATAGAAATCAGTTGCTGTATTCAATATTTCGCGTCTTTTAGATTTTTGTTTTCGAGATTTGTGATGTGTTATGTTTGTAATCCAGTTTGTGTGGTCTTGAAGTTCCTTCCACGCACTCTTGATTCCACCAAATTTTACTATATTTAGTTGAATTAATTCAGTTTTTTGTGTATATCTGTATTTCCTTATTTCAGTATTTATTTCTTTACTTATTTCAGTTATGTTTTGTCTATTATTCTTCCTGTTCTTAAATAAAAGTACTCTTTGTTTTAATAATCTTCTAGCTACAGGTCCTATTCTATCTTTAACTTGTTTGAGTTTTTCTAAGATTTTATTAGTTCCTTTTATTTCTTCTTCTAAGATATCATATTTTTCCTGGACTGATCTTAGTTCACTTATTGGTATTAATTTAGTTTTTAGGGATTCTAGAATATGGCTTGGTAATGGTAATGTGATTGGTTTTTTAGTATTTTTTATATGTTTCCTAGAATGTTTAGGTTCATTTAGATGTAATTGACCTCGGAGTAATCTGTGATCGGTATAAAAATTGAAATTGTTGAGAACTTCCACGTTTAAGAAAAGCTTCGGTTTATTGGTAGTTATGAAATCTATCTCATTTCTTATTTTGCCGTCGGGAGATTCCCACGTCCATTTTCTTTTTTGTTTTCTTTTATAAAATGTATTCATAATATGTAAGTTATGTTCTAACGCGTAGTTTATCAATCTTTGTCCGTTATCGTTTCGCTTGCCAGTTGTATAGGGTCCAAGTATTTTATCTTCGTACTTTACTCGTTGGCCAATTTGGCTATTAAAATCTCCCATCACAATAATGGTGCTATACAGGGTCTCCATTATCTCATTTAAGTTTTCGTAAAAGCTATTTTTTATTTCCTTTTTCGATACCTCAGTAGGAGCGTATGCTTGTACAATTGACATCGGGTGTTTGTGACCAGGAAGTATAATGTTTAAGACAGCTATCCTGTCTGAGACTCCTTTAAATTCTAGTATGTAATTTTTCAGATATTTTTTGACTAGGAAGCCTACGCCGTATGTTCCTGGTATTTCATTTTTATAGTATATTATGTATTCTTTATGCTCTTCAATATTTTCTTTCGACCTCCGTACATCACTTATACCAAGAATATCCCAATTAATGTTGTTTAGCGCTTGTTCAAGTTCTGTTAAACGTTCTATTGACTTTAATGATCTTGTATTTAATGTTGCTATGTGGAGTCTCCTTTTCTCGTTATTCATTAATGGTTTGTTGTCAATTTCGAGTGTAGTAATTTGGGGGGTTTGGTCGATAACCCCGCGGTGACCAACCGTGTTGGGGTTTTTCTCGTTTTTTTCTTTGTTCTTGCCTATATAATTCGTTTTGAGTTCGTTGCCGGTGTCTGACATTTCCTATGCATTATGTTTTTGGGATGGTTTTTCAATCACAGATACAGATCTTGCCCTCATATACTCAAACGCATTTGTTTTGTGTAGTTTGGAGGGTGCAATCATGTTTTTCGAACCACTGGAAAGTGATGTGCTTGTGTTGTTAGGTGATATCGAAGCCTCTCTCTTTCTTTTTTCTGTATCTGTTGTCCTTATAACTATCTTATTGTTTCTAATGAATGCGTCTTTTCCATTTTGTTTTTCTTGTTTAAGTTTATCCTGCAGATTCTTCCGCATTTCCATCGTTTCTTTCGAAAAATCCTCAGTAACATAAGTTTGTTTCGGCATTTTCATTTTATTTTTTAGTATTGTTAATTTCTTTTGGAATTATAGGTACTTATAATTGAAATAAAACCACTTTTTAACGGATTCTATCGCGATTTATTTGTTATTATTTAGATATAGATAAATAGATAGAATACGTTAAAAAGTGATTTTATTTCAATGAGTGATAATCGCGTAATCTTCAGAAAATAATTAACCTACCTACATATCGTAGGTCTGAAAAGGCCACTTTATTGGAATCGTATTAGGATAATATTTTGTCATGAGGCGAGATTTACACGAAATTGGAATCAGCTGAGTAAAGAATTATTGTGATTATGCTCATATAGGATTCTATTGAGATCTACTGAGTATTCCGTTCCGCTCCGCTCCGCTCCCGCCCTAGCCTTCTAATCTAATCTATCCAAGTCGGGGTGGACAAGTGGACATGAGTAGGTATATTCCTTGCATTTACCGAGTCTGCCAGTCTCTTCTATTCTATTCTCTTCTAGGATCGACTAGGCAAATCCCAAAATACTCTGGATTTTAATTTTGACGTTTGACTGAAAATTTAGGAACTTCTAGGTTTGACTAAAAATACTTTAATCAAAGGCCGAAATAGAAATTAATTTTGGAGTTAGCCCGAAGGTGTTGGTCAAACCTAGGATGACTGGAGCTTCGGAACATATACATAATATTATAAAGCTGAAGAGTTTGTTTATTTGATTGAACGCGCTAATCTCATAAAGTACTGGTTCGAATCGTAAAATTCTTTTGGTATTGAATATCCCGTTTATGGACTAAGTTTATAGGCTGTATATCATTACGCTACTACTAAAGGGACTGACTTTATTGCATTTAGCATTATTTGAAGACTAAAAAACTACGGGCTCAAAGGGGGGTTTCAAAATATGCCACGGGTGAATCCTGGGCGGGTCGGCTAGTCATTAATAAATGGAAGTTATTTATTTAACGCTCATATTTCCCTTTTCCTAGAAAAGATTTTCGCCCATTTGGGACTAATAAATCAACCCCTACCACCATAATTATGCTTAACTGCATTGAAAGGGTTTAAGGATATTCCTTTAGATATCCATTACATATTTTAATAGCACATAATGCATCATACAGTTCGAATTACTTTTATGATAATAGCAAGTTGGCACCGCCATTAAAATGAGGACGGTTATGAAGGATATGGGTAATGGGCACTTAAGTTATTTCGTGTAGCTTTTATAACATACTAGCTTTTGCCCGCGGCTCCGCCCGCGTGTACTTTCCCATGGCCCAAGAAAACTTTCGGGCCCAAGACAAGCAAACCGATAAATCTACTGATTGACGGACGAGCCGAAGGCTTTCGTTGGCACCACAACCTACAACCATCATCAATCTCGCTACTGATTGCTTTGATTTTTCTGTCAGGCACTTCTTAGCGACTCGAAGTACCCGGGCGGCGGCGCGGCGGCGGCTGGTAACAACTCATCGGAATTGTATTGGCGAGAGCTATCTACTAGAACCAATTAGCGAGATTTTAGTTCAAATTCAGACTCAGCTCCTTTAGACGCATAAAGGCGTGGTTAAAACATGTTTATCTTACCTTGCCCAACTCAAATACCGAACCCAAGACGATCGATTTCGTACAATCGCAATAGATGAGCATCTAAATGGAACAAAAACAAAATAACATTCAATATCTTTTGTGCTCACGACTCGTGACAGCCGTTATAAAAAGAGCGACGAACCAACATCTCTTAGTTCAAGATTAAAATAAACATTTGGCTGTTAGCCAGCGAGCGACTGTCGGTGCCTTGACGTCTTGTTTCAACAAGTTTTATCAATTCATACCATCAGCGGGCGGGAACTACAAATTCTATTTATCTACTTAATAGGATAAGCGCCCTCTGTGAGCATATTTCAAACTCTTGCTGACGCGTAATGTTGACTTCTACTTCGCTGTGTTGACTTTGTTTTTGACATACACTTGCACTTGTTTATCTATTTATCTGTGAAAGGGTCGGCAAAGGTGGTATTGCATGCCGTAACTTTTTGATTTCACGGAATAGGTTGAGTTTATTAACAGATGAATTTGTAAGTAATAATAATAGGTATATCGAATAATAAAAGCCTTTTATTCAGACATTACAATTTCAATTTAAATACATGCAATTCAATACCTTGCTTCCTCTTCATTATTTTGAATAATTAATTATATATATGTCTTGATTTTATTTGTTCATTTGAAGCTGAATTAATTTCTGTTATATTTGCAATGCCCGTATGCCCTTTATTGGCAAAGGCCTCCTCCAACTGACTCCATTTATCCCTTTCTGTGGCTATTGTTGTCCATCTTGCTCCTGCCACCGTTTTTATTTCGTCAACCCATCTTCTATTTGGCCTGCCTTGCTTCCTCTTCCTGTTTCTTGTGAACCAGCTTAGTACTGTCCTTGACCATTTGTCCTTTCCTCTAATGGTGTGGCCTGCCCACTTCCATTTGAGCTTCCTAATGGTAGCTGTAACATCCTTTGGCCTTGTTTGCCTCTTAATAGTTGAAATTCTTATTCTGTCCGACAATCTTTTCCCCAGCATACTTCGTTCCATTGCATTCTGGCAAGATTCGAGCTTCCTGTAGTGTGATTTGTTGATTTGTTGAATTTGTAAGTAGGTATGTTAAAATGAACTGGTAGGCAAGAATGTTGTATATAGGGTCCATCAAGATCTTCGAGGACAACCTCGAAGATCTTGGTGGACCAGTAGGTACCCAGTGTAGGTACAAACCTACACTAGGTACCTACTGGCAAAAATTTAATAAGCCAAAGCAAATGGAAAGTAGAGTGGTAATAATGCTTCAATGTGCAGACTTTGGTTGTTATCATACAGCCTATGACAAAGTGCCCGTCTGACAGTAATAAGCTATTAGGTACTTACGTGAAAATCATAGCTAAATGTGGATGCTGATATCTCATGATGATTATAACGAACTATACGAGTAGGTACTATGGTTTGGTGTTAGGTAGGTACTATTTATTCGTTAAGTCTTGTTGTGTTGTGTTTTTTCTCGGTTAGGCTTCTAATGATAGATGAGTTATCCGTAGGCTACCCCTGTGAAGGATAAGGAGGAGGGAAACGTGCACTTTATACCTTCTACCTAAAGCATCTGATGAGGCCGTCAAGCTGAGTTTATTATTTATATTCTATATTTATATATAACAATGTTACAATGGTGGCCCCATTTTGTAATATTGTTGCTGTCTATAATGCTGCCCCTTTTTCCTGAGACTTAACCTTCAGCTTACCATCAGGCGATATGAAGTCACATTGACGTGTCCAATATAAAAAAATGCGTAGTAATTTTTTAATTAAGTCTCGGGGTCCGCTCGGGTTTCTCTCTCTGGCACACGATGGAACCGGCACCCGCACGGTGAATCCATGAACAGCTACGAATTTTATCTCTTAAATATTAAGATATCAAAGATATGCATAATTGATGATCTTTAATGTTTCAATTAAATCTCTACGGTCTCCGCAATTCTTCAAAGTTTTGATTTATAACAAGATGTACTTGTTCGTAAATGTCTGACTAAGTTTTTAATTTATTTCGACCGTAAGAAAATTAGGCAACCGATCCCTAGTAGGTATGGAGTAGAGATAGAGACTATGGGTCATTTTTAATTAACCGTAGTCACACTAGTGTGGCTATGGTAACCTTACATCTTTAAAATTAAAATTCAATTTAGAAATTAACTTGTGGAGATCTTTTTGCTGCTCAGCTCGGTCCTGTACCCATCTCTTTACTATTCCACACATTGTGTAGTAGATAATGAAAGTTTTAATATTAAATGTGTTTTTCAGACAAACACTGAACTATGCATAACAAACACTTTTAGTTGACAGAGCTTGTTTACATTCACAGAGGAGACTGATGGTGGCGCATAAATTTATTCATGTAGGTCTGTACGAGCGAATTTTCTTTAACACTACCATATTTAGGAACGATACTAATGTCACGGGAAATAATCTCAAGTTATTATTAACAGACAGACGGACATTACAACTGGAAACGACACTAGTTAATTAGTCAGAGAGATAGATATAATCTGAATTATAGACATAATATGGATTTCAGAAAGAAAATGTAAGTAAGAGGATTCAATCTGATGCTTGTTCCTGAGGAGGGTCCGCGGGTATTGGCGGTAAAGCGTTTAGACGGAGTTTGTCGAGTTCATAAGAAGTCAAATTCACTTACCTTTCTTCTGTGGAAATCTCTTTATCGCGATTTTGTCCGACTAAAACTACCACCGCACGTCGTCTCGTGTCTTAAATGCGGGGGTGTAAGGTGGCCCAATATGACATTTCTCTCACAACGCGAAACTATCGCGGTGTAAACTCAAAATTTGTAAATTAAAAATTATTGAATTTACTTTTGCTGACATTTTCACGCATTCGAAACGTCGGAAAAAGTAAGTTCCATAATTTTCAATCGCGATAAGTCCCTGATCATAATAAAAACTATATCCTAAACATGCCTAATATGCCTCTTCCTATATTATTGCTGCTATGATTTAATTGAGTCATATGACAACTTGTAGAGGATAACAATGTGCTGCAAGTTGTGTGTGCGTGCATTTGTGTAATTTGAAATAAACTCTGAGATATGCGTAAGTCACGCAATATAACTTTTATAATTGTGACCAAATCGTAGATGGAAAGTCCGGAAGTTATAAACGGGAATGAATACGCCGACTTATAAAAAGCTAATTGTTTTTGTAGTCATTTATATTTTCTACGTTAAACAAATAAAAATAGAAAGAATTATGTTGTCAAAATAAATTTTGGTAGTGTTGTTGTTATTGTTTGTACTCACGCAAAAAGTTATGTTTGGGTTCAAAAATACCCAAATTACCCTAAATTTGTTGTTCGTTGCTAACCTGTAGCCTCTTTCCGTCAGCCGAGCACTTTTTGCATGGGATTTACAATCGTAAGAAGAACAGTCCTCTTCCTTAGTTACCTACTAGTATATTGTACGAATTACGACACCAACGAGAAGAGACCTAGAGAGAAACTGTTACGTGGGACCGAAAATAGACTTACGCCCAGTTTCCGAAAGGCTGATCAACGTCAAATTAACTAATCGGCTGTCAAATCTCTTGTCATTTGTCAAGTAGCAATTGGGTTGCCAGAATCATGGTCAAATAGTTTAATTTGGTCATCGTGTCCGTTAAAATAGCTGATTAACCAACACGATGCTTTTAGCAACCCAATTGCTAGGTACTTGAAAAAAAAATTAAAATTCGCCGACGAAACCATGCTACGTAACTGGTTACGTGAGAAGAATTATTTCTCTTGCCACGAAACCAGTTTTTTTCTTCCTACGGAACAGGTTTCGTAGAAAGAAGAATATTCTTTTCAATAGGTTTCTACTTACCTCAGCTTGACCCTCGGGATAAAGGCGTTTTAATATGTATGTGTGTATACAGGGTGGAAGATTTTAACCTTACCTGGAGGGAAAGTACTTTAAATACTGGACATAGCAAATTTCGCTCAAAGGAAACATTCCTTTATTTTTAAAAAGAAACTAAACTGCATTCATAGATTTTTGAAAATTCGATTGCCACACCCGGTAATCGAACTGACTAAAATCCGAAAAAAATACATCCTGTATTTTTATGACATCAATCAATAGTGTAAATCATAAGGATCAAATCTGTCCACATAACATGGTTAATTAAATGAAAGGAAATTCCTGAAAACTTAATTTTTAAATAAAACTTAATACAATAAAGAACTTTAAGTCAAGGGTCCATCAGATATCATAATTAAGTAATAATAAAATTCCATATTCAAACTACTTGTCCCTGTTTTTCATGCGGATACCCCAGCAGGCCAGCATTGGTATTTATGTCGGACTCGAACCGACTAAAACCGCATGCCATCTCAGGTTAATTCAAAAAAGGCAAGCCAATAAGACAGTTCTCCGTTTCCGTTGCCCAGGATGCTGTGGGGTGTACCATGCGGAGGTTCTCGACCAAGTACCCCAAATTACCTACTTGTACCTCATGTAGTTTTTTTTTTTTTTTTGAAAAAGGATAGTAACCGAAATTATTCAAATTACCGTTAACCCCTTCAGCTAAGCTAAATTGCTTGTGTTAGGAGTGGGTTCCTGTCGGTAGTGTAATGGCCAGGATTCGAACCTGGGACCTCTAGATCGTAAGGCCGACTCCTTAACCACTAAGCTACCGACGCCAATTTACCCAGACGAAGTTACCCAATAACATTACATTCTAAACCGGAACTTTAAGTTCAGCCATTCAGAACTAATTTTAATTAATAAATGGCGTCAAAGCAAAGATAAGTTTATTGTTGATTATGGTGTCTGATGGCTCCTTGAATAGAAGTGCTGTCTGCTGAAATTAAATTTATAAGTTAAGATTTTATGGACTTCCTCTTATTTAATTAACCATGTTTGTTAGAGAGATTTGATCCTTATGATTGACACTATCGATTGATGCTATAAAAATACAGGATGTTATTTTTTCGGATTTTAGTCGGTTCGATTACCGGGCGAGGCAAGCTAATTTTCAAAAAACTATGAATGCAGTTCTGTTTCTTTTTAAAAATAAAGGAATGTTTCTTTTGGGTGAAATTCGCTATCTCCAGTATTTAAAGAACTTTCCCTCCAGGTAAGGTTAAAATCTTCCACCCTGTATATGTTTGTTTGTCAATAAGGCTTAGTGAAAAGTTCGATACAAGTTTGTGGGGTTGCAACCCTTATCCTGCGGACTTTTGAAACCCCAAATGTAACTTTTCAATAGAATAATGGAGTATTGATTATGTTATACCTGTCTACGTCACATCGTACCGAATCAATGTAGCCCGTTTCTGAAAACTCTAGTCTTTAATTAAAACCCGCATTGAACCGCATCAAACCAACCATTTTTTATTGATACTCAATTTGCAATTCCAGCAACACTAGTAATTATTGAGTTTTGTCTGTAACACTTTTGTACGATGACTACTTAGAGACTACTAGAGACAAGATTTTTTTAATTGAATGATTCTTTTTTTACCCAACTGCGCCAGCGAGAGGGTAATGTGTTTCGCGCGTATGTATGTATGTGTGTATGTAGTTTTCTTTGTTCCCCTCTACAGGCCTAACGCCTGGACGGATTTTGATGAATAGGGTCTCAAATGAAAGGTATTCATCTCCCGAGTGTCATAGGGTACATAAAATTCCAACAAAAACTATACGGTAGATTTTTGATGCTAAAATATCTGTTGGCAAAATTTTTTTTTCATTCAAATTTATCGAGTAGGGTATCAAAATGAAGAGAATTAAAAGGAGATTACAAAAATATATAGATGTCATATCCTAACTAAAAAGGTTAAAATAAAATTAATTATTAAAAAATAAAAAAACCCGACTGCTGTCTAAAAGATTGAAACAAGCTTGATAGCAGGTGGTACCCATTAAATTTCTTTCGGTTTATGATTGGCAAATGGGTACCGCCTGCTATCAAGCTTGTTTCAATCTTTTAGACAGCAGTCGGGTTTTTTTATTTTTTAATAATTAATTTTATTTATGTTCTGTGTAGAAACCGGTCATTGCAAATCACTTCTAACCAGAATCTATGCGTGTCAGGGACGTGGATATATAGATTTGTAATCAATGTAAAATTAATAATAATAAATGATTCGTACGAATAAAAGTTTCCAACAAAATAACATAATTTGAATCGCGATAAAATCTGTTCACAATAGTTGTATTCTCATTATTTAATATTTGCGGAAATTAGCATCAATTTAATGTAAATTAAAAATAGAAACTGAAAGTTAACCAACCGAAATTAACCGCGCAGTAGTTTCCACACATTACTCAAATTACTTACCAATAAAAGCTAAAGTTCACATGAGAGTGCTACTCTACGCTTTTGTGTGAAGTATCAGATCTCCACCTCACATTAAATTTAGTAACTATTCGTTCGAGAAAATTGATATAGTCAGAAACACTTTAAACTGTCGGGTTTACGAGAAATGTTTAATGATAGTAGTAAGCAGGATATTTTATGAGTGTAGGCTAAACAATTGGGGCGAAGCCGGAATAACTCGAAAGGACAGAATGAAATAAAAAGCCCTTAAGGTGATTACATACGCGAATGACTTTGACCATACAAATGCTCAAGGTCATTCGCACGTTTTTCAGCCGTAAAAATCAGTAAAACTACTTTTAATAGATAATTTTATAGGGGACGATTACAAACTAAGAAGGTCACGTCATGCTAATACACTCATTTAACATATATCTGAAATTTTAGATTATTTGGATACATATTGTAGAAAATATTTGGTTTCATAAGAAAGAGTAGAGTGATGTTCAGAGCCTCTTTTCAACTATTTGTTCCTTTTTTATTGAATTTATGAAAAGGTGAAGTTACTCTGTATATCCTGTAGTATGCAGGGATGTAAATTCCAGATCTATAGGTTTTATAGTTAAAAAGAAAAACGGTTTTATAAAATACCGATTTTTTCGATGCTAATCTGATTCGGGGCCTTAACCTAAAGCATCATGTAATTTTACGTAGCACCATTTTAAGTGCTGTAGCAGATGTTATCCCCATAAACGATACCTATTAGTCTTCAAAGACGTAATGGCGAACTGTCAGGAACGTGGCGCGCCAGGGGAATAAAGCAAGTCGTACGTAATGACGGAAGGCGTCCTAACCGCATGACTAACGAGACCATCTGCTTCTCGTTGAGTGGGATAGTTCAGACGTTAAATTTTGTTTACCGCTTCCTTAAAAATATATACTAATGTTTTGCTTTGATACAGTAAAGGGCCTAAAAAGGTTGTATTGTACCTCACTAACAACTAGCAACAAGCGTACAATTTGTCTAATAGCAAACAGTTATTATATTTTATGCAAGCTTTCAACTTCAATGATACTATTAGGTCATTCTATTCCATCATACGCCGAGCAACGAATTGCCACTTGTCTAGAGGGGCTGTACGTGTACAGTAGCTTATCAGTAGGTAAACAGACTTAAGACGCCTAATAGTATCATTGAAGTTGAAAGCGTGCATAAAATAAAATAACTGTTTGCTATTAGACAAATTGTACGCTTGTTGCTTGTACCTTTCTACTGTTCTAGAGCGTGTTCAAAAGAAATAAGAAGGCACAGAGAAGCAAAAAAGTACAATACAGGTACCTTCAGTTTGGCATGGAAAACAGCAAAGTCCGTAACAGCAAAAAAAATTACGTAAGAGTGTAGATAAATGCAAAATCTAAATGGCCACGCTCCGGGAGAGCCAGTTATAAAATAACAATGGCATCATAAAGTTTTCAAGTTAAAAACGGTAGCCAAAGCGAGAACGAAACAAGGTTTTATGTCGAACTCAGCCGACATTTTAGTTCATCGTTCCATATAGAAGTATATTGCTAAAACAAAAACCTGTTTGCTTCCTACCTTAAAATGTAAAATCCGACAATAACCTACCTTTAAAATTCTAAATGTACTGTGTAATGTTGATAACATTACAAAGTAACTAAAAAGATATGTATACCCTGCTAACTTGAACCGAAGTCAATATCATCTGTAAGTCGGTGCTTCTGCTAAACAACGGACTCTGGCGCAGACTTTCCTCTTGGGGTTAGAAGGGAGATAGTAGTCATTCCTGTAAAAGCGGATGTAGCAATAAAAAAGAATAAGTGAATATCCATCTCTAAAGTGCAAACTGATGATGACCAAATAACTCATTACTTTCAGCCCATAGATTCAACAATGACATCCACGTATTTTGTAGTCGGTTAAAAAATAAGATATAAGCTGTATTGCGGTATTATATTCATCGTCGAAGGAAGTTATATAATATAGATTATAGAAGAATATAAAGATATGTCTCAAGTCCTGCGGATGATAGGTAATATTTCAGTACCATAGTTTTTTACTTGGCTAACCATTAGGTACAAATATTAGATGAACGTTGATAACTTAGACATAGAAACAATAAAATGACGTGGAATGAAGCAACACACACAGAAGCCGAGTAACGTAATAACAAAATGCTTCCCCTCCCCCTCCAAGAAAAGGGAGAAAGGATTCACCACTTTCGTTTCTCAAGGTTCACTGAGACGCGGTTTTCTCACCCAGCACCAGCGCATATAACTTATCCTAAATGAGCCAATAATTTTGCATTTAAAGCGTGAACTTTAAATGAGGTTTTCTTTACCGCGGTTATCTAATTTATTATTTTTAAGTTATACGAGAAAATTAACACAGTGGAGCGATAAGATATCGAATAAATCCCTCGTTGCCAGCAGTGACTGACATGCTGGCATTAAATTACATCAGCTGAATTGACAGTAATGGAGTAAGAACAGAAATTTTTTTCTCCACTACAATTGAATTTGTTTGGTATTGGGCAATGAAATGGCGACATTGCGCAGAGCATTTTTTTTTTCATTGAAGGTTTTGTCGCTTTGCGATTACATCATCCCGTGAAGATATACATGATTCGAGTACACAAATCAGTTTATATGAGAAAGATTTACTCTAAAGGTATGATTCCGAAGGTGACCGCATACGACAACAGACTGCAGACGCACGCAGCAGATACGCGTAATTTATTGCGGCTTCTCAATGGTCCCCTTTATCCGTATCAGAGTTTAACAAGTAATGGATACGCTGTACGCTGTATCTGCTGAATGCGTCTGCAGTTGTCGTATGCGGTTGGCTACATTCTATCATCGCACTTCCCGTCATAGGCGGGGAATTCATCCTCACACATTGCGACCGGAAATGGTGCGCACTGTGCGGTATGAAAGGAACTTCATCCCTCGCACAATCAAGCTGTGGAATGAACTCCCCGCGCTGGTTTTCCCAAGCGACTACAATATGGGGTTCTTCAAGAAGGGCATTAGAAGGTTTCTTCAGGGTCGGCAGCACGAGTGTGACGCCCCTGGTGTTGCATACGTCCATAGGCCACAGTAACCACTTTCCATCAGGTGGGCCGTGTGCTTGTCTGCCCACCTAAGTGGTATTAAAAAAAAATCATACCTTGAACTTAAGGGAGGCCAGAGACCAATATAATTGCATCAAATTTAAGCAGCAGTAACATGACATAAGAGATGTCATGTTACTGCTGCTTAAAGAAGAAGAAGTATATTTCTTGGTAATTTGCTGTGTGCTTGCTGCTTTGGTGTGTGGCCCCACTAGGTCTGCTAAACCAACGCAGATTTGACCAGTAGACCATAGAAGTATTTGTGTATAAAATTGTATATATCCAGAGCGAGAATAATAAAATTCCCTTTGGCTTTTATATTTATTTAATTAAAAAATAAATATATTATTTTATTACGTTATTTTATTTTAAGAAATACCTTCTTAAGTCTTAACCTAAAAATTAAACACCGTAATGACAATTTACGATCTAAATTACAAGGGTACAAAAGGTAAATGTATTAGATGTCTAATTAAGTAAGTAATGTTCTTATACTACAAGACAAAGAAAGACCAAGGCTATGTAGAGCAACTGAAAATACTACCCTTTAATATTCTAGGTAGGTACGCTTTCGTATAAAATATCGTTTACACTTTACTTTTCTAGCTTTACATGTGAAAATTTCATAGAATGTCACTCACCGGATCCAAGTGAAGGTGATTATTTTAGTCATATTACAATGACTAGAAAAGCAATACTAAATAGGATATATATTTTTGAGCAGCAAAGTTTCTTTTTTGTCATCAAATGTTGGCACACAAAATGGAAGATTTGCCGTCAAATATGGTAGATCTGTTACCAAATGTACCGATTTATTATCCTCAGAAACCGACACTACGTGCCCCGACATGGATTATATGTTAGCCGACGACAAGGATAGGTTAGTGTTTGGTTAGAGGCTGTAATGCAATTCTGTAAGTGCGCAACGATGAGCACAACGTTGCGACAGCCTTGATACAGATTGTCATTGGTCGAACTGTGTGACGTCACTGGTCGACCAATGACAAACTATATCAAGGCTGTGTGCAACGTTGTGCTCATCGTTGCGCACTTACAGAATTGCATTGCTGTTTGCGATGGGCTACTTGCTACTTGTAATGATAATGCACGAAAATAGGTGCCTTGTCGATGTCGCTCGAGACTATATACTTAGGGTTTTTTAGCAATATAGTACCTACCTATAAATTTTGATTATTTTAGCGATGATTTACACACCCATAATAAATTGACTAACTTTGACCAATCATATGACCAGTACGGCATGGCAGCGCATACAGCTCACATTTTTTTAGATTACCTTCGAATTCTGTACGTAAATTCTTCTATGCGTATAGGGACAAAAGATAAGAATACTATTTGCTAGACATGAGATAAGTTAGGTGTCGGAGCCAGGCTAGAATAAGACAATCCAACTTTACCTGTCTTGAAATGGAAAACAATTCCGTATTTATTCGAAAACCGTACATTGTCTAAGCGGAGCAGAAAATTTTATCTTATATATTTCATTCTTTTCTATCTGCCATTTTTTTATTTATGTTCTGGTCCCTTCTTCGTTAGCATATATATTTAGTTAAGGGTTACTGCTTGGTAGGCAGTAGGCAGTATGCAAGTAAGCAATGCTTAAGCAGTGAGGAATCTTGTCAACACGATTCTCTGGCCTAGATTTTCTTCGGGGGTCCACCCAACCCCGGACAGCAAGCAAGGAGATCGGACCCTATCGGATCGGATTCGGTTCAAAGTACAAGTTATGGATGCAACGAGGATTGGTACTCAAATGATGATATAACAAAGCGTCATGGCAAATCCCATCACATTATTAGGGTTCGTCCATTTTCGTAACTGTCATTTTCATAACCAGCTACGAACGTGGAATTTTTTTCTTGCTTTCATAACCGGTTAGGAAAATAGAATTAAATTGTCGTTTTCATAACCAACTGTCATAACCAGTTACGAAAGAAGAATTATTGTCTATAGGCTATTTATTCATACGCTGGAAGGGTTGTTCTGTAAATATACGTTTTAAAATGTTCGTAGGTATTACCAATACCCTCTATTGTATTGTAAGTAGATTTGAATATGTTTCAACACGTCACCACTGCTTCATCCACTCGACAACGGTGCCATTACATAATACCTACGTCATAAATGACGGCCATAAACGAAAATAGAACTTAATGTGGAATTCGATATATTCCTGTAGTCAGTTTATTTCATTAACTCTGACAAAAATATAAATTTATCAGAGTTAATATAAATAAAGGGCATTGTGACCAAATGTCGAAAAAAGCAATATTTTAGATCTGGTTATTGATATTATAATGTGAACGAAAAGTAATTCGTATTTTCTTGACTGATAGATTAAAAATTAAAAACAATATAAATATGGAATTATATTTTTATTTTATGAGTAGAATATAGATTTTTCTGTTAATTCATAATTCAATCCCAATTTAATTGCTTATCACTCTCAGATGGTTTAAGATTATTAGCTGATGAGCAGCCTTTGAATCTCTCTTAGTTGAAAGACCTCTGAAATAAATTTAAATTCAAAATGGCAACAGAACTTTGATGGTTACCTTATAATTTTGTTACCTTCACATCAAATAAACGTAAAGACGGCCCAATTCTGTATTTAGATACGCGAAGTTTGAGAGTGAACGTGTTATCGATTAAGCCCATTGTAATTCTATAATCCCACGGTACGACTGTGGTTAGCCGCGTATTGTGAGGTGATGAATGTAAATTTAGTTCGTTTACTCTATTATTCAAATAGGCGTATGGGGCCCTTTTTGTCTTAAGGGCTAAACCAACCACATCTGTGGTAGGTACGTCTGCCGAATGACGTAGGTGACTGATGCAAGCTTACCTCTCGAGGGTATGGACTCAGACGGTAGTCGCTCTCGTAAAATAAAATAAAAACTGAATTACTATATAAATAGTGCAAGAGTGGACCGCGAACTCCTTGGTCCTAGGTCATTTTTATTAGATTTCTATTATACATTATTTATATTTTTGGTTAGATTTCTAATCTTCCATTTAAATCTATAAATTTTTGTCTGATTCCCATCGTTTGTCTTCGGACAAACTGTATACTAAGTATCTATAGTATTCTTTTTTTAATGTTCTTTTTCCATGCTTATACATAAATCGTTTCTATCTATTACATTACAATCTTCTCTGTAATATTTGTAACACAGGGGAACTACGCAATAAATGATTCACGGACGCGACACTACCTTGTCGCTCGATTTACCGTGGAACTTTTCGGATTGAACACACGACAGCTCAAATACTTTTGCCAATGCAACGATATCAATATCGGATTCCCGAGCTACAGAAAATGGTTTTATCCTGCGATGGAAATATATCTCACGTGATAGAAAATATGTAATGGAACATCTTTGACTTTGTATTTTCTTCTATCACAGTATGTAAAACTGTGTTCTCTAGATATGTATATACTCATATATTATATATAAGATAGTGAGAATCTTCGTGAAAGCCTCGTCTCAGGCGCGTTCGCAGCTTGAAGTTTTGGGGGGGGTCACTTCGGAAATTCCTTACGGACTTTTCAATGTGACGTGCATGGTTTGGGGAGGGGGGAATCATGTCCCCTGTGACCCCCCCCCCCTCGGACCGCACCGGCCTCGTCTGTAGATCAGCAGTTGCTAAAACTAGTGGGGAAATTCCTTCATCCGCCTTGGACTCGAAAGAACATAGCCCCTTTTCACATTATCCATTCATTTATTTCTATATAATGTGGGTGTTAATACACCCCTGCCTACCCTTTTGGGGATTACAGGCATGAATATGCACGTATGTATTCCAATAAAAATGTTTGTAATTATTTTGATGATCATCAACTTTTGCCATTTGACTGTACCTCCAAACTATATTCAAGTATACAGAACATTACAGTAATAATATCTTGAGAATCTCGACATGTTGTTACATATTAGGTACCTCAAACCAAAATATTATTATGCTCATAACATAATTTACAGGACCTAATAAAGTTGGACATAGAACGCCTACGCCGTAGCACTAATCGTAGCCGTGCTACGATTAATAACGTCTGGCTATATTTGCGAGTGCTAATAGTAATAAATCTTGATTTATTCAAGTCATAGGAAAAATAAAAGTTGTCTATATTGTAGTGACGTCACAGAAGTAGGGCGGGTGCTAGTAAATACAAAGTAGGTGTGTAATAAGTTACAGCTAACATGATTGTACAACTAATATTAGACTAAGTTTAAAAGGGGGTTGGGTAATGTTGGCGTCGTGTCGGAATTGAGCGGCCATCAATGAAATTGGTATAATATGAAAGTACAGTATAAAGTGATCAAAAGTTACTATGGACAAACTTCTCTAAACTATATCGGGACTTAGCTATACAGGGTGGTATTTTTCAACTTTACTTAGATGGAAGTACTCTAAATACTGAAGATAGCGAATTCCACTGAAAAGAAACATTCCCTTATTTTTAAAAAGAATCAAAACTGCATTCATTGTTTTCTGAAAATGCCACACCCGGTAGTCGAACCGACTAAAATCTGCCTATAACCTTCTATTTCATAGATTTCCTTTTACTTAATTTACCAAGTTTGTTAGAGAGATTTGAACCTTATGATCGACCCTATAGATTGATGTAATAAAAATACAGGGTGTTATTTTTTGAATTGTAGTCGGTTCGACTATAAGGCGTGGTAAACGAGTTTTCAGCATTCCTTAAATGCAGTTCTGTTTCTTTTTTAAAAACATACTAAACTGTATGCAAAGTTTTCTGAAAATGCCACACCCGGTAGTCGAACCGACTAAAATCTTCCTAAATCTTCTTAAATCTTCTATTTCATGGATTTCCTTTTATTTAATTTACCAAGTTTGTTAGAGAGATTTGATCCTTATGATCGACCCTATCGATTGATGCAATAAAAATATAGGGTGTTATTTTTTCGAATTGTTCGATTATAGGGCGGGGCAAACGATTTTTCAGCATTCCTTAAATGCAGTTCTATTTCTTTTTTAAAAACATACTAAACTGTATGCAAAGTTTTCTGAAAATGCCACACCCGGTAGTCGAACCGACTAAAATCTTCCTAAATCTTCTTAAATCTTCTATTTCATGGATTTCCTTTTATTTAATTTACCAAGTTTGTTAAAGAGATTTGATCCTTATAATTGACCCTATCGATTGATGCAATAAAAATACAGGGTGTTATTTTTTCAAATTGTAGTCGGTTCGATTATGAGGCGTGGCAAATGATTTTTCAGCATTCCTTCAATGCAGGGCTGTTTCGTTTTTAAAAACACACTAAACTGTATTCAAAGTTTTCTGAAAATGCCACACCTAGTAGTCGAACGGAATAAAATCTGTCTAAATCTTCTATTTCATGGATTTCCTTTCATTTAATTTACCAAGTTTGTTAGAGAGATTAGATCCTTATGATCAACCCTATCTATTGATGCAATAAAAATATAGGATGTTATTTTTTAGAATTTTAGTCGGTTCGATTACAGGGCGTGACAAGCGATCTTTCGAAATTCCTTAAATGCAGCTTTGTATTCTTTTTTAAATAAGAGAGTGTTTCCTTTGAATGAAATTAACTATCTCCGGTAGTAAGAGTAGGTACTCGTACCCGGTTCGACTACCGTGTGTGGCATTTTCAGAAAACTTTGAATTCAGTTTAGTGTGTTTTTAAAAAAGAAACAGCACTGCATTTAAGGAATGCTGAAAAATCGTTTGCCACGCCTTATAATCGAACCGACTACAATTCGAAAAAATAACACCCTGTATTTTTATTACATCAATCGATAGGGTCGATCATAGGGATCAAATCTCTCTAACAAAGTTGGTAAATTAAATAAAAGGAAGTCCATGAAAAAGAAGGTTTTGTAAAATATTAGTCGGTTCGACTACCGGGTGTGGCATTTTCAAAAGTCTTTGAATGCAGTTTTGTTTCTTTTAAAAAATAAGGTAAAGTTTCCTTTAAGTAAAATTCGCTATCTTTAGTATGAGGGTACTTTCCTTCAAGGTAAAGTCGAAATGTTCCACCCTGTATATCGCAGCTCCGATATTACTTACAATGAAAATAATGACATTTGTACGTGTGTTTAACACAGTACAATGAAGTGGTATCAAAATTAATTATGGCCGCTGAAAAAATTAAGAACGCCACTGTCCATACTAGATTACCCAATCCCCTTTTTACCAGAATTCAACTGAATAAAAGAAGCGAGCTGCTATCATATTATGAGAAGAAATGATAGACTTCTTCCTTATCTCAGGTCACTTCAGAGATCTAGGTCCACTCTCTTGCTTTCCTTTTATTGGTTGATTTTAAATTTGGGCTTATTGAGCGACTGTCAAATACCTCCCAATTGTGGGATGAAAGCCTGCAACGCCTCGTTCTTCAATCAACAGGTGTACGGCTCTCGTGCCCACATATAACTAATACTAAGTACTTGTGACTAATATTACTAATAATACAGAAGCACTTTAACTGGATTAAGGCAATATCCCATTAATTTGGAACAAGGTTCCAAGCTTTTAACAATTCATGTTGAATGGGGCCCAGCTCATAACTTGATAAGTCGTAAACCCGCAATATTGTGCCATTAAACAGACAAGTGCCTTCACCACTAATTAAGGCTTCTAACTGCCGTACAAATTGTTGGAAGTGAGTGGAATCTGAGCTTGTTTATGTATCTACTAGCTGTTGCCTGCGGTTTCATCCGCGTAGAATTGAAGTTGTATCCATACGTAATCTTCATTTTTTACATTTTTAAAACTCATTTAAAGAATCGAGTGCAGTAACTGAGCTACCAGCCCCTCTAGACAAGTGGCAATTCGTTGCTCGACATATGATGGAATAGAATGCCAAATGTATGGGATTTCACGTATATGACAGGCGTCAACGAATGTCAAAAACGTCAAATCCTATACATTTGTCAGGGGGCAGTGGTTAGAGCTCCGGAAAGAGGAATTGCCTCACAGGCAATACGTTCCGTGTCGAGAACTGCTGCCTTCTGCATAAAGTCAATTAATACTATACCTACTAGGATCTAATAAATATGTTTTTTATTAAATAATAACAATAATTATTAAATAAAGTTTCATTAATAAAATCCTAAGTTTCACTCACTATATGTGGCCGTTAATATAACTAGATTTTCATGTTAGATACACTGGCATGCATATAATATATTACTCAATTATTTCATGCGATTACATCCAAAGTATCAAGATTTTATAACCTTCATTAACTGTTGAGTCAAGATGATATTATTATTTCAATTTCAATGAGGTGTTGTCATGGCTACACTGCGGGGAACCCTACGAAAGACGAGGACAGAGGTATCAAAATTCATCTTGAAACTTGAAAGTTGTTCAAAAAAAGCCAACCCTTTATCAAGCTTTTTATTGTAACTTATAATGTTTGTGTGATTCTTCGCTTGATTAGGAAAATACTAAAAGGAACATAAAGTTAAAAGTAATAATTTTGACAAAAGACTTCTGTAATGTTGCCATCGCCTACAAGGCTGTGGTTTACATGGGGAGAACAGATGAATGAAAAGATTTACTGATAAATACCGAATCCCAGTCGCATCCGAAGGTTTTACACCAGAGTCTGGGGTTCGCTTTACCAGTCTAACTGCGGATCTCGCAGGACTTCGATATTTTACGTGAAGGGACTTTATGGCTTAAGTCACGATTTACACGTTTTTCAGGCTTTCTTGCGGGTTTCTTCTTTAACCAACATTATCTAAGTATATTAAAAAAAAAAAACTGTTTAACTGAGTTTATTAAAATTCATAAACACGCTTGTAAAAAAAGTATATAAAAAATGGCTTGTAGTAATTTTATAAGCGTACATTTTTTTAAGTTTTATGACCTGTACCGTTGGAAGCTTGTTGCATAAATTTAAATAATAATCTAAACGTTATGTTGGTGGCTGAAAAACGTATTCCATTTTAATATATTCATACATAAATAATCAAAATACAACAAGTAATTGTTAAAGTAAATAGACCCCTGGGTTGTTCCGTCGCATAAATGTATGCTTTATTGTTAGTTTGCGTGTGATCGTAAGGTTCAAGGTTCGATTACCGAGTCGCGCAGTAGTATTTTGAGACAGGCTTTTTTATAAAATATGTCCGGTGAATAGCCCGACGCTTGTTATCGCTGCCACATATTTTTGTTGAGTTAATTTGTGATATGCCGCGTGATTCCCGGCAGAGTAGAATTTGGGCTAACCCATCTCTTCCCTTGCGGTGTCGTACAAGGTGACTAAAGGATAGGGTTGTCTAACTGATGCTGATGTCTGTTGACAGATACATATAGCCCAGACTCAGTCTGAGATGCATGGCTCTAGTCAACAATAGTGCTCGGAATACGGCAATAGGTTCCCTATTACGTGGGACTAAAAACAAAATATTGGTGAAATAAGGGTGTTAATTCACCTCTGCCTAACCCTCCGGGGATAAAGGTGTGATTAATGTATGTATGTAATTTGGGATATACAAACTATACTTATGTACGTACGTATATAAGTATACTGTACTAGCCGACTTATCCTGGCCTGGCTTCTATATAAATTATACTAGCTGACACGGCGAACTTCGTACCGCCATATTTTTCGCCCGCGTGGTATTCTGATCCCGATTTATCAGTGTTTCTCTACAATATTATGCATGTATTATACATATAAACCTTCCTCTTGAATCACTCTATCTATTTAAAAAAACGTTTCAAAATCCGTTGCGTAGTTTTAAAGATTTAAGCATACATAGGGACGGACAGACAGTGACAGCGACTTTGTTTTATAATATGTAGTGATGATGATGATAGTACAACCGTGAGTTTAATATACGTAATGAGAATTACTTAAGTATATTGTATGTAATGAGCATATTCCTGGCATTCACAAAGAGTCACCGCTCTTCATATTTTCCTATCCACTAAGTAGTTTTGTAATACATACTTCCTTATGCCCCTGGCAGTAACACCTATTTAAGTATAATTAATTTTCATACTGAACCGTCTTGGGTCCTACGTATATTCTAAGAATATAATAGGTTATAACGTTATAATAATAATTTGAGACTTATTGTCTTATTGTCACGGCAGGCATCCGTTAGTCTTCCCACATAGCCCATTTACCAGTCCATCCAGTACTTAACCTCATAGCCCATAACCTAGTTTCCATCGTACAGCAATAGTCTCTGCACTTGACGGGGACCATCTCCGGGTGTATCATATTGTGCACTCGGGGATGGTATCCGTCATGTGTGTGTATCCCTAACATATTGAATTCTCTTGAAAAGGCCTCCACCGTCTTAGCTTAGGCCCGACGCCACACACCTTCCAAAGGCCCGGGACTCCATAGTCCCGAGAGTTAGGGAACAGAGAAACAAATAATAATAAGTGGTGGTGGTATCAGTTACATAGGTGATGATGACATGTTCTCAAAGTTCTCGAGCTGCCAAAACTGAATCCAGTGATCGTCTGCACAAATTTTAGGGTACCAATACTTCAGTCAAATGTTATGATGACTATACTTTTCAGACAATAGTAATAGTATACGTTTAAAAATCCAAGCTATATGAAGTAATAATTATTTAAATTCAATGTAGTTATTGTTAATGAAACAGCTATTGTGGATTTCAAAATGTGGATATTTTAAAAGAACGTTTACTCCATATTATTATCTTTTACATAATATACCTAGTATAGTTAAAAGTAATAAAAAAGTCAAAAATTTCACCTCTGCCTAACCCTACGGGGATAAAGGCGTGATTGTTTGTATGTACGTAAAAGTCAATAGATTTTCTAATGCTCATTAATTTGAAAACAGAAATAAACTTCCCCGAATAATTTTCAGACCGCGACAGCAGACAACTTTGTTCATTTTCAATGGCGGACAAGTACTATTTCTAAGGCATAATTCCGTGAAACTTAAATGATTCCTTTATTCGTGGACCTTTTTGGAGTATTACGCTTTCCGGTTTTATTCAAGAGTATTTTATACCGTGATCTGTAGATTTTCTGCACGAGAAAATTATTACGAAGAAAACATTTTTCATCCGAAGTATTAATTTACACTGTTAAGTAATCCACAGGAACCTAAGTTTAAAAATAATTCTACATAATATACTGTCGGAAGTTTATTCAAATATTTGAACGCAATTTTTTTGATGCGATATTTTTTCCAAAATCCCGATATTTCGGTAACTTTTCAGCATACTAAGACCATGGAATCCTATCAACTAAAACATCGGGATCAGTTTATAATCCTGGTAGACCCATAGCTGGTATAAGATACACAATCTTCTACAATAAACAAAGGGAGCAAATTTCTTCCTTCCACTTTCCAATTATATTTTTAATCCAAGCACATGTTGTTTCCTGATACAAAATTTCAACGTAATTTGAAGCCAATAGTTGTTCTTCGATATCGTTTGCTTGTAAGTGCTGTAGTTCAACTTTGAAAAGGTTCGTTTGAGAACAATGGTTTTAAGTGTCACAAAGGGCGCGAATACTAAACGAATGGAGCCTTCACGGCTTCGGCGAGCATGGGGCGGGCGGGGGCCGGGCGGGGTGCGGGCAGTGCGCGCCGCCCTTCTGTGATACCAGCGTATGAAAATATTATCATTTGGTCCGATTCTAAAGTTTACGAACCGAGTAAATTAGATGAATTAGTATTTCATCTAGACATTGTGTAAAGTATAGTACGTATCTTGTTATGTCTTAAGATCTAGGTACTAATTATAGTTACTAACCGCACTCAATTAGTCATTAAACTGATGACCTATTCAATTTATGATAATCTTTAAATTTTTAAGTAAGATAAATTAACTTTATCAGCCTCCTAAACAAGTGACCAAATTGGTACCAGAATAGGATGGTCAATGTATGGGATTGACACGTGTTCTGACAGTTTTAAACATAACGTCCCTCCCTTATATTGATTATTCAATTTTATTAGGAACTAGCTGTTGCTCACGACTCCACCCGCGTGGAATTCTGATTTTGTTCATCGCTGATAGTAGCATGATGATATATAGTCTATGTTGGGACCTGATAATGTATAATCTACTTATTAATGGAGGCAGGTTACAACTAGGTATATGTTAGGGAGATACAAGTCTAATTTTTGACTTTGGAATCCAGGTCCCGCTTATTATATTTGATTAATATGTAAGCTTATTCAGAAGCGACTGCCATCTGACCTCCTAACCTGAAGAGGAAAGCCTGCACCAGAGACTTTTCTGTTATTTAGCAGGTGCACTGATTAGGAGGTTGTGTGTAGAGCACTGAACACTCCAAAGGTAATATTTGAATAAAGTAACTGTGTATACCTAGTTCAAGTAATATGTTTTCACTTTGGTATTTTAACTATTTTACTCTACCTAAGCTTTCATTATAAATTATCGCTATGTTTTCTATTGAAGTGTCCAATGTTATCATTCAATAGTTGATTGATACTTAAACCCATATAGTTTATATAGATTACTACTTAAAACAATAGATAGCGTTTATTACCTACTCGCATTCTAACATAGAAAAATAAATCTCTTAATTGCTCAAAAAAAATTCCAATTTTCCGACGCATAAAAGGAAAAAGGTAGAAAAGTATAGCCTTTTTCTTCACTGAACGCTAGCAACACTGCTTTTTGGGCAGACTCGAGCGCGCGATAGCGGCGGGCGAACGCCGCGTGAGCCTCCGCAAGCCGCGTAGCTGAAACACTAAACGGTATAGTGTCTTGTGTGAAAAAATGCTTGTTGAATAGTTCTGTTGCCTGACAACGCCTGTTGCATGCCATCTCGGTTCATTAGCAACAGATACCAGCACTATTTGGACTGGTGATTAAAAATTGGTAAGTAATTCATCTTTGTTGTTAAACTTTCGAAATTATAAGACTGACTAAAAAAACCTATTAAAAGCTCCATTTTTTTTTGTCAGGGAGTTATTTCTCTATTGAGAGTGTAGAGTTTTCTCATAATTATGTCGTTATGATTTAATTCAAATTAACTTATGTAGAACTAGCGTCGGTTGGCGCCATTGCACAAATACGTAACTTATTTAGGTATTAACTTTTTATTTATAAGAATTATTCATAGAAAAACTCGCTAAAACTGTTTGAAAAGCTTTCTATTCTTAAAACCAATTTCAATATTAGGTATATACCTTTAAAGATATTCTTTGTTAAAGTTACTCTAAACGTTTAATTATATCTATTAATTTAACAACTAACCAAACATACATATTATATAACAGCGTATAATTATACATTTTCTCTTAAAATTTGTATACCTAGTGTTATTGATTTAGTAGGGGAATTAAGCGGCATTTTCGGGCCTTATTTTACGCGTACCTTTTCCCGCTACTCGTAGGCAAGGGACGGAAATAGCCATGGCCTACAGTTTACAGAATGAACAGTGAATAATGACTGTATTCGGAAGGAAGCCTGTGTTAAAGTTCTGTTTCCGAGGGCGGACGGTCACAATGTATAATTATCAAATTGACTTCCTGAACTATTGTAACCTCAGACCAAATATAGCGTTAGTTTGTCGACTTCGTCTGCAAATTGGAGATTTCAACAAATACCTACTAATTGTACGTTTTGAAAATAATCCCAGTCGCAACCAAAACTTGCATTTTGAAGCCCGGGTGTGCACTGCTATTCCTCCTTTTCTTGTGGATTACGTGTCTGATGGTAAGCTGAAGACAAAGTTTCGGAAAAGAGGGTCACCATTATAGACACGTATCATGTTACAATGGTGGTACTCAGTTTGACGGCCTCATCTGATGCTCTCTCACGCCCCGCTTAAAGGACCCGGGATTGTAGGAAGAGGGAAACGCGTGTAGGCACTGGTAAGGAATTCCAGGACTAAATACGAATGGACAGACTAGACCAAAGTCAGTTCATTTAAAAGTAAGGCTTTAAACCACTTAGACGTGTTCAAATACCCCCTATGTCAAAGTACTTTCGTGTCTGACTGTACTTACAATAAACATAATTATGCTTGATGTTATCCTGCTGTAGCTACACGTTAGTCATTTTATTTATTTTATTTAGAAAACAAATAGTATTTCATGTCTTTGTGGCAACTACCTAAATTAACTAAAACTGTTATAAGTTTTCACATTTACATATTTAGATCTAGATCGTATGTAAATAAATGGTTACAGAAATAAACTTAGGTCAAAGCAGTCAAAGAACCTATTCAAACCACTACAAAGTACGTCTTTAAGGAAGATATCCTTGTTTCTTTTTAACCAACTTCAAAAAGGAGGAGGTTCTCAATTCGATGGATTTTTTTTTACATTCGGTTGTTTTTTTTTATACCACTTAGTTGGCAGACAAGCACACGGCCCACCTGATGCGAAGCGGTCACCGTGGCCTATGGACGTATGCAACACCAGGGGCGTCACACTCGCGCTGCCGACCCTGAAGAAACCTTCTAATGCACTTCTTGAAGAACCCCATATTGTAGTTGGTTGGGAAAACCACCGCAGGGAATTCATTCCACAGCTTGAGTTTGACTACAACCTGTCAAAAGATAACCTGAGGTGTTAGTTAAAACTTTTTTTTTGTTAAGCTAGGTTAAATTCGGTGTTATTGATTGAAATTGTACTGTCATTAAAACTAATGGTACATACATACTCACGCTTGTAAATCAAGGTAGGCTGAGGTGTATTATAACCCACATTTCGGCAACTATGGTTTTCAGTCCCAATTAGCGTCCAGTGGGCACTTATTCATGAACTGTCGGAAGGAGAAAAGCCCTATCTCTTAGTCGCCTTCTAGGACGATAAAAACTAATGGTGTGTACTAAATATCAGATCAATCAGTTCACAGGAAGGGGGTAAAATTTCAATTGCTAAATTTGACCCACTAACAAGCAGGTCAAACTAAATAACACCGTTTAAAAGGCCATCCTGATGAGCGTGTGATACGTTACAGGTTACAGTAGTTAAAGTTTACATAGAAAAGTAGTTTAGAAAGTAGATATAGATACTATACAATCACGCCTTCATCCCCGGTGGGTTAGGCAGAGGTGAATTAACACCCACATTTCACAAATCATTGTATTAGGTCCTACGTAATAGGGAGTGAGCCTATTTCCGTATTCCGGGCACTATTTAATTGATGACTCAAGCTAATGTACCTGAGGCTGAGTCTGGGCTGTATACGTACATATATCTCTGATGTTAAACAACCCTATCGCTTGTATGACGACGAAAGTAGAAATGTATGAACAAAAACTAAAATTTACTTATTACATCCGAATTCCGACCTCTGAACGATCGCAAATCAATATAAAAAGCCTTGACCAAGTCCGTTCTTAATCTCATTAAAAGTTTTTTAATGCTGCGCACATACCGAACCAAATATACCAGCGAACAAAGAAACAGCGCTTGTGAAAGGGATAATTTATTCTAAGGGTACGTCACAGCCCTAATCTCGCGCGAGGGGAGTCTCGTTTATTTGCCCCACCCGTGGACGAGCCCGCAAAATATTTACGATCAATTGAACAAACATTCGGTCTAATGATGCCTTGTACGATGTATGAATATCAGGTTATTAATAAAATTAGGCACTTTTGATCTTCATCCGACAAAGAACTAAAGTTATAGACTGTATAGACATAGCTCGCAAAATATGCAAGCTGTAGTGGCAGTAGGCTGGTCACATCTGTCGAAGGACCGATGGCCGTTAAAGCAAACGAGTCCTAGAGTGGAGACTGCGAGAAGGCAAATGGAAGATGGGACGTCCCCTAGCCAGATGGACTGACGAACTGAAAAAGGTGGCCGGAACAGACTGGACGTGGAGAGCAGAGGTTTCGGGAGCAATGACGCACATTAGGAGAGGCTAACCAGCAGTGGACTGCAATAGGCTAATTGATTGATTGACCCGGTGAAAGGTACTGGTCATATTTATTACCTATGGCTACTAAGACTACATACTATAGACTATACTATACTAATAGCAACAACAGTGCGTAACTTTTTGTAGCTTTCTATAGTCCCGCTTAAATAATCTGGAATTGTATAAAGGGAGGAACACGTGTGAGGCAAGGAATTCGAAATTCATAATTAATTCCCAACCCACCCGGGAACGGTAACACGATTTTTATTTAAACAGGTTGTCTCTTAAACATAAAACTCGCTGTGTAACACACATAGAATAGAAAAACTGTAATAATGGTCACGGTATTCCAAGGTGGAAAATTAATTGTGTTTTAAAAGTGGGGTAGCGTCACCCAACTTCCCCCTTGCTCGCGACGTGTACGCTCAACAAAAACATTTGGTTTAGTCGGAACAGTTAATTGGAATACTAGTGTAGTTACCGGTGTTAGAATCCTTTAAAATTTTGGGGTATCTCATTATTAACCTTCTTTGTGGGCCACTTTGTTTCGTATTCGAAGTAGGTACAATTTTATTGACCCCACGGATTGACCCTCTTTGCTGCTCTGCTCACATAATAGAATTACATTTAAGCTCGAATTCAAACAATACATTTTAAATTCAAACTCCTAATTATAGTTCATTTTAAAAAGAAACACCAATCTCTTTGAGTGAAAAGAATTTGGTGTTCCAGTGAAAAGTATTTTGAAATTGTATGTGTGAGGTATATAAAAACTATACTTAAACTAGCTGACTCGTCTCCACTTCGCACGAGCAAACTTCGAAAGATTCCGATTGCAGTTTACTTTTAAAACTGCAAAGTTATTTACGATTTTCATATTTCAGTAAAATTTTTTGTGAAAACTAGAATATGAAAATGTAAAATAAGAAAATGAATAGGTAAAACAACAGTCGCTTCCTGTTGTATAATAATTAATAAGTTACGCAACAGGTCACGAAGTTTCCACTGGCATTTTAATTGTTTTCAACGGAAGTTTTGTATGTAGGTAAGTATAATAGATAACCAAAGGATCGGTTTAATTGTAAAGGACGATGGGCACAATGTATGGACCACGGGATCAACCCCAATCAAAATGAGTGATACCTACATCGTTGGAAATGTATTTTTGAGTAGATAGAAGAAGAATATTTATGGTGCTAGTCTCTTTTCTCAGTCCAATCGGAGTATTCTGATTTTTTACAAGACATTTTACCATTTTCTATTAAAGTATTTTATTTGAAACTTTTTATATGTTTCAGTATCGTATTTTTGTACAGTATCTAAGTAAAACAAAGTAAGAAGTAAGTTTTTAGAAATATTCCTGGTTCAGTAAAACCGAGTTTAGGATATACATCACACAATAGATGAATGGCTACAAGAACTTTGATTGAAATGCCTCAAAACTAAGTCTAAACTATAATTCTTATACAACCGGTCATCCCCCGTAATTGCCACCTTTAGGAATGAAATTTGTTACCTCGCCGATACACGTGTACTTACATTTAATTTCAAACTAGAAGCAGGTAATTGATATTTACTGAAACAGTCACGCCATCGAGACAGGGAGTACCTACGTACAAGTACCTAAAACAACACAATTGAAAACTGTAATTACATATAACTGATTGTATAGAAGATACTTTCCCTCGTGAATTATGAATGAATATCACCTCAGTGTCAACAACGAGTATTTTGATAGTTCGTGAATAATATAGTAACTATGTACTTACAATGTTTCACACCTTGTACTAATCCTTACTATGGTAATATTCATTGTTATACCTATTTACGGGAATTAACACGTGGTCATATTATCCCTGTACTTGCTTAAATACCTCGGATTGCCAAGAGCTTTAGTAAGCTCTTTATTAAATCGAATATCCAAAGCGGCATTGATAGGATCCTACCAAATTTGTATAGGTAGGGAGGGGGAATACTACTGACGGTGGAGGTGAGCGCTGATGCATCACAAGGTGGCCACCCTAAACCTAGATCTGGGTCGCAAATCCCAGTCGCCGTCACGGTGTTCCTCTCTGTATCACGCTATGGACCCGGCGACCGCACGGTGAATCTATGGAGTGCTGAGAATCTGATCTCAGTATGTACAAGCAGTCTAGTTTAGCTAGAGGGGATGTCTAATGTTAAAACGTACTCGTAGATCTTCGAGGCCAATGCAATCTCACTTCAAGCCGGGAGACATCCTAAAATGTATGTATGTATGTATATTTGTATGTTCCTTTGAAGTACTATACAGACCAATGGGCTGATTATTATTCCTCCTTACCTCCTTACAGATATACCTACTAAGATATACTAAACCAGAATCGGTCTATAAATAAAGCAAATACCTATCTACGCGGAAAAACATAAAAAAATATGAACAACCAATAAATTAATTCCGATTTCACGCTTAAATACTGACCAAATTAGTAGGTACTTGCTATTTATGAAATGAGGATGTTCCGGAGTTAGTCGATAATTAACAAATTTGAATATTATTAATGAAGTTCATCAAACTAACTAAACTAATTTAGAATTAAAGCGCTGTGAATTTTGCTACATTGAAATTAGAGTATTGCCATCGAAATTTCAATTGAAATTTGAAAGATGTTATTTATAATTAATTTCGACTACAATTTTGGCTGCCAGCTATTGCGATTCGAATCTTATTATTATACTATTCTTCTTCATCCTAGCGTTAATTCCCAGTCGCATCCGAAGCTTTCACCTCGGAGTCTAGGGTCCGCTTTACCAGTCTTAACTGCGGATTTGGCTGGACCTCGATATTTTTCCGTGAAGCGACTGCCATCTGACCTTCACAACCCAATGGTGACATTGGGCGATATCGAAGCATTGCAGCTAGACCGCTGTTGTTGAACTTTTTAGGGCTCCAACTACCCTTGTTAGTATACTTGATTAAACGAAAACAAAAACGTCTATTTTCATTTTATTGAGACCTCGACAAAATTCTACCTCTAATGTTTTAGTGAGTAGTACCTATGTTAAATACAAGTTACATTTACCACCGCAAATGAGTTATATTTATGCAAGTCAAATTATTTTAATAATAGTAACTCATTTTACTTCGCAAATACTCATTAAATTTTCGTTTTCCAACATGTCCCACATTGTACAGTGATGTTGTTACATTATTCATAAAAGGTCGGTTCTAAATTTGATTACAATTCTCTTCTGTTACATAGTTTGAATTCACATTGCATTTAATATTTGAAACAGTGCCCCGAGCACGGAAAATACATATTTGAATTCGTAACGTAAACGTATCGAAGGAAGCGGAGCATTACGATTGGCAGGCTTCACACACACACAGGTTCACAGTAGGCAGCCGGCCAATCACAGTGCTCCGTTCTTTCGATACGTTAACTGTTCAAAACTGTTTCAAATCCCCTCTAGCGTGTACGGTGTACGTAACGAGCACTAGCACCGTAAAACTCTCTATTCGGTACGTTATACAACCTTAGTCTAACTATAGAACTCCGATATCCCCAGTGGGTTGTGGATATCAGACGATAGTCACTTCAAGCTACTTGTATACTATCATATCTACTGATCGAATGATATATCGAAGGAAGCGGAGCATTGCGATTGGCAGGCTTCACACACACACAGGTTCACAGTAGGCAGCCGGCCAATCACAGTGCTCCGTTCTTTCGATACGTTAACGTTACGTAGGCGTTCATTTATTACACCCACTATTACACCTACCGTCGAATGATATTTCCATCACATAAATCAATTATTTGATTAGGTTAAGAAGCTCAAGCCCATTACGACTATTATTTTTCATAAAAGGTCGGTTCTAAATTTGATTACAATTCTCTTCTGTTCCATAGTTTGAATTCACATTGCATTTAATATTTGAAACAGTGCCCCGAGCACGGAAAATACATCCTACATATTTGAATTCGTAACGTAAACGTATCAAGGGAAGCGGAGCATTACGATTGGCAGGCTTCACACACACACAGGTTCACAGTAGGCAGCCGGCCAATCACAATGCTCCGTTCTTTCGATACGTTACGTAGGCGTTCATTTATTACACCCACTATTACACCTACCGTCGAATGATATTTCCATCACATAAATCAATTATTTGATTAGGTTAAGAAGCTCAAGCCCATTACGGCTATTACTAACGAAATAGCTATTAGAGTTAAATCATTTGGGGGAAACAAAGAAAACTAAGTGATTTTGTTTAGTCTTTTTGGCTCTAATTGCTAGTTTGTGGGTAAGCCACTGTCGGTGTTGTTTCTGCAAATAACAAGAAGAGTGAGTAATTCGTTATTCTTCTAAGCATGAAATAGGTTATTTCCTCGAACATTAAGAATACCTTTCAGCTGCCATGCACGTTGGAACATAAAAAGACAATTTTTTAACAAAAACGATTGCTCTGTCTCGTTGATGTAAAGCTCGTTATGGCCCTGTTGAATGTTCAATGGATCACGTATTGTATACTGCAGTGGGGCTTTGTGTAATTAGGTTTTTACGAGGCTGGAATATGTGCAATAAAAGTTGCAGTTAAGTTTTACACTTGATGTTTAGATTCTTGGTATAGCGTTTCTAGTTTAAAAGGTTTACGAAATAATGAGGACGAAGACATCATTCAAATAATTTTCGAGGCGAAAACATGTGAGGTGGATATAGAAATTTAAGTTCAAGGTGAAACTTGTTAGCTGAATGTGGAAAGAAACACTTTAGAATGACATAGCTACATTAACTTTACAAATAATTCTATCGTATGGAGATAAAATTATTTGCAAACCGGGAATAACATTCTAAAAGTCTAATGAAGGAGTGGCTGACGGTACAGGAACTAGAAGTCAACAGCGCACACTATAAAGAGGCTTCTGCGTTGAAAATGTGAATATAAATACGAGTAGAAGACCATCACAGAAAGTCGTAAAGCGGTCTTAAAGTGACATACTTATTTATAAATATGTCGTGTCTGATAGCAAACGATTCTGTGCCTTAACCTGTGCGTTCTGGTTACCATACAACTATTTTCTGACATTTGACACGCATAGTCGAATTGGAACTCTAAAAAGTCCGAACTCTCTCTCTTTTTTTTGTTGCTTCGTCATGGAAGATATCACACTGCTTGACACGGGAAGACCGTACAGATATGTAGTAGACAAAAAACCCCTGCGACGACGTGCCATACTCTGCACCTTATCAGGAGGGTCTAAAATTGTTTCAAATCCCCTCTAGCGTGTACGATGTACGTCACGAGCACTAGCACCGTAAAACTCTCTATTAGATACGTTATACAACCTTGTTCTAACTATAGAACTCCGATATCCCCAGTGGGTTGTGGATATCAGACGATAGTCGCTTCAAGCTACTTATATACTATCATATCTACTGATCGAATGATTTATTTCCTCTCTAATGACACTTATGGGATGTTGGGAGGCACCAAGAGGTCAATTTCGGACGGAAAATTCCGTAACTCCTAAACGTACTGGTAAATAAGACACAAAATATATCTTCATTCGAATTACTTGAGTAAATTAAGATGGTTAATCTTGATTAAGAATTCCAGACACTGTTGTCCGTTGCCAACGGTAAATTAGCTATTTTGTGATATCCAGTTTAATCAAACGTTGTATAAATTATTCTTACGGCCCCAGCCGACACACCTACAAAAACGGGGTCGCTTTAAATCAAAAGGGGTTGACGTCTCTACGCCTATTTGTTTATTTATGTATGAATATGTGGGTAAAATAGTAGGTTCCAGATAAGAAAAGTAAAATAGGAAAATATGTTTTATTTACTGAACAAAGCTACGTTTTTTGCTTCGTTGATTAGTTTAATTTCAATTCGATTACTTTCAAGTATTGTTACCACAAATGTTATGATGGTAACGTGTTTTTTAACCAAATTTATCATTTTATTTATGATTTCTAGGGTTAGGCAGAGGTGAATGAACACCCACATTTCACCAATCATTGTATTAGGTCCCACGTAATAGGAAGTGGGCCTATTGCCGCATTCCGGGCACTATTGTTGACTCGAGCCAGTTAGCCTCTGGGGCTGAGACTGGTCTGTAATATCAGTCTGATGCTAAAAAATTTACTATTTGTAATTTACAACTAACAATTAAAATAAATAAGCAGTCTTCAATAAAATATCTCGAAAAGAAAATAAGAAAGATAATAAGTACCTAAGTATAAAACAAAATATTCCTAAACGACATGATTAAAAATAATCTCGAGGATTTCTTTTCTGTGGGTGAGTGGAAGAAAAATGAAAAGGCGACAGCGACACGGGGATAATAAGGACGAAATAAAAAACCTTCGCCACTCTGAAAAACAAAAATGCAACGAACAGTTACTTAACGTTCGCTACGGTATTATGTGAGAGTATTAGGTACTTCGGCGGTCGAGAGAACACATTCATGATGTGAAGTGTGGCTGGCTGAAAGAAAAAAATTACCTACAAATTTCGGTGAAAAATGTTTAGCAATGTGTTGTATGAAGCACTAGGATTTTTCTCGCGATAGCGTTAATATAAGACCATCTAAAGTTACTTCACTATCCGATATTCTATCTATTCTATTACTTTATAATGTAGGTACCTCTCCAGGTGTTATATTTACAAAATTACATTCTGATCGATATAAGAAATACACGGGAATAATCGGCACCCAGGTGAATGTAAAATGAATGAAAGTCAGGTATGTCAACACTGTATAATAATAATTACAAATTATTATTCAAAGAAAATCAGTCTAACAAAATGAAGAGAAACCATTACTATTTTATTAATCGAACAAAATAAGCCGAGATACGAAACAGAAATCCGAAGGGACTTAAATAAGAATTTAAACAGGCGCCTGTGGGAAACAGAAAAATAAATTAAAACGTACAGAAACGTTAGAGGAGCTCCGGTGAACTTATAATTGTTTGTTTTCTTAAATTGTTGAACGGTTTTTTATCACAATTTATTGTAGGTACCTCTGTATTGTACCTACAGTTCCTTCTGAACCTAAGTAAGAAGAAAATGGGGGGTGACGGATGGAGCCGCCTGTCACCCTAGCAGAAGCAGGCCACGGCGCGACGGCGGCGCGCATTGCGTGCCTCCCCATACCCGGGGCCGATTTGGGGACTCCGTGGTCCCCACACCGGATGAGGGCCGGATCGAAAGATGTGGCACTGGGTCGGCCGGGGTGCGAGGGATATGGCTACGACAACCTCACCTCCGGCAACCGAAGGCCCACAGACGGCGTGCGTTTTAGCCGGTTCGAGTCCGACATAACCTCCTTCTCCGGCTTCGGCGGGGGAGGTATCCGTGGGGATTTTTTCGCACGATAAAAAAAAAGTAAGAAGAAAATGGTAAGCTGTTGCACAGCTGTTGTCTCTGTCTGCATTGGCGGTAGAGAAGCGTGAATATATCCATGTATTATTGTGCTAAGTCTGTGAACACGGACAGGAGGGAAAGTATCCAAAATACACAAGATAGCAAATTTTACTCAGAGGCAATATTCTTTTACTTTTAAAGAAAATAAATCTGCATTAAAAGATTTTCGGTGATCACTCAGTAATCGAATCGGTCTAAATCCAAAAACCTTCTGTAGGTACTTTTATGGCATCAATTGATAGGGTTAACCATTACGATGCAATCTCTGTAACAAACATGGTAAACTAACCTATATGCCCTGCATTTTCAGACCCATTAAAGCACACGACACTGACCGTAATTTCATTTAGGTAACCTTTTTTAAGTAGATATATACCTAACCGAAATACACTTAGCAGCTAGCTTGACACCGAATAACAACCGGCTTTAGATTGTTTTGTGGTTGAACAAAAAATATTGTCTCAATATTATCTCCGTGCCAATTTACTCACTGTATAAACACGAGACGACAGATACAGATGCACCTGAGGCGACGAGGGTCATTATGTTTGTTATGAAAAAATGTTATAAGGGGGAACGAAGGGTTAGGTCTGTTTTCTATACCTTTAAGTACCTATAGCGAGCATTTATACATTTTATAATGTAATGGATGTACTCGGTAGGTATGTAGGTACAAGGCGTAATGTAATACACTGTTCTGTACGCAGACTTAATCATATTCTGTCCTCCGTGGTACGCAGTTATACCTAGTCTAGTGGAGATTATGGGTTCGTAAGGAACCCTTAATTAACCGGTAACCTCATAATTGTTTTTTTTAGATTTTTTTTTTCAATACAATATCCATTAATTGTTCATATGGTTTGTAAATTCTAAGCCACTTTAGCCAGCAATTTACCTACCAATCCCTTCATAGTTCTCTGAACATTTTTCCAACCCAGTTGGGATCAGCTTTCCAGTATAACTGAGATGCGACTGAACTTCGTTATTTTTCGTGAAGCGATTACCATCAGACCTCCACAACTAAGGAATTGGCGATATCGGAGTTGTGTACTTAGACAAGCTGGACTTTTATGGTTCCTGCTACCCGTAACGACTGACATAGATGTTCGTATGACAACTGGGACCGACGAAACGTGCTCTCCGAGAGTTCATTACCCGGGGTTGATCTCCTTCGATTCTACTCAAACCTTATCTGCAGACAAAACTTAATATGACTTAACTGGAAATCGTTTAAGTTGTACCATTAAAGCAGATTTCAAAACTTTTTCAAAGATAAAATCAGTCACGACTCATGAGACTTAATAACCCATAGCGTATTATGAACACTCGCCCATGAGCCGTAGAGAGTCTTAACTTCTAGAAAACTTGTTATCGGCGCATTCTGACAGTGCCCGTGGTCGAACTCCTTGTTACAAAGTTAGATAAAAAGTTTTGTTGAAACTTCCTAGTTGCGCCCTCAGAGACATCGATTTACCGATTTTATTGTAGTTGTTGCAGTACGTTTTCTCCTTTTTCAACTTACTTAGAGGGTCAACTAGAAAGTAACTTTAAAAGTTCTTAATTTGCAGAGTAATAGTATTTGGTAAGTACAGGCGCGGTCGCAGCTTGAAGTTTGGGGGGGGGGGGGGTCACTTCGGAAATTCCTTAAGAAATTTAACCCCCCCTCCCCTCGTACTGGGACTTTTCAATATGACGTGCATGGTTTGGTTTCAGCTACGACAATATGGTAACCATAACTGTACCTAATATATTACCAAATAAAACGAAGATATTTGAAGGTACCTACCTAAGGTAGGTACCTTATAATATCTTCGTTTTATTTGGTAATACAATTTCATGGTTATAATAACAGCGTGTATGGGCGAACATGAGGTAAATTTGAAAAGAAAATATGCCGCGGTGGGCTTAGTCATTTTAATTGACTTATGGCACCCAACACAAATAATTTGCACAAAATTCTGGTTTCTTTTTACGATGATAAGGAGAACATAAACATTCTTAACGCTTTGACGTGTTATAATGTATGTGCAGTTATTACAGGTTGATTTTTTACCTATTCATAGATATTATTTCTCTAAATAAATCAATCTTTACCTTTTTTTCATCAGTGTTAGTCCTGGTGGAATTTATAGCTTACACTTTGGTGCCCATGGTTAGCTCTCCTACACTTTCTCTTGATTTCGCACATCATTGCTTTTACTGGAGCGACTACAGCTGACCTCCCAATCCTTAGAAAAGACCTCACACCAGAACCTCGTCCGTTGATCAGCATATGTACCGACTCGCAGGTGGGGTTAGCTTGAGCTCCTAAGATCTTAACACCATCACCAAATAAAATTTTACCAATGTTTTTGTCAGAATGTTTAAGTTCTCTATTGTTCTTTATTCCTCAAAAGAACCAATTTTATAATCATTTTTCAGATCTAACTAACTATCTAACAGTAGATTTTATCAAATTGCAATGTAAGTACTCGTATGTATCATACAAATAAGCCACCCTGTATGTGTACCTATTTCTCTTCCGGGATGGGATCAACACATAATTTAGTTTTAGACAAATGGGCGAAGCGGAAAATAGTGTCAGTTCACTACACGGATCAGTAGTTTCGGCCTCTTTTGTTATCCTCGATTATACAACGCTCTTAATCCCTATTCAAGGAAAACCTGGCACAAAGGCATCCATTATCTGTAGTTTTTAAGGCATTTATCCTTTTAATGTCTTTATTCCCGAAACAGGTAACGCATGTAATAGCAAGGAAGGAGAATGTAGGCACAGTCAACGACAGAAGTTGATTATCACCATGGAGAAGGAAATGATATTCTTTCCTCCGTGATTATCACTCAAATATTAGAAATCCTTTTTAAGGGCTCTTTCAAATTACGTTGGTGCTGGACTGCTGAGCCAGGCCAAACCGTGTGACAGCTCAGTGCGACCGCTGCACAGATTACCTAAGTAATGGACTGTAGGCACATGCTGTAACTTGCATATCGAATGATCGAAGTGAGCTCGATAGCTGAATCCGCGGTGATTTGTCAATTTCACGAAATTGACCAATCACCGCGGATTCAGCTATCGAGCTCACTTCGATCATTCGAGATTTTTGTTACAGCATGTGCCTGCTGTTGTCGTACGATCTAGCGACGGGTTCTTTTGTCTGAAAAGTCATAACCGTCTGAGGCGGACCTTGCATTTAGTCTTCATTTTGACGTCCGAAAGTATTCATTGGTCAGGTGGGATGCCAGGGCAATGCCTATTGGGCCACCTTGTTCGGGACCTGAGATGGCGTGCGGTTTTAGCCGGTTCGAGTCTGACATAACCACCCGAAAGTGTATCCGTGGGGATAGCTGCACGAAAAGCTTTTCTTTACCTAAGTATTCCTAAGTAGATAAAACCTAATCACCACCAATAATCTACAATATTCGGTCGATTATTCGGTACCTACCTATCTATCTATTATCTACTTTTCATAGGTACTCATATTTATAACTAGGTACCTAAATATTTTTTTACATTCACATGTCTGCATATATAGGTAGGTAAGTACGAGTTGTTTAGCCACATGTCACGACAGCTATTTGCCTCTGCAATCAAGATGTTTGTGGCGCAAATGGCTTTCGTCGAGAGCTTCTGATTTATTCACGATACGATTAAAATAAGTGCACACCGCCACGCGCGTCGGAGAGATGTATATTTCCAGCCATTTTTCCTTTTTAACATAAGGTAAGGTTTATTAAACTTCGCTCGTGGTTGATATGCTTGCATAAGAAAAAGGGAGATTGTAAATACAACGCAAAAACGGCAGGATGTTGTGTCTGTGTGCCTACCTTGAATCGTTCCGACAGCATGTCGGAGTGCTTTTTTACCAGTTAGGGTCTCCCGATACGACAACGCTTGAATCAAAGTATTACCTACTAGGTAATCAAAGCAAAGGTGCAAAGGGTTAACCAACTCGTTTTTATAACCACACGAACCTTTTTCTACCCTCCATTACCCGTGGCACTACTGCTTGGCACTACCAGACTATAGGTAAATATTTTTTGTGTCGGGGTTTTTTTTTTATTTTAATTTTTTTCAATTCTAGAATGAATAGAATAGAACGGTTTTTTAGTAGGGACTTTTTAATAGTAGCTAGGTACAAGCAATTTCGACGTTCATAAGTGTACCTACCTAACTTCGTGCGCTATTTTTGATCTGACGGGAACAATCTAAATGCAAATCCAAATCTGCATATCGTATGACTTGAAGAATGTGTGGTGTTGAATAAAGCGTTCATCACTCTTAAAAACATGTTATTTAAGCGAAAAAAGCATCTATCGAACTGAAAATGAAAACCACCATTTTAGCTCAGGTTTATTCTACGCTAAAACGCCAGGTTAAACACGATTCATAATAATTGGTTCAATAGAAATTAGCGTCAAACATGGGTCAAAAACACTCCTAATCGTTATTTCAAACACGTTTCTTACTACGACACCATTATTTAATCATGCCGAACTTTTATTAAAAAATAGAACAAAAAAATAACTAGAGATTGGTGAAGTATTATTATTTATCACACACAAAAAACCGCAAATATCCTCAAAATTGCTGCATATGCCAATATGTTCGAGGTAGGACATTTCGCTATTATAGTGGGGTAGGTATTATAATAATATGTACCCCCTCACCCTTAAAACATGTTTTATAAAACCGTCAAGGATACCTACAAGGGTGAGTAACCACCTAAGTCAGTCCATAGTTCGAAACCAATGTGGCAGGTTGTTACTAAAGTGTATTGAAACAGTGTAACAAAAACCACATACCTAAATGGAACAAACACTTCGCTACACAGTCTTGGATGATCCTCGCGGCAGTAAAATGCTAGAGCCGCTAGAGGAATTTGGTGGAATGTAATAAAAACACGTAGGCCTCATATAAAAAGAAAAATAACCGTAAATCGGTGAGGATCAGATTATATATCTACCGACGTATACCTACCTATGGCTATGGAGGTTTTGAGGCGCATGGGGCAAAAGCAAAAGCCTTGGTGATAAAATAATATTTTATTATCTTTTATTTTATGGCGAATTTCCGCACGTTATACGATTTTCTTCCTCAGTTCTCCAAGACTAAACTGACTATAAAGGTATGATTCCGAAGCCGACCGCATACGACAACTGCCGACGCATGCAGCACATACAGCATACCCATTACTTGTCAAACTCCGATACGGATACAGGGGACCATTGAGAAGTCGTAATGAAGGCAGTTGTCGTATGCGGTCGGCTACGGAATCATACCTTTCTCCGCGAATGTGTTCAGGGTTCTTCGACTAACAAATCTAGTGGGTATAAGAACTGTTAGGTATCTACCAAAAAATTTGTAACATCTTGAAAGTGCAGGTCAGAAGCATCCAAAATCGGTGGGCTTTTATGAGAAAAGAATAAAGTCTCGAAGTGTAGTAGGTAGGTGTGCAGTGCCATGTGTAGATTGTGTAGGTATAGGTACTTCGGTAGGTACACATATCCTGGACCTACCTAAGTCGCAAGACAAACGAGGCCTAACAATAATCTATGCTTGGTGAATTTGAGTTCGTCCACCGCCGCCGTAGCACCCCATGCTACGAGAAAATACTCGTAGCATACAGATGCAAAAGACACCCAAGTAATATGTAGGTAGCTACTGTGCGTATAGAGCACATATGTCTCAAGGTAAGTAGGTATATGATGTATTTTGCCTAAGTATAGAAATATGAAAAAAGTGGATAGATACAATGTGTTCGAAGAACTATTTATTTATCCCATACAAGATACAAAAGCTGATTGATGGCGTAGTGGCGAGTTATGGGACTTTGTTTCGGGCAATTCTTATTGCGATATAATTATACATATATACCTATAGGTCATCGTTATTACCTATTATCACTCACTTATAAAATAAAAACGCTTATGCAAATAGAAAGAGGACTCTTTGTCCGCACTTAGACTCTTTTTTGGCCATTGTGCATATGCAAATATCAATCAATCAATCAATTAGCCTACTGCAGTCCACTGCTGGACATAGGCCTCTCCCAATATGTACGCGCCACGTTTGCCGATCCTCCGCCTTCCAATTCGCATTCGCAAATAAAAATAACAAAATATCTAGGCAGGTACCTACCTATTTATGAAGTTTTCGTCTAGATAGGCTACAAACCTTATCATATCTGTACAAAATAAGGTCGTTTGAGATCATTACACTTTCTCATACAGGCAGTAAAGAACTTAATTTATGTTCCAAACTTTAAATGGCTGTTCAAAAAGTGTTGTGGACCGCGACTAATCTGCGTGGATAATGTACAAAAGGGCAAAATTAGAATAAACGATAAAACTCTTCTCATTAATTCCTCTAAGAAACCCATACCTACCTACCTAACCTCGATTTCAGCCTTAGTACCTACCTACCTGGTCAGCCCTCCCACTTCTTCTATTGATTTGGCTTACTTAGCTTTTACGGGGATGACTATCGTCTGGACCCCCGACTCCGAGAGGATTGTTACAAAATCTTCCAAAATATTTAGCACTAGGTGTTGTCCGCGGCTGCGCCCGCGTGGATGTCGGTTATCGCAACCAAATATGCCCATTGCCCTTTCCCAAGCTCGAATCTGCCTCTGACCTCTGTATAACCCGCGCCACGTAACTTGGACCTAAAATGTGCTCAAAACGTGCCCTATACGCGCAGTAGGTACACATTTCTTGGGTGTCTTTTGAGGATAGCACGAGATGCTACTGCGGTAGACGAACTCAAATTCACCAAGCATAGACTATTACAAAGCAACCCGCGGGCGCCAGAGCCTCGTATGTCTTACGATTTAGGCCCAAGATACGTGGCGCGGGTTATACTAAATTTCTGAACAGACAGACAGTTACTTTCGCATTATTATAATTATACCTAGTATAGTATAGTATAGTATGAATATGGATAATAACTTCTTTTAGATTGCCGCTATCTAATAAATAAATAAATAGAGCAGAAATGAAAAATACTTTTAGTTTTTATGTTTCGGGACTTATCGCGATTAATTATTATTTGGAACTTACTTGTGCCGACGTTTCGGGTGCGTTAAAAATACTTTTGTCACATACTACCTAGGTATCAAAATAATTTGTATTGATTAACTTTGGCTGCTAACTGTACCTACGTTCATATTTCAGTGCCAGTTTTATTAGATTAAAATGTTCTCCCCAATGTCCCTTCGAAAGTCGCTGTAATCCGATTCAGTGCCCTTCGTTAAACCTCATTCTACTTTTTAGCACGTACCAAAGTAGGTACCTACCCACCTATCAACTTCTGAAAGATTCTTAATTTTATAATCGCTGGAAATCGTGAAAATCGATGTTTCAAAGTGAAGTTCACCCATTTTCACCCTCATAAATAGATCGCTTTCAATTTATATCCTACCTACCCATTTAGTTCTTTTTCTGTGGTGTTTGTTTGTGGGTCTCCCCCGTGGAAAATAGGCGCTGCTCTCTCGTTTACCTAGAATACACCGCGTGGGTGTACTGATCTACTCCAGAGAATTTATCTTCATTTTAGCAATTGGATTTTCTTTCGATTTTTGTCATTAAGTATGTAACAGGATGGTTACATTACATATCAAAATCCCGAAGCTTACAATACCGAATTTCATAATACCGACGTACGAAAGACCGAAATTCAAAATCCCGAATGTTCGTTTGACCGAATGTTCGAAATACCGAAAGTATAAAATACCGAAAGTACAAAATCCCGAATTACAATATGGAAACATTATAGGTTAAAAGGGCATGAGAATGACCTCCGCCATATTGTCATTCGGGATTTTAATTTTCGGTAGATATTTTAATACGTAACCAACAGGATAGATTCCTACCGACCTATTTCACCTAATAAATGTTAGATACATGTTTACAAATATAACCGGAAGTTCGTACGAGTGCAACACTGTGCTGGTTCGAACCAACCGGCGTTTGAAGGAAGATAGCGAGTTAAACGCCAATTAGCCCAAACCTGCGCAGTGTCGCACTCATACGAACTTCCGACTTCCGAGCCTCTCTTCAATTTGAACCGAGCTTGACCTACCTAAGTAATTAGCTCAAATTAACATTTGCAAGTTGCAAGCAAAAATTAACATGACAACAAACAATGAACAATCCAGTTTTATTTAATTTCAAAGCACTTAAAACAGGGGATGGCTTCCAGCTTCCAACTAACCAACGAACATGGTATAGTTTGCTAGGTACTTGAGAAACTCTAAACGTTCAGAAACACTACAGCAACAAACTTAACACTATCAAGTCTATGTTTGCTCCAACTCCAACAGACCGACAAAGTTTAGTTCCATATAGTGCACAATTATAACATCATCGTATGCCAAGTGCTGATGCTTGGACAGCGGAAACTTCAACAATTACAGGGTTGAGTGCCGCAGTCGACCATCTGCCAATTGAATATATTATAGTAAACGATTCTATTCAATAGATACCGGTTTTCATTGAATTCAAGTAGCGGAACACCACACCAGCCAATGGAAGTGCAAATTCAGTAGAAATTGCTAGGTAATTTAAAGCGTGCTTGTCTTTGGATATTCCCCGCTTCTAACCGCAAACTGACAACGAGGGAGCACTGCCACGGAATAAATAATAGTACCACGGAATAAATAATAGTACCACGGCACTGCTGGCAGTAGGTTGAGTTGGTATAGGTACTTATGTTGGGTACACACTGGTGTAGGGTGATTGTGAAGTACCTATTTTGAGAAACAGTTTTCAATTTCATATGTGCATGTTTGAGTTCTCATTTTGAGATGTGTTTATTTTATGAAATTTAATGTTCTTTTTGAGATATTATGCTAATTTAGCGTAATGTACCGGGTAGGTATACCTATACGTGTATTTATTTCAGTTATAGAGATAGGTACACGCATAGTAATGTATGATTTATAAGTTCTTTGCTTACCAAATTCTTAGCTATTGAGCAGTGTGTGGCTAGGTTTCTAATACACATTTCTTTCAATAAAAAAAATATTTACCTCACGATGTACCTACCCTTAAACTACTAGGTAAGCCACTCAGGTAAATATAATTAAAAAAGCATAAATTATGTTTTGTGGTTTAATTGAAAGGAAATGACATGTCGAATATAATATGAACTCCAGAGCCTCGATTCTGCTAAAGCACAACCACTGTCACACCACAGAGACTGCGAGAAAAATCCATTTGATTTTAGCCTTTACAGTAATGCAGTTAAAGTTTATAAATAAATGGCTTTTTGTAGATTGAATGAAAGAGTGTCAAACTCTTTTCATTTAATTTTGTGACTGTAAGCTCATAGAAATAAGAAATAAGGTTCAAAAGGGGATTGGGTAATCTAGTATGGACAGTGATGTGGCGTCCTTAATTTTTTCAGCGGCCATCAATAATTTTGATACCTGGGGTGGCAATGTGTAAGATTATTGCCCCCTTTTTCGCGGGGTGAAGAACAATTACGAAGAATACGTGGAGTGCGTATCGATCCAACTTGTCTATCCGAAGCAATCCCTAAGGAACAATATGGGCACACTACAACACTTAGGTACACGGGTAAAGAGAAGTCACTTACCGCGCGCTGCTCCTCTGGTGATTTGTTGGTGGCCACCAACTGGTCCAGGTGTCGGGATGCTTGTAACACTTGCACTATAATATGCTCGTGATGCGGTGAGCTGCTCAGACCTCCAATTAATACGAATGTCGAAGCGAGACTGGTGCGGTCGAGAGGTGGCGCGCGCGGCACTGCCAATCTCTCTTTCTCGAAATACCCGCATACCATGTCGTCGCAAGTACCCTCATATTCCATAAGTTTCGCTCGGACAAACTATCGGATCGATAAGCACCCGCCACAACAATACCACTTCATTGTACTGTGTTAAACACACGTACAAATGTCATTATTTTCATTGTAAGTAATATCGGAGCTGCGATATACAGGGTGCAACATTTCGACCTTACCTTGAAGGAAAGTACCCTCATACTAAAGATAGCGAATTTTACTTAAAGGAAACATTACCTTATTTTTAAAAAGAAACAAAACTGCATTCAAAGACTTTTGAAAATGCCACACCCGGTAGTCGAACCGACTAATATCTTACAAAACCTTCTCTTTCATGGGTTTCCTTTTATTTAATTTACCATGTTTTTAGAGAGATTTGATCCTTATGATCGACACTATCGAAAGATGCAATAAAAATACAGGGTGTTATTTTTTCGAATTGTAGTCGGTTCGATTATAAGGCGTGGCAAACGATTTTTCAGCATTCCTTAAATGCAGTGCTGTTTCTTTTTTTAAAACACACTAAACTGTATTCAAAGTTTTCTGAAAATGCCACACCCGGTAGTCGAACCGACTAAAATCTTTCTAAATCTTCTATTACATGGATTTCCTTTTATTTAATTTACCAAGTTTGTTAAAGACATTTGATCGTTGTGATCGACTCTATCGATTGATGCAATAAAAATATAGGGTGTTATTTTTTCGAATTGTTCGATTGTGAGACGTGGCAAACGATTTTTCAGCATTCTTTAAATGCAGTTCTGTTTCTTTTTTAAAAACATACTAAACTTTATTCAAAGTTTTCTGAAAATACCACACCCGGTAGTCAAACAGACTAAAATCTTTCTAAATCTTCTATTTCATGGATTTCCTTTTATTTCATTTACAAAGTTTGTTAGAGAGATTTGATCCTTATGATCGATCCTATCGATTGATGCAATAAAAATACAGGATGTTATTTTTTTTAATTTTAGTCGGTTCGATTACAGGGTGTGGCAAGCGATTTTTCGAAATTCCTTAAATCTAAATTAAACCTTCTATTTTATGGATTTCCTTTTATTAAAAAGGAAATCCATAAAATAGAAGGTTTAGGAAGATTTTAGTCGGTTCGACTACCGGGTGTGGCATTTTCAGAAAACTTTAAATGCAGTTTTGTTTCTTTTAAAAAATAAGGGAATGTTTCCTTTCAGTGGAATTCGCTATCTCCAGTATTTAGAGTACTTCCATCTAAGTAAAGTTGAAAAATACCACCCTGTATAGCTAAGTCCCGATATAGTTTAGAGAAGTTTGTCCATAGTAACTTTTGATCACTTTATACTGCACTTACATATTATACCAATTTCATTGATGGCCGCTCAATTCCAACACGACGCCAACATTACCCAACCCCCTTTAATGCCATTTTTTGCTGTCTCTGTTGTGACAGCAGTTGTGCTTTAGCAGAATCGAGGGCCAGGTCTGGTCTTAAAGGTGCTGATAAACTTGAGCATTCACTTGTAATGAGCATTCTTACGAATGTTACATTACAGTAAAATACGAGAACATTTTAGCGAGCATTCTGGCGAGCATTATAGCGAGCTTTCAGGCGAACATGCTTAAATGACTGTAAATTTTCTTCGACTAGAGCGTTCGCTAGAAAGATCGTGTAAATGTTCGTAGCATTGTTTGGCTCCACGCTTGGCTCGGCGTTCGGTTCGACAAATTTAAAAACGGCGAATGCTCGATGTTCTGTTACAAGTGAATATGCTCAAGTTTATCAGCACCTTTAGATACAATAAAACTTAATAAGTAAGAATAGAAAAGTTATAATAATAATCTTCAACTTAATCTTTTCTGAATTCTGCCCCCCTCTAGACAAGTGGCGATTCATTTGCCGGCGTATTGTAGAATAGTATGACAAAAACAAATGTATGGGATTTGACGTATATGACAGTCATCAACGTATGTCATAAACGTCAAATCTCATACATTTATCATTCTATTCTGCAATACACCGGCCAACGAATTACCACTTGTCTGGAAGGTGGGCTGATACTAACCATAAAACGCCTACAAACATGTAGCAATAATATTCAAATTAAAAAATACCCTGTCTCATTGTTAAACAATACGAAAAAGGATTGGCGATACACAATTTTTGAAATTTCCATCGCGTCCTTTTTTAATGACGTGGTTCATTAATCTCAACGATATGATTACACAGTCTGAACGATATGCTTACACAGTCTCAACGATATACTTATTCTACAAAATAAATCTGATGTCATAAAATTATTAAAAAAAAAACAATTAAAATATCTCTTGATAAAAATAATAAAAGGAAATTATTAAAATAATATTTAAATCAACATACTTATCACAATAAAATCACTTAATCATACAAAACAAAAATAACATAAATGTAGTCTCTACATTCTTAATCTAAGAGCTAAGGACGGACAATGTCATTACGGAACAAACTTATAGCACAGATTAATAAATAGTTACTACGTAACAGATACATCACTCCCATACAAAAGTGAAAATACCTACGCTATATTAGCCTTCAAAATTTTAATAATGATACCTGCTGCTCACGAGAAGAATTGTACCTTAAACCCGTGGTCATAGAGTCGAGACTGTGTTGCCCGCCGTGCGAGTGAAGTCATCGTAAGAATGCGCTAGGGTTTTACCCCTCATAGATTCGTCATGTCTGTCCGTCCGTCTGTCTGTCTGTCCGTCCGTATGTCACAGCCACTTTTCTCCGAAACTATAAGGCCTATACTGTTGAAACTTGGTAAGAAGATGTATTCTGTGAACCGCATTAAGAATTTCACACAAAAATAAAAAAAAAGCATTAAATTTTGGGGGTCCCCATACTTAGAACTGAAACTCAAAATTTTTTTTTCATCAAACCCATACGTGTGGGGTATCTGTAGATAGGTCTTTAAAAATGCTATTGAGGTTTCTAACATAATTTTTTTCTAAACTGAATAGTTTGCGCGAGAGACACTTCCAAAGTGGAAAAATGTGTCCCCCCCCCCCCCCCCCTTCTAACTTCTAAAATAAGAGAATGATAAAAAAAAATGATGTAAATTGCCATGCAAACTACCACTAAAAATTGGTTCGAATGAGATCCAGTCAGTAGTTTTTTTTTTAATACGTCATAAACCGCAATTTTCGCCTTTGCTACTACGGAACCCTTCATGGGCGAGTCCGACTCGCACTTGGCCGATTTTTTTTTTCCTCTTCTCGGAATTCATTACATTTTATACCTAGTCGAAAATATTCTAAATCGCGTAAACAATTTAAATAAATAATCATAAGGAAAACACAGGAGCAAAGCGGCAGAAAATCAACGGATTTTAACATTTTGTAATGTAATACGGTGATACTGTACCTACTGTATTTACAGTTATGTCATAAAAAATAATTCAATTTTAATGCATTTAGATTATTTTGTCCAAATTAGATTATTTAACCATTGGTATAAAATTACGAAATAATTCACAGTAGGTATACCTCATAGACGCTTATTCCTACGCTTAAAGTAACGGACATTACCTATTCTATTACGTAAGTACGTACTAGGTAACTACAGTATAACCCGCGCCGATATATACAGTATGACGTGTATCTTGGACCTAAAATGTGTTCAAAATGTGCCCTATACGCGCAGTACACATTTCTTGGGGGTCGGGATGCTACTCCGGTAGACGAACTCAAATTCACCAAGCATAGACTATTACAAAGCAATCCGCGAAAACCAGAGCGTCGTATGTATTACGATTTAGGTCCAAGATACGTGACGCGGGTTATATTAGAATTACCGAAACTGACATAACCGCCCCTGCTGACCGCCGGCGAAACTATGTTATTATGCATCTAATGTTTTATTTCTCGTCGATTATTTTCTTTATTTTTCCTTTAAATCCAACTGTTGCCAGAAAAACCGATATTCATACGAGTTGTTTAAACATTGAGAATTTTAAATGTCATTTATGCAATGGAATATCTTACTTGAAAATCAAAATTTAATAGTTAAAAGAGATTGTAGGTGAGAGTAAAGAAAGAAGAAAGTAAGTAAAGATGAAGCAGTCTAATTTAAGGCTTTTGTTAGCAGAACTATAATTTTCTCAGAACGAAGAGGAAATAGAATGGTGTCGTTGAATATCGACACTGGCAGTCAACAACAGATGCGTCGTGTAGAAGTGGACATACTAGTAACTTGAACGTCCAAAATACCTTTGCTAGTATAAACTAAACTTGCCAAATTCAATTTCCGTTTCTAGCATCAATATCTTGGCATTGACTATAGCTATCAATTAACAACGGACAATCTGGATGTATGTGTCCTTGGACGACAGACTTCTATAACAGTTTGGACGTTCAAGTGAAAACATAAAACTTAGCAACTCACACAGGCCATTTTTAAAATTCACGGTGTAAGATGTTAGGTTTTGAAAATTATACATGCAGAAATTTTGATTAGCACAATAGTATATCAAATATCTAGTCTAGGAGTCAACAAATATAAATTACAAAAAAAGCACCAAACGTTTCGACCTTGTAAGTATTTGAAATTGCACAACTGATATGATAATTTTCAATGCCATGAGCAATTTGAAATTAAACTTGGCATGACTAGGTATATTATTATGTTAATAAACCTGTACCTACAAACATATCTATCATCAATATTCTTTCTCAATAAATTTATTGCAGATTTTTGAATTAAAAAAATACACTCAGGTATTTGATACCTTCTGCAGCAGGGAATTTAAGGACAAATAGACAACCTAGGGATTTTGAGGATCCATTTGAGAACTAGACATAATGGCGTGTCCAATCTGTGGTCGATTTTAAAAATTTAAGTATTTGCTACTCTTTAAACTTAGAAGTTAGAAGTTTTGGTTCCTTTTTAAATGATTTTTGTGCCGTTCACCGAACATATGATCAATTTCGCTAATCCGCGTCAAATTTAAAAAACACACGTTGCAGTAATATTTAAATTCTTCCTTTGGCACAATTTTATTTTGTAGAAGTTGTTCTACATAAATCTCTCTATATTTTTGGGCTATAGGATCATCGTTTAATGGTTCCTCATAAACAAATTTTTTAAATAGAAATTTATTACCTTTTCCTTTAACTAAATAGCTTTTTACCTGTTTATGCATTTTGATATGGCCGAGGAAATCAAGAATGTTAGCATTACATACTTCACAAAAATACAGTTCAAAGGATAATTGCTTTATATTGTAATTTTTTAATAAATCATCACACTTCTTCAAATGGGGACTTCCTTCTACGTGTGTGATCATACTAGATATAGCTGTGTCTACACTTACTGAGCATACTAGGCACTTTAAGTAACACTCATTTAAATAGCAGAATTGCTTTTTATATGCAATAAATTTTTGTTGCCCTTGATCTTTACGCGGACTTGTTTTGGGCAAGGGTTTTTCAGTAGAAGTGCTTGGTTCTTCATGATTTGGGCTGCTCGCAGGAATAGATTCTGGATAATTTCGGTGCTTCAAACTTTTAGCAGTATGATTGGATGCAGTGAGTACTCTAGTATTGCATAAAAGACAGTGGCTATATTTCACGTCCTGAAACAATTATTGGAGTAGGTATGCAGTCCAGAAAATTAGCATCACCCAAATGGGGTAATACCTATTTAAACATATTACATTTATACAGGAAAGGGTAAGCGTTAGTTGCTGGAGACCACGGGAGACCCTCGAGCGTGACCCGTGGGTGCGCCCCCATCTTATGATGGGAAGGTAGTTACGCCCATAGGCATCTCCACTAACGAAGAGTATTCAGCCAGAGCTACTTTATGGAGGCGTCGAGGCCTCGTTCCCTGTGAGATTGGAGTGGAGAAGCAGTTTCTACTTCGCTCTGCACCCAATGTAGAAAAGGATTTTGCGCCCAGAATGACTTGGCAAGACCTAGAGATAACATTGTTACTTAAGCGTACTGCTCGCATATAGTTCGCGCACCTAAAAGAAATTGGGTCACTTATTATGTTCTGCGCTGCATCTTTTATGGCGAGCTTCTTAATTTGATCATTACGTTGTATCATACGTTATTCTTTGCGTACTGCTATTGTTTAGTAAAAGGATTGTAAAAGTTTAATAGAAAGTAACTATTAACTATTCGCGATTAGTTTCATGTATCACACCTTTTCATTCTATACCCTGAACACGAAAATATCGACGTATCGATAGAATGGAGCATTGCGATTGGCTGGTTTCCCCACACACAGGTTGACAGTGAGGCAGGTGGCCAATAGCAAAGCTCTGTTCTCTCAATACGTTTACGTAACGAATTCGAATATTTTTCGTTCTCGGGGCACAGGCCTGGGGAATACGCTTCGGGGATATATCAGCGATAATTAACGTGTACGTATATTCAAACAAGCTTTAATGAATAACGTGGGAATTTTTCAAATATATTTCCTTATCTGTGCTAATTTAATCTAACATTGTAAGTAAAAAAAACTATACTCAACTTACCAATATTCTAGCGAATTTATCATTCACGGGTTGCATGAGAAGTGTGGCATGTTGTCGAGAATATTCATGCTCTTTCATAAAATCTTGTACCCACATTTGACACAATTGACAAAATACATGTTTACCTTCTTTCAAATAACCATGAAAATGGTCTATCGATATATACTCTCGATAACCTTTAGGAGTGACAATAACAACAGAATTATCTTCAAATATTGGCATATTGCATGGTAAATTGTATACTTCAATGATCTTGTCTAAGTACATTTTAAAATGTTTAAATATGTCTCCTACATAATATGGTGAAGAAGATGGGACATTATCATTGTTCTTTATTATGTTTGCAAGAACTTGAGCCATTATGTACTCGTTACGCGTACTTTCGGTATCTGTATTAAAGTCATTTGTATGTACAACTTTGCTGTCATTTGTGTCTCTAATATTTAATAAACCATCATACAATTTTCTAAAATCCAATCCATTGTTATCTAATACACTTTTATTCAATACAGCATTATCTGATACACTTTTATTCAATACAGTATTAACTGATGCACTTTTATTCAATACAGTATTATCTGATGCACTTTTATTCAATACAGTATTATCTGATGCACTTTTATTCAATGAAGTATTATCTGATGCACTACTACATTCTGAATCTTCTTTGATTTTGTAATCATTATCAGTTTCACTATCACTTTCAGGGCTCTTGTTGCTGATATACAATTCTAAAAATTTTGATGTTAATTGTCCCTTTTTAATAGATTCTAAATGGTAATTTGATTTCTTATGTTTTCGTTTATGTTTTACAGCTACTACTTTGCAACAAGTTTCGCAATAGAATTCATCATTTTCATAATTATTATTAGAAGTATCTATATCGACATTTATTTGTTTTGCAACATTTTCTAGAATTTTTTCAGTCAATATTTTGTGAGTCTGATGTCTCTCGCTCTTATTATGTTGCTTATAATATTTTTCAGGAACATCCACATTACAAATATAACACATGTAACTTTTGCAGGGCTCTGAAACAAATTGTATTTTAGTAATCAGTTACTACAGTTGCGGCACGCTATGATGGTCGTTTTGACACGACTGGTTTTGCTCGTTTTCCCTTTTTTTGTGTGTGAAGTTTATTTTCTTCTGTGCCAGTCTCGCCATATTTTTCTTTAGTTATTCGTCGAAGAGTTCGTTGTGGAATATAAAGCGCACCAAAAAAAGAGAAAACGAGCAAAACCAGTCGTGCCAAAACGACCTTCATAGTGTGCCGCAAGTGCCGCAACTATAGGTGACCTACAGTGAACAATGAAATAATCTTAACATACCCAGCTTTCTTTATGGGGTGGGGCATAAGTCAAAGTGTTGTTACGTGTTTTAAAGTTCCTAACTTCAGGGAGAGCAGACCAGAGTGGGGCGAGCGTCCCACTTGCCTTCCCCCTGGGTACGCCCATGGGTAGGAGGACATTTAGATGGAGTCTTATAGGGATTAAGAATATAGTTTACACTAATATAAATAATCTATCTATACTATTATATAATTGTAAAGTGGTCGTGTCTGTACATTAGAGATATTTAAAAAAAAATACTTGGGTTATGTTATGTTAACGATACTGAACACGAAAATATTTTTTTTGAATTTCCTGTCTGTTTATCTGTTTGTCTGTTTGTCCGCGATGGACGCAAAAACTACTGGACGGATTTTGAGGCGGTTTTTTTTGTTAGAAAGGGCTTACTCAGACTTAAAATCTTACGTTTGTTTGATCGCAATCGGTTGAGTAGAACCGAAGATATGAGCAAAGGTCGCGTTAACCGATATGCACGCGGGCGGAGCCGCGGGCGGAAGGAATAATAAATATAAATAAATATTGTTGGACATTCAACACATCGCTATCTATACCTTTTTTTTATCGTGCGAAAAATCCCCACGGATACCTCCCCCACCGGAGCCGGAGGAGGAGGTTATGTCGGACTCGAACCGACTAAAACGCACGCCGTCTGTGAGCCGTCAGTTGCTGGAGGTGAGATTGTCGTAGCCATATCCCTCGCGCCCCGGCCGTCGCTATCTATACCCAAAGTAAGCATAGCTTAACTAGCTTGTGTTGTTCGAATACGGACATTTTTTTTGTAAATACATAAATAATATACATAGAAACACCCAGAACAATGCAAATGTTCATATTCATGCACACATACATTTGCACTGAGCGGGGATCGAACCCGCGCCTCCTGCGTAGCGGCCGCGTTCACTACCGCTACGCCACAGAGGCAGTCAGTAGGTAATAATTTTGTGTATGACAAAAACTTGATAAAGGTAACCGCGTACGTGGCGGAATTCAAATTTTTCTAGTGTAGGTATGCATTTAGATAAAACCACCTTTTAACATATTCTATCGCGATTTATTTGTTATTATTTACTTTTAGCCCGATGTTTCGGCTACTTTCAACAGCCATGGTCACGAGTGGTTTTGTTGCAATAAGATAAGATAAGATAATTCTTTATTGTACACAAACAAACTACAGTACATTAGGGACAATATAAGATATATGTACAAATGGCGGCCTTATCGCTGCAAGCGATGTCTTCCAGGCAACCTTTGGATGGACTTATTTTAAAATATTTTAACAAAAATAACTGGGTAGTTATTTGCGTAGTCATTAACTTAAACTATAGAATACATACATTATATACTTTAGTAGTATTTTACATAAACCTAATTTTATACTTACATTCATATTACATCATACATAGACATACATACACATATTATAATAAATATAAAAGATAACCCGTCTCAAAACCAAATGAAAATGCAACTAGGTACCCAGATAGTGCTCCTTTAACATTTTTTGAAAATGGCCAGGGATTGCGCACATCGAATGGATACAGGCAGCGCATTCCACAAACGAACAGCCTGAACAGTGAATGACTGATATTCACACTGTGTTATTGCGCTCCATTCGGTTTTAACTTCTTAAAATAATATTGTAGTACCTAATGTTGTTTACAGTTTAAGAACTTTAACATTCTATGAAATCAATTATTTGAAGTTGTTTAATAAAACAAAAATCATAATAGAAATTGTACTTTAATTTTCATACTGTTTTATTTTAAGTTCTAAAATATTTTTTAGTAAAAGCCTTTTGTTGCAGACTGTATATAGACTGTCAGGCAGGACACATTTTGGATATAAATCGCGAGAAAAATAGTCAATCGCAGGCCGCGGCGGTGGCCTCCTATTGGCCAGCAACTGATCGCCACCGCGCACGCCACCGCGCGCACCACCGCGCACACCACCGCGGACGCGAGCGGAACGCGTTGGTTTGACTAAGCCTTTAGTAATAATCTATGCTTGATGAATTTGAGCTTTTTTCACTGCAGTAGAACCCCGTGCTCATAAGACACTCAAGAGCACACACATTTTAGGTCCAAGATACATGTCCTGATAGTACATTATGGTACAAGTGAGCAAAGTTGGTGATTACCGCCGAGGCACCATTGAGACCCGAGCTCCTAGGCGAGGGTCTTAAGAGAGCCGAGGACGGTAATCATCATACTCACGCGTGCCATTCGACGTTTTACAACACACTTGCGAATAAAATAATACTACAAATACTAAATAAACAAACAATAAACAAATAGCTAATCTAACTCCATACGTAGACACTAGCTACTCGCTGTGGAAGGTTACAAAGAAACTCAAAAGGCCTATTGCGCATATTCCACCCATAAAAACTGCTGATGGCAAATGGGCTCGAACAGATCTCGAGAAGGCCCAGGTATACGCTCAGCACCTGCAGTCTGTATTCCAACCGCTACCAAGTAAGCACCCGGATCATGATACATTGGTAGGCGAACTCCTTAGCGCACCAATGCAGATGTGCATGCCACTAAAAAGTGCTAGCCCAAGTGAAGTACGGCGAGAAATATCAAACTTGCAGGAAGGTAAAGCGCCAGGCTACGATCTCATCGACGCTCAACTACTTAAGCAACTTCCTAGAAAGAGCATCATCCATATAACGGCAATCTTTAATGCCTGCTTCAGACTTCATATCTATCCCGCCCAATGGAAAATGGCGCAGGTTATAATGATACCTAAACCTGGGAAACCCCTGCATGAAGCTAGTTCGTACAGACCGATAAGTCTTCTTTGTGTTATGGGTAAACTGCTAGAAAAGATATTGCTGAACAGGATGCGTGGACATTTACCGGAAGTCATACCACTTCACCAATTTGGCTTTCGAGAGAAGCATGGAACAATTGAACAGGTTCACCGTGTTACAGATACCATAAGTCGTGCTCTAGAATGTAAACAGTTCTGTTCTGCCGTGTTTCTGGATATCAGTCAAGCCTTTGACAGAGTATGGCATGATGGGCTTCTGTTCAAAATCAAACAGTTGCTTCCCCATTCCTTCCTTTCAATACTGCGATCGTACCTTCATGAAAGATGCTTTGAGGTGAAATTCAATAGTGAAACGGCTCCATTAAAAAAGATTCTCTCAGGGGTTCCCCAAGGCAGCATATTGGGCCCCGTACTGTACCTCTTGTATACTGCTGATCTGCCGACACAGAACGACACTATAACTGCCACGTATGCAGACGATACAGCGATACTATCGGTTCATGAAAATCCAATAGTGGCTTCAGCTAAGCTGCAAACCCACATCTGCAAAATAGAAAAATGGCTTGAAAAATGGCGCATTAAGGCCAACCAAGGCAAATCCGTTCATGTGACCTTCACCCTTAGAAAACCGACTTGTCCCGCCATAAAACTATGCAATGAAGACGTTCCACAAGCTGAAGATGCTAAATATCTTGGGATGCATCTGGACCGACGGCTAACCTGGAGGAAGCACATATGGACGAAACGAAAGCAATTGGACACTAAATTCAGAACAATGTACTGGCTGATAGGGCGCAAGTCAAGTCTGTCACAGGAAAGCAAAATTGCTATATATAAGACCATACTGAAACCGATATGGACATACGGCATCCAGCTGTGGGGAACTTCCAGCAATAGTAATATTGAAATTCTTGAAAGATTCCAAAGCAAAACACTAAGAGCCATGCTAAATGTGCCATATTATGTGAGCAATAAATACATACACGAGGATCTAAACATCAGGACAGTAAAGCAGGAGATTACTAGGCTCAGTAAAAGCTATCAATCTAGAATGACGACTCATATTAATGAGCTGGCATCCAGACTCCAGGGTACAGGAAGTGTATCACATAACCGATTGAGGCGACATGATGTCCCTACGCTAATCGCGAGATTCGATTAAAGAATGTGAAGGGGACCTCCAACCATTCTTACTGCTAATGATGACACGATAATCAGAAAGTAACATCAGATTGGCTTATTGTGTAAACACAGATCGCCAAGTCGCAGAAGAAACACGAAAAAAAAAAAAAAAAAAAAAAAAAAACTCTGTAATTTAAAATAATATTATATTTATAATAATATTATCAAAAAAAAATGTCAAAACATTTATGTAAAGTAAATTATTACAAAACCGAAGAACATTTTTTCCATAAATTAGGGAACACTAGATGTGAGACCACACTCTTCTTACCAAAAGTGCCGGCTGCGCCATCTAGCTTGTCCTTAGGAACCCTATAAATACCTACTGGAAAACTGCTCATTATTACAAGTTGAAATTATTTATTTAAATACGAAAATGCATCAAATGAACATTGTGATGTATTTAGGTGTATGTGTAGGGAATTTAAATGCAAATAAAAAAATTAATAAGAAATATTGAAGTTTTAATTCATTCTCCAGATAATACTTATTCTAATTCGGGCGCCACCTGGGGGATACCCAGGAAATAAATTCGGATAGTTAAATAGGATAGAACATTAGCTTCTAATCTCAGAGCCGGGGGTGACCATTATTCACCTAGGCTTGTCTACCTACTCATGGTGCAAAACGGCACCATGCCAAAATAAAGAGAATAACAAATGGTTTCTAGTGATTCTATATATATAGCTCATCTGCATCCGAGTCCAAATAATATCCAAGATACCTAATAGTTTACATTACTTTAGTAAAGTGAGGTTATAATCTGCACATGTTACCGGCCAGTAAGATACCAAAATATAAGAAAAATCCGGGGAACACGGCAACGAGAAACGATGAAAACGATGAAGCGATGATAACCGATGAAAAACCGGTGAAAAACCGATGAAAAACCGATGAAAAACGAGCCCTCTATCGCGCGGCCCGAAACGCCAAAATGGATCGACGCGAGGTCATCGCCGACGCGAACCAAACAGTCTAGAACAATTATAAAATAGTTTTACCAAAATGTCGAAAAAACACGCGGTGGCGAAAATGCAATGATCGAAACAGAGCTTACCAAAAACATGAAATACGACATCTTAGGTTCGGCACAGCAGCGACCACACTACGCGAATACAAATAATTAAGGAAATATCATTTTATCCTTCAAAAATCTTAATTTTAAAATAGTGAACGTCTTAACGACGCCATCACAGAATAGAAAAGCCAAGTACCTTCTTCGGTGTTGCCAATCGCGAAACAAAAATTGACCAACATCAGAAAAATATTCGTTCAAAAACTAGATACTATTTCTGAAACGAGTGGAAAAATCACTAAATAAACAATGCCGCGGATGCAGTTCACACTATTAGAACATGTAATGATATTAATACATTACATTACACCCCCTCCAAATAAAAAAGAAGCAACGCCTTCTTTTTTCTAAAGAAAAATCCCAACTAAGAAAAGAAGAACAAAGGCAAATTCCAAACTTGTTAACAACAAGGAAAAAAAATGAAGCTTGGGGTCAGAGAAAAAGAAAAAGTCTTGCAGCGAAGTGCGGTTGGAAAAGATTTTCACCGACTTGACTAGATGCAAAGGCTCTACCTTCCTCTATAACAAACCCAAAAGAAAAAAATATTCCTGAATGAACAGAAAGGTTAAAAACAAATTTCAAAATTTGTCAAAAATAAGAAAAAATGAAGCTTAATGACAGAAAAAGGGAAAATCCTGCAGCGAAGTGCGGTTGGAAAATAATTTTCACCGACTCGACTAAATGCAAGGGCTTAACCCTTCTCCATAACAAGCTCAAAAGAAAGACAAGGACAAAAGAAAAATCCAATTACCCAAAAGAGTGAGAGTGGATCATAGAAATCACCAACTCTATCCCACCACCTATTAACAATCTAATATAAAAGCGGAATAAGGGTACTACTACCATTCCAATAAAAAGAAATCTTGTAGTCAAAGTACGGATAGATACGAAGATCGCCGACTCCTGAAAACAAAGATAACAAAACAAAAAACGACAACCACTCACCAAAAATCTTGAAGTCAAAGTACGGATGGATACAAAGATCTCCGACTCTTTAAAACAACAAAGATTCATGTTAACGGTGAGGTAAAAACAGAGCAAAACAAAACAAGTTGCAAAGAATCTTGAAGATAAAGTGCGGATAGACACAATGGTCTCCGACTCAAAATTACTACAAAGATCCAAGCTTACTAGAGGGTTTCTAAGTTCGGTTAGAACGAAAATTCGCCGAATCAAAACAAAAATTTTGTAATTTGTGATCGGCCCTATTTCACCGACACAAACTACAAGTCCAAAATAGCGTTAACAATGCGAACACTAGCAAAAGAAAAGTGTACGTGACCGGCAAAACTCCACCGACTTTCCGAGCACGAAACAACAATTCAAAAAGAGACTGCGTTACCAATGCGAACAACAGCAAAAGAAAGGTGTACGTGACCGGCACAACTCCACCGACTTTCCGAACACGATACAACAATTCAACAAAAAGAGGAACTGTGTTACCAATAATGAACAACAGCCCAACCAAATGAACTGGGTAAGTGATCGACACAACACCATCGACTTTTCGAGCACTTAACAACAGTTCGAACCAAATAAAACGGAGCAATACCGAGTCTAAAAGTTGAAGCACACCTATGGGCAACAACAAAATCCAAGAGGAGAGTCCAATACAATATACGACTTCCAAGCAAAAATAAGAATCTTTCTCAACAAGGGAGAACGATCTATTCAAAACAAAAGGAGAGCCGGAGCTCATCCAAAAGAATAACCATGGCAAAGGTTTTCATAAAAACTATTCCAGGTGTGAAGAGTCATGTCCGAGAGTATTATCTAAACATAAAGTCCGAACACTAAAAACAAAACAACACCAAAGAACAGACAACAAATTCTGTATAAAATACAGATAAGTATAATACAATTTATACAAATAAGATCGTTTGGTAAAGTATAAACGAGAATGAATTCAAAGCGTCAAACCATTAAGGGGAATTTGGAAACCTTAAACTCAAAATTTGAAAGTCTTCATGGGATTTTCCTAACATACAACAATCACGGAGGAAGCCTTTCATACATCATCTCACTAATTACCATTCAACCTCCTTCCCTAAAGAAAATCGAATTCGAGAAAAGTGTAAATGCAGAAAATGCAAAGTTAAAAATTTAAAAAGCTAAGACGGAAATCCTAACTAATATTTAATAATGTCTTTAACATGATATTTAGCCGAAGTATTTTTACCTATTTCTTTCAAAACATAGACATTATCAGAAATTTTATCTATTATTTCGCATTTAACAAATTTAGGAGCAAAGGAGAACGGGCACTTTTGTATGAGCTGCGTCCCAACCCTTGTAACAAGTTGCGACTAGTGTAAACATGTTCATTTAGTCTATTTATATGTAAAAATGAAAGATTTTTATCAGAAATTCGTGCAGGTCCAAAGTTATAAGGGTGTAAGTAAAAAATATTTTTTGTGCAAATAGGCTTTGCAGTATAGTTCTACGGTTTTGTACCATTTCGCCGACGGTCATTACAACTACGGTTGACTCAACTAGGGTTAATTCACCTACTGGTTGACATGGTTCATGGTTGTACCGATCACATATTTTTAACAAAAAAAGAGGGGTGTTATAAGTTTGACGTGTGAGTGTGTGTGTGTGTGTATGTGTGTGCGTGTGTGTCAGTCTGTCTGTGGCATCGTAGCTCCCAAACGGCTGAACCGAATTCAATTCTGTTTCTTTTGATCGAAAGATGGTTTAGTCGAGAGTATTCTTAGCTATGTTTCATAAAAATCGGTTCAACCATTTGAAATATAGGTATTATGAGGAATCTAATCTATTTTCAAATATACCCGTATTGGGTATCAAATGAAAGGTCATAATTTATACATCATGATACAGCAGGTTTTATGGAAATCGGTTCAGCGGTGGTAACCGCTGAACCGATTTCCATAAAATCTGCTATTATTATACGTATATAAAAAGCATGAAACAGAAAAAAATTAAAAGCAGAAACCAATATTTTAATTTTCTCTTTCTAAATCGATTTGAATAGTTAGCATAATAAATGCTTCAAAAGAACATTATTCACGCTGCATACATTTTTGGTCCAAAATTGAAAGTGCTGGCCAAATACGATATTTCGTTAGAACTTGTTCTTATTGGGGCGTCAAAGTTGAGGGACCACTTCCTTCGGTTTTATTTGAGTTCGAAAATCTTGAAAACATACATTTTTTATGACACAAACTATTGAAAATGGATAAATAATGTCGTGCTACATTGGAAGAATAGTTAATAAAACTAATAAAAAATAAACCCCATACTGCACACCGTTGTTTTTCGTCTATTTATTTAGGTGCTAAATTGAAAATAAGTAGCGGCCAAAGAATACAAATATGACATTCCGTTAGTCGGGCAGTGGACCCTCAGCTTTGACGCCAAACGCCAAAAAAATGCTAATGAGGACAAGCTCTAACAGAATATCATACTAGTATTCTTTGGCCGGCACTTTCAATTTTGGACCTAAATAAATGGGTGAAAAACAACGGTGTGCAGAATGGGGTTTATTTATTATTGATTTTATTGACTATTCTTCCAATATAGAACAATGATTTTCATTCGTTTTTAATCATTCATATCATAAAAATGTATGGTTCCAAGATATTTGAACTCAAATAAAACTGAGAGCAGTGGTCCCTCAGCTTTGACGCCATAGTAAAAAATGCTAACGAGGACAAGCTCTAACGGAATTTCATATTTGTATAGGTACTTTGGCCAGCACTTTCCATTATGGACCTAAATAAATGGACGAAATACAACGATATGCAATATGGGGTTATTTTTTATTGCTTTTATTAACTATTGTTCCAATATAGAATAAAGATTTTCATTTATTTTTAATAATTCGTATCATAAAAAATGTATGTTTCCAAGATTTTTAAATAAAACCAAGCGCAGTGGTCCCTCAACTTTGACGTGGTAATAGAAAATGCTAGCGAGGACAAGTTCTAACGGAATATCGTATTTATTTTCTTTGGCCGGCACTTTCAATTTTGGACTAAAATGGGTGATGTCCTTTCATTCAAAAATCCCAATAATTTATACATATTTGTAATGTACTAATTAAGGCCTTTAATTTGATATCAAACACGGTATATTTACCTCAATTTTATTTTTTAACGCAGTACTTTATGACCGCTAGAGGGCGCCACATTAAATTCAGTGATACATTATATAGCCTATAATAAGTGGACGATCAAGACACTTCTAACAATACCTTACTTGTCCAGTTCTAATTAGTAGTTGAAGAGCTATGAGGGAATTAGTGAATATACATACATAGTTCATACATACATACATAGCCTGTCAAAATCATAATCCTCCTTTGACTTTAACATAGTCGGGTAAAAATAGCATAAATAAATAAGTATTTTGTCATAAAAACACTAATTATTTAAAATAAATTAAATACTTTCTTAGTAACTGAAACCCCCACAACTTTTACCCTGCACGAAATACAGATTTATGTCCATACAAAAAAATAATACACTCATTGAGACCTTTCATTTGATATAGGTCAAAAAGTGTTACACCATATGGGACGAAACGCCCATTCACCTTTAGCCGAAAAATAAGCCGGAGCGTTGGATTGAACAAAACTTCTTCTCCAAACAACATCACCTATACCAAACGAAATGGCTTTCCTACCAATATTGTAGCTACGCGCATTACGCTTATAAGCTTTAACTAAATGTGATTGAACACTAACAAAAATTTCACTTAAAGATTTAAGTGAAGTAGCAAAACTATTTCTATTTCCAAGTTCCAATTGATCCAAATTTTCAATGGAATCACTAATATGATGTAGAGAAGCATCAATAACTAACTCTCTACCAAACATAAGAAAATTAGGAGTGAAATCAGTAGAAAGATTTACACTACCATTCAAGGCAAGTTGCACATGAGGCAAAAGTTTAGACCAAGTACGTTGATCGGTATTAACATAGCAAGATATGCAAGTTTCGATGGTTTTATTATATCTTTCAACAGGATTATTCTGAGGAGTGTACAAAGTGTTATAAAATATTTTAGTTATATTATAGCTCTTCATGAAATCGACGAAGTGTCTAGAGGCAAATTGAGTACCATTGTCACAGACTAAAATTTTAGGACAACCAAACTTAAGAAATATTTCTTTTTCGAAAAGTTTACAAATAGTTAAAGTAGTGGCTTTAACCATGGGAAAAACCCAGCAATATTTAGTGAATACGTCAACAACTGAAAGAATGTATTTATGACCCGAATAACTTTTAGGTAAAATTCCAATAATATCAACAGAAAGCATGGTCATGGGGAAATCTACTTTTTTAGGGTTTACCATTAATCCAAAAGGGGGAGAAGTACTATGCTTATAAGCTTTACATGTGTCACAGTTTTTAATATATGAATGGACATCATTAAACATTCCTTTCCAAAAGTAATGTTGTTTAATTTTACCAAGAGTTTTATGAACACCAAGATGACCAGAATTAATTTCATCATGGTTAGAACGAATAGTATCCAGAATATGTTCTTTAGGGATAACTATCTTCCAATTTAACCTACTATTAGGATTGAATTTACTTTTACAAAACCTATACAAAGTGTTATCTTCTATTCTAAAGTTTTTATATCTAGAGGGAAATTTTTGACATTGAATAAATATCTTTTTATACCAAGGGTCATTAATATCATCATCAGGATGAACAAAATTTACGGGGGAAACAAAATTTTCAGAAATATTAATTCTAGATAAAGCATCAGGAACTACATGTTGAGAACCTTTTTTGTGAACAATATTAAAAGTGAATTGTGAGATTCTAGCGGCCCAACGAGCCAAACGTCCACTAGGATTAGTCAAACCCAAAAGCCATTTCAAGCTAGCATGGTCAGTTATTACTGTAAATTCCATACCTTCAACATAAGGTCTAAAATGTTCTATTGATTCTAAAATAGCAAGAAGTTCACGTTCTGTTGTACTATAATTGACAACATTTCAAATTTCTAAAGTCATGAAAATAAAATTACCGTTTCTTGAGTTTTCTTTTCTGATTCCAAAACTGATTTTTTCATATTTTTTTTGGACTTATTTTTGGAGAAAATAAATAAAAACAAAAAATGGGGCTGTGACGTCATTCATACGGCTCGATATGGTTGTTATCCTTGCCCAGTCTGTTTCATGATTAAAAAAATGTTGGGCTGTGGTCAGATGCATGTCAGATGTCAGTGTTTGACATTGACAAGTTGTCACTTGTCAATTCTCACATGATTCTCATCTACAAAAACAACATTTCACTTACAACCTTTGTTAATATTTTGTTATTATAGATTGCATTTGTAATTGAATTTAATCGTAACACAAAATGAATCCCAGCGAAGAGTACGTACCAATGAAGGAACCAAAATATTGCTTTGTTCCAACATGCAAAAACAATTCCCAAAAAGATAAAAACACGATGTTTTTTGTAGTACCTAGTTCGGCTAAATACGAGTGGTGTAAATCTCTGGGTGTTGGATGTCCCAAACGAGCGCTTTATATATGTGAAACACATCTTAATGTGAGTATTACCTGTATTACTATAATTTCATAGGTACAATGTTATTTTGTTAGTTGTTACTCATACATTCATTCTGTTGTGATGAAACGAATAATAAGACGATACAATACCTACATATTATACCCCAACTTAGTTCTCAGTTAGAAAACAAAAACGAAATAGTCATTGCAAGACATGCCAACTATACCGAGAGGCTTTTTTTTAATGAATGGCTGTGCTTTTAGCATCAATATGCAGTTGGTTGTAGATATTGTTATGTTACTTACTTCTATTATTAGTAGGTAATAGGAATAGTTTGACCTACCATGTCCTTATTAGCACGGGCATTGTAGTCTTAGCTGAAAGTATAACCCCAAGGTGTAAGGCAACCCCGTCAATGAGACTGACCAAAGATAAAACTACATAAAGTAAAACCATCTCTATTTTATTGTACTATGCCTATAACTATAAGCTGACTAAGTTTTAACTCGATTTTATTAACAGTAGGTACACAGCAGCTTATAAAATATGAATAAATTCACAGTTTTCTAGTTTTTATATGCATACCAGATGTATAAATCCATTGCATTACTACCTTAACCCTACTGTCTCTATTAATAATAATTTGAAGTGTAAATTATTTGTTACAGTTGAAAGAAGATGTTGAAAATTATTTATATTGGACCACTATGAAGGCTAGGCCTAAGCTAAGGTCTTCATTACCAGCTTCTCTAGTACAACACACAAGTGGACCTGAGCCTAGTACATCATCATCTTCATCTTCATCTTTTCCTGTGAAAATGGATAAGGGGACGGATTATGAAAATCCTAACATATGCAATAAAGCCGTTCAAGTAAAACCCAAGACAGCAGACAGAACTACATATTGTTGTATTTCTAATTACAAAAAGGATAAGTCTAATGTAGAAGATGCATTTATTAATGAAATTATACCCGATGAAGAAGCTTTACCTTCAACACAAGGAAGTACTACAACTGTTACCTCTGCGGATATGTCAGAACCATCTGAAATGTTTGAAGTAGAGAAACACAAGACCACAAATAAAAGTTTTATGTTAGATTTAATAGCACGCAGGCCACAAGATTACATAGGATTGACAAAAACCTATTATTGGGTAATTAGCTTTTTAGAGTCCAAGTTGGAAGGAGTAAAGGCCAACGATATAATCATAACATTATATAAAATAAAAAATAATATTCCTTTTAACCAAATATCTGATATGTTTGGCATATCTCTCACCACATTGTGGAGATTATTTTACAAAACTTTATGTGCGCTGGCTAAGTTTTTCAATCAATTAATTTTTTGTCCTACATTATTAACTGTTAAAAAGAATTTACCATCTTGTTTTAGAACAAATAAGGAGTACACAAATATTTACTGTATCATTGATTGTTTCGAGATTGAAATAGAAAAACCAGCAGATCCTATTAATCAGTCTCTAACATGGTCGCAATATAAAAATGCCAATACATTAAAGTATTTAGTGGCTACCACACCTGATGGTTTTATTAATTTTGTGTCAGCTGGCTTTGGTGGCCGTATTTCAGACGTTAGACTAGTGGAAGTTAGTGGTTTTTTAGATGTGTTGCAGTCTGGTTGTACGGTATTGGCAGACAGAGGGTTTAAGCACATTGAATCCATACTCAGTACAAAAAATATAAAGCTTTTGCGGCCTCCTAGTGTCGCAAAAGATATTAAATTGACAAAACAAGACGCTATCAAAAGCAAAGTGATTGCAAGTCTACGTATCCATGTGGAAAGAGTAATAAGAAGAATAAGGTTATTTAAAATGTTAAAACCACATGCTGTTATTAATAACAAGTTAATACAACATACGGATGAGATAGTTATTATTGCATGTGGTTTAATAAATTTACAAAATTCGATTATAAGTAATGAATAAAAAACTTAATAAAATCTTATGTATTTTTATTTCGCACTATCTAAAATTGTTTGATATATATAATTTTCCCAAAAGTCTTCAGCAGAAATTAATAATTTCTTGACGTAGTCTTCATCATAATGCACCCAGTATTTGTGTAACAACTTTGACTGCTCAAAAGTAGGGTCAGCTATACAAAAGAGGCCTTTTGACTTATTTGCACCATGCATTTGGACCATAATTTGAGCATTAAATTTTTCTTGCAGTTGTCCATCTTTTATATAGTTTTTCAATGATCTTTCACTTATGGGACATTTCACCTCCACAACAAAATCATCGGTAATACCGTCAGGGGACACACCTATGATGGGTGATATTAAAATCAATCCAGTTCTCTCTATGCTGCCAAACTCACTTTCAAGCTCTTTAAGCACTCTTTGTTCCAAAAGCTTGCCTCTTTTAATCGCACATGTCTCAGGCACTTTGTATCCTCCCAAAATACTCTGAACTAAAGCGCCATTAGGTGTTTTACAATGAACAGCTTCATATATTTTGGAACCAGTCACTCTTCCTTGACGCATAGCATGCCATAACTTTGAATTTGCTTGTTCCTTCGTTTGTGTGGCAATTTCATTTATTATTGCAGTAGTCACAATATTTTTTGCAAATAACTTAAATCCAGAACAAGTTATATTATTCTTAGTTTCAACTATATATTTTAACATTAAATTGAAAATGGTGAGATCTTGTAAATTAGGCTTATTAAGATCTTGGCTTTGTCTTAAAATAAGGCCTTTACACATGTTTTGCTGCGTACATTCTGCTAAGAACATGGACAACGAAGGGACATTCACATTAGTAGGTCTGGTCTTTTTTGGTATGCCCATGTTCTTAGCCATAACATGCTTCTTGTCACTTATAGCCCCAGCTAACTTTGGTTTATTCCAGTAACAAATAGTGGATGTAACTGACGGTTCATCGGAACGCTTAATGAGCCACATAGCGAAACAGATGGCATGTTTGCATCCACCTGCAGATGACGCACAGTCTTTGCACTCCACTTTGACGATTTTATTTAAAGTTTCGTCAATAGTAGCCATCACAATGTACAACTTCCCCTTAATTTTGTGTTCGGGTGTTACTCGGCACTTAACGTTACACAATGTCGCTTCTCGCTGAACTTCTACGTAACCTACCGCGGTATCAACGTAAGCTTCACGTGATGCCAACAACGCCTTAGCACTTCGAGTTTCCGCAACATTATAACAGTCGCTTTCGTGCATGTACTCCAATAACATCAAATAATCTACTTTAGGTAGATTTCTGCTGTCTGCAATACGATAACCCTCGGAAACTTTCATGGTTCAAGAAATTAAGCAGAAAATAAACAGATAGAATAAGTCTGTGAGTAAAATTAGCAAATATGTATTTGTTTGTTTTTGTTATGATTATGATAAATAATGAAATGTCAAAACTGACGTTAAGCTGACTTGACTTGATATAATATTTTTTTGAACGTAGCAAAGGCAACTAACCTATTCAGCCGTATGAATGACGTCACATTGCACTTACGTCTTTTTGAAATAATATGATATTCAAAGTTAAAAAGTTGAATGAAAATCAATATATTGAGGAAAAATAAAAAATACGGGTCTCGTAATTTTAGATTTACTTTCAATTGCGTTAATAATATAATCATGCTGAAATTTTGAAATGTTGTCAATTACGTTGACATTTATTAAGAGATTTAGAATAAAAGGCAATAGGATGTTGATCACCATTATCATCCTCTTGACTAAGAACACTACCAATTCCTACTGCACTAGCATCGCAGTGTAAAAAGAAAGGTTTTTTGAAATTTGGACATTGTAAAACGGGAGATGAAATTAACGCAAGTTTCAAATTATTAAAGGCAATTTCTGCATCATCATTCCAATCTAAAGGTTTTTTAGAATTCTTACTACCACCAGTTAATTTAGTCAAAGGAGAAGCTATATTTGCAAATTCTTTAATGAAACGACGATAATATGAACACAAACCAAGGAAACTTCTCAATTCTTTAACAGTTTCCGGTCGAGGGAAATTCTCTATAGTATCTAATTTGGAAGGATCAGTATGCAAACCTTCTTTGTCAACAAGGTAACCAAGATAACGGAGTCTATCCTTGCAAAAGTTACATTTCTTCAAATTAACAGTTAAGCCAGCTTGTTTAAGTATCTCATGAATTTTGTACAAGTATTCTAAATGAGTTTCAAAATCGTTATTTACCAAACATAAATCGTCTAAGTAACAAAATAACACATTATCGAATTCAGGGCCGAAAAGGTCATCGACTAGGCGCTGTAATTCAGCCGGCGCGTTGGTAAGACCGAAGGGCATCCGAAGAAATTCGAACAATCCTTTGCCGGGGATAACAAAAGCTGTTTTCTCACGAGAGGAGTCTTCCAAAGCTATTTGAAGAAAAGCTTTAGAAAGATCAATGGTAGTAATAAATTTTGCATCACGAAGGCTATCTAATATTCTAGAGGGGTAAGGTAATGGATAAGAATCCTTAATAGTTATAGAGTTAAGTTTACGAGAATCTAAACACAAACGAGTTCCACCATCCTTCTTCTCAACAGCAAGAACTGGTGAACACCAAGGAGATTTAGAGGGTTGAATAATTTTTTCTTTAAGTAAAACTTCTACTTCATCGTACAATTCTTTTTGCTTCGCGGGACTCAAAGGCCAATATCGTTGTTTAAATGGTTCACTAGTGACATTAATTTTATGTTGTACAAGATGAGTAAGTCCTAAACCATTCTTTTCATAGGATATGTCTTCAAAAAGTGAAATTATTTTATTAAGTTTAAGATTCTCAGAAGGAGATAACTCAGCAGCTGAGGTAATAGAACAACTAACAATTTTATCTTTTAAGCACTCATCACTAATTTTTGAAATGTCTTTAAATAAATCTTTGGCTAAACGAAATTTCTTCCAAAAGTCAAAACCTAATATTATAGAGTAACTAAATTTGGGTATTACTAAGAAAGTTACCACATGAGTTAAATTATTACAAGTTATTGGGAGTTTCATAATACCAATAACATCTTGACCTGAGCCATCAGCAGTATATGCTTTATCACGAAAAGTACAAGGAAGAGATTCTAATTTATATCCTAAGGCGATAAATTTAGTATGACTATTCAATCCTAGAATACAAGCAGAAGCACCACTATCCAATAATCCTAAACATTTAAAATTATCAAGAGAAAATTCCAAAAAGGGCCTATTATCGTTACTTTTAGTATACAAAACAGGAGCAACAAAAAATGATTTTAAATAATTAATCCAATCGCGGAATTCGCGTTGGCGAATGGAATCGTCAGGTTTAAACGAGTGTTCAATAATTTTCTTCACCGAGTCATTACGACTTTTAGTCAAAAGTGATGCTCGATGGGGTCCAACTAGTTTTTTGAATCCGCATCAATTTTGGGTGTTTGTTTGCAATCACACGTTTTAGAAGTAAAACCCAGTTTTCCACATTTAAAACAAACTATTCCTTTAATTTTGGTACAATCTTTAAATAAATGACCTGGTTCCTTACATTTCAGACAAACTCTATTTTTAGGTTCGTCGACGCTGACTACAGCAGCCTGAGGCTTTTGCTTAGAGCCTTTAGGAGACCTATCTACAAGGGCTTCAAGCTCTTTACCAAGGTCAACAAATTCATCTAAAGTTCTAATAGGCCTAGCAAAAACATAAGGTTTATACAAAGTTAACATATTATGTCTGACAAGAGAAACTAAAACTGATTCGGATGGTGGTGATGCCATACGACTAGCTAAATCTAAGATTTCAGTGATAAAATCGGGAAGCGATTCACTGAACTTTTGTTTTCTAGAACGAAGTTCGTTTTCTAATAAAAACTCATAATCCGGTTTATCAAAACGTTTTAAAAGAGCAGACTTAAGGTCGCTCCAAGAAGCTATAGAAGGTCTAACAGTGCGAAACCACTTTGTCGCAGTACTAACTAGTAAATCAGAAAAGGAACCTACTAGGAGAAACTCATCAAAACCTCTATGAAGGAAATATTCCTCAACTTGAACAATAAAATCCCTAACACAAGTTTTTCCGTCAAAACTAATCTTACTTTTCCTTAAATCAAATAATTTAAAATTTGAAGATATATTCTTCTTTACTTCTTCATTCGAAGCATTAAATGAAGTCAACGGAGGAGCGATAGTCGAAGAATGCACGAAAGGATTCGGGATAGCAGAGAAATCCTGAACATCTGAAACAATAGGATCAACCTGAGTACCCATTGTGGTACGACTGGTGTCTTCAATAGGGGCATGCGGCTCCACACTCAATTCAGGAAACTGTACTCCTACGTTAGACATAGTTGCAACTCAATCTAAAATTTTCAAAAGAAAAAAAATAATTTCAAAAGTCCCAAGATTACTGAAATAAAGATAATCCAAAGTCCAATCTAAATTCAAAATGAACTGAAATAAAAAGTCAAGAAAATTTTTTAAAGTCCCAAGTCAAAAATTCAAGGTCCCTAAGTGTCAGATCAAGAAAATTTTCAAAGTAGAATTGTCTAAAATTCAACTAAATAAATTCACTGTCAAACACAAAAAAATTCGAAGTTGATGAAAAATTTTAAAAATAATTTAAGTTCAAAGTTTATGAGGTTGTACTAAGTTCAAAAGTTGTAAAATTTTCCAAGTGTGAAAATTATGAAATTTTCTAAGTTTTTCTAAGTTCTAGAATGATAAAATTATTCAAAGTTGAAGAATGCAAAAGAAATTCTCTAAGTTGAAAATTATTACCTATAAAATTTTATAAGGTCTCATGAAGTGAGGTTATGTTAAATTATGCAAATAAAATGTGAGTTTTTTACCGAATTAACCGTACCAGGATGCAAATGAATATAAATATTACAATATAAACATTATACAGTAAGACAATAATAGCACATTAGGTAATAAATGTTAAATACAGGTTGTAAAGTATGTAAGTTTACACTAACTCCATTGACAAATGAGGTTTACACGCTAACAACAGAAGTTAATTTCAATGTTACAGTAATTATTCATACTTAATTCTTTCAAAAGGTTAATACACTGGTTGTACACATCATCCTAGACTTAAGGATATCAATTAAACACAAACTTAATTGTTATGCTAGTCAAATACACAAACAACAAGCTATATTATAATTCTATTTAAACTTATTATTAAGTTTATACAATTCCAATAAGAAAATGTTCTTCAATAATAACAGAACAATATTACCACGGATGCAGTGAGAATCCTAGTGAGCAAATAACAATAATCTATGAAACTATTACTGTACTGCATACCATCAGGTGAGGTGCAGTCAGTATGAAAATGGTAAGTTATACAATCAAAAAACAAGCCTATCAATGTCCCTGTTCGCTGAGCGACAATTGTAATGTATTTTAGTGTATGTGTAGGGAATTTAAATGCAAATAAAAAAATTAATAAGAAATATTGAAGTTTTAATTCATTCTCCAGATAATACTTATTCTAATTCGGGCGCCACCTGGGGGATACCCAGGAAATAAATTCGGATAGTTAAATAGGATAGAACATTAGCTTCTAATCTCAGAGCCGGGGGTGACCATTATTCACCTAGGCTTGTCTACCTACTCATGGTGCAAAACGGCACCATGCCAAAATAAAGAGAATAACAAATGGTTTCTAGTGATTCTATATATATAGCTCATCTGCATCCGAGTCCAAATAATATCCAAGATACCTAATAGTTTACATTAAGAAGAAAAATCCGGGGAACACGGCAACGAGAAACGATGAAAACGATGAAGCGATGATAACCGATGAAAAACCGGTGAAAAACCGATGAAAAACCGATGAAAAACGAGCCCTCTATCGCGCGGCCCGAAACGCCAAAATGGATCGACGCGAGGTCATCGCCGACGCGAACCAAACAGTCTAGAACAATTATAAAATAGTTTTACCAAAATGTCGAAAAAACACGCGGTGGCGAAAATGCAATGATCGAAACAGAGCTTACCAAAAACATGAAATACGACATCTTAGGTTCGGCACAGCAGCGACCACACTACGCGAATACAAATAATTAAGGAAATATCATTTTATCCTTCAAAAATCTTAATTTTAAAATAGTGAACGTCTTAACGACGCCATCACAGAATAGAAAAGCCAAGTACCTTCTTCGGTGTTGCCAATCGCGAAACAAAAATTGACCAACATCAGAAAAATATTCGTTCAAAAACTAGATACTATTTCTGAAACGAGTGGAAAAATCACTAAATAAACAATGCCGCGGATGCAGTTCACACTATTAGAACATGTAATGATATTAATACATTACAACATACAATAGGCATATTAATTTATTCGTACTATTAAACACGTTCTTTTTTGTATCGAAACTTTTTTGGGAACATAGAAACTTAATCTATAAAATTTAAAAAAGAATCTATAACTAACTTGTGAATAATAGCAATGAAAAAGTCACAGTTTGATAATAGGTGTCATTACGTGCCTATTTGCGGTGAAATAATAGCACTTTTATGAGCAGGTGTGTTGTAAATGTATTTAAATACATACCAATGAAAGACTCTTCTTCAGTCAATTCAGACGCTATTGTCACTTGGTAATATGCTGAATCTTCATGTGGTGTGGACCACAGAGGCCTCCTTACTTCAGTGGGCATTAAAAAATATTGGCACATGAAATCGAAGTCTAAATTATCCACAGACAATACATAGTCCTCATCGGGAATGTTAAATTGCAACATTTTGACCTGAAATTTATAAATTTAAATATGAATAATTATGTATTGACCTGAGGCTCAAGCTTCACCTGTTGTTGTTGCACCTGTTAGACAACAGATGAGGTTCTGGCACAGGCCCCCAACTGAGAAGTTATCTCAGGGTTGGGAGGTCAGATGGCTACTTAGAGCTATTCTGTTCTATTCTAATGTACAATATACCTACCGTTTTTATATAGGACACATCAATTTCACTTCACCTTGCCTAATGGTAAGCTGAAGGCAAAGTCCCAGGTCACCATTTATAACAGACACAAACCATGTTACAATGGTGGCACTCGGCTTGACTGCCTCATCAGCTGTTTTTCTACTCCCCGCTTAAAGCCCAGGAACTGAATGACAAAGGAAACATAAGCTGGTAAGGAATTCTAGGTCTTAATAGTGTGGCAAAGGAAAGAGTCAATAAACTGCTCGGTTCTTGATGGAATTCTGCACCATATGTATATATAATAAGTCTATCGAAATAATAACAATAAATGAGGTTGGAATATTACACAGCTCACTACAATTATTAATTTAATTTATAATAAGTGCATAGTCGCATTTTATTGTTATCATTACCTACTGACAGCAGAGCAGAGTAAGTTATTAATAAAATATTAAGTGTTATTAGCACAGGTAACTACTTACTTTATTTTGCAGTCCGGCGAAGCTCCAAGCCGATGCCAGTGCAATACGATATTCAAGCCTTTAGCCTATTCTCAGAAAAGTTAGTGTGTAGGTAGTGTGCACTTTTATAAATGGCCATGGACAGTTACCATTGTTACCAACTGTAATCATCAAAATATTCAAAAAATAATTATGCTTACTTGTAAAGTTGTAACAATTATGAGGGTAGGAGTATCTCAGACTAGAAGTTTTAAATAACTTTGTATTTCACAGGCAAAACACTCTGGATAGCTCGTCATTGACACCTTAGAGAGACTGACCTTAGATTTATTCAACACATGACAAATTTGAATATAAACATTATATACCTACCTATGATTAATATAATAATACACTTTTTAAAACAAAAACAATGAAAATGAAATGAATACCTACATAAATTAAATGAAAATATTTACTTCACATCCTTGTTTTGTTTGTCCTTGTCTGGCGCATAAATAGGGTTGAACTAGTAGTAGGTACTGTCACTACTGTCAACTGTTCAACTTCTTCTTAATGGCGTCTGCAGCAAATCGCCGTCAGTTTGCCAATGTCAAGTAAATTATAAATGTTTATAAAATTATTAATGGCGAAACGCCAATGTCAAGTTTTCAAGATATTTTCTACCAGAGCCACGTTAGCCACGGCAGTAACTTTGTTTCCGTGTGTCCACCCCCCACGAGATTCAGATGGTCGATCAGGACGTGTGGTTGGATTTTAGGGGGCTGTCACTACTGTCGAGTCGAGTACTTATTTTCTATCGATACTTTTGAATCTTTTTCTTATATTATTACTATAAATTAAATGTAAATGTTACTAGTATTGAATGAAATTACTTGTATCAGTTTTAATTTAGTATAGCGCTGGTATAACACATATTATGTATGATATGTATAAATTTAATGGTCATATGTAACGTTATCATGATTGTAGGTGTATATTACAAATATGTTATTTAATTAGGTATGTATGTTCTGTGTCTATCTGATCAAATCTGATGACACATTTAAATGTACTTTTTGCAACACATTTTTGACGTGACAACGTCTTATAATTCGATGGAGCCGGCTGCACGCACGAAAAAATATGACGTATGCGGCGTTACCTCGCTCTGAGGCGTTCCATATAAGGCTTGAAGTGCAAGCGAGAGCGTGGAACGAGCGACAAAGACAATCGGCCTCCGCGTTCGGCAGCGTTCGACATCTGTCTCTCTCCTACTTGAGTGAGCGATGCGTCATTAAATGACGTTGTCACGTTCAACTATCGTCAGTAAACAGACTTTACAGATAACCAATTTTTTGACAACATGACAACGTCTTTTATTTCGATGGAGCCGGCTGCTCGCACGCAAAAACATGACGTATGCGGCGTTACCTCGCTCTTCTGAGGCGTTCCATTTAAGGCTTGAAGTGCAAGCGAGAGCGCGGAACGAGCGACAAAGAAGCACAATCAGCCTCCGCGTTCGGCAACGTTCGACATCTGTCTCTCTCCTACTTGAGTGAGCGATGCGTCATTGTGACATGACATTGTCACGTTCAACTATCATCAGTAAACCGAATTTACAGACAACCGATTTTTTTTTAAATAAAACTATGGATAGGTATTAAATATCATAATAATATGTATATTTATTATGTATAATGTACATTATTTTATGATAGCCTCGATGTCGATATTTATAATACAATTAATAATGTACAGCACTCAGCAATACACTGGAGCAATGAGGGGAATACCCGTTCATGATTGGGTGGGATGATAGTTGTAATAAAGTAATGTAAATGTGGTCTATGGTTTGATCCGTTTGGAACTTTCTTTTAAGTCTATGGCTTGGAACAATGGCAAATTGGCCACTGTCAAGTCAAAGTGGCGTTCATAATTTTTAAGTCTATGATTAGCAGCACAAGCACACTGAACTGTCTATCGTTAGCATAATGCATAATTTGTTTCCAAAACAAAAACATTGCATTTTTCTAAGGATAAATTCAGAAAATAATTCCAAACGGTTATAATGACGCGCTGTATTGTCTTTAAATGCTCGGAAAACGGCACGCACCGAATACCGAAGGATTTAAAACTACGAGAGCTTTGGTTAAAAGCCATCCGTCGTGAAGAATTGATTATAACAAAAAGTACGAGGTTATGTGGTAAACATTTTGTTGAAAGTGATTATGGTAAAATAAGTATATACACAGGTAAGCTACTTTTGAATAAATCTTTGACTATACTTTGACTTTCAATAATTCTTAGCGTGTGTATTTCAACAACATTTCGCCTGTTATCCTAACCGCCTTCGCTCCGTTAAGCGGGTGCGGGTCGCGGATGCGCGCGCAGTGCGTCCACCTGTCCGTCGCGTGTGACAGGTACCCGCCTCACCTCACAGAGCGCTGCTCTTGAAATAACATGAAACAAGCACGCGAAGCGGACGTCCGCGCCGTGCGTTCGCTAAAGCCAGCGAACGGCCTAAGTCCCATGTAAGGAGGCGAGAATATTCTTACAATGCATAATATTTCGTACCTGCCTATTTAATAGTACATTATGGTACAAGTGAGCTATGTTGGTGATTACCGCCGAGGCGTTATTGAGGCCCGAGCCGGCAGGCGAGGGTCTTAAGAGAGCTGAGGATGGTAATCATCATGCTCACGCGTGCCATACGACGTTTTACAACACACTTGCGAATAACATAACACTACAAATACTAAATAAACAATGCCACAAATTAATTCGTTTTCCAATGTGCGCGCATCTAACAATGGCGGTCGGCCATATTTAAAAAAAAATGAGGTTTGAATTCAACTTTTTTTTTACTGTTTTTTTTTCTGTACTTAAAGAAAAAAAAGTTAAATTTGAGTGAAAATTTTGTTTATTAAACAAATATCACAAGTTGAAATTATTTATTTAAATACGAAAACGCATCAAATGAACATACAATAAGCATATTAAATTTATTAGTACTATTAAACACGTTTTTTTTGTATCGAAACTTTTTTAAGAACATAGAAACTTAACCTATTAAATTAAAAAAGAATCTATAACTCACTTGTGAATAATAGTAATGAAAAAGTCACAGTTTGATAATAGGTGTCATTCCGTGCCTATTTGCGGTGAAATAATAACACTGTTATGAGCAGGTGTGTTGTAAAATATTAAAATCACTTGTTCTAGGAGTTCCACACCAACACAAATATTTGAAGAAAGATGCTATACCATCTGTTTTCCCATGGAATACGAAAGCAATTTCCGGGAATGCGAAGGCTAGGAAAGAAAGATTGGTAAATCGCCACCTCAAAAGACAGCTTTTTAATCTGCCTAATACAACTTCACAATCTTGTGAGATTTTATTGCCATTAGAAGGAGATAACGATGTGTCTCAAGACTGCAATGAATCTGAAGACCCGCTGATAGAATGTTCTCCAATTCCTGAATGTATTCGGCCAAATCACAGCACTTGTGGAACACAGACATCAAATATATTAAGATTATTCTCTACAGAAGTATTACTTGCAGATAGGGTTGCCATCTCAAAAATCTATGAACCAGGACAAGAAACGTGAAATCCCCGGATTTCGGAGCCCAAAACCCGGACCTTTGAACATCGAACAGGGTATTTTTTCTAAGTTACTCAATAGAATAAAATACAGTTTTTATGGATATAAATCAACTTTTATTCATTTTTATAGATACTTACAATTGTAATTTGGTAAAAAAAATTGAATATTCTTAATGTTTTAAAGTCTTCTTACATTCCTTAAAAAAAATGACTTTTTAAACAAAATATATTATGTAAACTTCTGTTTTGCATTGATTTGCAAAAACCAGGCCGCTTTACAAACTACACTGTGGTCACTGCCATGTACAAGGCTGTGTAGACGAATTTACCAGCTCCATTATCCTATGTGCAGAACAATCTTTTCCCCTTAAGAATAGTGCTAGGGGTAAAATTTCATCCCCACCATGGTGGGACCAGGAATGTACAAGGGTTATCAAGGATAGGAACGAGGCTGAAAAAAGGTATAATTTAAATATGAGCCTTCAAAATTTAATTAACTACAAACATGTTAATGCAAAATCCAAGAGGTTGCTACGGCGTAAGAAGCGTGCAGGCTGGGCGAAATTTTGCTCCTCCCTGTCTCCTTCTACCCCATCGTCTGTTGTGTGGAAAAGCATAAACAGATTTCGATCTGGCTGTGCTCCCTCCCGGTTCTCGGCCATATCTCCGGAAACTGCTGAATTGTTCTTTGAAAAGATAGCACCTCCTTATGTCCCTTCTCAAGCAGAAAGCCTACTGTCTCCCTCCTTGATTTCATCAGAAGATCCACACGATGCACCTTTCACTATAGAAGAGTTAGATATGGTTTTAAACTATGTCCACGACTCAGCCCCAGGCCCCAGGTAGAGATGGTATACCATACTCCTTTCTCGTCCACTCTGGAAAGGATACAAAGAAGTATATATTAGATGTTATGAATTATTGTTATGAAAATAGCTGGATTCCAAATCAATGGAAAGTTCATGTTGTCATTCCCATCTTAAAGCCAGGCAAACAAATAGACAATCCAAGCAGCTATAGACCAATTGCCCTAATTTCTGTTCTGGTGAAGATTTTGGAGCACCTAATTAAAAATCGGCTAGAGTGGATAGTCGAGTCCAGAGATCTCCTACCGAGCTCCCAGTTTGGCTTTAGAAAAGGACTTAGCACAATGGATAGCATTGGTGTACTTACAGCTGATATACGGATCGCCCTATCTCAAAGTCAGTCTGTCGTGGCTTCATTCCTGGATATCTCCGCTGCATACGACAGCGTCCTCCTCCCTATACTCTGGCATAAACTGCAACAACGGAGCATTCCGGCGAGGATAGTTCAATGTATCCGCCAAATATTTACATATCGCTCTCTGACCCTGAGGGTTCAGGGAGAGGAATTCGGCACTCGAAGGGTTTGGACAGGGCTCCCCCAAGGTTCAGTATTGAGTCCATTATTGTACAATCTGTACTCTGCTGACATTGGTACTTGCCTAAACAACGATTGCCAAATCCTATGCCAAATACGCCGACGACATTGCTTTATATGTCGTTAACCAATCCATTCCAGATGCTGCGACATCGTTAACGCTCTATCTCTGAATTCTCTGCACCAATGGCTGCAAGAGCATGGTCTTGCTTTGTCTGCCCCCAAGAGCTCAGTTGTAATCTTCTCACGAAAGAGAATAAAGTCCGGGTTAGTATCCAGGATACTGACATTCCAATTTCTAACAATGCAAAATTCCTGGGTGATTCCTTGGATTCTAAACTGACAGGTCTTTCCCACCTTAACTATCAGGTCAAAAAATGCGAAAGAATCATTCCAATCTTAAAAGCTCTTGCTGGTGTCTGGTGGGGTGCTCATCCATTCACCATGAAACTTATTTACAATGCTCTGGTTCGAAGCATCTTGGACTATGATTCCTTTCTGTTAATTCCTTGTAACAAAGGTGCTTTAGTAAGACTGGACAGGATCCAGTCCAACTGCCTTCGAATTATCTCCGGGTGTATGAAATGCTCCCCTATTAACGCCTTACAGGTCCAATGTGCAGAGCCCCCTCTAGCCTTAAGAAGACAGTATTTAGCTTCTCGATTTTTATATCGGCTAATTAATAAATCTTCTCACCCCCTCTTGCAAAAATTATCCACCTTAAATTATGTTTGCAATTCCTCCAATTATTGGAAATGTAAAGAAATTCCTCTAATTCTAAAAACTTTTAAGTCTTTTCAAAATTTAGAATGTCCAGTGAGTAAAACAAATAGACTTCCTCTTTTCAACTACAGTTACGAAATTCAACCCAAACATTTGTCTTAATGCTGGAATAGATAAAGACTCTCCTTCTGCCAACTCAACCTTTAAAGAACTTCTAGCCAACAGATGGAGTGGTTTTCACCGTTTCTTCACAGATGCTTCTAAAATTGACAATGATAGTTATACGGGTGCCGCAGTTTATTATCAGAACTCCCAGATCATCCTCCAGTTCAGGTGCCCTAAGGAGTCATAGTTTTTACAGGGGAATGTGTGGCTATTCTGGAAGCTTGTTTGTTTGTAGAAGCACATACTAATATTATCAATAGTGTAATCTTCACAGACTCTTTAAGCTGCCTTAAAGCTCTTGAGCAGAACCCCTATCGGAGCAAATTGCATAGCTCCCTAATCTTGGACATCAGAAAGTCTCTTCATGCATGTGCTAGCTACCAAAGGACAGTTCAGTTAGTTTGGATTCCCAGTCATAGTGGCATTGAAGGCAATGAGTGTGCCGATTCTCTTGCCAAAAGTGCCATCAGTTCACCATCTAGCGATCCCAAGCATCTTGCATACCAAAGCTATGACTTGCTGAGCCTGCCTCAGGTTAATTTAATGTCTTCATGGCAGGCCCTCTGGTCTGCGAGCTGCAAAGAGAAAGGTAAATTCTACCATGCTGTCCAACCAGACATATCACCAAAGCCATGGTACTACCGTTTCAAAACTGTTCCTAAAAGGGTCATATCTGTTATGTGTAGACTGCGCCTTGGTTTTTGCTGCTCTCCAGTGTTCCTGAATAAAATTCGCATAAGTGATTCATCATTGTGCGAATGCCGCCTGGATGAGGGTTCACTGGATCACATCTTTTTAACTGCCCGAGAAATAACAACTTGTCTCCTGACTTGTACGCCTGTCTTCGGGAACTAGACGTCCCTACCCCCATCAACTTCTCTTCACTACTAACTGACTCGTCAAGAGATGTTCTTAGGTTGTTGATTTACTTCATTAGACGAAACGATATCAAACTCTGATGCAGCCTACTGCCTCGTTACCTTATTTAGTATGGTACTTTTTTGCTCATTTCTCTTTATTGTTTGTATGCGTGTATTATTTCTATTCGTGAATGGTTATTATATTATTATTTAATTTGTATTTTCTTAAGTGTTTCGACTTGCTCACAATCAGTCAAATTTGACCCTATGACCATAGAGTAAAGTAATACATCCTATGACAAAATTGCCAAATTCAAAATGTATACTGACTGGGCCTTTTAAGTGACTATACTCCTTCGCACGTCTGTACATGGCCAAATTTGCCGACAACTTCGGCATAGCTTGCCACACCAAAAAATTGAGTTGAATTGAAACGTCAGAAAGAAAATAAACAGCTGGAAATAGTTTAGTGTCATGTTTGTAGAATAATATTACTTACATTGCTAAACGACGCTTCATCCAGTCCGTTACCTGGCCCGTGACACACGTCTGCACTTATAGCCGCCCGCTACACCACTGCGACGCGACGACTGCGCGGCACGGGGTGTGGGGCCGCGGGGTGAGTGTGAGTCGAGACGAGCGTCCCGAACCGCGCGCGTATTTGAATCAAAACCCGGACTACAAATAAAAACCCGGACTACAAATAAAACCCCGGCCGGACGCCCCCCGGACGCCTTCTAAACTAGGACAAATCCGGGGAAACCCGGACGGATGGCAACCCTACTTGCAGATGATGAGACAGTGCATTTTTATACTGGGTTAGAAACATCAAGTAAATTTTATTTAACTTTCAGTACTCTTTTGCCTATGGCACATGATATTAAGTACCGTTGGAGTAGAGTGGTTTCTTTGACTGTAGAGGATCAGTTTCTTATGCTTTTAATTAAGCTTAGAAGAAATACAACTGATTTTGAATTAGGTAAAATGTTTGGTGTAAGTAAAGCTGAAGTGTCAAATATTATAGTAACATGGATAAATTTTGTTAGCGATATCTGGAGCTTAATAGACATTTGGCCTAGCCGCAGTTTAGTGAATTTGTATATGCCTGATAGTTTTAAAAAATATTATCCCTCAACAAGACTAATACTAGATGGAACTGAAATAGAAATTAAAAAGCCCAGTCAGCCCAATGACCAAATAGACACTTTTAGTACTTGCAAGCACAAGAATACACTGAAATTTTTAGTAGGTGCCTCACCTGGTGGTCTTATGACATATTGCTCAGGTGCATATGATGGTTCAGTAAGTGATAGACAGATTGTAGAATGCAGCAAGTTATGTGATATTTGTGATTCTGGGGATAGCATTATGGCCAAAACGGATTTTAACCTCCAAGATTTGTTTGCCTGTAAAGGAATTGGGATAAATACCTTTTTAAAAGGAAAGTCTCAAATTCCAGGTGTGCAATTAAAATCAGATCAAAAGTTGGCTAACCAAAGAGTCCACATAGAAAGTCTGATAGGATTACCAAAAAATTATTTAATATTGCAACATGAACTTAATCATTTCTATGTTCCCTTAGCATCTAAATTTTTTTCTATATGTATTATTTTGTGTAATTTTAGAGAAGGTACAGTAAATAAGAATAACTAACTATTTAGATTTATCAAATTATCAATACATACATAAATGATTATTTTAAATTGGAAAAAGCGAAATCAATACTCGGGATGTATTGGAAAATTTGGATCAATCTCGGGCGAAGCTCGGTGGCTCAGTGGTCAGAGCATTCCCCCTGTAAGGGAAAGATCGCGGGTTCGAGTCCTGCCCGAGTATTGATTTCGCTTTTTCCAATTTAAAATGATTTGGTTAGTTCAGCATACTGAATGCTTTAAAATTATCTCAATACATAAATGATGTAATGATACATGATTAATAGTTAGTAATAATTTATCACATACATACATACATACAATAATGCCTCCATCCCCGGAGGGATAGGCAGAGGTGAATTAACACCCCATTAATGTATTACTAACTATTAATCATTTATATTTATGTTATATGCATTATTTCTGTACTGTTAGGGTTGTTGTAAATAAAACTAATAAATATTATACCAATGCTGTTTTATTTTATGTCAAAGTTCTCGTAGTACATTGGTAAAATAGTATTTTTGAAATAATGCTTCTTTATACATAGAAACATCCGAAAAAATTATCAAATTAATCATTTGTTAAAAAAAATTCAATATAAATTACTTCCAAATCCCTTTATGTTAATAATAAGGTCGCAGTATGTTCTACCTGAGCAGTGCAACTGTCCTTGAATTAGATAATAATATGGACTTGTTTTTTTTATTGATAAGAGTACCTACCATTTTTTTTTCTAAATAGGGAACATTAGAGGTATTAATTTCTTGGTATCGGGTTGCATAGGGACACTTTTTTTTTCTATTATTGTCTCTTCTCCCAGTATCCCATCAGGAGCAGGATATGGTTTTTTCAATTTAATAATGATACCATATTTAGCAGCATATTTGGCTAGATTGGCTAGAGCAATAATTAGTTTGTTCAAATATATACCATGGCTTGTTACTCTAAAATGGTTTTCTATTTAATGTCACTTTTGCATATATTTAGACATTGTACTGATTTAAGGTGACAAATGGTATGAAAATGACTTGCAATGCGCCTTGGTATGTATATTATTCAAGACATAAATGGCCGATAGTATTGTTATGGTTATAATTTATTTCTCTTTGACTAATTGAATACAATTTTAAATCATTTTAAAGTTTCTGCTCTGGATTCATTTCATTATAATGATTATGCTTATAGGTTTGCTGGTTCATACAGTTGTTTAAATGGCATCTGAGAATTTGGAAAATTAATTATTAAATTTCTTATTCTATCATTATATTTTTTTTTGTCCATATCTTTTAATGGGTACGGCTCAAAAACCAAACTGTCTCTTTTTTTTTCTGCTTTCACCGGAGTACCCGTAGATGGTTTTCTTGGCACATGGACCTGCTGCAGTCTTTGAGTGCATACTTCTAGCAAAAGAAGTTTTTGATTGATCATGTTCTCAATGCCAAGTAAAAGGACTGCAACATGTTTGCATACTGCATTAACTCCACTTCCAGCAGGGCATTCACAGTGTGATGCTTCAGGATTTCCGTGTTCATTTAATTTTACATCAATTTCGTACTGCAGATTCTTCATTGTTTTTCTGCAACAACCTTTAATATAAGTATTTTGACCGATGACTGAAGATCTTGCCATCAGTAGGTGTCGTGTCTCGTATAGCTGGGTAGCTATTGCCATTTTTTTCTCAGTGCTAGAAAACAAAGAATTAAGCATGTGGTTAATAAAATAAAAGTTTGGAACGATTTTTATTTAATGAAACATTTGACTTGCACTATACTCACTAGGACAAGTAATGCCTTATCATTGTCTTGTTCAGAGGTGGCAGAATCGAATCGCAGTTTATATCTCGATATGATTCTATTGATGGTAGTTCCATTTTGGGTTCGTCGTCATCTACACGTACAGATTGATTTTGGTCATAAATCTCTAACCTGCAAATAAAGCAAAATTATAACTATCACCAGTCGTTCTATAAGAAATATAAACTAGGATTAAAGCTTGATTTTAATGAATTACAAAACAAAACTAGATACCTTTCGATGAGATCCGCTTTTTTTCCTCGTAAGGAAGCACCGCGTTTTTGCAGTTCATCTTTCAGTTCCTTGACTCGCCAGTTAGAATACATGTTGTATAAATATATGCACCCAGGTAATAGATACTCTAAGTATGCACCACTTATAGGTCAGCTACTTTTAGGTCACAAAGTAAAGAATTTATACCTACGCCCTACGCACGGTTTAGGATTTGAAATTTTAACGAGATGAAGAAATGACCAAAGAGAATACAATACTATAGAAATGACAACAACAATGACAAAGAACCATAAAAGAACAAACTATGCTAGCGCCATCTGCTTTCACCGGACAACCCTTCTATAAATCTATGGGCCAACCAAAGAGTATAGTACACTACCTCTATTATCTATGGTATAATAAGATTTTTTGCTGCAGTGTTGCCAAAATATTCGATTTATTCTACGTTAGAGTCAAAATTCACAATCGAACCGAAATCGAATATTTATCGATTGCTATTAGTAGAATCAAGTCCCAAGTGATACGAATGTGAGGACAACTCCACCTCATCTGCATGCCGGTACTTACTGATCGATGAACGGGGCTCTAGCGCACACTTTCCTCCCGGGGGTCAGGCGGCAGTCGCGAAGCCAAAAGACCCCGGGCTCAGTGCAACCTTCGGATGCAACCAAGACAAATGTTGGGATTTTGGGATGATGATAATGATGACCCAGGACCCAGACCATCACAAATAGACACAGTCATTGATAATCAGTAAATTTATTACCAAAAATGATGTAAAATTAACTGGCATACAATTAATACCTATCTAAACATACTCGTAATCTAATATCACTTACATTACACATAGAAATATCGACAATAATAACCAGTATACCTAATATTGTATCAATCATTTATACTCATACGTACGGTATGGTTAGATATTAACTCATTACATTACAGATATTTGAACTATCATGGTCACTTAGGTACATTACTATTAGAGTTTCGAGGTATTTACCATGTGTTGTTTAGAAACCAGTGTTTCCGTCTGTCCAATTCGAGTACTGTAAGCGTTGTTTCATGTCGTGATCGTGAATGAACCAGTGGTAGTGGTGTTAAGTGTAACAAACGATGACTTAAGAAGGTAGATCAAGATCTATTTTTTACTTTCGATTGTTTCACTGTAAGTTAACCACCAGTATTGCCCGGGACTTATATCTTGAACCTAAAATGATCTCAAAATGTACTCGTTTCTTGGATGTTTTTTGAGGATAGCACGGGGTATTACGATGGTAAATGAGCTCAGATTCACAAGCATAGATTAGATTATTACAAAACAATCTGCGGGCCCAGTTAGTAGTTTGTCTCCCAATTTAGGCCAACGATACGTGTCCCACCCGTGGTATGTTTGTCCCTTTTTTTCTCGGTGATCATGGCGCTTTTAAAACTCAAAACAACCCAATATTGGAAACTCAAAACAACCCATGGTAAATAAAGTAAATACTCATAAATATACATCAACAGAATGATTATTATGTAAGTCATCTGTTTCTATAACTATTCAGTCAATATTAAACGTAGGTGCTGTGTGTTTCAACTAAGGACTGTCGGGCGCCATTTTTAACCGACTTCATGATTAATTTATGCATTGCTTGTTCAATACCTTTGAGTAGGTATGTAAAGACTAAAAAACTACTTACAAAATACGTAAATTTATTTACTTGAATGTAAACCAAAATCTTGCAAACAATTTATATTAACTTATATTTTTTGACTGACAGTACAAATATTAAATATAGTTATCGCAAATGCTATCCTATCCCTATTTGAAACACGTAGCAAAATTTGATGGCACATATTAATTATAAATTTAAAAAAATGTCAAAAAACATTGAGACAATTTATAAACTAGAACTATAAAGTCGTCAAAAGTCGACGCGATTGTTCTACATTAATATTACCGGATATCATTACACAACCAAAACTGTGAATACTGTACACATTCCGATAACAAATTTTATATCACGTACAGACACCATTGGTACTAACCAGCTAAACACATTCGAGGTTACCGACCACTTAAGGTCTAAAAACTCACATTAAAATAATAAGAAACATTTAAAAATGTTATAAGGAAAATAATTAAACATCATTTAATTAATTGATTAGATTCAATGTAAAGGGTTCAGCAATTTCTGTGGCTGTACCTACTCAAATTATCCGATTGAATATAAAACTAATATGATCAATGTTTAACTAAAGGATGATGGGCACAAATGTATGGAACTTGGTCCCACCCTCCAATCGGAATAAATGATACACCATTGGAAAGGCATTTTTGTGTGGATTACGAATAACTATGGCGCTAGTCCCGATTTGCTGTCCGAAAGCAGTATTTTTTGTTTTTTTTTGTAGCATCCTGCATACACTTCTATTATTATTGGTCTCGATTATGGCATGTTATAAATATAATAATAATAATTACAATAAGTAAGATTTTCGAGAAATAAGTGAATATACACTTTATTTCTTGTTTTATTTTATACCACTTAGGTGGCAGACAAGCACACGGCCCACCAGATGGAAAGTGGTTACCGTGGCCTATGGACGTATGCAGCACCAGGGGCGTCACACAACCCTGAAGAAACCTTCTAAAGCCCATCTTCTTCTTATTATTATTCACATTAATATTATAAATGCATAGTAGTAATGCCAAGTGAAAATCGCTTGTCTGTCACTTAAGTGGTATAAAAAAAAATCAAGCACATAATTTCACAAAACCGGTGCCAACTTAATGCTTATCTGCTTACGTACACTTAGAGTTAATAAGAATAGTATCATCATCAAAATCGGTCAAGTCAGATATATTTTTTTTTTAATTCTATTTCGAAGTAACTTCTGAGGAGTATATTACAAAACGGACAATAGATACAGGTTAGCTGCCATAGTCGTTTTTTATACTCTTGATAAGAGCTATCCAACGATGGTAAATTCATTTCGATTGGACAATATTGTAAGTGGGCCCAAAACGCCCATCCTCCTTTATCATTCTCTTATCAACTAGCAATCAGATCTAATAGAGTGAACAAAGTCTAATAACAAAGGGTATATACATTATACAGCTGTTATAAAAAAATAGTATATAAATTTTGACATAACAGATGTTATGTAAATTTAAAACGTCGAATTAAAAAATAAAGAAAGCACGTGACATGAGCGAGATACCGCCGTGAGCGCTGGCGGCAGTATCTCGCTTCAGCTAATGCTTTCTTTCTCTTTCTATACCGCGTCTCCCGCCACGCCGCGCGTACCATGATATCGATACAACGCCCGGGGTAGGTCTATAGTAAATAAGTAAATCGTTTATGTCATAAAATGAAATCTTAGTAATACATTACAATAATATACTATCAGTAATGTTAACACACTATTCTATTAACTGAGTCTAAAATCTAAGCCCCCTCCCCAGCGCTCCTTTGACTGAGCATTGTATTTTGAACATCTTTCATCCATTTTAAGGGAGAGGGGAGGGGAGGGGGATCCCTTAAGCGGATCACGTAGTATAGTTCATTCCCTAAATATAATTTGTACTTTTCGGCCACCGGAGTTATATGTAAAAACGTTTCAAAATAAAGATTATTTTCTTACATGTGAAGAAAACAGGAAATATAATGAGTTATAGAAATGCAATAGAAATTGTGAAGAAATCAGGAAATATAATGAGTTACAGAAATAGTACACTGAAGCTTAATAAAGATACATAGTTACAGAAATGATCGATATGTAACTAATAAAACACTGTAGGCACACACGGCCAAAGAAATAGTAGTGCCGGTGTCCAGGTTTATAGTGTATCTTGCGCACTTAACTCTTTGACAACCTACACATCAAACAAGGTACAGTGGATCTGCCATCGCGTGCTATAAGCGTTCGCTTTCTGGGCGAGAAAGCGAGATGGAGCAATATAAATCTGTCCCTCTTTCTCGTCCAGAAAACGAACGCTTCACGTTGTGGTACGCCCACAGTAAGGCTTTGTCCTACGTGTGTACTTTAGTATGTCAGAAATATTCTATTTTAATAATCAATATACATACTATGTCAGTATTACTCTGTTATTTTAATGCATTCATACATTACTTAATTACAACATACAACAATATGTAGGTACTTATATCAATACAATGGATAATGCAATACAAAAACCAAATACCGAAATCATAGCAACTTGAGCAAGAGCAACCAAAGATTAATTAAGGATTATTAGGTATTAATTACTGACAAAGGCTTGTTACTGTAATTAATAACTAAGATATGGTACTCGCGAACCGCCTTGACTTCCTACAGGTAGGAATTTCTACTGATCAGATTCCTAACAAACTTTAAATTATCATCCATTAGTCTAAATCTAAAGAGTGTGATTTTTTTTATCAAAAACGATTCAGCCGTTTGTATTTAAGAAGTTGCATAAGTACTTGTTATGATTATGAAATAATTAAAAGTTTTTCACCATTGACACTCGAAAAACGGCCCGTGATTCATAAAACACAGTGAATAAAAAAAATTGAATTTGGAACATGCACGAATATACGGATTGTAGTAAACATGCAAAGAGGTTGCACACTCCCACTATAAAAACGTGCTAAAAGAGCCACCTAAATGTAATAACTGGCTGGATGGAATGTTGCTCACTTTAAATTAAGAAAAAAAAAGCCGCCAATTTTCTGTGTAATTTTCCTTGTAAAAGTTTCTGTTTGTCTCTTAATCTTAAAATGACTTCTGAAACTGAAACTCTCGTATTCTCGAACGCGAAAAGACTCCGAAGTCTTTTCCCGCTAAAGCGGTAGCTATTACTGATAATTTGCTGCCTCTTTTATGTACTATCCATAACAAAATTTAGTTCATAACCACAGAGTAATTGTTTTCTCGTAGTCAATGATGAAAAGTAGCGTACCTAACACGTGAAAAAAGAATTCATCTCGGCTCTTGTATCCCTCGATCCGCTCAGGTTTCTCAATCCAGAGCGTAGCGAGGGATTCTAGATACAACTTAGTGCCTCGAAAAGAATTCATCTTTTTTTCACTTGTTGGGTAATCTAATCTATTATTATTAATCTTCTTCACTGTCACTCAATGCTGCTGCAAGTAATTCTCTCATTTTCCTTCGCTGGGACCTGCTTTGTTTACCCCGAACAGGTTCAGATGTACCAGCTGTAACCTTCTTGTTAGCTGAGACATTACCCACACTGCTTACCGGAGCACCGGATTTATTTCTGTGGAGTTTACCTTGGAGATGTGTGTCCATGCCATCCTTCGGCACATACACTTGGCAAGTGTTGCAATATCTAGATTTGCTATATTTGTGTACAACATTAGATTTATTATCGTCGGGTAGAGTCATCTTAGTATTCTTTAATTTATTCTTATGTTTTGGAGCTTTGGTATGAGCTGTAAAATTATGAGTATCAATGTGTACATCACAGGTAGGACAATATGTTTTATTTTTCTGTGAAGTTATACATTTTAGTAACTTAAGAACTGCATCCACCGTAATATTTGTTGGATCAGTTATTAAATTACTAGCCATTGCACGCCCTTCAGGAGAAATTTCCTTCATAATACTTTCAAAAGCAGGGTTTTCTTGGGTATTATCGGCAGATGCTTTATTATGCATTTTTTTCTGGTGTTTGCTACCTTTGGTATGATTTATGTAATTGTGAGTATCTATATCTACCTCACAGATGGTACAAAATGTTTTATCACCTTTATTGCTTTTTGTTACCTGTTGTAGTTGGCTGTCATTTTTGAGAAGGGAAGCAAAGCATTCTTTGTGGAAGGAAGGCCATACAGTTTCATTGCATAAGAGGCAATGCCTCAGATCCTCATGACGTGATATAAGCATATAGCTCCTGCATACCTGAAACAATGTTGTTAGTTAATTAGGGTGTTTGTTTTTGAAAAGCTTCATACTGTAGTACTTGAAGAAACCATAGTGGATAGTTCAAACGTCATGATCAATCACAATAATTGTATTTTATAGATTCATATCTATGACATACAACAAAAGTGAATTGAGATGAGACTTATTAAAGATACAATGAGCAGGAAGGACATTATTAAAAATTAAATTAAAATTAAAAATTCTTTATTTATAAAAATCCTAGTTTATACATTGTTGGGGCTTCCCCTTAGAGTATCCATTACTATAGTATAGAGCAAGTCTAACACTATGGTCCATTGTGCCGAGTGTAAGCAGTTTTTTATCTGTGGTATAAAGCGCCTATAGTGATGTTTCATGTACATATTACCAAAATTATCGATAGTTGGTTATGTTGTGAATTTAGTGTGACGCATGCGTGGATGAATGGATAAAATTAAAACCAAGATACAAATATTAGTATCATTGAATGAATTGCAGAAATTAAAATCCCACAAATCTAACATATCAACAGACAGAGTCGTATATAATATTACGTCGTTGCGCTTGCCAAAACCTCTATGTGTTTTTGGTCAAGTTTTCAGGAGAGACAATAAGCTGTTTTATTAAATAATTGATGAGCGTATCAAAAAAACTAAAAATGCAGTATGATGCCAAAAAATATTTTGAATGAACTGAGATATAAGTGAAAATCATAAACGGTACTGTCCATCCACAATAAATTGTTTTTCCCATTTTGATACACATATCAGAATTGTCTTCCTAGTGCCATTTCTTACAAGTGAAAAATGTACACGTATGAGATTTGTTATGGAACTCAATAGGATTTATTTAGCCGATAAATACTGACTGGTGGCAAGGTACATTTGATGTAAATAACATACGATGTAAATAAATACGTACTATAAACTTGATAAGGCATACAAGTAACAAAAAAGAACAATACTGAGTTAAGCTCGCCTTTGTACATCAAAATGTATCAGTTGCTAGTCGGTGCACATGTTAAACAACGAACGAGGCTCTGGTGCCGACTTTGCTCTCGGAGTTGGGAACTAATCGCTGATCGTTCCCAGTATAGCCGATAATATGACAATCAGAAAAGAAGAGCAATTCCCGAGTTCCAAGCACATTATGGTACCAATTAGTTATACAATTTAGTCCCTCTAGTCTCAGTAGTCCGGTTGCTAGTCCGGTTGATTCGCATCCGAGCCCTTCACCTCGGAGTCCGGGATACGCTTTTCCAGTCTAATTGCGACGCGGCTAAGCTTCGATATTTTCCGTAAAGTGCCATCTGACCTCCACAATCCTTTGGTGAATCTTTGATATCGAAGTACTGCTGCTAGATCAGTTGTCGATCTTTTACTACGTCACGTGACCATAGAAGTTTGTGTGGTGAAATGTGTGTGTTAAGTGTTATATAATACACCTTGCCCTACACCTTCGTGAGCGTTCGAGGACGACTGTATCGGGAACACATATTAGGTACACAGGCAAATATCCCTCAGTCAGCGATGGAGGTAAGTCACAAACTTGTGTCTGAAATCGAGACTACTCTCACTAGAGTATCCGATTGGGGACGACTAACCCTAGGCCAATTCAACTCGGCTAAGACACAAGTATGTGCATTCACCGCTAAGAAAACCCCATTTATTGTAGCGCCGCAATTTTCAAGACACACCGTTTACCATCTCTTCGAGTATAAGGATCCTCGGTGTTGGTATCTTCAGCGACGATCAACGCCGTAGTCACTTGAAAGACTAAGTCAAGCTGGTATCAAAACAGTACATCACTGCGGGGCAAAGACTTCTTCTTTATAACGCGCCCGTTCGGCCCCACATGGAGTACTGCTGTCACGTTTTTACCTAGACCCTTTCAACTTGGCGCAAAGACGGACGCTGAGGATCGTCGACGATCCCATACTCACAGGCGGGGTGGTAGTCCCTCTCAACCTCAGAACGAACTTCCTTGCTGTGGGTGTTTTACCGCCGATGGTTTGTGTTCAGAAGAATTGTTCGACATAATGCCTAGAATTTCGTTACTTTTCATCGCCGCACCGCTCGCCATACGAGTAGACAGTGAATTCATTCTCACACATTACGACCGGAAACGGTGCGCACTGTGCGGTATGAAAGGAACTTCATCCCACGTACGCTCAAGCAGTGGAATGATCTCCCTGTTGTTTTTCCACGCGACTTCAATATGTATGGGGTTCTTCAAGAAGGTCTTTATATTAAGGTTTCTACAGGGTCAGCAGCACGAGTATCACGCCCCTGGTTCAAAGGCCACTAACACTAACTACTTTCTAAAAGGAGGGCTGTGTGCTAAAAGCCATCCCAGAAATACCAGCAGTATTCCACGAAGGAGCGAATTTGTGTCTTGTACAGAAGACACCGCTGCTCCGACGTGTAAAAACGTCTCACTTTGTTCAGGACTTCAACCTTACGCGAGGCTGTTTTGATGATACTCTAAGTGTAGTTTTTGTTGTTCAGTTTGCAGCGAACATCCAAACCGAGGATACTGAGATTTTCCTACTGTAGCAGTGGCGTGCTCTGAAGAGTGGAAGGAAAGAAGATATCTTTGCACTGAACTTCTTGGTCTTCTTGGCACTGAACTCGATCAGGTTCTCAGAGCCCCATTCGGAAATGTGCTTCAGGATCCGGTCGAGCTCAGTGACAAGAAGCTGCCTTTGTTCCACAATATCAGACTGCTCGGCCACAGGATGTCCATGATAACTCAAGTGTAAGGTTAGCATCTGCATAGCATAGCGTCTGCATAGCAATTAATGCTGTCAGTGGACAGCATACGTTTATATGCAGAAGAAAGAATGGATGATAAGACGGACCCCTTCGGCATGCCAGCATTTACCTGCAAGAACTCCGAAGTTCGTCCATCTCTAAAGGCGCAAATACGGCACACCTGCAGGAAGTTAGCCACCCAGTCGTACAGTTTGGGAGGACTGTGCGACTGGGTGGCCAGAGGCTGGTAGACGGGAAGGAAAGCGCCAGATTCTATAGAAAGCTTTGGCGATGTCAAGACTAATTTGCCAGTGACCCCAAAACTGAGAACAGCAATATTATTGTACAAAATTTAGTCACCTGTCTCGTTTTATTTCCTATTATAAGATTATTTACGTTGTTACAAAGGTAGAACACCAATTTTACAACCAACAAACCGAAGAGAAACAAGCTGTCAAATTATCTATGTGCAAACCAATTCTGACATGTGCAATATGAGGGTGAAAAACTTTTGATGTGGACACATAACCAATTTTGCAGGGTCAGAAGTGCACATCCATATTTTGTCAAATCTATTTCTAGAAGGAATTAACACTTGTTTGTTTTTTCAGCCGATGCGCAATTTTTTTTTAAGGCCGTCTAGCGAATAATTTTTTTTTGAAAAAATGCACATAACGACTTTGGCAGGCGCACTGAAGTATGGATAAGCATATAAAGTTTTGACGCACTTTGGAAGAGGCCAGTGGTTAATTGAAATATAAAGTTTTGCATAAGCATTTACCTACGTGGAGGTAAAGTTCTGGTACTGCATCGTCATTCAGTTTGCAAAGCCCTTTCTTAGTTACTTATTTGAAATCAAGCTTAAAATAGATAGAACAGATGAAACTTCGAATATTCGGCTCCCAATCAGGCCTCTTTATAGCTTTTAGCTTTCACTCATGCATCTATTATTATGCATCTTAGTATTTTTGTAAACCTAACAAAAATAATAGTGCATAATATATAAAAGTAAAATGAGTAAAATGAGATTTATTTGTTTACGCAGTAAATACTCTATACTACTTAAAAGAAAATAAACCTACAATGAAATTCTATTGCAAAAAGAAAATTATCGTAACCGAAAGTGCGTGTGCTACATCACTATTCATTTAAAAGCAAAAATGGCCGATGACAGCCGTCAGCTGTAACCCGCCCCGCGTTTCTCGCATCCCCCTAGGAGACCCGTATAAATTTTATGAAAACAAATAAATTAGTCATATAATACTACTCACGGGTGATATGAAATGTTATCATTCTTTTTATTTTTCTTTCGGGAATCGTTTTGAGAGCCTGGCAATGCACAGTTCACCATTATTACCACAAAATGAAATAAACTGTTATTTGCGAAATCACTTTGGCAGATATTGTTTTGCTACTGATTGCAGTTGTCAAAAATTCTAGGCACTGTTCACACCCGTGATAGCAGTTCATACTTGCTAAGACGCGCTCTACAGGTGATAGATACTCTAAGGGGCTTCCCAGTAAGTAGTCATAGACACTTGTGATGGGAATGCCTCGCTCTTCCTGTGTTACATATTCTTGGATTTATTAAAAGTTTCAGCTTAATCTAGACAGATGTGGAGTCAGTATGTGAATACTAATTTATATGTGTGTTTATTTTATTCAACTATTGTTATTGATATTTTATATATATATGTGTATGTGTTTATTATATGTATGTGTTGGTGGGTGTGTGTGTGTGTGCATATGCGTATGCATGAGTGTGTGAATAATTCTTTGTGTGTATGTGTGTGTGTGTATGTGTGTATACGTGCAAATGTGTATTTACAAATAGAGAGATTAGCCATTTTACCTAAGTAATTCTTGTTAAAAGTTCTTCAACATTTTCATAAGTAAGCGTATTTAGCCATTTTGTAATGGAGACCTTGCAATCATGAAGTAACATGGGGTATATCTGAAGAATTTTGTTTATCTTATTATATAAGTATGGGGCTTGGGCAACATACTGTCGTTGTGCAAACGCTGTACGCGTGGGGCAAGTGGTGGCTACCAGATAATTTCGTCTCTTCTTTAAAACATTATGGTCGTAAGGTAGGTGTTTGTGGTAGTTTAAAATTATGCACTGAATATATAGTTTGCGAACTGTTAGTAAATTACTAATAGTGTACAATTCAGTAGTAGGAAACCTGTATGGTTTGGAGTGCATAACTTTGATTAAAGACCTTTGAGCCCTCTCAAGCTCCAAAAAGTTAGTTTTACTTGCCCCACCCCATACTGAGATGCAGTATATTATCACTGATTGTGCCATAGCTACATAAATATTTTTTAGTACGTCTATACTCATCAATTGTCTCAGTGATTTAAAAACCCAATTGAGCTTCCTAACTCTGCTCATGGTTAGTTCTAGATGTGCGTGCCAGGTCAATTTCTGATCTATTATAATCCCTAGATATTTTACACTATCAACCTTTTGGATGAGTGGACAGTTACAATTTGTGGAGCTTGTATGTTGGAGATTGTGTAGTGAAATACTGAAACCAGGACTTGGTTGGGAGTTTAGGTAAGGGCCGAAACAGATGTAATTTGTTTTGAGGATGTTAAGGGTTAGGAGGTTATTGTTTAGCCAGTCTGAAACCTTCACCAGTCCATCTTCGGCTAATTTTCTTGCCTCATCCCAAGTTTTACCTGAGAACACAATTGCCGTGTCATCAGCATAGGAGACTATCCTTCCTCCAACGCCACGAAGATTACATAGCTCGTTTATATACACTAGAAATAACGTTGGACCAAGGACACTCCCCTGTGGGACACCAAAAATTACCTGCTCTTCTTCACTGGAATAACCATCAATTTTAACTGTCTGTTTTCTATTAGAGAGGTAGCTAGTGAACAAGGACAGGGGTACGCCGCGTATACCAAGCGATTCCAGCCTGTCCACAAGGATAGGTACAGAGACGGTGTCAAATGCCTTTTTGAGGTCTAAAAAGACTGTCAAGCATTTAAAACCCTTATCAGTCTCCCCAGTAATATATGAGGTAAGTTCTATGATGGCATCTTGAGTGGAGCGGCCTACTCTAAATCCATATTGCCGTTCGGAAAGAATTTTGTATTTGTTTAAGTAATTAATTAGTCTGGAATTCAGCAACTTCTCAATTATTTTGGAAATAGAGGGTAGAACAGAAATAGGCCCATATTACAGGACAATGATGCTTAGTTGTGAATCGACACTGTCATCTAGAATATGATCTGTCCTGAGGTCTATATTCAATTTGGTTAGGTACATAACTAAAGGAAAATAATCTTGTAGCGACTTTTTATGAAAACACATATTCTGATCTAGTCAACGTTTATAGATTACGGCATTTGTTGTATTCAAAGTTTTTGCCTTGGAGCCTGAGTCCATTCTTCAGCTCCTCCATTTATAAGTTTGTTTTGACCTTTAGGCGTGGACCAGACAGAAGAGACGTAAGACGCGGACGGGACGCGTGCCTTGCGCGTCGCTTCTATACAAAATGTATAGAAGCGACGCGACACACGTCTTACGTCTTTTTTGTCTGGCCCGCGCCTTATGGCCTATGGCCGACTATGCAAGCCCGACAGTGCTCAAGCTGATTCAAATTAAATTATAATTATTTTAAAGAACTAAGGATAACTTACCATTTTTCTTTGAAAGCAATCATTTACTGATAGCATAATATTATTAATATGTTCTGTAGAAGCATTATGCAACTTTATAAAATTGTTTTTGATATACAAACGGCATATTTGGCAGTATACTGCAGCAATATTCACTCTCTTATAGCTGTGAAATTTATCAAATGGGATATGCGCTTTGTACCCTTTAGGAGTTACAACAACAACAGAATTCATTTCAATAATTGGCATTTTAAAATTCTGTACGATCTGCTTCTTCTCTTTTAGGTATAATTCGAAACATAACATCATTTCTTTGCTAGTTTCTAGTAATTCATCAGATGATGATGATGATGAGGCTGTCTGTTCCTGTTCAGGTTTGTATACAGGAAATTCACTTGGTACAATACCGTTCTTTTTGAATACAGTTTCACTATCGTCTTCTACAGATGTACTAGTAGAGTCATCAGTTTCACAACCCTCCACACTGATATCAAAATTCTGTGCCCTTATACCGTTTAGCACCACTTTATGTACCTTCATACAAGGATCTGCTCCTGAACCATTTCTATACAGTTTAAAAAACCTTTTTGCTAGGTTTATGTCTTCAATACATTTTGCATGTAACTTTGACATATTATGTTTTTGCACATGTCGCGTTAATATCAATCCGGAACACGTTTCACAATAATATGTACACTTGTAATCAACTTCTTCATCAGAATTGCTATCTTTTTTCTTTTCCAACTGATTTGTGACATTTGCTAGTATTCTCTCAGTCATCTTGGCAAAAAGCTGATGTGCTTTTGTTGCCCGATGTCTTATAGAATGTGATCGTGGTACATAAAAATTGCATACGGAGCACATATAGACCTCCACAAAGGCTGAAAAAGAAAAATTATCTTAGGAGCGTAATATTTCAACAGACTACCTACCATCAATACACAAACAAGCATTAATCCCTACTAATATTATAAATGCGAAAGTAACTCTGTCTGTCTGTCTGTCTGTCTGTCTGTCTCGCTTTTACGACTAAACCGCTGAACCGATTTTGATGAAATTTGGTATAGGGGTAGATTAGACCTTGAGAAAGGACATAGGCTATGTTTGGTCGCGATAACCGACATCCACGCGGGCGGAGCCGCGGGCAAAAGCTAGTAAAACAATAAACATGACTATTATAAAAAGAGCGAGATACATATCAAAAACTGGATGACATGAAATTCTCTCTCCAAACTACTCTTATAGCAATAATACTGTGTTCGATAGGTGAGAGTGGTCCCTCTTAATATGTTCATGATTTAACATACGGATAAGGTAATCTTGATCATCCAACATTTCGGGCACCTTCTCTACATGGCAGAATGTTGATTCTCCATCCATTTTCGACTTTGACCATAATGGTTTTACTGCATTAGACGTTTTTTCCGCATATTGGCATACAAAATTTGAATCCAGGCTATCCAATGACAATACATATTGTTGGTCAGGTGCTACTGATGGCAGCTTTAAGACCTGTAATTTCAAAAGCATTGTTAAAAAAATTATACAATTATATTTTACCTAACTGATGTTATTATAGTTAAGTAAAATACTTGAGTTAACACTTAAGACATTGAAAGGCTTCTCCATCTAATGTAAATGCAAAAATGTTATTACTAATAAGAAGATGGAGTGAGAGTGACCAAGATAAAGGATGGGATCTCAGACTAAAAGAATAGTACTATTCTTTTAGTCTGAGGATGGGATGGTGGCTTGGATACAGAGAGAGTTAAAAATTTCTTCCTCTTAGCGTTAATTCCCAGTCGCATCCGAAGCTTTTATAGCTCGGAGTCTGGGGTCCGCTTTGCCAGTCTTGGCTAGACCTCGATATTTTCTGAGAAGCGATTGCCATCTGACCTCCACATCCCAATGGTAACATTAGGCGATATCAAAGCTTTGCAGCTAGACTGTTGTTTTTTTGGATTTTTGAGGGCTCCAACTACCCGTAACGACTGCCATAGATGTTCTTATGGCAACCGGGACCGACGGCTTAACGTGCTCTCCGAGGCACGACCAGACCAATGCAAATACCCATATTTCATGAACACAAATATTTGCACTGAGCGGGGATCGAACCCACGCCTCCTGCGTAGCGGCCGCGTTCACTACCGCTACGCCACGGAGGCTGTCTGGAGGCTGGCTGTGTCGAGAGAGAGTTAAAAATATGGTATGTTAAATATCGTTCTCAATATCTGATTTTGAAACCTCTGAAGGATCTCTATGTTGCTGTTGCTGGCAGTGCCCTAGAGTTGGATCCCATATGTCCATATCGGTTTCAAAATTGTTTTGTAGATAGCCATTTTGCTTGCAGGAGAAAGCTGAGATTTAGGACCGACCAACCAGTACATAATATATTTCTCAGTTTCACGTTTGTTTCCTTTTGGACCAAATATGTTTATGCCAAAGTTAATCGAAGATCCAGATGTTTTCCAAGGCATCCTTGCCATCCTCTACTTGGGGTATAACTTCAACATTATTAAGAACAGTCCTTATTGATAACTATATTGAGCGTAATGGCAAAAAACCATGTGTAATTTTTTTACTTTTTCAACCCCTGATGCAAAAACAACAGTGTTAAATAAGTTTGAAGTATCTGTGTGTGAGTGAGTCTGTGGGAATATAGTTCTCGAACGAAAGAACTGGCTAGAGCCGAGTCGCCCCGGGCTTTGCCCGTGGCACATTTTCGAAACCCTATCTTCAGATCGTACTGTACCGAATTTTTTAATTTGGTCCAGTAGTTCCTGGGAAAAGTGCGGTTAACCAAACAAACACACTCTTAAGCTAGATGTCTTAATTTCAAATCCAAGATGGCTGCCACCACAAAATGGCGAATTACATTTTTTTCTCTCACAACTTCCTCAATATCAATAAATCAAATAATCAAATAAAATTAAATAAATGGTATCAAATAAAAGGACTTCACATGAAAATTTAAAAAACCCACGATCCAAATCAACACCCCATCGTTTATGCATTGTGGGTTGAAAATAAATTTATGGAGGGAAGATGATACATACATAATATCAATCAGACTGAGGTCATTAAAGGAAAAGTTGATGATTGAGGACATTACCAAGGTACCTGCCACTTAGGGAACTTAGGTAATGTTCTCAATCCTCAACCTTTCTTAGACTCTCAAACTTGACTTTGTAAAGGTACCCAGGTGACCAACTTGAGATTTGATTGACTAGAAACTTGAGGTCAATTTTACGAGTACATTTTAATGAAATTGTGAGGGATGATTAAGAATAAATTCTCATCAAGTTATATTTTGTTTAAAATTTATTCATGACAGTAAGACTTGAAGAGTATAACCACACTGGGATGGAATTGTGGAAAACTTGGTACCCCAGCCCAACTTCATTACAGTAGTTCTATAAAATAATTCACTCTTATCATTGTTACAGAATTGCAGTGTGTTGAGTTATTGCAGAGTTGAGAACAGAAACCCAACAGTAAGTTTGTAAATAAAAGTTATTTAAATTTTGGACTTCATTGTATAGAATGTGGGAAGTTACAATATAACTAGGATGTTATTTTGAAACTATGGGGTGTAAACTCATAATCTTTGTGATTTCGGAACTTTTTGCGATTGATTATTATTATGGAGCTTATGTTTGCCAACTTCTTAATGGGTCATCCACCCCATCTGACTGCAATAGACCAAAACGTTGGCAAAAGTGAGTTCCATAAAAACAATGAATTGTGTTAAGTCCCAAAATCACAAAAACTATAACTAGGATGCTTCTATCTTCAGTAAACATATACAGATAACAAAAAAGATTACTGATATTATAATATTCAGACAGGGAATATTAAATTATAATATTTTTATACGTATATAAACTTTCCTTTCTTTTAATTAGATCTATGGATGTATGGTCCACGTTGGGACTCATTCCTCCTTCAGATTGTCTATGTTTTCTATAACTGGATAAAATTCCTATCTAATCAATGTGTATGTACATGGGTACCTAATGAGCAGATACTAGTTTCTTCACTGCCTACATGAATTGGTACATAAATTCATGGAGGCAGTGATGAAACGTAGATGTAGATAGTGTGATAGATCACAGGTATTCCTTAACTTAATAATATGTCATCGCTATCTTAGCATTGAGTGCTGGTTGCACCGGAGACTCATCTCAGAGCTCAGGGTCCGTTATCTGGTCTTACCATTTTCTTTGCATCATTGGCAGTGAGACGTATGGCATGCACTTCATTTTCTACAACCCAGCACTTCCCTGGGCCTGGCTATTACCGCGACCGATGTTTGCTACACACGTGGTGATTATCCTGCATTTTATTAGCGATGTTACGGACATGGAATCTTTGGGGATGCGAGAGTTCACCATGTGATCTTTACACGTGACTCCACTTATACCTACTGAACTGAAACTTATTAGTTGCCGAGATACGCATGTCACTCTTTCTAGCAACGACCAACTACTAAGCCACGCTTCGCAGCCGTGGAAAAGTACTCAATGAACAGTAGTATATGAAAATAACAACTTCTTCATGTACACACACACAAAACAACAACAGAATACGACAAATATGTATAAGTTTGAAACTTACCTCGTCAGTAGAGTTACTCATTATCTTGATTTGTTTGGGGGAACAGATATGGACCAGTAGCAAAAGTTTGTAAACTTTGAAATTTGAATTTTTAACTGCAAACAACAACTTTGATGAACAATAGAGAAATCAGATTTCAGCAGCGGCCACCAGTCGCATCGGAATTCGGTGTGGGGTGGGCGCCGTGGGTTTCGTGGGAGGCCCAAGCTAACCAAGACAACTGAAGACAACAAACAAAGAAAGGAGAAATGAAAGGAAATAATAATAATACTATCCTAGTTTTTTATGATATTGACACTTGACATGACACTTTATGTTGCATAGAGATACACTGTTTTTTTTTGTTGAGATTTTTGGCCTGGTAACTAAGGCCTTTAGGCTTAAGTATTTTATAAAATAATAAAATCCAAGACTATTTAGATGATGAACAAGCTTAGAAATGAGCTATTTGCTTAAATAAGCTACTGAAGCATTTTTTTCTATTTGTTAAACTAGTAGGCCAAATAAAATAAAAACGTTGTGAAAAACCATAGAGATGTAAATATCTATAGGTTGTGCTGCGTGTTTTGTGTGAAAATGTTGCGAAAAACATGAGCTTTGGACGCACCTTTATAGTATTATTTCTCTAAAGTGCCAAATACAATGAAAAATGTTGTGAAAAGCCATAGAGATGCCTAAAGTTTATGTAGAGATGTAAATACGTGTTTTTAGTGAAAGTGTTGTGAAAAACATGAGTTATGGGCGGACCTTAGGTTTTTAAACTCAATCGCACGAGCGCTGTGCTCTGTTGTGGTTCTGTGCTCTATGCTTCACTGTAAGTATCTAAGTCTATGGTATGCACAAAACACAAATCACAATGCATAGAGTAAAGTCGTAAAGAAGCCCCGGATCTTAAATTTTTTTTTAAACTGAAAATGCCGCCCCCCCCACTTTTTTTGCCGTGCGTAAATTCCCTTGGTTACCGGGGGGGGGGGGGGGGGATTTTGTTTTGAATCATAAGTATAACCCATCATTCCCTGGGTGACTGGTTGAGTCCTCGCTCGCATCACAGTGACGAGGGTATACAGACGTGGACTCCATTCTGATCTGAAACAGGTGGTCCACGAAACTCCCTCTCCCGGAGATCACCTGCATCGGCCGGTACGGCAGGCTCCGTCCGTGTCGCCTCTCTAGCCAGTCCTCCATAATGGGTCTTACCGCCAATAACACGGCTTGGCCTGCGCTCGGTCGCCCAAGTTGTTCCTTCTGCTCCATCATATGTCCTGGTGGAGCTGGATTTCTCAAGGTTCGGGTTCCCGTCCTTGTTCCCTCGTCAACTTTCACCACTAATATAGCAATTTGGAGACCAGACTTTGGAGATGCACCCTGAAGCCTACCACCCAGTCGGATCCGATGTTCCACAGGAGTTGACTGGAGCGACCCCAAGACCGATCTCTGCGGAGTACCGCATGGCATTCGGTCACTGTTAGGTAGATGATGGCTCTCTCCGTCAGATACGCCGCGGCTAGGCGGCGAAGGCAGAGATGCACTTCATGATATACGAGCGCCTCCCTGAAGTCTAGGGTAAGGTGTTAAACGCATTGGCGATGGCCAAGGACACCGCTAACATTACCTCGCCCCGGGCAACCACATCCTTCACCAGAGCCCTCATGTGTATGATGGCATCTACGGTGGAGCACCTCAGGCTGAAGCGATATTGGCCATTCGCCATCTCCGGCCACAACCTGGAGAGGTGTCCGATGAGTCACTTCCCTATAACTCATTCAAAGAGTTTGCGCACCTCATCAAACACCACTATGGGTCGGTTCGGTAGGCGAACGGTGAGTCCATAGATTAATATATATACTGGTGAGTCCACCGGGCGCCCTTTCGAACGGGGACCATTTACCTCGTCTTCCACGATTGCGGAAAATGGCTCCGCTATAAACATGCGTTAAGAAGCTCTGTCAGTTGGGGACTTGAAGATCTTCGACTAGTGCAAGGACCCACTCTCGTCCTGGAATGCCGTCGGGTCCTGGGGTGGTTTTGTTACTTCTTGTTAGTTCTACCCAAGTGACCTCAAGTCGTCGTCGTCATCCACACTGGGCGCCATAGGTGACCGAACTCAGTAGTCTACGGTGGAACGTGTTTCGTCGTTGGGAACAGGGAGCCATCAACTCCTCTGAATAGCACTGGTGGAGACACCGAGTCAACGGGGTCCAGGGGCGCAGCTTGCCGCTTAACATATCATCCCTTGGGGGCGGTCTTTCATCTGCAAAGTTTGATTTTGCCGCCCCCTGATGCTGCCGCCCGGGGCGCGTGCCCCGGCTTGCCCCCCCCCCCCCCTAAATCCGGCCCTGGAGAATTGCAAAGCTGGACTCGAACCCTGGAGCTCTCGAGAGGATTTCCGCACAAGAAAAAAAGTTTGTTAATCTTCGTATTTTTTACCAAGGGAGTTTCAAATCGTGCCACATTACACTGTTACACATCCTCGCTTACCGGGTGAATTGGGTGGATTTCTGTTTATTTTATACCTACCTACTAACATTATAAGGATGGCCGCACATGTACGGTTTCCGGAGACGGTTTCCGTCCACGGTTTCCTGATTTGGAATTCCGTGTGCCGAGCGCACACGTTCGGTTTTTTGCATTAGGTTTTTTTATTATTAGTTCGAAGCGAGCAGTGTTGCCAGTGCTAAATTGTCAAATGTAACACAAGCTGGCTTAAAAGTTGCATTTTCGGGGGAAAAGTTACGTATTCTTGTTTTTTTATATAGTGTTTCTTGTTTTTTACAAATCCTCTCGGTTTATCTCGGGTATCCGCCCAATTTAGGAGCCGGCCTTCCGAGATGCTCCTTGAAATCCCACTGGCCATTGAGTACGAGCCCCAGCTATTTCATCTGGGACTTAATGCAGCTGAGAGCGTCTACCACTATGGGGCTGGGTCGTAAGAGAGTCAAAAGTTACGCAAAATGTAACAAAAGTTACAATACAATCTGGCAACCCCGGAAGCGAGACACAATCAGTGTTGCCAATTACTGATGATCTGAATTCCCCACAAACCCAACAGAAAGGCCCCAATATTAGACATTGATAACTACATTACTTCTCTTGAAGTTTCCCGCTATATTCACCACTTGCGATGTTTATTGCGGCTCGTGTACATATATTGCCAATAAAGAGTTAAATAGTACCTTAATGTCGGATATTTTGCTTTTATAATTTATCAATATGTATAATACTTGCCACTTATTACTTCTGAGTTTAGGTCTAGTGTGAATATCTAAATGCCCCACATAAGCACAATCCCCACAAATTCCCTAATCGGCTTGAAAGTCCCCACTCTCTTGGAAATTGACAACGCTGGACACAATTTAAGCGCGATTCCGGATGGAAATTTCCTGACGTGTGCGGCGATTAGTACAAAATGTATGCGAGTGCTGCGTTCGGTATGACGTCATTAGGTTTTTTCCATTCTGAACCGAACGTCAGGTTTTTTCCGTTCTGCAAAAAGTAAGGACGTGTGCGGCTAGTAGAACATTTTGTATGAAAATGGAGCATTCGGTTTTTTGAATCTGACTTTTTGATCAGGAAACCGTGGACGGAAACCGTACGTGTGCGCGGAGCCTTAAGCTGAAAAATGTAACTATATTTGTTTGTTTGTTTGGTTAAACGCACTATTCTCAGGAGCTCAACACAAAAAGATTTTGTTGAATAGCCCATTTATCGAGGAAGGTTATAGGCTAAACCTAAGAGTAGGTAGGCTATACATAGAGCGCGCCAACTACTATGTAAAAACCGTAGGCTCGAGTATTGTTCATACCGAGGAACCGAGGAGGCTCTTGGCTCAACCTCAATCAGTTAAATCAGTAGCAAAACAATACCCGTCAAAGGGACTTCTCAAATGAAAATGCAGTTTTATATTTATATCAGTATTAGAAATTACATCGTATGCAAATGCAAACGACACTATGTAGGTGCGCTTATACCCAACCATCGCTAAGCATCGGTACTGTTCATACCCGTGCCTACGCTCGGCACAACGGACCCGACCTATAGGTAGGTACTCTAAGGGCTAAACTCACGCTATGACTTAAGGGAATGGAGCAGTAATCATAATTTAAGTCAAGAAATGGTAAATTCCCATTCACAAGGTAGGCTTTGAAAACTAATTAATTGCGGGCCTATACGTATACCTATTAAAGGGATGATCCGGAGTTTTGGAATCTACCACAGGTAAGCCGGGGCGGGCCGGCTGGTTAATGATAAATGAATAAAAACGATAAGATTTACTACCTACCTTATAATTTAGAGAGAATGCTTTACAAAACCGAAGTAGGTACTTTTAGGATCTTTTAGAATAGCTAATCTGGACTTTCACTCTTGCGAATGTGCGAATTAAATCATCGTGCAAAAACGTAGGTAGGTAGGTACATAACTAGCTACCTAGCTAATTTATCTAATGTGTCTAACTCTAAAGAAATTGTTTGCAAATTACAAGTAAAATGGAATGGACAACATAATACTAAAGTGCTGAAACTTGCTTCAAACATACACTGAGCTTCTAACTTACGGCAAAGTTGAAATATTAGGGATGAAAATATATGACAAAGAGAAACTTTCAGAAATAATTATTTATGATAAAAGTTTTTGCGTTCTTTGTTTGCTATAATTAAACGTGCGTAGACAAATGTTAACGACTCGGGCCGAGCTTTTAGCATTTCATACCTAAGCAGGACTGAACCTAACTTATTAGAAAATATTCCTACCACACCACACAGTAATATCAAGGTCGATAAATTCAGTAATATCGCCCTGATGTGGTCTAAATTGTCTTTATTCATGTGTCGTCTACGCGGAATGGCCGGTCGGTACGGTTCAAAGTTAATTACAGGGGTCGATGTCGATGGTAATTAGGTTTCCGGGACAAACGGCTATTGGGATGCCTACACAGTTCCTCTCCGTGACCATTGTGCTGTCGGTCTCAAGTGATATTCATAGTTCGAGTTTAACTTGATGTGATGAAGTTTGCTTTGGATATTAGAAGTTCGTCCTGTATGAAAGTTAAAGCCGCAACTTCTGTTGTTCGGTTAGGTAACGAAATGATGTACCTACTTATAATCTTCTTCTTCATCTTAGCGTTAATCCCAGTCGCATTCGAAGTCTGGGGTTCGCTTTACCAGTCTAATTGCGGACTTGGTTGGACTTCGATATTTTTCGTGAAGCGACTGCTACCAGACTTCCAGTTCCACACCCCAATAAAGAAATTTGGCGATATCGAAGCATTGCAGCTAGACCTGTTGTTAGACTTTTTAGGGCTCCAACTGCCCGTAATGACTGCCATAGATGTTCGTACGGCAACCGGAACCGACGGCAAGTATTACAAGCATCAAACACATAACTATTATTTTAGGATTTGCACAGTAGCCAGCCAACCCCAGAACCCCAGCCTACCCCAGAACGAGAGAGATGTCCCTTATTGTTATGTAGTAGGTACTTGTTATTGGATATATGAGGTAGCTAAGTGATACGAGACTTACGAAGACCCAAAAGTTTATTCTCACTGAACTCATAATTTATATTGATGATAAATTATTATAAGTATTTAGAGAAATAATGCCCATAACCCAATTGTGGCGCAATCTCGATTGATTTAATCAATCAATTAGCCTTTCGCAGTCCACTGTTACTGTTGGACATAAGCCAGTGTTGGCAGGATTTGGCCTACTGTTTCCACGCTGGCCCGACGGGTTGGTACATGGTTTTATTTCGAGTTTTCCTTCTCTCGCAATGATATCGTCTGCTTATTTTTCCGTTAGTCGCCTCTTACGACGCCTTTTGGATGAGATGGGGTGGTGATACTAGAATTCTTTCTCCGTCGCTGCACAAGTGAACTTGGACACATTAGTGTCACAACGGATATTCACTAATAGTGAATTATAATAGTGAATATAACCCATTTTATTATTATTTATGAGATTTCAACATAATGATGAAGAAACGTTCTAGTAGGTAATATGGCTTTGCTGAAATTAAATACTGCATACGCTCACTCTTATGAGCTTTACGAGCAATTTAAAAGTTACGAGTAGGTACTTAAGTAGGTAACTATTATTTTAGTTAGATATTCAAACATAAATGTTCAGCATTGCGAGGAAACGTTTCAATGGCCAGAGTGTTTTCACAAAACACCTTAGGAATTCCGCGGCAATTCGTTTTAACGATGCTCTCGTGCAAATAGCGCGAATTTCGACTGCAGTGTGAATTTTACAGAAGTTTATTAGAGTACTAGTGAGTGGGTGTAGATCGATTTGAATGCCTTTGTACAAGTTCGGCTGCAGATGCCAAAGAAGCGGGACGTTAGATGAATTTTAAATCGAAAATGTCGACAGACACACAACACTTTTGTGACGTGTTAAAGTATAAATTGGAGGCTGATGCAGTAGCTCTACGTTTTCAAAACGCGTTTCATTACCTTGAAAAAACTTAAGAATACCGCAAGATTTAAAAAGAAGAAGAAGTAGATTTTCTTGAAGTCTTCAGTATCATCCATAGTCTGATTTAGATTCAATAAGATTTAGCAATTTTAATTTGATAAGGATTCATAAGTTTTGAAATCACACGTTTTAAAAACGTAAGTTAATCGAATCGGGCCTAGTATGGAAAGTGCCAGCCCTATTAGAGCTAGGGGTGTGTGGGCAGTCATGCGCATCGAGGGGTCGAACACTCGTCGTGGTTCAATTTAGTTGTTGCCACATGCGCGTGGATTTTCATGTGCTTGACAATTTTTCTGCATCAGCCTTGATAAATGCCCGGATGGTGCCTATATTGTCTGTTTTTGTTTGGCATTGTGTGACACGTTTTGCATTGGTGAAATGTTGCACTACGGGTTGCGCTTTATTTGTTTAAATAGTGTGACATGAGTTGGCAATAACGTTTATGCACATTGTACTTACTCGCAGAACCTACGCTACAAGCTATGATTATTATATTGCTATAGTGACAAGCCAGCATGGCATTTTTTGAATATCATGCCAAAGGTCATCAGTGTTGGATAGTTCTACACTTCTACACTTATTATAATGTACTAATAGTCAATGCCTATAACGAATCCGAGGTGAAAAGCTTCGGATGCAACTGGGATTAACGCTAGGATGAAGAGGACTTAGGTAAATATTTACTCATTAGGTGAAATGAATCGGATTCAATCCTTAAAACGACTCATTTTATGTAACCACATTCAATTTTACTTATATAAGACATAAACGTGGAGAGTTCTCAGAGAAATGCAAGCAGTTAGCAGACTTAATCCTTTTCTGAGAACAACTTTGAATCTCGACATCTGCTCACTTGTTAGAATTTATGGGTACTTCAGGGTTTCTCTAGCATCTAATGAGTGCTATTCTGGTTCCGTTGGTAATACGGCTACGTCGTCCATTAATGATTGTCACAATTTTATGATACGCTCGTAACAGTCAAGATGGCCGTTACAATTTAAAGATATTTTATTATGATCCGCATGATTGGACAAGGTTTCGTTGTTGACAATCTGTATCAATCTTTCTGATAGATTCTATGATATCTTCGTTCAGTTGCCTCGTTCGTTTGTTTGATTGATATCGGGAGTAGGTAGGTTTCTAAATTGTTTAATATCACTTGAATTAAAACTAAATAATATAGATGATAATATTTTAAATGGCGTAGCAGTACTTTTTCATCATAAATCGACACCCAAAATAACAAACCAAAATCAACATCCTAATAATATCATGAATAAATAAAAGGTTGCGAAGGTGTTTGAATGTTTGCTGCTCAGTTACACTCAAACGGCTGAATTAAACTGGCTGAAGATACAGGAATAGATTATAGTCTTTAATAGGATACTGACATAACCAATTTTTTTCCTGGGATACGGATGGAATGGAAGTTGTCTAAACTAGATAAAAAACATGCATCATAAACTAAAAACGAAATTCTGTTTCGCGTAAAACCTTTCAATTTGATAATATTCGACGCGCTTCTACTACTTCGCACAACATTTTCATCCTCTAATAACTTGCCTACAAAGAGACAAGCCAGAAATGCCACGACGACAATGCGTTAAGGAAGTAATGTAGGGAAAAGCCTAATACATTAGCTGAGTAGAATGCCACCACCCTGTATTTTCTTCCTTACTACACAAGTCATCTACATAATGTGTTATACATTAAAAATTTGATGCAAACATAGAATTATTTCATCTTGGTACATCGATGAATGTAAATGTTTTTAACAGTTGTAAATATGTATTGTAATATACAGGTTGTTCTTATTAGAACATATTTCAATGTATTCCTACATGAAATAATATTACAATTTATCAATTCAATCCTATGAAAATTGACTCCTATGATGTTAGTACAATCGTATCCTATTGACTACAGTGCGTTTACATTTATGTAAGTACCTAGTATTTACCTTATTTTTATGCGTATCTCCAGAGTTTAATAAAACGGCAAAATGAATGGAAACTTTTATGAAAGTTCCTGTTTATCTATAAAAGTCTAACAACAGCGTTTATGAAATAAATTCGATTAAGTACCTTGCATTTTATCCTCACGATTAAATGTGTTTGCTTTCTACTTAAGACTTGAAGACAAACGAAAGTTAATTTATAATTTTGTACCTACTTATAACGAAGTAGGTACAGTCAACGACATAAGTTGATTAACACTAAAATATTTACAATCCTTTTTTAAATTGGAATAAATGTATCAATAATTCATGTATAAGTAGTTTTATGATCCCCCAAACGGCAAAGATAATATATTTAACATATTGTTCATTATTTTAGGTGAGGTTTAGGCGCTACAGAGATTAATTAATTAGAATTTGTTACTATTAGAACTATCGGGATATTTACCATGTATTGTTTGGAGTTTTCGATATTTCGGCGCTGTTGCAAGCACCATGATCACGAAAGAACTGTAGTATTGGCGGTAAACGGTGAAAATGTTTTTAGGAGAACATATATCGATCTACCCTCTTTCGAGTTCTTTTGTTACGCGTATGGACACTACCACTGGTTTCACTCTCACTACAAACTCGAACTCGATCTCGATCTCGTTCACGACACACTATGCTTACTGTATCCACTCGCGATTTTCCCCCGGCTCCCGACTCCCCCGGCTCCCGGCGACCATGAAAGTTTAAATACCTAGGGTGGTGGCACCAATTATCGGCCATGTCAACATTTTTTGACCTTTGATTGATTGTAATTTTTTGGTTTCTAGCATTTGCTTTCTTGTAATGCCTTTTTTGGATAGAGGGATACTGAAACTCCATTACTACATTCGCAAAATTACCAATTCTTTGATATTTTTTAAAATACAGAGGTTTTTTTCCGAGTATGTCGATTTCCCTTAATATCGGCCTCTAACACCCTAATTTCTGCCGCCTGTGACCCTAATATCGTCATACCTTTTCCAACGTGAATTTAGGTCAATAAAACTAAGTAAAGTAAAAAATTATAACGTTTTATATTCCAATTCAGGTTGAAAATTTTTTTTAACGCTTATCTATCATTAATTTGTCTAATCTCAGCCTTAAAAATTACAGTAATTGCTGTTATTATAAACTAATGATCACAATTCTCCTCTTAGCGTTAATTCCCAGTCGCATCCGAAGCTTTCAGCTCGGAGTCTGGGGTCCGCTTTTGCCAGTCTTAACTACGGATTTGGCTAGACCTCGATATTTTCTGTGAAGCGATTGCCATCTGACCTCCACATCCCAATGGTAACATTAGGCGATATCGAAGCTTTGCAGCTAGACTGTTGTTTTTGGATTTTTGAGGGCTCCAACTACCCGTAACGACTGCCATAGATGTTCTTATGGCAACCGGGACCGACGGCTTAACGTGCTCTCCGAGGCACGACCAGACCAATGCAAATACCCATATTTCATGAACACAAATATTTGCACTGAGCGGGGATCGAACCCACGCCTCCTGCGTAGCGGCCGCGTTCACTACCGCTACGCCACGGAGGCTGTCACACGGAGGATCACAATGATTAAAAAAAATTAAGAGAAATAAAGATTTCCAAAATATATTATTATAAAGGAAAAATATTATTAAATAAAGTCAACAGAAAACTTGAATTTCTTTAAGGGCTTTTCAATTTAAATGCACTAAACAGTGACGGCAAGTAAAATCTTCTTTAGCCACATCAATATAATTTCGCCCACGATGAACTGTACACTTTAAGTGGAACCATTTGGGGCATTATGTCACAGTTAATATTTTTGGCTTCATCTTCTTCGAAATCACTAATTCTATTTCACAGGCACCACAAAGAATTTTCTACTTTTCTTCTTGAGAAGGTAAATCATGAGGTCAGTTACGCTGTCCTTTAATATTCTCTTCTTCTATTCATACTGTTCTTCTTCTAACTACTAGTTTTATTTTATTTGACTGGTTTATGTTTTATATTCCATTTTCCAGATTTTTCTTTCTTGACCAACGGGAATAATAACCCTCTGTATCTATTCTTCCAGGAAGTCTGTCTTGTAAAGTGATCCTGGGAATTTCGTGTTGTCGAAATGCTACTCTTCTTCTACTTCATCCTATTATTAATTCCTAGTCGCAACCGAAGCTTGCACCGAGGCTAGACCTCGATATTTTCCGCGAAACGACTTCCATCTGTCCTCTACAACCCCAATGGTAACATCGAAGCATTGCATTACTGCCTGCTTCTTTGAACAGCATTTACTCCATCCCTTATTCTACTACGGTCATAGAAACATTAGAAACTATAGGGGTCATAGAACCTATAGGGGTCAAAGAACCTAAAGGGGTCATAGAACCTATAGGGGTCATAGAACCTATAGGGGTCATAGAACTTATAGGGGTCATAGAACCTATAGGGGTCATAGAACCTATAAGGATCATAGAACCTATAGGGGTCATAGAACCTATAGGGGTCATAGAACCTATATGGGTCATAGAATCTATACGGTTTATGGAACCTATGGTCATATAACCATAGGTTTGAAACCTTTCTCTTTTTGTTGGGACGACATGATTATGGCATACTTGTTGACTAAAATTAAGATACCTAAGTATTTGTTCATTTTGCACCACGTCCCTGTTTATTATAAAGTTCAAAGGTTGTAGGACAGTAAGTACCCTGTACAAAATAAGGTGGCCGTTATTACGCATCGATTCTCTAGATATCGGCCGTAGCTGGCAAAAAAAGTTTTTAGGCGGCCGATGTTAGGATCTAGTCATCAAACAGAGCTGTTATTTCATTTTTAACCTTATTAATGTTACTGCTAATATACAAAATAGCTAAACATATAGTTTAGTGTTTTCATGCATTTCCCTAAAATCGACCAGGTGGCCGATATTGAGATTTATCCAAAATAAAGATCCCTAACCTCGACCCCGCGATTATTTCATAAAAAGTACAAATAAAATTAAAAACACACTAGCTAAACGGTACTTCGACTGTTTTTCTTTAATAAAAAATAATATAAAATACCATAGGTATATTTAATTCCTTTCAAATACTATCCCACTCAGTGCGTCGACTCCGGGATTTGACTCGGAATTGCCACCAAATCACATACGTCGGTACCTGCGCGTGCTCTATTGCCACCTGAACGTTCAAAAGTGGAGGTACCCGCACCAAAATATGGAATGGTATTCGTATGGATATAGAGTCGCTTTTTGCATAAAAACTATAATAATTTCAGGATTATTTTCATAGTTATGTTCCATTTTCTCGAAAAGGCCGATATTAGGACGTGGCCGATAAAAGGAGACTTCACCCTATATAGAATTTGTTAATCTACTTTTGTCGTTGACGTTTGTTATTGAATTAATCGTCATTTTGTGGCGTTCTTTATTCTTTTGGTTCCTTATCTCTCAAGCTGTGCCCCGGGTGCGAAAAAAAATCGAATTCGTAACGTAAACGTATCGAGAGAAAGGAGCATTGCAAATGGCCGACTGCTTACTAGGAACCTGAAGCCGGCAAATCAAATGTTTATTTACGCAAATCAATCTCAATAAAAAATATTTGTATTCCAAACTTAATTTCATTCTCGGAATAGACGTCAAACTCGAAAATTACTTTCATAATATTTAATGTAGGTACCTACTCAATATCATATTATATTCTAGAAAGATAGGAAAAGTTAGATTGGACGAAACCTGCTTACAATAGAACTTAGATTGCGGCTATGAATAACTTAAATTGGATAATAACCTTCAGGAATAACCAGAAAAATTACTGGTACCGTTTACCAATATACTACTTAAAGATTTCATCGATATTATAAAGAAAGCCCTCGTACCTGCTTTGGTATCGGCATTGTAATTTCAAGACGTGCTTCTTAGAACAAAATACTTATTGTGTCACAGTTTATTGGTGAGGCGGGAATGACTTTTGAATTTGAAATGGAGCACAGCAACTAGATTATCGAATTTATGAATTTGGACTCCTGTCACATAGGTAGGTATAGCATGCCTCTTTGTAAATTGTCGGGAGCCCCTTGTTTTGCAGACAGAAATTTCATAGAATTTCGTTTCCCAGAAAATGTTTCATATAATATTTGGTCCTTGTATTTTTATTTCGAATATTATTGTTTCAAATACAATTTACAACAATGAAACATATTTCACAGAAACACAATTTAATGAATTTTTAATCACATTTTTTTGTTTAACAAACTTATCAAACAGTATAATTATTTTTAACGAATATTAAACCACCACCATTTATTTCGAACAGTAACATATACAATTTAATTTTTTTAAGTTAATACCCCGACTCGGATAGGTTAGGTTAGAAGGCTAAAGCGGAGCTCTCGCCTTAGCCTTCATGGTTATTTTTTTTTAAAACCACCCAGAAATAGGAGCCCCGCGGAGCGGGGCTTCGTCGAACTATCTTAGCTTAGCGCAAATTAGTTTTATATCTTTTGAGTGGTATGTCAAACCATTTTTATATTTAAATGTATGTTATGATAATAAAGAATATTTGATTTGTTATTCTATGATATGATTATTCTAACATTAAACTTTATGTGAAACAAAAATCAATGATTTAAAAATCTTTAAAGTAAGTATTCTGTGTATTGATTATTCTATGAAATCAAAATATAAGGAAAATTGTATGTGAAACGAAATTCTTCAAAACAATTAGCTATAAAACAACGCACACCCGTAAATTGTCATCTAATATTATGCTGCAATATTTTGACAGGCACAAAAAATTTAGTGGTCGCTTTTTGCTTCATGATATCGTTTTTTTTATTCTGTAGAATCAATGAATCAATTAGCCTATTGCAGCCACTGCTGGACATAGGCTTATTTCAAAGTCTTTCACTTTCAATCTATTCCAGGCACCTTTTTCAGATTGTCCCGTTTTCCGTTTGCCGATTCACGGTCTCCACTTGTTCTATACAACATAGAAGTAATGATAAAAAAACTTTTGTAATATCTATATATTTACTTACGTATTTACATAAGATTTCAGTTCAATTAGCAGACTCTTAGTATAACACGGTTATTTTCGCCCTTTGACGTTCACATGATTTCACGAATTCACTCTCTTTTCAATATTTTCGTCACATCTTTCGTCCCTTGACACACTATGTATATTATGAACTCAAGACGTTTCTACAAGGTGGAATTTTTTTACACCACCCAGAGGGAAAGTACTCTAAATACTGGAGACGGTAAATATTACTAAAAGAAAAGACTTATTTTCAGAAACTCGTTTACCCCACTCAGTAAAATAACCAGCTAAATCTGAAATAAAACATGCTGTAGATACTTTTCTAATTACTCTGTTTAATTTATTGTCAGTGCTGTATCACACCTGTCAGGCCTCAGTTTGTATTGAGCTTCGTTTTCTCCTTTGTATGAGTTCAGTATTCTGAGTAAATTCATAGTTATTACAAGGTTATTACGGTTCGAATTGTGCAATTCAACAAGATGTTCATGTTATGGGTGAAGTTTTATTAATAGAGAAACAAAAACAGCACAAAAAGTGTCCTTCGCAAACTTAGTGGACATTTCTTTTATGACCGATGTTCGTTGTTCTTCTTTATTCCATTAATATTAAGGCTGGCTTAGTACGTATATATACGTAAACGAAATTAAATTCAATCATTTTTTATATCCGAATCCAAGCATTCTAAAAATAAAAAAAAAGTATATTCCCGCAAAAAGTAGCCGAAAATTGTTCTAAAAGTAAATACTTAATCCATATCCATACTAATACATATATTATAAAATGTGAAAGTAACTCTTTCTGTCTGTTACGATTTCACACCTAAGCCACTAAACCGATTTTGATGAAATTTGGCACAGTGATAGATAGTTTAGAGCTCGGGGAAGGACATAGGCTATGTTTGGTCGCGACCCGACAACCGACATCAACGCGGGCGGAGTCGCGGGAAACAGCTAGTAACCAATAAATCGCGAAAGAATCCGTTAAAAAGTGGTTTTATTTTAATGAGTGATATTCGCGTAAACTTCAGACAGCATCAAAAAACATATAAAAAAAGAGAAAGTGTATTTTTCAATTCATGTAAAATCATGACATTCTTATTAATTTTTCACATACTATACGAGTACAATATACCTACAGCTATTTACTAAGTAATAGGTAAGTATATAATAAGGAATTCTATTTATAGAACTCTTTCATTGGAAGGATAAAAAACATAATATAATCTTCTTTTCAGCCAATTAAAAAGGATTGATCCTGCCTTAATTAATTTATTTTCGTCATTACCCTGGTTACTCAAGGAAAATCAATTAAGACTGCTGCTACCAGAATAGAAAAAACATTTGCAAAAAATATATTATTATAAGGTACCATTTCCTTCCTAATTAAGTATTTTGTTTCATGTAACGAAATAAAAGATGGAGGCAATATTAAATGCTCAACTTTACCAATACTTTGTGAGGCTTCCAATAAACGTCGTTTTTGGTCTTAAATCTAAATCCACCTATATAGGCAATCATTTAAAGTAAAAAAATTGAAAATAACAACGAAAAGCAACTCTAGAGCTCCTGTATTTGATTCGAAGAACCTCTATCTAGGTACACACGGCGCCAGACCTCGGTTTACAGGCCACACCAACATAAAGGAAGTGTGCGTGACAGCAATACTATTAATACATTGCTTAAAGATGTGTGTCATAACAAGTAAACCAATCAGGGCCCTTGACGCACTCACACATTCGCTATTTTACTTACATGAAATATAGGTATTGATGATAGCCACTGCACCAAGTTATAATAGCATATTTAGCGAAAAACTAATAAGTAGATATAGCTGAATGGTTTAAATATGCAGCTCAACCAATAGAATCAATACCGGGTTCGGTCCTCGAGCGAGGTGCACTTTTTGTTCCTCAATATATTGAAGTCCGATTGGTCTAGTTTATTTACAGGAAACTAAGTGTATAAAATTCATATATTATATAATATAATTTAATATATTTTTTGTATATTTCCTTGATGATACTATTTATTCTTAATGGATAAAAAGAAAGGAAAATAAAATAATTAACTTATTGTTGCAATGCAATAATATATTTACTATTATAAGCATGATATTTTTCTTAAGTATGGGTATAATTAATTATTTATAGATAATAATTAATTAAGTATCAGATAAAAATATTTGATCTTTAATAAAAAAATACAAAAAACACATAAGTATAATTATTATAAACTTCTAAAAAGATATTGGAACATAAAATAAAATGTTATGTCTATTATATTGACTGACATAAAGATGCACGAATGACAAAAAGAGAATTCCGCTGTTAAGTTCCGAACCAACGACCGGCGACAACGGTGAGGTCCAAACTTACTTACTTGCATTCTTATCCATCTCGACTATGAGAACAGATAGTATAGTGACTAAATTTCATAACTCCTATTAGTTATAGAAACAAAATGCTGCATACATTTCATAAAATTAGTTTAGAATATGATTTATTATAACCTTGGTGCATTGTATGTAAGTAAAATAGCAATTGTGTGAGTGCGTCAAAGGCCCTGATTGGTTTACTTGTTATGACACACATCTTTAAGCAATGTATTAATAGTATTGCTGTCACGCACACTTCCTTTATGTTGGTGTGGCCTGTAAACCGAGGTCTGTCTGACGCCGTGTGTACATATTCTACATATTTCTCCATAAGATACACACCTTTAATAGTTAAAATGAGTCAGCTATTATATTACATACGAGGTTTCCACATTGTTCCAAACCGCTCACTGTCCGAGGCCGGGGCTGTACCGATTCCAACCCTATTATTGATATCAACTCCATTGAACTTAGGAAGTTGAGGTCGGGGCTATTTGGGGAACGTTGTTAATGTATTAGGTAGTGCGATATAATATGAATACGGGTATTTTAGCATAGGGTATTAGAAATACGGGTATTTTGTTATACAGCAATCGATCATATAACTACTTTGGAACTGTTAGGAGAGTAAGAGGATTTAGTACTTAGAAATATTGTCAACGCTTCCTTGAGACAAGGGTTATACAGACTAAGGTCCGCTTTCTTGAATGGTACTCAGTTCTGAATTTCTATTTATCTGAGGATAGATTGCATAGACAATCTGACATTTATCTGTCAATCAGTCTTCAAATAAATCAAGATTCAGGACTGAGTGTCGTTTTAGAATATGGGCCTTTATCACGTATGCAGGATACCTTTTTTTTAAAAGTGCGGGACGGGAGACCCCTGGATACCCCTTTACCACCCGGCGGCGGGGGTAGTTATGTTGTTGACTAAAACCGCACGTCTTCTTGGTCTTCAGATGCCGGGGGTGGGACTGTGGGAGATTGCCGACATGTCCCTCTCAACGCCGGTGCATGCCTGACACCTAAGTCTAATAGTTAGTGATAACCGAAAGACTTGTGTTTGTTTGCACCTCTGTAATATGAGAAAACATGATTGGTTTCCTGAAAACTTAGTTACGTAAAATCTTTTTCCCCTGACCTATTAAAACAGTTTGATAAATTACCACTCGGACAGATTATTTTTATGCGTAAACAATGGTTCGTTTAGTTAGAAATTTTTTATAATGGAGGGAATATCATTGAAAATGAAATCAGAATAACAATAGCGAATATTAAGTATTCTGGATAAAATTGATTGGTTTCCTAATTAAAATAACATCAAAGGTTTATTAATTTAATAACTGAAATTCAATGATGAAACTTTTATAGTAACCAATTTATGTTTAAACATTTCAATAGTAGATTCAGGCTATGTTATTCAGCGCACCAATCGAACAAAATTATTCCATATATTAGATCTTGCCCGCGGCTTCGCCTGCGTGTAATTTTGATCTTGTTCCTATTCAGCAACCAGCTGGGATATGTTCAAAACATATCCCCAGAAAAAAGGAACCTACCTACGTATTATTCCAGATAAGGTATAATATATCCCTGTACCTCAGCCTGAGCATTTCAGCCGATAAAGCGCGACATCTAAAAATCCATACATCTTCACAAACTTTCACATTTATGATATAAGTATGTACCCCCCCCTTATCCTACCTGTACCCCTCTTTAACTCCTGACCGTTTTCTTCTACCTTACCCTCTACTATCCACTCTTACCATGCTCTTATCCCACACCCATGTGAAGCTCACAATTCCTATTCAACTTCCTAACTAACATTTGATGTCAATTCTATCAATTCAATTCCTACTTACTTATCAAATAACTCTATCATGATACACATAAATTCTATTACGACTTAATATTAATTTGGCCAATGAACGTCGTAGTGGGAAAGGAGCCTTATCATGGTACGCAGTTACCCTATGCTCTTTAAAGGGGAGTGTGTGCTAATTCTCCGTTAAATGAACGCCTACTTAAATTATTATACTATTTAATTTGTAAACATGAATAGCTAACTCTCTAACTAAGATAAGGAAACCCTCACTTTCTATAAATATATTACCTGACATATTTATACTTGTTAAATTGAATACCTACTTAATTTACTACTGAAACTAATTATGATTGTTATAATGACTACCCATCTAAATAATTCTGATATTATCTAATTTATTAAACCCTTTTATAGTAATACCTACCCAATCTCTTACTAAAATTAATTATAGTTCAGTTATTATACAACTAATGATTTCAACATGTTATTTGTTTATTCAGTTCAATACATAGACTAATTGAATCCTGCACTTATGTGATTTAGTCATAATTATTAATCTCATTGGATCAAATACCTTATATGAGTTATTGATATATTACCAATGGTTGTACACAACATGATATATTTGTTTTTTGGTCTAGGGCCCCATGAACACACGCCCAAGACAGTACAGTTCACACCAACTGAGGAATAACTGTTCCTATGCCTATTATAGGTTTGGAATAGGTAGCTTCACTTACTCCGCCTGGCCAAGACATCTGGCACCCATAACAGACAAACACCAATTCGAATGGCGTGGAATTACAATATATCATTCCCTTTACCTAATTAAAGGCTTAAGGTAAAATTATAAGAGTATTCTCTTTTATATATTCCCCTTCTAGAGGTGTAAAAATATCATAGAGATGTATATAACAATCTTTTAATGTAGAACCTAATTAAAGTAGGTATACAATAAACTGAGAGAATAATAAGTAACCTTTATATTCCCTTTCACGTTAGAGTGCATATTTGCAGTAGATACTTAAGAAATTTACAATAGATTTCATCTTAGAACTAATGTCCATTTCACCAAAACCAATCTAAAGTTTTAGGTAGGTAAAGTTGAGTTGTAAACTTATTAGTTACTCACATCACCAAGATTGCCACAAGTCATTATTAGACTATATATGTGTACGGGTCTATTGCCCAAGTCTAGAAGTTTTGAATCTATTCCATAGTTGGAAAATATAATCTATTGTGATAAGATTCTCATTCTCCAGACCATACTCGATTAAATGAGCAAATACTAAGTCAATTGTTGCAATTGAGAACTATTTTAGTCACAGTAGAATAGACATAAGTTCCGTCATGATAAACTAAACCTTAACGGTTTTCTCTGGTTATTTGCATATAAAATATAACTAACTGCAAAACAACACAAGAACATGAATGACTCAATCTACAATCGGTTATCAATCACCAACCCCATATCGTTACACTTTCCGTTAATAGGTAGGTACTATATTTATCTTTTGTTCATAATATTATTATACCCGTTTGGCTAAACAAATAGTCTAGTATATGATTGAATACTAATATTGTAATACTATAAGATACTTTATTTGACTTTTAGTCTTGTTTTTATTCAAATGACCAATTTGACACTTTAAATTACACTACAAATTATGGTAGTCTCTTGATTTAGAATAACAATAATAATACTTTTCTATAATGCCTTTAAACAGACAATTCATCTTTTGTCAAGGAGTTTGAAATTAATAATACTTGTATCAACTATTAGCTCGGTTGTTTGAATAGTTTCTGTATTGAATTAAAGAGTATAACAGTCAAAATTCTGAAATATTACTTTATCAATAATTCGAACTGACCTTGAGGGAATTCATGACTGTATCATTGAGTTAAAGTCAGATTCAAACACAAAGCCACACACACTCGTAACTTCTTATATCACCGTATCATATTGGTCTAACACTGAACTTTACATAATAATTATAGCCCCTTCCTACAACAAACCATGACGGTTATTAGATTCCATAACAGACGTAATTACGCTTAAAAGTTAGTTTATTCCTAATCCCGGTTTATCAAGTGTACCTACACCTACCTATAAGTCTATTCCGTGTGTTTGAGCAAATTATACCCATTTAGACTAATTGTGTGGTGTGTTATGTCCCTAACTATTTTAATAAAGATTACAGGTGAGTCAAGCCTGATTTTGACGTACCTAAGACCCGTGTTTTGTCACAAGAACAACGACCGTAGCCTGGGATGTTGCCTCATGACGACCCTACATATGTATTGTGTGCATAAATAAATATATAATTATATAAGACTGAGCTGTTGACTTCAATAAATGTGACTAGGTCAAACTATTGGGTATCAACACTCAGATGGCTTTTTCGACCCTGAAACTCAGGTAAAGTCGAAAGCTGTCCCGCCATTTTGGATTATCAGCAAACTAGCTAAAAGTGGTCACGAGCTTAGTTAACACCGTCAGGTCTCCACTCGTGGCTGTCACATCGACAGACTTACCTATTGGGATTCCCTAGCTATTCCTATGGCCTCAACCTCCTAGCCCTAGCCTAACCTTTTATACCTACTATCCCCATTCGAACTCCTAAAACAACATTTCGCGATAGGAATGGCCGTTGAGCAGACTCACTCGAACGAACTACGCTTCATATCGGAGATAATCAGCGTCGCCAGGAAGGGAGTCTTGCTACCATTCCAACAAAATGCTGTTAACGCGACATTTCAACCATTGTTCGAGCTAAAATTTCACTAAAGAATCATGATTTTACACAAATGCAACGCGATTTTATCAATTATAATGAATTAACACGAATTTCAATATAAAAATCGTTTCAATCAATTCACAAAGCAAAGTTTCACTAGTTTACCACAAATTTTCCAAATCTTGCTTGGTAACCCGCCCACCAGTTACCCACGCTTGCTGTCTCAAGAGAGAATGAACGAGGATCGCGCCAAATCCCAACTTTCTCACTATTTTCGCGGTCTAATTCGGCGGGAGTCTCCTTTGCACCAATCAGCGTCTTCTAAATCCTCTTTTTAATTCCTACAAACCCCGCAATATTTCTAGACCAATCCAGTACTGCTTCCCAATGCTCGCAACTTAATAAATATATTTTTTTTAATTATTAATATTAACACCCTGTGAGAAATATTCACTTTATACAATTTAAAATGCCTAACTGAATTAACTTTCCTTCTCTTTACTTCAATTCACTTTTCTGTAATTCATTCTATTTATTTACCATTATAAATAACTTCCAAACCGGAAACTATCTAAACATCTCTCAATATTCCCAACCTAATAAATACCAACTATTTCTTTCCTTCTTGTTTTTTTATAATATTATTTAATAATAAAAACCCTTTTGTACAACCTATTTACTATAACCAATTTAAAACATTTAATTAAATTAGTATTCCTTATTATTAGAATATTTATCCAATATTAAAACAACAATTTAAAATTATCATAATTTGTTGAGAACAGTGCCATCTACCAGAAACCCGAATTATTACTTAGACTAGTCATTATGACGATGCAATATGAAAAACCTTTTCTTTCATTACATTTATCAACAATCTAATTTCATTTATTAGCTTTTCCTTTAAAACAGATTATTTCACGAATCGAATTGCAACAAATCCTCGTTATTTAATTCTAAATATTAATTTTATTATTGATAACAGCGCCATCTCTTAGAAATCGATTTATTACTTATAAAGACATGTGACGTTCTGTCTCGTTACAAGTAGGATACCTTCCTATGGAATAATTTGGTACGACTTGAATTGGCTCATCAAATAGCGCTCAATGGCATGCAGCAACAAAACACGTTGATTAATCTTGAAAAAGAAACAATATTTTAGAGACGCTAGGGGTTTCTCTGGACATTTTGCCTGCAATCTTATCCCAGTTGGTTCGAGTTTAATACCGTTAGGCCCCGGCTACATCTCTACGGCACGGCACCGTCCGCCGTCGCCGTCGACGGCGACGGCGGCGCCGCGCCGTAGAAATTCACGGCGCCGTGAAGTGTGACATAAGGGAGGGCAATTCCCCAATTAGAGTAGTTGACTTCATAGTTCGACGTCAAAAAAACTGTAACCTGAAAACGAAACTTTACGAACCTTTACGAAGCTTTACGAACGTAAAAATTCTGAAGTAAACATTTATATTTTATCCTTTTCACACTAGTCGCGAGCTTGACGGATGACGTCTCGGTTTGATTGAAATGGCGATATTAATTCAGAGAAAAATTCAGTGTGGCGTACCATATGAAAATTTTCCCTAAATAATTATTGTTAAATTACATCTGAAATGTCTTTCACGATTAATTCTTTTTCGGATAAAATAACGCAAATGTGAGAAGAAAGTGAAGCTATACCAAAAAATAAGGATAAGAATAAAAACTAAATTGCAATTTGAACTTAAATTAGAATAAAAAACGAATTGTAACGGATTCTATTATTGTTTCTATTTTTATGTAAATATTATAACAAGACGTTGACCATGGCTCCGCTTGCATGAAATAAAAGAGATCCTATTTCCGCAATCCCCAAGAATCTAATTTCGGGATACCTAAATTGTATTATTTCAAATTAAGAGGGTGTTACATACCTCCAAAGGCCACGGTAACCACTTCCCATCAGGTGGACCGTGTGCTAGTCTGCCACCTAAATCGTATAGAAAAAAGATCTATCTCCCTGCCTAGCGATTATGTCCTTTTTTATGGGTATCTGAGAGGATTTTCGCTCAACAAAAAGGACAGATTTATAGTTTGGATGACAATACAGACTACATTTTATCCCTGTATAGGTTCCTCTAGATAGTTTTTATAATGACTATCGCATTGAGATTAAAAAACCCGACCGCAAGCTACTTTCGACCTTATTGTTATTTCTTAAAAAATATGTTTTTTGACATTTATAGATGACGCTGATCTCGAATATGAAAAAAAAAACTGGGTATTAGTTGCCGTCGATAAGGTCGAAAATGGCTTGCGCCTATTTTTTACATTGACTATAACCCAGAGACTCCAAAAATACGTGCAAGCCATTTTCGACCTTATCGACGGCAACTAATACCCAGTTTTTTTTTTCATATTCGTGATCAACGTCATCTATACATGTCAAAAAACGTATTTTTTAAGAAATGTCATTAAGGTCGAAAGTAGCTTGCAGTCGGGTTTTTTAATCTCAATGCGATAGTCATTATAAAAATTATCTAGAGGAACCTATACAGGGATAAAATGTAGCCTATAATGTCATCCAAACTATAAGTCTGTTATTTCTTTATCGTGTGGGTATCCCTTCGGATGCCCACAAAAAGGACATAACAGTACAGCAGGATGGCTGGTACCTTATATACTCGAAATGCTTAAAAGTGTACGCCAACGCGCATCATAGATCTTCAGATAGCTAAAATATGTAATATGATTTAAATTATACATAATTATTATTACTGTCTAAAGTTCATTTTTGATATTAGCAAAGAAGTTCACCTCATTAATTAAAATCTTCCAAATGCATGGGAAAACTAATTTTTATTTGTATTGACAACCCTAAATTTGATATAGTTTGTAATTTTTATAATACGTTTCGTAATCTTATTTCAAGAAATGTAAATATAGAAAAAATAAAATTAAGCGTGAAATGTAGTTCCGTTTGTTCTTTGATATTTGAGGCTGAAAAACGCACTCTTTCATCATATATTTAATACGTTTGTTGTCTCACTGTCACTTCTTGGTTGACGTATCATTAGTCTTTGAAAGACGCGATTCGAAACATAGGACCGTGATCCTATGTTGTGTTGGGGCGGATTTTCGCGTCAATTGCGTATCTAATTACTAATCAGAATCGCGACAATGCACCACCACCCACAAAAAATATGTTTTTAATAATGAATTCGTAATTTTATGATAATATTATTAATATATCACTGAAATATTAAAGTAAAATGTTGTAATATAAATAATAATATAATTCATGTAAATTAATAACATTGACGTATTTTTAGTAAGACACTATATCGACGGTTAAAAGGCGACTTGATTCAAGCGCCATTTTGAGAACTTTACAGGAGAGCATTTTAAAGTTTATTTTTTAAGAAAAAAAATCACTGTTCCTAAAGTATTTAATAAAAATGTACAAATCTCCCCAACTAAAAAGCGGTATATTTTATGCTAATTTATGATTACATTATAACAAAGAAAAGGTGTTTTTAAAGCAAGTTAGATGTAACTTGAGCCATTTTGCACAATTCTTTGATCAGGGCAGAAAGGTCTATGTACACGATAACGATTTATGTATTCAAAGCAAAATAGTTTATGTGTCCTTTGCTTCTTGAACAGATCAAGAATAAATGATTTAAATCACTTACCCATTTGTCAACTGTTCACGGATACATGATTTAAATCACTTACCTATTTGTCAATTGTTCATGGATAAATGAGTTAACCCGCTCACCTAGTTGTAACTGTTCAAGGAGGAATGACTCAAATTACGCAGTGTTATAATAACTATTTATAGCAAATTGTTTTAATCGCAAGATTTATTTGAATCTGACTTGAGGAAAATAGCTCAAAGATAATAAAATAAATTTCACGATGCAGGGAAAGCGAATGAAATGACACATAAATTTTAAGAAAAGTAACTTAAATAGGATAGAAGCGAAGGTTTATGAGGGCGATTTGAGAGGTGCCGTCCGCCTTGTGGTGTCGGACGGTTCCTTCGCACAGCGGGATTCCGGTACACTCGCTGCCTTACAGGATAAGCATCCTGCTCCTTCGCATCCGCTCAGTTTCCCACCAGATCCGGGCTTACCCCTTACAGCAGTGAATGTCACCGTAGAGGACGTGAGTTCGGCACTAGAGTCTTTTTACACGGGTTTGGCGGCGGGATTAGACGGGATCCGGCCCGGACACCTCAAAGAGTTGATATCTGTGTCGGCGGGGCAGAACGGTAGGCGTCTCTTAGCAAGTTTGACCAGTCTGGTAAACTTTTTACTCAGTGGTCAAGTAAATCTTCAAGTGTGTCCATATCCGTACGGGGCCACCCTCTTTGCATTGGCCAAAAAAGATGGAGGCTTGAGACCAATAGCAGTCGGTAGCGTTTTTCGCCGCTTGACTGCCAAAGTGGCTTGCCGTGCTGTCAAAGAGGAGATGGCCGAATACCTACAGCCACACCAACTGGGTTTCGGGACACGTCATGGATGCAAGGCCGCAATCCACGCCACCCGAGCGATCTTTATGGATCATAGGAAAGAAGGCTCGATATTGTTGAAATTGGACATCCGTAACGCATTCAATACTTTAGCGAGAGACGTTTTGTTGAGTGAGATTAAGGAAAAAATCCCGTCTCTCTATCCTTTTCTTCACCAAGCCTACAGACTCCCTTCCAATCTTTTCTTAGATTATAAACTCATCCTCTCAAATGTGGGAGCCCAACAGGGACATCCACTCGGTCCTCTGGTGTTTGGCCTGGCTATCCTTAAGGCGATCCGTGATCTCAAATCCACCCTTAACATATTATGGTACTTGGATGATGGCACTATCGGGGCCAAACCAGAAGACGTGTTCCAGGACCTGGAAGCCTTAGTCCCCAGTTTTAGAAACCTGGGTTTGGAGGTCCACCCCTCGAAGTGCGAGTTCTTTCCCTGTGGCACTGAGGATCGAACACACTTTTCACACTTTAATTCCCTTCTCCCCGGCCTCAAGGAACTTTCATTCTCTAACTTCAGCCTTTTGGGATCGCCAATATTTCTCACTGTGGTTCCTGAGGCCATCACTACTCGGAAGCAACTTCTCCTAACTGCTGTCTGAAAGGCTTGTCCGCACACGTCGCGATTGTTTTGTTACGGATGTGTTTCGCTCTCCCTAGGGTCACCTATTTAATGCGAACCGCCCCGACTTGGCTCTGCCCTGAGGAAGTTTCATCCTTTGATGCTGCGCTGAGGTCGGTGGTTGAGTCAGTCTTCAATATCTCCCTGAATGAGACCCAGTGGATTCAGGCGGCTTTGCCAATCAGGTGTGGTGGTCTGGGGGTACGTCGCGTGAGTGATCCACATCACTCATGCGACGTCAGACGCCAGGAATGGAATGGCGTCTGCTCATGGGGTTGAGAACCTCGTCACTACTTTATTCAATTCTAATAGTGACGGGGGGATCATGCCTTTTGTGTCGGGTGCTATGACTGCTTGGTGGGCCATCAGCATGGGAGCATCGATCCCTGAAGCAATGCATCTTCAGCGGGCGTGGGGTGAAGCGACTCCAGGGTAAACTATTAGGAGATGCTACGGGGGCCGATAAATCCAGGCTGCGGGCGGTGTCGCAACCAGAATCCGGAGCGTGGTTGCAAGCGTTGCCTGAAGGTACCCAGGTGAGGTGAACCTCACCTGGGTACCCTACTCGATGACGACTCTCTGCGGGTGGCAGTTGCTTTTCGCCTGGGCTGTAAGGTGTGTGAACCCCATATATTTTGCACCTGCGGCGCCACGGTGAAAGCAGATGGCCATCACGCTTTGAGTTGTCGGAGGTGCACTGGGAGGTTTCCGCGACACCACGCTCTGAACGATATCGTTCGCAGGGCCCTGATATCAGCGAACGTTCCCTGCGTGCTTGAGCCTCCGGGACTTAGTAGGTCGGACGGGAAGAGGCCAGACGGGCTGATTTTGGTGCCTTGGAAGAACGGCAAGTGCCTAATTTGGGACGCAACCTGCGTCAGCACAGTAGCCGCCAGTCACCTTAGTCGCACCGTTAACGCCCCGTGTGCGGCCGCGGAAGAGGCTAGCTTAAGGAAGAGGCTTAATACGCCGACCTGGAGCCGCTTTACAACTTCATACCGGTGGCCGTAGAGACTCTGGTGAGCTCATCATGAGTGGCTAGAGAGGCCACACGGTGGCCTCTCGTTCTGGCTGACGCAGATTATCACCGACCATGGATGCTTCGGGCGGTATCTGCATCGGACCGCGAAGAAAGAGCCAACGTCCGAGTGCCATCACTGCGACGCGAGCGAGGACTCGGCGCTGCACACGCTCACCGAGTGTCCGGCGTGGGAGACACCGAGACGGGAGCTGGTGGCGACCCTGGGAGTGAGAGTTCTCACGCTCGCCACTTTGCTCGTAGCGATGGTTCGCTGCGCGGATGCGTGGGCCGCCGGCGCCTCCGTCTGCGAGCAAATAATGCTCGTGAAGTGGGCGGCGTAGTGGGAGCGAAGGAGAATCGCAGACCATGCGGCCCACGAGGAGCGCAGGAGAATCGCTTACCGCGCAGCCCGCAACGAGCGGCGGCAACTCGGGCGTCGGAGGTCGCAGAATGACCTCCGTCCCGCATGAGCGCGGGCCTGGGGGTGACGGGTGGAGCCGCCTGTCACCCTAGCAGAAGCAGGTCGCGGCGGCGGCGCGCATTGCGTGCCTCCCCATACCCGGGGGCGAGTTGGGGACTCCGTGGTCCCCACACCGGAAGAGGGTCAGATCGAGAGATATGGCCCTGGGTCGGCCGGGGTGCGAGGGATATGACTACGACAATCTCACCTCCGGCAACTGACGGCCCACAAAATGCGTGCGTTTTAGTCGGTTCGAGTCCGACATAACCTCCTCCTCCGGTTCCGGCGGGGGAGGTATCCGCGGGGATTTTTCGCACGATAAAAAAAAAGATTGGGGAGTTGGGGCAAGGAGTCCAGAGCCTAAAGAAATTGGACAAAGACTGAATAATGCAACAGGGGACTATCGATCCGGGTCGTTCCTGGTGCAAAGGCTGGCCATCGCAATCCAGCATAGAAACGCGGCTAGTGTGATGGGCACTTTTCCACCGGGAACGGTCAGGAACGGGCTATGTTATTAGACATATTATATATTTTAAGTATATTCTTATATTGTATTATACAAATAAAGTAAATTTCGGTCACTTAAATAGATAAAATTGGCATCCGACTTATCTGGCATCGCGCAGTAGACTGAACCGACCTCGAATCCACGCGCGACATGCGTTTTGTGGGTCCAAGTACCAACTCGCGTTGGTTTGTGTTCTGTTGCTTGAGATAATAAATGCCAATTTTAATGCGAGGTGGAAGAAGTAAACTGATTTAAGTATGACATAAGTTTAATTATTAAATTAATATAAAGGAATCAAACGTGCAGATATTTATTTTATGCATAGAGAAAATTGTTCTAAATGGCATAAACACTAAAAACTGGTCAAGGATTATTAGCACAAGTCATATACTTCCATTATACTTATTCAGGTAAGATTGATTCAAGCGACAGAGACAATGTTTAAATGTTCAAGGCAAAATGATCTAATAATCATACATTAATAAATCTGGTTGAAGCAAAATGAATTAACATCCATGTTAAATTATTTAAGATCAAGTAAAAACAATTCAAATGTCAAAACCATTTTAGTTGATCCAGGGATTAATGGTTTAAACTACAGATAGTAAGAAAAAACGTTTTTTTTGGTGGGTCTATATACATGCTTTGAAAAAAACAACCAAAATTGCTACACTTGATACCTCGTAAATAGAAAAGATACCCAAATTCGTAATGGAGTCAAGCGCCAAAAAAGTGCTCAGATTAACCTCAAACCCGGCTCAAACGACGCGGAAAAATTCCACGATTCCAATGATGTATATAACTCAATATCGCCCAAGGTGGCGCTTGAATCAATTCGCCTTTTAACCGTCGATATGTCATTGCGCGCTCGCCATCTGAGAAATTTCGATTGAGAATCGCCCCCTGCAACACACCGTCCACTTTTTGTAGCCATTGTGTCGCACGGCGCCGTGCCGTGGAGTTGTGGCCGGGGCCTTAGTGGCTACAGGGGGCAATGAGTTGCCGAGTTAGGATATAATTCTTTGAAGTTTGCCTCCACTGCAGGTGTGGCTGCGATAATTGGATCGATATTGCTCTAATATTTATGTTAAACGTAGATGGAGTCTTGTATTTAGTTTAGTGTTCTAATTTTCACTTAAGTATAGTATAATATTGTACGTGGTTGGGTATAAACCGAGTTCTACACACTACTTTACTTTATCTTACAGGCTGCTTTATCAGTATCGGATTTGAAATTGTTATACAGAGTGTATATTTAAAAATTTCGCCTGTAGTGCCAGCATTTATACTACTAGCATATATTACTTGATGATTAGATAATCTGATTCTGAGTCTAATTAAAATTAGCAGTAATTGCACGTCACGTTGACCTTCCCCAGTAATGCTATGCTATGCTAGTAGTATAAATGCCGTCACTATCGACGAAATTGGTAAGTAAACGATTTAAATTATAAATACAGTAAATTACTATAATCGTCAAACAGACATAGATAATGTTCGTTTCTAATACCAATCACTTCAACGCAAGGCATCTAATTTCCTGAAGAAAGTTATAACCATCGAAAATTGGAAGTAAATCTTGGTTAGCTTTCCACACCCTAACTACTATCATGTCAAGGTTAGATAAAAACACCATAATCAGCTCATATAATCAGGCGATTAAGTAATAATAGGTAGTACCTTCAACAGGAGTGATACAGATCGGGGTTAAGCACGCGAGGCACTAAAGGTCCTATCGTCCATCATTTTAAAGTGCTATATCAGCCGTTTTATTTTTTAGGGGCTCGTAGTAAAAAAGGGGATGAAATTGATTGTAACATTGATCTCGTGTCTTTACTGCTTCCATCTATCCATTACTTAAGTGAGAGGTACTTGTCACCGAATGACCAAGTCGCCATTTCGTCTTTTTCCTTCTAAAGGGCTATCAAGCCCGATGGTTAGCTATCACTACACTAGTATATATTCTGTGCTATTACTGTGGCATGTGAAAATATATTAATGGAAGAACTTCTCTGTTCTCCCCTTCCTAAGGTAATCGCACAGAAAGAAATGAAATTTTGACAACATAGTCTGCTGTATGTGAACACGTTCAATCTAAAGTAATGGTTGGTATTACTTGAGATTTGATAAGTCACAGGTACTTGCTAAAGAACACAGATATAGACCTAGAATGATTCGCGAGAATGATACAGAGAAGATGGTTGAAGCATACCACTGGCCTGGGACCCAGTCATTCACTTAATTAAACACGGTAATTAGTAATAAGTAATAACAGAACTGTCGCAACTTTACTACTCTTTTATATACCGACCATTCATATTATAATAAGCTTAATTAAATGCCTTATTTATTTTAACAGCAGGAAAATACCCAATTATAAGGCCGTTGTACCCTGGACCACTATTATTACCTACAGGTATGTATATTAAAATATACAAACAAAGTATTTTATTCGATAAGCAGGCCGTGTCTGCGTGACACATAAACAGACTTTTCCCCTGAACGATGGAGAGTGATTGATCACCTTTTCTAAGCGATTTTTACTGCATCTACAGCAATGTAATCTACGTCACGACAGGATCGCGTTTGGCAGTAATCTCTGTACAACATTTGATTAATGATCCGTTTTTAAAAGTTCTTTGTTAATTTTAGAGAATGCAAATGAAACAAACTGAAATTGTAAATTAAAAACAAACATTTTCAATAATATTCTAATGAGCGTATTGCACAATACCTCACATAACATACCCAGAAGGTTAGATCATGTTTAACATTGAACTCTAACGATAGACAGATGATAAAAAAACAGTCGCGAGCCTACGTCAGGCCTAAAAAGCGATCTCGTAAAATAAACATTTTCTTTTCCGAGAATATAATCAGTTTATCTTGTCCCATCGAATACACTTTCCGTAAAGCCAATAAGATCGAGAGACGATGTTGTTTTATGGCCCAATTGACGGCTTCCGGAACGACATCCCTCAAACATAACAAACGAATGTTGCGTACAGAAGCGACTTGTAAACGTCGCCGTCCAAAAGGCATAAAAGTCTTTGTTTATCTCATACAGCTGCACAGTGCAAAGAAAAACAAATTGAGTTTCTGAAGAAAAAATAATTTTTATAAAGTACCAATTACATGTCATCCTCATATTCATTGCTAAGAAATTATAGATGGATGTAAAGTTTTGATCCCGGTGTCACAGTTCGTTTGTGAAACCGCTTTAATGCCGTACACGTTTCTTCTTACAAAACTAATGGCTTATTTCAGAGTTTCTTCACGAAATGAGCGAAAATATTTGTGTCATTTATTTTTTATTGTGATGTCGGATTGTTTTCGTTGGCCGCTGTCGTGAATTTTTATGGCGTTGATGTAATTCTAGAATCATTTTAAAGGGTGAGAATGGTGCAGATGAGATTGGTTTTATAATGTCTGTTTTCAAATATTCTACTCTGTTTTTTTTTCTATTGTTTAAGAAACAAAGAGAAAAGGGAAAGGTCCTCAATTTGGGTTGTATTTTTTAATGTTGGTTCGCGGTAACCAACTCAGTCATTTACGTACTGATATTTTTATTTTATTTGGAGGATTGATTAAATATTTATTTCGAAGCAATATTTTGCAATGTTTTGTAGTAAATTTTAATTACTTATGCTTAATTTTAATTCTGTCGTTAAGTGTTATTCTTGGCTGCTCTCACTGTGGTGTTGGCAAATAGAGGGTGAGGGTTCCAATCACCCTTTTATTATTATTTTACAATGGATCTCAACATTGTCTTGCTGGATTGAAGACATTCGAAACTTGAATATGAATATTCTATAGTATATTAAGTCTTATGTATTACATAAAGATGTACTAACAACCATATTGTGATAATTATGTTTTCAACCCCTTGAGAGAGGGGTGAGCCAATTGCTATTGAAAATGTCTACACATTATACAATTTCATATTCATCCGGTTCAATTTTAGTTGATTCTGCAGATTGAATATGAAATTGCATCGAGCGAGATTATTTTATGACTAGAGTACAGTCAGCATCAGATCAATCTTGACTATCTCTAGTACCTAAAGTACTCAAAATGATCTTAATATCCACTAATGATGTTAATACTAAATTGTTTTATAGATTTAAATTGAATTTTTGTCCGAACTGAAGGCGTGTACCAAATATCAGAACAATTAGTCAACAGCCCCCCTAAACAAGTAGCAATTCGTTGCTCGGCGTATGATGGAATAGAATGACAAATGTATAGGATTTGACGTTTTTGACATTCGTTGACGCCTGTCATATACGTCAAATCCCATACATTTGGCATTCTATTCCATAATACGCCGAGCAACGAATTGCCACTTGTCTAGAGGGGCTGGAAGGAGGGAATGCCAAGGTATTAAGATAATTATGAGTACTTTGCTAGTCAAGACCTATCTAATGCTGATTGTACGTACCCATAGTCATACGAAAATAAAATTGCATCATGTGTAGCCACTTTAAGCGTATAGTCGTTTTGCAATTCTGAATTAGAGTTAGTAATAACTAGCTTTTGCCCGCGGCTCCACCAACGTGGATGTCGGTTATCACGACCAAATATAGCCTATGTCCTTTCTCAAGGTCTAATCTACCCCTATACCAAATTTCATCAAAATCGGTTCAGTGGTTCAGTGGTTCAGGCGTGAAAGCGTAACAGACAAACAGAGTTACTTTCGCATTTATAATATTAGTATGGATTAGTATGGATGAAAGTTAATAATACCTATTTCATGACATGTTATATAAAATGAGGTGAAATGAAGTCATTCAATCATGTGCCTGTCATAATGACGTTAAATCAAAATTTACATTTATATTGAACGCCTGACTCGTGAAGCAATAAGTGGTATATGTCGCAACCACTGTTTTCTAACTGTGAATTGCAATTTCCTTGATACGTGGTCCGTTGCAATTACCATAAAACATCAATTTCGTTCGTTAGCAGTAAAGTAATTTTCTCAGGCAATAGCCTCATAAAACAAGCATTGCACAATAATAAACTGCAAGTATACCTATACTTGCAGTTTGCGGTTTGCAGTTTGCAGTATGCGGTATACCTATTCCCGATTTAATTGTTAACCACTGTCATACCACAGACACTGCTTGCTTTACTGTTAAAGCCTAAAATTCAATGGTATTTTGTAGAGTAGAGAAGGAGTAAGAGGGCAGACCATGGGCTCCAAAGTGCAAGCTTTGAATACAATCGAGATTGGAGCTCGGACAAAAATAATTTAAAAACCATACAATTACTATAAAAAAATGTCACAGTTTATCCGTAAACCCGGTAGTTTCCTTTTTAAAAATACAATGTTTGTGATCTGTACAACTCTCGCGGACGTACAAATCATGAAAGCAAATCCCGAGATAGCTGCTGGCCATTTATTTTATGATATCTGTTGCTCTAGGGAAGCACCAGGTGATATTCTTAAGATTAAAGCTGTCTCCTTCGGATCCTTAGATAACTTACGTAATAAAAGTGAAAAGCAGCTACAGGATAGGTACGTAAGTACGTAAGGTACGTAATATCTTGTTGCAATTTTATTTATTTTATAAATGCAGGATATGGAAGAATATATCCTTGTTATTATACTATTGAACTATTCGTACAATCGCACTTACTAATATTATAAATGTGAAAGCTTATGCAGATGTTTGAATATTTGTTATTAAATCACGCTCAAATGGTTGAACGGATCTGGCTGAAGGGATAAAACGATTTTTTATGAGAATATTTGTAGCCAAAATTACTAATAGTTTGTCTAACCTCTCCGGCTAAGCTCTATTCAAACTACAGAACTCACAATTAGAGCAGGCAATTGTCGTATAAAAAAACAGGGAATCCTAGTGTGGCATCTAGAGCTACAATCCATGTATTTTATTGATTTATGAGACATTAATCATTATTATTAATTATGCAGTGCTTTGTTTGTTTTACAAAATGTGGCTAAAAGTACAAAGACGTCACGCCCAATTTATAGTTCAAGAACTAAAAAGGGAAGCGACACGTCCAATTTCCATAAATTGCTTTGGTATAAATCGTCGACACGTTACGGCTTATTGGTTGCTAATAAAATGCTTCCGAGCGGCTGTGAAAGGCAGCCACATTCTCGCATGAACATTCCGTTTGTGATGGTATGCGCTGAATGTTTGCAATGACGTTGTCTATTGTAGGTAGTCGAAGATTAACTTGAATTGGCACCGTTTGAGATTCAGTACAGCTTCAATCGTTGCAGGGATCGCACGTATTCTGGTGCGTACTTTTAATTCTATTAATACCGTTTTGCCTTTGTGGCGTAGCGGTAGTGAACGCGGCCGCTACGCAGGAGGCACGGGTTTGGTCCCCGTTCAGTGGAAATATTTGTATACATGAATATGGGTATTTGTATTGGTCTAGTCGTGCCTCGGAGAGCACGTTAAGCCGTCGATCCCGGTTGCCAATATGAACATCTATGGCAGTCGTTACGGTTAGTTGGAGTCTTAAAAAGTCCAACAACTGGTCTAGTTGCAGTGCTTCGATATCGCCCAATATCGCTATTGGGCTGTGGAAGTCAGATAGCAGTTGCTTCACGTAAAATTTTAAGGTCCAGCCAAATCCGCAGTTTCACTGTTAAAGTAAACCCCAGAATCCGAGGTGAAAGCTTCGGATTTCGGGGATACAGAATTATGGCATGCCAGTAATTATGTATCTATCTAATTGTAGGATACTTTTCTTGATTTTGTATTTCATAGTTATAACCGTTACAGTTGTTAGAATACCGGTTTCATATTATCGCTGAGAAAATGTTTCATGACGTTTTGCAAGCGTGCTAATTTTAGATTTTGACGGTAGGTACATGTAAAGTAAAATTGTTTATGTTACCGGTTTGGTTCAAGCCACAAGTTAAATTATCGATCTGCCACTTCTGTAACGGCAAAGTTATAATAGAATAATGTTTGTTTTAACTTCTGACAGTATTCATTATCGTGTTAGCAATCGAATCGAACCGTTATTTATAACAACTTCAATTAAACTTGAGCTCGTTCGCGTGAAATGTTGCCGACGTGACGGTGGCAACTTTTGTTGGAAGGTTCACTACCGGTTTTCGCTTGAAGTGTCACTTGATATCGGAATTTTAGGAACGTGGTACAAAGATAACCTTCCTCATAATGCTTTACGTTACCATAGCTCCTTTTCTATGTAGCGGGCTAAAATACTTACACTTTGTAATTCGATCGGTTCCTTTGGCAAGCATTCAAGATAAATCTCGTTATGAAGTTATTCATTAAATCGCTGAAAAGCTTTTTACGGAGCTCTCTGTGTAATTGGATAGCTCTAGAGAGAAGAATATTTTCTTGTGAAAAAAATAATGCGTTTTTGTAATTAATTATGTAGTTTGGCACTAAGTAATGTCAAGAGTGGTTCTCGAGGCGAGTCACATTTTAGATGTTTTCTTAAAAATATAGAGGAAAGAGCTTGAAGTTTTATGTTATAAAAGGGTAGCCATGTTGCTGACAACAAGGAGCTTTTACACGTAGAGTGGAAGTAGGTTAATTAGGGTTGGAACGACACCTTTACTTTATGCTTACATTGATGATTCATTCGCATAGTATTTTACGCTTTCACGCCTAAACCACTGAACCGATTTTGATGAAATTTGGTATAGGGGTAGATTAGACCTTGAGAAAGGACATAGGCTATGTTTGGTCGCGATAACCGACATCCACGCGGGTGGAGCCGCGGGCTAAAGCTAGTCTAGCAATAAATAGTTCAAGGCCTGTCAGTATTTCTATAGTGGCGTACGTATTCGATTAGCTGTTGAACTAACACGACCTAGTGATATTGATAAAAAATACTTTAAAGGGTTACTGAAAAGTATTATAACCCCAAGTCGGCCTTTAATGATGGTATCTATTCGTACAAGGCATTACTAAACTAAATTTTATTTCCACGAAGCTTTACACATGTTATACACATTCTAATTTATTAAATTCACTTTTGTAAGTTCATAAATTGCTTATTTTGTCATCATTATTTTTTCCCTTTCTACTTATAGATATTTGTGTCACATTAGAATTTTATTGCTGAAATTGTTTGCAAATGTTACACGTTGGAATATTGCATTTATTACAAAGATTGCGTACCACGTTGGGCAGTTATTTCTGGCTTAACCAATACCACAGTAAAATACGTTACAAAATCAATACCTTGCTCAGATACTTGTTAAGTCATTTAGCTTTGATTATAAATATCGTAAAATAATTACAGGTAATTTTGTAGTTTTGTATCGTCGTAAAGTTGTTCTCCTAATAGAAGTTTATGTGGTATGTATTTATATTCAGATTACCTTACCAATTCTCTGTAAGTTTATGCGAGCCTAGAATTGTTATAATGAGGTTAATTATTAAAAGAGTCTTATTGGAAACATACGTGCTATACACTAATGAAGCGATCGGAGTTCTTCTCCTTTATTTATACCTACTTTTACTACCTAGTTATTTACGTAGAAAAACATGTTAATTAGCTAATGTATTGTGTAAATTACAATTGTATTACATTCCAAATTTATTCCAATGTACCAATTCCATTACATTGTTGCCTAATACACTTTCAAATCTCGACAAGGATAATATGCAGATTATAAAGGCGATATCGACAATCGATTACTTCAAAATTGGCTCCTGACGCTAGCACGAAATCCGAGAGGATTATGTGAGATCAAGAAAAACACGATGGGGAAGGAGGAAGGAAATGGTTCTATCAAACCGTGTGCTAGGGGGGCTACTACCATCTCTAGCAGTATAATTTTAATCTTACTTTGTGACTTTTATAGGTTGAATTGGACCAGTAGCGTCCGTCAGGTTAATCAGGATACTAGTGTTATAGGTCAAACTGGGTCAAACAGTGTCTCTTTTTGTAGTGGAGATATTTATTTGTTTAATTTGTTAAATTTTACACTTGTCTTACAATATTTGACTGCCTCTGTGGCGTAGCGGTAGTGAACGCGGCTGCTACGCAGAAGGCGCGGGTTCGATCACCGCTCAGTGCCAATATTTGTATGCATGAATATAAATATTTGCATTGGTCTGGGTGTTTCTATGTATAATATGTATGTATTTACAAAAAAAAAGTATTTAAGTATGTATATCCGCATTCTAGATTCCATAACACAAGCTAATTAAGCTTACCATGGGTCTAGATAGCGTTGTGTAGAATGTTGTAGAATATTTATTATTATTTATTTATTATTCAGTATTCAAATATTGATGAACGACAACGGTCCGAGACCAATTCACGTCATGAAAGTAAATAATGTTAGGAACTTTTAATGTTACGTCTACACTACCGTTATATGACACGATTTAATGACTAATTTATTGACATAGGTATGTCGGTAAACTGTAGTGTAGCCACACCATTTCACGCAGTAATTTAGACGGTATAATTATTGCGGTAAGAGCCCGGTAGACGGTAAGGTAGTGTAGCCGTAGAATAAGAGATGGTGGTAAGTCCCCAGGGTAATGTCAACCTCAAAATGACATACTTAGATGCTGCTATTCAAAAAAATATGGCAAGTGTCGCTGTCATGACAACTTATGAAAAATTGTATCGACATAAAATATTATTCGACGTTCTTCAGACGGTAACAAGATGGCTTCAGGAGCTTCACTCCGGGACAATAAAGGTTTTAACGCCTCGAAAATGTCTGCTATCGAAATATTGTAACTTCGTTTATCATTTTGTTAAAGAAAATGTTTCTTCATATTTAAATTTGATTTTCCCGTTTCAAATATTTTCAAGTATGAACCTTTATTGTGATGAATTAATTTTGTTCATAACATTTTGGCGGGGCAATTTTTTTGAAGGCAGTATTTGTACAAAACAAATATAATTTATGATATTGTTATTTTGTTATAATATAGTTGAATTTATTTGACCTTTTAGTTGCAGTAGTTTTTAGAAACTACATAGTTAGCCTTAAAATATCAGCTAATAAGGTTTTTTAATCATACAGAATATTTGCAATTCCAGACGTTTTGCTACTTGCTCATTCTGCTTTTATGTCTTCCAGCAGAGTTGACTCTCTGCTAATTGGGTATTCTGTTTTATGTCATTTAGCTGAATTGTCTTTCAGCTATCTAGTCTGCTTTCATGTCAACCTAACTGAGTTGTCATTACGCGAAAAAAACATTATGCTAGTAACCCTCATATAGTGGTTTATTGGATAGTTATTTTGATAACGAAAGGAGAATGCCAGGATTTGTATGAAACCTGGTCCCACTTTCCAATAGCTATGTGTGGTACATCGCTGGATAGGTATTTTTAAGCTGAATAAAAGTTACTAAGGCGTCTAGTCCAGATCTTAGTCCGTTCAGAGTTATTCTTTTCTAATCAAACAACATATTTACATATTTTTGGATTTTGTGGTATAAAAGCGAAGTATTTGTTGTATTTCAGAGTCAAATCAACCAAAACCACAAAATGTCTCAAAACCACACTTAACGTCGCGTCGCGTCGGTGGTATTTTAGAAAGAGTTTCCACTTTCGCAGTCCCGAAGGACTTTTCAAGTACGCGGAAATTAATTTATGTCTACAAAATAAAATTAAAATCAAGCATCGTAAATTATTTGACGAGCGTACTTACGCAATTGCTTCTCTAGAGAGCACTTTTAAATGGGGTGGCATTTAAAATTGCTCTCTACGAAGCAAATTGTAAGATAAATTCTATTTCCAATTGCGCCAGTATTGCTGGAAATAGAATAAGATTTCTCCTCACTATTGGCAAATATGTCTAGACTTAATTACATATATACGTAGGAGTAGGAGAAATCGATCTGCGTAACGTTACATTACATTTCTATCAAAATATTTTTTGATTAATTTTTATTATAGGCAAACCTACAGAATACCGCGGCTATAATAACCTCTCGTGTTGTCTTCCCGGCGATGAGTAGGGTAGCCAGAGCTCACTGGAGAGGTTTGGAGCTGTCAATGGCCAGACGGAAGATTTGTCCTGCTTATCTTCTACGCTGATGGCACAGAACCTCTCTGTTCTTACAGGGTCGGCACAGGGGCGGATCCAGCATTCAAGTCAGGGGGGGGTCATGTCGTAGCAAGGTTTAGTTTCGGGGGGGAGGGGGGGGGGGGCTTTGACGGATGAAGAAAACGATACAATGAAATTGTTTTGCGACATACTTTCGGATAACCTCTCCCATCCTTCCCCCCACGGTTATGTCGGACACGTACAGACTATACGGAAATGTGGTAACGGGCGATGTGCTCATGAAGGATGAAGGACGTTGCGTGACCTCCGACGTCTGATTTGCTTCCGCGCCTGACGAGCTCTGCGGTTCTGAAATCGGAAGACACCAAGAGTCTCCCGGGCCTACTCTACCAACTCCTCACACATTTTGCGCAGACGGCGCGGCGGTAGCTTACGCTCTCGCGCCCTGCGCTATGGCTGTGAGTTAGGCGCTGAGTGAGAGGACTCCTACACCGAGGGCCTACCACTTGGTGCCTTCCACACCACACCAGCGTGTGCAGCCCTGTTCTTGTTAGCGTCACACTCACGATGATGGAACTCAAGACGGTAGCCTCTTCCTGCTTCGAAACATTTGGTCCCTGAAAAACCCTCTCCCGGAGATCACTTATGTCAGACAGTACAAGAGCCCCCCGTGTCGCCTCTCAAGGCAGTACTCCACGATGGGTCTCACCACCGCTACCACGACGTGCCCCACACCTAGGTTGCCTATATCATTTCTTCCAGTCTACCATGATGTCCTGGTGGAGCTGAAACTTCACGACCACGATTTCTCGAGGTTCGGGTTTCTGTTCCCTTGCACCTTTCGTGAGATCACTTACACTGCTTTAGCAGATAGTAATGAAAGGGCTCTCGCCTCCATGATCCATGGTGAGATACCAGCAAGGGAACATGCCGCCGCCTCGAAGGATATCGTGCAGTACCCCTCAAAACCCTATTGGCCATCAGCAGCATCTGCCCATTATTGGCCTTCAGAGTCTCCGCACAGATTAGGCACCGCCAGAACGGCAGCTGTGGGCTTCAATTTGGGGACCAAACTTCGGAGATGCTTCCCGAAGTTCCATTAAGCCCCAAATATCGATCCTTCTACTGTGACGCTAAATACCTCCAGTAGCACGCTCCAAGGCCCATGGCAATGGCTTTATACAGAGCCACCTCGAGACCCAGCCGTCGGCTCCAATCCGCGTCTCGAAAAATCGCGGTCATATCATCCGCGTAATACGTGACGGCGGCACCCTATTACGAGAGAGCTCATTGCGAAGCACCCAGTCGTATCCGTTCCACAGGAGCAACCCAGGACCGTTCCCTGCGGAACACCGCACGACATATCACGCCGACCGGTCACGTTGGGTAAATGACGGGTCCGTCATCGCCTTCCTAATGAAACTCCAGGACAAGGTGATGAACGCGTTGGACCAAGCACACCACAAACATTACCTCAACAGCAACCGCCGCCGAGCAACCGCCTTCGCTAGAACCCTCACGCGCATAGTGGCATCCACGGTGGAGCACCTCTGGCAGAAGCCATAGGGGCCCATTCGTCAGGTCCAGCCCCACACTGGAGAGGTGCTCTACGGGGCGCTCCGCTATAGCTCTTTCAAAGAGATTGCACACCAGAACAAGCAACACAATGGGTCAGTAGGTGAGTCCAGTTCAAATGAGGTTCGGTTTCCCCGTCTTACACAATAGCGAAATCGAAAGCGGAACCTTTCTTGTCCGTCACATCGCAGACCAAAACGCAGAAGAGACGTATTCGCTGACACAACGATGTTTTGCAGCACCCGCCAGATTACGTGTGCGGCAAATATCTCGCTAGGACCCAGTAGGAAGGGGTATACCCAAAAAGTGCTAGGTTGACGTCGTAGGGGTCCAAGTTCACAAAAGTACCTATAGCGTTTATGTGAAGGTGGACGCAGTGAGCCAAGACCTCCAGAACTCTGACTGCCGGCCTGGTTATCATCGTGGTTATTTCTCTAACATAGCGGTCAGTGTGTGGGGTCCGAGACCTCATCGAGCCCCCAACAGCCAAGGTTTGAGTTTTTTGAAAAAGAAAAAAAGGACCTCTGCTTGGCTCTCAGCTCCAGACCTCTGACTGCCGGCCTGGTTATCTACGTGGTTATTTCTCTAACATAGCGGTCAGTATGTGGGGTCCGAGACCTTATCGAGCCGCCATCGAGTGATGACTGCACTGCGCGACAAATTGAAACTTGCAATCGTGCAAAAATATTCATTCTCATGTTTGGTGCCTCATATTTATAATACCAGTAGTTACATAGTCAGTTTATACGTGTTATTTAATGAAATGTATGTCGAGGTTAGGAAAATTGGTACTTAGGTGACCAGCCCAGGGGGGGGGGGTCATGACCACCATGACCCCCCCCCTGGATCCGCCACTGGGTCGGCAGTACGAGTGTGGCTCCCCTGGTGTTAAACTCGTTCATAGGCCACGGTAACTATTTTCTATCAAGTGGGCCGTATGTTTGTCTGCGACTTAAGTAGTATAAAAAATATAATATTACATCACTTTCTTAGAATATTTATTTATCATTCCGTCGAGTAGGAAGATTACTAATGTGTGTTTGCGTGTGACAATAATTTGAGTGAGGTGAACCAGTCCTTTCAAGGCTATAAAGAGTTACTTTCCCTCCGGTAAGTCAATTCTTTTCAATCCTCGACTATTTTCGGCGCTTTATCGACATTCTTACGTTCAGAATAAATGTTTGTCTTCACTTCTAAACTCCATATCTGATGTACAGTCGACAAAGTAGATACGGCTGCACCTTTTCATATAAAGTTATATGTAAAGGTGCAACCGTATCGCCTTTGTCGACTGTACAATTAAATACTGGAGTACAATGATTAATTAAAATTCCTGAATCATTAGAAAACAGTTTTGTTCGGTTGCAATTTCGACAACTTGAAGAATTTCTACTGCCATCAGGCTAGTCAATTAAAGCTAAAAATATTTTCTATTGGTTACGAAAAAGAAGGAAGAGCTTTTTAATAGTAGATACTGCCCAAATATATGTTTTCCTTTCAGGCTATGAGTTTAGGATAATGTTATTTCAGCTTTCTAGGTCTGGTTCGTTTCAGTATTTTTATCAGCTCTATCAATCGAATTCGATCCTTGATATTTAAGTTATTTGACGAGTGGAGGTTCTGGCGAGTTGAATTCAAAGGCCACGTATCTCTTCCTGTAGCTGACGCATGAAGCGACTGGAGTTGTTTCCCGTCTCACAATAAATATACATCCCATGAAAAGAGGTGGTGACCTCATCCATAACATTTAACCGAAAAACTTAGTCGCAGAAAGTAGATGTTAATTAACCTTCCCTATTTCTAACATTACTCCCAAAAAGTATAGGAAATACCTATAAAAGTATCTGCTAACATTATCTCTTTGTATAATTGACCGCAATGACCCTACCATCACTTTACCACCGACAAGACATTGCTCTTGTTTGCTGCATATGAAAAGTGTTTTCTGCCATTGTTTGCTGCATTTGAAAACTGCAAAATTATTCCGACGATACACCATCGAAACACTATTCACGTGTAAATAGCAGACTTAGCCTCCTGATTGAGACTACGAGAAGTCTCACACATCAACAAAATACGCACCCACAAAGCAGCCAGATATTTCCTTCACATAAAATTTGCCGCTTCCATTCGTCAATAAAATAGGCCGGGTACAGATACCGTAGCATTGTTTAGAGGTACACCTGAGTGGTTTTATCTGAACAACAAACAAGCCAACTTGATCGGGCCGAGAGTAACTTACTCGATCGCAGAGAGTTTATCTCGAAAACCAATCACTGGTTAACATTGTTCTAGTCGAGTTGACATGATTCTGTTAAAGTAGATAGTTTTTGCTCTTGTTTGATGATTTGAGTTAGAGATTTATGTTCGGAGAACAAGATATTAATTTTGTGTTTTTGATAGAATACCTTAGACGTGGTTTACGCGATCTAATTGATCTAATTTTGTTGTGCTATTATTAGTAATAGTTCATGTACTGTCCTGTTTTAATAGTAATAAATTTAAAAAAAAAAAAAAAAAAAAAATGGAAATTGAACCATTTAACGGCTTTTGTGGGACTGGAGGGTCCCAATAATCATCCAAGTGCCTTTGTGGGACTGGAACAATCGCATCTCTTAGAATGTCATAGGTGCTGTCTAGCAGAATGATTTTCTTTGGGGGAAATCCTCAAATAAACTTAAAAGTCACATAAGTCAAAGAATCTTAGGACATTTTTTTTTAAGGGAATTTAGTATTTAACCCAAAAGAAAGCTGCACTGTTCGTGCAATCTTTTTTATACGTACATTGGATTGGTGCCAGCTCTCCACAATGTAAAGCGCTAATGTCAGGATTTTGTTACTTGGCAGTGCATTTTTCAGATTTATGGTCGTTAAGGAGATTTACTAGGAAAACTTTGAATTAGAATTTATGATAAAGTTGTAAAACGTGTCTTTATGTTCGTCATTCAGTGTAGTCTAGTCACAGTATGGGTAATATATTACTCACGCAGTCTATCTATCTCTATCTATAATATAAAAACGAATCCCTAAATGGGTTGCTAAGCGCAAATCTCGAGAACGGCTGAACTGATTTCACTAATTGTTTTTTTAGAATATACCTTGAAGTACGGGGATGGTTCTTACGGAGCGAAAAAATTTAAAAAAATAAAGAATCGACTGTTAGACGGTACGAAGTTCGCGGGGTCAGCTAGTTTACAATAAAAATAGATTTAGAAGCAATTTATGTTGTGAAAATGCTTCGACTTAATCCATACTAATATTATTATACGAGAAAGTAACACTGTCTGTCTGTTACGTTTTCACGTCTAAACCACTGAACCGATTTAGATGAAATTTGGTATAGGGGTAGATTAGACTTTGAGAAAGGACATAGGTTATATGTGGTCGCGATAACCGATATCTACGCGGGTGGAGTCACGGGCAAAAGCTAGTTTTATCATAATTATATAACTAAAAGTTCGTTCGTAATTAATACCAGTGTCAACTACCCATTTTAACAATCTGAAAACTTACGAATCTAACATAAAACGAACAGACCTGTAATTTGGTTAATGAAAGAGCAGCTTTGTATGCGAAACGTAAAGCTCTTTCAATCTTGCTAGGCTAAAATTGGGTGGTACGGAGCCCATTAAGCTAAGGGAATGAGTTCACAAAAACATGCTGTTTTGCTGAAAGTAGGCAGACAAATATATTTGTTCAGGACGAAAATAATTGGTAAAGATTGGACGTGCTACGCAATGTCTATACACCAGGCGTCATGTCATCATGGCGGTTGCAGTTGATTGTATTTGCCAAATTAGTACATATTAAAATCGCAACCAAAGGCTATTACAGCCTAATCGTGAAATTTTGGGCCGGAAGTGGTTTCCACCACCGAACCAGCTATAAAAACTGGGGGACGAGCCACTCCGAGTCATTATCTGCTGGCTTCGGTTACTACAACTACCTTCGGTTAATATACTGTCCGTCCCGGCACGAGGACCCGAGGCAGCAGCTAGCAGCTAGCAGAGATTATCTTCGCCGTTGAACGAGCCACGCGACGGTTCGTGTCGGCGCGGCACGTACTCCAGCGGCGAAGCTAAGTGCCCTGCTGCCCACATCGCGTCGGGTCGTTCTCATCACCTGGTTTTAATTAATATCTAGCTCACTCCCTGAGATCCTTCTTATTGATTATATTTTGTAATAATCAACTACCTTGATTACAAATTGTAAATTTTTTAGCATCTTTTATTTAGTCTCTAATTTTACTTTTAAACTCTCCATCTCAACAAGTATCTAATTCTCTAAACTCAAACACTCCGTTTCAATGTGTATGGTAGTTGAGGTGAAGTTCGTTATGTTGAATATTGTCTTATTTACTAAAGGGCCTCAATCGGCCTTGCAATTTGGCATTTTGCACGTAATCTATATTTACTCCATTGAGTTTCCTGATGACTCACGTTCTATTGAGTGCAGTGGTAGTCAATTTGAACCTTAAAGGCATTCTTTCCGATGGAATATCCATTCCTTAACACTAAACTTTTACCTGCGTCATTCATGATACACGATAATGATAACTGGTTAGCTATGGTGGTATAGGACTATTTATTTATTATATTTATTATACACTAGCCTTCCGCCCGCGGCTCCACCCGCGTGCATCTCGGTTAACGCGACCTTTGCTCATATCTTTGGTTCTACTCAACCGATTGCGATCAAACAAACGTAAGATTTTAAGTCTTAGTAAGCCCTTTCTAACAAAAAAAACCGCATCAAAATCCGTCCAGTAGTTTTTGCGTCCATCGCGGACAAACAGACAAACAGACAAGAAATTAAAAAAAAATATTTTCGTGTTCAGTATCGTTAACATAACATAACCCAAGTATTTTTTTTTAAATATCTCCAATGTACAGACACGACCACTTTACAATTATATAATAGTATAGACTTTATTGTAAATCATTGGATAAAATACATTATTAATACAATTCTATTCATACCTTTAAATTGTTCATACTCGTATGTATATCTACAGCTAATTGTACATATATTATATCTGCAGCTAGCTATTCCTACCATGATCGTAGATTCCCGTTGACATTATTGTACATTCTTTAATATTTTATGGACTGCTGAGACGAGGTCTCGGGTTCGATCCCAGGTTTTACAATGGCACACACCAATGACTTTTCGATGCTTTTCGAAGTTATGTGTGTATTTATCGCAGGTTTATAAGTGTCGCCACCATATTACATTGGGACCTAAACATAAACGGCGAAATGTGGGTGCTAGCACCTCTGCCTACCCCTTCGGGGATATAGACGTGAGTTTATGTTATGTTATGTTATGTTATGTTAAATATTTTATTTCTCACACTTCTAAATATAAATACTAATTTGTCATAAGATATTTGATAAGTCATCAATAATAAATTGTTACTCGTCTAACTCGGCAACAAAACCGCCTATAAGTCGGGAAAGTCTCAAATCTCTCAGAGAAAACCATTAGGTAATAAGAGTGCACATATGATTTATTTGAAGTGCGTAAGTGATTGCCAGCATTTGTATCTACCTGTAATCACTTAGTACAGGACGGCTGTGGTCCCGTTTCAAACAACCAATTAATGAATTAGCCTGAACATACACTTCTCCTAGCTTACGCTATAGCTCTCTGGCATTTACGTTTAATCGATAGATTAACCAACTACTTCTTACTGGTCTTTCAGACGTATGTAAACGCTTGCTTTATGTTGTGCATTACTAACATTTTTATGGATCAAAGGTCCGAAATAAAGCTTTTTTATTTTATTTTATTTGACGTAGTCATTCACACACCATGCGAATGCGTATGAGAGACAGTAGTTTTTCACTTGCTATGATCCTGGCACACATCTTTCGCTTCTTCTATTTTCAGAATTGTTTTCGTATATGCTCGCCGGTTTCCGGTACTCTTGACATGTCCTTTCTTTAATATCTATCTCTTTATTTCTTTAATGATCTGATTAACTTACGTCTTTCTACGTCGACACCTACCGGGATGCCCATTCACCCTCGCTTCATAAATCTGTTTGTTCAGTCTTCTGATTTATAGCATTGAGTAATTTATAGTCGCCTAATCCACATATCTATCGCTAAAAGTTAACCCCAACTTACCTCAATTGGCCAAGGGTTATCGATTCCTATTTCAGTATTCAAAGTTCACTTCTGCTAGTTTACGTAATACCATTTCGGCCATATATTATGGAAAATGTCGAGAACTTTTGTGTTTCTAGAATATTCGATGAGCTAGGCTTTTATAGGCGGTTTATATTTCGAAGATATTATCGGTACTAAAAGATATAAAAGTTTATTAAATGCTCTAAGGCCCGTATTCTAGAATGACCCTCAGTCCTTAATCGCGATTTATATGAAGACAGCAGCCTCAGCATGGCGGACATCGACAAAATGGAGACATAATCTTCGACCAATGAAGTCGCTGAAAATACAAAATAATTATTTTTTACCTTGAGGTAAAAAATATTTTTGTGATTACTTTATTGTTAAGAAACTTCTGTTATTAACTGTACCTCTGTACTCCTTACCTATTCGGGCAATCCCAAATTCGAACAACATATCCTTTTATGCCCAACCTCCTCAACAATGTATTAACGTGCATACAAAAGGCAGTAAAATATTGACGTTGAAACACACTTAATTTTATGACGTCATACCTCAAGAGGCTATATTATTTTGTATCAATATTTGCACTCAAGCTCGAGAGAAATTGTCGAGTGAATGCAATTTCAAGCTACAACACTTGAACTCGACGACGTCTGAACGGTAAAGTTACGAAACCAAGGCAAACGGCTAGTTTATACAATAACGCTATGTCACCTTTGTACAGCTCGGTTCAAACTTGATGACCGCTCGGAAGTTCGTACGAGTGCTGCGCAGGTTTGGGCCAATTGGCGTTTGACTCGCTCTCTTCTCTCAAGTGCGCCGTGTTCTCTCGTACAAACTTCTGAGCAGTCATTAAGGTGATTACATACGCGAATGACTTTGACCCTTAGAGTATACATTATAAATATAGAGCGCGCCTATCACTCAGGTCTTTGGCGCCGAGTGTTAGCAGATACTTCATACCCGTGATAGCAGTTCATACTTGTAAGGCGCGCTCTATAGCAATGTATACTTTTGACTGCCTCTGTGGCGTAGCGGTAGTGAACGCGGCCGCTACGCAGGAGGCGCGGCTTCGATCCCCGCTCAGTGCAAATATTTGTGTGCATGAAATATGAATATTTGCATTGGTCTGGGTGTTTCTATGTATAATATGTATGTATTTACAAAAAAAAAATGTATCTAAGTATGTTTATCCGCATTCTAGAACACATAACACAAGCTAGTTAAGCTATGCTTACTTTGGGTCTAGATAGCGTTGTGTAGAATGTCCTACAATATTTATTTATTTATTTATTTATACTCTAAGCTTTGACCATACAAATGCTCAAGGTCATTCGCTCGTTTTTCAGCCGTAAAAATCAGTAAAACTAATTTTAATAGATAATTTTATAGGAGACGATTACAAACTAAGAAGGTCACGTCATGCTAATACACTCATTTAACATATATCTGAAATTTTAGATTATTTGGATACATATTGTAGGCAATATTTGGTTTCATAAGAAAGTGTAGAGTGATGTTCAGAGCCTCTTTTCAACTATTTCCTCCTTTTTTATTGAATTTATGAAAAGGTGAAGTTACTCTGTATGTCCTGTAGTATGCAGGGATGTAAATTCCAGATCTTTAGGTTTTATAGTTAAAAAGAAAAACGGTTTCGAAAATACCGATTTTTCGATGCTAATCTGATTCGGGGCCTTAAGATTGAATCGAGTTAAACATCAGAAATCTAAAAGCGTCACACTTCATTATGTCAAACTAGCCTCATGTTCTTTGTTATTTGCAGTTCATGCAGTGTTGTGTGTACACATGACACAAACTTAGACGAATGAAACATTTTCCACGCTATGTGATCTTGTATGCGATCGAATAACACATAATGAATAATGGTTTCGCCTGAAAAGTTTATAAAAGGTAACAAAATCAATTGCAATATTTTAGTCTCGATTCCTAATTCAAACAAATATTGGAATAAATATCGCCATTTACTAGGCGTTATTTTTGTATCTATACTCATCAACGCACATTGTACGTAATTAACAAAAATTAGGACAGTAGTTTGGCACCTTAATCGTTGAATTATAATATCATCGTCATATGTAATAATCCGTGTCCCAAATCAAGCAAGATTGAGAGACGAGGCTGTGTAATCGGTCCCATCTCTTCCCTTGGGTGACGTATAATGTGACTAAAGGGACAGGATAGAACTGTTTTACATATGACAATATACATAGTACGTAACAAAACCCTTATTCGATCAATAAAGGACAAATAGACCTTCTAAATACATAAAAAAAAGATTTAAAATAAGGAGTTATTAGTGGAAAAAACGTATTATTGGAATTTAAAAAGCCATTTCCTAGTATCAAAATTACACACTATATCTACGAAATGGCTGGACTGCTTTTTTATGATTTTTTTCCGATTATTTGATAGATTCCAGAATAGATCATAAACTATTTGTTATGCTCCTAGGTGATAAGTGTGGCCCTTAATTTTCACCTTTCTACCCACAAACCCTATTTTTAATAGTATAGCCGATAAAGGTTAAAACAACGTTTACCGGGGTCAGCTAGTATTTTTTTAAATCATTAGTTTAACAACCTCCCTATTCATTACTTCATTAACGTTAACTTTTAATTGTACAATTTAGAATGTATTTTTACTTACATTTTAATGTTCGTTCTACTGTGACTAAGCGAAGAAATGCGTTGTTATAATTTCTTTTATGATTCATAATTGTTGAGATTCTCAAAAGATTGCTTTCTCACGCAAATGTTGGTTATATTGTGATTAAATCATTTTTGAAAGCCATAAATTTAAAAATTAATTTCGGTTTAATTACTTACGAGAACTTTGAAGTAGGTGCTTTATTGAAAAAGTAATTTTCAGCTTTATAAATCGCTTGTTATCAAGGTCATACATCTTTTAAACTATTCTCGTAAATAAGTCATAAAAGGAGAGCCTAAAAATTAGTTAAGTTCGGAATAAAATAAGGTGTTTAGTATTAACTTTTGGGGGTCGGTGCAAAATGTCTTTCTCTTAGATATTTACCTTACCATATCCAACTATCTTTTCTTGGCCCTACCTTTGTTCCTTAAGTCCTCTGACTAACAATAGTTTTAACCTTTCTAACAACATTAAGTAGGTACCTACTCTAACTTATTCCGTAATATTACGAAACTTAGCTGAATATTGCCAAGTTTTGAACTAATAAAATCCCCCTATGCCAGCTACGATGAAAAGCATAATATTGACCTATTTTTATTTCAGCTGTGGGTTGATAATGACTTGCATGTATTATCATGTTATATCTTCAATTACTCAGCATTTTACACTCAGGGTTTGAAATCACTATATCTTTACAATTATAATAGTTATGCATGTGTATTGGAAATATTTAAAAAAGATACTTGGGTTCGTGAAATTAACTATTCTGATCCTAAAACTATTTCTTTTGTCAATTCTTGAATGTTTGTATGTTTGTTTGCAATATACACAAAATTTGCTAAGCGTATATTTTTGATTAAATTGGTGCAATAGAATCGAAGATTATTACCAAAATTAACAGTTATCCAAACGGTGGAAACCGCGAGCATAAGCTAGTATAGTATATACGCTTTCAGATTTTCATTTCCTTCGGAATATTTTCGCAGTAATGTTTTTTGTATGGCTGTTTACGTAAATGTAACTTTCTCCTGCATTTACATAATCCATCTGTGGGCTCGAGATATTGAACTGTGCCCATTGTATCCGCAAGGGGTGTTATTGAAAACCGAAATGAAATAAAACCATTCTACAGTTGGGACAGCCTTTTATGTACGTTGAATTTGGATGTTAAATCGTTTGAAATAAAATGTTATGTCGTTGTATTGTTATGAGTATGACGTACACTTTCTATACAGAAAGAAAACAAGTACATAATATAAGGTGCTTCTAAATTAGTATCCTGAAGTACTTAAAATTGTAGCTGATGTGTTGATGAGTAGGTATGCCATGCCACCCCTTAACGTTTTGAATTTGACTTATACTAATGACTGTTAAAGAAGTGCCAGATAAAAGTAGATTGCGGGATATTTTCTTTGCTTTCTCTCAGAGGTGCAGCGGTGTGTCATTAAAATGTGTGTGAATGTGTTCAATGTGTATGTCCCACACTAACAAGTTAAAAGCTCCTTATTCTTAAACAGTGCACAAAGTCTTACGAAATTTAAGTAACATCTTGATATTTTCCTAGTCGAGCCATCAAAGCAACTTTTAATTGGCTGATATTATGTGTGATATACACAACCCTTTAAGTTGACTTATAATTCAACTTGTACCTTTCTTCTACTTTTGTCTTTTGTTTAGTTAGTCCTTTTCAACTCACAAAAAAGTGTCTATATTTTAATGTACCTACTCGTATCAGATTAGGTAATTAATTTTTGATGGACATATATTTTGTAATGGTATATTTTTGATTTAAAGATTCGAAAACTTCGATGCGTTGAGTTACAAGTAACGAGGACATAACTAATATCCCGATACTTCAGTTTGCAAAGTATTTCTCTAAAATAAGGACTGCTACCAGTCCAATACCCGTCCAGAATGTTCACTTTTTACAAGAAGTTCAAATTTCATGCATCAGGGTTTCAACCAACTTTTGTCATATATTAAACATCGTTATACTGTTTCTGTTTTAAATATCTCCTTGCTTCACCTCCTTTTCATAAAATTTAGTTAGAGTTGTGCTTATTTTATCTTGCAAGTTATCGTTTAACCAAGTTTGAAAAGTTCTGTACGTTTAACTTTGATAATTTCATACATACTTTCAAAGTTTTGCGTTTATTCAGCGATCTAAATAACCTTTCGTCCTCATTTCTCTGGGGTCAGTTCTGAAAATAAATTCTTCTCAAAATTCTTCTCACTTACCAATATGAAAATAATTTAATAGGCGATCGAGAGGGGAGGGAGGAGGGAGGTCTCGGGTTCGAATCTGAGTCATTACAATACCAACGAGAACCCAATACTAGCACAAGCAATTTAATACGGGTAATTCCAGTTACAAGTACTCATCAATAAACAAAAAAGTACCGTTCCCGTTCTTGCGATTCAGAGGAACCCACCCTGGGATGAAAAGCCTATATGGTAACCAGACTTTCAGCCACTGGGTATGCTGGTATACTGAATATGCAACTGGGATTAACACTAATAATGATGATGGTCTAGGGGTAGGCCCAATAAGTCCTGGCTTGACGTCTTGGAGGGTGACATGCGTGCAAATGGTCTCACTACCATGGACGCCCGGTGATCGTGTGAAGTAGAGGAAGAAGAGCAGGAGGGCGGACTCTGAGCTCCAAGGTCACCTTAGCCTCGGATACAATCAGGAAAATAGTTCTCCAGGAAAATGATGATGATGAATGATCATGATCTATACATCGATTCAAACCTTAAAATGTACTGTAATGTAGTTTGGTCTTACAACTAAGACGCTTACTACCTTTCTGTACTGAAACTATATAAAGGCAACAATGTATTAGGTGCATTTAAGTACTAAAAAGCTGTAAACCCAGTTTAACCACATGATTGGTAGTTTAACTTACTATAAAGGCTGCCTGCAACTGACTGCAACTGCCATCAACTGCCAACTAACTTCTGCTATCTCCTACCAATAAATCCATCTAAAGTTACCGTTTAGAGCGAACTCTGTGTTCGCTTTAATGTAGTTAGACGTAGATATTCTCGGTTATATTACCAACTATTAGGTAATCTGGTATATTCCAAAGCACCATCTATACTCAAATTAAGTATAGTGTGTAGACGGGGTTCTAGGAAACCGGTAAAGATTTTATTTACCTAGGTATATATCAATAAATATAATAATATATAAAATATATTATAGGACATTCTACACAACACTTTAGATCCAAAGTAAGCGTAACTTAACTAGCTTGTGTTTTGAGTTAGATTGCATTCGCGCAGAAATGTTTGTAATACATACATATTATACATTAATATACACAGACCAAAGCATATAGATATATTCACACTGACCGGGAATTAAAACCATGACCGCTGACGTGGCAGTCGAACGCTCTACCGCTACGTCACATAGTTTGTCTAATATTATTACCTCACCTAGGAACCGAAACATTTTTTTTCTGAACATGTTGCTTATTATATGTAGAAGTAATTGAGAGTACTAAATAGTTTAGGAGTAATTGACCATTCCGTAGCACCACAACCGTAGCACCACAACCGTAGCACCACAACCGTAGCACCACAATCGTAGCACCACAACCGTAGCAACAACAAATACCCAAATATTCAAAACTCCAAACATCTTCACAAACTTTTACATTTAAAAATACATTTATTAGTAGGATCATACCTTCCCCATTTAGATTACATACCTACCTCAGGAACTGTGACCCAATTTTTTTCCTGAAAAACTGGTCTAGTATACATACAAGTAATATAATTTAGGAGTTATTGACCATTCCGTAGCACTTAGTTATGAACCACCGAGATCTGTGGTTTCGAGGGAGAATTCATCCAACCAACACGTATTCAGTTCAGTGAAAATTACATTAATATAACGTTTTAAGTGATTTACTGTTTCAGTGGTTTGTGTACAACCGGATTTTCTATAGTAGATTACCTTCTAAGGTCCTTTCATATAGTTAACATACAATATTGTATCGATTTTTACCTTCAAAGGATTATTTTATTGTTTAGAGGTTGAAATAAAAAGAATTGTACCTAATTATTGAAAAAAATTATTATTAAAAATATTTGGTCTTGTAAAATATATTAACAAGACCAAATATTGTTTATTAGCTAGCAGACCGGGCGAAATTCATACCGCCGTACTTTTTTTGCCTTACTGGCGGCCCCGCCCGCGTAGTATTCAGATTCCGTTGCCGTTGAACCTTCTGCTTTTTTTTCTTTTCGTGGCGGTAGCGAACGTGGCCGCTACGCAGGAAGCGTGGGTTCGATCCCCGTTCAGTGCAAGTATTTGTATGCATGAATATGGGTTTGGTCGTGCCTCAGAGAGTACGTTAAGCACGTTAAGTTAACGGTCCCGGTTGCTATACAAACATTTATGGCAGACGTTACGGGCAGTTGGAGCCCTAAAAGTCCAACAGGGTCAACAAGGTCTAGCTGCAATGCTTCTATATATCGCCATTGGGTTGTGGAGGTCACATGGCAGTTGTTTCACGGAAAATATCCAAATCCGCAGTTGGACTAGTAAAGCGGACCCCAGAATCCGAGGTGAAAGCTTCAGATGCAACTGGAATTAACGTTAAGATGAAGAAGTAGGTACCAACGTAACTTTGTGAAGTGAAAAGTACCCAAAGAATTAAAAAAAATCGTAGCGCAATCTCTAATAGACATAAGTAAACAGAAAAGGTAAACGTTGAAAATCTCTCCTAGTTAATTAATGGGTTCGTCAATTTGTACAGTACCCATGGGAACGAGAGAGAAGTTGTATCCTTAACCAAAACCTCAAGCCAACAACTTCTAATTAACAGTGATAGTAGATGAAATAGAAACAATTTTATATCAAAATAACAATTATGAAGTTGTTATTTAAGTATAGGTTAATTTATCGTAGGTAATCTGTATTTTGAGATCGCGGATAAATATAGGTACTTAGCTTCTTTTAATGCACACAAATTACAGATACACACTACTAGGCTAATCAAATATTTGAAATGCAATTGCATTGAACGGGAATCAAACCCACGACCTTCGTCGATTCACCAGTCGAATTTCCTAGGTACACAACGTATGTTTTTTATAGCTCATCAAGAAAATTATTAAAAAATGAGATTAAAATCTAATAGCATCTTGAATTATTTTTTTATGAAAAAGTGATACATTAGTTCTAATTGTAAATTCTAACTATACCTTATCAACGTCATTATCTTCTTGTCCATATTTATTTGGACCTAATTTTTACGGGTCGGGCGGTGGAATTCTGATTTCTGATCCCGTTACCGCAACTTATTTAAATAATAAATGAAATCATATCTGAAATCGTATCATATTTTGAAATTCAATTCAATAATATAATTTAATTTTAACGAACGAATAAATTGCCACCCTGATTTAATCATAAAATTGATATAAAATAAACTCTTTACAGTAGATGAGCTCTCGGGTTACACCGCTAGCCGTACAAGTCAGTACAGTTCATTGACCACGTAAAGGCTACATAAAGGGAACATAAAAGAAAACACGCTGTATTATCCTTTCTAGTAAAAAGAACGAACAAAATCTTAATTTAATTTATTTTTTCAGGAGACGGAAGGGGAGGCAGGAGACTCATAAAACACCGAATATATAATAGGTAAGCTTCCTGAATTTTTTTGGTTAACAATTAGTTAAATACGTGCGCCAGAACCATTATTATACGGCCAGGAATCTCAAAGAGCATTTAAAAGTAAGATGTATTCTGAAAATGCCGAAATAAAGGATGTTACATTTTATGTATGTATTCTTTGAATATAATACCAAATTGTAGCTGTCCAAGCGACTGGGGAACGGAATGGAAATTTATGTGCGGGGAGATAATGCGGGATAATTTTGAAAATAATAATGATGAATATTCAAGGGAGACTCTTATTTAAGCAAATTGGGAGGCAGTGCCGGTGCTGTGTAATTTTTTTATTTTGTACAATAAAATTATGAAGAGGTATAAATTGTTTATAACGAGCCTTCAAGCGTTTTACTGTGCGTTTTCAACTATTTTCTCTGAAAGTGCTCGTTAACATTATTCAGAACATGCGCTTTGAATGCACTAACCACTGTAGTCTATCTCAAAATTTTCAGACTTAGGATACTTTTAGGGTTTTTATGTTTGAAATCGAGTTGAAATATGATGTACCTACCTTCATAATTTCGATGATATACCACCGACCAAGGATGTTATTAGTTTAAATCTATTTACTATACTTTACACTTTATAATACGTCTATTATAATAATGTGATAGTATAACAGTCTGCAGTATTAACCTCATGGGTAGCTACTTCAAAGTATAAAAAAAGATAGGAAATACATTCCATTTTCAAACATCCTGTTCACTAGTACTACACTAAAATAAAATAGGTACCTACTTTTAGAACTGAATATGTTTTCTTATTCAACAAACAAAATAATGATCCTGTATTTTAAAAATAAACACAATATGTTATGGTTAGAATAGTTTTATAACACGTCTTTACTGGTACAAAAACCGGAGTGCAAAACCTATTAACGAAGGTCCATCCCAACTTTTCCATAAAACCATCGATCCTCCGAGTCGAGATTAAATACGGAGTGGTACAATATTTTCATTGTTTATACCTTCAACAAGTATTATAATCCTTGGTTACGACAATATATTATTTGCTAGGAAAGCGTTTCGGGAAAAATATCCTAGAGTGGTTACCAATAATACAGGTGAATATGCGGCAATGTTACTATTGTAAAATACTTACTACATTTCTTATTAACAGATTAGTGCTATTGTTCCTTTTCAGCTGTTACAAAAGTGTAACATAATCCTTCCTATTGTTGACATTTTCCTTGTTGTACATACTTTTAGTTCCTTGTCGATTTCTTTGACGTTATTAAATTTATTTATTGATTTACTTCAGGAAATAGCGATTTGAATTGATAAAATGTACTATTGAATATACTGCACATTAAGGTCTCCAGGATCCAAGCCAACCTCATCTGAAAGTCGGTACACCTTTCATAAAATTCGCATACGTAAAAAAACAAAAAAAGGAGATGAAGTAAGCGGAAACTGTAGTGAAAGTCTAGAATTCATTTCCCCGTTGTTTTAATAGGGATCTTAGTAGGGCGGTATACACCAACACGTCTGACCCAAGGAAAAACCCGACAACAGGATACTATTAAGATAATTGTGTAGGAACCTCATTTTAATATAAGATGCACGCTTTTATTACGGGTAATAAAAGCGTGTTAACCAGCGCTTTACTTCTGTTATATTGAATACCGTAAGTAATACATAAATTCTCACGTTAATTTCAAGCTAAAGAGTTTTAAAATATTCTCATCATCTTAGCATTAGTCTCAGTCGTATCTGAGGCTCTGATCTGTAAGTTCGGGGCCCGCTTTTCGATTACTACTTAGTCACTTTGAATGACTTTGGGCACTTGTGGTAGTGAGACCATTGGCACGCATGGTCACCTTCCACGACACCAAACTAGCACATTTTAGGTTTATCCCTCATGGCATGGTCAGAAATTTGCTACCCGGGTAGCTTGATGGTCACCCGCAGAACGTAGCCGAATCTTCCTTATCCTATCCTACTTGACATTATGAATGTAAACGTTTGTGAAAATGTTTGGATGTTTGTTATTCAATCACGCTCTAACGTTTCAACGGATCTGACTGAATTTGGCACAGGGATAGATTCTAGAATAATCAAGGAGGATAGAATATGATTTCCCTCTACATGGGAATAACGCAAAGGCTTCCATAACTGTAAGTATATGAAACGTTGGCGTGGTGACTAGTTTTGACATAAAATGGTTATATTCAGGTGAAAGTAATAAAAACGTGTTAAAAAGCGCTTTATTTCCATTTTATCGGATACCGTAAGCAATACATAAATTCGTAAGTTAATTTCAAGCTAAAGGGTTAAACAACTCTGTGAAAGGTTTATTTATCCTTGTAACAAATGGTTTATATTTACGTTGCTCGTCCCTTTAGCAGTCATAAATCAGGTTTAGAAGGCGGATGGAGTGAGATCTGTCAGTTGTTAAGGCTGTGTTGAGGGAAGAGTTTAGCTATTCCTTTTTATTGGGACTTGAAAGAATCGATCGTGATAGAGGAGTGAAAGGCATTTGTATCCTACTCAATCAATCAATCAATTAGCCCATCGCAGTCCACTGCTGGACATAGGCCTCTCCCAATGTTGGGAGGCTCTGGCCTACTGTTTCCACGCTGGCCAGACGGGTTGGTACAGGGTTTTATTTCAAGTTTTCCTTCTGCCGCAGTGATATCGTCTGCGTATTTTTCCGTTAGTCGCCCTTTTACGACACCCTTCAGATGAGATGGGGTGGTGATAGGTACTTGTATTCTTTTTCCGTCACCACACGGACCTACTACATCTATTGTAATCATTCTAATTTGAGTTTGAATCAAACCTACGGATTTATCTAATAAATTAGCCTATTGCAGTCCAGTGTATTTCTCCTAATGAACGCAATTTCTGCCGATCCTCTGCCTTCCGCATCCAGTCTGTCCCAGCCACCTATTTCAGGTTGTCAGTCCGTCAGTTCTACCTTTCGTTTGCCTTCTCGCGGTCTCCACTCTAGGACTCATCTGTTCAATGACCATCAGTCTATCGATAGACGTGGCTAGCCCACTGCCACTTCAGCTTACTTATTCTGCGAGCTATGTCGTCGGGTACGTATTTGAATACCTAAAATTATAATACCTAAAGTTAAATAACCTAAGTTCAAAATACCTAAAATCTAAATACCTAATGGTGGGTTGACCTAAATTTTAAAATACCGAAAGTTTAAAATGGCTAAGTATTTGAATACCTAAAATTATAATACCTAAAGTTAAATAACCTAAGTTCAAAATACCTAAAATCTAAATACCTAATGGTTGTTTGACTTACTTTTAAAATACCCAAAGCTTTAAATGACAAATTGATATTATAGTGAGTACGTATTACAATGCCTAATGTGAAATTATCGAATTTCATAAGCCCTACGAACGGAAGGCCGAATATTAAAATCCCGAATGTTTATAATGATCGAAAGTTCTAAATACCGAAAATTAAAATACCGACAATTTAAGAAATAATATGTGGTACGGCTTAAAGAAAAAGGGACACTGCTCACCCCGACTCGGATAGGTTAGGTTAGAAGGCTAAGGCGGGAGCGGAGCGGAGCGGAGCTCCCGCCTTAGCCTTCGTGGTTATTTTTTTTATAACCACTCATACAAGGATTGTCTGCTCCAATCCTGAAGTTCCAAATCCTTGTATGTGTGGTTATAAAAAAAATAACCACGAAGGCTAATGCGGGAGCTCCGCTCCGCTCCGCTCCCGCCTTAGCCTTCTAACCTAACCTATCCGAGTCGGGGTGGGCAGTGTCCCTTTTTTTAAAGCGCTGGATGCGGGCTGCTTCAGATCGGTCATTCTGGAAGTCTATGGGAGAGGCCTATGTTCAGCAGTAGACTGTGTGTGGCTGATTTATTTTTAGGTATTTTGACCATTTGGTATATTAAATTTTGGTATATCAAGCTTTGTTGTTTTAACTTTAGGCATTTTAAACATTAGGTAATTAGTCCAATAGGTATTTCAAATTTAGGTATTAAGTACTTAGGTATTAGTGGTTTAGGTATTTTAAACCATTTGGTATTTAGATTTTAGGTATTTTGAACTTAGGTTATTTAACTTTAGGTATTATAATTTTAGGTATTCAAATACGTACCCATGTCGTCTTTGTCGGATGTTCTCGTTTAAAATTCTATCCTTCAAAGAAACTCCAAGTATAGCTCGCTCTATAGCCCGCATGGTCATGGACTAACCCCACTGTCAGTGTCCAGTTAGTTTTTTGACTTTCACGAGAGTCACTACTGTTTGACATCCTAACCCTGAAAGGAAAGCCTGCACCCGAACCTAGTCCATTGTTTGGCAGGTCTTCAGATTAATAGGTGAGGTTAACATGGACCCCAGGTGTTCATAGGGTCATCATCAATCATCATAAAAAAAAAATATTCTGCCTTACAATATCAAAAAAAATCTAGTGTTAAATTTAAAAAAACAAATATGTGTAAGTATGGGTACGTATTTGAATACCTAAAATTATAATACCTAAAGTTAAATAACCTAAGTTCAAAATACCTAAAATCTAAATACCAAATGGTTTAAAATACCTAAACCACTAATACCTAAGTACTTAATACCTAAATTTGAAATACCTATTGGACTAATTACCTAATGTTTAAAATGCCTAAAGTTAAAACAACAAAGGTTGATATACCAAAATTTAATAGACCAAATGGTCAAAATACCTAAATTCTTTCTACCTAAATCATTTCTTTCAAATAGCAACAAATTATGTCACACAATGATTGTTGAGGGTACCCTTTGTTAATTATTAAAAAGCATACATACTTGTGTTTTTATTTATATCTCATCATCGTATCAGCCACACACAGTCTACTGCTGAACATAGGCCTCTCCCATAGACTTCCAGAATGACCGATCTAAAGCAGCCCGCATCCAGCGCTTTAAAAAAAAGGGACACTGCCCACCCCGACTCGGATAGGTTAGGTTAGAAAGCTAAGGCGGGAGCGGAGCGGAGCGGAGCTCCCGCATTAGCCTTCGTGGTTATTTTTTTTATAACCACACATACAAGGATTTGGAACTTCAGGATTGGAGCAGACAATCCTTGTATGAGTGGTTATAAAAAAAAATAACCACGAAGGCTAATGCGGGAGCTCCGCTCCGCTCCCGCCTTAGCCTTCTAACCTAACCTATCCGAGTCGGGGTGAGCAGTGTCCCTTTTTCTTTAAGCTGTACCACATATTATTTCTTAAATTATTGTCGGTATTTTAATTTTCGTTATTTTAACTTTCGATCATATAAACATTCGGGATTTTAATATTCGGCCTTCCGTTCGTAGGGCTTATGAAATTCGATAATTTCAAATTAGGCATTGTAATACGTACTCACTATAATATCAATTTGTCATTTTAAGCTTTGGGTATTTTAAAAGTAAGTCAAACAACCATTAGGTATTTAGATTTTAGGTATTTTGAACTTAGGTTATTTAACTTTAGGTATTATAATTTTAGGTATTCAAATACTTGGCCATTTTAAACTTTCGGTATTTTAAATTTAGGTCAACCCACCATTAGGTATTTAGATTTTAGGTATTTTGAACTTAGGTTATTTAACTTTAGGTATTATAATTTTAGGTATTCAAATACGTACCCGTAAGTATATACATGTGCGTAATTATGTACATCCTAGTTTATGTGCCGTATAGAAATTATTACCATAATTATCATTACCTACGTAAGGTTGGTAAGTGTAATTACAGTAGCATTATAATTTATGGGGACTATAATTTTAAAACTACCCTCGCGGTCTACGTTTGCGTGACATTTAATATTCTGAAATAACATATTCTGTATATTAAAAAATTATATACTTACCTTTACACTGAATTTTAATTGTATGTTATTGAATGAATTTGTAACCCGTTGTTTAGTTAAACTAGTGCGTTTGTTCCCAACAACATTAATCCAATATTTAACAGGCTATCACTGAAAAATTTGAAACAACAACATATGAATGTACTTGATGGTTTTGATTGATGTAATGAAGTTATGGGACGTACAGTACTCATGGCTTTCCTCCCGAAATAGGGGAGTCAGATAAAAGTAGTTCTCATAAAAGTGGAAAGAAGGAGTACAAGAGCGGACTCTCGGCTTCAAAGTACCAGTTTTGAATGCAAACCCAATTGCAAAGAAGAAGAAGACGAAGAAGCAGAAGAGAGAGAGAGAGAGAGAGAGAGAGAGAGCAGAAAAAAGTTGCCTCACTGTTGACTGAGTTATGTATACAACGTACAAACAAGTTGTCTCCACTGTTGAATTATCTGTACAACGTACCTACTACAGGTATTTTAAAAATCTATAACAGTAAATTTGGCGATTTTTGCCTCTGAATGGCTTGCTCTTCAAACCCTTTTCGCATTAACACTGAATGGCGCCATCGAACTGTAAGAGCTTGATAATTCGGAGATAAGTTTCCGCCTTTCACGGAATAAGCCCTATTAACCCAATTTTCTAAATTGGTATTTACCGAGCATTGTTCAATCAAATAATTACTTAAGTCTAAATTCTAAAGATTTATTCTTTGGATTTTATTGTTCAAATTCATAAGGCTAAATTCTAAAGATTTTTTCTATGCTTTTTAGTACTAGAACTGTTTAAGTTCAGTTGTGGGTCGTTTTACTCCATGGATCATTGGTCGTTCGGGTAATGTGGCAAGCTAAATGCCACTTCAGCTTGACTCTACTGTTGTTTACTTCTGTTAGCATCTGAAACATCCGCTGGAAGTAGAGGCTGGTAGATACCCATTGAAGATTCTGGCGATCATCCGTTGTAATAACTCCCGTGAAAAAGTTTCCTTATACTTAAAATTGAGTTACATAGGTCTGTGGAGGTAGTTTTTTTGTTTTATCACTTTTTTTGACGTATTTAACCACCACACTGTTTTCCATGCCCATGTTATTAGACCCTGCTCGTTGCTGCTAATAGAAGCTGCCCTTATTCTATCGGAGTGAATTCCCACCTGTATTTAGAAGCTCAGTTTCCATTACGTCATTAACTTGAGTACCTAGCTTATTTCCACTCTTTTTAACAGTTTCTCCTTTTTGGAGAGGAAATTCTCCTAATTAAAAAATAACCGACGATTAGAACATTCAATAAAATTTTAAGTTTAGTCAAGACCACTCGCGAAAATGACTTCTATGAGAGTACAGACGATAAAGAAGATACATGCATGCATTCATACATACATATAATCACGCCTTTATCCCCGGAAGGTTAGTCAGAGGTGAATTAACACCGACATTTCACCAATCATTGTATTCGGGCCCATGTAATAGGGGGTCAGCTTATTGCTGTATTCCGGGCACTATTATTGACTCGTGCCATGCATCTGAGTCTGAGTCTGAGCTGGGCTGTATATATTATATTATCTGTTTGATGTCAAACAGCCCTATCTCTTAGTCGCCTTGTACGACACCGCATGGGAAGAGATTTCAGAAAAAAAGAAGTCAATTCTACTCTGCTTGGAAGCACGCGTAAGATAAGTCAATAACTTTTCATAGGTACATCTTTTTTTTCTTTTTTTTTTTAATAAAGAATATTAGCAACCGAAATTACTAATATTCCCGTTAACCCCTCCAACTAAGCTAAATTGCTTGTGCTAGGACTGGGTTCACGTCGGTAGTGTAATGGCCAGGATTCGAACCCGGGACCTCTCGATCGTAAGGCCGACTCCTTAACCACTAAGCTACCGACGCTTCAAAAAGGTGGTTTATTAAAAGGTGTATACTTAGAAAACTGTACGAACAAATTGATATATGAGATAGAAGCAAATTCAGTCACTTTTAAAACGGAGGTACTTCACTCGATTCGCTTGCGCGGTCAAAATTCCCTTTGAACGATCCTCTTCACGATAACAGTAGAAGTATTTGATTTATCAGAGACTCTCTCAGTTTAGTACTGTAAAAGTAAAAGTCTGTAAAATAAATATGCGTTTCGCTACCAATTTGGTTGAAATATTGTATTTAAACAGTTTTCGACAAGTACCTATTGTGCATGTATGAAATTTTCAGCTCTGTGATTAATGAGTGAATATTTTCGTTTGTACATTCAGTTCAAACATTTTACTGAAATTAGCATTTAATCGTAGTCATTATGTATTGTATTACTATAAACCTTTACCACACTAAATAGGTTCTACATATAGCTTTTTTTTATCGTGCGAAAAATCCCTACGGATACCTCCCCCGCCGGAACCGGAGGAGGAGGTTATGTCGGACTCGAACCGACTAAAACGCACGCCGTCTGTGGGCCGTCAGTTGCCGGAGGTGAGATTGTCGTAGCCATATCCCTCGCACCCCGGCCGACCCAGGGCTATATCTCTCGATCTGGCCCTCTTCCGGTGTGGGGACCACAGAGTCCCCAACTCGCCCCCGGGTGTGGGGAGGCACGCAATGCGCGCTGCCGCCGCGGCCTGCTTCTGCTAGGGTGACAGGTGGCTTCACCCGTCACCCCCAGGCCCGCGCTCATGGGGTCGGAGTTCATTCTGCGACCTCCGACGCCTGAGTTGCCGCCGCTCTTCGCGAGCCACGCGGGGTTCTACATACATCACCACTGTTGCATTGAATGTACCATTATACGATACTACATTTCACGGCCTCTGTGGCATAGCGGTAGAACGTTCGACTGGGCGTAATGTTTTATTGGTCACACGTCAAATGATCAAATGAATTTCGGTCACCAGTGGTAAACTCCTGCTACGCAGGGGCCGTGGGTTCGATTTCTGTTCAGTGCAAATATTTGTATGCATGAATATTTATGTATATTTGCAGTGGTCGAGGTGTTTCTATGTATGTAGGTATAAATATATATGTATAGAAAAAAAGTATCTAAGTATGTTTATCCGCATTCTAAAGTTATTGTGTCGAACAGTGGTACGCCGGGTGTTTTGATATAAGTAAAAACTTGGCCAATATATTTAAATACTTATATACAAAGGTATCTCAATACATGTGAATTATCGCAATAGGTAAACTGTCACACTCTGACACAAGAGGTGTTGCAAGGTCAATGATTTTTCCCATCTCAAAAAATATTTTCCGAAAAAAGAAAAATGTGCTAAAACAAAATAATATCCAGGTCTTTTCATATTTCGAACATCAAAATAGACCTGAATAATCATCGCAATTCCCACAACAGCCTGTTACCGTACGAAGTGAAGTAGTGCATGCTTTTTCATCGTGCGTCCACTTAGCCTGCCTTTTCAACTCCATTCCAACGAACTTGATTGTTGCATAAAGCTTCAATCGCCCAGTTAACCTTTTGTAGCGTTGCCGGTGTTCAAACGAGGCGAATACTAGTGAATTAATCAAGTGTTGGTTATAAAGGCTTTATTACTGGTTTATAAAGGTCACGAAGCGTGATAGCATTAAAGAATGAACGAACAACTTCATGGCGAACTTTTTTTTTAAAGAGGGTACTGGTAACTGATATTCTTAATATTATTTCTAAAACCTCTAGCTAAGTTAACTTGCCTGGGTTAAAAATGGATCTTGAAGTTACCGATGCTACCGACTGTAGGTGGAAGTGTATTCATCTATCTCAATTCTGTTGTTTAACATTCATAACAACATAATATCTAAAAGGAAAGAATATATACATATACATACATAATATACGCACGCCTGTATATCCCGGAAGGGGTAGGTAGAGGTGTATTAACACCCACATTTCGCCAACCATAATTTTCAGTCCCACGTAATAAGGGGCGAGCCTATTGCTTACAAAGAATATCAAATAGCTACTATTTCTGGGTAGTGACTATTTACCCGTATTTTATGTTAAACGTGCCATAAAAAGGCTTTCATCAAAAAAATTATTTACATTATCTTTTCATAGTGGAAGTTAACGTTTATAAAAGGTTATAAAAGCTGAAATTGAGACGACGATAATATACTTTAAACTCCCACATTATTGTTCAGGACTTCAAAGCCATACCTGTTCTTTGAATAAAACGCCTTTGTGGAATTTTAAAAACCAGCTTTGATTGTAAGCCTTCAACTGTGAAAAAGAAAATATTAAGAACTGAGCGTTTGGCTCAGTTTGGAATATTTTACTTATAATAATATGTTACCCCGCGTTTACATACTGCCGCTCGCATTGCTCATCGTGTTGCCAGAAATATTCGCGCGATTAATGCCCTAGCATTCACACACTTCCATCATCGCGTTGGTCCGCATTACAGTATTCGCCCTGCAACGGAGACGGACGTAAACGTATGGAGGACAACGCTGTAGCAGTGTACGCAATAAGCTTTTACAGCATAGCGAATTAATTAAATAGATTATTAATAAAAACTATCACTTTGAACTACTATACACTTTCCGTAGATCGATATAAATATTTTTAAAAGTAAATATTCGAGGAGCAATAACGAAAGTCGTGTTTTATTCACTGCACTGTGTTTCAATTTGCGGATGACACCTGTCTAATGGCTGCTAATAGGGACCTAAATGCTGCGAATGAACAAATTGAGAAAGACTTTACAACCATCTGTAAGTGGTCGCACGATACGGGCTTGGTTCTGAACGCTGACAAGACAAAACTCATCCATATCCACTCAAGTCACAACCCTAATCCCTGTCAGGGCGGTGTCAGAATCACAGCCCACAGTCACGACTGCCTGCATAATAACCAAGCACCTTGTACTTCGGAGTGCCGTTACCTGGAGCAGGTGACGGATGTTACATACCTCGGACTGGTGATAGATAACAGATTCAACTGGTCTAAGCACGTTGATAGGGTCAGTAGCAAACTACGTGCGATATTGGCAAAATTTTATATAATCAAAAATAGAATTCCTTTTGGCGTATTACTGATTATGTACAAAGCATTGGTGGAAAGTATTATTTCATATGGATTGAGTAGCTATGGACGTACATACAAGACCTACCTGGACCAAATCTTTAATTTACAGTATAGGTTACTTAAATTGATTGTACCACTCAAAATCAAACGAAAATATATAGATAATCCACTAGGACTCTTTAAGTATTGTGAGGTCATACCAATACATCAGAAAGTGGAATTTAGTCTCCCGGTGGAACAATACTTTAGAACGGAAATACAAACTCCCAAAACAAATAACTCGGCCATAGTTACAAGAAGCATTTCCAATCGAAGTCTTACAATACCCAGGTACAGAAATTTCTACGGCAAAAGAACCTCTGAGTACATATTACCCAATCTAATAAACAAGCTACCACAGGAAATAAAAAAGAAAATAACAGCACGTAATATTAAAACAATATTGAAAAAATATTACAATCGGCGATCGCATGAATTGGAACATTCCGTATAGCACAGGGGCGTGCCTTGTGTTGGTGGGGGCTGTGCGACGCGCGTCCGCATCACCACAGCACAGCTGATCGCCGCGCGAGCCGTCCTTTAGGTTTAAATTATAACTACCTACTTTTTTCATTTTGTTCTAACCTCCGTAATTATTATTACGGAGGTTGGAACAAAATGAAAAAACACATTATTATGTGTAAATAATTATATGTAGTGACAAAAAAAAAATGATATAAAATAAGGTAAAATTGTTTATCCTACACAAACCCTATCTGGGTTTACAGGATAAATTTATTAAATTTATGTAAACAATTGTAATAATAATTATTAAATAAATAAATAAATAAATATTTAGCTTAGCGCCATCTAGCGGTCTCGTATAGTTCATCGCGCTAGTATTTGCGCAACATACGCGGCAGTACTCGCGGCATGACGATTATACCATTCACACCACGTCTCTGCCCACTTCTCTCGCCACTTCCCTCGCTCTGCCGCGAGTATGTAAACGTAGCATTACAGGCAAGTTGAGAAGTGTGGTCCATATGAATAGTGATCAGACTGTATACATAATGCCCATGTCACAACGGCAATTTGATTAAAATTTCATGCCTAATCACTTTTCCCGGTCATTACCCTTCGTGGTTATTTTTTTGCTTACGTAGATTTTTTAAATGGACCATGGGCTGTCGGGCATTATAATATGGACCGTTCTAAGTAATTAATATACTAACATTTATCAAACAGCCCGATGCTCTTGGGAACTATTCATAATACTCGGCCCTTATTACCTAATACGGCCCTGTTAATCACGTTACCCGTAACATATACATATCTTACCGGCAATATGTATTGTATAATCTGGTATTCTATACAATGCCTAGGCAATGTATACAATATCAAGTGCGCAACCGGCATGTATGAAATGTTATCAAAAAACATAAATAGTAGGTAGTCATAATCCAAACAACCACGAAGGCTAATGCGGTAGCTCTGCCTCCGCCTTAGCCTTCTAACCTATATCTATCCGGGTCGGGGTGCAATGTCTACATGCGCAATTTCGTCAGTCATCATCATCAACTTTTTTATAACCATAAAGAAATAGAATTTCCGCAAAGCCATCCAAATATAGACCTGTTTATTACACACATTGCTGGTGGAACAGCAGGCATTCTATATAATAGCACACATTGCCTAGGCATTGTATGGAATCCCTGCAATAAACAGATTGCCTGTAACATACACAAAAGTAAAATGACGGTTATAAATTCACTTGAATGGAAATGCCTCTCTTATTCAGCTTATTTTACTAGGTAATGGTTTTCAGGGTACAATAACAGTAAGATGCTTGAAAAATGAGGGCCTGTCACCTGTTGCTACCCGCTTTCAGAAAGTACCCTCGTTATCGAATCGAACACTATGTTGGAACTCAAATGAATATTGATGAGAATGCCGTGCCGTTGTGAATGCCGATACGTGGCCTTACAATGACTTCGGGATTCTTCGACACGCTTCGGGGACTTCCGCCGGACTCTAATTAGTAATTATATTTAATTGGCATCAAACGTGGACAGAAATTTAAGATATAGCTCACCGCGGCCAGCGTACCAATTGATTTTTTTGTGCAAATTCATGTTTAGATTTCATTTAATGTGTAGGTATTGAAGGAAAATCATGGAGTTCAAATGACGTTATCCGTGTTATTAGACACCCCATTTCAGACATGCCCCTAGGTGCATTCTAGATTAGAATACACCTAGGTTTTAACTTTCTGGGAACACAGACGTCGGCAGGGCATTCCACTTCTTCAGGTGAGGTTAGGTTAGGGGGCCAAGTTCTTTAATGCACCCTGTGGAGCCTCAAAAACATTTAAAATATTAGCATGATGCATTGAATGCAAATTTTATTTCAGTTGAATAATAGAGAACGTTTATTTATTAAAACCACCACGTTTCAACTAAAACCGCATAGTTGAATATCATAATATTGCAACAGCATCTGAATATTTCACTAGATCAAATTCCTGGCTTTGATCCCGAGCTTGTGTTTATCGAACCGAATTGCATGATACCGCACTCTGTGAATAATGTCTACACCTACTGCCGCCTAAAGTGCAGTCATGGGAGCAGAGGCTAACAGTGTGGTTTTCGAACGGTGGAAATCCTGAACGAAAACAGTTGCAGGTTATATCATGCTACGAGTATTACTGAATTATATTTACGGTGATAGTGGAAAGTCGCGCGATTGTAAAATATCAAATTGTAATTATTGTATTCTACTAATATTATTAATTGGAAAGTTTCTGAAGGTATTTGGATGATTGTTACCCAATCATAATCAAACGGCTCAACGGGCTGAAATTCGATATATACTTTAGATTATAGTCTGAAATAATACACAGGCAATTTTTTCACGTGGGATTGAATAGAAAATAGACGCAGGCGGAGCCGCGGACAATAGCAGGACTTATTAAAACAAACCAAAATCTAGGATTTAAACCATTGAAGCATTACACTCTGCACTTACTGTCTTCATCATTTGGTCTCAAATGACCTAATATACGTGATATATTCAATCAATATGTACAAAATTGTATTACAAACTACAATACGAGTATAACGAACAAAGGCTTTTCAATTACCCACTTATACGATATATTAATTGTAACTAAATGCAGAATAGCCGAAGATATACAAGTTCACAGCAATTAGTTTTTAACACTGCTATTACAGGTATGCAGAGTATAATATGAACCAGAACCATTACTCCTTACCAAATGTGTGCAAATTAGTTCTCCTGCAGCGATGGACTTAGACTTTTCTCTTGAGCCCATTTATTTTGAAATAAATATTCCAGCCCCCCTAGACAAGTGGCAATTCGTTCCTTGGCGTATGATGGAATAGATTAAAGACGTTTTTGACTTTGTTGACGCCTGTCATATACGTCAAATCCCATACATTTGGCATTCTATTCCATCATACGCCGAGCAACGTATTGCCACTTGTCTAGAGGGGCAGGACATTCTACATAATGTAAATTATTGCAGTCTACTGTTGGAAATAGTCCTCTCTAAGCATCCTTAGAGTTAAAATATCCCTCATAACTAACCGACAACTTATTTTCCTGGCGTATAAATGAAAAGCTCAAAAGATAGAGCGGAATTACATAACTTTTATTATAATATGACGAGGTATTTTACATTTTATTAGTGAAATATGAAAAGCGGGCGTTACATTGCTCGAGTTCTCCATTGTTGAATTGATGCCGCGTTTACTGGACGAGAAATGAAATTGTACAATCACCGTCAAAAGTAGATGAGCATTTTTGCAGATTTAAAATTTGTTTTTGAGAACAGTAATTTATATTTTCAAACGTAAAAGCTGCTTAATTATTTTAGAGGGCTATTTATATTATTTTTAACATGCATAATATACAGTTTCGCCTCTTTCCCAGTGGAATAGGCAGACACTACAGTTTATGCATTTTCTTTAATTAAAACAGTTTTTTTAAATTATGTATTAATCAGTTTCCTTCTTCCTATAGCCCGGGTCCTTCAAGTATGGCGTGAAAACGCATCTGAAGAGGCCCTCAAACTGAGGACCATTATTATTGTTACATTACTGAATCCTGAGGTTGAAACTTTACCTTTAGGTTACCACCAGGCTGAGTGGAGTCATATTCACATGACCATTAATAAAGGAAAAACTGGTTGGCAATCTGTACAACCATCATTTACTTTTGACGGTGACTGTACATTGTGGTTTATGTTAATGCCGTACTTAATTGTGTTGCTATTTTGGTAGGATCACAAAATGGACGCGGACGCGGGCTAGGCTTTATTCAAATGAAAATGTTTTAATTTTGGTTTGCAAGCTTTGTTTTAAATTATAATTGTACAGACTGTTTCTATTTTTGTTGTAGTCATTTTGGTATTTGTATTTATAAATGTTATTAGTTTTATTATAATACTAGCGGACCGGACAGACGTTGTCCTGCATGATATTTTCTACCGCGCCATCTGACGGGCTGATTTGGGAATCTAAACCATCCAGGGTGCCACCCAAACGCATACAAAAAAATCATTCAAATCGGTCCAGTCGTTTAGGAGGAGTTCAGTGGCATACACACGTACAGTAGAATTATATTCATAAAGATAGATTCAGCATATGGAACCTAAAATTATGATTTCCTCATGCTCAGTATTATAGACCACGTATAGTCAGCATCAGACCGATCATGACTAGCAAAATACCTACTTAAAATCACATCATCATAATACCTTTTTTTTATCGTGCGAAAAATGCCCACGGATACCTCCCCCGCCGGAGTCGGAGGAGGAGGTTATGTCAGACTAATCTTAATACCTACTAATTACATATATGTTAATACCAAACTGTTCGTCCGAACTAAAGGCGTGTACCAAACATCAGAGCAAACAGTCAACAGGATGGGGGAAAACAAAGGAAATGCCTTTGTTTTCCACCACCTGTGGACTTTTCATTTTGAGTACTTTGTTCGTCAAGATCGATCTGCTGCTGACTATACAAAAGATTGTAAAACAACTAACAAATGTCAGTTTTAAACCAACCAATACAGCCAAGGTAAGTCAAATCAAGGGATAGTGTAGAAGATCGCAGCAGAAATATCGAGGTCAAGCCAAATCCGCAGTTGAGACTGGTAAAGCGGACCCCAGACTCCGAGGTGAAAGCCTAGGATGCGACTAGGAGTTAACGCTAGGATGAAGAAGAAGAAATGTAGAAGCGCGTATCCTGGCATATAAAGTGCAAACTTTAGATGCAACTGAGGCCAACAGTGTGATGAAGTTACAATCCTTTAGAAATATTTATTTTTCATTAAGACTTTGCACTTAGACACCACCTGTGTAAGCTTTTAACTTTAAATATGGCTTTCCTACACGAGAAAAATGGATAGAAAGTACAGCCATTTATTAGGCTAGGTACTAATGTATGGCGATGGGCGGGGCGATAGTGATAGGAGCGTATGAGCGGAGCGGTGGACACGATGATTTTATATGATTAAATTCACTTGTAGTTAATAATAATTATATTTTGCTGGTTTTGTCCCACTATTATGCAAAATAAATATTTATTCTACAACATTCTACACAAGGCTATCTAGACCCATGGCAAGCATAGCTTAACTAGTTTGTGTTATGGAACAGTGTTGACCGAAAGTTAATCTGATTAACGATTAAAAATTAATGATTAATTAATCATAATCAAAAAAATTATTATGATTAATTAATCATAATCAAATTTGACATGATTATGATTATTAATCATAATCATTAATCATTAATTTGATTATTTAATTAACTAGGTATTTATCAGCTACTTTATTGGAACGAAGTTCCTAATCGCTCGTTGCGAAAGGGGGCTAAACGGAAAAATTAAGAGCAAAAGTTGTAACGACACTTTTTGCATGACGTCACGTCACGTCGTATTCGTATACTTTCGTTACGTAGAATTAATAATATTAATCAAGTTAATCAATTGATGATTAATGATTAATGATTGAATCAAAAATCATGATTAAGATATATTTTTTAATCATGATTAAACTAATCATGATTAATTTAATCTGATTAAAATTAATCAAAGTAATTAATTGATTAAAAATATAATCGATTAATGCCAACACTGTTATGGAATCTAGATTGCGGATAAACATACTTAGATACTTTTTTTTTGTAAATACATAGATACATATTATACATGTCACCATGTTATTCTCTAGCTGCTAGTCTTTCATTTGTTTTTTGACTTCTGTGGTGGATGGGTAATCAAGATTTTAGTTTACTTATTTTCATTATGTGGTTGTGTAGTATGTTTCACCACATACCACACGACCACATAATGAAAATAAGTATAAATATATAAGAAGATAATAATATAATTTACTATCTTAGAGCTTATTTCGGTACGTATTTCTGTTGTTTCGGGTTTGATGAGTAAATCATTGTATTTGATCAATCAATCAATTAGCCTATTGCAGTCCACTGCTGGTCCTATTGTATTTGATAATAAGCAGAATTATTTAGTTTTTCAAAGTATAACTACATAAAAAACTTACAATCATGTGTAGAGGTACGAATGACTGTCACCGCTGCTATTGGGGACACAGCCTTATAGCTAAAACATTGTCAGTTGCAGACAATACAGACGTTCTTGGTCTTTAAAAGCACTTGTTGCATCTGTAATACCTGTGACATTTGAGTAACAAAAGGGAACTAGGTTTTTATTTTTCTCTTTCGAAACTACAATAGAGGTATTTTTGTATAGGGCAAGTTTGTAGACTAAAAGCGTATTTCTTGAGTAAGACCGTTATTTTCAGATTATTAGAGTGGCTCTTTTTTCATTCTCAGGATTCCAGTTTTTTTTACAAAAGAGGGTAATTCGTTTGTAAAGGGTTTGAGGACGGCTTGAGGACTCCTTCCTCTGCCCACACGATAAAAAGCTGGAATACTCTGCCTGCGCATATGTTTCCCTCTTCCTACAGTCCCGGGTTCTCAGCTTTTTACCATCTAGCGTGGTGCAATCAAATGGATTAAGTATAAAAAAAATCGGCCAAGTGCGAGTCGGACTCGCCCATGAAGGGTTCCGTAGTAACAAAGGCGAAAATTGCGGTTTATGACGTATTAAAAAAACTACTGACTGGATCTCGTTCGAACCAATTTTTAGTGGTAGTTTTCATGGCAATTTACATCATATATTTTTTTCAGATTTATCATTCTCTTAATTTAGAAGTTAGAGGGGGGGGGGGGGGGGACATTTTTCCACTTTGGAAGTGTCTCTCGCGCAAACTATTCAGTTTAGAAAAAAAATATGTTAGAAACCTCAATAGCATTTTAAAAGACCTATCTATAGATACCCCACACGTATGGGTTTGATAAAAAAAAAAATTTGGGTTTCAGTTCGAAGTATGGGGACCCCTAAAACTTAATACTTTTTTTCTATTTTTGTGTAAAATTCTTAATGCGGTTTACAGAATACATCTATTTACCAAGTTTCAACAGCATAGGCCTTATAGTTTCGGAGAAAATTGGCTGTGACATACGGACGGACAGACAGACAGACAGACAGACGGACAGACATGACGAATCTATAAGAATCATATAAAAAAATCGATCATAACTTGAGAAACTTTACCAATTTTATTAGTCTTTTTCTAAAGTTTACTTTATAAAAGACATAAAAGAAGAAATATTATGTGACCTGGAAAAAAAAACAGAAAACGTTACGTAGTATTAGTATTCTAGTATTTCACTCGGATTAGGCTGTAGGCAACAGCTTCAGTCTATCTTAATCGTATAAAAAGAATATGGAGCCATTTGCGTTCCGCACGTACCGGCAATACAGTACGGTACGTAACATAATTACCTCAGTATTAGGTACTAAATATTCAAATGCTCTCAGACGGAAGCTCAGCTAATGGAATTTCAAATTGTGTACAACAACATGCAATGGCTTGATTTACTCCCAGTGCGGTGACGTCTTGATAAACCAAATTGTGATTTCAGTGTTGACAATTACATCTTTGGTGTTAAAGTATTAAGTTCTTGTTATTTGAAAGGAGAGGAGTACTGCTATAACTAACTATCATTGACACGTATCTTGGACCTGTCGTGATACAAACGAGGCCCTGGCGCGCGCGTATTGCTTAATAACCTATGCTTAGTGAATTTGAGCTCGTTCACCGCAGTAGCACTCCGTACTATCGTCAAAAGACACCCAAGAAACAAGCATACTGCGCGTATTGATCATATTTTGAGCACATTTTAGGTACAAGATAGATAACCCGAGCCGTGCTATTATGTTATGGGCAAGAAATAGGGATGAAGTTGCATGAAATTTTGAAGCATTTATTATGTTACTATTCAAATCGATTAAGATCGCCCCAAAGTATACAGGCATTTGGATTGGCTTCGTGCGGATCTCGGTGGCTTAGTGGTCAGAGCATTCCCCCTGTAAGTGAAAGATCGCGGGTTTGATTTCCGCCCGAGGTCAATTCTCTTTTCTCTTTTTTAATCGAAAGGGATGAAGTTATACCCTAAGCTCTCTTCCTTTTTATTTGACGAGAAAACTAACGCTTTAATACGTCATGATAATCCCTCAGATAGTTTCATTTATGGATTAAGATAGGAAAAAGTGAAAAGACTCGGGCGGGACTAGAACCCGCGACCATTACCTTACATTTCTTTTCATGAAAAGATCAATCTCTTCTGAAATATAAACAAGTCTCGCAATAAAAAGGGCTAACAGTAAATAATAACAAATAAACCGCGTTAAAAAGTGGTTTTATTTCTCGCAATAAAGTTGAGCGAGTATTGACTTATTTACAATGAAGAAGTTACTAAATTCATTTGCGTCAGTGAAAGTTCTATAGAATGGCACATTCACGCACCGCTGTGTTACTTAGCATTCGGCGAGAATCGCAGTTAATGTGGGGTAACTTTGTCTTTACCGCTGGTAAATAAGGCTTGTGGTGAGTGTTAACTACGCTGAGAAGCATTTTCGTACAGTGATTTATTCTCTCGTTTAATATTAGTTTAACCTGTTTAACGTAAGTACCCAGTGGCTAAGACTTCGAATATGTAATCAAGTAGTCAGGGATTTGAATATCAGATATTACATTATCCACTTAAACCTACTCCTAATGGTTGATTTACACCGAAAAAACATTGGGCTAGACTGCTAGAGCAACTAGGCCAGGCTAGAACAAGAGTATTTTAAGAACATTCTTTCTTAATATTTCAGTGTAAATGAAAGCTTATTTTCAGCGTTTACTTAAGAAGGAACAACGAACGAATGTTGTATCACTGTTTACACTAAGGAATTTGACGTAGAAAGGATAGAATGAGCATTCGCTCGTTTGGTGTAAATCAACCCTAAATAACGCAATGATAAAAATAAATGGAAAACACACTAGTTTCCGATTGGGTTCTTATTTTAAAATTTAAATATTGTTTTTTTTTTTTTGCATTTTTCTTACTGGCTAGTTATAAAAATCTAAAAATAGGATAACAAGACTATTACTCACCACAGATAGCGCTCTGTTAGAAGCTTCACGCCATGGTATATCTAAAAACATCGCTTGATTTATGAACAGACATTAAAAACTTTTAATACTTATATAGAATATAAAACTCGTACCTCATCATCAAAGCAGTAAAAAGCAAATTGCTTTACCATAATATTTTATTCAGAAGCCCAGAAGTTTTGTAATCTTGTCTCGTTGAAAGCAGTTAAGCAGGTTATCTCTGAGATTTCTAAATGTAGATTGCAAGTGTTCTGCAGAAAGGCAAGGCAGTATGATCACCCATTGTCGCAACACGTAGTCACTGTCACGGTATAATACCTTCTATTGTTCGCACAAAAGCTTTACTCGAGTGATCCCATGCCTCTTTGTAAAGAAATACGAAAATAACAGTCTTGAATTATGTTATCATTCATTATATTTTACTCGGAATCACCGTAATATATACAGAGAAATGTAAATTCTCTTTATTTCTCGAGTATACGAGTCATTAATATTTAATATATTGATATTTTTGTTTAATACCAAAAGTTTTTGCAGAGTCGATACTGTAATTTGATTTCGGGTCAAGCCAACCTCACCTGCCGATTGACGGATGAGGTTCTGGTGTAGACCTTCCTCTCGGGAATGGGTCAGACGATAGTTTATTCATATACAAGTCGAATAAGAAAGCTCCGGAACTCCTAAGTGAAAAAATCTGATGGCACTGAAATCAGTCTGAGATAATAATGATATTGTCTTTGATTCCATTGGTAAACACATACTATCACGTGTGCTCTGACAAAACTTGTTTCTAAAGCGACTACTTTTCTATATCATTAATGTTTCAAAGGCTTCGAAAGTTAGAAGACGAATTGTATTTTCTAAAAGTGTCTATTAAAAAGTTCAGTCCGCGCTTGGGGCTGGAAAAGTTTTTAACCTGGTAATCTGTTTGTTTTTTGTTTCATTTTTTCGTCAATCGATCGTTCTAAATCTTGTGACTATTCTTCTTCTCCTGTCGAATCGGTGGTACTTCTACTATCAAATTCTGTTTTCCCAGTATGCTACTATCTAGATTGCGTTTTCGGATGCGCTCATAAAATCCTTCGGTGTACAAGTAGATGGGCATGCAACACCCGTGAACAGGTGCTGGAGCTACTCCACCCTTACACCGCAGGTCTGTTGTCTATTGGGACCAATATTGGTCAGAATTGAGCTGGTTTAGATTTTTGTTGTGTGCCGCGGAGTATGACGAAGTCTTTTAATCAATTCTTGCCTTTCGAATTTAAAAAGTAAAGGTAACACAAAGCAATTCTGAAAGGAAGGTATAAGTGGCCCTTAGCCGCTGTAGCGTGACCGACGGTGACCGTTTCAGTTTTATTAGAAGAAAAGTTATTATAACAATACCACGGTCATGGCCTTAACATTTATCAGCCGTAGAACGCGGAGGTCAAAGAAATGATTAAATTTTGTATTAAGAACACGTCAATGTACCTTCACAGCGGATGATAGTTCCTATTTTGTGCTAGTCGTGTGCCTATATTTTTAGATAAGAAATAAAATTACTGTCCTATTTTTATTATAAAATTATTTTTCAACACACTTGCTTATAAACAGGCTTTTATTTCACCGCAATTAAGCACGGAATGACACCTATTATAAAACTGTGACTTTTTCATTGCTATTATTCACAAGTGAGTAATAGACTTCTTTTTTTTTAAATTTCATTTTGAATTGCATTTTCAGTGCTTTGTTCTTAAAAAAGTTTCGATACAGAAAAGATCGTGTCCAATATTACAAACGAATTAATATACCTATTGCTTGCTCATTTCATGCAACTTCGTATTTTAAAAGATAATTTCAACTTGTAGTACTTACGTGCTTAATAAACAAAGCTTTCACTAAAATGTATTTTTTTTCTCTTTGAGTATTTACAGAGAAAAAAAAATCATAATTCAAATAAGTAAGTAGATGACAAGGCAGCATGGTGATAGCACCTTAGCTTGTTCCGAAAGGAACAAATAAAAAAAAAGTTAGATGCGCGCGCATATTTATGACAAGTATGACAACAAATAGATTTTTACTATTGTGTTTAGATTGTGTTATGTAGTATTTTTAGTATTATTTTATTCGCAAGTGTGTTGAAAATAATCGTATGCCACTCGCGTGTATGGTGATTACCGTCCTCGGCTCTCTTAAGACACTCGCCTTACGGCTCGGGTCTCAATGTCCCTCAGCGGTAATCACCAACTTTACACGCTTGTACCATATTGTACTATTAAGTCATACTACGTAGTAACTATTTATTAATCTGTGGTTATACTGAATTCGATTTACAAAGAGAAAAGAGAATTGACTTCGGTAAAAAAAATATTTCATTGAAGTTACAAACCGAATATAAAGTTAAGATCAGGATAAGAATGAAAAATGTATGGCATCTGTTTAGTCGCGCTTGTGATGAATGGACCCGACTGCGGAGCCAAGTCTAAACGAGTTCAAAAGATGAATAGTTATTGTTGATCTGTAGACTGTGACGTAATGTTTCGAAATGAGATTGAAATTGGACTGTGTTATGGAGTGTTGAGCAAAGCGGGTTTGATAGAAATGAGAATGAATGGATACAATTGCGAGATTGAGGGATTATTTCATTCATGCTTTCAATCATTCTTACTTCTTAAGACGCTTTCAGCATTTTAATAAATAACACAAATAGTATTTATTTAATACCACTGTTTAACCGCATAAATAGTTCATTTTAGTAGCTGCTATAGGTACAGATTACATTGTCATAAAGACGCAGATGTCTATACGGATAACATTCAAAATTAATTAACTTAATTACCTAATTAAGTCGGTATATCCAATGTTGTATTTTAGGTAACATGTATCTTTTGAGCTAAAGGTAACTTGTTTTTTCATCTTCCAGGGTTAAATTAATGATGTAGGTATATTTGTGTTGATTCACTTTCCTTTGAAAGAAAATTATTACATTCAAAAGGAAATGAACCATTTAGTTAAAATGTTGGCCAATCTGCAATACTTTGGATTGAGATTGATGATGGTGCCTAAACCAGTTTCCATTATGGCAACCATATCCATTAGGCGGGAATCTCTAAAAAGAAAACGTACATTTAACATGTGTATATATGTTATGGACCAAGTAATTAATGCGGACGTTATGATTAATGCGCGATCTATCCAATTCAAAAGTAACCATCTAAGTCAAATTGCGCGAGGTGGACACTGCGTGCCTCGCCTGCGACATGGATAGATATAGGTTAGAAGGCTAAGGCGGGAGCGGAGCTCCTGCATAAAGTATTTTTTTATAACCACCCATACATGAACCTTAGGTGAGCCTTCTATTAGTTGAAATAACCAATATCATAAACAACCATTAGGTACATGAATCGTTCAATAGTGCAATTAAACTTAGTTCAACCAAACGTAGATAAATGAACGTACTTAGGTTCATTACAGTAGCATTAATCACTTGGTCCATATCAAATATACCACCTTTAGAAGAGTAGAGAATTAATGTAATCATCATCTCCTTTGTAGAGCGAGATACTCGTCAGCTACCAACTAGTTCTAGCTAGATGATTGCTGTAAAGCCAACCTTTTTTTTAGAGAAGACCTAAGCCTTATCTCCTTCAGAAATGCATACAAGTAAGTGCGTCACATCTTTATCCGGCTAATGAGGTGATAAGCTGACCATTTCACCTGATGATTTATAGAAGTTTTGTTTCTTGTAGTCGCGGCAAGCCCTTATGCCAATCTAGGTCGAATGACGACTAGGACGAACGTTGCCTGTAGTGCTCATGGTTGCAGGAAGTAACTTAGAATCTAATAGGTAGTAGGTAAAATGAATATCTCTATAGAATCTGTTAAAAGTTATTTTATATGGATAATTTATTAATTATCCATATAAAATAACTTTAGATTTAGATATTTCACACCGATTTAGTACCTAATTATTATTTTTTCATTTAAAAAGATGAACGCTACAATTTTTCAGTTGAAAATAGTAACAGTCAGAGCCGATTCTCGTTTTGTGTTACTTCCTGTTCTAAAAATAGGCACATAATTAACCGCAACACACGTAAAGCTCAGATTTCCTTTTAAACATAAACTGTGGCAGCTTACTTTTTAATATAAATTAAATCTACATGTACTTGTAGCCATGTACTTGATTTCTAGTAAATTACACCTTCTCATTCATTATTATTATTATAAGCTAAATATCTTTACGCTGTTACCCAAGGAAGCGGAGGAGTAATCATGAATATTAACAAATCCGACAGATTTCCGTATTTAAAAATAAAAATTACGGGCATATTATGGGTTAAAAGGGAGCAACAGGGGTTCGATATATGTTATGGGTGAAGCCGGAGAGGGCCAGGACGCCCCCCCTCGGATGTATAATATACATACCTACCTACACTATAATCCGTATCGTTCACCACATTTGAGCGGCAATGAGAGGCTAGAGCTATAGATTTAGTGTAATGGATCCTCTACACGTAGACTGATTCATCCGTATTATGTCCTCGGGGCAGACGCACCCGCCGACGTGTAGACGAGGCAATTTGCTCGTCTTTGGCAGATATTTAATGTTAAATACCTACTACAGACGAGCACACGTCGTCAGCGGACGCGTCCGCTGCTAACATCCGCAGATTAATATGTCTACGTGTAGAGGACCCTTTACGTTAAAATGCGAAGGTGGCCGGCTCCCGTTATCTAAAAAGCTACATCCATAATGGTAGATAAGGATCTATTGGCAATGGTCAAACTGATGACGTCAGGTGACATTTAGAGAACCTTTGTATTCTTTGCACGTTCACCGTTACTGATATCTTACTCCAAGGTTTTTGTTACGTGTGACGTGAATTGACCTAATTAAATCCTGAAGTGGTTCGCTAATCTTACCTGTAAGGGATATGGCGAAAATCCCACTTCCTACTAATCTTACAAATATTATTATAAGTGTGAAAGTTTTTGAAGATGTTTTTTGACATTGAAAGATTTTTTACATTTTTCACATTGAAAGGATCTGGCTAAAATATGATACATAGATAAATTAGAGGCTGGAATAACATATAGGCTACTTGTTATCCCACGAATATGATTGTGTGAGTCGTGGGACCATGATCAGGATTTCACGTGGATAGAATCGCGTGTATCAGCAGCTATTTGTGTTCCCGATTTCCCCAGAAACTAATGAATGAATTTCTATATTTTTTTGTTTAAAAAGCTTATAATCGTATCGTCTTCTTCTGTTGTGTCGACGGCATATCATTCGTTAAGCTTTGTTTACCTAATGTGTAGCCACCTTGATTGCATTGGAAGAGGTGCTCATGAGCAGCAGATAGATCTTGACTAGCAAAGTACTCAAAATGATGAACATACTACACTGTTTTATTGATTTTAATTGTATTATCGTCCGAAATAAAGGTGTGCATAGATATCAGAACAATCAGTCAACAGGAACAGGGAATACCAAGGCATTAAGATCATTTTGAGTTCTTTGTTAGTGAAGGCAATCAGTATACGTTAGCAGGTGAGCCATAGTCTGTGACGTGATTCCACATTCACAACCCGGATCCGCATCATCTGAAAAACCTCACCTGACCCAGTTTTCATTGCTTCGGCCCTACTGTAATTCTACAACTAAACGTACTTTACAAAGATAAATTATATTAATTAATACACAAGGAGGCCTTTTGACATTAGTACACTGAAAGTACTTTTAATGAATTTTGTGTCACAAGTAGTAATTAATTCTGGAGACAATCATTATTGTTTAGAGTTGATGAGTAATTGTCATGTGAAATGAGTAATGCTAGATCGATATATAATGTTTTAGTGTTAATCTGTAATGTATACCTAGTCAGAATGGAAAAATAATAGTAAGACTTAAGGACTACTGTTTTTGAGGCCGCAAGTGCATTTAAAGTTTTATATTTTGTGTTTTTTAAAAATCAGTCTTCATACTTCATTAATTTCTAAATATCTTCTCGGCCTGTCAACTAGGTGATTTTCTATTAGTAGAGACGCTTCAAAACGAATCCGTTTCTATTCGTTATCTATGGATTACGTGGAACTTTGATAATATATAAATTCATTATCAGTTCACATGTTTCCCTCTTCCTACAGTCCTAGGTCCTTTAAGCGGGGCGTGAAAAAGCATCTGATGAGACCGTCAAGCTGAGTGCCACCATTGGAACAAGGTATGTGTCTATAATAGTGACCATCTTTTCTGAGACTTTGCCTTCAGCTTACCATCAGACGAGGTGAAGTCAAATTAACGTGTATAAAAAAACAAAAACAATTTATTTCGGGTTACAAAGATTCCCTTAATCACCACCTTCTAAAAATACTTCGGCTTTTCGCACCACTCCAACCACCGCGGTGTGAAATGCCACCTTCAAAAAGAGCTCTGGGGCGTTTCGCACCGCGGTGTGAATCCGTTGTGGTGTGAAGCCGAAGGACCCAAAATTGCTACATAAAGTAATTATAAAATTAATGTAGATATGAAGCTACTATTATTATTAGAACTATCGGGATATTTACCATGTATTGTTTGGAGTTTCCGATATTTCGGCGCTGTTGCAAGCACCATGATCACGGAGGAACTGTAGTACTGGCGGTAAACGGTGAAAAAGTTTCTAGGAGAACATATATCGATCTACCCTCTTTCGAGTTCTTTTGTGACGCGTATGGACACTACCACTGGTTTCACTCTCACTACAAACTCGAACTCGATCTCGATCACGTTCACGACACACTATGCTTACTGTATCCACTCGCGATTTTGTTTTGGCTTGCTCCCGATTGTCACAATTGTCACAATGCCTGCGTTCACCCAAAGATGGTTCTCCACTGGACAAGCCCGGAGTATACAAAATTGACTGCAGCTGTGGCAGTTCCTATATAGGTCAGACCAAAAGAACGGTTACATGCCGAATCAAGGAACACATCAGGGCAATCAAAAACAACGAACCGCATAAATCTGCTATCGCTCAACATTTATTGGAGTCCGGTACTGACCACTGGATCGAGTTACATAACCCTCAGATGCTCTCGACAGAACGCCACTACATACCAAGATTGGTTAGGGAAGCGATTGAAATAAAAAAGTACAACAATTTCAATCGTGAGGATGGGTTTCAACTGCCGAACGTCTGGCATCCAGTGGTCCGTCTATGTACAAACAATCGGGAGCAAGCCAAAACAAAATCGCGAGTGGATACAGTAAGCATAGTGTATCGTGAACGTGATCGAGATCGAGTTCGAGTTTGTAGTGAGAGTGAAACCAGTGGTAGTGTCCATACGCGTCACAAAAGAACTCGAAAGAGGGTAGATCGATATATGTTCTCCTAGAAACTTTTTCACCGTTTACCGCCAGTACTACAGTTCCTCCGTGATCATGGTGCTTGCAACAGCGCCGAAATATCGGAAACTCCAAACAATACATGGTAAATATCCCGATAGTTCTAATAATAATGTAAACGACCATGAAAGTTTAAATACCTATAATGAAGCTACTACTTTTTGTTCAAATTTAATTGAAAGTTTGTATCACGAGTTGGTTTAATTATATTTGGGTGGATGTGAAACGTGTTTTGATCAAATTAGATATAACCGCGGAAGCGAACGAAAGATAAGGGTACGCAGCAGACGTGATAATTGTAGCCTATGTAGCACTATGCTAAGATAGCACTTAATTGGAAAAGTGCTGCTGGTTAACCCTAGAGTATACAACAAGAACCTCTCTTTTTTTATTTTATGTAAAGAGAGCTATTGCTCGCGGTTCCGGCGAACGTAGCTCTAGTCTATCTCTAACAAATTTCATCCAAATCGATTCAGTAGTTTTAGACTTGAAAGCGTTACAGACAGAGAAACGAGTTACTTTCGCATTTTGTGACAAACGAGAAAAAAAATACCGTTTGTCATACTGGTGTGATAATGTGGTGTGACTACGAGTCGGTAAGGTTATTTACGAGTAGGATTAATATGTACATTTTTAAACGTTTATTGTAACATATGTAATTTTTTTTATAGGAGTGAAATTTTAAAGAATTTAGCATGCTAACTATTCAAGTCGATTAATAGGATCCTTAATAGGATTTTCTTATTGCTTTTTAATATTACAGAAATACTATACTTATTAATGTTGAATTTTATCATGACGAAATTGATTCAAAACCATTCGTATTTATTAGTTACAGTTTCTCTAGTAATAATTCAAACACTCGTACCATGATCGCGTTAATTCCCGTTAACATTAATGCATACATTAGTTTTAATACCAATATCCATAAAAATGATTTAAAAAATAATAAAACGGCTAATTAGCTATTTGGTCCCTGCCTAATTATACATTCAAGAAGAATTACAGTGGCTTAACATTTAAGAATACTTAATGTTCAGGTAGTTTGTCGTTCGCTGGCTGATCGAATTACGCGGGAATGACCACTCAATTTAGTCCGGTAGGTACCTTATATTTAAAGAGCTTTGTGTAATACTTGCTCTTGCCCGCGGCTCCACTCACGTGACTTATTGATCCCGTTTCAGAGAGTCATAGAAACCTATCTACCTTGCCTTAACCGAGGCAAATAGTCTGTGTGTTATTTCACACTACTATCCTTCTACATACATACATACATACATACATACATACATACATACATACATACATACATACATACATACATACATACATACATACATACATACGTACATACAATCACGCACCCATCCCCGGAGGGTTAGAAAGAGGTGAACTAACACCCACATTTCACCAATCATTGTATTAGGTCCCACGTAATAGGGGGTGCGCCTATAGTCGTATTCCGGGCACTATTGTTGACTCGAGCCATGTATCTGAGGCTGAGCCTGGGCTATATATATCTGTCTGAAGTTAAACAGCGCTTTCGCCTTGTACGACACCGCATGGGAGGAGATGGGGTGGCCCAAATTCTACTCTGCCGGGAACCACGCGGCTTCATCCTTCCATAACCACTATCCTTCTCTGTGTTAAATTTTATTTAGATCTATTCAGTAGTTCCATCCATCCATCCATCCTAACAAACTTTCTCTGGCTTATTTTGATTTTCGTAGGAGCGACTGTCGTTTAACCTTTGTATTTCTTTCACTTTATCTAGCGATTTACATGACAGCCTCCGTGGCGTAGCGGTAGTGAACGCGGCCGCTACGCAGGAGGCGCGGGTTCGATCCCCGCTCAGTGCAAATATTTGTGTGAATTAAATATGAGTATTTGCATTGGTCTGGTCGTGCCTCGGAGAGCACGTTAAGCCGTCGGTCCCGGTTGCCATGAGAACATCTATGGCAGTCGTTACGGGTAGTTGGAGCCCTCAAAAATCCAAAAAACAGCAGTCTAGCTGCAAAGCTTCGATATCGCCTAATGTTACCATTGGGATGTGGAGGTTAGATGGCAATCGCTTCACAGAAAATATCGAGGTCTAGCCAAATCCGTAGTTAAGACTGGTAAAAGCGGACCCCAGACTCCGAGCTGAAAGCTTCGGATGCGACTGGGAATTAACGCTAAGAGGAAGAAGGGAGATCTAGCGATTTACTATAATTGTCAATTCTGTTTTTAGACAAAAAATACTGTTACATATTTCCGATAATCCAGCATAATGCACTCGTCCCACCGGCGGCGAGGAACGAAAAACGAGTAAAGCTAACAATCATGAAAAAACGAACAACGACTGTGTAGTTCCGATAGTTTTATTGCCTGATCTTTGAGTGAGTGTGCAAGAGTGACGGGCGATTGCTTGCACCATTGGATTGTGGAAGCTGAGAAGATAATATTCCATTAGGCACGTCTGCTCGTTCTATCCGCTCGGCGAGTTTTCTCATCTCCAAATGAGTGAAATTTAGCGATTTGACAGGCCTAGTCGTTTGCGTTTGACAAAACTAGTATGGATGAAGAGGGAGAGGGAATCGATAGCACTGTAACCAGACTGCGATGTAATTATGTAAACAAACATAAAAAGAAATAAGAAAACTGCAGCACACAAAGTAAAATAAAAGCAATTTTTAGCTTACTGATTTTTTTTCCAAATCACGCTTTTTTTTAGGTAGTACATCTATGTTCATTGACGAAATATTTACCTATCAATTTATTTTATTAATTATAGTGTGGAGTGTTGATTTAATTTAGTATTATTTTGAACTTGTAATTATTTTTTCACAATAAAATGTTTCCTATCAATAAAATAATAACAACACTTTTTTTCAGGTATGCATTTTTTACATTCACAATTTCAAATGTCTTGATAAAATAATAACCGATAGTTGGTCGCTTTATCGCCGCATGTGGGACAAGAGCCTACAGCACGTACGTTTAATCTCTATAACAATGTAGTTTCGCCAATATTCCAATGTAACAAACCATTTCATATTTTTATTGTTGACCCGTAAACGGAGTGGAGGGAAACAAACGCTGCTTTTGATGTAATATCGAGCGTGCCAGACAGTGTTTTATTAATTCAACAACCAGATATTCGGTTACGCACAGTCGAGGTTTTAGGTAATAAATTTTGAAACACGTATATTTCGAAACTTTGCAGACAGTTTCAGGTTTGTTACTTCGTTTTGTGTTGTTATGTAACAACTAACGAGTAAACAAAGTGCCAAGATTAGGAAGTTTTATTCTTATTTGAAGACACTGTAAATAAATACTTCCATATTTTTTTTAATTGCGAATTCTGATTCGATTTGAGGCGGTATTGGGCTGTGAAAACTTCTGTAGGTGTGTTGGGCATTTTAGGAAATGGAAAAAAAAAACATTGAACTCGCGACACTGTTACCCTTACCGTTAACTCTGTAGTAGCGTATACAGTCAAGTATCCGGTTGATGGCGGTTTTACCAATTTCTTATATTGGTCCCGTTTTTCTAGTTTTCTCTTCTGTTGGTGCTCTTGGAGTGACAATTTTTTTTAATTGGTCGTCCATCGTAGTAGGAGTTGGCTTATTCTCATAATAGGTATGTTAATCTTATTATACTTCACAAGTACACTTATAATATTATAGTAACTATTCGTTTTCAGCTTGATTCAGAAGACGAACCCTGAGTACTAACAAACCCAGAAAATAAACGTACTCGCTTTCATTACTGGATCAACGAAGCAACAAATATGATAAAATTTCGTAAATCCCTAAATATACATTAAGTTACTGTGGGAAACCGTAAAACAGACTCCAGGGTTCAGTTTACTTCGCGAAGGCGAGTGCTTGAAGGCGAATAGGGGCCAAAAAAGAATTTCACAGGGCGTGCCTAAGTGCCCGACAAGGTAAATTACTAACATTCTTATTGCGACCTTCGTAGCATTCGTTTATATTTTAACCAGCTACGCCGTAGCTACTAGTTACGGTATCTTTATGCTACGACGTAGCAAGCATTAAGTCTGTTTCAAGCAAGTTATAAAAATAATGTAATTATCTTAAGCCTTAATGGATTAAGTTTTCTGAAACTTTTGATCTACCATGTCGAATCTTGATTAAACAACCCGTACTGAGTTATTGATGGGTATATTAGAATCCTCAGAATAAAATAAATAGATACCTAAGACCATATGCTTTTGATGACAGTTAAAGCATTAAGTCACTGTAACAACATAAGATTATTGTATATTCTAACAGACATCACCTTAAAAAGTCAAGGCAAAAATAAAATAATATGATTCACTGATCTGCATCATACACATTATCACCTTATAATTTCATGATAAGTCTTTTAAACGTACCTCAAACACTTACTTTGAGGACGAAAAAAAGGAACAAGTGTTTTATTCTTCACCTACCACTGTGATTACAATGGAGACGAAATACAGGAGTAAATTCACACCATTTATGTATACAAATAATTTACATCAAGATTATTCCAAAAATGAGTTCATTCGAATTGTCCCACTCGTGTCACATTAACCGTAATTTAAATGCTTCATAATTCAGAGTTTGCGTGTTCATAATTTGACATAATGTGGCGTTTTCTTTATGACCTCTAATGATATACCTTTATGTACAGAGGTCATTATTGACTTTAGTGGCTTTAGATACTGACTAATCGACAGACAGCCTCTGTGGCGTAGCGGTAGTGAGCGCGGCAGCTACGCAAGAGGCACGGGTTCGATCCCCACTCAGTGCAAATATTTGTATGTATGAATAAGGGTATTTGCATTGGTCTGGTCGTGCCTCTAAGAGCACATTAGGTCGTCGGTCCCGGTTGCCATACGAACATCTATGGCAGACGTTACGAGTAATTGGAGCCCAACAACTGGTCTAATTGCAATGCTTCGATATCGCCCAATATTGTCATTGGGTTGTCAAGGTCAGGTGACAGCCACTTCACGGAAAATTCCGAAGCCCAGCCAAACCTGCAGTTAGACTGGTAAAATCAGACCCAGACTCGGAGGCGAAAGCTTTGGATGCGACTGGTATTAACGCTAGAATGATGAAGAATACTGACTTATTGAGTATATAGCCCCCACCGAGAGCTTCGAGGCTCAAGTCTACCGATTGACGGACGAGGAATTGGCACAGGCTTTCTTTTCGAGATTGGGTATCAAATGGTAGTTGCTTCAGTAAAAGCCAAGGTAAGGCAAATCAAGATAAAGAGTAGGAGAGTAGATCCTGTGCTCCAAAGTGCAAGATATGGATGCAGTCAGGATTGGCGCTCGGATTGTGATGAGGTCTCTTTGATTAATAAAACTTTTGTTTTTAGTAGTAGATCCGTTCAACAAAATTGTATTTGTTGTATCTTTATTCTCATCATCTAGAAACCATAGTACAAGCTGGATAACTTGTGATGTATTGCGATATCTATGCCCAAATCTATGTAGGTATATATAGTACGCGCCAGTCAGTGTGGCAATACGAGTCGAACAAAGTCTTACGAATACGAAGTAACAAGAAAGGTAAATCAAAAATATTAAGAAATAAGAATTATTACACATTATCTTTTAACATTGAAAATGTCGTTTTTGCAAATTTCGTATACCTACACCACTGTATGGGGGAATTTAAATGACTCGTATTGCCACACTAACTGGCGCGTACTATAGCATTCCTTTTTTAATAAATAAATAGCATACACTAATCATTTATTCAAAAAAGGAACGGCAAAAACTTAACGATACTTCATTAAAAAATGCTGCCGATGTACTACGAGTATAAAAGCTGTTCTATGATAAAAGCTGGCATTTACCGAACCTTTGAAGACCCATTACGAGTTGAGAATGGTGTTTTGAGAACAACAGGCCTTCGGGACTCGTACATTTTGTACCGAGGTTATTGCGTTCAATGTACTTGCCCTGCGAACGGATAATTGCCATGTTCGGTGCTCTAAACGTGGCTACAAATCTTGAAGTTGTTTCAATGAGTTCCTGAAGTACACTCAAGGCACAATCAGTTGTTGTAAGAAGTAATGCTGTTAGAAATAATGCGGGCATAATGTTTAACTGTTTGTTAGTAACTAACTAATGCCCGCGGCTCTCTTTGGGCGGCAATCTCCATGAATAAGCCGACTGCGCGAGGCGGTTACGCTGTCTACTGCCAGTTTTGACATTAGAAAGGATAAAGACGTCATCAATCTCTATTGTAACGCAATTATTAGTAGCAAAATAACAATAGAATTTGACAAAGGAACTACCTCTACCTTTACTTTTGACTGTAGGTATGTTATTGGGAACAGTCGTAACGTGTCAAATGCCGGGGTTATTTGAGCCATAAGGCATTTTTCTCGGACTGCGGTTGACCCTAAGACATCTCCAGTTAAGAGATGGCCCTCTCCGTTGTGGGAACCACGTTGTCCCCATCTTACTTTGGGGAAAGGGATCGCGCATCGCATCGCCATCCTACCTGCTTCTGCTAAGGTAACAAGCAGCCTCACCTGTCACATCTAAGCCTCTACTACTCCCCCTATCTGAGATTTGATTTATCTGGCTTTCACCAGAAAAACTGTCCGCTCAATCTTGATAGGAAAACCGGCATCTTTCAATCATCCGTCGAGCTGCAGGTGAGACTTAGACCTTGAAGATCTTGATAAAGCTCCATACACCTTTGATACACTTCTGACTACCTATCACTGATACACATGCGTGTATTTGAAATAATATAATATGTATTAGGAAAAAAAATATCATCACTTCTTAAAAAACAAATACTTTCAAACAAATAATAAATACAGGAGACAGAAATGTCATTTATGATTTATTATAATATAATGAATAGGCTTCAAACTTCAACATTGAATATAATTGATGGTTTACAGATCGACTGGAGCATTTAATTGTACATTTCACGAAGATATTATCTACTTGATCGATACTTCGTTATCGATGCTTTAATAATTATATACCTTTTCGTGAAATGTTTTATCAATAATTTGTGGAATTTCATTTTAATTGGGCATTTATTTCAAAATATAAGTTATTAGAAGACTTGTTTGGTTCTACCAAGTACCAAGTGATCACAAAACATCATGGGTTCAATATACATAAATTTTTTATTATAAGTAATATACATTTCAGAAAAACAACCAACTTAAACCATGGTGTGAATTTTATGAACATATAAAAATAAATTGCAGGGCGGAATAAATGGTAGTCTTTCTTTTCAAGGTAATCTTATACAGATAACCATAGATTTGTACGTAGAGAATACACCCACGGTGAACCATAATATTGGGTGAGTGATGATTTTGTGGAGCTAAGGCGGTTATAATTTCTACTCTCATAGCGCCAGTCACGTTCTCATACCGGCTGTTGCGTGCAAATGTAGTTATGTTTGTTTTCTTTGTTTATTATAAGTTACAGAAGGTATCTTCTATAAGGTCAATACGGATGTCTTATTGAGAAATATTACTATTTTCTTTTTCTGTCTGGTAATTAATGGGCATTGTGTTATTTTGTCCTTCAACTATTATGTGATTTCTATGCCTCATAATTGGGTTAAAAAAATTAGTTACCTGGGCCTGAACCTGAATTGTTGTGATTATTTCCTCAAATTGGGAAAGTAATAACGTGCATGCTATCGAGTGCATCAATTTGCTATCGTTTTTATAGGTACGATTTTAAGCTCCATTTCTAATTTTTACCAAAGTTTTAATGACAATCATTCAATCAATTAGCCTATTGCAGTCCACTGCTGGACATAGGCCTCTCCCAATATGCACCACGTTTTAATAATTCAGGTGCAATTCAAAAATGATGCACAGAATTAATAGAATACCTCATTTCGTAATGTGAAAATATTGCAAGTACTTTTGTCCTGGATGTTAATTTTTTAAATTCAAATTATCACCAAAGTGTAGGTATATCGTGAAAATTTTTAGAATTCTTACACAGGATTTTAATTAATTTTATCTTAAAATTGATATTAATCTTTCCTTACCCCACCTGTCCGAGATCTGTAAAGATATATAGCACTAATAAAACACTGGTTACAATAAAATTTCAACACAATTTTCCTTTTAGTACGACGCGATGAGAATTTAAAATTTAAAACGATGTTATCTGAGTGGGCGAGCCTCTGCCTCATGGCCCTCGATTCTGCTAAAGCACAACCACTGACATATCACAGAGACTGCAAAAAATGGCATTAAATATTAGACCTTATTTCTATAGACATAAAATCAAAAATTAAATGAAAAGAGTTTCATTACACTCTTTCATTCACTCTACAAAAAGCCATTTAACTTTAAACTTTAACTGCATTGCTTTAAAGGCTAAAAATAAATGGAAAATTCTTGCAGTGTTAGTGGCATGAATGTGGTTTTGCTTTAGCAGAATCAAGGCCCTGGTTTGAGTACTTATAATAGTTTAATATCGAGTTTTGTTATTCCGTCGTGTTTCATTATGTCTCTAACCTTATTTTATGAAATCAAGTAACAGGTCAGAGGTCATCTACCTGTGATAGTGTGTCATAAAATTAATTAGTTAATAGGATATTAGTAAGTGGCGGGCTATTGTCTCTGTGAAACTTCGGAGCGAAATTATCGTAAGCATTTATTATGTATATCTATGTTTATGTTCTACCTGAATATAAATTTAGTTTATAAGTACCGTTTATTTCAAAGCTTCCGTATTATATATTAATAGAACATTCAAGAAATGTGGATTACCGTAATTTTATTTTCTCGATTATTGTCGATCGAAAATATTATTCTTGAATAATATAAAGCAGCGCAAAAAAAAGGATCATTGACATGAAAGAAGAAGAAGACCGTAATTAGGCATCCATAGTCCTACTATCCTACTAATATTATAAATGTGAAAGTTTGTGAGAATGGATGTTTGGATGTGTGGATGTTTGTTACTCTTTCACGCATAAACGGCTGGACCGATTTGGTTGAAATTTGGTATGTATATAGGTTATACCCTGGATTAACATATAGGCTATATATCAGCGATGAACGGGATCAGGATTCCACGCGGGCGGAGCCGCGGGCAACAGCTAGTATTCCATATTTCATACTTAATATTATAATTTCTGTCTATCTAAAAAAGGATATAGACTAAGTTTGGTCACTATAACCGACATGTAAAAATCTTTTCTTGTGTCTATATTACTGCCTTAACGTAGTACTATTACTTATTCTGTGCCTTAACTTACCAAAAGGGTTTATTCACATAAGTACGAGTATAATACGACAACATGCAAAGATATTACGATTTTTTCGTTCAACAATAATAGAATCAATCTCTGGCGGCGCAGTAAATTTCTACACGCACAATGTAGATGAAAGCACGACACTCAAGATACCGTTGTATCAATCTTGTATGTAGAATATTGTAATAGTATATCAGGGACCGTGCGTGTTTGACAGTAGCAAAGGCAAGGGGGGATTAACTAGTAGTGTCGACAAAGACAAGGGGAAAGTTAAGTAATGGCCTTTTGTGAATCACTCTTATTAATTAACGTTTCAGTTCTTTATGAAGCACCCTCTGAAATTTAGCCGAACGATTTCATGGATGAAAGCGTTTTTACCGTTATTAAGTAATTATATTCGTGTAAAGAACTTTATGCCTAAGCTTGTAGTAGTTAAACGAACAATATTTTTAAGGTACCTATATTATACATACACATACATACATACAATCACGCCTTTATCCCTGGAGGATTAGGCAGAGGTGAATTAACACCCACATTTCACCAATCATTAGTACCTAGTAGTAGTCCGCATAAAATAATTCAGTTTAGTAAGAATTCAGACATCACTCTTCGTTGTTCGTACACGATTACAAGCTCGATGTCAGCATATTATGTAAGCTACGGAAAGTCATCAGAGACAATCGAATAGATTACCGCTATCGTTTTTTTTAAAACCACTTAGGTGACAAATAAACATACGGCTACACATCGCTTTTGGCCGTTCAGACTACATACATACATACATACATACATACAATCACGCCTTTATCCTCGGAGGGTTAGGCAGAGGTGAATTAACACCCACATTTCACTAATCATTGTGTTAGGTCCCACGTAATAGGGGGTGAGCCTATTGCCGTTTGCCAGGCACTATTGCTGGCTCGAGCCGTGTATAGGCTGAGTCTCTATCTAGTCCGAATAGCCTAAATCAATGTGTGGTCGTAGGTACCCTAAATACAGGGCCTGATCAATTTAACACTATATCTTTATTAATGGTAATTCTATAATATACGTCTACACATTCCTGATATTATGGTATTAAATAAAACAAAGTTTCAACAGAATTCATCGGTCTCTTAAAAGTGGGTGTGGGCGCTACGCTCACTAAATGGCAGACAATTTGGTTCTGTTATTAACATAGAGTGTCTACATTAAATATATTTATTAATAGCCTGAGACGTTAAATTTTTGGTACTAATTTTATTATAATCATCAAAATAACTTTGGCCATTAATCATGTATGACTTGACAACAATAATACGCATCTTATATAAATAAATAGAGACCATTTTACTTTCGAAAAGCCGGTGCGGGTTTGCGAAAAAAATGTGTTCAGTCAACTTTACAGGTTCCGCTGGAGTATTTTTTTTTTACAATTACATGTAATGAATTTAAGTATTGAAATTAAATCACTTTTTACGAGGTGACGCCCCGTGACCTTGGTTACTGAAAAGTGCCCAAAACCTCATCAGGCTAAATGTAAATAATACCAAATAAATCGCGATAAAATCTGTTAAAATTCACGTAAGATATTCGCGTAAACTTCAGACAGTAACATGAATTTAAGTAGTCAGAACATAGGACTTAAAACCAATTATGTTTGTATTATACTACACAAGTAAAATCAATAATATTACAGACATAGTACTTAAACAAAACTTAAAAAAATCTGTGCTCGCTAGCTGTAAAATATAATATATGCAACCGACCTATTGTTTCTTATGTGAAGATATTATAAGGACTTTACATTAGTGATTAACACAAACAAACTAACCCAATGAATTAAATTTTCATCGCTCGAACAAAACCTTTCTAACAATGACGTCACGGTTTAACCACTACAATGAATAGTCTAAGAGGATATCGGTTGAAACCCTTCGCTTTTGCGGTTGAATTGATATTGGGAGCAACATGTACTAGGCTTCGTGGCTGGAAAATATTCTCTCGTCAGATTTGATTTACTTTTCTACCTATGTAATGTATATTTTATTTGCTTGTCTCTTGTATCGTAAATTTGATTACGATTCAACTTTAGTGTTCTTGTTCGTATAGGTTTTTAATTACAAACTGACACAAAGCAAATTATTTCCTTCTTTCATAATGAATTTTGTAATTAATTGAAGTGATGTCATGTTCTCATGCCATAAATTACTGGTCCTCGTTTTAGAAGTATGATTATATAAAATGAATATAGGTATTAAGTACTATAGCGATCATAAGTGCAGTACCAATCTGACGCAACTATAGCGCGTCAACATTAGTCGTACTTATGACCTTATTCTTTGAAGACAATTCACACACACATACACGTCAACACTAAGTCGTACAGTACTCTTACTAAACTTTTGAAGTTATGACCTTAATCTTTGAAGATAATTCACACACACACATACACACACATTAATATTGTTCACTCGTTGATTGATATTGTTAATTTCAATATCATACGTAAGCCGCCCCCGTAGCTGAGTGGTTTAACGTGCGGCTTGACGAATAGTATGAAACCTGTCGGTGATGGTTCGAACCTACCGGAACTATTATAACTTTTTGTGTTTTATATTTAAAAGTTATGATATATAAATGTTGATACGAATATAAAAATGTTTCTTAGGTAGAATTTTAAACTTAGCGAGAAAATAATTATTTGAGGGTGCATTTGAAATAAAATGGATTCATTGGCTATGAGTGAAGTTGTTGGTTGGTGAAGTCAGTTACGACTACCCTATTTATATATTATATCATCTATGGTTACGACTGTTTGTGTTAATTACTGTTCGAGCGATTACATTTCTTTTTTAATAAATCAATATGTCAAATATAAGTATTGAAGCAAAAGCTAATATTGTGGCCATATTCGAATGGTCTGAATATATCTCAAATTTCTAATGAGACGGGCTTATCTGTAAGTTAATTAATTAATTAATATTGTTGTAGTACAATTTTGTTCATTGGTTGCAATTGTGTAATATGGTTGTTGCTTTTTAGAGAAATACTGTCGTTGCGTGAAACAATTTGAGGAAGAAGAGTTGCAGAGTTGGAGGAGAAGTGGAAGACCTGCAGCTGAAGCGGCGTTATATGGTAGCAGAATATGAAACGAATAACGAAGAGTATTTACTTTAACTGGGAATCAACAATATTTTCTGATGAAAAAACGTTTAAATCATCTCAAAAAGGAAGATTACATTTATGGCATAAGGATAAAACACGGTGGTGTGAAAACAACATAGTACCGAACACTGAATTTAAGTGTAAATTATGTGGGGGTGGATTAGAGCGCAAGGGCCGGGTGAATTAGATCCAATATCTACGTGTGCAAATAGTGCAAATTATGTGGAAGTGTTAGAAGATATAATGTTGCCCACAGTGCGAAATGTCTATCCAGATATAAATGAAGGTTTAAGGGCATTAGAAGGTTTCTTCAGGGTCGGCAGCATGAGTGTGACGCCCCTGGTGTTGCATACGTCCAAAGGCCACGGTAATCACTTTCTATCAGGTGGGCCGTGTGCTTGTCTCCCACCTAAGTGGTATAAAAAAATGATATAAGTTTTGTGCACGATAATTGTCCCATCCATCGAGCCACCATACTTCGCGAATGGTTTAGTGAACGTAAAGTTATTCCTTGCTCTGGCGAAGGGTGAAAATGTTCAAAAGGGAAGCCGGTGGCAAATCCCAAAGAACAACCATGGCAATTTTGTATGAAATTCTCTCAAATTTTAGATAGGTACTGAATTTTAGGTGTAATACATGTAATAATGCATTAAACTTAAGCATCTCTAGACTACTGAGCCTATCAAGGGACGTGCTGGCCTGTAATTAGTATAAGACTGTATGGTTGAGGTGAGGTTAAGTTTCAATCCTCTTTTCCGAAAAAAAAACTTTCGAGAAAATGAATAATTAAGCTATAACCTCAATATGCAATATTAATTTTATTATAAAAGTATATTTTTTGGATGAAATTATTATAACCACAAATTAACATTGGATAATTCTTTTAATAAACTTTTTTTTTTTAAACTATTGTTTTATTTATAATCTATTGTATATTAAGTATAATATTTTTCTATTTGTAAATAATTATTTCTAATTCTGTTAACTTGTTCCTAAAATTTCATGAAAACAAAACAACAAAAAGTGGAAAAACTAAGATCCGAACCCACAACATCCGATTTCAACACTATCCGTAGCAGCCTTGTACGCACCAGGCTACGCACTGCCTTACGTAGAATCACGAATTTTTGCATTACTTTATATAGATGCATGCTTCAAACATAATAGTATGAAAAGGCGAGCATAACGTTTTCTTTGTTTCGCATCACACACATTTATATTTTCTCATATCGATACTGTGTGACGTATAAATGTATGCGTTAAACATTACATACACATAGATACGCGTTTAACCGGACAAGCCATTATAAACATTACGGTGCTAATGCACTTTTAATTACGATAGTACATGAGGTAATTTGAAAATAGCAGTTTCATTTATATTTTTAATCTATGAAATATATATTTACGTTGATAATCTTTATTGCTTTTGCTATTACTTTCATTTATACATAGTACATGTATGTGACATCAGCTTTTTTGTAACTGTACTTTAACTTCTTAACTTCTTCTTCTTCTTCTTCTTCCAAAATACTCCTAAAAAATTATATTATTTTTTAAAAGGGGAAATTGGGACCGCGATCTTGGTCCCAAAAGACCCAGACCCATCTGAAAATTAACTTACTAATCTTTGTTGACTAAAAAAGGAAATTATTACTACTTTTAGGCAAACAAAGTAGTAGTAATATAATGGCTGAACCTTGAGGCCAAAGTTCAACCCGGGCTCGGATGAAATCAGGAAAATACACCTCCATTATGATTATGAGTTTTAGTAATGTAGAGGAATTTCGATTCTCTCGCCATATCAAAACAAACACGAAGACCTGGCTCTCGATTCTGCTAAAGTAAAACCACTGTCGTGCCACAGCCACTGCAAAAATTGTCATTAATTTAGACTTTATTGCTATAGACTTAAAATCGAAAAGAGTTTCATTGCACTATTTCATTCACTCTACAAAAGGTCATTTCATTTCGGACTTAAGAGTTATAGCAATAAAGTCTAAAATTTAATGACAAATTTCTGTATTAACTGTGGCACGACAGTGGTTTTACTTTAGCAGAATCGAAGACCTGGACGATGTCATGACAGGTAGACTCGACCGTGGACGTTGCACTTATACGTACCAAACAATTCGATGATACGTTTATCATGCGTACCGCCTAGCCCCCCTAGACAAGTGGCAATTCGTATGACAAATGTATAGGAATTGACGTTTTTGACATTCGTTGACGCCTGTCATATACGTCAAATCCCATACATTTGGCATTAAATTCCATCATACGCCGAGCAACGAATTGCCACTTGTCTAGGGGGGCAGGAGTGGAATGCCTGGCCCTAATCTCTGTTTCTGGATAGCTATAACTTGGGTGTCTTCAATACTGGAGTGAATAGATTACTTCTAGGCAACCGTGCTTCACCATCTGCCACATCGTCACCTACCAACGAATAAATTATATTGCTATGCTACAGTACAAATATTATTTTATTTACCAACACTACTATAATTACTTAAACGTCAGTACCATTATCTATTCCAAGTCGTTGACTCACTTCTACTAATTACTATCTTTGAAATAGTATTACATAACTCATACCTCTTGTATTACATTATGTTTAATTACTTAATGCCAGTGATCGGCACAATTTCATTAATCTTTGATCAAAGTAACGTTAGCACCAATAAAGTATCGATTTTCTCAATTTGTACATTTATTTGATTTTCAAGCATGATCTACGATATCATAATTGTAGCGTAGTCTTGGCTGTTATGTTAACGATTTAGTACATTTTTTTTTAATCCGCGACAGACGCAAACTACTGAACGGATTTTGATGCGGTTTTTATTAGATTAATCTTGGTCATTGGTCAGACTGCTTACTCCATCTTACTTTTGTTTGATTGCGATTGGTTTATATTCTAGCCAAAAGTCACGATAATCGACATCCATGTGACTGGAGCCACGGGCATCAGCAAGTCCTTACTAATATTATGAATGCGAAAGTAACTCTGTCTGTCTGTTATGCTTTTACCCTTAAACCACTGAACCGATGGTGATGAAACTTGGTATAGAGATAGATTAGACCTTGAGAAAGGACATAGGTTATGTTTGGTCGCCATAACCGACATCCATGCAAACGGAGCCGCGGGCAACAGCTAGTAATCCATAAAATTACATTTTCTTAGTATTTGCTAGAGTATTCCATATTTAATGCTTGTTACTGAATAGCTAACGTACACTAACACCGTGATTAACAAAGACCAATAACAACAGTAATCTCGTTAACCGCGCGAAAATCTAATAAACGACAAAATGTAACACAGTGGGCCGAAATAAATCCATTAGATAGCTTCCATATTCCCACGGGCGTAGCATATTTAGACACAGAAAACAAATAATTGCTTTTGCCTGACACAGCAAATCGAGTTATTTGGACAACGTGCTTCGAGTTTTTTGTAGTTACGAGTTACCTCTTAGGGTTCCGTACTTCAAAAGGAAAAAAACTAAACTTCGTTGTCCGTCTATCTGTCTGTTTGTCTGTCTGTCAAGACCTTTTTCTCAGGAATGCATAGAGGTATCAAGATGAAATTCATACAGAATACTCAGGTCTGCGATGCCTTGAAGCTCTGAAAAAATCAAATTTTTAAGTCAACGCCACCAAAAGATACAGCCGTTTATAAAACCCTCAATCCAGTTTTGTACAGAACCCTCAGAGTACGAGCCCGACTCACACTTAACCAGCTTTTTTATGTAGCACAAAGTTGGTAGAATTGTTCATTGCTCGCCTCAACAGAAGTTGTATAGTTGAAGTAGGTGTAGAACTTCTAAATGAGGCACAAATGTTTCAAAGTAGTTAGATATTACACGCGCGTCGGTGAAATGAGATTGAGCGCGTAATACTCATATGCATACACACTCCTTCATAGAAATTAATAATCTCGTTGAGTAACTTAAGGTTAGTTGAAGATTCTCTGTAATGTCTTCAAGCCATTTTGGAAATTATATAGTTGTTATAAAGACATTCAAAGACATTGATAGCTAGTTAATTACCGAGGACGGAAACTTCGCTCAATAGATTAAACATGGTAACTTGCGACCTAATAGCAGTACTATTAATTATCTACTCTGTGCCTATAAGCTGCAACTGATTTTGATAGACAATTATACTGACACAGAATTTACTTTGTTTAATGAAAAAGAAGGTATCTTCACTACTCCATGTATTATGAATTTATAAATCTCTAGAACATTCTACTAATATTACGAATGGGAAGTTTGTGAAGATATTTAGATTTTTTATGTTTTTTTTTATACCACTTAGGTGGCAGACAAGCACACGGCCCACCTGCTGGAAAGTGGTTACCGTGGCCTATGGACGTATACAACACCAGGGGCGTCACACTCGTGCTGCCAAAAATGTTTGAATGTTTGTTATTCAATAACGCTCTAACAGCTCAACTGATTTTGCCGAAATTTGGGACACGGATAGATTGAAGTCAGGAATAATATTATAGGCTACTTTTTGCGAAGTCCGGGAGCGGGACCAGAATTCCACGCAGGTGAAGCCACGGGTATCAGCTTATTTCATAAATTCAAGATACAATAGAAATACAGAAATAACTGAGATATGTTACATAAAACATTAACCTTACCCTCTAATAAACTTAGGTGTGTCTTATGTTGAAATCAGTGATAGCATATATTTTTGGCAATATTTGCAAACATTTGTTGACATAGATTTACGGTCTCAGTGACGGCACAGAATATACGAGTAAAATAGTACAGTTACGAGCAAAACGAGTGCTTCTTCGTGTCTGTGATCTTTCTTTTATATTCTGAAACGTTATTTGTCATTCGTCGTATATTCTAGTTGTGAGCAACGATGAATGCGAATAGAATTCTGATGTTTGTCTTCACATCTGCTGGCTTTATTCAGGCTTTATTCAGGCATACAAACCCGGCTTTACTCAGGAAGCTATGCTCGAGTTTATACCCGGAGTACATTAGGTAGGCTGTATCTGCCGGGCATGATATTTGTGTGTCCGTCAGAAAAAACAAGGTAGGCTAGGTTTACCATTAGGTTTACCTAGTGGAAGGTGTGCCTATTCCATTCATTTCATCACCACCTCAAAACTGGGTAACCGACCTTGTTTTTGCTAACTTGAACTTTTTAGAACCCCTCTTGTAATTAGATCAAAAATAACGTCTATAGTATTTTCCATTTATTAATAACAAGAACTTCCAATTGCATATTATATTACCTAGTTATATTACCAAAGTGAATAAATAGGTAATGGGCATTGATATAAATGGTCATGGGCATGTCATGGTAATGGGCAAAAAATATGACAGGACTCATATTATTACTACCTCATTATCACATCGGTCACTGCATTAATTATACTGCTCGCCATTTAATTACGGATTTATGTTCTCACCCATTTTATACTTACATTTTTTTAATACGGTCAATCGGTAATTGAATTCGTGATAATTATAAGGAAAAAGATCAATTACTAATTAGCATATCGACACAACACAGATAATAGTATCGAGAAGTAAAGTAATCGTATAATGTGATACGAATGACAAAACATTTGGACATTGGCGAACTAAGTTTATAGTAAGTATCAATGAGAATAAAATCAATGGGTAGGTATTGTTGCTTAGTTGCAATTTTCTATGCTAAAAGAAACAATAGGAAGGAAGTAACTTTCCTGTCGGGTAGTTACAAACTCAGAGGGGAAATCTACATAATGACTTCCCCTATAATTAATTGTCTCCCTCGAGGTAGGGATATGTTGGGTATATGTTATATGGTATATGTTATATGGTATATGTTATATGGTATATGTTGGGTTATATCCTGTACCCTATACAACACAACAACATTTTCTAAATTGAATCAGTAGCTCATGAGATCAGCACGTTCAAACAGAGACTCTTCAGCTTTGCAACACTACCTTTTATCGTACGAAAAATCCCCGCGAATACCCCCTCGCCGGAGCCGGTGGAAGAGGTTATGTCGGACTCGAACCGAGTAAAATCCACGCGCGCCGTCTGTGGGCCGTCGGTTGCCGGAGGTGACATTATCGTAGACATACCTACTCCTCGCACCCGGCCGACCCAGGGCCATATCTTTCGATCTGGCCCTCTTCCGGTGTGGGGATCACGGAGTCCCCAACTCGCTCTCGGTTATGGGGAGGCGCGCAATGCTTCTGCTAGGGTGACAGGCAACTCCACCCGTCACCCCCAGGCCCGCTTTGCAACACTACCTGTTGGAACGCTAAAGAGTCTGTATAAACATTGGTAATTCACAGCATCAAACGGCCACATGATTACATTTCTAATTACCATCCAACTTTTAATGAACTTCTTAATATTAACTGGGTAGTTAAAATTAAATATTCACAGCGCGTATTCTCGAAAAGTGAAAAGTTTTTGCGATGTATCCAGTCGTACAGACAATAGTTTTATTGGTTTAGAGGTGACTATTATGTACTTTTTATATGCATAACTTTTAGCATGATACTCAATTGTCTACAGTCTACAAAGATTGAAAATTAGATATTATATTTTTATGTCCAGGATAACACTAAACTTGTGCTAGTCTGCAATGCTCCTCACATACGGTGGCAACCATACCACAACCATACTGTCTCGCACCAAGAAGTTTGAAGCTTCCTACCTCTAACGCACGGAAAATAACAGAAATGCTTTGCCCACACAGGGGTTTCCTCTTCTTATAATCCCAGGTTCTTTAAGCGCGGCGTGAAGAAGCATCTATCGAGGCCGTCAATATGGTCGCCATTTTGGGCTCAATAGCATCTGGAATGTTATCGTACCTTCTGAACTGCTCTTCAGCTTTTACGTTCTAGAAGGGTGCAGTCATGGAGAAGGAAATGATAGAAGAGAAGAGACGCGTGGGGGACGAGGTATGGCGTCATGCCCCCCGCGTCTTCTTCCCACCCGCATTTGGCGACGCGTTTTTATTACGAGAAATTTCACTGGGGCATCTCCGTTTACTAATCATATTCTGTCCTCCGTGGGTGCAGTCAACTGACGGACTAAATTTTAAAAATAAACCAATATCAGTTACTACGATGACGTGTAAAGATCGCGTGAGGAACTCTCGCATTCGCGCAGCTTTTATGTCCGTGAAATCGCAGATAAAATGCCATGAGTCGCTATGAGTATGATGACGATGTATTACTACGATGACTGTAAAATAATACTTCTTTACTCTGCTCCGAAATTATGCTCCACCAAGAAAAGACCCATACCCGCTTATAACATCGGAATAAAAACACACCATAAATAACCAGCCCCAATAACCTTACCATATCTGCTATTGAATTCCCATTTCAATAGTGCTATTAATATAATATAGGGCAACACGGGAAGGGTTCTCAGCTTTTTTACAACGAAGCACATTCAAATGATTCGACCCCGCAATTCTATTCACTATCATTTAGATTCCCACCTATTATCCGGGGCAGTAGGGTAGAAAGGCTGATTTACGACATCATCTATTTTGTATATTTTATTTGAAGGCACATGTAGGGCGGGCCTACTAAATTTGTGACAACGAACCTCGAGAGGTGTACGTGAATAATGTAACCTGCCTTATTTATCGTTTACAAGCGTAATGTGTTGTAGAAAAAATGTGTTTTGCGGTGTGATACAACATTGGAACAATGATTGTCAGTCTGGGATCATAATTAAAGACTTGTATGAGTTATCCTCACGCCCTTTTCTCTCTGGGGAAGGCAGAGACACAGTCCGCTATCTGCTTCTATCCTTTACCCACTATGTATATAAATAAATCCATATCCATACTAATATTATAAATGCGAAAGTAACTTTGTCTGTCTGTCTGTTTACCTGTTACGCTTTCACGCTGCCAGCTAAATGAAATTGTATGTTAACTCACAAAATATACGGATGCAGAGAAATTTGATTACAATTTTGGGAGTCTATCAACGAAGGGCTTATTGGAATGGAATTCCACTTACATTATTACTCAATAATTTAAGTAGAATTTCGCGTTGGCGTTCCAGCATGATGCTTCTTTTTATATCAATAATTATATTATCATACATAATATTTAAGTAAGTATACATCTATGATTTAGATTCTTGAAGGAGTATTTTTACAGTAGTCGCATTGTTTTCATGTCCAAGTTATGGCGAATCTATTTTATTAGCTAGACTTACGATAGACTGGATGTTGAAGATGTAAGATAGTGCGCTATGGCATACATAAGGTTTTTTCTGTTCTGGCATTTTCTGTTCCACTACTGCCTCTTTAAACAAGTGGCAATTCATCGGCCGGCGTTTTATAGAATGGAATGCCAAATGTATGGTATTTGACGTAGGTATATGACAGGCGTCAACGAATGTCAAAAACGTCAAATCCTATACAATCGTCATTCTATTCCATGATACACCGGTAAAATGCCGCTAATACATTGTCTCCCGATCTTAAGCCCGTATTTTAGAATGACACTCAAGCCCGTATTCCAGAATCATAGGTAGTGAACCCTGAATCATAACCAGATCTGAGGACAGATTGTACTCTAGATGTCTAATGTCATTCCATATATAATCAAAGTGTCATTCGTTGTCGTGTCATGTCGTTCTAATGTCATTGTGAGAGTCGATTCACAACTGAGTGTTGTTCTGGTATATGGGCATGGGCCGCAGTCTTGAATCTGAATTTATCGGAGAATAGATTATATAGACTGAAGACAGATGTGTGTATACAATCTGTCCTCAGATAAATCGAGATTCAGGACTGAGTGTCGTTCTTTAATTACTTAAGAATCGAACTTAAAACTTGAAAGTAATCAAACTTGCGACCACGACATGAAAAATCTGGATACGTGTGAAAAGGTATTTTCCATACAAATATTTTACGCTGTAAATCGTTTGCATACTTGCTCGCGATCGAATAAGTGAGGAACTCACACTAGGCACTTACTTACGTAAGGTATCGGTAGTGAACACACGCAAGCTTTGTGAATAAAAAAAAACAGAATTATAGCGTGTGTCACGCCATAAGTCATGGCTTACCTACCTGCACTCAAAATTAAATATAACAAATTCAAATACATGCATCAGCAGGATGTAGGTACAGTCAGCAACAGAGTAGTCAAAATGATCTTAATACCTTGGTATTCCCCTCTTCATGTTGATTGATTGTTCTAATATTTTAGTTTCGACGATAGCACAATTTAAATCAATAAAACAATTTGACTTGCTCTCAACTTTGTAGTCTTTGTAGTCAAGGTAGATCTGATACTGACTGTACCTGTTAGTGAATGTTTAAACAGTAATTGTAATGACAGACGTACATGTTGGGCCAAAGTACAAAGCCAATATGCACCAATGTTGAACTACAGTCAAGCTTATCGTTTGTACTATAGACAGTTTGTGTTCAATATTGGCGAAGGTTTGTTTATTGTTTGAATAAGCCAATGTTCAGGTAGAGCCAGCTCAACATGTCACGCTTTCACCCCAAATAATTTGGAGAAGGGCAGGTCATGAAACAGTAATGTTGTTTTTTGACGGTTTTTGGAAACAACACTACTCAATCAATCGATTATCCTAATTGCAGTCCTCTTCTCCCAATATGCACCACGTCTGCTGATCCTCCGCCTTCTGCATCCAGTCTGTACCAGCCACCTTTTTCAGGTCTTCAGTCAATCCTGACTAGATTACTACAATATTTTGTTTGAGTAACACGATGGTAGAGCAAACATTTCATTTCTAAGCTTTTGTCATATAATTTGACGTAATTTATGTGTAAAAAATAATAGAAACCATAAAATAAAAATTAAAAACAAAGAGACATTTATGATTACGAAATTTAAATATTTTTTACATTCTGAGATGAAAACGCTCAGTAATTGTTACCTAACACTCCAAAGGTGGTTTAATTAAATACTGAATTATCAAAAAGGTCTAAAGTCAATATGGTTACGGCGGTACACACTGAAAAGCCTTTTCAAGGAAGTAAGTAAATATTTTTTATTACCTGCTATACCTACAAACGTGTTTTATGACCGCTTGCAAATGTTGCAATCTAAGGAACTGGGTCGCCATAAGTCAGAAGCACTTTTTCTTGCCACACCATAAAGAAATAAAGAACATGTTGCAGTTTTAGTACTTCGTAATCGAAAGGTTGAGGGTTAAACTCCTTGAACTTTTAATCGCACTTCTCGTCATAGGCGGGGAGTTCATCCTCACACATTGCGACCGGAAACGGTGCGCACTGTGCGGTATGAAAGGAACTTCATCCCTCGCACACTCAAGCTGTGGAATGAACTCCCCGCGATGGTTTTCCCAAGCGACTACAATATGGGGTTCTTCAAGAAGGGCATTAGAAGGTTTCTTCAGGGTCGGCAGCGCGAGTGTGACGCCCCTGGTGTTGCATACGTCCATAGGCCACGGTAACCACTTTCCATCAGGTGGGCCGTGTGCTTGTCTGCCACCTAAGTGGTATAAAAAAAAAAAAAAAAAAATAATATTCTGACCAACTGACCCCAGGCGGAGTAGACACAAAAACCAAAAAATGCTAACTTGGCGTCGTAGAGGATGACATACGTGCTAATGGTCTCACTGCCATGGATATCCAAGACTGTGTGAAGTAAAAGACGGAAGGCGAATACGACCGGGACCAATGCAAAGATCATGATGACTGACCAATTCGAGCTACCTGGACGATACGATAATACTAATACTAGCAAACGATAATACTAGCAATGTCTTGCTCGCATCATAGTCTTTTTATTTTAAAAGGGTCAAAGGTCGGCAGAAGGTGATAACCTGCATTATTAACTTTTTGATATAACGGAAGGTAAAGGTTTCTCTAGAGAGGAATAACGTCGAATAAAGAATACAGAACGACAATAAAAGAAAAATATCGCAGTGAGCGGCACTTCTGCCCTTCTGCATCTCGAATTGTCAACCGGACTGACAAATGAATGTGACCATTTTAGAGTAGCTTTCAATTCACATTCGTCGTCTTTAGAACACTAAGATTTATTTATAATACTAACTAACCTTTAAACGTTGTTCTGCCAAATAAATTAGGAAATTGAACGTATAGTAAAACTAACGATTCCGTGAAGTGGCTAAAATCGGAACTACGGTTGTCACTGTCAAATGCATACTGTTTTATTGCAAATCAAAGACAATTTTGGACCATTTGATAATATTGAAGGAACAGAGGCGCCCTCTTTCAACTCCCGGAATTATTGGTTTTACTGTAAGTATAAAAGTCCCAACTTGAGTCGGGACTTTTATACTTACAGTAAATGAATTAAATGACCTCATGTCAAAGAATGACTACTACTGTCTACGAAGTATTTTTTTACATATAAGATATGACTATTAAGTGATTAATTTAATTTCTTTTCAAAAAATCCGTGGAACTAAATAAGGTTTTCACATTTTCCTCATTTATTGAGGAACCCATTGTGAAAAAAAATTGCGGTGGCGAAGACCGCCTTCATTACAATTACTTCCATTTCTTAAATATCCTCATAAGAGTGGGAGATTTAAATATAGAACAAAAAAAAAACATTATCTCCACCTACCCGAATACAAAATAGCTTTTCCAAATCTCTCCTTTAAAAGTTATTCTTATTCTTACTGTATCGATTTTTTCTGAAGTAGGTAAAAACAATGTTGTTCTTACATATTTTATTCATCGTTTTCGAACCGAGCTTCCTCTTTCGTAGTTGTTATAGCACAAAATACGTTACGGCCAATTGCGGTTTGTTTCCGTCTTGTTTATGTACAGACATTGACATAAACAAAGATTATATGAAAAGAAGTAGATATGTTATTGCGCGAAAATCGTGAAGATCCGAAAACGAGTCAATTGGAACGTTTGCCTCTAGTACCGCGTGCCAAACGGCGCCGGTCGGACGTTGAGCGGAAGCATCAGTGACTTAAAAAAATAACGAAAATGCCATCGTATGTTTATAGACACTGCACGAACTATTACTCTAAAGTTAATACACCAAAAGTGTAGATGAATTAAAAATGTGTGTGTGTGAGTTCGGCACATTTTTCTACGTTGATTTGTAAGCATATGACATTGGACATAAACTGATTATGAATTCCCAACTTTGCCCAGCAGGAAGTCGCTCGTCTCGTTGAAAGTTACCTCATATGGAACATTTCCTATCAATCTAGTTGATGCAGTTTAGTGGTGAGACTAGTTTGTGTTATAATTAAACTATCGGTTTTACTTACTGGTGATTGATATTACGGGCGTTTATACAATTTTCGTTGTTTTTCCCCGTGTAGTGGGGCTACGGGTAATTCAGTGTTTACCCCTAGTCCCACCACCAGTACGACCCACTGATGTGACCACGGGAATTTAATACACCGTTTTAATATTCCTTATTGTAACCATGGTCATCAGATTAGCTTGCACTTTTAACTTTTTCTCTTACATTCCATAATAATTAAAAAGGTTTATCTTAGGTTACTTACTTAGGTCTGTCTCACCAAAATTCAATGAATAAGTCTTGTATAATAAATAAAACTGTCGGAATCATCTTCCACTTTTGCAGCCAACTGTACATGTTGTATCACCAACTTTATTAATAAGATGGCTATCTTTTTTCTAACTGTCCTATTTCCAACTGTGCCAAGGTTATCCAAGTGCTGTCTTTAATATCACGCGCGGGTATTAGGTATATTGTATTGTGTTCCAGCTGCTTCCTCCATTAACTAAAACAATAGGCTGTAAATGTCCTTGTAAAGGATTTTCGCCGGGACCTTGATAATGCCTCAATATTGTAACAGAGTATTACCAGCGTCAGTGTCTGAAATAATATAATAAATTCCGTCTGGAGCACAGTCGTAATAAGAATTTTTGCGCCATAAATCTGGATTGTAGCTTTTGTTGCCTCCAGTTATGTAGGGTTTCATGTCTTGAGTTAAGATTTTGCAAGTTTAGCCTTAAAACCGAAACAAGCTTGATATAACTAATCGGCTTTCTTATTTTATTTTCAGGTAAACCTTAATTGCTGTACTCCTACGCTTGAACTGTGGTATGTATAATGTGAATGATTAAAAGTAGAACCTGTCTATAAATTCGTCATTAAATTGTACTAATATAATTGTCCTGTCGCTTTCTGGTTGTGTTTGCTCTTTGAGTTTGAATTAAAATCGAGCTGCCTCGTATATTTGCTCCAGTCAAAAGTTTGCTTAAATTAGCATAAATATTTTGGCTATATTTAGAGTCAGTAAACTGTTCAACATCAGACAGATATATATAGCCCAGACTCAGCCTCATGGCTCGAGCCAACAATAGTGCCCGGAAAACGGCAATAGGCTCACCCCCTATTACGTGGGACCTAATACAATGATTGGTGAAATGTGGGTGTTAATTTACCTCTGCCTAACCCTACAGGGATAAAGGCGTGATTATATGTATGTATGTAAACTGTTCTAGTAATTACCACTTTCATCATAAATGCGAGAAGAACTACAACAAGTTGATCATATTTTTTGTATCCTTGTTTGCTTGCTTCATACATGCAGTTAAGATTTTTTATGATCACTCAAAATCAATTTATCCTGTGCTCCACGCATTTATATTTTGCTTCATAGTCTCTTACTAAACATACAAAATGAAAGTTATAGACAGACTATAGGTAGTTATTACATTTTTATTGAACACATAAATAAAATCAAAACAAATCCGACGAAAAACGTTTCATCAAATAATATTTTGGAATAGGATCACAACCCCTCTTTCATTTTGTTACACCAACGTCACGTCGATAGAGCTTTTGTGAACAGCGTCACTCACTTGTAATTCGGTTTGTGTTCCCCTAAAATGATGCACTTTTGTTGAATTTAGAAAACTGAAGGGCTCACGCATACCGAGCAGAATATTTGAAAACTTTTATCCATATCGAAATTGGTTTTGTTAGAGACGTGAAATGTAATTTCATCCATATGGGATTTGGAAGTTGGTGCAATTGTTTTTTCGATGACAGCTTAAGATAGAGATAAAAAATAAATATTTACAAATAATTGTTGAACAAGTACTTAATACTCACACTTTATTTCCTGGAGTAGGCAGAGATAACAGCCCGCTATCAGCTATCTACCTACTATTATTAATAAAAATACTAAGTATTAACCCTTGACTAGGATATAAAGGTATATCTTTTTTCTGGACATCAAACAGTATTGCTGAAATCAGTAAATTTTTGTCTACACAAACAAAGATCGAGACATAAATTCTAGTAGGATAATAGTTCTTAAACCTATATCAAGCGCCAATTCCTTTGTGTCTATCCTTTTATGTAACTTGTATTTCTGTAGTGGCAAACCAACTACATTATATGTATTTAGTTTCTGCTAATCTTGGAAGTTACTAAAGTTTTGGTTTGTGTAGCAAAACTTAGGCAGACTAACAAAATAAGTAGACAACTTGAGATATTTATAATATTTAGTTCTGAGCTGGGAAATTACGCTAAAGTCTAGAACGAGTAACTTTAGCACAAACGAACATAAAGAAATACACAGAAAAATACTATAATATAACGGAAAAATACACAGACGATATCTCTGCGAAAGAAAGAAAACTAGAATTAAAACCCTGTACTAAGGCATCTGGCGAGCGTGGAAACAGTAGGCCAAAACCTTCCAACATTGGGAAAGGCCTATGTCCAGCAGTGGACTGTGACAGGCTAATAATTGATTGATTGAAGTTAAATGACTTCCGTATGGGTTGCATGAACGAGATCAGAATAGAGATAACAACAAACAGGTATTCCAGGGATATAATGTAATCTGTCTCAAAGTAAATGTAACAAAGAAAATAAAAGTCCTGTGTTATATGAGGCAATTCCACACTACCTCACAGACATAACAAGTAGCAATGTCGGAATTGAATCGAACAAATTTCATCACAGGGACCAATGGGTGTATGTGAAGTAGTTACTTATCGGAATACGAGTAGTTTCCCCGTCCTGTAGCCTTGACCGCTGATCAAATTATTACGTGGCCTTGTACACTCCCCTCACCTACCGTTAAGACATCAGAGAGACATGCTATATCAATGTTACAAAAACGAATGATGGTCCTATACGATAGCGTATTGTAATTCCTGTACTTTTCAAGCGATAGGGCAAATAATAAATCTCTTTTATTTTGTAAAAAATTATATTCAATGATAACAGAATTGTAGGTTCTTCTTGTATGTAACCAACGACCATACAACCAATAGACGCCGCATTACAGGCGACGCGCTTCTGGCAATGGTTACGGCGAAAACAGCGTATACACAGCATATTCAATAATGAATATAATAATAACCCTTGTTTCATTGCTTACAAACAATGTCGATTATATAGATCGTACTAATCAAACCCGTCCCATCCCTAACACTACCATTTTACGATCGTATGACCAATCAAAAGGCGTTCCCCGCTACTCCTGCCTAAGCAAGTTGCCAGAATTTTTTGTTCGTAAAATATGAAACAATAGGTGTCTATTGGTTGTATAGTCGCTGTATGTAACACAATTTTTGTGTTGTTATAATTTTACTACCTACTCTATCGATCTAGATCAAATTTTGGATTTAGTTATGGTTTTGCCTTAGAGTATCCATATCCATATATCCATACTTCCATATACTAATATTATGAATGCGAAAGTAACTCTGTCTGTCTGTTACGCTTTCATGCCTAAACCACTGAACCGATTTTGATGAAATTTGGTATAGGGGTAGATTAGAGCTTCAGAAAGTACATAGGCTATGTTTGGTCGCGATAACCGACATCCACGCGGGCGGAGCCGCGGGCAAAAGCTAGTACATTATATATGTCTAGAGCGCGCGTATCGTTCGGGTTCGTTGTGACGAACGTAGGCACTGATATGAACAGTACCGAGACAGAATGATGCTTAGCGATGGTTTAAGCACGTCTATAGTGACTTTTTATGCCTCAAAAATATCAATAGTTGGACTTATGAATTCAGTTAGAACTCTAAGGATTTTGCACTTTAATTTTGTCTATAATATAGGTGAACTTTTTGAAAAAGAAATCTGGATTAAAAAGTATCGTAGAAAGTTGATTTTCATATGAGATCTTAAACAACGTGTATCTTGTATATGTACCAATAATAATGATAAAATTAAATACTGAATCGAAAACTGCATCACCTTTAGACAACTCCAATTGCAGAATTTGCAGAATACTCGTATAATATAGCTATCTCTTTATTATGGAGGAGCGTGACTTGATGACGAAAACACTTTCTTACGTGAATCAGCTTCATTTGGCTCGTTTTAGCAATTTTCTTTGAACCTTACTCATCCGTCATGCTTCCGTCGTCATTATCCCTTGCCCATCTCTTTCTCACATCTTATGTTCTGTTTCATTTCATTATTGGCTGATAGGTGTTATGTGTTTTGTATATACTCTTAAATTATTTAATTAAATCATCACCATTCTCTGAGCAGTTTCGCAACTCAGTTAGGATCGACTTTCTAGTCTGTGATGCGGTCGGCTTTCTAGTCTAACTGTGATGCGGCTGAACCTCGATATTTTCCGTGAAGCGACTGCCATCTGACCTCCGGGACCAATTGGCCATAATGAAGTTATTTCATTAAGCACAAAACAATCGCAAAAGAAAGCAGAAAGTAGAATATGTATATCTTTCAACGTACATATTCTACACGTGTACGCTTTCCTTTCTTATTTTACTTGTGCGAAATTGACTTAGGTATATTATTACGTTAACTCATAATACGGCCCTTATCATAAGGGTAGATACTATACTTAACTTTTATAAGGCTTAGAGTTCGTCTAAAAATAACTGTGCTTCGGATACATTTTATAGTCAATTAACCTCTTATTTATTGATGAGCTTTGACGTCAAGCCTCACTTTCCAGAATTATGTTATTGATTTGACATTCTATAAGGTTAATGTATCAATTATATTGCTACTGACTGTGCAACTACTCCGTAAGTGTACTTATATTAATTATTTTAAGATCACTGTAAAACCTATGTTTCACAATAGCACCTTACACGGGAGCTATCACGGACCTCCTGCGGCCAAGCAGTCTGATATCGCGGAAAAAAGGCAGCTTCTTGTCGGGGAGCTTGACCGGATCCTGAATCACATTTCTCAATGGGGCTCTGAAAACCTGGTCGAGTTCAATGCCAAGAAGACGCGGGCATGTGCGTTTACAGCAAAGGCATCTTCTTTCCTTCCCCTTCCAACTCTTCAGAGCACGCCACTACCACTACAGGATAATCTCAATATCCTCGGTATGGATGTTCGCTGCAGACTAAATAACAAAAATTACATTGAGGGTATCATAAAAACAGCCTCACGAAAACTCGGAGTCCTAAACAGAGTGAGACGTTTTTTCACGCCGGAGCAGCGCTGTCTACTTTATAAGACACAAATTCGCTCCTGCGTGGAATACTGCTCGCATTTTTGGGATGGCTCCGCTAAGTACTTACTAGATGCTCTTGATAGGTTGCAGCGGCGTGCGATACGCATTATTGGGAATCCTGAAGTCACCAACACCCTCGAGCCTCTGCAGATGCGTAGAGATGTGGCGTTCTTGGCGGTATTTTAACCGTCTCTACTATGGTGAATGTTCTGAGGAGCTCTTCCAATTAATCCCACCCTCCCCTTTCCTATAAAGGACAACACGTGCAGGACTTAGATACCATCCGCATACGGTGCAGAATATTCCATCAAGAACCAAGCGGTTCGGTGACTCCTTCTTGTGCCGCACAATTAAGACCTGGAATTCTTTACCAGCTCACGTGTTTCCCTCTTCCTACAGTCCCGGGTCCTGATGAAATCCAGCGTTGAAAATAAGTCTAGTTAGTGGTGCTTGCGAAATATATTTATGTTCTTTATACATACCAATACAAGGTACTTATACTATTACTTATATTATAATATTAGTAGGGATTATCCTAATAGATTTTAGGTGCAATAACCAGAATTTTATATTAATATCTATCTTACGTACCTATTGTAAAATAAAGTATCAGTGTATATGCGCCCAGTACAACAGTATGTCTTATCATTTACATGACATACCAGGTTTGTAGTAGCTATACATATATGTGATGGAAACCTATAAAGTAAAATTGTGAAGAGAACCGCACTCAAATGCTGTTCATAAAACAATACAGGTTGAGCGATCGATCTCCATTCGGGCTGATTGGTCTACTCTCGACTGTCGTTTTTCTGGAATTTAAATTGCAAAAGAATGTCCAGATTCGATGAAAGTGGGTTTTTATAAACCTATTCCAAAATATCTAACTTAAAAACCTTTTCCAGCAGGAAAGTTCCGTAGAACAAATCAGGAACAAAAACTCAATATTACAGTATGGGACCTAAGCCGGGGGCGAGTGCCGATTCGCGTATCTACTATTAAATTGACGATGCTCTGGCACTGGTTTGGGCACTCGGAAGATCCCTAACTTTGAAGTCAAGATAAGCGTAGGAGAAAGATTCAGGCTGCAAAGTGCAAGCTTGGAATGCAGCTAAAATAAACGCTGAAGTGATCATGACCTAGAAACATTAAAACAGATCTTTAAATACAAACCATGGAGCAATACAGCATCCAGCCTAAACAAATTGATCCAACCTTTCAATTTCTATTATAATTGGAACTCTGGCTATTGTATAAAAGAGACATAACCAAAAGTTTCAGGCGTACCTTTATAACGAGGTTCAAGGTAAAGAAAACAGCGAACGTACCAGTGTCGTGAACGAGAACGGTAGGTACCTTCCCCGATCGATATACCACCCCAGCACTCCGTGTCTCTAAAATTATCCGAACAACTTAACCCCACGTAGCTACGCCGTGAGGTTGACTCATACGAACGATTTTACATTTATTTTGTAATTCTAGAAGCTTTCAAATTATGTTTACCTTCAGGTTTTACAATCTTGTGGCACACAAAGGATGGAATGAAAGGAAAATTTGTGGTAGACTTTTGTTAAGATATTTGTGCTTGAAAAATAATTAGGGCGAACATTGTTGTACAAAAATCATTTAAATATTGAAATAAATAATTTGAACGGATTCTAAACGAGATTTATTTGAAGTTATTTTATTATTACACTAATGCCGATGTTTAGGGGGCTTTTCCGTAGCGTGGCTGTTGTCTCATAGTTTGAAGTGTAAGTTCCCCGAACTATGTTTTTGTTCTATTATGCTTTTTCTTGGTTTGGGTTGGTAAGTGGTTATCAGGCTTGTAACGATAGAGGTGTTATCCACCGGTTGCCATCTGTGAAGGACAAGGAAAAGGGAAACGGACACTTTATGCCGGTAACGGTGTATAAAAAGCAATTTAATGTGAAGTGATTATCTTGATTCAGTTGTGTTTAAATCTGTTGCCCCGTTTTTTGTTGTTCTCTGAGTAGCCATCTAATTTTATGGAAGTGTTACTGAGATCCTAAACGATCCCCAAGAGCGAAATTTACATTATTTCATGTTGTTACTTTGACGCATGGTTTTTCTCTAGATACGAAACATCTCATTCATACTCCATACTAATATTATAAATGCGAAAGTAACACTGTCTGTCTGTCTGTCTGTTACGCTTTCACGCCTAAACCACTGAACCGATCTTGATGAAATTTAGTACAGAGATAGATTAGACCTTGGGAAAGGACATAGGCTATGTTTGGTCGCGACTTTAGTATTATATTATCTGTGGTCGCGATAACCGACATCCACGCGGGCGGAGCCGCGGGCAAAAGCTAGTATGTTATATTTCTTAAATACGAGTATAAACTAACTTACTCGCAGACTGTTTACTCGACAAAATTCCTCATTTCCACACTGTATAGCATCTGTACTTAATTCACCCTATTCGTCTATGAACCTAATCACGAGAAGAAATCAGAACGGTACTTCCCTTAAGCACCATCTGATGGGCGAAATATGTTTAGATGTTTTCTTTGAATTATTTCTATAATGTATTGGGCTCCTTTGAAGGTATACGTTATAAAGAACATCAGATTATAAGTCCTCATTTCTATCACTTCAACATCATAACAATATTAATATCTACTTTATTAACACCGAAGTTCAACGTTTCATGTTATTAGACAATTCTCGTTCGCACAAACTGTCACCGGTTACGACGAGAAGCCGGTTAAATACATACGTTATAGCAGTACGTGGTTTGCAACACTACCGATAAGATATAGGTACTAGAGCTAAAGTTTTAACATAATAGGGATGTGGAATATGTTCTTAATAAATTACTTACAGTGATAACATCTTTGGATAGGTAAGTACAGCTTGGATTTTGGAATTATGTAAATAGAAATACCTCTTTGTTCATGAACAGCGTGATAAGGGAATGTTGTGGTATTGCAGATGATATAGTGACTAAGATAGAGGAACAAATGCTTAGATGGTTTGAGCACGTAGAGTGGGTGAACGAAAGCAGATTGTAGAAATAGATTTATGAGGCGAGGGTGAATGAGCATCCCGGTAAAGATTGACCTTTGAAATCAAAGACGTTTTAAGGAAAGGCCAGGAGTACCCGTAAGCAGCGAGCATGTATGAACACAATGTATGAAAGATAATGACAGTATTGTAGCAACATAGCTATGTATTATGTTTTCTATGGAGGACGCGATTCAATTAGGTAATTCAATTATGTAGAGGCTTATTAATAATTTTCCTTGACATATATTACATAGCGCTATCCTGAAAGGCGAAGCATAATTTGTGCTATAAGTTCTAGAACGTGAGTAAAAATCCTTGGAATTATTTCTTTAAGGAATGACAAGGCAAATGTTTTTTATTTTTCAACAAAAAAATAACCATTCAGCTATTTTATTAGCCCTCACACGAAACAACCTTATATTTTCTTCACTTTCTACAGATTTCTGTGTTATGGATATTACTAAATCGAATTATTACTAATACGAAGGAAACTACAAAGAGTCTAGGTAATTGAAATACGTACGTACACGAACAACAGGTGCAGGACGTAAGTATCACCCATATACGGTGCAATCGATACCATTGTGAACCAAGCGGTCCGGTAAAGGCGGCCACCCACTTACAGTCCGCCTGCAGTTTTTCGTCTGTCCGGCGGCCTGCAGTCCTTATGTCATCAATGTCATCATAATTTTATTACCTCAGACTAAAATAATAACATTATTTTATTCTTTTAGTCTGATGTTATTACGTATAAAATGCCGACGGCCATAGACTGTCCGGCCTTTATCTGTCTTTGCTGACCGAAATCGTCAAGCGGCCACACACATATTAGCCGTCAGTCCAAAATGTAAGTGTGTGGGCTATTGCGATGAACTGACAGACCGATATCATGCGGTTATCGTTCGATAAACTGTTAGTGGGTGGCCGCCTTAATTCCATTCTTGGTCGTACGATAAAGAACTGCAATGCTTGTTTCTTTCCTCGTACAATCCCAGGTTCTTTAAGCGGGACGTAAAAGAGCATCTATTGAGGCATTTGAAATGGTAGCCACTACTTTTTGGACTGCATTTCAGCTTACTATCAGGCGGGGTGCAATCAAATTGACGGATCAAAGTCCCGAGAAAACTTACAATGCAAAGAGTGTAGTAGAACAAATTTTCGTATGATGTCTTAGATGACATGGTCATTTAAACTACTATTATTAAAGTCAACGGGATATTTATCATGTTTATTTGAGTTAATCCGATATGTCGGTGCTGTTGCGAGCGCCATGATCATGATCACGAAAAACTAGCTTGGCGATGATCATTAGTAGGTACGCGTGATCATGGCGCTTGCAACAGCGCTGAAATATCGAATTACTTAACTCAAATAATTATGATAAATATCAAATATCCCACTGACCTTTATAATAGTAGTAGTAGTAGGTACGTTCATTTGTAAAGTACTACTATTTTCAAAACCAATTCATTAACAGTGCACCTAATTTACTAGACTGATTTGAATCTGTTATACCAGTTGTCCTTAAGTGCCCTAAACTTACAAACAAACTCAAACTAGAATGCTAATGGCTAAAGCGGTCTTGGACCCCTCCAGTACACGCCGACGTGAATCCACTTAACACTAGTATTGAGTATAGTTAATTTGAGTTAATATTAAGTAAAGGGTTCTCGAGTGGATACTTATTATTGGAAGATTGTTGTAGCTGTAACTTCTTGGATTGGGTCGCGTAAATCTAAATCTACACTGCTCCAAAATAATCTAGAAATTCTTCAACTTATCCTTATTTCGCGAGTTTTCTTTTCGCGCAGACTTTATTTTCTTTATTTGCTTTTAAATAAACATATTTGATTTGATTGGACGCCACTTGAAATCCTTCTTTCTATACACATAATAAATACTCCACAATAAATCTGAATTCTAAACCATTGTCAAAATTTTACATTCGCACCGCTAAACCGTTTTGTAATCATTACAAGATACGTTATTCAATGAAATTATTTTCCCGGCAATTAAACAACGATTACGGACGTCTTTCGTGTTTCAAACGTTTAGGAAACCGAAGCTAATTCTGACTTAAGAATCCGAAATTAGAAATTCAAAATATTTGTTATCAAAATGTGTATTTAGTATATGATAGGGGTTATAATCAATATTGACATCTGCGTAAAGGGAATTGTTTAATTTAATTAAAATTCAAATGTGCATAACAATGATAAATAGGGAAAAACAAGGACTGGACTATTTCAAAAATCGTATCGTTCTACTTTATCGGGTTATTTTTATTTAGCTTTTGTGTATTTTTTATTCAACCTCAATCAGAAAAAAAACACTCTAATTTTAGAAGATAATAACAACTTTAATTTAAAGTGATTGCCTGATTCAGACCCAATGATTTACACTAGACTGCTATCAGAGATCATAATGTATACTATTATATAAATAAACTATAATTGTTTCCACAAGTAATAACATTATTATTTTGTATAAAACTGATGAACCAATCAGTCCATAGTACAAGTTACTCATAATCTATAGGTCAACGTTGAAACAGATATTATTTAAGTATTTGTTTCTTCAATGTTAAAATACTTAAAGTTCACCGACTCACTCTGCCGAATGGCCAACGTTGTCTCTTGACAAGTGAATAGAGTTATCAGCAACGAAACGATGCGACACTTCCTCGCACAATGACTGGGCCTAAACGGAGGTGGCCTATCAAATGATAATAGAAATGATCAAGCGAAGGGGCCTGGACAGTCGTGCGACATTCTGCGCAGATATATTTGACATTCGAAAAAAAACTAAAAACTGTATACGTGTTTGTGCCACTGCTGAGTGCATTTCGCTATAAAGTATAATGGTTGAATTTTCCTCGGTTCCGGAAAAGAGTGCTTTTAGTGTTACGTAATGTGTGGAGTGATATGATAGGTGTAAGTGATAAGAACTATTTGACGGTGTTCTCGAGGTCGTCTTGTGTGATTTACTTTAATTTTACAGTAGGTAGTGAGATAGTGTGTTTCAGTTGGATTTTACGGTATTAACTTATTATACGTTCCTGAACGTGTGACAATATTATTTATTTACGTAAGTACTTGAATTTATTTAGTACTAGCTTTTGCCCGCGGCTCCGCCCGCGTGGATGTCGGTTATCGCGACCAAACATAGCCTATGTCCTTTCTCAAGGTATAATCTACCTCTATATCAATTCTCATCAAAATCGGTTCAGTGGTTTAGGCGTGAAAGCGTAACAGACAGACAGACAGACAGACAGACAGAGTTACTTTCGCATTTATAATATTAGTATGGATGGATGGATTTTTTTATGAACCTGTCTCAAAAATATGTATGGTATTCTTGCATTAAGCCCCTACGGTGACTCCAGGGTTTCATAAAGAGACGATGAATTGTCATAACAGGAACGGCGTGCTTCTATATTTTTGTGAGGTTGTTACAATATAGGTACCAAGACTATAAGTACTCCTGATGATACAAATTATGATTTTAGCTTTGAGTCTGTTTATTTGGATAAATGAGTCGAACTGACTTGACGTCATTGATTGTAGGCTTATTACGCTTAAGCTTATGACGTGCAGGATACATTCTCATTGTTGTTAAGAAAACTGATATAATGGCGATATGAACGCCGATTACTAATGGGAATGCATGTAGAAACATATTGGTATCTGCCTACCCTATTGGGCAAGAGGCGTAACTATATGTCCCAAAGGATCTTCGAGTCATTCGCTTCTTCTACTTTCATTAATGTTTAAGCCAATACAAGTGCGAGAAAATTTCGACCTTCTAATCACGAAAATCGCCGATCTATCACTTTATAATTTCGCACGGTAATTCCTTAAGAACAAAACAAACAGTGGGGTCTGATGACCCTGACGGCTAACTTCAAAGAATATTTTTTATTCCTCGCTGCAATTGAACCGTGAGAGCAACGGATGTGAAGTTTATTTTGAACGACAAGTGGTACTTCAACTGCCCCTACGGGTAAAATAATCCCGTGGTTATACGAGCATGAGTGAGCTAGCTCTGTTTGTTTATATGGCTACCTGGCCCTCTAAACAAGTGGCAATTCGTCGGCCGGCGTTTGGTAGAATATAATGCCAAATGTACTCTTATGAGATTTGACGTATATGACAGGCTTCAACGAATGTCAAAAACGTCAAATCCTATACATTCGACATCTATTTCATGATACGCCGAGCAACGAATTGCCACTTGTCTAAGGGGGTTAAGTTAGGGTAAGTCAGGTTGAAGGGGCAGGTCTATAAAACGATCATTAGGCCTGTTCTCTTGTATGGTTGTGAGGCGTGGCCGCTGCTCGAGCGACACAAGCAAGAGCTGCGTGTCACGGAGATGAAAATGTTGCGGTGGATGTGCGGCGTTACGCGTAAAGATCGCGTACGGAACTCTCGCATCCGCGGCAGCCTCCATGTCCGTGACATCGCGGATAAAATGCAAGAGAGCCGCCTTCGCTGGTGCGGCCACATCTTGCGGCAACCGCCAGGCTACGTGGGGAAGATCGTGCGAAGTGGAGAAGGAAGAGCCGGAAGGCGGACCCTGAGCTTCGAGGTCATCTTGGCCACGGATGCAATCAGGAGAATACGTCTATATGCAGATGATGATAAGGGGGCAGGTCTGATAGTACGCTAAAGCCAAAGTTTCACCAATGAGGGTCAATAAGACAGTCACTGCAAATATACATATTTGATCGATTATGATAGAAAAAAGCGAATCCACCTCGGGCGGGACTCGAACCCACGATCTTTTCCTTACAGAGCAATGCTCTAACCACTGAGCCACCGACGCTAGCCTGAAGCTGATCTAAATTTTCCTATAGATCCGTCTTAGGGCGGTCATCAATAAGACGGATGTGTAGAAATTCGATTTGAACAATTAGCATACTAAATGCTTTAAAATTTCATACATATTTTGGACCTAAAATGTATTCAAAATGTTCTCAATACGCGCAGTACATATTTTGCTAGAATGTACTGTACAATACCTGCCACGAGGAAACGATAATGAATACACAATATTTGGTACTCTATTCACACAATCTGAATATTCATGAGTATTTCAGGTCTATGTTTGTCCGTATTTCATAATATTGCACGACAAATTAATATCAATGTTACGAATATTAACGGTATGCTTCCTCTAAGTACTGTATTTAATTTTATGTAATTTATTGTGACTAGTTTCGTAATGTCGTAAACTTCCGAATCTACGAAAAAGAGGACGTATGAAAGTGAAGTTTACCTTTGATTTAAAGCTTTAATGGGGGTTTAATGGGAACCATCCTATCCTACTGTCTTATTCTATCCTACTTCCTATCTGTTAATATAATCAATTAATATAATCTAATATTGTAAATGTAAAAGTTTGTGAATATTTTTATTGTTTGTTATTCAATCACGCTGAACGGATTTGTCTGAAATTTGATACAGAGATAGATTATACCTGAAATAACATATCCCGAAAATAGGTTCCCATAGGTTGCGGAAACGGGATCGACGGTATATCCGTCCCAATCCACTAGTTCAACTGGGAAAGTACCTCCAGAATACCGCGGGTATGATAACCTCGTGTTTTGTGGAGAAGTTTTGTGCTGTCAGTGGGAAGACCAAAGGCTTGTCCTGCTTGTCTTCTTCGCTGACAGCACAGAATCTCTCTTTTCTTAAAGGTTCGGCAGCACGAGTGTGACTCCCCTGGCGTTGCACTCGTCCATAAGCCACGGTAACCACTTGATGGAAAGTGGTTACGACGAGTACCTGTACGCGACCTAAGTGGTAACCTATAAAAAGAAACAAAATTCCACGCAGGCAAAGCCGCTGGCTTCAGCTAGTCTCTAACAAATTTTCAGATAGACAAACTATTTATCCAAGCGGTAGAACACGCCTTGGAGGCAAAACTCGCCTAAGGCATATTCAACACAGCTTGTTGGTTTATAATTGAGAGGTACAAAATCAATCCTCAAGGCTAGATTGTGTTCTGAATCAAACGACTCGTTGGTTTTGAGGCGTATGTGGCCAAAGACGATCATTACCTACTTCATGTTTTGCCGAACTCAAGTTCGGCAGAACATGAAGTAGCTAATGATCGTCTGTTAACGGATCAGTTAAGGTAAGTTTTACTCCATATATATTATTTTACTACAGATATATTGATATAGAAAACGATTTAGCTCTGTAGTAAAACTTACCTTATCAGATCCGTTCAGACGTTTGAGCCTGATTGTGTTACAAGCTTTCGAACATTTAAACATCCCAAAATCTTCACAAACTTTCATTTATAATATAATACTAACAGGAAGTAGGATATTAGTGGAAAGCACGATTAGTAGGATATAAAGGTAATTACGTAGACTAATATATAGCTGACTCATACGGTGGTAGTTTTAAAGCAATAACTTAGGTTAGTGGCTTAAACTTAATGACTCTCGGCGGAGCACGTTATAGAAGAGTGTATAATATAAGTGTATAGTTTTAGTGCTAGATAAGGCGGCAGGCAAATAACCACCAACTTCTCTACTAGCAAAATATCAATGAGAATACGACACTAGGCAATTAGTGTTGCTGGATTTTAGTTTTCTGTTGGATTATTTTCACAGTAAAACAGCGTTTAATTAAATACTGATCTTGCGTTGTAAGTAGGGACTATCAGAGCCAAGGTCATTTCTAGTATGGTAAAGATATGTTGAACTCGAACCGACTAAAACGCATGCTGTCTGTAGGCCGTCGGTTGCTGGTTATCTTACGCGGTGTCCTGCGTGACGCGGTGTCCTGCGTGAGCGACGAATACGACGCGACGCGACGCAACACGATGCGACGTAATGCGACGCGATGCTACACGCGACAAATGTCCTACGTGATTTTGGTCATAACTTCGCGAATCATGAAGAAGTACAGTACAATATTGCTCGAGTTCGCAGTGTCGCGTCTGGTCGCGCTCAAAACAAGTACGCGTTACGTCGCGTCTCGTCGCAGAGTGTCACATAGGTCGCAAGTAGGGTAGGCCGTTGATTTGATCGCGTTCGTCGCGTTCGCAGCGTCGCGTCGCGTCGTATTCGTCGCTCACGCAGGACACCGCGTTAGACATTATCCTTCGCACCCGGGCCAGCCCAGGGCCATCTCTCTCGATCTGGCCCTCTTTGGGTGTGGATACCGCGGAGTCCACAACTCGCCCCCCGGTATTATGTTCAGTACCAACCTTTGTTACAATGTACGATACAAAATTACCCAAACATTGACTACTGCATACCTGCTTAATATTAAATTAAAGGCTTTTCGATGCTTTTTCCTACTCATGTATTGTTAATGTATTTAAGATGAAATGTTTACACACATAGTTAACAATTGCAAAAAGAAATAAGTATGACAAGAAAGGCAATTAGGAAGATTTATATTTCGAACTAAAACGACCGGTAGCAACTGACTTTTACGTAACTGAAACACACAAAATTGATGTACAGATTTCTGTGAATAGCTATTTTACTGGATGTAGACGACGCGTTCACATGCTAAAGCACTATAACTCAAAACGAAAACGTTGACGTCATAGCACATAGACACAACGTCGGACTGATTAACGTCTGGCTAGTTTACAAGCCACGTTTAACTCACACTGATTATAAAGCAGTAAGCAAAAGAAATCGTTCGGATTAATTTGTTTATAGCAAAATCTTTCTTCCTTATCCTTATCCTTATCCTTACCCTTATCTATCCTTCCTTCCAATCCTTAGTCCTTATCCTTACCTTACCTTCCTTCCTTACCTTCCTTCCCCATCATATCCTTAACACGCCTGAATAAAATATAGCTGGACGTAATATAAACCAGCCAAGGATTGCTTTTTCAAGATTAGAAGATAAAACCCTAATCTCAGAGATTTTCTGAGACTGACTAATGAGAAGATGATACTGTTAACACTAGGGACGATATTCTACAGATACTCTGAAAAAAAGTAATTGAAGAAAGATAATCTACTCACTTTTGTATTCACAGTTTTCACAGAATAGGATTATGCGCCGACAATAAGTTACTAATTTGCTAAAGTGTTCTAGCTGTAAGTTTTACTGAAGGATAAAAATGAGATGAGATGAGATGAGATTATTATTCTAAACTATAATTATGTTTCCGTGTTCCTATATAAATACCTATGCTCACGCCTTTGTTCTTCCGAGATAAGTAGAGACAACAGCCTGCCATCTGCTTCTATCCTTATATACTTCATGAGTTTTCTCTATATTGGGAAAGACCTCCTTTGTTTTGGGGCTCCACCAAGTTCTTCAGGGCCCAGGCTAAACTCACCTGGACCCTAATTCTGCAAATTGTCAACCACTGTCATACCACTAATACTACAAAAATGATATTTAAATTTAGACTTTACTTCATTCAGTTAAAGTTTGAAATTAAACAGTATCATGTAGAGTGTATGAAAAAATGTAATGAACTCTTTTTTTAATTTAATTTTGGACTCTAAGTTTATATCAATAAAGTTAAAAATTTCATGGCATTTTTGCAGTTTCTTTGGTATGACAGTGCTTGACAATTGGCAGAATCGGGCTCCTTGTACATAATATTATTCGGGATGACACTGTGGTTGTAGTGCTAGTTAACAAACTATTTATACTGAAACCCTCGTCACTACTCACAGTTCATTAAATGAGTTTAAGCGAGGTCGTGGCGACTTTACTGATAATCTGCGACGTCCTTCAAAGGCTAGAGCTTTATCTCTATAATGTCAATGTCTAGTGGATTGATTTGGGTTAGCGTAATCTTAGGCAAGCCGTCAAGAAGCTTAGTAAGTACTAGATGAATACTTCACTAACCTAAAGCCGCAAATAATCGCAAAGAAGTTAAGTCTGATATTTTATTCAATATCGTCACTGTTAATGCGGATGTTTGAATTTTAGAATGTTTTTATACCACTTAGGTGGAAGGAAGGTTTATACCACTTAGGTGGTGGATGAAAAGTAGTTACTATGGCTGATGCATGTGTGCAACATCAGGGGTGTTACACTCATGCTTCCAGAGGGTCAGCTGCCTGCTAATGCCTTTTTTGAAGAACCTCATATTGTAGTCGCTTGGAAAAACCACAACATGGAGTTAATTTCACAGCTTTAGCGTGCGTGGGTTGAAGTTAATTTCATACAGCACAAAAGTAAAAACTAGTAACGATAACTAATGAGTCTATAAGCTTTCCTCCTAAGATCTAGGGATTCTAAGAGGGTCCATACCTTTAGGCCCTACTTAAAGAATCCGGATTATAAACGGACACAAACGGGTGGGTTGATAATGATGATGATGCTCATTGATCCGATTACGGCTACACCTGTAACTGTCGCCTGGCTAGAAATTCTGCGAAGTCCAACTCCAGTAATACCATAATGAATCTAGACACTGGTATTACTGGAATCTCCCCAAAATAACAGCATTAAAAAGGCCATAAAAGTGGTGCTAAAAATTAAGAGGATAATACTTCTCTCACCTATTCTATCAAATAACTGTTCGTTGAAAGGAAAGAAAAATACTTAAAACAGTACTGGCACTGCTCATACTCTTAACTCCGTGCTTCATTAGTTTTTCTCAGAATTCAGTCCTCCCTACGTAACAAAATAGTTCTTCCAAATGAAATGAAATATCATTTTATCAACAATTAATTCCATTTTCTCTTATATTTATGTTTAATCTTTTCCGTTTTTGAATAAGAATCCACGGAATTGTTTCACCATCTTATAGGGTATTCTATACAACAATTATTCTAATATTACAATACGCGGAATACGCCTAAAAATAATCGGAAACGAATAAAATAAACACTAGAATAGAAGAGAAAAATACAATAAGAAAATACGGAATAAAAATATTTTTCCTAAATAAACATTACAAATATCTACGAGTACTTTGGACACTACACACACATCTCAATGTAATAAAATACTTAGTAGACACGTACGGTTTGCCGTCCCCACTCGTAAAGTCGTCGCGACGGAAGGGATTGTTTCCTTTGTTTTCCGCCTTAATTAACGTTATTATTCCCTCAGTCGTTTGTCCAATTTGAACACAAAATTGAGCACATTTCCCAAAAACTTACGCAATATTATGGTTCGGATGACAAACATCACGGAGCAGTATCTAACGCAGTGCGTTCCCTCAACGAAGTACGAGTACTTAAGTGTTGTCTATGAATAAAAAGGCTTGCCAAAACGAACACACTAAAAATTGTCGTTCTTTGCACAGTTTTGGTAGTACGCATAGCGAAGTATTGTTTGTGAATACGGGTGTAAGGCCCGTATTCTAATGGTAGGTACTCAGTTCTGAATTTCTATTTATCTGAGAACAGATTGTATAGACAACTAGCCGACCTACCCCGGCTTCGCCCGCGGTACATTTCGAAGTCTCGTATTTCAGTCATCTATAGGCTCGCAAAGTATGGAAATCAGCCGAATTTATTGACATTTATGATAACTGCTTCGCTCTCTTAAGTAGTAGCGTAAGTTTTCTCTTCGTAAGAACCTAAGAACCATCCTCGTACTTCCGAGGAATATTCTGAAAATCGGTTCAGCTGTTCTCGAGATGTGCGGTCAGCAACACATTCAGCGATTCAGTTTTATATCTATTATAGATAGATATGTCAAATCTGTCAGTTTTATTCAATCTGTCCTCAGATAAATCGAGATTCAGGACTGAGTGCCAATCACGTTAGCATCCAAAGCATGCATTTTGAAGTCAGGTCTCCTTTCCATAATTCATTATGATAGTTTTTGGTAGCAGCAACTGTTATCTGATCCCCCACCTCCGTAAAGGGATTTCAATATAAAAGTCATATTTATTTATGTCACTCGATATTCGCTAAAACTGTTTGCTAAAAATCGAAGCAAAACGAAGGTGGCTCACTGGTTATTTATAAACTGCATACCCGACCGTGTGAATCCAATGACAAGTAACGATACTGGTAGCTGAACTCTAGTGTTCGAAGTAGCTTTTTCAATATGTTACGACCACTTTTCAAAAGCTCTCTGTTATAAAAATATCGAGGTGGGCAAAAGTCGTATTCCTACCGCTAGTTTTAGTTCGCTATTTGAATAATATTTTCAGCGCTCACGATCTCACTATTACTCAAGGTGGTCTGTGATGTCATCCTACTAATAATCTACTAAATAATCCTACTAATAATCTACTAAATAATCCTACTAATAATAATACCTATATGTGTAAATTTGTGAAGATAATAAATAAGAACTGTTTGATTTCACATTCAATCAACGGCTGAATGCATCTCGTTGAAATTTGGTACAGGGATAGATAGGTGTTAATCTGCACTAACACAAAGACTACTTTTTATCTCGGCAATAAGTTCCAACGGGAACATCTACAAACCTGAAATTTGGCAGGTAGGTTCCTTATAGGATTTAGACATCCGCCAAGAACGGATTTTACGAAACTCTAACCCTAAGAGGGTAAAACGAACTCCACGCGTACGAAGTCGGCCGCTTGTGTATATTAATAAGAATATGACCTAACCACCCATAAAATAATAGTAAATTAGCTTCTAACTGAATGGATTCAGTCGTCCGTTGCCAGCCAACCTTGTGAAAGATCTTATAATTTAATACAATGATAATAATAACGCTAACAAAAGCATCGCCCGCTTCAGGCCCTAAATACGATAATAAATTTTGGTAAATGTTAATACTAAAGCCTAATGGGGCGATGGTGAGAATGACTTAAGGCCAGCCCGTGGCCGAAGGGCAAACATAAAATAAATACTCAGAACGGCTGTCCTAAGTCAATAGAGACGTGTTTGACTCGATTTCACTGGAAGAAGTGTACGTTTCATTTTACAGCGTAGGTAATTGAAGGTGTTAATTCGATTAAGTAGATTGGTAGTATTAGGAGAGGTTCATGGCTAAGTGGTAACGGAGTAGGTGAATACATTGCAAGGTTAAGTAATACTAGCCATGCCGGTTTTTGGATGGGTGACCGTTCTTTAGATGACTGATGATGAGGGGGTACTAGAACGTGAGTAGAGGTGTGGACGAGGCTCTATTATAGTGAAGGTTTTCATTTCGAGGTTGGAAGGTCTGAATGCAGTCTTCCCCAAAAATACCCAAAATAACACAATATAAGAAAATCCGATGCGAATTGCATCGGATTTTCTTTCTCATTTTGGAAATTGGTTGAGAATAGGTTAAGAATATTATAGTTATGTTACTTTTAAGCGTCTGTCATATTATATTCCGTTTACGTATATTTCTAAAAAAACTATACTTACATACCTCGTAATCATCAGTGTACTAGAATAGAATATTGGAAAACAACACATAAGATATACAAAGCCATACATTTCTATATGTACTGATATTTGTCGTTCTCCGTTCGTTCGCTCGCGTACGAACAAAGAATACTAATTCGTCTTTGACGTCGGCTAAGTGAATTCCAAGACGTCGGGAGATGGAACTTTGGAAGCTCAGATTACAGAGACACCTGTCCCTTTATGTCCTTACATTAATGCCTACCAATTTTCAGGTAAAAACCGCTGTAAGTTTTTATGATAAAAATGTAACAAAACTGTGGTTGGGAAATAAGTAAAGGATGTTTACACTCGTGTCTTTCTAGATTCTTGTTTAAACTTTTTTTATACTTAGGTGCCAGACAAGTACACGGCCCAATGGTGGAAAGTGGTTACCGTGGCCTATAGAAGTTTGCTCATGACTATTGCTACAGTAGCGGTACCTTTTTTATCATGCGAAAAATCCCCACGGATGCCTCTCCCATTGGAGCCAGTGGGGGAGGCTATGTCGAACTCCAACCGACTAAAACGTATGCCGTCTGTGAGCCGTTGATTGCCGGAGGTGAGATTGTCATATCTCTTGTCATACACGGGAGGCGAGTTGGGGACTCCGTGGTCCCCACACCCAAAGAGGGCCAGATCGAGAGATAAATGACAATCTCACCTCTGGCAATCAACGGCCCACAGACGGCATGCGTTTTAGTCGGTTGGAGCTGTTGCGCGCGGCTACGCGCGCCTGGATGTCGGTTATCGCGGCTAACCATAGCCTATGTCCTTTCCCGAGCTCTAATCTATCTCTGTACCAAATTTCATCAAAATCGGTTCAGTGGTTTAGGCGAGAAAGTGTAACAGACAGACAGAAAGATAGACAGAGTTACTTTCGCATTTATGATATTAGTATGGACTACATACTAAACCATGACTTAAAAAGAAAATAAAAAAAACATTTATTCTAAGTTTAGAAGTTAGTCATAGATTAAATCAAATCCTATTTACAAGCTCGTTTATCTAAACAACTTAGACATCACTCAAAATATATTTTATCGCAATAGAAAGTTTTGTTTGGGTCTCGGCAAATAATCGAATCACAGTGTTTTAAATTTCCCAAAGGGTCCAAGTGATTCTCTGGATTTAATTTTATTCGTAGTAAAAGAGCTTTTACTTTGTAAGTTATCTATTCGCAACTCATCATTTGCACAGTAAAATCTAATAAAGTTTTACTAGCTCAACCTTTTGTAACTCTTGCTTGTGACCTATAGTTTGTAGTCGTTGAAAATTTGGAACACAAATTAAAGCGTTGATTGACTACTATTTGAGTATAAAATTATTTTACAACACACCTGCTCATAACAGTGATATTATTTTACCGCAATTAAGCACGGAATGACACCTATTATAAAACTGTGACTTTTTCATTACTATTATTCACGAAAGTGAGTTATAGATTCTTTTTTAAATTTTATAGGAAGTGTCTATAATTGTCTATGTTCTTAAAAAAGTTTTAATACAAAAAATAACGTGTTTAATAGTACGAATAAATTAATACGCCTATTGTATGGTCATTTGATGCATTTTCGTGTTTAAATAAATAATTTCAACTTGTAATACTTGTGTAATAAACAAAATTTTCGCTCAAATTTAACTTTTTTTTTTCTCTAAGTACAGAAAAAAAAACAAAGTAAATAAAGTTAAGTTCAAACCTCATTTTTTTTTAAATATGGTCGACCGCCATTGTTAAATGCGCGCGCGAAAACGAATTAATTTGTAGTAAGGTAACTGTACCAATGCTCGACACTTTAAGGAAAAATAAAATTTCAATCTAAAAAATTTAACAAATTAATTACAGCATGGTCGTTACATTCTTTTTTAACTGTTACAGCAACAATTAGACATTAACTTTTGCCCATAAAATCTTTAAAATCTATCATACTTTTACTTTAAATTAAATTATTATGCACTTGGTCGAAAACACCAATGCTAGACATCATTGTCCCAATGGTCCAAGTATGTCAATAACTTCAATATTTATAACGTTTATACTAAAATTAGTAATAATCATAACTTATAAACAAAAAAATCACACCTATAAAAATCAGTACCCTTGGCAAAAATCTTAAGAAATAACACGACCGTGTTCACGGAGTCACATTATTTGCTGTTAACAGTCTTTCTAAATTTACTTCGGATGGTGTTGCGAATCGTACCATTAGGCATCTTTTAAGTCAATAGTCTTATAAAACAAATGGATAATTTTCTCAAAATACTGGGTTTTGTTCGAAAGTGTCTAGCATTGGTACAGTGTCGAGCATTGGTACAGTTACCTTATTGTTTATTTAGTATTTGTAGTATTATTTTATTCGCAAGTGTGTTGTAAAACGTCGTATGGCACGTGTGAGCATGATGATTACAGTCCTCGGCTGTCTTAAGACCCTCGCCTGGCGGCTCGGGTCTCAATGGCGCCTCGGCGGTAATCACCAACGTTGCTCACTTGTACCATAATGTACTAAAAAAAAGAAATAAAATAAAGTGTGTAGCCCTTTGGGTGGATAATACCCGTGGCTACGTATTTAGTCTGAAAAGATCCCGATTGGTCACGATCTAGGGGAAACATACCTAATCTTGGCACTCCTCTAATTATTGGCACAGCTACGTTTTATGTAAAAAAACAAGAACTCACAATCGTCAACTTTATATTTATTTATTTATTTTTATCTGCAATAAGTAAATATTTTTCTATAGTTATTCCTTTTCAAATGGCAATGGTCTGATGTATGCCAATAGTTTGTTATTTTACAAATTTCGCTTAGGGTGCCAATAATTGGGTGTTTTCCCCTAGTAGCTAATATATAAAATACGACATGATATATCACAGGATTTGCATATCTCAAATTCATAGCATAAGAATCAATCAAATCTGGTTGTTTGATCTGATCGTAGATAGAAAAATGGACATTAAAAAACGTCATACATCTGCAAAATGTTATTATGAGTACTACTTTACTGATGTTCAGATTCTCGAATGTTCAACGTGTACTAAGCCGATGTTTTCTTCAACAGGGCGGGCCACGAACAACTCCTGTGAACATGACCTAGTGCCCCATGACATCGGCACACCCCTCACCTCAACATAATCGCTCGCCGACCTGACACACACACAGGCAAACATGTAAGTAATTCAGTTTGTTATCGTTGTAAGACACGAACGGTATGAGTTAAGTAAGACCGTCTTTTCTTCATACATATAAATAAATAAATAAATAAATAAATATTCCACAACATTTTACACAACGCTTTCTAGACCCATGGTAATCTTAATTGGCTTGTGTTATGGGATCTAGAATGCGGATATACATACTTAGATACTTTTTTTTGTAAATAAATACATATTATACATAGAAACACCCAGACCAATGCAAATATTTATATTTATATTCATGCATACAAATATTGGCACTGAGCGGGGATAGATCCCGCGCCTCCTGCGTAGCAGCCGTATTCACTACGTATGTATAGTGAAGAAAAAATAATGTTTATTTGTACACAATAGAGCAGTAGCGGATTAAACAGTAGGTCAGTAAGATGTTAGGGTAGTGGACTGACCAAGTGATTTTGCTATAACCATGCGAACAAGAGGAGTAAAAGACGGAAAGATATACCTCAATTCTGCTAAAGCAAAACGACGGACACAATTCACAAATTTTAGACTTTTATAGTCAAAAATTTAATGAAATCTTTTTCCTTAACTTGGTTATGAAGTCTTATTAACAGTTTAAAGTCCAAAATTAAATGAAAATAAAATTAAAAGAATTGTTGTACTTGTCCGTGGGATACGGTAACCATTTTCCATCAGGTGGGTCATGTGCTTGTCTGCCACACAAATTTATAATTATATATAAGTATATTGGGACTTCATAACCAAGGAATGATCTCCGTTAAAACATTTGCCTAAACTCTTTGAAACCGAAGGTTCAGGTAATATTAGGTTAGGTTCCAGAAATATATTCATAATTGAAATGCCAATTTAAGAAAAGTACCCGCAGTCCGTGCATTAGTATTCTTGCAGAGTTCACGATAGAATATTCAACTAGCCAGTACGTAGGTACCTCAACTTTCAATCTAAATATATGCGAACATTATTTTTTATACGTGCTTCATGAGCCAATAAAAGGTTGCACTCACTATCCATTAAATCACTTTCGTTTAAGCCCTTACTAATAAAACATTACATAGGGTATACAGGGTGGAAGATTTTGACCCTACCTGGAGGGAAAGTATTCTAAATATTCTTAATTCTTTATTGCACACAGAATACAGAGATCAATCATATTATAATATTTTAAAGAAACATTTACAAAGGCGAGCTTAACTTAAAATGAGTTAAGCTTTAAATATCTACTGAAGATAGCGATTATTGCTCAAAGGAAACATTCCCTTATTTTTTAAAAGAAACAAAACTGCATTTATAGATTTTTTTAAACTTTCTTGCCACACGCGGTAACTAATTGTATCGACTAAAATCTGAAAAAAATTACATTTCCTGTATTTTTATGGCATCAATCGACAGTGTAAATCTAAAGGATCAAATTACTCTAGCCGCTAGCGAGATCAAAATCTTCCACCCTGTATGCTGTTTACAGGGTGGAAGATTTTGTTATGTCAAAATTTTGTATATAGGTACCATTTGTATTTTTAACTGTGAAGAGCCTTTAACTATTATAAATCTGAAAGTATATAAAGGTTTTGATGATATTTGTTACTTAATTACGCTCAAACGGCTGTACAGATTTGGCTAAAATTTGGCACACGGATAGATTTCGGCATGAAAAAGCACATAGCCTACATTTCACCCTGGTGGGAATAAGTATCCTTAGGTTGAGGAAACGGGATCTACAGGCAACTCCTAGTTATTCATAAAATTCAGATTTCTTTAGGAAAGCTAGGTTTATACAGTAGTTCGGTAATATTATCATAACTTTGAGTCGTGATAGTAATGTTAATGTGCTCATTCAAAGGACGGATTCATAATTAAGAGGCTTGATTAAAACTTAGATATTCTCAACTCATTATGAGTTAGGTACGTGCGACAAAGTATCTTGCTACCTTTTCGGAATTAATGGCGGTAGTGGAGACTCTTGGGGTATGACAGGACAGAAGTAATATGGTCAGCCGTTGCCTCTGCTCATCTCAGGGGAAATAGGAGTGTATATAAATTATGAATGTTATGTATGTATGTATAATACATAGGTACATTTCTCAGTTGAACTGAGTACTAGTAACCGATTTTACTAGTATTTCCGCTAAGCACCTCCAGCTAAGCGAACTTGCTGGTATTAAGAGTGGGTTCACATCGCGTCGGGAGTGTAACGGCAAGGATTTGAATACGGGACATCTCGATCGTAAGGCCATCTCCATAACTACTAAGTGCTAAGGAACTTATTCCAGGTGTAAAAATAGCCTATGTGCTACTCCCGATTATATTCCTATAATAATCTCTTTCTGTGACAATCTTCATAGAGTGAACACAATTTTAGCGATCTTAATCTTAAATCTGATTTAAAAAGTTTTGTAACTGCGAATTTGGTACTATTAGGTGACTATTTTCCTGCCCGATTCAGAACACCACGTTTATAAACACGTGATTTCAATCCAATTAGAAAGAAAAACGGAACAAATGGTTTGGTATTCAGGATCTGTCAAAACAAAACCGTAAGGTTGTAAAACTTTCAGAATTACTTATTGTTAGATTCGTTTTAAATTAGCCTGAGAATAGATTTTACTTACAAGTTATAAATCAAACATTGTAAAAATGTATTTATACTGAATTAGTTTAAGGGAAAAGTGTGAGGACAAATTTACTGTTTATACAAGTCATGCATCGATATCGGCAACTAGTCTTGGGCACCATCTAAACAACCTCTTATAACACAAACCATTATAATTACAAGCAGCCGAAATCTTTCCTTAGGCTAAAAGGTGGATACTATACCGGCATTGTCTATTCATTGAAAAAAAAAAAATACAGTTTTAAATAACAAACAATATGATTTATTAAAATAAAGCCCGTTTGTGGTGAGGCTAAGGACTAGGGTTGCCTTTATCCAAAAGTAATCAGTAATCATAATCATGTATCAGTTGGGGTCGGTTTTCCAGTCGAACTGTATGCCATCTGACCTTCACAACCGATTGGCGATATCGAAGTTCTGTAGTTAGACTAGTCGGATTTTTGAGGGCTCCAACTACCCGTAAAGAACTACCATAACAATTCGTATAGCAACCAGGACCCATGGCATAGAAACCCCCAGACCAATGCTTATAAATATTTGCACTGAGCGGGAATGGAATCCGTGCCCACAGCATCGCATTCTCAACCGTCACGCCCCTCAGAGTCTGTCACAGAGGCTGTTTTTCCTGTTCCCTGCATATAAACTTCAATAAAATTAATATTGTAGGAGTTTGCTAGTAGCAAGTAAATGTTTGACCAAAACATAAATAGCCTACAAGACTACATAATGTACAAATCGATATCTGTACATTACGTAATATTACAAAAAGCGCTCAGAGATATTAGAAATAAGCTAGATTTAGGAGTTTGCTGCCAGTCAGTCCGTCTGCCTATCGCTCTGTCAATTTGTTACACTTTCCATTACCTATAAACCGAAAGCTACGTCGAAATATTTCTATGGGCGACTCCACGATATGTTCAGTTAGTGACGTCACAGTATTCAGTTTATTTGAAACTTAGATTAAGGTTTGTTAGAAGTTTTTTTGAACATAGCAATATATTTAGAGTTATTTTAATACTAACTCATGCTACGTTTTACACACATATACACAAGCCTGTAAATCCCCGAAGGAGTAGGCAGAGGCACGTAATAGGGGACGAGCCTATTGTCGTCAAGCGGGCACTTTGTCATGGGCTGTATGTTTACTGTCGGATGGAGAACAGCTCTATTCCTTAGTCGCCTTTTACGACACCCACAGAAAGAGATGGGGTGGCCTTATTGGGTGGATGCCGATGTTTCCCCGTGACCATGGCTATTGAAAAGTAACCGATTCGAGCAAAAAAGATGCAATTCATGATCTATAGATCTATTTGATTAATTGCTTTCTACAAATGGATGGCGACTATATAGTTAATAACCATGGGCGTACCCAGCATTCTTTAAGGGATGAGGCAAAAGTCTTTCAGGGATGGAGTATTGCCAATCTGGGGTACGCCCATGCTAATAATCATTCGGACAATAATATTACTACATCACACATACAAATCGTGAATTATTCTGTAACACTTTGAAGCCAGAATGGTTGCCTATTGGTGCCAATTTTACTATCGTAAAAGTCTAAATTGAACTTGTGATTATAGATTAATAGATGACCTGGGACAGCCGGACTGCGAGAGATATGTTTTAGGCAATCTGGCACCATGGCATTTGAAAACCCAAGACAGAATGCGGATCACTTTCACAATGAAGTCAGTCAAAACGTCTAGTCACCCAAGGGACAACAAAGTGATAGCCACTTTGTCTGTTTCTTTCTGGGATTAAGAACTTACTTATTAAGTTAATTGAAGAAAATTGTCTTGACTTGATTATTTCTAAGAACTCGCGTTTAACCTCGTTTTAATACTGCTTTCAGTATTATCTTTAGGTTTATATACTTTAAAACGAATTATTTAATCATTGGGGTGATCTGTTTAAGTAAAATATTTTGGTTTAACTTTCATTTATATATTTCTTAAGCATTGATTTTACTGCTAATATGTTACTGCAGATGCAATTTTTTTTAGTTCATTTTGCATTGGGCGCAAAACACAGCAAAAGGAGTATTGGGATATTCATAGCTTAGACGTTTCATGTAAAATAACTTCTCATTTATTTTTCAATGGAAATCATTTCTCCGTATTACAACTTTATTCTCAATGTAATTACAGAAAAATACAAAAATTATTCACGATTCCTTTCCTGATTTAATCCATATAATATTGTCTTATATTTTTCAAACTCAAAGCAAATCGATAAAATGTCGTGTACCTACATAAATTTGATTTAGCGTGGCGTATCTCTTGCAAATGTATTTCGAATGTGAGTTCTTGCACATTCGCGAGAATTCACACTCAATTCTTGCTACCAATGTTATTTGAGTCGTGTCTAAAATGAAATGGAATTCAATAGACAATTCGCACGATTTATTTTTTGAAAATGTTCACTCAAAATGTAGTTAATACACCGTTTTGCGAACATCGATGTGGTGTGGCAAAGTGTAAAGCGTTCGTCTGCTTGTTCACTTCCCGCTCAATGCAAATATTTAAACTAATGAATAATTACGAATATTTGCATTCGTTGGGCGATTCTATTTATAGTTATGTATGTTGTTACAAAATATTATATAACTACGTATATTCTAGAACTCATAATAAAGGTTAGTTAAGTTGTAGAATGCCCTACACTGTATTATATTTATTTTCAACAAATACAAACCACTCGGTGGTAAAATCTTAACTTGTTTTTCTTAAAAAGGCCATTCCGCGGAATTCTAGCTTACCGCAGATTTATTCAAATATAAGATAACTACGTCCTTGTGTGCTACGAAGCCTCGTTTTAAACTTGGGCATAAAATGAGACAAAAGAAGGCTTGAGATTTTTCTCTTCCTTGTATTTTTTACTCGAAACCAGGTAAATTGGACTTGCAAAATATTCTTCCTTGAAATTTATCTACTTTAGATTTATCCATTCATAAATTCTGGTATGCAATGACGTCAGAGTCAGCCATTATGTTTGTAGGTACAGTATCCAGGTTTTGTTTCCTTTTTTTATTTATAGGAATTGTAATTTGACTTCACATCGCCTGATAGTAAGCTGAAGGGAAAGTCTCGGAAAAGAGGGTCACCATTATAACTGAAAGAATAATGCCCACTTTCCATACATCCGTTGCCCTGTCATTACATTTTTAAAATGCTATCGTATTACTGTACTGGTATCATTGATGAATAGATACTGCATCTTTAAAACCATAAAACCAATAATGGTTTAAATCTTTAGACAGAAAAATGTATATTCAAGGTATTAAAACGTGTAGGTAAAGTATTTATTTATCTGTGCTATGACTAATGAACTGTGTGACAGTGTCAAAAAACTTAAGGGGTCCATTACACGCTCATGCAAACGTCATGCATCATGCCGTCAATCATGAATATTATTGGTCAATCGGTTATTAGACGTTATGTTATTGGTCACTCACGGCGTGATTGATGGTTAAACCATGGCAAAACCTAGCGTGTAATGGACCCCTAACAACCAATGATCGTGTTCTGACATACATTTTACTTATACGCGGGTGCGACCGGGTCTAACGCTACATAGGATGATGACGATCTCATATTATCAAAAGTTAATTCTTCACAGTCAAGATTAACAAGATATAGGTAATAATTTAGATTTATTTCATGTCATATGCTCACATTCAGTGATTAAATGAGCTTTCAACATACAATTTACTGTTTGCAATTTTTGTCATCATCATCATCAGCCTTGCATTCATTCTGGTTACATCCACGGCCTTGCTTCAGAGTCCGGGGTCCACCTCTTCCAGTACTACCATGACGCGGCTGAACTTACATATTTTCGGTGAAGCAACTGCCATCTGACCTCCAAAACCCATTGGTGACATTAAAGTATTGTGTAGACTAGTTGTTGGATTTATAGGGCTCTAACTACCCCTAACGACTGCCATTAGATGTTCGTATGATAACTGGTACTGACGGCTTAACGTGCTCTCCAAGGCACGGAGATACCATGACCCAGGTCAATGCAAGTAGACATATTCATGCATGCAAATATTTGCACTGAGCGGAAATCGAACCCGCGCCTCCTGCGCAGCATTCGAGTTCACTACCGCCATGCCACTGAGGCTGAGGGAATTTTTGCATTCAACAATAACTAAATAAAATACTTTTTATCTTTATTGCTATTACAGAAATGACAATATGAAAAGTCAAAAATGAATATTAATAATACAACCTTACAACATTTTATTCATTACAATTGGTATTTTTATTCGTCTATTTTTTTATTTTTATAATGTATGTGTTCTCTTATTATAACTAATCATCGTCAAAATAATGTTGTGTTTTGAATTGAAGGCAGGAATCTTAGAGCCCAGGGTCTGTCTTCCGACTTTTCTAAAAGGTTAGGGCCAGTCCACACGGCGCGTTGCGTTGCGTGGCGTCGACGCAGCACTGTGCCACTGCGTCGCGTCGTTTTACATACAAATAATCATAGTGTCCACACGGCGCGCTGCGTCGACGCAACGCACACACGACGGAGCTGCAGCCCCGTTGGCGAAGCGGGCGGGGGTGTACGCGTTGTGACTGTGACTGCATCGTAGTAACGCTGCGCTGCGGTGACGCAGCGCCCGTGTGGCCGGCTATGTGTCAAAATATTTTACAACGCACCGTGTGGACTGGCCCTTAGGGTCTGTCTCCACTTTTCACTGTTTTGGGCATCACTGGTAATGAGATAATTGGCACGCATAACACATTCTACAACGATAGTTGAGCTAAGCCTTCTTAGGTTTGCTCTGCTACCCGGCGGGGCGGTATTGCCAGACATTTTTATCATACACGTAGCCTGGGGGTTGCCGAAAAACTTGTCCAGCAATGAGGCTCTCCTGTATTTTATCTGCTATGTCATGGACAAGGATCCCACGGATGCGGACATTGCTCTCCTCTCAAATGGGGTGATATCAGAGTATCAAATTGAATTTGAACGCAACAGAAAGAGGAATTACACTACACATCAGCAATAAAACGAAACCATGAAACCAAATGAAGCTGTCACTGTCATGTCATAGTCGGTGTTTGTTTATAGCGTAGAGAGAGGACAAATACAATTATTATTTGTAATCGTAGCAGGTACCAGTAACACAATATAACAGTGATATACCTACTAGGTATACCTAATACGATTATTTCATATTATTTTGATATCTTATTAGGTAATAGTCAAAATAATAGCGACAATAATCTATGTGCGTGCGTTAATCCTAAGCCTGTTAAAGTATGAAGGAAAAGTTGGTCACTATTTCGTATTTATGTTATAGGCAATGTGTATAATCCGGCATTGTATAGAATGCCTAGGCATTCTATACATTGCCTAAAACGTTCAGGCAATGTGTATAATACGATTAATTTCACACATTGCCTAGGTATTGTATTAAATGCCAGAAGCGCATCAGGCAATGTGTTTATTGGACGGGTTGTTGTAAATTCGTCTCTTTAAAATGATATTTCATGTGCGAAAATTCGTCTCACCTTAATAAATAAGTACTGCTAGCAAACAAAGTATCTAATAGATTAACAAAGCGTCATTTATTTGCGATCCCTTAACCCATATCATCCTAGTGTTCCATTTTTGGATCGCTTTAATATTTATTTTTTATTTTTTATGTCTGAGCAAATTCGATTTATTTTTCTGTGTTGTGGCAGAACTGAAATAATGAGTGATAAGATTATGTTGACATTAATTCATTTTCGCGGGAATTACGTACTAAAATTCTTGGATTATTTTAGTGATAATTGAAAAAAAATATGTCTCACCGAAAAATGTAAGTATTATTAATATTTTTTATTGTAGTTAGTAATGATTTTACTTTATTTGTTTCATAATATTACATTTTACCTATTTATTACAATGATTTCTCCAAAAAATCATTATTGCTAGAAATATTGTGTACTTTTTTTAACTGTTCCATTATTCTAACAGTAGGAACGTATACTACTGTAGTTATATCGAACAATTTTTTTTATTTTCCATTTGTTACTTATTTCGCTGGCAAATATACAGTCAGTTTGTACATGTAGTATAAACTGACTGTATATTTGGATATGTTATATGCATATTTACATACATACTACATACATATCCAAAACATACTCCGGGTTCGATACCCGGACGGAACACGTTAAAATTTTTTTTGTTTTGCTAATGGTTTTGTTTTAGGTTGACTATGAATGATATTCTATCATGTTTGGAAGACAATGATACTATTTTGTCGGTAAATGTGTACATAAAACCTCCGGATAACTATAATAGTGACAAAAGCAGCGGCGATGAAGAACCAAACTTTGGGCGTGGGAGCATCTGTAGTACAAGTACTGGATCTAATATCCAAACTTCCATCTAGTACCTTGCTACAGCTTGTATATGAACCATTTTTTTTCGTCTTTACCTCTTCTGGACGAAGTACAAAAGTTTTGCATGACGCTACTACTACATACGGGCAAATAGAGTAGGGAACGCCCCTTTGAAGGACCAAAAGGAGATGAAAATAAAGGAAAAGAGGCTCATACAATCACTGCCCCGACACTTCCTCTGGCATTACATTGCACATTGATTAGATACAATGATAATAGTATTGTCACAGTTGCATCAACTCAATGTGGCTCGGCTCATGTCGGAAAAGTGAAACGCTACTGTGATAAGCAAAAGAAGGATGTAGATCAACCCCGGTTCATCGTCAATTATAACTGATTCATTGTTGGCGTGGATCGCTTGGATCAAAATGTGGGTTGTTATCGCTAATCGATCCGCTTGAAGAGATGGTATTGGAGGCTACTCATGTTGCCCATCAATGCTTGTCTGGCTTTTGCCATAAAAACACAACCATGATCTGCGATACCTACTTGTAGAGTAACGGTAAAAGTTCATAATAAATGTTCCATAAGTTTTCACAGCATTATAATTTCTTTTTTATTGTATAATATTAATTATTAAACTTTTATAGTCTTATTATAACAGTCTAATAAAAAAATAAACTATAAATTCTTTATATTTATCATTTTATTTACAATCCTTATAGTGGTGCATTCAAGAAATCTACATAGGCCTATCGTCCTACTGTTCCATTTTTGAAACGGTTCGGTAAAAAAAAAAGTAAAGTAGCTAATTTTTTTTTTTCAATGGCAATTAGTTCTTAATGCTATTTCTATACCCTATTGTAAATTTCACGCACTAGGAATGAAATTACGTATGCTTGGGATGATATGGGTTAAGAAGCCCTCTATGGATTTGAAAAATGGATATTACTGCTGAAAGAAAAACTGTTCACTCTGACTTGGATAGATTAGGTTAGAAGTTAGGTTCGTGGTAATTTTTTTTTAACCATGCAGATCTCTATAGGCCACGGTAACAACTCTCTTTCCATCAGGTTAGGTGGCTGACCAGCACAGGGATGATGGTAAGAGAGTGGTTGCCGTGGCCTATAGTAATTCTGTAAGGTAATAAAAAAAATAACCACAAAGGCTAATGCGGGAGCTCCGCTCCACTCCCGCATTTACCTTCTAACCTAATCTATCCAAGTCGGAATGTGCAGCTTTGCTTTCACTGCTATGTGAGAAACATTCTACGCAAAAAACACGTAGGTACTTAGGCATACCTACCAATAGAACACATGTCTTCTTGAGCACTTTCGCTGGTGGAAGTTGAAATTAGGATTAGCTCTCAAAAGATTAGTATCTATCTAACTAAATCATAGAGAAGAAAAATAGATTACATACATTACCTATGCTTCGACCGGCATTCTATACAATGCCTAGGTATTCTATACATTTCCTAGGCAAAGTGTAAAATAGTTTAAACATTGAATATCATTTCATACATTGCCTGAACGACCCCGGCATTCTATACATTTCCTAGGTATTGTATAGAATGCCTGCATTATACACATTGCCTATAACATTTACATTATATTGAATAACTGGACGTAGTCGTTTGATTGAAAAGTAGTGCAAACAGCCACTATTATTTACTGCAATAGGCTCACCCCCTATTACGTGGGACCCAATACAATGATTTAGTGAAATGTGAGTGTTCATTCACCTCTGCCTAACCCTCCGGGGATAAAGGCGTGATTATGTGTGTATGTGTGTGTGTGTGTGTGTGTGTGTGTGTGTGTGTGACTAATATTTGTCCTACTGGGTAACAGGAAGAATAACGTAATATCTGTCAAGTAATTTGTTCATTAATACGATTATTCTAAATAGTCCCGATTGTAACATCTCTAAAGAGAATATAATCACAACGTGACAGAGAGTAGAGAATATTTTCCGTCTATGGTTTCTGCTTTAAGATGGTGAATTTCGTCTTACGCAGATTGATATATTGCTGATCATTTTGATTATCATTAAAAAACTGATATCTGATTTTCTAGCCTAACACTTTCTTTCTAAGTTTTTTTGTTAAAAATAGAAAAAAATATGCTATTTTATGAGCTAATTATCTAGGCAATACGGGCAAATTGCTTATTCTGATCAGACAGGTGAAAAGTGGGCATTGTTCTTTGTAATTTAGCGACGTTATTATTTGTAAAAGAAAACCCTCGTATTATTAAGAAACTACCAAATAAAGCTAGAAAAAAATCGAGTATTTAGGTTCACATTAAAGTATTTGAAATATTGCTGTTTTATCGACAAAATTCACGACAAAACATCCTTCAATAAATAATTGTATCATAGGAACCCAAACAAAAACGTAACAAAAAATAACAACAACAATGAATCGATTAAGAAAATAAAAAGGGACCCAGGCGGGACTCGAACCGGCGACCAGTCTCTTACAGGGGGAATGCTCTGACCACTGAGCTAAAGGGCCCGGCGCTGAAACGTTCACAGCGTCCAGGCCCGCCTGGGCGATTAACTTTTTTCATTCAATAATCGATTTGAATAGTTAGCATACTAATTGCTTTAATAATTGATTCAACATCAATTAATGTAATTACCTCTCTTTCTTAATCGATTTAATGTACTTACATCAATATTTAAACTGAAACGTATATTTACAATTAATTCAGTTTTATTCATACATCTACATTGCCCTTTTAAACTCAACACAAGTTCAATAAGTACGGTGTAAATTAGATTTAGCGTAACGTATGCCTCACGAATGCGAATTAAATGCGAATTCTTGCATATTCCCGAGAATTCATCTCATATTTTTTCCCTCACAATCTAATTTGTGAGTTGCCTATAAAAACGGTATAAAGTTCAATATACAATATATACGGTTTATTTGCTGTTTACTTTCAGCGAGAATGTAAAATATTACATGTAATTTATTTTCTTATTCAGCGAAATATTATTTATCGTTAGTAAATACAAACATTCAATGATTCTTGAAAATTCCAGCGCGAGATTATTCTGGGAATGTAAAATAGGTACGTTCTTGTACGAATGAAGCCTCATTTTAAAATTGTTATAATGGGCGAAATAAGAATGTTTGAGGTTTTTCTTTTCCTAAATATTTTGAACAAAAAGTAGTACTTAGATATTATTGGAAGCTGTAAGTAAGATTATTTAAAGATGTGTTTACTAACTTTTGCCCATTAATAGATCAAGGAAATTCAATCTTTACGATTCTATTTTTGAACTTATCTCCAGTTTTTCAAGTCTGGCTAAGACCTTTCTAATTAAAAAGCCTCATCGAAATCAGTTCAGTACATTTTACGTGTAGATAGATACATAATTCTTTATTGTACACCAAATGATTTGCAGTATTACAAGTAGGTAGCATGTGTACAGCTTAATGTACAATGGGCGGCGTGTATTACGAACAAACAGACAAACAATATGATATATATATAAGAATTAAAAAAAAAAAGATTCAGAATCATTAATTTTACATAACCTAAGTATTTTTTAAATATTCTCAATTTACAGACACAATTGATATAAGTAAGTAGAAACTTTTATGTGCAACGTGTTCACAAACAGGCCATTATGTATTTAGATATATATTCTTACTGAAAAAACACACTGGTGACATCTTTCGGCATAAATAATGGGGATGCGATCCCTTAACAACACAGTTGGGATCGCTAGCGAAAGGATGTTTAAGTAATTTAAGTGTAGGTCCTCACCATCACTGGACCGAGGGTTAAAGGTTCTTTCTTTAAATAATTTTTTTCTTTCTTTCATTCTTTCTTTTTCCTTAACAACACAAAAAGTATCCTGCTTTTTGTGTTATTTAACGTTCCGACGAACGTTTCTTCAATTACGTACTCCTACATACACGTACTCTCGTCTGTACATCCCCCTACGTAATAGGGGTGAGTATATTGAAAGGGAAGATAAGAACAGAAAATTGCATTTAGAATACAAACCAGGGTTGCGATTCTATAGTTTGAGCTGACTGTTGTTGGAAAACACAAATTTAAAGTTCCATTCTTTACTTAATTCTTTTCATCATAATACTTCTTCTTCACCATTGGCGAAGGATGAAAATTTTCAAAAGGAAACCAGTGAAAAAAAATCTTACCTCTCATATAACGACCATAGCAGTTTTGTAAGGAATTCTAGGCGTGCTAACTTCAAATACTGAATTTCATTTCTGTTTGTAACGATTCATATAAGATTTTCAGTTACTTCAGATACTGAATTTCAGATTGCGAATTTTAGATACTGATTTTTAGATGTAGAATTTTAGATACAGATTTTTAGACGTAGAATTTTATAGACTGAATTTCAGTTATATTCAGTTTTAGATAATGCAGTATGTAGGTATATGTATTATTTATTACTGGAGTATACTTAAATTTAAACATCTCTATCACGGTTTCCCTTTGCAAGCCGGCAGGTATCGGGTTATAGGGACTCCTCGCCGCTGGAATACATAGTCACACTTTCTGTGCGAAACATGTAACTAATGGACACATAATAACGTCAAGAATCTGGACTATGAATACACAAACCATAGTCCCGTGTGGATAGTTTGCTGACGAAATATATATGACTTAAACATCTGTGCTTTTTATGACATCCCTGGAGTACGGGTTGGCGGTTCGAATAGAGTATAACTGCGGCTAGGAGCTATGTTTTTTCCTGCACGATTAGGCTAATACAACCAGGGAAAATATGTGTTTGAAAACCAGGGAAAACTTTGCATAGGTAGCAGTACAATAACTCTGATACCTGTAATAGGGTTCTTACTTAACAAGTTTCCATAGCAACAAAAATTATGATAATTCGTCGTTTACATTCTAACACCCTATGTCAAAAAAAATCGCAGCGTATTCGCGCCCACATGCTTAAAAACATGATGGGAGCGAATGAATGGGAAAAAGCCCCCTTTCTTTCCTTATTAATCTTACACTACTGACTTGCAAGATGTGAGTAGGTACCGCCAATAGTGTATGATTTGAGATTGACAATTTGATGAAATTGACCAAACGCACTGTTTCATGCCGGATCAGGGAGCACATCAGGGAGGCTAAAAACAACGAGCTACAGAAATCAGCTATAGCTCAACACCTCTTGGGGGAAGTGATGGATCACTGAATTGAGTTACATAACCCTGACATTCCCTCGACAGAACGCCACCATATCCTACCCAGAATGGTGAAATAACAACTAGCTCAGCGGTTGTCAGTACACCATGATCATGGCGCTTGTAACAGCGCCGAACTATTAGTAACTCGAAACAAACAAAAACGTGGTAAATAAATATTCCGATTTGTAGTACTATTAAACCACCTATAGTGACAGCAGACCGTCTGCTTCAGGCCTTAGATACTTCACGTGTTTCCCCTACTGTCATCAATCAACAAAGTAACCTCATACTCATGCACTGTTCTTTTATTCAGGCTATCCATAATGGTGCCACGTTGGCTGCTGGTATGCTGCGTGTTGCTGTACGCCAGGCCGGCTCACCCCCAGGGCGCGCAGCAGTGTCCCGCACCAAATACCATCACACCCTGCAGTTGCACCGTCAAGAAGAATGGCCTCGACATCCTCTGCGAATTTACTGAGCAACAGCACATACAGAAGGTAACAGTACAATAAACATTGGGATGAATAAATAAAGTTAGTTGACCTAGGACTGGAAAGTTAAAAGAATAATGATAAGCAAATAAATACAAGTAGATGAAGCCTATATTTCTTATAATAGTGAATACGAAGTTATATGAACATGTTTTTAGCTTCTCGTTCTATTTAGACTACAAATTATCGCGAGACCCACCCAAATTACCTTAATTGCCTAAGTAGTACGAATTTATCAACAATGCTGTTATGAGATACTCAACTAATGAAATCGCGGATTCCTTCATAATAAGGCCTTAGTGTTATCGATAGCAGAAACACGACGGATGCAGGAGTTGCACTCGTCAAACATATATTTGATGCATGGGAGAAGAAGCAGGATGCCATTGGTATTTTTTGTGATTTATCAAAAGCTTTTGATTGTGTTGATCATGAGACTTTGTTATTGAAATTAGGTTATTATGGTGTTTCTAATGGCTCACTTAGCTTAATAAAGTCTTACCTCAATGGCAGAGTACAAAAAGTCAACATTAATGGCACCGACTCTTCTGGCGCCCCTTTAGTCATGGGAGTACCCCAGGGCTCGATATTAGGACCCCTTTTATTCTTGATATATGTAAATGATCTTCCTTACTTCACTAAAAATCTTTGTGAAATAGTATTATTTGCAGATGACACATCATTAATTTTTAAAACTGATAGACAAAAAGTAGTACTTGACGATGTGAATAATACCCTTTCCGAAATATTGCATTGGTTCACAAGTAACAACTTGTTACTCAATGCAAAAAAAACAAAATGTGTTAAGTTTACTATGCCCAATGTAAGACAGATAGATACTCATATTGTAATGAACAATGAATCAATTCAAGTAGTTAATACCACAGTTTTTCTGGGAATAACGCTAGATAGTAAACTGCAATGGGGTTCTCATATCACAGCCTTGGCAGGAAAACTTAGCTCAGCTGCCTATGCGGTTAGAAAGATAAGGTCACTAACTGATGAGGAAACGGCACGATTAGTTTATTTTAGCTACTTTCATAGCGTTTTGTCATATGGTCTGCTGCTGTGGGGCTCAGCTGCCGATATTGAGACTGTTTTCATATTACAGAAACGCGCGATACGAGCAATCTACGGCCTCAGACCCCGTGACTCGCTGAGAGAAACATTTAAAGAAATTAATATATTAACGGTTGCTTGTCAATATATTTACGATAATATTTTATACATACGGAAAAACTTAAATCTTTTTAAAAAAAACTCGGACACACATGATTATAATACGAGAAATAAAGATAAACTAGCAGTGCCAATACTCAGGCTTCATAAGGTTGGTAATTCATTTGTAGGCAACAGTATAAAAATATTCAATAAAATTCCTCAGGATTTGGTTGACATGCCACTTAATATTTTTAAAATAAACGTGAAAAAAAGTCTAATGCAAAAAGCTTATTATAAAGTAGAAGAATATCTTAATGATAAAAATGCATGGTCAACCTAATCACTTTCTTGCCCGCACATTGTAAATTGTATAAAAACCGTATTAAAAAATAAATAAATAAATAAAAAGTGGAAGTTGAAAGTTGGAACATACCAATGTACCAACTTTCAACTTCCATTGTATGTATATTTTTTTCTATGTGTGCATAAATATTAAATAAATAAATAAATAAAAATAAAAAGGATAATTGAGTTCTCTGAGTTTCTTGCTGGTATCTTCTCAGTAGAACCAACTACCGAACCAGCGAAAGAATCATTTTCAAATGGTTTACTTTAATTTATTTAATATTTTATTTTTTGTTCACATACTTCTTAACACAATTGTAATATTTTGACGTTCATATGTGCTCTATATGTGCCTAAATTGAATAAACGAAATTGATTCTTTGATTCTTTGATTCCTCTTTGATAGAATACCTACGTTTATTTAAAATGTACAAAATGGGAAAGGAAGGCCTGCTATCGCTAGCTACTTGGTGCATACTATGAAAATAATTACCTTATTTGCTAAAATGTTTTAGAATATCACTAGTCGTAGTCAATTTATGAAAATTTCGATGCTTAATTCTATAACAATAATTACTGAACTTCAATTTCACAAGTTTAGGTATCTAGTAATGCAACGGGTGTCAAGACACTCGTTGCGGTTGTTGATATTTTGATAGTTTTGACACCGAAGTTATTAAGCGATAATTACATATTTGTGATAGCTGTGGTAATAATAACATTTCACAGAAATAAACACATCATTATAAAATATTACTGGACAGGGATATTCTGTTCACTTACTAAAATTACTCGCAAAAGTTTTCCAATGTATTTGTAGGATACAGTATCGAGGAAATACCTCGACGTATATACACTAGTCTTCTCTGTTCTTTGTTGCTATAAAATTTTACTCTCTAAATGGTTACTTTGCAAACTGTCGGTACGTCGAGCAGTGTGTACCTATTCCCATTCATATTTCTTTAAAGTGAATTGTAACTTTTGTAGGTATTTCATATTTATTCTGTAAACGTAGGTCAAAGGTTGGTAAATTTTAAGTATTAATTGCACAAAATTATGTGTAGAATAGGCCAATGGAATTGACACGTATTTTGACTTTTATGATTATTCTATGCTACTAACGAATTGTCTAGAGGGGCAAAATAACCATGATTTATTTCAGACATGAGTATATGAAAGTTTATTTTTAATCCCCGACAAAAAAGAGGGGTGTTATTAAGTTTGAAGTGTGTATGAGCGTGTGTGTGTGTCAGTCTGTCTGTGGCATCTTAGCTCCGAAATGGGTGAACCGATTTCGATTCTATTTCTTTTATTTCAGAGTTGGTTTAGTGGAGAGTGTTCTTAGCTATAGGTATTTCATAAAAATAGGTTCAGCCATTTGAAAGATATGAGGAGTGAAAGTGGCAATGCAAAAACGAATATTTTAAAAAATACCCTTGTTGGGTATCAAATGAAAGGTCATAATTTATACAGCATTTTTTATTAAAATCGGTTAAGCGGTTACCTATAAAAAGCATGAAATAAGGAATAATCATGATAGTTTACACGTACGTACCGTACACTATTAAAGAGTTACTTGTAAGTACATCAGTTGTTATCCTTAGTTTATGTACACTGTACATTAGGTTAATGAATCGTAAATGTAATGTGTATTGTTTTTCTTTTGTACTTAGGCCATGAACACGCTGCGCTCCAAGCCGATGATAATCTTCTACCTGAAGTTACGTCACAATAACCTGGCTAAGCTACCGTCATACATATTCCTTGGACTCGATATTCGTCACCTGACAGTACATAACAGCAGTTTGGCTGTTATAGAAGATTCCTCACTAAGTTCTATCGGTATGTATATTTTGAATGTTTTTTTTATAGTTATATGGTCCGTCAACTGACTGCTAACTGCTACCTGCTATAAGTAACTTGTAGTCATATTATAGCTTTGTATAGTCTTTGTAACAGCTGGGAAAAATGAGAGTGAGTCCAGAAGATACGGACCACCATTTCTGATGCTAGTAGCCTTAAAATTGTGGTCAAAAATCATCTATCAAGACTTGACGGTCTTGATAGATGATTTTTGAACAAGGACCCGGGACTGTAGGAAGAGGGAAACATGTTCGCGGGTAGAGCATTCCAGCTCTTTATCGTGCAGAAGAGTGTATGCATTATTCAACCCCTTCATTTTATAATAATATCAAGCACAGATAGGCTAAGTAACTATCTTTTCTTGACCCTATCTGAATTATGTTATCGGATCCAGATTATGTTCTTTTATTTCTTTTATACAAGTAACCGCCGTATATAATAGAGCCTTTATGAGCCTGAATACACTGGAGATTGTAACCCTTTACGAAAATCTAATATTGATTGAGATGAAGGGAGTAATATGGAAGAAAATTATAAATCTTGAAATTGAAACAAGGCCAAGCATCTGCTGATCAAATGATTTTATGATGATGAAATCTAGTATTTTCTAAAAGAAATCAAGATGGTTCTTGTTTATAAAAATCTAATAAGTCTCATTTGACGATCTCACTATATTTCACTTATTAAAATTAAATCACATAGGTAGCATACCCTCGTACGTCTCAACAAAGTATTATTTTAAGACAGGCTTCATTTCCTTAGATGTACTTACCACGAACACTTCAACAATTGTTAAACTTTTTGTACTAAGTAGTATGTATCTTTGTGACCTCAAAATACTGCTTTGGGGCATGACATTAAACTTCAGACATAACATGACAACGGAACTTAATAATTTCACGATGTCTTTAGGCAATAAGCTGACGCAACTCGACGTGTCACAGAACAGTTTGGCGACAATACCGACATCCTCGTTCACGCATCTTAATCATCTACTTATACTTAATATGAATCATAATAAGGTAAGATTTATTTTAAAGTACTGTCAGTGATATTTATTTAATTTATAGAGTCGTTGAATTTTGTTAATTCACGGTTATACTGCAGACTTGATCTAGATTTTCTTTTGTGAAATTATAGATTTAGCTTTGTACACTATTTATCTAAAAAAACATTATCAGAATGTATCTTTCATGCCTTCTCTGCTAAGTGCATTGCAAATATAGTAGCAAGGTTTTTATTAGAAAAAGTAATATTGCTATTTTCACGACAATAAATCTATCATTGAAAGACAAACTATGCTTCTATTGAGACTGAATACATTCTTCTAATAAATGAACACAAGTGAAAAATCATAGAAATCAATTTAGTGTATTTTATTTTCCTTTTATCTCTACAGGTGACCGCCGTACATAATAGAGCCTTTATGGGCCTGGACACTCTCGAGATTCTAACCCTATACGAAAACCGAATATCTGTTGTTGACGGCGAGGCTTTCAAAGGACTCGAGAAGTGAGTTATAGTTTTTATTGATTGCCAATTTGACTTTTATTTTAAAAACGAAGTGTATCTGAGCAAAGGAACAGTCAAATGTGATGTTGCGTTTAAAATCTTACCAAGTACCAACAATTAGTAGAACATAGATATCGTTAACCCATTTCTAAAACCGGTGGAAAACTTAGTTAGTCTTTAGTCTGGTAAACGAGCATATTATTATGTGATCTACACTACAATCATATATTATAGGCCATAGTCCACGAACGTTAAAGAAAATCACATCACGTTCATTGACTTGACCTGTCAATAAAACTGAATTAAAGTTAAATTAATACAAAATTTTGTTGAACGAAATGAACAAAAGGTTTTAATTAAATGTCATTTTCAGGAAACTCAAGCGACTTAACCTCGGAGGCAATGATTTGACAGCAGTCCCGCAAAAAGCTCTTGCATTACTCGAGAATTTGAAAAAGCTTGAAATGCAGGAGAACCGTATCGCTTCCATTTCGGAAGGAGACTTTGCAGGTAGGATATCGTTTAACTAATAGATCTAAGAGGTATCTAAAAGCATTTCTGACAAAAGCATGGTATAATATGAATTCTCTTCTGAAAATATGAGAAGAGAATTTTTTTACGTGGTTTGAATACTGTCTGTTTAAACTTAATCTCGATATGCCTTATCATGGCGAGTATATTGTGTTGGTAATTTGATATTGGGACCCAATAAACACATTCGGCAAAGATCCGAGGATCCTTTCAACCGACCACTGTAATGCTTTGCGCACATTTAAGGATAAAGTCATACATAAAGACAAAGTGCCTGTAGTATTTAATGACAATTTGATCACCTAAACTTATATATTTTATTCTATAACTATTATGATATACTATATACTATATTATAAAAATCCCCTCTTTACTTCACAGGTCTGCGCAGCTTAGACTCTTTAGGTTTAGCACATAACCAGTTGCGAGAAGTACCCTCTCAGGTATTTTCGCACCTGACATTCTTAAACTCGTTGGAGCTTGAAGGAAATTTAATTCAGAGGATTGATGAGAAAGCCTTCGCTGGTCTAGAAGGTACAATATTTTCTTAGACATTTTCCTTCAATTCTAAGTAAGAAGTTAAGGAAGCATTTTTATTGAATTACGATTGATCTGTTTATGATATTTAGTTGTAATAATATTTTACTTTTTTTCAGAAAACCTGCAGTACCTGCGACTTGGTGATAACCGACTGCACGAGATCCCCTCAGAAGCTCTTCGTCCGCTGCATCGCCTTCGCCATCTTGATCTTCGTTCTAACAACATCACGTATATCAGCGAGGATGCATTCACAGGATATGGAGATTCTATTACATTCCTCAATATGCAAAAGAATATGTAAGTGATTTTTTTATCAATCAATCAATCAATTAGCCTATTGCAGTCCACTGCTGGACATATGCCTTTCCCAATATACCACGTTTGCCGATCCTCCGCTTTCCGCATCCAGTCTTTTCATCCATCCATCATCCATCCAGAATTTTTTAATATTATCTTATTTATTTAAGTAAAACCCACCCCCTACCCCACTCATGCATGTATGTACTGTAGGTATGTAGAATATCTGGTACAAGAAATTTCTGTTTAATACGATAATTAACGATAGGAAAATACAAGCATAACAAGTTCTCTTCACTTCTCCCAGTCTCATTTGACGATGATAGGTACTTTGTTTTAGGTATTTGTTTTGGCTACAGAAATTACAAAGACAATTTCTCATGTATGTCGAATGACTCCATAAAATTCTTAAGTTAAATGAAAATTTGGCATATTGACCAAACACCATGACTCTGAAAAGAGACGACGAAGAGAGTAAATCAGATACAAAAATTTGATTTAGAAGTAGGTATACACCTATTAGCTACCAGATAAAAACTATTTCACGGTTTCATACGACTTGAATAAAATCAAATGGACCCAGTGGGATCCACCCACAACTTTAGGAAACTTTGAACCATCCGGTTCGAGTAAGTCGCTCAGTTCCTCAAAGCATTACAACCTTTTATATATAGGGGTCCTTATTCCAAATCTCAGAAACCATTTCGCGCATTAATGTAATAAAAATTCAATGATTTTCTTCACTAGGTATTCAGAGTACGAAATACATTAAATGTACATTACAAGAACATCATATGAATATACGCCCCAATGAAAGTCGTTTTACTGGCCATTCATCTCAAAATAAATCCCAAATGTATGAAGAGGATGAAAAAGATAAAACGGCAGGATTTAATAATTCAAGAAATGGATGCTTTTTATTTCTTGCCTATTTAAGTACTTTTCATATTAAATATTGTAGCTTAATATTCTGTATTCGGATCGTAAATTTTGTCAGAGAGAGTTATTACGACTTTTTGATTAATAAACATTTCGCAATGCGAGGTAGTGTCGGCATTTGATTAATTTGCAGTATCCCTATATTCTAAATCCTTAGAGATTAATTTATCTTCTGAAACTCTTAATGTTTCCAGCTACGTCGCTCAGCGTAATTCGATGAGTGTGAATAATTTTGTTTGACTGGTCTTGACGTAAATTGCGATAAGTTTATTAAAATGTTCTTTTTACGACAAAGTTTTTATGTTTCTTTGATAGGTACTTTATATGTATAGCCTTCTTTGTTTATGGCTCTTCCAGGGGTTCTTAAATCACCGCTGAGTTTCTTGCCGGAGTCTTCTCAGGCCGGGGCCGCGTTTCGAACCGGTGGTCCATTTGCTAAGCTAGTCTTTAGTACATATATATGTATATTTTTGACGTTTTGTAAGTGCCGTCTTGATGGTCTATACAGAATAAATGATTTTTGACTTTGACTTTGACATGCCAATAATGTATTTTTCTGGGTAGAATATTGACGCAGCAATACCTTTAGAATCCTTAATATCAACTTAATATTTTTTATTGCTTAATAGTTTGGGATGTACAGGACATTATCTAGGCAAGTTTATTTAAATTAAATTAAAATTTATTTATTGATGGCAACAGGGCCCAATTTGTTAGTAACAATTATTCGTCTTACATCTATGGTTAGTATAAAATATATCAGCAGAATACAATTAGGAAATTATTATTATCAATCGATATGATTTATTTTATTGCATTAGATTAGATTTGATTAGAATGTCAGTTAAAAATTAAAAGTCACAAAATTAAATAATTAATTAAATCATTCATCATTAATTATATATGCAACTGTTCTTACTTCTACAGTCCCCCAGCAATAGGTATATTAGAACATTCGTGCACATTGTGATGAAAACGTGATGTAAAAAGTTGACAGTTCTCTCACAGCTCATTCTATCCCCTCTACTTCAAATTCTATTACTGTAAACAGTGAGAGAACATTCGTTCGTTGTTCTTTCTTATGTAAACGCTGAAAATAAGGTTTCATTTACACTAAAATATTAAGAAAGAATGCTCTTGTTTTAGTTCTAGCTCTATGTTCGTTTGCTCTAAATCCACCTTTATACGTCGGTGGTCCGATAAGTACTTAGCCTACAAAAAAAACGAAAATTTTGGAAAAGTGGGCATTTATTTTTCAACATAATCTACTTGTAGGTCGACACACTTGCTCCAGCGATGCTCCAACTTCTTTAACCCGTCTAAAAAATAAGTTTTGTCAAGGCCTGCAAAATGGGCCTCCGTGGCGGCTATTACCTCCTCATTCGATTCTAATTTCTTCCCGGCGAGTGACTTTTTCAAATTTGGAAACAAAAAGAAGTCGCACGGGGCCAAATCTGGAGAATACGGTGGGTGCGGCAGCAAGTCGTAGTACCTATACATCAAACAAACGAATGAAAAAGAGTGGGATTAGTTGATCACTATTTCTTTGTGTCAAATTACTTCCCACATATCCACACCACCACGACATTCATTCACTGTCCCCCGTTAGCCTTTATATGCCTTATATAAGCAGCAGCATATAGCATGAATGTTGCTCAAACACATTACAAAGTACCTACCTGGTTACTCTTCAATGTCTCAGGTTTCCAGTGTAGAAACTTATATAACTTTGATTAATTCTGCTAACTTTGTTGAAACAGGATCCACCAGCTACCAACTATGGGTTTTGATAACCTGAACTCTTTGGAGACATTGAATCTACAGAACAACAAGTTGCAACACATCCCAGAGGAGATCATGGAGCCGATATTGGACACGCTACGAGTGGTTGATATTATGGGTTAGTAGGAGCCTTGCTGTCATGTATTAGGATTCAGGGTATAAATAAAAATACTGTACTCCATTCGGTTAGGTTAACTAAACATAAACCATTTTGATGTGTCTATTAAATATGTTTAATTTAACAACAGGTAATAAATATTTTTCTATTTAGAAACTTATTTTGAAGACTAAAATCAAAATCGAACCACTAGTTAGTCAGTTACTTATTTTTTTAATGTGTTTTTATAAAAAAATCGCTACAAGATTGTACCTTTAGTTAAGTACTTAACCGAATGGAGTATAGTATTTTCACCAAAATGTAAAAGAATTTAAATATATTTATAAAACAATGCTACTTACAATGAAAAATAATCTGTCTAACAAATTCACAACTATTTTAAAAATAGTTTAAATTTTTAAATTTAATGAAAACGTGTCACTGGGCCTTAAGTATCACTTAAGTACTGAAGCCCATCGAACATTTGACTTCATTCAAGCACACTCCAAAATGTTTTTACTACTCGTTAATCGATTGGCACTATTGCTACATTATTTTCGTTTAAAATATTAAGAGGCATTTACACGAGTATAAAAATATATTTAGTGGAGCATAGTGTGATTTCGTCTGGTCTAGCTGCAATGCTTCGATATCGCTCAATATCGCTATTGGGTTGTGGAGTTCAGATGACAGTCGCTTCACGTAAAATTTCGAAGTCCAGCCAAATTCGCGGTCCGCGGGTCCGCTTTAATAGTCTAGGTAAAGCGGACCCCAGACTCCAAGGTGAAAGCTTCGGATGCGAATGGGATAAACGGATTAACACTAGGATGAAGAAGAAATGTGATTCATGTGATATAAAATTTCTGTTAACAGTTTATGTATAACGTTTATTTTATTTTTCCCTTAGATAATCCACTGATTTGCGACTGTGAGCTGGCTTGGTACGAAGCCTGGCTAGCTGGTCTCCGAGACAGAGATGACGAGATGATGCAGAAGAAGCGCACCGTGTGTACAATGGTTAATGAGCACCGAGAGTACAGTGTCGCCAAGATGCCTCTAGAAAAGATGAACTGTAAGAGAAAACCAACGTACGGACGAACCTCCGGCGAACCAATCTCTCGCGCTATCAATCTCGCGACCAACGCAATCGTTGTCGTCGTGGCTAGGTGTCTCTAGAATATTCGTAATATAATTTAATTTAAGTATTAAGTTAATCCTGATTTAATTTATAACGAAGGATTACCCTCGCGTCAGCTGTGGCCGGATGACTCGAGATGTACCTCTTCGAGACATTTGTATTTTACGTTCAAATCTTCGTAAAGTGATGAATTTGTGCAATAAACTACGATACATATCAATTGGGCTGATAAACAAAAATTTGTATTATATATATGGAGCGGTAGCTTGGTAAGTGAAGTGAAGTTTTCAAGAGCGGTAAGTTAGTGATACTGTATTTTTACATTGTAGTGAACCTCTTGCGGTATGCCTTACTAATAGTATTGTACCAAATGTAGGTAACTATGCTTTTTAACACCAAAGGGGGCTACCATGTGACGTAGATTCGTAACTTGAAACTGGCACGAAACTCGAATGAAAGATGTAGAATTAAAGTACCGTGAAACAACTTAGAATTTCTTTCAATTAAGTTTAGGTCGAACGTCACTACCTACGTGTGACATATCACACGTCGCCTTCGGTGCCGATAGTTGCGTTTCATAGTACCAATTGCCTGAAAATTTCGTCCGCAACTTCGGATGTACGTCTCATGGTAGGCCAATAGGCATTCTAGTATTAGTAAGTATCACTGAAGATGTGTTTTAATGTTGCTGGTCGTAAGAAGCCCTGTCATGAAGGGAACTTAAGTAAACGTCAAAAAATGTGATGACACAATGAGCTGTATTTTACACGTTTTGCCATGAACATTATTATTTTAAAATGTACAATCCCTATTTGATGGAGAACTTCTCATATTTTATATCGTTTACCCCTGCCTTATCATGTAACCTATTAGTAAGCTTTTAAGTATTTACAATGTTGACTATTACGATATTATTCTATGATATATTATGTATGTAAATGGAACTTGAAGAATATACTTCTTTGGAAAATGATAATTAGGTACTGGTTGTAAAATCTATATACCTACGCTACACCTAATTCACAGGCAGTTATGTTAGCTTTTGAAATAATAGTAATAATATATTGAAATAATAATATATATCTTGATTATTATTATATAGTCACAGCCCATAAATGTTCGATTGATGTAGACTTAGAAATAAGTAGATAAGTGTTAGATGAGATTTAATAAATTAAATTCAGTATTTTTTTTTTATCAATCGCTTAGTTTTTATTTATTAATAAATCGATTACATTCGAGAACGTTATTTAATTTGTTTAATATTGTAACTGTTTTTAGAAATGATTTTATCAATAGGCTTAGTACAGTTTTTTAAGTTTTAGTCGTATTATATGCTTTTACGTTTAGTTAATTGATGTTTAAAGTTTATAATTAATAAGTAGTGGAGTAATAAATGTGACTTTGAACATTTTCCTTTGCTATAGTACTCCCGTTCATTGTAGGAGAATTTTATTTACAAAATCTTCCTATCTAAAATATCTGAGCCCTGTGATCAATGTATGGTATGTATAACCATTTTCGAGTGATAAATTTGTAACCAAAAACATATCCCTTAGTCTGAAGTATTAATTATAAGTATAAATATAATATACATTATTAAATTGAATTCGAGGTAAGCTGTAGAAGGAATTTGGATCAACATTTTGATAGCTTACACGATGCTAGTTTGTATACTTATAAAGGAATGATGAATATGTAGTATGACCACAGTCTATCAAAACTATTAGTGTCGTCAGCCAAGGACGTCTGCGCTCACATTTCCTTTCCTAATTATCTTCAATAAAAAATAAACATAAAACTTGAAAAGCGATTCTACTTCATTGAATTATAACAAAAGTGTTAGGTATTTTAATTTTAGTCTTGAATAACTAAAGTTATAGTTGAAGAAAAATAATGTTGAATTAATTTAATAAAACTTCTACTTTAACGTAATAATTACATTCCACCTCATTCCATGTGTGTGTGTGATGTTAGTACGAGTATGATACAGCACTTGGTTAAATTAAATACATTAGTAATATAATTGAAGCTCATCGGGGAAGCCATCAGATGTGATAAAATCTAGGGGTTCAAATTTTGGATGACCAAAAAACTTGAGTTTCTCCCATATATTCTAAATAATTGATTAATAAATATTAATAAAATGTGTTAATTATGTAAGACGCGAGATTGAGTACCTATTGTACCCAATTTACATATATTGATACATTTTTGATATCCATTTTGTAATTGTAGTATCAATGTTGAGCTTGTTGTTTATATAATAATAAAATTATATTCATCAATATATTCAGTATATTCACTTATTCATATTATATAATATGCACATAATTATTATATATTTGAAGCACATAAATAAATGTAACGTATATAATCAATATCAGAGTCAAAGAAACCTGATTAACATTAAGGAGAAACTTCACTAACCGTCTCATTTAAACAAATTATTATAATCTCGATATTAATATTATCACTTAAACGTTTTTCGATAATAAATGTCGTGTTGCACTGTTCTGAAATTCGTATTTATAGTCTTTCATAACGCTTATAAGAAATCCGACGTAAGTTAAGATTAAACTTAAACCTATTATTATTCGAACGTTCTTTTAAACTTATGATTTAAGTTGTACCGTATGCAAGAAAAATGGGTCTATTAGTACAATCTCTGTACTGGACTATACATAGGTACATGGCAAGGATCTGCCTGATATTCAGAGTCCTGTCGCAGATACCCAATATCTTAGAATTTGATAGAAATATCTAATATATTTATCAAATTCTTTTATTTTCTAAAGAACTTTTAACCTATTCTAAAATTAATCGATTAAACTATTGAATGTTTTTATTATAATTTTAATTGTACCTATTTGATATTTTTATTAAACTGAAAAGAGATTATTTTTATATAAATAAATTCATTCATAATGAACACAAACTGGGGCATTTGAGAATTATCGACCAGTCTAAGTTTAGACTTGTATTTCGTATACATAGGTACATTTGTATCCGTATTCGCAGATCTAGAAGGTCTATTATTAATCTGTATCTGTGAATACATTATGAACAGTCTGGTACATCTCCGATATGTAGCAAGTGGGTGTGCAAATTGTTAGGTGAAGGAGACAACGAGATTGAATCCGGGTTGATTTGTAACGTATTTAATATTTTATCAAAAATTTTGAAGCAATAAATTTTAGCTGACTCAGATATTTTCAAAGTTTATATTTTATTTCTATGCTTCATCATCATCATCATCATCATCATTTCAGCCACAGGAAGTCCACTGCTGGACATAGGCCTCCCCTATAGATCTCCAATAGGAGATTAAATACATCATATTTATTATTAATAATGTATTGGTTTACCTTTATTCTAATTATAAATTCAAAAATGTATACACATTTAATACTACTAACACTAGATTTATCATTCGGTTTCATATATTAATTGAAACTCATTATACCTAATTATAAAAGGCATACACGTAATCACTCATAATTAAATTGTATAATGAAACTAAAATATCATTATTTTATGTATAAGTCTTCATATATATCTAATAAAAGAACCAGCATCAAACATATCGAAGAAGTGGAAGTATTGTACCTTATCACGTGTACCACGGACCTTAAGATCTTGCATATCAATCTAGATAATAAGTCGTAATGGAATTTGATATATTCACTGTTATATGTGTTGTTTATATAAATGTATACTAAGTGTTAATATTTAACTGTTGTATGGATGCTTGTATCATATTCTGTGTACCTTAGACTAAGAAGCATTTACTTATATCCTGTGATTATACGAGACGAAAATATGCAAACGGAAATAGAAACAGGAAATGTGCTCACTGATACTTTTTATTATGTTTATTGAGCAAAATGGGAAAATAAATCAGTACTTATTTGGAAGATCGACAGCTAAAGTACCATTCTCTTACTTGATTCTAGAATATGTAATTTCACGCCTCATCGTATCGAGAATGCAACAACTTCTTCATCCTAGCGTTATTTCCCAGTCGCATCCGAAGCTTTCACCTCGGAGTCTGGGGTCCGCTTTACCAGTCGAGATGGCAACAACGTGAATGTTTAATACGTATACTCCATTTGCTTGGGTACATAACTAAAGGTAAACAATCTTATAGCAACACACATTCATAAACTAGGCTAACTGACTGACTAACTAGTGGTTCGATTTCTATTTTTAGTCTTCAAAGTAAGTTTCTAAACAGAAAAATATTAATAAACTGAATTTCTAAATAAAACATAATAAAAAAGATATATCAAGATTGTTCACGTTTAGTGAAGTACAGTCATCAAAGTAGATACGGTTGAGTTGTATGTAAAGGTGCAACCGTATTTCCTGTATATAAGCAAATGAAGTGTAGTGATGGGCATCGTATCAATTGAGTCAAGTTAAGTCAATTTTCATCTTCGTATAATCAAAGGTTAATAATTTTATTATATTCAGCAATAACGTCAATGTGGTCTGTATCCCTTTTGCATTTAATGTCTGTAACAGGTAACTAGCGTTTACAGTCACATTTATTATTTAACATAAATGAATAATTATTAATGTAGGTAATTTAATCTAATATTGAAATTTTGCTGTAAAGGTGTATTTATTTAATTTCGGTTTAAATAAAAATTTAACTACGATTGTGTTTTTCTGTTTGCCCTATTGCTTTATAGTTTTAAAACTGGTAGGGTTTTTGGCTACAATTGACACACTAATGGTGGCCTTTGATGTGGGAAGCGTCATGCTGAGGACCATGGTTGTGGACTTAGATAGGAGAGTAGGTAGGGGTTTCTGCAACTAAATTTAGAAGACCTGATTATGCAAAGGATGCAGTGGTTTAGAATGCATGAGAACTAGTACTCTCTTGTTATGCAGAACACATACAGCTGCAAAAAGTGCTGAACGACCTCAAGTTGCCGTGAGTGCGGATTGGGGTAATATTATTCACGGAGTTGATCTTCATTTGAGCGTCATTTTCAGTTGCATTTAGACCTTGCATTTTGACTATGCCTCCTTTTCAGAATTTGATTTGTATTTGAGTACTGCCATCTAAGGTTACAGTACCTTCTTCTGTTCTTTATCAGACATTAATCTTCATCTGAGTGTCATTTTCGTTTGCAGTTAGACCTTGCATTTTGGTTTTTCTATGCCACCTTTTCAGAATTTGACTCGTGTTTGAATACTGGCGTCTGTGGTTACAGTCCCTTCTGCTGCTCTTAGTAAGGCATTAATTATTAACTTTAAACAGACAAATCCAAGAAATAGCAACGAAATAACGCTCAAATTATTGCTGGATTCTGCAAATATAATATAAGGATTCCAGTGTTATACTCGTAAAAGTGCCGTGAGAAATCCTTGATTTCGTCGTAAGCCCTTTACGCTATAATCCTCACTTGGTTTCCACAAAATGCTTAAGCTTTGCGAACTTGAGGTTGAGAGAGACTACTGTGGAAATCTTTCAATAGAACTATCAACTATTTATGTAATATCTTTGCTCGTGACTTTGTCCGTGTGGATTGAGATCAGAGTTTTAATTAATTTTTGCGCAGAACCTTACTGCGAAACGTTTTCTAAATTAAAAATTAAAAAGTACTTTGGATGAAAATTGATCAAGTGATAGTCAGGAATCTATATCTGTCTGTTCGTCTGTGTGTTACACTTTCACATGTTAACCACTGAACCGATTTTGATGAAATTTGGTACAGGGGTAGATTAGACCATGGGAAAGGACATATGCTATTTATGGTCGCAATAACCGACATCCACGCGGGAGGAGCCGCGAGCATCAGCTAGTAGCATACATATGCTTCTTATACTGGATCTCAATGTACCTACTATTTTTTTACAAAGTTCATATTTGTGGTTATAGTGATGGCAACCATTAACGAACATAAACATAAAAGTATCAGCTTTTATAATGTGGCTAAAGCAAATTGACTGCCAGTAATTTTAACGGACGTGCCCCAATAAAAGGTAGTCTGATACAACGCCGGATAATGTTTCAGAAAGATCCTGAATATTTTAGAGGCTTTGCTTTTAAAATGGGACGTGATACAGTCTTCTATTTTTAATGGCATTCATACCAATATTGTAAATGCGAAAGTAAACTTGTTTGGGGTTTGAAAGTGAAGAAGAAAAGTAGAAACAATTCTTGAAGGAAAAAGGTTTTCGAGTTTTGAATTAAAACTTTTTTTATTGGTTCAGTTAATATTTTGTTTATTCTTTTGTTCAGTATTATTTTTGGTTGTCAATCAATCAATTAGTCTATCGTAGTCCACTGCTGGACATAGACCTCTCCCAATGTTGAGACGCTTTGGCCTGCCGTTTCAACGCTGGCCAGACGGGTTGGTACAGGATTTTATTTCGACTTTCCTTCTCTCACAGTGTTATCGTATTTTTCCATTGGTCGCCTCTAACGACACTCTTTGGATGACATGGGGTGATGATACTTATATTCTTTCTACGTCACCACACGGATCGGTAGCACTATCTAATATTTAAAAAAGAATCAATCGGAACAAAATATTATACTTATTTATTCACGCAGTCAGAATCTACAAACGGTATTTTTAAAAAAGCACTTCAATTATTAATTAATTAACCTCTATATCTAGTTCACGTAGGTACATTTAACGGCAAAGTGCTTACAACTACTAACTATTAAGTAGTAAGTATATAATAGAATCATGGTTCTGGTATTCTCGCGCTGTTTATCTTGTGTGTGTTGTTATACAACAATTTCGCCCTAATCGGATAGGTAGAAATCTCTGATCAGGATAGGAATTATCTACCTTTCTGGAGCAGAGATTTCATCCCCCATTCTTCATAATGGTGACTTCGACGTGAAACATCCTTTATGGAGTAGATAACAAGGTACAAATTATTGCAGTCATGACAATGCTCATTGGCATTATTAGGGATAAGGATAAAAGGAAATATGAGGTTTTCCTTGTTGGACTCTTCTTAACTTAAAACCATAATCTCAGCACATTGATGTAGTTATAATTATTATAATTATTATTAAAGATTCAGCAAAGGAACGATCTTACGATAAATCCGTTTTTATCAATCAATCAATCAATTAACCTATTGCAGTCCACTGCTGGACATAGGCCTCTCCCGTTTTTTTTTTTTGCTTTTGTTTTCTTATCGGATTAAAATCACGCGTTTTCAAAACTTGGCGTTACTGAATTGGGCCGAAACATTTCTAAATTAAGTGACATCGATCGCCCTCCACAAATTAATGAAAGAGAGTCTTTCAATGTTTGGAGAAACAACAGACTAAAACCTTAATCCAATGATACTGAGTTCCTTCAATTAAATTGAATTCTGTCATTTATCCTCGGACGGACACAAAATGCCTACAAGTATTTACTCAAAGTCAAATCTTTTTGAGTAAATAACTACTTATCGGCATTTGTGTTTGATTACTTTAGATTGTTTGAAACTATTGAACTAATTTCTATTTGGCTATTTTTGAATATTTATTGAAGATTTTACCTTGATATGAATTAGTGAATTTGATAAAGTCGGTTCCTCACAGTAAAGGCCGCTTCCCACCGTCCGCGATTCTGCGGAGCATCACGCACAGCCGACGATCACGGACGGCAACACACGCAGACAGGGTTCTTCCAACGGTGCGTGTCGGTCTGTGTAGATCTTTTGATAACTTCATTTCAAAATGCAAAGTGAAAGAGAACGTGTCGTCGCTGCAGCCGCGGCTGTGGTAGGTATTAATTAACAATTACCAAATCATGCGATCTAGTAAAAGTAAAAAGAAACCAGCTTGTGGATATCAGCATACAACAAAAGTCGTTTAGCGTAGGTGTACATAGACATATATCTAATTTTATTTATTTTCTGTTTTGTCACCCATAGCAGTGGGATCACGGTAGAAAATTAACGAATGACATAAAATATTCTGACTAGTCGTCGTCGGACGCGCTCCGATCGCGCCGCACCGCACCTTTGAAGTTACCGCCTCGCGACGGATACCGGCGCACCGCCACGGACGTCCTCTGCTACCACGGACGAGACCCTTCCCACGGTGTGCCGTGCGAGCTGGTCCGCGTCCGTCCGCGATATCGCAGACCGTGGGAACCGGCTACAGTAAGTACTCCATACATCCGAGTTTAGAAACTTGGGTTAGGGTGTTTACTATGAACTGGTATACACCCTAATGAACGAGGCTCTGGCGTGAAGTTAGAAGGTACCTAGTCGCTCCCGTAAAAGTCAAGACAAGGAAGGAAGATAAAATGAAATAGAGCGAACCTCAGGCTTCATAGTGCAAACTTTTAAAGAAACAAATATTAACAGATTAATGATGACTAAATGATAAACAAATTAAATGAGAATTGTAAAGTGTCACGCGACACTATAACACTAAAGCCAGATCACACATTTAAGTACATTAATTAAGCCAAGTGCTCTAATCTTCGATATTATTAAGTTTAAATATTAATCATCAATCAAGCCACAAGCATTAGGCGATCGATAGTCCATTAAGGGAGCGGCATACGAAAATATTGCTCCAATAAACTGACTAATGCATAATTAGGATAGTGTATGGAAATTGAGTCACTATTTTGTTTGATAACTTTTATATGTACGTTGTACGTATATGTACGGCTGTAAATCCCCGAAGGGGTAGGCGGAAGTGTAAGGTGCCATACACCCAATAATATTAGACGCGCCTAAGTGTGTGTGTGTGTGGTATAAATGTGGTAGGTACAGAAAAAAAGAAATATATGTTGGCGTTGATTCTCGGTGAAGTAGAATGGAACACTCTATTTTTTCCGGTGGATATCATAGAATATATTTAAAAATTGGCAAACTCTGTTGAGTGACCCATGATGATGATGATGATGATGATGACCCGTGGCCGCCGCTACAAAATAGCGAATCAGTTGTTTTTTACTACAACTCTCGATATGCGTACCAAAGAAAGGGCTTGACTAGTAAACTAGAGTACTCTGGGAAGAAACAGAATGAGTCATATTAATTAACGAAATAAGAATTAAAAAAAATAAAATAATGTAAATAAAATAATAGGTTACTCTGATTCATTGAAAATAATATTAGAAAAATAATGATTTGGATAATGTACTAAAGTTAAGTAATAAAAGCGTTTACAGTAAAACCAAAGTTGCGTGAATTTGCGAACATAGGAACCGTGATAGGAACAAAAAATGATTGTCTAGCAGTGGCGAAGGGTGGATTTTTTTAAAAGGGAAGCCGAACGAAAGAAAAAAAAACATACCATGGCCGATTGTAATGTGTAGGTACTCCTTTCAAAAGCTGTGACTGGCTGGTTCGATGCTTAGGTCCAAATGGTTGAGGAAATTTCAAGAATTTACTATACGTGTGGGCACTTATGATTATTATAACAGTGTCTTTCAAGTATAATGAAAGTGGTGCATGAATATGATGTGATGTGATGTCTACCAACTGAATATTATTTACTTGCTAAACTACACTACTTAATCTACTTATACTTTAAAGCTATACGTCTATTCTTTCTTACGAAATGATAATACCTAATAATAATCGTTTATTTGCCATGAAAACATTTGCATTGTACCTACATTTCACTTACATAAATCTATCCTAGAATTTAATAATGAATTTAAGCAATGAAGAAAAGTGAAATTTGCCTATCAACCCCACACTAGGTCTAGCCTGTCTTGTGGGGTTTTTATTTTATACTTTTTCCAGCAGTAATGTACCAATGAGCTAGGACACTATCATAAAAACCGGGTTCGTTGTTAGTCTTAAGCAAAAAATGTTTTTCTTTCGATAAATTGTTTATGTCGCTAGGTATACGCCTGTAGCACATCTCCGCCGCGAAACCGCGTATAGCGGAACCGCGGTCGTTTCGCCATGTTCTGTCAGTTGTACGAGGAGCGGAACTCTAGCGAAACGGCATGTTCTAATGCATAGATTTACCTATCTTCTATCTCTTTCGCCGCGCAGTTTCGCCTATGCCGTTCACACCTCCGCGCTTCGTCCGCTATTTTGTCAGTGTTGTCACGTGACAATTTTACGTAACACGTAAATTGCAGGGCCGCATTAGGGGTCTTTTAAATTCCAAATGAATCAAGATCAGTAAAAAAGTTTTTACTGTTTGATTATTTTTTCGCCGTCTACAGTTTTTTGTACAGGATGGTATTACCTACATCTAGGTACACTAATATTCTAAAGAGGAAAGTCCTTTTCTTGTTTTTTTTTGTTTGTTGTTGACTGATTTCAATAATGGGAGTAACATAGGCTAGCAAATAAAGACCCGCGACGGCATGCGTTTTTAGTGGGTCAGAGTTCAGTTCAGTTCGATAATCACTCCTGACCATATCCGAGGGAACTTTAGCACGAAAAAAAAGTGGGAACGGAATCCGAATTCCACGCGGGCGGAGCCGCGGGCAAGTGCTAGTATTATACATAGCTGCTACCCACGGCTCCACACACGTCGAATTCTGATCACGCTCCTACTTTTTTTCGGTAGTCCCTTCAAATACCACTCCGGTCGGCCATCGCACCCACTGAAAACCGCACGCCGCGCGCCGTCTTGGGTCCTCAGGGTGTAAGATTGCCTAGAGCATATCTCGCGCTCCCCGGACGATCCTGGGCTATCATTTAAAATGGCCCCTCAGGTGTGCAAAACTGTTAGTCATCCACATTATTAAAATAATGTGAAAAAATTGCAAGCATGGCTAGAAATTCAGAGAGAATTAAATGTGGAAGGTACGCTTTTTATTATAATAATAGACTTTTAATTGTATTAATATTATATTTATCTAAATGTAATGTTAACGTATAATGGTACCAAATATAAAACTAATTTATATATATTATATTTGTGCAAATTAGTGTCCCCATTGTCCATACAAAAAGTGAACATCTCCTTTCCCTATCACTCACCATAAAGTAACTAATAATTTAACTAGACAGCCAATTACCCAATTTCGGCCCTGTTGATTTTGAAAGTTCTTGACGCACGGTATCAAGTTCGCGCATGCGAAAAAGACGTTATCATGTTGAACGGAGCAATCAGAAGTCAGGTAGTTGGCGCATGCGTTCTACACGGACCAGTTAGATTCGGGTACGCGCTCCATATTAGATAACAAGTGTCAAGTTCCGCTCATGTTCCGCTGCTCCAGCTACACTTGAACACAGCGAAACTCAACTAGCAGTTCCGCTGTCCGCCGCGAAACGGCGGAGGTGTGCTACGGGCGATATCCTAAATGACTCCACATACTCTTAGAATCTGAGAATAACAAACAAGGAAAATAATACATTCTATTTAATTTACAACTGCCTGTGAGCCACTTATACTTATCGTAATGAAATATATTGAAATGTTTCGTAAATCCATCGCGCCGTTTATATTCTATATTCATGACTGGGCGGAACTGAACTACATGTTTCTTATTTTCATAATTTAATTTCGAGAAAAATGTTTCCTAACACAACAAATAATAAGTCAGACAACAATCTAATGCTATTAACGCAGCCATTATAACAGCAAACTACTAAATTTGCTGACAAATGCATATAATACAAGCAACTACTTACTAAAATATTACGTTCTACGACAATAATATATAATGTCAATCAATGCACAACAGTCAGTACACTACACAAACACAAATTATACTTAGTAATAACTACTTTACACAAAAAAGCGAATTCTAACTACTTGCAGTACTTTATAGCATAAATAATTATTGTTGAAATCAAAAATGAATGTCAAAATAACATTGTCGTGAGCAATGAGCAGTTTTCCAGTAGGTATAATAATCAGTTGGTTTTTAAATCATAAAGAGATGGCGCTAGCATAGCTTTTGGTAATTTTAATGTACTCTGTGGTTTGTTTGTGCGATGTTGCCAAAGTTTAATTTCATGTACCCATATTACAAAAGATAAAATATGATAAAACGCTTAATTCTTTTCGCGTCACTGTCTGTAATTTAAAATAATATTATATTTATAATAATATTATCAAAAAAAATGTCAAAACATTTATGTAAAGTAAATTATTACAAAACCGAAGAACATTTTTGCCATAAATTAGGGAACACTAGATGTGAGACCACACTCTTCTTACCAAAAGTGCCGGCTGCGCCATCTAGCTTGTCCTTAGGAACCCTATAAATACCTACTGGAAAACTGCTCATTGAATTTGAATACATCGCTCATTCGCTTCAACTTCAGTGTATTGTAACCAAAACAAACTGCATTCACATTAGTTCTCTCTCGCTCTCGCAAATTCTTATCGTATATTCCCTCTTTGTCATTAAGCCGGGTTCAGCCCGGCTTACATCGTGAAATATTTCTACGAACACTACTAAGAAAAATTGCGCATGTGTGCGTGCGACTGTAAGTAAGTAAGTACGTAAGATTCCGTTTTTGGCGACCGGCTTTTTTTCGCTTGGCGCGCGTTCAGACAGAATCATACAAGAGGTTTCCTTCCTTATTTGAGAACTAGATGGCGTTATGAGAAATATGTGTAATATGTTGTATGTAAATAATTATTATAATTGCGATTTACGTAACAGAATACTTTTTGTTTTATATTTTTGTGTATTGAACGGATGTGGTTTCATTGATTTATAATTTATTAATAGACAATGCTTAGGGTTTTTGCAAAGGTAAGCCGGTAGGAATCGGGTTATATGGACACTTCGCCACTGTGTCTAGTGAATGAATGAACTATGAAATGTATACTGTTTTATTGCAAATCAAAGACAATTTAGCACTATTTGACGTAATGAAAGGAAAGTGACTGTTTTCTTTAATTCACGGCACTATGCGCCATTTTTTGGAACTTATTTTATGGTTCCAAGCCTTCTCTATATTTTACAAGTTCCAAAAAGCATTAAATACAATAATAATTTATTTTATGACGATATTGAAATCATAATTATTATGTGTCATTTAACAAACTGTGTACAACTGAACGTGGCACAGAAAGCTCTTGACATGTAAATTGCGGTCAACGAAGCTTACCACCACAAATGTGTTTAACCACTACAGAATGGATACTCATTTATGATGGTATTGTTACTGGATTAACTGGCTATTTTCATTACATTTCCGAATTGAACACTTCTTTATGCTAGTTATGCAATTTTTTTATACCACTTAGGTCACAGACAAGAACACGTCCCGCCTAATGGAAAGTGGTAACCATGGCTATTAGACGGGTGCAACACCAGGGGAGTCCCACTCGTGCTGTCGACTCTCTAAGAACAGACAGATTCTGAGCCATTAGCGAAAACGACAAGCAGGACTAGCTTTTGGTCTGCCCACTGTCAGCATAAAACCTCTCCAGTGAGCTCTGGCTACCTCACCGCCAGGAACACCATTAAATACAATCTTAAATCAACATGCATCGATTCCAGTGAATTTTATGGTCTTTAATCAGAACGTTTTACGACAAGTGGGTAGGCATTATGAGACTAACCCCTTTAGACATAATGGTCTAGATAGCGTTGTGTAGAATGTTGTAGAATATTAATTTATTATTATTATTATTATTCCTCTTTATTATTTTAAAAACTCTTATAAATTATATTTTTAAATACATAATTATATAAAACAAAAACATATATTTAAAAATATAAAAAATAGTGCCCCACCGGTATCGGGTATAGGGACCAAGCTACCGGTGGTTAGGGCTCCAGAGAGAGGAACCTCCTCCTTATTATTATTATTATTAGACATACGGGCAAGACCAAATCGCGCAATAAATGTCATTAGATGACGTAGAAATCGATATTATAATCGGTTTCCGATGCTATGGCATAGAACTAAAAGGCAAAAAATCAATGTATCACAAGAAAGACACGAAATCGCACAATAAATGTCACTAAACTACGTAGCAATCGATGTTGTATTTGTCAATTGTTTCCGTAACTACGGAATGGTGCCATAAAGGCACAAGACTAATGTAGTATAAGGAAGCAATATGTCACGGAGACAGGCAATTCATTGCATTTCCTTCGTGAGCTTGGCACTGCCGCTTGGGGACTTTATAGTTGGGGTAATATTGGGTTAACCTATAATAATTATTGTTACCATTTTCACTTATATGTGCACCCTTTGCTGCTATGAAATCCACAAACGTTTTCATGATGAAATTTTAATGAGAATGAGTGGGTTTACGCAAGATTACCCCACCTCTAAAGCTATGATTCCAAAGTATCTATAGTATCTATTCCGACCGTATACGTCAACTACAGACACATGCAGCAGATGCAGATTTCCGACAAGATTTTGAGGATCTAAGCCAACCTGCTTAGATCCTCAAAATCTTGAATACAAAATTCAATTCTTCTTCCCAGTCGCATCCAAAGCTTTCACCTTGGATTCTGGAGTTCGCTTTACCCACTTCTTCCGCCTACGTAATTGTGATTTGCAACCAGTAGCCTATGGCTGAGCTTATATTTTCCGTGAAGCGACTCCCACCTGACCTCCGCAACCCAATAGCGATATATTGCAGTTAGACCAGTTGTTGGACTGTTTAGGGCTCCAAATACCCATAACGACTGCCACAGATATTCGTGTGGGAAACCGGATCGATGGCTTAACGTGTTCTCCGAGACGACCAGCCTAATGCAAACACCCATATTCATGTATGCAAATATTTGCACTGAACGGAGATCGTACCCGCGCCTCCTGCGTAGCGGCCGCGTTCACTATCGCCATGCCACAGAGTCGGTTTTCTACATATTACATAACTAGCTGTTGCCCGCGGCTCCGCCCGCGTGGAATTCTGATCCTATTCGACGCTAATATATAGCCTATATGTTAATCCAGGGTATAACCTATATACCTACATACCAAATTTCAACCAAAATGGTCCAGCCGTTTATGCGTGAAAGAGTAACAAACATCCACACATCCATTCTCGCAAACTTTCACATTTATAATATTAGTAGGATATACCTACATACATACATGTGTATACTTTTCTTCTGCTAGCTGTAAGCTCTCTAAACTGTAAAATAAAATAAAAATACATATAATCACGCCTTTATTCTTATCTTTATCCCCAGAGGGTTAGGTTAGGCTAGGACTCAGGGATCGGGCTGTTTAACATCAGACGGATAAGTAGATACAGCCCGACTCAACCTCAAATGTATGGCTCGAGTCAAAAATGGTGCCCGGAATCCAGCAATAGGGTCACCCCCTATTACGTGAGACCGAGTATAATGATTGGTGAAATGTGGGTGACTTACTCTCCTCTGCTTAACCCTCTGTTTTCTAATATGTCCTAAAACACACCAAATCAATAGAGCAGACCCGGCCAAAGTATGATGATAAAGCCAGCACAACAAACTAGCAGAGAATATGCGCATTTACAAATGTGTAAACAATTCACCAACAGGAACAGCGGAACTACTAATTGTGAATATGTGAGTACAATCTGTGAATATCTGAACACGTATGACATCAATTTCGTTGTTTTGACAACGTCAATCAATATCGAGTTACAAAATTTGTGCATTTGTTACTCGGTTCAGCACTTCTACAATGTTCGTAATGTTCGTATTGAACTATGAGTACTCTTTGTTTATTGGACCTTTATAAATGTACTAGCTTTTGCCCGCGGCTCCGCCCGCGTGGATGTCGGTTATCGCGACCAAACATAGCCTATGTCCTTTCTCAAGGTCTAACCTACCTCTATACCAAATTTCATCAAAATCGGTTCAGCGGTTTAGTCGTAAAAGAGAGACAGACAGACAGACAGACAGACAGACAGACAGACAGACAGAAAGACAGACAGAGTTACTTTCGCATTTATAATATTAGTAGGGATGAATCAAATGAGCTAAAACTATCGTACGAACAATATGAGGAGGTCTACTATGAAAATGACATCCGAAATTACTGATTGAAATTTCAGGGGATTGGATTGTCATGAAAAGTATCGTGAATAAACTGCAAGAGAGTACCTAGTCTTCGTTGGTGCGGCCATGTGCTGTTGCGACGAGTTCTGCGGCTACGTGGGTAACAAATGTCTGGTTATACCCCCTCCACCAGGTCCCGGCAGAAGGGGTAGACGCAAAAAATGACAGCTTGGCGTTGCAAAAGACAACAAGCATGCCAATGGTCTCACTACTATGGATGCTCGACTTCTTCTTCTTCTTTCATGTCAATGATCCTCGTTTTCACTGCTTTAAATTACTCGAGAAAAAAATTTGCCATTTCAGCCGCGCTGTCAGTGGCTTTGTTTAGATCGTCTTTAGTGCAGGATGTAGGAAATAAGGGACACGAAACCAAGTGCACCATGGACTGCACGGGGGCTCTGCAGTCACATGCAATTAATCCCGGGTCTCGCATTCCCTACCTGTATAGATTTTGTCTCAATCGGCCGACTAAGTGTACGTAAAAGATTCAGAGACCTCCATACCGGCCATGGGAAGTTCTGTCCAGGAGGTATTTTTGCCTAGGGAGGTAGGACGTCCGAAGGTGGTGGGAGTTTCCCTTTCCTTATGGAAATTCTCATTGTAACAGGGTCTTTGATCCATGTTAGTAATTTATTATGTGAAGATTACCGGGATGGTCAAAGTTTAGGACACGACCCAGTGGATAGTACCATGGAAAAATTCTTACAATATAACCTTTCACAGAACAGTTATAACCATTAAGGAATGAACTATGATGGTAATAGAGCTACAGCGTAGATCAATCAATTAGCGCAATCTGAAACGTAGCCAACACGTAATAGATTGCTGAAATCAATACTCCGCTATATTTACGAGAGTATGCAGAGCCTTCGCCATTTCCGAATATCATAAATATCTGCGATAGTGGATAATGTACGGCAGTATCGTGCCATACAATATCATTATGCCTTTAGGTGGCGAGGCTTCGGTGGTAATCATCGACAATTGTGAAATTCGGTGAAGTATGATAAGAATGATGCGCCGAATTGCCCGATAGCCATTATAATGTGTCAGATGGGTGAATCATATTATCAGGTTTATAGGTATACCTACATCAATTATAATGATATTTCTGTTATTTTTTCTTTCAACTTGAATATCCAAAATGGTAATGGCTACATGTTCAGTAGGATTTACAATAATTCAAACCGCATAATTTTAACCTACCTTAATAAGCCAGTATCTGTATTTATTACCATTTAGTGTCAATCCATGCAAAGATTTTTATTTATAATCATGTACCTAAATAAGATACACCAAAAGATTTTCTTAATGCGTACTTTTCGACAAAAAATAACATTCGGTGAAAAGGTGTCAAACAGCAGTAGTTCTTAGAATGGAAGAATACAGTCCAGGTCATTCGTGCACTGAACTACCACCAATCTGATCCGACTGCCCGTAGTAATGTTTTTCAGACGTCTTTACTCTTTTCAGACAAATAAACACGTCAATTCTTTGCCCACTTACTTCTTCCACTTTGATCCACCGCCACGATCCATCAGTGTGGCAAACAGAACTCTGGAGTTCACTGTGATCCATCGTTTAGTTTCCAATGTACTATCGTAATTAAAAGTGCATTAGCACCGTAATGTTTATAATCGCTTGTCCGGTTAAACGCGTATCTATGTGTATGTAATGTTTAACGCATACATTTATACGTCACACAGTATCGATATGAGAAAATATAAATGTGTGTGATGCGAAACAAAGAAAACGTTATGCTTGCCTTTTCATACTATTATGTTCGAAGCATGCATCTATATAAAGTAATGCAAAAATTCGTTATTCTACGTAAGGCAGTGCGTAGCCTGGTCGGTAACAAGGCTGCTATGGATAGTGTTGAAATCGGATGTTGTGGGTTCGGATCTTAGTTTTTCCACTTTTTGTTGTTTTGTTTTCATGAAATTTTAGGAACAAGTTAACAGAATTAGAAATAATTATTTACAAATAGAAAAATATTATACTTAATTTACAATAGATTATAAATAAAACAATAGTTAAAAAAAAAAAGTTTATTAAAAGAATTATCCAATGTTAATTTGTGGTTATAATAATTTCATCCAAAAAATATACTTTTATAATAAAATTAATATTGCATATTGAGGTTATAGCTTAATTATTCATTTTCTCGAAAGTTTTTTTTTTCGGAAAAGAGGATTGAAACTTAACCTCAACCATACAGTCTTATACTAATTACAGGCCAGCACGTCCCTTGATAGGCTCAGTAGTCTCAATAGGCTCAACTGAAATTAAATAACAAAAATATTTAAACAGAATAGCTTAGCACGGAGTAACAATATCACGAGAGCTTTCACTTTAAATTGAGCCTAACTATTTTATATAAAATATAATATATAATAACAATAACTTTTATCTCTCTTTGCACCATTAAACCCCATATATTCTCAATCGGGTTCAAATCAAGGGATCGTGCTGGCCAAGGAAATTCAGTGGTGAGGAGTACTCATAACACGATTCCTACCGGCTTGCTCTGCAAAGGGAAGTCATGAAAGATGCTTAAGTTTAATGCATTATTACATGTATTACACCTAAAATTCAGTACCTATCTAAAATTTGAGAGAATTTCATACAAAATTGCCATGGTTGTTCTTTGGGATTTGCCACCGGCTTCCCTTTTGAACATTTTCACCCTTCGCCACAGCAAGGAATAACTTTACGTTCACTAAACCATTCGCGAAGTATGGTGGCTCGATGAATGGGACAATTATCGTGCACAAAACTTATATCATTTTTTTATACCACTTAGGTGGGAGACAAGCACACGGCCCACCTGATAGAAAGTGATTACCGTGGCCTTTGGACGTATGCAACACCAGGGGCCTCACACTCATGCTGCCGACCCTGAAGAAACCTTCTAATGCCCTTAAACCCTCATTTATATCTGGATAGACATTTCGCACTGTGGGCAACATTATATCTTCTAACACTTTCACATAATTTGCACTATTTGCACGCGTAGATATTGGGTCTAATTCACCCGGCCCTAGCGCTCTAATCCACCCCCACATAATTTACACTTAGATTCAGTGTTCGGTACTATGTTGTTTTCACACCACCGTGTTTTATCCTTATGCCATAAATGTAATCTTCCTTTTTGAGATGATTTAAACGTTTTTTCATCAGAAAATATTGTTGATTCCCAGTTAAAGTAAATACTCTTCGTTATTCGTTTCATATTCTGCTACCATATAACGCCGCTTCAGCAGGTCTTCCACTTCTCCTCCAACTCTGCAACTCTTCTTCCTCAAATTGTTTCACGCAACGACTCCCAGTATTTCTCTAAAAAAACAACAACCATATTACACAATTGCAACCAATGAACAAAATTGCACTACAACAATATTAATTAATTAATTAACTTACAGATAAGCCCGTCTCATTAGAAATTTGAGATATATTCAGACCTTTCGAATATGGCCACAATATTAGCTTTTGCTTCAATACTTATATTTGACATTATTGATTTATTAAAAAAGAAATGTAATCGCTCGAACAGTAATTACCACAAACAGTCGTAACCATAGATGATATAATATATAAATAGGGTAGTCGTAACTGACTTCACCAACCAACAACTTCACTCATAGCCAATGAATCCATTTTATTTCAAATGCACCCTCAAATAATTATTTTCTCGCTAGTTTAAAATTCTACCTAAGAAACATTTTTATATTCGTATCAACATTTCTATATCATAACTTTTAAATATAAAACACAAAAAGTTATATTAGTTCCGGTAGGTTCGAACCATCACCGACAGGTTTCAAACTATTCATCAAGCCGCACCTTAAACCACTCAGCTACGGGGCGGCTTACGTATGATATTGAAATTAACAATATCAATCAACGAGTGAACAATATTAATGTGTGTGTATGTGTGTGTGTGAATTATCTTCAAAGATTAAGGTCATAACTTCAAAAGTTTAGTAAGAGTACTGTACGACGTAGTGTTGACGTGTATGTGTGTGTGAATTGTCTTCAAAGAATAAGGTCATAAGTACGACTATTGTTGACGCGCAATAGTTGCGTCAGATTGGTACTGCACTTATGATCGCGATAGTACAAAGACAAAGAAACATAAGAACACACCTAACTTATCAACAACGAACGAACGTTAAGAACACGTATCTTACAAAGCTGTTAAACACATAACTCATTGCCACTGCATCGTAACAAAATAAATCTTCTAAGTGAACTTAAATTGAATTAGCAAGATAGATATCTCGCCTCTGGTCGTATTTTATCGCGATAATAATTATTTATAGGGATATAGTTGGAGATAACCTAGCAAAATAAAATATGACCTCATAGCTTCGAGCTAGAGTCGAGGCAATTGGAAAAAATACATAACTGGAACGTATTTTTCATCAGGAGCGGGGCCGGGCGCGCGTGACGACGAACGGCGGGAATATTGCAATCACGAACCCCGGACGTCTGGTTGCTATTTCCAAGGTTTTCACGAATAACTGACTGTAGTTTTGTGACGCAATTTAGGTCTTCGCAACCGCATGCTGTATTCAACTTCATAGTAATTGACTTTTGGAATATAGTTAAAACTGTTTATGAGCCTGTCACTGTTCTAAGTACGAGTGTCATAGTGGACTGAAGTTTGTAGTAGGTGGGCAAAGAATTTATGTTTATTTATCTGAAGAGAGTAAAGACATATTAAGAATCTGAAAAACATTGCTACGGTTAGTACGAGTTTTCCTATTATTTTTTTTAAGTTGTGTAGGTACATATTGATTTTGTTGTTCGGGGACCCCGATGATCTTCGATACCCTCACCTGCTAGTCGATACACCTGCTTATGAACGAAGGCTCTTGTGCAGATGTTTCTCTCGGGATTGAGGAGTCAGACGTTAACTGTAAAAGCCAAGATATACAATTCATGGAAACGAAAAATAAGTCCTCACAATCTCCTTTCAAGTTCCATCTTGGATGTTCACATTTTGTGATCGAACCCTATGTATAAGAAAAGTTAGCATAAGTACTATTTTTTTTTTTTCAGTAAATTAATAATATCTCCTAATATACAAAAACCGATGTTTCTTAGCTAGTTTTTTAAGCAACCATGATATAACTAATATTACTATGATAACTCCAAAAATGGCGTCAAATTGTCAAATTGTCTCCTAAGAAGACTGAATATTCTCATTCAATAAAATTGTTATGATGATTGTGCCTAAAACATGACGTTTATTCAAGATATTACGAACATCGTTCACATTTATTTAGCCGCTATGATGTAAATATTTTCCTTCCATCGCAACATTAATTTAACATTTTTTGAACATAACGTGGAACGTAATTCACTGTCTTCAGGGACTGATAAGTTTGTTAATAATTCAAAATGTTGTCTCAGTGATATGACACGTTTAATTATATTATCGTGTTCTCGGAGGGTTCTTTGGTTTGTTTCTGTAGATTAATTTAAGTATGAAATATTTACGACGTCTAAAGGTGGATTTAGATTAGACCAAACGAACGTAGAGCAAAAGCTAAATATATGGATATATGTTACTTTGTGGCTATCCAAATATAAGTGGCTATCGTCTGAAAATTGTAATCTTCAAGAGTTTTCGCGTATATAGACAGTCTCAAAAATTGAATAGCCACTATGGAAATGTTGATAAAAATACGACATGAATGTCCCACCTACTATTCTAGCTATACGTGGTTCACCTAAATTGTACGCTTCTGATTATGTATGCATTGCGACACCACTCTCTCATCGACAAGGGAATTTAGAGGATGTTGTTGTAGTTGTTCCGAAATTCTCACAATAGAAAATATTTTCCCACTGTAGTTTTACTGTAGAGTACTAATATTTTTCTCTCATATTATGAGACTCATTTTCATTTTAATCATGTTTTAAGGCTTTGTCCTACTTATCTTTTGCGCTGATAGCACAAGATCTCTCTGTTCTCACAGGGCCGGCAGCACGAGTCTGACCCCCCCTAGTGTTGCACTCGCCTATAGGCCACGGTAACCACTTACCATAAGGAGGACCATGTGCTTGACTGCGACCTAAGTAGTGTAAAAAAATTAAAGCAAGACTGTAATATGTTTTTTGTTGGAGCATCACATAAAAGCTTATAAAATTGATTACGTATATTATGTATAGTAGTTGTAATTTCAGATATCCATAATGGTAAAATGTATAACGTTTCAAAAACAAAGGAACGTTAATTTTAAAATAAAATAATAACTATAGTAAAAAACTTGATCAATTAATTGAAAACAAAGGAACGTTAATTTTAAATTAAAACAATAACTAGAGTAAAAAACTTGATCACTTAATTGTTAATTTATCATACGAATTCCCTGTGTTGCATGTGAATGCATTATTATACATCTACAGATTGATGATTCAGCGGAATGCATACAGCGAGTGTAAGCGAATTTACATATTGGTTTTCTATTCGATAAACATCGAATACGGTTCGAGTACATATTTCCTGCTTAATGCCTGAATACACGGATCGTTGCATCAATCCTGGAGAAATATGTTCGGATACCGGTAGTGACTTTTTGAACTACTTTTTATTCTAAGGGAAGAAAATAAGATAGGATATAAGGCAATTTTTCATTTGAATTTGGAGTCATTCTTTTGTTGCAGGTATAACGTTATTTTACCGTATAAGAAACCGATCACCCCTGAATAATGTCCACAAAATCGAAGCAAGCCGATTTTTGTTGCAGTCACTGTTCTTCTTATTGTGCCAAATTAAAATCTGGACATTTTACATCAGCAACTGGATATAACGGTACTTGTAAGACGTCAAAAATATTAAAAAAAAATATATAAGTGGACCATTTATGTTCGTAACGTGACCCCGTTCTGAGAAGACTCCGGCGAGAAACTCAGTGGGCTTTTTTAATTCTTTTACAGACATGTTGAGGAACTTAATCTACTTTAATGTTTCTTTCCGAGCAGCCTAGTAGATTCAGCTGACTGAATTATGTACGATGTTTCGTTGCGCGATCATTAAATTTTCATTAACTATACTGAATTAGTAACTAAATACTGATTTCCTGCTAAACATAGAAATGAAACTACTTTTTAACGAATTCTATCGCGCAAGTAAGTCGCGCTAAAAGTATTAAATAACTCATATTATCGCGATAGAATCCGTTAAAAAGTAGTTTTATTTCAATGAGTGAGATTCGCGTGAACTTCAAACATTTTCTGCCTTTGAAATTCTATCTAAATAGCTGGTGCCTGTGGCGCCAGCCGCCTGAATGTCGGTTATTCCGACCAATTATAGTCAATGTCTATGTACTTCCTTATGGTCTTATCCATCTCTGTATCAAATTTCATCAAAATCGGGTCAATGCTTCAGGCGTGAAGGCGTAACAGACAGACAGAGTTACTTTCGCATTTATAATATTAGTATGAACGTTTTGTACCTGTGATCGTGTTCCGTGTGTTGAGGCTCTTAATCGGTAGGTTTTATTAACTTACCGTGTTTACTGATTGTATTATCGCTCGCCATTGTAAAATACATGGTGTATTATTATAGCGTAAGTATACCAACTCTTAGTAAGCAAATAACTACTCATGTTTGTTTATAGGGCGTACCTTCATCCTTTTTTTTCATTTCAATTTTTTTATTAATTCATTTATTCAATGAATATTAGCAATATAAGCTTACAGTTTGCACCAAAAACGCTTAGGTATATGTGGTAAGCTACACATAACTTTCGAACCCGCGATGTATGAGATGATGAAGATTAGGGATGTATGAGCCGCATTAAGATCCTCAGGGCCAAGTCAAGCTTATCTGCAAGCTAATTCAACTGTTGATTGATGGGCGAAGTTCTACCGCTGGCCTTCATTGCTTGGGAAATCAGACGGCAGATAAAAGCTGCATTTTTTGTATTCAGTCCGTCAATTGACTGCACCTCAATTTAAAGTGAGAAACTAGGGTGAAATCTGAGGTGAATGTTAAAAGACCTAAGTTTAAGTTTGACTTAGGATTTAATGAGAGTCCGTATCTTTTGTACTTTACAGTAGCTTCTTCAACTGATAGGCTGAATATATAAAAACTGATGGTTCGCTATAGTCAAGAATCTGTCTAATCCACGAATCTGTCGTATAGCGAACAATCGATAAAAACATAATCTCATCTCTAGACACAATAGGCAACTACAAGAACAGTTTAACCCCTCGTTTTCACACAAGGTAAATACATATTATTTGACAAGTTGCAACATATCACAAACTTCAATGTGAACGCAAATGCGTTTTAAACTTGTGTAAAATTTGTTGGCTACACATACAGTGTTAACATTAAAGTGTTTGAGACAGTGTCAATACATGTATGAAACAAGTAATTGTGTTTTGACAAATCTACTACAAGTTTTGTATCAAACAAGTTTGCAACTTGTTTCTTGGTGAAGACGTAACTAATAACGTAGACCTGGTACAAACTAATTCCAAGATAGTGCTATAAAACGAGTTGCACTATAAAAATCTTACATTGTAGTGAGTTTCAAGCAATTGTAATTCTACACTCTACTTATATGCACCACCTGGCAAGTAATATAACGCTTCTTGGCAATCGGGTAAAAAAGAAAGAAATAAAGAAAAAAAAGAAAGAAAGAACCATTTAATTCACACAGAAACCAACGAGATACACATAACAGAATAATAGGTTAAGATAGAAAAAAAAAAAACAAAATTAATTGCTATCATGAACAAACATAGGTACCTATATCTCGCAGGCATGCTGAAGAGGGTCAGGTTCAGCATAAAAAAGCACTCTAATTTTAGACAGTCGTGTAATAAGGCGCCAACAAGGGACATTTAAACGGATATTAGCCTCAACAAATCCACCCATAAAGGTGGAAGGCGATAAACGCCCTTGTCCGTGAAATTACATCGTTCGATCACTCCAATGTTTACTAAGGCTATCACGATCACAGCTAATGGACCGATACAGTATTGTTGTCATGCTTATCGAGAAATGGATTACTGATGCCAATATATCGGCGAATATTATTGAAAGTTATTTAGTGTCCGAAACGCTATTGACCGGGAGCTGTGATTCCGTCACGATGGGAACGCAGTTGATGCGATCGTCAAACAAATGTTATGGGATTTCGTCTATAATTAGGTAAGCTTGTTTTGATTTATTAAGTTATTGATTAAACGATGAATCGTTTTTGAATTAAATCAATATCAGATCTTTGGGGTTCAAGCCTTAGGCTACTTCCTACTCTATTAAGCAACTTAAACCTACTGATTGACGGGTTTTTTTTTGGGGTTGGAGAGTCAGAATGCATTCCCTCCTGTGTAATCAGTGGCGTATTTTGGAAAGAAGGAGTGAAAGAGCAGATCCTGGATTCCAAGGGCAAGTTTTGAATGCAACAGACTAATGAAGAAAAAGAAAAAGAAAAACGATTCCGAAGCTATTCGTAAAGAAAATAGGATTTGCTGAATAAAACGTAGACAATAAAGTTTCATGATATGACTCGATTTGTCGCATCTGGCTCTTGGTAGTTTGATTCTAACGACAGTAATCTAGAACGTTCTAACAGCGGGATGCTATTATTATATCTGTTATAGACGGCTTTATATCCTATTCTTTCACGTAATCAGCTTGTGCCTTTGCACGTATAAAAATATCGTTATATAGCCAGTTTTGATTTATTTATTTAAGAAACATTTAATTAGTGTCGGTAACTTAAAATTACTAGCGATACTGCGCTAAACACAAATAGCCATGTGAAGTGCCACCATGAGAGATTTATAGATTTCAAATAAGTAATTTACAGTGGTAATGTTTAGAAATACAAGTTAAAATGTGATTGTTTTGATATATACTGCTATCAATGTTTTGGGATTTCCACAGTGTACCATAAACGTGCTTACAGAATATGGAATACCTTACCTAATACGTAAATATTCCATAATAAACGATTTGTTTAATTTGTGATTTATTTCTAAAACCTTCAAATTTCAATTTTTCTTTTAGAAATGCATCGTGCAGCAATGGTTGGCTACATCTAGCTGTGCAAGGCCTATTTGCACTAATCATCGTGGCCAGCTTTATACTAATCGTTTACATGATGACATTATCACATGTGAAATCTGTGCCTGAATACCATAGAAAAATGCGATGTTCTTCGCACCAATGTATGGTTACGTGTGACGAAGTACCTTACTACGGCATGTATGCAGAGGACGTAATTGCTGCAGTGTCGGTAAAAAAAAAATGATTTTCTTATTTTTGTGTATATTTATGTACTATTTTTTTTTTTGTAATTATGTAGTAAAAAAAAAACAGTACATAAAAATTGCCACAGCACCACGTTTAATCACGATAAACACACCTAAATAAGCTCATGGATAAGCAAACAAACGCTTGAGACATGAATTGTCACTAGCTATAACTTGATGCATGTTTTGTAGTGAAAAGAATAGCTTAACGTTTCCTAATTCTTTAAGTATCACAAAAGTGCATTATTCACTCTAGCCGATTCACTTATTCCTTGCCTTGTACCTCTGAGAGCGATATCCATGCCAGATTTATCTTTTTCAAAAAACATACCATTAACGCATTCTAATTTACCGACTATTTTTTACATAAAGTAGCTATCGAAAATTAAAGAATGTTAAAGTTTGTCCTTTGAATCTTACAAAAAATAATATAATTAAACATACTTACATCATTTTTTTATTGATTGTTTCAATGCAAAGATCGTTTTTGCACGGCGTACGTTATGTTTTTATTTCAAATGTTAAAGAACCTAGGAGTATAGGAAGAAGGAAACAAGATTTTTTACATTAAATTATATTTTTTGTTCCAGCACTTACGAACATCCTGTCCAGGTGTCTACTTAACATTAAATAGGCCAATGTTTCATAACGATACACTACCATCACACTGGTTACCAATAATGCGGCTCCCAATCCTCGAATTTGAAATCAATGGTGGAAACTTGAAGCACTTCCATGCAGATGTTTTCATAGGCCAATATGCCGCTGATATTAGAATGTTAGTGCTAAATAGATTGGCTATAATGACTTGGGCTACAGACAGCTTGGTTGGATTAAATAATCTAAAAGAATTGTACATAGTAAATTGCACTATTGCTAATGTTGCAGTAGGTGTATTTCGAGGAGTACGTGGTACACTAGAGTCTATTACTATAACAGGCAGTAAACAATGGGATCCAGTTAATATTACCGGAACATTAACCCTCTCACATATAACTATGGTAGATTTTAGACGTAATACATTTAATAATCTACTGGGTAGACAAAGTTTCACTGGACTTGAAAATTGCACAATGTTATATTTAAATTCTTGTAACATTTCGTCTATCGGTGAGGGAGCTTTTGATAGTTTGCGTAGAATTCAAGAATTATATCTAAATGATAACAATCTAATCAATATACCAGCTACGTTATTCAACAATATGTTATTTCTTACTGAACCAAGACCAAGAATTAACCTACACGATAACAATTGGCATTGCGATTGTTCTGGGCAACATATCTATAAATTAGTAAACAGTAGAGCGATGCTAACTGACCCTGTTTGTAAACAACCAGAACATTATGCAGGGAAAACTTTTGAACAAATGGTATCGCATTGTAATTATACTAATAATCAAATTAGACGAATTCTTTCCACGCAATACCCTCCAACACAAGCGTCCAATAGCGACATATCCAGTGTTGTTTATACAAACAATGGTTGTTATAATGGTAAAATCAATTTGAAAAGTGAAAACTATACCATTATTTCTCCAATTAGCGATCACGAATGTTTCATAAACAAGATCCGTCACGAGGACCTTCTTGAAAATTTTGTCACGAAATCTAGAAATCCAATTCCATCCTCAAATAATTGGATTCAATTCACATTTTTCTTGAAAACTAGTAACTATTCAATTATTGAAATAGGTGCTACAGAAACAAATGAATATGGAATTTTATGGTACCAGTCTACTTGTCCAAATGAGGTGTATTGTATTGATATGGTCCCCAAGGCTTTTAGAATTTTTAACATGGATACAGCAGCTGATCATGTATTTTGTCCCATAATTCATGATACTGGCACTATAGATAATGAAAAATGCGTCACTTATAATATTAATACAGTTGTTGAAAGCTCTGTTCAGAACACATTTCATATTGTGTTTGTTATTTTAATTGGTGGAACATGTTTGATAATGGGAGCTCTTTGCGTGTATGCGCTTGTTCGTCAACATCCCACTCTCTTGAAAGGTAGCAAAAGAATTGTGTTTGTTAAACATAAAACAGTAGACGCTCTAGTTTTGCCTCCTAAAGTTCCCATTAGAAATGATCTACTTAATGAGGTTAAACACGATTTGAATAATGAACACATTTTCATACTGCCTGCTAATTCGTTTGAGGTCGGGAAATTCAATAGAAACATTTCTGCGAGAAGTAGTAGAAGCTACGCGCCGAGTTACATTTCAGCTCTCCAACCGACTGAATTTCAACTGTCAGATTGGCGTAATAAAAACGATTTCACTAATGAACCGCCATCTGAACTTTCTCCATATTCATGGATGTGCAATGCAGATACTCACATTTACACAGAACTTATTGATAATGAGAAAACGTATGAGAGCTTGAAGTAAACGATTTATTAATGTAGTTACGATTATACGAGTATACATAGCCGGTTGTGCGTATTTAAAGTATTTTATTGTAACGTGTATAATTTATCATACATTGTGCTTAGAGATTATAAGCTATTATGAGTACGTAACATCGTTATTAACTAGCACTTACCTCAAAATAGATAAGAATGCTATGACCAGAACCAGATGCCTAAGTAAAATATTTAGGAAGCGATGTCGAGTGAAAAACTAATTTTATATGTACATAAAATGAATAAAGTAATAATAATAATGTGACTATCCCTAATACTTATAATGTATCCTACTGAAATGAGTCTTGATACTTGAAATAAATGATATTTAATTTCTCTTAGTTTATAGCGTCACAAACTCACAGCAGTTAAAATATAGAACTAGCTGTTGCCCGTGACTCCGATCGTGTGGACAAAAAATTGCTAAAAACTACGCCACAATCCGTCAAGTAGTGTTTGCATCCATCGTGAAAAACAAGCAGACAAACTAAATTAAGAAAAAACTAAAATAAGAGAAAATGGTTTTAAAATCAGTAATTTAACATAAACCATATATTTTTTTAAATAATATATCATCAATGTACGGACACAACAGCTAATTTACAATTTTATATTATTATAGATAGATATATTAACTGACGTAATGTGAGTGTCCTCATTGTGAATCAATTTGTTTACAGCTGTTTCTAAAGCGAGTGTGCGCCGGCGCACAGTCCCGACGTGCATTGTTCAACTCATTGGACGTTCTATTTCTGTTCGAATTTTAAAGCAGCTGTAGGCCTAGAGAAAATCAATTAACAATCACGTGGATTGTGATTACCTTGATGTGTCGTGTAGAATGTGATATAATATGTAGAATATTTCCTACTCTTTCGATTAGATTTTTCTTTCTCCGCTCATGTGGAATTCTGAAGTCTACGTGTTATTTCAGACTATAATCTATCTCTGTACCAAATTTCAGTCCAATCAGCATAGCCACTTGAGCGTGATAGAATACCAAATATCCAAACATCTTCACAAACTTTACATTCATGATATCAAATGATATGTAAATGCAAGTTAAAATTAACGATTTTATTAGTAATATATACCAAGTAAGTTGAATTTATTAAATTATGTGTAATAAAATATAAATAATACTAAATGAAGTTTAGAACTAAAAAGTAGTAATACTATATCAAGTAAGTAGGATAGAATAATTTGATATCACTTATGTTATACATGGTATAAACACACAATAAATGTGATTTTTCAATACCTTTAAATGTTTTTTTTTTGTAATTAGTCCTAACCTAACCTAACCTAACTTAAATGAATGAATGAATGAATGAATGAATGAATGAATGAATGAATGAATGAATGAATGAATGAATGAACGAATGAATGAATGACTGAATGAATGAATGAATGATAGAATGAATGAATGAATGAATGAATGAATGAATGAATGAATGAATGAATGAATGAATGAATGAATGAATGAATGAATGAATGAATGAATGAATGAATGAATGAATGAATGAATGAATGAATGAATGAATGAATGAATGAATGAATGAATGAATGAATGAATGAATGAATGAATGAATGAATGAATGAATGAATATTTATAATATAAAAGTTCTTCGTTCTTCATCCTAGCGTTAATCCTTGGACTCTGGGGTCAAAAAAAAACTCTGGGGAACCTTGGACTCTGGGGAAAAAAAGTGATCTCAGAAAAAAATACCCTTACTGGTTATTGTTCTGGGCAGCCGAATATTGCTTCAAGGGGTGATACGGGGTTTAAAAGAGTGCCACGGGCGATGCCGGGGTGGTCGATTAGTTTTACATAAAAATTGAAAAATTTTGGATTTACTGTCTGTAGAATAATAGAATAAACATCAATTATATTCATGGATTTATTTAAATGTAAATGCAATTTCGAAAATAACGATATTAATCGGTCGGGCGGGCGCGCGATTCGGGTGCAATGCGGCGGATGGTCGGCACGCGGTCATTTGACCACGCCGAACAAAAAAAAAGTATTTCTGGCCTTGCTGCCTCCGCTGCACATACAGGTATTTGCTCGATCTACGCGGCCAAAATTATTTTAATGCATAATTGGTATATAAACAAGATAAATAAACAATAAAAATACTTATTTTTTTTTAACTAATACTATATTTTACAAAAAACGCCTTAGTGGAGTACCTAGTATAGTAATATAGCTTTTTTAAGTTAATTCATCGCTTTCTGATGAATTTTCTATTATTGGATTGTATTCTGCAGACACAAACAGCCAAAGTTTCAGGCAAAAATGTTTTCGCTTTCCTTTTTTTTATATTTTGCATGCTACTTAGCAGAGTTCTGCTCAGTTCAGATCCTCTGCTAAGTACATACATGTGTAATGTATATACTTAGCAGAGGATCTGAACTGAGCAGAATCGGTTAATTATATCTTGATTGCAATTTGTCCTCGAACATTTTCTTGCTAAATCTTGATGGTAACAGCTGAAGTGTTTATTTCTAGCCACAGCTGTATCTCGGAAAGCTCTCCTATTGACAATAATGCCTTTTCAATTATGACTGCGCCATAATCGTTATCGTACACGATTCTTCTTGGCTTTTTGTAATGCACTTTAACACGAAAAAAAAACCTTATTGGTCTTTCTCATAATCTCGTACTGTCCTTGTGTCAAATCGGAATCTATAAACATTTGCAAAGCCTGCATTGGTATCAAGGAGGACTCCTCTTTACTGGGTCGCGTAAGCAAAAACGCCTTTATCTTTTCGGACAATTGATGCATCTTTGTTACCAGATCTACCCAGTTCCACTTTCGCAGCATGTATAAAAGTCTACTTTTCAAAGTTAGAACGTAGTTCTTCAGTCTTTTGCCTTTTGCTCTGGCTCTTTTTGAGAAGTTTTATCAACAGGTATTCCAAAAGTGCCTTCCAGCCAAGACCGGTTGTATTTTATAAATTTATCTTGAGCTTTGGTTCACCTTTGTTTTATTTCAGATTGCAAATCATGAATTTGGTCGTTATTGTAACCTTCACATGACAAAAGTTTATCTTTTAAATAGTTTAATTTGGCATCTAAAGTAAGGAAATTTTCTTTCTTTATTAGATCAAATAAGTGTTGGCGTGTTACAACTCTTACTCCTGATGCATCTTCTGAACCTAAAACAAACAAATACAATGTAGAAAGTCACTAAAAGATATTTCCTATTTTAAACGATATTTAGCTGAATCTCTTCAATACCTCTAAACTGTATTTATCCGGACGTATCCGGAGATGATTTTCACTGTATTTACAAAGTAAAGGATCAGAGAATAACATACAATACAAATTATAGCCGGATCTAACCCGATACATAAACAAAAACACTAGCAAAGATTTTTTTTTGAAATAAGTTATGGTGTGAAAATGGGTTTTTTTATCACTACAAAAAAAATATAGCTTGTTAATTGATCATAATTTTATTTATGCATTTTATAAGTCTTTTACCTTGTCCATCAGAATCCATCACTTTCAATTCCTAGGAAGAACTTGAGAATTTAGAAACACACTTCGAAAGTTTGATGTTTAGAAAAGCGCCAACATGAAATACGCACACTAAGTGAAACGGTCAAATTGCGACTGATGCCACAGAGGCGGGGTGTAAGGTAGCAGGTAGATAAAGCATGGGTATTGTGCCAGGGTTCATATTCTGATCGTGGAACTAGTTTTTATGAATGTTATTGAATTTTTGATAATGGGACTTTTGGCCGCGTAGATCGAGCAAATACCTGTATGTGCGCTGGATTTCCGTAGGAGAGATAGACACAAGAAGAATAAGACATGCTTGCCTTGCCAGTGACAGTGATTTTCTTACTGTTAGGGATACTATCGGATTCTATCGTGATTGCTACAGAAAAACTCGTGGGCGTCAGACTTAAGTAACAGCTTTTCACACACCATTACCACCCGTTATCTACCAAGGTAACCATGATTCAAGGTTCATATACTAGCCAAAAATATTCTTATCTATTAATGTGTAGCCTTGATACTGTGACGTAGGTATGGTGTTAATATACTTCCGATCTATAAGGACGAATTGATTGACCATGGTCACGGGAATACTTATTTTATGTATAGTGCATGTTAATATGATTTTGCTTCATCTTAAAGGGGAGGTTTCAGGAAAGAGGGAGAAACAAATAATGCTACAATGGTGGCCCTAAATTTTATGGCACGCCTAAGACCCGGAAGCGTGTTGGTAAAGAATTTCAAGTTTTTATGGTGCGGTAAAGAATTCAAAGTTTCATATTGTGGCAAAATGTCAAGTCCTGCACGTATTTTTCTTTGATAGGGAAGCAGAAATTATTGAAAAAATTGATTTGAACACTCGTCATGTTCGAGGTGGTTAAATACTACCAAAGACGTAATGTCTCTCAGGGGCTCACGTAGAAGTCAAAATAGACTTTTAAGAAATCGACTGCCGTCTTACCTCCACCACGAAAGAACCTTGCGCCAGAGTCTCAGTCAAACAGGTAGTATAGCGGTTAGCAGTGTCAAGGGGAAAAATTTTTCAAAAGGTAAGCCGGTGTAATAAAAAATAGCCTTGATCTAGTTTGTCATGCACCATGCGACCTATTGGAAAGCCGCTAAGTGTCGGGTTATAGGGACCCTAGCCACTGCAGGTTAGCAGTAGGTAACTTGAGCCCTTCAGATTTTAATGAGGCCCCAGACACCCAAACATAGCCATACTATCGCTTATCGAATCTGATATTAGATTAACATTTTATGATATCATAGCACTAACAATAATAGTACGAAACGGACTACAATAGTATTGGCAACCCATCTCCCGGTAGAACAATGCACTTGGCAATGACATTGCCAGCTTGGCAACCAATAATGATTTTGTCACTTACACATCATTTATTATTTGTGAGAAATGGTGGCCTTTCCATATACTTAATTATTTTTATTGAGGATAATTAATAATTTGTTGATTGATGTTCGTGCCTTAATGTTTTAGGCAGGGCTGTTTGATAGATGGCCGTGGATATGGTGTAGTGTGAATGGCTTTTTTATTATTTAGGATCACTTGGTTCTTATTAGGTTAATATTTTAGTGTTATGGTGTAGTCGGCATCGGTGTTAACTTAACACACTACAAGTTACTCTAGCTCTATAATTTTCTATACAAATGTTAAAAGTAAATAATAACAAATAAATCGCGATAGGTATAAAATAGAACTAAATGGGTGCTAAATATACGTGGGAGAATCTTTCAAATACAAGAGTTGGTCCCATCATTATGTTTATGATAGAATAAAATCCGTTAAAAGTAGTTTTATTTCAATGAGTGACATTCGCGTAAACTTTAGAAAATTTCAATTGAAAAGTGTTACATTTTTACTCCAAAGTTTTAAAAATGTACATCAATTGTTTATTTGTATATATTTATTTCAATGTAAAAATCGTGAGTGTTAATACACCTCTGCCTACCCCTTCGGGGATTTACAGGCGTGAGTACCTATATATATGCGAATTTGTTAGTGTTCAACTACTTCTGAAGGCGACTGTACTTAATAGCTTTTTGGAGTTAGTCCGGTCAACCAGACTAGCAACCGGACTACTGAGACTAGAGGCTTTTATCAATGATATTATATGAGTTTAATTGCTGGCTTAATACTGCTTTTGCGTCATAAAATATGACAGTGTGCCAATCTCACTACCCCAGATGCCTAAGACCGTGCAAAGTGGAGGAACGACAAATTGGAAAGCGGTCCCCGGAATGACACCCGTATTCACAAACAATACTTTGCTATGCGTACCACCAAAACTGTGCAAAGAACGACAAATTCTCAGTGCGTTCGTTTTGGCAAGCCTTTTTATTCATAGACAACACTTAAGTGATACTTTGTTGAGGGAACACACTGCGTTAGATACTGCTCCGTGATGTTTGTGAATTAATTTTACCAGCCCTATGCGCTCGAGCACACTATGAGACCTCACAGTGTTGTTTGTGAATACGGGTGTGAGAGTCTCATATACGACGGAACTAGCGCTAAGATGGCAGTAATTCTAAAGAATTGAAATTCATCGACTGCTACAGAAGTTCTTATAGCAACCGGAACGACAACGACAACTCTCCAACTACAGAGGTGTCTCAAGTTCTCAAAAATATGCATCCATCCTAGGATATTATACTTACTTTACTATTATTATTGCTGAACAATTTTCATTCGTCAATTACATATAAATTTCGTGATAATTATCAGCATGAAATGCAGCTCACATGCAGCAATAAGTCTATTAATTTTACTATTATTCTCGACATTGTGTATGTACACGTAGATCGTAGAATGTAAAATTATGCCGATTGAAACGGAGGGCGCCATCTATTGCTACTGACAGGACATTAAAAATGTTAGTACACAGAATATAGTACTCAGTTCTGACAGGTTTATGATTATGATTATGGTGATTTTTCCAAGTGTAAAATAGATTGTGAATCAGAAGCCGCGAGCAATAGCTAGTAATATAAATATACGCTTAACTTTTACCGCACCAAGCTCATCAGAGATAAAAACTTCTAGAAAATGTATATATTACTTTTATTTTTAAAACTACCTTTTTTGATTCGTATTTTTTATATTGAGTGTAGTAGTTTGTACAGGATGTTGTCTACAAAACTAGTGTAAAGGAAACTACTCAGCTGTCGTATTATTGCACCTTCATCCAGTTAATTACTTACGGCGGCAAAGTAATAAAAGTTTATTTACTTTTAGAATTCTCTTTTGACACAATGATATGGTTCCTACTTTGTATTCATGTACTCGTCTAATTATCTACTTGTAGCTAGTAAAATGTGCACACAGGATGAGGTCCAATTCAGTAAACATGCTCGGGGCTCAGGCTACTCGGGGTTAACCTCGCGATACACACATTAACCAAATTAATAAATCGATTAAGGTAGAAAAAGCGAATACAGCTCAGGCGGGACTCGAACCCGCGGTCTTTCCTTTACAGGGGGAATGCTCTGACACCTGAGCCACCGAACCTCGCCCGAATGTGATCCAAATTTTTCTTATCAGACTTGGGGCAACGGTGGGAGCCATCTACCGATACTCATGCGAACTATCGGAATCAATGAATGATGTTACAATCATTTTTAAACCTTGATTTTTTATTACTCCACCCAAACAATTGAATGAACATACTGACGGTATGTACTCGAAATCGGCGGGCTTACATGAAGGTTTATTTTTATAGGTACTCGTAGTAGAGGAAGCTCGTGAGGTATGTAAGGCTAGAACAGAGCAGAACAGCGGTAGGCGGGCTGTTGTCTCTGCCTACTCTGAAGGGAAATAGATGTGAGTATATGTATGTATGTATAAAAATACATTCATACAAAATTTTAATTCAGGGATTTCCTTTCATTTGATCCTTATATTTTTTACACTATCGATTAATGCCGTAAAAATACAAAATGTTATTTTTTCGGATTTTAGTTAGGTAGCTTTTCGGTTAGGTACCTACGGAAAGTCAATTTTCGAAAATCTTTGAATGCAATTTTGTTTCTTTTTAAAAATAAGGGAATGTTTCATTTGAGTGAAATTCGCTGTCTCTAGTATTTAGAGTACTTTCCTCCAGGTAAAGTCAAACAAAATCTTCCACCCTGTTTATGCGAGGTTAACGTACGTTAGATAAATCCTCATAGCCAACATCATTTTTGTACGAGCTTGTAAATCTATTTATAGAATGTAGTTAAGCTCTCATCACTCGGTCTGTCGATTACAGCTAGCTGCAAGCTATTAATTCTAGCTTCACTGAACTAAATACTGGCTGGCAACACGTAGAAGTTTGATTTTTACTTCAAAATTGGGTTGCATATCTAGCCTCCATTTTTCTTTTTTTTTCTTTTGGTATACCTACCAGTAATTGAAAGTACTAGTATTCCCGTTAGGGTTAACGGGATAACTAGGGTTAACGGAATACTAGTACCTAATTATGAAGGAGGAAGGGTTTCCAGTTAAGTTAAACTACTTGTGTTTGTTAGAAATTGGAAAAAGCGAAATCAAGCTCAGGCAGGAATCGAACCCGAAATCTTTCCCTTACAGGGGGAATGCTCTGACCATACTTGTGTTTGGTAAGAGTGAGTTCGGTAGTGTGATGGCCAGAATTCGAGCCGGGTATTTCTCGAGCGTTGGCCGACTCTTTAACAACTAAGTTACCAACGCTTCCAAAGTGAGCTCACAATCGACTATTTTATTATTCTGTGTAAGATCTCATTTGATGTGGAGTGCAAACCTCTGCTCATAAATATTAATAAGATATGTGAGATGAAATCAAAATCGAAAACTGCATTTGATTTTTCATTGGAATGATAAACCGCTTCAAAGGTTTTGAAAATGAATAAATTATTCTGTTTTATATATCGGGGGAGTACTGACTTATAGTGTATATGGTCGCCGTCGTACATGCGCTTCAAAGGTAGGCTACGTCAGTCAAATGAGAGCAAGAGAAAGAGAGAGAGATGGATATATTGATAAGCAGAAGATTGGCAAGTTACACCTTTTTATGTGGCGAGAGAAATATTAATTAGGTATGTCACTAAAACTACGAGTACCTTCGGCACTTTATCCGTGGGGATTTTCACTTAAAATGAAAAAGTATGTCACCAAAAGACGGTGGAAAAGATTATTAAGGAGTAGTCATAGTAGAAGATATGGATTAACAGAAATGAAAAGTGAGAAGTGGTTTCGTAGTGAGACCACTTCTCATTCTTTATTTTTCTGTTAATAAATGGATGCTGGAGACCGTGCCAAGGTGAAGAGAACAAAACCAGAAAGCGGACCCCGGACTCGGGAGTGAAGGCCTCAGATGCAACCGGGACTAATGCAAATATGATGAGGATGAAGACTGGAAAGTTAGATAATTAAAATAAGAAAAAAAAACCGTATTGAATAGACACTTACCTTTTTCCAAAGTAGGTACCTACCTATTTTTTTTTAACCTGACCGGTTTCATCTCTGACTATTTCTAATCATAACAATATGTAACTAAATTATCTCAATTTAGCTATTTCTTTAACTACATTTTAACAAAAAAAAAAGGAATATCAACTAATATAGGGAATAGCTACATAGGTAGGTACTTTTAGTTACACAAACTCGTATAGCCTTCTTGTGCAAGTGTAAAGTTTTCTGTACACACCTGCCGCTGTTCAGTCGTAATGTAAACTTCCGGAAGTTTCGTAAGCCCAGGAAATTCTGTCCACACCTATAAATGTTTCAGAGTTTAAAAGGATTCTCGCTTTCCTCTCAAGGATATTGTTTGTGGAACTTTTAGAATTACAGATCTTAAAGTGTCATTTTGCTTTTAAATGAATTAACTAAGATTTATCATTTATTCGGTTTGATAATATTATTGACACTCAAATAAATGGTTTATTCCAATTTCGTTTTACGAGTTAAGTTTTATTTACAAAATTTCTTATTAGCCTACATTTTGAATTTTGATTCCTCTTTCACTCCGACAGTAATTTTATTGATTTATTTTTTATTGCTTGTTTGCTACATTTGTTGTTATTTTTCATTTCATAGATGGAGGGCAAAAAGTATGTAAGTTGTGCAACATGTTGTAAGTATACAATAGGAGTAGATTTGATAATGTAATTATTTCATTATCATGGAACGCAAAAGTGTATCTACATTATACAAACTGACTTTATAGTCGTTTCGTAGTAAAAGCTTTTGTTCCGCCAAAATAAATTTGCTGTGTGTGTTTCTTGCTGTGAGTGTGTCCAAAATCTTTCGCTCCGAAACGACAATAAAATCACTCAGTACCTATAAACTTGTATTGTTAAACGATTCTTCTGATTACTTAGTTCTAAAGACTGATAATATAATTACCGAGGAGAAAAATTATTCAAAATGGCGATAATAGCTATGGAGTTAGACTTATGATTAACAACATAGGTTCTTGTAGTTTTACCCGACAACGTCTGCGAGGGCATCTTTTTTCGGTCTTTTCAGCAGCATTCGGAGGCCGAAGTTCGCTTAGTTACTACTTCTACTCCTTGTGATATATAATTCATACGGTTTTCATAAGAGCGATTGCCGTTGACTCCCAAACCCTGAAAGTAAGGTCTGTGCAGGAGCCTCGTCCGTCAATCAGCATGTGTATCGAGCTCAAAAACACCCTCAACGTATTAATAAATACTGTATTATCTACTGTACTGTATACCAGTGGCGAAGGGTGAAAATCTTGAAAAGCCAAGCCGGTGAAAAAAAAAATCCCTTTTATAGAACGACCATAGCAATTTTGTACAGAGTCCTATGACGGTTTCTCTTTCACTTTATCAAGCCGGCAAGAATCAAGTTATAGAGACCAATCGCCACTGCTGTATAATGTGATGTTAGGGAAACGCTATAATCGAGAGCGAACACAGGACAATTTTCTGTAGTATCGACTGTATTCGTTTTCAGGCGAATTTCCCTAACACCCTGTGTACATATACCGCGTATATGTGTAGGTACACCCTTTTTAACATAGGTACTAATACCTAACTGTCTTCTGTATCTTAATCAACATTTATCTCAACTCCCACTACAAATCACACGCAGAAATATCTGTACCAAAAGACATCATGACGTGAGTGATAAAGATCGATAAAGTACACCTCTATTTATTCCACAGCACACTGAATATCGGTATGGCCGACAACTAAAAACGTAATTTCTATAAATAATTTTACGAATATATTCACGCTATTAATTGCAGAACACCTGTACCAGTGATTAGGGTACGACTAGATGAAACATTAATTGGATGTGGCCGCACGCTGCGCCCGCGCATGCCAAATCGCCTAGACAACGATGCCGCGATAATGACATCACAACACAACCACGATATATTAACAGTACAAGGAAATACCTAGATAATTACTTTTTTTAAATATATCGTTTTTACCACTTTCTTTTTTATAGCGTATAATTTTTTTCAGCGTATAGTGGTGTTCTATTTAAATTAGCACGAAATATATCTGTAATTACTAGGTATAAGATGAGTGTTAATCCGAAATAGCGATCAATACAGTGTTATTCCCGGTTGCATCTAAAACAGGCCACGAGCTCTAAGTGCAAACCGTATCCCCAATCCTACTACATATTTGTCTTTATTTGGCTTATCCTGTTTTTTATGAAAGCGACTCCTGGAGAGGAAACTCTGCACCAGTGCTTCATTCCTCAATCATTAGCTATAGGGTGAGAATTATAAGAAGTGAAGCCGGTGGAAGAAAAACTTATCTCGATCTAGTTTGTCATGCACCATGCGACTCATTGGGAAGTCAGTAGTCGGGCTTATAGGGGCCCCTCGCTACTGTTAGCTAACCTCATCTGCAAGCCGGCTTATGTAACAACAGTGAAAAACTGGAGACGCGCTAATTTTTGGCATGAAACTTGAATAATGAACATGCACAATAACTTGAATAGTAATCAAATACGGTGGAATAGATCAATAATCATTGCTAAAAGAAAAATAAGATAATGATCATGACGGATGTGTGTAGCTTGCGCTGCCGCACTATTCATCCCATCGTGATAATACTTCGTCAATTTATTACTTGCACTTGCATCAAGATTATAAGCACAAATAGAAGACCTGTGGTGTTGCATCCAAATAATATGACTTAATTTATGAAATTTTCAGGGCGATATTTTCATTTTTTGTAAATAGACCAAAGAAAAAAGAAAAGCCCGCTGAGTTTCTTGCCGGAGTCTTCTCAGGCCGGGGCCGCGTTTCGAACTGGTGCTGGTGGTCCATTTGCTAAGCTAGTCTTTAGTACCTATATGTTTTTGACGTTTTGTAAGTGCCGTTTTGATGGTCTATACAGAATAAATGATTTTTGACTTTGATTTCAACCTGCCCTGAAAATTTTGTTGTGATTTTGTATCTTTGAAAATACATTAGTGTACCTTTATTGGTGTCTTTAATGGAGACCTGATCAGGTGAGGTGAAGTCAGACGTGTCCTATATTAAAAAAACAATTACGAGTACTTAATTTTTTTCCAACTTCCCAGAACGTCTAACGAGTCTTCTCAGCAATAAGTAACGGTTCACCCTCACTGTTTAGAAGTACTACACGGTTTGAAAGGAACTGCCTCTCGCTCGCACTTATTTTACTAGCAAACATAGGCTGCAGAGAAAGCTGTAGACCACACTTTAAAGAACTTAATATCTTGACTTTGACTTCGCTATATATAATGGAACTATGTACTTTGGTCAGAAAACATTCGTCGCTATATACAATTATACATGCATTAAAGACCATTACAGCCAACCCCGTAAACTACGGCACAAAGACAGACTAGCAATACCAAGACCTGGCCTGTCTATGTGTCACTCAGGCACTTACATAATGTCCATAAAGATATACAACAAAATACCGCAGGCATTAAAGGATTTAGAAACTGAACACAAGTTACAAGAGTACCTACCTAACACAGAAGTGTTAATACAGTTTGGAAGAGTTTTTTGATGACAAAAATCCCTACTAATATTATAAATGCGAAAGTAACTCTGTCTGTCTGTCTGTCTGTCTGTCTCACTTTTACGACTAAACCGCTGAACCGATTTTGATGAAATTTGGTATAGAGGTAGGTTAGACCTTGAGAAAGGACATAGGCTATGTTTGGTCGCGATAACGGACATCCACGCGGGCGGAGCCGCGGGCAAAAGCTAGTTATTACTATAAAGTAGACTAAATTGAAAATTGGAAAATTTAATTTGATTTAATTTAATTTATTTTATTTTAACTTAATTTAATGTATTAATTTAATGTATAAATGTAAAATGTTTTAGTTTAAGTTTAAGATTAATAATATAAATGCATGCTTAATTTTAGCTCATAATTTTAATATAATGAATATAATGATTTTTATATAATATTATATAAGTTTGCGTGCTCTAACAGGGCTTCATGTTGGAACCCAAAATATTGTCAAGATCTGTATAAACACTTTGACTTTGACTTTTACCTAAAATACTACAGTATGGGATTCTTCAAATGTGTAATAAATATTTTACAGTGTAATCATGATATTGCTGTCGTTCTTGGGATACGACGACATCACACCATAAGTTCATGTACCATCTATGGTATAAAATAAAAATATTGTTATTTACTTACAGTTGTATAACAGGTGCTTCCCCAGTCGAGTAGTTCTAAATTTGAACTGTGTTATGAAAGAGGGATACATACACCATTCCGTTTGGGGGTAGGTATACATACGCAGATTAAATAAAATACAATTTCTAAATAAATATCTGCGCTGATCTATAAACTATTTTAATACACTTTTCCACGGACCGTCTCATTTCATCTCAAAACAAGATACGACCGCTCAAGTTTCACTCAGGGAGGAACTTGGAACTTGAAACTTTTCTGGCAATCCAATAACATTTTACTATCGTTTGCATAAAGCTATGTTTATTTTTGATCCAATACTTTCTGTATCTATAAATAAATTGGTTACTCTATTTAATAAAATCCATGCTAACAGTGGCCGTTAATTTGAATTTCGTAAGTATACAATTGCTTTAAAATTTCTTTACATGTCATTTTGTAAAATTTGCAAAGAGCTGCAATGAGAAAATCTAGATATAAAATATAAGTAGGTACCTATAACTTGAACTAATCTGAAAGTAATTCATTGTTGTTCTCATTATTTTGTAAAGCTATTGCATAGCTTCTTCGCGGGCCTTGAGCGTGGAGACCGAATCCAGAAATTCCGTAACGAAAAAACCTAAGCTGACACTCCGAGCTCGCACGAATCAAGCCGAGCTGCTCCGAAATCGGCCGATTTCGGAGCAGCTCGGCTTTATTCGTACGAACTCGGAGTGGGGGGATAATTGCATAAAAAGGTTCAACCCCACCAAACGGACGGTATCTGAACGGATTTTACAATCTTTAAACAAAATAAATCTTATATCACAGCATTTAAAGTTTATATTACCAAGTCACGCATGACAGCTTGACGTGCGTCATGCCGCCGCACGTCGCTGTCAAGCTGTTGTGCGTGACTTGGTAATATAAACTTCAAACACTGTGATAATAAGATTTAATTTTGTTTAAAGATTGTAAAATGCGGGCCAATGCCGTCCGTTTGGTGGGGTTGTACCTTAAGTTGATAAAAAATGCTATGCAATAGCTTTACCCCGACAGTCCCCGAGTGCCACACGTCTTTTTTTTTACAAGAAGTTAGAACTAAAAGCCTCGTAAGTAAATTCAGCTTAGCTAAAGATTAATGTTAAAGGGTTCACGTCGGCAGTAGTAACCGGTACCTGACCCCGTGACCTAACATAACATAATAATCGCATCGCTTAGGTTACTAGGTTACTATCTATCTTAGTTAGAACGAAATCATTGTCCTTCTACGAGTCCTGAGAGGGGTGAAAACGCCTTCCTTGTAATGCGTTTAAAAAGAAAACCCACTTGTCCCTATTGGATATTTATTTCTCGCAGCGCCAAAGAGTCAAGTTACCGTATAATGCGGGATAAAGTTATGGATATGGATGGGTTTGAATTAAGATCTATACCAGGGCCTCGATTCTGCTAAAGCACAACCACTGTCATACCACAGTTTTTCACGTGTCCGCAAACTTATGACTAAAACCAAACTAGACCTTATAACTAATTATTAGAGTTATAGTTGGTTATAGAAAAATCGTAGTAAATTCTGTCGTGTATCATTAGCTTTTCTCTACATTTGGCACCACTGGGAGCAACAAAATATGTCACTGTCTGCGAGCAAGCGCACCTGCCGCCCTCTCCCCGCTAACCTCGTTTAGATAACTGCTTTTATTTACAATTATAGTTATGGTTTATATCAGGAATGGCAATGGAAAATCGTAATGACTTCTAAACAAAATTGCACTTGAAAATTTTAGCAATGTTAGTTATTTGTGCTGTACAGTTGTGACCAAATTTTAACTCAACTATTTCCAATATTTGATAATTATGATTTTACTCGAGTACAGTCGAGTACAGTCATTTGAAGTAAGTTAAGTCATGTTACTTTTTGATATTGCTGCTACCAATAAGCAAAATGGCCTAATGGCCAGTTCAATACATAAATAGCCAGTTAGACTTTTTAAAAGTTTAATAACGTAAATCAACTACGATCCTAAATTCAAATCGCTGCAACAACCCATAAAGTTACAATACCACTTAAGTATTGAATCGTCCTGTAGGAGATATTTTACATACATGTACGAGTATTGCTCCCTGCGTAACTATGTATGTTATTGTGAATTGAGATATTATATTCTGAGGAGTGTGTTTATAAATTCAGGGCTTACCAGCATTAGGTTCACCTCACAGTATAAAACAGGAGAGATTAGGTTAACAGTTCCAAAGTAACTTTCTTCGGTGGATAATAAAGTTTGTATAATAGCCTTCCATTATTTTACCAGTAAACATTAGTTTTGGATTGTTAGACCATTTCCAAATAATTTCCATCACCCAGTATGTGCTAGGAATTTCAACAACAATTTAATCAACTCTAATCCACAACCAAACCTCCATCTTCCTTATATATCTTTCGATAATTTACTACCCTATACACGAAAATTACCTATTCAACAACCTAACCTCCATCTCCCTTACATATCTTTTGATAATTTACTACCCTAAACGAAAATTACCTATTCAAAAATATGAAAAACGTTCTATCTATTATTATTTGTGTTACAATCTGTACCTTCTTCACAAAGGCAGCATTTAATTATATGATAGATATTCCATTACTATTGTTTAAAATATTCTATTAGTGGCACTTATCCAAATTAGGGATAGTTAATTTAATTATGAATAATTAATTGCGAGAAGAAATCAATGCAATAATATAATGATGACATACGCATTTGGCATTGCACATGTGCATCCATGCAGTGGACATCCGGCAACCGTCCTTATGTACGATGACCTTAAAAATTAGAGTTAAAAGCATTTCGCAGAGCCAAAACTGAGTGAATCGTGTGTTGAGGTATGGAGTAGAGAAGTGAGATACCAACTGAATCAACCTGGGTGATATTTTCGCGCGCCTCCGTCTAGTCGCTCAGTCCATTCAGATAAAAGGGCTCGTGTTCCTGTTAGTGTGGTTCACTCTAGCATATACCATCGTGCAATTCCTTTAAATATAAGAACCCAATTCGCGTAACTGTGAAAAATGGTGAGCGGTTTTTTTAATGTGAATGTGGTTTTGTGAAGTGTTATAAGTGTATTTTTTTAGTTGATTATATGAGTTTAACATGGTTTACTGGATATTTTTGTTAATGTATAATTTTTGTTGGTGTTCACAGGACAGTGAACTTGACAAGGAACAGATTGCCAGTGAGTATAATTTATTAAATTATTATGATTTTTTACTTACACATGTACCCTTTCTATATACCCGTGTATCTTTGAAGGGGAAGTCAGAGGTATTTTATATACTTACAAGTCGTAATTCTCCATGAGGGGGGGAGGGGGGGGGGATTTTTAGGGGGGCCTCATACTGTATTTTTATTATTATTCCGTTTTCTTCATTGCGTAATTATGGAGATCATCAATATTTTTTTATAAACAATTTTGTTGCTGGCCCCTTACGCTTTTATGCTTTGCGTGCGATCGAAAAGTTTCGGGTTCGGTACCCGATTCGGGTAAAATTTAGAAATTTTAGTTCGCAGTGTTATTAGCACTCTGAAACATGTCATAGCTAAATCATAGTAATTTATTTCCAGTCTTGAAGAAAGCCTTCGAGGCCTTCGACCAGGAGAAGAAAGGATGTATTGGCACAGTGATGGTGGGTACCATCCTCGGTATGTTAGGCCACCAAGTCAGCGATGACACACTCAAAGAAATCATCAATGAGGTTGATGAAGACGGTCAGTATTTGTTTTTTTTTTCTTATTAAAAATTATTTATTTGTCACCACAAACCAATAAATGCAAAAAATGACACAAAATGAATACTGTATTCAACATTGGGTTGTGGATCACTGGTGCCTGTGGTAGGTAATAAAAACCTGAATTACAGGTCACCAGAAATTTGTGTCAGGAATTTGTCGTTGTCAGTTCAATATTTTAATCTGTACTGAACCAAATCGACCAAATTAATGACAATTTTCATGAAAATTTAATGACAATTAGATTGGTCCATTGGTCGAGCATGCATGCATTTGGTACATTTTGCATTATAATTATGCTCAACTCACTACTGTTTTTTTTTTAAATTTATATATTTATTTATTCATTCGGAGGACCAACAGCCATAACAAAGATATAGTAATTTAAATTAGTTACATACAGCCTTCCAATGTTACTATTCTTCAAAACTTGAAGTTTTAAAGAATAGTAACATTAGAAGGGTAGATGACCTCGGGCTCCAAAGTGCAAACTTGTACGCAAATAGAAAATTGCTATCAGCATGATGATGATTATGTACGACTGTCAAGTTAATTAAATTTTCTTTTGTTAAATGTCAAAACAGCTTCTGTGGAAACTTGTATACGTTCTCAATTATGACGTCATAGTTTTTAGTGTCAAACTATCTAGGTTCTTTTAGTTTTTGATTTGATAAAAAATATTAAAGCAATAATAATATTTAACTCTCTTCAAATTTCCTTTATTCAATGAACTATGTTAAATAATTTACTTTAACTATAGGACTCAATTGGATAGTTTTCTCCCAGACAATTACGAAGTATGACATCATATTTATTTCTTTCAAACATATATTATTTCCCTAGAACTTAGCGAGACTTTAAAAAAATGAAACAGATTGAACCCTCAACTACACTCGATTATAAATTCTATTAATTTTCGGGTTAATTTACACAACAAATGTTACCAAGAAACTGAGCTAGATTAGCACGACCAAAATTGATAAAACATTATTAGTTAGTGATTCAGAGTCTACTTGTACTAAAATTGGATCTCTATAATAGGGACCTACCCAATCACCTCAATTCAATTTATCAATAAACTGTGACTACTTAAACACATTTAGCGTGGAATGTTGATTGTAAAAAAAATGAATTCAGTAAGTACTAGATTGGCGCTACCAAAATTAAACACTAAACACATATTACAAAAATGGAACACTAAATTACCCAAACATCCGATGTACGGATTCGAATTAATAATGATCAACGCCCGTAGCACATCTCCGCCGTTTCGCGGCGGACAGCGGAACTGCTAGTTGAGTTTCGCTGTGTTCAAGTGTAGCTGGAGCAGCGAAACATGAGCGGAACTTGACACTTGTTATCTAATATGGAGCGCGTACCCGAATCTAACTGGTCCGTGTAGAACGCATGCGCCAACTACCTGACTTCTGATTGCTCCGTTCAACATGATAACGTCTTTTTCGCATGCGCGAACTTGATACCGTGCGTCAAGAACTTTCAAAATCAACAGGGCCGAAATTGGGTAATTGGCTGTCTAGTTAAATTATTAGTTACTTTATGGTGAGTGATAGGGAAAGGAGATGTTCACTTTTTGTATGGACAATGGGGACACTAATTTGCACAAATATAATATATATAAATTAGTTTTATATTTGGTACCATTATACGTTAACATTACATTTAGATAAATATAATATTAATACAATTAAAAGTCTATTATTATTATTATAATAAAAAACGTACCTTCCACATTTAATTCCCTCTGAATTTCTAGCCATGCTTGCAATTTGTCCACCGAAACTTATCTTTTCGCGTGGACAAAATATAGGCTTAAAATTTTTCATGTTCTAATAGATCAATTCATAAATGTTCTACACACTCGAAAGCTCTGACTTTTCAAGTTTTTAATGTATTAACTCTTATTACTTAGAAACTTAAAACCTAGTCTTGACGACTGTAAGTTTAACATGAGGTAGGGTCGGGACAGGCCACCCAGCGCTTAAATTGAGCATATATATGTTTTTTCAAATATATATAATAACATTTACTGAAATATAAGCATATGATCAAACGTGTTTTTATCTGTAGTATACGCCAAAAAAAAATTGTAACTAAATATTAATGTTACACTACGATTCTCACCCTGGACACTCGAAAAATGGGGTCGGGATATTCACCCGGGTCTATTTCTGATCTCTATGAGAAGCTTTTCGGTATATTCCACGTCCATCATTTAAAAAAACGTAGTTACGCTCAGTAGCTTTACCATGAATTGACACCAAAAGGAGACGGGGACTTCTGGGCCAAAATTGTAATGAGTTGAGATATGACTTAAAAAAAGCGGTATTTTTTTCTATTTCAAAATATTAAAAAACCAGCTCAATTGAAAGTCTGGAAGACGAGTAATCTTAAAACTAAGTTTATTCCACTAGCAAAATAAAATATCGATTACTAAAAATTATTTAAACAATATTGCGTATTAAAACACTTGCATCACAATTTGATATTAAATCAATCAGAGTGAACAAAACTTAATCATTATAATAATAATAACCATTTAAAATACCAAATAATAGTGTAATAAAAATAAATTCTGAATCGATTTCCGTTAATCGATTAATTATTTCTTGTGTTTATCAACTGTATTTTTAAGCTGTGACAGCTGACAGCTCCATTTTCAGTCAATCAGTTTATTTATTCAATCTTCAAAATTAATTATTTTATCGAAAAATTGTATATTTACACGGCTTATGGGATATACAATTGTTTATAAAATATGTACAAAAGTATGCTATATCAGTATGCTGTATCAGTTTATTGGTTTAAATCCAATGATCAATTGACTTCTGCGTTTTGAGTATTTCCAGTTGATTTCTTGATTATATTCCCTTAACAGTGATTTCTCTTTACGGACTTCTCAGCTTGCTCCTGGTTACCTTAAAGTACAATGATAAACTTGTTTACTTGTTTGAGTTTTGCTCGGTATTTTGGATTTTGACATGGATCTCTGTGTGAATTGTGGCATAGAAAATGAAGTAAATAAGGTAATATATTTCCACCTGCGCACTTCTTAGACAATACTTTAATTATTATTGAAGAAGAATAAAAGATAATTATTATTTAAAGTGTTTTTTTTTTAACATAACATCCTTGTACTCCATATCTTTAAAATCTCTTTGTAAGTTTTCGTACATTATCCCTGAGTGAAATATAATACAGTACAATTTAAAAGTATTTTAAGATAAAAAACATGACCACTTTCTATTAAAACACCACAGAAATCACAGTTCTAAAATGTCAATTTCTTGCATAACCTCACTTTTACTAAATCTCTTATAACTCTGCTCTCAGATATCCAAAATCTGCAGAATTTTTAGGGATGGTTTAATAATTTATATGCTCTTAATTGATACCACCCTCATCTTATTACATTTTTGGCCCAAGAATGTATGAAAGCCTCCCCATCTCCTTTGACAACTTCGTTACCAAATCGAACTGTGTATGCGAATCTGATTGGTCTGTGTAGAACGCATGCGCGAATTTTCTGACTTCTGATTGCTCCGTTTAAAATGACAACGTGATTTCGCATGCGCGATCCTTCGCAACCGTGTGTAGATTTCGAATCGTCGTCGCCTGTCAAAATCCAGGGCCGTATAGGGTATTTGGCTGTCAAGTCAAATTAAATACTTTTTACTAAACGTAACAGTAAGTTATAAATATGTATACAAATATAATCGATGATTAATAATTATTAATTAAACTTGTCTTAAGATAGTGTAGCTTTTGAACATCTGCTAGTGACGTATTGTTGTGAATAAGCGATAAGAATAGGTCTTGATAGGCTGGAAACTCCTCATACCTTCCCGAGAAGCGGGGTACCTGTATTCTCGGTAAAACGATCCCAGATAACCCTCCACTGATACCTGAAGTGTCAGTGGTAGTCTCATCCAGCTGCTTTTGATCTTCAAATTTACTTAATAGGTCTAACATATCCGCCTTCAAACACAAATATAGTTCTTCGTATTTATAGAATTCTTCGTTTAGAAAGTATGGTAACAGTCCTCTTTGTTCTCGAGGTGTACATTGTAACAGTCTGTCATTCGTAGTCACAAACCTTTGCCAATATTCTTCAACACATTGTAATCTTGCCTTGATATAACCATTTGTTAACCTAGCTTTCGGAGATTTCTTGTAGTTATATTGTGTTTTCTGTAGTAATGCTGCACTATCTTCCAAAATGTTTATGTATTTCGCTTGTTCTTCTGTAGGTGCCATTTTTACGACTCGGTTTCACGGGATTTAATAGTAAACACCAACTTGTATAATGCACCTTTATTTTACACAGTTCTAAAGTGTCTAATTTCGTTGTAAACAACTGATAAGCACCGAGCACTCTTTTTATTTCACTTGTCGTGCCGGCTGCCGGCTTGAAACTGTTGAGGTTATGTTAGGTATATACTATGACACCACATATTCCAATGTATTTAATAAATCCGGCCGATGGACCACTTTGTCGATAGCTTTATGGGTTACCTTTTGTTGGAATATGGTGTGTGTGAGACTTATCTTATATATAATAAAAACCTTTAATCAAACGACACGAGTTCTTATTCGTACTTGGTACTTCCTTTATTCAACTGAACCACAGAGTATGTATTGAGTATAGACTAGATATTAATCTATGGAAGTGAAAAATCACTGAATACCATAACTAATAAAGTAATATTATAAAATAGCACATACATGTTTGAATTTGGTTCCTATTGAGGTTTACATAATTATGTGTGTGTGAACTAGCTTAGACAATATTGACCAATTATTATTTATATTATGATTGGACAATTTCTATGGTTGGACAATTAAAGAGTGATTGTCATTTTTCATAATTGGACATATAAGTCGTGCAAAGGACACATTTGACGTTATTGCTGGACTGGTCGCCGAGTGCAGACCGAGGGTTCAGATTCAGCCACCTGTCACCGTTTCACCCCGCTGGTGAAGTGGTGTGACATTCATATCCTTCCTTTTCGGAGTACAATGGGGACACCGTGCTTTTCACACCTGAGGGCTCTTAAATTATGGCCTAGAATCAGTCGGGGAGTGCGTAATAGGAGGCGTGCGGTTTTGAGTAGGTGCGATGGCCGACCGGAGTGGTATTTGAAGGGACTACCGAAAAAAAGTAGGAGCGTGATCAGAATTCGACGTGTGTGGAGCCGTGGGCAGCAGCTATGTATAATACTAGCAGTTGCCCGCGGCTCCGCCCGCGTGGAATTCGGATTCCGTTCCCACTTTTTTTCGTGCTAAAGTTCCCTCGGATATGGTCAGGAGTGATTGTCGAACTGAACTGAACTCTGAACCACTAAAAACGCATGCCGTCGCGGGTCTTTATTTGCTAGCCTATGTTACTCCCATTATTGAAATCAGTCAACAACAAACAAGAAAAAACAAGAAAAGGACTTTCCTCTTTAGAATATTAGTGTACCTAGATGTAGGTAATACCATCCTGTACAAAAAACTGTAGACGGCGAAAAAATAATCAAAGTAAAACTTTTTTACTGATCTTGATTCATTTGGAATTTAAAAGACCCCTAATGCGGCCCTGCAATTTACGTGTTACGTAAAATTGTCACGTGACAACACTGACAAAATAGCGGACGAAGCGCGGAGGTGTGAACGGCATAAGCGAAACTGCGCGGCGAAAGAGATAGAAGATAGGTAAATCTATGCATTAGAACATGCCGTTTCGCTAGAGTTTCGCTCCTCGTACAACTGACAGAACATGGCGAAACAACCGCGGTTCCGCTATACGCGGTTTCGCGGCGGAGATGTGCTACAGGCGAAATTGTGCCTATTTAAACACATTTCTTGGAATGTTGAACGTGCAAATTTGAATTTCTATTTGTTCAATTAATTGTCGGGTTAATTTACAAATAAGATAACAATTTAACTAAGAAAATGAACTAGATTGGTATTAACAAAATTAATATAGCGCTATAAGGTACTCTTGTGCAAAAATGGATCACAAAATTACCCAAACATCTGAATTAAATTATCAATAAATTGTATCTACTTAAACACATTTAGCATAGAATGTTAAATGTGAAAATTTGAATTTCTAATTGTTCCATTAATTTTCAGGTTAATTTACTTAGAAGATACCAAACAACTGAACTAAATTGGGTTCTAACAAAATAGTAAAACATTATAAATGATTCAGATCTCAACTAGTACAAAAGTTAATCACTTAATTACCCCAACATCTGAATTAAATGGTCAATAAATTGTGTCTACTTATATACATTTAGCTAGGAATGTTAAATGTAAAAATTTCAATTTCTAATAGTTCTAATAATTTACGGGTTAGTTAAATTAAACTAGATTCGTAGAACCAAAATTTATAAGACATTATTAGACATTGGACATAATTCAGATGTTAACTTGTACAAAAATGGATCACTAAATTACCCAAATATCTGAATTAAATGATCAATAAATTATGTCTACGTAAGCACATTTGACTTACCATTACCGATCCGTTGTGGTTAGAATGTCAATGAATGGTATTTTAACTCGTTTGTTTTGTCTTAAACTCTAATATTTCTTATATTTTACGATATGAAGCGTTGCATTGGTAGCGTATTGCTGTTTAAGTAGACACAATTTTTTTTTAAAATAATAATTCATTTATTGCTTGAAACATGGTCGGTGTACAGGTGTAATAAAAATATAATGTTCAACACGTTTCACAGGTTCACTGCATGCATTGATCATTTAATTCAGATATTTGGGTAATTTAGTGATCCATTTTTGTTCATTCATATTTATATATTAAATTACAATTTACAATATTGGATGTATAAAGATAAAATCAATTGCCTAGGTCAATACAATTCTTAATTTTAGATCCGGAGGATCACGTGAAAACTACTTCCCCTGCCCGTACGTACCCATCAGACTGGCGGCGTTTCCCCTCTGAATCAAAGTATCAAAGAATCAATTTAATTTATTCAATTAAAGCACATTATGTGCTTTATATGAACGTCAAAATATTACAATATCATGTCAAATAAAAAAAAAAAAGATACATTATTAAATAAAGTAAATTAATAAATTAATAAATCATTTCAAAAGAAATAAATCATCTGAATGGCTAGGGAGATGTTCTGATGTTTTTGTTTATGTTATTGTTATTATTTATTTTTACTTTATCATCTATTAACTGTATCTTTGACACATATACTTATTATTCGTTTTTTCTTGCATTATGAGAGTACGTAATGCTTATGATATATTTCCATTATCTAATATTTTGTTAAACGTAATTATCTTACTAGAAAACCATCTCACTTTGAAGTTTGTTTCTACTAAACGAAAATAGACAATATGAACAAAGCACGTTTAGTATATTTAGATGATTAATGATTTATGAACTACTCAACCCGCTTGCATAAACAGCTTTTTAGAAATGTATCATATGCATTTACTGAAAGCTATTGTTTTATCATAAGACACTGCACCCAAACTTTATTTTTTGTAAAGATATTGTTATAGGCATAATATATGTCTTAACCCTAATCACGTCTCAAAATACAATTATGCGCAGTAGATAGAAACCCTTGGGTGTCTTTTCAGGCTAGCAATGGGGTGCTACGGTGTTGAAAGGCCTCAAATCAACCAATCATAGATTATATCAAAACAATCCGCGCGTACCAGGGCCTCATTTTTCTCACGACTTATGGTCAAGACTGGTAACTATATAAATGTATCAATTGGTTATTTTATTGCTTGCAGGCTCTGGGGAGTTGGAGTTCGAGGAATTCGTAACACTCGCTTCCAGGTTCATGGTGGAGGAGGACACAGAAGCCATGCAACAGGAACTAAAAGAAGCATTCCGATTATATGATAAAGAAGGTACCTACAATACTATATTTTTAGGACATAATGAAATGATGCGGGGTGGTTTTTCAGTCTAAATACGAAGCTGCCGAGCTAAATTTCCGCGTAGTTCAATATTAAGCATATTTGGGTTGTGGAGGTCAGATAAACTACTATCGAACTTCCACAATCCACTGGCGACCTCAAACAATTGAATATAGAACAGACGTGAAAATGCTGCACTTCACCTACGTACACTCCTCTTGCAACTCAAATAATTCCATCAAGGTTTCACGTGAACCACGATTTTCCGATTACGATTTCGGTAGTATATGAAGGGTCTCATAGGCCCTGGACTCTGAGGTGAAAGCCTCGGAAACGATCGGAGCTAACGTAAAGATGATGGGGGCTATGGAGGGGCTCGTGGGCCCCGGACTCTAAGGTGAAATGATGGTTCAGCATACACCCCGTTTATTAGCTACTTCAGTAGGTATTCTCTTTTTAAAAAGGACTTACGAAAATTCTACAACTTTGGTTTTACTATAATTCTGGAACCTTCGACAGTATTTCATGTTTAATTACATGTTGCAGACCATTAAGGTAATTAAGGAGGCTTATTTGGTGTTAATGGGGAGAGATAATGATCGCAACCTGTTGACTTATAGTGATTGAATTCTATGCCTCTAGCACGAAAAATATTCGAATTAGTAACGTATACGTATCGAGAGAACGGAGTTTTTCGATTGGCCGTATGCCTACTGTAAACCTGTGTATCTGTGAAGCCTGCCAATCGCAATGCTCCCAGACGGTATACAAATATTTACACTGAGTGGGAATCGAACCCGCGCACCCTGTGAAGGAGTTGCGTTCACTAACTACTTCGGTATTAAAGAGGGTGGAATTTTTGAACCATACCTGGAGGGAAAGTGTTCTGCACATCCCGAATATTTCGTATACCCCACATTTCAACCGTTGAATATAATAAGGAACCATGTATTTGACAGTTCACAGGATCTATGTCTAGTTTCATCATCATAGTATCATTATGACTGGCAAGATTGATTTGTCGATATAATAAGTCATCGCCATCCATGGGACAGAATATCAGACATCAAATTACCTTTGTCCACCTTATTGCGAATACTATTTTAAAGTTTGGCAAAGATTAACAAGTTTTGGCAATGTGTGATATAGGTACTTTACTTGCACAATATAATTTATTATGACGTTGACAGTCTAATGGTAGTCAAATCAGTCAGACTATTACAGTCTATCAATAGCGTGTGACTAATTAGCGATCATTTAAATTTATTGCTGGCTGGTCTGTTCTCATCTAACTGACTAATCTGCTATTTAAAAAAATCATAGTTCATAACTACATATACTATAATCGCGCCTTTATCCGCGGAGGGTTAGACAGAGGCGAATAAACGCCCACATTTCACTAATCATTGTATGTAGTCCCACATTTAAATGCGAAAGTAACTCCGTCTGTTGGTCCGTTACGCTTTCACGCCTAAACCACTGAACCGATTTTGAAGAAATTTGGTACAGAGGTAGATTATACCTTGGGAAAGGACATAGGCTATGTTCGATTGCGATAACCGACATCCACATGGATGGAGCCGCGGGCAACAGCTAGTATGCTATATATCACGTACTATCGCGATCAGAATTCCACGCCCGCGGAGCCGCAAGTTACAGCTACTAACAAATAATACAGTAATCTGACATCTATATGACTAAGATGATGTATCTGATTTGCGGTTGTGCTCCAGCCGGATCGAGTTCCGCGTGAATACACTCATAACCCAAGAATACTAGCGTCTAGTCTAGTAGTATTAGTATGCCTAGAAGTATAGTAGTAGAATACATCTCTATGTAATTATGTCTCTCTTAATCGTCGTCGTGTTGTAAATACAGTGGGGTGAGCACGAACAACTATCGTAATCGTATCGTGAACGTAACGAGAGCATGGAGCATTGCGATTGGCCGCCTGCCTGAAGCCTGACAATCGCAATGCTCCGTGCTATCGTTACGTTCACGATACGATTACGATAGTAGTTCGTGCTCACCCCACTGTACTCGGTTCTATGACAAACCCACATAAGTCCACAGATAGATAGATAGATAGATAGATAGATAGATAGATAGATAGATAGATAATTCTGTTGTACATCAATAGATTTACAGTAGGACTAATAAGTAGCATGTATACAGTTTAATGTACATTGGGCGGCCTTATCGCTGGAAGCGATTTCTTCCAGATAACCTTGGGATGAACAGTAATGTATTAGAAACAAAAGGTATGATGTAGTTAGCAAATAAACTAGATACAAGGTATATTAAAAACAAAAGAGAGAGAGACAATATAAATTCTTATTTACGTGAAGAGATAAAATATATGCTATTGTACTAGTGATACCTAAACTAGTCCATGTCCAGCACTATAGAGCTACAAAAATGGACCAAATTCACACAGTAGGTACATGTTGATTTAAAATTAAGTTTTTAACAGTTCAAAAAACGTGTCACATGTTATGTATGACTGTGTTAACACGTTGAAACAGAGCTTTCGTATTGAAGCTACAAGAAAGTTTTGATTACCGGTTTTATGGGATAACTTTGAATTTCGCAATTTGTTATTCTTTATGTACTTCTAGATACACTTATACAATAACTGTTTCAGTTTGTTAGGTAACATTTATGTATTTCTTCCTTCTACTTATTACAGGTAAATGCGTTAATTAATTACAAGACGGTTCTTTTTTCAAATTCAAATTCATTTATTGTAGGGTAACCTGACAAAAATATAGTGTAGTACCTTCATTATTTTATTTGTTTATTTTTTATTGTATACAGTATGTTTATATTGTACTCAGAGATTTAAACAAATTAATTTAATTTACAAAGGCGAGCTTAATTCAGCGATGAGTTTTACAACAATATCTCTACTCGATATTGTGAGTTTAAGTTTACACACGGAGGTAAAGTCATAATCCCATATGAGTACAAAGGATACAGGACGTATAACCATAAAGGACTCAACGTAATTATAAAGAAGATAACCCCCCGAACCCCCGAAATTACTTTTTACGACGACGGTGACCATTCCACTTCTATCACTTCAATGACGACACGTTTTACGGTTTATTTTGGCATTAACGTAACTTATTTCATACAATATACTTTCACCGGTACCGTCCTTACCGTACCCTCCTCCAACTTTCCCCTTCGTGACGTTACCGTTGGGGTGCGCCCGGTAGAGGCAATTCTTTAATGCATTCACCTAATGAGCACACTATAACACATTAGTGCTCTATTACATATAGTAGTGTGAGGTCATGAGCGCCCGGAAAAGGTATATTAGGTACCCAATCATGAAAAGTATGATATTACCTTTTATGATACCTACCCAATAGTACAGTTATGAACTAAGCGTTAGTCCCGATCACATCTGAAGCTTTCACCTAGGAGTCCGGGGTCCGCTTTCCGGGATTTAATCCTCCCCTTCGCACGGTCTTACGTCTTGTCGATGAGGGAGTTCCTCACGTGATTTTTATGCGTAACTCCACATTACCACTACAGCCTATTCATCTACATGACACGCAGCTTCTACTTGTATCTCCAGTAACGGTAAAACCACAGTAGAACTTTGGCACCGTATGAAAACGAGCTAAGTAATAGAAGGCGCATCACGAATCAGTTAACGAAATATACTGCTATACATATTCATATAAATAATACATAATACATATATGCCATTAAAGTAGATACCTATTAAAATTATGGATTATACCATACATACATACTTACATATTATAATCACGCCTTTATCCCCAGAGTGTTAGGCAGAGGTGAATTAACACCCACATTTCACCAATCATTGTATTAGGTCACATGTAATAGGGTAGGGAGTGAGTCTATTGCCGTATTGCAATCACTATTGTTGACTCGAGCCATGTATCTGAGGCTGGGTCGATGTTAAATAGCCCTATCCCTTAGTCAACTTGTAAAACACCGCATGGGAAGAGATGGGGTGACCCAAATTCTACTTTAGTAGGAACCACACGGCTATAAACCTTACAAAATAAATATATCATAAATAAATATTTACCACAATTTATGATTATTTAAAATATTCCAAAAACGTTGCCTCTTGATTCTTTTAACCTGTCATACAAAATTCAACGAGGTCGGCATCTACCCGAGGTTAAAGCTTTCGTGATATGCTATAAATATGAAATTAACTACGGACTCCAAATATATACCTATCGCTTAGTACACGGATTGGAAATACTGTTCTACCTTATTACCAGTAGATAAAGGTCAAAATTGTAAAACCTGCTCATGTTTTCGCTTACCAATTTAGGTTTTTAAATTAAAGATGTTACTAGGATATTGTTTGTATCATATACCTAGATGTTCATTTGCTACCCATTTCTCTATGCATTTATTACCTATATAGTTTTCTAGCTGTTTTTGTAACTATACGTGACTACGCTGTTTTTGTATAGTGCGTGAGTTAACTTAAAAAGGGAAGAAAACCATTAAAATTATCATAGCCATATTTTTTTTTATAACTATGCTGCTATGCAAATAAAAATGAATCGTTAATTAAGTATATTGTTGAAGGGAACTTGGGAACGGCTCGACGAATTTGCGTGATTTGTTTTTGTTCGTATTTTGATTGTAAGTTATATAAAGGCTGATTTACATCAGTCGCCGGCCCCGAAGAATAAAATGGTAATCGCAAAAACTTAACTTTTCAGGAAAAATAAAAAACTGTTTTTTGTCTATAACTTAACTATTATTAGACGTAGACAATCCAATAAAGGCTCAAATTAAAGCTAATTTTTAAAGCTTTTATAATGATTTAATAAATCTTTAATTGCATTATTCAAATTTGATATAATTACATTTAAAAAAGTTAGTAAATATCTAATGTTATTGAGATTTGGTATTGTACACTTACCATTTTATTCTCGTTATTTAGAAAGATATTAAATAGTATAATATCCTATTGCAATACTATTCAATCGTATGACTGTGCTAAATTTGGAGAAATAAAATAATTTACCATTTTGTTCTGGTTCATACGGGATGTCCATTGTAGACTAATCAACCTTAGGAGTGTTATTCTAGTTACGAAAATAAAATAAAGTTATGGTAATCAGACTTTATTTATGTTAAAGTACAAAAGATAAACTTAATAAAAATGGCAAATAAAAATTAGTTTTCCTGATCTTCGTTTTCAATAAACGTTATGGCTTTCAGTATTAGTTCCGTCATAAGTTAAAGCTTCATAGAAGGCATGGTAAAACATGGGATTGCTTCTGATCTACATAGACTCATAAGATCGTCGTGTAAAGCCTTGCTTAATGGCAATGAAATTCAGTGCTAGAACTCGCTTGCTTTTGACTGGTGGTCTTTGTTGCTGTTCTACATTCAGTTGCGAATACTCATCATCAAAATCATATTTAAAGCGTAGAGTCTGTGATTGTGAATGTAAAACGCTGACGTCCATTACTTTAGACCACATAATTTAAAAAGTGGCAAGCGTTCAAATCTTCCGAAGACCGCGACGCGTACAAAGATGTAAAACGCGCCATCAGAAGAGCCGTAGCCAGAGCCAAACGAGACTACTTGCAACCTCTATATACCAAGTTGGAATCGTCTGAGGGGCAAAAGCTCATATAATAGTTGGCGCGTTCCAGGGCCAAAGCGGCGCAGGGTCTATCCAAGTGCCACTGCATTAAAGACCCTGGGGGCAATCTGTTGTACGAGAAAGTCGCGGTGAAGGAGAGATGGCGCATACTTCCACGAGGTGCTGAATAAGCAGCATAAAGAGGCGCAGATACCAGATCTACCTCCGAATCAAGGCCGATAACGACTACAGAAGTCCGGACTGCCATTCACCGCATGAAGAACCGGAAAGCTGGGACCCGATGAAATCCCCATCGAGGCTTGGAAAGCAATGGGTGCCCGTGGTGTGAGCATTCTAGCAAATCTTTATAACCACGTACTCCTTACCGGTGAGATTCCGAGCCAGTGGAGGCTGAGCATCATCACGCCAGTCTTCGAAGGCAAGTGATTGGTGCAGGAGTGTGGCAGCTACCGCGGCATAAAGATAATGTCCCACACCATGAAGCTCTGCGAGCGGCTAATCGATCCGACAGGAAAGTACACTCTCGGGGTGTCAGTACGGGTTTCGTCCCGGGCATGAAACCATGGACCCGGTGTTCGCCCTAAGGATTGTGGCGGGGAAATACAGGGCGAAGAACACGCCCCTGCACTGTCTATTCTTGGACATGCAGAAGGCCTTCGACTGTGTTCCCCGCGCGGTGATTTGGTGGGCATTGCGGGCCAAGGGAGTCCCAGAGACTTACATTGACACCATCCGAGACATGTACTACGATTCCGTTTCTGTGGTTCGGACTGCTGTTGGCGACACAAAAGCCTCCCCCACCACCGTCGGGATACACCAAGGATCTGTCCTAAGTCCTTTCCTGTTCAGCGTAGTATTAGACGTTTTGTCGGATAGCATCAGAAACTCACATGAGCAGCCTCCGTGGTTGCTCATGTATGCTGGTGATATTGAGCTGATGGACGCGGACAGGAGCAGATTGGTGCGACGCGTGAAAGGGTGGAAGGAAGCGCTTGAGAACGGCGGTCTGAAGCTAAATGTAGCGAAGACAGAATACTTAGCGTTCAACTCCACAGATCCTACACCCGTTCGCATAGGCGATGACTTGGTCGAGCGCACGGACCAGGTTAAGTACCTGGGATCTGTACTTCATGTGACTGGTAAAATCGACTACGACGTCAGGGCACGGATTGCTGCCGCGTGGGCCAAGTGGCGAGAAATTACTGGTGTCACGTGTAACCCCAAAATGCCATTCAGGTTGAAGGGGCAGGTCTATAAGACGCAGGTCATTAGACCTCTCCTCTTCTTACATGGTTGTGAGGCGTGGCCGCTGCTGGAGCGACACAAGCAAGAGCTGCGTATCACGGAGATGAAAATGCTGCGGTGGATGTGTGGCGTCACGCGTAAAAGATCGTATGAGGAACTCTCGCATCCGCGGCAGCCTTCACGTCCGTGACATCGCGGATAAAATGCAAGAGAGCCGCCCTCGCTGGTGCGGCTACGTCTTGCGGCCACCACCAGGCTGCGCGCCCAGGTAGAAGGGATAGGCCCAAGAAGTCCCGGCTTGACGTCGTGGTGAATGACATGCGTGCAAATGGTCTCAGTACCATGAACGCCCAAGATAGATAGGAGGAAGAGCCGGAAGCCGGAACCCGAGCTCCGAGGTCATCTTGGCCACGGATGCAATCAGGTGAATACGTCTATATGCAGATGATGATGATGACGTAAACAAACATCAGCACGTGCCAGAGTTTCGCACGAAGATTGTATAGTGTCATCCTCATCTCTCTCTCTAACGTATACAAAAATGTGCGCTAGAACAGTATGGCAAGATATTGCACCATTCAGTGTCAATACAAACTGTTGACTAAAGTAATGTTAGCTGATGAGCTTAGAAGTTTTTTAACGAGAATAAAATGGTATTCGCCATTATAATTCATAGCGATGTTTTTTTGTACGAGAACAAAATTGTTGTAGCTTTTACAATATTTTTTATTTTTCTGAATAATCATAGAAAAATTACGAAAAAAATTGAGTGTGTGTATTGGGCTCTGTAAACTTCAAATATGGCATAACACTAAAACTATTGCAATGTCGGTTACCATTTTATTCTTCGGGGCCGGTTACCATTTTATCTGACGTGCGAATGCTCAATGCTCAATCTATTCCAAATTCTGTTATGTAAGCAGTGACAGAACATTCGTTCGTTGTTCTTTCTTATGTAAACGCTGAAAAAAAGGATTCGTTTACACTAAAATATTAAGAAAGAAGGCTCTTGCTCCAGCTCTATGTTCGTTTAGTCTAAATCCACCTTAAGGTGGACATGAAAGAAATATTAGAAAAAGCTACGGGATATATTAACACATAGATTCGAATAAGGCGCATTTCTCCTTATACAGACTGCCACACACCATAGGCTCTTTTTGTGACCTCTGCGGCCTTACCATAAACTCTTAAAACAGGTCAATATTGAATTGCTGTCATTCTAACAATCAATCAAAAGTTCAATATTGACCTGTTGTAAGAGTTCATGGTATGGGCCCTGTTAGTTCCATTTGTTTGTTTGTCAATTTGACACTAACAATATATTAATTTTGTGATTTCAGGCAATGGTTACATCACGACAGGTGTGTTAAGAGAAATCCTGAGAGAACTAGATGATAAGATCAGCGCCGAGGAGCTGGATATGATGATTGAAGAAATTGATTCTGACGGCTCAGGGACCGTAGACTTTGATGGTACGTATAATCACCTAAATAACGTAGGTACTCATTTGATTTACTAATAGGGATTAAATATTCAGCTATGGTAACTGAGAAAAGTGGTTGCGAAAACAAACCTAAATATCTAACGAAATAAGATGACCATTCCTTCTTAGGTAACTGGTTACAAAAAACGGTTGCGATGGCGGCCTAGGGGTATTCAACAATGTTATTTACACCCAAACTCTGACCGAGTTTGTCAGTTACTAATCATTATCATTCTCTGGACCTTTCCCCAATACAGCTAGGGTCGGCTTGCCAGTCCAACTATGATGCGACGGAGCTTCGATATTTTCCATGAAGCGACTGCCATCTGACCTTCATAACCAATAGGCGCTATCGAAGTTCTGTAGTCCGTTACTAGTATTCTTAAAAAAAAAATTACCAGTTCTTCAAATTCGCAGACAGAATCCTCGGTCCGTAAATTTAATGTACAGTCAACGAGAAAATTTTATTACCACTAAAATATTTTTCCACTTTTCGAACATGTTGTCGGTTATACGACCCATATTGCATGTTTTATTTATTGTATCAAGAAAGATTTGGAGCGCGAATTATACAGAAACGAAACGTTACGGATGATACGATTAAAATTATGAAGAGAGGAGAGGAGACGGTACGATGCTTTAATTCACAGGTCGATTATGTTGCAAACATACCTACATATACTCACGCCTGTAAATCTCCGAAGGAGTAGCCAGAGGTGTATTAACACCCACATTTCGCCAACTGTGATTTTTGATGCCACGTAATAGGGGGCGAGCCTATTGTCATCAAGCGGGCACTTAGTTATGGGCTGTATGTTTACTTTCGGGTGGAAAAGAGCCCTATCTAATATTCGCCTTCTACGACACCCACAGGAAGAGATTGAGTGGCCCTATTCTCTTCCACCGGGAACCAACGTGATAGCCATAATTTGAATCGCCTTAAAGTTTCTGTATAGCTCACGCATGATTAATCACGCATCAATAAATTAGTACCTATTAAGGCCCCGAATCAGATCAGCATCGAAAAATTGGTATTTTCGAAACCGTTTTTCTTAACTATAAAACCTACAGATCTGGAATTTACATGCCTGCATATTATAGGATATACAGAATAACTTCACCTTTTCATAAATTAAATAAAAAAGGAGGAAATAGTTGAAAAAAGGCTCTGAACATCACTCTACTCTTTCTTATGAAACCAAATATTTTCTACAGTATGTATCCAAATAATCTAAAATTTCACGTGTATGTTAAATAAGTGTATTGGCATGACGTGATCTTCTTAGTTAGTAACCGTTGCCTATAAAGTTATCTATTAAAATTAGTTTTAGTGCTTTTTACGGTTCAAATATGAGCGAACGACCTTGAGCATTTGTATGGTGAAAGTCATTCGCGTATGTAATCACCTTAAGCCAGTTTTGTTGCTGACAGCACGATTCACGATAAACCGTCTGTTTAATATAATTAATTAGTAACGTCTAAACTTAAACCCCGTTAACTATAGAATCAAAATATTATATTAGTGAACATGCCGGCGACAGACTCAGCATGTGCTAATTATAAGTCAGTACTACCCAGCACTGCCGGCATATTCTCGTTGCAAAGCACTGCATAGCTAGTTTGAAACAACTTCATTAAATTGTGGTTAATTTTTTGGCAAAATTAATATCCCGCAGCTGTCTGTAATATACTAAGCGCGGATTCCACCAACGAAATTGAAATCAGACTAAGGATTCGAATTATTTATTATTCAAACGAACTAAGGGATTAGTTTAGTTAGATATGATTTTAATAACTTTCATCTTTCCGTTTGTCCGTCAATATACTAAAAACAATAAAATTTGATATTTAAGAGAGCAAATAACAGACGTGTTTTTTTCCGTTTTTGGTCGAATATTAATAACTGCAACAAACGAGACGCTTGGTATATTCACAGATTAATAATAATTTAGTTGTATATGTAGTCATTTCAAAATAAATAATTAAATTGAAATAAAATAAATAAAGGGGGCTAATGTTGTCTGGATAGGGTTCCGCCCTTTGTGCGTGAATCCAATTCGCATTTGTCCGGTTCTTAATTAATCTTTTTTTGTTATTTACAGAATTTATGGAAGTCATGACGGGCGGTGATGACTAAGCGACTGATTACCACCTAAGCGGCTTGCAGAACTTCAATATGAAGACTTCAAGAAATTCGACATGAGTCCAGAATCATTTGACATGTCTATAATGCTAACATACTTATAAACTATGTGAACCTAAAAATCTCCATTTAAAATATGCTAAGTTACGTATACAATAAATACATTTTGTTATTAAAATGTTATTAATTATTTTACTTAGGCATGTTTATAGCTATCCCTGTGGTGATGGAGAAAGAATACAAGTATCATCACCCCATCTTATCCGAAGGGTGTTGTAAGAGACGACTAATGGAAAAATACGCAGACGATATCACTGCGAGGGAAGGAAAATTCGAAATAAAACTCTGTACCAATCCGTCTGGGCCGCGATTGGGAGAGGCCTATGTCCAGTAGTGGCCTGCGATAGGCTAATTGATTTGATTGATTTGATATAAAGCTATGTTTTAGATTAGATAGATATTGTAAATGAGGCATCACCATGACCTAAGCCGGTGAGCTAAGCCGGTATACCTACCGATTGACTGACTGCACGTCGCTCAAATCTGTCGAGAGTGCCTAATAAATCTGTAATAAGCGAAGTCAATCCAGAGATGAGAACAGTATTCAATGCAGGGATGAACCTGTGTTGTATACAAAGGACATCGCTATTCCAGCATGGAAAATCGTCTCACTTTTTTCAGCAATTTTACGTGACACTTTTTAATGACATTCTCGATGTAGTTTTTGTTGTTTTGTTTCCGTCTCTTCCTGACGCCCAGCTATTTAACTTGGTCTTATTTTCTCGAAAAATATTTTTTGCTCTTTGTGCAAGTAAGGAAAATAAATTAGTAACACACATAACATATCCATTTATTTAGGTATAAGAGATAGAATTATAATATTATCTATTCTTTTTTAAACAAAATTACGTTTGCTTAGTTTGTAAGTCGAACAGTATGATATACTGGGATACTTATAATATACCTAACTGATACATAATGAAACGTACAAGCAAAAAAGAATCGCTGACATCTATTTAGGTACGCCCATAACACCCCATAACATCGGAACGACTGCATCAATTTTTGGATAATTCTTTTCTAGGTATACTTACTGTTATACTAGGTATACTGTTATACTCTTTTAAAACTGGCTTTTAATTTGCTAGTGGAACTCGACACCGTTGTGTACTTAACACCGTTAGTAGGTTTTAAAGAAAGAGTAAACACATTTGCAGCGCTGAAAATTGCCACGTAAAAGAAACGCAGTGTCCCTTTTAAGAAAATAAGAAATAATAGCGTTAGGTAACAGCTGTACGGTCCTGAGCACTACTATGTTTCATTAGTGTTTTAAAATTAAAGTATGAGCACAGAATAAATAATAGTAGCCCGGTTCACATTTTGATTAGTGGGAGTGCGAGTGCTTAGTGCAGGTGCTTAGTGATTAGTAATAAACACGTTTGGACAAAAAATTGTGAGTGTGAGTGCGAGTGTGGCTGCGAGTAGCGTGATTAGCGCAGTTCACACCTTGATTAGTGCGAGTGCGAGTGTTTAATGCAGCTGCTTAGTGATTAGTAATTAACACGTTTGTACGAAAATGTGAGTGCGAGTGCGAGTGTGAGTGTGAGTGAAACTGCGAGTAGCGTGATTAGAACCGCGTTTAATACGATGGCATGAGTTCGTAGCTGACTGCTTACAGCATGCAGCCGATACAGCATCTTTAGCTTAGTGGTTAAGGAGTCGGCCTTAAGATCGAAAGGTCCCGAGTTCGAATCTTGACCATTGCAATACTGACGTGAACCCACTCCTAACACAAGCAATTTAGCTTAACTGAACCCCCAAGCGACTACAATATGGGGTTCTTCAAGAAGGGCATTTGAAGGTTTCTTCAGAGTCAGCAGCGCCAATGTGACGCCCCTGGTGTTGCATACGTCCATAGGCCACGGTGACCACTTCCCATCAGGTGGTCCGTGTGCTTGTCTGCCACCTAAGTGGTATAAAAAAGGGGGTAGAATATTAGACTTTAAAAAAAATACAGCGTACCGTGAAATGACTTAGGCAAAACCGCTGGCAACAGCTTCTTTATTACATAAAGTAAGTACTAAGATTGGGTGAACAACGTATACGAATCTATATTTCTCTCTATTTATATCCACATCTACGGGGTTATTATAAACAAATTCTCTCTTTGATGCTGAGCACCCTGTGTAAGTAACACCCTTTAATATTTTAAATCACTCCTACGTGAAACAGGAGTGTGTAACATAAGCTTTCATAATTTAGGCTTATGGCAACATTTCCTCTCATAAACTATGTACTTTCTTACAAGAAATTAAATATGCGAAGTAAAAAACATGCAAAGTTATTTTATTTTAATTGAACGAAATTTTTAACTATGAGTATACAAACATTTACTTTAAAATTAAATTCGAGAAAAGACAATATCCTAAGGTTAAACCACGACCCCTTTCTAGGAGAAATAATCAAGGGGCTTGATTAAAATTAGGTTTTGTAAACGAGTGATTTAATTAAATTGAATTCATTAAAAAAACCTGCCTGCCTATAGTGCCTATTCGTGGTGTTCTTAAAACTTCAGAATCATTAATAGCTTGATTCATAAGAATACAAGTTTTATAGGTTTTTAAATCACACGTTTTAACAACTTAGGTAGGTCAATCAACCAATTAGCCTATTGCAGTCCACTGCTGGACATAGGCCTCTCCCAATATGCACCACGTCTGCCGATCCTCCGTCTTCTACATCCAGTCTGTCCAGCCACCTTTTTCAGGTCGTCAGTCCATCGTGCTTCTTTTTTGTTATAACCACGGACAAATTTTATATTTGTAGGTGGTAATTTGGCTACCTAGCTACTTAGATATAAGAGTAACTTTATTTATCCATAAATCCATTTAATTATTCGCCAATTAATACAATTTTAGAACTTATTTCGCATTATAATTTATCATAGTTTAGAATTTAAAAAGTTCCTTAAAAGTAATCCTGTACAAATACTACAATTCAACAATATTAATGTACTGTAAACAAACACTCTGACCGCCTAACATACCGTATTTTACACAATAACATACATTGATTTCTATCTTCAAATCTTGGAAAACTTTGTAATAGTTAACTAGTAATGGATTATTATGTAAACCTTTGTTTCGTTTATTTATGAATTTCTTGGTAACTGTTCCTAATTATGTTCCTTAGAAACGGCACAGGTGCTTATCGTTTCCTCGGTAATCATCAAAGCAATTATGACAAGTTTGCAAATAGACGCAGCTAGCTACAAATATTACGGATGTACGTACCTACTAGGAATGTCGCTTTCCAGTGTTGGAACAATATTAATGATTCTAGAAGCCATCAGTACTGGGAAGGTAATTTTCGTGGAATAAGTATCATATAGGTAGGCAATGTAAGCTATAATGTGTGCCAAATCAAATAGGTACAACCATGGTCGATTTAGATTGGAAAAAGAGAATGCACTGGAGAGATTTTGTGCTGTCAGTGGGAAAACCAAACGCTTTGTCCTACTTATCTTTTGCGCTAACGGCACAAAATCTCTCTGTTCTTACAGGGCCGGCAGCACGAGTGCAACACCAGGGGAGTCCCCCTGGTGTTGCACTCGACCATTGGCCACGGTAACCACTTACCATCTGGAGGACCGTGTGCTTGTCTGCGATCTAAGTAGTATAAAAAGTGCTCAGGTGGGACTGGAACCCGTGGGCCGTGACCAATCTCTCGCAGAGGGAATGCTCTGACCACTGAGTAACTAAATCACGCCTTAATCATTCAAAATTCTCCTTTACAATCAGCTTGGGGCAACGGTGGGAGCCATCTACCGATAAAATTGTTATATTTCACAATGCACCTACTTTGATATTCTTTGCACCACTTATAAGGTTGACTGGTAGAGAATGCCTATGACATTAAGTCCGCCTGTGTACATGTGTGCATGAAGTTTTAAATAAATAAAATAAAATAAAATAAAATAAAAATCGGACGAAACAAACAGACGAAAATAAAACCGTTTAGTCCAATAAAAGCATCCAGCTGGATAGCACCTGGCCTTATCCATGAAGAGCACACAATCTACACCAATTATTCTAAGTAGTTTTATAAAAAAACCAATGAATAACAATCAAAAGATACTAGATACTAATTACTACGTTGTCATACACTCAGTTATCGGTTTCTGATATTTCCTTGTCTCCTTAAAGTTGGAACACCGGTACCGGATATTGCGTTACAGCTACGTAGCACCGGTATCCGGTCCCATAAACACCCATTACCGCTCTAGTGTGCAAATGACTTCGTCCGTCAGACACAAAGTGAGCCAATACGTATAATAGTTCGTGGAATACTGTATTTGGTTGACGTTTCGAGAATTAATGGACTGGATAATATTAATTAATTATTATTATTGAAATCGATGCTCAATAATGTTGTTAATTAAAGCAATCGGTGATCAAATCGATGTTAATGACAAACTTGTTGACGTGTAATGATTATTTATCTTTATGAATAAATGAGATATGAGTACATAAGAGTTATCAATAATTACTTTTTTTATTTATTAAACTACATACACAAGTACATAAGCGGATTTAATGTCACAGGCATTCTCTACCAGTTAACCAAGGTGGTGTAGAGAAAAACTCAGCAGGTGCATTATTGAGAATGTACCGTATACAGAACAATAATTTTGTAAGGTAGGTAATATTGTATTATTATATATAGGTGTTACCTACTACAAGGTATGTATAATATGATTAAGTAATCAACATATAAATAATGATTAATCATCATCGATTACTTTAAATCGTAGGTTGATTATTATAAAATTAATGTCATCGTTGGATAGGGGTTTTCTATTTCTAGGAATAGTATAACTGGATCTTATTCCAGTAACTCGCCTTAATAATGGAATATAATTTTGTAATGACATGGTTGTTTACGTTACCTACCATTATAATAATTAACAATTAACGGGATATTTACCATGTATATTTGTATTGTAGAGTTCCGTTTTCATTTGCGATTCCAAAACAATAAACATAATTTCGTTAATGCTAATGCAGTACTATTTATTATCTATTCTGTGGTTAATGTAATACGTATATGTTCTGTTATAACAGTAATGTTTCAAACCGGTCGAAATCGGTCCGGTTCATTTAATAAATATTGTGGAAATAGTATAAGTGTGTTATCAATATGTGTTACAACTTAGTTCTTTTTATGTTCTGGTTTATAATAATGCCGTAAGGTGAAACCGGTAAGGTTCAAATAAATAAATAATTGTGGCAAAGTACAAGTGATTATTTATTCAATATAATGGTCATAGAAGTAAAATTGACGTCTGTATACTTATTTGACCAATATCATCAGTACCTGAGCTAGAAGAAAAATGTCAATTAAATATACAAATTCGTAAACTTACCATTTTTTTTAAATCTGTCAGTAGTGGTGACAGAGAAAATATCCTTATCTTCCTCAGTAATAAAGCTAGCTGTGTAGTGTACCATTCCCTTCATTCAAAATTAGAAGCTAGCCTCTACTGTGTTACCTCATCATACAACCCTCCCCTGCGTTCCCACAAAGTGGCGTGCAGGCACCCTCTCCGTACAAACTCCTAATTAGGTGACGTCAGAGTAAACACGAACGTCATCCTTTTGACTGCCGGGTAATAACGCCCATGGAATGCCCTCCATGGGCGTAAACTTACCCTTTAGCACTGAAAATTAGTTGAAGATCGTAACGGTAACATATTGTGACAAACAAACAAAAAAACTTATAGTTTTGAATACTGTACAACAAGTAAAATTCTGTACAACGATTGATTGGATCTAGAAAAAAAAATCTTGTTACCACATTGTACATATTTCTTGTAATTTTCTTTATGTATGCTCTCGGTACAATATTATTATGTGTTCAATAAAGAATTAAGAATTGGTTTTACAACAATGTTATTTTAGTTATTCTTCATCCTAGCGTTAATTCCAGTCGCATTCGAAGCCTTAGAATCTGGGGTCCGTTTTACATCAGTCTAACTGCGGATTTGGCTAGACTTCGATATTATAATAATATTATTTTAGTGTTATTAAAATACTTTTTTTAAAGAATATTAGCAACCGGAATTTCTAATATTCCCTATAACTCCTCCAGCTAAGTTAAATAGATTGTGTTAGGTTAGGAGTGGATTCAGATTTTTCGTTTTTGTTTATCTCAGAACGCTAAATTGCAGCTTAATGGTTCACGAGTCTATCTAAGTCTAGAGAAATAATATCAATCAATCTATCAATCAGCCAATCGCAGTTCTCTTACTGGACATAGGCCTCTCTTAACATTGGGTATTGGACCTACTGTTTCCACGCTGGCCAGACGGGTTGATACAGGGTTTTATTAGGAGTTTTTCTGATATCGTCTGCGTATTTTCCTTTAGTCTCCTCTTATGGTACCTACCTTTCGGATGAGATGCGGTGGTGATACTTGTATTATGTCTTCGGTAATACATCGATAAAACCACATGGAGAAATTAATAATGAATATTATTTAAAAAGCATTCTTATAAAAGTTTATATTTTTATAACTCGTCAATAGCTTTATGAAATGGAATTGTTTCACAAACCGAAAAAAGAAGGTTCTATTTCGTTTAGTAGGTATCTATATTAATGTGTAGAACTTCATAAATAAACAATTTTTATACTAAAGAGAAGTTGCTCAATGTTTTGAAAGGGCTTACAAAAACCATACAATTTCTCTTTTATTATTATTTGGGTATAAAAGTGAACACTAAAACAAATTGATTAGCAATAGTAGTCAGAACTTCAGCCCTTTTATCAATAGAATTTCTGTTTCACTTATAACTTTCGTTGTCATGAATTATATATGGTATGTATGATATGAATAGGGCCTTTGGGATAACAATGTATTGAGTATATTGTCGTACCAAGAATATTACGGATTATTGACAACCGTATCAGATTTAAGGCTTCTTTACGTAGCTATATAGATTCATATTATTATAGTAATCTTGTTTGAATTACTAGTATGATTGAAATAAAACCATCATTCATTTGGTAATTTTCATTTAGCCCGACGTATGGGCTACTTTTTAGCAATAAATCACGACAGAATTAATTACTTACTTCGTTTGGATTGGTGCTATGAAACATGATTTTGTACTCTAGAATATTTATTTCCTAGTTAAACCTAAAGTCCTCTCTAGTCTTCGGTTTGCAAATCTCTTACAAGATTAAATGTTCCATAATTAATATTTTTAATTTTGCCAAGGTAAGACAGATTGACTTTCAAAGTGTTACTTTTGTATTGGATTGCCTTGGACGTAACATTATGCAGAATTTTCATCGTATCATATTCGTAAGGACTGCGTGTTAGATTATATAGACCATGTTTTGGTTTAGGTTGCAGAAAAGAACGATTGAACCTTTTCTTAATTTAAGAAAATGTGTAGGTACGTAATTTTATACATAAACTGTTATTAAAATTGGTGGAAGCAGATACAACAACTATCATCTATAGTCTCGCCGTGACCATGGCAGCTGAAAGCTAACGAAATGAGATCAGCCATTATCATCTACCTGCTCTTATCCCAATTATTTGGAATCGGCGCAACATGTTCTACTCCTCTATACATACCTGTCAGATACCATATTTTTATCCATCCATCTGAGCTTGAGTTTACCTCTGCTACTAAAGCCCTCTACTCTAATATCTAATAATAATAGTCTATCTAATAATAAAGTACCGAATACCAAATAAATTGCTATAGAATTCGATAAAAATAGCTTTGTTTCAATTTATGACACTCACGTTTAGTAAACTGTCAATGAATCTATAAGGAAATAATAAGTGTTACCAAATAAATTGCGATAGAATCAGATAAACTTTTGTCTCAATGTATGACACTCACGTTTAGTAAACGCCCAATAGTTCCGACATTATCAGGTGTCTGGTTTCATAACCAAATCAATTAATATGGTGCGAATTAGCCTGAAGCTAACCCAAGATATAAGAAGTATTTTTATTTCTCTCTGACCTTTACACCTTTTTCTATGATATTATGTTTCTAAGCAGAATCATTGTTACGTAACATGCTTACTAATATTATTGAAAGTTTGTGAATATGTATAGATGTTTGTTCTTCAGTCACGCTCTAACGGCTGAGCGGATCTGGCTTAAATTTGGTATAGGGTTAGATCATATCTAATCTAGAATAACACATAGGTTTTTATCCCGGGAATAAGCTCCCATGGGTTGTGGGAACGGGATCATAATTCCACGCGGGCTAAGGTAAGGTAAAGGTCATCAGCTAGTATAAATATAAAAAATACCTTGCGAAATATGGAACTGTATATGTTATAATAATATAATTTATAATTAGCGTTAATGATTTATAAGGAAGAACCATATTTTTAGTCAAGAAAACACCTGCGATCGCGTCGTTAAGATGTTGAATAAATATGAATTGTTACAGGAGAGAAGTATTAGGGGTGAAACATAAATAATATTGTTCCCATTGTTTTGTAGAAGTAGCCTGTCAAACTTCCTGTCGCTTCCTCTAAAACTTCAACTTAAAATTTTTTATATTACCGATTACAGAAACATGTTATAAGCATTGGTTTTTTATATTTGTTATTGCCACGACCAGTGTTCCGATCTTTTAACTAATCCTTCCCTCTCCTTTCCAATCCAGAACTGTATCGGATATAATGAACTTTAACTTTACCATTAAATCTAATATATAAAATTCTCGTGTCACAGTTTTCGTTGCCATACTCCTCCGAAACGGCTTGACCGATTTTGATGAAATTTTTTGTGCTTATCCGGTATCTATAATAATCGGCCAACATCTATTTTTTTATCCCCCTAAATGGAAGTTGCAGCGGGAACGGGATTTGAATACCACGCGGGCCGAAAATATGGCGGTACGAAGTTCGCCGGGGCAGCTAGTTATCTATAAAATATTATACCAGTGTTTCCTTCTTATAATCCCAGGTTCTTGAAGCTAGCTAGATGTACCTAAACTGCCAAGCTGTTAAAGTAGGGATCACGATTCAAGGATTGTCAGTATCTGGAATAGTGCCCCGTATCGTCTGGACTTCACCCTAGCTCCTTACCAACTCACAGGCTGCAATCAATTGACGGACTAAATATAAAAAAGGCGAAGACCTTCCTTCACTTACAAAATCTTCACCTCACCACAGAACAGATAATAGCACTAGCGTAACCTCACTTCTTTCACTACCCTAACAAAAAAAGTCAACATTAAATTGAAAATAGGAAGTACCTGCAACAATACTTCTGGAATGAAAATGGAATCAATTTTGCAGTAGGATAAAAACAGAATTATTATTATTCTTATAAAGTTATTATTTTTTTATAATTTAACCAATGAGGTGCAAAAGTGGGTTTTCAACGAAAATATCCAACATAAATTCATTTTTAACAAAAAAGTTTAACCGACTTCAAGAAACGAAAAAGAGGCACTGAAAAGCGAAAAATAACTTAATTTACAGACTTACTGATTTATTAGAAGTCGGTACCTAGCCCAAGAGAGGCCATATTTCAATTGATTGCATCATAGTAGTTCAGACACAACAAACAAAGTTGGCTGGCACCGACTTCTAATAAATCAGTAAGTCTGTAAATTAAGTTATTTTTCGCTTTTCAGTGCCTCTTTTTCGTTTCTTGAAGTCGGTTAAACTTTTTTGTTAAAAATGAATTTATTTTTCTCTTTTTAGTGAGTTTGTACAGTCTCACGACTGTACATCGCATGTATAGTGACCTGACTGTACATGCGCTGCTGACGCTGCAATACAGATCACACCGGCCACGCTACAAAAAAAAATATTAAATCATTATTCAAAAATAATTTTTAAAATCAATGCAATATACACCGGAAATATAGCTGAATATTCTAAACACTTCTGCGTACCCCTTCAAAGGACTCAGGCGTGATGTTATGATATGTAATGGCAGAAACATTGCAATAATATTCCATTGCAGCAATCGCGGCTGATTTCCTGGTACTTTTTGAAGAGTTCCTTGGTCTAATCTCGGAAACCCATCATCAGATCTTTACGAAATTAAAATGGGACCACTTCGGAATAATCTACTTACGAATACAAGAAGAATTTTCAAAATTCGTCTAGAATTGGCTTCACAATCGCGTAACAAACATACAATAAAATAAAAAAAATAAAAAAAAAAATTGGGTACGAATTGAGAACCTCCTTTTTTGAAGTCGGTTAAAAAAGAATTGATATTTAAAAGGGCGCCGCGCGCTGGCGCTAAGTTTTCCACGTTTCCTTGCAAAACAGCTACAAAGATTGACGTGTGATTTTGTCATATAACATTATTGCTGCTTGTTAGTAAACACACGTGTGCAGTAATTAGTGTATATGATAATGCATCATCTTTATGCGTAGGGCTTATTTTTAGATCACACACAAAGTTGGCCCTGTCGATAACATTGGGCGGTGCGATCCTGGGATTCCAATCTTCGTGATGCCCGCATGACACCCAGGTGTAACCAACATGTTCCAATTTTGAATTATAATTTCTATTCAGTTCGAATTATAATTTTCTATCTGTTCCTGTTTGCCTGGTATCCAGTAACAAAAAGGAGTGCACTTCAAGCGCAACTCGCTCTAGATATCTTTATATCTAGAGCGAGTAAAAAGTAAGAAGTTACATGTCATAATTATTATGTTTCATAAGACATTGTAAATAGTAATCTAGGTGTGTATAATACAAATGGTTATATAGGTACATAATAATCCGTTTATGTGATGACGCTGTGCTCAATGACGACGGAGCCCCGCAAAACCCTTTTTCACAAATAGTTTAAATAGTTTTATGGGGCACGTCATTTAGAGAGAGCACCAGTTTTGAACTGTACTTAAATCATTTCATACTGCTATGAGATAATTTTGGTGCGATTTGAATTGCGCTATTCAAATTAATGCGCTCAGTGGCGCCTCAATTTTCACCCTGTGTTTTCCTAATACCAGCAAATGAACATACAACGAATAGTGTTAGAATACAAGCCGGTGCATAAATATTAGCGCTCGTAACATTAGAAGTGTTCACTAATTCACGTGTGCTCGACCTTAAGCCTCTGCTTATGGAACTAAGACCACCCTATATACTCACTAACGTGAATAAAGCACTAAGCAAGTAGTTTCTTTTGCAATGTTCCTATAAGTTGTGTTAACTGTAGGTAGTGTTCAGGATTTTCAATAATAAGGAGCTCATAATTTGGATCTATGGGGCATACGGGTGCTAGATGGGGACTATGCGGTCCCCACACCCAAAAAGGCCAGCTCAAAAGAGATGGTCCCGGGTCGGCCGGGGTGTGAGAGATATGTCTCGGGAAATCTCACCTCCGGTTACCTACACACAGACGACGTGCGTTTTAGTAGGTTGAAGTCCGACATAGCCTGCCCCGCGAGTAGGTGGTTGCGTATCCGTGGGGATTTTGAGGGAAAAAGAGATCTTTGGGGCCTCCTACAATGACAATGTATGGTGTCATCATCATACTTGTTGCTTAGTCTCGGTAGTCTGAGGCCTTTACGAGCCCGCTTAAATATGTAATATAGCTTGAATTTTTTGGATTAAACGTGGAGCTACTGCTGGAATCTGAAAAACATAAAAGCAGATTTTAGTTTGACAATGACGATAACCAAATTCATAGCACACTAAACATCTACAATATATAAGTCTACCTACAAACTTCGTGTTGTAGAATACACTATTACCAACACATTCTCACTAATCATATGTCACATCAAACTGTCTTCGAGAAAAAGGGCTCCGACATCTGGATAGACAGATACAGAATTGGTTCCATAAATATTTTTGATATTCCACATATTAACGTTACCTGCGAGGTAGTTTTTACTACCTATAATATGGGACTGTGAAATATGGAAACTGAAAAACAAAAAGAATAAAAAGAAAAGCTAGGTAGCTACATGAACTTTTGTCTGTAAGTTTTTCCTAAAACGACAAAAAAAAACCAACTGGTTGCTTTATTGTCTCCAAATTTTTAATACAGAGTATGGAGTGAGCTTCAATAAGTCCAGCTACCTGAATCACGGTTGCATTTGAGGCTTTCATCTAGGAGTCCAGACTGGAAATCGCAGACGATTTCCAGTCTAACAATGTTTCGATATTTTCCGTGAAGCGCAGCCAGGCTAATGTCATGCATTACAAAATAGAAAATTTCTCTTATACTGATAAAAAAAGTGTTTATATCCTACTAATATTATAAATGTGAAAGTTTGTGAGAATGGATAAATATTATAAATGTGAAAGTTTGTGAGAATGGATATGTGCATGTGTGGATGTGTGGATGTTTGTTACTCTTTACGGCTATATATAAACGGCTGGACCGATTTGGTTGAAATTTGGTATGTATATAGGTTATACCCTGGATTAACATATAGGCTATATATTAGCGTCAAATGGGATCAGAATTCCACGCGGGCGGAGCCGCGGGCAACAGCTAGTTGTAGAATAGAATGATGAATGTATGGGAATGACACGTATTTTAAGGTTATGACTTTTATGACAGTTGTCAACGTATGGAAATCGCATAAATTGATCAATCTATTCTATTCTAAAAACGTATGGCCACTTATTTAGACGTATTGTACTTAAATAGAAAGCGGGTTAATAAGGGAATATAGATCACGGTAACCACTTTCCACCAGGCCCTTGATTCTGCTAAAGCTCAACCACTGTCGTGCCACAATCTCTGCAAAAATTGGCATTGAATTTTAGATTTTATTGCTATACTATTAAGGTCCAAAATTCAATGACAATATTTTCATCACACGCTTTCGTCCACTCTACAAAAAGCCATTTAATTTTAAACTTTAACTGCGCTACTACAAAGGCTAAAATCAAATGGAGTTTTCTCGCAGTCACTGTGGTGTGACAGTGGTTGTGCTTTAGCAGAATCGAGGCCCTTGTCTGAGATAGAACTAGTATAACGACTACCTTTAGCGACTCTAGGATAATAATATAAATTCCAGTAGCCTCTCGTTATTTGGTCATAAAAGTAATTTGGAAGAACTTCCACTAATTATACAGAGAACTTAGTTTTAGTACCTGCCTTGAATGGACGGTTTCATATTTAAGTCAGGAACTTATAATGTTTCTCCTTTGTTGCCTAAAGTTATAACAATAAAACCTTATTGTAGACGAATAAAACGTAACCCTTGCAAAGCCTCTTGATATAAAAATAATTAAGGCTTCTTATGTATTCCTACTTTTATCCACTTTAAAAAAGGTAATTTTCTTTTTTAACCGACTTCTAAAAAAGGAGGAGGTTCTCAATTCGGATGTTTATATTTTTTTTCTAGAGTGTAGACTGTAGAATGAATGAAAAACTGTAATAAAATTTTGGACTTCAAGCCTATAGCAATAAAGTCTAAAATTGAATGCTAATTTTTGTAGTAGCTGTAGTATGACAGTGGTTTTGCTTTAGCAGAATCGAGGGCCTGGCCTCAAAGTCTCCATTTTGGAACGCAGACTCCAGAATACTCTTTCTAAACCATTTTTTTCGCGTATTGGCTATTATGGGTCTACCATTTGATCCCTCAACCCTTTCAGGATAACCTATGCCAGAGCCTCGTACACTGTTCGTCAGGTTTACTGGCCTGGCAGGCGAGGTTGGCTCAGGTCATTTTACTGGCCTTACCAAGGTATTAAATCTTGGTAAGGCCATTAAAATGATCTACTTCTACTACTTTTAGTTCCACTGGGGACGTCGTCGTTGACTGGACCGGTGATCAGTCATTCTGAGTGGGCCATTTCACCCATTTCCCCTAAATAATAACTGCCATAGATGTTCGTATGGCAACCAGCCCCCCTAGACAAGTGACAATTCGTTGCTCGGCGTATGATGGAATAGAATAACAAATGTATAGGATTTGACGTTTTTGACATTCGTTGACGCCTGTCATATACGTCAAATCCCATACATTTGTCAATCTATTCCATCATACGCCGAGCAACGAGTTGCCACTTATCTAGAGGGGCAGGATGGCTTAACGTGCTCTCCGAGGCACGACCAGCCCAATGCAAATATCCAAATAGATTATATCCATAATCCTATTTGTGAATTTGTGAGAATGAATATTTCTAACAAATATTGGCACTGAGTGGGGATTCAACCTGGCGCCACGTCACAGAGGCTGTCGCACATTAAAATGTTACCAGACTTTTGACTTCCATTGTCAGATTTCACTGTTGAATTCGATTACTTGAACAATATTGTTTTTCATTTATAATTAGTTATAATTACTCACTAAGATCTTAATGAAGACTGAAATATTCATTAGAGGTTGGTACTAAAATCTGGAATATTAATACTTTATGTATCAGTATTCCCAAGTTTTGATGATAAAGTTAATATTATTATGTTATTAGATTAAACGAGAATAGTCAATTTTGTCTAGCACAAGTTAGTGTCTATTGATCCATTTAATAATAGAAATATCTACAGGCAACTTTAGAATTGAGCTTGGAGCTTTTGTTGATTTTATGATACGTACTTATTATACAAGCTATGCTATATTACTTCGTCCGCTTCTTTCAATTGCGAGGGTGCTGGTTGTGGGAACTCGGATATTGGGTCCATTGAGGTGGATAGGAAGTAGGTCGGTAAATTACCTACTGAAGCAGCTTGAACTGAACAAGTCTTCAGGGCCAGACAACATACCTCCTGCTTTCATTGTTAACAGCGCCGTAAGTCTCACTGTACCACTCTTCTCTTACTACTGGAGTAGTTCCTACTATCTGGAAGTTCGCGTAGATCCGATTCTCAGCACTCCATGGATTCACCGTACGGTCGCCGGGTCCATAGCGTGATACAGGGAAGAACACCGTGATGGTGACTGGGACTTGCGACCCAGATGTAGGTTTAGGGTGGCCACCTTGTGATGCATCAGCGCTCACCTCCACCGTCAGTAGTGTCCCCCCTACTTATCCAAATTTAGTAAGATCCTATAAATGCCGCTTTGGCTATTCGATTTAGTAAAGAGCTTACTGAAGCTCTTGGCAATCCGAAGTCTTTAAGTAAGTTGTACAGGGATTTAGCTGGAATTCCCCTTGCTCCTTCTTCTACGGCGTAGAGTTTAACCACGTAGCCATTTTTGGTTAATACCTATTATAAAAATGTGTATTTTTTGACCTAAATTGTAATCATCTTCACCATGCGTAGTATGCGCACAAAACATTCCCAGTAATTAACAGTATTAACTTCGGGGTATTGGGAACCAATATGGGAATGACCAGTGCTCATGATTGATCTTTAACAGTTGCACACGGCTTGCAGCTGAGGTTATCTCGAACCACAAGGATGTTGGTTCTCTGTACTCTGCGTATCCTTGTTTATTTCCAAGAAAGTGTCTTTATTATTATTTGTAGTCTCTACTCAAGTGACCTCACATTCGGCAAGGCTTAGGTACTCAATACTATTGTTATTCAATAGGCATATTCATTTCCAATCGATCATAAAAGTAATTTGTATTAATGTATAAAATAAAATAATTCACTTATAATAATAAATAAAGGATCTAATATCTTTGTCAAGAGACCATTCGTCCTAAAAGATATTACTAAATTAATTCCTGGGCAGAAATTACTGTCATTGTATCTATAATATGTAACATTATTGCTTACAAAAGGCTTATTATTGTACAATATGGTATTACAATTATGTACACCTAAGTAGTAATAATAAAGGTGCTCAAGATACTGTCCCTCTTACACTCATAAGGAAAATGTGTTATAAAAGGAAGGGTGCAAGAGGAATGGTATGAATAACAGGGTTGATAGGTGATTATTGTTATTATATTAGTCGGTATCAAATCGTATTCAAATATTCTAGTTCTGAATCACTCATGTATTTAATAATGTTTATCGTTATTTCAACTCGATTGCCCTAAGAATTGTTTTGATTTGATTGATTGATTTCAGAATATTTATGATTTCTCGCGGCTCCGGCCGCATGGAATTCTGATCCCGTTCATCGCTGATAGTAGCCTGATAATATAGTTTTCAAAGGCGAAATAATTTAGCCTACAGTTAAGTAATAAGCATAGATATAATTAGAGAGCTACTAAATCCTACTATCCTACTAATATTATAAATGTGAAAGTTTGTGAGAATGGATGTGTGGATGTTTGTTACTCTTTCACGCATAAATGGCTGGACCGATTTGGTTGAAATCTGGTACGTATATAGGGTATACCCTGGATTAACATATAGGCTACTTATGAACGGGATCAGAATTCCACGCGGGCGGAGCCGCGGGCAACAGCTAGTATATAATATTTTAAGGTATAGGTACTATGTAGTAGTAACCGAAAAATACTAGTATTTCTATTAATGACCCCGGTTGCTTGTGTTAGGAGTGAATTCCAACCGAGACCGAGGGTCGAACCTACAACCCCTTAATCGCAAATCCAACATCTTAGACATTAGGCTACCATCTATTGAATATTAATGCAATATGCGATAAATAACTTATTAGAATGCAATAAATAAAAGGTATGATGTATTCCCGATTGACGATCTCTGAACTATTTCATTGACGCGGAACTAAGTCGGATCACAGATGTATAAAACAGACAGCACCTAGATCTTCTCTATCAATCACTGTAAACGTAACCGAACGTGGTTTTGAGGTTATAAAAAAAATGGTGCGTTAATATTTTTTTTAGTGTTTGTTTCCTAAAAGTGTGTATTAAGTTTGTGAAATAGGATTGTTTGTATGATGTTGATTAATGTGTTATGTTTGTTTTTGTTTCATTCGATGCGTGGTGCTCAGGATGAACTAGACAAGAGCCAATTGCTACGTAAGTATCTATATATTTGCTTTTTTGTAAAACTTAGTGCTTAGATATCTAAATATTTTGATTATAATTTAGTTCTTTTTTAAATTATTGAATTAAAAAGAATTGGAGGATTTGGAATAGTTGATCTTAGATTATGTAGGTACCTACTTACTTATCAGAACTTAATTCTCAAGTTATTTTAAGTTATTGAAAAGTGTCTAAACATTAGATACCTACCTACCAACCTATTGAAATACATAGAGGTACCTATACCTACTTACTACTTATTTAATAAGACCTTAATAACTTAACAAAATAATCTAGGTACCTATTTACCTAATTAGGTACTTACGTACTATATTTCAATTCTATTGTGGGTAGGTACTGCTAGGTATTATAATGAGTAGGAACATTCCAACCAAACTGTCATAATCAATGTTCATCGCAGATAACCATAACTCCCTGAGGGGTTTTAATTAGTAGCTCGATTCCGATATAATGTGTAGGTACCTAGGTAGGAATAACACCGACGTTGTGATCACTTAAGTACTTACTCAAAATCGGGAATTATTAAACAGAATTTTTAGAGACGTTCTCTCTAATAAATTTCATGAAATTAATGATCCAAAGACCATTAATTTCATGGATTAACGCGTTCAAACAGACAAACGAACTCTTTCAGTTAATTATTTATAGGTAGGTACCTACTCTTAATTTTATGCCTACTTACCTAGGTCTTAATAAAATAATTTTACAACACACCTGCTCATAACAGTGATATTATTTTACCGCAATTAAGCACGGAATGACACCTATTTATAAAACTGTGACTTTTTCATTACTATTATTCACAAAAGTGAGTTATAGATTCTTTTTTAAATTTTATAGGAAGTGTCTTTATTTGTCTATGTTCTTAAAAAAGTTTTGATACAAAAAATAACGTGTTTAATAGTATGAATAAATTAATACGCCTATTGTATGGTCATTTGATGCACTTTCGTATTTAAATAAATAATTTCAACTTGTAATACTTGTGTAATAAACAAAATTTTCGCTCAAATTTAACTTTTTTTTTTCTCTAAGTACAGAAAAAAAAAACAGAGTAAAAAAAAGTTAAGTTCAAACCTCATTTTTTTTAAATATGGTCGACCGCCATTGTTTAATGCGCGCGCATAGGAAAACGAATTAATTTGTAGTATTGTTTATTTAGTATTTGTAGTATTATTTTATTCGCAAGTGTGTTGTAAAACGTCGTATGACACGTGTGAGCATGATGATTACCGTCCTCGGCTGTCTTAAGACCCTCGCCTGGCGGCTCGGGTCTCAATGGCGCCTCGGCGGTAATCACCAACGTTGCTCACTTGTACCATAATGTACTAATGTACCTACTATAAGTTAGGTAGGTACCTACTTATCTAAATTCATTTGTTTTGTTTGCAGTCCTGAAGAATGCCTTCGATGCATTCGACCATGAGAAAAAGGGTGTTATCAGCACAGACATGATTGGTACTATCCTGGAGATGTTGGGACATGAACTGGATGATGATACCCTCAAAGAAATTATCGCTGAAGTAGACGTCAATGGTGCGTATTTTTGTTACATTAATATGTTATTCGCTTTAAAACTAGATGGCGCTGTATACTAAGCTTTTAGTTAACTAGCTGCACATTGAGTAGCATAGTTCCAAATGGTAAACATAGAGGGCAGCTTAATAAATTTAGATTTACATTTTTGTCGATATTGTCGTAAATATTAAAGAAACATCATTTTATTTAAATAATAATATAATAATATAAAAAAAAAATAACAAAAAGTAATATTTTTTACAAAAGGAAACGTCTCACCGTGACAATGTTTGCACATTGCCGTGACCAGGATTCGAACCTGGGTTACTACGGCCACAACGTAGGGTCCTAACCACTAGACGATCACGGCTATCGAGACATGGAAAACGATGTCGAATTTATTACTCACTATCAAGATTACATTTGTTTTTAACACTAAAATTACGTCATTTACAGCAACCGGCGAGTTACAATTCACAGACTTTTGCTCATTAGCTTCTAAGTTCTTGACAGAAGAAGAAGAAGATGACGAAGCTATGTTGAAAGAACTGAGAGAAGCATTCCGGTTGTATGACAGAGAAGGTTAGTCACATACAGGAGGAATAACTATACATTTATATTTTTTAATTTTCAGTTTTATAAGTAACAAGATACGCCTGATAAAAAAGGCTAAATAACGTTGTTTGGATAAAAATCAAACGCCTGATAGATTTTTATAGCAATCTTTACATCGGTTTTATTTACATCAATTAAAAACATCAATACCTAATTAATATTTATCAAAGTGATTGTTTCAATTCAAGCCCTACTCGGTTTTTAAATAACGTAAGCGGAATAAGGCATCTACCAGTGTTATGGAGTCCCTATAACCCGATTTCTGCTGGCATGCTCTGAAAGGGGAAGCCTTAGCCTGATGAGCCAATAAAATTATGACATTCTATTCTATCCTATTATAATCTGAAATTTAGAAACTGAAATTTAGTATTGGAAAGCAAAACATGCAGAATTCCATATTTTCCCATGCGTTGTCGTACAAGGCGACGAAGGGTTGTATAACATCAGACTGATATATACAGCCCAGTCTCCGCCTTAGAAGCATGGCTCGAGTCACCAATAGAATAGCGCCCGGAATACGGCAATAGGCTTACATAGGTACAATGATTGGTGAAATGTAGGTGTTAATTCACCTCTGCCTAACCCGCCGGAGATAAAGGCCTGATTATATGTATGTATGTAACAGGCAAGATAATTTTTCCATTGGCTTCTCTTCTGAAATTTTCACTATTCGCCACTGGAACCTACAGTACGAACACTTCAAATTTCCCCTGTTTTCAGGTAACGGTTACATCACGACCGACGTTTTGAGGGAAATCTTCAAAGAATTGGACAACACCATCACGACGGAAGACTTGGACACCATGATTGAGGAAATTGACTCTGATGGCTCCGGAACTGTGGACTGGGATGGTAATATTATCATACATTACACTCTTTGAATCTTCTTTATTTTATCGCTCGGGATATTCCACTGACTTCAGTAAGGGAGCCGCCATAATATCTCTCGATCTGGCCCTCCGGTGTGGGGACCACGGAGCCCCCAACTCGGTATTTCTTTTAATATCGCAAGTTATGTCTAAGTGATACACAGGGGTTTATACGAATAATTCACCAACATTTTTTTTCCAAAAATTTTTTTCGTTGTTACCATTTTGTATGTCTTTGTACTTAAGTATACTTACCTATTTTTTTTATTTCAAAAACTTTTTCTCGTTTCAGAATTTCTTGAAGTAATGACTGGAGAATAAATTTACTGCAATGGATTTAGATATTAGATACTTAATAATAAAATATTATAAGAGTTAGAGTAAGGTCGAACAATACGATGAAGAAATAAACTTTCTTTGAAGATTGTAGGCAAACCTACAATAAGATAATGTGATACCAAATAAATTATTTGTAAAACTATAATAACATGAAATTATAGTTTAGCTGCGCGCAGTATTTTTTTTATAAAATAAAGACTAAAAATTACATTTTGTATTATTTCTGATAACTGCGACATCTCTTAGAATAATAATGAACTAAATATCGTTAGCAAAGTCTTAGTAATAATGTTTATTAACGTTAGATGGCGTTAGTAGTTGTGTAAGACAATTTTTCCCAATGAGGTGAATAAACACCTTTAAAAATATTTGTTACTGGGCACATACCTAACTAAAGAAATTATTTCCTAATATAATTTTAACTATGGGCCTTATGAGTAAGCTCAAAGTAGCCCAACGAGCTATGGAGAGGGCTATGCTCGGAGTCTCTCTGCGAGATCGAATCAGAAATGAGGAGATCCGTAGAAGAACCAAGGTTACCGACATAGCCCAGCGGATTAGCAAGTTGAAATGGCAGTGGGCAGGGCACATAGCACGGAGGACTGATGACCGATGGGGTCGAAAAGTCCTCGAGTGGAGGCCACGTATCGGCAAGTGTTCAGCGTATTCATGGGGTATGTAAACGGGATTGACTTCAATGAAGATTATTATTTGTATTTTTGAAATAGTATATAATTATATTGGAATAATTACAATTTTTTAACGTAACGAAAATATAGGACCAAAAGCAATGATGATGATGAAAAAAAGTGAAGTTGGCGCGCTCCCCCTCTCGGGCCACACGAGCGATCTTCATATCGTAGCTATCTTCATATTGTAGCTATATTCATATTGTAGCTATCTTCACATCGGAGCGATCTTCATGTTGGTCACATAATTTCGCTGCCCGACGATAGATGGCGTTGATAGTCCCAAACATGCCGGCCGCCTTGGAAGCTTCCAGATCCAGACTTCCAAAGGACTCGATGTGATGATAGTAACAGCTTGGCTACTGCATTGGTAGCGGGCAGATCTTGGAGAATGAACGTCGAATATTGCCAGTCGCCGTTCTAATCTCAGCAACGCGAGAGACACCGTCCTTCCCTGGGAACACAGTTATTACACGGCCCAATCTCCACTTGAAGGGCGGAAGGTGATCTTCTTTGACCAGGACCAGAGTATCTTGTGCTATGGATTCGCCGTCGACTTGCCATTTTGTACGTTGCTGGAGTTCTGATACGTATTCCCTCGACCAACGTTGCCAGAAATGTTGTCTGAGCTGCTCCACGCGGTCGTAGCGTCCCAGTCGCGCAGGCAGGGTCGTCGTCAGGTCCGCGCAGGCTGGTGCAGTCAGCGGGCGGCCGATCAAGAAGTGAGCTGGAGTCAGAGGAAGGTAATCATCGGGGTCCGAAGAGAGAGGGGACAATGGGCGGGAGTTAAGAACAGATTCGATTTGCGACAATACTGTCTCAAACTCCTCGCGTGTCAGCCTCGCATTACCCAGTACTCGCCGCAGGTGATACTTACAGGACTTGACTCCTGCCTCCCATAACCCACCAAAATGAGGACTGTAAGGCGGTATAAATGTTAAACGGATTTGATTTTTACTAGCAAAGTCAGAAATATCGCTTGAATTTTCGAATATTGTACTTAATTCTTTCTCAGCACCTACAAAGTTTTTTCCGTTATCCGAGAATATCTGATATGGCTTGCCACGACGGGAAATAAAACGGTTTAAAGCTAAAATATAATCTTTGGTGCTTAAGCTGCCAACTAACTCTAAATGTACAGCTCGAGTAGTAAAACAAATAAATAAGCAAATATATGACTTAATTAATTTTGCACCTCTGCCTTTGTGATTCAATACAAGCAGGGGTCCTGCGTAGTCTACGCCACACTGCATGAAAGGAAAGCTTGACTCCAATCTTTCGGATGGTAAATTACCCATGATCGGGGTCAATGTCCTACCCTTCATGCGTGTACATATAACGCAGCTAGGTATGTACAATCTGCCTAGCTAAATTTCGGGCTCCTAGTACCCACCAGGTTTCACGCATAGAATATACTAGCAATTGAGGGCCTGCGTGAAGTAACCGTTTGTGTTCATATTCACATAATAATCTCGTAAATCGATGTTTACCACTTAATAAAATCGGATGTTTTTTATTGTAACTAAAATCGGTCGAGTTGCATAACCTACCGCCAACACGAATTATATTAGACTTATCTATAAATATATTTAAACCAGCTAGTTTGTGAACTGACTTCTTAGGTTTAGGTAACGACAAATTGTTTTTAAGATTGTTGTATTCATCATTAAACGATTGTAATTGCACAAAATGTATTAATGCGTTTAATGAATTTTGTAGTTCATCTGTAGATAACGAACCGGTTCTGCGGGTTTGTATGCCACCGCGAATAGGCGCTCGCGCGTTATCTATGAATCGCAACACATAAGCATAAACTCTTTGTAAACGAATAAAGGACGAGAAGCGTTCCATATCAACTAGTGGTGGAATTTGATTAGATACTAAGTTCACTGTGTGAGAAGGTTTGACCTCGGGTAACTCCACAGATTTCAGTTCCTCATTATGACATGACCAACTAACGCCTGATTCCCTTAAAAACGTAGGCCCGCACCACCACCATTATTATCGTATTTTAATGAATCAAGAGTGGCACCTCTAGTAATGACGTCAGCAGGGTTATCTATGCCCTTGATATGACGCCAAATTGTATCATCTGTTAACTCATTGATTTGTACAACACGATTTTGTACAAATGTTTTGAGTAAATGTGGGGACATACGTAACCACCCCTGAACTATTGTTGAATCTGTCCAAAAATAAACTTTATCGAAAGTTAACCGTAATGACCTTTTAATTTTACGGTATAACTTTGCACCTACTAGTGCACCGCACAGTTCCAGCCTAGGAATACTTATAGGTTTTATTGGTGCCAATTTACTTTTTGCACACAATAAATGTACAGAAATAGGTACAGATTGGTCACTGTTTTCGTAACACGAACGAATATAGGCACACGCCCCGTACGCGTTTTGAGACGCATCTGTAAATATGTGCAACTCTTTATAAGACGAGTTGGGATCGGTTACGTAACGAGGTATTTTAATATCACGTAAATATTGTACACTATAAACGAATTTACGCCATTTATTTGCAATATCGGCGGGAACTTCTTCGTCCCAATCTAGTTTGTGAAGCCACAAATTTTGTAATAACGATTTGACAGTAATTATGGCAGGAGCTAATAAACCTAACGGATCGTACACTTGTGAGATAACTGCTAAAATCAAACGCTTCGTGATAACTGAGTTACTCTGTGTGCATTGAGATGTGAAGTGTAGTTCGTCACTTTCCGTGGACCAACCTAACCCTAATGTTTTTGACAACTGACTTTCACCTATGTTCAAATCTTTAGTGCTCTCAGGGCAGACTTTATGACTGAATGTCCATTTATGCAGTGGAAAGCAACCTTTAAGTAATAGTGCTGCTATTTTGTTACAGACCTCGGTAAGGGAATCAAGGTCATCATGACCCGTGATCAAGTCATCAACGTAGAAATCTTCATTAATTGTCCTAGCGATCAAATCATCATTACATTCTTGAGCTAATTGTTTTAAACACCGCATACTCAAGAAAGGTGCTGACGCAGTGCCATAGGTCACGGTGTTTAACGAATACAGTTGCAAAGGTAAATCGCGATGTTGTCTCCACAGTATCAATTGGAAATTACATTGATCTCTTTCAACTAAGATCTGTCGGTACATTTTTTGAATATCGGCACAAGCAACGTATTTGTACTGCCTAAATCTAAGCAAAATTGAAAAAATGTCATTTTGTAGAGGTGGACCTATGTACTGTAAATCGTTTAAAGAAATATTAGAAGACGTTTTGGCGCTTGCGTCAAATACGACGCGTAACTTAGTTGTAATACTATTCTCTCTGTAAACGCCATGATGCGGTAAAATATAATGCGGTTTACCTAATACTTCTTTAATATTTGACACCGGAGACATATGTCCGAGTGCTTCGTACTCGCTCATAAATTCACAATATAACTTCTTATAATGAGGGGCACGATCTAGCTTTTTTTCTAGAGATAAAAAACGATTTTTTGCATTGGTGTACGATTCTCCTAACAAGTGTGTAGATTCCTTAAAAGGAATGCACACAGAGAACCTACCATTTTCATCACGTTGCGTAGTGTCCGTGAATAACTTCTCACAATAACGATCTTCCTTTGACAAAAGTGTAGGTAAGTCAGTAATTTCCTCTAACTCCCAAAACTTTCGCAGTTGACAGTCAATTTGAACTAGGTTACATTGAACTCTGTCTATTTTAAACGATTGTTTATAATTAATTGGGCCCGATAAGATCCACCCTAATTTTGAGTCGTATAGGGTTGGACCGCAACTGAGCTTTATTTTATTATTATTTAATAAGTCCCAGAATATATCCGCGCCTATAAGTACATCTATATCGGACGAGACGCTAAACGTAGGATCTGCGAGCTTTATATAGTTAGGTATACATATAGACTGGCGGCTAATATCTATCGAGGGTAACTTCGACGTAATCTTCGATAAGACTAAACACCGAATTCCAATATTAAAATCATTAAACTTTGAACGAATAGTTATCTTACAGGTGTGAGAACATTTTGAAATACTTTGTCCTACACCAGATATATGAGCAGTGAACTGTACTATTGGTAGCTGTAAACGATTACATAACGATTCAGTAACAAAACAACTCTGGCTACCATTGTCTAAAAGTGCCTTTACTGTATGATATTTATTGTTTGAATCAGGGACATCAATAAGTGCCGTCGATAATAAAACGGGTTGTACCGCGGCATTGCACATGAGTACGTTCCGCGCGGGAGGTACTTGCGCGTCAGCTGAGCTGCTTACGATGTTTGACCTCTGGTGCGAACATAACGCGGACGCGACCATACTAATACTTTCCTTAGCGGGAGTATTATTGTGAACTAATGTATTATGTTTTTCTTTACACAACTTACAGGGGCTAAAAGTACATTCATCTAACGAGTGATAAAAACGTAGACAATTATTACAAATCTTTTTGTCACGTACAATTGTGTACCTTTCCTGTACAGACATATTTAAAAATTTAGCACACGTAAATAAGTAGTGATGTTCACCGCATAACACACACACGCGGTTTTGTTGTTTATTATTATTATCAGAGTCTTGTTTACTCTGTGTGGAAACGTAAGTATGCGTGTGGGGTGGCGAGTTCGATTTCGAATTAGAATGTTTTTTGATATGATTAGAATTTGACTTATTTGAATCATTACTATTTTGTTTGGGTACCGAAACAACTTTACTATTTTTAGAACTTAACATTTCTAACATGTCAGCTCGATTTCTCAGAAAGTCAAGTAAATCGTCTAACTTTATTTTTCTTTTATTTTTAGAGTTACTTTGCGTTGTTACGAGTGTACCACTATGCAGTTCCCACTCGCGTTCCGTAGATGGGTCAAGCTTTGAGACAACTAAATAAACGATTAACGTGTCCCATGTATCGGTTGACTCATTTAGGGATTTCAGAGCACGTAAATTACGCAAAGTAGAATCTATTAACTTTCTGATATGCACGTAGGATTCATTTTGAAGAGACGGAATGGTATACAAGGATTTTACGTGATTTTTAACCAATAATCTATCATTATGAAAACGACTTTCAAGTAAATCCCATGCGTGAACGTAATTAGGGCCAGTGAACTCTAATGCGTTTATTACTTGTGAAGCTGTGCCGCTAAGGGACGATTTTAAGTAGTGGAACTTTTGTATCTCGTTTAGATCGTTACGGTTGTGGATCATAGTCACGTACGAGTTCCTATATTCTAACCACTGATTGTATGAACCGTCAAACACAGGTAATTTTATTTCTGGCAGCTTAATCGACGCAAGATTTAGAGATTTGTCTACTATTTTATTGTTACTTTTATGATCACTTAGCTCACTATTGTTAGCATTTACCAAACACTTGGCGGCAGCCATAACAGAAAAATATCTCTCTTCAAACAATTCCCGATACTCTAATTGTGACATGAGGTCAGAGTCTTCTACCAATTCTTCGATTTTACTTTGAATATCGTTGAAGTTTTGGTAGAAAACGGAACTGGACTGAATACGCAATTCTAATTCAGCTTTTAAATTGAGGTTAAATTCTAATGTTTCGTATTTACCTATACTTTTTTCCAATAACGTAAGTCGACCTTTGAGCGTGCCTCGCTGCTTTTTTAAGCTAACGAGGTGCTCTTTGGACGCTGTGCCTACTACTAACCGGGGAGATTTTGGCCTATCAGGCACAACAACGGATTCCTGATAGCCAGCGGCTGGCTGGAAACTATCATCGTCACTCATTTTGGCAGATTATACAAGCCAAGAGTACTTACAGTTTCCTGGTCAGCACCGGTCCTGGCAACGCGCAGCACGTGGCAACGATCGACAGCACGGCGCACGCCACTTGTCCCTTTTGTTGCTCCTTTTCCAGTAATTTTCTCGCCCACGTGGCCGCTGGTAGGTACTTGCTATTCGGCTACGAAAAGGACCATTATGTTCAGCGTCTTCATGGGGTATGTAAACGGGATTGACTTCAATGAAGATTATTATTTGTATTTTTGAAATAGTATATAATTATATTGGAATAATTACAATTTTTTAACGTAACGAAAATATAGGACCAAAAGCAATGATGATGATGAAAAAAAGTGAAGTTGGCGCGCTCCCCCTCTCGGGCCACACGAGCGATCTTCATATCGTAGCTATCTTCATATTGTAGCTATATTCATATTGTAGCTATCTTCACATCGGAGCGATCTTCATGTTGGTCACATAATTTCGCTGCCCGACGATAGATGGCGTTGATAGTCCCAAACAGCAAGCGCAGCGTAGGACGTCCACCCACAAGGTGGACAGACGACCTCATTAAGGCCGCGGGAACGCGCTGAATGCGAGCCGCTTCCAACCGGTCCTATTGGAGATCTGGGGAGGCCTATGTCCAGCAGTGGACTTCCTATGGCTGAAATGATGATGATGATGATGATAATTTTAGTGCGATTTATCAGGTTTATAGTTTTTAAGTATTAACTATTATTGATACTCTTAGGTACCTATAATACTTCTAGGCTCATTAAAAATCTCTCATCAAAACACTTAATTAAAGTGGAACACAATAAAATTATTTTTGCAGTAATGCGTTTATTTTTAACAACCGTCAGCAGACAATCATAGCATTGATCTACAAATTACTAAACCCGCCATTAGGTTTATAAAAAAAAAACACTCATCGGCGATTTTTTTTTAACAGAACTGCAGGTCTAAAATAGCCGCTTTGGATGTTTCATTAAATGATCATCTTAATTGTCAGATTTCACTAATCGTAAAATGGTTACTTTTGATGAATCATATAATGAAGCTCATAATGTTCATCATCTTATTTGACAGTTTTGTATGAAGATGCGTAAAATGGTCTAAATATTATGAGTCATTCATAATGTCAAATTCGGTGAAATTCGTGACGTATTGAATGTTAACACGGATTTACTTTTTAGCAGATTTTAGCCTTCATATTGATGTTTTCATAGTTATTGTTGTAATATTAAACCTCACTAAGATGTTTAGGGCACAATTTAACTCCACTCTGTTTGTCCACACAACTATTTATTGACGGCCGAGGCTTTGGCGTAGACTTTTATTTCAGGTTATAAGGTCTGAGTTGCTCCTACAAAAGTCAAGCTTTGGCGACGGGGTCGTGTTGTCCCCCCTTCATTTATTTAATAATAATTGATTATTGCTTGCTACGCGTGATTTGATCTTGTCAAAACTTTGCAATTCAACCGGACCTTGCGCTGTGATGATGAACTTCCAAATTACATGAATTAGAGTGTCCCTTCGCCCAGCATACTCACCATGGAATCTTGATATTTCATGAATGCCAAAAAATAGTTCTGAAATAGTTTTAAATAGTTGCGAAAGGAAAAAAATAGTTCTCTTATACTTACGAAATTACAGCCATAGTTCTATGAGTATGCTGGGCGAAGGTTTCGTCCAGCATACTCACCTCCGTTTGAGGAATCTGCGTACGCTTCAAACATAATTCATACTTCAAAAAATAGTTCATAAATAGTTCATAACGGTGTCCAAAAAGAAAAAATAGTGCTCTAATAACTCCGGAGTTATAGGCTTTGTTCACTGAGTATGCTGGGCGTAGGTTCTACGCCCAGCATACTCACCTCACTGCGCAAATACCGAACGAGCTATAGATACAATTTATGTCTCAAAAAATAGTTCTTGAAATAGTTGTTAATATCAGTCTAATTTTCGCTTGACTTTTGACCTAGAAAACCATTAAATTTGGTTGTAAACTTCTACATACATTCGATTTTAGTACAGTCGGGTACAAAACTTTCTAATAACTTAGGTACATTTTGTACTAGGTATAACAATTTTTTAACCCCCGATGCAAAAACGGACGGAAGTTTGACGTGTCTGTGTACATCGTAGCTCCCGAACCGATTTTGTTTTTTATTGTTTGAAAGGCGAATTAGTCGGGAGTGTTCTTAGCTATGTTTGATGAAAATTGGTTCAGTTGTTTAACCACGGTGTATATATTATGATTACGGAATTGACCTTTATTTCCAATGGGGTAAAGTTCAATATAGTGTGTGCACGTACGGTAGGCACCGGGCGATGCGCGGCGCGGCTTAAACGAGTTGGTTCGTTCATGTTCATATAGATGGCGCTTCTCCGGCTGGCTTCTCCTACATCTTACGATAAGTTTAGGCAAGATTGACTTTTTTCGTCAAACGATGCCGCGGCAGGCTGTGGCATGCCGCGGCATCGTTTTTACGTAAAGTAAAATGAATTATAAAGCATATACGATAAGGTTCAAAATAACTTGATTAGTAATAAATTCCATGCCGTGCCATGCCGGTAGTGGGCGCTGGCCCTAAAGCCTACCACAAAGCTAATGCCCTCGGTCGTCTCTTAGGGCCGGCGCCCACTGCCGGCACCTACTGCCGGCACGGCATGGCATGGCACCTACTGCCGGCACGGCATGGCATGGCACCCCACGGCATGCTGCGGCACGCTGTGGCATGCCGAGGCATGCCCGTGGCAACCTGCTAAAAGCCCAGCTACTCTTGCATCTCGGATATCTGTGCTTGCATCATTTTTGCTCTTCGTGGATTCGAAGTTGGTCGTGTGATTGTGTCGTTATGGTTGACTGGGATTTATTATTAATAATAATAATAAAATAACCTGTAGTTATGACTGGTAAAGCGGACCCCAGACTCCGAGCTCAAAAGCTTCGGATGCGACTGGGAATTAACGCTAGGATGAAGAATGATAATAAAATAAATAAATTATAAGTATGTAATAAAATAATAAATAAATATTATACGACAATCTACACAACGCTATCCAGACCCAAAGTAAGTATAGCTTAACTAGCTTGTGTTATGGGTTCTAGAAAGCCTATAAACATACTTGATTTTCAATTTTTTTTTGTCAATATATACATATTATACAGCAGCAGACTGTTGCCCGCGGCTCCGCCCGCGTGAAATTCTGATCCCGTTCATCGCTTAATATAGCCAATACGTTATTCTGATGTACAAGCTATATTATCGTAAAGTTTCATCAATATCAATTCAGTAGTTTTTACGTGAAAGAGTAACAAACATCCTCACATTCCTACCTACAAACTTTCACGTTTATAATATTAGTAGGATAGAAACCAGACCAATGCAAATATTCATATTCATGCATACAAATATTTGCACTGAGCAGGAATCGAACCCGCGCCTCCTGCTTAGCGGCCGCCTTCACTACCGACAAAGTGGCAGTCAAACGGAATGTGGCACGTCGCGCGGCCTGCCGCGGCATCGTTTGACGAAATAAAGTAAAATGAATTCTAAAGCCACTGAAATAAGATTCAAAATAACTTTATTAGTAATAAAATCCTTTGCCATGCCATGCCGTGCCATGCCGGCAGTGGGCGCCGGCCCTTAGGCACTTAAGTGAGTTGGATCGTTGATTTTCCAGGCAGTGAGTTATCTGTTCCAACTATTAGGTAATCTGTGCTTTAGTGTCCAGACAATTTTTTTGGCAAATAGTTCACCCTACAAGCAATGAAGTAATAGGATTTATTTACGCTTACAGTTTCATTTATTTTATTATTATTAAAAAATATATACTTACTAGCTAAATGCTAATATATGTTTTTCGACTGTTTTTGAATGTGAGATAATACCACAATATTATTCCCAATCACAACGCCCATCATTAGAATGTTTAATATTTTTATATTATAAAAACATTGTGTGGACGACTGTACCTCATTTAACGTTAGTATGTAGAAGTTTACAACCAAATTTAATGGTTTTCTAGGTCAAAAGTCAAGCGAAAATTAGACTGATATTGACAACTATTTCAAGAACTATTTTTTGAGACATAAATTGTATCTATAGCTCGTCCGGTATTTGCGCAGTGAGGTGAGTATGCTGGGCGTAGAACCTACGCCCAGCATACTCAGTGAACAAAGCCTATAACTCCGGAGTTATTAGAGCACTATTTTTTCTTTTTGGACACCGTTATGAACTATTTATAAACTATTTTTTGAAGTATGAATTATGTTTGAAGCGTACGCAGATTCCCCAAACGGAGGTGAGTATGCTGGACGAAACCTTCGCCCAGCATACTCATAGAATTATGGCTGTAATTTCGTAAGTATAAGAGAACTATTTTTTTCCTTTCGCAACTATTTAAAACTATTTCAGAACTATTTTTTGGCATTCATGAAATATCAAGATTCCATGGTGAGTATGCTGGGCGAAGGGACACGAATTAGAATAAATATCCAGTCTCGTCCACTTAGCCAGTCCAGACTCAGCCTATACATGGCTCAAGTCAACAATAGTGCCCGGAAAACGGCAATAGGCTACGTGGGACCCAATACAAAGATTGGTGAAATGTGGATGTAAAGTCACCTCTGCCTAACCCTCCGGGGATAAAGGCGTGATTGTATGTATGTATACTATGTATGTAGAATAAATATTCAAGTTATGCTAGAGTTTTTCCATACAGGGAACGGCCCATCAGTGTAAAGGGCCCAGTCAACAGGCAAGGCGCTGAAGCCTTATTTAATTTGTGAGGCATCTACAAATAATTATATTATTATATAAATGACCAAAACAGTCTAATGTCACAGCTAATGTTGCCTAATGCAAGCCTAATGGTGGTCCACATGTTCTGGATTGCACCTCAAGTTTTTACCATCTAGCGGGGTGCAGTAAATTGACAGACAGTAGGTATATAAAAAAATGTGAAAGGCCTTAGATTCAACCTCGATAACTTTGACTAATATACCTACCTACTTAAGCATAATAAACACTATAATGATCATGGAGGTAGAGGTATATAGAAATATAAATATTCTCATTCGCATATTTATTTAAAAATAAAACTTTTTATTTATTTATTCATTGCATTTTATGAAAACTTACAGCTAATAAATTAACATTAGGTACAATACAATTATTGTTGTTATCATCAGAGACTTCGTCCTGCTCCACCAGTGGGATTATTCAGAACCCCGTGTCATCCCTTTAAATTAATTTATTGATTTCCAAATATCTTATGGGTATTTGCAGGATTTGTTCATATTTATAATTACTGCTCCACTCCTCTAAGTAGTAGCATGATATATATAGAAGAGTACTCTGTGTGCCTTCTAGGCTTTTACACTGTTGTGTTTATATCCAGCCATCGCTCTGCCATCCCGTTACCCGTCTACCGTTTTGCCATCATTAGTTTCGTGCCTGCACCTTGTGTAAAGATGCCTTTGCATCTAACCACAGAAACACAAACACATTCAATGTTTTTTGTAGAAGTAACTTGATAAGTTCAATTCAATTCATAATGAATGGCTCTGTGCTTTTAACATCAATTCTGTCAATGTCCCGTAGTAGAGCTATTAACGCAGGATATAGAGTGGCCTCGATTTTGACTGGCTGACTCGAGTTTGTTAGTTACTTCCCACAGGATCCAAACAAAAGGACAGTATTTTGCTTTTGTTTATACGCCACCGTCGTTCCCCCATTACGTTGCCCGTCTATTCTAACATCATTAGTTTCGTGTCTGCACCTTACTTTAGACGCCTCTGAATCTAATCACAGAAACACAAACACATTCAATGTTTTTTGTCGAAGTAACTTGATAAGAATAAGAAACATAAATAAACATTGAAACCAAGTTTTGACAACAGACAGTTTTGAAATGTCACGTCAGGCAAAAATTACCACACCAAAAATAAAAATAAAAATTGGAAACAAATTGTAGTTTTAGCGTTATTTTTCTTTCAATTCATGTTTATTAGATGGAAATCATGAACCTTTGATATATAGAACATAATAACTACCATTTTACGCTGTATTAATGACAAAATCATAATGTAGTAAATACCGTAAAAGCACGATTCGGCGAGTCCTTATATTTTTTTCGTCATAGCAACACCAATAACAAATATGAAACATATTGCAGATGAAATATGAATGACATATTAAAAAATGTGGTCATTTTACAATCTATAAAATATGTCACCAACTAATCTGCAAATGAATGTCATTTTTAGATGAAACATCCAAAACGGCCATTTTAGACCTGCTGAGTTATGATGACAAAAATCAGATCCAGCCTCAACGTAACCAGGTGAATTTCTTCACTAATTGTATAACGTTTCCGTTTCATTACTTTTACTTTTATTGTTTACTTTTACAATGTTGGCAATAATAATAGATATCCATTCTATTGAACTGTTTCTTAAACCTGTTTTAACTTAATTTTTTTTACAATAACATTTATTAATTTTTTTATGACTATTTTCCTGTGAGTTACGAAGCTATAATCTTGTTTAAGAAATATTTAAGTTAAGTACCTACTTGTAGGTACCCACCTACGTAGCATAGAAATCCTACTCATCCAAAATCTTGTGGATTTAACTAGATTTAATGTTATATTTTATTACATATAATTATTTATTAGATATTTTGTTACAGCTTCAAAACATGGCCACCCCAACGAAGGCGACTTTCCTGCATGGCACTTACTAAAAAGGCATCATCTAGATAGATAATAATTGTCTTTGAAATAAACTCTAACTTGATTTGGTAAACCTAAAATAAAGTCACACATTGATGCGTTGCAAATTATAAATGGGATATGGACAGTTTGAATTGGGGCAGATTTTATTAACAATTTCTTGACTAACTGACCATGATTTACCATCAACTCCAGAAGAGGGTATCAACTAAGTTATACACCAGTCTTACGATGTGGTTATACCAACCTCATGCGAGTGCATGTGCTTCGCCAGTGCTTTTTCAGCCTTACAAAATAATATTCTGCGTAGGTCAAATAATTTTATGCAAGAAATATTGCAAAAAATAAGGTAAGTACTTATCTATTTATTTATACTTAAAATGAATCTGTAGCAGGTCCAATTATTTACATTGAGGATATTTAAAAGAGAATTCCTATTCATAGGGTAATACTCCATAGGTATGTACCTAGGTACTATTTAAATGTTCCGATTTAATTGTGTTTTTTGAAAGTTAACTGCCGCTGAGAATTAATACCTAGTTAGTTATCCTAAAATGTACTCTCAATAGCCCAACATCATTCTTGGATCGAAAAAAAAAACTACAAATTTTATCTACGACGTAACAAAAGTTGAAATACGCTCGTCCATTGCCAAATTCGATGCTCGAGCACCAAGTCACAAGTTGGCTGGTCGCCAGAACTATGACATCGAATAAAAACTAGTGTATAGTTCATTGATTGTTATTATTTGCGTAATGATTGCAAACAGCAAACTACAGGAGATTGCTCCGCGGCTCCGGAGTCCGGACGTGACTTAGGTTAGTTCTTAACTATATTTAAAATACTATATAAAAAGTATAATGCTGCAGAAATGAACACTTTGGAGTTGTCCTCATTCACGTAGGAATACTTTGTTTCCAATTATAGAAAGCTGTTTTATCTATTTATGGTATTATACAATTGGGATTTTTTTCTTTGCTTGTTTGTTTGAAGATCACACAAAAAATCGTTTTTGCAATATTATTTTTCTTTAAACTTTAAATATCTAATATTTAGACGACTACGTAGAAGGTGCAGCTGCAACCTGCAGATTTTCTCACGTAGGCACTTATTTAAAGAAACTTTTTGTAATCATAACTTTTATGAAAAGAACTCGGCTATTAATAGTCTAACAATTATCTTCGCATCGTAATTTAAAAATTGATGAACCAAGTACCTATTAATGAATTCATAAATATCCAGTTATTTCCCGTCAAATAGACTTATTGACAACTTGATACCTATTGACTGAAACCAATAATTTTATGAATATCAATTGAACTTACGAAATTCCTTATAAATTTACAAAGACACCTTTGGTCTCCAAACACACGTCACGGTCCCCTATGTTGCTTGCCGAGGTCGGTTGGGTTGCCGGGGATAATATCTTGGGATAACTTCTTGGCTAGACTGGTCGATGTGACGAAAAACAGTGCAGTTTTAGTCAGCTTCAATCCAACATATCCTCATAGTTAAGTAGCTTCGATGAGGTGAAACCCAAGGGAGTGTCCACATGCAAAAAGGCTACGGTAACCGCTTTCCACTACCACACTGAATTCGTAGTAAGTAAGAAAATGGCAATGCAAACCAAATAAATGGATTTGACTGCAATTTAGGTGTCGAAATACAATGCAAAAAAGTTGTTTGTTTATCTTGCTACATACGAAATATTATGTAAGCGTGTGTAGGCGTACATATTGTATTAGTATGAGCAAAAACGTGTATCAAAGAGAACACACCGTTTATTGTAGTCTCACTCTAAGACTCTAAGGGCAAACACTGCCTTGTACGTGTGCACGGCGCGGTTACCTGCACTGTTTCGTCTTACTATTGAAGCACAGTAAACGAGTTCGTTAGACTGTGATTGAAGTTCGTTCTCGCCCTGTTGTGAACATCTTGTATAACCATCACATCTTGTATAGGTACGGAAATCCGCAAAAAAATAATAATAAAACTAAATTAATTTGAGATTAGTGACACGCTTAAACGGAACTCTAACCATAGCTGCTATTTCCATTGATCTCGCCCATACGAATCTGCCTTCGGAAGATTGTAAAATTTTTTTCATCCCACCATCTCGGAAAGACTATTTTTGCTCTTCGATAACTGAGCGTAAAAGTCGTTTTTATCCTCTAGAGAGGTAAAGTAAATTTGAATTTAGAACATCGTGTGTACTAGGTTTGTGGACTCAAAACATCATTAAACCTATTTACTTCTACCTCTATGGTGCCGAATTTATCATACAACTTTTTTTTAATTCATGAAAAACTCAGACTCGTAACCTCCTTGGTGTACTTTTTTTTAATTTGCTTTGCGCGCATCAATTTTTTTCACGTCATATTGTTGACATTGTTGTTGAATTTTTATTTTGTTGTATTTTATTACTAGTATTAATACACATATTATACAGCCTCCATGGCGTAGTGGTATTGAACGCGGCCGCTACGCAGGAGGCACGGGTTCGATCCCTGCTCAGTGCAAATATTTTTTATGCATGAAAATAGGTATTTGCATTGGTCTGGTCGTGCCTTGGAGAGCACGTTAAGCCGTCGGTCACGGATGCCATACGAACATCTATGGCAGTCGTTACGGGTAGTTGGAGCCCTAAAAAGTTCAACAACAACGGTCTGGCTGCAATGCTTCGATATCGCCTAATGTCATCATTGGGTTGTGGAGGTCAGATGGCAGTCGCTTCACGGCAAATATCGAGGTCCAGCCAAATCCGCAGTTAAGACTGGTAAAGCGGACCCCGGACTCCGAGGTGAAAGCTTCGGATGCTGATTGGGAATTAACGCTAGGAAGGAGAAGCATTTCATTATTTCCTCGCTGAGGTGGGATGAAAAGTTACGTGTTGCACTCGAGTGCAAAGATTTTTCACCTTGTGCTCTTTTGATTCCCTCGCTAACGCTCAAGATTCTAATTTGTGAATCACTCGCTACGCTCGTGATTCAAATTTAGTATCTTTCGCTTGCTCGGTCATCAAAAATGAGCACGCGGTTAAAAAGCAACTTTGCACTCTTGTATAACAAATAACTAATATCATATCTACTAAAACAAATGTGTTTAATTAAGGCTACATATTCGCCTAGTGCTAATTACACTTTCAATAAAGCAAAAAAACATACCTACCACTTACGCAAATCGGTGTGTGTGTCGATAAATGTGATTACGCCCTAAGTATATTTCGAGGTATCTACCAATCCTATAGACACACGAACTCAAAATAGTAGTAGTAGTAACGTACTTTCCATAGAAATACCATCTGTTTCATTCTTTATGTACTGTATTACACATCACCAAGGCAGTCTTGTCTTGTCCTATCGAACGACGCGATTTTATAGACATCCTGAACTTTAGATCCGCGGTCATGCACCTCTCTCAATCTCCGTTAATTTCTCTCTACCGTCATTGATTAGCGGAAGAACACTCTAATCACCACATACAACACTTTCAGCTTCTGATAGGGTAGTATTTACCACACAGTTGATTACTACAATAATCTAGTGAGATTATTCTGACCATGCGTAAATTGCGACACCGCGTAGGAATGAGAGTCTACAATCTGAAGTACTTCTAATGGTTGCCTTCAACAACTCGCTCGTATTCAAGCCTATTTGTGGTCTGGCCCTATTTCATTCTGATTTCTTCCTACCGAGCTTGCGTGATTGATATTTGGACCAGGAAATTGCGTGGAGACCAAATTGTTAGTGCAATTTAACATGTTAGGAATGATAATAAAATGTAATTATGTCTAGGTGTGTTGTAAGGTCATGGTGCAAGGTTCCATTGTTATTTAGGTTTTCTTTTTTATTCATATATGTTAAGGCTATGTTTAGATGACAGGTGTTGAGATAACAAGTACAGTTTTGTTCAAGGCGTTTATATAGGATCAAAATTGCTTGGTAACGTAGGGTACAAAAAAGGCGCACTCTACGCAGCGCTAGTCTAACCTAAATGAAATTTTAATTATATTATTACTAGCTGTTGCCCGCGGCTCCACCCGCGTGAATGTTGGTTATCGCGACCAAAACTAGCTGTCTTTTCTCAAGCTCTAATTTATCTGTGTACAAAATTTAATTAGGTTATCTTAAAAATTGAAGAATTTTCATGCAAACTTTCAACTCCAATTTGACCCCTTTTATCCCCTTTTTAAAAGTTAGCCTATATCCTTTCCCAAATTCTAGTCCATCTATGCACCAAATATCATCAAGATCAGTTCAGTAATTTAGGTGTGAAAACGTAACAGATAGACAGTTCACCACGGGGCATCAAGTTTAACGAATTTTTCTCTATTCTCTACTCATAGGAATGCAAATTAATTAGTTTTCTGGTTGCCTATGTTTTTTAAGTAGGCACCTACTCTTTATTCATCTTCTACGTTTTTTTTACTAACTTTTATTGGAATATCCGACACGATTCCAAAATCTATATTTTCATTATCAATAATTATATAGTTAGCTACCGTTATGCAGCGTTTACTCTAAAGTTTATGATAACCGTTTATAGATTAGATTGTTTTAGCTTATTCGTAACATAACATTCAAGGCAAATACCATTTTAGTAGTAAAACTGTCGTAAAATCGTGTCAAATAAAGACCCCATTATTAAAGTCTCACTCACGATACTATTTGCCTTGAAGTTATCTGCATAACTAATATAATATTTCTTATTGAGGCAACTGCTATAATAAAAAACTATAAGGTTAGAATATTCTGTGATTTAAAAGTTGTAAGTCTAAGTTTTTTAAAAATAATGTAGGTAGGTATGTATTCCTTGTGTCAATTGACCGATTTGTGCCGTATTCATCCCCCTAAAACTCATTCTCATCTTAAATCATCCCAAATTCGTATTCCTTACTTAGTCCATTTTTAACCAAAATCCATTCTTAAGTCATTCCAACACAAAATTCATTCGCAATTTCATGCACCCGCTGGGTGATAAGAAGCCCGTTGAACCCCGAAAATACAAGCCTCTATTCTTCCAGATACTATGACTACTCTAGAATGGTCTCTACTTTGACAGCTTCGACAGATTATTTTCCCACCCCCATTTTAGCACACAGTTGCGTCCAAAGTTCGGACTTACGAGCACGGTGTCCGGTTATTGTTTTTCATTGTTATGTCGGTTTTTTCCGGGCGCGATCTCCCAACGCTGAGAAGAAGCCGTCCCGTAGCAAGTACTTGCACTTGCTACGGGACGGCTTGGTACCCAAAGATCTGAGTGCGCCAGAATCAGGGTCGGCTGGGGTGCGAGGGATATGTCTAAAACAATCTCACCTCCAGCAACCGACGGCCGATAGACGGTGTACGTTTTAGTCGGTTCGAGTCGGACATAACTTCCCCTACCGGGTCCGGCGGGGGAGGTATTCGTGGGGATTTTTCGCACCATAAAAAAATATAATGTATCTAAGGTTCTATGAAGTGCACCTAGTCTAATTACCTGTAGCTGTTATTTCATTATGTTTTACATTATATTCAATTTATCACAGCATTCATGAAGCGGTTCCATTATTCATTAACCGTTTTCTGCTATGACTAGTTCTTTACTCGGTTATTAACGCATTAACTGCCAATAGATTACAACTGGTACAGAATATGAAATTGATTAAATTGAATCAATTTATAACCGCCCTACCGTATAAAAATTACCATGAAAGGTAATCAAACCTGTAGAAATATGATGCCATTTATATAAACGCCGTGACAGACTAGTGACGCAGTCGATCGAATATCCATACGTAAGTAACTCTGTCTATCTTTCTGTCTGTCTGTCTGTCTAACAGCAACGCTTTCACGTCTAAACCACTTTACCGATTTTGATGAAATTTTGCTATGTTTGGTCACGATAACCTGTATCCACGCGATCGACTTCAGAATAAGACGTTTTTTGTTTATTTTGATCCTTAATTGATGTTGAACCGATTAGTAGATAAATGATAAGGGAGAGAATCATGGTGAACCTCTTTCTTGAGACTTTACTTTCAGTAATCAGGTGAGGATACAATATTTATTTATTTTCATTTAACATTAATAGGGTTATAGGTGAGGTGAATTTATTTAACTATAAAACAAACCGCCATTTCTAACATGAGAGTCACCCTTTCCTTTTTACAATGAATACTTTCAGTCTGCAGGGCGATTTAATGTTTTCCAAGTTGGCTACTAGAGATGACGTCCAAGGTTTTTTTTTGTTGGTTTGATGCATTAGGTACACAATATTAGTTATATCGATACGGTGATATATTTTGACCTTATGAAACAATAATTAAAACCCAAAATAATAAAAAAATCATATTATACCAAGGGTTTTACATTTAAAAACTGATCATGAGCTGTCATGGGCCCCTCACCTGTATGCTTATAAGTAATAATTACGTAGAAAAAACCAATGAACTCTATACATTGCTTGTTCCGGCTAAAAACCCAAAGCAGGTAGTGCATTATGCAGTAATTAATTCTAAAGCGTAGTGTACGTAACAAAATACTTTGGTTCGTTCACGGATCTGATAATAAAAAGGCTCAATGTTTTCTTCTCAAGGAGAACGGGCAGTCAATGCTATGTTAATTAGTTGAGACAGGTGATATGCAGGGGTTTTTGTATCGATAGTGTAATACAGTGAGTCATGAATATGAGAAATCAGAATGAAATTCTTACCAGCATGTATTTCCCGAGTATTGACATGAATACGTCATTAAAACTCGTTGTGTTCTTGTGTGTTTCGGAGACGCAACGAGACCATTGGGGCCAATTTAACTAAGTCTTCCTCCTAGCGTTAATTCCCAGTCGCACCCGAAGCTTTCAGCTTGGAGTCTGGGGTCCGCTTTACCAGTCTTAACTACGGATTTGGCTAGACCTCGATATTTTCCGTGACTAAGTGCTGAGTGAAATTCTTTTGTCAGGATTCCTATAAGCCGAATTAGGAGGAAAAGGAGCAAGTGAACCGGATGCAATTGGGATCCACTGGGACATAATGCAGCCTCTGTGGCGTGGTGGTGGTGAACGCGACAGCTACGCAGGAGGCGCGAGCTCATTTCCCGAACGGATTTCGCGGACTCAAAATATTTGTATACATAAATGCATTGGTCTGGATGTTTCTATGCCTTGGAGAGCACGTTAAGCCGTCGGTCTCGGTTGCCATACAAACGTCTACGGCAGTAGTTACAGGTAGTAGGAGCCCTAAAAAATCCAATTAGTCTAAGTACAGAACTTCTATATCGCCAGCCGCATCACTGTTAGTCTAGAAAGCTAAACCCAACGAAGTTGGGAAAAGAATGATGAGTGCCTGGTAATTCTGGGTGCAATACTGCACACAGAATGCACTTTTCTGACATTATTTTTGTTGCACACATATTACACTTTAGAACCCGAGGTTCACTCTCTTACTTTTTTCTTTATTGGGCTATTCTCAATTAAACGGGAACTAAAATTATCTGTTACTCCTACCCCGAAAGGAAAGCTAGCGCCAGAGCCTTTCTATCAAAGACCTTACCGGGCCCTATACTATATACATAATATATCCGTAAGCCAATTGTATGATATTATTATTCGTCGTTATATTTTTCAAACTTCCGCCATTATAACAGTTAGCGTGGGCGAGTCTTGTCCGTTGTGTAACTTTATACTCAAATTCGCAAAGTACCATGTTTGGTATGTTTGTGAGTCACTGTGTTGCTTTGATCAAAGTATTTGGAGTTAATTGTGTTGACTTGTCATGTCCGGTGTTACGAAAATACTGTTCTCGATTTTGACTAGCGTGAATGAGTTTGATTTGTTTACGTAATAATTTTAGGGAGTAAAGTTAAGAATAATTTTTGGTGCAGGGTTTTACCTGGGGCAAGTTATCCAGCTCGGTAAAAATAACTTCGAGAAAGAAGTACTTAGCCAGAAGAATCCAACTAGGGTCCGTGACCTAAAAGTCGCGCAGCGGGCTATGGAGCGAGCTATGCTTGGAGTTTCTTTCAAGGATAGAATTCGTAACGAGGTTATCCGACAAAGAACCAAAGTTACCGACATAGCTAGCAGAATAAGCAAGCTGAAGTGGCAGTGGGCTGGCCACATCTGCCGAAGTACTGATGGCCGTTGGAGCAAACGAGTCCTAGAGTGGAGACCGCGCGTAGGAAAACGGAGGGTGGGACATCCCCTAGCCAGATGGACCGACGACCTGCGAAAGGTGGCTGGGACGGACTGGATGCGGAAGGCGGAGGATCGGCAAACGTGGCGCACATTGGGGGAGGCCTATGTCCAGCAGTAGACTGCAGTAGACTAATTGATTGATTGATTGATTGATAAGTAGGTTACACACATTTATTCTGAATTTTCAATCTTGTCAAAATATACATTACAGACGACAAAAGATATTATAGGTTGTATCACCTTTTATACTTACAGCCTTTGTCGACTGTATTATTACATGAATATACAGTTTACAAGCCTTTTTATAAGTTTTTTCTAAACTTAAAATAACCAAATAATTCTTGTTCTCATCTCCTGCAGTCTTGCATTTTATCTGCGTTCTCATGGACGGACCATTTTTTGGACCATTGGATTGGACACGAATTTTGACATCCGTCCATGAGACGGATGTCAAAATTCTTCGCACAATTTTTACACATAACAGTTTCTATTTGTTTAAATGAAGTTTTTGTCAAGTCGTATAAAACGCGTGACCACTATCATTGGTCTCGACGAGATTACAAAATATTCAATTATAATATTCTGAATAAAGGCAGTTAGACAATTTCAACAGTAGGTACCTCTCAGCCACCTGCATGCACATTAATCTAACTCAACCGCAGGCCACGAGGCTTGAAAGAAATCCACGCGCCATTTTTCATAATACCTGTTTCTATTTGTTTGAATTAAATTATTGATGGTTTTTTGTCGTAAGCGTGTTCAACGTCGTATGAAACACCGACGTATTAACCACTGGTCATTAGACTCTTTGTTCCATTACGCCCTCGCCGTAGACTCTGCTGCAATTCAGCCTCGAGTTTAATGATCACGTTAATTGGGTCAGCACCCATTGGTCCTCTAAAACTCGACCCCTAGCATAAAAGTTGTAAATTCGACCCCTTTTTAGGTGCCCATTGGTCCTTCGGTAGGGGACCAATAATATTAATTAATTTTTAAGGTACCCATTCGTCCTCTGGAATAAAATAAATTTTAATTAATAGATTCGACCCCTATTCAGGTGCCCATAGGTCCCATCATACACCAACAGCTATATTTTTTACATAAAATCCGTTGATTTAGTACAGTTGTGAACAACAAGTTTAAAGTAACTTAATACGTTAGCTTTATGACATACTAGCGACTTCGTACTCGTGACGTTCGTTTTAACCCCAATGGGGGAGGAGTTTCGCAAAATCCGTTCTTAGCGGATGTCCAGTATGTCCAAACCCTATAGATAAGGAACCTAATTGCCAAATTTCAAGTTTGTAGATATGATAATCAGTGAGTGGTGTTTTGCTCTTATGTGTACAGATTCAATTATCGCGTATTTACCCCACTCCCATAAAAGTCAAGATACATCAAATTAAAAGAAAAGTAGGAGAGTGGATCTCGGGCTTCACAGTGTAAAGCTTTGGATACAACCGGAACTATGACTCCACCAGAGATGTGCCATGTACCTATGCTACGAGAATGTAAAAGCTAAGCTGTGCTATGTTATGTAGCGTAACGAGAAAGATGTGCTATGAAGATGAGCCGCTCGAGCTATGCAATGTATTAATCACATGAATAATTAATAGTACAGAATGAAAACTTCCTAAAAAAAATTTGATGACATTTTAAACCTTATGTTAACTCTTCTACTATTCATCCATATCCAATCTTAATGGTTTCCTACAAATGTTCAAAATTAGAATCTGTTGTCATCTATGGCACGCACCCATAGCTCACATTCATGGCACGCATCTTTCTATAAAAAAAATATAACATACGTTAAATGGGGTGAATAGGGATCAAAGGGCGAATAGGGATAAAATGGTCGTTAGATTTCTTTAATAATTTCTCTCCCGAATTCCAAGTATCTAACCAGATATTGTTGATAACTCTGCTCATTATGACATTGAACTAATCCATAATTTCACTTGAAGGAAAATAACTACAGAATTCAGCTGACCATTTTATCCCTATTCACCCATTGATCCCTATTCACCCCATAGTACCGGTAGATCCTCCGTTTTCTCCATACGTTTACTTTAGGAATTTTAATATTTTCCGTGCTCGGAGCTCAGTTCATGTCAGAGAAACAATTAACTGTATTATTTTTATACTATAAGTACCGCAATTTAGAAGTCAACAGACAGATATTACTCAAATTTAAAACATGCAAACTCGAAGGCAAAGTTAGTGCATAGCAATATTAAAAGAGTGAGCAATTTCCTGATAGCACCAACACAGTATCTTTGCCAAACCACATGCTGCAGATAAACTAAATCAATCTCGGACGCAATAAATCTCAAACTAAATCCGAACCGAACAAAGGCATTTGAAGCTCGTATGAGGTCAAACCGAAGGTCAATTGATAAGCTGTCAACATGACACGACCAGACGAGAAGGTCAAAGTTATGTCTCTTAACACTCGTGAATAGAGTTCAAATTCATTCATCATCAATGAATGGTCTAATTCCATCTGACAAGTTTATTAAATCCGTACAGTGATTTGTATTTTATCAGATAATGCATTTATTTTATGATTATGGTACTTTAAAAGGTTCATGGTGTTATTGATACGTTTTGAAAATAGGTAAAAGGGCTTTTGATTGATGTGCAGTAATATTGTTTAAATTTCCGCAGTGTACAGATCGCCTTGAATATTTAGATAATGCAGAACAAATTACTATAATTGTATTGAACGCTTTTGAATTATGATTAATTTTCATTTAGTTAAAAGGTTTGTAGAGTGATATACTCACTTAAATTGCTTAATTTATGAGAAGAATGTTGATATAACTTTAATCCACTTAATGGTAAGGTGTAAGCCAAGTTTAAAGAATAAAGGCCGTCATTATAGATGTACAGTTTGACGAACTTACCTATGTAAGATTTTGCCCGCCCTGTTTAAAGTACCCGGGATAGCAGGAGGACAGATACGCGAGTGTTGTAAAGACTATTAAATCTTTAGAATACAACAAAAAAAGATGGTGAAGCGTATTAGATGGAATTTTTCAAGGACTCTGACACCACAGCCCTGCACAGAACTATGAGCTGAGAAACTTCAACGAATGCAAAATTCTTTTGAAGCTACCATGACTTACAAGAAGTTAAGAGAAACATAGTAATTTACTATAAGCAACTAATAGCATATTAAATGCTTAAAAATTCATTCAATAGTAGGTAATCTATATCAAATCAAATCATATTCAGCCTTCAGTAATCATCTGAAGAATCCTAATAGTAATGACGCCATCGATATTGTTATAATATCTTCGTAATATCATCATAATGGTTGAACCTGGTTGAACAGTCTAAATATTCTAAAGTATTACATCCGTCGAACGGCTGTTCCGGCTGGCGGCTGACAGAGAACAATTCAGGAATGAAGAGGTCGGTAGCTTAGTGGTTAAGGCGTAGGCCTTATAATCATTGGATTATAAGGCCTACGCCTTAACCGGGACGTTCGAATCGGGGACAATGGCCATTACACTACCGACGTGAACCCATTCCTAATTTAGCTTTGCTGGAGGGGTTAAAAGGAATATTAGTAATTTCAGTTACTATAATTCTCTAAAAAAAATAACTGCATTTATGACTTCTAGCATAGTACCGTGTGTCTCTGGACTTCAACATCGAGAGCGGAAGCACACCCACTAGCAACTGTCAGGTGTCGGTGCTTGCATACCTTGCACAAGATTATTAACACGAGCTGGTCAACCCTGTTTGTAACTTTATCGGCCCACGGGCCTTTTATCCTTACACAATAAAATACTTTAGTGTCTAGCCCTATATCAATTGAAAGGCACCATTAAATTTTGCAGTTAATATCCTGAACTATTTATACTATTGATTGATGGCACTTGGTGGAACTTATTGTTACATATTGATAGCACACTACTTGTTAAACAGTGTTAAGAATTGGAGACTAAAACTCTAGATTGAAAGCTATGAAAACCAACTTAACTGATTTGAGGTGAAGACTCGAAGGATAATTATGAGATTTTCAAACGAACTAAGTTTAAAGTATTATCTTTTACATCATTCGCATTTAATTCATCATTTTACATCGCCCTGAATAACAACTTATTTATGCATACAAATATTAGTACTTAGCGGAAAACGAACCCACGGCAAAAGTGTCAGTTGTGCCTACAAGTGCGCAGAAAATGCGATAACGTAAGACAATCATAATTAAATTATGTAGAGTTTAAATGTAGAGCAGAGTGCCAAGTCCATAGCGTCAATGTTATTGCACGTTTAACCTTTAACCTGGAGAAACGTTACTGAATAAATTATTATGATATTAATATGATATTTAATATATAATTTCTGAAGTGAAAACATGAAAAGTTGCTCTGAAAGGGCGCTTTGGGCATATTTGACATTGACATGATTAGTCTCATCTTGATTTTGAGATAAATAAAAACCCTATAGAATTCGCGATATTGTAACCGTTACCGTTATGTTACATACCTAATATTGCTCTCGTTTATACGACAGCTGAGTTTTTCACATCTGTCCGATAAGGAGGCACCTGGTTTAACAAATCTAGATACTATCATCACCATGAAATTGTGTTGTAGGTATACCTAAGTTTACTTGGTAATTTTCTCAAACCCGGTATACCGGGGTTGAGAAAATTTACTTTACCATTATATCCGTATCATAATGATCTAAATCCAAAATCAATTAACCTCGTGTCGTGACCAAACTCTCTTAATGGTTTGGTCACGTTAAACATATGAATGTGTCATGACTGCCTAAAGAAATTTATTAGACGAATGTGGAAGGATATCGTGTGAGTGTTAAAGGTGCCTTATCAAGGTCTCTGAGGTTCAAGTCAAGTTCACCTGCCCCATAGACAAGTGGCAATTCGTTCGTTCGTATTGTAGAATAGAGTATCTAAAGGAACAAACCGTTTGTTCATAATAAATGCTAATCTCAGGAACTAATACTTCGAATTTAAAAATCATTTTTGTGTTGAATAGTCCGTTTATCGAGGAAGGAGAAGAAAAAGACTTATATAAATGTATCCACAGGCTACTGCTGAAGGGAGCAGAGCAGGACTGAATGACTGAATTGAATGTATAGCATTGACAAGTATTTTTACGTTTATGACGTCAATCCCGTAAATCTATCAATCTATTTTTTTTTCTCTTGTCTAGAGAGATTTTACCGACGGAGGAGGCTGTGACGTCAACTACCAGGGGTTGAGAGGTCACGGCAAATGTCGACCGAGGTGGGAGCGATTCTGTAGAGTCTGCTCGGCGGAGGCAAAGGGCGAGCTGGTTCTTGATATCCAACCGCTGCCGACCCTGTAAGAACAGAGAGATTCTGCTCAAAATCTAATAATAGGAAGTAATAAGCACGTAGTATTTTTTTTGTATGATGTTATGTTCATTTACCACTTTCCAAATTGGCATAAAATAGGGTTACAATGCTATTAACAATGAAATGTATACAGAGCGTTAAGCTAAAGTAAAGCGTCCATTGTACGAGACAAGGTGATGTTACGAAACGCATCCAGGGCTGTCGCATTCCGAATACAAAACAATCAATATTGGAATTTATATTTAGTTCATTTCATTTTTGTAATTAGTGCTATAAGAAATAGTCTTCTAACGACTGAAATATCAAGTCGTAGTAATTTTACTTTTATTATTTGTCATTTGTTAAAGAGGGAAATAGATCTATTCTAGTTCTAACTCTTCCAATTTATTTCTGATAAAATGTTGATGCAGGTTTCAAGAGGTCCTGGTGCAAAAGAGTTAGTAGGTATATGGAGAGGATTAGTGCCGTCAAAAACTCTTCTGTGACAAACTCTCATATTATAGGTGCTATTTGTACCACTTACCCCCAGTAGGTTTTCTATCTTAGGTGTATATTTTTTTTTTATTGACAACCCTATTTCCATAAATTAGAAAACATAACTTGAATAGGGAGCGATTACAAGGTAGCTTTGTTATGGTTTTTATCAAAGGTAATGGGTGCTATGTGCTAATTCTTACTCATGAATTACACTTAATAGCTATCGATCTTTTCATTCGTATCATTTTTACAAAAACTTCACTTACACTGAATGAAGTTTAAGGGTAGGTACATAAATTGCAATAAGAGCCTATAGTTATAAACTATTATTGCAATTATTATACAAATAAGATTTTGACGCTAGTGTCGTATTAATTCACTAACAAAAATCTGGTTTCTAGTGAAATTGACAGGTTACCGAACAATCGAAACAACAGTAATAAAGAATGAACTTTAATGTAAACTATATTGTGTAAGTTGTGCAATGGATTAAGTAAGTGTAATATATAAGTAGGTATGTACCTAGGTGATTATCTAGACTAATCTTGTCATCATTTATATAATTTAAGGTGCTATTTCAGTGATTTATGCGTCTACCCCACGATATTGCGGACATTAAAAAAGTCACTACACTTTATCATTTGACATTTGACTGCCATTATTTTTAATTTAATTAGTCTGACAATTAGCAATTACTTAGTTGACAACTTTCCCGTTATATATGTCAAGATCGTGCAAGTGGGTCTTTGTCCTTTTTCGGCATTTATTGGATGTGTGTCTGGGACAAAATATACATACATAATCTACAACAAATATAATTATGTAACTTAATTGGTTTTCTATTTCAACCTTACCCTGGTTAATTAAAAACTACGATTAAAACTTACTTACAGTTAGAATACATACTACAAATGAGTATTATATTTTTCATTAAATCGGAATTTTTCATAGGAAGATCGGAAAAGGTGAAATGCTCAGACTTGAACAGTCCCATATAGTGGGAATGCTCTGACTACTGAACTACCAAGCAACACCTTGAGCATTCTGAATTCTTCTATACTACCATCTTGGGGCAACGAAAACGGGTACCTATATTAGTGTTTATGTCGATAGGTCCTGGTAAGTATCCTCACACTTAAACAACGACTAGTAATACTTTGTAGGTTCAGTTTTTGATATTGGGACTAAAGGCGGCCACCCACTTACAGTTTATCGAACGACAACCGGATGATATCGGTCTGTCAGTTCATCGCAATAGCCCACACACTTACAGTTTCGTATACGATTTTGGACTGACGGATAATATGTGTGTGGCCGCTTGACGATTCCGGTCAGCAAAGACAGTCGGCATTTTATACGTAATAAAATTAGACTAAAAGAATGAAATAATATTATTATTTTAGTCTGAGGTAATAAAATTATGATGACATTGATGACATAAGGACTGCAGGCCGCCGGACAGACGAAAAACTTCAAGCGGACTGTAAGTGGGTGGCCGCCTTAAGGCTGCGATGTTAACTGCTTGAAAGATGAGTAAGTACTTATCAGATAGACAAAAAAACTTTCGATAAAATCTGTTATTTTGTTTATAGAGAAATTCCTACTCATTCCTTTTTCTATATTTTTTTTTCAATTCATGATACATTCGTCCAAGCATAAGTATTTGGTATTTGATAAAGTTCCCCTCTCTCAAAAAAGAGAGAAAATCTTTCTTTTTTCTTAATTTACTCATAGAAATATGAATTTTTTTATGAACTAGTTGAGACAGTCAATCAATTTTCTCCTCTCTGATTTTGCTTTTTATAATTGCTCTTTTTTCCACATTTTTTTATATTAATCTTCATTTCACAGCATTTAATTTCAACTTATACCTTCCATACATCACCAAAACCACTTTGTCCGTACATTCTCAGCTTATCTTCATCTATTTGTGTAATAGTCCGAGTTTCACTTCCATAAAATGCATAAGTACGTACCTCCAAATACTGATATAATATCCTTTCCTGATTATAATTTAAATATTTTTGACTTTGAATGCTTGTTTGGTTATCAAAGTTTTGGTTTTAATGTATTAAATGCATCCGTTGTAACCAGTTTTAAAATGTCACTATGATGCATCGCTGGGATAGGTGGAACACTTACATAAAATTGTATAATAAATAAAAATAATAATAAATATTGCAGGACATTCTACACAACGCTATCTAGACCCAAAGTAAGCATAGTTTAACTAGCTTGTGTTATGGGTTCTAGAATGCGGATATACATACTTAGATACTTTTTTTTTTTTTTTGTAAATACATACATATTATACATAGAAACACCCAGACCAATGCAAATATTCATATTCATGCACACAAATATTTGCACTGAGCGGGGATCGAACCCGCGCCTCCTGCGTAGCAGCCGCGTTCACTACCGCTACGCCACAGAGGCAGTCAAATCTATACTATTATAAAATTGTAAAGTGGTCGTGTCTGTACATTGGAGATATTTAAAAAAAAATACTTGGGTTATGTTATATTAACGATACTGAACACGAAAATATATTTTTTTCATTTCCTGTCTGTTTGTCTGTTTGTCTGTTTGTCTGTTTGTCCGCGATGGACGCAAAAACTACTGAACGGATTTTGATGCGGTTTTTTTTGTTAGATAGGGCTTGGTCAGACTTAAAATCTTACGTTTGTTTGATCGCAATCGGTTGAGTAGAACCGAAGTTGTGAACAATATTGATATTATACGGAATATGAGCGGAAATATAGATGGCGCTTTTTTATTCTTATGGATGAAATTTTATATCTTACTAGCCTTTGCCCGCGGCTCCGCCCGCGTGGATGTTGGTTATCGCGATAAATTAAAATTGCGACTATAATTTGAGATTTAAACTATCCTATCTCTCAAGTTGGATCGAACTGTACATGGTGTGCGAATTTTATTATAATCGGTTAAGTGGTTTAGGAGTCCATTGAGGACAAACATTGTGACACGAGATTTATATATATTAAGATTACATCCGAGCAAGTATGTAAATAAATAGACTTTAATTTACATTTACAGTTGTGTAAACAAATGCGATTTTAATCATGAAATTATTATTTTTTTGTCAATGAATTTATTTCCACCTGCGTAACTAGATGGCGTTAACGCGGTTTTGAACTTACTATGGTTTCGTTCCAACTGGACGTATATAAGCATTCTTAATCATTTTTTTTTCAATTTTCTAATTTTGTCAAGTATGAAATAGATGTCGGTACTGTCTTAAGATCAGTTACAAAATCGTTTTCCGCACAAAGACAGCAGACAGATTACTTAGAGCTTGGTGAACAGGTGAAGGATATAGTGGAGTAGACAAGAGATACAACGGGGAAGCGAAGGAGTAGGGGAGAGGGTGGGGGAAGGGCAAAGGTATTGGGAGTAGAGAGTCGAGTAGATAGTATGCAGGTAGAACATTTTTTTTTATACCACTTAGGTGGCAGACAAGCACACGGCCCACCTGATGGAAAGTGATTACTGTGTCCTATGAACGTATGCAACACCAGGGGCGTCACACTCACCCTTCTTGAAGTACCCCATACTATAGTCGTGAGTCGTACTGTAGTAATGAGGTCGCAAACAAGCACACGGCCCTCCTGATGGTAACTGGTTACCGTGGCCTATGGGTGAGTGCAACACCAAGGGAGTCACACTTAAGCTGCCTACCTTGTAAGAACTAAGAGCAGGGATGAAGAACCTTTTTTGTGGCTATCGTTGGGGGAATATTAAGTGCAGGAGGATGATTATGAATATTATGATGATATGGCATAGTCCACCTCTAATTATATTTTGCTTTCTGAAGAAATGTCCGTCTGTTCGTTCATTTTCTAGCACCTAAGGTGTAGCACGGGCGCATCTAAATACCTACTTTGTGGCACTGCTGCCGTGCCCAAAAAATTGTGCCGCGTGGCGTGCCATTGGTTCGCCATCCCTGGATTAGAGCGTGGTGAAGGATATATAGTGGAGTAGACAAGAGATACAACGGGAAGGGGAAGGAGTAGGGGAGAGGGTGGGGGAAAGGCAAAGGTATGGGGAGTAGAGAATCGAGTAGATATGCAGGTAGAAAGTTTTTTTTTATACATCTTAGGTGGCAGACAAGCACACAGCCCACCTGATGGTAAGTGGTTACCGTGGCCTATGGGTGAGTGCAACACCAGGGGAGGCACACTCGTGCTGCCTACCCTGTAAGAACTTAGAGAAAGATAAGTCGGACAAAAGCTTTGGTTCCTCTCCAGTGAGCTTTGGCACGAGGTTATTAAGCCGCGGCCCGCGGCCTTCTGTAGGCCGGAGATACTTCCCCAGTCGGACTGCTCGATTGGGACGGATATACCGTCGTGTACCTACCTCCTCAAGTCGAATAGAGAGGCGAGTACAATGTCTAATCAGCGTTCAACGCTCAACTTTCAGCACTACCACGCGATAAACGACATCCACGCGGGCGGAGCCGCGGGCAACAGCTAGTAATTAATAATAATTATAATATGATATGATACGAGTATAATGCACATACCTCCAGCTATTCATACAATATTAAAAAGACAGGATGTATGTTATTTCTCTTCATCTTCAGCGTTAATACCAGTCGCATCCGAAGCTTTCACCTCAGAGTCTGGAGTCCACTATTTTTAACTGCAGATTTGACTGAAACTGCCTCTGTGGCGTAGCGGTAGTGAACGCGGCCGCTACGCAGGAGGCGCGGGTTCGATCCCCGCTCAGTGCAAATATTTGTATGCATGAAATATGAATATTTGCATTGGTCTGGGTGTTTCTATGTATAATATGTATGTATTTACAAAAAAAATGTATCTAAGTATGTTTATCCGCATTCTAGAACCCATAACACAAGCTAGTTAAGCTATGCTTACTTTGGGTCTAGATAGCGTTGTGTAGAAGCTCCAAAAAAAAAAAACTTTGATATTTTCCGTAAAGCGACTGCTTCTGACCTCCAGAGCCTAATGGCGATATTGGGCGATATCGAAGCATTGCAGCTAGACTAGTTGTTAACTTTTTAGGGCTCCAACTACCCATAACGAGTGTTTTATTTTCTCTGATACAAAATAAGGATTCCTGTATTGATTCTGGGGTGTACAGCTGTACTGACAGGGCTCTACCAAAATTCTTGAGGCTCACACTCACCTTAGCTGCTAGTCGGTACACCTGCTAAAACAATTGACGAGATAATACATAGGTTTTTCAGTCAATAATGAGTTTTGGCAATTTGAAAGCAGTTAGCACTCATCCCCAAAATGCACTCAGAGATTGTACTGTTATTTTTTCCAGGCCAGTAAAATCAAGTCATTATGCAATTCAACATAATGATTGTAGCACTGCTAATTTATCTGATGACGGAATATGTCGCCATATAATGTGTATTGCATATCCAGGAAACCGACATCCACACTCTCATAGTATACGATTTCCTTTCCAATTTACTATTTTATTTACCACGATCAAAATCATACCACTTATTTCTTCACTTACAAACAGGTAATGTAATCAAATCTTAGAAGTCGACGGATGTTCAAGACTATTAAAGAAGAATGGACTCTGGTCTATAAAGGGTTTAAAAAGGTTTACATTTAATAGGGATTTGTGTTTGGACGTGAGAATCGACGCATTAATTAGTTTTAGCTTTTTAGATTCCTATATATTTGTATATGCTTGCGTTAGTCCCGGACGCATTCGAGGCCTTCACTTTGGAGTCCAGGGTTCGTCAAAATATGTTGTGGCTTGCTTTTTTCGGCTATATACGAAGCGACTGCCATCTGAGTTCCCAGCCTGAGTTGTAGCTCGCCTCCGACAGAGTTAATCGGGTCGCTCATATAGGCCTCCGTCTTGACTGACTATTTTTAACGTGCTCTCTAAGCGGCCATCCACCTAAATGGTAATCCGAGGGCTTAAGTGATATATTTGTGTGATGATATACCACTTAAAGGTTTCCAAATTCTTTAATCTAAAGAAAAAGCAAGCCAAAGGCTTGTTGCTAAAAAAGGTCTGTTAGGTAATAAATATCCAGTCTTGTTGACATTGCTCAATTCTAAGGTAAAAGTTCAACATAATTCAAAATAACGATCTTTATATCATAGCTGACAGTAATACTTTACATTTATACACATTCACACCGCTTATCACGTTAATGCTTTTCGCGATCATGCTACAGGAAATACGACCTTACTACATTAACATAAGGAATAACAATAAAGCCTCAAATAGTGCGTAGATGAAAAACGTAGTTGCACCTGATTTGTGAATGCTCAAAGTACTTGTTCATGGGATATTAGCTATTGTGCAAGCCTAACAACGTTATTGTTAGAGATATTGGTCAAATGAAACTAAAGTTTGAATAGCTCACACAGAACAATGCTTTGTTAGACAGTTATCAGTGCGCATGGCTTGTTCCAATACAAGGTTAGTAATAATTGAAAACTTCTTTACTTGTTAGTAACAAAAGTGTATAGTAAACGAGCTGATACTCGTGTGATATATTGATCCTGAGACTTAAAGAAACTTATTCCTGGGCTACTTGTCTATATGTGTAATTCCAGATTATAATCTATCTATGTGCCTAATTTTATGTAGATTTGATGAGCTATACTTACTTGTACTGTTCTATGCAATTTTTTCGTAAACAAACCCTTGAACATTAATAGATTCTCTGAAAAAACACTTGTCTTTGCTATCTATGTATTCATATCGTGATTATGTTGAGTGCTCAAATATGGGGTTTGAGCACTTTCCAGGTGACAATTGAGCAATGTTGCACTTGACTTACTTTACCGTGCTTGAGGGGGAAATACCGTATCTAAGTACATAAATAAAATATCGTTGAGAGATACGTTTTTAAAGAAGTACTAGACTTGAACTCTATTACTTGTGGAAAAAACATACGATAGATAATTTTCCAACTTACTTGTTCTTGCGACTGGACATATTTCTTTTTACGGGACTAACTGCGGCCTCTTCACCTCATAAGCATGGACTAAAGCCACGCCATTCAACCAGCAAGGGGAATCCGCTTAGCAATAAAGTTAAGTTTTACCTCGAAGAGGCTCGTGGTCGCTTTACACCAAGCGTAGGTAAAGTTTTTATGGTACATTATAACATTCAAAATTACACCATAGAGGACAGTATATACTAATTAGCGACAGTAGAAATATCCTGTCTATTGTATTGATACAACCAAAGTCGATAGCTGGCGGTACAAATTGGCCCAGTTTTGTGAAATCGATGGCATAAGGTGCAGACAGTCGGACTGTGATAAATTTAATCCGAGAATATCGCGTAGGGCTATCAAGCTGTACCTTTGAAGGGATACTTCGGCTATACACCTAGACCTGAGGATCTGAAGGTGAAAAAGTTAATGAGATTTTGTGTGCGGATAGGACCAGTCCGGCGATGTGAATTTTGGATTGGAACCAGCATTTGAGGTTCTCGTTTCTGTGCGCTTACTTTTGACCCTTCTTCTAATTTATCTTATCTTGACTTTTATGAGAGCGACTGCTGTATAGCCTCTCAATCCCGAGGTCATGGCCCCAATATAACGGGTTACAATGTATGGAATTAATATAATATTACGATTAAGACAGTCGTGAATAAGTAGGTATGTCAATTCCATATACATCAATTTTTTATAGGGCACGTCAATTTGACTTCAACTCGCCTGATGGCAAGCTGAAGGCAAAGTCTCAGGAAAGAGAGTCACCATTACAAATCATTCTATTCTCTTGTCTAGGGGGGCTAAGAACAAGCTACTAGGGACTACCATTATTATTATTGTAGAAAAAAACACAGGAAGCGAGTTTGTACCCGACCCGATGCAGCCCTATCGAAATGCTGTTTTGCAATCGAATGCTTCGTGACCAAACGTAAATGCCCGGAAGTCAATGGTCCACTTAAAACTCATTTTTCGTGGCCACGATCATGTTATACAGAATATAATTCACTCAAAACAGACAGTTTTGCAAGAAAAACTGTGATAGTTTTTATTGTTAACAGATTGATATAATACAATTTTGTTATGAGTCTACAGATAAATGTAATAATCAACCGTTTGAAGTTATAATCAAGTGGGAATTATCCATTCGATTATAGCTACACCAACGTACAGTTAAACAAATTACCTACACATATTATCCGTTTCATAATAACAAAACTTTATTTCAAGCATCTGTGCTCATTGACTAATAACTATTTTTATAGATTTATATAAAAAAAAAACGTCAAACGGGACGGGATCAAGGATCAAGGACGGGAATCAACTCGAGACTTTTCTAGGGTAATCCCCTAAAAAGAGGCCAACTGGGCACGTCCTGGATATTCTAATTCTCCTATAATGGTACTAACGCAAACTCTCTTTTTGGAGTTCAGAGAGTAAATATGCATACGCTCTATAGACCAAATAAGTAGGACCATACCCTAGGCTTCAAGTTAAAAACTCCAGATGACCGGTTACAACCATGCTAAGATGAGGATGACTTAAATTATATCTAAGTGTAGAATTGTATACTTCAGTAATAAAACTACGCATTTTATTGTTTCGTTACAGTAACTCTAGTATCTGAAACGAATCTAATCACACAATCCAAGTACATGCCTAGTTTATACAATTTAGTTCAATTGTCATCAACATTGCACAATGCGCAAGAGTTTTTCTCCACAGTACCTTTTCGCAGGGTCGATCGGAAGATCTTGACATAATTACTTGGCATTTGAACTGCTGACAATGGTCTTACGTTATTATAATTGTAAGAAAAACACCTTAGATTATAATATTGTACAAAATTTTGTGAATTCATGTTATTATCAAGGTTTTGATTATTGTATTGTCTTTTGTTCTAGTGCAAGGTTTCGGGTTGGGCAATTTTAACATTTTCTTTGATTGTATTCAGAAATAATGATACACCATGTTTTTAACCCTCCAATTTACTTAATATCTGATTTTTAACACCATTTTGATGTTTGGTGAAGGATTTTCCCAGTTCCCCAGAAACTGTTTATACTGGAGATTGATGGAGCTTGATGGAACGTGCTACACATTATTGAATAACGCACTAAACTTCTACTTTCCACAATATTTTTTACATACAGATTCGAAAATATTATAAAAAAAAACCTTTAAGAATGTCTATAGGTTTCAACACATAAATAAAGGTTAAACCGTTAAGAATGCCTTGAGGCGATACTGGTGAAGTTCAAAAATAAAAAAATATTGCTTGAAAAGGTACAAATGCTTTATTCAGTATCCTTTCGTGAAACTTTAACTCAGCTTTCCTATATAAAAAAGTCCTATGTAAAAAATGGTACCTACCTCAACTAAATTCCTTCACTAATTTATTATGAAGCATAAAACGAAGTGCTCACGTGACTTATTAATCTAGATTTGATAATCGATTTTCTCCACCAACTGCGAACATAATGAGATTGAGTAAAATTTTTGATAGAGCAATAAAAATCATAGAAAGATTAGATCTAAAAAAAAACACTGATTTGTAACAAACCTTCGAAGTTATAATAAAATATAATCCGTGTAAATTAAGAATAAGTTCGTGATATTAAATCCTTTCGAAGTAAACGGAGCATGAAATTAATTTTACCAATATTTTAATTCGATAGTTCTCGTTAAATAAATCTGCTTTTATATTGAAAGCTGCGGCTTCCTCGAACGGCGAGTTTGGTTGATATTTTCTTTTAGAGGCTTCATAAAAATATGAAACTAAATAGAGGCTCGTAGCTACTTATCTACGAGCCCCTATTTAGTTTCAGATTTTTAATTTCAGATTACGTACCACTTAGTAACCGAGAAGGTTAACATAATGGCAAAGTTAAAGAATACTAGCCAGGTCGGTCACAGATAAGTGACCATTCTTAAAGACATTAGGTATACCCCTCTATGTCTCGGAGAGCACATTGAGTCATCGGTCTCGGTTGCCATACGATGGCAGTCGGCACTAGTAGGTAGTCCGACAACTAGTCTAACTACAGCACTTTGATATCGGCAATAAGTCGTGGAAATTGCTTCACGGAAAATATTGAAGTTCAGCTTTGCAGTTACACTGGAAAAAAGCAGGCGCCGGACTCCGAGCCGAGGGCCTCGGATGCGACTGGGATTAGCGCATATTATGATAATGATGAACCAAATCTTAAACCCAAGTTCATGTAAATTAAGTAATCTAGGTATACATATAGGGTAGTTGGGGTGCGGATGCCAATAATTTAGTGAGTGAATTGGGGCGCAAGTTGAAGAACAAGACTGGTGACTCTCGCTCCACCTCATACCTGGAGAAAAAACCTCTGCACCTGGTCCGGTGAGGGGCGGGTTAATAGATTAAAATGAATGTGACTTTGTATTCTACCTATATATATTCAGATAATACCTTATGTAGGTATTTGAGGGTAGACAGTTACAGTGGCTCGAGTTCGTTGCATTTGTTACCGTGTATAGTACTATACTGTATAGCCTAGTATAACCGCTTGCCATCAAACCATGAAAGATAACATAACGCTTACGTACATTGACATACAAAAAACTTTTTATGTATGTCAATGTACCTATGCAATTATTATATTAGACAATTTATTAATTTAGCATCTAATAATTATTATAAATCGTTCTGTTCATAGAATTCAATATCTCAATTTTATTCTGCGTGATTACATGTGGTTAAATAATCACAATGAAAGATAAGTAAGTAATTAACATTTGTGATTGACAATATAATCATTTTGTGAAAGTTTAATTTCATATCACATAGTTTGTTTCTATCACACTTTATTTGAATTGTTATTTTGAATTTGTTTGTTGTATATGAGTAATAGTAATTACAGCAATATTTGAACATATTAATTTATGCTGTGTAAAGTACAGTCAACGACAAAATTTCTCAACCTTTCATAAAACTATAAACAAAACATCAAACCCCCAGCAACCCCGGGGGAACCACGCGGCAAGTAGAAAATTAACCTAAATTGCCAAACCTCTTCAATAATTATTACATATTACAAGTCAATCGTAAGTTTTGACCCACATTTGGTACAAAAACACAGATTCTTTGGTTTAAAATAAAAACTGTGATACCTTTGATATCTTTTACACAACTAATTTAAAAAAAGAAGGTTTGTAAGTAGGGCAAAGCGATGTCGCGATTACTATTACAATAGAATGGTAGAAGATTCCTTTGATTCACCATCACGTTTACAAGAAGCGATTTTTTCTATTTTCTTATGACAGCTATTTCTGTTTTCTTTCTTTTTTATCGGTAACTATTTTAAAAATAAAAAATATAGTTATTGTTTTAACCAGAACCCCTAGCCAGATGGACTGACCACCTGAAAAAGTGACTGGGACAGACTCGATGCAGAAGATGGAGGATCGGGAGCAATGCACAACCTAATTCTGCCAAGCCCCTTCTACCATCGAACAACCATACGTGAGGCGACCCACCACCCTATCTCTTCTTCCTCTTAGCGTTAATTCCCAGTCGCATCCGAAGCTTTCAGCTCGGAGTCTGGGGTCCGCTTTTACCAGTCTTAACCACGGATTTGGCTAGACCTCGATATTTTCCGTGAAGCGATTGTCATCTGACCTCCACAACGACCACAACCCAATGTTAACATTAGGCGATATCGAAGTTTTTGCAGTTAGACCGTTGTTTTTGGATTTTTGAGGGCTCCAACTACCCGTAACGACTGCCATAGATGTTCTCATGGCAACCGGGACCGACGGCTTAACGTGCTCTCCGAGGCACGACCAGACCAATGCAAATACTCATATTTCATTCACACAAATATTTGCACTGAGCGGGGATCGAACCCGCGCCTCCTGCGTAGCGGCCGCGTTCACTACCGCTACGCCACGGAGGCTGTCACCTATACATCATCGCGACCCACCACCCTATATATCGTGGAAATTTCACTTATACCTTCGTACCAATGTGTTTCCGGATAGCTGTAACATTCTAGGCAAGCGTGCTTTACCGTGGGCCACATCGTCACTTACCAATAGGTGAGATAGTGGTCAAACGCGAATCTATCAGTCATAAAAAATGGCGCACATTGGGATCCGGCAGTGGACTGCAATAGGCTAATTGACTGTTTTAATGTAGTCAATATCAGCATAAATCTCACACAGAAGTAGCCTCCAGGCATATTCCTTACTGGCTGACAAAATACGTAATAGCTAGATAAGTTTAAGTTAAGACGTAATTTAAACACGACCCGCTTTTTATCTCAGTCATTAGATATCGAAAACTTTAATATAAATTGTGACTTATCTAATGTAAATATCAGAAACTTAAATGCACATTGTCGCTTGCGCAAGCGCGCTTAATTAGCTAGATAGCTTTTTGTTCATTAAATTTGTCGGTGACTATCCACACTAAAATGATAAATGCGAAATTAATTCTGTCGGACTGTCTGTCCCGTTCACGTCCATATCTCTCTGAATCAATTGAAATAATACTTGATACAAGGTAAGCTGGGACCTGGAGAAAGAACGTTACTTGTCCTCGACCAACTCAATCGACTCTCAAACGGTTGATGTCACGGATGAAGTTGCAGGCATTCAATCGTTTAAATTGTTTTTAATCCGTGGGATTTCAAAACTAACGAAAACTTTTAAATTTAATTGTAAAAACCTAATTGAAAACGAATCACGCTAAAAGATTCTACAGGTTTATTAACCTCACGAGAACGTATTGTATGATGATAAATTATATGGAATAACAAAGGCTTTTCACGGTTTTCTTCGTATCGAATTGTAATAACGTGTTTTGACAATATAGTTACAATCGGACATCAGTTTTGCTGGCTTAAAGAGTAGAGATTATATCAACCGGGATTATATCATGGCCGGTAACCTGCCCGCTATATTGGGCTATTGCTATATTCTAACCCGTAATTGAAAACTGCCTCAAACTCAGACTAGTAGTTTTGGTGAAAAATGGTAACATTATCTGTAACGACCCCTGGTGAGTAGTCACCTATCTTATAACATGCACCAATCAATCCCGAACCTATAACTGAAAACTGCATCAACTATAGATCAGACTTGTAATTTTGGAGAAAAATGGCAACATTCATTTGCAAACAAACATCCTCTCACTCACCCCTTCTGACAGCCTCTTTGGCGTAGCGGCTAACTTCGGAATTAACGCTAGGATGAAGAAGAATCCTCTCACACCAAACGCATTTAGGTACCGTCTCCGATCCGTCGCCGTTGTGGGGAAAAAATAGTAAGTAACAACTCATATCGGATAAGATTTAATCCTACTAGGTACTCTAACCTTGTCTAATGAAATAAGGTATTTATTAATTAACACTTAAAAACTGCGTCGGCGCTTGGTCTAATCTAGAAGTACTCTAAAAAGCCTACTGCAATCGAGAGCATTGCTACATACATGTGTTTCACCTTGTGAGTACTCGTGTCAACACATATTTTAATTAATGTAACTAATTAGAACACATTACTTTAAAAGTTTTCCTTATATTATAGAGTTTTATATTATTTGCCTAATGATAGCGTAGGCATAGAATAATAAGTGATGGCGTAGGTTTCGGTTCGATAACAACTAGAACATTCTTAATTAATTAATAGATTTGAAAAGGAGATTAAAATTCGACCGACATTATTAAGTATGAAGATTATGAAAACTTCAATATATTCAAAGTTCAAAGTTCTTTATTTGTTGAATATGGTACAAAAATGATGTTTACATTATAATGTCTGAATTCTGCCGGTTCTGGCGTACAAAATTACGTAATATTAATATAATTATAATATTATGGATTCGAAGTAAATATACCCGTAAAATGTTTTAACAGGTGTATAAATACCAATGCATATATTTTCATGTATATACATAATACTCACGCCTGTAAATCCCCGGAGGGGTAGGCAGAGGCACATTTCTCTAATTATGATTTTCGGTCCCACGTAATAAGAGGCGAGCTTATTACTGTCTAGCTCTAGCGGGCACTTTGGCATAGACAGTACTTTACTGTACAGTACAGTACTGTACAGTAATTTACTGTCGGATGGCATGCATGTTTTATATACGAATTTTTCCGAAAAATATTAATTCGATACTGACTAAGTATTTCTATTTAGATAATCATAAAAAAAAACATCTCAAAATACTGATCAAATTCCAACACAGTATTTTTGAACCCAATTTTGCTTAAGTAAACCAAAGCGAGTTTTTATATTTGACTGGGTATTACTTTCGCTAATAAAACTTTATTTAGTTTCTTCGTTCTAAATATATAGGTACCTATATTAATGTCATCAAAATCCCGAAGCTTATTTTCATTCTATTGACTTATTATGCTCTAAAAATGCTGGCATATTAGAAAATGTATTATTGATTTACAAGTAGATACGATATCAATCATTGACATTAGTCAGGATTAAAAATTGGCAGTGTTGTAGGTAAGTGCCTAATAAATATATTCTAGTTCATTCTATTATAATAATATATTCATTTTATAGATTAATTTATGGAAATCGGTTTATTATCAAGAATTCTAAAAGATTAAGACCTTTTTGATTACCATTATTATAAATAATAATTTGTTATTTATATCATCAAACTGACAAAGTATAGTAATCCTAATATTTATTTAAGGAGCTTACAATTCTGACATAGGCGCCGCATAAAAATAATTTTAATTGAATTTTGTTGTAAATTTTACAGTCTGCAGATCAGATAAATAAAATTAATAATTTAATTTATTAATAACTCATTCACAGAATTTAATGATTTTTAAAGCAATTAGTATGCTAACTACTCAAATAGATTAAGATCTGAAAAAGTGAAATGCTCAGACCAGTCCCTTACAGGGGGAATTAGAATATTGTAGGACAAATAAATAAATAAATATTGTAGGACATTCTACATTCTAGAATGCTCAAGATATGGCTCGGTAGCTCAGTAGTCAGAGCATTCCGCTGGAAGGTACTGGTCGCGGGCTCAAGTCCCGTCTGAGCATTTCAATTATTCCAATCTTAATCGACCATTCACAAAATTATCATTTTCATTCATTTTCACGACCACCAGTGGTTATGGTTACGCCTTAAGTTTACCTTCATGCGAGTTGTAATCATATTGACGGGTTCATTATAAAAATAAATCAAACATCGTCAAATAATCTGTTTAAATTGGCTCGTTTTCATCACTTAGTTCGTACCTCTATGAACCGCCCACAGTCATCTTTGCCGTCGTTAGACTAAATTAAAAAGTTGATTTAATATATGAATAGAGAGTGAATGGGTTGCAACCAGAAGGCATTATTAGGCCTGTCCGACTAATAGTGATAAAAACAGTACATAATGATAATGTGTAAAGAAACTCATATCGGACGGAAGCAATCTGTTATTAAGATGCGGAACTTTGTGTGGCGGGCACATGTCGAGTTGTTGGTTGAATACTTTTTGAATATTGACTGTATGTGTCATCATTTAACATGTTGTTTTAATTTATATCTTGTCAAATATTATAGTATAACATCTAATTTCGAGGGCCCGAGTGACGAACCCTGGGCGACGAAGTCAGCAGCGCCTCTCTCACGCAGGGTAGATGCTGCCGCCTGCGGCTAATTCCGGCCGAGCTGGGAGCGGCTCTGTAGGGGCGTTAGGGCTGCACTCCAGCAGCCCTCAGTCAGAATTGGCGTGCCGTGAATAGGTTCCGGATCAAGTACCCTGGTTCCAAACCAAGCATCTAAGACTTTGTTGTACCAAGTGTAAAATAGTAATACTTATCTGTAACGAATGAAATTTAAGAGAAGTCAAGTAACTGCCTACTACGCACCGCGTTACTGAGAAACGTTCTGAGGAAAAAAAAGTATTTAATTACGATACGGTTTAGTACGCACTTGAGTTGTGTTCTTCCGCATTCAGTTTACTTTCTTATGAAAAATAGAGAAACCTACCAAAAAACCTACACCCATTTGAATACAGTCTTTGACGCGTAATTTTATGCCCCTTAAAACTAAATTAAAATATATCTTACATCATAAATAGGTATATAAATCTATTGCACAATGCGTCCATTTCTCATAATACACCTCAAATTTTGTATCATATTCTTGAATATGTTTGATTTCGTATCATTTTAACAAGAATTCTCGACTTATAATCTTGACTTTGACATCTGGCTGCATTTAAAGCAGCTAATTGGCAGTGTTTGCCGCAAGTTAAATCTATTAGGGCAGAACAGGTTCTACGACGTTATCTCTGTCTGCCTGTGTAGACGTTCCAATGGTATACTTAGAACTTCTGTTGCATAGCGTGGAATCACCATTATGATAATTTAGGTGTCCCTTGCGGCGTTTATAGCCGTTAAAACCGAAGGCTTCATTATATAAGTGGAGTAAATATTTATTCATCAGTGATATCATTTGTTACGGCATTATTACCGCAGAGATTCTTGACAACGGTACCAAGATTCTATAAAATATGATATGAATATGTATGTAAGAACAGGCAGAGAATTCGTTACTTATGTTTATTTTAAACTTGGTCCATATGTTTACCATCTACTTTTTATGGTTTCAGACTCTGTTACAATACTAGATGGTTTAATAGAAAAAAGTAATAAATGTAAGTATTATTGCACTTTGAATTGAACCGTTTTGGGTTCAATTCCGAAGTCAGGGCCCCACGCAAATATAAGCACAAACTTACTAAACATAAATGTATATAAATACTGATATTAGAACTGAGCTTTTCTAATTTGTATAGAAGATGTCTCTTGAACTCATTCTCAAGAATACAATTTTACAAAAAATGATAACTTATACATAATTAATCATTTTTTGTAATATTGTAATCTGTATGTAATGTTTCAGTTAGTTTTTGTGTAACATACGTTGTTACGTATTTATTTTTACTTTCTTCAACATCGTCGTTTTTGTTAAACTTTTATTACATTAAATTAAAGCAATTGGGAAGTAATTATTTGATGAACATATTATATTATAATGTTCGAGAAGATTCTTAAAGGAGATGGGGAGGCTTTCATACATTATTGGGCCAAAAATGTAATAAGATGAGGGTGGTATCAATTAAGAGCATATAAATTATTTAACCATCCCTGAAAATTCTGCAGATTTTGGATATCTGAGAGCAGAGTTATAAGAGATTTAGTAAAAGTGAGGTTATGCAAGAAATTGACATTTTAGAACTGTGATTTCTGTGGTGTTTTAATAGAAAGTGGTCATTTTTTTTATCTTAAAATACTTTTAAATTGTACTGTATTATATTTTACTCAGGGATAATGTACGAAAACTTACAAAGAGATTTTAAAGATATGGAGTACAAGGATGTTATGTTAAAAAAAAAACACTTTAAATAATAATTATTTTTTATTCTTCTTCAATAATAATTAGAGTATTGTCTAAGAAGTGCGCAGGTGGAAATATATTACCTTATTTACTTCATTTTCTATGCCACAATTCACACAGAGATCCATGTCAAAATCCAAAATACCGAGCAAAACTCAAACAAGTAAACAAGTTTATCATTGTACTTTAAGGTAACCAGAAGCAAGCTGAGAAGTCCGTAAAGAGAAATCACTGTTAAGGGAATATAATCAAGAAATCAACTGGAAATACTCAAAACGCAGAAGTCAATTGATCATTGGATTTAAACCAATAAACTGATACAGCATACTGATATAGCATACTTTTGTACATATTTTATAAACAATTATATATCCCATAAGCCGTGTAAATATACAATTTTTCGATAAAATAATTAATTTTGAAGATTGAATAAATAAACTGATTGACTGAAAATGGAGCTGTCAGCTGTCACAGCTTAAAAATGCAGTTGATAAACACAAGAAATAATTAATCGATTAACGGAAATCGATTCAGAATTTATTTTTATTACACTATTATTTGGTATTTTAAATGGTTATTATTATTATTATGATTAAGTTTTGTTCACTCTGATTGATTTAATATCAAATTGTGATGCAAGTGTTTAAATACGCAATATTGTTTAAATAATTTTTAGTAATCGATATTTTATTTTGCTAGTGGAATAAACTTAGTTTTAAGATTTCTCGTCTTCCAGACTTTCAATTGAGCTGGTTTTTTAATATTTTGAAATAGAAAAAAATACCGCTTTTTTTAAGTCATATCTCAACTCATTACAATTTTGGCCCAGAAGTCCCCGTCTCCTTTAACATAATTACGAGTTCAGTTGTTGCCAGCGGTTCCACCCCAAATGCTGATGGTCTATGTGCTATTCCAGACTATATGAAATTTAGCACAGAGATAGATTATAATTTCTCTACCTGTACTAAATTTCATGCGGTTCCATTTAGACGGATTCATGCATCAGTCCATTTTTTTCAACTTTCGCAATTATGATATCACGCGAAATAAAAACAAGAAGTACGGTAAGTAATAATAACTCATCGTCTTGGTATATAGTCATCTCTCTTATCGGTGTCCAGGGTTCGCTTTCGGGCTCTACTTTTGCACTTCACTTGGTCTTGGGCATCCACCACGGTATTATATCCTATTGGGGCCAGGCGGTGTAAATACCATCCATGACGTAAAATATAATTAAATAACATTAATAAATTACTAATATTCTCGAATCCAATTGTGTGTACAGTTTGTAATTTAAATATTATTTTATTAAAATAAAATAATATTTAAATTACAAAACGTTTCGTAGATCTCCCTATTTGGTACTAGTCCTCCTATCTAGACACAATTTCTTGTAATCGTCGACCCGATTTAGATTTCTATACTAGGCAAATGTCTTAATCTAGGTTTCAATGAAGACAAGCTCGGTTGCGATCGTGATTTACTTTTCAACAGGTGTACTGCTCGATATCTATTCAGAAGTGTCACCATTTATGGAACTATATAGCGGTTAAAGCAAAAGAAATGGCAATTACTAGCTATTTCCTGTTAGAAGTAATTCGAGGAATGCAGCAATGAGTAATTGCGGCACCTATATTAGACATGTCAATTTATAGATCCACATCGTCGCTGCAATCTTATTGATTTCAAAATTAGAACTGTTGTTTTTTCTATAAAACTGTTCATACTGTTTATTTGCATTCTTGACGTTTTTCTCAGTTGCATCAGAGTCCGGGAGCTCGCTTGCTTTTTTCTCCTCCTTTTGGTTTACAACTTTTATGCTAGGGGTCGAGTTTTAGAGGACCAATGGGTGCTCACCCATTATAGGAGAGGAGAGGAAAGTCTACGCTACATGTCATTAGTTAATCAGTGGATGTTCCATCTAGCGAGTGAGGCTGACTTGAAATCAGAAGACTTTTTGGGACCTCCATTTGCCCATCAGTAGTGTTACCATAATTGCTATTTTTACAGTTAAAATAATAGAAATTGTGGTTGAACTTGAACTCTTAGATTAATAATAAATAAGCTTGAACTATTTCCTGTCAAATAATTCAAAGAATGCCACAAGGACGAATTTCGACACCTTTATCAGACATGTCAAGTTATCAGTCAAATTGCCACAATATTTCATATTTCAAAATTAGAAATGTTTTTTTCTATGCATACGTTTAATACAGTTTATTATAATGCAGATTCTAATCAAACTTAATATTTAAATAATTAAAATTATTATGCAAAGATGTTGCAGATATTTGAAATGTAAAGAAGACGATACGATAACATTTATATGTAGATTGTTCATGAATATGGAGTTTGTAACGTATCGCAATTTTTTTTTTATAAACCACTCTCACTGGCGAGGCTCGGTCTTTTGAGCATAGATTGTTATCCTTAACTCGGCACCAATACATTTTACATGTTATCTAGATAATTTATTGCAGGCAATATTTGGTTTTCCATATAAGGGCATGGAGTTACGTGTGTACTAGTTACCACATAATATATTTTTTAAATCATACATCATTTCATTATCTACCTACGTTGACGGGTCGTGTGGTGGTTGTCACTAGCCGTCTGAAACTCTGACACTTTGCTGATACCTTAGTGGAAACTTCGCCGCGGTCGTGTTTGAATTTAATAATCCTTGTGTTGCATAAGATGGTTGACATTTTTTTTTAGGTTACCTTAATTATTTTGATAACAGTACGAAACAGCAGATTAACTCTTCTTGTATTCATTGGTAACATTGTCGTTAAATGTAACATACTAAAAAGTGTATAATTATTATTATTTGAAAAACTTAACGTTTTGTTGATTTTGAAGCGGGAAATTGCAAGCGGGAAATTGTTAGTACTATTATTATTGAATTATGTGCCTTGAGCCCTAATACCAAGTTTTTAAGTTATTTACCATATTATTGATAGTCTAGAGGGCGTGGCTCCCAAACTCAAATATTAACAAATACCAAAAATTCTATACCCTTTTCCAATAACTTCTAAACAAAAATGTATGTGATATACGGACAAACCAACAAACTGAGAGTAAAATAAAAAAAGATGTAAATAACTAAGTACCTATTGCAAAAGTAACATTCTCTTGAGTGATTTGCAAATGATATCGCTAATTCAGATATCCGAAACCGATTTTATAACGGTTATTAAATACTTCCCCGACAACATAACTAGATGTTACTCAACCGACAGAGATATAAACACTAGTTAAATATATAAATTAAGTGCATACGTGTGAACATTTGTCGCAACGAATAATAACAAGTTGCTGTTTTAGTAATCTTTTTATATTTAGGGTTCCTTGGGATCTGCAGTTAGACTGGCAAAGCGGACCCCTGACTCCGAGGTGAAAGCTTCGGATGCGACTGGGAATAACGCTAAGATGACGATGAAGAAGGAGTCATTTTTGAAATATTAGTGATATAGTAATAACCGTGTGAAATACTAATCCGGGACACTTATATCCAATTCCAGACATAAAAATGGCCTATATGATATACCTATGTGTCAAATTTGATCTAGAAATGTTCAATAATTTTTACATGAACGAGATCAATCATTTCACAACTTCCACATCCTATTTATACATTTTGTGAGTCTGGAATAACACATAGGCTCAATTTTGTCCTAGTGATCGAGACGGAGGTGGTGGGGCGGGACCGCAGGAGACTCGTGGCCCGCGACAAGCAACGGCGACTTGGGCGTTGGAGGTCGCAGAATGACCTCTGTCGGGCCTGAGGGTGACGGCTGGAGCCGCCCGTCACTCCAGCAGAAGCCGACCCACAGACGATATGCGTTTTAGTCGGTTGCAGTCCGACATAACTACGCCCGCCGCGCGCCGGCTGCTGGGGCTTTGGTATCACTGGAGATTTTGCGCACGTTAACAAAAGAGGCTACATTTTGCGCCAGGATGGAAATCTACCCATGGGTTGTGGGCACAGGGTTAAAATCCCACACAAGCGAAACCGCGGGCAACAGTTAGTTTATAATAATAGTAATCTACTTAGTCCTCACTAAGTATCACCTAGTTACTTGGCGGTGAATTCAGGAAGTTTCTTTTCTTAATCAATCCGAGGTCATGGGAAAAAAATCTGTGTGAGCCTAACTCTTTAATCCGTATCAATTGCTTTACATTGACCGCCCATCGAATATAATGCAAAGAGATTGTCCGCAAAGAAAAAAAAAACTACGGAACTCAATTAAAAAAAATGCATTTGACATTGACAATTGTAGTAGACACATTACTTTATAATGTAACGTTCGTTATAACCAGTGATATAATTAAGCTCTAGAATGCTGTAGAGTTATTCAATAACTCGTTTCAATAATTATCTATTCATAATTCAGCAATAGATTCTAAGTAAGGCAATTTGTAACTTTCTAGTGAATTTTATAAAGATTCTAAGCTACCCATCATATCTTCACCAGGCGAAAATGTCGTAAAAACCTTATGATACCCTTTTTTAAGGTGGTAGCTGACGGCAGGACAAGGGTTGTGACCACACACACCTAGATTTAGCCGATTTCACTGGTGCGGCCACGTATTGTGTCAACCGCCAGGTTACGTGGGTAGCAAATGCTTGGCAATGGCGGCCCCACCGGGTCCAGGTAGAAGGGGTAGGCCTAAAAAGTCCTGGCTTGACGTCGTGGAAGATGACATGCGTGCCAATGGTCTCACTACCTTGGACGCCCAAGATCGTGCAAATTGGAGGAGTAATAGCCGGAAGGCGGACCCTGAGCTCCGAGGTTATCTTGGCCACGGATGCAATCAGGAAAATGCGTTTTTATGATGATGATGATGACACTTGGATTTAATTTTACATTAACCTTCTCGATACCTAATAAATTAAATTGCTATCTGACTTTTCCAACCCCAAATGTAACTTTTCAAAAGAATATAGGTGGTTGAGGTGGAGGATTAAAAATAAATAATATAATATATGAAATCGATTAATAAAGAACGGAAATGTGTTTAATATTTTTTTATTTTACCAAGTGTTACTTTTAAGCTATTGCATAGCTTCTATCGCGGGCCTTGAGCGTGGAGACCGAATCCAGAAATTCCGTAACGAAAAATGGTAACACCCCCAACTCCGAGCTCGCACGAACAGAGCCGAGCTGCTCCGAAGTAGCTTCGCTTAACGTAAGTAATTATAATTGCATAAGTTGTTAGTTTTCAAATTCAAATTCAAATTCAGACTCAGACTCGGAACTCGGAACTCGGAACTAAAAAATCAAAATCAAATTCAAATTCAAATTATTATTTATTATAATTGCATAAGTTCATAAAAAATGCTATGCAATAGCTTTACCGCGGCAGTCCCCGAGTGCCACACGTCTTTTTATTATTTATCAGACTTTTTCTAACAATTTATTTAATTTGCCTACTCCTATTAATCAACACCTAATTACTGTCTAGTGAATGTCCAGTTATAACAATAGCTACTTAAATGCTTTTAAATTAACTGCCTACATACGTAATACATTTATTAATATTAAAATTTAATTTCGAACTCTTCTTATCTTAAAACTCATTTATTACAGTTTGTATCTAACCAAAGCATCTTTATACAACAACTAATTTTCGTTACATACAATAAATTCATTAAATGAAGTATACCTACTCGTGTATGACATAATATAAATATACAGGATCGGCATGTTCTTACAGGGTCGGCAGCACGAGTGTTTTCAATAAAAATTTCTGCGGTGCGGCGACGCAACGCATCGTGTGCTCCCGCTCTAAGTGGCATACGACCACGACTATTCTTGATATTTTCTTGTTTAATACTTTTTAGGACGTGATTTTGCAGTAGTCGGGTTTTAGTTTTAAACTTAATTTTTATTTATATTATTTTAAGGCAAGCAACGCCCAATATTTTATACATATTTGAAATGTGCTAATTGAGCCCTTTAATTTGATACCAAACATGGTCTATTTATCTCAAGTTTATTTTCAGTACTTTATGACCGCTAGAGGGCGCCACATTAGAGTCAGTGACACGTCATATAGCCTATAACCAGCGGACGATCAAGACGCTTCTAACGATACCTCCATGGTCCAGTTCTAATATGTAGTTGAAGAGCTATGAGGGAACAAACGAATATACATACATACATACATACATAGCCTGCCAAAATCATAACCCTGCTTCGCCGTAGTCGGGTAAAAAAGGGCGCCAACAAAATCTTCAAGGGACGACGACTTCATCTGATTGACGGACTGTCATGCACGTGCACGTTATTTAACTCAACTTTTTTTTTACATTTCGTTGTCCATCAATTTCACAGTACTCCGCGTAATATTAAGCTGATTGGGGTTATTGGGAGATGTGTTGAATTAAAAAAAATATAGCGCAAATAGAAAATGGAAGAGGAATTTCAATCAAATAAATTACAAGTACCTACGATCGAATCTTCGATCAAAAGCCCTTTTTTTAAATTATAAGCATGCATTGGACTAGTGTTTTTTACAGTTGATTACGTAATTTCTTTTTCTTTTTTTCATGACCGCTTGCCGCACTGATTGCGAATCAAAATTTACATAGGAATTATGATTATGACAAAAATACATGAATTCAAACTAGAACAGAATGTGTATTACGGATGTTTTATTGCAAAAATAGGTAACCGTCAATATTTTTTTTTTTGAGAAATATATCTAATAAATTACGTAAATAGTATTTCGCATTCATACCATTTTACCACTTTAGTTTTTTTTTTTCAACATTATGTTTATTAATTTACATTATGAATAATGTTTATATTTATGTAACAAACTTAACTACTTGCCCCCGGCTTCGTACGGTAATTCATCATTATTCTCAAGTTTATTTAGAACTAGCTAAGGTCAACGGCGGGCGCCCGGCGCCGCTTTTTGTTCATAAGGTAATAATATATCTCCAGAAAACCTAAATGTGTGACCACCTTAGTGGACAGCAGGTGGTTTGATAGGAATTAAATTCCTAACTGACCACCTCGGTGGATGAATTGAGTGGTCCATTGGTAATAAATGATCTAATATTAATTAATAACTGCATTAAAATCCGGTCAGTAGCTTTTGCGTCAAATATCTTCAACGTATAAATCATCAATCAATAAATTAGCCTATTGCAGTCCATTGCATGACATCGGCCTCTCCCAATATGTGCCATTGCTCCTAATCCTCTCAGTCTGTCCCAGTCACCTTTTACAGGTCGTCAGTCCATCCGACTAGAGGGTGTCCCACCTTCCGTATGTCTTCTTGCGGTCTCCACTCAAGGACCGTGTTTGCCCCAACGATTCAACAGATGTGGTCGGCCCGATGCCACTTCAGCTTGCTTATTCTGCGAGCTATGTCGGTAACGTACTAACTAATTTACAATTTTATAATTATTAAATATATTGAAGTATATAGATTGGTAACACGGACATGACCAGTATTCAGAACTATGTTCTTATTTGTTACATTAATACAATTAAAATGTAATAAAATTATAATAAAATTGTAAAGTAAATTTTTGTATTCATTACAATGTAATGTTTACTGACCGTATTACATGCGTAATATATTATTATATGTAATTGTTTTCGCCTGGCCATTCTGGGCAAGCGTGAGTCGTGCGCGGAATCGCTATGAAAAATAATGTTTTGAATATGATTTATACACACATACATTTCAGGCCTGTAAATCCCCAGAGGGGTAGGCAGTGGTGTATTATTATCACCCACATTTCGCTTAATCATGGTATGTTTGCTGTCGGATGGAGAACAGCCCTAACTCTTAGTCGCTTTCTACGACACCCACAGGAAGAAACACAGCCAATTTTAGTATAATAAATTAAAAATCAATCATAAATTATTATAGTCAAATAATATAAATAAAATAAATAACTGTTTATTCTTTACAAGTGTTATAATATTATTTGAACTCATTTTATGACACCTATATCCTGTCAATTATTTAATGTAGGTAGAGTTATGATTTATGAGTTCATTCAACTAGGATATTATAATTAACTTGAGTGATATTTTATTGCATTAGTAGGTATCCAAGGATATTTTTTTCAGATTATGTAACATAATTTAGTTAAGTAATCTGATAAATAAATCAAAATTCAATGGTAATAGCTATTTACCATTTCATACAGAGTTACTATAATTAATAAGTATGTCCTACGAAATTCGAACGCAATATATCACACGCACACACACACACACAACTCTTTTTATATCTAGAACTAGCTGACCCGGCGAACTTCGTACCGCCATATTTTCCGCCCGCGTGGTATTATCTCTAAATTTATCAGTGTTTCTCTACAATATTATGCATGCATTATACATATAAACCTTCCTCTTGAATCACTCTATTTATTAAAAAAACCGCTACGTAGTTTTGAAGATTTAACATAGGGACGGACAGACAGCGACAGCGACTTTGTTTTATTAGTGATGACTCCTTCTTCTTCGTCATCTTAACGTTAATCCCAGTCGCATCCGAAGCTTTCACCACGGAGTCTGCGGTTGGCTAGACTTCGATATTCACCATGAAGCGAATGCCATCTGACCTCCACAACCCAATGGCGATATCGAAGCATTGCAGCTATACCAATTTTGGACTTTCTGGGGTCCAATTACTCTTAACGACTGCCATAGGTGTTCGTATGGCAACCAGGACCGACGACGGCTTAACGTGCTCTCCGAGGCACGACCAGATCAATGCAAATGCTTATATTCATGCATATGAACATTTGTACTGAGCAGGAATCATACCCGCGTCACCTGCGTAGCGCCGCGTAGCTGCCGCGTTCACTACCGCCATGCCACAGAGGCTGTCGGATCGCCCTTTGTCACGCCTGCGGTAGATCCTCGTCCATTCTATAACAGGTGTGTCCCCGGCTTGCAAACGTGGGTGCCATGGACCCGAAGATCTTGATAATATCCCAATACCAACAAAATGATTATAATCTTAAATAGTACATAGGCAGTTATCCCTGAAAGATGTGCCTATTGATTACAGGAACGGAATCTATATAAAAGGCGGGTAGCGGCTAACAACAGCTACACTGACGTAATATAATATGGAATCCTATCGACTGCCGATATCGGTGATGAATGTAAGTACATACATACATACATACAATCACGCCTTTATCCCTGGAGGGTTAGGCAGAGGTGAATTAAATTAACACCCACATTTCACCAATCATTGTATTATATCCCACGTAATAGGGGTGAACCTATTGCCGTATTCCGGGCACTATTGTTGACTCGAGCCATGTATCTGAAACTGAGCCTGGGCTGTATACTGTCTGATGTTAAACAGCCCTATCCCTTAGTCGCCTTGTACGACACCGCAAGGGAGGAGATGGGGTGGCCCAAATTCTACTCTGCCGGGAACCACGCGGCTACGTGTATGTAAGTAAGTAGTCCATATAAAATAAGATGACGAAAATAAATGACGTCAGTCGTGTCAGATGTCATCTTTCTATGTCATCAGGTGACATGTAGAAGCTGACGCACTAAATTCCAAATTGCCGAGATTGGAAAGAAATTTAAATTATGATGACATCAAGATAACCAATATAGATTAACACTATTCATTTATTCAGATGACTAATATAATTCGGAGAGCATTGACCAGAAGTTAAAATATAAGTATAGTGGTTGATTTAATTATGTTTTGTGAGTGTAGGCTCAGTACGAGGATTTGGGATGACTAATTTTTGCACCTATTCCAATTAACGCATTAATTTCGCATTGTTTTTGCAACTGAAAAAAAAAACAATTTCTCAATTTAAACGAGGCGTAAATTAGCTGTGTTAGGTTAGGTTAATTAGGTGTGGAGAATGGCATGAACCTAGTTACAGGCAGACCTAGGATCCAGATCAATTCAAATATACGCGTGTGTGTGTGTGTGTGTGACGCGCGAAATTAAGTAACACACAAACATAAGTGAAAGTAGTCCAAATTGATCACTCAAAATATTTTGTCATTATTTACTTACCTACACTTTATTTTTATTTTAAAATTAATGAAAAGCCTAATCTGATGTCTAGACATTTGAAATTTATGTAATGGTAATGACTAATTTATAAAATTTAGATTTTAAAATTGACGTTAATCGGTTTTAAATCTTATTTAAATAATAATAAGTATAAAATAGTAATAAATATAATAATTTTAAATGTCAGATCGTAGGCATTATAGAGTAAGGATATGTCAAAAGTATCTGAAACCGACAAGCATGTCTATTATGAAAGTAGAAGAAACGAAAGTTGTATGCCGGGATCGTAGCAAGTGGCAACATGAGATCTCTGCCTACCCCACTGGCAAAGAGGCGTAACTGTATGTATGTAAATGTCAATCGCTTTCATCTGAGCGTCAATCCCTGCTGTATTATAAGCTCAGGGAGAGTGGTTGCTCGCCTACGCATACATTCTTTTTAAGCGTTTACGGAAGCGAATGCCTGAATGCCACCTAATGTCCCAACCCAAGAAGAAAACCTGTGTTAAAGCCTCGTCAGCGGTAAGCTGATATACTTACCTGCGTATTGACGGACAGACAGATTAACTTGCAGCTGATACACTAGCCCCTCTAGACAATTGGCCATTTATTGGTCTATTGTATAGGTTGATTGGCATATTGTAGAATAGAATGATATATGTATGGGATTTGACAGTCGATATGACAGTCGTCAACGTATGTCATAAACGTCAAAATACGTCATATACGTCAACTTCTATACATTCATTATTTTATTCTACAATATGCTGGCCAATTAATTGCCATTTGTCTATAGGGGCTGCCGTTTTGGTGGATGATATACGTCTTAAATGAATTTAAAAAAAATATTATAAGTATACTCATTTATCTATAACATCAATATTTCTTCATGCAAAATTTGTAAGGCACCAATACAAATATGGCAATGCAGTATCATTACAATATCAGAACTGGTGCAATTTATGTGGACAAGTTACCATGACCATTTGGGCTAAGTTGATCGGATCGTTTGATCGATTTATAATTCGATGAACGGTCGATTTGATGACTCAAAGTCTCTGGACTTGGTAGTAGTATTAGGTATCACTTGTTAGTGGCATAATAGTTCTACGAGATTACAGCAGTTGTTTGCTTACATAGAGGAACAGCTTACCAGTGCCGGCTGCCTGCACCGACAAGTTTCCATAGCAACAAAAATTATGATAAATAATGACGTTTACATTCTAACACCACAAAAAAAATCGCAAGGTATTCGCGCACACATTGGTTGACACTGTTGACAGGCAACCGATGTGAGCGCGAATACTTTGCGATTTTTTCGACAAACCACGAAATGACAGGATGGTAACACAGATAGTATACCACAAATATCCGTACCGGTGCCTCCCGTGCCTGTAACCAGTTTCTCTATATAACCTAATGAAAATTAAAAATATCTAATTGGGTACATACATTTAGGTATTTTTAATTTTCTTAGCCTTTTGCAGTCCACGGCTGGACATAAGCCTCTACCAACGTCAACGTGTGGCATTGCAGTCCATCTGGCTAGGTTTATGTTCTACCGCCTTCTGCAATAGGCTAATTGATTGATTGATTGATTGAATTTTAATTTTAATAGTAGATTTGTAGCTTAGATATATTTGAATAAAAAATATAATGTTATGAAAGTTAAATCCAATTACCCACACCGGTTATTTAGATACTGTGTAATTTATAGTAGTTATCGATTCCAGTAGTTAATACATAACGTTTGCTTGTCTTTAAGCTATTTGCATAGAAACTGCGCATTTATCCTATTGAGAAAACCTTTAGTACCTTCATTACGGAACTGTTTATAGGATTTAAATTGTCATTCTGCGTAGTGGTACGGTTATAAATTCAAAACATAATCAGTGTTTCGTTGTGCAATTTTGAATAGGTTTGTGCAATTGTATCGCACTGTGTAATTTATTATTACATCGTCAAATCTTTCTCTAAGATTTATCTGCGTATATTTTTCTTACCTGTTAATTCATGTTTTAAAATTACCTGCTTATAATAAATATAATTTTAAAAAGTAAAACACAACTACAGAAAAATCCGCTCTAAAAATATTAAAGAAGTAAATATAGCATAAAATATAGATGCAAATATAAAGATATTAATCAATCAATGTAGTCCACTGCTGGAAATAGGCCTCTTCCAATATGTCCTTGGAATCGGTATCGGTATCGGGTACGGAATCCTCCGCCTTCCGCATCAAGTCTGTCCCAGTGGTCCCAGTCACCTTTTTCAAATCGTCAGTCCATCTGGCTAGGGGCGTCACACGTTCCGTTTTCATTCTCGCAGTCTCCACTCTAGTACTCGTCTGCTCCAACGGCCATCAGTCCTTCGACAGATGTGGCTAGCCCACTGCCACTTCAGCTTGCTTATTCTGCGAGCTACATCGGCAACTTTGGTTCTATGTCAGATGATCTCGTTACGAATTATATTCTTCAAAGATAGCCATTAAATATAAAGATAGCCTTGGTCGTATGCTACTTACTCTAACAAAACAATGATATTTTTTTGTTTAATACTTTTTAGAGTGTGATTTTAAAGTAGTCGGTTTTTAGTTTTTAAATGTTTTTTTATTTATACAATTTTGGGGTACACAGTAGCTATATTTATACATATTTGAAAGGTGCTAATTTAGTTCTTTTATTTGTTACTAAACACGGCATATTTATCTCAAACTTATTTTTCATTATGATGGCTAGAGGGCGCCACATTAGATTCAGTGACGCGTCATATATAGCCAATAACCAGCGGAAGATGAAGACGCTTCTGACGATAGCTCATTTGATCAGTTCTAAAAAGTAGTTGAGGAGCTTTGAGGGAACAGATTACTACATCCAACATAACCTGCCCAAATCATAACCCTTCTTTGCCATTGCCGTAGTCGGGTAAAATGATATTCTTGTTGACCTCTACATACCGGTTAAGTAAAATTACTTTTGTTAAGAATAGTTTCGCGTCACTAGTATAAATGGCTGAGATTGCATCCAGTCACCTCACCTGTGATCGCATATTATCTTCTTTGATCTATTTAACTTTGTAGCCCTTTGTTCTACCGTCGTAGCGTTCTGTGCTTAAAAAGTTATATTCATATTTTTTTAAGGAAACAATTACACTTACGTGCGTATATGTTGCTTTGCTATCAGATAAGATATAACCTTGTACCATATATGTACATATAACTCAAAACAAACCCTACAGAGCGATTGCGAAACAGGCAATGAACTCCTATTCGAGTAAAAGGTTCTTAAATTTAAAAAAAATGTGAGATTGGTCTCACCACAGCCAATACTTTACTTTCAACTTCTTTTGTTTTGTATTAAGGGCTATATTTGTTGACGTCCTATACTTATTTTGTTATCCCTTTAATAAAATATATGTGTACCTAAGATGGGAAATTAAAGGATAGAAACGGAAGTACCTTCATCTTCTAGATTTGCAGGAGAGATTATATTATGTACTAGCTTTTGCCCGCGGCTCCGCCCGCGTGGATGTCGGTTATCGCGACCAAACATAACCTATGTCCTTTCTCAAGGTCTTAACTACCCCTATACCAAATTTCATCAAAATCGGTTCAGCGGTTTAGGCGTGAAAGCGTAACAGACAGACAGACAGACAGACAGAGTTACTTTCGCATTTATAATATTAGTATGGATATGGAAGTATGGAAGTACGGATATTGAATCGGATTCTCAATGCAGCATATTATTATGGTTTGGTCCGTGGATGGCCGTGGCTATTCCTAAATAGTCAAAGCTCTGTAATGGAACTTCAGTGCCCCTAGCACGAAAAATAGTTGTATTCGTAACGAAAACTTATTGAGAGAACGGAGCAATGTGATTGGTCGCCTGCCTAACTGTGAACCTGTGTGTGTGAAGCCTGCCAATCGCAATGCTCCGAATACTTTTCGTGTTCGGGACACTGCTGGCCTTCACTACCCTCGTAGCGTGAGCCTTATAAATGATTGACTCACAAGCTTATAGGTACCTTTTAACATGACCTCCGTCCCCCATGCGCGGGCCTGGGGGTGACGAGTGGAGCCGCCTATCACCCTAGCAGAAGCAGGCCACGGCGGCGGCGCGCATTGCTTGCCTCCCCATACCCGGGGGCAAGTTGGGGACTCCGTGGTCCCCACAACGGAAGAGGGCTAGATCGAGAGATATGGCCCTGAGTCGGCCGGGGTGCGAGGGATATGACTATGACAATCTCACCTCTGGCAACGGACGGCCCACAGAAGGTGTGCGTTTTAGTCGGTTTGAGTCCGACATAACCTCCTCCTCCGGCCACGGCGGGGGAGGTATCCATGGGGATTTTTCGCACGATAAAAAAAGGTACCTTTTAATTCACTTATTAGTGGGAAAGGCAATCTATCACCTCTAAAAGAAATTACACCGGCTCAAAGTTCCCCTGTAAGTATAATATTAATAAGTTTATTATAATATTATACAGGAAATAATTAAGTTCCTTTATTAATCAAATCTCGTGTATAAACGTAGATAATAGTTGTCTCATGGCCTTGCGTAATTACGCTTTTTTTGCTTTCATAATATGCCAACAGTGTGGACAACGGACCGGAGTCCGAGTATGCGTTTAAGGACATTGTTTCCTTTTTCAAATAGGATTTTGATAACGTATAGATTGCCATCTTTTACAATTATGTTAAAAAAAGCTATTATTATTATATCATTGACCAAATTTAATTATAGATGCACATCATAAATAACGAATTTGAATTTCACCGTTTCTGAAAAGATTTCACTTCTAATAGGTACAAACATTTACTTTAATAAGAAAACTCAGCAAGTTTGTGAATTTCGTCGAAAGAAAAAACCATGTCAAACCTTAGTATCATACCATAATGTCATCATAGTAATCTGGTCTCTCAAAAATGTATCAAAGATCAATCCCATTAAGTACTTGTCTCTATAGATTATGGCGTATACTCGATTATTTTATTTGGCATTCGATATTATACAGTACACCCAGTCCCTCACCCCATTTAGACCAAAAATATACCTAATCTATCCCTGAACCTATGACACAACCTACACCTATATTACTACCTATATTCTACTACCTATATTCTATCTCTGTGCAAAACATATCTCTGTGTATTACATATGATAATTTCACGATTCGTAGTGTTCTCACATTTCCACAATGAAAATTATCTCATACCTATACTCGTATTAATGTAGGTTTTTGCCAATTTTCATCAAAATTCATTCGGTTTACTCGTGATTAAGTAACAAACTTTTTCATCTTTACAAACTTTCACATTTTTTATAGTATTAGGTTTGTACATCATCATTAATTAAAGGTTTACACAGAGCATAAGTAAGCCACCTACACCGCTAACCAAGGAATAGTGCCTTAAGCTAAAATGTAACAATAACTTAATGAAATAAAAGGCTAATTAAAAATAATTGATCATAATAAACGTGAATTACAGCAGATTGTGTCTGGTAATGTGCGTTATTATAAATATTGACATTAAAGGTATGTACTTGGTTCAATATCGGTCAATCGGGCCATTTGAACTGATTTCTTGCTGTTGGTAGCCTCAAGCCATAATAGCACTGTTATAAATTACGGTCAATTTTTATATGGTTATCAGAACCATATTTAAAGTTAAAAAAGTGCAAAATAATGACTCGATAATTGATATTGTAACAGTATTACGCAAATATAAGCAATAATTATGACCAAATTAGGAACTTCGCCGTTCGACTTTTTGTTAGATAGGTTTATGGTTATTTAGTTTGCATGCAATTGCATCTGTGGGCTCTTTATCCATGATGAACGACCCGTATCGGCTTCACACGGGAAATTTCCCGTATTTTATCTCTTCGGTACGGGTGAAATCCTCACGGGGGTACCAGTATTTCTGTGCGAAAACGGAAAAAATACGGTTAAAATTTAAAAAAACTCTTCCTTAGTGGAAGCTTGCAATATAAGAGGCACCAAATTTTTATCGTTGATGAATCCGACAGAGGGATACGTATCTTGGACCTATATCGTAAGACAAACGAGGACCTGGCTGCCCTGGCACCCGCTACTTATTGTTTAATAATCTATTCTTGGCCAATTTTAACTTGTCCACCGCAGTAGCACCCCGTGCTATTCTCAAAAGACACCCAAGAAATGCGTACTGCGCGTATAGAGCACATTTTGAGCACATAGGTACTTTACTATATAAAATTAGAGATTTTTTTTTTTTTAATATATAGGACACGTCAATTTGACTTTGCCTCGCCTGATGGTAAGCTGAAGGCAAAGTCTCTGAAAAGAGGGTCACCATTACAGACATGTACCATGTTACAATGGTGGCACTCAGCTTGACGGCCTCATCAGATGCTTTTTCACGCCCCGCTTAAAGGACCCGGGACTATAGGAGGAGGGAAACACGTGAGCTGGTAAGGAATTCCAAGTCTTAATAGTGCGGCAGAAGAAGGAGTCGCCGAATCGCTTGGTTCTTGATGGAATCAAGTCGCAATCATAATCTTAACATTGTTTCCGTATGCTACGAGGCTTATACTTCGGAGAACAGGGTCCACTTAGGTACTTCTTTTGCTTTTTCTGATTTAGTTACGACTTAAATAGAAATGACTGCCGGATGACTTTCCCAACCTCGGGAGGAAATCCTGCGGCCTTGTACGTCAATCAATAGGATTGGCGATTGGGTTGCCCTTTTGCTTGGTCTCAGTATTGCCTCATATGCCCTAGGTAGGTTATAGCATGATATACTAATCCGAATGGTTTAACTATATGGGTGGTAGGTGTGTCAGCTTTTTTATTTGTTCTTATTATAGAACCAATTGTGAGTTTTGAAACCTTGACTTTTACTACAATTTGATATAATCGCATTATGTTCCATTGTTTTTATTCGTATTTTTAATAGCTTTACTTAGGCTTTTCCTTGTTCGCTAGAAACTTTCACTTTTAAATCAAGAGTGTGACATTATCTCGGTATAAAGTTAAATTTTGTGAAGCGATTTCATAACTTTGCAAGTTTAATAATTAATTATAAAATTTAATCTGTGTCAGACCACTTTTAAGGGATTCTATAACATTTTTTTTATTGCCGCCCGATTGCTGAAATGCTACCGAAACGTGGTTAAGTGTAAATCCATACTAATATTATAATGCGAAAGTAATTCTGTTTGTCCGTCTGTCACGATCGAACCACTGAACTGATTTTGATGAAATTTGATACAGGGGTAGATTAGACCCTGAGATAGGACATAGGCTATGTTTGGATGCAGAAGGCATTACTTCCCCTGAATTGATACAGCATGCTTAGAATATGACGTGCCACCAACTCGGACCTGCTTCTGCTCGAACCTGATTCTGCTCAAATCTATTTCTATGACCCCGAAAATGTGTTACAGTTAGAATAAGTTCCATCTGAGGTTACCAGTCCATGGGTCAGTGACATTGACACTGTTTCATATGATGTATAACCTATTGTCAGTCCGTGAGAATGATCAATCAAGTTAAGAGGAATTAATTTTACATAACACAGTCCCGACAATGGAATTATGAATGTTATGATACCAATTATGATAATTTATTAGATTATTATTGTAATTGTGGGTCAAAAATATAAGATTTTATAGTGTATACACGGGTTTGTTTTATGATTGCTATTGTGATGTTATTGTTGTAGATCTTTACCCACAGTCTTAACTGTACATCAAATTTAATTAGAAAAAAAAAATACATATTCAACTACACACGTTTTTATTAACTTTATATATGTAAGTATGTTTGTATGTTTGTACCTTTGAACTAGATTTTTGAACACTACAAAACGTCAAATTAATTTTAAATTTGGAACAAATCCATTGATGACAATACAATAATGTAATCATAATCCTCTTTATGCTTCAATTGTCGGGTAAAAACAACAGATATCATTTATATCACTTGGCCCGAGCCATGATGGTAGACAAACACTTGGCCCACTTAATGCAAGGTGGTACCATAAGATAAACTCAACTTCACCATTAAGTTGCTGCTGTATGAGTGTATGACGCAGGAAGTCATAGCACAGCATAGAATTTGGGGTGTCAGACAGCATTCGCTCTCGTAGAAACCAAAATAAAAGCAATTTATGGAAAAGAGAAGTAGAAGAAGTAGAAGAGAACAGAAATCTCATGAATACCTTCATCATGTCATTTTACTCTATTCTTTTGACAGACGGGTTTTACCCAGAGAACATGAACTGTTAGCTAAATAACTAATATTTGGTGAGAAATAAATTGAATTTATTGCTGTTTGAATTTATTGAATTTATTTCGATGTCACAAGACATAGATAAGTTTTTGAAATGAGTACAATTTAGTAAAAAGTAATTAATGAACTGCGAATTACCTAACCCAAAATCGATAAGTTTAACTCTACAATTGTGTATTTTACGACATATTTTGTCTGTAGGTACAACGATTTTGTATTTTTAATGTAATTTACATATTGTTTTATTTGGCCATTAAGCAATACTTTATTTTACTTTTAATCTGCAACACACGTAATCAATTAAAATATTCTGTTCTGTTTCGTACGTATTTTTTTCTTTTTTATTGTAAAAAACTATGTACCTATGTAATTATTTTTTATGCATATAAACATTCTAATCCATTTTAATTTGCGTATGATCCGGTACAATATATCTGAATATTCAAAAACCGTACGTATAATATCTTTATAGAAAATTAGCAGATCCAGTAGACATCGTTCGATCTGAAAAACAGTGCACAGCACGTACCGCCAATAGAGTCACCTATAGGGTCCAATTATATTATCAAATTATTCAGGGACCCATTGAAAAAACTCACAAAGTTTATCTTAATCGGTTCAGCCTATTGGGAGGAGTTACATGACAAACACAAGTACAGAATAATTTATAATAAAGATTTGTAGTTATATGAGATACCCAACCCAATACAAAATATTTTGAAAGGTACATAAAATGAGATCATACGGAGGCACTTTTTAATTTTTTTAATGTTTTTTTGATTGACTAATTAAAATTAAAATATAATTATTATTAAATCTTAAAGAGGGTCTAATGAAATCTTGATAGGAGGTCGGGTCATACTAAGATTTTTGTGAGAGGGTCAAAACTCTCCTCCGTTCCGAAGAATGTTTCTTTAGCCATTTGATAGGTACCGGCGTTTAACGAACGGCCTAGTGACGTTTACTGTGACAATTAGGTATACTAAGTAAAAAAACACCGTACTGTTTATAACCTAAAATCATAAGCAATATCTTCCCACACTCTAAAAATTATCACAATTACTTCATTCACTATGTAATATATTATACCACTTTGTTACGTTAATCACTCGTACATAACAACATTACATAAGCCCTCAGCACAATTAACACTTTTTGATACATATTATATTGTACAAATTTGTAAAGTATAAAGTAAAATGTCAAATTAATTGCCAAATTACAATTTACTAATGTCATAAATTTTCTGTACACCTAAATGCAAATTCAACAGTCTATTAATTAATGGCTAGCACGCTTCGCAAACACTTTATTAGTAGTTGCGAAAAAAATAAATTTGTACCAGGTAGCAAATTATTACATGAGAATGAGACGTGTTGATGTGTTTTGAACCTCTCACCCAATGACATTTCATAACATAGACATGTCATATGCTTACAAATCAACGTAGAAAAATGTGCCGCACTCACACACACACATTTTTAATTCATCTACACTTTTGGTGTATTAACTTTAGAGTAATAGTTCGTGCAGTGTCTATAAACATACGATGGCATTTTCGTTATTTTTTTAAGTCACTGATGCTCCCGCTCAACGTCCGACCGGCGCCGCTCGGCACGCGTTGTTAGAGGCAAACGTTCCAATTGACTCGTTTTCGGATCTTCACGATTTTCGCGCAACAACATATCTACTTCTTTTTATATAATATCTTTGCTCTCACCGTTAAAATATTTTGGGTTACAGACTTCGCACGTGCAGGTTACGATGCAACACCTCGCGGTAACCTCTGTATATAATATACTATGTTGGAGGAAGATGAAGTTAATATAGTATATAATTAGACAATATAGACTGTATATTAAAAAGTTCAGGATATTTTAAACTTTCGACTCCACGAACTCCTTAACGAATTTATCCCCCAAATAGGGTAAAAGCACAGAACAGATAATAGAAGAGCGTGTTGACATATACGATGTTGTATAAAATTTTGATTTAACATATCGAATTAAATATTATTTGCGAAGTTATTTTGACGGGTATTGTTTTGCTACTGATTGAGGTTGAGCCAGGAGCCACGGTACTGTTCATACCCGTGATAGCAGTTCATACTTGTAAGGCGCGCTCTATAGCAATGTATAATACTCTAAGCTTTATGTAGTCATTCTTACTCTAGACTAGCTATTGTAAGATATTTTTTTCAATTTGACTATGGAGTGCCTGAGATTCAACGTTCAACCAAATATACGAACTCATTAGCCTTATAATATTAGTGAATATATTGCATCTCGCCAAGGCTTTGAGTATATTTTCTGCACATACTTGCGAATTTATCAAGCGGTAATCACGACCTATGATACAATAACATAGGTGTCGAATATGTTCGTGGGCGTCACCTATTGACTGAGGTCGTTTACTGCGCGAAAATACCTTTCAACTACGAATTAGTATAGCGATACGACCTTTGGATTTTATATAATAAGCCCTCCTATACTTTCCCATCTACCTATTGCCATTAACCAAGACCTTACTAGACTGATGATAGCTTAGTGGTTAAGGAATCAGTCTTACGATCGAGAGGTTCCTGTTCAAAATCTGTAGCTATGACTGGTAAAAGCGGACCCCAGACTCCGAGCTGAAAGCTTCGGATGCGACTGGGAATTAACGCTACGGCTAGGAGGAAGAAGAAGTTCCTATTCAAATCCTGACCATTACATTACCAACGTGACGTGACTCTTAATACATGTATTTTACCGTCACTGGTGTGGATAGGAGCTATCAATTTCAGTTACTCATATTTAAAAAAATGAGTTGTGTGTTTACTAGACCCCGTTACTAAAAAGCCCTGTCCATAAGTCACTACTCAGGGCCCACCACAAGGAAAAGGCCTTATATCTACTTTACACGAAATTACACAAAGTAATTTGCAAAGATGCTAATATGTAGATTGAAGTAGGTTCATATCGGCAGAGCTTTTTAGACCGGTCACTTTACTTAACAATGTCGAATCACTTGATCATCCGTAATACTAATATCTCCGTATTTAGTGTATGTATGTACGAGTATATCCAACATGTAGATACTAACAGTGAGAGAACTGCAATATAGTGCAGGTACCTTCATTTCCTCCTGTCAATTTTGAGTCATGGGAAGTATAATTTTAACAAGGACAATATTAAAAGTCCGAGGGGCAAGTCCAATCACGCGACCGCAGTCACGATTAAGCAGTACCAACACCCACTTGATAATTCTATTAGAATGTTTGGATTTCAAATATTAGGTTTAAATTCACTACAGGTTGATTATTTTAGAATTCGTTACGGTAATCATTTTTTGTTATGTGGCTAACCAAACACTATAAACATCGTTGCGAGACTAAAAGATAACGTTTCTTTACAAAAAGAAAAGTAGTGAATAATGTGGATCTGCTTCAGTGGCGTAATTGTAGCGAATGCGGTTGCTGTTTAATGCCGGGTTTGATTTTCCGTTCAAGGTAGCTTATTTTGAGTTTTTAGATCTTGAGACCGCTATCCTAATTTTCCTCTGAAGGTCCTATTCGGCGCGATGGACACCTCCCACTATCCGGGTCAGCCAGGGTGAGAGGGCCAGTGGCAATCTCGCCTCCGGGAACAAATTACCGTGGTTTGTGGTTTTAGTCGGTTCGAGTTCGACATAATCACCACCACTGGTTCCAGTTAGAGGGGTATATCCGTGGAGATTTCTGCACTTAATTAGGAAAAACCTGCGCCAGTGCCTCATCTATTAACCAGTAGGTGAATCGACTAGCAGGTGAGATTAATTAGGGCCACGAAGACCTTATAAGGGTCCCATACCCTAGTGTCTAGCTTAGTGTGGATTATAATTTTATGATCAAAATAATAATATATGATATAATATTGATATGATATGATATAATATATGCAGCGCTTCGTTGATTTATGAGTATGCCGAAGGCCTTGCCTTACTCCTTTTTTTGTACCATTTTCTTCTTTTTGGTCTCCGTTTCCCTCTGTCGGTCTCTTCTTCTTCCCTCAAACGCCAATGCCAGCTGCATTCATAGCTTGCACTTGAGTCCAAATTTCCCCTTGGTTTTACGGGAGCGATTCCTTCCTAATCGCCTAACCCCGAGAAGAAAGCCGAACTACTTTGTCGAACAGTATGACGTGTACCAGCTTACACTCTATACATAACAACACGAATCAAATTGAATTCAGCCTGTATATTGCACGTAAATCCTGTTAAGGTAAGTTATAGATACAAGAAATGTCAACTTATGTATGTTTTGCACCTGCCCGATACCGCGTAGGATTTATAAGTGAAATATGAAGTAAATAAGCTTGACTCGTTTCAATCATTGTGGCGTAAGCGACTGACTGTACCTAATATAATTTATTCTTTATATTACATTTTATCCTGGACAATTATTTTCTTGACATTAATCTTATTCATATCTCAGGTAGAAAACCTTCAAAAAATTATTAAAGAATTAATAATTTGATTCTATCCTTTGGGTCACGGGCGCATTTAACGCAGGTGGAACCACGGGCCACAACTAGTCTTAAATAATTATTTAATTGGTCTACTTTTCTCAGTTCTATATGTAATAGTGCACTTATATGGACCGGTAAGGTCACCATCAAGGCTGTTCGGTGAAAGTAGCGCCAAAATCGTGTTTTCAAAGACGTCTGGAAACAGTTGGACACTGCGAACTGCTATTATTACTGAATGTGGACCATTGTGCCGCTCAATTTCATACAATGTATTGTTAGCAATTAGCAAACTTAGATTAAACCAGTGTTATTGTCATTGTGTGTAGTAAATGGAGGCAGAACTTTGACGTTTTCACTGGCAAAACGGCTTAGAATCAAATTGCAAAATCATTGAAGTTGCAAAATAACATAAATATTTGGGCGCAAAACTTTCATTCCCAAAAAAGGCGAATTCCAAAAAGCACATATTTATCTAGTTGATTGTGTCCAACGTCTCCTATTTCTATTAATAAATTATGTACAATACCTTTAAATTTATTAGACTTGTCCTGGCAAGTACGGAACAATCATTTATATCGGTCAAAGTATATTTATACTTTGCGCTCACCAAAAATTGTGCGGTTCATTTTTATTCACAAAGATATAATCTATTGGACGTCGGGGTCAAAAGTCATACTATGCACAAATTCCAATTTGTAAAATATGTTATAATTCATACTAAAGCCTCTGATTACCTTTGACAAGTGAATTTGACCCGCTGGAATGTTACACGCGAACATTTATCACGTGGGTGTGCGCACGCGCATGCCGCCCTTGAACTGATTATTGTATCGACTATTATTGATCGATTTTTGGCAACCACTATTTAGATAATTGAGATCAGCCGGATAAGCGGCTACTATTACATGTTGCAATGTCTGTCGATGTTTTAAAATGGATTCGTTTTTATGTTATTATTGTAGTACATCCTGCTCAAATGGTCTTGAGTTAGTGTAATTGAATTGGTTATAGATATTGGAATTGGGTATAACTGCTATATAATTTTACACTTCATTCGGTTTTATGCTATGTACTGTAGTAGCAATCATACTGTTTACTTGATTATGGCTTGTGGTGCTAGAATTAGAGAGCTCACGCATTTTCAACTGAAGTGAACGCTTTGCATACGTCTTAAGAAGAGTAATTTATAGGAACGTTACCATATGTATTCATTGCTAAAAAAATTATAAAATAATTAATGCTTAAATCGATAGACTGATATTATACCGCCAGTTGGTTGTGGAAGTCAGATGGCAGTCGCTTCTCGAAAACACCGAATCACAGGTAGACTGGAAAGCCGACCCCAATTGAGTTGGGAAAAAGTTCAGAAAATGATGATGATCCCATTAATAGTAGTTATTACACTTAAATATACAACGAAAATGATGATACGAGTAAATTACAAACATTAAAAATAAAAAACTAAATTGAACTACGAATGAACTCGACAGTTGTATTAGCATACTTGAGTTCCGGTTATACACTTCGCGTTCATTATGATACATTTTCAAGTAAGTACATAATTATGTCCCTGTAATAATAAAGTAATTTTCTTACACTAAACTTTTAACATTACAAGAATTTGATACATTTACGTTATAATTTACACAAGTATGTGTATAAATGTCTGTCATTGCAGTAATACTTTAACAGTTCTTTTCTTTACACAACGAGCCGTTGACCATGATACAAAAGTAATAAGCTATATTGCAATATACTTACACACAGTTGTAATAACAGGCGACAAATTCTGAGTACGGTTTTACAGCTCAACTAGTTAGTAACTAACTATTGCATAGTTACGTGCTATGCAATTAAACTGAATTAATTAGTGTAAAAATGCGTTCAGTATTTTTGCATAATTACATGCAATAGTTTATTAGCGGTTCACTATGCTAATAATTGCAATGTTTGAGCGTTATACTTGAGGTCAAACTTGATATATTTTCTAAATTAATTTCTAAGTGTCTTTTTTGTGCTATTAAAGTGACCAATGTGTTGTTGGTTTTATGTTTCATGGTTTATCTGATAGTAAGTAGTTACCGTGTCGTTTGGACGCTTGCAACATAGTAGTCAAGTGCGTCAAGGTGTCTGATGCCATCTGAAGAGAAGAAGAAAGTAATTAAGAATTCTCGAACACTTAAGGTTTTTATTTCAGTTTTAACTGTATATTATACTTCCCCTTTTTATCATTCAATAAACTATCAATTTAGAAATGGTTTCTACGTTAGTACCCCTCGCTACGCTTGGGGTTCTATTCTAGAAACCTTCGCTATATCACAGTCCACTGCTGAACATATGCCTCTCTCAATGTTGTGAGGCGTCGGCATACTGTTTCAACCCTGGACAGACGGGTTGATACAAGGTTTTATTTTAGTTTTCCTTCTCTCGCAGTGATATCGTCTGCGTATTATTTCGTTGGCCGCCTCTTACGACACCCTTCAGATGAGATGGGGTGGTGATACTTGTATTCTTTCTCCGTTACCACAGCGATAATCGCCGATTCTTTTTTATTTCCCCTTAATCATTTTAGCCTACGAATTTATTTTTAAATAATCTCGATATTCTGAAAAATGTTAGCATCTACTTCCTGGTTTAAATCGTGAATCTACTACTGTGATTCAATTGACAAGCAAAAAAAATAACAAAAGCACTTGAATCTAACAGTTAAATTAAAGAATAGATTTTTATATTTAACTGTCAGATGTAAAATGTGATAATTATGACTACCGAAAATAGAAACTAGCAACAAAAACTCTATCACTCAAATGTTCAAAACTTTTAGATTATGTTTTGATTTATGATTGATTGATAGTATTAATTGCGTTACGGTACGACGTATGCAAAAAACTCATACCTACTTGATATATTTGACGTACTGCATTCATAAATTGTTACGAACTACTTCAAGTGTTGTACAGACACGTCCGCAAACACTTATCTCATTGAAGATTTGAGTGTTAAGTCACTTTTATAAGGTAATCAATCTATATTAACGGCTTATCTTTTATACTAAACCTATTTAGTAAGCTGAAGAATATAACATTTAAGTTCTTAATATGCTCATATTAGAGTTAGATGCTATGAACGTAAATTATTTAGAGTTACGAGTATTTTTATGCGAAATTCATAGCACCACTTTTATGTTGGCGAGTGCACCGCTTTTATGAGAAGATATGAAATGAGAGGTTATAAGTTTCAATATTGGTGGGTAAGTAGCATTTCTTTGGCGTTATCATAAAAAATATAAATGTACTAGGTACACATATCAAATTATGTAGTGGGATCAAAATTGCGTGGAATTTTGATCCCGTTTCCTGTTACTTATGCGAAAAGGGTTTTTACCCCAGAAAGCAGGGGCTTTCTGGGGTAAAAAGTAGTTTATATCTTATTCCATAGTGTAATCTATTCCTGTACCAAATTTCATTGCACTTGATCAACTATTTTAACTCATGCTTTTCCTATATATTTAGAACGGAAAAAGGCAACAGGCTAGAGTATTCCCTCTGTAACCAGTCCGTTACAGAGGGAATACTCTAGCTACCTGAATACCTGAATATCCAGGACGGATATTCAAAATTCTTCTACACATAAAAGTCTTGAGGCGATGCTGGAACCAACTGTAGAAAGTACCTACTTCTGGTTAAAAAAAAACATCGCTATCATTTCAATGGTTTTTTTTTAATATTACTCCTGCGAATAAACATACATGCGATTAAACTTTTCATTTATATATATTTCTTTTCATTTTCAACAAACCATCAAGTTTTGGATTAAAGCATGCAATTTTCAACATTATTTGTGATGAGGCAAGCTACGTGTTTTGCTACCAAGGTTGTAGACAAGGGGCAATTCGTTATCCAGCGTATTGTACAACGGAATGTTAGGTATTCAATAGTCACACTAGAATTTGGAACTGACCAACCCTTTACAAGTTTATATAGAGAAGAACAGTTTGGACCTGACGTCTATATAACGTAAGCGACGCGCTCCAAACTTAAAGTAAACGGGTTGTAGTTACTCATCTCCGGCTTTCTCGCAACACAACTGTAGATCTTTTTTTACGTTATGTTATATGAGTTTGATATATTTATTGGTCATTGTAAAATGTAGGTACTTAATTAAGTTACCTTTACCTTTTATTACCGCAAAATGCGCGTGTTTCAGATGAGCGGATGAAGACGAAGGTTAGACCTGCCCATAATTCTAGCATAAGCAGGCCAAAACTGTTACACAGCATTTTCACAATAATCTTTTTAAAATAAGCTGGGTAGGGCTACAAACAGCATCCATATCCTCCCAAGGTTATATCCGGGCCCCCGGCAACCACAGATGGCAGCATATTATAACCTACTTCACATACCTAACGCACGAAGCGGATGTTCGCAAGATCCGCTGGATCCGCAATATTTCTTAAACATTTCATCAGTTAACATTTAGTTCGTAAATGAAACGTGTGTAGAAGATTAATTTGGTTATAATATTTTTAATTCATAAGGTCATGAGCACCGACGATGACCGGACATGATGTAAATGTTCATATGTGATCGCTCGGTGACCTAATACCTATGTGGGTATTTAAAATCCAAATGCAAATGAAAGCATTGTGAAATAATAGCATTCTAACTTTTATACAGAGATTTCCCCTTGTAAGGGACTGGTCGCGGATTCTGTTTTTTCCGCTTTCTGGTGGATGATGATTAATCAGAGGCAAAGGGCTTACAGAAATTGGCCGCCGTATCCACGAACAAGGCAGTGACTCCCGTTCCGGCTCGTTTCTGGCGCAAAGGATGGCCATTACAATTCAGCGTGGTAACGCTACTAGCATCATGAGCACTTTTGCACTGGGAACCATACAAGGCGGGTCATTTGATGTGACATAATCACGCTTGACGAAGTTTGTGATTGTATCTGAATCTATACATAAGCATGATTCACGATAGTTCCCCAATATCAGCACAATAAGGCGACTGCGGAGGCCAGCAGTGTTGCGGAACTTTGGACTGGGCAATAGTGACTAGTGCAAATGCACTAAAAATTGTCATCGGCTGACAAAGTACAGAAAAAGACGACTGTTACTTATGAACACTCACATCACTAGTATTGCTGCCTCCTTAGGCCAAGGAAAAGATTAGAATGACCAAAATAGAGAGAAATTAATGAGAGAGTCATGCAGAATGGATCCAACGTATTTTATTCTTAGAAAACCTCAAAGGAATTCTAATATTTTGATACTATTACAATCGCTATGTATCACCAGTTCACGGTTAACTACTGATACGGAAACATATATCAATGTGTAATCGTTAGTCCGTTTGTCAGTTGCGTAACGTCTAAGCGACTTCGACAGATTGAGGTCATATTTATACAATACAGTTTTTTTAATACTATTTTGATAGCAAGAAAGCAAGCGGTTTGTCTGATAGTCAGTGGTTATATTATAATAGAGTAAAAATGTTTGCAATATCAGATACCTAGATAAGTGGCAATACGTTTTGTATAATATAACAGATTGATCAATGTATGGAATTGATTTAATGACTGGCAAAATACGTGTCAATCATTCATCATTCTATTATAAAATAAGCTGGTCAACAAATAGTCACTTGTCGATGGCGACAGAGAAACTATTTGCTCGTTGCTAGTGACAAAGATAAGAAGAATGGGCAAAGGGAGGTAAGTTAACGTGTCCAATACGAATTTGGAGTTTTAGAAACTTTGAACTTTGGAGATCAGAATTCGCTCTTCTACTTCTAAAATTTATTAAATATTTATTTGTTACCATGTTTGACTTACTTTACTGTGTAATCACCTAAACTTTGAGAGGAAAGCTTGGCCCCAGCCTCGTCCGTCAAATAGCAGGGGGCAAGGGTTACGTGTGTACTTAGCTTGGACCCGGAAAATTTACCTTTCCTTGACTGCATATTGTTTTAATGATTTCAATGTATAATCGACACTGGATATACCTCTTCATGTAAAGTTGCATGAAGGTGCATAATATGTACTGTTGTCGACCTTATTGTTGCAGTACTGTGCGTAGCGGTAATGAACGCGGCTGCTACGCAAGAGGCGCGAGTTCGATCCCCGCTCAGTGCAAATATTTGTATGCATGAATATGAATATTTGCATTGATCTGGGTGTTTTCTATGTATAATACGTATGTATTTACAAAAAAAAGTATCTATGTATGTTTATCCGCATTCTAGAACCCATAACACAAGTTAGTTAAGCTATGCTTACTTTGGGTCTAGATAGCATTGTGTAGATTGTCGTACAATATTTATTTATTTATTTACAGTACAATAAGGAATACGAAAATATGTAAAAGTGTTGACAAAAGTTTCCGGACAGAGCTTTACGAGCTTTCTATCTTATCATTTTATCAAAAAGTAGGTAAAAAAAACTACGTTCCATAATTTGTCATCTACACTAGATATTTCACACTGGAAAGCAATGTTGGCTCTAGCTCTATCATTTGGCTGATCAATTATCTTCAATCATATCGCAATCGCATCGCATGAACGCAGTGGACTCATGGTTACAAATGGTGACAGCGTGGACCGTTGCCACCCACCACGCATGCGGTTGTGTATCATTAAGTACTGTAAGTTAAAGCGAAGTACTCTTGATTATTTTTCTACTCAAACTTCATTGCTCATTTTTGTTTTTATTGTTAACATTTGTGGGGGGATGACCATTATGAAATGAAATGAAATGAAATGAAATATTTATTTGCCAGAATGCAGGTAAACAGATAGATCTTATCGTTACAATGGCCCATGTACATCCTACCATTATGGTGTGCAAATATTTGAATGATTTGAATTACATTACTAGAAAATGATCGAGTCATTGTGGTGATAGGATTGGTTAGCCTAGACCCTGTGTTACCAGGTCTAGCTGCTTCCAGTTGCGTCCTGCGATTGCAGGTCCAAACCCAGTGCATGTCACATTTGCTCTCCTGCTTGCTGTGCCCCTTCACTTGTACTACCGACGACCTTTGTAGAGCAACTGAGGACGTTATTGCTTTGGCTAAGGTTTGGACCGACAAAATAAAAAATCCAGATCTAGCCATTGACTCCAAGAAGAAGATTGCTAAAAGTCCAGGTCTTACAGCTGTGTTTCACTGTTCCTGCTGGGTATTAGTCTATCATCCCATCATTAGAGATATACAGGACGAAGAATACCCCTCTATACTGCCTACTTCTAGATATGCAGTAGGCTTTCGACTGTGTACCTCGCGCGCTGATCTGGTGGGCACTGTGGTCTAAAGGAGTTCCAGAAGCTTATATTGACACCATCCGAGACATGTACCAGTACCACGGTTCTGTAGTTTGGACCACTGCTGGTGACACTGACTATCTGAAATATCATGATCTCGTCAATTGTGTTAAATTGTTGTGTTTATGCTGCACTTATTACTACACAGAATTGGAACCAGCAAAGCCTTGACCAGTAATATATATTGTAAATACCATAAATATAGCCTAATGAATAAGATAATGGATAGATAAGATATAATAATAATTGTACGATATTCCATCATCTCCTTTGCTTCTATCCATCCAAAGGTTACCTGGAAGAAATCGCTCTTAGCGATAAGTCCGCCCATTGTGCATTATATAGGTATATTTTTTTCTAAAACGATATCTTTTAATACTTTTATAATGTACAATAAAGAATATCTTATCTTATTTTAGATAAGTGCATAGATACTATTGATTGGTATGGTACTTAAAATGCTGTTTTTACCTAAACTTAATGTCGTTTTTATAGTTTAGTAATTAATCGACTTTCTGTAATCTAAAATTATCCATATTACGACACAAATATTTATAAAATCACATAAAGTCGTAATTAAATAATAAACCAGATAAAATAACGACTGATTATTATCAAATTGGTTTTATTTAACAATATTAATCTTGTTTGTGAAGTATGTCACAACACTTTATACCATAAACGAGTTTTTAAAGAAATTGACCTTCCACTCCATATTTAGTTTGAAGGGTACCTAGGTATTAAGCTTCAAGTATTGCATAAAATGTCTGTCATCTGTCAAACGCCACACTTATAATTTTTTCTAAAACATTTCCACCACATCTTGCGGCAACCGCCAGGCTACGTGGGTAGCAAATGCCTGGCAATGACACCCCCGCGGGTTCAGGTAAAAGGGGTAGGCCTAAGAAGTCCTGGCTTGACATCGTGGAGGGTGACATACGTGCAAATGGTCTCACCACCATGAACGCCCAAGATGGTGCGAAGTGGAGAGGAACAGCCAGAAGGCGCATCCTGAACCCTGAGGTCACCTTGGCCTCGGATGTAATCAGGAAAATACATCTCCATGAAGATGATGATGATTTGCACCACAAATAGGTTGCATTTTAGTGAATATTTGCGACATGTATGTTATACGAGGTTGATGTACCATAGGGGCATTAATTGGAACCACTCCACTGCTACTACAATTTGCTTATTCTAATGACCTGTAGATAAATGTATGTATTGACAGTGTACTAACGGATTTAAATCCTTGCAGCTTTTTTTTTTTTTTTTTTTTATATAGGACACGTCAATTTGACTTCGCCTCGCCTGATGGTAAGCTGAAGGCAAAGTCTCTGAAAAGAGGGCCACCATTACAACACGTACCATGTTACAATGGTGGCACTCAGCTTGACGGCCTCATCAGATGCTTTTTCACGCCCCGCTTAAAGGACCCGGGACTATAGGAGGAAGGAAACACGTGACAGCTCAGAATTCCAAGTCTTAATAGTGCGGCAGAAGAAGGAGTCGCCGAATCGCTTGGTTCTTGATGGAATATTCTGCACCGTATGCGGGTGGCATCTAAGTCCTGCACGTGTTGTCCTATATAGGAAAGGAGAGGGTGGGATTACTTGGAAGAGCTCATCAGAACATTCACCATGGTAGAGACGGTAGAAAACCGCCAAAGATGCCACATCTCTACGCAACTGCAAAGGCTCGAGGGTGTTAGTGACCTCAGGATTCCCAATAATGCGGACCGCACGTCGTTGCAACCTGTCGAGAGCATCTAGTAAGTACTTTGCGGAGCCATCCCAGAGATGCGAGCAGTATTCCACGCAAGAGCGAATTTGTGTCTTGTAGAGAAGACACCGCTGCTCCGGCGTGAAAAAACGTCTCACTTTGTTCAGGACTCCGAGTTTACGCGAGGCTGTTTTGATGATGCTCTCAATGTAGTTTTTGTTGTTCAGTTTGCAGCGGACATCCATACCTAAGATGTTGAGATTGTCCTGCAGTGGCAGTGGCGTGCTCTGAAGAGTTGGAAGGGGAAGGAACGAAGATACCTTTGCTGTAAACGCGCATGCCTGCGTCTTCTTGGCATTGAACTCGACCAGGTTTTCAGAGCCCCATTGGGAAACGTGGTTCAGGGTCCGGTCAAGTTCACTGACGAGAAGCTGCCTTTTTTCCGCGATATCAGACTGCTTGGCCGCAGGATGTCCGTGATAACTCCCGTGTAAGGTGCTATCGTCTGCATAGCAGTGAATGCTGCCAGTGGACAACATGTCGTTGATATGCAGAAGAAAGAGAGTGGGTGATAAGACGGACCCCTGCGGCACGCCAGCATTTACCTGCAGGAACTCCGAAGTTCGACCGTCACAGCTGCTGTACTGGGTTCTCACGTTAGACTCATATAATTGAGTCTTGCGTTGAATAAAACGTGATAACACAGTTTCATTTTAATGATATCTCATCCTGTCATTGTTCAAATCCGCTCTAAGATAAGTTCTATCAATAAAAGCTTAATATCGCCTTTAAATAAATTCCACTCTGTTTGTTCTTACCCAGTGAAACGTTTTGGAAACAAACGTAGAATAAGTTTTTTAGGCACACTGAGAGTTGAGCAGTGAGCCACATCACGACGCGCATAAATAATCATTCATTACATGTCTTATTTAAAAATCAGTAGTATGCAGGTTAGAGTGTCCTCGTCTTAGTAGAAGAAAACTAAACTAAAAGTAGAAACATACTTACACGTGTATGAAGTTCAGTTTTGCTATTATGCCTTAATACAGTTTCGTTTTTTAAACTCTTTTATTTTCATATTACTATATTATAATGCTTTTATGGAAGCACAGAAAAGGCAACTAGTCAGGCAAAAAATAATTTATTAGAGATTTTGCGGTATTTACAGTTATTGTTTTGAGATTTCGAACTATCATTCAGGGAGTGTCACAGGTTATTTCCTCCGTGACCATGGTGCTTGCAACATTGCCGAAATATCGGAAACTCAAAGCAATACATGGGAAATACCCCGATATCTAATAATACCTAATGTGTTTGACCATGATAGTTAGATAAATAAAATTCTCTCAGGATATTTCGAAACGATACTGTCAACATTTTCACAATCACGCCATGCTAAAATTTGTCATCGCCTTAACAGCTCTCTCAAAGAATGTTCTAATAATGACCGCACCTCTTAAAAATATAAAATTTATTGCAGCACACTTTACCCAACTTATTGTGTTATGTTTGTTTACATAACCTACCATAACTAACTATACAAGATTAGCGCGTTTTTTTTAGAACCTCATAGAGCCTTAGAGAGACTTGAAAGAATTGAATGAAACGGCTCCACCGTCGCCCCAAAGTCGGTTGTATAGAGGAATTTGGATCGGCTTCATGCGGGCTTCGGTGGCTTAGCAGTCAGAGCATTCCCCCTGTAAGGGAAAGATCGCGGGTTTGAGCCCCGCCCCAAGTCGATTCTTTTTCCTTTCTAAATCGACTTGAAAGAACTTAAGGACGAATTTGCCGAAATTGCATATTATTTAATAAAATTGGAAGCGTCGGTAGTCTTAGTGGTGAAAGAATCCGCCTTGTGGTCAAGAGGTCCAGAATTCGAGTCCTAACCATTACAGTATTGCCACTTATTTAGCTGAAGGGGTTAACGGTACCTAATACCTACTAGTAATTTTGGTTAGGTACTAGTACTTTAAAACATATTGATTTTTAGGTAGTGGCTTGTTAAAAACTTGTTTAAAACAATAAAAATATTAGATGTATAATTTATTTTTATAATCTTAAGAGGATAAATTTAACATTTTCCATTTTTATTTATTACTCGTATTTTATGTAGTTTTAGGTGGTGGGTAACTTGGAATTAATAAAGCTACATTGTTGCTGGACTTGCTGAGCAACCCGTGCTACGCATAAATTAATGTGGCAACATTAATGGATACGAGGCTTTAAGCTCATACCGATGCGATGGTGACTTTACATATTGCTAAACCAACACTATAAAATATATCTAATAACATATGCCGAAAAAGGAAACCTAATACACTTCAAAGAATTCCTCCGCATCGCATACTTTGTGTGGTAATATTCGCAGAAGGCTGTCAACATCGTGTTGTATGGTACAGTCAGCATGAGATCGGATTTTTCTAGCAAAGTACTCGAAATTATCTTTTCTTTATGCCTACTACTAAATGATGTTAAATAGATCGATGTGATAGTAACTGTATCTATCTTAATATGATTTAATCAAACAGATAAAAGTAAGCCTCACAGTCTCCACAAGGATTGAAAGAAATGCACTCACTACTATTTAATGAATGCTATATTTTGGATTCATAAATATCGATGTTCACCGCTTCGCAGTGCGACTATAGAAAGCGGGTCTCCGACTCGAAGGTGAGGGTCTTGGATGTGACCAGGATAAACGCGATGATGATGAAGCTTTGGATTTGTAGATGAATGTTTCTACTATAGCATAGATTTGGATGATATTTGGCACTGAGTTTAATCAAAGTCTGGAATAGCAATAGACTAACTAGATCAGTATTTGACGCAGGTGACGCAGGTGAAGCCAGCACAGTTACTTTTAAAATATATCGCTCTTTAACCATATCAGATAATTCAGATATTGCAATTCCTAAAGTTTTCTGCACCACCCCGTATAATTTAAACGTCACTATAATAACTTAATTGAGCCTTTTCTAATGATCTCTTACAACAGTATAGATGTAAAATGGTTGTATAACTTTGCGACATGTTTACCGTATAATATTTATCATATTATGGAGCATATCAAATTGGTTACCTCCCCTTGCTGCATTTTATTGTATAATATCAATTATATAATGCGGTAGCTATCTTGAAAGAATGATCTAGTGACGTTATACTCCACAAACAGTACTAGACCCCAACCATAGTCTAGTCTGCGTCGGCCGGGGTGCGAGAGATATGTCTCAGATAATGTCACCTCCGGCAACTAACGACCCACAGACGGCGTGCATTTTAGTCGGTTCGAGTCCGACATCACCACCCCCGCCCGCTCCGGCGAGAGTGGTATCCGTGGGAATTTCGTGCACGATAATATAGAAACCATGGTCTAAAGAAGATATTTCTTTTTCTACTATGCCCTAATCCAGCAAAACAACAGCAATAAATAAGAGTAGGTGTTCATATTGAATAAATCACTTGTACTTTTACCCTTTTTTTTTTTTTTTTTTTTTAGTTTAAACCATTGTAAGCCTTTGATAATGCCGTAAGGTGAAACCGGTAAGGTTCAAATAAATGAATAATTGTGGAAAAGTACAAGTGATTTATTCAATATGTGTAGCAAGTTCCATCAAGTGCCATCAATCTCCAGTATAGGTAAACAGTATATAAAGAGTAAGTGTGTTTTTAGTGTAGGTACTGTTTATCAATAACTTCGTGTTATTCCCAATCATATCCGGAATTCGGACTCCGAGGAGGCCTACCTCAGAGTCCGGAGTCCGCTTTCCAGCTTTTCCTACTCTTCTGCACAGGTTTACGTATCTCGTGGCAGTGAAGTTACGTCCGACCATGTTTTTTTTACTATCGAATGGTTTAAGTGGATATTAAGTAGAACGCCGGTAGGTACTTCCTCGGTACCAGCTACAACATATAAACTCTGTAGTAACATTGTTTGGTATTTGATATCGATCGGCAGGAAACAATTAATACTTTCTTTGTACATACCTTTCACACTTTCTTAATGTATTTGTTCTTTTTTGAATAACTTACATCAGCATTATAATAATAGTTACGATATCCGTAATACGTTTTACAAGATTGGTTCGGTTGGCTTAGTAAAACATCTACAATATGTTATTCTACATTATGAACTACATATACCTATACTCACATCAGCCAATGTCTTGGCTACGTAGCCCTGGTAGGAGGTGAAGACGGAGAATCCAAGAAATGAGGACTTGTTGCTTGTAGAACTCACAGTACCGTGGGAAACTAATATACCTAAAGACCACGCTATAAAGACAAACAAATACTTAGACTTGACTAACGAGTTAACCAAAAACGGCTACGTGGTTAAACTCTACGCCGTAGAAGTAGGAGCAAGGGGAATTCCAGCTAAATCTCTGTACAACTTACTTAAAGACCTCGGATTGCCAAGAGCTTCAGTAAGCTCTTTACTAAATCGAATATCAAAAGCGGCATTGATAGGATCTTACCAAATTTGGATAGGTAGGGGGGGGGGGGAACACTACTGACGGTGGAGGTGAGCGCTGATGCATCACAAGGTGACCACCCTGAACCTACATCTGGGTCGCAAGTCCCAGTCGCCGTCACGGTGTTCCTCTCTGTATCACGCTATGGACCCGGCGACCGCACGGTGAATCCATGGAGTGCTGAGAATCGGATCTCTACTGTATGTTGCTGTATGTAGGTATAGTGTACTGTATGTATACTGTACCATCCCAATACCTGTATTATGCAAATAAATGATTTGATTTGATTTGTAAGGAATAACATTATATATCATTCTCTCACTGCTAAGATTGTGTGAACTGAAAGCGTAGAATTCGAAAGCGGACTAATAAGCGGAGCCCTCGTTCTTTCATATATTTTAGTATCCTAGGGCTTTAGTACCTTGGGATGTACCTAATCTATTAGAATTCATACGAGAATTTTGAACATTATTTTAATTACAATATCCACATTAATTGCTTGATGCAAAAAGTCTATAATATGATGATTCTAGGTAGCAGCAGTAGGAAGAATTTCCGTCTAGTTGTTTTTTTATCCAATTTTAACTAAGCCATATACCTGTGAAGTAAGCTTAATAAATGCTTCATAATTTCATTTTAATGTTGAATTAAATATGTTAATAGGTACATAATGAGTAGGTACATAAAAACCGTTTAATAGCTATATACATCGATATGCACATATATCAGACATGATTGATCGATATTAGAATATTATAATCAAATAAACATTAATCTCTCGTATCAATGATCAATTATAATGTGTATTTGATGAAAATATTACTCAATGTTATACATGCTCTCCTCATTGCAACATGTGGGCTGTAATTGTAAATTTAACGATCTATTCTTAAATAAACGATAGGTTACAACATCACCATTTATTGTAATTTGCCTGCTCCCACTTCATCTGGAGACGGACGATACGATATCTATACTTAATGTTATAAATGCGTAAGTGCTGTCTGTTACGCTACACCACTGAATCAATCTTTATGTTTGGTACAGAGACAAATTAGAGCTTATGTCATTTACATAGGCTACGTTAGTACGCGATAATCTACATCCACGCTTGCGGATCGCGAGCAATAGCGAGTATTTTATATGCCTACCTCAATCTTCTTTTCATTCCGATTGAACATCATCGAGCAATAAATTCCGACTTCTAATAAATCAGTAAGTCTGTAAATTAAGTTATTTTTCGCTTTTCAGTGCCTCTTTCGTTTCTTGAAGTCGGTTAAACTTTTTTGTTAAAAATGAATTTATTTTTCTCTTTTTAGTGAGTTTGTACAGTCTCACGACTGTACATCGCATGTATAGTGACCTGACTGTACACGCGCTGCTGACGCTGCAATACAGATCGAACCGGCCACGCTACAAAAAAAAAATATCAAATCATTATTCAAAAAGAATTTTTAAAATCAATGCACATACACCGGAAATATAGCTGAATATTCTGAACACTTCTGCGTACCCCTTCAAAGGACTCAGGCGTGATGTTATGATGTGTAATGGCAGAAACATTGCAATAATATGCCATTGCAGCAATCGCGGCTGATTTCCTGGTACTTTTTGAAGAGTTCCTTGGTCTAATCTCGGAAACACAAAAAGAATTTTCAAAATCCGTCTAGAATTGGCTTCACAATCGCGTAACAAACATACAAAAAAATAAAAAAAATAAAAAAAAATATTGGGTACGAATTGAGAACCTCCTTTTTTGAAGTCGGTTAAAAAAAAGAAATCCTTTTCCGCCATTGTTAGGTTTTACGTTATTCTCCACTAAAGATTATCAATGATAAGCCAAATTCACCTTTTTATGTGTGTGGAAGTCACCAGGGATAGGTACGTCGGATTCTTGTCAAGCCGCCTAAAATTGCACAGTGCTTCATCACATCAACAGTGTATGGGACCGGAGAACAGCCACTAGTCGCTACATCTGTCGTTTGACAGAAGAGGATGTGCAAGCTCTTGAAATACGGCAATTGAAAAATGGCAGACCTCACTCTTGCGGAAGGCGGAGGATCGGCAAACGTGGTGCACATTGGGAGAGACCTATGTCCAGTAGTGGACTGCAGTAGGCTAATTGATTGATTGATTGATTGAGTCACTCTTGCAAAAACTAAAATGACCCAAAAATCACAATGATCGTCATCCTATCCCATAGACTCGTTTATATTGTATTCAAGATAAGCGCAGACGAGTAACTTCTATATCATGTTGGTATAAAATACATAATATTCATAAAAAGTATGTAAGCTCATTTATCCGCATTTTAACACTCGTATTACAGTACCTATATTTTTAGTTTAGGTCTATAGCGCTGTAGATTTATTTATTAAAAAAAGTAATTGTTATACCAACTAAATCATGCTATCAATGTCCTAAATTACAGCATTGTCACCTATTATACGAATTAATTAACAACACATACGGTCGATCGAGCATCAGCGCACGCGCACCGACACGCACGACTAGCTACCGGCATGCGAGAAGCCTTGTTTGCCAAGAGTGCACCGTTTAGAACGGCTGCACAAGCTACTCTAAACCGATGGTTAACTTTGTATGTAATCTGAGCTCGTAATAAACGTTTAGAAATATCTTTTCGATTTTTGAACGTTTTACAATGGCCCTGCGCAATGCCAGTTGGATTGTTAAAGTTAATGTTAGTGTGAGTTGTCTCTTCAAATTATTAAAACTACTGTTAAAATCGGTGGCGCAAGTGTAATCAGTTGCGTTATTTTGAAATAAGTACTATTATTTGTTCTGCTGTGTTCTGTAGTACACGGGTATACTGGTAATTGTTGTATGAGGTACCTATCTACTTACGTTGGCGCATTTATTTGCTGTTGGAACAAACGAGTTCTAGAATGAAATAGACAGCTCGAATCGGTAAACGGGGTGGGCGCCTCCCCGGCGGCGGGTAGACTGATAGGTACCCTGAGAAAGATGCACCGCTTTCGGTGCAGAATATTCCATCAAGAACCAAGCGGCTCCGCGACTCTTTTTTTGCCGCACCATTAAGACCTGGAATTCCTTACCAGTACACGTGATTGCCATCAGGCGAGGTGAAGTCAAATTGAGGTGTCCTATATAAAAAAGGTAACTGGAATAGACAAAATTCGGAAACGAGACTATCAGGGTGCTATAAGTGGTGTAAATATATTGGGATACTCGTAGGCCTCAGTATAATAAGTGGTCAGCAATAAATTAATTCAATTGAATTAAAAATATGTAAAAATATTTTTTTGCCTGACACATGATTGTGAATAATATGTAAGTATAATACATAATTAATTAATTATATTATCATTATGAAGACTTCAGCACATTTCACCAATTTTAGGCATGCAAATTATTATATTATTTTTATGGCTACATTAGAATATTTTATAATTAGCCTAAATTCCTCATAATAAAAAACTAAATATTATGTTTTTACCGAACAAAAGTGTTATCTTATCATCTATCATAAATTATTTATTATTTTTATCTGTGTTATGCAAGTCAATTCATCTACCGTATAAAACATTTTTTACGTTTTTTTACGTTAGCAGAAATTCTCTTAGTTTAAATTGTAATTCATTCATTCTGCTTGGCGAGACAGTATGTTTGTGAAGTAACAACAAGCCTCTCGGCTACCATTACAGGTAAATGATAAAATTTGGGGCAAGAGTCCAGCGTAGCAACCCCGAAAAATTCGTTTCGTGTACTCTTGCCTGCTCCTAGCTAATATTGTAGATTGGGCAGGCCAATACTTTGTTATACCACTTAGATGGCGGACAAGCACACGGTCCACCTGATAAAAAGTGATTACCGTGGCCTATGGACGAGTGCAAGTGTGCAACACCGGGGAATCACTCTCGTTCTACCGACCCTGTAAGAACAGAGAGATTCTGTGCCGTCAGCGCAGAAGACAAGCAGGGTAAGTCTTCGGTCTTACTGACAGTACAAAACCTCTCCCGTGTGCTCTGGCTACCCTGCTAAATGCCGGGAACGCAACACGAATTTATGTATGCGATATTCTATAGGTAACCGAGTCTGTCGGCTTTGTATAACAGTATGAATCTAGAAGCACCCATCAGGTTACTTAAAAATGAATCTCTTCTTACCTAGAAGTATTGGCGTTCATATCTTTTACCAGAATAGGTTTTATATAATGCCAAGGTCTAGGACCTTGTCCACAACTGCAAAATAAATTCATAGACGGCTAAGCCTCCTACTTTCTCAGCATTTCTGTACGATCTGCGGGTCTAAAACGGCCAAATTGAGCGATTCTGCTAAAAACGAGTAACTTTATAAAATACCAATCGATTTCAAAGGCAAGCAAAGATTAGCAAAATGGTCGCTCATATGAGCAGAGTCACAATAATTCATTTACTAAGCAGATTCTAATTTCGTGTAAATAACACCGCACGACAAAATATAATCCGTATAACGATACGATTCTAATAAAGTGACCTGTTGAGACCTGCAGAGGTGCCGTTTATTTCCACTGACTAGTACACCCTGTACCTACTACAAAGGGATTTCCGTCATCAAAGAATAATGTATTTATTTACTACCATGGTAATATAAAGCATAGAAGTCGTGACTGTTTAGGATGTAGGCGAAACTTGAATATCAAGAATGTCCAACATCTAGCAACTTCAATGCAAAAGAATGTGTGCTTAATTCAATTAACTTGTTATTTAGTATATTGTGCAATTATTATTAATAACATAGACTGAGACATTACTAACAGGCGGTATGATAGCTTGTTATTAACATAGTTCCATTAACAGAGAATTTCAGCGAGTCGGTCACGATCCTATATAAAGTGGACTATTAAACAATACGGTATAATAATAATTCATGGGCCATATTATACAAATTGACTTACTATTATAAATTTGGATAAAATTAGAAACAAAATGACTGCACGACCACTATTAGTGGGCAAAAGGTTTTTGAATACAGTTCAGAGTGTTATAATAATTCTCAGTGTTCGAGTCCTAGTGTGCAAATCACAGTTGTAATATAAAAATGACAAGCAGTTCATTCGGCTTGAACCTTGGAGAGCGTAATATGTTAAAACTTTCGGATAATTTGTCAATTTTGTTAGAAACGCGTAATAATTTAATTTATTTAATATTACGCATTTCTCGAATTAAACTTACTTATGTTATACGATAATTCGAAGGAAGTAGGACACCACCCAATTGAGAAGTCCGACTAGGGAAGTACCTCCACCCTACAAATTACGGCGACCATAATAATATTCCGGTGATGTGTAGAGTGTTCTTGTGCTGTCAGTGGGGTCTTCCCACTGCATGTCGGCATATCCTGCTTTGTCTTCCCCACTGATGGCACATAAACCCTGTTCTAACAGTGTTGCACACGTTGGCTTTCATCAATTGGTATCTGAAGCTGCCGAACATTAACTATTTTACCAACAATCTTTCGGTGCGTTGACTACAAAGTTAACTTCGGCGGAATAATCTAACATTGTTCAAATTGTTATTGTTTATCATTTTACGTAAAGTCTTTGTATTGAGTGGCAGTCGATATCATGGAATGTATACGACTGTTCATGGTATTCGCCACCTTCTCCCTGTATTTGTTTTGTGAGGAAACAATAATTAGTCTCTATAGCATAATGCTCTATAGCACACTTACCTCCTCCTTTGATGAAATTGAAGTAAATTAAAGTATAGGCAAATACCAAGTTTGGGGTCCTAACCGTATAAGGAGGTCCAACGGGGCACATTTACAGATGAGGTCCAAATTTTGAAGTCGTACGGTTTCCTCGATGAACGCAGCCTGTGAATGTAAATTGAATGTACTTGAAACTCGCAACGCAGATACACATTTTTTTCCATTTTCCGTTTCAAATACTGATTCAAATACACTGTTTTACATAATGTATTTTACTCAGTATTTTTAAGTAAAGTAGTTAAATTACATGCATAAATATTTAGGTACACCTGACAGCTCATTACTCACTGCTATCATGTGGAAAATGTATTTTTATATTTCTCATTAGCTTGTTGAAACCGTGCTGTAAATTGCCAGTGGGGCAATATTTCAACAAGAATGCACCAATTAAGTGCAACTTGTAAACGCTGATTAAAATCTGTTTACTTAGCCACTACATAATTATTTAAGTTACTTATGACGCTTTACGAAACAATTAACAGTGTCAAAATGTATGTTTACTGCTATTTTGTAATAGTTTTTAACACTTTTCTTATATAATGTCATCGGCCAAGTGATTAATGAGGGCATTATTTCAAATGCCCAGTTAATATGAATATTGACAAGCCTAGTTTGGCCTTGTATGTAATGAATATGTAAATCACATTGTTTAGGTTAAGGTTTTGTTATAACATCCAACGTCAACACAAACAACCAAAATCACTTATTTCATTCTGTCTATAGCTTGGGACACATATCTTGGACCTAAGTCTCGAGACAAACGAGGCTCAGCTCCTCTAGACAAGTGGCAATTCGTTGCTCGGCGTATGATGGAATAGAATGCCAAATGTATGGCATTTGTCGTATATGACAGGCGTCAACGAATGTCAAAAACGTCAAATCCTATACATTTGTCATTCTATTCCATCATACGCCGAGCAACGAATTGCCACTTGTCTAGGGGGGCTGACATGCGCAGATTGTTCTATAATATTCCATGCTTGGTGAATTTGAGCTCGTCCACCGGAGTTGCACCCCATGCTATCCTCAAAAGATAACCTAGAAAGGTGTAGGTACTACGCGTACAAAGTACATTTTGAGCTAATGTTAGACCAAGATATTTGTCCCGAACTAGACTTGGTGAAGGATATAATCATGGCCTGGAAAATTTTATTGCCTTGATAATTATTACATTTTGTTCGCTCATAATGGATTTTTTTAATCTATTGGGTTGTTATAAAATAATATCTTATTATTATTTCGGTAGCATTACTACGGCGTGATTGTATGAATGAAAACTGATCCAATATTTATAAACGTAACTAAAATTGTTTTTTTTTTTTATAGAATACTAACTGTTGCTCACGGTTCCGCACGCGTGGCTGTCGGTTATCGCGACCAAACATAGCCTATGTCCTTTCTCAAAGTCTAATCTATCTCTGTACCAAATTTCGTCAAAATCGGTACAGTGGGTTAGGCGTGAAACGAAACAGACAGTCAAACAGACAGACAGACAGAGTTACTTTCGCATTTATAATATTAGTATGGATAAATATTACATATTTTTTAAGTAATAGAGAATTTGGAAGTTGATGTAACAATAATATATTTTTAAGTTATGTATAATATAACATACAGTTGGTTGATTGCCCGCTGATCAGAATGTTAATTAGGTTATATTTAATGGAGATAAGTTCATTTCTAAGGACACATCTGCGCTTGCATATTTGTGATATTAAAAAATGCTAATATGAATAAATGTTTATAAATATACTTCATTTGAAATTCTTATCAGTAGTTGTTATAAATTGGAATAAAATATTATAAATTCCAATTACCATGTTCTTCTTCATCCTAGCGTTAATTCCCAGTCGCATCCGAAGCTTTCACCTCGGAATCTGGGATCCGCTTTACCACTCCAGTCTTAACTGCGAATTTGGCTGGACCTCGATATTTTCCATTAAGTGACTGCCACCTGACCTCCACAACTCAATGGTGACATTAGGCGATATCATAGCATTGCAGATAGACCATTGTTGTTTGACTTTTTAGGGAACGAAATACCCCTAATGACTGCCATAGATGTTCGTATGGCAACCGGGACCGACTGCTCAACGTGCTCTCTGAGGCACGACTAGACCAATGCAATCACCCATATTCATGCATACAAATATTTGCACCCCACGTTCGCTACCGCTACGCCACAGAGGCACCATGTATTAACATTGTATTAACATGGTGCCTCTGTGGCATGACTGTACCCTGGATGAATCTTTTCATTTAAACGCTTTCATAATAAGGCAACGTATATATATGAAAAGATTCATCGAGGGTATACTTCACCACTAGCACACCCGTCCCAGTTTCGCACAGGAAAAAGTCGTAAAAAAGCTACTACTACCTAATTATTATGGTTTTGCTAATTTTAACAGCTTGCATCGCTCAAGATCTTTCTCGTTTTGCTGGATGCCTGCGGGTTTGACCGCGTGATATTGGTTATCGGGACTAAAATCAACCTTGATGATTCTATATTTGGTCGTGTCTCCGTATTTAACCAATTATTATGAAACATAGGACTGTCTTTGCGCAGATTCTTTTTTTAACAGAACAGACCTAAGTATTTTTTTAGTGTAACACATATATTAACTAGTTGTGTCGACTTGTATATACCGCTAATTCGCAATGTAATTTTTAGTGTAATACATATTATAGTAACTAATTGTGTCTGTATATACAGCTAATTCACAATGTTATACAAACAGCAGGTAGCTATATAAATTCGAGGAATCAGTAGGAAATGTAGAAATATTTACATAAATTAATTTCGCACTTCTTTTGATATTCATGCCCGATAGTTTCACAACCGAACCCTATAACCGCTGTGAGTCTTGTTAATTAAAAGTTTTCGCCTCAATAACTTCTTTCAAAGTAATAATTTAATTTCAATCTAACTTGCTAAACCGTTTTTAACAAAAAAAGGTAACAATGAGGTATATTTACTTATGCTTATGTCGGACTCAAACCAACTAAATCCGCACTGTGTTTCATCACATCAGCCTGCGTGGCAGAGGAATCTCACGTACCCTACAAAGAATATAGGTACCAGAGACGTGACTGGCCTTAATCACCAACACTTTAGGTCATTGTTATCGTTAGCCCATGAATCCTCGTATAAAGCTGAAATGTTACCCGCTGTAGAAGGGCGAAATGGGTGGAAGAGAGGAACAACGGCAATTTCCTCCAAACGTGTTTTTCAAAGCAAAACCTTTCACTTTATGCCAACTTCCTTATTCAACTTTCAATAGTATATTGATGGAGTATACTAACACTAATAACAAAATCTAGTTGACATAATTAGGGCAAGCCGGAAACGTAACTGAAGCCGCACTGTGCCAACTGGTGCAAAATACTTGTAAGTCCAAACTGCAAAACATCATGATAGGAATTTAAACTACCGTGGTCATTCACATTACTATTAGAGATACTATAACCATCAGATGCTCTTGACAGAACGCCACTATACATCAAGCAAGATTTGTTAGAGATGTGATTAATGAACAGAAATTTCAATTGTGAGTTTAAGTTTCAATTGTCGGACGTCAAGCATCCAGTGAGGTCCGTCTTGCCAAAATAAACTGGGAACAAGTCGCAAGTAGATACAGTAAGCGTCGTGTGTCGTGAACGTGATCGAGATCAAGTTTGACTTTGTAGTGAAACCAGTGGTAGTGCTGTTACCCATAGCAATAGAACCGTGATCATGGTGTTAGCAACAGCACCGAAATATCGGAAACTCCAAACTTACATGCTGCATATCCATAGGTATAGTTAAAGGCTGGCCAGGTTTAAATACCCAATGATGAAGAAGAGCTGGAAATATCCAGGAAATCTGGGTGGCTGTCTGTACGCTGTAACATGCTTTTTCTCTTCATTTTGGAGTTGCAGAATAAGCAGGCTGAAGTAGCAGTGGGCTGGCCACATCTGTCGAAGGACTGATGGCCCTTGGAGCAGACGAGTCCTAAAGTGGAGATTGCGAGAAGGAAAACGCAGGGTGGGACACCCCCAAGCCAGGTGGACTGACGACCTACGAAGGGTGGTTGGGACGGACTGGATGCGGAAGGCGGAGGATCGGCAAACGTGGCGCCTATCTCCAGCAGTAGACTGCAATAGGCTAATTGATTTACAGTTGATCCCGGTTACATCCGAGGTTTACACTTCCGCAGTTTTTCCCTGGCTTTACTTTTCGTCTTTCAACCATTTTTATGTGGCGTATTGGATATCACGGGAGCGTCTGCCGTGTTACAGGTCCCGACAAGAAAGCCTCGTTCATTGTTTGACAATTATATCAGCTGGCAGATGATTCAGGACCTACCAAGGTTTTTAATGGGCTAGTCAAAATTTCATCAGCCCATCTAGCAGTACAGTCAGCATCAGATGGGTCTTGACTGATAGGGCGCTCGTTTTTATTGAGGTCTGTTTGAATACTTTGCTAATCAAGATTGGTCTGATGCTGATTGTACCTATTACTTTAGAAGTCATTAGGTTATACAATATTTATATATTAGCATCCTTTTATATGTTATTTGTAAATATTAGACGTACGTAGTTATAGAAATAAATCATTTTAATTGTCATATAAAGTATTTTATTGCCTCTTTTTAGTTTTGAAACACAGCCTCAGGTCAGTCAGGTTACGTGGATCGCAGCTTTGAATCTATTAGGTATTAATGTTAAAATACCTGTAATCGTGCAGTTAGTTGAATACTTGAGTGGGGTAATAAAACTGGATGCGGAAAAGATCTCGTTATCTGAGTGAAATAGGGTCCATTCGTGTCACGTACACACGTAAAGCGAGAGAAACTATATCTCACTAATAATGGGTGTTTATTGTGATTTAGATCAAGCTCTTAAGCACGTGGGTTCCGCACCTCAAAAAGAAAAATGGAACTCTTTGGATGAACACCCTGCTATGTCACGAACGCTACCGCGAGAGTTCCTCACACGATCTTTATGATCTTTTGCGCGCGACGCCACACATCCACCGTAGCATTTTTTATCTCCGTATCACGCAGCTCTTGCTTGTATCGCTCCAGTAGCGGCCACGCCTCAGAACCATTTAAATCTTATAGACCTGCCCCCTCAAAAATACCCAATGTCGCCTTCGCAGTTCAGGTTCAGGTGATCCAAGTCCAGGCCAGTTCAGTGTAATCATTCATTAATAACTAGGTATACATTTTCTATTTGATTTTCTGGAGTTTCTTTCGAGTGTACACGAAGTCCAAATTAATTCAAAGTTTAAATGACCTTGGAAGTAGGTATAAGGAAACCGACTCGAAAATTAAAAATTGAAAATTTAAACAAAGAGGTTGTACTTGTTTGAATAAAAAATAGCTCAATGCTTTGAATAATTAAAAATTGATCAAAAAATGAAGCCTTCAGAAACCAAAAAGGAACTGAAAAGAGGCCCTGAGTAATGAAAACCAATTGAGTTACAGACTTAATTAAATAGACCAAAATGCGCGTACATTGATTTGTCGAAGTCAACTAATTGATTCATCGATAGATGAATCTTGTAAAATATAAACCTTTCGTTTCACGGTGTTTGTGATCACACTGCTCAAACACAGTCGGAGGCAAACGCTAGTCAGCTCAAAATATTCATAAATGCAGGTTTAAGTAGGTAAATATGGAAATATAAAAACGCTCCTCTGTCACTCTATCTCACTCACTCTCGCTCTCTCTCTATCTCCTACTTTAATTGTGTATATTTTATAATCATTTCATAACTTAAAATTACGAAGTGTATTACTAATTGTTAGATAAATACAAACTAGTTTTTGTTTTCAGACAAAAAATAAGTACTTAGGTACTTTTTTTAAGTTGGTAGAACTCTTTTTGAAAAAGACTGATTATCTATACTTAGTATGGCACCTAGAATATGTAAAAGTGAAGCCAAACATAAAAATATGTGAATAAAAAACAATAAAAAATCAAACCACATACAGCACACAGTATTTTGGTTAACCTTTATAAATAATTATAATACTATTCCAAACGATACTATTCCACTAAAAATGAGATTCTGGCAAACGATATTAAGTATAGCATTAACTACAACAACTTCATATTAAATTACTTTTGCACTGTCTCTAATATACTTCTACGGATAGCGCAAAAATGCCAATTTATACAATAAAATGTTTTATGATCGTCAAAACCAGCGTTCGTTACAAACAAAAAATAAAGTTTATTATATTAGTTGGAATGTTAACAGAAATCGCATTTGCATTTTGTAAATCTGTTACAAATTACATAACATTTATGTAACGCGTGCTGTCATAAAAAACCGTAATTATATCGGTATAAATTGTAACACTCTTACGATATACTTTAATAATTAAATTGATGCGTTAATTGTATGAGAAGCTTTCTCTTACGACATTGGCACTTCACAGAGTTCCAATTTTTATTATTTTTAATTACGATGGGCATGTAGCAGTAACGCTGATTACCTGTTTTGCAAGAATTTCAAATAAAATTATACACTGCTCTAATAGAATAATTTACTATCTATTCAAATCAAATTCAGAAATGTGTATATATTAAACGAGGCATGTCCGACGTCCGTATGATCTCATCCATATATATTATCACTGTTGAAGAATATCAGAGCACGTTCTTAGTTCGGTAATGAATATAGTTTTTTTTACTTCATTGTACTGATGAACAAGTTACTTTTATCAGAATGAATATTTTTATAAATATGATAGTTAGGTACTATCGGAAGTCTACGCGAACACTCATCGGTATTCTATTACGATTTATTTGTTGTTATTTACTTTACGATTCGGCTACTTTTCAGCAGCATGGTCACTTTTTGGTTTCAATTTTTGTTTTAAAATTTTTATTTCAAGGAATACTTTTATGTTAAATAATATAATTATATATGTGAGATAATTTTAAAGCATTAAAATAATTATTCATTTAATTTTATTCTGGAATCGATAGGAATTTATATTTTATATATTACTAGTTTTTGCCCGCGGCTCCGCCCGCGTGAATGTCGGTTATCGCGACCAAACATAGCCTATGTCCTTTCTCAAGGTCTAATCTACCCCTATACCAAATTTCATCAAAATCGGTACAGTGGTTTGTGCGTGACAGACAGACAGACAGACAGACAGACAGAGTTACTTTCACATTTATAATATTAGTAGGGATGTCTTAATTGTAAATGTCCTACCTACTGCCTACTACCTAGTATATAGGACATTTACAATTTAGACAAATGTTAATCTAAAAAAAATTATGATGATAGAATTAGAATGCTAGATTACTATTTTATTCGGTTAATCCCCTTATTAGGACGGGACGGGGACGAGCCCACCTTATCTGTAAGCCGGTACACTAGCCCCCTCTAGACCAGTGGCAATAGAATGATGAATGTATGGAATTTTACGTATATGACAGTTGTCAATTTATGTCATAAACGTCAAAATACGTGTCAAATACGTCAAATTTTATACATTCATCGTTCTATTCTTCAATACGCTAGCCAATTAAATTGTCACTTATCTAGGGGAGCCACTGTTTTACGGACGAGGGTCTGACGCAGGCTTTCTTTCGGGGTTGGGAGGTCAAACGGGAACCTCTACCTAAAAGCCATATATAAAGTTTACTCCTTTATAGACCCCAGATTCAGAGGTGAAAGCCTTGAATGCAACCAGGAATCACGCTTAGATGGTGATGATGATAAAGTATTCATTGACCCTCTTACTAAAACAAAACTAATAAGATTGGCAAGCATATGTGTACATTTAACAATAATACTGGATTAAAAATTTCATTCAGTTAAGTGGTCTGATGATGCCTACAAACGGATTTCACAGTAAGTAATGATTTAAGCTGACCTAAAACAGTCAATCATTAATAGAAATCTTTTATCTAGTCATCTGTAGACCGTATGTGAAACAATCTAATATAATAGCGATAATTGATAAATATGATAAATGACAACCTCTGTGTACATATTACGTAACTATATATGATGCAAACGTAAACGAAATAAATGTTGGATTATCATTTATCAAACGTGCATTAAGAGATTTAAGGTTCAACGGTATTCTGACATCAGATATTGATTCTGTTACAAAATTTCAATCTGTCAATCTGCTGTTTCATAAAGTGTACAAAAAGTTATTACAAAAATTCTACATGGCGCTGTCTAAACTTAAAGCAAGCTTATGTTAAATAGCATGTGTTCTAGCATGCGACTGTACACACATAAATACCTCTTTTTCTAAACCTAGACCAATTGAAATATAAACATTCATGCGTACAAATATTTGACCTGACCGGGCATCGAATCCGCGACCTCTGACTTGGCAGTCAACCGTTCTACCGCCACAGAGGTCCTCACGTAGTCTTGTCGATTTAAACACATTTTTATATTGCGCTGATGGAAAGTTAAAAGGAAATCTCACATATGAAAGTCTTCTTTGCTGATACAATATACCATCAGTTTGGTCTCATCAGGAGATATTTCACGCTCCGCTTAAAGAACCCAGGATTGAAGCAAGACAGAAACGCGTGTACTTGTATATAATAAATAATTCCGATTGTTTACGATCATTTACTTTTCAATTGACTAGACCACGCTCCCGTCATGAATCTTATCTTTATCTGAGGACAGATTTTAGTACAGACAGATCGACAGTTTTGTCAGGTTGTCTATACATTCTGTCTTCAGAGAAATCGAGATACAGAACTATTCTCACGCCTGTAAATCTCCGAAGGGGTAAGCAGAGGTGTATTTACACTCACATTTCGTCAACTATGATTTTTGGGTCCACGTAATAGTGTAAGCCCATTGCCGTCTAGCGGGCACTTTGTCATGGGCCGTATGTTTACTGTCGGATGGAGAGCATTCTAGAATACGGGCCGTAGTCTTATTTTAATCTCCACTTGACTTGCAGCTACACTGTCACAATTTATAATTTACACCTCGAGGTAAATACGCTTTTAGTAATTTCAAATCCATGTAATTTGTCTGAATTCATTACTTACAATTACTCCAATGATATCAAATTTGTAAATCGTTAAGTAAAGTGAATCGTTTATATTAAAGTATCAGGCAGTAAAATTGCAAATTAATTCATTATTTTTTACTTTATTTTCATGGACTTATAATAGCTACAAGTATCTACCTATAGCGATAGCCGCCTTTTTTAGTTCAAATCCCATCAAAGTTGACTTTGTTAAACATTTATTTAAAAGTTGCATGTAAGAATAATTTCCCATCGTACTAATATTATAAATGTGAAAGTTTATACATGTTTTAATTTCAATCACGCGCAAAGGCTGACCGAATCTGGCTGAAATTTGGTACAGCGATAGATTGTTGTCTGGAATAACGTATGGGCTACTTTTTATCACTGGGATAGGTTCCCATGGATTGCCCTGACTCAAACCGTGTAAAATACTATGCTACAGGAACCTATTCATAGCATAAAATACAGACTGATCTATCTCTGTGCCAATTTTTTATCTAATCTGCTCAGCTGCTTTGGTGTGAGTGAGTAACAGATTCATCCACACCAAGATTGACCAGTAAAATTATATTATGCATGAAGTTAGAAAATATTGCCGTTTATTAGTAATACTAGCCAGTTTTTGCTAATATTACCTGCATTTGTTCAACAAAAATGAGTATAAGACTTATGGACATAATACCTATATGTAATCAGTTTGTTAACATTGATATCGCGATGTAAGATCAGTTTCGCATTAGTTGGACGTATAAAGTGTCGCCACAGTTAGTTCATTGCAATGTATTATTATATTTTTTTATAGACTAACCTGATTACGATCAAGAATGAATTTGATTACCAGCGTATATTATGACCCTAATCAAGTCATAAAATGTAACCACTCATTATGCGTAGTGCGCGGTTTTTGTGTCTTTTGAGGATAGCTCGGGGTTCTACAGCAACGAGCTCAAATCCACTACCTAATCATTATCAATCATATAATATTCCATCAGAAACCAAGCGGTTTGGTGACTCTTACCAGCTCCAGCTCACGTGTTTCCTTCTTCCTACAGTCTGATGAGGCCGTCAAGCTGAGTGCCACCATTGTAACTATACTTTGCCTCTAGCTTACCATCAGGCGAGGAGAAGTCAAATTGATGTGTCCTATAAAAATAAATCAAATCAATTTACATATGGAAAAAGTTTTTCAATTTAAAATAATTTGTTTAGTTTAGCATACTAAATGCTTTAAAATTATTCAAATCAAATCAAATGCTTCAAAACAAAAAAAAGAACATTACAATCATTATAATATATAAGTAAACAGCCTGCTCGAGTTAGGGCCTCGTTTCACTTACTACTTGCGACCAAGATATACGGCGGGAACAATACAATTTATGTGCCAGAATGTACTAATAACATAACTACTAATATATGTAACTTGAGAGGGTAACGAACTGACAAATACAATATTCATCAGTTTACATCACCGTGTTCAACTGCGATGCAAAAACATGTGCATATTACTAGAATTGCATCTAAAATTGCAATTGTACAAAGAGAACAGTATGCACAATTTAAAGAAAAAGTCTCAAATAGATCTTAATACCTACGAATTTCAAACTTGTATTTTATTGATTTAAATTGAATTATCGTCCAAACTAGGGGTGTGTACTAAATATCACAACAATCAGTCAACAGGAAGGTAGGAATATCAAGGTATTAAAATAATTTAATTTTTGAGTACTCTGCTACACAAGATCGATCTGATGCAGACATGTAGTATATCTACTTATTCATGTATTATTTCATATTTAGATAGGCACAGTACAAGCTTCAATAGAACTAATTTGTTCTGTATGAATAACTAAGAATAGAACTAGTCGTAAATGGTAATGATTTATTTATTTGGAAAGGTATTGAAATGAAAGGACACCAAACGCATAGCTACAAATACATTCCGTGCAGTAACAAAGTTGTTTTGGCTACTAAAATGTTTCGTAAGACTAGCTAAGCTCAGTAGTAGATCTGATAGATTTACAAGCCAATTAAAATACAATTGTGGACAAATTATTGATTCCAGTTATATGGAAGCAATTTGTCTATTACAGTCCACTGCTGGACATAGGCCTCTCCCAATAAGTGCCCGATGGCAACCGATTCACAGCCTTTTGTATCCAGTTCATCCTAGTGACCCTTCTCAGGTCGTCAGTTCAATCTGATAGGGGGAAATATTGTCTTCTGTTTGCCAAATTGCGGTTTTCACTATATATAGCGAACTCCCTACCTGATATAATCGTAGCATCCATCCATGTGTCACTTAAGTGCGAAACATTTATTAGTGTAGCAATTTCCTCACCATATCCACTGCTACGAATTGGGAAAAATAGAACGGTGGTTTCCTCTAGCGTTCTACTTCACACTACCTTGACCATTTTAGCTATTTTGACGGTGTTCAAGGTACGCTGCTGCAAAATTAGGCTTTAGGAAGTGGAACTGAACTTTTCCCAGCAGAATTTTTTCTCAGCAGCTGGTTTACGTAAAGCAGTACTAATCTTTCGCCTAATACCGACATTTCAACGGTTAATGTGTACCGGAGGGCTTACAGGAATCCTACTATATCCTACTATCCTACTTCCTACTAATATTATAAATGTGAAAGTTTGTGAGAATGGATGTGTGGATGTGTGGATGTTTGTTACTCTTTCACGCATAAACGGCTGGACCGATTTGGTTGAAATTTGGTATGTATATAGGTTATACCCTGGATTAACATATATGCTATATATCAGCTATGATATCCTACTAATATTATAAATGTGAAAGTTTGTGAGAATGGATGTGTGGATGTGTGGATGTTTGTTACTCTTTCACGCATAAACGGCTGGACCGATTTGGTTGAAATTTGGTATGTATATAGGTTATACCCTGGATTAACATATAGGCTATATATCAGCTATGATATCCTACTAATATTATAAATGTGAAAGTTTGTGAGAATGGATGTGTGGATGTGTGGATGTTTGTTACTCTTTCACGCATAAACGGCTGGACCGATTTGGTTGAAATTTGGTATGTATATAGGTTATACCCTGGATTAACATATAGGCTATATATCAGCTATGAACGGGATCAGAATTCCACGCGGGCGGAGCCGCGGGCAACAGCTAGTATGAAAGAAACAGAAATATATTCCTCATCACATTGACAATGGTTCTATCATATAATAACGGGATCGATTTACCAACGGTAACTATACTATTGTGGCCAATGAAGCTTAATGTAATGGAGATTCTATATCTTTAAAGCGGTGTGAAATAATATTTCCAGATGACGAGAATCTTTTCACAGAAAAAAAAAACACATAGAACATTTGGACTTGACTCATGGCATATGAAGTATGGATTCGGCGATTGAATACCACCGGATAAACGCTTAAGTGATGATGAGAGCCCAGGTTACAAGCTTCCAGTTTTTCTTCCTCCACTCCGTTCCATCTTGGGCATTCATGATGGTGTAACCATTGCCACGCATGTCACCCTCTGCTTGTTCAGTAACGTGAAATCATTTACTTGAAATATCGTGTCACTTTGCCACATTTCATTCAGCATTTTCATCTTATATTCGATTTCTTTGATAAATAATAATTAAATAGCAGAACAGCCATGTCAGCTAGTGTTGCTTGCCGGTTCAGCTAATGTTATAATATGCTGTTATAAATAAGGAGTTTTATTTGTGTATCTAAATTGAGAGAGAAGCGAGTTCGATATAATCAACAAATTAATTTGCTGTGTTTGTTCCCGGTTTAGTAAAATAGGGCCACCCCATCCCTTCCGGTGGGTGTCTGTTCTCCATCCGACAATAAACATACAGCCCATGACTAAGTGCCCGTTTGACGGCAATAGGCTCGGCCCCTCTCATAGTATCATAGTTGACGAAATATGAGTGTTAATACTTATTTTTTATATAGGACACGTCAACTTGACTTCGCCTTGCCTGATGGTAAGCTGAGGGCAAAGTCTTGGAAAGAGGGTCACCATTATAGACACGTACCATGCTACAATGGTGGCACTCAGCTTGACGGCCTCATCAGATGCTTTTTCACGCCCCGCTTAAAGGACCCGGGACTGTAGGAAGAGGGAAAGACGTGAGCTGGTAAAGAATTCCAGGTCTTAATGGTGCGACACAAGAATACACCTCTGCCTACCCCTTCGGCGATTTACAGACGTGAGATCGGATTGGATTTAAACTCCTCCGCTGCCGTAGCACCCTGTGCTATCCTAAAAAGACACCCGAAACGCTTACTACTCCATATAGAGCACATTTTGGAATCAAGATAAATATGCCGGTAACTATCTATGTACTCGCATAGGCTAATAATATGATCTATTTAGTTAAGTAGTCGTTTAAGATAAGTAAGCGTTCAGAAACTCTGATTATAGTGTAACAAAGTAAACGAACATTATGTTTATTAACAGAAAGTGATTGGTGTAGGTCCGAGGTGGAGCGCAGTCAGGTTGTCACAGACCTTGGGTAACTGTGGCAGTGTCAATGGAGCATTTAGGTAGGTATGTGGTAATAATGACCACTATGAGCGTGTTCTGCACGATTTACTTAGGTCTCAGTGCGAGCGATTTATAGACGTCGCGTCGTATTTAAGGAATGGAATGGAACATAAATATTACTGTATTTTGCATAAATTTATCTTCATATTTTTATATCATCGTCGTGTGTCTTTTGTGAAAGTATTTAGGTCATCAAATCAGAGCTTTTTTCTTTTTTAATCTGTGTAAAGTTTTTATTGGTTATTTAGAATATATTTCAAATTACCTTCTTATACTTCAGTAGAATTGATATTTTATATATGCGATGTATCTTAAAAAGACAAAAACCTAATTGCGTTTTTGGGACCCTTTGTAAAAAAGATAGGTCGTATTCACCTGTTTAGGTTTCCATTTGTTTAGGTATCAAAATAACTGTTTGTTGTTTTACATCATTATTATATTTACGATTTTTTACTACAACTATTCACATTAATTGGACCACACACTATAACCATTCACACATCATTCACTTCGCTCGCAATAGCACCAAACCCTCATACATTACTTAACTTCACTTTACAATTCCCACGAACTACGCACGGTATTTGGCACTTGTTACGTATCTTTTATGATACGCCAAATTTTCTCTTTGATTGATACATTTTAGCTTCATAATTATGTGTGCGTCAGCTAATTAAGTGCCTGTCGGTTTCCTGACAACGTCAATATAGTTATTAGTTAAGTACATTATCGGTAGTAACGGTAAATAGTATTAAGTTTTCGCAATTTATTTACATAGGTACTTATTAAATTATAGAGAAAGTATGTTGATTTAGCGACCTTATTACCAGCCTGTGTATCGATCGAGTAGGTAATTACAATTCCAATTTTCATCTTCATCCGAGCGTCAACTCTGATTGCATTCAAAGCACCTATTAGCTCTAGGTTACAGTCTCTGTTACGTCTCCTCTTCATGGTTTGGTTAATTTTGACTGTCATGGAAGTGACTGTTGTCTGAAGGTGTTAGGTAGGTACCAACGAGGGACAAAAATTGTTACATCCAGTAACACCTGTGACTCGTTGGGAATTTTTTTCCCAACCAGTAACAGTGTTAATCGTTTGGGTGTAACTGGATGGGCATCATCATCATCATAAAGACGCATTTTCCTGATTGCATTCGAGGCCAAGATAACCTCGGAGCTTAGGGTCCGCCTTCCGGCTCTGCCTCCTCCACTTCACACGATCTTGGGCGTCCAAGGTAATGAGATCATTTGCACGCATGTCAACTTCCATGACGTCAAGCCAGGACTTCTTAGGCCTACCTCTTCTACCTGGACCCGGCGGGCATATACCGAACTAAAGTCCTAAATGAAAATTGATTTGTTTTTATACAACTTAGGTGGTAGACAAGCACTCGGCCCACCTGATGCAAATATCTTTTGTTGCCAAAGCCTTATTCCTTAATTAGTAGGTATACCGACTTGCAGCTTAGGTTAACTGGAGTCAATCAGGAATATCATAAACAACCAATAGAAAATATACCAAAAATGAGTTTTTTTGAAAAATGTTTTGGCAAAAATCAGATTTTCATACATTTCCCTAGTATAAGGAAAGACATTTTAATGCGAGGGTTATGTTAACGTTGCGAGAAATATCTTTACGGCCCACAGACGGCGAGCGTTATTAATAATAAAATCAATGGCTTTTAATAATGGTTTTTGACGACTGACGAAATTAAATGAATAAATGTTTGGAGTCTTTACTTGTTTATTGATTTTTAATATTCCTTTTTCCTTTTGTTAATCCAATAAGTACCTATATGCCTGGGATACATTCATTTTTAAAACATTTAAACTTATTCATGTAATCTTTTTTTTTTTTTTTTTTTTTTTATCGTGCGAAAAATCCCCGCGGATACCTCCCCCGCCGGAGCCGGAGGAGGAGGTTATGTCGGACTCGAACCGACTAAAACGCACGCCGACTGTGGGCCGTCAGTTGCCGGAGGTGAGATTGTTGTAGCCATATCCCTCGCACCCCGGCCGACCCAGGGCCATATCTCTCGATCTGGCCCTCTCCCGATGTGGGGACCGTAGAGTCCCCAACTCGCCCCCGGGTATGGGGAGGCACGCAATGCGCACCGCCGCCGTGGCCTGCTTCTGCTAGGGTGACAGGCGGCTCCACCCGTCACCCCCAGGCCCGCGCTCATGGGGGACGGAGGTCGTTCTGCGACCTCCGACGCCCGAGTTGCCGTCGCTCGTTACGGGCCGCGCGGTTAGCGATTCTCCTACGCTCTTCGCGGGCCGCAAGGTCTGCGATTCTCCTTCGCTCCCGCTCCGCCTCCCATTTCACGAGCATTATTTGCTCGCAGAAGGAGGCGCCGGCGGCCCACGCATCCGCGCAGCGAACCATCGCTGCGAGCAAAGTAGCGAGCGTGAGAACTCTCACTCCCAAGGTCGCCACCAGCTCCCGTCTCGGCGTCTCCCACGCCGGACACTCGGTGAGCGTGTGCAGCGCCGAGTCCTCGCTCGCGTCACTTATTCATGTAATCTGAAGTTAGGTATATATGTAGTTTCAGTTTATTGGTTATAAATTATATTCAGTTTAGCCCGCGGCTCTGCTTTTGAATGGAGCAAAGTAAATATTGATTGTTGTATTACGAAATAATGTAAATAAATTTATTCGTCATTCGTTTTCTATTGCATAGCTCTTACATATATATTGCATATCGACTGCGGTTTCTACTTTCATCATCATTTTGTTCATAGATTTTATGCACGTCTATGCATTATTCTGCATAATAATAAATTGCAGTATAAAAATAAATAAACACATTTTAATTAAAAAATAAACGTAAAAAAGATTGTTTGACAAATGCTAATCGAAAGAACTGGTTTGTGCAATGTTAACTGATCATTATTGTTACTTTATTTGCTTCACTTTATTCGTATTATTATATTTAGCTAATGGCTGTAGTAAAGTCAAGTTGGTTTGGAAACTGACATACATGGATATTTTTGGGCTACACCCAAAATGGGGAGGCATGCAATGCGCGCCGCTGCCACGGCCTGCTTCTGCTAGGGTGACAGGCGGCTCCACCCGTCACCCCCAGGCCTCATGGGGCACGGAGGTCATTCTGCTACCTCCGACGTCCGAGTTGCCGCCGCTCGTCGCAAATCTTTGGGACCAAGTGAAGTGACCAGTGACAACTACAAGCGGTACGTACACTTGTTAATCGATGGACGAGGCTCTAATATGGTGATGATGATGGAAACGTTGACATAGGTGGCCTGCCCCGCTAGACAAGTGGCAATTCGTTGGCCGGTGTATTGTAGAATAGAATGACGAATGTATGGCGTTTGACGTATGACGTTTATGAGTTGACATTATGTTGACGAATGTATGAGATTTGACGTTTATGACATACATTGACGGCTGTCATCCTTACATTCGTCATTCTATTTTACAATACACCGGTCAATGAAAGTAATGGTTACAGACTATGTGCAGATCTTTCACTTCATATTCTATTTGCAAATAAGGATTCCTTAAAATTAGGATTCCACTCAAAAGCACTTTCAATTAATCGAACACCATTTTATACTTCACTTACCACTCCAGACTAGGCATTATATTAGTCTGTGAAATAATACAGCTAAGTTACAACACAACTACTAGCCACGCAGCTAAAAAAGGTAGTATTACAGCAAGACAACAACCAATATAATATGCTTATCTCTTGGGGTTATGGGGGTCAGTGGACAGTAAGGAGTGGAATGCCTTGGCCAAATGTGTTTCCGGATAGCTATAACTTGGGTGTTCAAGACTAGAGTGTATAGGTTACTCCTAGGAAAGCGTGCTCCACCGTGATGTACGATCACTTACTAACAGGTGAGATAGTGATCAAACACTAGCTTATTGCTCGGGATATATATCTTGGACGCAATACACGTTTCTTGGGTGTCTTTTGAGGATAGCACAGGGTGCAACTGAGGTGAATGAGCTCAAATTCACCAAGCAAAGATTATTAGAAAACAATTCGAGAGCGCCAGGGCCTCATTTCTCTCGCGATTTAAGTCAAGATTTGTGTCCCGGTATATACCAACCATAAAAAAGTAAAAAAAAAAGTAAAACAGTTATTCCGTAGAAGAGTTCTATAGGGTCGTGTGCTGCATTAAATTTGTTCATTGGTTTTAAAGGCCATAATGTTTTCTAACTGGGTAAAACGACTGTCTGTAACTGTAGGATAAAAACATTTTCTTTCTCGTCTGCTTTTTTTTTTCTTAGTTTTTAGCAAACTGTATTTTGGTGGGTTAAACGATGATTGAAAGAAATTTTAAACCATTTAGAATGCTAACTTTTAAATCGATTAAGATAGAAAAAGCGAATCCACCTCAGGCAGGACTCAGGCGAGCCTCGGTGGCTTAGGGGTCAGAGCATGCATTCACCCTGTAAGGGAAAGATCGTGGGTTCGAGTCCCGCCTGTGGATTCGCTTTTATCTATCTTAATCAAACTAAACGACTCGATATAACTATGTATTTTGAACTGTAAAGTTTGCATTGTAAGCGTAAATAAACGTTTGAGAGGATACCAGGATACCATGCCACATACGTTGATTTTATTCTGACAACGATGTATTGTAGATACGTTATAACCTAATCTTTTCGGTGACCTTCTGTTGTGAACCGATAAAAATATCTATTGGATCAATGACCCTCATCATTATTCAAATTCTTATGCAAATCAAATAATAAAATCAATTTGCAGTTTTTGACTAGGTAATATGATCTCTATTTGGGCAATCAAGAAAGCAGTGAATCTAAATAATCCGTACATAATGAATGAATAAACAATATCTATTATTACAGACAGCTGATGAATTTTTTTGAGCGCATTATTTTTTTTATTTGGTGCAAACTACCTACTGAATACAATAAACAACATTTCACGGGATGGAATTACCTGTGTGATGTGTCCAAAAAAGAACATAGGCGGCAGGCCAACCATTTAGAGCCAGGTGAAACCGTGGGGCCAAACTAGTATTATTGTAATCTAAACAATTGATTACCGGAAGTTACAGAAAACTAAGTAAATAAGTGGGTATACCGACCGGTTACCGAGCGCAGGCGTGGGGGTTACATGTGCAGCCGCTGTCACCCTTTCACTCCCACTGGCACCGCGGTTCGATGTTCGACCCCTTTTCAGAGTTCTATGACACCGTGCTTCTTACACCCGAGGAGGCCATATTAAAACCGTAGATGGCCCAAAATCAGCCAGGGTGCCAGTGATATGCTCTCGGTAACCTTACACCCCGTCAGCTCTTGTATCTGAAGATCCGAGACGGCGACCCCCGATTGCCGACGACGGGGTGGTATCTGAGGGGATTTCCGCATGAAAAAGAGGGAGAGAGGAGGGATTTGATCCCCAACAGCACGTTAGCGACCGGTAGGGGATATGCCCACCTCATCGTTTACTTCGGTAAGGCGACGTGCGACGCCCGAGGGAATTATCGGAACCAAAAAAAAATGGGGGGGGCCCTATTTTTTCTGTTTCTTTTGCACCAGTGCCCTTAGCCATCAAGCTACGCCACTGGGTATAACCTATTTAAATAGGTACCAAAATAGTATTAGAGAAGTGTTACAAATCGATCGAATTAAAAGCTAATTCTAATTACGAAACATTACATAACATCCGAATGGACATTCATAGGCTTTATAATTAAAATTTAAGTAAACATTTAAGTACAATACACTTAAGAAATGTTTCTCAACAATGCCGCCGGGGGTCCCTACCATTGTTTCAATACGTTCACTATATAACAATACACAGCTTCCAATCTGTCGTGGCCTAACACGGATTTGGTTTTCAACTTAAACGGTTGCTCAATAAGGTGACCTAAACGCGATCGCATATTGAGTACTGGAGCATTTTTTATTTCTTATTACATACTATCTCGATACCTCCCACGTAAGTTGTTGTAACCAACAAAATTGCTATTTTGTGTTTTTCATGTAAAAGTGTCTAATTTTATGTATAGTATCCTGTAACAATTAGATCAAGTCCAAAAATCTATTAATTTCGGTAGTTTTCAGAAGTATAACATCGTATGTTCCGAACTATCCCGGCGTATATTGTGGTATTTATTACTTGCAATAGTTTACGGCGGGCGGTGTGAGTCTGACGAGCGCGCTCACCCCGCGTATGTGTGACATAAAACAGACTACGCTGGAACTCGCTGTAGGTTGCATGTCACGCGCGTATTTTTTGTGTTGATTTGATATTTATTACGTAATACTACTAGCACATATTTTTCGTATTTCAAATATTGCTTATATAAAATGTGGTATTGATTACATACAGCAATATACGTTGCTGAATTTACACGTATTTTGTTGTAAGTAATACATACAACATTTTACTTCGGAATTAGTTATACTGAAGCACATGGCAAGATGACTTACAATGTTTTACGTGGTAAAATTAACAATTTTATGGTTACTAAGTAACACATACAACAATCTACTTCGCTTATCACTGACATTGTGTAAGTTGTAAGTAACATTTGCGGTTATCAAAAATCTATAGAAATAAATAAAATTAAAGTGTCTGTTTGTAACGTCAAAATAACAAGTGAATAAACATTTTAAACCCAAAAAAAAAAACAAAAATAACAAGTTGAATGAAATTTTGAAGCATTTATTATGTTAACTTAATCATCTTATCATCTTGTCTTCTTCATCTTTTTCATCAATCTTCTTCTTCGATCATCAATCATCATCATCTTATTCAAAATAACAAGTTTTTACTAAATGGGTATTCATGTAAATCAGGTACCTCCTCTCGAAGGTGACGGAGCGTATCATTAATACATAGCTCCTGGGGTACTTTGAACTGTATGATCTACTGAGTAACCGACAGTACGGCTTCCGCCACCGTCGCTTAACAGGTGTATCTTATCTTAACCTTCTTGTGTATCTCACAAACCGTTGCGCGCAAGCTATCGAGACTTGAGGTGAAGCACTGGCGGTTAGTCTCGATATCGGAAAGGCCTTTGATCGGGTCTAGCACAGAGGTCTTCTTGCAAAGCTCTTATGGACCAAGGGATTATGGGAATGGATTGCCAGCTTTTTGTCCAACAGAAGTATCCAAGCCGTCGTTGATAGCAGTTGCTCGGACCGCATGGACATAAAACGCCGATGTCCCACAAAGTTCCGTGTTGTCTCGACCCTGTTACTGCTGCATATCAATGACATGCTGTCGGATGACTCCATTCATCACTATGCGGACGACAGTACCGGAGACGCTTGTTACACGGACCGTGCAAATATCCCTCAGTCCGAGATGGAGGAAAGCCGCGAACAACTTGTGTCTGAAATCGAGACTACGTTATCTAGAGTATCCGATTGGGACAGACTAAATTTAGTCCAATTCAACCCCTCTAAGACACAAGTATGTGTATTCACCGTTAACAAAATCCCATATATTGTAGCACCGCAATTCCTGGGCACACTGCTTACTATTTCCTTGCGTATTGGGATCCTTAATATCAATATCTCCAGCGACGTCCAATACCGTAGTCAATTGGAAGACAAGGTGAAGCTGGAATCAAAGAAGCTTGGAGTGCTCAACAGGGTGAATACTTAACTGTGGGGCAACGACTCCGCCTACATAAGGCACAGGTTCGACCCCACTTGGAGTACTGCAATCACCGTTTTGTCGGAGCGCCTACGTGCCAGCTTGAAGTGGTTAACCCCTTCGACTCGGTACAAAGACGAGCATTGAGGCTCGTTGACCATCCCATACTCGCAGGTCATGTGGAACCTTTCAGTCTCAGAAGAGACTTTGCCTCACTGTGTGTTCTACCGCCTATACAATGGTTTGTGCTCAAATGAACTATTTGACATGATACCAACAGCTACATTCTATCATCGCATCTCTCGCCACAAGCAGGGAATTCATCGTCACACATTGCGTCCGGAAACAGTGCGCACTGTGCGGTATGAAAGGAACTACATCCCTTGCACACTCAACCTGTGGAATGAACTCCCTGCGGTGGTTTTCCCAAGCGACTACAATTGATTGATAAATTGATAGCTGCCGTTGACTGGACAATACTTGTAGACTACACCTATGAGAAGCACTATTAAAGGAGGATGTCTGTACCTCGTCATCTAGACCCGACATATTCCTTTTTTCACGATCGCATAGGCGAGCATTGCTTGTAGAACTCACAGTACCGTGGAAAACTAACATACCTAAAGACCACGCTATACAGACGAACAAATACTTTAACCTGACTAACGAGTTAACCAAAAATGGCTACGTGATTAAACTCTACGCCGTAGAAGTAGGACCAAGACGAATTCAAGCTAAATCCCTGTACAACTTAAAGACCTCGGATTGCCAAGAGCTTCAGTAAGCTCTTTACTAAATCGAATATCTAAAGCGGCATTGATAAGATCTTACCAAATTTGGATAGGTAGGGGGTACACTACTGACGGTGGAGGTGAGCGCTGATGCATCACAAAATGGCCACCCTAAACCTACATCTGGGTCGCAAGTCCCAATCGCCGTCACGGTTTGCTCTGTATCACGGGTCCATAAGGACACGGCGACCGCACGGTGAATCCATGGAGTACTGAGAATCGGATCTCTGGGTCTCTTCAAGAATGGGCATTAGAAGGTTTCTTCAGGGTCGGCAGTGCGAATGTGACGCCGCTGGTGTTGTATACGTCCATAGGCCACGGTAACCACTTCCCATCACGTGGGCCGTGTGCTTGTCTGCCACCTAAGTGGTAAAAATAAAACATACCACACTTTTTTTCTCTTGCATTTCGGCGTAAATTGTTGTATCTGGTACATACAACTAAATGTGACTCATGTGTTCCGGCGTACATTATTGTAAGTGACTGATACAACAATTTGTAAAGGTCATATACCGCGGTAAAATGTTGTAACAACAAAATCTCTAAAACTTTTGGTATTTTTGAATAATACCGTGAGGTAAACGCTAAAGTATTATTAACTGAAGTTACATGTTGAATTTTATAAAGATTAGTTGAAAACTGCGGTTTTTATTGCCAATAGTACCTTTGAAACGCTCTCCTGTAAAATCACAGTTTTGAAGTTACAACAGTTTACGTAGGAGGTATCGATCTATTGTCCACCATTGGGGAATCTCTTAGGTAATACTTTGTTGCCGATGTGTTTAAATTGTTTCACATTCCATGGGACTATCTGTAAATGTTTTGAGACTATACTATTATCAATAACAAAATGCCAAATGGCAGAAATGATATTGTAAAGACTTTTGAACAAGAAGCAGCAAGTTTTATGGCCGCTCTACACGTTGGGGAACACCTGTTGGCGCAGTGATTTAAATTGTTACTTGGTATATGTGTAGAACAGGGGTTTGTGCCATTTTTGATGGGTGGCAGAGCGTCGGGACGGTGTGTTGGCCAATGCGTTCGCCAGTGTGTTAGCCTAAGTGTAGAGCGGTCATAAGAAAACTCCTATGCCAATCTGTCATTATTTTTTACCATTTCTTTTTCTAATTTAAAATTCTAAAAATGTAAACTAGAAGTCTCATTAGTATTGAAGTGCTTTTAACTTTTTCTTTAATTGCCAATTTATGGTAAATACGAAAGTATCAAATTGGTGAACATCAAGTTGTTAACTTTTTTTGTGAGTTCTAATTTTTGGAATAACATGAGAATATTCTATAAGACATTTCTCTTGTTTTAAAGAAATTGCTGCAGTAGAGAGTTTTCTTGTTTTGAAAGTATCCCTACACAGGCCTAAAAAAATTATCTCATATCTAATCATCAGTTATAGACAGTCGTTTTACCCAGTTAGAAAACATTAAAGGCCTATAAAACCAATGAACAAATTTAATGCAGCACCGTGTAACTTGCTCTACGTGGGCATTGATAAAGCTTATAAGACACCATGATGGCGTAATAACCGCTTATGTATATAGGTGTATAATGTGTTGTACTATCTACGCACTGAACTATACAAGAAAACACTAGGTTGGGCTATGAATAGAGGAGTTACCTGAGGAGCATCCCGAATATCCCGATACCGCCTGTCGTCAAGAACGTAAGATGGATTTAAGCTATCCATCTGCTTCTTCATCCTAGCGTTAATCCCAGTCGCATCCGAGGCTTTCACTTCGGAGTCTGGGGTCCGCTTTACCAGTCTAACTGCGGAAGGTATGATTCTGAAGCCAACCGCATACGACAACTGCCGATGCAGCACATACAGCGTACCCATTACTTGTTAAACTCCAATACGGAAAAACCCCTTTTTCCGTAGCCATTGCGAAGCCGCAACGAACTACGCTCATCTGCTGCGTGCGTCGGCAGTTGTCGTATGCGGTCGGCTACGGAATCATACCTTAGGCTGAACTTCGATATTTCAGTCAAATCCGCTATCTTTAGCTATATTTAAGTTATCCATAAAATTCTTAAGAATTACGGAACAATGAATCACTGTCTGAATCACTTTAAACATTGTCTTTATGACTTAGTGCTTGATACTATAATTTATAGATTATTTTAATAGTAGTGGGTGGCAATCCTGTTCGCTGGGATTTACATAAGTAACGGAAAAGGGCCGTTCACCATCCGCAGTAAACCTACAGCCCACGACAAACCGATGGCAGTAGAATTCGCCCCCTATCACGGACAAAACTGAAAAACATAGTACTTAAGTAAAATGTACATGGCAATACGCCTGTCTCCCCCTTTGGGGATTTACAAGCTTGTCTACCATACAGGCCATTGTAACATGGTACGTGTCCGTAATGGTGACCCTCTTTCCTGAGACTTTGTCTGCAACTTACCATCAGGCGAGTTGAAGTCAAATTAACGTGTCCAAAGGAGAACATTCACTCTCCATACATATCTGGGCTAATTTTGAAAGTGCCGGCCAAAGAAAAAAAATACGATATTCTGTTAGAGCTTGTTCTTACTAGCATTTTTTATTACTGCGTCAAAGTTGAGAGATCACTTCCAACGGTTTTATTTGAGTTTAAAAATCTTAAAAATATACACTTTTTAAGATACGAACTATTAAAAATAAATGAAAAATATTGTTCTACATTGGAAGAATAGTTAATAAAAGCAATATAAAATAAACCCTATACTGCATATTGTTGTTTTTCGTCCATTCATTTAGATCCAAAATTGAAAGTGCCGGTCAAAGAAAACAAATATGATATTCCGCTAGAGCTTGTCCTCATCAGCACTTTTTATTACGTCGTCAAAGCTGAGAGACCACTGCCCTCGGTTTTATTGGCGTTCAAAAATCTTAGAAACATATAATTTTTATGATACGATATATTGAAAATGAATGAAAAATATTGTTCTATATTGGAAGAATAGTTATTAAACGCAATAACATAAACCCCATACTGCATATCGCTGTTTTTCGTTAGTTTATTTAGGTCTAAAATTGAAAGTGCCGGCCAAAAAAAAATGATATTCCGTTAGCGCTTGTCCTTATTGGCATAAGCATATAAAAATAAAATACACGAGCAATAATACTGTTTCATTGCACTTCACCCTTCTTGTTTTATCTATGATAATGTATGTATAATGTTGACGAACCTGGACATGACGTGACTGCTATCGTCCACGAATCATCCATAAGGCATTGCCATTAGTGCCTTGTAACTGTGGAATATGATGAACTCATTTACTAAGTTCAATTGGAAATGCACTTTTAACCAATATAAATCAATATTTCTCATTCATTTTCAATAATTCGTAAAAAAAAATGTATATATCCAAGATTTTTGAACTCAAATAAAACCGAGGGAAGTTATCCTTCAGCTTTGACACCATAAAAAAATGCTAATGAGGACAAGCTCTAGCGGAATATCATATCTATTTGTTTTCTTTGACCGGCACTTTCAATTTTTGAACTAAGTAATTAAATAGTCACACTTTATACTAAATATTGAACCCTAAATAAAATCTCAAGGAATCGATTTAGAACTTTGGTGTAGTAATAAAAAATGCTTACCATGTTGTGTTCTATCAAAATCAAGCACTTTTTTTTAGTGGCCGGCAAAATAAAAATTAGCCCAATCTGAATGATCGCCAATCGATGAGAAATATTGATTTATATTGGTTAAAAGTGCATTTCCAATTGAACTTAGTAAATGAGTTCATCATATTCCACAGTTACAAGGCACTAATGGCAATGCCTTATGGATGATTCGTGGACGATAGCAGTCACGTCATGTCCAGGTTCGTCAACATTATACATACATTATCATAGATAAAACAAGAAGGGTGAAGTGCAATGAAACAGTATTATTGCTCGTGTATTTTATTTTTATATGCTTATGCCAATAAGGACAAGCGCTAACGGAATATCATTTTTTTTGGCCGGCACTTTCAATTTTAGACCTAAATAAACTAACGAAAAACAGCGATATGCAGTATGGGGTTTATGTTATTGCGTTTAATAACTATTCTTCCAATATAGAACAATATTTTTCATTCATTTTCAATATATCGTATCATAAAAATTATATGTTTCTAAGATTTTTGAACGCCAATAAAACCGAGGGCAGTGGTCTCTCAGCTTTGACGACGTAATAAAAAGTGCTGATGAGGACAAGCTCTAGCGGAATATCATATTTGTTTTCTTTGACCAGCACTTTCAATTTTGGATCTAAATGAATGGACGAAAAACAACAATATGCAGTATAGGGTTTATTTTATATTGCTTTTATTAACTATTCTTCCAATGTAGAACAATATTTTTCATTTATTTTTAATAGTTCGTATCTTAAAAAGTGTATATTTTTAAGATTTTTAAACTCAAATAAAACCGTTGGAAGTGATCTCTCAACTTTGACGCGATAATAAAAAATGCTAGTAAGAACAAGCTCTAACAGAATATCGTATTTTTTTTCTTTGGCCGGCACTTTCAAAATTAGCCCAATCTGAATGATCGCCTTTAAGAAAAATACTACTCCTGCTATTTTTTTTTCTATCAACCATTATGGTTACAATCAGCTCGCTAGAATCACTCTTTTTAGGGTTCCGTAGCCAAATGGCAAAAAACGGAACCCTTATAGATTCGTCATGTCTGTCCGTCCGTCTGTCTGTCTGTCTGTCCGTTTGTATGTCACAGCCACTTTTCTCCGAAACTATAAGGCCAATGCTGTTGAAACTTGGTAAAAAGATGTATTCTATGAACCGCATTAAGAATTTCACACCAAAATAAAAAAAAGCATTAAATTTTGGGGGTCCCCATACTTAGAACTGAACTCAAAATTTTTTTTTTCATCAAACCCATACGTGTTGGGTATCTATAGATAGGTCTTTAAAAATGCTATTGAGGTTTCTAACATAATTTTTTTCTAAACTGAATGGTTTGCGTGAGAGACACTTCCAAAGTGGAAAAATGTGTCCCCCCCCCCCCCCCTCTAACTTCTAAAATAAGAGAATGATAAATCTAAAAAAAATATATGATGTAAATTGCCATGTAAACTTCCACTAAAAATTAGTTCGAACGAGATCCAGTCAGTAGGTTTTTTTTTAATACGTCATAAACTGCAATTTTCGCCTTTGCTACTACGGAACCCTTCATGGGCGAGTCCGATTCGCACTTGGCCGATTTTATTTTATCGTGCGATAAATCCCCACGGATACCACTCTGCCGGAGCCCGTGGAGGAGGTTATGTCGGACTTAAACCGACTAAAACGCACGCCATCTGTGGGCCGTCGATTGCCGGAGGTTGAGGTATTCATAGACATATCCCTCGCACGCCGGCATGCTAGAATCCCCCTACATACCTTCATACAAGTTTAAATAATATAATAAATTACGCAAGCAACATTTAATTCTGTAAAACAAAGGCCATTACTTTAAATTATACACCACTTTCCAACCTTCGACAGTAGCGTTTAAATTTATTATTATCTATTAACGAAATGATATCGTAATAGGCCTTTTAAAATAGTTTGGAAGACAAGGCCGATTATATTAATCAAATGGTTGTGAACTTTAGTAACAATGATAGCGAAATAAAGCGTGTGTTTATAATTAGGTCCTAACCTATAACCGCCAACTTTTTGCATTGGCTAAGCAGCCAGTGCAAAAAGTTGGCATAACTAAGTAGTTATAACATAAATTAGATTATAGCTACTGAGTGCTATAGTTTGATTTCGTTGTTGTTATAATCTATTAATACAATTTATAGAACTGGCAGGGATCAAACGTCACTCCTTCTTGTACAGTTGCCAGTCGCCAAAGCTAAGCGCACAGTAGCATTTCTGCCTTATAGGTATTAGGTATAAGTATGCGGCCGGGGTGCGAGGGATATGGCTACGACAATCTCACCTCCGGCAACTGACGGCCCACAGACGGCGTGCGTTTTAGTCGGTTCGAGTCCGACATAACCTTCTCCTCCAGCTCCGGCGGGGGAGGTATCCGTGGGGATTTTTTGCACGATAAAAAAAAGGTATAATAAGTATGTACAATTACCCATAGACGTTACTGAACACTAATCAATTTACAAACTAATAAATTAAAATAACTCCAAAATTTAAAACTAGTTGTATCTAAAAATAAAAGCAAATGACTGTCTGTTCTCTCTGCCTGTTCTGTAAGGAGAAAATCATAAATATATATTATAATTATGATGAGTACTGTACTTTTGCCTGTAAAAAGAAGTTATATTTTGGGTACGGTCAGCATCAGAACGATTTTGACTGTAAAGTCTCAAAATGGTATTAAACAAGATATATTACGAGCAAATCAAACTGTTTTATTGATTCAATTTGTATTGAGATAATTTTAAAGCAATTAGTTTGCTAGACTAAACAAATTATAATAAATTGGAAAAAGCGAAATCAATTCTCGGGCGGGACTCGAACCCGCGATCTTTCCGCGATCGCCGTAAGATGGATGTATTGGAAAAATTGGGTCACTCTCGGGCGAAGCTCGGTGGCTCAGTGGTCAGAGCGTTCCCCCTGTAAGGGAAAGATCGCGGGTTCGAGTCCCGCCCGAGAATTGATTTCGCTTTTTCCAATTTATTATAATTAATTTGTATTATTGTCCGAACTAAAGGTGTGAACCAAATATCAGAACAATCAATCAACACGAAGGCATTAAGATCATCTTGAGTACTTTGTTCGTCAAGATTGATCTGATGCTAACTGTACACTGAGAAATTCCTAACAAAATGATCTAATTACACTTTTCCGGACCCAAAAACTTAGACCCTCACAGTCCTACGAGATACACAGCTACAAACTACCTACTTCAGTGTATAAGGTAAATAGCCCCAAGCGCCGAGACTATACATCAGTATCACCGCCGACATTGTATCTTGCTGTGGCTATTTACAATGGTATTGTACCATTTGGCATTTGTTCCGTAACCTTTCGAAATACGTTGACATATTCGCGATAATGTAACTTATTTGTTTTAGAATTAAACAGCGCCATGGCATGTGTTGAAAGGTTGAAACATAATTACATGTTATTATACAAATCTATAAGATTGTATAATTCCTTGTTACTTATCCTTACAATATTGCTGTGTAGGCATAGATAGAGTGTCATTATTTCTTACACATTTTTGTTATTAGCGTTCAGAAACTTTTAGGGTGATTGTATGAAAACTGTACGTGCTATATAAATAGCTTGCACTGCCAAGTAGGCCGTTAATAATAATTTTATTTTGTTCTGGATCACTGCAAAAGGACATAGGTATTATAATTAGAATAAATATTTGCGCTGACATCCAACCTACGAGTTTCGTCGCAGAACCTCTACAACAAACAGATCATCAAATTAATATGTTCAGGTGTCTGGTATACAGTATTGTGACAAATAACTTCGACATGAAAAAAACTGATGCAACTAATTCGTCAGGTCGGTCAGTGAGAATTACACAATTAAATTTTAAATTATGTTTAGCCCCTGAGGCAACGTGGCAACGCCTCTTTTTTTAGGTATTGCCAGTATTGCCACTGCCAGTTACAGTTATGCCTAGGCAGCAGTAACCTACATTACTGATTATATTGATTTCTGCATACTTAACTCACTGATTAGCATAAGACCCGGTGAAGAAATAGACAGAGCTTGGGTATTGGGTTGATTCACTCTCTCTGAATTCTTTTATTTTCTTGTATTTGTATAACTTGTATTGACCAAGCCTTCTATGCAGTTCCGAAAAAAATCAGAGAAAGTCCTGATGCATATCCATTACTGGACGATTTGTGGGTAGTGAGCCAATCTCACTACCCAGACATCGTCCTGTAAGGGATATGTATCAGGACTTATTAGAAAGCATCTAAGTAGCAGCATGCTTTGTGATTTTTTTAATGACTGCGGATTCGTTCTCAGATCAATTCAATTTACTTGTAACCTTCGTAGTCAGTATCCACAGAAACTAGGGCTCTTCAGGGATGTGCCGATCGACTAGAAATCAAGAAATAAATTGTTATCTACAATAATTGCAGTTAATAAAGATTAATTTACCGATTACACACAAAAAACTACAGTTAAAAACTAGAACTATAAACTAAATTAATGAAAAAAAAAACGCATCATGAAATCCTTTCTCTACACCGGCTCCATGAAATTACGTTCCCAGAAGACTGGCAGCATCGCTACATTGTTGCATTGTTAGTTAGATAAATATGTACCTTATAACACATTCAGCTCCTAAACTGTATAATACCATAATTTATTGTCATTCTGTAATAATAGTAAGCGGATAGTGATTAAAAGCTTTCGTTTCCTTAACAATTGGTCCAAGGACAACTGAATTATATCGAAGTTTGTCGAACTCGTAGACAATGATTTTAATTACAGATTAACAACTGAGTATTTATTGCGTTAAAGTGAACTAAATTTAAAATATATCATTTTTGTAATCTGATAGTTTTTTTAATAGATCACATTGTTCAAATCAGTTGGTTACATTTCTGTCTAGTAGGTACAGATAATTATATTTACAAAGCCCTTAGTATAACTTGTAATATGGAAAGGAATGTTGTTCTAAAATGTAGATAAATATAGGTTCCGAAAAATACATAAAATGCTTATAATGATTTTTGTAATAGGTATATTTTTCTCAGGATAAAATAAGTGTCAATTTATTGCCGTTAACCACTTCAGGTATAAAAGATAGAAGAACTGATGTAAAAAAAAGAAAAAAAGGGAATTTATCACTTTTTAAAGGACTTCCTGGACTTCTTGCTTTTACACATGTATTTACAGTCAATAGTGAAGCCTGTGAAAAATAAATTTTATAATGATCTTCTCTTTATAAAATTTCTAACTCAGAACTGTTGGCCACTTACAAATGAAACTCGTACTGGCCTGTCCGGAAAATGTAACAGTACACTGAATCTTCTAACAATGTGGAAATTATTCTATTACATTGTAAATTTCCCTATACATAACCTGTGGGGTGAGCACGAACAACTATCGTTATCGTATCGTGAACGTAACGATAGCATGGAGCATTGCGATTGGCCGCCTGCCTGAAGCCTGCCAATCGCAATGCTCCGTGCTATCGTTACGTTCACGATACGATTACGATAGTAGTTCGTGCTCACCCCACAGTACAGCAGTAATTTGAATCAGTTACCGCATCATAACTCAAGGAGCTGTTACAATGTACGGAACAACATGAGCATTGCATGTTACTCATCTCAAAGTGGGTACAGTACCCGGCTTTTGAATTGGCACGTCACACTTTGGGAAGCGGGCCATGGAGCGCGCTACGCTTGGGGTTTCTTTAAGGATAAAATTTATAATCATATATTATCCGAACGCGCTGGATGCGAGCCGCTTCCAACCGGTCCTATTGGAGATCTATAGGGGAGGCCTATGTCCAGCAGCAACTTCCTATGGCTGAAATGATGATGATGATGATGATCCGACACAAAACTAAAGTTTCCGATATAACTCGCTGAATAAGCAAACTGACATGGCAATGGGCTAGCCACATCTGCGGGAGGACTTTTCGATGCTGTAGCAAACGAATCCTAAAGTGGAAACCACAAATCGGCAAACGGAAGTTGGGACGAACTCCAACAAAATGGACGAACGTCGAATGACCTGAAAACGGTGGCTAGGATGGATGGGACGCGCAAGGTAGAGGATCGAGTACTAAGCGTACATCGAGAGAAGCCCAAGTTCAACACTAGACTGCCATAGGCTAATTGATTGATTAAATAAAATTGGGCAGAACAGTGTACGTCCACGATTAGCCTGTTTCGGTTTTATAGATAGTTTTCTCTTTTGCACAACGCAATTCTACATCTTGATAATCAATTTAGAGTAATTTAAACCGGAGCTATCTTGCTAATATTATAAATGTTAAAGTTTATAAAGATTTTTAGATAATTGGTTGTTTGGATATTTGTTACGCAATCACGCTCAAAAGGCTGATATCATCTGGCTGAACCGCTGAAACTTGGTACAGAGATAGATGATATTCTGAAGTACCTGCTTTTTATCCATGGAGTAAATTGTGGGACCGGGGTCAGAAGTCCACGCGTGGAGCAGTGGTCTTAATTTTAATGTACCTACGCTCTACAAAATGTATTTCTCAACTCTGTCGTGGTTAGAAGTCTATAGAAGATTATACTTCTAACAACGACCGCGCCTTATCCGTGCTATATAGGTACTGTATCGTTCCTGTATACCTCACACCTTAGTCAAACTCTCACACTACTTTACGAGATGTGATATCATAAGCCGGGAACTGTACCTACATCGTTTAACAGACAACCATATGTCCAAAAGTGGACAGAGATACGATGATGATGCATTGCTATACATGATTTGTGTGTTTCCATTACACCCAGATGACGGATAATAACGGCAATCAAAATCATGTTCTCTCAGAGAAATATCTTTCTACGGATTATAGTAATTTTCTCTTTCCTAAGGCTAAGACGTGACAATGGTGATCGTACTAACTGAAAAGTGATCTACGTTACTTGACTATAATATTATTAGTCACGATTTGTATGTATGTTATTGTTTTGCTTGTTTCACTTTACATATACAATGTACCTAATAAGATTTTTATACCACTCAGGTGGCAGATAAGCACACGGCTCAACTGATAGATATTGGTTACCGTTCGTCAGTCGGACTGCTTAATTGGGACGGAAATACTGTCGTGTTCTCACTTCTTGAGGTAGTACGAATGTAAATAATGTAGTATAAAGAATGTTTTGGTAATACACCACAACTTTGAAAGAAAGAAATATAACTGAAAATTTTCCAGGCAGGCTGTAATATTTTTTTTTTTATTTTACGAGTATGTTTACGTCAGTAGTGTAATGGCCAGCATTCGATCCCGGGACCTCTAGATTGTTAAACCAACTTCTTAAACACTAAGCTATCGATGGCGACGCTTTAAAACTCAAGTTATGAACTAAAAAGAATCGAAAAATATCACTTAAAATTACATAATTATCTACTTTTAGTTAAGCTGTTGTTAAAATTTGAAATATCACAGTTCTTGTGATCCCACTTCACATTAGATAAGTACCTATGTTGTTATTATATTGGGTATTGATAAGTTACGTAGGTACTTAGTTTTTTTTTTCAACGTACATCTATTAATTTGAAAGTGCAATGCTCCTAACATCTGTCAAATCAATCTATGACATTCTAAATTTAAATGAATATTGTGACAAGCGCAGTTATTTAATGATAAGAATTTTAATTTATGTACCGGAGAATTTACGGTTGTTAATAATTAATGTCTTCAACTGATAAACAAGTATATTATCTTATACGTAAAATATCTGCATTCAATCAAATGCTTATGCAACGGAGCATCTATTTCTTCCATGTTTAGTAATTGGAGCAATATAACCGCATACAGTGACATCAGCATCGCAGTAAACGAAGTAGCAATTTCTAATCAATGACAGCTATAGATCGTGCCTGACATTTAGATTTATAAACGAAAGTTCTAACGGGTCTAGATGATGATATCTCCGAATACGAATGAAGTCGGTAATGTGTAATAGCTATTTTCTATAACTCTTTATGCAGCTGTTCTGTCGCGAACTTGCGATCGAAAATCTATCGATAGAGACTACACATAGGTATGTATGTATACTACTAGACCATCGGTTTAGAAAAAAAAATTGTCACTTTTCAAGAGCGTAGGGGGAAGGGAAGATACGTATTGCAGCGAAATGATAATTATAGATTATTATAAAACTGTGTATGGGGCCTTACCACAGGTGGCATACCAACCAAACAATTAATAAGGTTCAGTGCAGGGTTTCCTTACGGGTTTCAGGAGGTCTAACGGTACTCTTTCCATTGAAAACCCCCCAAAAATTGGTTAGAATGAGTAGTCAAGCGGACCTCAGTTCCCAAAATGAAGACTAACGCTAGGATGATAGAATACGTAAAAGGCTAGTTATTCGAAAATGTTTTAGGTACCTATTTGGACATTGGACTTGCAATGACTTTAATACAAAAATAGCGGTTGGTATCTTGTCGATAAACTATTCAGAAATGTATTTGCAGCGAACAGAACACGCGAAACAATGATAAATGTATTCTGATCTAGTTTACTTACGAAACCACATGACTGAACCATACCATTAACGATTTTAAAGTATAGGTTGGTACACATTTAGTACCTATATCTGATCAAAAGGTTTGATTTACGGAATATGTGATTACTCCTCATTTTGCAAACGTTTTGCAGAATGAGGTCTCACAACGACAGTGTCTATAGTTGATTTATATTTGTTATGTTTTATTATGGTGGCATGGCACTTCATATGGCTATTTGTGTTCGCTATTGGGCGTTTGTTGAATTTTGGCAAAGTATTTGACGTACATGCAAACATGCAAACACAGCCAAATACGACCAAACGTAACGTGTACGATCTTTACATAGAAATAAATAGTGAATTAGCAAGTATTTTTTCATATTCTGTTTTTTTATATAACTTAGGTGAACTTAGGTTATTAAAGGTTTGGTAACATGATTGGTAACTTGGAACGTGTCAAGTTACTTTTGAGGGTGACTGTCTAACTCTTTCCTTCCTCGATTTAGCTGAATCGTAAGTTACAAGTAGGTATTTTCTTTTTTGAGCTGGAACTGGAGCTGCTAGGATCAAAATAAATTATTATTTTAGAGCATTGCTTTATTTAATTATAAATTCTTAAACGCCTAGGAATTAATGTATGACACAAAATATTTTGGAAAACAATAGATTTGGAGTGCCTTTTGGAAATAAGCCACGGTGTCACTTGTGTGAAATTCAAATATGCAAATTAATGACTTGGTCCGTTTATTCAGTCATTACGTTTCTGAATATCAGATAAAATTTTATATTAAATTTCAATAAACTAGCTTTCTTAATAGAAAAGTAATACCACCTTACATGGATGCCACCCACCTAATAGATATTCATCGATAGCCTCTTAACTAAAAGATTTTTACGACACGAAAATAAATTATAACATCATTACCACATATGACAATCTCGATTAAATTCAATTTGTTTGACAAGCTGAATAGATTGCAGCTTAATTCACACCACATAAAATTTTGTATAACCCACTTATGACGCCGGGGGGCATATTTTACTTAATAATATATTGGGACATTGTTACGTATGCTATGGTGTCGATAACTGACTTCGTTAAGAGTTCATTATTAGGGTACTGTATTTACTTAATGGTAACTTTTATTAGGCCTAAGTCGCCGGACTGTCTAAGTGTCTATTACAAAGGTGTTTATTTAAAATCACAATAAAAATACTCATATAGTTGTTAGACCCCCGGACACGTATCTTGGACCTAAATCGCGAAACAAACGAGGCCATGGCGCCCGCGGATTGTTTTGTGAATTTGAGCTCGTTTACCACCGTGCTATCATCAAAAAGCATCCAATTAAAGTAGGTATACTGCGCGTATAGAGCACATTTTGATCACATTTTAGGTCCAAGACAAATGTTCCGAGCAATAGCTTTTACTAGACCTAGGTCACCGAACTGTCTTATTACTGAGGTGTTTAACTTAGATCGTTATAAAAATACTCAAATAGTTGTTATCTGTTATATCAATCAATCAATCAATCAATTAACCCATTATAGTCCACTGCTAGACATGAATGCCCTCTAGCCAGACGGACTGACAACCTGAAAAAGGTGTTTTTGAATGAAATTTTTCAATGCATTTAGTATGCTAACTTGAACGTGACAGGATCAGCTTCGGGCGAAGCTTGGTGGCTAAGTGCTTAGAGCGCTTTTTGCTATCTTAATCGATCTGAAAAAGGTGGCTGGGACAGACTGGATGCGGAAGGCCTATGCCCAGTAGTGGATATTATTACATGTTACCCCATGTTTAATCCCGTATGAATTTATTTCCCAAAATCCTACCACCCAGAACCAAACTGAAATTTTAATTAAAATAGTTTACTAGTTACAGATATTATTATAATATTTATAAGAAGGAAATTACACTTTGTAGTAGGAAGAATTATAAACGTTCGTATTTATAATATATTATTTTAATAGAAAGGATGCACATTTTTAAATGCAATTTGTAACTGCAGCATTTATTTATTCGAGTGTCTATTCAAATTTATTGTTATCATAAATAAAATTTTGTATATTTTTACCGGTCAGTCGGATACGATGCGCGGGCCTAATTCACACCTAATGTTATTATACTTCTTATTCGTATTCACTATTCATTATATGTATAAGTTATAAATAGTACAAAATTACATTGAAAAATAAAACGCAATTAAACATTATGTAGCCAATGCGTTTTTTTTCCACTTCCCACTTTTTGTTCTCTGCACCACATATTAGGTTGACTGGTAGAGAATGCCTATGGCATAAGTCCACCTAGGTATGTACTTACATGTGTGCATTTAGTTTTAATAAATAATAAATAATTTTTCTGTGCGGAACCTCACTTGATCATCTTACGAATGTCACTTTGCCTTTCATAAACTACAGGCTCTTGGTCATAACACTATATAGGTAGCTATACGATGTGTGAACATATCTATTTTAAAGACACATTAAGTAAGACAAACTACTTTCTAGTTTTTGCTAACAAGATACTGTGTAAGATATTTACATACCTAAATAGTCTGTTGTTTTGAGTTTGAGAGTTACACATTTATATTATACTCGTTATAATTAATGAAGTTTCTATTACACTGATAGATAAGTAGACTTATGTAGTAAATACATTACTATAATGATCACGATATATGAGAATCGCCTTCACTAATGTGGCCGTGCTACGTGGGTAAGAAATGTCTGACCATGCCGATGTCTCTGCCGAGCCCCGGCAGTAAGGAAGAGAATCAGGAAATGCTGGCTTGACACCGTGAGGGAGGGCATGCATGCTAATGACCTCACTATCAAGAGTGCTAAAGATCATACGTACCTAGTGAAGAAGAGCAAAAGTGTTTAAAAATGTTGTAAAGCGGACCTCGGTCTCCAATGTTTGGAAGCTACCGACACTACTTAAAATGACGATTATATAATCGAATAATTACTACTTCTTATCGGATCTTTTTGCATCCCGCAAGAAAGATGACAATACATTTAATTAGGACACCTAGTTTAGCTCTTTCCAGTCGTTCGACAATTCCCTTCATTCTCTCTACATAAAATCTAAATATCCCTTTTTCAACATTCATCACTGATGTATGTATTTGTGCATTTACTTGTTATTTAAAGCGTAATTTGTGCATTTAATGCGACAAATATTTTTGTGATTCATATTGTTCTGACTCAAAACGCGCAGTGTCCCATGACTCAGGAAGAATTCTCTAGTGAGGAAATAACTTCCGCGGTAGTCATTCAACAAGAGTATAAAAAATGGTTTAGATTTTTTATACTTCTGTGGAAAGGAACTGCATAATATGACACGTACCTACACAGTAGAATAGTTCTTAGTAAAAGGTCTGAAAGGAACCTCTCGCGGACTGGACCGTGGTTTCTGCACAGCCCCTCTAGACAAGTGGCAATTCGTTGCTCGGCGTATGATGGAATAGAATGCCAAATGTATGGAATTTGAGGTATATGACAGGCGTCAACGAATGTCAAAAACGTCAAATCCCATACATTTGGCATTCTATTCCATTATACGCCGAGCAACGAATTGCCACTTGTCTAGAGGGGCAGGCCAACCACACCAAATTATGGAAAGGAGAAGTAAGAGAACCGACCGCTCGTCTGAAAAGAGATTCTGTTAGTTGCAATTGTAATTTAAAGTCTTCGATTTGTTAAATTTACTAAAATTAATAATTAATTTAGTATGAAAACAAAAGTTGTGTTAATACTTTTATAAGTTTCTTCATAATTTAATATAAGCTTCCGATTCAATTTACAAGACGTTTAGAATATTTTATATGAATCACATTAATTATTCAGCTAAACTCATATAAAATAAATTGCAATACCTAGTTAACACTTAATATAATGCAAATGAAAAATACTTGATTTATTATGAAGGGGAAATAAAGATCCATACGAAGATACAGCATACTACACTCTCTGAAGGAAATCAACAAGGTAATTGAAAAAATAAAGGATCGTATGCATTATTCATGTTTTACAACAATAAAAATGTATATTACAAATTATATTATAGTAGTTAAATATTTATAAATTTTATATGTATAATGTTTTTACAAAAGAAATACGTCTGTTTATCCACATTCTAGCACAGTTTGCATCAAATCAATCTTGATTAGTATACATAAAGTACTCAAAATGATCTTAGTTTTAAATTGGAAAAAGCGAAATCAATAGGTACTCGGGCAGGACTCGAACCCGCGATCTTTCCCTTACAGGGGGAATGCTCTGACCACTGAGCCACCGAGCTTCGCCCGATATTGATCCAAATTTTCCAATACATCCATCTTAGGGCGATTGATTTCGCTTTTTCCAATTTAAAATAATTTGTTTAGTTTAGCATACTAAATGCTTTAAAATTATCTTAAAACCTTAGTATTCCCTCCTTCCTGTTGATTTTTCTGATATTTGACACACACCTTTAATACGGTCGTAATACAATTCGCCGCGTGGTTCCCGGCAGAGTAGAATATGGGCCACCTGCCACATAGCCAAGGCTCCTCCCTTGCCACATGGCAAGGGAGGAGCCTTGCGGTGTCGTACAAGGCGACTACGGGATGGGGGCTTACAAATAACCCTGTATACAGCCCAGGCTCAGCCTCAGATACATGGCTCGAGTTAACAATAGTGCCCCGAATACGGTAATAAGCTCACCCCCTATTACGTGGGACCCAATATGATTAGTGAATTGTGGGTATTAATTCATCTCTACTTAACCCTCCGGGGATAAAGGCGTGATTGTATGTATGTAATACAATTTAAATCAATAAAAGAGTTTCATAACATACCTTGGTATTAAGATCATTTCGAGACTTTGCTAGTCATGATCGATTTGATGCTGACAATATCTATATGACAAGCTAGTTAAGCTATGCTTACTTGGGTCTAGATAGTATTGTGTAGAATGTCATAGAATATTTATCTAAATATTCCTGACTGTATATATGGAACAAAAAGTTAATATTGCGAAAAGCCACAAACATGACCTAAAACTTGTCTCAAACTGTCATACAGACGATATTAAAAAAGACAATTGTGACACAGCTTGTCAAGTGAAACGAATTATTTCATGCAGAAACTCTAGATCCTGTATGCAAAATCTCTCTATTTTAAGCTCGGCTCTCACTGACACAAATCAAAAATCATTTAATATCTGACAGGCTTCCTTCATTCTTGATATGCAAGATAATGATCAACGTAGGTTCAAGTAGGAAAGACAAATCAAGGTCTTAAGTTTTCGTGCAATATCCGTAACGGATTTGACAAGACAGAATGTAAGAATGTATTTCGAACTCTTTATTTTAAACCTTCCAAAAATATTTGGATATTAATATAAATAATAATAATCTTATCATTTTGCTACTGTTAAAGTTATACAAAAGGATATAAAGGCCTGATAATTAGAAGTGTCGGTCATATAAAGTAAAAATAATAAATCATGTCATATTAGACCGTTTTTAGTGCGGAATTCTCCACGCTCCCGTGGGCCGTAGTGGTTATGTCGGCCTCGGACCGACTAAAAACGCACATAGTTTCGCGTTTCAATTACTGGGTTGTAAGGTTGCCAAATAAGACATTTGCCTCGCCCCCTGGCTAACCGACTTAGGTGACATCTCATCCGCGAAAGATTTTATCTTCGGATGAAATGCCGCCCTTTTTAAATTGTTAGGTCACGAATCATCCGCACTTGAAACTGATTTCGGATGAGTTGGCATAATGGGCCATTTACGGTTTTAGGATGGTGACATCGGGTGTAGGAAGCACGATGTCTCCATCGAGCTCCGGAAAAGGTGTCATTTAGGTTCATATCTCTTACCTATGGATTAGATTAATATTAACACAATACATCTACTTATAGGTGCGTGTCTCGTGATAATGTCAGTGCACCCCCTCCACATAAATTAATTATCCTTTCGAAACGCGCGACAGCAATCCGATTAGAAAAAAAAACGTAAGAGAACTTTGGTGATTCGGTGTAAGATCAAACCTCTGAATTTTCTGAGCACTGAATGATAATTCACCACTAACTTTTAAGAAGTTATCGTATTAGAAATTCATTATTATCGATTACTGTAGTGGTCAAGGATATAATCGTGGGAAAACTTCCATGCTCGAGATTTCTTCATGATGTTTGTTCTCGAAGGCTTATGAAATCGAGCAATCTGTACTAGGTCAGTAATGTAGACCGGTGCTCAGCAATGGAACAAATAATAAAAAGGGCTGTTTGTAATCAGACAACAAAAAACTGGTCGAATGCGATTTGTGATCGCGCACTGCGGGTTCCTTCCAAAAAATATTGAAGGACGATTTTATCTTTCATAAACTTTTTTTTATACCACTTAGTTGGCAGACAAGCACACGGCCCACCTGTTGGAAAGTGGTTAGCGTGGCCTATGGACGTATGCAACAACAGGGGCGTCACACTAGGGGCGTCACACTCGTGCTGCCGACCCTGAAGAAACCTTCTAATGCCCTTCTTAAAGAACCCCATGTTGTAGTCGCTTGGGAAAACCAACCATTGTGTGTCCCATTACCTGGTGCTATAAGACCTTGCTTTCTACCAAAGTAAAAGGTTCTTGCCAAATTATGCTTCTTAAAACATTATTCTTAATTAGGTACAATTATTCTCAAAATTCATAATTGACAATTAATAAATTTATCGGAACACAGTGTTACATTTTAAATTCTTTAACGGTATCCGAATGAGTGATTTATTCACACTGATCAGAGTTGTTGCTAATTGTTAATAGCTGTTATAAATAACTTGAAACTCATTTAATTGATTTAATACTTCATAAATCATGAGAGCACGATCAACAGTTTTTGTAGAAGTATCATACAATTAATAAAATGTATGAATGCTATTGTATTGTTATTGTAATGTTATCAATGTATTCACAAGAAATATATTTCTTTCTCATCATCATCATCAAGCCTCAAACATAGACGCGTTATTATCGGGCGATAATACAACACTCGTTATTGCGATAATGCGACCCTATTCCTTGAAAACATTTGTATGCGCCGTTATTATCGCAGCAGTGTATTTGTCGTTGCCGCATCCTAATGCATAATGCACAAAAACTGCGGTGTGCGGCAATCGATTTATAATAGATCGATAACATAGCGTATTCGCCTGTGTATAATTAATATGAGGCTTTAAAAATAATAATTATGAGGCTTCATCGTCCACGCTTTAATTTCGGTTGCACCGAAAGCTTGTATTTTGGAGGACGTTTTTCTACGCTATTTCCTCTAGAAGACTCGTTCCCCCCCTCCCCCGAAATTAGAAAACTACATTTTCTGTCCAAACAAAAAAGGAGTCGCAAGAATTTTAATAAGACCACGCCCATTGTTGATAGAATTACCTACTTAAAGATTTTTTTATGAGATGTGATGTCATCATTAAGGCTGCTATAGACATTATTACTATAATCCCGCTTAGCCTTACTCATCCATAGACAAATTGCGACAATGATTCATTGATTGCAGCTTTGTGTATTGATTTGGCAATGGATAGTCACTTCAAAGCAAAAAAAAGATAAAGCTTCATCAATAAAAATATAGAATTGAATTTGTACATAAAATAATTAAATATACAAATACCTAGCTTCTATTGAATTCTACTAATATTATAAGAGAAAGTTTTTGAGGATGTATGTATGGATCGATGTTTGTCACTCTTTCACGCAATAACTACTGTATAGATCTGGGTGAAATTTGGCACAGAAATAGACTTTTAGTCTGGAATAGCACATAACCTACTTTTCCGAGAACCTATTCCTTCGAGTTGCGGTAACAGAATCAGTATTTCAGACAGGCAGAACCGGAGGCATGCAATTATTGTGAATTTTAAAAGTATTTTTGTTAGATATTAAAGTTCAATTGACAACAAGAGGTGTGTGGGTGTTCATCATTTGTGAATTTCGCCAACTAGTTATAGAAGTTCATAAATAAAACTCGCCTATCTATTCTTTAAAATTTAATCACACTTATGGCATTTATTGTCCACTTTTTTGACCCTCATGTTGACCTTGAATTAAGCTAGATGGCGTTGGACGATCTATCGCTTCCATTCCTTTTTTCCAGTTCTTCTTGTTTAAAATCTTCAGAATTGTATTTTAACAACCTGATTGTATTCTTTGGGTTCGTAGCTTAGGCCACCGGTGGTCGCCATCGCCACCCCCGTGGCCGAGGTCCTGGCGGTCGATACCTCCGAATCCAAATTTGTACCTACTGTTTCTACTTTTGCATAACTCTGTAATCATGTTGCTCCGTAATCAACATGTTTCTTTTTTGGACTATCCATCCCCTTATTGACTATTAATGATTGAAACGTATGTCAAAGCTGGATTTGCCTCTGTTACGAATTGAATAATCTTTATTTGTAAAATTTTCAATTGCATACATTATCAACTTAACTTTATTAGTTCAAGTAAATGTGACAATATTCATAAATCTTAAAATTTTATTAATACCGATTATAATACACGCATATAAGGAACCATTTTTGTCAATTAACATAATTTTATTTAGCCAAGGTCGAGTTGTACAAGTAAAAATTTTTACACTTTTTATTTGAAATCGTTACACTTGCCTTGATAAAATTATAATTGTTTATTTCCGTGGTTTTCATATGAAATAGTCTCAAGGTTTGACTGATTGTTATTTTGAAAATTACTTGTAACGTTGGTGAGACATTGCTCATGTCATTATGTATTAGTAGGGAATTGAGTTTACGTATGGGCTGGTCTCGACAATGACCTTAGGAAAAGGTGCACACAACACTTCACTTAGATAATAATATACCATTAATTTATGCAAATTAAATTATAATAATGCAGCACTGGATTACCTATTAAGTGCTTGGGTTTATGGGGCTAGTTAGTATGTTTAGTGCAAAATTCTTCATCTAATTGTGACAAAACATTGGTTAATTTTCCTAGCATTTCTTAGAATTTTCATTCATGGCCTTTTTGTGAGGCCCATCGATCAACTCCTTTGATAAATAAATTTGTAATAACTCAAGGCAGACATTGCGTGAACAGAAGTTTCCGTTCCGGCTAATCAAGGGTACACGCACATGCCAAAACCAGACTAATCCTATGTTCAAGTACGTATTAATTGCGCATTTTGTAATGATTAATTAATTATTAACTTCGTTTCCGTGCTAGGTTAATGTGTTGCATTTATTCATATTATTCTGTTGGTCTGACCCGGAGAGCTGTGCTTCAGATTTGAATAACTAGGCATATAAATAACTTCACTTCCCCGCGACTCCGCGTGAATCTCTTTTCTCCGGTTCTACTCAACCAATTGCAATCAAAGAAACGTAAGATTTTAAGTCTGACCAAGAACTTTCTAATAAATAAAAAAAACACATTTTTGCGTCCATCGCGAATGAAAATTTCCAATTTAGAATCATATAATAACGTAGACACGTTTTCGGCATACCCCATTTTTAACCTACCTATATTCATTCTAGCCTATTGATATCATTCTTTAATAAGTTAATGGCGAGTTGATGGTGATGATTTGATATTGAAAAAAAAAATCATTGGAAACGTTAACGTAAAAGTTATGTAGCATCGAAATTATAAAATAACCAGAGCAAAGAGAGGTGGGATCGCTAGCACTGGTATAAAGAAGTAATGTATGTCTCTGTAAGAATGGTATATAGTGTTTACCATCGAATATGCCGGATATCGATGAGTTAACCTGCACTGATTAAAATCAAATTATAAAATACACTTGGATAGGCAACAAAATATACGGTACAGATAATATACATGGTAATAACAATATAATTGTATCTGATTCTTTTGAACTTAGAGGCTATATTATGTCATATGACTGAATACCCTCTTGTGTATCTGTGTATCTCGAACAATAAAGGCCAAAATCCCCTGCGAATCAAAGTGAGGTTCAATCATAACTAGCACGGAGTATTCTGTCGAAGTTGCTAACTCACGAACTGCCCGAAGGATTATGTAAATGGGTTGCTAAGTTTCTGTCCAGTATTTGTACCTTTATTGCGCCAAGGCCATGGTAAACGGCAGCTGCTTTGATCGCAAGGATAAGGCACCGTACTCCCGACACTATCAGCTGCTGACGTTATTTAAAATGCGTTTCAAAGATAAACTGCCTATAAATGATAGCCATACCTACGTATTCAGATTAGATCAAAATGTATTGCAGACTTTCGCGTTTTAGACATGGGTTGGATACAGTCGTATAGTAGAATTCATTACAGCACAGAATCTGGCGAAGCCTCCTGTTGGATTTTCTCGCTAGTTCCAGTGTCAATTGGTCCCAAGGAGTGAAGGATGGTTGTTACCTTGACTAAATATAAACAACCAGTCTTTTCAAAACTTAAACAGTTGTATGTACCCTAAAGAATTAAATAAAAATATTCTACTATCTCCCAGTGCAACTTCTAACTTCTACACCATTTTATATTATGTGTTCACCGTGGAGGGGTTAACGGGAATAATAATTGTGGTTACTAGTAGTCTTTCAAAAGAACATGAAATTAAACCCGTATAGTAATTAGAGCTGGTCAGGTAAGTACATCATGAGTTGCGGGAGGTAGAGCGTAACGGGTTTTCCCGTTTAAAAATGGAACCACCCAACAAGGGAAATACCACTACACAACGGAATTCACACTATAAGCAACATTATTTACCTAGTCTACACCACTGACGATTAATGTGATTTCTGGGACTCCTTGGAGAGTGTGGTTCAGTAATGTCGGTATGTATTTCTGGTTATTTAAAAAAAGTCTTTGTCATTAAGTTTATAATATTTGCAGTTGCCTGTATAGCCTTTCTATCTTTTTTTTATAGTTGGAACCTTCTGAAACAACCCATTCCAAGAATACTGGCACCGTATCGGCAGGTGGGTTGAATAGTAAACTTTATTAAAACTTTTACAAAAAATAAAAACAATGAACTTGTCCTTCATAACATACATAATAGTAACGAAGAAATCTTTAAAAAAGGTTTAAATGGTTCGAAAACGGCGACCTTCACTCCCAGTTTACCTTGATGACGTAACACCAATCACTCAATCGCATTTTTTGCATATCAAATATGACGTAAGGACACTTGCACCTTTTTCATGCCAGCATTAATTTATTAAAAAAAATGTAGCAACCTTTTTGGTGAAACTTTAACGAACATGTTTTTGATTAATCGAGTTTTTGGACACTACTTTTACTTCTTGTGTAATAGTAATTTTGTTAAAAAAATTGTTCAATTATTCAATACAGAGTATTTATTAAATAACATTCCAAATTAGTATTATGAATGAATTTTTGAAGCGTTTGCTACGTTAACTGCTTCTCGAAAAAGTAAGGAAAAGTCAACCTTCTTCGCACGTACGTCTGTGCTTCAAACACGTGGCGGCATTTATATAAGTGAAATATTTTACCACCTGCATCAGTCAGTAACATAAGGAGGGCCTCGCGCTGCCACTTTATAGAAGTATACATATACATACACATACATATACTCACGCCTGTAAATCCCCGAAGAGGTAGGCAGAGGTGTATTTACACCCACATTTCGTCAACTATGATTTTCTGTCCCACGTAATAGGGGGTGAGCCTATTGCCATCTAGCGGGCACTTTGTCATGTGCTGTATGTCTACAGTCAGATGGAGAACAGTCCTATTAGTCGCCCTTAACAACCCACAGGAAGAAATGGGATGGTATTCACCAACGGGAACCAACATGCACCTTGGCGAGCAGGTCCACCTTCAATTCTCATGTGGGCACCGGGCTGAAAAGACAGCCAAGCTGCTTCCATAAGCTGCTTTCGTTTTTTCACGCCGGAGCAGCGGTGCCTTCTCTACAAGACACAAATTCGCTCTTGCGTGGAATACTGTTCTCATCTCTGGGATGGCTCCGCAAAGTACCTACTAGATGCTCTCGACAGGTTGCAGCGACGTACAGTCCGCATTATTGGGAATCCTGAGATCACCAAAACCCTCGAGCCTTTGCAATTGCGTAGAGATGTGGCATCTTTGGCGGTATTTTACCGTCTCTACCATGGTGAATGTTCTGATGAGCTCTGCCAATTAATCCCACCATCTCCTTTCCTATATAGGACAACACGTGCAGGGCTTAGATGCCACCAGCATACGGTGCAGAATATTCCATCAAGAACCAAGCGGTTCGGCGACTCCTTCTTCTGCCGCACCATTAAGTCTTGGAATTCCTTACCAGTTCACGTGTTTCCCTCCTCCTACAGTCCCGGGTCCTTTAAGCGGGGCGTGAAAAAGCATCTGATGAGGCCGTCAAGCTGAGTGCCACCATTGTAACATGATACGTGTCTGTAATGGTGACTCTTTTCAGAGATTTTGCCTTCAGCTTACCATCAGGCGAGGCGAAGTCAAATTGACGTGTCCTATATAATATAAAAAAAAAGCTCAACGTAGTTGTAGACACACTGATACATGTATACATGTTACTTATTACACTGACCGTTATGACCCGTCTGGATCACCTTAAATAAGATGTATTGCAAACAGTCAGAGTTAGTGCCATTAACTAAATATCGACAGGACGAATGCAGTTCATCATGAAGCAAACCATATTATTCATCCAGTAATCTTTACAATCTAATGTTATAACCCACTTTAATCCAACAAAAAATTACATGCAACACAAACTTTAATCATAGACGCAAAAAGAAATGGATGAGTGAGATATCACATATTTCATGCCGCATAAATTCATAATTTCACTATCAAAAATCTGCTCTAAAATTACACTAACACAATACACATCGAAATATTTCTCGAATGGGCACGGTAAAAGTCTTGCATATTTGAATACAATAAATGCATGGGCGATAAAACAACAGGTTTGTCGTTTTGACCAACAGATAACATCAGAAACATATCTATTTACACACAATACATTCAGATAATGCGAAAATAAGCAGTGTAGGTATGGTATGTTTTGTCATTTCGTGGGAAATGACTCAAATGAGTTTTGCTCTGTGTGAACTATGGCAGTTGGCAACGTAATGTCAGGATCACGACGCAATGGTGAAATATGGTTTTATCACTGAGCTTAGCGTTTCGGTAGTAAGAGATTAATAGTAAAGATAGATGGAAGGAATTTCTCTGCGCAAGGTCATTTTGCTTTTAGATATCTCTTTGAAAATGGGTGTTGTAAAATTTCGCAGTGAAATTATCGCCAGAGAAGTTACTACAGCAATTTGCTGTAGGTACATCTGAAGTAGTGTACTATAATTAACTGCCATTATAGATATGTTGCTTTTATCAAACATAAATATGAAAAAGAACTTCCTGAATACTTATAGTATTTTTGTAAACACTCTAGAACATAATTTAACTGCAAATAAAATAACTTATGATTATGTTGGACTTGATTGTTTTTCACTTGGCGAAATATTAGGCTGATTAAAAGTAGTAGGTTTGCTTCTGAAATATGCACATGCACAGATGGATAAAGAAATAAATATGACGTAATAATAAAATACATAAATCATTTAACGACAATGCACTCGCTTTATAGGGAAGATTATAATTTATAGTTATGTTATGAAATTCGAATAAACCTAAGAACTTATATTTCTTAAAGTAAAAGACCCATCCTTAGCAGTTGTTTTCAAAATATTCCAAGGCAATAAAATAATTTCGATAATACCATGAACCTTGTAGTTTTAATGAAGTATTTTAAAAAAGGTTATAATGTTTTTTTTAGTTACAATTTATTTTATTAGTAATTAAAATTATTAAAATATAATATTTTGGCCGAAAATACTTTTAAAATTCACGCTTCGCCACACATGCTGTGAGCAAGAACCTATACATCCACTGCTAAATATACTGCTGCTTAAAATAATCTCTTATTGATACTCGTATGGGTAATCATGAACCACCTATGGGTAAGGTAAGCAAAAATCGGGGTTTTGCCTCTGCTTATCCCGAAGTAAAAACACGTGTCTGTGACGAAAAACTCCATTTTTTTTTTAGTTTTCCTAATTAACAATATTTAGTGATTTCATTTAATATTAATAATCAACATGATTATTAAAACTAAAATTGAACCACTTAACCAGAGAGTAACTGAGCTACGACATGTCTCCACACAAAGAATATGTCTGTCGTATTTCAAAGTCAAGACAAACAATAGACTTACTTACATAATATATAATATGATAATCTCAATATCATTATGGTGTTCAATGATCTGAATATGGATATGATTACTATCGCAGTCCACTACACTAGACACAGGTTTCTCCCAATGCTGGGAGGCTTTAGCCTTCTGTTTTCACGCTCGCTGCCCAGACGGGTTGGAAGAGGGTTTTATTTCGAATTTTCCTTCTCTCGCAGTGATATCGTCTGCTTATTTTTTCATTAGTCGCCTCTTTCAGATCAGATGGGATGGTGATACTCGTATTCTTTCCCTGTTACCATACGGATATGGATCTGGATATAAAAAAAGTAGCAAAATAACCTTGACTTATGATACAACAATACTAGTAATTTAGAGTTAAATTCTGATTATGATAAATAAACAAACGGATAAAGAACATTAAATTAATATTGCTGTGTAATGCCTTTGAGGTTTCAACCTCAATATAATAGCAGGCATTATTATGTTATTGAGTTTTTTAGTCAATTAATTTTCACTTCTCGAGTCTAGTTAGCATTTCCGCCTTTCGGCCAGCGGCCTTCCGCGTGCTATATATCCCAGCTACCTTCTGTAGGTCTTAATCAATCTGTCAGAAACGTAGTAGATGACTGAGCAGATACGTTTAGGTGCAACGTGTGTTTCGCGGCACCGATGTCTCTGTGGCAAGGCAGTCGATAGGATAGAAGCGCAGGGGCCCTAGACAAAGTGACATTCTATTGATGGAATCGCGCTGAAGCAATCCATTTTTAAGGTTTTAACAATGGATTTCGGGACATTGCGGTGGTTATAGTAATAATGATAAGTTTAATAATGTATTTCGAGTTACAAAGACTCAAATTTCATGAAAAAAATATAGTTATATCAATGATTTATATCAATTTCCTATTACAATTAGCGATTCCATTGGCGTTTTCGCCAATAGAATGTCACTTTGTCTAAGGCCCCAGCTGTATGTACCAAATTGCCAATATTAACAATATTACGAACCTGTTGACTAGACGTACGAAGATATGTCATTAATGCCATGAAAGATGGGTAATACGATTCTCATTTGATGATCTTCCAAATACTCAAATACTGAAAGATTAATAAGGATCCCATGGGGAATTCCTGTTCATAATTTTATTTCTCTTTATGTAAAGTACGTCAGTATTACTTCATCTCGGACAATGGTAAGCGGCACGTAAATAAATAAATAAATATTCTACAACATTCTACACAACGCTATCTAGACCCATGGTAAGCTTAATTAGCTTGTGTTATGGAATCTAGAATGCGGATATAAATACTTAGATACTTTTTTTTTTGTAAATACATACATATTATACATAGAAACACCCAGACCAATGCAAATATTCATATTCATGCATACAAATATTGCCACTGAGCGGGGATCGAACCCGCGCCTCCTGCGTAGCAGCCGCGTTCACTACCGCTACGCCACAGAGGCAGTGATTTATACGACGTGATATAAGATATCAACCATGCTACAACAACCGTCTCTAAATTGAACTTCACACATTTAGTTATATAGAGCAGTCTCAGTATTGAAAAAATAAAAAGTTCAAACATATCCTAATGTCCATGTGTAATGTGGATAAAATTCTGAAAAGTCTGCAGTCCCGGATCCTTTAAGCGGGGCGTGAAAAATCATCTGATTAGGCGGCCGTCAAGCTGAGTGCCACCATTGTAACATGATACGTATCTATATTGGTGACCCTCTATTCCGAGAATTTGCCTTCAGCTTACCATCAAGTGAGTTAAAGTCATATTGACGTGAACTTTATAAAAATCACCACTTGTATTAACTGAAATATAGGTATTATAGAGGCACTAGCCATTTGTATTTCAAAGGCCATCCTCCCCAAACAACTACTGATATAGAATTATGCATACTGTGTTACAACTTTTATTGACCTGTAATTGCACAAAGTAAGTTAACAAGATATATTTGATGTATTTATCTCCAATTTTATTACAGTCTATTCAAATTCTGCATAGGTAGGTACTAAATATCAACTGTCTAATTAAGTCTGTCAATGTTACCTGCACCCTGATAAGTTAGTTATCAACAAAGATTGAATTGTGAAATAATAGTATGAGCTTTATATACTACCGTTATACTTCATTGGAAGTATTAAAAAGTATAAAAAACATTCCCAGTCATTAATAGCGTAGTGAATGTGAGTGTTAACGAGCGGGAAATACCCTGGGGAACGAAAGTGTGGTTGGGAAATAATGTCACGTTCTTCAATACTGTTAACGAGTGGAACAAAACATTCCCAGTTAATAATATAATAATAGTGTTAACAACGGGGAACTAACGAACGGGAAGCACCCTACTAGGAATAGGGTTAAAGCGAGCGTAGTCGACCACAGTCCCACAAAAGTTACCTGAACAGTATTCGGTTCCAATTTTCGCGGCAATTTGCGAATCAAAAATACAAAATAAATGCTTAAAGACCGGTTTGTAAAATACATAATGGAATTTTAGATTTATTAAATGGGTTTCAATCCCTAAACAATAAAATAGCTGTTAATTAAAATTCTTAACTGACATAAAGCCTATCAAGTTATTACTTTACCTTATTCATTACCATAGACTTATGATTATCATAAATCTATGGTATAAGCAATAGTTTGCACGAGAAGTGCGTGTGGATTTGGTTCTGAAAATTATCTGCCAATTTGCACAAACGTTTATCATAGTCCTATAATGAATATAATTACGCTAGCACCATTATTATACCCTTGCCAACATTAGGAAATCTATATAACCAAAATACTACCACTACTTTTGAAATAATTGTTAATAATTTACTAGTACCTAGGTATTTCAGAACTTTAAAGACTAGTTCAATATGGCACAAAATGAGAAAGAGTATAATGTAATCTGAATGTAATGTAATCTAAATCATAAATTAAGAAACTAGTTAAATGTGGCTAGTTAAATCCTAAATTAATAGAATAACATAGACCAAGGCACTGACTTTAACTTTCGTTCATACTACAGACAAAGTCCCTACACAGTACACACCAATAGATAATACGAGTATAAATTGTTTCAAGTGAATTAAATTAAGAATGGGTAACATCCTGTTAGTTTTCTTGTACAATATTTGCATAACGGAACAGGATTTTGTATTGATTACTAACGTTACCTGCTGTGGTCACGTTCTCAAAAAAAAAAACGAAGCCGCAAATGTATACCGCCCAAAGCTATGCTTGTAACAAGTAATAAATAGGTACATAAAGAAAAAAAAACTCAAATGTGATATTTATCAAAAAATATGTAAAGGCAAAAATCTGACTATTTAGTTTTCTCATAACCACCTCGAGCAATAAAGACAAATCTTACTACATTTATTATTCATCAAAATCGGATTAGCCGTTACATAGAATACGAATGAAAATAGTAATTTGGTACAAGGTAATGAATATAGTAATATCTATACCTTTTACATAGTACAGAATAAGCTATTTTTTATAACTGGAATATGTATATATGGGTTGCAGAATCAATCAATTAACCTATCGCAGTCCACTGCTGGATATATGCTTCTCCCAATGTTAGGAAACCTTAGCCTACTGTTTCCACACTGGCCAGACGGGTTTGGGTAATTTCACGATGCCTAATTTTTTGCTAATTTCGGTGGTATTTTTCAATCATAGGTTTTCCGATGAAAAAATTTAATGGAGTTCTTTTAGACTATCTAGTAGTATATAGTGTTCTAAAAGAACATTATAATTTTTTTCATCGGAAAACCTATGATTGAAAAATACCACCGAAATTAGCAAAAAATTAGGCATCGTGAAATTACCCGTTTTTATTTTAAGTTTTCCTTCTCTCGCAGTGATATTCTCTACGAATTTTTCTATTAGTCACCTCCCTTACAACATATTTCAGAGGAGATGGGGTGGTGATACTTGTATTCTTTCTCCATCACCACACGGATGGAGGGTTACTGAAACTGAATCAGAATTCTATGCAGGCGTGGCAAGATCTAGTGATTAATATAAAGGTGTGGAACAAAGCTAGTAAGTACCGTGTTCAATGTTACCCCTTATATCTTACACCTGCATCGATATTTAACAATTACAATCAATCAATTGTGTCCTAAAATCCTAACGACATGTTACCAATGACCACGAAACTGGTATGTTAACAAATTTTCTGTCATTAATCAATATTTACTAATTAGAATATTGTGCCTAGAGCACATAAATCCAGCTCCTTACTTCGTGACAGATATCAGAGCTAGTTCCCATGATTTTAATGAATAATTGCAGTCAGTGCCGGTAAGCCTACGTATGTATAATTCTGTGCATATAATTAAGGTGGCTGCCGTCCATGGTTTTATAGTACATAGCTGTCGGATGTCGGGCCCGAGATCTAGCGTCGAGTTACATTTGAACTAATCAAGACATTACTTTCAATTGATAGTAATTATGTATACCTCTTATTTAATTGCAGAAATAGATAGCAATTAGGTACCACTAAAAAGAAAATATACAGTAGAAGGGACAAATAAGAAGAAATATGAATGAATGCGCTGATTTTTCCTTAGGTATATAAATTAACAATCAGGTACCTACTGGCCTGATTGATATTTTTTCCGAACTAAATTTAAAGAAGCACATATAGGTATACTTACGTATTTCATAACTGTGACTAAATACAAAGGTCTACGACCGGCTTTGACCTATAGGAAAGCAATTTTGTCATAATATAACTAAAAAAACCACTGACGTAAATAATAGTAATTGTAACAATTAAATCACATTTTATAATGAAACTGACTACAAGTATACTGACATCCGGTTGACCTCCACGCAGCCTTGCCACCACACCTTCTAGAGAACAAACCAAAGTAAGGTAATTAGGATTATAATTATAATATTAATGGATCATATTTTTTACTTTAGTTCTATTCTATAGATCCGGAAATAGAACAATGAGTATGTAAAATATTTAAAGATTATTTCTCTGGAAAGAATAATAGGCACACTGGACCGCATTTAGAAATCAGTAATGGCCATTCAATTAGCCTATAGCAGTCCACTGCTGGACATACATATCTCCCAATGGGCGGCATTAGTCCCAATCCTCCGCTTGCCGCATCCAGTCCGGCCTAGCCACCTTTTTCTAGTCAGTCCATCGGGCTAGAGAACAGAGGGCGCCCTACCTTCCGTTTGCCTTCTCGCTTTCTACACTTTAGGACTCGTAGGATAATTGATAGATGGCAATTATAAGAGTACCTACACTACCCCTAGAACGAAAAACTATCGTAATCGTAACGTAAACGTATCGAGAGAACGGAGCGGCCAATCGTAATGCTCCAATCTCTCGATACATTTACGGTACGAAATCGAATATTTTTAATAAGTTTCATGCGTAATACAAGCTTTTCCTATCCAATATCTTGAAGTGTCGACTTTGACGAACGCGTAGGTTCACGTTGATAATATAATTCAATTCGATTAAGGGAGTGTTGAATATAAACAACGGTAATCGTTTACTTTAATTTGGATTTGTGAGAAGAAAGAAAAGAAAGTCAGCCGCTGATTCATAACTCAAGAGATTAAATTATTTAACAATATTATTTTCTAACAGCATTCACTTGCAATACAAAATAAGTAGGTAACTATACATTTCTCAAATCATTTTTACAATATTCGGAAGGCAATGAGACACGTTCCGAATTTAATAAGTAGAAAATAAAGTAGCATTTTAATAATATCAGTTAACTAGCTGTTGCCCGCGGCTCCGCCCGCGTGGATGTCGTTTATCGCGTGGTAGTGCTGAAAGTTGAGCGTTGAACGCTGATTAGACATTGTACTCGCCTCTCTATTCGACTTGAGGAGGTAGGTACACGACGGTATATCCGTCCCAATCGAGCAGTCCGACTGGGGAAGTATCTCCGGCCTACAGAAGGCCGCGGGCCGCGGCTTAATAACCTCGTGCCAAAGCTCACTGGAGAGGAACCAAAGCTTTTGTCCGACTTATCTTTCTCTAAGTTCTTACAGGGTAGGCAGCACGAGTGTGCCTCCCCTGGTGTTGCACTCACCCATAGGCCACGGTAACCACTTACCATCAGGTGGGCTGTGTGCTTGTCTGCCACCTAAGATGTATAAAAAAAAACTTTCTACCTGCATATCTACTCGATTCTCTACTCCCCATACCTTTGCCTTTCCCCCACCCTCTCCCCTACTCCTTCCCCTTCCCGTTGTATCTCTTGTCTACTCCACTATATATCCTTCACCACGCTCTAATCCAGGGATGGCGAACCAATGGCACGCCACGCGGCACAATTTTTTGGGCACGGCAGCAGTGCCACAAAGTAGGTATTTAGATGCGCCCGTGCTACACCTTAGGTGCTAGAAAATGAACGAACAGACGGACATTTCTTCAGAAAGCAAAATATAATTAGAGGTGGACTATGCCATATCATCATAATATTCATAATCATCCTCCTGCACTTAATATTCCCCCAACGATAGCCACAAAAAAGGTTCTTCATCCCTGCTCTTAGTTCTTACAAGGTAGGCAGCTTAAGTGTGACTCCCTTGGTGTTGCACTCACCCATAGGCCACGGTAACCAGTTACCATCAGGAGGGCCGTGTGCTTGTTTGCGACCTCATTACTACAGTACGACTCACGACTATAGTATGGGGTACTTCAAGAAGGGTGAGTGTGACGCCCCTGGTGTTGCATACGTTCATAGGACACAGTAATCACTTTCCATCAGGTGGGCCGTGTGCTTGTCTGCCACCTAAGTGGTATAAAAAAAAATGTTCTACCTGCATACTATCTACTCGACTCTCTACTCCCAATACCTTTGCCCTTCCCCCACCCTCTCCCCTACTCCTTCGCTTCCCCGTTGTATCTCTTGTCTACTCCACTATATCCTTCACCTGTTCACCAAGCTCTAAGTAATCTGTCTGCTGTCTTTGTGCGGAAAACGATTTTGTAACTGATCTTAAGACAGTACCGACATCTATTTCATACTTGACAAAATTAGAAAATTGAAAAAAAAATGATTAAGAATGCTTATATACGTCCAGTTGGAACGAAACCATAGTAAGTTCAAAACCGCGTTAACGCCATCTAGTTACGCAGGTGGAAATAAATTCATTGACAAAAAAATAATAATTTCATGATTAAAATCGCATTTGTTTACACAACTGTAAATGTAAATTAAAGTCTATTTATTTACATACTTGCTCGGATGTAATCTTAATATATATAAATCTCGTGTCACAATGTTTGTCCTCAATGGACTCCTAAACCACTTAACCGATTATAATAAAATTCGCACACCATGTACAGTTCGATCCAACTTGAGAGATAGGATAGTTTAAATCTCAAATTATAGTCGCAATTTTAATTTATCGCGATAACCAACATCCACGCGGGCGGAGCCGCGGGCAAAGGCTAGTAAGATATAAAATTTCATCCATAAGAATAAAAAAGCGCCATCTATATTTCCGCTCATATTCCGTATAATATCAATATTGTTCACAACTTCGGTTCTACTCAACCGATTGCGATCAAACAAACGTAAGATTTTAAGTCTGACCAAGCCCTATCTAACAAAAAAAACCGCATCAAAATCCGTTCAGTAGTTTTTGCGTCCATCGCGGACAAACAGACAAACAGACAAACAGACAAACAGACAGGAAATGAAAAAAATATATTTTCGTGTTCAGTATCGTTAATATAACATAACCCAAGTATTTTTTTTTAAATATCTCCAATGTACAGACACGACCACTTTACAATTTTATAATAGTATAGATTCATCACTTTGCAGGCGTCAAAAGTTAAATAACTAGGTTGTACCTAGAGCCAGTCAACCAAAGATTTTATAACTCGTGTTTGGCACGTACTTGACCGATATTATATTATCTAACTGGTTAATCTAAAGACGGGGTACACGGTGCAAAAGAAGTCTTACAAAATCAGCTACTTACTGAAACGTTCGAATAAACGCGTAAGCCAAATTTGATTTCTATTCTTTTCATTTCGTTTGGTGCCAGCTGATGCCCTGTGGGTTTGTTTGTATTGCCTGCAGGCGAAATCTTTAAGTTAAGTTAAAACTAACTCTTTTAAATTACAATTAAAAGGTTCAATAATCAAATAAACTGGGAGAACGTGTGTTACGTAAAGAATACATTTTGCAAATTATATTATGTAATATTTTATATTTAGTAGTATAAATCATATAATCTCTAAAAGTCATTAAAACTAGGTTCACGATTTGTATCAGTATCCAAACAAAAAAATACATAACCAGACCATTGTGTAAACAGTCACTAAGATTAAACAAGTTTATCGTAACCTATGAAAGCTGGCAACACTTGATTATAAAACTATACTTTTATGTTTGATCCGTCAAGTTGTAATCGCCAAGCGATACAAAACAAATAGCAAGAATGCGCTACCGGCATATATCTTAACCAAAAGCATGTCACAAAATGTTTTGTATACACGCAGTACGCGTTTTTGGGTGTCCTATGAGTATAGCACGGGGTCCTACGGTGGCGGAGGCTCATTTCTCTCGAGACTTGGTGTCAAGATGCCTGTAACTATACCTGGTACCGGTTCTTTGTGTGACAGTGTGGCAGACTAGGGTCCCATAAGCCCTTTGATAGGCAGTGATGAAACATTAGTCTTTTTGCAGCTGATGCTAGAAATACACTGACCCCGACAACGTTTTGGTTGGTTTTTTTAGCATGGCCATCACAGAAACCGAAGATGAAGATTGTGCCATAGTATAGTTGGAAGTGTAAGTTGTCGTAAAGTATCTATATACATATAAAGTAGTATCGAGCTTCGTGCAGGCTTCAGTGGCTTAGCGGTCAGAGCATTCCCCTATAAGGGAGAGATCGCGGGTTCGAATCCCGCCGTAAGTCAATTCCCTTTTCTCTTTGTAAATCGATTTGAACAATCAGCATAATAAATGCTTCAAAATTTCATTCAATTGTCGTAAAGTACCCGAACATTTAAAAAAGATTCTGAGGCATGAACTTAATTTATTTAGTTATGTTTTTGTGGACCAAAAGCAAACATCTAAAGACATTATCAATCAATCAATTACCCCACCGCAGTCCACTGCTGGACAAAGGCCTTTCCCAATGTCCTCGTTTCCACGGTGGCCAGACGAGTTGGTACAGCGTTCTATTTGGAGTTTTCCTTCTCTCGCAGTATCTGTATTCTTCAGTTAGTCGCCTCCTACGACACCCTTCGGATGAGATGGGCTGGGTGATACTTGTATTTTTTCTCCATCACCACACGGACCAAAGAAGTTATACTGCTTGGTTTTCTAAAACATTGTTGACACCCCCAACCTCATTATATAATAACGACATGCTAATCTCATTTATTACATACAATTTGCAAGTATGTATGTGAAAATGGATAACAGATATTAAACTTTTAAATACTTAGCTGGAACTGATCACGTATTGTATACATTCTTTTATTTAAGTTTTAACACGTTCTTTCAGTACATAGTAAAAATGTATCTTTTGTTTATTTATATTTCTTCTATCTCTGCTTCAATAAAGCGTGACTTTTAGGTTGTAATTAATGATAACTTCTGCTTAAACTATCTCTTTATGCTTTGTTTACATTAGATACTGCAACAAGGTAGGTGTATGGTGTCATAGTAAAACTTTAGTACGACGAAACCAACCTTACCAGTAAACCAGCTGATCAAACTACGTGACTCTGGCGTTGCTTTAACAAATGGGATTGGGGGGTTATACGGCAGTCAAAATAACCCAAAAAAAAATGGAAAGTGCTAGAGAAGGTATCATGCCACCGCATAGAGAAGAAAAATTCATCACAAATAAAATCCTGCTTTAGCGACTGATACTTTCGTCCACCCTTCAATCCGAATCCTGTTTAGATGTTCATTACTCAGTCACGCTCGAACAACTAAATGAATCGGATTAAAATTGAGTAGGGTACAGGAATACAATAATAATACATACATACATATAATCACGTCTTTATCCCCAGAGGCTTAGACAGAGGTGACATGCAGCAGGTAGAGGAGAGAGAGACAATAATACATAGGCTATTTTTTATTCCTGGAATTTCAATCTCTACTTAGTAATAAAACACTTGTGTTAGGAGTGCACTTCAGAAGTCTATTTTCCGTATAAATCATACAAGCATTAAGATAAGATACACTTTATTGGTTTAAACACAATCCCTTCCTTCTGTCCTACTTATGTAGGTAACTAGCTGTTGCCCACGGTTCCGCCCTCGTGGAATTTTGATAAGTTAGGTAAGTAAATTAATTTTGTTAGTTTCTTGTATTTATACCTTGTCCTACCGAAGGACAAATGGTATGAGGCACACGTAAACAACAATAAAATTAGGAACACAGTTATTTTTTTCAAAGAGTGGTCCAGTTGTTCGGCTATATACTTACGGTGATTCATTTTTATTTCAATAGATGTGAAAGTTATTTTTCTTAGCGTTGCCTTATGTACCTAATCTTAGAGCGTTTTCACATTATCCGATCCGATATCGGAGGAAGTGAAATATATGACATAAAGTCTGTCTTTCACATTGTCCGGTTCGATATCAGATATCAGCCCCCCTAGACAAGTGGCAATTCGTTGCTCGGCGTATGATGGAATAGAATGACAAATGTATAGGATTTGACGTTTTTGACATTCGTTGACGCCTGTCATATACGTCAAATCCCATACATTTGTCATTATATTCCATCATACGCCGAGCAACGCATTGCCACTTGTCTAGAGGGGCTGAGCCGACGCTGGCGCCGCTGTGTTGTCAGCTATCGACTGTCGGCTATCGTCGTCCGACACCAATATCGGATCGGATAACGTAACGTTTTCATGATAGTTATCCGATCAAAAGTTACTCCAATCAAGTTTCTGTCCACACTTTCAACGATATCGTCGAAACTAAACCCTACAAAAGTACATTGATCACCTACCATCTGTTTATAAGATTACATACAGCATAATAATACGAAAGCGTAGCTAAATAAGTATTACGTACTAATAATTGACATTACGTTTACCTGACTAGTACATTACACTGGAGATTAGTAACGTCTACTTGCCAGTAAATTGGTGAATTCACTCGCTATTACCGACCAGAAGAAATTTATCACTCCTGTCATAGTTATTTAAATCACATACAATTACGTTCAGCACGGCGATATTGAGATAAGATAAGATAAGATAAATACTCTTTATTGCACACCAAACATAGGATACATACATAAGATACGTACATGACAGAGAGTTGTACAATGGGCGGTCTTATCGCAAGTCTGCGATCTCTTCCAGACAACCAGTATGGACTATATTGCCAGAACAGGTAGTTTTAGGTGTACACAAGACATTAATACTTAATATTATCTATTACCTACTTAATAAATACCTACATACATAAAAAGTAACACGTTATGGATTACATTTTGTTTGAAACTAGAGCACTTTGTCCTAAGTACTTTGAAGGTTTTCTGCTCACGAACCGTAGCCACAAAAACATACAGTGTGTCAATTATAAAGCACCTACCTACTCCGTTTTAGAATCATTGTTTCCAATTAGGTATACTGTGTTCTCCCGTGTAGAATTTTGATCCCTTTCCTGTAACCTCTGAGAACCTATTTCCGAGATAAAATGGAGCCTATGTGTTTATTATGCTCCATATTTCAACTAGATACGTGTAGGATGCGGCATAGGATGCATTTTCTTCCTTTCTTTGTTTTCTCGTGTTAATTTTCACGAATTCCTTTTATTTTCCTTCATTCGTGAGGACAACGCAACAAAAATTAACATTTTTTTTTTACGGCGATGAAATGATGATTAAATCGTTATTTTATGTTATTGTCATTAGGTATATATAATTATTATTATCTAATATCAAGAGATATTTCTACACAAAAAATATCCCCTTAAAATAAACACTTTGCAAAAATCTTTCTTTGCAAAACCCTTTGAGAAAAGAAATACGAGTATTACGTCAATTAAAATATTATGTACTAGCATAAATAAACTGCAATCTGTCTGTCTATTTACATTTTTTTGACTAAAACTGAATCGATCGTAATGGATCTTGATATCCAGGTCATCAGAGTTAACTGGAGATATTAGGGTACTTATAACGCAACAGCTTCGTCCACTGTTACCGGAATTCCCACGGAAAAATCAAGGGCAAAAGTTAGTTAATGGGTTCTGCCGCAAAAACAAATCTGCTAATATTTAGTAAAATTAATTCAAACATCGAATAAACTTTATTACTAGTTTTTAATTAATGACAGATATAACACGGGTTCGATTCCCGCTTAGTGCAATTACCTACCTACTTTTATGCATGTGTCTGTTTGCATTGGTCTGGATTAACATCCCAAGCAACGACGATCAGACGAACAAAAATTTCTTCTTTGGTAACCCAAAGAAGAAATTTTTGTTCGTTTCTTCAACTTTAAACTCTTACAGCTCTACTGGTCAGTTAAAGCGCTGAGTTGTGTCATAGCTGATAAATTATAGGTTATTAATTTTATTTCAGGCCAGTGATCCAACTGACTACCTGAGAAAAATTGCGAATGTGGAGCAAACAGGCATATTGCTAGCTATCGAGACCACACACATTGTAATTTTGATTACGAAAGATTTTATTATACGTAACACTGTAAAATAAAAATACACTTGCGAACAAAATAACCAGCCTTAACATAATATCATCAGTATAATATTACCTAACGAAAATAATTAACGGGTATAATTAAGTTAGCAAAAAAAACATGTTATATTTACTCTATTATCATGTAATCGTACACACAATATCTTTGCATCGAGTCGATGGACCATTTAATTAATCGATTACCCTCGTAACAATGTATCGAATTGAACAGTGTAATCACGTAGTTATCGAATATTGGATACGGCTGAATAATTGATACTTGAACTTTTGATATGACCGCAACATTACAAATAAGTTTAAACTGATGTGTTTCGGATATTGAACGGAAGGTTGTATGTTTGACATTTTGGTATTACAATCTATGGTAATCTTTTTAAATATATTTAATTGAACATTCTTTCAAATGTGATGGTGCTAGAGTTAATTTTGTAATGTTACTTTTTAATATGGGGCACCTCGTGTACATTCTTTCTTACAGAAATCACCACGGATAACAGACCACCGATCTGCGGGGGGGGGGGGGGGGGTGGTTATGTTGAAGTATACAGTAGTAGTAATCACGAACTACACGAAATGCACCCCAATTCCAATTTGCTTGGTGCTCTAACACACTACACCTTCCAATGATGGGGACCACCCTACCATTAATATAATATAGAGATGAAACAATGAAGCTCACAATATTCACTCTATTTAGACTGTAGATAATTACCCAGGTAGGACTAAATAAACCACTCCAGAATTTCAATGAGCAGTTTTCCAGTAGGTATAATATAATCAGTTGGTTTTTAAATCATAAAGAGATGGCGCTAGCATAGCTTTTGGCAATTTTAATGTACTCTGTGGTTTGTTTGTGCGATGTTGCCAAAGTTTAATTTCATTTACCCATATTACAATAGATAAAATATGATAAAACGCTTAATTCTTTTCGCGTCACTGTCTGTAATTTAAAATAATATTATATTTATAATAATATTATCAAAAAAAAATGACAAAACATTTATGTAAAGTAAATTATTACAAAACCGAAGAACATTTTTTCCATAAATTAGGGAACACTAGATGTGAGACCACACTCTTCTTACCAAAAGTGCCGGTTGCGCCATCTAGCTTGTCCTTAGGAACCCTATAAATACCTACTGGAAAACTGCTCATTGCTTTTGCTAATATAATCTTTTACATTTTTGACTGTGTTCACCTTTCATTCCATATTCAGATCAATTACAGGCAGTGTAGCGTATACTTACAGTAACTATATCCAAACGATCGTGTTCTTTATTTTGCCTGGGAAACCTGTACCTTGAGAGTAGAAAAGCGTGTTGGTTATGTGAGGCACGCCCCACTGAATACCTATCAACTGATCAGAAGGTTTTTTAATATAACGCTGGAACATTCGCTGGATATCTGGTTGACCCTTTTCAAACTTCTAGAATTCAGTACTTGTCTCAAGAGCCTTATTTAAGCTTACATGATCTGTATTTTCTGATGCAAAGTGCTTCACAGCCTAAAAAATATTTTCCATTCATAAAGTTTATGAAATCTTATGGATTTTAAGTATGTATGCTATAAATTAAATAGTAACCGGGCTTTGAAGAAATGGTATTTTTTTTTAAAAACCACTTTCCGGCAATTATGATTTTCGGTCCTACGTAAGCGGGTACTTTGTCATGAGCTCTACCCTTTAGTCGTCTTCCACGAATCCTTAAATTTTCAAAAATTCATTATTCGACCCGGCAGTTAGGTTAAATCCAGGAAAATCTTTCACCTGAAATTTGTTAAAAATAATTTTATCGACGAAACCAAAAAATAATTTTGCATTCTATTATAAAATGTTGCAGCGCGTTCTATATCACGAATATCATTGAGTAGAGGTATTTTCGTGACTCCGGCGCAGGCTTACTTTTATAACACTGGCCTTGGTACAGGCCGGTATAATAAAAATGGAATCGACAAAAAAAAACTGTAGCAATCGTTACGTAAAGCGCCGAGAAAGTTGGGTGTGAGGCTGGGATGTGAATAACCCACTCCACGCATTCGGTCGCCCCATTACTCGGCTGTGTGGAACAAACTCTTGAAACAATACACCGGATAAACGGCCATTATAAATTATAAATACATAATGTTCGCAAGTTGTGTGCGGAACTAATACTATGATTTATGACCGGTTTGAGTTAATGTTGACTCATATTTTGGGGTATTTGTAAAATGCGATTACGTCACTCACTCAATCGACAGTTCTTTTAAACTATATCTGTCGACTTGTAAAAATAATTGACATAATTGGCACTTCTATTTTTCTTGAAATACAAAAAAACAAGAAGCATTTTATAACTGCAATTGAAGCGTGCTGAAACATTTGTTCCGTTATACAAAATATTTCTTCAAACGTAATAGAAAAAGCACAAAATACTATGGCACGAAAAACTATCGTAATTGTAAAGTAAAGGTATCGAGAAAATGGAGCATTCCGATTGGTAGACTTCACATACATAGGTTCACAGTAGGCAGGCGGCCAATCGCAATGCTCCGTTGTCTCGACAGGTTTACGTTACGATTACGATAGATTTACGTGCTTGGAGCGCAGTAACTTAGTAAGTAGTTAATGCTAATAGTTCAAAGGATACAGGTCCTACCTAGGTTACTTTTCTATTTCAGACAATTTTAGTTTTTTTTTAATCGAAGGATTACAAGCAAAAGAGTACCTACACGCTGACCGGAAGTGTTGTTGTTGTTGTTACGTGCCTATTCATCCCACTATTTCACATAATGAATAGCATAATCAATGTTAGGGATTGATATATGTAATATGTATACGACTGTCATATGCGTCATAAACGTCAAATTGCAAATCTATCCCTTTTTTTATACCACTTAGTTGGCAGACAAGCACACGGCCCACCTGATGGGAAGCGGTCACCGTGGCCTATGGACGTACCCTTACATTGATTATACTATTCTATTCTAAAATGATTGTGCCACTTGACGGCCGTTCCCAATAACTTATCTATCGCCAGTTTTGACTTTAGAAAGGATAAAAACGTCATCAATCTCTAAGGTAACGCAATTGATAGTAGCAAAATAACAATAAGATTTGACAAAAGAACTATCTCTACCTTTACCTTTATCTGCAGATATATTATTGGGAACGGCCGTTGTACAGTTTTCGAAAACAAACTTCAGCAGGTCAAATTTTAAACGAAAAAAAGACATATCGAATTGACAACGTCCTCCTTTTTGAAGTCGGTTCATATAATTACGAAAACATTTTTGCCTACGGTTAAACAGCAACTTAAAAGGAAAAATAGTGCTATTGAGACCAGTAATAAAAGCATTTTGCAACCTCTTTGGTCTGGTCTAGACGTGTGTTGCCAATAAAAATAAATTTTATTATTTGAGTGTTTGATTAGATACCCTTTCCATTTTGTTGTTACACAAAAATATCAATAAGTATATGCGCTTTTGTGTTAGTGACATAATGTAATCTGTTTTCAGGTACAACAGATTACATGTTATTATTGTAGTTGACCTACTTGTTATGTAACTTTTTTAAATGTCACCGCCTTATTCCGTCTTTGTAATAGAAGTGGAATTAAAAAAGTATATTATTTTCTTGCGGTAGAACATCTTGTGACGGGACTCCATTTTTTAACCGGTTTTATTGTGTTCATATTTATTTTATTCTCATTGTACTTCGCACTAAAGGTAGGTAACACAATTCTAGAAATCTCGGGTCATTTTTAGACAATTATTTTATTAATTATATTTTATTAATTAGACCAGATATCTACCAAATTTCTACACGAAAATAGTATACTTTATAATTATAACGTTTTTAATTATTTTCAGCCTCGTATTTTCGTACTCGATTGTCAAGTCAAATCCAATTACTTAATATTTTTACTAAACATCAAAATCGTTAGTTCTTTGAATAAAGAAGTATGACGTGACAACACCCGAATTCATTATTGTCAAAATTAATAATTCACTATTAGGTAGTTCCTAGTGGTTGGGTAGAAATGTCGTGGATATTCCACTTACTTATTCGGCAATACGTACTGCTAAGGAATGAAATGCCCTGTTGTTTTTCCGGATAGCTACAACTTGGATATCTCCTAGAGTGGTTAGGTTAATCCCTTTTCCACCATCAAACACATCGTCACTTACCAACACAGGTGAGATAGTGGTTAAACGCGAACATTACAACCATAAAACAAGAAGATTAAAAAGAAGAAGGTGATATAACAAGATTTTATAGGTACTAGGTACAATCAAATAATTCGCATAATTCAGATTTATGGACAACTAGCTTTTTCCCGCGGCTCCGCCCGCGTGGATGTCGGTTATCGCGACCAAACATAGCCTATGTCCTTTCTCAAGGTCTAATCTACACCTATACCAATTTTCATCAAAATCGGTTAAGTGGTTTGGGCGTGAAAGCGAGACAGACAGACAGACTAACAGACAGAGTTACTTTCACATTTATAATATTAGTAGGGATATCAAAAATTACCGAACACAACCAAATATAGGTTATCGAGTACTGTATAAGTGTTTTGTGTATTTTAGGCTTCAAATAATAAATTTACTTGAAGCACAAAATACACAAACCACTTGTCTGACGCTCAATAACCTACATTTTATTCTTCAATTAGGTATTAAGTAATTTTATTTATGTAGAGCCTGATGTCCTCGCCTCGGTGTTCCACCTCAAAGAAATATTGACCAAAAGACATTAATTGGTGATCAACAGGAATATTTTTTTCTGCTATAATCTACGAGTCTACTGACTATTTTGTGACAGTTCATTCTGGTCGGTTCAGCTGTTCTATCAAACTTGTTCCAGAATTTTCTAGGCATTGTTGGTTATATTTTATTACTGGTAGTTCTGAACAAATTAATTATGTACACCCAACATTCAAAGTTAATAGAATGTGGCCACACCACATAATATTCACTTATATTAATTGCTATATATAAGTAGGTATTGTATAACAAAGGAAGCGAGTTAACCTTTTATAATATATCTATCTATACTCTTCTGCTTTGTCTGTGGTCTAGACATAATTTATCAAGTAGCTAGTTGCGTTATTCACTGAGGAGCTCATTCGCAACTAATCTAATCTGGTACTACGAATGATTATATCAAAAATAACAAGCTTACATACTTATTTACAGTCAAAATGTATTCAAAATTAGAATAATTACGATTCGATTTTATGTTATGGTAAGTTCAGGAAAAAGTGTTTTTCATACTAGCATTAATCCCAGTCGCATCCGAAGCTTTCACTTCTGTTGGCGTGGCGCGGGTTCGATTCCTGCTCAGTGCAATTTTCATGCATGAATATATCTGGGTATAGCTATGCCTCGAAAAGCATGTTAAGCTGTCATTCTCTGTTGCCATACAAACTTCAATGGCAGTCGTCAGTGGAAATCGCTTCACGGAAAATATCGAAATTCAGCCGCATCACAGTTAGACGAAAAAGCCGACCCCAGCTATATTTGTGAAGAAGGTTCAGAGAATGATGATGTAGTTCAAGAACTACTTTTTACTAGTACATGGTTTGGCAGTACAGCTTTCTGCTATGTCTTTGAGACACAAGCTATCAAACCCAAATTTTAATAACATAAAGCGGAATGTCTTTTCGCCATGAGATTATTAAACAATCAATTTGATAAGGATTTTATTACATTCGTATTCTGTATCGGATACTTAACATCTACTGTTTTGTATACCACTTAGGTCGTAGACAAACACACGGCCCACCTGATGGCCCGTGGCCTATGTAATAGTGCAACACCAGGGGAGTCACACTCGTGCTACCGAACTTTTGAAAACAGAGAGATTCTGTGCCGTCAGCGAAGAATACAAGCAGGACAAGCCTTTGGTCTTCCCACTGACAGCACAAAACATCTCCAGTGAGCTCTGGTTGCCCTACTCAGTGCATAACATGAGGTTATTATACCCGCGGAATTCTGTAGGGTGGAGGTATTTTCCCAGTCGGACTACTCTCTTAGGATGGAAATACCATCATGTCGTACCTCCTCCACTTAATATTATATTCTAGATCAGATAGGTAACAAACTGGCAGCCTTCAACAAACGGAACTGAAAAACTCGCATAATATAGAAATATTGTTGCTTTTACAAATATTTGTATACAAAGTCATATAAATAGGATACGAGTGCTTGTGACACAATTATTCAGTGTTTCGTGCACTTAAAGATTTATCTGGTGCGGTGATTGTAAGACATTACCATAAACGCGACCGACCTTCTCTGTGTACCGTGGTACATTATGTAACAACTGTACTACCAGAGCCTTTATTTTAAATGTTTAGCCACATTGTATTTATATAATTTGTTACGTAATTTTATAATAAAGTAGTGGGCCCACCCATGGTGATGTTATATTTTTGTTTGAATGTGTGACAGGCTTTGGCTGGTACTGAATTTACTTGAGTCAGAAAAAAAACCTGTAAAAAATGTACAAAGGAAAATAATTTTACAACACACCTGCTTATAAAAGTGATATTATTTTACCGCAATTAGGCACATAATGACACCTATTTTCAAACTGTGACTTTTTCATTGCTATTATTCACAAGTGAGTTATAGATTCTTTTTTAAATTTTATAGGAAGTGTCTATAATTGTCTATGTTCTTAAAAAAGTTTTGATACAAAAAATAACGTGTTTAATAGTACGAATAAATTAATACGCCTATTGTATGGTCATTTGATGCATTTTCGTATTTAATAAATAATTTCAACTTGTAATACTTGTATAATAAACAAAATTTTCACTCAAATTTAACTTTTTTTTTTCTCAAAGTAAGTACAGAAAAAAAAAACAGAGTAAAAAAAAAGTTAAGTTCAAACCTCATTTTTTTTTTAAATATGGTCGACCGCCATTGTTAAATGCGCGCGCATAGGAAAACGAATTAATTTGTAGTATTGTTTATTTAGTATTTGTAGTATTATTTTATTCGCAAGTGTGTTGTAAAACGTCGTATGGCACGTGTGAGCATGATGATTACCGTCCTCGGCTGTCTTAAGACCCTCGCCTGGCGGCTCGGGTCTCAATGGCGCCTCGGCGGTAATCACCAACGTTGCTCACTTGTACCATAATGTACTATTATATCGGTCTATAGTTAGAATTCATAGCAGCATAAATACATACATACATATAATCAGGCCTTTATCCCCGGAGGGTTAGGTAGAGATGAATTAACACCCACATTTCACCAATCATGTATTAGGTCCCACGTAATAGGGGGTGAGCCTATTGCCGTATTCCGGGCACTATTTTTGACTCGAGCCCTGCATCTGAGGCTGAATTTAGGCTGCATATTTCTGTCTGATGTTAAACAGCCCTATCGCCTTATACGATACCGCATGGGAAGAGATATTAGAATATAAATTTTATTATTTTCTTTGATGTTTACAATTCATTCAATTCTGCATATAAGTATGTATATTCGCATTCTAAAATATACTCATACTTATGTGGTGAAATAACAGTGCTAGTTATTTTGAAAAATTAAATTTTAATTAATAGTCTCGCGAGTTACATATAATATTTTTTTTATTAACGGGGAAGTTTAAAAAATTGTGTAACATGTTACATAATTTAAAAACAGGATTAAATCAAAAAATGAAAAGAAATAATTTATACATTGTTATAATTACAAAACTTCAGTATTATTAGTTGTTTGTATTTACTAGGTAGATACAATCAAAATGATCTTAACACCTTGGTATTCCCCCTTCCGGATGACTGATTGCTCTGATATTTGGTACACACTTTTATTTCGGACGATAATACAAATTAAATCAATAAAATAGTTTAGTATTAACATTATTAGTAGGTACTAAGATCATTTTGAATACTTTACTAGTCAAGATCGATCTGATGCTGACTGTACAGTAATAATTTCAGTCATTTATTCAGGGACAGACAGACGGACGAATAAAATACTACATGCAGGTGTACATTCCCTGACATCACCAATAAATACCTATAGGATTTATTAAAAATATCAACGTTTCAGATTCTGATCAGAAAGTTGACATGTGTTGAATTGTTATTTATACATTTTCAAGGGTAATCAGGTACGAGCTTACCTAAGCTTACGACATCTAGGGTGTCACCACATTTTAGACACTATAAAACATGTATAAGGCCTTTCAAAAGTTATTGGTATGTCCATAATTAGAGAGCTCGTTTAAAAAATCCTTAAGAATTGCACAGTACGCGGCCATTACGATTTCGAAATAATTGGAGTATTAAACCACAAACTAGTATCAGTTAATTAGACTGATTTTATTTCATTGTGTGCTAATGCTAATCACAATGCTTCAAAACATTTTGCTACAAAGTATTTCATAATAAAGCTGTGCAACACTAAAAATACAAGCAAATTGAAATTTATTGTTTTTTTTTGGACTCGTGTTAAATTATAACGAGAAAGATAAGACACCTGTCTATTCTAGCTAAAAAGAATTGTTAGATATTTTCAGTATGTAATTTAAATGTTTATATAAATGGTTATAATAGTTATTTGAAATTTGGATAGATTTAGTATATACCTACCTACAAGTACATCATTTTGACTTTGCTTTTCTGAAACTTCGCTTTTCCTGAGACTTTGCCTTCAGCTTATCATCAAGCGCGTTAAGTCATATTGACGTGTCCTATATATATATAAAAAAAAAATGTTAGCATAAATCTCCACCCAACGACGAGAGGAAATCCTGCGCCAGAACCTCCTCCGTCATTCAGCAGATGTATTGCTCGGGATGAGATGTATTGCTTAATATTTTTGACCTAAAGTGTGCTTAAAATGTGCTCTATACACGCAGTACACGTTTCTTGGGTGTCTTTTGACGATAGTACGAGGAGCTACTGCGGTGGACGAGCTCAAATTCACCAAGCATAGATTATTAAAAAAAATCGGCGCGCGCCAGAACCTTGTTTGCTTAAGATAGTAGATAGAAGTGTCCCGATGTATACCGGCTTGCAGCCTGACTGGGTCCTAGAGCCATTATGCACTGTCGACTAGTCGCGACTCAGTCACTTGGCGACTAAGCATAGGCAAACGACCAGCGAATAGTCGCTTCGGTGCGTAGACATCTATTTGAACTAATGAAAGTAACTATGGACTGAGTCACCAGCGACTAGTCGACAGTGCGTAATGGATCTTGGTCTGTCCAGGGCATCGATTCTGCTAAAGAAAAACCACTGTCTTGCCACTGACACTGCAAGAAAATTCCATTTAATTTTAGCCTTTAAAGTAATACGGTTAAAAGTTAAATGGCATTTTGTAGAGTGAATGAAAGAGTGTAATGCAACTCTTGTAATTTAATTTATAGAAATAAGGTCTAAAATATAATGCCAGTTTTTGCAATCTCTGTGGTATAACAATGGTTGTGCTTTAGCAGAATCGAGAGCCAGGTCCTATAGCCTCAGTATGTTACTGATGTTTTATACCTATTTTAAAATGAAAGTCATGTGTGTGACACTGATGGATAGGTATTATACGCCGACAACATGAGCTCTGGTTTTTAAATAGGTATCGCAAATGCCTATGTGATTGTTTTAGATAGATAAATTGTAGTGTTGTGTATCTAGTAATTAAAATCTAATTTGGCATGCCAAACTGTGGTCAAACACATTATATTAATTTGAAACTACGTATTGCGACAGCTTTCACACTGTGTTTCAAACAAATAAAGATTTCTATTTCATCAGCTGCCTGCATATCTGTGCTATTTGTTTAAGCTGAATAAACATATAAATAAGTGCTTAGTTTTTATATAATATCAGTCATCAATACAAATATTAATGCAAATACTATATAGTAGGTAGTTATAATAATAATAATAAAGCCTGATGCATAAGGCAGTTTTTAACACGACACGCATAGTGGGGAAAAATCCTTTTTCCTTTGAGTTTTAGGATTAAGTAATTTATTTTACGTGGCGCATATTGGGAGAGGCCTATGTCCAGCAGTGGACTGCAATAGGCTAATTGATTGATTGATTGATTGATATTTATTTCAATATAGTGGTCTAGCTCCGAACTAAGAATAGCTTGTATTATCATCACTTCACTATCACTACATATTATAAAACAAAGTCGCTGTCGCTGTCTGTCCATCCCTATGTATGCTTTAATCTTCAAAACTACGCAACAGATTTTGAAGCGGTTTTTTTTAATAGATAGAGTGATTCAAGAGGAAGGTTTAAATGTATAGTACATGTATAATATTGTGGAGGAACACTGATAAATTTTGATATACCTACAGCGGGACCGGGATCAGAACACATGCATGGCGGTACGAAGTTCGCCGGGTCAGCTAGTTGTTCTATAATGTGGAAAAATACAAAGCTACATTTTTTTGTAAATGTATGCAAATTATAATGTAACAATACCAATGCTACACACCTAGAAATCATCCATACAAACATATTCATGCTAACAATTATATGGACTAAGGAAATTGCAGTCTCACCACATAATACTCGTACTACCACATACCTATTAAAGAAACATCCTCTTTGAAGAATTTAAAAAACTTGAAAAAAAAAATATTGGCAGCATTTTGGCAGAAGATAGACAGACGGTAGTGACTGGTGACCTAATAGTGTTATGGTATCATTAATCTTGTTGGCGTGTGTTACGAGATACAGAAAAAATATTCTATAGGTTTTTTTCAATGAACTTCAATTTACGTTACAAATGAATTCAGTTCTGTTATGTTGGTTTCAATGTTAGGAAAATTTTAAAGTTATTTTTTACCCGACTACGGCAAAGCCAAAGGAGGGTTATAATAATTCGTATTTCTTGAAAGAGATATAGTGTGTTGTTTAGTTCTAAGTCAATCGCTAGATGGCGTTGTTATATTTCGTTGGTCGCAGTGTGAAGATTCGCCGGAAGTATTTTTTAAGCTTTAAGTTTTTGTTTGTCTTTGCAGTGAGTGTGTGTTTACTGTTATATCCCACTCCAAGTATGATTTTTGAGACTGCGATCCAATGTATAGCTTCATCCCTTTTTCCCACCCAGAACACGAATACTTATACCACGTCATAATAGGCCAACTGAACAATCATTGTAATATTGAAAGAGAACCTGTAATATTTTGATAAGACTAGTACGTTCTATTACCTTGGTCTTAAATAATAGCTTAATTTATTTAGAACAAAAAATACATCATATCTTGTCGAAAAAAAACAAAGTAATTGTGAGCTTATTGAACAATTTGTAGGTACTTAAACAAAATTAATTGTAAGTTTTCGATGCAATTGGCATGACAAAAATATAATAATAGAGATTTTATATCAGAAAGACAAATGATACAGCTGTTATCATTATTTAGATCTAATCATGAACTAACTGCAGTGGTAATGACCAAATTAGTAGGAGAAAAAGGCTAGGACACATTTAATAAACTTATGTTTTTAAAACGAGTGATAAAATGACTTAACTTAGGAAAAATTTAAATTTCAGAATCTAATTGAAAACGGAACAAACTATAAGTGGTTCTGGGGGCTTAATAACCTCACGACAACGTTGGTAGGTTTTGTTTTGATCATACGGAATACCAAACATTTTTTACGCTTTTCTTCTGATATGATAACGCACGTTTTGAAAACGTGGCGTTACCCCATCGGGCCGCTGATGACATACGCCCGACACTTCAGTCATATATTATAGTGTGACATTCCTTATTAGGAACTTATGAATTTAAACAAATAACTGACATTGTTCCAAACAAAAAAAAAACAATTATTATTTAATTGTACGATTTCTAAACGACAAGAAATTTCAACGATGTAATAATTCAGTCCACTGCTAATTTTAATTAATTGTTAATTTGCTAATGATTTAATTTAAGCTCAGTATTACTTCAGTTTTATAAGTTATTTTTAACACTTTGTTATATTATCCAATTAATAAATAATTGAGTAGGTATAATTATATTTAATTTACTAAAACCGCACAGTTACATTTGCAGACAGCCAATACAATATAAAAATTATTATATTCAAGAATTTCTTTAACACATTTAGTAAAAGCACCACTAATAAGAACTAAAAAATAGTATTATCTCGGCTCCCCGAAAATCGAAAGAAGTAAAAAATCTCGTCCAGCAAAAGTTAGTAAAAATTTAATAAATAAACCAGCGGAACTTGGTAGTTTCGGTAGTTGGTAGTTAGTAATTTCGGTTACTAATTTAAAAAAAAAAACAGAACTAACGACTAATTAATTGCTAGACTGACTAATTAATTGGCCATTTTATGTGTGTTAAAGCCTAATCAATAAATACAAAATGCGCTTACATATTTGAGTATTTTTTATATCTGAACAATAGGAAGATTTTGCTATTTAAAAGTGTGTATTAGACAAGTTTCATTATAATTATTCACTTTGTAACTTGTCCCACGAATTAAACTTTCCAAATGAAATAATACTCAGTAACTTTCTTAGTAAAAGTGTTTTAAAGTTAAATAAGTTGTGGCCATAAAGTCAGCGAAAAAGCATTCATATTTCTTATTTCACCAAAAGTATTGGGAAAGACGACGCGACATCGTAGTAGCTGATTGCTGTCTCTCGTGTACTTGAAAGTATAAAACAGGCTCTCTAAGGCTAATCGTAAGCTGAAGATTTTCCTATCAAGAGCGTACCATTAACTACAACTGCTACAGACAGATTAGTAGTAAGAATCATTAATATTAATAGGCATTTGATATAAATCTATTATTGATAATACCTATTCAAAAAGTTGAAATGAACCATATTACGTTCTTCCAAGTTCCAAAAAATAATGTTTTATAAATGTTTCCAATATCATTAATTGCTTCTTTTTAGTTCTTATAAACTACTCCTACTACTCCTACATTGTTCTGAGGCATAATCAGTATGGCAACTCTCATTATACTCTTCCCGTTACATCCAGTGCATCCGAGGTTTTCACCTGAAAATAAGGAATCCACTTCTCTTTCCCCTTCTTTACATAGGTTTAACTTGTACAAATATTAAAAACGTTAATTTGCTTTGACAAACACGATTCTGACATCGCCTACCTAGGGGCCACCGTCAACCGCGAACTATTAGCAACGGCTTTATGTTTGCGTATAAGTGAACTTCATGTACGTCACGTCATTAACACTCTTTATTGTTTTAAAATATTCTCTTACCTAAGCCTCGCATTAAGCAATGCTTTGAAAGTAGGTACCTACATAATTAGTGTATATAACTTACCTACTTACCTACTACAAGTATAACTTTTAATTCTAAGCATATATATTTTGAATAGAATATATCTTTTAATTGCCATAACTGTGGCATGAAGTATAACCTGTCACCGCTACGTCCATGACTAAACTGACTTTTTAGGAGTACCTGATACATCATGGCCCTAGCAGGCTGGGTAGAGGCGCGTCGTGTTTCCGCCCATGGCTCACTATCTCTCATTCATGGCCTAGGCCATTTGGGATCTCTGTATCTACTGTTAACTGCTACCGCTACATACTGTCATAACTAAACTAACTTTTTAGGTAGGTACCCGAAAGGTAGGGCTCTAGCTGAAGCAGGCGTAAGGTAGCGGCGCGTCGTCGGGCAGGAAAAATTCGATCCCCGACAACAAGAAAGTACCTGCACCTGAAGTCGAAGGAGGTTGCCGCACGTAAAGAAAGAGCACCTGATCTTTTTTTATACTACTTAGGTCACAGACAAGCACGCGGCCCTCCGAATGATAAGTGGTTACCGTGGCCTATGGGCGAATGCAACACCAGGGGAGTCACACTCGTGCTGCCGACCATGTAAGAATAGAGAGATTCTGTGCCATCGATAAGTAGGACAAGCCTTTGGTTTTCCCACTGACAGCACAAAACCTCTCTAGTGAGCTCTGGCTACGCTACTAACCGTCGGAAACACAACACGAGGTTATCACCGTGGTCTTCTGTAGGGCGGGTACCTGGTCTATATCAGTATTGCAATAGAAATGGGGAGCTACCAAGTAAATGTACGTCCAAATTATCGGGTCCCCATGAAACCCAAACCGTAGAACCACCGTTTATAGGCACTATTGTGATTATTTCGAATTAGTTTTGCAAGCGTTTACGCTGAATGAAGTGTCATGTGCCGTACTTGGGTATTTGTTTCATACATACATACAATCACGCCTTTATCCCCGGAGGGTTAGGCAGAGGTGAATTAACAGTATTAACACCCACATTTCACCAATCATTGTATTAGGTCCCACGTTAGGGGGTGAGCCTATTGCCGTTTTCCGGGCACTATTGTTAGCTCGAGCCATGTATAGGCTGAGTCTGGGCTGATATCTGTCTGATGTTAAAGAGCCCTATCCCTTAGTCGCCTTGTACGACACTGCCTGGAAGGAAATGAGGTGGCCCAAATTCTACTCTGCCGGGAACCACGCAGCAGTTTCATGGTGGACCAAAATTCAACCTTTAGTTTTTAACGTAACCAACTTCTGTGACTGAGGTCTGAATTTTGAAACGGCTACTGGTTGTAGTGCATGTGTAGGTGGTGGATATGTAACTACACGCAGAATGACCTCCGCCCCCCATGAGCGCGGGCCTGGGGGTGACGGGTGGGGTCGCCTGTCACCCTAGCAGAAGCAGGCCACGGCGGTGGCACGCATTACGTGCCCCCCCCCCCCCCCCCCCATACCCGGGGGCGAGTTGGGGACTCCGTGGTCCCCACACCGGAAGAGGGCCATATCGAGAGATATGGCCCTGGGTCGGCCGGGGTGCGAGGGATATGGCTATGACAATCTCACCTCCGGCAACTGACGGCCCACAGAAGGCGTGCGTTTTAGTCGGTTCGAGTCCGACATAACCTCCTCCTCCGACTCCGGCGGGGGAGGTATCCGTGGGGATTTTTCGCACGATAAAAAAAAAAAAAGATATGTAACTACAATAAGCTCAAGGATTTAACACGTCAACCTGCTTACGAACCTGTAGATATCGAAAAAGTTGTCAGTTCCATAAATCGACAGGTATTACCATTTCTAGATTAATACATTACTAGTTAAAACAGCTTATGTAGCTTAAACTTCTGTAATAAAAAAAAACACAAAAATGTCTGCCTACAATACGAAAGGATTTTGAAAAACTGTAGGTATTCTGTAATGTTTGAAAGAGTTCCAAAAAACGATCACATTATTACTGCAGAAAGTAGCCATATTATCACATTATTGTTTTTTCAGTGCTTCTTGACTGTTGATTAAAAGTTATTTAACAAAGCGCCTTCACTGAGTAAGGTTAAGTTTGTGTGAAAATTAATTATTTTAATAACTTTAAACAAAACACGGATTTTTTAATAGGAGTAATAAACGTATGGGAACATCATTGTACAGTGTCATGCGGACATACTAAATGTGAAATAAAGATTAATATGAAGATTAATGACAGAAATGTACAAAAATTATTTACGAATACATTGCCTGTTGTGTTTTATAAAGCAAGCACATTTTTCTAAGTAACTTGTGTTTTCTGCGCAATGTATGTTCACTACCACCATTTCTCTTTAGATGTCTCGCGTCTGTGAGAACGGTCTCACACAACAATGTACCTTTGTTTATTAAAAAGTTCAGCTCGAATCCGTTCTTTGGACATGAAGATTCTCAGATAGCGTACCGTTTCAAGTGAAATGTAGGTATTAATACATCACACGCAAAAACATTTGTAATTATTTGTAGGTAAGTACTTAAATGGTTTTCGTTGTCTTTCTATCAGAAACTCAGATCCGTTCAACCGTTAGAGCGTGATTAATTAACAAACATCCAAACGTACAAACATGTTCACAAACTTTCATTAGTAGGATAGGATAAGATTTATTATATTAGTAGGATTAGCAGGATAACGTTCAATAGAGGTAATAATTTCATTCTCAAATTCTTTACATTCTTCGTAAAAATAACTGAATCTGAAGGTGTACGATTTTAGCATTAAAAAGGCCCGCTGCTTTAATCAATGTCGCCAGCAACAAAATGTAAAAGTTGTTGACACGAATTTACCCTAAATCAACATTCTTGGGTAAGCAATCAGCCTTCAAAAATATGTCGTTGAAAATTTAATAAAGTAGGGTAATACATTAAAAACTGGAGCAAACTTGATGCAATATCTGAAAGGATTTACCTACTATTATATTTTTCACCTTCCATTTTTTTACCTAGAAGGGCGCAAAGAACATTAACATCTCATCAACAATACTCGTATAATAATCAATCGCACGTAATAGGGTAAGTAAGGCTATTTCTTTCAAGTAGGCATTTTAGGTAGGTATGCAAAATCCGTGCTACTACTGAGAATTTCAGAAGCATAAATTTTGAACAAATTTCGTAAAAAAATTGGATCCAGAATCTCCTGCATCCTAAACCTCATAAAGTATACGCGCAGCTATTATATATATACATAATTATAACGATTTGACTGTAAAGTATCTAACACCCGTATTCACAAACGATACTGTGAGGTCTCATAGTGTGCTCGAGCGCATAGGGCTGGTAAAATTAATTCACAAACATCACGGACATTCTATAATCAGTAGTCAATTGTGACAACAACATCTGTGTCAACCGCATTTTTTGAGGTTAGGAAAAAATTAAATATTATAATTAATATTGATAACTGAAACGTTTGAAAACGAATTATCAGTTATGGAGGAGGAAAATAATAGTGAGGAGGATGATTTTAGTGATTCACGGGAAAAGTCTGACGCCGATATTATAGGAGAATGTGAGCGAGTGTTGAAAAGTCTGTCAGATCATGGTGAGCAAGAACCGGGAGGATCGAAGAGAATTCGTGAGAAAAGTGAGGATAGTAGTGAAGATGGTTTTACTACCGTAGTAAAACGAAAGTTGAAACGTTTGGCAAGAAGTGAGTCATCTATTAATAATAACCCAATGGAATCCAGTACAGAGGAGAAGTGTAATATATCTGTCACATCTCTGGAAATTTTACCAAAACAAATGGCTATGGCCAGATTTTTGAAGTCCGAAAATATATGTAATATTATAAATATAAAATATAAAAATCCTTTTAAAGTTATCATGAATTTTGAAAAAATAGAAGATGCGAATATGCTTTTAAATAACAAAAAATTTCAAGACCTCGGCTATAAATGTTCTTCTGCCTTAGAAACCGTATCGTACGGCTTAATAAAAGGTGTTGATCTAGAAATATCGGACAATGAAATATTAGAAAATCTGAAATCCACGGCTGAAATAGTAGCTATCAGGAGATTGAAACGATACGATTCAGGAGGCAAATGGATAGATAGTGAGTCTGTTCGTATCTGTTTTAAAGGGTCTACTTTCCCAGCTTATGTATATGCATATGACTGTCGGTTTAAGGTAGAGAACTTTGTTTTCCCAGTATCCCAATGCTCTGGATGCTGGAAATTTGGACATTTTATTAAATTCTGCCCAACCAAAAAAATTTTATGCCCTAAGTGTGGGGGAAACCATGTCAATTGTGAGATACAAGACTATGTCTGCCTTAACTGTAAAGGGCCTCATATAACTATAGATAAATCATGTCCAATGTATATAAGAGAAAGGAAAATTAGAGAAATAATGTCCCAAGAAAGTGTACCATATGGGAGAGCTACTGTAATATTTTTACAGCGGGATAGAATTAATAAGGAAAGAAAAGAATATATACATATGCAGGAAAGTTTAAATAATACAGAGAAAACTTCAAGTTCAGCAGTAAATACTTCTATATTCAGCATTCATAAAGAGAATCATGTACAGTACATGGAGTTAGAAGGAAATAGCCAAGTAATAGAGAAGAGTGAGGTTAGACCAAAAAGCCCTGTGATAGGGCAGGGTTCTTTAAATTCCAAGAAAGGACGTAAGGATAAAAATAACAGTGGTATCAATATTCAACATCAGATACAAAGAAACTCTCAGGAAAGTTTAACAAATGAGGACAGTCATACAAAACATGAGAAGAACAAAAAAGATAATCAGATGATGCTCAATAAAATTTGGATTAAAATACAGAATATTATTTTGACAAGAAGTTCGTTCGAGGAAAAGGTTATCGCGGTAATAAAGTGCATTTTTGAAGAATGTAAGAATTTTGTTAAGAATTTTATACGGGAAGGAAACTGGTTAGCAAGTCTTTTTGGTAGCAGTCATGGATAGTATTAGTAGAAGTACGTTATTTATTAATATTTTGCAATGGAATGCTCAAAGCCTTAGACCCAAATTAATAGCATTTGCTAACCTAGTTTAAGTTTTGTTTATTGTTAATGTTATTTTGTTACAATAGGACTGTCATGTCGTAAGATAAAAGTCCTGTAAATAAATAAAGATTTAAAAAAAAAAAAAAAAAAAAAAAACATCACGGAGCAGTATCTAACGCAGTGCGTTCCCTCAACGAAGTATTACTTATGTGTTATCTTATCAATGAATAAAAAGGCTTGCCAAAACGAACGCACTGAGAATTTGTTGGTTTTTGCACAGTTTTGGTAGTACGCATAGCGAAGTATTGTTTGTGAATACGGGTGTAAATGAACTTAATACGAGGGTATTAACAGCATATTAAACTGTTTTGTGTTGATTTAAATTGTGTTATTATCCGAACTAAAGGTGTATGTATACCAAATATCAGAACAATCAGTCAACAAGAAGAGGGAGAAACCAAGGTATAAAGATCATTTTGGGTACATTGTTCGTCAAGATCGTTCTCTACCAATAATATTGTATGTATGCAACTGATATTTAGCGATATTTTTGACAGCATGAATTTTACTGTCACTATTATTGAGTATGTGTGGTTAGCCTTATAGTATGATTCCGTAGCCGACGGCATACGAAAACTTACTGCCGAAGCAAGCAGTATATACAGCGTACTACCCATTACTTATTAAACTCCGATACGGATAAAGGGGACCATTGAGAAGCCGCAATGAATTACGCGTTTATGCTGCGTGCGTCTACAGTAAGTTGTCGTATGCGGTCACCTTCGGAATCACAACTTTATGTAACGTTGAAAGTATCGTACGTAATGTACTTAATTAACTACATGTGACATAGTGTCACAGTGCAATGATTATTCAAATGAATATGTCAATGCTGTCAACGAGGTTACAGGGAAATTATGTGTTAATATTCTGTGGGTAGATTCTGTAATACAAGAATTTGGGAAAGAGATAATGTAATCACAACCTTCAGTTGTCAGTTAACTGTCATTGAAGTCTACTTTTTATTTTTAAATCCTGTACTTCCTTCCGTATTCTAAGCCTTTATGGTGCAATTGGGTACTTTCCTGTACTTAAAATAATATCTTTAACTGAGCTTATGAAATTAAGAATGGTTAAAGAAAAACTTGCGTCTGTTCTTATTGTCTCGTTTTCATTTATTTTTAGTATTTATATTGTCAGAGGAGAGGGTCATAGTTGAGGAGGAGGGAGGATTGTTAGAATTTCTAGGACTTCATCTACCTTTAATAAATACCAGATGTTCGTATGGCAAGCGGAAGCGACGCGTGCCTTGCTTCTTCAGGTAACTGTTACATTTTCAGTTTGGTGACTAAGTCATTCTAGTATCATCGCGCTATTACTCAAGGGAGCGGAGCAGTAACCATGAATGTCAAGAAATCTGGCAAATTCCCATACTTTATCTGAAAATTAATTTGGTTCAAGAGTGTTTTCACACTATCCCATCTGATATCGGTGTCGAACGCCGATTCAATATCGGAGGAACTAAAATGTATGAAATATGTATCTGTCTTTCGCATTGTCCGGCCCGATATTCGATATCGGAGCCAACATCGCTGCGTTGTCAGCTATCAGTTGTCGGCCATGCGCGATCCGAGCAGGGGTTGGTCCGACACTTATATCGAATCGGATAATGTGAAAACGCTCTAAAGGGGTGATCCGGGGTCTCGAAGAATGCCACGGGGGAAGCCAGGCAGGTCAGCTAGTAAATTATAAAAAGGAAGGCATTTTTCACGTTACTGACTGAGAATTATTCCTAATTTCGTAAGGATTACTGACATTGAGTCGGTAAATAAGTAATAAAAAAAGTTGTATCCGAACGAATGATTTATGAGGCACTTATCAAAACTTTTATATGTGGGTATAATTGTGTCACTTTGCAACTTTATGTTTTACTGCCCATATCCTTTTAGTTATATATAGCATACCTAATGTTCTGCAACCTGAATTTTGACCTTGCACGAATTCTATAGGCTCAAAGCCTTGTAATAAAAAGATCAAGAATAATTTAGATAAAAATTACTGTATTGATTGCACCACATATGATAATTGGTTACTAACGAGTACTTTTCATAGAACTTTATGACCAAACGCATAGAGAATATTCATGACAAATTTTAGCTGAGATTATTCAGCGGTTTTCACGTGATAACCATAGAGATAGAGTTTCAGCATAAAGTGAAAACCGTTGAACAGACCCAGCTGAAATTATCGATAAATATCGACTGACGGACAAACTGACAACAATTAAAGAAAACCAAGTTTTGGGTATCGAAATCAGTCTTAGAATACTTAGCACTCATTTGTTAGATTCGGCTAAATAACCTCGTGTTGTGTTCCGGTGAGTAGGGTAGCCTGTAGCCAAAGCTCATTGGAGATGTTTTTTGCTGTCAGTGGGAAAACCAAAGGCTGGTCCTACTTATTTTTTGCGCTGACAGCACAGAATCTCTCTGTTCTTACAGGATCGACAGCACGCGTGTAAGTCCTCTGGTGTTGCAATCGCTTACCATCATGTGGGCCGTGTGCTTGTCTGCGACCTAAGTAGTAATAAAAAATACAATTTTTTTTCCTCGTTGCGATATTGTTATACCTATGGACAGTACTACATAACTAATAATATTCCTAATATTAGATATGGGTGCTCGGTCTGAACGGCCCATATTGAATGGACCACGGTCTGGTCTGGTCTGGAATGCATAGGTACATATCAGAATTCTTGCAGGAAATATCTAGCAAAACAAACTCCAAACTCATATTAAATATTAAGAAACTCAACTTAATTGTTTTCTTTTAATTTGAGACTTAGCATATATACAATTACATCATCCCAAGGCTGGCTGCTAATAAAGCTTGTATATTTGCAGGAAGTGTAAATTAATTAATTAATATACTACGAAAATCTATTTACATTAAAATTAAGATAAATTACAATGTCTCGGTGGGGGGTAATTATGTTTTACAGATGAATTCAGTTATATACAGTTTTTAATCGACAAAAGATACTCTATGGGAACAATAATGCTGGGTAGAGGAATTCCTGGCTTTGGCTGATAAGTAACCTATATCAACAGCACATAATACATTTGGAAACTAGACCCAAGAAGTATTGGATTAACGTGGAGGGTGATATACGTGCAAATGGTCTCCCAAGAAAGTGCAAAGTGGAGGAGGAAGAGCTAGAAGGCGGGCTCCGAGTTCATCTTACCTCGGATGCAATCAGGAAAATACATCCCCATGAAGATGATGAATATATTCGTAAACCGCCTATAACATTTTAGAACACATTCTAAATCGCGTTCTAGACCAAAATAAATGATTGCTTGTATGCTTATAGGATATACTTACACTTTTTTTTGCAAAACATACTTTACCTAGACCAAAACAAATAGATATACATACATTACTCACGCCTGTAAATCCCCGAAGGGGTAGGCAGAGGTGCATTTACACCCACATTTCGCATACTATTATTTTCCGTCTCACGTAATAGGGGGCGAGCCTATTGCCGTCAAACGGGCACTAGTCATGGGCTGTATGTTAACACTGTCGGATGGAGAACAGCCCTTACACATACCTTTACATAATATTACTTATCGAGAATTAAACTTTTCCCATACGATTTCAATAAGTGACTGAATAATTACGTACTATCATTTTTCAACATAACTTAAACCCCTTAATCTATCGGTAATGGTCATTAATATCTGTCCTAACTTTATGAGTTGCTACAAATCGTGAATGTTACCAAGGAAGTAATTTTATCCATACCAAATGCTTACCAACATGCTATTCATTCTAACCATTTTCTATTAAAGGAAAAATTGCATACTAATGTACAATGCTGTTACTTTTGTAAGTCGTTTTAAGCGGAATGGTCACGCGATTTGATGCTGTGATTTATTCTAAGGCTGTTTTATTTTATTGTTTTAATAACAGTTGTTGTGGAGGACGGGGTCAATGTTATATGCCTAGTTAATAACAACCTCCACACAATGGGTCGTTACATTTGTATCGCTGGGACATCACTAATCTGAGAGACAGAAATTACAATGCTGAATTAGTAATTGTCACATGAGAAGATCATGTCAATGACAATCGATGCTGTCTCGATTGGTGAGATAACCACCTAAAGGTTTTCAATTCCGCAAGTCCATAGAATGATAAAGATAATGCTCATATATTCTACACAACTTTTAAATGTACGTTAGATTTTATAGTCTTTTCAATAAAACAACCTCATCAAAATCCGTTCATTAAGTACAAACGTGACAAATTATCAATTATATACATAATAGTATAGATTATTAAAATTTATAAACACTTATAATACGCTCCAAATCCTTAGTATAAGAAATGTAAGTAGTTGTATACGCGATCGTGTACACTTGTTCTTAGCAATAAGTGTTCATGATATTTACAAATGCCAAAATCTGACCCTATTATTGACCTCAGAATAAAATTATAGAGCAATCCCCTAAGGGTTAATGTATTACTAATTCACCTATACTTACCCACTTTATTTAGGCCCATTTCGGTATTATTCTCATAACGGTATTTGGATTAATAGAGTATTTATCCACTATATTGCTACTAGATAAATGGTCCGACAATAGGTTTGTACTCGGACTATAGAGCTTCGAGCTAATATAGCTTCTATAGAGATTGCAAACGAATGACATCGAAATACGTTATAACTATTTTGCATGTTAGGAAATATACCCCAATATACTAGTCCTTGGTTATCCGTAGATAAACTTTCAGTTTGAGGAAGTAGGTAGCTTGCAGTACCAGGGCTACATCCTTTGTAGCCCTGGACAGGAACTAATCAAAAACGACTCACCCCAACGCTAACCCCTCAGTCAGTGTTATGCAGGTCAAATTTACACGCAATTCTAGTAGGTACTACTACTTTACACAGGTAGGTGCTACTCCACCTTGACTTGACAAAATATTAAACAGTATAACTTCAACATTATGCATGTTTGACAATCTCCTTCAACGCCAAAGCAAGTGATAATTAATTTTCAATAGGCACAAGACCTTAGTAAAGTGAGAAGTGCGTGACTCGAGATCAGATAAAACCGCAAACGTGAGACGATAACAACGAAGTCAATGTTTAGACCACACGAACAACACTAAGCTTGCATTTATTAAATTACTGTACCTACTCAATAATCACCAAATTAAAAATTGAAAAAACCGACTTCAACCGATTTTCGTTCATATTTCATAAACTACTTGAACGATTTTGATAAAATTTACATGGGAACCAACCTGGGAAGTATAACCTATCAAACAAAAAATAATTTTGGAAATCGGTCCAGGTATCTTTGAGTAATCGGTGAACATACATTAAAAAAAAATATTCCGAACCTCCTCCTTTTTTGAAGTTGGTTAATAAAATTGAAAATCACACTGAATCTTTTGTCTAAAGGTACGATTCCGAAGCCGGCCGCATACGATAACTGCAGACGCATGCAGCAGATAGCGTACCCATTATTACTTGTTAAACTCCGATATGGATAAATACTGCAATTAATTACGCGTATGTGCTGCATGCGTCGGCAGTTGTCGCATGCGGTCGGCTTAGGAATCATACCTTAAATTTGCAAAGAAAAAATTTCACAGTCTAAGCTATATAATCATTTCAGATTTAATTTCCTGTATTAAAATACCTACACTAAAAATAAAATTAATTATCTAGAATAAAAAGTCATTTTGTTTAATTACGTTACATAGCCTTGTTGCTATTAAGTTATTAATAAATAATATGAACTTGACAACCGATAATTACATTATGTACATATATGTTGTGACGTTAGAACTAGATAATGCACGTTGTAATCAATTGTTAACACTCTATATATATCGATCTAATATATCATAATGTCTAGCTACTACGTGAGCAAGGTTTTGGCGATTAACCAGTTTCGATCGATTGAAAGTTATTTTTATATGGTCAACTTGTGTCAACTTGGTTAACTTAGTTATTTGGTTGATTTGTTTGGTTAATAAGTTTGTTTATTATTAAGTCTACCAACAATTAGTGTAGTCTGGTTCTTATTTTTCTTATGCTAGCTAACATTCAACTTACGCTGCATTGGGTGTATCATGGACCTTACGATTCGCAAGTCAATTATGACCCTAAAATGAAGGTCCATATTACGAACAATATTGTATCGCCTTTCAATCGCCGCAAAACTTTCTTAACTTTTATTCTAGCTTTTATTGCTGGTTGCTGGTAGGTAGACAAAGTCTGAAACATACTGAAACTGGAGACCCAGAAAGGTGTAGTTTTAGGGAGTATTACGATGTCATCGCTCCAGTCCACTGTTCAATATATTACCCCTCTACCAAAATAGCTTTGGTAGATTCTAATAATGCTGTTTTTGATATTCATATAAACAAAAAAAAAACATTACGTAACTAAATTTTATGTCTTGTCTTTTATTTTATTTCTTGTCTAACATTTTATTTTCTTTTTGTCCCTTCATTACGAGTACTATGACTACTTTTCTGCTACTCAAGGGTTTGCTGGTAGAGAACTCATATTGAGTTAAGCTCGCCTTTGTACATAAATATATCTTGTAATTTTCATTATGTATGATCTCTGTACTATATGTGTGCAATAAAGAATGAAAGAAAGAAAGAACAAACGAAACGAAAATAGTCGACAAAAGTGACCCTGAAATGTTAAAGTGAAGTTTAACCAATTTTGACGTTGACATGCAGTTATGTCGAACCTAGAGTGACTTGTTAAAATTAATCACATGCTTAGAATAAGTGTAGAGCTCTGGCTACTAGTGACACCGGGCTCTCCGTCACTGGGCCTTTGTTACACGTCATTGCTTTTCGTCACGACCACAACAACGACAATAAACTATTCCAAATACCCAACTCATCCAAAACTTGAACAATAAATAATTAATCCTTCCTATTTCAACACTAGCAAGAAAAATGTTGCAAATCACTTTTTGCAATTTTCTGTGTTAATTTTAAAAAAATATGTAGTGCGCCAACGATTGCAATAAAATAATTAACATTGTTATTTTGTAGTTTAATTTTGATGAAATAATTTTGTTATCAGTTTACAATCCTAATTTTCTTGTACAATACTAGATGTTTGCTTAAAATGTTAACACAATATAATAAATTTCAATAAATTGAAATTACTAAGTTGAATTCTATTTTATACATAAACTCACTGTAAATCCCTGAATGTGTAGGCAGAGGTGTATTAACACCCACATTTCGTCAACTATGATTTTCGGACCCACGTAATAGGGGGCGAGCTTATTGTTATTGTTGTCATGAGCTGTGTGTTTACTGTCGGATGGAGAACAGCCCGTACGCCTTAGTCGCTTTTTATTGCACCCGAAGGAAGAGATGGGGTGGTATTTTACTTCACCGGGAACCACAACACGGCATTCTATTTAATTTAATATTTTTACAACACACCTGCTCATAAAAGTGATATTATTTTACCGCAATTAAGCACGAAATGACACCTATTATAAAACTGTGACTTTTTCATTGCTATTATTCACAAAAGTGAGTTATACATTCTTTTTTAAATTTTATAGGAAGTGTCTATAATTGTCTATGTTCTTAAAAAAGTTTTGATACAAAAAATAACGTGTTTAATAGTACGAATAAATTAATACGCCTATTGTATGGTCATTTGATGCATTTTCGTATTTAAATAAATAATTTCAACTTGTAATACTTGTGTAATAAACAAAATTTTCACTCAAATTTAACTTTTTTTTTCTCTAAGTACAGAAAAAAAACAGAGTAAAAAAAAGTTAAGTTCAAACCTCATTTTTTTTTAAATATGGTCGACCGCCATTGTTAAATGCGCGCGCATAGGAAAACGAATTAATTTGTAGTATTGTTTATTTAGTATTTGTAGTATTATTTTATTCGCAAGTGTGTTGTAAAACGTCGTATGGCACGTGTGAGCATGATGATTACTTGTACCATAATGTACTATTATTTATAACTTCTTCCTGTAAAATGAGTTATACAGTCATCTACAACTACCTATGCCTTCAAGCAAATTCAAACTAAGTCAATTAAGTTTTTATAAAATGCCAATCGGCCGGTAATTTTATAGGTAGGCGTGTAGCCGGAGACTAAAACATGACAGGCCTGATTGACCTTTGTGCTAGACCATTGTTCCATATTATGCGATTAGATACCTATATTATTTGGTTATTGAGGTAACAACCATTTCAAATCAAATGCACGACACGCGGCTGTTTGGTGGTCGAAGAATGTTTCAAATTCAAGGAGAAGATTGTACTAGCTGCTTGCAGCTCCTGTCGAACTAGGTCCAACAGTACTTTATTAGCTTGGTTTTGGTGAAACAAGCTGTATATTATATACAAACAAACATTAAAGCTTTTCTACAAGGATTTAACAAACTGGTGGAATAAAAGAACATAGAGCATTAAACACCTCTGCCATTGTAGAGAATTTGCGCCCCAAGACGGAGAACAAGGAACTCCGGTATGTCAGTTCAGAGCATTCCCCCTGCAAGGGACTGGTCGTGGGTTTGAATCCCGCCTATGTGATTTTTTCTATGTGCACTTTTTCTTACCTAAATCGAGTGGTCTATAATTAATGGACTGAATTATGAGATGCTGTTTCTTGCCACGCTTAAATATTGGTATAGAATTCTAGTACAGAAAACAAATTCCGTACGAGGCTGACACCCTAAATACTAACAGTAATAAGAAACGTCGGGAACGTATACAGACGTTTTCAGTGACTGTTTTTGTTCATTTTCCCCGCAACCACTAATAGTGGGTACATTATTTAACAACTTTTTATTAAAATCAAAACGGTAAGTTGAGTAAGGGAACTTGGATAAAGTAAAGAAATGTGATGTCAAAACACTGCGACGTCACATTTCTTCATTTCATTCAAGTTCCCTTACCATTTTGATTTTAATAAAAAGAAGCTTATGTGACTCTACCATCAAGTAATCCATTCATCCTTGTTATTATTTCAACACCTGCAAGGAATATGTTGCTATTATTTTATGTACATTTTTGTAGTATTTTCATATCATAAATAAATATAGCTGGCGATTAAAATACCTAAATTAAATTTTATTTTTATATTCATCAAATAATTTTGTTATCCGTTTATTTATCATAGCTTTCTGATATAGACACGGTGTTTGCTCAAATATAAAGATAATAATGATAAATTTAGATCGTTTTGAATAATTAATTAAATAGTTGAATAATATTTTACTTTTCAACAAAACAAAGGCAAATATTTTAATATAGGTAATTTAAATAACACCTCACTTACACTACATAATTATATTGCTGCTAACACTTGAAGGTACTAATAAGTGTAATAACTAATAAGTGTATGCCTACCTTACACGTGACGGAACTAAGAAATCATATTATTATAAAAATAAACTATGATATCTGCGGTTAGTTATCTACCGTGAGATCAAACAGGGACCTAACCTTGAAAATGTAATAGTGACCCGCTGTAACTGCCTTACTGATACCGGTTATCGATAGTCAACATGTCTATGCAACATGGTTAACTTGGATCTGGTACTTAGATGACAGTGTGGGAAACTGGAACACTAATACAAAGGTATTATCGTATTATGTCAGAAAACTATAGAATAAGCCTTTTTAATATTGAGACTGCGTCATAAACGATAAAAAGATAGGGCATTTAGAACACTCAGAGCTTATTTAAAAGAAATTGATTAATCATTTATTTATTCCTTCGTCCTTCCAGCGATAAGGCCGTCCATTGTAGGTACATTAAGCTATATATATGCAACCTACTTGTCATACTTGTAAATCTATTGGTGTACATTAAAGAATTATCTATCGATCTATCTATACTAAGTGCGTTCCACAACGTGAAAAGGTTAATTCTAAATTATGACATCTACAATATGAACCCCATTGGCACGCACTTACCCATATTGTGAGTGCGGGTACTCTCATTGCGGACAGCAGCAGCAGCACAAGGCTGCTCGCATGTTTACTTTTGCATGAAAATGGATCGCATGCCGAAGCCATGCATGCAGCCGTCCGCCCATTTGCCAGCCGCATGCGGATACCCAAAAGTGCGCTGTGGTATGTACCTAAACTTTGCGTAAGCTTCACGTAAAACTTTTGTACTCGCTGTTTATTACATTCAATCATTGAAATAGTTATTTGTTATACAAGAGTGCAAAGTTGCTTTTTAACCGCGTGCTCATTTTTGATGACCGAGCAAGCGAAAGATTCTAAATTTGAATCACGAGCGTAGCGAGTGATTCACAAATTAGAATCTTGAGCGTTAGCGAGGGAATCAAAAGAGCACAAGGTGAAAAATCTTTGCACTCGAGTGCAACACGTAACTTTTCATCCCACCTCAGCGAGGAAATAATGAAATGCTTCTCCTTCCTAGCGTTAATTCCCAGTCAGCATCCGAAGCTTTCACCTCGGAGTCCGGGGTCCGCTTTACCAGTCTTAACTGCGGATTTGGCTGGACCTCGATATTTGCCGTGAAGCGACTGCCATCTGACCTCCACAACCCAATGATGACATTAGGCGATATCGAAGCATTGCAGCCAGACCGTTGTTGTTGAACTTTTTAGGGCTCCAACTACCCGTAACGACTGCCATAGATGTTCGTATGGCATCCGTGACCGACGGCTTAACGTGCTCTCCAAGGCACGACCAGACCAATGCAAATACCCATTTTCATGCATAAAAAATATTTGCACTGAGCGGGGATCGAACCCGTGCCTCCTGCGTAGCGGCCGCGTTCAATACCACTACGCCATGGAGGCTGTATAATATGTGTATTAATACTAGTAATAAAATACAACAAAATAAAAATTCAACAACAATGTCAACAATATGACGTGAAAAAAATTGATGCGCGCAAAGCAAATTAAAAAAAAAGTACACCAAGGAGGTTACGAGTCTGAGTTTTTCATGAATTAAAAAAAAGTTGTATGATAAATTCGGCACCATAGAGGTAGAAGTAAATAGGTTTAATGATGTTTTGAGTCCACAAACCTAGTACACACGATGTTCTAAATTCAAATTTACTTTACCTCTCCAGAGGATAAAAACGACTTTTACGCTCAGTTATCGAAGAGCAAAAATAGTCTTTCCGAGATGGTGGGATGAAAAAGTTATTTTACACTTAAGATTCAATGTCTTGTATTCATTCAGAACTGTCGAATTTCCAAGCGACTATAACATGGGGTTTTTAAAGAAAGACGTTAGAAAATTCTTACAGGGTCGGTAGCACGAGTATGACTCTCCTGGTATTGCACACGTTCATATTATTAGTATCCACATACATACGTGCGTCCATAGGCCACGGTGACCGTTTCCCATCAGGTGGGCCGTGTGCTTGTCTGCCAACTAAGTGGTATAAAAATTTTAAAAACCACTTCCCTTCGGGTGCTACGTTTACTTCTTTGCCACCTAAGTAATATAAATAAGAAGCATAAATAATGTTACTATGATTTATTCAAGGGTGGACAGTTTAGAGATTTTTTTATGTAAGTCATAAATTAAAGTTAAAAGAGATTATAATTATTGAACAACAACCTTGACAATACATATTGTACTAACGCACTAATAAACAAATTATATCAACCACGCACGAGTTCATAACTATCCAAGTATCCAATTATCAATATGACATTAAATACTTTTTAAGTATAGACCCGCATATGCACACCGAGCACCTGTAACAACGTTATTACAAATAATATAATTTACCCATAACCTTCAATCAAACAACAATTGAAATGTTTCCGTTGAAAGACCTACGGGCATTATTAATTAATATTTAATTGCTTGCAGGCTACACGCCTACCTAAGACAACAGCAAATCCGGCTGCGTTAAATAAATATTCATACATTCACTACTAAATGCATACACTCACGCCTGTTTATTTCCAAAGGTAGGTAGTGACGTACGTAGTAACGTGACGTAATAACGTGCTCTTTGGTATTACAAAATGGATAAATTAGGAAGGGGTCGAAAATGGACTCAGTGCTTCGAGAAAAAAATTATAAGCCTGTGCCGCTTTTCTTTTTTGCTCGACTTGGCGGTAGCACTGCGGTGCCTTCAGATATATTAAAAGGGAAAAGTCACTGCTTTCAAAAATGGTAAGAAGTAATAGACCGAAAGGTCATTTTACCGCATGATGATTTTTTGGTGTTGCTGTTCATACCTATAATCCATAGTTTTTATAGACCCCTTTTCACCAGATGTTTATTGCTACCTTAGTACTAGAAAAAGTTAGAAATCTCCGAGTAGGGATCCACAATCTTACAGGAAACCACTGGCAAACAAAACTAAGAGTTTATTTTTGTATTCTTGATTCCTTCTAGTAGTAAAATCTCTACAACTTTATTTAGAGATAATGTAGGCAATATGCATATGACACCTGAAGTAACGAGTTTACTATGCACTGGTAGGTAATGGCTCACTAACAGGTCCGTCATAATCAACTTCACAATACGAAAAAGAAATGAAATCGTGCGGCTCCGTCAAAATACTGCTTGACCGCACTTTTTATAAGCTCGTCAAACCATTTTTAGTTTTTTAAATTGTCTGTTACGTACAACACGAAGCTAATGGTCTTACACTTGCACGCCAAACAAAGATGCTTTCATTACGTCAAGTACGTATGCATTTATGTCCTCATTCTTCATGATTAATGGAAAAAATAATAAATGAATTTAAATTAACATTCTCTGAGTCACACTATACTCGTAGATAATCGCAGTTGTACAACCGTAATTTCTTAGCAATTTTGTTCTAGTTGTGAATAAGGTTGTCATAGCTACAGGGATAGCAGTAAAGACATTGCATTTCACATCTGGTGTATGATTAGTAATCATACAATCAATATCAAACAATTAGCCTATCGCAGCCCACTGCTGGACAAAGGCCTCTCATAATGGAGGCTTTTCCTACTGTTTCTACGCTTGACGGGTTGGTATGGTACAGGGTTTAATTTCGAGTTTTCCTTCTCTCGCATTGATATCGTCTGAATATTTTTCCGTTAGTCGCCTCCTACGATATCCTCCGAACAAGAAGTGGTGTTACTAATCATATACCAAGTGTGAAATAATTTAATCAATCAGTAATCATTGATTACTGATTGCTTAAACCTTCTTCCTTTAACATACTATATGCATTAACTGACATAGCACCACCTTCCTTCCGTATAACTATGAAACAGTCAAATTTCGATATTTTCTGTGAAGTACCAATTGACTTCCACAAACCAGTGGCGATAAGTTCTGTAATTAAACAAGGTTATCTATTTTTTTAGGTTTTGACAGTCTCCATGGCGTAGCGGTTGTGAACGCGGCCGCTACGCAGGAGGCGCGGGTTCGGTCCCCGCTCAGTGCAAATATTTGTGTTCATGAAATATGGGTATTTGCCAATGCAATGTCTGGTCAATGTCTGGTCGTGCCTCGGAGAGCACGTTAAGCCGTCGGTCCCGGTTGCCATAAGAACATCTATGGCAGTTGTTACGGGTAGTTGAGCCCTAGAAAGTCCAAAAACAAACGGTCTAGCTACAAAGCTTCGATATCGCCTAATGTTACCATTGGGTTGTGGAGTGGAGGTCAGATGGCAATCGCTTTATGGAAAATATCGAGGTCTTGCCAAAATCCGCAGTTAAGACTGGTAAAGCGGACCCAGACTCCGAGCTGAAAAGCTTTAGATGTGACTGGGAATTAACGCTAGGCTAAAGAAGATCAATTTTTTTAGGTTTTTTTTAATAAATTTATTTACAAAATATATAACAAACATTCGTACACATTGGCACGCCCTAAACCACAGGAGGTTTGTCTGGCACGCCATTTAACAAGATGATTTTATGTTTCTTTAGGTTATTACAATAATATTGCTATGACAAAAACAGGTACAAGCAGCGAGCGGGCGACTGCCGCGACTGAGCAACCCTTTCCGTGAATAAATTTTATTTTATTAAAAATTAACAGATGCCGATAATCGGGACCAATAGCTTGTGCTCTTCAAGACACGAAGGGGTTAGAATATGGGTTATCCATTGTAAGACTGACCTGCCTTCCTAGGCAAGTGGCAATGCGTTGGCTGACTTATTGTAGATTATAATGATGAATGTATGGAATTTGACGTATACGATAGTCGTCAACGTATGTTATAATCGTCAAAATACATGTCATATACGTCAAATACCATACATTCATCATTCTATTCTACAATACGTCGGCCACCGAATTGCCACCTGTGTAGGGGGGGAGGGGGGGGGACTGGCTTGAAATGTGCTAATCGACTCGATTACGACTTAGCCACTAGCCCCTCTGTATAACAGACCATATTTCGTAGAAAGAAATTCTCCCTCATTCGTTCATGCGGATACATGTGAAAATAAAAGAAAAAGGCTATTATTTGTATTATTAGTTCTGTTGTAATCGTTCAAACTTTTGTATGAAAAATACATGAGTGAGTGCAGCATAACAATCAAAAATTAAGTAATCTGGGCTATACACAAAAAAAAAAAACCTTGAACGACTTTAAGGCAACAGTGTAATATATTGTAGAATTTAGTAAACAATTTTATTACGGCTTGAATACATTATTACAATTATTTGCAACGGCCTGCTCTACTTTTCATTAAAATAGCGACCTAAATAGCAATAACAAAATAAATAAATATTTATGTGCTACCGAATTACTGTACCTACTAAAAGTTGCAAAAATATGGGAAAATCAACTTGTATTGATAAAAATATTGATTGGGGAGAATTACGAAATAGTTCGTTCCGAAGCCCTTGCACTTTCATGTCACCTCGTTTCGGTATGTCATAATCGAATTCCTGTTTTAAAACATTTGAGTCTCGAGCTATCTCGTTGAAAGTAGTCTGGTGTCGTAAAATACTGAGCATTACATTCACTTACTTTTGTTTATACCTAATTATCATTGTACCGTAATCGTAGGTACGTGAATGTTACGCGCGTATTGGTAACGCAATTGTAAAAGATCTAATTTTTCCGAACTGGATTTTTTTTTCAAGCTTACATAAAATTACGCCATATTTCTGGCATTTTTTAAACAGAATGTTTAAAAAATGTAAATTCTTTACAAAAAGGCGACCAGAGACTAAGATGTATAGGGGCACTAAGTCTTCGGGTACCAAGTCAACCTCCCATTCCACTGGTACCCAACGAGACGAGGTTCTAACGCAGACTTTCCTCTTGGAGGTAGGAGGTTAGTAGGCAGCTAAAATAAAACATATCGCAGTAGAATAGAATAGAATAGAATAGAATATTTATTTATTTGCATGGAATGTAGGTATTACATGAGGTGTTACAATTTAACAATAAGGTTCCTGATACATTCTACCATTTAGGCATACAAATATTAAAAACATGTTAATCATGCACTTAAACAAAGAATTTAGTCAATACATAGTCAAATAAAGTCCGATTATAAGTTCAAAGTACAGTCAAAATATAATTAAATGTCAGTTCAGAATTACAGATAAATGATTTGGTTATTTGTATTTAAGTTTGTGTCACAAAAATAAGGTACATTATTCTAGGTTGGTATCAGCTTGTCATCCAGAAAGTCCGATACCGAGTGATAACATTTGTTTAGTAACATAGCGGTTAAATTCTTTTTGAATATTTTTAACGGATGTTCTCTCACACTGCTTGGTAACTTAATCGGGCAATCAAGTGCGCGTCGAGCAAAACTAGAATATAATTAATCTAACCATCATCTTCGACTCAATAATTTTAAATTAAGTTCAAATTAACTATTAGTTATAGGTTAATTAAAACTATATGAGGAAACTGATAGCACAGAACAGATAATACTGATAGTTTTCGTTAGATACCTACCTACTGTAAATATAAAAAATGTAGGTTTCAGGGTCGGTATAAAGTTAAAACGGTTCTTAAGGATATCCTTATATCCTAAACAAGCGTATGCTAATTTTATTGAAATTACGAATCTACTAAAAAATGATTTGCATCGTTCGTTGAAAAAAGGCGTATTCAGTTAAACTCAGAATTTAATTTTATAATGATCCCTACTAATATTATAAATGTGAAAGTAACTCTGTCTGTTTGTCTGTCTGTCTGTCTCGCTTTCACGCCCAAACCACTGAACCGATTTTGATGAAATTTGGTACAGGGGTAGATTAGACCTCGAGAAAGGACATAGGCTATGTTTGGTCGCGATAACCGACATCCACGCGGGCGGAGCCGCGGGCAAAAGCTAGTAGTAAATATATGTATTTATCAACGCAAAGCAGCGGTACTACCTTAAACTTGGCCAATAAATTAGGTATATTATTAATACTTATCCAAATTTCATGCACTAGTAATCACCAGGGATCACCTGGACAAAGATACAAAAGGTACCTAATTAGATTTTTTGATTTAATCTATACCATTATAAAGCTGAAGAGTTTGTTTGATTGAACCCCTAATCTAGGTTTGAACCGAAAAATTAATTTTGTGTTGAATACTTAGTCCGTTTATCGCCTAAGGCTATAGGCTATCATCACGTTATTACTACTATTTCCATCAAATATTTGAAGACTACGAAATTACGGGCTCAAAAGGGAGATACAAGTTTTCAAAATATGCCACGGGCTAGCTTTTGATAAGAGATAAAAAGTGAGTTTGTACCTATACATACATTACACTGGTGTTACCAACAACATCCTTTGGGCCCAAGCTAGCCTCACAGACAAGTCGGCTCACCTGCTAAACAACGGAGGAGGCTTTAGCAGAGACTCTCAGGGTTGGTAGATCAGACGACAATAGCGCCCGAAGAAGCCGATACTAATCAAAAACAATAAATAAAATTAGGGCTAAAATGCGTAAAGTACTTAAAGCACTAATGTGTGACGAAAAGCAATGTTTCATCAGAAAAGCTTGCATTGCTAAAACTTAAATTGTACTGATTTTTTTTATACCACTTACATAGGTGGCAGACAAGCATACGGCCCACCTGATTTGAATAGTAAAACTGACTTCCAGAATAAGTACGTCTTATATTTATGTAACTTGGTAAAAGTGTTAAAAAATGCTCATAATAAATTTATAGTAGCATATTTATAATTTATAATTAATTCTCAGGAACATTTTGTAGTCCGTCAATGATAAATTGATAACAGAAAATTATGAGGTCGCTGAAATATTTAAAATTTACGGTCCAGCGAATCGTATTTACATTGAATTTCCTATTCACGAATTATATTTCGTTATTTTTAAGGTTTTGTCTATTGATGAGTGACTACTGGTAAACTCAATTATTATACTGCTATTACGAGTATACTTATAAAACCAGAAGTGGAATCATGTTTTGCCAATATATTCCTCTTCGTAAGATACTCTTGCAGAAATACTACATAATACATGTTCTGTTTAACCAATGTTTTGACCACCATCTGACATTCATAAGCCACTGGTGATATCGAAGTTCTGCAGTTAGACCAGTTGTCGAACTTTTTGGCGTCACAAATACAAGTTGGTATGCCAACCGGAGACGATAACGGCTTAACGCGCACTCCGAATCCTGCACGTTTATCAATGTCTCAAAAATAGTATTTAAAGTTAAGAAATATTGGGTTGGGCCCATCTTTAGTTTGCAGTCAACTGAAACTGTTAAGCTCACTTGGCTTCTTCCTCCGAGACGCCTCGAGGTGGCAGTGTATTATTGTGGAACAATATATCCAATTGGTTCAGCGCATCTCTAATGATTATGAAGAAAACAATAAAATTATGCATATTATAAAATTAAAATCATGCATATGCTGTGTTTAGATTGTAAAACACAGGGAAAAGGATATTGTGGTAATAAATTATAATAAACTTTACAATGCAAACACATTTTTTTTAATTACAGTTAAAGAATCATAAATTTAAAGAAATTATTCATAATTAGTTAAAGTTATTTTAGTGTTAACAATTCAGCATTGCCTCTCTAATGGATCTAATGAACGTAAATATAATATAACAGAACTATAATACTAAATATATAAAGGTACCCACTCTTGTTTTTGGGCACCTTATTTTGTTGTGACACTTTATAATCTTCACTTGAACTTATGAATCATAATAAAAATCCATCATGCCAATAATATATAAAAATATTCACCATAAATGCCTTTTTATTTTATGCATTATTTAAAAGAATTGTGTGAGAAATTATACGGTGCTACGTGTTGTCCATGATTTAATGACAATAAATTGCAGCGTAATTTAACGTAACATACCTATAATGCTACTGATACTTACTCAGTTCTCGCTAAACTTCACGCGTTTCACGTTCACACCTACAGTAAAAAGAAATAGAATAAAAATGGAGATGAAAACAGATGCTCCACCTGAAAAAAAATACGGAAATTTTGATAGCACCTTCAGATTGTGCTCTTTTTTCATGGCCTTTGCTTTCCTCTATCCGAACAGAACTAATGTTATGAAGAGATTCGTTGTTATAACTGCAATCATTACATTTAACGGCGGACAGCTGGTTTGGTTCGTCGTTTATACCTTCAAATGTCTTTACAGATTAGACATTTACAATTTCTCCAGAAACATGACACTGGCTGTGATTCTCGTCTTGTTTCTCATCAAAACGTACTACGGTATTTACGCAACTTATAAATTTGCACCTCTCTTGGAAAAAATATCCGCAGATCTCATTAAAGCCAATGATTTAGAAGTAGAATACCAGAAATTGTACGATTCTCATATCAGAGAAGGCAAAATTGGCGAAATCGCATGGCTTCTAATACCTATTTGTATGAGTATGCAATTTCCCTTATATGCAGGGATATTAATGAGTATAGAGAGCATACAAACAGATAATTTTACAAGGCTTATGGTACACGACATGGAACTGCTATTTGTAGAAGACATTCAGAGCGAAGCACCTTTCTTTCATTGCATGTTTGCGTACAATATCGTGCAATGCATCGTACTTTTACCGAATTTTACCGGAATGGATGGCTCCTTCTGCATAGTGACCACTCATTTGCGCCTAAAACTGAAACTTTTCACTCGAAAAGTTCAAAGCGCATTTGAAAACTCACGTGATGTTTATGAACTCAGAACGAAGGTTAGAGAAAGTATTCAAGATCACCAAGAAGCGCTCCAGTTTTATATAGAAACTCAAGAAATGTATGGATTTTGGTTACTTTCTGTTTTTACATTAACTTCCACTTTGATATCGTTCAGTTTGTACCAGATACATCTACTGCAGAGAATTGACCCAAAGTACACATCATTCATGATGGTCGGTGTTTGTCATATATATTTACCGTGTTACTACGCCAGCTCTTTGACAAAGGTAAGAAGTCTCTTTTTTATCTTAATTACTTTCATGTAATACAGGTTACAGACTGAAGTGTTGGGTCCTTTCATATTTTTCAAAATATTCTTGTCTTGGATTATTGTTCTTAAAGTATAAACTTATAAACGGAACCTAACCTTATGTTATTTATACCGTACTAGATCAAACTCTCACAACAGAACTTCTAGCACCTACATAATAAATTTCTGCATCATCTTATAGTTGAGTGGCAGAAAATGCCCATGGCATTAAATCCGCCTTTGTCCATTTATTTTTATTTATGTAAAAAGTTCAGGACTAAATGCTTCCAATTTACTGATATACCCAACTTAGGCAGAACATTAGGCGCATCATATCATAAGATATAATTTTCTAATATCTTTGTCACAATATTCAAGCAAATATCTAGCGGACAAATTCTATTTTTATAATTTAATTATTATATGATTTTTTCTATAGTTCTGCCGTAACATGAAGTTTACTATTAAAAAAAATTGTTCCTATATTTCAGGTTGGTGAAGATGTTCCAGATGAACTATACAGTGTACCTTGGGAAACTTGGGCAGATCCTGTTGTCACGAATTTACTGATATTCATGATATGCAGATCGCAGAAAGCTCTTATCTTGACTGGAAATGGCATAGTCGTATACAACATGGAACTTTTTAAATCTATTATGCAGACTTCTTATTCCTTTTTCACTTTGATCACAGCATAAAGTTTGAAACACGATTTTAAGCGTAATTTTACAACTATTTCAGCATTTCTTTTTTCTTTTGTCCACGATGTTTGCCAGCACTTACCTATAGTTCAATTCAATTCAATTTTTTGGTTAATCGTTGGAAGTAATAAGTAACCATTTAAATCAATGGTTGGAAGTGTCAGTTGGTTAAAGTTTTACGTGAATATCATTTGTTATTCACTGATGTGTGGCCATGAATATTGCGAATGGTTTTCACTAAGGTATCGCAACTTTTTTTGGCAAACTAATGCAATATCACTGCTCAAGTTATTCCGTCATTTTATTTAAAAAAATGTAAATACAGCGACCCTGCAATAATTCAGGTCAGGCTATCCTTTAAAATTAAATAAACAAAAACAAATATCTTAGGATTTGAGTTTCAATATCATCAATACCTACTATAAAAAATTGCTCGTAACAATTATGTAAAATCTTTCTGCTGTGCAGGCTACTTAAATTCCGTTTCAGAAAGATACTTACTTCTATATGTATCTTACTGTTGCTGTATTCAAAATTGTAAAATCTTATCACTCAGGTATATCAGATTTAGTCATTGACCCGAAGAAGAAGAAACATCCAATACATTGTTTATTTTCTACCAACGAATAATTATCCACTTTGCTAATGGGTCATAAAAGCTTTCTTCTGAAATTAGTTGGTTGAATTTAAAGTCACACACAATCACAAGATTGTAATATACAAATCCATAATAATTCCTGCTATAAGTGAATAAAGAAGTGATTTCATATAGATAGCATCAATTAAAATCATCACGGAAACACAAGCTTCTTTGTTACAAAGTGATAATACTTACTGTAAAGTAATTAAACACATAAAACGTCTGTAATGGAAAAAAAGAACCGAAAATGTTATTGCTCAGTATTCTGAAATAATGATAAACAATGCTACTTGAAACTATTTATACTGTTGATTGATGGCACTTGTTGTTACACATATTGATAACACACTTGTACTTTTACAAAATATTTATTATTGACCTAACCGGTAACCGGAAAAGTACAAGTGTCTTATCAATATGTGTAAAGCTACTTAAGCTATTTTTATTTTAGTGAGATTAATTCTTTGTGATGAACACAACATTAGTTCTTTACAATCTAAGCACTATCTTTATACTATGTATACAACATAATTGTGTTAAAAATATTATGAATTATTAGTTTTCTATTACGGCTATCTTTTTGTGTTGAGACTATAAGGAAATAAGTTCTTATCAGTTATTTATTTCCACGTAGTGTACCTAATGTTTGCATTGGTTATACTTTCTTTGAGGAATATTTTATGATATTTGCAGGTCAATCGTCACTTGTTTTATTTTGTTTTCTTCGTCATAAACGTCTAGAAAATAGGACCTGCCAATCCAGGGGCACCGTGTAATCACGTAGTGCGAACGGAGATCGCACTACTAACAACAGCGAAATGATAAAGGAGAACATTCACTCTCCATACATATCTGGGCTAATTTTGAAAGTGGCGGCCAAAGAAAAAAAGTACGATATTCCGTTAGAGCTTGTTCTTACTAGCATTTTTTATTACTGCGTCAAAGTTGAGAGACCACTTCCAACGGTTTTATTTGAGTTTAAAAATCTTAAAAATATACACTTTTTAAGATACGAACTATTAAAAATAAATGAAAAATATTGTTCTACATTGGAAGAATAGTTAATAAAAGCAATATAAAATAAACCCTATACTGCATATTGTTGTTTTTCGTCCATTTATTTAGATCCAAAATTGAAAGTGCCGGTCAAAGAAAACAAATATGATATTCCGCTACAGCTTGTCCTCATCAGCACTTTTTATTATGTCGTCAAAGCTGAGAGACCACTGCCCTCGGTTTTATTGGCGTTCAAAAATCTTAGAGACATATAATTTTTATGATACGATATATTGAAAATGAATGAAAAATATTGTTCTATATTGGAAGAATAGTTATTAAACGCAATAACAAATAAACCCCATACTGCATATCGCTGTTTTTCGTTAGTTTATTTAGGTCTAAAATTGAAAGTGCCGGCCAAAAAAAAATGATATTCCGTTAGCGCTTGTCCTTATTGGCATTTTTATTATGGCGTCATAGCTGAGGGAACACTGCTCTCGGTTTTATTAGAGTTCAAAAACCTTGGAAACGCACATTTTCAATAAAATAGATAATTGAAAAGGAATGATAAATGTCGTATTATATTGGAAGAATAGTTGATAAAAGCAATAAATAATAAAGCAATAAAAATAAGCATATAAAAATAAAATACACGAGCAATAATACTGTTTCATTGCACTTCACCCTTCTTGTTTTATCTATGATAATGTATGTATAATGTTGACGAACCTGGACATGACGTGACTGCTATCGTCCACGAATCATCCATAAGGCATTGCCATTAGTGCCTTGTAACTGTGGAATATGATGAACTCATTTACTAAGTTCAATTGGAAATGCACTTTTAACCAATATAAATCAATATTTCTCATTCATTTTCAATAATTCGTAAAAAAAATGTATAAATCCAAGATTTTTGAACTCAAAAAAAAAAACCAAGGGAAGTTGTCCTTCAGCTTTGACACCATAATAAAAATGCAAACGCGTACAAGCTCTAGCGGAATATCACATTTGTTTTCTTTGACTGGCACTTTCAATTTTTAACCTAGATAAATGGATGAAAAACAACGATATGTAATATGCGGTTTATTTTTTATTACTTATATGAACTACTCTTCCAATATAGAACAATATTTTTAATTCATTTTCAATAGTTCGTATCATAAAAAATGTATGTTTTCAAGATTTTTGAATATAAATAAAACCGAGGGAAGTGGTCCCTCAGCTTTGACGCCATAATAAAAAATGCTAATAAGGAAAAATTCTAGCGGATTTTATTTTCTTTAATCGACACTTTTAATTTTAGCCGTAAATAAATGGACGAAAAACAACAATATGCAGTATGGGGTTTATTTTTTATTGCTTTTATTAACTATTCTTCCAATGTATAACAATATTTTTCATTTATTTTGAATAGTTCGTATCATAAAAAGTGTATATTTTTAAGATTTTTAAACTCTAATAAAACCATTGGAAGTGGTCCCTCAACTTTGACGCACTAATAAAAAATGTTAGTAAGAACAAGCTCTAACCGAATATTGTATTTTTTTTCTTTGGCCGGCAAAATAAAAATTAGCCCAATCTGAATGATGTCCTTTAGTTGCTTACTACATTATTCCACCAGCGACATTATCATACCTACTACATGCATTCATCACATCCCTATCACTTGGTAGACGTGATACATAATATGAGAAGATATTAATTATACGACAGTAGAGGACCACCTAGTGTGAACGAATTCTAAACTACGCCTTCTTTCCATTATTCATTCGTTTTATTTAAATTAATGCAAAATATTTAACTTTTTAGACTTTCCTGTTCATTAATAATAGGAACTTGGCATACCAAATATATTAATTTGCACATTGTGGTTTTCAGCCTCATTGTATATCATCTTTAACGGATTGTGTTGCGTTTTATGTTATTTTTGCGCCTATACTGGTCCCCATGCGTTTATAACAATAGCAGGATATAATTTACATGTAAAAGAAATCATTCAATGTACTGTCAGCTTCTTAATGGTCCTTCCCCCCTCCGCCCTCCTACCTAAAGTTTTAAACTTTTTACTATTCCAGGTACTTCTGGATCCCCACTGTAAGTCCCCACAGTAATTAACTGCATTTTGTTAGAATCTGTCTTTGATTTATTCTTAATAAGCCCATTTAGTTTGACTTGAGTTACCAAACCCTGTACAACCTTTTTATAACCTTTTTGAAAGACCCTCATACTGCAACAATTTGGTGAAACCATGATGTATTTGGGTAATTTGTATGTAGGTAGGTATGCCCGGAGGACAGAAAACGATGAGTTTGTATGACAATGAATTAGCGCTACATGGCAACAAACTTGTGAAACATTATTTTAGCCTACAAATTATTGTACGTTGTAAACAATGCATCGCGGTGCAATCAGCGGTGAATGTGAGAAAAATTGACACTAGGCACTCTGAAATCAACGACCCACGCTAAATACAGCACGCATCCTCACTTATATTATCAAGTTATACCGTTAAGATTATATGTACATAAATATGTCTACCTTCTACTTCTAATTACATAAACATGTTTCCTGAATTTTTGTTTTTATAACTGTTGAATTTTGAGCAAACAAAATAATTCATTTGCAAATATTATTGAGGTTCCGTAATTTAATTAGGTATAATATATTACGTCGAATGTTCTAACATCTCTGTGCAGGAGTTACCTACTATTGTATGATAATTAATTTAAACATAATGCTGTATCATTATGCTAAAATAAGCACGATTAATCTTTTTTATTTTCTGTTTTAACACTAAGTATTATGTATTCATAGCATTATATCATATTATGAAATAATATAATTGATAACACTGAAAGACTTTCATTAAAAAATGTTATAAGTTCGGTAATAAGTTATTCTTTTTCTTTTAGATGCCCTGATTTTTCATTAACTTGATACTTGGCATTATTTAAGCTAATTTGCACAATACCTGTCTTAGTCAATACTACGAGTAACAGTTATATCATATGAAATAACTTAAAGCATTTTGGGACTTTCATTAAAACTCTTTCCACTCTGAATGTATTAGAAAATTTGCTAGGTTTAGCTGGTTTAGGAATCCTTTATCTGTGAGAACTAGCTTCTAAGTTCAATTGTATACTTTTTTGGAGGGCAATCCCTATTGCGCCTGTTAAAAAGACTTATTGCCATCTAGTGCCACTTTTGTTGTTTTACCCCGCGTTTACATACTGCCGCTCGCATTGCTCATCGCCTTGCCGGCAATATTCACGCGAATAATGCCCTAGCATTCAAACACTCGCATCATCGCGATGTTCATCGCGTTGCCCAACACTCGCATCATCGCGATGTTCATCGCGTTGCCCCGCATACAGTATTCGCCTTGCGATGGAGATGGACGACTTTAGTTAAGTGGACACCTAACCGAATGCAGTATAGGCATTTTATTAGGCTAGGCTATCTACTTAGATACTTAGCTAGTAGGTAATCAGGCTAATTTGGTAGGTAGGTAAGTACCTACCTACCTACCTATTTGGTAGGTAATCAGGCTAATTTGGTAGGTACTACCTACCTACCTACCTATTCTAATTTGGTAGGTAGGTACCTACCTACCTACCTGTTCTAATTTGGTAGGTACCCTAGCTACCTGTTTGGTAGGTATACTTAGGCTAATTTGGTAGGTAGGTACCTACCTACCTACCTATTCTAATTTAGTAGGTAGAGGTACCTACCTACCTACCAAATTAAAATAGGTAGGTAGGTAAATTAGGCTAATTTGGTAAGTAGGTTACCTACCGAAGTAGAATAGGTAGGTAGGTAGGTACCTACCTACCAAATTAGCCTAATTACCTACCAAATTAAAATAGGTAGGTAGGTAGGTAGTACCTACCAAATTAGCCTGATTACCTACCTAATAGGTAGGTAGGTAGGTACCTACCTACCTACCTATTCTAGTTTGGTAGGTAGGTACCTACCTACCTACCTATTCTAGTTTGGTAGGTAGGTACCTACCTACCTACCTATTCTAATTTGGTAAGTAGGTTACCTACCAAATTAGAATAGGTAGGTAGGTAGGTATGTACCTACCTACCAAATTAGCCTAATTACCTACCAAATTAAAAAAGGTAGGTAGGTAGGTAGTACCTACCAAATTAGCCTGATTACCTACCAAATAGGTTGGTAGGTTGGTACCTACCTATTCTAGTTTGGTAGGTAGGTACCTACCTACCTACCTATTCTAATTTGGTAGGTACTACCTACCTACCTACCTATTTTAATTTGGTAGGTAGGTAGGTACCTACCTACCTACCTATTCTAGTTTGGTAGGTAGGTACCTACCTACCTATCTTTTATTTACATATGTATTACCTATATTATTTAATTAGATCCGTAGCAAGCATTTCAATAAATTCTATTATATTCATTATTATTAATATTCATTGTCATGATAATAAATTCGAAGTAATCCTGTGACTGTGACACGCGCGTACACAACGAGCGCTCGATGCGAAGTGTGCGCGACGCGAGTATGTGAATGCTTCATCGCGCTAGTATTGCCGCTCCTTCTCGCGCCGCCAAGCCGACACTCGCAGCAACATACGTGGCAGTACTCGCGGCATGACGAATATACCATTCACACCACGTCCCTGCCCACTTCTCTCGCGACTTCCCTCGCTCTGCCGCGAGTATGTAAACGAAGCATTAGGTGTGTGTGTGGTGTGAGGACCACTTTGTTGGATCTCTTTTAAAAAGTTCTTAGGATTTTGTGAAAGTCAAATAAGCGGGTTATGGATTGTAAAGCTGGGCCCTCAATTCTCACATAGAGGATTGATGGCCCACCTGTACTGGATAAATTAAGGCCACTAGAGAAAAATGCTTAATGCCAATATTTAAGCTAATGCCAAACAAAAATTGTGGAAACTAGATTATTATCGCAAAACACTGTCCTACTTTGTAAATTGTCGTTCAAAATGCCCTCAGTTCTCGTACACATAAAAGTTTAAAACGTAAATGAAATAAAAATATTAACTTTCAGCTACTGTTTGAAATCCTACATGCAATCCTACATGAATTGTGAAAATTTGTGAAAGCAAGAACAGGTTACCACTTCTTTTTATTTGGAAGTTATGACCTTTATAAAATTCGGGCCCTCAGTCCTCTATTTTTTTTTGTTTTTGTTATATTTACGTATAACGTATGAATGGTAGAAAAACACAAAATTGTGTCATTTTGTGAAAAAAAATTGTGCAACTAATTCAATACCAGAAAAAAACTAAAGGACTCTGTATATATATATATATGTTTTATTTTTACACACTAACAAGTGCAAAAGCACAAAAAATAAAAAAAAATATGGAAACTCTTTACCCTTATACCTAATATGATTTATTCCAATCCAACACTACATTTATAACTAATAAAAAACCTACCCAAAATAAAAGAGTATTATTTTTTAGCAAAATAGGAAAAGCATGGCTCCACTCCTAAGTCGACATATTGCATCAGCCATTCGTAAAGCCAGGCAGTAAAGTCACAAATATAGTCCAGGCTTTACTTCCTGTATTGCACAGTGATCCATTTCTGACTCCTAGACAAGTGGTAAGTCGTTTACTAGCGTATTCTAGAATTTATTGATGAAATAGCTGACCTGGCGAACCCTGTACCGCCATAATATTCTTCGCATGCGTGGAAATCAGATCCCGTTCCCGCTGCACCTACTATTCATATTTTTGTACACAAACCTTGGCCACATAATAAAGAACAAAAAACAAAAAGAATTATTCATACCGATTCAGCCGTTCTCGAGTTTTAGCGAGACTAACAGCATTGCGATTTATTTTTATTTATATATAGATGTATAGGATTGACACATATTTTGACGTTTATGACAGTTGTCAACGTAACTATGTCAATCCCATAATATATTGATCAATCTATGCTATTCGACATACGTATTGTCACTTGTCTAGACGATAGGTATCGAAATACATAGTCAGTGAAACATTACATACATACTCGTACAATCACGCCCCCATCCCCGAAGGGTCAAGCAGAGGCGAATTAACACCCACATTTCACCAATTATTGTATTACATCCCATGTAATAGAGAAAACGGGGTGTTATACACCTCTGTCTATTCTTGCCAAGATATCCAGGCGTGAGTATATTTACCTACGTAATATCTTTTAAACTATTTTACAATACGAGTACAGGTTGTGCTTAGAGATTAAGGCATATTACACTCTTATGTAGGTATATAATATGCCTTAATCTCTAAGAAAGCCTGTTTTGTCATATTTGTATAGCGATAGCGTGCTGTTTTTTTTTAGGTACAGTCAGCAAAAGTAACATTACACATTGTAATTTGGAAATAATAACGAGTTAAGTTACTTTTGTCACAGGCTCCCTGTAAAGATTATAGAGCAACAGTTCACTTTTGGCATACTTTTTACAAGATCATTAATATTCTAAATTAAATTCGAGAGTTTCTACCATTGAAAGACAAACTACTCGTCAAGTTGATTCAAATGAGCCCAAACTCGATGAGGTTTTGTCGTTTCATTACGAAATTCCTTCATCCAGCTCCATCATCCGATCAGCGCCATATCATCATAATATTGCATTGTCAAACAATTTACAGTTTACACCATGTTTTACAAAAATCAGTTCAATCGGTAACCGGAAAGTGGAGCAATTTGTAAGATCTGGGCAGGTAAAACTAAATAAAAGTTTGTAAAAATGTGACAGTTTGTGAGGATGGATATGGCAACATCCATATGAATAGAAATTTGTTACCCTTCCATGCAAATAACTGCAAATAGTTGTACAGATTTTAATGACAACGCAAACAACAACATTAAACTTTAATTTATTACGTACCCAAGAATGTTTTTTTATATCTCGCTAGCGGACAAAAGCTAGGATGCCCGCAGCTCCACCCACATGGAATTCTGATCCTAGCCCTGCACCCGGAACGTGTTCAAAGGAAAAAAAAGTAGCTTATGTCTGGAATAACTCCAGACTATAATCTATCGCTGTACCAAATTTCTGCCAGATCCGTTCAGCTGTCCACTGCAAACTTTCATTGATATTTTATTAATCCTACTAATATTATAAACGCGAAAGTTTGTAAGTATGTGAGGATGTAGGTATGTATGTGAGGGAGGATATATGTTTGTTACTCTTTCACGTAAAAACTACTGAATGGATTTTAATGAAACTTTACAATAATATAGCTTATACATCAGAATACCACATAGGCTAATATCAACGATGAACGGGATCAAAATTCCACGCGGGCAGAGCCACCGGCAACAGCTATATAATAGTGGACTATATAAAAATTCATGTGAAGAAACTTTTGTCGCTCACTGTACAAGAAAGAAAGCATAACTAAGTCGACTTAAATACATTACATTCTAAGCTAATGCGAACGCACTTGATCAAACTGGTTTATAAGTATTATGCTTGGTAAACTTGGTAATAACGTATAAGGACTAATGTTAGATCTAACCGGATATAAGAATAATATTACCAGATATTAAGTGGCATTGTGATCTAATACATTCACACCTGAAGGGGTAGGCAGAGTGTATAAACAACACCCTCATGTCGCTGACTATGACTTTCGGTCCCACGTAATAGGAGACAACAACAGCTCTATCCTTTAGTCACCCTCAACGACATCCATGGGATGACCCTACGTCTAGGTTTTACCTATAAGGAAGTGGGACTTCGCGTTCGGAGACTTCCTATAAGACTTCCTGTAAAGATAAGTCAAAAGTAAGAGTAGAAGAGTGAATCTTGAACTTCAACGTTAAAGTTTTGGATACAATTGAATCTAACGTTGTGATGATGGTGAATCACGGATGATACACAGTAGACAATACAGTCAGCATCAGATCGATCTTGACTAGCAAAGTATTCAAAATGATCTTAATACCTAGGTACAGTAGGTACTAATGATGTTATTACCAAACTGTTTTATAGATTTAAATTGTATTATCGTCCGAACAAAAGGTTTGTATCAAATATCAAAACAAATCAGTCAACAGGATGGCGGGTATACGAAGGTATTAAGATCCATCTGATGCTGACTGTACACACTTAATAATAGCCTACATAAATTAAGTTATCATTAGTACATACCTACACCTGTTTATATTAACCAGGTAATCACTTTCATTTACATAGTTATTGAGATACATAATTTACTCGTTGATAAATAAATTTCAAATAGTGTATAAATATTAAGGCATTAGCGGTAGAAAAAAAATACAAAAAAATATTTTCCACTATACTATTAGGTATATGTAAAATTGTAAATTAGTTGTATCTGTGGAGATATTAAAAAAAATACTTCTGATACGTTATCATTCACGATTCTGAACTATTTTTTTGGATTCCTTGTTTGTTTATTCGCGATGGACACTACTGAACTTTTGATGATGCAATTGATTTAATAAAATCGGAGATAAGACCAAAAATCGTGATAACCGACATCCCCATGGACATCAGCTAGTAAGTAAATGAATAAAAAAAGCTAAACGTTTTTTCGTCGAACGTCATCACAATCGAAATTAAATCTCTGTCAATGAGGCCGATTTACGAACGTGGCAAAAGCGAGCGCCGCTGTGACGTAATAAATTGGAGCACAACGGTACTGTCTGTAGAGCATTAGAGCTATCACGCATCAACGATAGCAAAAGTGTCTGCCGACCCTGGCGTACCCCCTCTCTACAACTGGAGGGGAGCGCCACTTCCAACTCCCTTCACCTTCGCGCCTCATGCAGTGGCGCGACCAATGACCGCCCGCCCCGGCCCGGCGAAAGGTTTTATATACAAGTGGAATTCGCACTGCCAAATTGCTATAAGTCAAAATATAGGGTAGTCAGGCGGTTGACTCAAGAGTGGAGCGCTCGCCGGGTGTGCGACGGAACGATCATCGAATAATTCGGACTTGTGCACTCTTGCGTGTGTTTCACGCCAGTTGGGATTATACGCGTCCTGCAATTACGCATCGGCCAATGCGCCGTCACTGGAGACCTTTTATCATTCGTTATTAAAAGAGCTGTCAGACTTTGTGTGATAAAAATGGGGTGCAGTGGAAGATACTGTTTGCTGACTCTGGTTTTGTGCGTTGTGACTGAACTTGCGATTGGTGTTAGAGTGGTGCCTAAGAGAAAGAAAGGTAGGTTTCTTCATACTCATTTCATACATCACGAACTGTTTTCTTGAAATTGTTTACATAAAAATATAAATTATGTTTTTTGTATTGCTAATCTTTAAAATTCTTGTATTTCTTGAGAAAGCCTTATAAAACATTATCTAAAGTTTTCTAATGACGTTTAAAGAAATTCAATAATGGAATAATTATGTAAACATTAATAGTTTTATTATTCGTAATATCTATTAATGTTGGGCTATAAATTGTTCGTTATGCACTAAAACGTGTTTTAAAACCTTACCACATGTACTCAAGTCGTAGATAAGTGTGCAGATTTCGTATTGCAACCGTATGAGGTAAATGCGGCCGCCCTTACACAATATTTTGGTGTGTTATTTAACTATCTACATTATTATTAGCATAATTCGAACACGATAACGTTATATGTACAACGTAACATAAAACGAATTACACGTTATAGAAATGCTTACCGTTACGTAGAAGTTCTCCAAAAATAAATACACTAAGTATCATATCGATATTTATGCCTTGCACTAACTGCTGACTTATAATATTCATGACAACAATCACAGACTTGAATAAAATAATATTTTTTTCACCATTGACACTCGAAAAAGGGCCCGTGATTCATCAAAAACAGTGAATAAAACGCTCTTTGTTTCACCGAGTGAATAAAAAAATTTGAATTTGGAACATGCGCGAATGTACCGATTCTATTGAAACATACAAAGAGGTTGCACACTCTCACTATAAAAACGTACTAAAAGCCACCTAAATGTAATCACTGGCTGGATGGAATGTGGCTCAGTTTAAATTAAGAAAAAAAAATGCCGCCATTTTCTGTGTAATTTTCCTTGTAAAAGTTTGTTTGTCTCATAATCATAAAATGACTTCATCTAGTGATGAAAATGAAACTCATATTCTCGAACGCGAAAAGACTCCTGAGTCTTTTCGCGCTAAAGCGGTAGCTATTACTGATAATTTGCTGCTTCTTTTGTGTACTATCCATAACGAAATGTACCTAATTCATAATCACAGAGTAATCGTTTTCTCGTAGTCAATGGTGAAAAGTTGAGTACCTAACACGTGAAAAAAGAATTCATCTCGGCTCTTGTATCCCTCGATCCACTCAGGTTTCTCTCTAGAACCCCTCGCTACTCTCGGGATTCTACCGGAGAAACCTTCACTCCTCTCGGGATACAACTTGGTGCCTCGAAAAGAATTCACCTTTTTTTCACTTGTTGGGTAATCTACTATTTCAATTCTGAATTTCAAAAGTGGAATAAAACGTTCCATTTTTGAAATTTAGAATAAAGTCGTAGAATGCAAAATGAAATTTTTTAAAAATTTACATTTTTGACGCCAAAACGTAAAAAAGTTTTTGAACTGCGTACTATGAAATTATTTAAAGTGTTACATCTGCCTGGAATTTAGAAAATATTTATTAAATACATGTTTTTTTGTAAAATTATATTATTTCATGCATTTCATATACAAAATATTATTTATGTATGTATGTTTAAGTCATATTGCGTTACTTTTTCATGTTATAAAAAAATTTGTAAAGCTGAAATATTTCAAGATAATTTTAATTCCAATAAATATCTTATCCATAATTATATTGAAAATTTTGGGGTTATTTGATTCACTGTGCTAGTCACCCTAGCCATATAAAAAACAATGATTACGTACATTTTTTTTTTTAATATTAACAATTAACAAAAGAATAGCTTCTATAATGGCTGTAATTACTGAATTTTACGAAATAGTTTTCATAGCTAAAAAAAACATCACAAGCGGTTCTTTTACACGAGCAGAACGAAAGATACTCGTACATTTTCGTATTTTCCACATTTTTAGTAACTGCCACCAACATAAACCACTTAAATTGACATGACACTTTAGTTGCCACTATTGAAAATAGATCATCAACTACCGGCCCTTGTCCCAATTATTTGGGGTTGGTATCATTTTGCTCCATACATATGAATGTATGAAGTAAAATGACACCAATGACATGAGTCAGATGGCATTTTTCCAGTCACTCTCTTCTTTGCCATATTCTTTTTCACGCAATCCATCCTTATTTTTACACAACCCATTTATATTTTCTATTGAAAATGAATATTATATTAAAACGACACTTCAAATATATTGCGACTTTTAGTATTACGAATTTAGATAACAAAAAATATTGACACACTTATCAAAACCATTCATAAGCGCATTTTTGCAATAGATCTTATCCATAATTAAAATATATTCAAGTCTTGAATTTATCCTAATAAAAAAAAAACATTTTTAAAACCAAAATCCACACTGAAATAAAAAAGTGTGAAATTTTAAATATATTTCATGTCGAACACGATTACCAAAGCTAATCCAGTATTTTCCATGAACACATACCTATTTAAAAAAAACGTGCGTGGTGTACAAAAACGAGAGTAAATACCGGCTAAATACCTTAGGCACAGGAAACATCAAACTAAATAAGTAGCATAGATATTCAATACTGGAAGTACTAACAGTTTTTTTAATACTCCAGTATTTTCACCTTACTAACGAACAGAGCAAGGTTGTACGTGCAATGTTGCAATTCAGATTTCTTAAGTTCCATGGTTGTTCTCACACATCCTGTATTGATTGAATGTTGCCACATGTTCGTGAGATTCGTAATTTCCGATTTCATTATTTATTTCTTGGTACAACGTTAGTTCTAAGATTATCATTAATGAAACAACTTGTACTAATATGGACTATAATTTGTTTCACTATAAATTTTATTATGGCATTCTGCTATGAGTTTATTTACCATATTTTATTTTATTTTCAATATTTATTATATTTTACTTACTTTCTATGAACATATAAAAATATATCATCAAATTAGTCATTGTTATTAAAAATATTTTTAATTCTGAAAAAAATAATTCAAAAGAATTGAAAATTCTGTTATTATTATTACATATTCCCGCCTGTGATAACAGGTTTTCCAATATTTCAAAAAAACTTCTTTTGTGTCGATGGCATGGCATGTTGTTCTTCAAATTTTATTTGCCCAGTGTGCTGCCACCCTGATTGCGTTCTCGTATGAAACGTTAGATATCCAACGGTGTATTATATTGAATATCGTTTTTGAACTAGTAACCTTTTGGATCTGCCACCGCATAAATGTTATTACACTAATAAAATAATCTATGCAGGTATACTGATGGTCATCCATTCACCTCTCGAGAGGTTTTCGTACCTTTTACACTATGCTCTTTAACGCATATTTATATTCCAGATTTTTAACTCTCGAAGCAAACAGACTAGAGCGCACAAAAGGATGTATAAAAAAATTAATTACCATGTTTATTGTTTCCTACCTGTTGGATTATATAATTATGATTAATATCATTATAAAATATGTTTACGACGTCATTCGCTTTATCACTCGCTTGCTCATATTCCTTTATTCTTATTATACAGTTTAATCCTGAAAGTATGTCAAAAGTTTTCGGCGAATATCAATAAAAAACGCAACAATTATTGAATTTTATCGCGATTCATGTTGTATTATTGCTGTAGGTATACAAATAGTACATGTTCGAATACATTAAGATAATTTTACACTCCAAGAACATCATATTAATCCCCGACTGACCATGTCTGCTACAAAACGACTGAATCATGAAACATTGTGCAGTTGCGATGCAATCTGTCTGGTCTTCTTTAGTTCCTTAGTTCTTTAGTTCTTTAGTTCCTTCCGTTTTCCGTTTATCAATTATGCGCGTTCAAGATTTCTAAATTCATTAGGAAATTGAAGGATGAAAATCTGCAATCGGCATTCCACAACATTTAAGGCCTTTGTAAACTATTCGCTTTTCGAATGCACTGATGGTATTTTAAGATCTATATTGCAAAAATATAGTTATGTCCTTTGTTGACAGTACCTATCGATTTATTCTATTTTGTTAGTAAAATATGATTTAATAAACCTAATATATTTCCAATTTTTAAATTATTACAGATATTAATAGATATTTGCTGAAGGGGTTAATCCTAAAGTATCGTTTTACTAAATATCAGTTCATTTAAGTTATCGAATAACTTTGAAATCCAATAACGGCATAACCAATATAATAATATTAAACTCTTTCGTGGCCTTCTTATTTTGCAAAGTACTTGAGTATTACTTTGATTGAATTTATTTTACAGTAACATAAAAAGTAAGATCAAAACGAATATCATCAGTGAGAGTTAGTCCGTCATTGGTCTGAATCGCGTGCGACGTGCGTGGTCCGATTTACCACGTTTTCCAAATAATTGGTCTCGATGGCACTGCAGCACGTACCGGAAACTTCATAATAGTAAGCTTTGAAGACACCGTGCGATACTTTAATTGGTTCTAATCGACGATTAGGGCTCATTTTCTTGATCAGCTTTAGATGTTCGCTAAATGGATGTCTTAGTCTTATGTATTTTATTTATTTATTTATTTATGTACGCTGGACATCAGCTGATACAAGTCATGACATCCGGCTCGAAGGACCAATGTTTGTTCTCGGATGACTCAAGAGTAAAACTAATGGACTGTATAATGGATGAGATTTGATACTATCTAGATTAGAAATAGAATCCTGTTGCAAGAACGGGATCAGTATTCCATGTGAATGAAACCATAGATAACAGCTAGTGTGGTCTGTGTGGTAGTGTATTTTTTCTAACCCTTGATAAAATTAGAACGCGGCTACCATTCTTTACTCTGTAAATAAGATAGTGTCACTATTGACTCATCTGACTGAAATAGTATTTACTTTTTTTAGTAAGACTTCAAGGAATGACTAATCTACTATGATAATATTATTATTATGCTATCTCCCTACCATACTTACGCGTATGTATTTAAAGTTTTCTTTCTTAATACGTTATACAATTTTTATTTGGAGCAAAATGAAAATAAACATTTTATAGAATTCAGTGCATGCAAATTAGTGCGTGAATGTTCATGTGTGCGCACGTAGATGTGTGTGTGCATGCGCATCTTTAATCTTCATCAAGTCAAATTTTCTCAAATTCTGGCTTCGCTTCAAATGAGAAAGGTTATAACTACTTCTTCATCCTAGCAGTCATCCCAGTGGTATCCGAAGCTTTCACCTCGGCGTCTGGGCTCCGCTTTACCAGTCCAACTGCGGATTTGGCTGGACTTCGATATTTTACATGAAGCGACTGTCATTTGACCTCCTCAACCCAATAGGGTAATAAGGTTTAACTACATGTCAAGTTTATTTATTAGTTCGTTTATGTTCATGCTTTATTGTTTATTATTTTATTTATTTCTGTTTGGAATTTATTTACGTTCTGATTATTTATTATTTCATATATTTTCATTCGATAATGTAAGTATGGTGGTTCTTCGATATTTATTTCAACATATTCTACCCGAACAATATTCTACTTCACTTCTTAGTTACTCAATGAGCATGTGATAAAGCAGTCTCATACCGACCAATTTCTATATTATATATTGTGATTATTAGGGCATCTCCACACGTACTGTTATGAAATCTAATTATTCATAAAGCAATTAGCTCTTCCTTGTCCGGAAGACAGTCAGTTATAAAAAATATTTGCATAAAATAACGATTACCTTGTTATCTTTAATGATGCCGCTAAATTCCAACGTAATTACTTACTATAGTAATAATTTCAAACGGACTGTTTATTGCTTAATTCCATAGTAATATATTACTACTAGCTTTTGCCCGCGGCTCCGCCCGCGTGGATGTCGGTTATCGCGACCAAACATAGCCTATGTCCTTTCTCAAGGTCTAACCTACCTCTATACCAAATTTCATCAAAATCGGTTCAGCGGTTTAGTCGTAAAAGTGAGACAAACAGACAGACAGACAGACAGAGTTACTTTCGCATTTATAATATTAGTAGGGATGGAAGTAATATGTTATTATTATGGAACTCATGTAAACGGCATTTACGGTATGTAAATATGACGTTCTTCGATGTTTTGAAAGTAGGGAATAGGTATTTTGTGTAGGTAGGTACTGTATTATGGATTCTATAGAAGCAAAAACAAAAATTTTTTTGATGAACAAATTCAGTATAAACCGAATAAAAAGGACTGAAGGGAACTCATTGTGGTTAGCGTTAGCCCTGAAGGCCTCCTAATGAAAAATGATCAAAATTCGGTCTCCATTTATTTTTTCAAATTCAATTTAAATGTCAAATACGGTACTCTCGTAACACCATAAAGAACATTTGACATCGTGATCAGTTTTAACATTCGTTCGTGATAAAATTTGTGAATACATTTACATTTATTACGAGAATTGACCATCTTTTCATTGAAATGGTGATCATTTTTGACATTTGGGAAATTTAGAGTTGATCGAGACTAAATTTTGAACATTTTTTATAAGAATTTGCCTTCTGCTCTAGCTTGAGTACGGCAGTATTATTATGAACTAAAGCATGTAGGTACGTTAGAGAGTGGTTCATTGACATTCTCCTCGCAAGCCCGCAATGTCGTTTACTACGCATACATTATTTATACAACTCCCTAACATTGTGGTTAGTTACACTTAGATACAAATATGGAATATCAATGTACGACTTTTACTCTTGAGCTTGTGGCCGGTTTCCGACAAGATAATATTAAAATATTGCCAATATGGTCATGCTTGTTCATCCTAGATGAAGTAAACTGAAATTTATTAACCTCAATCTGCCACCTTTTGCAGTCCCTCCCTGTAGTAAAGGACAAATCAATAGACTTCAATCAATAACTTCTATGTAAACTATTAAACAGGCTGTATAAGTCTACCTGTTTTAGCAATATAGTCCGTAAACTAGTTATTTGGACAGACTGCGATAAGACATCCCAGTGTACAACTCTCTATCATGTACGAGTCCTCTGTATGTATCTTATGTTTGGTGTGCAATAAAGATTATTTTATCTTATCTTATAGAATAAGAAATAGTAACGATTGAAGACTAATACTTGACCTGCACCAAAGCGCTACTTTTGTCAGTCATGACCATTAAAAAAGGCGCTTTTTAACACAAAGATGTTATAATTGTAATGAATATTGTGTATGTATAATAAAGTGTCATAATACTATTACTTTTATGAAATAATATTAGTCACCGCTAGTTTTCCTCCTAACTTACCTATACAGCCAAGCTAAATTGCTTGTGTTCACGTCAGTCCTGTAATGGCTAAGATGCAAACCCGAAACATGATTCCACATGATATAGAAAATCATTTTATTTTACAAAAATAATGAAGAATATCGGTCCCAATATGGACCCCTGTGGAATTCCTCCTAAGTCCTTATACATAAATAAACTATAGCCAACTAACGTCACGATTAAAGGCAATATATATATTAAATTTCTTGTTAGTATTTGAACTACATCCTCTGTGGTATCCGCTGCGCGCCTTGCTTGTTAACGACTACGACTTGTTAATTATTATAAATCCTGTACTAGTATTGACATTATTATTATTCACTTCATCTAAATAAATTATTCTAAAGTAACTGCTAACATAGAAACTAGAAACACGTACTCATAAACTTATAATAAATCCATTTCGCGATTTGAGCAATGCACAAATTTCGAGATTAGAATTTCATCCATAATAGCTATATCTTTAAAATTACTTTTGATTGTAAGTAACTTTTCGAAAATCGAAGTTTAAATATACCGACGACCGTCATAAAATTTAGTTCTAACCACTTTAGGATTAATTGAGCAATTACAACTGTATTTTCGACCAGCCCCTCTAGACAAGTGGCAATTCGTTTCTCGGCGTATGATGGAATAGGATGCCAAATGTATGGGATTTGACGTATATGACAGGCGTCAACGAATGTCAAAAACGTCAAATCCTATACATTTGTCATCCTATTCCATCATACGCCGAGCAACGAATTGCCACTTGTCTAGGGGGGCAGTTCTTTAGCACATGATTTTTGCATGCGTTCTCTGTAACCTATGACATCTTCGTTGCAATGAAGACAAGAATGTGCAAGTGATATCGACTTTTCAAGTAAGAAAGGACCAAAGAACATCATAGACTCTTTACAACATAGTGATTTTCCTGTCAACTATTATTGTCGCTTTTATCCTTGTGCCTTCAATCGACCACGTGACCAATGGAAAGGAGGACAAGTTTCTTTATAATTACGCTTTTATTTGCTTTGATTTTTTAATACAGTGATTAAATAAATAGATAATGCTCGAATAAATTAACCTTGTCAGGCTACGGAAGTGGCAGCGCCTCTTTTCGTTTTTAAGGGGCTTGCCCTTCAGGACAAGGGCTTCCTAACTTTCTGCGTTATAGTTTCCGACTCATGTTCTATCAAGGCGCATATTTTGGAACATCCGTTAGCCTTTAGTCCTTTATTCTTTTTTTATGGGCTCGTAGGTAGACATATTCCAAAAAGCATAGCAATACCTAATATCTGGCAGCATCATTTCTTTTTTCTTGTCATCTCGTGATCCAATGTTCTATTCCTTGGTTTATTCATTCATCTTCGTTAATTAGCAGGTATATAGGGTCGTAGATGAGGTTACCTTAAGCTCTTCAAGATCTTGGTAAGGTCCTACGTGAACTGTAGGTATAGGTACTGCTTTATATAAAATACTAACTACACAATTAAAAAGAACAAATGTTCATTCGTGTTAGATTTATCAATAATCATTAATCATGATTTTAAAACAAATTAGAGAATCTAACGTCTAATTATTATTATCGAATCTATTCATCTGGTCTATTCATCAGTATTGTCGATAAATTTACGTTTGTATTTATGCATTCCGTTCACGCTACCCGACTTTAACGACCGGTTCATTCTATAACTATATTGTATAACTTTTAAGAAACTACATGTCTATCATACATTTACTTATGTAAATTTAAGATTGGAAACGAAAATATTAAAACCAGGTACAGATAGTGTCCGTAAGGTAGATTAAATCTTCGTCTAGTTTACCAGGCAATGTTCAGAGAAGTTACAAACCGGTTAAAGATGCTATCCTATAACTGTTACTACATAGTCTTTGATATTCAAATAAGTTATTCATGTAACGAGTTATATTTCACGCTATAACTAGATATTAACAGGCTTTAAGCTCTGATAGGCATCATAAATAATAGATATACTAAATTAAAATTCAATTCTGTCACATTCGACATTCCGTATTAATTATTACTTTTTTACTAACAGTCAATCAGTCTTGGCCATTGGTACTAAAATATTAAGTTACCTAATATATCAATAGATGTTGTATAACTGTTTTCCTTTTTAATGTATATAGATAATATAATACGAGTAGAAGTAATTGAAAATTACATAAGATAGTAAAAAGCAAATTAGAAATGGAGACGAAATCAAGCGTAATACAAAACGCATTCATTAAAAGGAAAAATTATAGATTATGATTTTGATATTACCAGATAATAATTAATCCTTTTATTGAAATCAGATAATCTGATTAAATTATTGTATTCAATATAGAAGATACTGAATCAGTAAATGAAATTAATAATGCAGTCATTATTAAAACGGGCATTGCTAGGTACTTGAGATTGAGACAACGCATCTCCTAAAATCGATGATGTCAGATTCTGATTATTCTGTTAGATTATTAGATTTATAGATATAGTATTTTCATATAGTACACATCAATATAATGTTAATTCGTCTGATGATACGCTGAAGAAACAGTCTTAGGAGTATAACTTACAATTATAGATTCCAAAACCTTATATTTTTGGCATTCAACTTGACGGCATCGATTGATGCTTTTTCAATCCTCCGCTTAATGTATACTTGCATTGTAAGAAGAAGAAAATATGTGCATTGCTAAATAATTCCAAGTTTTTATGCTGCAAAGACAAGAGGTATAGAACCGTTTGGTCTTAGATAGAATTGTTTCCATCGTATAAGACTGGAATGCTATTAATTTCGAAGTTGGAAGTTTCAACATGCCCATGGAAATGCAATAGTATTTTGACTTCACCTGTCGGCAACTACTACCTTCTGCAATTTGAATAATTTCGTTATCAAATACACCTGTAATTACAAGAGTACCAATGCTGCAGCTATTGCAGAGTGCTTTAGTAATCAAGAAATATATATTTAATTGTTGTTGTTACTACTGCTGTATGAGGCCAAGAATGTACTGTTCTATCATAAGTAAGGCATGTTGTAAGAGGCAAGTTATTTCAGGTAGAAATTATATTTACATAGGTATAGTTCCTGGCTTATATCTTGATGTCGTAAAATGTACTCTTTATGCGCAGTACGCGTTTTTTGCGTATAGCATGGGGTGCTACGACGACGGAGTAGCTCAAATCCACTAATCATAGATTATATCAAACCAATCCTTGCGCGCCAATGCCTCGATTCTCTTTTGATTTAGAGTCAAGATATATTTTGGGTATCTACTATATATTCTACGGCTAGTAGATATATTACTACATATATATCATTCTCACATAATCCGAATTTACAATTCGCATTCATATTTAAGCAATATAGATCTATTTTTTTTTTTCAAATCACCTCCAATTTATATAACCTAGTTATTATGCAATAGGCGTAGTAGTTATTGTTAATCAATACAACAAATCGATTTGCCTTCATAATTAAGTATTCTATTCACGTATATGCAAACAAGCAATTAGTCTGTATATCCGTCTCGGTGAGATTAATGGTCATGATTAGGTTTGACTTTGTAAAACGTCACGTATAGCATCCATAGAATTAGACGCTTTCTTTTGACCTATGTCAATATTCTAATCACATGGCATGTTTTCACCGAAAATTCTGATAAAAGTGAACTTTCTAACTAATGGTTATTCATTGCTCGTTTGGTTGCCACACACACGGCTGCTTTAGATTTTTCTCATTTAAGTCATATAAATAGTGAAAAGAAATTACTTTTCTTATTGTAATTATTATGATTTGTCTTAAAATTGTACACTTTTTATATAGCTCATTTATTATTTATTTAATATATATATATAAATATATATACATATATATATATATATATATATATATATATATATATATATATATATATATATATATTTATATATTTATTGCAAACAAACGATTTTTTTTCATTTGTTAGCCAAAGGCTTTGAGACCTACCGGTGGCGTTTTGGGGAATAATTTATATCTTTGACACTACCGGTGGTGTCATGGGGACAGACTATTACCTTTGACAGTATCATTGGGTTGTGCCGCGAGGCAGTCATCGGTGGAAATGGATTTGTTATCCTTCTAACTCCGCCAATTTACTTCTGAATAGTTTCAATGCGATTTCAAGACTTTCCCTGGGACTTTCCTAATGCAGGTCGGTGTTTCCATGAGTCACTGCTATTGATCATAGTGTATAAAAATGAGAATGTGGGTAAGGGCAGTTTATTGGTTTATTACCATAAATCAAACGTAGATATTCTCCTAACTTTGAGGTTAATGTTAGGCGCGCATATTTTAAATATTATATTATGTTATGTCTGTTATGTTATGTTAAATGATAATAAAAGTCACTAGGCAAATAAAGGATGAGTTTGATGGGCCTATGACTCAATTTAAAATACATAAATGGCGTATAAATAAGGGAAAGAAAACAGATTTATGATTAATAAAAAATTTCATAAATAATTCATAAATTATAGTTTTATGTAGAGTTGATTGATTCCTGATATACTAAGTTTTCACTTTCAATATTATTGTATAGGTTAATTAGTCAGCATTAAAAAGCGGATATCAAACTTGAAATATTGATAGGTATGTATAATAAAAGGAACTTGTCAAATTACATGTAGGTATATTTTTTGCGTAATACATACAAAATCACACGAAAGTTGTAGTGAAATAAGTTTTGTTGTTTTCATATTTCGCAACATCGATAAACCATGTTCAACTTTTGTACAACTAGGCTTTTTGGTTTTCTTATACGTAAATCTATGCGATTTCATTATTTTTTTGGCAAATAGCCATGTAATCCATGATAAAATTTAACACTGTTGACTGTTGCCTGCCACCTAAATGGTATAAAAAACACGTTACAAAGGGCCAGGTTATTAACGTTAAAATGAGAAGGTACTTTTAATAGCCTACACGACGCCATTGATAGTTTCACAACAGAAAAACGAAATCCCGAATTGCGAACTTTCGATTTTATGGAATTTATGATCAAGAAAGCATTCAGTATGCGTTTGAAATTGAAAGTGGACGATGAAGACCTAAGAGGAGAAATATTGAGACTTTTACATAAACGACCTGCTGCCTGCAAGCAGAATTGAAAAAGAACACCATGTAACGCCGACCCCGAATAAAAATGGGCTAAGGGTAGGAAGATAATGACGCTTGTCATCGCATATTCTGACAAAATAGCTCACCCATAGAGATTTTCAAAACTATAATAACAAAAATATTCAGAAACGAAAACATAAACGGAAGGCAAAAGACAAGCCTTCGCTAATATAGACAAACATAGTTTACGATAGCTTGCGGTCGATGCAGCGCAGACGCACATTCATGACCGAGACTCTTACGCAACACAATATAACACATGCTCATTTATACAGATTGATGGTTGAAGACGTCACTTGATTAATTAGACCCCATTTTATAGAAGCAGGTTCTGTTTTTTACAGACTTATGGTGTAACATTCTGCGTTCCTAATTAGATATGTATGCTTAAGTAACTAATATTGTCTCATTACTTTGTGTCTAAGACACGGTTTTACGTGCGTAACACGTTTTTATATAACTACCGAGCATTCACAATAGAGTTTTAGCGCTCAAAGTAATCGTTTCCTGATTCAGTTAGATAAATAATGAGTTATAAATGTTTTGCGTTTTACTGTGTGTAATTAATTAAAAAGAGAAATATAATTAGACTTGTACGCATAAAGTTAACAAAGATATTTTTTATAGTAACGTATACGTTCAATTTACATTGAATTATAAATCAAAGCGTTGAATTATGTAACTTTAAATAATTATATAGATAGTATAACACACGAATAGCTACTATTCGTGTGTTATACTCATATTGTATTGTATTAGCTATATTATGTTCGACTCTACATGGCACATCCGCACATAGCACCACTTTGCTATGTGGACCTATGCGGGGCAGATGAGCAACTCCAGCTATGCGATACATAGACAATGGGGAAGGCACAGAGAGTTACATGGTGTGGTAAGGTATTAAGCACTCGTGCCTTCGCAGCAGCGCATCTAGCAGATAAGTAAAAGGTGACAAGTGGCAAGTGACATTGACTCTTTAAAGAAAAAGCATCTTAAATAACATCATAAATACTTTACAGGAAAGCAATTTTCCATTACTTGTTGTGTAACTGTCACGGTCAAAGCCTTCAAAAAGTATACTTTTGATGCTTTGACCTTTCAACCTTTCAACCGTCGATATATAGACATCGTAAAGTAATGAGTTTGTATTACAGTAATCATACGTCCATATACGTACTCATTACTGTCAAACATAAGTCGCACCTATAAAAGTTTCTGTCACAATGTTCATGTAACAAAAACAGAGAGATTACAGTTTTTGTTTGTTTGTAAAAACAACACATTCAATAGTAATAAATCATTAAAATTGTATAACAAAGTCAATATCACGATAAATGATTACATTTGTTTAGCCTAATTAACATTACCAGTACGAACGTGACATAACGTAAACACATGTCAGGAATGTTACAATTATGTAACATTGAAATCTCAACTTTCTATGCTTAGATGGACGTCGCCTTAAGCTTCGAAGCAATGTTGCAATGCCTAGAGCACCTAATTGTTTTATTTTAAATAAAGTTTGATAGGAATTGATTCTTTGAGGAGTGTTTGTTACAATTCCTATGTAAAACTTAAGGTTGTGGGTTGTGGTAAGAATCCTACCCAGTAGGTATACACGCCATCCGAAATCCACTCCTAACACAAGCATTCAAATTAGGTGAAGGGTTAATATGCATATTATAAAATTTAAAAAAATAATAACGTGAGATACTACTGTTATTTGCTTTGAATTCAAACGATTTTTCAATATGCCATGCTCAAGAGTGTGCTCACAAATTTATCTTAGCAAAACCTGACTAGTGTAGTGTCGAACTCAAATACATCCTGACGATACTTATTGTGTACCTAACTATATAAACTTAAGGTTAACGACAAAGCGTAAAAGTGAAATGCAATTAAAATAAATAAAGTGTGAATAGAGTCGTTTTTGAATACACACAATGGGTTTCTAAGATAACTTTTATTTGCTAATCAATTACTTGAATCGAATAGCGCGTTTCGAATTTCGAATTGAGTATTGCGGCGTGTCACATCCGACGCCTAAGCGCGGTCTTGTCGCCGTCAATGTTACCAGTTTACTTTACGTATAATTTAAAACTTTCTCTAAAGAGACCGCTCCAGCTAGGTATTAAGTAGCTGCCATTGCCTCGGTCAGATTTCCCTTACGCACGCGGCTTTATCGGATTCATTATTATAATATTAAGTTTAACTGCAAAACGATGACGGTGAGATCGGTACGTCACCTGCCAAACGGAACGGTAAAAATAAAAAGTGCTATAAAACAAAATTAATATAATTAAACAGAAAAAAATCGAGATTCTTAGCGTTAGTAGGAACTAATCTATTAAGAGCTCTCGTGAATCGTTGTTACTAATCTTATTCATTCATCACCAACGCTAATTGACTAACTAAAATCTTATAAAATAGGTATTTTATAATATAGTTTGCAGTGATATAATAACCGTAGTAGGTAATAAGTTACCTACTAAAATAAATTAAGTATAAGTAAATGCTTAACAGCTGAAAGTCGGCATGCGTTGAATCGTCTTCTTCGTAGTAAAAATCATTTTATTTACACTGACAATAATGTGCCCTACTATTACATTTTGCAGTTATTTCACGAAGACGTATAAAGAGATTTTTTTTTTTCTATAACAAATAATACAGCTACTTTTAGTTAGAACTTACACTTTTAGTTAGGTTAAGTAGATTAGATTTTCATAGAATGCTGCAACTCGATTATAGAGAACTAGCTGTTGCCCGCGTCTCCGCCCGCGTGGCTGTCGGTTATCGCGACCAAACAATGTCCTTTTCCAAGGTGTAACTATTTCTATTCCAAATTTCATGGAAATCGGTTCAGTGGTTTAGGCGTGAAAGCGTGACAGACAGACAGACAGAGTTACTTTGGCATTTATAATATTAAGTATAGATTAAAATGTTTATCGGGCAAGTTGTTTTAAATCGAGTTGCGGTATTAATCGATTGCTTACGTACGGATGGCACGTTTCTTTCTGAGCCTACGCATCGACGATGCGGGTGTGGCGCACGCGCAGGTCAAGTACGGTGACACGGCCATGGCAACGAATACACTGTTATTCTCGTCTGGCTGTCATCGAACTCGATTCGATAACAACTTGATTGCGATTGCGTATGCTAATAGTCTGACTGAGAGCTTCGAAGTGCTGTATATACATACATACATTATTATTGTATACATATACATTTATAGTAAAGAGTAGAGTAACTAGATCAACTAATTTTCTACCATTTACGTTTTATTTTAAGTTAAGGCTGGTTCACATTTTCCACTTACATAGATGGTAAATGTATTCCAGTATGTAGGTGTCTTATTAAGTTGAAACAAAATATTTCGTACCTTCGTAATTGTTTTATAACAAGACTATAACTAATAAAATAACACATATTTGTGAAGACTTGACAGCTCCAATCGTGCACAGATACATTTCAAACATGCCATAATAGGCATAAAAATGTATGTCACAGCTAAATAAGTGGCATATCAGTAACTTGACTATAATTTATCGTATATTTAGTATTATTTTTATTTGATTCATGACCGAAGAGTCAGAAGAACATTTATCTAGAATAGTCGATTATAAATAAATAAACTAATTCATCTCACTTGAAAACGAAATATCTCTTTATAATCGTTTTGTGAAAGGGTGAATCTATTTGAATATTGAACCTCTTCCATTTCGCATGATATTGGGTATCCATAACCGTAAGACAGCAATTCTTAGGACTACCTCTTATACTTTAACCCTGCGGAGGTTACATGGCCACCTTTACACCCTTGTAGCCACTAGTAGTGGTTGCCGCAAGACATGGCCGCATCAGCGAAAGCAACTCTCCTGCATTTATTTGAGATGTCGTGGATATGAAAACTGCTACAGAACCAGCAGTTCTTCTCGTAATCTTAATGCGTGATTGATACAACCTTGCGACACGAGGCGGGCGACCCTCATGCGCGCCGTTTTGCGGCGGCGCCCTACCCTCATTGCGATTCCTTTTTCTACGAGCCATTTCATTTTAAATTTGGCAATTTTTGGCTTTTCCGGGGGCGACTGCCGTCCGACCCCCCAACCCCGAAGGGAAAGCCAGCGCCAGAGCCTCGTCCGTTGTTCAGCAGGTGCACCAGCTTGCAGGTGAGGTTGGCTTGGGGCTCAAGATCTAGGTGAGCCCCCATACACCCGATGCAGCAACCGCCAGGCTACGTGGGGAACAAATGCCTGGCAATGGTACCCCCGCCGGGTCCAGGTAAAAGGGGTAGGCCAAAGAAGTCCTGGCTTGACGTCGTGGAGGGTGATATGCGTGCTAATGGTCTCACTACCATGGACGCCCAAGATCGTACGAAGTGGAGAAGGAAGAGCCGGAAGGCGGACCCTGAGCTTCGAGGTCATCTTGGCCACGGATGCAATCAGGAGAATACGTCTATAATGCAGATGATGATGATGTCGTGGATATGAAAATTGCCACGGAAGCAGCAGTTCTTCTCGTAATCTTAATGCGTGATTGATACAACCCATAGGATTAGAGGGTATACCCATTTTTAAATTTTGACATAATTGATGTCCTAAAAAAAGTGCCAAGCTAGAATTTCCAAAATTCTAAATATCTGTCATGGCACACAAGTGCTCATTTCGTAATTGGTATCTAGATAACACTTATAAGGTAATAAATTTAATTCAGCTATGTGTTTCAATATTTATTGGAGCGATCTAGTTACCATTCTATATTGAGAGCAGCTGGTGTAACTAGAACACGGTTCCCATGACTACCAACATGTATCGATAGTGCACAATGTCGTAAATACTGTTCATTACTTGTAAGGAACACAAGAGGAGATAAATTTCGATGTGTAGCCAGTAATGGATAACCAGTAGCACGTTAACTTCACCAAGAATGTGTTGAATGATTTCTTATCTAGGTCTGGTTTGTGTAGCAACAGCCTACGACAATTCGTAGGCAATTTAGTCTCTACCTGTATTATTAATACTTTCACTGCTTTATGTAACTTTAAGTGCTTGTTATCTGATATCGTAATATGTTATAGTCATAGCAAACAATATAGTAATCCGCTGAGTGTTTATCTGAGAAATTGTTAATCGGTCGAGTGTTTACTCATTTTACTGGATCGACTGGATTGTTATACTTCAGAATAATTGAGAATTTATAAGTGTTAGTAAATACCCTTGTTATCTTTAAGTACCTACCTAGTTTTCTAAATAATTATTTTGATAACAACTTCAGCAGTAACCATAAATTTCAACAAATCCGGCAAATTGCCATAGATTACTTGAAAACTAAAAAAATCGGGCATGTATTTCGAAGATTGCCAAGGGTGAAGCCGAGGCGGTCGGCTAGTAACTGATAAAGACCTGGACTTGAATCTGTGACGAGTCCTTTTCTAGGAGAATACTATGATTAACTTATACCACAAATCCATGTCAATTAATCCAATCATCACCTAACTTTATCATCCAGGATACTGGATGGCCATCTACGTACGTCTTTGGATAGATGTACCTACCTACTAATTACTTAAACAAATCATTCATTTTTCAGGACGGCAACACTAAGTACACTATCAATCACCTGATGGGTCAGTCTGTCATCTAATTACAAGTAAAATTAACTACATGTAACAAAACGGGCACTAAATACGAGCACCTATTGAACGGGGATTCGGTCACTGGCTTCATTGTGTATGGGCATGATACGTTCTAGTGGGCACGATATAGTGTCTGGACCTATATAAGGCGGCCTTAATGTTGCTCATCCAACAAAACAACAATGCAATAACAAGTTTTATTTATGAAACATCTGAAAGTTTTATATTCTTTTTTCTCAGAAACCTCAAATATAATATTGATATTGAAAATTATGGTATATAAAAGTTTGAATGGACGAATCGATGTTTGTAATTCAATCACACGGAGACTGAATGGATCTGGTAGAAATTTGGGGCAGACATGTAATAGTATATGTACTAAATATACTAAAACTACAGTTTATCCAGGAAATAGGTTCCTATACAGTATAATAAGTAACGAAGTATACGAAGTACACTCACGAAGTATACTCACGAAGTATAGGCTATACTTCGTGAGAATAGGAACAGTAATTCGCGGAGGTGCGGCCGTAGGCAACATAATATAATTATTATATACTTGAACATTTAATATCTTTTTTATTACGATTATATTCTAAAAACTAGAATATTTTTTAATCTATCTAGGTAAAATGCATAAAAGCGGCCATCAAAACAATAAAATGCGAGCGAGGTAACGGCTAATAATTTTATATTCTGTAATTCACTTTTACGTAACAAAGGTATTATAATCATGTTCATATTTTTAAAACACACTTTTACTTATATGCATAAAATATTCACACGTTTCAGGCAGAGACATGCTTGTATGTAACGGCATTATAACAAAATGGAAATAAATTTCGTTTGACTCTGTAATTGAAAGTTAGCGCATAAATACCGAGAAAGTTTAATTTTTTAAGAAATTTGTACGGGTTTTGAATAAAATTTTATTATTTTTAACACTTTCGTAACTTATGGTAATATATAATTTAAATCTCTGACGTTTGGTACATAACGTGTACTGCCTAATGTGCCTACATAAGTCACCATTGCTTAGGTAATACCATAATGTGTAGTAATTGTATTTGATACACTATTGGTAATTAATATTAAGGAAAATTATTATTTAATAAAGTTATACTTTATTTAATTTGTTTAAAAGAGTAACTAGTATAATACATAATATTACTAGCTGTTGCCCGCGGCTTCGCCCGCGTGGAATTCTGATCCCGTTCATCGCTGATATATAGCCTATATGTTAATCCAGGGTATAACCTATATACAAACCAAATTTCAACCAAATAGGTCCAGCCGTTTATGCGTGAAAGAGTAACAAACATCCACACATCCATTCTCACAAACTTTCACATTTATAATATTAGTAGGATGTTGATTACAATATTTTATGAAGAATAACACTTCGCTATCTGGCCTAAAAATAATGGACTCAGTTGTAAGCGATAATAAAGGAAAACAATAATAAAACAAACAACTTCTGCAGGCACAGAGAATAAGCCTTTTATTGCATGAAGTGAAAATTATCTACATACACTGAAGCACACCTACCTCTTCATTGATGTAACAGCACATATACTGACATTGCCGCCCAAACAATAAGTACCCTTACATACACCTACACATGTAAAGGTGTATACCTAATTATTTGGCCGTGTGTACCATAGATCATGAAAGTATCTAATTGATGACATCGAGTAGTAATTTCTAATGTAAGAGCTGACGCGTCTAACTTGTTTCTAGCTTTAACGAACTTCCATCATGTATCAGTGCTTTCATACAATTTGCAATACCTCGTATATCAATCAAACTGCCAAGACCAACCATCCTGTCTCATGCTGTCAATAGAACAAAAAATGTAGGTATAAATGAACGGGTGAGATATCACGTATACAGCGAACTAGGTACAGCCCCCCTAGACAAGTGACAAATTCGTTGCTCGTCGTATGATGGAATAGAATAACGAATGTATAGGATTTGACGTTTTTGACATTCGTTGACGCCTGTCATATACGTCAATTCGGCATATATCATGCTACAAAACGCCGGCCGTCGAATTGCCGCTTGTCTAGAGGGGCTGAGACTGTATAGACAGCCTCTATGGTGTGGTGGCAACGAACGTGGCTGCTTCACATGAGGCGTGGGTTTGATCCCCGCTCAGTGCAAATATTTGTATGCTTGAATATGGATATTTGCATTGGTCTGGTCGTACCTCGGAGAGCATGTTAAGCAGTCGGTACTGGTTGCTGATTGGTAGAGCCATAGTATTTTCAGCATGACTAGATAGATATAACCGTGGAAGAATAGTCTCCTTCACTTCACCTAGCTTTACGCAATAGTTTAGCTCTAAAAACTTCATAAATAAAACATGAAATATAATATTAAGTTATCATTGCATATTTTGTGAAAGCGAATCAAAAAACAACCGAAAAATCGAAGCCGCAGCAGATAGTAAAGGTGCAGTACAAAGAACGAGTGCGTTGCAGTGACTTTTACTTTCGCCAAACTAGTGCATCGAGTGCAACGACTTCTGGTGCAACGGGTTTGCGCGGGTGCACTGGATCACTGGTGACAAGGTTGGGAAATAACGTCGCCGGCGCACCGGTTATACGCACTCATAACCTTACTCCGACTTTTACTTTTATCTTGAGAGTAAAAGTAAGAAGTACAGTTTAAAAAAAAAGAAAAAATAGTAATAGATACGCTCTTGGGTATCACCCGCCGGCTCTGTCGTATAAAATACAGTGTTTCTTCATGTTTCTGCATATATTGATAGTGAATTAATTTGGTATTCAGCTCCCTGCTAATTACATGCCAATTAATATCGCCCTAATATTTATAGTAAAATAATAAACTTGTATACCTAATAAGTAGGTGTTATATAATTATATCTACTAAACTAATGAGCAGATCTCGTACATAGTAATCGATATAATTTATGATAATAGTCTTGTTTATGAAGTCATACCAAAAAAAAGGCGGGACCCAACATTAAATAAATCATTATTATGTCAATCGTAAGCAAAACCGGAGTGCTAATGCGTTTATTGTTTGGTTACGAAATCGATGCCAGCTCATAATATCCAATTCTACAACGGACGGTGCTCGAAACATGTAACCGCAAATACTAAAACAATATTATACAAGCCAACGTACAGGACATAAGGTTTATAATTTCCGGAGCACTAATGGTGTGGCTCATTGCCGACAAGGCCGTGAATGTGCCGACTTAGTTCACGACAATTGCATTCCACATTACTTCTTCTCGAATAGATTTAGCAACTTCGCCTCAGGTGTTAAAGTTTATTACAACACCCCACGATATCAAAGGCTTTCGTAGTATGACAATTTTAGATGCGGATCTAATTGATTTCTGATCGCAAACAAATGGTTGATACGGATGTCGATAGCGCCCTTGTCACTGTAATAGCAATCTTGTCTCGATATCACGATACCTATTCACTGATCGGACGGTTTTGTTGCTGACAGTAATTTAGATCGTTGATACGGTAAAGTTTTGCAACTGAATTAGTTACGATATGCAATCGGAAATACTTTACGAATTAAACTGATTAGGTATATAGAGCTAGTAGATGATAGATGATAATATTCTAGGGCATAATATATCTAGAACTAGTCTCAAATAGGAGGCATAATATATCTAGAACTAGACTCAAGGATATATTGTTTTTTTTTTTTGTGAATACATAATACATAAATACTATACCTACATAAAAACACCGTTTTCATTCCCTTAACTATTTGCACTGAGCTGAAATTGAAACTGACGCAGGTCTTAGGCTCGCATACCATCTTCTACGACGTAAAGTCAGCGTTTCTTAAATGTACCCCTACTATAACTGGAGCCCGGTGTAGGCGGCATAGCAAGACATTTGTTACCCATGTAGTTAGGCATTTTCCGCTTGAGGTCACCGCACCAGCGAAGACTAAAAACTTATAAACCAACTTGTACGCATAATAAAGAGTCTATAACTGAAATCAGTCAGTCATAAGTCAAATATCTACATAGCAAACGCTCAACAACTGTTGAAAGCGTTTAAGCGAATTTATTGTTCGTTAATTAAATCAATTATGTGGCAAACCGGAGGCTGGCTACAAATTGTACCTCATAGTTTATTATGTAAACGGAACATTGTTCGAATTAATATTGAGTACATAATTGATTGTTTTCATGGCTGAAGCACACGCACTTGCGTGTAGCCCTATTGCCTTGTGCGGCTACCTGCAAGTGTGTTGCGGGCCTTATGGTCTGATAGGATGTTGATAACAACATCCTATCAGACCATAAGGCCCATAAGGGTGGTGGGAGTTTCTGGAGCCGTAGCAAGATCTTCAGAATTCCAGCCAAGCTTGCCTGCAGGCGGGTATTCCTCATGAGTACCTATTGGAGGAGGCTCTAGATTTCCTCGCAGGGATTACCGCAATTGGTTTTATTATTTAAAAATATATCAATTTACAATATTATCATGCATATTAATGAATAATTATTTTGCTTCCAGGTATGTTCAAAATCTACTCTACAGTAATCAGTATAATAGTACGGTAAGTTCGATATTCTCAAATGAAATCAAATTAGCAAAGCTGTGCGTAGCCATACAACAATTAAGTAATTGGCCTTATTACACTTGGGATTGTCCAACAACGTTTCAATTAATAGTACAACTCTTTCAGGGCTCATCGCATTTATACAATATGTGATAGGATACCATTAGTGCCTACCACTTTATAATACAGTAGGCATAATAATATTCTCTCTGGCTTTATATAACTAATACACTAGTCTATTTGAATCCATACACCTCTCTTTACATTGTCTCTCAGGGTTACCCTGTAAGTTTTTCTGTTAATGATTTTTCAATTATTCGTAATTTTGCACTTTGTTTGATTACAAAGTGCAAAATTACTTAAATCCTGCTTTAAACACATTACTCACTTAACTCATTACAATCGAACTCAATAATGATTAATGGAACTTTTGATCATTTAACAGTTCTTACCTTGTACCTGTACCGAGAATCTTCCATTAACCAGGCCATTTCAAAATTCAGGTAAATTGCAGTTAAATACAGCATCGCATGTGATACCACAGTACTGTAATTATGTGTATTAAGAACTAATATCGCAATAATGTATTGCAAACATACTGGTCGATGATCACATACCATTTATATCATGTACCTATGTGGGAAAGTTCAAGATTCATATTTGTTAAGGCATCACCTATTGCATCTACTGCCGATCCAGCGCGCAATTATCTAAAAACCAAGTAAATTGCCTAATAAAGAACAGGATCATCTTTTAAGAGATTTAATTTTGTACCTAAGTATAATATACGAAGCTCGGAGTCGTAACGGGTAGTTGGACCCCTAAAAGTCCAACAACAACGGTCTAGCTGCAATGCTTCGATATCGCCTAATGTCACCATTGGGTTGTGGGGGTCAGATGGCAATCGCTTCACGGAAAATATCGAGGTCCAGCCAAATCCGCAGTTAAGACTGGTAAAGCGGACCCCAGACTCCGAGGTGAAAGCTTCGGATGTGACTGGGAAATAAAGTCCAAGTCAATCTAATCTGCAACTGATGATATGACTCTGGCGCAGGTTTTCCTCACAGAGGTGCTAAAATAAATCTAAGAGTAGTATTGCTATGTCTTTGAATGCAACCTGCCCCCCTAGACAAGTGGCAATTCGTTGCTCAGCGTATCATGGAACAGATGACGAATGTATAGGATTTGACGTTTTTGACATTCGTTGACGCCTGTCATATACGTCAAATTTCATACATTTGGCATTCTATTCTACAAAACGACGGCCGACGAATTGCCACTTGTCTAGAGTGGCTGGACCGGCGAACGAATGATGCTGATATAAGTTATTTTAAAGCAATGTTCCCGTTACTTCACAAAATAAGCAAACTGGAATGAACCGTCAATATAAATTGTAGAAAATGGAATGCGTAAATTTGTAAATATTTGGTCACAATCAGCACCTAGTAATTAGACTTGCCTATGAGTTGAATTTTGAAATAATTCATTCTTCTCAACATTTTCACATACCCTTACTAAACAACTACACTAACTACATAATAACAACTGTATCTACCTCTTAACGTAAAACACATGTTACACGAAGTACTTAAGGTGATTACATACGCGAATGACTTTGACCATACAAATGCTCAAGGTCATTTGCTCGTTTTTCAGCCGTAAAAATCAGTAAAACTAATTTTAATAGATAATTTTATAGGAGACGATTACAAACTAAGAAGGTCACGTCATGCTAATACACTCATTTAACATATATCTGAAATTTTAGATTATTTGGATACATATTGTAGACAATATTTGGTTTCATAAGAAAGAGTAGAGTGATGTTCAGAGCCTCTTTTCAACTATTTCTTCCTTTTTTATTGAATTTATGAAAAGGTGAAGTTACTCTGTCTGTCCTGTAGTATGCAGGAATGTAAATTCCAGATCTTTAGGTTTTATAGTTAAAAAGAAAAACGGTTTCGAAAATACCGATTTTTCGATGCTAATCTGATTCGGGGCCTTAAGATACTGTTTCGAAAGACTGTGTGCCTTGCTGTGACATTTATGACATTGCGTAGACACGTGAATCGGTCCGAAATATATTCTCGACATCTTGTGAACTTGTCAAACAGACAATGTGACAAACTTTCTACGTAATCCCATAAAATAATAACACATTATGTAGAACATATATACGTAATCTGTATTACGTTTTGGCAGTGCCGATTTTCTACTGTTGCATATAAAGATCTTAAATTATTTCGTAATCATTAACACTTCATTAGTAAACGGATTTAAAAATTGTTAAAACGGATGCATATTCAGTCTGTGTAGGTATCAATAGTCGGCGTTAAACTACGTCATTAGCTATGAATTATTTATGAGTCTGTCTGGGTATATTAACACTCAACCAGCCTATTAAATGACGCATAAATCAAATCAAGTACCTAATTGGCCATTGGTGCGAGTTTTCTCAATGTTTAACGACTGCAGTTTTCTATAGCTTTTCATTCTAGCATCTTGTTCACGATAAGTGACACAAGAAATTCTGATGGAATTCATGAAATTCATACTGTGGATATAGCCTTTAAGTATGATGTATTAATCTTCTATTGACGTTACTTCTTTTCATTAGAAGGTACACTGCTGGGGACTTGTCACTAAATGATACAAACTGATAAAAAACCGACCTAAACTACAATACCATATTTTATTCAAGGAGTTTCATTGAGTAAATAAAATATGTTATTGTTATTTGAAAACTAGTTTCGAAATGGTTTCGTAGGCAGCCGAAGGGAAACTTGCGGACTGGTGAAATCTAGCCTTAGTCACCTATGAAGTAATATGAGTCGATAAAAGCTCAATATTAGCAAGATAGCTATACCCATTAATGATTTGATTGTTCAGTATTTATACCTAATGATCATACTTCCTTTTTTGCCCACTGCGCTGTAACAACAACATAATAAATGTAGCTTAAATATGGTCTGTTGTAAAATATATTAAACAATTCGCTTTCAATTTGTCACGAGAAAACTTCGCTTTAGGAGAGAAGCGTTACATATGTAAAACTTCCTATACGATAAAATTGTTTCAGCACTACAGCTTACTCTCACCAAAACTGTGGCAAAACGTGGCTAGCATAATTTTTAGTAAGTAATACGTAAAATACATAGTTTCTCAATACCACCTATGGGGTATAATTTGCCATTACCTAAAAAAGATTTCGCATTGAAATCTTTATATGAAAATTACACCGTGTAGATATGTAGACATATACAGTAAGGAAATCTACCGTATAACAACACAGAACCGATATTACATACAGTTTTATAGGTGCTATTTATAATAAAGCTATACTTAGAAGTTAATTACTAAAGGAAGAATTGGCATACAAGAAACTTTACTCAACGATGCATAACCGATTATGTCAACACCCTGTAATGTTCAGTTATTTAATCTTTGTAGATGATAACAATGGATTATAGCTTAGTTTTATATACGTAGCTTTAATTATACGGTGGGTAGGCAGCAATGGTGCAACTGGTTATGGTTGTTTGTTGAAATCTGATGCGCTTTCATACCGTTACAGAGTCAGAGAGCTAGTTAATCCCCTAGATTTTATGATACTTGCTAGTTATTATAGTTAGTATATTAAGGGTTAGACTACAAATATCGCGATCCAATGTCGTGATATCGGTGTCAATTTAGGAATTACGTTTGCTTATCAATATTTTAAATCTATGCCTATTGACAGGATTGCCAATATCACAATATTTGTGGTCTGTCTGGTCCTTGCCTATTTAGATTTCGTCTCGTAACTCGGGGTCCGCTTAATCCGTCTCCTCCATTTTACCGGACAAAATCCCAATTCCGAGTCGAAAACCTGTACCAGAGTCTCACCTGTTGATCAGCATATACCGGCTTGGAATAAGGTTAGTTAAAAATTTAGGAAGCTTACTTGGGCACAAAGAACAAGTTAGGTAGATATTTTTACATACCTTAGCAGATTACAATCTACCTTCTGAATCAGTTAATACCTGTCTAACTTATTTAATATACTTAACTAACAACCGGTCAAACTAATCTGTGCTCTAGAATTCACGAAACCTTGACATATACTCGATAATAGGTAGGGAAATAAAGGACAATGGGTAGGATATTCACGATAATAGATTTCTCAATAGGTCAGAGGCGTATGTCAAGTAAAGGACCTCCGTCGTGACTTGTAGCAGGTACAAAAGTTAAATATCAAGAAAGTTTATATTTTGCTTATAAATCTTAATATAATCATAATCGATTAAATAATTGAGTACATAACTCGAGACACGTATCTTCGTGAGACAAACAAGGGTCTTGGCGCGCTCGGATTGTTTTGTTATCTACGCTTGGTGAATTTGAGCTCTTCCACCGCCCGCCGTAGCGGGGTGCTACCTTAAGGTGATTACATACGCGAATGACTATGACCATACAAATGCTCAAGGTCGTTGGCTCATATTTAAACCGTAAAAATCAGTAAAACCAATTTTACTTAATAGATAACTTTATAGGTGACGATTACAAACTAAGAAGGTCACGTCATTCTAATACACTTATTAAACATAATATGTGAAATTTTAGATTATTTGGATACATATTGTAGAAAATATTTGGTTTCATAAGAAAGAGTAGAGTGATGTTCAGAGCCTCTTTTCTACTATTTTCTCCTTTATTATTTAATTTATGAAAAGGAGAAGTTACTCTGTATATCCTGTAGTATCCAGGAATGTGAATTCCAGATCTGTAGGTTTCATAGTTAATAAGAAAAACGGTTTCGAAAATACCGATTTTTCTATGCTGATCTGATTCGGGGCCTTAAAATACAACCAAGAAACCTGTACTGTGGGTATCGTGCACATTTTAGGTCAAAGATATGTCCCAAGGTATACCAAGAGCCTGCCAAGTTTTTGAGAACCCAAAATAGACCTCATTTGCAAGCCGATACATCTGAGGATTGTCGGTAGAGGCTCTGGAGTAGATTTTTCTACCGGAGTTGAGTTCAGACGGCAGTTACAAGATAAGCGCCTTCGCTGCGTTTAGCGGGTGCGGGTCGCGGATGCACGCGCAGTGCGTCCGCCTGTTCGTCGCGTTTGACGGGTCCCTCACGCAGCGCTGCTCTTGAAATAACATGAAACAAGCACACGAAGCGGACGTCCGCGCCGTGCGCCCGCTAAAAGCAGCGAAGGCGCTTAATCCATTAATAATAACGCTATTCATAAATACGCAAATGTCAAACATTTGAAAAACAAAATAAAAATATTATAATTAAAATGTTTCGAGCTAGACCCAAGGTAACGCTAGATATCGCAATTATTTATTATAGGTATGCAAGGCAAAATCACTAACCATGCGAGAGTGAATTTTTGTGTGCCTGTATAAGGTGTTTCGTGATAGTACTATGACATTAAGGTCGAAAACTACATTTCTATAACCTTCAAATATTTTTTTGGTATTCTAATATAAAAAAACTAGGGCAATCACACCCATACATATTAATGACAACCTGGTATGGCGTGATGATCTGGGAGTGAGAGCTCTCTCGCTCGCCACTTTGCTCGCAGCGATGGTTCGCTGCGCGGATGCGTGGGCCGCCGGCGCCTCCTTCTGCGAGCAAGTGATGCTCGTGAAGTGGGCGGCGGAGCGCGAGCGAAGAAGAATCGCAGACCTTGCGGTCCGCGAGGAGCGAAGGAGAATCGCAAACCGCGCGGCCCGCGACGAGCGGCGGCAACTCGGGCGTCGGAGGTCGCAGAATGACCTCCGTCCCCCATGAGCGCGGGCCTGGGGGTGACGGGTGGGGTCGTCTGTCACCCTAGCAGAAGCAGGCCACGGCGGTGGCGCGCATTGCGTGCCCCCCCCCATACCCGGGGGCGAGTTGGGGACTCCGTGGTCCCCACACCGGAAGAGGGCCAGATCGAGAGATATGGCCCTGGGTCGGCCGGGGTGCGAGGGATATGGCTATGACAATCTCACCTCCGGCAACTGACGGCCCACAGAAGGCGTGCGTTTTAGTCGGTTCGAGTCCGACATAACCTCCTCCTCCGACCCCGGCGGGGGAGGTATCCGTGGGGATTTTTCGCACGATAAAAAAAAAAAAAAAAAAAAAAAAAGGTATGGCGTGATGATAGAACGTTCATTCGACTGCTATTTCAGAGGTCGCAATTTCAATTCCCGCTCAGGGCAAATATTTGTACGCATAATTATCTACTTGCATTGGTCTATAACTAATTATCTATAGATATATTCACAAAAAAGAATACGCATGCTGTAATTGAGATTACAAGTCATGTTTAGTGTGTAGTATATCCCTGAATGTATAATTATTATTTTTATTTTGAATACATAAGTCAAGTAACATTACTATAATCCATAATAATGCTTTTACTAAGTTAAAATTCAAATCGATTAAGATAGAAAATGCCCTTACCACTGAGCCGCCGAGCCTCGCCCAAAGTTGATCTAAATTTTTCTATACATCCATCTTGGGGCGACGTTAAGCTAAAATCCATATCCATCCATACTATCCATATCCATACTAACATTATAAATGTGAAAGTAACTCTGTCTGTCTGTCTGTCTGTTACGCTTTCACGCCTAAACCACTGAACCGATTTTGATGAAATTTGGTATAGGGGTAGTTTAAACCTTGAGAAAGGACATAGGCTATGTTTGGTCGCGATAACCGACATCTACGCGGGCGGAGCCGCGGGCAAAAGCTAGTTGCTTATATGTAATAAAAAAGGCTCACTTTTTTATTACCTACATAGACTACAAGTCTAATTACTTGGAGTAATTCTACCACTGATACCTTTCTGGATATTAATTTGTTCATAAACCGATCGCAATTTCACCATAACAACAGTAAGTAATTCAGATATTGCGTACGAAACGGCCTGTCAACCACCAATCAACGAGTTAGTGTTGATAAGTGATATAGGAACAACTTTTACTGCGGTGCGGCCACCCAAACTGGGAGACTGGACCTTCGAGTTTGTGCTTTGGCTTAGAACTAATTAGTGTAGGTAACAGAAAAGTGTTGAAACATGACATGCTAATTCTCGACTCTTTCCTGTATAGTGATTAAAATGTCACTCTGAAGTGAAATAATAAATATTAGGACATTCTATATGGCGCTATGTAGACTCAAAGTAAGTATAGCTTAACTAGGCTGTGTTGTGGGTTGTAGAAAGCGGATAAACATACTTAGATTTCTTTTTGTAAATACATGACATTTATTATACATAGAAACACCTAGATAAAAGCAAATATTCATATTCATGCATACAAATATTTACACTGAGAGGGAAACGAACCCGCGCCCCCTGCGTAGCAATCGAATGTTCTACCGCTATGCCAGCCATTGAGGCCGCCGGAGATACATATAATATTGAAGGATTTTATATATTTTCTAGCTTAGTTAGGTATATCAATAAGACTCCTCAATCAATCTTACTATTATTGTCAATCGGTAGTTATTATGTTATTATGATCTACATACTTATATTAATAACTACCATTTTAATTGTCACCTGTGAATGATTTACTATGGCGACTTAAACTGGTCAGGTAGTAGACAAAATAAACATAGATCAAATAATAATAAAGGGGTTTTAGTATAATTGTGTTCGTATTTTGCCGTAAATAATATTGTTCATTGAATATTCAACATTTGCAACCTGAAGTCATTAATCACTTTGTATTTGAAATTTATTTCGAAGCTGTTTCAAAACGCATTTTGTAAAGTCGGATTTCACCAGTAAAATATCGTTCTATCATTCATTCGTACATTCAAATCAAAGCAATCCGTCTATTGCAGTTTACTACTGGATATAAACTTTTCCCAATGTGTGCCATGGCACCCGATCCTCCGCCTTCCGCATACAGGCTATCCTAATTGTAAATTAAGCAATGAAGAAATTAACAGTTAGTTTACTGGCTAGAAATTTTAACCGAGAACAAGCCTGCATGATAGACGGGTGTTTCAGCTATCAGCAGCCTCAGCATGATGTAGATTCGATTCTCTTCAACAAATGATATCGCTAAAAAATACATGTGTCAATTTTCGTTTCGCTTCTGTCTACGTCCAAAGAGAGGCCTATATCCAGCAGTGAACTGCAATAGGCTAATTGATCGATTGATTGAATGTCTACGTCATGATGAAGACATCTCTTATGTAGTCGAAGAAAATACGAAGAGATATGTCAATTTAACCCTGCTGAAGCTGCAGGAGAGTTTAACTCAGTTGAATGAAATTTTGAAGCATTTCTTGTGCTAACGAGAGAATCGATCTATTCTATTCTAAATCTTATTCGAAATCTAAATCTAAGGCCCACTTGCGCGAACTATGCTAACTCGAGTTAACCCAAGTTGACAAATGTCAGTGTCAATGACAAATTATTTATTTAACCCTGGGTTAGCAGTTAACTCCAGTTAGTATAGCTAACCCAGGTACGCGCAAGTGAGCCTAAGAATTCTAAATCTTAATCGAGGTTAACTCAGGCCCCAAAGATATTAATAGACCCACAAGCCATGCCGTTCCGTGACAATAACTGACTGTTCACCTACCATGCGATTGTCACGCAATGATTTGTGTGAAAAATGTATGTTTTATCACAGCTTGACGTAACATTCTATACGTAAATCAGTTTTTGTACGTGCGCATAATAGCAGTTGATGGTAGTATTCACCATTACTCGTGTACTTGCAAATAATGATGCAATGGTGTGCAATAGTGCATTGGAGATGATTAGAATACCTGAGCATGTTTTAATTTACAAGTTCAGCACGTATTTCATGGTTGAAAAGAATAAACATATAGTTTTCCTTTTAAACCTAGGTAGGTACTAACTTCAGAAAATATAAATATTGATGAGAATAATAATTTATTCAAAGACTCATTGATTTAAATTGAATCTATGGTTACGTTTCACCAAAGCATTACTCTGTTATCTGATCAATAAGGTCTGATTAACATTATCCAACATTGCCGGAAGTTTTGCGAATATTGCACATTGAAATAAAACTAATTTAAGGGATTCTGTTGCGCTTTTGTGGTGTTATTTTATTGTTTATACAGATCCTGATGTTTCTTAAAAGAGACTAGAGATGGTCGTAAGCCAAATACCATCTCTGGTCTCCTGTACTTTCCTCATCTTAAGTTTGAAGTGCTTGTTATCTCTAAGTTGAGGTCCGAACTGTATTGAATTGTTAATGATACAATTCACGCAGAATAAGCTCACGTTCACAGTTTTGTTAAGTTACAGTCTAAATAATTACAACTTCTTTTAGGGTTTGACTGAAACCTAAGCTGGTGGTACGAGTACATTCCAACCGTATTCTCAATTTCCTACTAATATTATAATCCTACTCCTACTAATATTATAAATGTGAAAGTTTGTGAGAATGGATGTGTGGATGTGTGGATGTGTGGATGTGTGGATGTTTGTTACTCTTTCACGCATAAACGGCTGGACCGATTTGGTTGAAATTTGGTATGTATATAGGTTATACCCTGGATTAACATAATAGGCTATATATCAGCGATGAACGGGATCAGAATTCCACGCGGGCGGAGCCGCGGGCAACAGCTAGTAAATTAATATTTTTTACAAGTTTCCAATAGCCTCGTGAATCGTTATTAATCATCCTTGATAGAAATCGTCCTCTGAATTGCACGTGTTCACGTACTATTATTAAAATGAGCAGATCAAAATAATAAATTTATTAATTTCAACAACACTCTTGGTCATTATTCATAATGTCCATAAAATACAGCCTGGTTAATCGAGTTACCCGTAACATGAATAATCTCACATGTAAAAGCAATATTTTTCTGACATGCACATTACTTAAGCGTGTCTATTAACAGCTTAAGTGACTTTAATAATAATGCGTTAAATAAATCAATTTCAACCATTTCGTTTAGTTAATCAACTTCATATAACAGAGTTAATGATATATGTTTATGTCCACTATTATCCATTCGCAATGACTCGAGCTCTTCCTGCAACATTAAAAATCAAAGTTTTCCTTCCTATTTTCTAGTATAACATTTACAGTTAGCTTCGGAAGATATTTCGCAATTAGAAAATAATATAACAGTGATCTCTGATTATTCACAGACCATAAAACTCCTTGAAGATAATTAGTAAAGGTTCAAGTTAAGATTTGCAGAATATTTTCCTGCTCTCATTGCTTCTAAAAGTTGGACAAGGTTGCTATACATATAGGTGAAGGGCTTTATTTATCTTCGTACTTTGTATTGCAACTGCCACTGTCATTTACAAAACAAGTGATTTTAATTGCCTATTACTAGCAGTGTCTTCACCTCTTGCACAATTATACCGATATGCTAATCAAACCTCGAGAAAGTGATGAACAATGAACCAAAATAATATGAAAATTATTCTATTATTCATAAAATAGCTAAAAAGGGCTATTTTGTTTGAGATCAAAGCTAAAATTTACGGCAATAAACCACACTTCAGCGAAAGTTAATACCCGCTCTAGATACAAAACTAATGTGTCTATCGAACAGTGAAACCACTTGTTTTAAGTACGCGTATAGAATTAAAGAATGCCGTGTTAGGGAATGCGCGACCCACGATCAACTCGCACGCATTGTGTGCTCTCAAACATGTGAACCTACGAGAACGTGTCTAATTTACAATGCCCAACCGACCGAACATAACTGATACTGAAGCTAATATTCTAATTCAACGTGTTGGAACGAACTGTCTTTATATGACTTACAAAGAATTTTCTAATTGTCGCACTAAAGGATGTTTATAATTTATTGAAAGTTTTGCAATCGATTATACTAATAAAACTACTTTCTTCAGTAGTGCTGCTGGAAACTGTTCGCTTGAACTGTTTTACGTTGAGTAATTGGAAAGCGGTAAACTAGAATCGAAAGTATAGCAAAATAAATCAAATTGTAATAAAATAGTAAAACTTAAACCTAAGTTATTCAGAGCATGCATTCCTAGGTACTATGGTAGACTTATCGATGAGTAAATCTCATATGGTTAGGTCGTTCCATCCCTTTTTCATTGCACATGGAAAGTGCGTAACAGAAGTTATGCGGAAAGGAAACAATAGAATAAGAACAGTGACATTTACATCATACAAGGCACCTCAGGAAGTTATATTGCGATGTGAGTCTTTACCAGATTTCACTTTTTTAACTATCATTGTTATTAACTTATGTTATTGTTTACTGACCTTGTCTAAGTTTTGCTACGCAATCGTAAATCAGTTTTCAGCTATTGAGTTCCGCTATTTTTTCATGTCCGAAGTCATCTCATTCTAGTTAAGTTTGAGCAACATGATTGAGAAATGCTTGTGTTCTCAAGTTATATGTTTGTTTAAAATTTTCAGTAAATTAAACTTAATGAATGAAAATTGGAACGATAAAAGAAATATGTTATTTTTTTATAATAATAGATTAAAACAGTTCAACGTGGTATCTAAATAGTATCTAAAGATTAAGTTTGGGTAATATAGGATTGAGTACTGCTATGTTACTTTTTTGAAGATGATGTTGTGTCTGAGTTCACTTAGGATAAAACTTAGACTCGGTAGGTGGTACTGCAGTCAGATTATAGAATTTTTTTTTGTTTTTTTACATAAGAGTTTAAGATTTGTAGGACCAGCAATTTCTTGAAAATGGTTTCTTTTTGTCCCACGGGACGGGTGTCTAATACAACTAGACATCCGGTTCCGGTTAGGTAAATAAAACAGCAATTTCTAATTAGATCTATATAAGTAATTGATAAGTAAATTCAATCAAATAATTGCAATTAATAAGCAATGATACGCCTATTAAATCGCAGTAGCCACGCCGAGATGAAAACGATACATGTCTGATAGTAACGCGATAAGTACGTAAACTACTAACTGTCGTGTACTAACTCAGGCGTGAAACGATCATTATTTGCAGTTAAGTAATATTAATTGCCAACTAACTCTATAGAGAAAAGATTGTGTTGTCAGTTTGCAACTGATTAGTCTGACGCTCATTAGTACTACAATTGATGCAACCACGGTTACGAAAATGTAATTGGCAATATTCGAAAAATAGTGCAGTCTACCGTGCCAGAGTATCGTACAATTAGCTAAATTAGAGATACGTGTTATCAAAGACCGATAAATGAAACCCTGTGAATGTTAATCTGCTGTAAAGCTTCCTTCTTCCTACAGTCCCGAGTCCTTTAGGACAAGAAAAGCACTTGATGTGGTCGTCTAGCTAAGGGCCACCATTGTAACATTTTTATTGTCTAGAATGGTAAGCCTCTTTCCTGGTCTTTACCTTAAGCTTACTTTCAGGCGGGGTGAGGTTATATTGACCTTTCCTAACAAAATCTTAGATGTCACTTATGTTAATGGAGTAATATTGACCTTCACATTTTTTTCAAATACTTAAGTATATGAAAAAAAAAAATGTGTTTGTCTTCATTATCCAACTGAGACGGTTACCTACTATTTGAAAAACTTCAGGTAGGTACCTATGTACTTGTTAAAAAACATCTAATCCTGTCCAGGAATATCCGCGAGTTGAAAAATTTGTAAAAATGGTTTGAGACGTATACCATCAGCTTCATTAGATCCAATTATTTAATTAAGCCTAAGTAAAGGAAAACACTGCAAGGTTGAAGCCTTCACCTAACAATTTGAGCTCTTCTGCATAAATAGTAACCAGCAATGTAAAAAAGTTCAGATACTTGGAGATAATATTACACTTTCAGATATAATACGAGTGCAAGCGTCATTTTAGTCTCCACGTGATTCTGGCTCCTGAAAAGCAACCAAAACATCGACAATAGTGTAAATAGATAAAATGACAAAAAATAAATCGATATATTGATTATTTACTTACTTATTTCAAAGACTAGATTGACGTTTTATTTTATTTTATAATGGTATTCATCAAGTTCAGTTTGTTTTAATTGAATCTTGTTTATGTTGGGTAATCAATAGTAATTTCCGATTTCAGAATACATTAATAATAAGTACATTGATTGATGATTATTGTTGGCACTAGCTAGTAGGTAACAAAACCATTATTTTACGACCAACTATACGTACACGGTTCATTTGGGTTGGTTTCTAGGTTAATGTCTATTATTATATCACATATTTCATCATCGCTTGTATGCAAAATTACATTTTTATTTATAATGTTTACACCACTTTTTAGCTATTAGTGCTATTACATTTCTACCATACATGTTCCAGTTGATAATATTTGTTACACTTTCAAAATTATTATACCTGCACACGTAAAAATTCGTACTTTTTATTAATTTAGCTCCTGATCAATATAACCAAGTACCTAATTGTTATCTCATATTCTGGATTACTACTTAGAAAACCTTCTATCTAGACTGAAAGAACTAATCAAAAACGACAAGCAAACTAAAAACTCAAAGCAAAACGAAATGCATTACAAAATTAATAACATTGTATACCCAAGCAAAATCGTAAAAATAAAGAGCTATTCTTGAATGGAACTATGATTATTTAAGCACAACATTAAGATGATCAAGATTAGCAGATCAAATAACACCCCTTCAAACAAACTCGTGCTAATAAAGTTATCTTTCAGAATTTCCCACGATCCAGAGGAAATGGAAACAACAAAAGCTATACAAATTATAATACAGAATAATAAAAAATATAGCCAATTACTGTGTTCAGTTAATCATTTCAACATGTTTAGTAAAATTGACTGGTGAAGTCTGGCCTTAGTCGGTAGCCTTCGTACCTGACGAGTGTTATAGTCACTTTGTTTTCATATCATAACGTGTGAACGCTTTTGCAACAATTTTATTGTGCACACTCTACAAGGCAATAAAAACGTATTATTGTAAAGGGCTGAAAACCACTCTTAGGACGCACAGTTCAAATAATGTATCCGGATCGATCTTTATTTCTTTTTCTACAAAACAAATACATGAACTACAGACATTGCTCAGCTAGCTTTGAGGCGAAACCGGACAGGTTGAAAAACAAATGAACTGGAAAAGTACAAGTCTGTTATTCAATATGTGTAGCAAGTTCCACCAAATGCCATCGATTAACAGTATTTTAGACTTTCGCGTTCCATGATTCAATTCAGTCAGGCAATTGTAGGCAGTAAGTCAGGCCAAAAGGCAGTAAGGCAATTCAAAATAATTTTTATACATATACCATGATCGCATTAATGCCGTTACCATTTTTGTAAACAGACATTGCTCATTAAGTTATTTAGTTTACGGTAACACAAAAATAAATTATTCTTGAATCTAGTCGTCTTTTTCTTTTCTCAATGTTTAAATTTTTACAACATTAGATAAAAAGTTCTAATAATTAATATATTGAATTCTAATATTTTAAGAATGATTCCTAAAAATACAGTGCACAGCAAATGAACGAATACAATAAAATGCTGTTTATGCTCAAGACAGTATGAGTGTTCAGCGTAAATATGTTTACTATGACGTTTCGCTGGCGAGTCAAGGAGCCCACGGCCACAACGTCGCAAGACCCCATGCTTGACAATGTTATGACATCTTCCGTTGTTGCTATATCACCCACCGGTGCGTGAATCTACGCAACGTACGCCGGCTGTTAATTCATTTTGATCTAGGGCCATCATTATCATTAAGTATTTCTTCATTTTCGTAAATGACGCATTGTTTTTGTAATGGATTGACTAGTACTGCATTACGATGCTGAAATAATAGACAAGTATCTGTTCTTATTAACATCAATAATAATTACTCAAAGATATGTTTCAACATACTAATAATAAACGGACAATACAAAGGAATAAGCTAAACTAAATATTTTATAATACGAGACTTAAGTTGTAATTAATCTAATAGTGTGATAGCTGTTGATTATAGTAGTATATAGTATTCGAGTTCACGTACAGTAAAAACTGGATCAATTGGCACCTAAATGATTTTACAAATTGTATTGTTCTAACATAACTATTGTATCATTTAGTAATACATTATTATTATCCAATATTATGTCACTCGATAAATCTGGCGATCTTGGTATCCAAATATGTATTCAGACGACTAATGAATGTGTCAACCCAGACGATGTAATCAATAACTACTTTCGCAAATCGCCTACGCTAATTCCAAAGTAACTATGCTAGTATGGTCAGGTACGTTTTTGACTTCGAAACTACTATAATAATCGGTAATTTCCCTTTCATATTCGATAAAATGAGGTTATCTTGTTTTATTGGAATTACCAGTAGTCTAATTTCTAATATTCACTATGAGATGGACTGCAGTGGCGAAGGGTAAAAATTCTCAAAAGGGAAGCTGTTGGAAAAAAACTTACCTCGATCAAGTTTTTCACGCACCATGTGACCCATTGGGGAACCGTCAGGTTATAGTGACTCCTCACTACCGTTTATCCATTGCGGGTTGTCTATCTTATGAAACCCTCCACATTCCACATTTAAAGTGGAAGAAAGTTTGATAGATTCTTTCTCTAATACTACTGCGCTACCGCAAACCTAACTGGACAGTACTTCCACAACTCAAAGATTGACTATTAAGCATAATATAATATAGCTTAGATTTTGCGATAATCCAGATTTGTGTCCTATGGTCCAGTTAGAATATTTCATAGTTATAAATAAATCTAGAATCGAAATTAATTTATAATTGAATCAATAATTTCCTCAAGAAAAGTCAATTCAATAAAGTATCTGCCTTGAGTGCGACTGTACAGTACACACTGTAACATAATAATGTAAATCCATATCTGCATTTACATTACATGTTTCCTGACGACTTCATTAAGTTTGTACCTATTAAGAAATTTGTTTCTACGAACAGTCAACAAGTTACTAATCAAAATGTTTAATGACTTGCTACTAGTAATTGAATGCATAAAACCAGGAGGCCAGTTCTTGTTCTTTAATATAGTCTTATTATGACTCTAAAGCTAATCTAGCTTCGATCTCCCTGTGATTGCGAAACATATATTACCTATCTACGTTACATAGTATGTAATTTGATGTTTAATTGCTTTACAGAATGTATTTCGTGATAATTGGGAGATTTAATTTAGACTTATATGGGCTTAGGGCTTGTAATTTATAACTATTTTTGTCCTATAAGTTACTAAATTGAATGTTATTTGCGTCTTTTAGAACATCAATATACTGAGGCTGCTGATAAACTTAATGTCATGTCTCTTTGCTAAATAATATTTCTCATGTTTAGTTCAAGATACAAATGTAAATCCTATAAGATCCTGAAAAATTAATGAAGATCACTTATAATTATGTTGGTTTTTAGCTGAACCAACTCTTACCTTACGGAATTTGTTCCATATTTTATTCATTGTTTCAACTTTATGATCTGAACTTTAACTTCTGATAAAATATCGTTACAAATCCAAAATTTGGTTAAATTATTATGGTTGCTGATTCAATTATGTTTTTATTATTTAACATTTTTTTTAGCTAAAAGCTTTGTTCTTCGTTTAGCCTTTTGTATTAGTTTCGTAGTTTTCCATGCCTTCCTGTGTTTTTTTCGTTTTCTTCCATTTTATTTTAGTAATTAGAATGAAAATGAATTGTTACACTTACATCAACCAAGATAGGTACCTTTTAGCGATATGAATTATAAGCAAAGTATGAACTTTACGGTTTAGCATTAACATCATTCATCATCTTTGATGCAAAAAACTACTGAACCGAAATTAATGCAATCATAATCTTCTCATAAGGGAATTATGCTTTATTTAGATGTTGAAATTTTAATGTCACTAAGGTTATTAAGAGAATGCACTGCAGTAATTAGCGCATTTGATTTTAAAGCGAACGAAGTTAAAGGTGTCCTAAAATAAAAATAAATATTTTTTAGAAATAAGAATTGATTAATAATATTATTTTCAAGTCTTTTGAAAATGAATAATTAATACGGGAAATACTACTCGCGAAATTTTCAACTACGGTGGTAATGTCGCGGTTATTCGGACCCAAACCGACTAAAACCGTACGCCGTCTCGGATCTCAGGTGTAAGATTCCTTAAAACTTATCCTCCATACCCCAACTAACCCGAGGCTATCTCCAGTCTCGACATGGTCCCCTCGGGTGTGGGAACCACGGTACCTTCATTTTGCCCTCGAAAGAGGACGCGTGCACATAGAACTTGTCTACCTAAATCTACTTGTTGATAATGTTCCTTAACAAAAAAAACGTCATCCAGCTCAATAATAGCAAACAAAATTTTATTTCAGCTTTCAAAATCGTAAATTCTTTAAAAAAAATTCAAGGACATCTTGTATATTTTTAAATATTCATCCTCATTCTTTTAATTAATATACTTTTTAATATTCCGTAATATTGTGACAACAAGGTTAAGATCGCCATTTTCGCGGTTATGGTCGACTGCTAATAATAATTATTGTTACCAACTTTTAATAAAAATAATACACAACAACGCAAATTTTTCGCTTACTATTAATTTAAATATTTACTTTCCCGTTTTGCCCTTGTATTGTGCTGGTGCATGATATTTGAAATCAAAATGAATATTTTAGCTGACATTTCGTAGAACGTTTCCCGTTATCGTATTTTGATTGACCTTGCCTTGACCATTTAATCATATCTATTGTATTTTAAACAAATACTTTTCAAAGTGTTTTTAATCATGGTTTTGTTTTTAACCGACTTCAAAAAGGAGGAAGGTTCTCAATTTGTCGGAGTATTATTTTTATTATATTCTATCAAAATGGTTAATAATAACAGCGGAAGGGAAACCAAATTGTTTATTTGCTTTAGGTTTCGCCAACGGCATAATCTACGTGTTTCAAACTATGAATCACTAAAGGCTTTCATATTGGTCCCAACTAGTAATTGGTGGAGGCCTGCAAGGCGTAATTGTGTGAACACAATCCTGTGGCCACAAGGTTGCCACCCACTGGTTTATAGAAGGGAAAATCCGTTTTGTATAGTTATTGAACTCTTAACGTAAAGATCACTTTTGCAGATTGTTATCATATTATAAATATCGCTAAATTCAAAATTTATGTTATTAGCTTTTCATGTTAATGGCGTTCTTTTTTTCTGAATTCAAACTAAGTACCATTTATAATGCATGTCCTTATGTCGACCTTTGCAAAATATATTTCAAGAAAATGCTAACATGCAAACGCTTCAAGAATAAATCGTTTTATACCGAAGTATGCAACTGTCCGAGATGCAAGCAAGCGAAATTTTGGACCAAATATGTACGGTGTATATGCATGAACAAATGACGAACATTTCGTGATTCCTCACTACCAAATGTCTATGAAAATACAGGGGCCCTAGACAAAGTGACATTCTATCGATGGAATCGCGCTGAAGCGAACCATCTTTAAGGTTTTAACCATGGATTTCGGGACATTGCGGTGGCTATAGTAATAATTATAAGTTAAATAATGTATTTCGAGTTACAAAGACTCAAATTTCATACAAAAAATATAGTTATATTAATGATTTATGTCAATTTCATACTACAATTAGCCATTCCACTGGCGTTATCGCCAATAGAATGTCACTTTGTCTAAGGCCCCAGAAGTTAAATCGACAACCCTACCCTAAGGACGTCTAAAGTAATTAGATTGTTATACTCGTACGAACGCTAAGCTCTCATTATTTTATTATCGAACCAGAACAGTAATTTATGTCGATAGTTGACCACGCAAAGTTGTGACGTTAATTTGATATCCACTTATCACGACTGAATTAAATATTTCGCTTAAGGCGTGTCGCTACTTAGTGGAACTGTGCATTCGATTAAAATGGACCGAATTGTCTGATACAGATTCCTGATAATGATTGTAGGTGAACTTTATTCTGCTGACTATAATATTGAAACGTTTCATAATACGACTTTTGCATTATGAAATTCGAGAAAAGAACAGTATAACAATACATGTAGTGTGTAGTGGATTAGCCCCACGATACGAGTAAATCTATAATTCATCAATAAACGAAAATGTTGAGTTCAAATTACGTAAGTTTCCTTTTTATATAATATAATAAGACATAATATGTACCTTTGTTAACTAACTTCTAAAAAGAGGGTGTTCTCAATTCGTTTGAAACTTTTTTTGAATAGAACCTCAATTTCTGAAAAATATCAGATACTCGTAACATTAGAACTGCCGACTACACAAAAAATAACAAAGAACTACAAAAACATCTGATGAGATAGAAATAAGTGGAAATAGTATATACGATTTAATTTGTAATAAGGAAGTTACAATCTATTTTCATCGGTTTATTAAAAATATTTAAGATTTTTTTCCTTGATTATTTTTTTATTTCAGGATCTAATTAAGAGCAGATTGTTAGTAATTTTATTAAATTTAATCATTCGTTAATTAATAAGTAGGAAACTCAATTTGTTGTTACTATTTCCGATAAAGTCTGTAAAAGTTATAAAGAGGAGATCAGAACTTTTTGAAAGAGTTTAGACTCTTTATATCCCGTGAATGTCCCGTTGCACTTTTTACCTTTAGGTTCATCTATTACGGCATCATCATCATCATCTTTGCGTATGCCCCGGTCGTATCCGAGGTCTTGCCCTCAGCGTCCGGGGTCCGCGTAATTATTATATTGCGAGGTTTTTTGGCTATATCGGGCGCGACCGCCGCCTGGCCTTCCAGCTTGAATTTTGGATAGTCGTCAACCACAGACATAGTTGTTTAGGTCGCGCACATAGTCCTTTATCTTGACCTAACGACTATTGATAACCAGGACCGTCTTTTCACGTACCCTCATCCAAATAGCAACCGCGTCTGGTTGGCAAAACTCACTGATCATTTACGAAACAGTGAGCACATCTGACTACGATCGCTTCACCTTAATAGGTGAAGCGATCGTAGCCAGATGTGCTCACTGTTGTAATCATGGGATTAAAAAAAATCTAATGGCCAATGGATATTTAATAAGCACCTGCCTTCCCCTCAGGGCATAGACCTAACCATAACTAAATAGGCTATGTGAAATTCTATTATATAGCTACCTACTTACATTGTAAAAGTATTTAATGAAATGTTAGACGATAGGTGTTAATTATCTTATAGCTAAAGACAAAGCTCTGGTAACGTAACATATAGTTAAGGTAACGAAATTGCAATCGGAAGACTACTAGTAAGTGAAATAGTATAAGAAGAATCTTATATAATTGACATTAAGACACCAGTAGTTGAAGACAAATAATTATGATTTGAAATCGAAGTAGATAATTTCTATAATTAAAAATTTGTATTTACCGATGGGTATGTTACGTACAAATTTACAATAAAAAGGAAAAAAAGTTTATTGAGAAAAGGCCAGGTCAACCCCTAGTCACACTAGTGTGACTACGGATAAATAAAAATGATCCTTAGTCACCTTAGAGTATATGATAAATACTCTAAGTTAGTCATACCACTAGCTAGTGTGACTACGGATAAATAAAAATGATCCATAGTCACACAGTGTGACTACGGATAAATAAATTTATCCATAGTCACACCCACATGAGTAGATAATGTCACACCAGTGTGGCAATTTGGTGTAACTACGGATCGATCGTCCAAAAGTATTAGTCACGTCAGGCCTGCATAAAAGGTTTTGTAACAGCAGAGGAAGCTCGTAAACTTTGTAAGTACTGAAGCAGATGGCTGACTGTTATTTAATTTTGTCTACCCTAGAGACGGAAACGCTTAAAAAATAAATAAATTAATGTAACCATATTATCAGTTCCACAAAAACCTCAGGTCCCCACGACAACCCAGAACATAGTTTCTGGTCAGAAAGGATGACTAGAAACGGGAAAAGACCAAACGAAAAAGAAGATTATTCTTAGCAGTTTTTTCTCTCGTTGTGCTTACTATCAAAACCCATCCTTTCCGTTTAATACGACTCGTATTAAGTAGTAATTTTTTATATTTTAAGCTTTATTTGCTACAAATACTGGGTACAGACGAAGCAATTAAGTATACACCTTCAGCTGTTAAGGTGCACAGTTATTTCCTTTGTCGTACTATTTATAATGTTGACTTTAATTATAAAGTTGTAATTTATTCTTTTGTACGTTATTACAGCCTCATCTGCTGAATATGAACTATAAAATATCGAATAGGTTGTGAATCAGCCTTAGGTACACAAATAACAGTTTATTTATTTATTTATTTTTTATTTTATACTTTATTGTACGCCAGATTACAATATTTTTATACAGACATTAAGAATCTCTTCCAGGCAACCTTTGGATGGAAATGTACGTTGGTTGGAGTATTTGGTAGCTGTTGGCGTTTAATCAAATAGTTACATCACATACATACTTACATAAATACCCATATAAATACATATCTACTTGAATATATATCCATAACTAAAAATACACATACTTAAAAATACTTCATTATACTTAAAAAATACATACATACACAGATACGATGAAAAGATACTTATAAGTTAATTATTCTATGCTACACGTGACACATTGGACAAGTAGTGTTCCTTGACCATTCCTTTAAACTTCACTAATGTCTGAGCTCCTCTCATTTCCACTGGCAGTTCATTCCACAGGCGAACAGCTGTAACTGAAAAAGAGTTATCGAAGAAGCCCGTAGAATGCCTTGGCATTCTTAGGACTAATCTTGCCGATGATCTCAAACACTTTTCATGCGAATCGGAAAGGAACTGAAAGCGCTCTTTTAAGTAGAAGGGTGTTGAAGGGTTGAACAGGATGTTGTATAGCAGGGAGAGGATATGCAAGTTCCGACGCAACCTAATGGGTAACCACTGTAGCTGAGTACGGAACTGTGATACATGATCAAACTTGCGTAGACCATATATAAATCTTATACATAGGTTTTGAAGACGTTCAAGTTTGTCAAGCTGGTTCTCCGTCAGATCCAAGTAGCTGACATCCGCATAGTCCAAAATAGGCAGGAGCAGGGAATTTGCAAGCGTAATTTTTGTGGTGATCGGTAGCAAATGTTTTAACCTTCTAATTGATCCCGCCGAAGCAAATACTTTTCTGCTCACCTCCTGCAGCTGCGGGCCCCAAGACAGGTGGGAATCGATTACTATACCCAAATTTTTTACCTGATTGCTTAGGGGAATCATAGTGCCATCAAAGAAAACCGAGGGAACATGTGTCAGGTCTATGTCTGTTCTAGAGCTGCCAACTACAACCTATTTTACACCTATTTTATGGATTAACAAATTAAGTTAATCGTTTCATAGATTATTGTCATCCTTCAGTCGTAGCTCAATAATATCCTAAGACTTTACATCACGAGTGTACACACATACGACTTTATCCATTAGTCTCGGCACCATAACTAATGGACGGTAGCCACAAAACAATGCCCATGGACCGCAAAACCGTGTAATTAATAATAAACGCCTTTATTTACTTATACTTGTATGAAACTAGCTCAAAGTATAAGGGCGACCGTGAGTTTGAGAAAGCAATGGCCACGGTGTCAAGGTTCCCGGCGATACAATCGACAACACAAACGATTGATATTGAACAACGTTTTGATAACGTTTTGCTTAGTGTCTGAACTAGAACTTTATATGTATTACCTATGTTGAATACGATCTATGGGGCTCACCTTAGAAACCAAATAAATTTCACCCCATGGCTGAAAGTTCCTTTGAAGCAAGCTGTAAAGTCAATCAGCAAGACTGCCCACCTTGTTGAGATTCGTAAAATATTCAAACAATGTGTCCTACATTGTTGTTTGAATAGCTTACTAATCTAAAAAATCCCTAAAAATGAAATAGCCCAGTGAAACTCAATTGCAATTTGCAAACCCACTATTTTTTTACAAATTGTTTCTACGGTTGTGTTTTAAACAACTTCAAAACGAATTTTTGTTAGATAATTAAATTAATTATAATTTTTTCCTTACCGGTATATTTTGAACATAAAAAGAGTGATATGGAAATAAAAAATTAATTGATAGACGAAAAAAATAAAAGGATGCAAAAAAAATAGGATACTTAATTACAAAATTTATTTTCGTAACATTTTATTACTTAAGAATGACCTCGAAGGAAAAATTAAATTTTATATCATTTTTATTTCTACTTTTTATAATAAAAAATATAAATTTTATAATTGAATAAGTATCAACAAGATTTTAAAAAAATTAAGCAAAAATAACCTTGTATTCAACTCCTATTGTTTTAGGTATTGTTCCAAGCATTGTCATAGCAGTAAACAAACGAATAATCACATTAATCAGTTGTCCATGGCGTTCTAAAAACATCACAATGAATAATACCAGCAATTTGCATAACTCACTCAATTTTACCACTCGGCTACCGTCCCATAGAATTGTTTGGGAACAGAGTAGACCAACAATGTAACGCAGGAGTACATATCATACATGTATGAAAACAAATTAAGGTTGAGGACGGTAGTTACTTATGAAATGCTTGTTATTTTTTTACTAGTAAAAAGTAGTCGACCTCAACTCGCGTGCTATTTTAAAACAATATAATTATTGCAATTTTAAGTCGTTTTTAATCGCCTTGGGACATTTGGACTGCTCTAATCGGTTCAGATACAAGCTTAACTACATGGTCATGTTTTGAAATAAAAAGATAACAATTATTTTTACGAGTATTAGCACAATCAAGGTATAGGTTTGTAGGAAGTTTATAGTAAGCATAAAATATTTTTATATACCTATAAACTTAATTAAACTACGGTAACGAAGTTGCCTAATATTAACATTGAAAAGTGACCATGATTTTTCGGAATTAAAAAAAAAAGAATTGAACGTTATGCGAAGCTCCTAATCAGTATTGCACGCATGGTAGTATTTCATTTATACATCTATTATGCAATGATAAGTGTAAATTACTTTCCATTTTATTCATATTATCTTTGTGCCTACTACAGAATGAATCATATGAACCTTCTATTACGTTTCGATGAAAGTCACTGCCCTATCATTAATGCCTGCGTAATGTAGGTGTAGTGAAAATATAAATAAACAGTTCATTCACTAAACCGGTACCATTTAGTGTCGGAACAAATTGAATGAAACTACGGAACTTATTAATATGAGTATGTAAATATGATGAAAACATACCAAGGATAATTACTTTTTTATTTAGTATACACCAAAGATATTATATATAAAAAGAAGTAGATTCGTTATTGCGCGAAAATCGTGAAGATTCGAAAACGAGTCAATTGGAACGTTTGCCTCTAGTACCGCGTGCCGAGCGGCGCCGGCCGGACGTTGAGCGGAAGCATCAGTGACTTATAAAAATAACGAAAATGCCATCGTATGTTTATAGACACTGCACGAACTATTACTCTAAAGTTAATACATCGAAAGGGAGTTCATATCACATGGAAATAATACATATTTCGACTGATTAAGACCAAATTTCTGACTTTCATAATATTCAAGTTAAAATTGTTAAAAAGAGACAGTATGATATAATTTGGTGCGTGAGCGACAAGGACGTGTGTGATCCGAACATAGATTAAAGTACAGATGAGAATATCGTAGGCATTAAACTCACTACATACTACCTCCCAATTTTAATTTGTTGTTTTTTATAATTGCCTACTAATACTATGTGGTTCAAGTAAGTTAATAAGTGCGAACTTCACTTCACTGGCAAGTATCTACTTAGGTAAGTACCTACTTGTTAAAATTTGTAGGTACTATTGGCAGCAACAAAATAATGAAATAGAATAAACATACCTAGCTTTTTTATACTTAACTAGCTGCCCCGGCGAACTTCGTACCGCCATATTTTCGACCCGCGTGGTATTCAAATCCCGTTCCCGCTGCACCCTTATCACTTAACATCTTTGTCTAAACAAAATTACGCAATTATCTCAAACTTCACTTTACTGGCAAGTACCTACTTAGGTACTTGTTAAAATTGTACTACTGACAGCAACAAAATAATGAAATTTAAAAATTATACCTAGCTTTTTCATAATACATTAACAAAGTTAAACAAACATCTTTGTCTAAACAAAATTAGGTAATAACCTCAATTCAGAGAGCTCTGTACCTTCTTTTTCAATAATTTTGTTAGCCTATGTCACCGACTAGCAACCGCACTGTGATTGGTACATTGTTATCATTAAAGTCCAAGTGACAAACAATAGCTGTCTTCTTCTTTTATATTGTATTTTTCATGTCCTCTCTTTTCAATCCATTGGTTATGTAGGGAAGTGTAGATGAATTAAAAATGTGTGTGTGTGAGTTCGGCACATTTTTCTACGTTGATTTGTAAGCATATGACATGTCTATGTTATGAAATGTCTTTGGTATACACTATATTGTACACCAAATAAAATAAATATAAATAATATAAACTAAAAACCAGAGAAACCTATCGCTTTAAGCGATTTCTACCAGGCAATCTTTGGATGGTAAATATGGCTGTAGGATTGGGACTTTCAATAATGATGCCTCTGTATGGTAAATTATAACTTTATTTTGCACTTACATAAAAGTAACACCATATAAATCACGCTTAACCCGCAAGTAAATCAGTATTCCAAATTCAAAAGCTTGCACAATTTATAAGTCAACGTAATAATATTCTCAAAATAAAGAGATGCACGCCCACACGATTAGTAGATTAACTCAACAAATAAGTCCTAAATAATATGTTTTGTAATCATTCAGTAGTTGCAATTAAGAGTCGTGCTCATTACAAACTGGAGCAATAAAATTGCCAAGCAGCTTAATCGTTTTCAAACATCATTTTATGCAAGTACCCTTTTTATATATTTCTAAATAACATTTAACTCTTTTGCCTCTTAGCGTGCTATGTTAGTACAAGATAAAGTCGAAAGGCGATAACATTATTATAAAGATTAATATTAGTGTATATTATAATCATTTATCTCACAAGTTAAAATTAATTTCAAATTGTATTTTAATATATTTTTGTTATTGAAACCATTTTAACAATTTTTCCCCTTTATATCGTGGGAATCAGGCCTTTTTCAATTCCATTAGTGTTATGTTTGAGCTGTATATTAAAATACACAATAATAAAAGGATAAAATATGTGTAATGAATAAATTACAATGCAATAAATAACATATAGGTAACTAATTTATTCTTTCTTTCAAAGAGTGAAGAGAGGTCTGTGTTCAATTTACTTACATTTCTGACATTAAAAAGACAAACTTGTTAAAAATAAAATACAGGTCAAGCAAAGGTAAGGCCAAGCCAATAAGGTATGGTTAGACGGATGAGTTATATAGGCTTTACCTATCCGTCTAACCATACCTTATATCAGAAAAAATCTCATCTCCGCTGTCGCTTGTGACTTGACCCGTCAAGCAGGGTGCGTGTCAAAATTTCACGCATATTAAACATACGCATAACACGACACGCACCTACTTTGAAAAAAGTGAGTGAGTTACCTAATTCTGCAGTGTAATCTGCTCTAACTATAATTATAATAATTATTGCAATCCGACTATTCGGTAATGTAGTGTTTAAGAGTCGGTCATTAGGATTACGTTCAAGCCGGATTTGAATCCTAGCCCAACGGCACATATTCCTCACCTTCTGCGACACCCATGGGAAAAGATGGAGTTACGGCCCTATCAACACGGCTGTGCAGTCTAATAGTATTTTTATACTATTAGACTGCACATTATATTACCAGTGTTTATTATATATTTTGAAATTTGCAATTACATTGAAGTTGACCTTACCAATGTAGAAATATCGTTTCGACTAGGCTATATTTCAAGTGCTAAGTATCATTGTACGTACCTACCTACAATGTTGTGTGAAATCATTGTGTATAAAACAAACAAATAATAAAAACTTTATCTTAATATCCTGAATGCTGTTAAAATTTTATCAACTCATCTTAGATGTCTTCATGGCTCATTCATTCAATGAAGCATGTGAGTCTTCGACAATCTGTGTAGTGTACAGGTAGAGTATTGGAACGCTGAGCTAACAACCGAAATTACTAAAATTTCCGTTAACCCCTCCAACTTACTAAGCTAAACTGCTTGTGCTAGGAGTGGGTTCACGTCGGTAGTGTAATGGCCAGGATTCGAACCCGGAACCTCTCCATCGTAAGGAGTCGGTCCTTAACCACTAAGCTACCGACGCTTTTAGTTAGAGGTCGCTGGTTCGATACCCTGCAAATAACTTGTATGCATTGATATATAGACTGTTATTATAAGTGAATCGCTTAGGCGGGATTTTAACCCGCAACCAGTCCCTTAAAGGGGAGTCCCTACTCTGACCACGGAGCTACCGAGCCTACCCTGAAGTGTTGCAAATTCTCCTATACTATCGTTTTGGGGCGACGATGCATCCGCATCTGCATTCTAAAACCCATATTACAAGTAAAGTTATACTATCTTTGGATCAGGAGAGCATGGTTTTGAATGCTAGGACATTCAACACCATGCTTTCCTGATCCAAAGATCTCATTTTCTCAAAATTTCATCATTATAATCTTGTTAGTAAAGGGTAGTGTTTTGCGCGGAGTAAAACGACCGTCAAATGTATAAATTCCCACTTTAAAATTATTTAATGGTGTTAATTTTTTTTTACGTGTATTTTCCTTTAACTAATAATCTTTTTTTTTGTTACAGGTTCGTTAATCTTCAAAACTAACTCCTCGGAGGTATTCTGCTATTTGGTGAGATAAGCCCATGTACCTATATTCTCTATTAAAATATATTCTTAGAGAGCAGCTTCTGTGGTGTAGCGTTAGTACTTATTATTGTCAGTGGCTTACAGTCACCCTTAGAACTTGCTGATCACTAACAAATTTACAATCACCCTTAACATTCAAATAAATCAATATATAAAACGAATTGATGTTGTGATGAAAAAATTTAACATTATCAATTTTTGTTTATTGCAGCGACTGTACATCTATTAATTATCCTCTGTAAAAGAACTTATACCTAATACTCCAGAGTTATACAAACGTTTGTTTACTAGCACACAAACAAATTATGAAACTTAGACAATAAAAATTAGTTCTTATAGAAGCATACGTAACTTCTGTAATGACGAAATCATACATGAAACACGAACTACGCGTATCTAAATTATTCATTAAAGTATCAACAATGGACTTCTAAATTACACAAACAAAAGCATTCAAATAGCCGTTGTTTCTAGACACGCATACAATTTTCACTCAGCCAAAATACTGACCTAGAAAATCATAGCACTTAAATTAAACGAAACAAAGACTTAAACGGTGAATTACTAAATACTATACGTTTTATAACCTTACTTCATTCGGTACGTCGTTAGTTCAGTGCTCACAGATACGAGTACAATTGTATTAGGTTACCGGGCCGAGTCTAATAATTGGATTTTAATGTCAGAATACTTCAAGGTTGGTCAATATTATAGTATAACTCCCGGCATATAACTTGGCAACAAGTCGCGAAACAAACAAGCCTCTGGTGCGCGCGGATTGGTTTAATACGAGTATAATCTACGATTGGTGGATTTGAGGTCCTCCGCCGCCGCAGCACCTCAAGCTATCCTCAAAAGACTCCCAATACGCGCATACTGCGCATAAAGAGTACATTTTGTGACGTGTTTGTTGCCAAGTTAAATGCCGCCAACTACCATAACGTGTATGAGCTATGGGATATACTAATTAAGTATTAAAGTAAATAATCCTACTATCCTACTAATATTATAAATGTGAAAGTTTGTGAGAATGGATGTGTGGATGTGTGGATGTTTGTTACTCTTTCACGCATAAACGGCTGGACCGATTTGGTTGAAATTTGGTATGTATATAGGTTATACCCTGGATTAACATATAGGCTATATATCAGCGATGAACGGGATCAGAATTCCACGCGGGCGGAGCCGCGGGCAACAGCTAGTAATCAATAAAACGCGATAGAATCCGTTAAAAAGTGGTTTTATTTCAATATTAAATAGGGTTAGTATCGAATAAATAGATTAAACTAAAATTATTAGTGGAAGGACATCGATTTCTTTGTTCCAAATTAGTGGCATTTAGCAAGGGACACTCTCCTTTGGATGGTATGATTTAAGGGGGGCTTTGGCCTTACCGTGGGAAAATATGGGCTAAATAAAAATACATCTAATCCTACTAGTCCTACTATCCTGAACGAATCTAGCAGAAATTGGTAGGTACTGAGATAGATAATAGTCTGGAATAACACATAGCCTAGTTTTTACCTCATGAATAACATCCCATAGGTAGCTGCACGGGATCAGAAATATACGCGGGCGAAGCCGCGGGCATCAACTAGTTTGCTATAAAAGCCTGGCAACAAAATATTGACAGTTGCAAAAAAAAAACACGAGTTTCAATTTCAATTAGTTTACGAGAAACATTAGTAGTTCTCATACAAACATTTCAAGCATTTCATTAACTAAAACAGCGTACAATTCCAAATAGGAACATTAATTCATCGAGTCTCCGCTAATTACAAAGGGACCCGTGAGAAACTCGGCATGCCTAAATAAAGAGCTAATTGTGTGAATTCTTGTTTCAACAAGAGCAAATTTTGTGCGTCTATGGTATACCGTTGAATTGGTTATAGATTCTACACAGCGCTATCTAGAAGATACCATAGCTTAAGTAACTTTTATTATTGGTTCTAGAAAGTGGATATACGTACTTAAATACAACATTATCTTTTGTAAATACCCAGATATAGTAACATTCAGATCAATATAAACAGACATATCCATGTATACAAATATTTTCACTAGGTGGACATCGTATCCACGATATCCGACTTAGCAGTAGAACGCTCTATCGCTACATCAAATGAAATGTATTTTTATGTTTATTTATTTATTGAAACTTTCTGCAGAAAATGTAATTCTTCAACACTGAATTAGGCACTGTTAATTATATTAACTGTCCGACAGTCAACATGACAGTGCCTAATTCAAATGGAAAACTAGCAATTTGTTGGTTGTTCATTTGACTTAGGTAGGTAGGTACTCAAAAAGTTACTTGTCTTATCACTTAATGGAACATTAACGTTTAGAATTACTGTGTCAGCGATAAAGCCGATATGCAAATTCACCTTACGCCCTTGTCTAAATTAACATATTTACTTTAACTTCAAGACCTCCATTCTATTTGACATAAATACCTATTCGTTTTGTGATCAGTTGATATAGGTACTTGATAATTATAATATTAACCGGTATCAGAATCTGTTAGAAATACCTATCTAGTCTATATAATATATTATTATTATTCTAGTTGTTGTTGTTGTTGTTGTTGTTGGAGGAGGAAGAGCCGGAAGGCGGACATTGAGCTCCAAGGTCATCTTGACCACGCATGCAATCAGGAAAATGCGTATACATGAAGATGATGATATTCTAGTTATTGTTGAAAAAAAAGGGCAGTCAGTGTGTCGAAGGGACTTTGAAATTCGGTCCTAACTAATATGATGTAGCGATTTTTTGGTTAAGTACCCTATTTACCCTAAGTTTGAACCCTATCACAAAAACCCGTTTGACCTCATTTTAAGACACATTTATAGACGTGGTCCAACCTTTGTGCGAGCACATAGCCGATTTTTTAATACCATCCCACCAGGCCTCACCAGTTCCTCTCACAGAGGCCTAACGAGGATCAGGATTTGCTTATTCATAAACGTTACAAGCTCTAAGGATTTGCTTAATTCTTTTCTCGCTTTTGTCTCTTGCAATGCATTGCTCTTACCATGACATAAAATAGTTCTGGCATATACAAGACAACTAATAAACAATCAAATAATAATTACTTTTTACTAAAAACTTTCAAAATAGTCAATGCAATATTATTTTTACGAAATCGTTGTGTAACTAAAATTTGTAGTCTGTGTCTTCGAAAATGTTACAAATACATAATTAATTAATTATAATTCAAGTAATCCAACACTTATTGAGATCTTAGAGCAAATTTTGCGCAAGCAAAGTAAATAACTTTGTGATCATTATTGTAAAACCTTTGTACCTATCTACGCATGTATCGCCAGAAACGTGTCCTTTTTCTTTTCCGGCAACGCTTCAAATTGAATATAGAACCGATAAGGAGTAAACGAAAGAGGCAAAAATAAATTCCAGTCCTTCATTCTTCAATGTCCACTACACTATCAACAACTCAGAGGTCCAAATCAACCTCTCCTGCAAAGCAATGGACGAGGCTCTGGCACAAGATTTGTAAGGGAGGTAACGGCTATCACTCTCATACCTAAAAGCCTACAAGCAAATCAAGAATAATATATGAAGCCGGAGCTCTAAAGTGTAAACTTTAGACGCAGCCAGGAAATGCCAGAAGGATGATGATTATCGAGTAGTAATGGAAATATTCTTACAAATCAGTTGGAGACGCTACTTGTAAATATAATTTCGCAGTACAGTATTTATGCAACCTCAAAGAAACTTATGGTCATGATGTATAATAAATTAATAGGTTGTGAAAACTGCTATTCAAAATTTTAAATATAGCTACTATTGCGTATATTCAAACTATGCAGGCATTCAAAACCTGTGGCCATGAATATTAAAACGGAACTATTAGAACTATAAAATGTTATTTTTCAAAATACCTGCAACTATACTTCCTACTTAATTGAATTATTAATAAAAAAAATATTAAGCGTAAAATTAATTGCATTAAATTTAACCAAAAATCTACTAATTATTATTAATTACAATAACAGACCTACACAAAAATATCTAGGATATAATAATATAATTTATATAAATGAATAAAATAGAATATTTTAATGAAATAAAATATTTGGTTATATACCTAACTTTAAATTGGGCAATGCTTGCACCCTCTATAATGGGCTGCAAAGTGAATTCATTCATCGGCAGGCCTATCACATAACTTACTAGGTCCGGAAAAATAGAAAGAAGGTTCCAATAAATTTTAAAATTAGTAGTCCTTTTAGAAATAGTGAAAATAGCACAAGATCAATCACAATTGCAAATCTCAGTATCTGATAATCAGAAGAAATACCTTATTGAATATAATGAACGCACTCCTTTTACATGTCACCAAGTGAATTTGAACAATGACGAAATTTGACTGGTAATTCACCTCTTCTAAAAGAGGGATCATTTACAGGCGTGAACATGTAAAAACACACGACCTTATATAGCAGTAAGAGCTGTCGTAACATTGATGGTTATAGTGACGTTAAGATTCAGACCGCTTTGTAGTATAGTTTCGGCCTCATGCCGATCATCAAAAAATTCCAACTAATCATCATTTGTCATCATTGGCATGACTAGATGTTTTTTTTTTGTTATTGTTTTCTCTTTTTACGTACTTATTTGTATTCGTGTTGCTTAAAGTTATCCGTTCATGATCAGGTTTGTTGTCCCCATGACAATCATTGTAAGATTTCATCGCGTCTTCATCCGCAATTAGTGCGATGATGTAGCATAAATCCTGTATTGTATTAGTAACTGCTCAGCAATTTCACGCATATATACGTCATTACCTCTGTAAATACAGCTTATTGCAAATAATTTTTTTAACACACAGTGACCTTATGTGTAAAAAATTTCTTAGTGAATTGAGAAATTAAACTAGATCTAGGTTAGACTTAAGGTGTATAGGGCCCTTCCAAGACCCTTAGGGCCAAGTCAATCGTACCTGTAAGCCGATATATCTATTGATTGACTGGTGCTTCTTTTGGGTTAGAAAGATAGATAGGTATTTGTTGCGAATCCTACTTCCTATTCTACCAATCCTACTATTTTTTACGTGCGGATATCCCCACCAATATTCACCCACTGGAGTCAGTCGGGGTGGTTATGTCGGACTCGAATAAACCGAGACCGCACGGTCGTCTAGGACCCACAGTTACCGGGGGTGAGGCAGCCTTTGGCATATCCTTCATACACCCCGGCTGACCCAGGCTACCGAAGGCCCCTTCGGGTGTTAAAGTTTGTGAAAAGGTTTCAATGTTTGTTATTCAATCATGCTCTAACGGCTGAACGGGTCCGGCTGAAATTTTGTACAGGGATAAATTACAGTCTAGAATAACACAAAGTCTTTGTGAAACCCCCAGTAAGATTCTGCGCTTCTGGGCGGAGTTAGGCTGGCTGCTATAGCCAGCACTCTCCCCGCACAATGGCCCAAGAAAGAGGCTAAGTGCGGATAAAAGAGTCCCCTTTTCATTCCATCCCAACACAAAGGCTTCAAGTATAATCCAGCGGCTGGATTAAATCTATATCACAATATTGTTAATAATATAGACTAAAGTACTATCAAGGTTATCAAACTCGTGGGTAATTCGGAATAATTTCAATTCGCCATACCGTATTATGAATTTACGAAAGTCAACTTACTTTCGTTGACTTTCTTGGGTTTTGTAAAGTGTAGTAACTTTCTACTAAAATTGTCGTTGTTCTATTATATCAAATATCGCGTGATATGATTTTATGGCAGTATGCACGAGACAGCTAGACGCCTAAATTGGATGAAATTGAAACCATAAAGCCACACGTCCAAACAATATTAAAATATCTAGACGTAGAAATAGACAAATTACATAACTTTCTGTCTGTAGTCTATTCTGACTTTGGTCATACCCATTTTGTTTGTAACTAGTCATTCCTGCACTTTATATTACAATTTATGTTTGAATAAAATCTTTAGAGGACGCACTAAATATGGTGTCAGTACTTTCTGCCTTGCCTCCTAGTCTATGTAGATCGTGACATATTCAGAACACTCACTCCAGTATTTAGCTGCTGAATAGAGTCAACATTATTAAGTCGGGTTTCCACGGTTTCACAGACACGGACACATTTCCTATGACAAACGTCAAATACGTTTGATAATGCTGCAGTATCACGGAAGAACTTCTTTCCACGGTACGTAGCCTGCGAAATCAAGCACGCGTCTGTACAATCACGTTTCGTCAAAAGCGCCCCTTCGCCCTGATCACGTCATTCAATATTCTTGTAAATTATTTATCAGAAATCTTGAATGACACTGAACAAAAAGTATTGAAACAAAGTAATCTTAAGTTCTTTGGTCACGCGAAGCGTAATTATTTAATGTTTACGAATATCATCATCAACGTCCATCCCGGTTGCATCAGCTTGTACTTTAGGGCTGTTCGCCATTCGACAGTAAACGTATAGCCCATGACAAAATGTTATTTGACTTTGTATTAATCTATTATACCTACTTACTAATATTATAAATGCAAAAGTAACTCTGTCTGACTCTATGTCTTTCTTTTTGTCGTTACGCTTTCACGCCTAAACCACTGAAACGATTTCGATGAAATTTGGTACAGAGATTAATTAGACCTTGGGAAAAGACATGGGCTATGTTTATGGGCGTGATAACCGACATACACGCGGGCGGAGCTGCCGGCGACAGCTAGTATGAAACATAAATTTGGTATTTGACTGTAAAAAAGATAGGAAAAAAATTACTGATTCACTTACCGTAAAACTTGTTTAGTGATATACGTTAAACAAACTCATAAAATCAACTTTATGCAATTGAAGGAGCAGTATGCAAACTAACGTTGTTCTAGTGAAAGTTAAGTGATGATAGCAAACAGCAACTGTGAGGTGCGCGCGCTCAGGTAACACTCGGTAACTCTCGGTAACAGATGGTAAATTACACTCGTTCGCGATGAATATTAATGGGCATTAAGTCGTAAGCTCGTGATATATTGTGTGTCTATTAATTAGGCCCACATTATCACGTTGAGCGTTAATTAAATGTATGCAGTAAAGGATTTTGGTTTTTAATCTCACAGCGGCTTATGCGCTTAGAAATTTGATCTGCACATAGTGCACATGTTTAATGCGTGTCATCATAAATTATGTTGATATCATAATAAAGTTGTTACAATAATGAGTCAAAGAGGCAGTGAAGTATTATAGTGATACTTAAAAATATTTTTAACTAGCTGTTGCCCGCGGCATCACCCCGTGAATGTTGATTATCCTACCAAACATAGCCTACGTCCTTTCTCAAGCTCTAGTAGTCCATATTTGTAACAAATTTCATTAAGATCGGTTCAGTGGTTTAGGTAGAAAAGGTAGACTTCCAGACATAGTTACTTTGGTATTTATAATGTTAGTATGAATGTATAGCAACTAACTACTTAAACTTATTAAAACTAGCACTCATACCTTATCTAGCTAGACATTAGAAGGCAAATACCCGTTATATTTCAAATTATGAAAGCCCATTACAGCTCCTTAGAGTGATTTCAGATTATCCGATCTGATACCGATGTCGGACGCCGATCCGATTTCAGAGGAAGTAAAACGTAAGGCATGTATCTGTCTTCAATATTGACCGGCCCGATATCGGATATCGGAGCCGACATTAAAGTGTTGGCGGCTATCGTCGTTCGACACCGATATCGGATCGGATAATCTAAAAACGAAAATTAGGTCCTAGCTTTTTTATCACGTTGGGCATAACATTACCCTTTTTCATTTTTGTTGTAACCAACTCCATGAAAATATAATCAGCTACATAATTAACACAAATTGAAAACTTCTCAATCAACTATTTAATTTATTTGCCAGCAACTTGAAACATATAATCAACGAAACCTCATTTCGTTTCCAACACTTTTTTATATAAGCTATTGTTGACTACACTTGTAGCTTTTTTCTTAAACATGTTCTACATAAAATAAATGAGTATTATAAACGAAATAGCTTTCACCGTGTCCATAGATTCTGATCGAAACCAATTTGTTGTTAACTTGCATGAAATAACGCTTAATATAAGGCAATTCTGTCGTCACTGCTTTCTACCATCCGCGTTCACAATGATTCAATAATCGTTTATACAATAAACAGTCAGTTTCTTTCCTTAATAACATTTTATACATTTTAATTACATAATTATATCGTTAATAAATTTTATATACAACTTCTTCTTTCTTTAATATTTATATAAGTACCTACTATGTATCTACCATCTGTCGAATTTAATTTGTTTTAAATGTAAATACAACTCATACCGTCGTCGCATGTCGTCGTATCGTACCTTAACAAAGGCCAAAATCTGGAAGTTGAACCATTACTGCCCAAAATGAACACAGTGCATTTTGTTCCTCACGTCAATACTGTCTTATAGACGGAACAGCTTCAGATTCTGTCCACTGAGTCAAGAGAAAAACAAGTTTTCATTATGAATTTGCAACGTTTTGAAACCGTTAATTGAACAACGTTAATTGAAACCGTTTTGAATAGAAGGAAACCGTTCATGAACGGCTTGCGATATCAATGTACCTTTGGTACCACGATACACTCTTTCAAATTAAAGCTATTGGTAGGTATCATATTTAAAGATGAAAATAAGCATACCCATAAACTGAATCAAGCCACTTTTTTCATGTACATTGTTACAAGACCCGATTCCTAAAGACATTTCGGCTTGAGTATTTTACTGGGTGCCAAATATTCACACCTGTAAATATCCGAAAGGGAAGCAGTGGTGAACTAACCCCCACTCGAATGTCCTGTAAATGCTCGCCTTTTTATAGAATTTACGTCTAAAGTTCCGCCCTACCCCAACTCTTCTAAATAAACATGAGTCAAACGGTCTCAATATTTATGTAAGTACAAATAATACGTAAAGCGACGAATATTAATGTACAAACGCTTAAGGCCCAATAGATTTCTTCCGCATGTTGACCTGGTAAATAGAATAGCTAAACTAACGTAAGCACTAGTTACAGACACCAAGAAATGATTCCTCTACAGAACTGGCGATCAATCAATCCCCTATTTCCGTATTGCACTATCTTTACATTCATCTACCTGTGTAAATATTTAACAACTTCAGTGATTGTAGTTTCATAAAACATAGAAGTTATTAAGTTATTTTAACGTCAAACTGTTATTATTTATTCTAGTTATTGGTACGTTTTCATAATTATTGGTTAAGCTTGTCTCTACATATTCTTTGAAATATTGTACCTATAACTATATTTTATAGCTGTTATTATATTTAAATTGCTTTGATATCGCAACGGTAGCGAGTGCAACTGCTGTGTGTTCGATTTCTGGTGATGCAAAGTGCTGATAGGTTTTTCTATTTGGGAATTCTTAGCACCTATCTAAACCTATTTATTTAGATAAGTATAGTACGAATAAAAGTTCGAAATATCAGGGAATTACTGTTACTTTTATTTTGAATAAGATGTATAAGTTTAAATTTTGATTACCTTTGCAGGAATAATGTAATTACCGACAAACAAAAGCCATAAATAGAAAAGTATAGTACCTACAAATTAGATAAGCTCTAAATATTTTTGAGAATTAGATATAAAATACTGGAGCGAGACCTAACTGTATCGCTGTGTGAATTGAATATTTATTTTCTTACTATTTACACTCTCAAGTTTATATGTGCACATAGCAGTAATCTGTGTTTTTGTATCTCACAATCTGAGGCTTGTATGTCAAGACCCCGGGTCCGCTGATTCGTATTTTTTTAATACATATTTGACTAATTTTAACTATTCGGGAGCGAGTAACACATTGTGCGTATCTTCATAAAATGTGATTCTTACTTTCTTTCTTGACTACCGCCAAACCCTACCCAAAGTTGGGGTTAGGGGACGAAAACCTGTGCCAAGACCTCATTTGTTGAAAAGTTCAAAAGCTGTAAAACGGATTTAACTGAAATTTCACGCAGAGATAGTTTAGAGTCTACAATTGTATTCTTTTTATCTCGAGGATAGCTCCGTATCGGTCTTGGAAGCTACGGATAACAGCAACAAACAGCACACAATTAACTTATTGACCTAGTACTCAAATTGCATCACAAACCATGTAGAAGTAAACTATAACACACCTTGTTGTTCATGAATTGAGGCGTGAACTTGCAACATTTTAGTCGGATCGTGCTGAGATCATGAACTTACTCGGCTAAGGTCAGATACACTATCTAATTTCTGAATTCCACACGCATAGATAAACAATTACATGTAGTATTTACATACTATGTTACGCAGGTACAATCTAGTACAATAAGTTTCACACGCTATGAACACACATTGACGCGTATCAACGTCAATAATCAAAGAATAATAATAAGTTACTTTTATTACGGTTCTTATCATTCTAAGAGGAAAAACTTGTCAATATACCACAGAGTGGAATGCTTTCTAGGTCTTATAGTTGAGATCTCATAGATACATATTTCTGACTGCCTCTGTGGCGTAGCGGTAGTGAACGCGGCCGCTACGCAGGAGGCGCGGGTTCGATCCCCGCTCAGTGCAAATATTTGTGTGCTTATATATGAATATTTGCATTGGTCTGGGTGTTTCTATGTATAATATGTATGTATTTACGAGAAAAAAAATGTATCTAAGTGTTTATCCGCATTCTGGAACCCATAACACAAGCTAGTTAAGCTATGCTTACTTTGGGTCTAGATAGCATTGTGTAGAATGTCCTACAATATTTAAAAATTTGATGAAAAGTTTTAACTAATGTGCTTAATTTAGGACTTTTCATAAAGTTTCTTGTTGACGTTACCTTAAAATAAATCGAATAATTATTAGTATTTCAAGAAATTATTTTGGCCATAACGATGATGATTTGGTCACAGCGGGTTCATAAATCTGCATGTTCATAGCGGTTTTTTTTTTGTTAAGTTCTAAACATACACAATATTGTATTACAAAAATACCTACGCATTTAGTATTTAAAAAAAATACCGCTAGTTTTAGTAGCAATTCTTATTGATCACCGGTAAGTTCGTTGTGAACAGCGTGTATATAGTTGATAATTGAGACATTACGGCAAAACCGTTAATTAAATTATCATAAACGGAATGTACGTCTTAAGGTGGGTACTGACTGATGCCTCACGAGGTGTAATGTAACACGTTACATTGCATGCATTCGTACAATTAGTCGATACTTAAAAAGATGCGAGTAATCAGTCGTATAGCATTATAGCTTGATGTGGGTCTAATACAAAGTATTATGAGTTGTCCAAGTTCCGAGGCAGCCCAAAAATTAAGTCACCTGATTACAATTAGTTCAGCAATGATTCGTTATAATAAATATACCTAGACTGTAGCAATAATTGTAGGACTGTGTCTACTGTGAATTAAGGTACTATGGGGTTGACATATCCTTACTGGATCAAAACCCCAAAATAAATAAATATTTAAAAAAAAAACATTATAGCATACCTACCTACTGTCTAACAGGATCAAAACCCCAAAATAAATAAATATTAAAAAAAAAACATTATAGCATACCTACCTACTGCCTAACAACATGCTCGCTGTGAAGCCTACGTCTTCTTCATCTTAGCGTTAATCCCAGTCGCATGCGAAATTTCCGCCTCGGAGTCTGGGGTCCGCTTTATCAGACTCGCTGTGAATCCTACTAATCTTAGTAATATCATCACTACATATTATAAAACAAAGTCGCTGTCGCTGTCTGTCCGTCCCTATGTATGCTTAAATCTTCAAAACTACGCAACGGATTTTGAAGCAGTTTTTTTTTAATAGATAGAGTGATTCAAGAGGAAGGTTTATATGTATAATACATGCATATTATTGTAGAGAAACACTGATAAATTTAGAGATTATGCAGCGGGAACGGGATCAGAAAATATGGCGGTACGAAGTACCGGGTCAGCTAGTTATCTATAAATGTAAAGGTTTGTGAAGATGTTCGGATGTTTGTAAGTTTGAATGTTTGTCTATCATGTCTGTCATGAATGTCAGAATAAATCTGTCTGAAACTGATCTGTCTGAAATTTGTTATAGATAGATTACAGTCTGGAATAACACGTAGACTAATTTTTACCCCGTGAACTTACTATGGGTTGTGGGATCTGGATCAAAATTCCACGTGCACAAAACCGTGGACCACAGCTAGTGTTACAATTTACAATTAACCTTGGAATTTCGATATTTACCTGCTTAAGAAAACGTAGTACAAATTATCGACTAATCACCGGTGAAATAAATTACATACAATGTATTGTACCATTATGATTATGACATAAGTGTAGCATTCAACCTGCATTATATACACGATTACTGTCGGATACGCCGATGCGTTTTTCCTTCACTAGTATCTAATTAAAGAAAACATTGTCTTCCGTAAAAAACGGAGGCATACAATCTTCGTGCGTCGTAATAATTAGTGGTTCATATCTGAGGCATTTTTTAATACTTGCGAATGGATTATGCACATAGGTATTTTAATAAAGGCATTTTTACATTCAGACAACTTTTGGATAAGGAATCCTGTCTAAAAACTTTATGGGAATATGCCGAATGATATAATCAAGACAAATATAACTTAGATTATGTTTAAAGAAAGTTAAAAAAGCGGAGGTCAGATTTTATTGTTACCGGTAATCAATATTAATAAATCTAAGTGCTTGCGTTAAGAGTAGGTTCACATCAGAAGTGCACTTTGGATTGGAACTCATTAATTGCAAATATCAAACTGGCTTGTAAACGTGTCAATGAATAAAAGCTAACGCAAACTTAACTAAAGTTAGACATTTAGATATCACGTTAGTGTTCGAAGGTCAAAATAATTAAAGGCTGCATATTTATATTTAGCACACAATTTAATTTAATACATTCAATACTTTTGCATAATATCGACGTATACGCTCACTAGTACCTACCAATTAACATAATCTAGTGGACATAGAACATTCATTCATTATACGCATTTCATTCATAGCTTCACTAATGGTAGACTTCTAATAGCGTATCAAGTCGTCGAAATGTAAATATGCCTTAAACTAGTTTGTTACGCGCGGCTACCACTCTCTACAATACGGACTATTAAGTCATATCGTATACATAATTTATTACGCACACCTTGGTGCTTACAACCGCTAATAAGGGAACGAAGGCTACCTGTCAGATTAAAACATAGATTTTAACAGTTGTGGTCATATAAACAGGCTATTGGTATAAACAGATAGTAATCTTACTTCGTCTTGTTTAACTTGAACAAAAGATATTAGGTCAAAGTCAATGGATTTACTTTCTCTAAAATGAGGTGTTTTAAGCAGAAATAAGTAGTGGCAATTGTTTTATATATTTGCGCATTTGGGCAATTGGGCATGACAAATATTTGACAGTGGCATTAGCTGATCTTTTAAAATGGTAGGTACTTTTGAGTGAAAGTTTATAGTATTTGTTTTTTTTTTGTTTGACTCTAATAATAAAATACTCGTAATATTGATGTAATCATAAACACTTATACTAGATTACCTACTGTTATTAACTAGATTATTATTATATACGCACGTCAAAAGTCTCCGAGGAGGTAAGCCCCGTAGGCTCTCGAAATTATTTGTATGAGTAGGTACTTCGAAAGTTTTTAAGTAATATGTTTCAATTTTCATCAGTTATGTAGATTTACATTTATGAACAAACAAAACACTACTCTTCAGAACAGACCCTATAAACCAAGTTGTCATTTTAATAAAACCAAAAATTTAAAGTTTATTTTAAGTCAATCACAACAACACCCAAAACGTAGGCGTTAATATTAATATAGCTCTGCCTACCCCTCACTGTGAAACCACAATGCTACCTGACGACTACTAAACTCATAAACAGTCACATGTTATGTAATCCACTAATTACATATATCTGCAATTTAAATCATTCATTCGTAATCGATATTGCAGACGGAGTCAAACGGCGTGACTCTCGCTTGACATGGCAGAGTGAACAAATATATCACTTTACGGACATGTCAATACGCTGAGATTTACTCCATTTTTTGTGTGTATTCTCACAGAGCGTATAATTTGTGGCAAAGTCTCGTACAGAGAATTCGTGTTTGACTAGAACAACAGTAACTACGCTATGCTAGCTTCTCCTTTTAAGTTGGAAAACTGGATTGATCAACTCTCTCGCATCCTGTTATAACTTTCGTTATCGACCATACTTAGGTATAATTTAATAATTCATAAGTGGTGGGTAATTTAAGCTCTTTCATAGTAAGTTATACATAATATTCACGTTATGTTCCCTCGAGGATAGGTAGAGACAACATGGGTACCACTTTTTACTTCTATACTTACAAACTTTACGAGGTTCCTCTTTCTTCCTAAATCCTAAGTTAATTAGTTCTTAATTAGATCCTAAAGTTAATAAGTTAGTAAAAAAAATTGAAATGAAATGAAAAATGTTTGTGTATAATTTCGCAGGAAAACTATGGTAAAAAATCACTTACAATACCGACATACCTATTATAATTTGTCGTTCATAGAGATTATTTGCTTCACTGTTTTCTTTTTCAAATGGACTGCTATTGTAAACAATCGTAAGTATTCGATGAAGCCAATACTAAAATCAGCAGCGGACTATCTACCTCATAGAGCTCCATCCTACGATGCTAAAGTGATCGCTTTCACTGTTTCCGCATCACTGAACCCAATTGTTACTTTAAGTTAGAGAAAATCCTTTTCCTTGTTTAACCATGAAACACTCCCCGAGAAACTTTTATGATGCCTGTTACTAATTTCATTGTTTTCTTTGTACTGCAACTTTATTTGTACTAAACCTAAAAGGATCGGTTTAGTTTTCCTAGGATAAACTGCTCAAGTGACAATTCGGCGTATTGTAGAATAAAATTATCAATGTATGGAATTTGACGTTTATGAGACGTATTTTGACGTTTTAGACATAGGTTGGCGACTTTGACGTTTTATACACGTCAAATCCCACACTCATCATTATATTCTACAATACGCCATCAACGTATTGCCACTTGTTGGGACTGATATTTACTGCCTGACTAACTGATACTTACTTACCTACTTATCAATTACTAACAGTTTCATCAATTTAAATATTCGATTACTTATTCTAAATAACTACTGCAATTTCTTAGTCGAATAGTATAAAATTATAATCAATTATTTAACCTATAATATCGTTGCAAAGCATTAATTGCTAGTTGACGCTATCTCTAAATTACCAGCTACTAGTTCCGATATTTAATTCTGTAAAATCTATTATCGAGTTCAGCACGAACGAGGTTGCAGATATACAGATTAGAAATATTATACGAAACGTAATTCCGGGTTGTAACTATTACTCAGTCTAGATTATTATACAGTATGCTACAAATTAAATCTGTGTAACAAATTATTTCTACGAGCTCTACTTTAATTACAAGCTACAAAAAAGTGATCAGAAATGCATTTCTATTTTTGTTTTAGAAAATACTAGTAAAAAATTATTAGTTTTATCGTTAATACTTCTAGCGAAGTAATGATCGAGATTTATATCCACCACTACTATTCAATTGCAAGTCCGACGCACTAGATCATAGACTATTTAATTACTAGAATTTAAAAAATTCTGGATAGAATAGAAAAGACAACATAGGTAATTGCAATTTATCGCTAAAACAGGACTGCATTCAGGCAACCTTGAAATAAACAGGAATATATAGAAAATACAAAAGAGCACAATAGTGTAATTTTAATTAATATACCTATTTATAACATATTCCTAATATTTGTTAACTTCTAATAAAGTTATAAGAACGGCCAAAACTTATGCAACAGAACTCATAAACATGCAATATGTTCCAGTTATTCGTGCTTAGTAGGTAATACACGAAAACTGCAAACTGCTAAAGAAACTAGATTCGAAAACTTTCGCATATTTCGTAAAAAGAAAGTAAAAATAACTTAACAATAGTTTTACACAACATTTTTTACTACAAAGTTTCTTTTACTAACAATTTTTTTGCACGACAACGACTGTTACACGTTTTATATTTAACTACAACTTTAATTGGACAAAATGAAATCATCTAACTAACTTACACTATCTAATTACTGCGGTGTGTTAATTTAAACATAAAAAGCGTGTTAAATAAGATAACTTAGGTTCTTATGTTAGTAATTAAATAAGACAGTAACTAATCAAATTAGTTTAAAGAGCTTATACTACACAATTTTCAACAACAGAATGACAGAAAATTTCATATAAAAAAAATAAAGGTATTTTCTTTAGTGCCACTACTTTTGCGCCACCCGTTATAAGATAGATAAAAGAAAACCAATAAGTCGAAATACGGAAACTATCAAATCTCTAACTAATACCAAATGTAAACATAACGTAACTGCTGTTTTATTGTTAGTATAAAGAGTAAATATTGTTTTATTACTAATATAATCTGCAATATCGTTATTCTACCATTACAATAATACATATTGCAGATTATATTTGTTATTTGTCATCCACTGCAGGCTTGCCGAGTGTGGTATAACAAACAATATAAGAAAATTGTTATTTTCTTTGTTATTTTATTTTTCCTTTGTCCTTACATTGGTTTAGTTTATAAAACTTTTATGAAACTGTGGTCTGACCTCCTAACTCTAATAAGAAAACCAGATAGTCCCACATCCGTTCAGCCGTTCTGGCGTAATTGAGTGACAAACATCTAAGTAATACAATTTTATTATAATTATTGTGAATTAACCACGTTGTTTTATAATGAGTGAATGTACGTGTGAAGTCCAATGATTGTATATGTTCATAAGGCGAGTTATTTAGCCGTATTTTGAGTTCGAGTGACGCAGCACTAATTCTAAGTAATCGACATAATAGACATTACGAAATCAACGTAATCACTCGCATAATACACGTAACAGACTACTTTAATATAAACTAGTCTATTGATTGTTTTGTTTCTACGTAAGTTTGTTTTTGAAATCAGATAACTTGGTAGTTATTCTTTGGTTAGTTTTTCAAGAAATGCTTGTTTGTCAACAACTTTCTAATATAAGTAAAAGAGCTATTTAAGTCTCGGTAATGCAGAGGTAGGTAGAGTATCTGCTGTTTATGAGGGTCTCGCTTCGATTGCCAGATTGGGCAATTATTCTTCTTCTCTCTCTCTCATCCTAGCGTTAATTCCCAGTCGCATCCGAAGCTTTTCAGCTCGGAGTCTGGGGTCCGCTTTTTAAATACTTTTTATATTTTTTCGTGAAGCGATTGCTATTTGACCTCCACAGCCCAATGATAACATTAGGCGATATCGAAGCTTTGCAGCTAGACCGTTGTTTTTGGATTTTTTAGGGCTCCAACTACCCGTAACGACTGCCATAGATGTTCTTATGGCAACCGGGACCGACGGCTTAACGTGCTCTCCAAGGCACGACCAGACCAATGCAAATATCCATATTCATGCATACAAATATTTGCACTGAGCGGGGATCGAACCCGCGCCTCCTGCGTAGCGGCCGCGTTCACTACCGCTACGCCACGGAGGCTCTCCTGTCGGTAATTATTCTTCTTCTATTATATTGCCTTATATGGCAAAATTGTAACCTGCAATAAACTTATAAGTTACTCAAATTGATTAAGAAAGAGAAAAGAGAATCGACCACGGGCGGGACTCGAACCCGTGATCTTTCCCTTACAGGGGGAATGCTTTCATTCAATTTCATGTATCCTTTGTTTGTACGTCTATCTTATGTTTGGTGCACGATAAAGATTATAATCTACATATATATGTACATAATATATCTATCTCCAATCTACCACTTGCTTCTATTCTTACACACGCTTCTGTGACTCAAGCTCGTGAAGTGTGTAACATCGTCATTACACCATACATTATCGGTGTCGGCAAGTGTAAAAACGCTACTGAGTTAAAGAGCTCTATCGGTATCTCGATGAGCATAACTGTGGTTACACGTTACGTTCGTAACGAGAACATTTAACTAAACTCATAGGTACTTCGGTTTAGCGTAACGGAAAGGTAAGCGTCTTTCCACACTGTAGTCATAAAACATATATTTCATAATATATTATGACCATTTAAATTCTTAGGTGAGACTATATCTAAAGGCACTTTTACTGGCGGGTTATTTATTTGACAAAGGCATTGCTGGCTACCTGACTGATTGTGAATAATTGTAATTTATTAATTGAATAAAATAAAACAATACATACAAAAATATGAACAAAATTAACAATAAAAATATATACTATATCCTAAAAGAACAAACACAATTCTTAGGTTAAATAGTGGAGTAGTAGAGTCCTTTACTTATTAGTGTGGAGTCTAGTGTAACCAAACAGTCGCATTTATGATTAACTAGCTGTTGTCCGCGACTCCGCCCGCGTGGATGTCGGTTATCGCGACCAAACATAGCCTATATCCTTTCCCAAAGTCTAATCTACCTCCGTACCAAATTTCATCAAAATCGGTTCAGTAGTTTCGGTGTGAAAGTGTAACAGTCAGACAAACAGAGTTACTTTCGCATTTATTATAATAGTATGGATTAAGTGCTGAAAACACGGGAGTGCACAAACTGGTAGGCAGTTAAAATGAGTTAAGATATTTATACCTGCGATTTCACTTGTTTAAATGAAATCGGTATTGCATATGTCTTTTATCTGTTTGCTTAATTAACCTTCATAAACAAATAACTTTCATAAAACAAATATGATCGTGAAGGTTAATTTACTGAACACATTTATACTTACCGAAACACATACTGAAAGAAATGTGTACCTAATCATGTCAAGTATAGTTTGGCTGAAAACGATTATCATTACATATTATAAAACAACGTCGCTGTCGCTGTCTGTCCGTCCCTATGTATGCTTAAATCTTCAAAACTACGCAACGGATTTTGAAGTGGTTTTTTTTAATAGAGTGATTCAAGAGGAAGGTACGTGTATATGTATAATACATGCATAATATTGTAGGGAAACACTGATAAATTTAGAGATATGCAGCGGGAACGGTATCAGAATACCACGCGGGCGGAAAATATAGCGGTACGAAGTTCGCCGGGTCAGCTAGTTTGTAAATAACATGATATACAGTCGACAAAAGAGATACAGTTGCACTTCTTCACATAAAGTATATAAAGATGCAACCGTATCTACTTTGTCAACTGTACTTAAGAGTGTGCATGCAGCCTTACAATCCAGTGAACAGATGTGATCACGACTGCGATTAGATCAAAAGAACGTAAACATATAGCCGAGACGAATGGGAAATGACATGATTGAACTTAAGTACGTTAATAACGCACATGGGTCACCGACATGCCAATACGACAGTAATATAGGTATCGGTACATTTATTAGACCCACTCAATTCTAATGATAGGTATACTTATTTGAATGTAGAGTTGATTCAACTGTTTTTTACGCTAGAAGGGGCTTCAAGGCACCACTCAGACGAATATTTGTACAAAGAGTTGCTACCAATTTTGCTGGGTCTGTCAGATGCACTTTTTACAGAAGCAGTCCAGTTGCCATGGTAGTGGATGTTCCTCAAAAATCTATCTGTCAACCTGATCGAAATAATAAGGATTAGATCTCTCTTTCAGCGAATACATTTTAGTTTTAGAAGCTAGTGGTTGTTATATACCCCTCCGAATCAGAAGGTCCATAATAAAAATGACGTTCCTGGTGTTGCAACCACTTCTGTTCTGCCACCTAAGTGGTATAAAAAATATTCACAAATATTTGGGAATAGGCCATCACTACATTACAATTATTATCGTAATTCTGTATTTAAAATACTAATATAAAATGTTTTCTCACAAAAATACAATACACACTTTAATGTTCAAATGTTTATTTCATTCTGTGATATCACAATAATTGTTATTATTTCGATACTGCAGAGTAATAAAATTGTCATAACAGTAAAATATTAATTGCTTTTAAGTTCAAATACATATCGTAATGTGAAACTCATGCAAAGATTTGTTTAATGACTAGACCTGTTATGCTGGTCTCTATATTCTCATCATGTCTCCTATTTTGATTTTACCCTTCGATTTTCGACTTGCATGTCCTTCTTCACTCCGTTTTATTCCTTTTTGACCTCAAAAATGATTCCAATAATTTACCTGTCCTTTCTTAATTTGTACAGGTTTTCTACTTACAAATTTGAAACTTTTGCCAACAAATACAAAAAAAGTGATTGCAGGTTTCATGACATGACAAAATCAATTTCACATAGAAACCAATTACGAAACAAGAAAACTCGACACAATAAATAAACGATTTCGAATATGTTGCACAAAGTTTTATGCTTTTACAACGGCCAAAATCTTGTCGATAACCGTGTCGATTTACAAAAAGATCTTAAAAAAAACACACGAAATGTAACCAGGTTATTACAGATTGGTCTTGCAATATTACTGTTGTCATCCATAATATTGCCGCATTGTTTTTGAAAACAGTAAAGTGGGGTTGTTCTGCTTTCATACCACAATAACACGCATACCGTTCTTAAATCATACCAAATGCGTATTCCTTACTCATACCATTCTTAACTAATACCATCCATTCTTAAGTTGTACCGACGTCAAAAGTACAAAAGATAGTACGGATAGCACAATCGTGCATCCAACTAACTTATTATGGTTACAAAGACTTAAAAAGGTTACAAGGACTTAAGGTTACACAGACTTTCTTCTCGGAGTTGGGCGGCCAGACGACTGTACTGTAGGTATATGAAATAAGTCATACAAAGAATGGAAAATGGAAACCATTCTCCAAGGTGAAAGTCTCAGATGCAACCGGGATTACCAATAAAGCGATGATGTTTTAAATACATTGAGGTACAGGTTACACGCATTACATAAATACATTACTCACTAATGTATAACGTGTACTAACTTCTGTTACAGAACAATTAATAAAATAAGTATAGCCTGTCTCTCGACAATTAAAAGAAGAGATCAAATATTGCATAATATTATGTAATACAACATCAAGTAGCTTTAAGGGCGTGATTATAATGGATAGAGAAGAAAACATACATTGTGACTGAAATATTTGATCAGTAGGAAATGTCATACACATGTCTATTTGAAAACTGATAAAACATCGATTAAGTATCTTGATGGTTATAATAAATTACATGAACGCAAATGAATATAAGAATTTAGTTAATAGCCTAAATGTTTATGGATCCAATAACCACTTGCCGCCAAGTAGTCTAAAAGAAAGATTTTTTTCCAGGAATCAACAACGCGTTCAAGTACGAGTAATACTTGAATTTTATTAATATGTATGAATAGCCTGTCTTATTTTCTGTACTTCTGTCACTCAGTTCTTGTAATCAAAACTACATCTGATTACTTTGTTAACCATTTTTTCATAATAACAATAAAAAATAAACAATACGAACATTCTAATAATAGACCTCTGTGGTAATAATTATTCTTTTGAAAATAGTGTAAGCAAATCCGTTTCTATATGTATCGATCAATGCTAGTGTTTAGGTACCAATAAGGAAATAAAAGTTTAGTTAGTTCAAGGTTCTCGAGACATAAACGCACAAAAAATGGCCAAGAGTTCGCATCGGACACGTATTGTCCAGTTCCGCAACCATAACAAAATTGGACTCTTTTTGCATATTAATAACCACGCAATCTATAAATTGTTGTTGCAAAACTCAACTAAAACGGTAATGGCGACATGTTTTGTTGCTAAGCGGTAAATAAGCATACCTACTATTGATAAAATTCATACTTTTTAACCGACTTCAAAAAAGGAGGTTCTCAATTCGTACCCAATTTTTATTTTTATTTTTTTTATTTTTTTGTATGTTTGTTACGCGATTGTGAAGCCAATTCTAGACGGATTTTGAAAATTCTTTTTGTGTTCGTAAGTAGATTATTCCGGAGTGGTCCCATTTAAATTTTGTAAAGATCTGATGATGGGTTTCCGAGATTAGACCAAGGAACTCTTCAAAAAGTACCAGGAAATCAGCCGCGATTGCTGCAATGGCATATTATTGCAATGTTTCTGCCATTACACATCATAACATCACGCCTGAGTCCTTTGAAGGGGTACGCAGAAGTGTTCAGAATATTCAGCTATATTTCCGGTGTATATGCATTGATTTTAAAAATTATTATTGAATAATGATTTAATAATTTTTTTTTGTAGCGTGGCCGGTTCGATCTGTATTGCAGCGTCAGCAGCGCATGTACAGTCAGGTCACTATACATGCGATGTGCAGTCGTCAGACTGTAAAAACTCACTAAAAAGAGAAAAATAAATTCATTTTTAACAAAAAAGTTTAACCGACTTCAAGAAACGAAAAAGAGGCACTGAAAAGCGAAAAATAACTTAATTTACAGACTTACTGATTTATTAGAAGTCGGTGCCAGCCAACTTTGTTTGTTGTGTCTGAACTACTATGATGCAATCCATTAAAAATATGGCCTCTCTTGGGCTAGGTACCGACTTCTAATAAATCAGTAAGTCTGTAAATTAAGTTATTTTTCGCTTTTCAGTGCCTCTTTTTCGTTTCTTGAAGTCGGTTAAACTTTTTTGTTAAAAATGAATTTATTTTTGTAAGATCTAAACCTATCCCAAAACAGTCAGGGAAAAACTATCATAAAATTTGCAACGAACAAACAGAAGTGAATAATGGAAGATTCAGATAAAATAACCATTACATGCTACCCCATTAAGGTTTTAACTACACCCTTCTTCCCATTTTCTTCTTCACCCTAGCATTAATCCCAGTTGCAACCGAAGCCTTTTCACCTCGGAGTCTGGAGTAAATTCAATTTAATAATTCATATTATAGCAATATCCTATGGCCAAGCATCAGTACAAATATTGTGTAAGCAATTATTGTAATGTGGTAACTAAACGATCGTATCTGACTGCGTAAACGTTCAATTAATGACTCAATAAGACTGAAACAGGGAAGTAAAAGTCCTTCGATTTAAGGACGTAAGACCGGAGTCCCTGCTCAATAGTTACGAAAACGCGGTCGTGACAAGTCTACATACCTATTATACACTACAGCCTAGCCAACAGAATTTGCATTAAGGCACCTGTTGAGAACAGTCAACTTATCTAATAAACTAATCAGCAGTATCACGGATAAAATAATATATTCTGTAGCTGCGGTCTATATTATCCAAGTGCTGTCGGCGTCTTGGGAAAATTGTTACAGATTCATGATAACTATTAAATTTGCAACGCTCTAATAGCTCTGGAATGTTTGTTATTCAGACGTCTGTTTATATTTATGCAAAGTTCATGAATATTTTGTGCCGTGTCTTCGATTTATTCAAAGCTGATGCTTGAGCAATTACTGTGGGTAGTGAGAAATTGCTTTTTAGGATGGAATACACTACCAATCTTATTCAGATTTCCTGAATCGCTGAGGTCATTGAATTTGACTATAATTTTGATCAATGTCAAAAGTCAAATGTAGTATGTACCATTATAGCATTGTTCAAATCACAAATGGTTATGCATTTAAATATTTCTCAGCCTTGAAGCACAATGTTAAAAGATTTAATGTTTTGGAAATCGGAGACTGTAAAATTTTATGCCGTGTTTATAAATTTCAATTTATAATAATCATTTATAACTATTATGTTTTTATTTACTTTAACCACTAAATGTTAGTTATTGCCTTATAAAAAACTGATCTATCGAACTCTGAAACAGACCGCAACGACCTCCACTCATAACCTTGTAATCAACTTTCAGGCCAAGTATAGAGATGACTTCTTCTTAACCCCAATACTGAGTTTAACATTCCCAATTTGTTCTAGAATCAAAATGAATTGACTTCGACCATTCATTTCGTTTTTTAACGAAATTGGCATTGGGGGCGAAGTAATAATAAGAATCGTAATTGAAAGCGTGACATTATGCACTACCGCAGTCTAACAGGATTCTTTTTTCTATTTCAGAAGCGATAAGCACTTCAGATGACCAATCGACTTCAGCATCATGGTGGCAAGCCGGCACAGCAACGCCTTTCCGTGAAAGCTCCAGCAATGCGTTCTCGTCAACTCATGGCCTGGTGCAAACTCATCCCGGAAATGATCCATTTTCTTCCTTTGGAGGACTCGGCAGTACTTCGGGACCTTCATCAAACCCATTTGCCTCGAGCGGCAGCGGTCCGTTAAGCGGTGGGGTCAGAGATAATCCTCTTCCAATATTAGCTAGAAATGCTAATGGAAAGGTATCTTTAAAGCACTTGGACTTTACCAGCAGTGCGACAGCTGAACTAAGAAGAAACCCGGCCCTATCGGCTCCTGATGAATGCGCACGCGCATGCAGAGAAAATGAACCCCCAAGAATTTGTTACTACCACTTCACATTGGAACTTTATACTGTTTTAGGAGCGTAAGTATATTTACCCTTTACTATAATGTAACAATACGGTACAAAGGTAAAGTTTCTATTGTGTGAGGAAATAAATGAGCTGGTTTTTCCAATGGCAAAAATACGATTACAAAGCATACTTCCTTCGAGCATAATGTAACATTGTATGAACTTACCGGAAATAGACTATTTTGGAAAATTGATGGTAAATGATAGGTAGGTAGTACGCAAAACAAGAAAAAAGTTTCATAATAGTTTGCAATATTGAATTGTAGCAAAATAATTGTACGGACAAGAATAAAATAGAAAAGATTATTGCACACCAATTAAAATTACATACACATACAATAAGAAGTTATTATTTTTCAATAGTTACGAGTATTATCAAAATATATCAAAGTACAAATAAAAAAAATAACTATCGTTTTTGAGTAACTGATACTGCACCATCTGCGATTCCAAGACATACAAAAAAGTTAGATGCTCAGTTGCCCACGCAAAATTGTGCCGCAGAAAAAAGACAACCAAACCAGCTACCAACTTTTACATTTCGCACATTTCACGGTTTGTTTCACACGGAATTGTTGGCAGAATGGTTTTCAATGCCGAACTCAATTTTACGTCAAGTGATCCAAATTCCTTAGCCGTATGTAATTGATAGGTGACGACAGCTTTAAGTAGACCACTTATTTCGTAGTTGATGTGTAGAGGAAGTTGTGATGTAAGAGTACTCATTGAGCGTTAAATTTTCGAGTTTATGTCACAATTGTACTTTAATGGTTACAGGGCCTGTCAAGTATGCACGCCAAACGCGACAAACGTCGTTTGGTCTCATTGCCAATGTGTATTGGCTGATGGTGTTGAGCGAGGAATCCTTAGTGCAAACAGAATGTTGCCCGGTCCTTCGATCCAGGTGTGCGAAAATGACAAAGTTGTCATTGATGTAGAAAATCATATGGAAGGTATGGAGGTGACTATCCATTGGCATGGAATCTGGCAGAGGGGAACCCAATACTACGATGGAGTGCCGTTTGTGACGCAATGTCCTATTCAGCAAGGCAATACGTTCAGGTAAATTTGAAATGCTGTATAAATTTGTTTGCTAAGAGCTGTGATTAATTATACCTGTAATATTTAACCGTTTTCGTTTTCATTACAGATACCAATGGCAGGGAAATGCTGGCACTCACTTTTGGCATGCTCACACGGGACTCCAAAAACTTGATGGTTTATATGGCAGTATTATTGTACGTCAACCTCCTTCTAAGGACCCCAACAGTCACCTCTATGATTATGATTTGACTACTCACATAATGTTGCTCAGCGATTGGTTGCACGAAGATGCCGCTGAGCGATACCCTGGTCGCCTCGCTGTCAACACTGGACAGGATCCTGAAAATGTACTTATTAACGGCAAAGGACAATTCAGAGACCCCAACACAGGATTTATGACTAACACACCACTGGAAGTATTTACTATCACGCCTGGTAGAAGATACAGATTCAGAATGATAAACGCTTTTGCTTCAGTGTGTCCGGCGCAAGTCACTTTTGAAGGCCATAATTTAACCGTTATTGCAACTGACGGCGAACCGGTGCATCCGGTACAAGTAAACACTATTATCTCATTCTCAGGTACGTAAAGTAAAACGAACCAATAAAACACTTCTTACAGTAGTTGACTAAACTTCCAAACATTTTTTTCTTGAAATGATCGGATTACACTTACTTCTCTCACTTCATTAAACATCGTGAAATCGCAATCATTGCTGGTTATTTTTTTCATAAAGTGCACCTTTGTTTTGTAATCACAGTTTTAATTGAATGATGCGGTAATTGAACGAAATACGTTGTATAAGCTCCTATTTCACAATATTGAACTAAATACAAGTAAAATTATTTTTACAGGCGAACGATACGACTTTGTAATCGAAGCAAACAACATTCCTGGAGCCTATTGGATCCAAGTCCGAGGTCTAGGAGAATGTGGCATTAAACGAGCACAACAATTAGGTATCCTCAGATACGCAAGAGGACCTTATCAACCTTCTTCGCAAGCACCCACCTATGACGTCGGTATCCCTCAAGGAGTGGTGAGTTACAAGAAGCAGTGTATATTATCTTCGTTTGTAAAATATCTATATACACTAGTAGAGTCTGTAGAACATAGAAGGAATAATCATGTAAATAAATATTGTTGTCAGTTTCCTGTAGGTTAGTAGAAGTAGTACTTACATATGGATGCCAACCATATGACAGAAGTGGGATTGCCATTCCGTCAGGTGTTACACTGCTATGTGTTGCATGGAGTTTGTGGCGCGTGTCGCGAGAGTACCTGCCTCAATTATGAAGGAACGGATATTGCATACTGAATTCTTAGTGCCGACACGACAGCCTCGATTAACCATAGTCGAACTGTCCACTTTATAACAACTTGTTGCTTAAACATAAATACTAGTATCGAAGCAATATGTAACAATTTTCAAGTAGTGAATAAATTAAAATGAAAATTTTAATTATTACTGTGGACGAATTAGCTCATGTACAGTTACCGCAGAACAATTATCGACCGGTAGCTTAACCGGCTTGTAAATAACTTTACATTTATTGTATTTTAGTAGAATTTTAAATCAATTACACAATAATTGATTACAAGGTGTCTGTAAGCACTGATTATATTAAAATTATAGCAGAAGTGCAGTTCTTGAAGTAGTTTATTAGTAATAGTAGAAATCAGTAGCTTTAATGTATATTTGCACGTAATACTAGTAATTGCACGAACCTTTCTCCCCACTAACTATTCAGGTGATGAATCCATTGGACGCCAGGTGTAACGTAACGAGGAATGATGCTATTTGTGTCAGCCAGCTCAAGAATGCCAGACACATTGATCCTGCCATCCTTCAAGAAAGGCCTGATGTTAAAATCTTCTTGCCTTTCCGTTTCTTCGTTTATAGACCAGAAATGTTGTTCCAGCCTAACACATACAACCGTTATTTGGGTAAGGTTCACTCACAATACCTATTTGAATATTACGATACCAAAATACGTATGAATTAGAAAATATAATAACATTACCTTAATTTCCGCAGTTGCTCCTCAAGGAGATCATGTTATAAGTTTAATTGATGAAATCTCATACATGGCTCCCCCAGCACCTTTGATTAGTCAATACGACGATATCAACCCAGAGCAATTCTGTAATGGCGACAACAGACCAGCCAATTGTGGACAAAACTGTATGTGCACGCACAAAGTGGACATACCTCTTAACGCGGTGGTAGAAGTTGTACTTGTAGATGAAGGTACGTACATTTTACTAAATAAGTAGATATTTTAAACTAAACAAATCTATCCCAGTTACTTTGATAAAATCAGCCCATTAGTGAGCTTATTATACCAATCCGGAACTATTTTGTTTCATGTACCAATTTATTATACAATAATTATCTAAGACCCATAAACAATAGCGGGAAGTGATGCATCACGCGCTAATATTATATGCTAATACTTAATTATACTTTCCATTTTGCAGTTCAAATCACGAACTTGTCTCACCCGTTCCACTTGCACGGCTACGCTTTCAACGTGATCGGTATTGGCCGCTCACCCGATACCAACGTTAAGAAGATCAATTTGAAGCACGCTCTCGACCTCGATAGAAGAGGTTTGCTTGAGCGACACTTAAAACAGGGTGACCTCCCACCAGCAAAGGACACCGTCGCCGTACCCAACAACGGCTACGTCATCGTCCGCTTCAGAGCCAATAACCCTGGTTTTTGGTTACTCCACTGTCACTTCCTCTTCCACATCGTCATCGGCATGAACCTCGTACTGCAAGTGGGGACACAAGCAGACTTACCACCCGTCCCTCCGAACTTCCCCACGTGCGGCGACCACCTTCCTCCTATTTCTCTCAACTAAATTGGTTCCTAGTAAATTGCCCAGTTTAGAGATGTGCAAGCAAAAGTAGAGCACAGTTGAATTTAAATATGTTAACTAAGTGTAAATTTATGTTTGTTTTGTGTGATGTGTCATCAGCGGATTCGAAGTGCTCGATTCTGTTGTTTGTGTTTATTTTTGTACAAGAATGATTCCATGGGAGTTTATGATGGTTCGTGATTATTTAACGATGATGCTCTGTTTCTACGAGGTGACTTCTGTTTTATTTTTTATGCCATATTCGGTGATATTCTTTTAATTACGTTTTAATTATGATTATCGCCTAAAATATGTACTTTGAGGCTCTTGAACCAACAATTCTATTTTCGCGTATAGTTTTAAGGAGACTTGTTCTTAATGTAACTAACAACTTGCCATTATAATTTTATTTTCACCAATGATATTTATTACTTGTATATATTTAAAAATTACATGTTAGATCTATTTGTTTAGCATTTTAAGACTTCAGATCTGTTTCTAACCCAATGTTGCATGCTATTTTTTTGATACACTGTGAATAACGAACTACAGTTCTTATGTAAATACACATTAGTTCGACATCTCTGTAACACACTTCGTAAAGACTGTATATTTAACTTAGACTTTAGATATATATACAGCAAATACTTTTGTGGTTACCATTAATTAAGTTATAAGTGTTACGGATGTAAGAAAAAAGTGTGCCAACGAAAACAAAAAAATATTGACAATGTTCCCTAGTCGACCGAACGACAATATTCAATATAACAACGATCATATCTCGCAACGATATACAAGCATTTTGCTATCAATAATGGCTAAAGTTACAATTTATATACAATAATAATTTTATGAAATTATTTTAAGAATGTAAAATTTTATACCATTCAATAAAAATTATGAATAATAAGTGTTAAATTATTTACCCTGTAGTTCGAGGTGGTGTTATTATTAGAGTTTTAGATATCAATTATTTATATTCACACAGAATTGTATATATAAACTGTATATATGCACGATAGACACATATTTAGCTAGATGAATTCGCATGAGTACCTTTGGAATACATCGAGTATATAAACGCCACATGGTGATCAAATCACAGGTCGTAGGTATGTCTTACATTTCCTTGTACAGATAATTAAATGTGTTTTATGTAGCTTGCCAGCCTAAAAAGCAAATTGCTTACTGAATTAACAGCAACTGGCTGGAATAATTCATGAAATATTTTTTGCTCTTATTTTATTTCATCAATTCCATTTTTAAACAGGTCTTGTGTAACCTACTCAAGACCAAATGCATTTTGCTATTCTAAATAAAAAAAACATATCATTATGACGTCATTAACTTTTTCTATTTCTCAGATATTAAACCCGTTGGACGCCATTTGTGATGTGAAGAGGAACGATGCTATATGCGTTAGTAACTTGAAATCTGCGAAACCGGTCGACAAAGCGATATTACAGGAAAGACCAGATGTCAAGATTTTCTTGCCGTTCAGGTTTCATTTCTATAAGCCAAAAGATTTGTTCGTGGAAAACACATACAAGAACTATTTAGGTAATATCTTGCATCATATTTTGTAAGGGTTTTGCGAAAGTTTAAATTCTATAGGAACTTTTAAACTTTTGCAATATTCTTTCTTTACGATACGTTTAAGATAAAATTGCCGTGTAAGTACCTAAGTAGTCATATTTTTTTTCATATCTAACTGTATTTTTTGCATAGGTCTACCTACATGATATATCAACTTTATTAATTACAAAATACGATCACGAGCGATATTTCAATGACAATATAATGATAATAAAATGATTACAGCATAGAGATATTTAAAAAATAATCAGTAAAAGATTATAGTTACTTTATTTTTACTACTGTAGATAAGATCATTCAATTATCTTATATGTTTAATTGAATTATTAATAATCCCTTTCATTAGTGACATCTCAGTCACTTAACCATTAATAAATTATTGCGGTGGTTTGATTCGATTCTCAATCAGATTTTTTAATTTGAAAATTATTACTTGTATTGTATGTAATACAAGAGGAAACTTTGTTTTTTTTTTCTTCCATTATCTATGTTTTATTCAAATCTTTCAATTGTTAGCGAGGTATACAAAAATATATCAATGCGCATATTTGCATACAACAATGACACAGCTGTGATAACTTATCAATCTAAATAATCAAATAAATCTAATATTGACAACTGTATGCAACTTTACTAATATACAGTACCAAAAGAACATAACATAATCGAAAATTTTAATATTCTAGTGGCACCTGGAGGAGACCACGTGTTAAGTTTAGTAGACGAGATATCATATAAAGCTCCACCTGCTCCCCTGACGTCACAACTGCATGAGCTCTCTCCAGAGTTGTTCTGCAACGGGGACAACAGGCCCGCGAACTGTCCCGTTGACTGCCGTTGCACGCATATGATTGACGTGCCCCTCAATTCTATTGTTGAGATTGTGCTGATTGATGAAGGTAATAAATTCTGCTTCTAATTAAATGTAACTTTATCATCATTCTTTTTTTATATAGGGCACGTCAATTTAACTTCGCCTCGCCTGATGGTAAGCTAATGGTAAAGTCTCTGAAAAGAGAGTTTTAAACAAGTACCATGCCTCAATGTTGGCACTCAGCTTGACGGTCTCATCAAATGGTTAATCACGCCTCGATTAAAGGACCCGGGACTGAAGGAAGTGGGAAATATTCTCTCAGTTATAAACAGGGTGCATACGAGGCCTCGTATGCACCTTTAGATGATGCACAATTTAGATAAGCCCATATAAATTGATGGTTTTCATGACAGATAGCATAATTCCTGATGAGGAAAGGATAAAATTTTCTTTAAAAATAAAGTGTAGTAACATTAAAAATATAATAAGTAATGCAGACATGAGATGCAATTTTCAACAAAATTTACCTCGACCCACAGACAGCGTGCCTTTTAGTCGGTTCGACATAACCTCCCCCACCGGCTCCGGCGGTGGGAAGGGACTATCCCTTAGGATTTTGTGCACGATTAAATTGTATAACAGTGTATTCACATACCCTGTATTTCTCTTTACAGTTCAATCGCCGAATTTATCACATCCATTCCACTTGCATGGCATCTCTTATAACGTGATTGGTATCGGCCGATCCCCCGACAAGAACATAAAGAAGATCAATTTGAAACATACCCTGGATTTAGATAGAAAAGGACAGCTTCACAGGCAGTACAACCTTCCTCCCTTCAAGGATACGCTGGCAGTACCCAATAACGGATACGTGGTGCTCAGACTGAAAGCTGACAATCCAGGTAGGCTCAAGACACATTGCACTGAAAACAAAAAAAAACTGCATTCGAAATCGGGCCATCCATTCGAGAGCTATGATGCCACAGACAGATACACAAATATGCAAATAAACAGGTCAAACTTATGACACCTCTCGTTTTCGTAGAGGGTTAAAAATATAGTCCAATAGTAAAAAAGATTTGGTTTTTATGGAAGAAACTACTGACCTTTCTACTCCGAATCAAAGCGCTATGTAGAATGGGGACAAATATACTAACATATATGTATTTTTTAAAATATAAATAACTAGTCTTCCGCCCGCGTGGATATCTATCTCCGGTTCTACTTAACCGATTGCGATCAAGCAAACGTAAGATTATAATCTAACCAAGCTCTTTCTAACAAAAAAACCGCATCAAAATCCGTTCAGTAGTTTTTTCCCGGACAAATAGACAAACAGACAGGAAATTAAAAAAAATCGTGTTCAATATCGTTAACATAACCGAAGTATTTTTTTTTAAATATCTCCAATGTTCAGATACGACTACTTTACAATTATATAGTAGTATACATTTATAAATAGATATGGGTTTAATTTATATTTTTACTTTCTGTTTTTCAGGATACTGGTTGTTCCACTGTCACTTCATCTACCACATCGTGATAGGAATGAACTTGATTCTTCACATAGGCACACAGAGCGACCTACCGCCAGTACCTCCGAACTTCCCGCGATGTGGGGACCACCTGCCTGCGATCACACCGTCATACTTTCCGATACATTGATCACAACTCAAATCGATTTATAAAATCGAAGGAATCAAGCAGAAAGAAATTACGTATAACTGCCATATTTAATTCATTTATTGAAACAATTGGCAACTGAAAAATGTCTATTATAAACGTTGCCTTGTAAATAATGTTGTAAGCTTAAGATGCTGTTCTGAAGTAACCATCAATATCGCAAGACCAAAGTATTTAATCAAGCTCTCGATTCTGCTGAAGCAAAATCACTGTCATATCACAAACACTGTAAAAAAATGCATTAAATTTTAGATTTTATTACTATAAACTTAAAATCCAAAATTAAATGAAAAGACTCTTTCATTCATTCTAAAAAAAAGTCATTTAATTTTGGACTTTAACGGCATTACTGTAAAGTCTAAAATTATATTGCGAGTGTATTTTTTTTACTATTACTTTAGCAGAATTGAGGCCTAGGTCGCTATCATAGCATATAGTTTTATGATTCAACTCCAATTTGTGATCAAAATGGCTGATGCCTTTATTATTTCATTGATATACTTAGTTGAATATTGTTATTGTTACTTGTTTTATAATTTTGTACATACTTTTAGATTAGAGTATATGTAAGTTTTATGTAGGAAAAGAAAAGATATAAGTGAAATGTTATTCCGAAATAAAATGTATGTAAGGGGTTAAGTGCAAATATGTAATTATCAACTCGCAATATTATAATAATTATGATAAATAATTTAATCTAGATAATCTACTGAATTTTACAGCTCGCGCTTGAATCCATTTTATTCAATAACTACCGTATTTTATTACACTTAACGCTTCAGAAATCATTTGGTAAGATTTAAAAAAAATATTAATAACTTAAGTACATAATGATTAAAAAAATGTTAACAAAAGTCCATCAATTCTTAGCTCACTTGAGATGTGATAGGGTATATTCATTTAGCCACAGGTGCAATAACAATAATTGATTTATAATTTTATTATCATCTTAAAAAAAAAAAAAAAAAAAAAAAAAAAAAAAAAAAATCTTATTTCCGTGATTTTGTAATCATCAATAATCCTCGTGCACGCTTTTTGACGGTAGCAATGTGCTTGGTCGCTTTTCATTCAAGATATAAATTAAGTGCACATTTAACTGTTTTGAAAATATTTCGACAGCTTATAATCTGATTCCATAATTAAAATAAAGAATAGTGCCCCGGAAGTGCCAATAAAAGTGAAAACTTGGACAAAATGTGAATATTTATATACAGAGCATAGCGTAAGCGTATGCGATTATGACAATTGGACTGCGTTATGTAAGAAACGATTATGCGCCACTTAGACAAAACTGAGAAAATGAGCTTCAAAGATTTCCAAGTTAAAACTGTCGCTGTGCATACATTTATTATGTTTAGCGTATGATTTTTATTCTGAAGATATGAAATCTGTATGAGATTACATAAGTAAAAAAAAAATGAGGCTATATAATAAACCATTGGAGTTAGAGCCAGTTTTCCGCTTAATTTGTTAATGCATAATAACCATATTTAGGCCAATTTAATTTATCAATAACGTACTATACGACATAATTGTCACTTAATACTTTATTGCGATTAGTTTTGGATGAAATAAATTAGACTTTAGGATTAAAAGCAGTGCGAGGTGGGGGCGGCTCTCAGGCAACTGAAGAACAACAGGTGTCCTGGTGATGACGGAATTACTACTGAGCTGCTGAAAGAAGGTGGCGCTCCAATCCTGAAAGAGCTAGCAAGTCTCTTTAGTTCCGTCATCCAGCAAGGGCTAACACCTAGGGCATGGAGCGGGAGTGCGGTGGTACTGTTCTTCAAAAAAGGCGATAAGACCTTGCTGAAGAATTATAGGCCCATCTCACTCCTGAGTCATGTCTACAAGCTGTTCTCGAGAGTCGTCACAAATCGCCTCGCGGCTAAGCTCGACGAGTTCCAGCCACCTGAGCAAGCCGGGTTTCGAAAAGGCTATAGTACCGTGGACCACATCCATACTGTTCGGCAGATTATAGAAAAGACGCAGGAGTACAACCAGCCGCTGTGTATGGCGTTTGTGGACTACGAAAAAGCCTTCGACTCTATCGAAACCTGGGCTGTGCTGGATGCCCTGCAGCAGTGCCGTGTCGATTGGCGATACATCGAGGTGCTGAGATGCTTGTATGACACTGCCACAATGTCCGTCCAGCTCCAAGACCAGAAGACGAAACCCATTAGCCTCCAGCGTGGAGTGAGACAGGGAGATGTTATATCTCCCAAACTATTCACCAACGCATTGGAGGACGTCTTCAAGACTCTGGATTGGACTGGGCGGGGCATCAACATCAACGGTGAGTACATCTCGCACCTTCGATTCGCTGACGATATCGTCATAGTTGCGGAGTCGCTGGAACAACTGGACGAAATGCTGCACAGCCTGAATGGAGCTTCTCGACACGTCGGCCTCGGTGTAAACTTGGATAAAACCAAGATTATGACCAACGAACATGTTGTACCGAGACCGATTGCCATCGAAGGGGCGACACTCGAAGTTGTTCAAAAATATATCTACCTGGGGCAAGTTATCCAGCTCGATAAAAACAACTTCGAGAAAGAAGTAGCCAGAAGAATCCAACTAGGGTGGGCAGCATTTGGCAAATTGCGCCGGGTCTTCTCCTCCCCCCTGCCGCAATGCCTCAAAACAAAGGTTTTCGACCAGTGCGTCCTGCCTGTTATGACCTACGGTGCCGAATCGTGGCCACTGACAGTGGGGTTAGTCCGTGACCTAAAAGTCGCGCAACGGGCTATGGAGCGAGCTATGCTTGGAGTTTCTTTGAAGGATAGAATTCGTAACGAGGTTATCCGACAAAGAACCAAAGTTACCGACATAGCCGGGTATGTGTTTTTAAGGCTGATTCGATATCACTAAACTCGCTATCATTTTCTAAAAAGCTATGCCCAGGAACCATAAATCGGAGGGTAATTTTCTCTAGGTTGTTATTTTCTTCGAGCTCTGCAAATAGTAGTAAAGTTAACTTGATATTACGATTTTGGCCACCACAGGAGTCTGACCACAGGATGAGTTCTTTGACTTTTGAGTCTAGATTTAAAGTTATATGTTTGCGTAAAGTGGAGCCTACTTCTTGTGCTGGCAAACGCCAGAAGCTGGCGCTTCATTCTATAACAATTAATAAACGCGCCTGCGGTGATATGGATTAACGAATTAAGTACCATTTTTGGTGGTTAATTCGATACTGCGGTTTAATAGTAGTTGAATCAAGAGGCAAAACCGAATTATCTTCAATGTGGGCGTATTTCATTCGTTTATGCAATTTGAAAAACTATCTGTAACCGTTACTTTGATGCATAATCCTTTAATACATAACGAATGTGTGCGCAAATTCTAACAAATTTCAGTATGTCACTTAATTCACCCCCTTATTGTAAGGCCATAAGAGTAATTTTTGAACATAAAAGTAGCTGGATATATAGTTTATCATGCCTATAATCGAACTACATTCATAACTTTTTTTTTTCGATTTTGTCGTTTAATTCGTTCTTACATAACGCAGTCCAATTTAAATGTGACTTTATGTAAATTGTCATACCTATTCACTGAATTGTCATATTCACTGAATTGTCATATTCACTGAATTGTCATATTCACTGAATTGTCATATTCACTGCATTGTCATATTCTTTGAATTGTCACAATCTACGAGATTTATGACTATCTATTGGCTGTTCTACAAAAAAATTCCCAACGCCCCTAATGGCTCCTCTGGTAAACAGGTTCATCTGCGGATGTTAGCAGCGGACGCGTCCATCAACGTGCAGACGGGGCAACTTGTTCGTCTGTATTAGATTATTTAACGTTAAATGTCTGTGGTAGGACGACCACAGACCAGCAAATCACTTGGTCCACACGTCGGCGGACTCGTCCACCGCTAACATCTGCAGATAAATTTGTCTACATGTAGAGGACCCTTAAGAGGTTTTCGATTCGTTTCGGTTTCCACAAATTCACACTGACGAATATTTCTTTTGCATTCTAGGAATTTAATAGCAAATACGCTTCAATTTATATCTTAAATGAAAATGTCTACTCACAGCTGACTATAAATAGGCACAGGATAGCATTTTAATAAAAAATATATATCTGTGTATGGCATGTACCATGGAATGACTTCACTCATTTCTGCCTTCGCTTATTACCTTAAATTATTATTGTAAACTTTTCTAACTCATACTTATACATAATTAGGAAACAGTCATTATATTGAAAAATAAATGTTTTGTAAAAAAAATGTTTTGTTACTTTATTCTTTGAAAGAAAGCTGCATGCTATCCTAGTTGCAAATAAAGTTTGCAACCGCTTTCCTACTTCCCATTGCCATAATTTAGTTATTTACCATAGTCAGGAGTGACTGCTGTCTGACCCTGGCAAGAAATTTTGCGCCTAAACTCGGCTGTCAATCGAGCTGTCGGTAATATCCGTTGAAAATTTCTGGAAAACAATTTTCCAGTTGATAATGAAATACAACAAGAATGGAATGACAGGTGTTATTGTGTTTACGATCGATAACACGACCTGCTCCAGTATTGTAATAACCCGTATGTTGGCTAAATATTTATTCTGATGTATATAAATCTCTGAAAAAAGAAAAATCAGCAATTGATAGATAATATCAAGGTCAAGCGAGCACTTTTTCATGGGCTGTATGCTTACTGTCGGGTAGAGAACTTACAGCCCTATCCTTTCGTCATCTTCTACCCTACGGGATGAAATGGGGTGGCCCTATTGTATTTCACTGGGAAATAACAAAATGGGTAATGGGTGAAAAATAATTTATTGACATCAATATTAAGCGCTAGATAGTTTTAGATGAGCAATGAAGTTTGAATGTAAAGGTTAGTTACTCTTGTTTATCAAGTTATGCGCAAATATTATAATAAAATTTATAGGTACTTACATAAAGATTTGACACAGATATCTACATTACGCACACGATACTCGCATACCCCAGCCAGACTTCACCAACTGAGGCACATTTTACAATGGGATTTAAGACATGAAGTAGATTAGTAAATTGTATTTTCTGAGTATATTTGGATAGCTTATTGTTCGATTATTGAGAAGATGGTAGAGTAAATTATATTTTGGAGGTTATTGCCGTGCAGATCTGCATTGGAAGCATCGTATCTTGGTACTCAGCTTCAGGATTCTTTTTCAGCCGCCTAAACCAGACAAATAATACTTTCTAGCTTAAAAATTATTTTAAGAACCATTATAGTAAGTACATGTATCGCTACTGTACTCACAAAATATATTTTTTTGTCTCTCTTTACACTGCGATCTGTCGCCTAAGGGACATTTATCAGTGGGTTGGTTGGGTTTGTGATTGGTATGCTCGGTATGCGACCTGGATCGCATCCTACTTTACTTCATTGTTGCGATTTGAGGCATCAAGGTCTGCGGATTAAAGGGTTGTCCTCCATCAAGACATTGGCCAAGCTGTTCGGATGGTGTTTTATTTTTTCCTTGTACTTGTTTTTATAGAAGAGTATTTCCTCTTGGGCTGTGGTTATGTGCAGGTCGTGATGAAGTTGTTCATTTGTGACGAACTAGGTAGCACCGGTTATCATCCTCAAAATTTTGTTTTGGAATCTTTGCATAATTTCGATGTTGGAGTGGGGAGCTTTCCCCTAGAAAAAGAAATCGGTAAGCTATCCGGTAATCTCAAAAAGGGTACGAAAAGGTACGAAACGCAGCATAAAGAGTTATAGTAATTGCAATACAATCACATTTTCGGACAGGTATTTGCAATAAAAATTTGGTAAAACAGATGTTCTCCCGAAAGGCCTGACTTGATTTGGATCATATACACTTCACTCTTTTGACTAAAACTTGCTCAAATTACACCCATAAGCGAAACTGTATAGCTGTAGTAATTACGAATATCATTCCGTTGTTATTTTAAACTATTCAAAATGTTGAACTCATGCAAAAATGTGAGTTGATAACGATTTATCTCAAACAATTATTGCTATAAATACCTATCCGATCATATGTTGATGGCAAAAATTCCTTCTTCATTATCACGATGAAGTCCTTTGTGTATCTCGTACTATGTGTGACAAAATGTTTCTCTCTAACCACTTCAGCAGGTAAGTCTTTATTAAATTTTATTGCATAAACTGAAATTAGAAAACGTAATCGAACTCAAAAAAAAAATTATATATTACCTACCATAAAGTGTGTTTGACTAGTACGTGACTGCTGTGCGTGGGGTTCTGAGTTCAATTCACGAATAAAATTGTTAATAGTGTATTTTGATTATATTCGCAGCAGAAGTACAAACTGATAAAAGTATTAACAGTAGGTATGTTTTTTTGGTACCAACCCTTATATTAGTCTACCCGTATACTGGTGTTACAGTTTGACTGCCTAGGTACGTACTAAGTCAGAGTTCACGGGATTCCCGCTCAGTGCTAAAATTTCCTTGATTTGGATATTTCTACCAGTATGTATATAATTATGTTCCTGTTTACAAAAAAAATGCACGTGTTTGGAAAAAAATATTTTAATATGATTTTTATTTCCATTAGAAATCACAGAAATTGTGGAACAGAGTAAAATCGTGGGTGGACATGTAGCCAAGCCACACAGCCACCCCTATATTGTATCACTGCAGACAAGGTTGCTGAACATACGGAGGCACATATGCGGCGGAGCTCTTCTGAACAAATACTTTGTTAGTACATTATCTTCCTAGCCTTTGTTCTTTTTTTGCATTAACCCTCTTAGGCACTTGTCTTCACGCGCAATGGCCCAAAAAGGAGCCTAAGTGGGGACAAAAGAGTCCTCTTGCCATTCCATTCCATTCCAACTCTCTCGGACTTCACCGGAGCTAACGATGAGGTGGGCATGTCGAGCTTGAACGACAAAAACCGAAGTCGGTTTCATCACATTGATCATATGGTTGGGGAATCTGGGGTGCCCTAGAAAAACCAGAAAGTCGTCCCAGGAAAGCTAACCGACTTTAACTTCTAGTTAGGGATCAAATTCCACCTCCCCTATATAGAAATGCGCTTTCTCAGCCTAGCTATGCTGGAGCGATGCGACGCGGCGGTCAGCCTGAAACGTCGCCATAATTTCCTATCTCCACTATTGGACAAAAGTCAGGAGTAGATAGTTTTGATGGTTGCAATAATTTTATCACGCACAATTACCAAAAAATCCAATTACTTGTTAGATCCTGACTGCTGCCCATTGCGCAACGGAATCTTGGCTGTTAAGATGGCTGCCTATGGATGCTATAGCTGGAATGCACGACGTCAGCAAATTTAAACCTCCAGCGCAAGTAATCGAAATACGTGATCGCATACCACATCCACTATATGCGGGGTAAATATTATAGTAATTTACAAATTAATTGTAACTATTCTTCATTGTCACTAAACAACTGATTGTAGTCGAGAATTTAAACAATTTATTTTACTATTCATGTTTTAGAAGTACCTACCCGGTTTGGTATTTCAGCGCTAAACCACTCTCATCCAATCCATTTTCTGAGCCTTTGCCCAACGCAGTTGGGATCCACTATCTAATCTAATTAAGATGTATGTGGCTGAGCTTCGATATTTCCCGTGAAACGACTGCCATCTGACCTCCACAACCAATTAGCGATACCACTGCACCACTATATTCTACACACTGCATATCAAAGTGAATTCGTATTGATTTATCAAAATAATACAAAAGTGCACTATACTGTGCTATAATACGTAGGAACATTTCTTGTTGTCGTATTTTTTCCTGTATATAATACAGGAGCACAATTAGCTCATTTATTTCATACTGAAAAAAAAAACAGTTTTGTCATTTTTACAGTTTGTTTTATATTTGATTTAATTTTACAGAGGTATTGGACCCCATGACATAGCACTATTTAAAACAAAAGCTCCATTCAAATTCACAAAAGCAGTTAAGCCAATTCAGCTGTCATCTAGTTTTCAAAAAAGGGCTAGTGAAACATCCCTAAAAATAATAGGATGGGGTGCCCTACGATCTACTTACTTTACACAAGACTTGCCTAATAATTTGCAAGAAGTTGAAGTTACATCGATGACATTTAAAGGTAAGTTTAGACTCAAATATCCGATTGCAATATACTTAACCATTACTCGTCAAAAAGCACTTTTACGCATCATCAAAAAGCACCTAAAACCAGTCTCCTTCTTGTTCATCAATTTTATCCTTTGTCCTGTGTCTTTTGTCCTTCTTGTTCATCATCAGTTGCTCAAAAGTTTCAAAATATACTAGGCCAAAAACTTGGCCACAGTGATGGGATTGTCCGTTGCCCTAGATAGGTCCTCGATAGAACAGATGGAGGGACACAGTGGCAAAAGAGCAAATGCGACGTACCAATCAATTACAGGCCACAGATTTCGACCGATTAATAATGCCATATTTTTCTTGGAAAAGCAACGGACAACACTGGGGATCGCAGGCAACAAATTTGTCCACTTTCGTAACTGATTTTTGATAACCAGTAACGAATAACTTCCAAATTGGCCACTAGAGATAAAGTCTAGAGTTTCCTATTAACTTGATAAAACCTGCTGAAACTGGGTATTTATAGGCTTGAAGTTTTTATTATTGTCTACATTATATTCTATTAGATTTTGGAATTACTATACATAATATAAAGACCGTTATACTTATTTAATAATGTATTGTATTTTATAGATTGCTATAACGTAATCGAAGCAATGAAAGAAATTTACGAGAGCAACGCTCTGAGTGCTTATTCTAATTTGTGCACCGGCTCAACAGCCAGTAGGGTTTCATCCTGCGTTGGGGACTCGGGAGGCCCTCTTGTACAGACCAATACAGTATATTACGATCCCGTTGAAGAAAATACTGAATTGTACAACGTAACTTCATACAATTGTCATAATCGTAAATGCAAGAATAACAACCAGAGTGGAAAGCTTGAGAACATGAAACTTAAAAGCGAAGTCGAAACAATACTAATTGGTGTCGTGTCTTGGGGGGTACATCCCTGTGGAGAAAGGGGAGCACCCACTGTTTACACAAATGTCTCAGCTTATATGGATTTTATTGATTACTATATTAAAAAATAATTAAAATAACCGTGTAGTTTATTTATACTTTATTATACAAATAATTACTAGTAACATAACTCTTTTCTTTTTGTAGGAATATTCCATTCGAGATCTTGTTAAACAAATTGAAACACTACAATTATCTATTTAGATATACACACATACTCACACAACGAAAAACTTTTAAATTGGAATTAATAATAAATAACTCTTAGTCTACTTATGACTACAATCGGCATAAATTCGATAAAACATTTAATTAAATAAGAGATACGTGTACAGTACTCGGTTTTAACGGATTGCTTCGTTTTGAAAGCGTTCTCTCTATTGCAAAACGGACAGACCGTTTCGATACCTTTATAGAGTTGTTAAAAGCCAGAAGAATAGTTTGAAGTTGTTTAAACACTAAGTATACACTATAACTTCGATTTTAATTACTCTTAATAGACATGAAGCCGAAGACTTGCGATGTGCGATAGAGAGCTTTACAAGACTGAAGCAAGCCGATCCTAGCTCGTCTTTCGTTCTTATTTCCGACGTGCTAATTCAAAAACTGATTAAGGTACCTCAATAATACAACACACGCATAAACATACATGCTTGCTAGTATGCATGTTCATACATGCAACCTCGCACGTCACCCAACAGCCTTCTTTCATAGAATTACATTTTATTGTTATTTGTAATGTATAATGAAATCAGCTTTACCTTATATTCTATTGAGTATTGTTCCGTCAATGTCCATAACCAAAATTATAAACAAAAATCACACTTATTTCTTTGTGTTGAACTAATAGTTATAAAGCTTATTTACAATGAATAAAATTATACAAATATCCTTAAATAGGAGAACGTACTCCGGGCTCATAAACTAAGTAAGTGCAAGCTTTGGATACCGGCCAGACTACTTGTATCATCAACTAGTACCATACTAGTAGCTGATAGTACAGATAGTACCATACTAGTATCATACTACTAGCTTATGGTAGGTACAGATAGTCTGACAGATTTGAATGCAACTGGAATTCACGCGTGGAAGTAATAGAAAACTTATTTTCAATTCGAACACATAATACATGCCCTACAATGTCTTACATAATTGACGTATAAATTTCAAATCACTATTTTCCAATAAAGAAGTGTAGAAATCTATTACAGTTTTGTGTTAGCACAAAGCCAATAAATAAATTTACCCATACGATATACGCTATTTCAGATAATACTGACATAGATATTGATAAGACTGAACCTAAAAACATTGTGTACTGAAATAACGCTACATCAATCGAACCTATTTTTGCAAACAGGAACCATTCCACACAAGGATCGGCATCAAGACAAGTAGGTACATACACAAATCTTTTAATTGTCGACCCTGTAATGATCAAAATGGTCTGACAATTTAGACAGATGATGTAATGTCAAAATTTTCAGATCATTTTGATCCCTACACAGTCGATTGAAGTTGTAGTTTTGAAAGCATTTGAATATCCCTCTCGAAATATCAGCAAAAATGTGGTTTGGTTCCCGTTTGCATAAGTAGATCTTTAATCTATATGTGAGAATCAATTAAGTAAAACATCTGGAGGTCTGTAGCTGCCGCACTTCGGTAATGATTCCATAACTGCCTTTGGCATCGTCATCGGGGTCCTAATAATGATGGCTGCTGGGAGGGATGAGAGTGCACAGGACCTGCACTCTAATAGCCAGCTGCCTCCACGATCCAGCTTGATCCTGACAATAGTGTAACCTTTGTTTGGTACTGTGACTGTGTCCTTCAGGGGTGGATTTATTAGATTTCTGAAACGTAAACAAAGAAACAAAAGTTAGGTTAGCGGCTAAGATTGACATTACCATGGGTAACGCAGGGAAAAATAACTTTCTGAAAGACTGTATGATTTAATCTCGTCATCTTCTTAGCGTTCGTCGCGATGGCCAAGACAGGAGGAGCAAAAACCTAAAGGTGGACTCTGTTCTTCCGAGGTAAGCTTCGGATGCGACCGAGACGACCATGAAAATTAAAGCCGAGGTTTTCACGGTTAACCTCGGAGCCCAGAGACCACTCCTCTTGATCTGGCCTATATCGCTTCTATGAGAAATGAAGCGTAAGAGCTTTGTATGTCTATCAACAGTATGATGATGTACGAGTACGGTTATAATTATAACTGTAGTACTCTTGTATACTTGTGCAACAAAATGTATAACACGCGCCACGTATCTTGGACCTAAAATGTGCTCAAAATGTGCCCTATACGCACAGTACATATTTCTTGGGTGTCTTTTGAGGATAGCACGGGATGCTACTGCGGTAGACGAACTCGAATTCACCAAGAATAGACTATTACAAAATAATCCGCGGGCGCCAGAGCCTCGTATGTCTTACGATTTAGGTCCAAGATACGTGGCGCAGGTTATAGGTACTTATGAAATTCCTATAGCAATGGGTAGATTAGCTAAAAAAGAACTGTGCAGTAAAATCTAACAGTCACTCGTTTACAGTGGGGCGCCGACAACTGTCACGTATTTTTGTAGTAAATCACATGAATTAGATACTTTAGGAGTCTGCAAAATGTTTTTTTTATTTACAAAACAGTTATCACTATCAATTTGCAAGAAAACCCCAAGAGTTAATGATATACAGGGCGTCCCACGGCGATGCCACATGGAGGGAAAGTACCTTAAATCCTTAAGTTAGCTCATTTTACTTAAAGGAGACATCATTTTATTTTTTAAAAGAAACAAAACTGCATTTAAAGATTTTTTTAAATTCGCTTGCCACACCCGGTAATCGAACCGACTAAAATCCGAAAAAGTAACACCCTGTATTTTTATGGCATCAATCGATAGTGTCAATCATAAGGATCAAATCTCTCTAAGAAATATGGTAAATTAAATGAAAGGAAGTCCTTGAAATCTAAAATTATAAATTCAATTTGGCAAAATAAAACACTTTAATCCAAAGTTCATCCATCCATCTGATACCATATTAACAATAAAATTCCATATTTAAACTACTTTTCTTTTTTTATCGTGCTGACACCGCTGCTGGTCAGCAGTAGTATTTAGGTATGTCGAACTCAAACCGACTAAAACCGCACGCCGTCTAAATTAACAGGTTATAAGTTGATCCATAGGGCAATTCTCTTGCCATTTTCGTTGCACAGGGTACACCGCGTGCAGGTTTCTAATCAAGCACCCAAAAATAACTACCTACCCTACCTACACATACCTCATGCAGTTACCCAATAAAGTTACATTCTAAACAGGTAACAAAGTTCATTCATTTAGTACTCATTTTACTAAATAAATTTCATCAAAGATATCTCTAGTGTTGATACCTTGTGAGAAATTCTTACAAGGTATCAACACTAGAGATATCTTTGATGTGTTGATACCTTGTAAGAAATTCTTACAAGGTATCAACACTACAGATATATTTGATTTGATTAGAAACCTGCACGCGGTGTACCCTGTGCAACGAAAATGGCAAGAGAATTGCCCTATGGATCAACTTATAACCTGTTAATTTAGACGGCGGCGTGCGGTTTTAGTCGGTTTGAGTTCGACATACCTAAATACTACTGGTGACCAGCAGCGGTGTCAGCACGATAAAAAAAGAAAAGCAGTTTAAGTATGGAATTTTATTGTTAATATGGTATCAGATGGATGGATGAACTTTGAGTTAAAGTGTTTTATTTTGACAAATTGAATTTATAATTTTAGATTTCAAGGACTTCCTTTCGTTTAATTTACCATGTTTTTTAGAGAGATTTGATCCTTATGATTGACACTATCGATTGATGTCATAAAAATACAGGATGTTACTTTTTCGGATTTTAGTCGGTTCGATTACAGGGTGTGGCAAACGAATTTTTAAAAATCTTTGAATGCAGTTTTGTTTCTTTTTAAAAATAAAATGATGTCTCCTTTAAACAAAATGAGCTAACTTAAGGATTTAAGGTACTTTCCCTCCATGTGGCATCGCCGTGGGACGCCCTGTATATCGACTACCAATTACTCAAAACAAAATAAGGGTCAGTAGCATAGAACTCTTAATACCTAATTATTATTTAGAAAGTTCTATCTACGAGTATGACCACCAGCTAATTTTTAACCGACTTCAAAAAAGGAGGTTCTCAATTCGTACCCAATTTTTTTTTTTTTTTTTTTTCTATGTTTGTTACGCGATTGTGAAGCCAATTCTAGACGGATTTTGAAAATTCTTCTTGTGTTCGTAAGTAGATTATTCCGAAGTGGTCCCATTTAAATTTCGTAAAGATCTGATGATGGGTTTCCGAGATTAGACCAAGGAACTCTTCAAAAAGTACCAGGAAATCAGCCGCGATTGCTGCAATGGCATATTATTGCAATGTTTCTGCCATTACACATCATAACATCACGCCTGAGTCCTTTGAAGAAGTGTTCAGAATATTCAGCTATATTTCCGGTGTATATGCATTGATTTTAAAAATTCTTTTTGAATAATGATTTAATTTTTTTTTTGTAGCGTGGCCGGTTCGATCTGTATTGCAGCGTCAGCAGCGCATGTACAGTCAGGTCACTATACATGCGATGTACAGTCGTGAGACTATACAAACTCACTAAAAAGAGAAAAATAAATTCATTTTTAACAAAAAAGTTTAACCGACTTCAAAAAACGAAAAAGAGGCACTGAAAAGCGAAAAATAACTTAATTTACAGACTTACTGATTTATTAGAAGTCGGTGCCAGCCAACTTTGTTTGTTGTGTCTGAACTACTATGATGCAATCAATTGAAATATGGCCTCTCTTGGGCTAGGTACCGACTTTTAATAAATCAGTAAGCCTGTAAATTAAGTTATTTTTCGCTTTGCAGTGCCTCTTTTTCGTTTCTTGAAGTCGGTTAAACTTTTTTGTTAAAAATGAATTTATTATAAATAGTTGTACTTTGTAAATAGTATCTAATAAATTAATATTGAAGTCTAATCTCTTTCTTGCTAGTGTTATTTTTCCTGCTTTGAAAGTAGGTACCAGTTATTATTTGAGGAAAATTTTAATTGGAATTTATTTTGTCCATTTCCTTCTTAACATAATAATGACGCTTATTTAAATAAAAATCGTTAATTTTAATTGTTAAATTAACATTTCGTTATTACAAATAATAGATATCAATATATCTACCAGCCAATAATTGGGACTCAAAGTTCAAAAAAGAATTTGATTCTTATTAAAAACATTTATTCGTTCGAATTATCAGTCATCATTATTATTTAGAACCAAATTAACAGGTATACATAAGATCGTATGATGACTGTAATTAGGTAAGACCCGGAACTGGCGAGTCGATTCTGCATACATTACATCATTGTGATCATGGTTAGTTATTAAGGAACAAAAAATACCTTTTGATTGTTCGACCTAAAAATATGTACGTGTTTTATTTCATTGGTATAGTCACGCTTTTGAAACTGAGTTATAACAACAAAGAGGTTCTCAATTCGGATCGATCAAGTAAGAATCGCTAAGAAGAAGATTCAGCGATTCTTACTCGCTAAGAAGATGATCATCGGAGGGTCTCCCCACGGAGACTGGAATCCGCTTGCCGATTTTCTACCCTCCATTTAAAGAATGGCCAAGCCTTTGGTGTTTTCTAGTATCTCAAAGGCAACCAAATAAACTATTTATTTCTTTTTTGGTGCGTTGAAGAGAGGAGTGATTGCATTTTGCCCACTGTCCACCCCGCGAAACTTTCACCTTGGAGACCAGGGTAGGGCTCACCCACTTCTTCTCCTATTGATTAGTGCTGTTTAACGTCCCAAAGCGACCGAAGAAAGCCTACGCCATAGCTTCATATCGCACCCCTATTCAAACAAAGAAATAACTCAAAATTACGTATTTGTGGGAAAACGCAAATAAAATTTGACACCTTCGCGCAGTGTACTTCAATATTTAATTAAAAATAAAGTAAATGAGATATGTACGTTTTAAAAATAGAAATGGATAATTTGATAAAGATAGCAATTAATTGTTATAGAGAATATCCTTATTTATAAAAATAGGTAATTTATTTATATTAATTAAAAAAAAGTTCGTACTTAATTCAGTTTATGATAAAATATTTTTTCAGTACATTCGAAATGGCACCATGTAAATCAAAATAATGCAGTTTTATTATAAAATTATTTATAAGTTTTTGATGTGTTTACTTTTATTTCAGTTTTTTATTTAAATTAACATTAATTTAATACTTTTCCAAAGTAGATAAAGTAATATTATATCCTACTAATATTATAAATGTGAAAGTTTGTGAGAATGGATGTGTGGATGTGTGGATGTTTGTTACTCTTTCACGCATAAACGGCTGGACCTATTTGGTTGAAATTTGGTATGTATATAGGTTATACCCTGGATTAACATATAGGCTATATATCAGCGATGAACGGGAACAGAATTCCACGCGGGCGGAGCCGCGGGCAACAGCTAGTTATATTATAATTAACAAACAACAAAAAGGTGCGTATAGATCACGTTGGCCACACCCGTATCGATGCGTGCCTCTACAGGTCTCATAGCGGTGATCTGGGCAAGGCTCAACTGTATGAGCATCTGCAGCGGTCGGCGGACAGGTTAATCGAGCAGTATCCTACCGCGGACTTAGTGTTCTTGGGGGACTTCAATGCTTACCACGTGGAGTGGTTGAGGTCCACCGAAACTGATTTTGCGGGAAGGGCTGTACACAACTTCGCCTTGACCTATGAACTCTCACAACTGGTGCATTCTATTATTAGAATACCAGACATCGACACCCATTGAAGCTCTTCTGGACCTTCTGCTGACTACGCGCCCGGATGAGTGCTCCGTAAATGTGGATGCACCACTCGGTACTTTGGACCACTGCTTTGTCCCAGCGCAAGTGACTCTCGCGGGGCTTGAACCATCGCAGCCAACAGCTCTTACCAATAGCTACCTCGAGGTCCAGTAAAAAAGCAACCGCCAGGGTTAAGTTTGAATTCATCGGCGGAATTGGCGAGCGTCTTGCGCGGTACCCATCAGGTAGTCGTGCTTTTTGGTCGCTCGCCAAAGCTGCCGAGGGAATCTTCTGCCAGTCTTGTCTTCCGTCACTGCAAAAACCCGACGGTAGTCTGGCCCATGGCGCTAAGGAGAAAGCCGATCTCTTGGGTCATCTCTTTGCGTCAAACTCGACTATGAACGACGGGAACTCCGAGCCACCTATTATTCTCAGCTGTGGTGCTTCCATACCTGAAGTAAAAGTCACGCAACGGGTGGTCCGACGTAATCTTAAATCCCTAGATGTTCGGAAGTCAAATGGGCCGGATGATATACTGGCGATGGTGCTTAAGCACGGTGCCCCTGAGTTGTGGCCAGTGCTTACACGCCTTTTCGCGCTCTCCTATTCCACGAGACACGTCCCGGCTTCGAGGAAGACTGCATTCGTGTATCCTGTGCCTAAGAAAGGCGACAGAACAGATCCGTCCAATTACAGGCCTATCGCTATCACCTCACTTCTCTCGAAGGTGAGAGTGGTGGAGCGTATGATTAATACACAGCTCCTGAGATACCTTAGGGGTAACGATCTCCTGAGCGACCGCGAGTACGGTTTTCGTCACCGTCGCTCTACCGGTGACCTCCTATTGTATCTCACTAACCGATGATCGCAAGCCATCGAAAGTCGAGGTGAGGCACTAGCGGTCAGCCTAGATATTGCGAAGGCCTTCGATTGGGTCTGGCACAGAGGTCTTGCGAAGTTGCCACGCTATTGACTCCCCAAAGGACCATGCGTATGGATTGCCAGTTTTTTGTCCAACAGAAGTATTCAAGCCGTCGTCGATGGCAGTTGCTCGAACTGCATGGACATAAACGCTAGAGTTCTACAAGGCTCCATGTTGTCTCCGACCCTGTTTCTGCTGCATATTAATGACATTCTGTCTGATGGCTCCATCCATCGTTATGCAGATGATAGCACCGGGGACACGTATTACATGGGCCGTGAAAATATCCCTAGGTCAGAGGTGGAGGAGAGTTGCAAACAACTTTGTCCGAAATCGAGACTACTCTCTCTGGAGTATCCTATTGGGGACGACTAAACTTAGTCCAATTCAACCCCACTAAGACACAAGTATGTGTATTCACCGCTAAGAAGGCTCCATTTGTTGTAGCGCCGCAATTCCTGGGCACAGCGCTTATCATTACCACAAGTATTGGGATACTTCGTGTCGACATCTCCAACGACGTCCAATACTGAAGTCATCTGGCAGACAAGGTCAAGTTGGCATCAAAGAGACTTGGGTTGCTCAACAGAGCGAAGAAGTACTTCACAGTGGGGCACCGGCTTCTCCTATAAAAGGCGAAGGTTCGGCCCCACATGGAGTACTACTGACACCTTTTTGCCGGAGCGCCTGCGTGCCAGCTTGACCCTTTTGACTTGGTGCGAAGAGGGGCGTTGAGGCTTGTCGGCAATCCCATACTTACAGGCGATGTAGAACCTCTCAGTCTCAGAAGAGACTTTGCCTCACTGTGTGTTTTCTACCGCCTATATTACAATGGTTTGTGCTCAGATTAACTGTTTGACATGATGCCCACAGCTACATTCTATTCTCGCACCTTTCGCCATAGGCGGGGAATTCATCCTCACACATTGCAACCGGAAACGGTGTGCACTGTGCGGTATGAAAGGAAATTCATCCCTCGCACACTCAAGCTGTGGAATGAACTCCCCGCGGTGGTTTTCCCAAGCGACTAAAATAATATGGGGCTTCTCAAGAAGGACATTAGAAGGTATTTTTAGGGTCGGCAGCACGAGTGTGACGCCCCTGGTGTTGCATACTTCCATAGGCTACGAACCACTTTCCAACAGGTGGGCCGTGTGCTTGTCTGCCACCTAAGTGGTTTAAAAAAATATGGCTGTATGTTAGTTGAATAATGTATTAAATTAAAGAAATAAAAAAATGTTCGTCGCGAAATTAATAATAAGCAGAATCAACTAAAAAATCTATGATAATTCCAGTAAAAAAGTAAAACAAGTCGTATTAATATTCAGTCCATTATAAAAAATTTAAAAGAAAACTGCAATAAGTTGGAAAAGAATTAAAAAAACTCACATTGTTTCATATGAAACAGAATTAAATCGAAAATTTTAGGTACAACTTATAACATTTTTACTAATAAAGCGAAATAAGTTTTAATTAATGCACTTTTAGATTAAATAATAAACAATGTTATAGTTAACTGCCAGCAATGCACCGAATTATTTTGTTTTATTTCACTTTTATTCCTACAAGCAACGATCGGACCTCATACGGAGCTGGCGCATCAATGAATCGTTCACTTTACCGGTACCAACTTTTTCGCGCGCGTTAGTGAGAAAGAGACGGACGACGTTTTATCTTGCTCATTTTGATCGTATTGCAATGGCTGTTCGAGTGAAACCATTCTCCTAGTAAAGTTATTACACTTTATGATGAAATCTCCAAACACATGAATTTTGAGTTATTTCTTTGTTTGAATAGGGGTGTACGAAAATGGATTTAATGTTGGATAAATAAAATTCGGAAATGCTAATAAGACTTCTTTATCGTGCGAAAGCTCAACAGTCATTAACATAAATTACATTAAATAATTAGAATCTACCGACAGGATGCAGCGCCTGACGTAATGCACATAGTGGTGTATACCGTGGCTCCACTCGTTGCTAGTATACTCTTTCGGGCGCTATAACGCTTGAACATGCCCCCGGGCGTTGAAACACCGGTTTCAACCAGACTCCGACGATATAGGCAATGGACAGGTCCTCTTGAATACTCGCAACAACACTGTTTCAACACGTCTGTAGCGGGGTTTCCTGAACGCCATTTAGTCCGCACCTGCAATTCTGCTACATATTCGTTGCTCCATCTGTACCAAAATGTTCCCGGAGTTGTACATTCAGAAGAATTATCTCGGTAGTCAGGCAAGCTGCGGTAAAGAGGTAATGGGCGTCCAATGACGAAGTGAAACTGGCGTAAGTGGGCCAAGTGGGGGTGATCTGCTAGATCCGAGGATAACGGCGTCAGTCAACAAGTCTAAATGGATTCGATCTTCGTCAGTGTGGTGTAAAGCTCTTCAAACGTAGTGTTACAATTTCCCAACACTCTTTGTAGGTGGTACTTTGTTGACTTTACACCTGCTTCCCAGTGACCACCAAAATGCGGGGTGTAAGTGGGTACTAAGTGAGACCGAATACCATCGCTCGCCGTACGTTCACTCAAGGACAAATTATTCGATATTAAAACTTATATCATTAGAAACACCGATAATGAGGTATCGTTGCCCGAAAAAATCTCAACGGACTTGCTCTTCGAGATCGAAATCGATACAAAGTTAGCAAATAATTATTAGGTACTTGTTAAATCACCAACAAGCTCTAACTGGATAGCCTTGGTTGTAAACCAAACAAATTACGACATACACCTTTACTAGTCTGCATCCACGACCCTGACGTCGGGCACACGTAATAGGGCCTGCGTAACCAACGTCCGTAGTCTCAAAAGGATAACCGAGACGGAGACGCTCACGTGGTAAGTTGCCCATCAGTGGGCTACCACCTTACCCTTCAAACGATAGTACCTGACACATTTCTAATAGCAAGATTTGCTCAAAATTAAACAATTGGTTTGTATAATGATAATATGTGGACTGTAAATAAATAAATAAATAAATATTCAGTTGTAGAATTGTTTTTCTTACTTGAATTAGTAAATCTAAAAAACATAAGCTAACAGAACGTATGACAACGGGTAACGTATCATTCATAATGACCGCTTTTAAAACTAGGTACATTAGTTCGAATCTCTGGTAGTGTCTCCGATCATAAACACTGAACGTCATTGAACGTTATCTCGCGTCGACGTTTACGTTTCCATTTAGGTACTAAATACTGTAAACAGTGTGCAGCCTTATGATTTACCCACTCATCATGATTATCGATAGAAACATTACATTTTAAATCATGCGAGGGTAGTGATGAATAGTTCTGCGTAACTGGGCCAGAAACTATCCATCCTAAACGGGTTTCACACAATACTGGCTTCCCAGTACCCAACTTTATTCTTTGGGATCCCAACAAATCCCAAAACAGATCAGCACCTATGAGAATATCAATATCTCCAGGCTTGTAAAACTTGGGATCAGCTAAAGTGATATTCGAGGGTAGTTCGAAATCACTAATATTTATTTCACGGCACGGTACGTTACTCGTAATATGTGGCAAAACAAAACAATCAAGTTTGAAATCAAAGTCGTCTTGTAAAGACGTCAGTTTAACTCGACATACCTTGCCTACGCGCGACGTGACATTGTTTATGCCAAGTATAGATTTACTTACCGGGCTAGTTATTAAATTTAGTCTTTTGCATAACCGATCTGTTATGAATGATGAAGTGCTCGCACTGTCCAAAACGGCGCGAATGAGATGGAAACCGTTATTATGGTCGCGCAGTTTGATCAAGGCAGTAGACAACAACACATCTCGCTGCTTATGACCACGGAAAGACGCAATGTTAGCGGATAAAGCTACGTTAGTTGTGGTCGTATTGGCAGACGGAACAGATGGATGAAAGTTAGTAGTCGTATCAGGAGGAGAATCATCTATATGTGTATTCTTAGTAGTGCATGTATTATTATTTGCGTGAATAAGTGTGTGATGTCTACGTTTGCAGTGTTGACAACCCGGTTTTTTACACTTGTTAGCGTAGTGACCCGAGTGAAGACAATTGTAGCACACTTTATAGTTAGGTAGTAACTTGATACGAGCGTCAGTGTTTAATGCGAGAAACTGTTGACAATTGTTCAATGTGTGATCGAGACTATTGCATTTAGGACATACTTTCGGAACTGAATGAGTAGAAGAACTGCTAGAAGACTGCGTAGCTATCATAGACTTTAACTTAGGGTCTGATTTAGATGTTGTCTGTGAATAATTTTGACGTGAAGACTCTAAAGTTTCTATGAGATCGGCCCGACCACGCAAAAACTGTAAAAATACATTAAACGTAATCGGGCTGTCTTTGTCTAACCTACCTTTGTATTCCTCCCACTCACGAAAGGTTCTTTGATCAAGCTTCGGAGTGATAATACCAATCAAAAGTGTATCCCACTGGTTGACAGGTTCTCCTAACGATGTCAAAGCTCGCAAGTCTTTATTTAATTTATCAATTAAATTCTTCAATGCAATAGAAGACTCCATACGAATAGACTCAATATTTAGTAAAGAATTTACGTGATTAGTTACTAATTGTCTTTTATTGTCAAAACGATCACACAACAAACTCCAGGCTACGGCGTAATTACTTGAAGAGAACTCAATGCTTTTTATAACTACGGCAGCAGTACCCTCAAGAGATGCTCTTAAGTAGTGGAATTTGCTAACTACATCAATGTCATCATTAAAGTGAATCAGGCTAGTATAGGTGTCACGAAACTCTAACCAATTATCATATGATCCGCTAAACTTAGGTAACTGAATGGTAGGTAATTTGACTCGTGTGTTCATACCAGTACGAGTGCTTTTACAACTCTGCATCGATTTATTCTCGGTATTAAAACTAACAAGCATACTTTGCGCTCTGGACAAGGACTTGTAATAAATAGACTCGAAGTCAGAACGTTCAGCATATTGCAATTTTACATCCTCAACAAGACATTCTAGGCGCAACTGTACCTCATCGTATCGCTCATACACCGACTCAAGCTTGTCCATACGCAACTGCAGTTCCGAAACATCGCAACTTGACAACTCTTTGTCCTGAAGTGAGTCCAGGAAGTGAACGAAGGTCGTCAATCGACCCTTGTAGCTACCTCGCGTTTTAACTAACTCCTTTTCCTCGGCCATACTGGGAAGCAGGTGTCGTCAACCTAGAATTGATACAATGATACCATTAACAACTAATGCTTATATTACCGGAACAATAAAGTTTTCGATGAATACCTACACTTGACTAAAGCTTACAGAAAGTTACTTTTATAGCAATATGATGGATTCCTTTACTCTAATTAGCAAGGGTATAAGTAGGTACTCAGGACTTACAATATACCTATAGTACTACTTGTATTATTTTACTATAAATCACAAATTATTATAAAAGACTACCTATATCAATTTGTAGATCTTTTTACTCTCAATTTAATACATTTAATTTAATACACATACATTTTAATGAATACAATAATAAATCCTGAACTAATAACTATATTAAATTGAATTGAAATTGAATGACTTGCAATTATTAATATTGAACACTCGAATGTACCACCTGTGTCAAGATACCTAACTACCAATTAACAATCACAGTTAATGATGTAAATTAGTTACAGCTTTATATAAATTAGTTAAATAATGTAGCAAGTAAGCTAACTATACTATATTCAGTATGATTTAAACTAAATATTATAAGCTGATGAAAAATTACTAATTACAATGTAAGTAGGTACCTGATGATTTAACTCTAACACTGTGCGCTTAATGGTAAGCAATAATTATGTTACCTGAGTGTTGGGTGAAGATATTAAATTATAATAAATAATTGCTTTACACCACGAACTTCGTCTTTCTTGAACTTAATCCTCTGGTTCAGATCCTTAGCAATCCTTAATCCTTATATTTCTTATGCCTTATTTTGCTATATCCACTTCCGCTAATCTTCCAGAATATCCGGTTCGTTAGGACCATGTACGAAAATGGATTTAATGTTGGATAAATAAAATTCGGAAATGCTAATAAGACTTCTTTATCGTGCGAAAGCTCAACAGTCATTAACATAAATTACATTAAATAATTAGAATCTACCGACAGGATGCAGCGCCTGACGTAATGCACATAGTGGTGTATACCGTGGCTCCACTCGTTGCTAGTATACTCTTTCGGGCGCTATAACGCTTGAACAAGGGGTGCGATATGTCAATCAGCATGTGTACGACGCACCCCAATGTATCAATAAGAATTTTCAATTGATTCAGCAATAAATGTAGCCTTAAAAATCCTTTGTCCAATAGAATTAAATTTTAACGTATATCTAAATGAAACAAATCAAGACCTTGAATATCCAACATTGTTAGTAACAAATATTTACCTCAATATTTTCCCGTCTTTGTGTAATTTCTCGAAGTCTTGTTTCGAGATCGGCTGGTTTTTAGGGTTCTGCCATGTAGCAATAACCTGCATGCTGTAGCCATGCATATGAAATGTGTACGAGTCGTTGCTGCCAAAGCCTGAAATTTTCAGATAGTAAAATTAGTACTTAATTAATTATAAAAATTAGCAACTGGGAGATGCGGCGGCGCTTCGAGTAATCACCGGGCTAGCCTCTTTTTTGCTTGAGGTCCGTTTACTCTCCCGTTTGATAGCTTTATTATTATGATATTGAAGTAACTGCCGTCTACCTCCCAATCCCGCAAGAATAGTCTACGGAGCCCCGTTTGTCAATCATTATAATGTACCAGTGGTGAGGGGTCCCTATAACTCGATTCCTGCTGGTTTGCTCTGAAAATAATTCCATAAGAGAATTCCATACGAAATTCCTATGGTTGTTCTATAACAGTTAAGATAGTTTTCCACCAGCTTCCTTTTCGAACACCCTTTGCCTCTAATATGTACCGGTTTGCAGGTGAGGCCTACCCTTATTCTTAAGTAATTTGAAATCAAAATGATTTGACAATTCTCACCTTCATTCACTAGAGCGATTTCAAACTCGTCTCCTTCTGCTCCGTCGAGTATCTGCACGCATTGTGATTCCTCTTGTTTATGTTCTTCACCGATCTTGCAGTAGTACTCGTTCTGAGCATCACGAGGTTTGAACAGTATCGGCACGTCGGGGTATAGGAAACTCTTGCCATTTATTTGTACTACCCCATTCTCTTGGATCGCTGAATCAAAAACGTTTTTGTTAAGTTATCTATTTTACTGACATAAGGAGCATCGTCACCATCATGAACGATAATTCTTATCTTCATCATCTTCATAAACCATGAGCTACACTCATAGATTGATTTGTTTCCAATTAGATTGTGAAATTTTACTGTTTGCAAGTTTTCGTGAGTTTTGAAATCACGCTTTTTAAAAACGTAACTGAAATCCATCGTGTACCCGGATACGTATTTACGCTTCTTCTAGGAAAGAATATTCATGAATATCCTTTAGAATGATGTTATACTGAATGATATTGAAATAATTGTTCGCCAAAATATTATAATGAGCTAATTATAAGTCTAAAGATTATAAGTAGTTTAAATTAGATTACAAAATTATGAAATCCAAGGTTTTATCTGACCGAAAAATAAATAAACCAGGTACTCACATAATGGTGCGGGGAAATAAGGCTTCTTAGGTATCGCATCAATGTAATACCTAAAGTCGTTATTTTCTTTCTCTTTAACTCTATTTCTGTCTATCCCCAGATACACAGATTTAACTTTTGACGTCCCGTAATTTTGGTCCCGAAGAGCCTCCAGCATCTGACCTCCTAAGACAATATCAGACTCCCAGTTTGGACTTTCATTCATTTCAGGCTGTGAAATATAAAACAAAAACAGGTAATAGATAAATTGGGATTATGAACCAAAACCATTGTTGGGACCAAGAACTGCCAAACCTACTGTCGAGACGGTCAGTACAACTACTGCTGCCTGCTGACAGACGAGTGTCTGGCGTAGTCTTTCCTCTCAGAATTAGAAGGTCAGAGGGCAGGTAGTTCGACAAAAGCCGTGTAAACCAAACTAAAAAGTGAAGTGAACGGGCCCGAACTCTGGTGTTTTCGCCCCCGAGTCCAGCATCGGATCGCAATGCTAACTAGATAATTTACGCCAATTGTTCGAGTGCCTAATAATTAAATTAGGATAGTAAAATAAAACACTGATTGACCTAGTTTAAAAAATAAAATAAATAGGTACCTAAATAATATTGCTCATCTACCTACTGATAGTACTATTATCTATTCTATACTACTGATTAAGGTTAATATTAAAATTTAGAATAATATTAAAACAAAGGGAAATATTATTCCTTCTTGGCATGTTCATATTTGATATTATTGAACCTTGAGTTTTTGTCGTGTTACTTAAGATAAACAAAATATGTAAATAATTAGCTAGCACTCGACAAATAAACCCTGAAGATCGCACTAAGAGCGCAGCTACATTTTTTTTGTAGTAGGTAAGGTAATTCTGAATTTCTGATGTTTCTGCCAATACCTCAGCACGAATTTTAAAATTACAACATGATGTAACTACACTATGCCACTGTGGCATAAAAAAATCAAAGCTTTGTCAGTGGTGTCATCGATCTAATAGATAAATTACTTTCTAATACCTACTAGTTTTTGTAAGGTTAGCCGCACTCGGTTATTTTAGTTTCACGTTTTATCAGTTCATTTGAAGGGAACGTGTTAGAATATCATTTGCACCTCTTCACTTGCGAGATTAGAAATAAGAAAAGAAAATGATTGAAAGCCTTGGTACTCAAAGGTACCAATTAAACGTGCATAAAGTGGCAAGCTAGTGCGTCCTTACCCGAGTCATGTCTTCTATCTCTGAAACGCGATCTTTATAGAATAATGGAACTGTTCAGGCACGGTTCACAAGAGCCTGAAGGATAACAAGTACAGTTCCAATAATTCGCAACAGTATTATTTTATAAATATCGGAGTTTAATATCGATGTCGTTATGAGTGGCATTTTTGTGTTCAACCCTATTTTTACCCGCGATGCCGCGATGGAACGGAGGCGGTATATGCGTTTGGGGTAAAAGGATGTAAAGCTGTGGCCACATTTGTAGCATTTCTGTGTATCGTATCTCCTTCGCGTGGCCTCAACGCCTATCATGATTGCTAGTTTGGACGCAAGATGATACCCGTTAACAATACACGCCGTATCTGATACAGCCCGATCCACACTAAACGCGTATCTTGATTCACCTCGTATCCGATATAACTACAGCATTTACTAAGTATGGACGCGTTTTTTTACGAAATACGCCAAAATGATACGATATGGACAAAATGAGCGTCCATATTTATGATACAAATACTTGATACGATAAGACTGATCGTGATTCGTCAAGGTGCTACAAATGTGGACCCAGCTTTAGGGGTTTTTTGTTTGTTTTCTGAGCCGAAATTTTCCTATAATAGCTATAGTCAAATCTTATTGTTTTACTTATCCATAAATATTCTCAGAATAGGTACAATGTTAACGAAAGTCTACAAAACATTATCATATTAACTATGTACAAAAAAGAAACAATACGTCATTCTGTTTACTGCTATATTTAAAATTGAATTTTATTATCATCGTTAATGTAAACTCTCAATTATCTGCCAGTGTTGCAGATTACAAATGTGGCACATGACTCATTGTATTTTTGTTATTCATTTATAGACGGTATTTTTGTTATTCACCTAAAGACGGTTATGAATAAATTGTTCTCGAAATTCATAATTATGACGCACAGGCTCGAATACTGTATTATACCTATATGCGCTAAAGTATTCTGATTCTGAGTTATATTTTTACAACATGATATTCATTTAAATTGAAAATTTCCACTCGAATTTTTGTTCTTCATCCACTATTAATGCATGTGATAGTATCAGAAATAATTATGTTTCGTCTAGTACAAATATCAAATTCAAAGTAAACAAGTCAAACTTATTATTTATTAACTATAACCTTCCTTTTGCGTCTAGGTAAAAGAAAATCCTTATATATGTTTGTGTCCAGTGCCTACTCGTGAAGGCCATGTTGGTACAATATCTAACAATACGCACCTGTTGGTCTTGCAACATTGAAGTGTAGTTAAAACCGGAGTATATGAGCATCGCATTAGCAGTAGCACCTGCGCAAGCCCCGCGTCCATATGTCCGGATCCAGTAACCTCCGCCATCTTGTGATGCGCGTACAACCACATCCATACGTTCTCCTAAAAAGTTCACAAAGTGGCGATAACTCAATGGGTAAGGTCAGTGATTGAGAAGTTGTAGGGCCAAACATTGATCCAAATCATGATTAAACACACCCAGTACCATCGTCTACCTTTTTTTTATCGTACGAAAAATACCCACGGATACCTCCCCCGTCGGCGCCGGGGGGTATGTCGGACTCGAACCGACTAAAACCCAAGTCGTCTTGGTATGGTAGGCCTTCGGTTGCCAGTGGTGAGATTATCGTAAACATATTCCTCGCAACCCGGGCGAGTACCATGGGCTACCTACATCATGGAGTGTTTAGCGTAGGTCAAAGGGGATACTAATATTAGAGATGTGGAAGACGGAGAGTACGGTACGTTGTACCCGACTGTACTAATTGCTTACACTGGGAGAGACATAGGTTAATTTATTAATGAAGGAAAATCGTCGATACGGTCTGGTCGGTCTGAAATATTTAAAATCTCCACTGCGTGCTTTTTAGACTTGACCTACATCAATTTATAAGAGGATGCAACTCAATTAGTTTTGATACATTAAATTTGAAGATTAATCTTAATTAATATAAAGACTTCTCTTCTTTTTTTCACTTTAATTAATAAAGTCGTTAACTTTAATTTAAAGGCTAGTCAAATAATATTACCAGATGTGTAATTTTTTAGAGTGTAAACTTGATAACTACCTATTAAAATAAATATATAAACGGACAGATGAGCCCGTATTTGGACGGCATTATTTCTCATTGTGTTGTTTTATTCTAGACACTAATTTATCTTAATAGAAATTAATACTATCAAATCAACTGCCTGACGTTTCGACGTTTCGGCGTATTATAGAATAGAATGACGAATGTATGGAATTTGACGTATATGACAGTTGTCAACGTACCTATGTCATAAACGTCAAATCTATATATATAAAAATCAATGCCACTTTTCGTTGTTGGTTTATAACTCAAGAACGGCTGAATCGATTTGGCTAATTTTAATCTTGAAATGTTCGTGGATGTCCAGGAAAGGTTTAAACGGTGAGAAAATACTCGTAGGTGCAGCGGGACCGGGAAAAATATGGCGGTACGAAGTTCGCCGGGACAGCTATCCAGTATAATAATCCATCAAGTAAATTGGTTCAGCTATGCCCAGCTTCCGTTGCTGTTGAAACTATAATTATATACTCACAGACATAGTTGTGCACCATGAAATGTGAAAGTTTAGTTACCATTTTAATGGTCAAGATCCAGTCTATCGTGACTTCATATTACAGAACTATGCACTGAATATATGTTGTGTTCGCTCTGTTCTATGTTTTCGCTCACATGTACCGTTCAAAGTGATAGCGAATGGCTAAGATTTATTTTCTGATACAATAGTATCCTTTTAAATTCAAGTGACTTTGAGCACAGAGTAAAATACTACGCTTTGGGCAACAAAACATAATTTTAGAGCAGTATAATTCGGTTGACTGTGATTTTAGTGTATATGTTTATTTTAATTGTATCGTCTACAATTTCAAGTTTATATTTTACTAGCTGACCCGGCGAACTTTGTACCGCCATATTTTCCGCCCGCGTGGTATTCTGATCCCGATTTATCAGTGTTTCTCTACAATATTATGCATGTATTATACATATACCCCTTCCTCTTGAATCACTCTATTAAAAAAACCCGCTTCAAAATCCGTTGCGTAGTTTTGAAGATTTAAAAGCATACATAGGGACGGACAGACAGCGACAGTGACTTTATTTTATAATATGTAGTGATAGTGATGATTTAGGAATGTTATTAGTTTACCTAAAGCAGGTTGGTACCTACAAACTAAGGGGTAAACCGATGTATTAGATTTTAATTTGGAAGTTAAATAATAAAAAGTTTTAATAAAAAACTTAACTTTCCAAAATATTTCAGCTTACGTTTCAGGCACCTACAAATATTATAAATGCGAAAGTAACCCTGTCTGTCTGTTATGCTTTCACGCCTAAACCACTGAACTGAATTTGTTGAAATTTAGCACAGAAATAGATTACACATTGGGAAAGGACATAGGCTATGTTTGGTTGCGATAGCCGGCTTCCACACCGGCGGGGCAGCGGGGCAACAAACACGCTAAAGCGGGACAGTACGGTACATTTTACTCCGATTTAATTATATATCATTTTCATTCATAAAAATTTTCATTTGTTGGTTTCATTTTTCCATTTTTTACTCATTCAGGTTAAGCACATTTACCGGTTTATTAAATATCAGGTAATACGCGCAATTATTACATAATATAATATAAGTCGTTTATAAATAATATCAAGGTCACGTAGATTACGAGTAGGTATTAACAATACAATTAACATAATTCAAACGTCAGAAAAAGCAACAATGAATCACTTCGTCTTTATAGAAGCTACTAAACCATAATTCTGAGTGAAGACTAAACTTAAACGCAAGGGAAAGTGATAGCTCTATAAAATAGCGAAACGAAACGAAACGAAACCGGTTATAGGTAGGTTTACGTGGTGATGACCTTAAACTTAGCGGTTGAACGACACGACAGACGAACACCTTTCTCCGATCACTAGATGCAGTGAAAATTTCACAGATCCTCAACATTCTATAAATGGAAGAGAGCATAGAATAAAAGTGATATTATATTAAGAAAGTAAGCATAATTCTAAAACCTGAACTAGTCACCTTCACCTAGAACATGTTTTGCATAATTTGTTTTATAAATTATTAGGTAATGCAGTTTATTTTATTGCCTTCTATCACTTGCGGCGCCACGCCACCTGTATTTTTTTTAAATAATAATAAGTATAATAAATAAACTATAATTTGAAGAAATAAAAGCAACTTTTTTTACATTTCTCTTTACATTATTGGCAATATCGAAAATGAAATAAATAAATAAATTTACTGCTTCCCGTTCTTAAATTTTATGAACCTAAATTTCGGTTATTAATTCTTAGTTAGGTATATTATATATTATAGGTATATAGAATTTTAAATTTTACTATAGATAATTTTGAACTATAAGTTTCGTTTTCATCACAAGCGGTCAATTGATCGAAGACAAAAGTAGGATATTTAGGAGTTGGAATAGATGAAAGATGTTGTAATATATTTGTTTTCGTAACCCCATCAAATTTGGGTGAAGTAGAGAAGTGTACATTGAGTAAATGTATATCTAAGTCTTTAAGAATAGAATCTGAACGTAATCTTCCAACTCCTAATGTATTAAGAAATATCCAGACTATACGTGTTAGAATTATTATTATTTATTTTATAATAAGGCACAGATATTATGTCGACTCGAAAGCCAATTTAATTTCAAATTTCTACAGTTCAGTATGTAGTCGCATTGGTTATTAGTGCCTTACATACTTTCTCTGTAGTTAAAGCCTTTATCTCATCTACGACAAATTTATGTTAGATGCGGCATACATGCAATGTGACGTATTAGACCATTTAACAAGCTATAACAACACTTTTAAACTTTTGCAAGAAGTGTTTTGCAACTGTGCGCAAGTTTTAACTTTTATTCAACTACAGTTCTCAGTTTGAAATTAAAATAAAACAACTTAATGTTTTTTTAGCTCCAGCGTAATGTGAATAATGTAATCTTAGAACTAATTTGACCATGATTTTTTAACCTTTACTGCTAATTACTGCGAAGCCAGTTATCTAAGATCAACATCAGATACCCACAAAACAGAGCTAGCTAATCCCAAACGTATCGTATATAATTGCACCGGAAATAATAAATCTAGAAAAAAACTTCACTCAAAACTTAACATAAACTCAAAATATAACTCACTTCACTTATACTTATTACTTAATAACAACGACAAACAGCACCTGGAACTCAAACTTAATAACATTTGAATTGATAAAATGATTCCAATACTGACTGGTGGAGAATTTTACGTCAATAAGCTGTAACTAACAGTGTTGCACTATTTTGAAAAATAAAGAATTTGAATAAATTTGACTATTATAAAAGAGGGTTAAATTCTTAGGAATGTAATATTATTAAAGTGTTGCATGAAAGAGCAGACAGCAAGGAATGAGTACCTAATTGAAACACGACGAAACAATACAAAACAGGATTAGAAGACCTCGAGGTGGGACAGATCGTAAGTATTTGCAAGGAAACAGGTAGGTTCGACAAAATGCCATGATTGCTGGACATCCTATATCCTCCATAGAGGAAAAATAGGGGTAATGAGTGAAATGTCCCACTTCAGAAGGCAGATGACCCGTACGTTCAACGGCGTCCCCTGCTGGCAGGATAGTATGCTGGCAGTAAGTAAGTAAGTAAGTAACTGAAACAATGATGTCTGACAGTAAAGTATGGAAAACTATGCACGTAGAACATCATAGAAGAAAAAGAACAAGTAATGGGATCAAGGGCAGGTCAATAATGATAATTACCTTAATTAGCTTGATCTTATTAATACTAACCACACTATTTCATCTTAAGAAATTTGAATAAGTTTGAGCAAGAAGGCATCGCAATTAAAGTTGACTACAGACGTAGTTGCTAAATTAATTATCCCATTAACGCGATGACAGAACGCTTAATGATTTTTGTCAAACACTTAAAATAAATTTATGAGTAGTAGTAATTTCAAAATACGATGTTTTTTTTTCACAAATCGATCCTTACGTTCGATCGTTCGTCGTCGATCGATACCGATCGGTGTAAATTAAAATGAAACAATGATAAATGAATGTACTGTACACTCACACTCAAAAAACCTCTACGGGTTTAATGGGCGTTGCTATAATTTACTTACTATTGTAATCTTATTGAAATAAATGGAGAAAAAAAAGCCACTTAACTCTCGGGTGCTGATATAGAAAGTTGATAAAAATAGTTAATTCTACCTCTGGTCATTGACACTATCAAATCTTGAACGTCCACAACAAGTGATTTTAAGTTTCACCAACTTTGATTTTCGATGACACCTTTCATTTTTTTAGAAATTTATTTATATATTGTTTATTTCATCAATCACTGAAGAGGCTTTGTGCTGTCAGTGAGAAGATCAAAGGCTTGCCCTGCTTGTCTTCTGCGCTGACGGCACAAAATCTTTCTGTTCTTACAGGGCTGGCAGCTCAAGTGTGACTCCTCTGAAGTTGCATACGTCCATAAGCCACGATAACCACTTTCAAGTGGCTCATGTGTTTGTAGGCCGCCTGAGTAGTATAAAAAAATTTATTCAAATGTTCTGAGCGATATGAACGGAGCGGAAACTAAGCAATGAGGTAAACCTTCGCTGATCCAAGTGGAAGTTGATTTGCACAATATTAGTGCAAGAGCTATGTCGACAGACGCCAGCTACAACTACATATGAACCTGTTAATAGTAATAATGTTGAAAATTTGTTTTTATTTTAAACCTGCTAATTAATAACATCATTAAGTAACATTTCTTTTGCTCAATAATCTCATAGTATTTTTACGGATTGAGACTGTGATTGAGATTCGTCATCGACAAAGTATTCAAAATAAGCGTGTGTGTGCGTTGTCCCTTCTTTGATTTTACTTTTAATCCTTTAAAAAAATATTTTTTATATGAAATTATGTGAAACCAACTGCAATTACTGAGTAAATATAAAATTATAGGCATATAAAATTAAACAGAAAGTAGAAAAATAATAACTCTCTTAAATGATACTGCAGCAAAAGACAAACAAATCAACTTTTTCGTTGTAATTATATGTAAATATTATGATGAATGAATACCAACTACACAAAAACATACAAATTTGACACTTTTGACCTCACTTTAGAATTATGTTTCAAAATTTAAAAAACATTTTTAGAGATGTACCAGTAATTTAGATAGGTACCGGTGCTATACACATGGATAAGAGTGAATTCTTTCGAGAAATTACAAAATTTTTAGATAACTAGGTAATAAATGGATATTCGGCATAGTAACTTTTTTTACCTATTTAATTATTTCTTATTCATTGGACAAACTCTAATGAAGAAATGAGACACAACTGAGAAATCACTCACATGTGGCATGTTGAAAGGCCTTGACCTGAAGATCGTCCTTATTCACACGAAATAAGAACAGTTTTGCAATAATACAGTTACACTTATTGAAATTGTCGTATAAACATGTGTGTAACTAGTTTGTTAATTAATATAATTATGACATATAGAATGTGTAATGCAGGATTAGAAATTGTCAAATAATTTTAGGCCGATAAGATTGACTGAACTGAAGATTCAATTTGGTTGATTCAACAAAACTTGTCAGTGACTAGCAAAGTCTCAATTCTTACCGGCTTACCTTTGGAGGGATAACAGAGATGTATAATTTACACTCTAATAAATAATAACAACCATAATACATTAAATTGTACTGTCTTGCAGTAGGTATGTACGTTTGCAAATTAAATCGAGGTAAGATTTTCTTGTCACGGGTTTCCCTTTGGAAAATATCCAGCCCACGCCACTTGTGCAGTATTTAACTAGATAAATACCATCTAGCTTAAATTACTGAATAGGTACGTAATGAACCTAACCCTTACCTGGATATAATTCCACACTTCTAGCCAAAACAGGTTTGGTAGGCTTGCCGTCGGTAGCTATTGCTATAAGTTCATGCTTCTCTATATTCACAGTGACGGGACACTCGATTGCGATAGCGTTTATCAGCCTCAGCCTGTAGGCAAAGCCTGCCATAACTAGCACTCTGTAATTTAAAAAAAGTCGATTGATGTTAGACTAGACTAGAAACGTATGTTACATTTTCATTTTCGAGGTGAAGGCCTCATATGCAATCAAAACAACGTCCTTATGATTATGATGATGATGAGTGTAAAATAACATAGACACACAAGTAAGTACATTTCGATTTTTTTAACGTTCCGTACCTCAAGAGGAAAATAACGGAACCCTCATAGTATCACTCCGTTGTCCGTCTGTCTGTTCGTCTGTCTGTCAAGATATTTTTCTCAGGAATTCGTGGAAATAACAAGTTGAAATTCATACCACATACTCAAGTCTGCAACGTCTTGAAACTTTGCAAATATTAAACTTCTAAGTTAACTTAATCAATATATTTTACGGTTTACGTATTATAGGTTCATTCCTGAATTCAATTATGTACGGGACCCTCGGAGCGAGAGTTCGGCTTGCACTTGACCGGTTTTTTTATAATATCATCTTTTCACAACGTTGTTATCCATTTGTATTCTTGTCTGTTTCTTTGTTTGTTCCCCTTTTCGATACTTATATTCAGATTAATCTTCCATTAATATGAGAACTTGCAATTTTTCTCAGAGCTAGCGAGTGACTTTAAAGTATTCTTATTCAAGTAATCGCATTCAAAACGCATTTATAGCAAGTTCGCGCGAATTTTGTACGAAATAATCGGTGACTAAGACACCTAGACAAGTGTCAATTTGTTGGCCAGCATATTTTATGGGATGATTATATGGGATTGACACGAATTCTGATGTTTATGACAGTCGTCAACATTTCATATAGGTACTACAACTGCCGTGAGGCGCGGAAGTTTTTAAATTTTACTCCACGTATAAAGATTTCCGCACCTCACGGCAGAATGTGCTGCTCCAAAACAATATTACCTACAACACCTGTAATGTAACCATGTTCTATGAAAATTAAATTTGATTTGATTTGAAACGTATTACCACTTGTCTGGATAGGCGATAATTAATAATAATCTAAGATATTCTCATTCATGTTCACGCAATACGAAACCTAGACTGAAATATTCGTACCTACCTACAGAAATGTCAAGGCCACGCGTAGGTCACTTCATTTTTTGTGCGTTATTCGCTTTGTATTAGAATGATGCGTCACCTAATATAATCATAGAAGCATATGATAACATATTATATAAGTTCACATACACATACAAACAACATCACATACACATACCGCCGCGCGCTTCCTGGCCGAAATTAATTTGGGCCACCCCATCTCCTCCCATTTCGTACAAGGCTACTAAGGGTTAGGGCTGTTTAACATCAGACAGATATACCTATAATATACGAGTATACAGCCCAGACTCATCCTCGAGTCAAAAATAATGCCTGGAATACGGTAATAAGCTCACCCCCTATTACGTGGGACCTAATACAATAATAAAACCTTCCAGGGATAAAGGCGTGATTGTATGTATGTGTAATGTGTATGTATATTCACATACACCCAATTACAAATACCTACTTGGAAATGTCTCCATCACCATTGATATTTAACGCATCAGGCGGCAATTGGCTAACATCTTCCAGTTTAGCAGTCAAGAGTTCAGGGAACGTGGCACCAATGATCAAGGTGTTCTCCTCACTCCTGTCATAATCGTATATTGAAGAGTGTGGCTCCAAAGGCTGCGGTTGATTTATAATCAGCGAACCATATACGCCGTCACTGTGATGAGACACTGCAAAACAAGGTTATGAAAATGATAGTTAGCGATGTAGAGTCAACGACATAAGTTGATTAATACTTAAATATTTACGAACCTTTTTTTTAATAGCCTATTGGTATCTACAATTCATGTTCCTACCTATGTAGTTTTAAAGTCCCCATAGGACAAAGTTAATATATTTAATGTTTTGTTTATTATTTTGTGAGAGGTATAAATTAGATTTTGTTTAACTACTTTTGCTGTTGACTGTAAAATTACACAAAATAAATAATGAAATATTTAAGCAATATGAACATACAATTATAGTAGGCCGGAATAAGTGAATAAAAAATTAGTAAGGCTCATTTAAAACCACATTTAGACATGTTCGAGGACGTTTTGGTCCTTCGATCTCGAGTAAAGACTATGACGCAAACGAAAACCTGTTCCACAAACATGTGGTACTTAAGGTGCAGGTATAACGTCTAAACAAAGGATCTTTTGAATTCCATTTTCAAAATATTATACTCAAAGGTCGTTGAACGATTTAACTGTAAGTTTAAATCTGATCATTAATTTTAGACTGAATTATACACGTCCAGCAGTGAACTGCAATTAGGCTAATTGATTGATTGATTGATATACATGAACTATATACATATATAGTTACATAGGTACTATATTGAGAATCGTTTAATAAGGACTCGTAGTTAAATGGCAGGCAGGCAGGCGACTAGGTTAACACATTGCAAGGTTAAACAATGCTAGCCCAGGTCGACCTTAGGATGTGTGTCCCTTCTTTACACATTAAGACCCCGCCGCACCTCGGAGAGCACGTTAAGCTGTGAGTTCCGGTTACCATACAAACATCAGTAACATACGCTATGCGTAATTGAAGCCCTAAAAATCTGACAATCTTGTCTAACTATAGTGCTTCAATATCGTTAGTGGGTTGTGGAGTTCAGATGGATGTTGCTTTGCGGCAAAATATCGAAGATTGAACATTTCATAGTGAGCCTGAAAGTCGACTACAACAGATTTGGAAAAAGACTTCGAAGATGATGATTGAAGACACTTGATCAGTAAAAAAAACATGATAGTCAATGACTTAAACACTTTCATAATACCTGTTCATGTTAATTTAAAAAGAAAGTTATAAACATGAGCACAAAAGTACTATATGCATAATATTTTCTATCTATCACGCGGTTATTGCTCTTGTTTATAAAGCTTTCGGTATTGCTATCAATCAATTAGCCTATCGCAGTCCACTGCTGTACATAGGCCTCTCTTGATGTTGGGAATACTTGGGCGACTCTTGAGTGTCTTGATATATTTAGCCGTAATTGAATGAACTTCGTCGATAAACAGGCTATGCAACACAAAAAGATTATTCGAATTCAAATCGGTAGTTTCTGAGATTAGCCCGTTCAACCAAACAAACAAACTGTACAGCTATATAATATTAGAATAGTCATAGACTAATACTATTATTATTATGTTGCTTATGCAGTTATATACTAACTGTAATAATTAAATTTAAGACGCATAATAAGATTATTAAATTGTTTTGATTAGCATTACCTGAATCAGCGTGATAAAAGAATGTTCCGGGTGAACTTGCTACAAACGCATATTTAAACGTTTGTCCGTAAGCAATTGGACACTGAGTTATCATTGGAGCACCATCCATATGCGGAGTTCCTTTCTGATCAATACCATGCCAGTGTATACTCAAATCCTGGTTCAGAATACTGTTCTGAACTTCTACAATAATTATGTCATTAACACAAGCTTGTATAGGTGGTCCAGGGCTTAGTCCATTGATTGTGATAGCTGGTCTTCCATTTTCCTGGATTGCAGGCTCGATTTTAAAATTATAATGGCAACGTTTTGGCTTCACGTTGAACTTACATGGTCGGTAGCATGATACTTTTCCTGAAAAATCAATAGTCATTTAAAAATTACCACCGTAATTGTTTCTTAGTATCGAATGGTTTTTATGTATGTGTAGAAACGACTAGAAATATGTTGATATGTGTGTAAAGTTGATATTCAAACTTAATAGATTTCTGTAATCACTGTTCTTGAGTCCCTCTCGTTGTATTTTCTTTATTATCATCAAACATTACATTTTGAATAATGTTCTTTCCAAAAGTTTGAAAGCACATAATAATTTCTTAACTATCCAAATAATAATAGTACTCCATTAAGTATACATCGCAATATTTACAAAACAAGGCATGTTATCCTTACCTAAATTTTTAGTCGTATCCTCAAAGAGAATATTAGCACCAGTCGGCGCAAAACTCTCCAGCGAAGCTTTGCCATTATTGCTTATATTCACAATGATAAAAAGACAGCACACAATCACTTTCATTTTTCACAAATTGTCACTCTCAGAATGTAGTCATATATCAAACAAATTCTATCGATAGTCTACTCGCACCGAACTACTGTCACCGCAATCCGTGAGCGGACACCGCGATGTTTCGTACACAACTGGCTAAACTACAAAACTTCGCATCGCAGTTCCATAGACATGTGCTCGACCTCTTACCACGAAAGTTTATTTTCCGTTGTTTCTCGCATCGCTACATTTGTTCCACTTATCACAAGAACAGAGTGAAAATTGTAATTGCTTAGTAAAAGTTAAAACTAGTACCATTGAATTTTAACCATGAAGATTTGTTCACTGAGTTAAATATGGTAACGCGGTTTAGTTTGCCTTAAGGCTCATTTAGACGGGGAGAGTTCCTCGCCTACAATATACAATTATCGATAGGATAAATATTAGTTAGGTACCTACTTCGTCGAAACATTCGCAAAAACAATTGCCGCTCGCTCGTCCACGCTGGCGAGAATTGCCTTGCAATTGAATATTGATGAGGCCCTCTAAACATTTCTCGAACTGAAACGTGCGAGAAACTCCCCGTCTAAAAGACGAATTTAATCGCGGCTTTTATCGTTCTTAAAATCAAGTCATCTATTGTAACTCTTGAGGAATCCTGTAACTGTTTTGTAATAGTTCAATTGACTATTTCTAAGGACTGTTCTATTGCTACAACATGAACCGGTCTGCTATTGCTAAAATATAAATTTATTCTTGATAGCCCTTTTATCGCAATGCGGTATGTTGGTAGTTTTTGCTAGGTTTGTTTTCAAGTGTTCATTTTACCGTAAAATCTATACCTATAAATAAATAATATTGAAATGTATGTTTGTAACATTCAATCAGCTTAGTAAATACAGTATTTAATTATGTGCATATTGTCGAATCTATATGTATGCATATTGATGAAGCTTCAATATCTGAACAAAAGAAAGTAGGTACCTACCTACCACCTAAAGTCATTTCAAATTTCAATTAATTTTGATTACATTTTTATTGCGTGTGTTCTAGATACATTTATGGATATGGAAATAAATGTTAATGGGGATTTGGGAAGCTAGAATTATCAAGTTTTGATGGGAAATTGACATGCTAGCTGGATTAAGCGATCACTTTTACAAGTTGAGATAATTTTAATGCATTTAGTATGCTAAACTAACTTTTACAAGATCTTCAGCTTTATATCGTCTACGCTTATAGAACTATTACTGGACTAAACTTTGGATGGTGCATCTCCTTAAAGATTAATATTATCTTAGAGGGTCAACGACTTCATGTATAAATCTACTGGTTTGGTTATCCTCCCAACAACAAAAAGCATAAATAGTGACAAAAACAAGTGATTGCCAACCATTTTTTCTACATTTGTTAGGTATTTTGTCATATTAATTGTACAAAATTTCATAAATTATTATCAATCAGTGCCATTACTAATTGATAATTATACAATAATATTACAGTGCCTTTAATTTTATTTAAACACTGCCGTTAATAGTGATAATAATAAGATGTCACAACGTTTATGTACCTCATCCGTTGCTTTTCAGTTGCAGGCGAAATCGAACTACATTGAAGGTAAAATATAACATACTCATATTTAATTGCAACATTAACCTACGTTCAACACGCGCTTCGATGGAAACCATTTCAAAATTTTCAATGTTCCTAAACTATGTTAAGGTTAACTTAGAACGCTGAAAGAATTATGAGTCTTAACTGTTTCACTATTAGAGATCTGTGGCGAGTTAAACTGTACCAATACATATAATTCACACTAATACTAAAAGTACAAAAGTAACGCAATCTGATCAATCAGATTAATCATATATATATAATAATAGATCAAAATATTATGCTTCAGAAGGTCAACCTTCTGAAGCATAATATTTTCGAGGTGGTAATGTCATAGAATATATAAGCTGAAATGGCAATGGGCTAGGAACATCTACTGAAGAATCGATGACAGGGTAGTAAACGAGTTCTAGAGTGAAGATCAGAGGCAAATGGAAGGTGGACACGCAGTAAGATGGACGGATGACCTAAAAAAAGCTGGGATTAACTGGATGTGCAATGCGACAGAACGGAGGCTATGGCGCACAATATAGAGGATGATGTCCAGCGGGGACTTCAAAAACTGATTGATTTCATGTGAATAAAATAACTTTCTATGGTGAATGAATTCTTAAAATAGATTTATTAGTTTCAGAGTTCATTCATTTTTATAATATTAGAAATAGATGAACCAAATAACTCATTACTGGTACTTATGACAAGAATATTTGATGGAAAGGTCTCGAAATAAGATAATAATAATAATATTAGAGAAATTTCTCATATTTAACTGAACATACGAAAACTCTGAACAGTCGTTTCGATGCCATGGAGTGTACAAATCAACTTTCAATAATAGTTAGTCGTTCTCCACAAAACTATGACTACTCTTTTCACGGCAAAGAAAATTTGAACATTACTTTACTATTGAACGTGGCAATGCTGTCAATCTTCAAAGTACGTAACCAAGAACAGGGGCCCGATTCACTAACGCCACGTTTCGTATACGCGTGACTGCCATTTCGATAACGTATAACGAGGTATTCAGTAAGATCTGTCAAAGCAAAACTCGGCAGAACAATAAATAATTCTAGTTATTTTTTTGGTCTGGCATGCTTGTCATAATGTCATATAATATAGGTAACTACTTACGTTTTCTTCTTTACCGAAAATCCACAAAGAAAACTATAGTTTTACTCATCGAAATGGTACGTTACGTTTTAGAAGTCACAAACCCACAAAACCTTAAACGTAAAGTTAGTGAATCGGGCCCCAGCTAACTAGTTGTTAAACTAGTTGTATTCTCATATTGTGAAATGACCCAATTTTCGACAACTCATGCATGGCTAAAGAGTGTTTCTTACATGAACCGATCCTTTTGTTCCTACTATTATGTGTATGAGCTCAGCTTTTTCATACAATTCTAAACAGTCCTATCATATTGACTTTCGGTTCCCATAAAATTTAAATTAAGGTTCAAAAGTAGGAACCCCTTCGCTAGTATTTTAGCTACAACACTATAAAATAGTTTAATCTAAATAATTAGTCAATATTGTCTGTCAGTATAAAGATTCGACAAATAATACTTGACAAATAGATCTAGATATCTTCTCTTGTAAAATTTCAGTATACGTTAAATTACTAAAAGATGTCCTCTATTACCACACCAAAACAGTATCAATCAATCAATAAGGCTATTGTAATTCACTGCAAAAGGAAAACAAAACAGTACACATTTAATCCATTCAATTTGGTTACATTTGAACAGTCCCTGGGAACGCCTTTGGACTCAAACGAACCACCTCCTAGTAGATGCCCCTACTAAATAACAGACCAGGATCTCCTATCGAGGTCTACCGACCTTGTCAGACAGGTCGGTAGACCTCGATAGACGGTGATTGTAGATGGTGATTGGAACCACCGGACGGTGGTTGCTCCCTATTAGACAATCAATTAAAAACTATACACATCAATTAAAAACGATAAACCGACCCCGGGCTCCAGAATGCAAACTTTGAACACAAATAGGAAATCGCTAAGAAGACGATGATGTCTATTTGGTTTCTCTGTGTCTTCTGGATGATGACATCCTAGCGGTAATCTCAGTCACATCCGAAGCTTTCACCTCTGAGTCTGGGGTCAGCTTTTTCCAGTCGAACTGCAGGTTTTGACTCAACTTCTATATTTTCCATTTTCTCGCCGGTTTCTCTGTGTACGTACACAATTTTGTAGATTATAATTGAGGCTTTCATTCTCACAAATTGCAATATGTGTTGTAAATAAAATAAATAAAAATATTATAAGATTGAGTATAGGTTAAATAAAATTTCTGACCGCTTACACAAATATGATGTCATTGTCATTTGTCAGCCAAGTATAGTTGGTACAATAATTTTGAAACTCAGACCTAAGATGCAGAAAGAATTTTACGACACGCCTAGAGTTAATATCTAAATCCAGCCGGCGTATTGTAGAATAGAATGACGAATGTATGGGATTTGACGTTTATGACAATCTGTCATATACCTACGTCAAATTTCATACATTCGTCCTTCTATGATACGCCGGCCAACAAATTGCCACTGGTCTAAAGGGGCTGTTTTGCGTGCTGAAATACTGTATTTTCCTTTTTTCCATTATGCTCGTGTTTATGTTCGTGAGACGTCTCTTTCAATTGACCTTCAAGTCAGCCGGAATTGGAATGCTTTTTACAAAATAAGGGCTGAAGATATTTCGTAAGAGAATGTTAACAAAAATGTTCCGCATAGTGGCTAAGGGCAAGCAATTCGAGAGTGGAACTGGCTTGGAGGTCGTTCTTCGACCCTAGTAGGTTTCCATTTGATCGTGTCTTTTAATAATAATACATACTACCTACTCACACCTGTAAATCCCCGAAGGGGTAGGCAGAGGTGTATTAAAAAACCCACATTTCGCCAACTGTGATTTTTGGGCCACTTAGTCATGGGCTATGTTTACTGTCGGATGGAGAACAGCCCTATCCCTTAATCAACTTCTATGACACTCACAGGAAGAGATGGGGTGGCCTTCTTCTACTTCACTGGGACCAACATTTATATACCTATACCTTTTTTTTTTTTTTATCGTGCGAAAAATCCCCACGGATACCTTCCCCCGCCGGGGTCGGAGGAGGAGGTTATGTCGGACTCGAACCGACTAAAACGCACGCCTTCTGTGGGCCGTCAGTTGCCGGAGATGAGATTGTCATAGCCATATCCCTCGCACCCCGGCCGACCCAGGGCCATATCTCTCGATCTGGCCCTCTTCCGGTGAGGGGACCACGGGGTCCCCAACTCGCCCCCGGGTATGGGGGGGCACGCAATGCGTGCCACCGCCGTGGCCTGCTTCTGCTAGGGTGACAGGCGACCATATATACCTATACCTACACACAAAATAGATTCACATCAATTTAATATGTATTTAATAACAATTTAATGTAATTAGTATGTTAGCTATTCTTAATGGACTGGTCGTGGGTTCAAGTCCCGTCTTGGACTTTCACTTTTTCTAATCTAATTTAATACAAATAATGATAGGTTTACGAACTAATTACAAATGACTAACTGTTGACCGCGACTCCACTCGCGTGAACTGTTCCCGCGGAAAAGGACCCTATTCCCAGAATGACTATTTCAGAGTTTAATTAGCTCAGACTCTATCTTTGTGCCAAAAAACATTCAATTCTATTTCGTCGTTCTGAAGAGATTGTCATAACAAATATCCACTAATTCCATTCAAACTTTCACAGTATTTAAAATGAGGCTTCACCACGGAGAAGGATCCGTGGGCTTCACAAGAAACTAATCAAGTGCGAATCGAACTCGCGCGCTGAGGGGTTCTGTACAAAACTGAATTGAGCGATCAACTTAATTCTGCTGTTGGAATACTGATAAACTTACTTATTACACGGTAAGTTCACCAATTGCTAATAATAGTCTACCACCAGTTCACCCTGTCTGTTATAAGTATGACTAACGACGGTGACGTTTTGATGTTAATTCGCCTCTGCCTAATCCTCTGGGGATAAAGGCGTGATTATATGTATGTATGTTTCCATTTGGGGTACGGAGCCCAGATAAAACACATTACTTGACTAAATTGTAGACGATTATAATGTTAAACTATGAATAATACATTAATTAAACTTGTAAGATCTAAGATAAGATCATATCAACTTTACTGCTTTTTTTTAACTAATAGGAATGCATCTCTAATAACTTGAAACTAGCTATTTTTTTTGCCACTCAAGTGGCAGACAAGCACACGGCTCACCTGATAGAAAGTGGTTACCGTGGCCTACGGTCGTGTGCAACACCAGGGGCGTGCACTCGTACTGCCGAACCTGTAGAAACCTTTATAATGCTCTTCATCTGCAACCCAATATTGTAGTCAAAACGTTAAAAAAATGCTTGAAAACGCTTGAAAAAATATACGTACCTATTTCCTATATATCTCGGAAACGGCTTTAATGGATTTTTTTTTCATTTAGATAATATTTTGCTTTTTGAGTATATACTCAAAACTCCAAACTCAAAAGGTGTAAAAGGTGGACCCCGGACTCCGGGAGTAACGTAAATATAGTGATGATGAGGTATGAGGTACGCTCAAATGAAGTACTATTATTCTCAGTAAATAATAATTAAGAATGACTGTACTTCATTTCGACGATTGTACTGGATTAAAACCTATATAGGTACATACTCGTGTAAGCAAGGCCGACGACTTAACCTCATACTGCACAGCCACTTCTTATCACGAAAACTTTATTTGCTTATATAACAATATTTATATTTACACTACGGAACCTTTGCATCATCTGACATTGAACTTATATATTATGTTTTCTTGTGGTTTCGTTGCAAACCGTACTATTGTGATTGGGCATTAAGTTAACGATATATTTTGACATGCTAACTACGTGATGTCTACTGCGGTTACCTTGTTCAAAATTTAATACAAAATAACTTAATAATCTATTTGAGAGTGCGCATAAAGCTAGAAAAAAATCAGATTTCACCCGCACCCCTCGCATGTCCCGCTCTCGCCTGTCGTCGCTCCGGCAAGTCCGCCACCTATTTTGTGTGGCAGCGACCCGCCATGTATAGTTTGAAGGCGCACAGTATACCCAAAATACTCAGATAAAATTGTCAAAATACGAGTTGCATCATTAACTATCTACTTTGGAAACACAATAAATTTCTATTTGGTAAAAAAAAATATTTCTGATAAAATGAAAAGGTAAGTAAGTAAGTAAAGGAATATGTCGTCGTTGCGCTTGCCAAAACCTCTATGTGTTTTTGGTCAAGTTTTCAGGAGAGACATTAAACTGTTTTATTAAATAATTGATGAGCGTATCAAAAAACTAAAAATGTAGTATGATGCCAAAAAATATTTTGCATGAACTGAGATATAAGTGAAAATTATAAACGGTACTATCCATCCACAATAAAAAAAAATTCCATTTTGATACACATATCAGAATTATCTTCCTAGGGCCATTTCTTACAAGTGAAAAATATATACATATCAGATTTGTTATGGACCTCAATAGGATTTATATAAGGGATAAATACTGACAGATGGCAAGGTACATAACATACGAAGTAAATAAATACCCACTATAAACTAAAAAAGGCAACTAAGGCATACAAGTAAAAAAAATAAAAGTAGTACAACTGTTCCGTGTACAGGGTCCTACTAACACCTTTGAGACCCAAGCCAACCTCACTTGCTAGTCGGTGCACATGTTAAACAACGGACGAGGTTCTGGTGCCGATTTTCCTCTCGGAGTTGGGAACTAATTGCTGATCGTTCCTGGAATAGCCGATAATACGATAATCAGAAAAGAAGAGCAAATCTCCGAGTTCCGAGGTGCACATTATGCTGCCAATTAGTTATAAACTTTAGTTCCCCTCGGAGTCTGGGGTGCGCTTTTCCAGTCTTTTTTTAATATAGGACACGTCAAATTGACTTCGCCTCGCCTGATGGTAAGCAAAGTCTCTGCAAAGAGGGTCACCATTACAGACATGTACCATGTTACAATGGTGGCACTCAGCTTGACGGCCTCATCAGAATATGCTTTTTCACGCCCCGCTTGAAGGACCCGTGACTGTCGGAAGAGGGAAACACGTGAACTGGTAAGGAATTCCAAGACTTAATAGTGCGGCAGAAGAAGGAGTCGCCGAACTGCTTGGTTCTTGATGGAATATTCTGCACCGTATGCGGGAGGCATCTAAGTCCTGCACGTGTTGTCCTATATAGGAAAGGACAGGGTGGGATTAGTTGGAAGAGCTCATCAGAACATTCACCATGGTAGAGACGGTAAAATACCGCCAAAGATGCCATATCTCTACGCAACTGCAAAGGCTCGAGGGTTTTGGTGACCTCAGGATTCCCAATAATATGGACCGCACGTCGCTGCAGCCTGTCGAGAGCATCTAGTAAGTACTTTGCGGAGCCATCCCAGAGATGAGAGCAGTATTCCACGCAAGAGCGAATTTGTGTCTTATAGAGAAGGCACCGCTGCTCCGGCGTGAAAAAACGTCTCACTCTGTTCAGGACACCGAGTTTACGCGAGGCTGTTTTGATGATACTCTCAATGTAGTTTTTGTTGTTCAGTTTGCAGCGAACATCCATACCTAGGATATTGAGATTGTCCTGTAGTGGCAGTGGCGTGCTCTGAAGAGTTGGAAGGGGAAGGAAAGAAGATACCTTTGCTGTGAACGCGCATGCCTGCGTCTTCCTGGCGTTGAACTCGATCAGGTTTTCCGAGCCCCATTGAGAAACGTGGCTCAGGGTCCGGTCTTCTTTTTTCCGCGATATCAGACTGCTTGGCCGCAGGATTTCCGTGATAAGGTGCTATCGTCTGCATAGCATAGCGCCGCAAGTTTCTAGACACACCGTTTAACATCTTTTCGAGTATTGGGATCCTCTGTGTCGCTATCGTCAGCGACGATCACCGCCGTAGTCACTTGGAAGACTAAGTCAAGCTGGTATCAAAGAAACAAGGTAGTACATCACTGCGGGGCAAATACTCCTTCTTTAAAACGCTCCCGTTCTGCCCCACATGGAGTACTGCTGTCACAGTTTTGCCTGGGCTAGCTAGACCTCTTCGACTTGGTGCAAAGACGGGCGCTGAGGATCGTCGACCATCCCATACTCACAGGCGGGGTAGTAGTCCCTCTCAACCTCAGAAGGTACTTGCTGTGGTTGTTTTACCGCCTGTATGATGGTTTGTATTCAGAAGAATTGTTTGATATAATGCCTAGAATATTTTTACTTTATATCGCCGCTCCGCTTGCCATAGACAGTGAATTAATTCACACACACAAATGGTGTAAAAACGTCTCACTTTATTCAGGACTTCGACCTTACGTGAGGCTGTTTTGATTTAATCATCTGTCTCGTTTTGTTTACTATTATAAGATTATTTACGTTGTTACAAAGGTAGAACACCAATTTTACAACCAACAAACCGAAGAAAAACAAGCTGTCAAATTGTCTATGTGCAAACCAATTCTGACATGTGCAACATGAGGATGAAAAACTCTTGATGTGAACACATAACCAATTTTGCAGTGTCAGAATTGCACATGTATATTTTGTCAAATCTATTTCTAGAAGGAATTAACACTTGGTTGTTTTTTCAGTCGATGCGCATTTTTTTAAGGCCATCTAGCGAATAAAAAAAAATCGAAAAAATGCACATAACGACTTTGGCAGGCGCACCGACGATTTGACGATTTGGGAAAAACAATGCTTTTACTTTAATTTAACATCTAGCGATGTTCGTCTAACTATATGTGATAAATTACCCAAATATTTTTTTTTGCGAATTCAATTAATTTAATACTAATCCTGAGTCGGGTCATCCAAATAGTCCAAATAGTGGTTCAATATTACTGATGAACATTGTGTATAATATATGGTTGCCCTATTTTATCATTGCGTATAAGAAGCTAGGGCCCTGACATATTGAATCAAGGCTGGCTAAAATATACCGCTCATTCCACTCTGGTGCAAAATTTCCATCACAATTTGGATCAAGTTCTTTCAAAACTTCAACTTTCTCTAAATGTTTAATGGGAGATCTGTAAAAATAATTGCAAATTAATGACAAATCAATCACATAAGCATTGCATTGCTATTTTAATCTACTTGTAGATAATTTGATATAAATGCTAAATAAGTACATAATGGAAAAAATCAAACCCACAATTAGGACTTGAATGCCAGGGTCGCGAACCTTGGCGTTCCAGCGCTCTTACTCTGAGCTATCCTTCCACGGGCAGTCATCCGCTTTCCGTGTGGTCAATTTTTTTTATTAAAATCACCGGGATACTCGTATTTACCATGCTGTTTGAATGTGTGAACATTCGGTACTAATGTGAATGACCATGTTAATCTCAAATCATATCATTCTACTTGTTCATGTTCATATTAATTTGCATATTTTACTGAAATGTTTTCTGAATGTGAGAAAAAACAATTGCAATAAGCTTACAAAGTTGACGAAAGTTTTTTACTAAGCGATTCGACCGGATCGGATTCATCAGCTTGTGTGATATTACGAGCTGAAGCAACTCTGAAATGCATTAAAATTGATAATACAATGTATAAATACTTTCGCAATATATTTAATAATTATATTAGTGCTATATAAATAATATTATACAATAAACACGCGAGTGGTCAAAAACATCTATTTGATTTGCATATACTATACCCGAGCCGACGTTACTCCAGAGTTACCTAGCAACGGTGGATATTTGGTAACAAACTAAAGAAAGTAAAATAATATAGATACGTTACCTTCGAAAATTAGCCATGAGTTGAATTCTTAGTTTCTTATATTCTCTTTTAGAGTGTTTCTTTTATATTTTTTTAATTGGCTCATTTTTAACGAACTTTCTTGACACGGAAAACAGAAATACAGTCCTCCCGTCTCAACGGGGCGAGCCCGACTAAATGATGAAACAACAGATGGCCGACACCTCGGGTCAGGTGCGATAGAAAGAGAGCGTTATGCGCGGAATAAGACCGTCGTAAGCGCCAAATTCATTTTTTTTAATTACTCGTAAAATCCACACAATTTTTTCAAAGTGAAATGACGAGTCACTGGGTTACATAATTTTACACTTTGTATTCAAATATTGACTCAGTTGTATGCATAATATTGGAAATAAATTGATTTTAGTAGTAAATAAGGCATAACTTTGTGATTTTATTCTATCGAAAAAATATTATTATTTTATGTTTTCACCATGAGCAGTCCCTTACAAATATAACGTATTTTCTAATAAAAAAAACCCAGCTCATTTGTGGCTTACTTTCGGGTATAAACATCAAATCTACGATCGGCAATTTAGCTTTATACCCCCTTATCATTAAACAAATAATTGCATACTTGACATTGATATGACGTTTCAAGGAATAAAAAACTGAAGGGAAGAGGTTAATTCTAATGTGTTTAGTACTGTCAATCAATCAGTCAATTATCCTACGCGGTCCATTGTTAGACATAGGCCTCTCCCAATTTTGGGAGGCTTTGGCCTACTTTTTTCACGCTAGCCAGACGGGTTGGTACAGGGTTCCTTCTCTCGCAGTGATATCGTCTGTGTATGTGTCCGTTAGTCACCTGTTACGACACCCTTCGGATGAGATGGGATGGTGATACTCACTACACGTCTGCGTGACTATACGGATATAGTAGGTATAGTACTATACTATAGTATAGTAGGTACTGTAAATAAATATATACCTACAGGGTGGAAGATTTTAACCTTACCTGGAGGGCAAGTGCTTTAAATACTGGAGATAGCGAATTTCACTCAAAAGAAACTGTTGGGTAATCGACTACTCCTTTTAATCCCATATCCTAATTAATTTTGACACTCGCAACACCGGGCGGAAGAAAGTGCTGCCGCCCACGGCGAAAATAAAAAAATCTCTCTCTTTCGAAACGCAACGCACGCGACACATCGCTCCGCGGACTTAAATATCAAAATTGTGTAAAAGGCCTGTGTGAAGTGATTCCGGAGTGGGCACACCCCCGGGGGGAAGAAGAAGAAGAGCAGCGCGCTGTGAGTACCCCTTTTTATCCCATCCTGGTCGATTTTGTGGGTGTGGTCTACTACCACATATCTTATTTAAATTATCTAGTATATACAACATTTTGGTTCTTCGACCCGGAGCACATTCTATCAGGACAGGTATCAGCAGATATTTAATAAGTTTCGTATTCAAATTCGAGCATAACCTGCAAGCCTTGTAGGTACCTACATACCACGATACTTGTGCACTACAAATATTTATCAAAAGTTCTATTTGTAGCTGTGTAATATCGTTATTTCAAGTTTAAAAACACGTAGTCAAATATTTTAATCTATTTCTGTGTTTTTACTGACTCAGTTTAGTGAACGGCAGTGAAATTGTAGGGAACCGGTACATACCTATCTACGCCATTTTTATCTGCAAGTCATTACTTCCCGAGTCAAAATGCCCGATAAATTAAGTGAATTAGATATTAAAATAAACACGTTAATTAGCCGTAAACAGCGTAGTTTTAGACGTATTCAACAGCTGTACGATTTAGCTAAAAGTTCCGAACATAATTTCGCTGAATTAGACAAATTGCGCGTGAGGGCGAACGACCTTGACACTACTCGGGAGTTGTTTGAAAAGATAGTTGATGAGATCTCTGTGTTAGAACAAAAGCGTAACCCGAATTATGTTATCAGTGATAAGGAGATAAATGCCTTGGATGATTTGTATTTCGAAATAAAAAATATTTTTCGTAATCACGAACCAACACGAAAGTCACCGAAAAATGACGAAGATGGCGGCAAATGCGCGCGCCCGGCGAAGGCTCGTTTACCTAAAATTGAACTAATTCATTTCGATGGTAAGTTGGACAATTGGGTTACATTTCGGGATACATTTATCAATTTGATTCACAATAATGATGATATAGGTAACACCGAGAAGTTTCATTATTTATTATCGGTTGTAAGCGGCCCCGCGCTTCAAATTGCAAAAAGTTTACGTGTGTCAAGTGACAATTACAATATTATTTGGTCGGCTTTGACTGATAGATTTGAAAATAAGCGAGCTTTAGCTACTAATTACTTGGATCAATTGTTTGCGTTTAAACCGTTGTCTAGTGAGTCCGTGAACGGGTTAAACTCTTTTCTAGCAACCTTTCAAGACTGCGTTCAGGCACTTGAGTTGTTAGAAATTGAGGACTTATCAGGGTTTATACTGTGTTATATCGGCTTACAAAACTTGGACCCGGTTTCTAGGCGTGAATTCGAGAAAACGATCAGTCAAAACGAGATACCTACGTTCAAATCGTTAATTAATTTTGTAATGCAACATTCACACATGTTAGGAATGGCTACAAACACCAGATCGAAACCTGGTACTAGTAAACCTACGAATAATAATAATATTTCTAAACCTAATTCGAAAAACGTTCATGTGAAAACATGTTTAACGAGTAATACGGGCACGAATGGGTCTGATAATTCGAAAACGGTCTGTGTGTATTGTAATAAGCCATCTCACTCAATATATAAATGTTTCAAATATATTGCATTGACACCGAGTCAACGAATTGATAAAATAAAAGAATTGCATTTGTGTCATAATTGTCTACGTCAAGGTCACGCGTCTAACGAGTGCCCATCTAAGATAACGTGTACCGTCTGCAAAGACAAACACCATCACACATTGCATTTAGATTTTAATTCAAATTCAGAACTCGTTGTCGTAAATAAAAATGATACTAGTGTCGAGCAGGCGAAACAGGTCTCCCTAACATGTTCGGCTGGCTCAACAGTAATCTTGGGTACTGCGTTCATTCACGTTTTAGATGGTTTAGGCATATATCAACCAGTGCGTGTAGTGATTGACAGTGGTTCGCAGTCTAGCTTTATCACGAACGACTGTGCACAACGTTTAGGTCTTCCACGTTCGAAGTGTAATACTCAATTAGTCGGCCTGGGCGGGACAGTAGTTCGTGATCAAGGTATGGTGTCGTGTAAAATCAAACCAACTATATCAAACGATCCTGTTTTCAATCTTAAAGCTGTAGTGATTCCAAAAATCTCTGGTGATATGCCATTTGCAACTTTGTCGCAGGAAATAATAAAAGAATATAAACATTTGGTTTTGGCTGACCCTACTTTTTATCGCTCAAGTCGCAGGCGCGGATCCACTAGGGTGGGCAATATGGGCATGCCCACCACCTTAATAGACCAGTGACATCACTTTTTTATGGTTTATTGAAAAAAAAAAAAACAAATGAATCATGAATCACGCGTGATTTGGAACACAGCGTATAGTGCAATAGACGATATAGGTACCAGCATTTGTTCACACTGTTACAATATCAGAAATTACACACTATTATTGCGGCTTTTTTGTACGCCTTTTTAAGGAGCATAGGTCTGAGGTGTAAGTACATTTAATCAATCAATCAGTTAGTATATTGCAGTACACTGCTGGATATAGGCCTCCCCGAATATGCGCCACGTCTGCCGATCCTCCGTCTTCCGCATCCAGTCTGTCCCAGCCACCTTTATCAGGTCGGCAGTCCATCTGCCTAAGGGGCATCGCACCTTTCTTTTTCCTTCTCGCGGTCTCCACCCTAGGACTCGTCTGCTCCAACGGCCATCAGTCCTTCGACAGATGTGGCCAGTGGCCAGCCCACTGCCACTTCAGCCTGCTTATTCTGCGGGCTATGTCGGTAACTTTGGTTCTATTTCGGATGACCTCGTTGCGAATTCTATCCTTCAAAGAGACTCCAAAGGATAGCTCGCTTCATAGCCCGCTGCGCGAATTCTAGGTCATGGACTAACCCCACCTTCAGTGGCCACGTTTAGGCTCCGTAGGTCATAGCAGGCAGGACGCACTGGTCGAAAATCTTTGTTTTGAGGCATTGCGGTAGGGGGGAGGAGTAGACCCGACGTAGTTTGCCAAATGCTGTCCACCCCAGTTGGATCCATCTAGCTATTTCTTTCTCGAAGTTCATGGTGTCCAAGTTTACACCCAGGCCAACTTGTCGAGTGTGGAGAATGCTGTGCAGCATTTCGCCCAGTTATTCCAGCGACTAAGCAACTATGACGATGTCGTCGTCGAACCGAAGATGCGAGATGTACTCACCGTGGATGTTGGTACCCCGCCAAAGTCCAATCCAGAGTCTTGAAGACGTCCTCCAATACGTTGGTAAATAGTTTGGGAGACTCTGCCTCACTCCACGCTGGAGGCTAATGGGTTTCGTCTTCTGGTCTTGAAGTAAGATGGACATTGTGGCAGAGTGTCATCCAAACATCTCAGCATCTCAATGTATCGCCAATCTACACGACACTGCGGCAGGGCGAAAGCTTTTTCGTTGTCCACAAACGCCATACACAGCGGCTGATTGTACTCCTGCGTCTTTTTACCCGACTACGGCGAAGCCAAAGGGGGGTTATGATTTTGACAGGCTATGTATGTATGTATGTATGTATGTATGTATGTATGTTCGTTTGTTCCCTCATAGCTCTTCAACTACTTATTAGAACTGGACAATTGGGGTATCGTTAGAAGCGTCTTGATCGTCCGCTGGTTATAGGCTATATCACGCTTCACTAAATCTAATGTGGCGCCCTCTAGCGGTCATAAAGTACTGAATTAAAAAATAAACTGAATGAAATTTTGAAGCATTTACTATGCTAACTGTTCAAATCGATTAAGAAAGGGAAAAAGAATCGACCTCGGACGGGACTCGAACCCGCGATCTTTCCCTTACAGGGGGAACGCTCTGACCATTAAGCCACCGAGACACGTACGAAATCAATCCAAATTCCCTTATACAACCGTCTTAAGGGCGACGGTGAAGCCATCTACCGACATTCATACGAACTTATCCCCTGTAAGGGAAAGATCGCGGGTTCGAGTCCCGTCCAAGGTCGATTCTTTTTCCCTTTCTTAATCGATTTAAAAAATAAACTTGAGATAAAGCGACCGTGTTTGGTATCAAATTGAAGGGCTCAATTAGCACATTTCAAATATGTATAAATTATTGGGTTTTGCTTGCCCCAAAATAATATAAATAAAAATTAAGTTTAAAACTAAAACCCGACTACTGCAAAATCACGCTCTAAAAAGTATTAAACAAGAAAATATCAAGAATAGCCTGCCGTGGTCGTATGCCACTCTAACAGAACAATACATTCTAGGAAAAAGTGGCATACGACCACGGCTATTCTTGATATTTTCTTGTTTAATACTTTTTAGAGCGTGATTTTGCAGTAGTCGGGTTTTATTCTACAATCTGCCGAACAGTATAGATGTGGTCCACGGTACTATAGCCTTTTCGAAACCCGGCTTGCTCAGGTGGCTGGAACTCGTTGAGCTTATCCGCGAGGTGATTTGTGACGACTCTTGAGAACAACTTATAGACATGGCTCGGGAGTGAGAGAGTCTTATCACCTTTTTTGAAGAACAGTACCACCGCACTCCCGCTCTGTGCCCTAGGTGTTAGTTCTTACCGGATGATGAGAGAGAATTAAAGAGACTCGCTAGCTCTTTCAGGATTGGTGCGCCACCTGCTTTCAGCACCTCAGTAGTAATTTCCGTCATCACCAGGGCATCTGTTGTTCTTTAGTTGCCCTACCTCGCACTTTTTTTGACATCTGGTATCTCCTCGGTGTAATGGTGCGTGAGTGGGGCTCTGTCCAGGTGTGTCTCTGCACAGGTCTTCGTCGCTGTGTCCCGTCGGTTTACTCATCCGTGCTGCATATAGCTCAGTTGTAAGTTTCGTCAGATGGGGCCTTCCCAACTGCTGAGCGAACACTTTTGACCCCCCTATATCGCTCGATTGCCTCCTGGATGGAGCGAGTGTTGGAGCGTTCAAGGTCGCGTCGTATTGGCTTTTTGATTTAAAGTTCGGAAGTCTCAGGAGAGAGCCTGGACTCTTGCTGTTTGCGTTTTCCGGGAAACAATTTTCGAGACACTTCCTGCAATGTTTTGACCACTATGTCGGCCTTCTCGTCAATGCCGCTAGGTTTCCAGCATTGCGAAACGATTTTGAAGTTCCAGTTGGAACTTTTCGGAATTTTTCAGCCTTTATGTTGATATTTAGAGAGCATCGGATAAGTTGGTGATCACTTCCAGTTTGAAACTTGTTGATCACAAAGACATCTCTAAATATGTGCGTAACTAGGTACTGTCCATTATGAAAAAGTCTGTCTCGTTCCTTATCGCAGAGTCCCGGCGTTACCAAGTCCACTTCCTGTTGGGGTTTTTCTTAAGCTACTAGCATTTGCCCCTGCGATTTCTGCACCCCACTCCATAAGGTTCGAATTTCCGTCTCGCCTTGTTCAATGCAATAGGTCAATGTGAGACCAACACCGCCAAAGACCCCCCCCCCCCCCCCCCGGGCGTATTTAACATGCTTGACATGACTTCGCACTACGACTCGCACTTGACCGATCTTCAGGTACCTGTGCCCACAACCTAGTTCCGCGTCTGGATCCGCGCCTGTCAAGTCGTATTGATATTTTGCTTGGCAGCGACGTGTTTCCATTTGTTTACGACGGTGGCAAATATCATCCGTCACGACAAGATTTACCACTCGCGTTAAGTAGTGTATTTGGGTATGTTATAACGGGTCAGTTATCATTCAATAAAAATACAGATAACGTACAAACTTGTATGTTTTCTGGTAGCTCAGTAAAGGTTGATGAGTTAATTAAATCCTTTTGGGAAACGGAAAGTTTAACCTGTGACTTACCTAAGGACCCGAATGACGTAGTCGCTGAGCAGATGTACCTTAATGATTGCAAGCGTGATAGCACTGGTCGGTACATTGTAAGTTACCCTTTTAAACCCGACTCGTCATTAGGTGATTCTAAGCAAATTGCATTAAAAAGATTTGAAAATTTAGAACGGAAACTGTCTCGTTTACCTGAATTAAGGTGTGAGTATAAAAAGTTTATGGACGATTATGCTTCTCTCGGTCACATGGTCTGTGTCGGTAACGTAGCGGAAGTGGAGTCCAACTATGTCATACCTCATCACTGTGTTCATAAGCCAGACAGTAGTACAACAAAACTTCGCGTAGTCTTCGACGCATCATGTCAGACTACGAATAAGGAATCTCTTAATTCTATTTTGCATACAGGACCTAAATTACAATCGGACCTTATTGAATTATTGATACGTTTTCGTTTGCGTGAAATTTGTTTGTGTGCTGATATTTCTAAAATGTATCGTTGTATATTAATCAATGAAAACCAACGTAAATTTCAACACATTCTTTGGCGAGATTCAATGAACGAACCTATAAAGGTATTCGAGCTACGCACTGTTACCTACGCCTACGGTGTCATTAGTAGTCCGTATTTGGCGATTCGTACTTTACAGCAGTTAGCGGCAGATGAGGGTTCTCGCTTCCCGAATGCTGCGCGTGCTCTCCGCGAGGGTTTTTACGTTGACGATTTCCTCTGGTCAGTTGATAGTGTAGAAGAAGCCTTTCAGATCCAGCATCAATTAGTTGAGTTACTAAAGCTCGGAGGGTTCGAATTGCGTAAGTGGTCGAGTAATAGTGATCAAGTTTTAAATAGCTTACCTAGCGACCAGCTCGAACCGCCCGTCCAATTTGACGATGGTAAAACGATGGCTATTAAAATTCTTGGTCTCCATTGGCTACCTCAAGAAGACGCATTCTCTTTTCGCACAACTGATACGGATATCAAAGTTACGAAGCGTTCTGTACTATCGGCAATAGCAAAACTATTTGATCCTTTAGGTTACGTTCAACCTTGTATTTTTCTTGCTAAAAGTTTTATGCAAAAATTATGGTGTGCTAAGTTAGGTTGGGACGATACGTTGCCCAGCGCATTACGCGATGAATGGCATACCTATTCATCTCAAATTCCATTATTATCTAAATTAAAACATGATCGACATATTTTTATGAAAAATTACACGGCTTTTCAAATCATAGGATTTTGTGACGCATCCATGCTTGGTATAGCCGCCGTAATATTTATTCGCAGCCAGGACGAGCACGGAAATATCAAAGTGAGTCTACTGTTGTCAAAATCTAAGGTCGCGCCCTTAAAAACAGTCTCAATCCCTCGCCTTGAACTAATGGCTGCTCATTTACTATCGAAATCCCTCAACTATGTTATCTCTATTTTATCAAAAGAGGTGGTAATTAGTGACATATTAGCTTTCACTGATAGCTCGGTAGTTTTAACGTGGATTAATACACCAGCATTCAAATTAAAAACTTTTGTTGCTAATCGCGTCGTTAAAATTACGGAGTGTCCCTCTAATGTACAAGTACAGTGGTATCACGTTAACGGCGCTGATAATCCCGCCGACGTGTGCTCTCGTGGCGCGACACCTGCCCAATTATTACAAATAGCGGATAGTTGGTTTCGCGGCCCACAGTGGCTGTATGAACCACAGCACACATGGCCGGTGAGGTCTGTCGGTGAGTTCAATGGTGAACCATTGGAATCAAAACCACTTAAAGAAAATGCTTCATTATTATCTGAAAGTTCCACTTTAAAAACAGAATTTTATGATGTAATATCGAAAGTATCTAATTTTAATAAGCTACAGCGTGTTGTAGCATGGTGTTACAGATTTATAAATAATTCCAGGGCTCGAGACCCTAATAAAATTAAAGGTCCTTTACTCACGTCAGAATTAAATAATGCACATGATAAAATTATTGCAATCGTGCAGACCCAGTATTTTTCTGACGCCATTGAGTCAATAAAGCGAGGTAGTCCCTGCTCTCAAAGTCTACGAAAATTAGACCCATTCATTGATGACCGCGGTCTCCTCATGGTGGGGGGTAGACTCTCTCAAGCAGATCTACCATTTACTCAACGTCATCCTTTAATTTTGCCTAAAAAATCACACTTCACAAATATTTTGATAGATTATTACCACAAACTTTATTTACATGCTGGTCCAAGAAATCTGCAAAATATATTAGCACAAAAATATTGGATTATAGCCGCTAGATGTATCATTCGATCCCGTCTTTCAAAGTGTGTTACTTGTTTTAAAAATAGACCCACTATAAATCAGCCTAAAATGGCTTCGCTGCCTAAATACCGCTTACAAGATATCTACCCATTTCATACGGTCGGTGTTGATATAGGGGGTCCCTTTTATACAAAAGAGTGTAATAGACGCAATGCCAAAATATCAAAGTCTTACTTGTGTCTATTCGTTTGTTACTCAACTCGCGCAGTACACCTTGAAGCTCTGTCGGCTTTAACAAGTGAATGCTTCTTAGCTTCATTCGATCGTTTTACCGCTAGACGCGGTCTTCCACACACTGTGTGGTCTGACAACGGAAAAAACTTTGTAGCTTCTAGAAAATACCTTAATGAGGTATTTCAATTTTATAATTCGAACGCAAATCAATTAACTGAAGGGTTAGCCAACAGAAAGGTAACTTGGAAACTCAACCCACCAACTGGTAGCCACTTCGGTGGTATTTTTGAAGCTGGCATTAAATCAGCCAAGTGGCACCTAAAGCGCGTAATGGGTACGCGTGCTTTGTCATTCGAAGAGTTGACTACTCTATTCTCTAATATTGAGGCTATTCTAAACTCTCGCCCTCTGTGCAGTTTGTCTAATGATCCGAATGAATTCGACGTCCTTACTCCAGGACATTTTTTAATTGGTCGTCACTTAGTGTCGGCTCCTGGTTACGACCTGACAGACGTCTCCATCAATCAATTGACAAGGTGGCAATGTATTCGACAAGCCACGATGCATTTTTGGCGTCGGTGGAAACATGAGTATTTGCATACTCTGCAACAGAGGCAGAAATGGCTTACAGATAGGCCTGATCTGGCCATAAACGATCTAGTTCTAGTACATAATGATAATATTCCATGTCAACAATGGTCTTTAGGACGCGTAGAACAAATTCATCCTGGTACTGACGGTAGAGTTCGCGTTGTCACCATACGAACACAAAATTCTCGGTTTCAGCGCCCGGTCACTAAACTGAGTCCTCTTCCAATAAGTCAGGACAATTAAGTTATTTGTTTACTCTAATGTCAATTTTCTCAAAACTTATATAAACATAATTAATATTTTAATCTTTAGTTTTCTTTTATATACTATACAGTCCACTTATGCTCTTTAATTTCATGCATGTAAGTAGGTACATTCATTTTGACCATTACGTTGTCTGATGATACCTGTTTTGAAATCAATGTTGATTTCGGTGGGGGGAAAATGTTGGGTAATCGACTACTCCTTTTAATCCCATATCCTAATTAATTTTGACACTCGCAACACCGGGCGGAAGAAAGTGCTGCCGCCCACGGCGAAAATAAAAAAATCTCTCTCTTTCGAAACGCAACGCACGCGACACATCGCTCCGCGGACTTAAATATCAAAATTGTGTAAAAGGCCTGTGTGAAGTGATTCCGGAGTGGGCACACCCCCGGGGGGAAGAAGAAGAAGAGCAGCGCGCTGTGAGTACCCCTTTTTATCCCATCCTGGTCGATTTTGTGGGTGTGGTCTACTACCACATATCTTATTTAAATTATCTAGTATATACAACAGAAACATTCCTTTATTTTTTTAAAGAAATAAAACTGCATTAAAAGATTTTTGAAAATTCGCTTACCACACCCTTTTTTTTTTTTTTATCGTGCGAAAAATCCCCACGGATACCTCCCCCACCGGAACCGGAGGAGGAGGTTATGTCGGACTCGAACCGACTAAAACGCACGCTGTCTGTGGGCCGTCAGTTGCCGGAGGTGAGATTGTCGTAGCCATATCCCTCGCACCCCGGCCGACCCAGGACCATATCTCTCGATCTGGCCCTCTTCCGGTGTGGGGACCATAGAGTCCCCGACTCGCCCCCGGGTATGGGGAAGCACGCAATGCGTGCTGCCGCCGCGGCCTGCTTCTGCTAGGGTGACAGGCGGCTCCACCCGTCACCCCCAGGCCCGCGCTCATGGGGGACGGAGGTCATTCTGCGACCTCCGACGCCCGAGTTGCCGCCGCTCTTCGCGGGCCACGCGGTTTGCGATTCTCCTTCGCTCCTCGCGGGCCGCAAGGTCTGCGATTCTCCTTCGCTCCCGCTCCGCCGCCTCCTTCACGAGCATTACCTGCTCGCAGAAGGAGGCGCCGGCGGCCCACGCATCCGCGCAGCGAACCATCGCTGCGAGCAAAGTGGCGAGCGTGAGAGCTCTCACCCCCAGGGTCGCCACCAGCTCCCGTCTCGGCGTCTCCCACGCCGGACACTCGGTGAGCGTGTGCAGCGCCGAATCCTCGCTCGCGTCGCAGTGATGGCACTCGGACGTTGGCTCTTTCTTCGTCGCTTACCACACCCGGCAATCGAACCGACTAAAATACGAAAAAATAACATCCTGTATTTTTAGAGCATCAATCGATAGTGTCAATTATGAGGATCAATTCTCTCTAACAAACATGGTAAATTAAATGAAAGGAAGTCCATAAAATCTTAACTTATGAATTCAATTCCAACAGACACAGTACTTTTGGTCAAGGAGCCATCACATACCTTATCAACAAAGTTATCTTTGACGCCATTTATTTATTAAAATAAGCACTAAATGACTGAACTTTGATTCCGATTTAGAATGTAACGTTATTGGGTAACTCCATAAAGTACTCAGGTCACCCGATTTAGGGCCAAGATACGTGTCTCGAGGTATACTTAGTTGGGCTTGGAAACCTCTGCGTGGTACGCCGCATCGCACCCTGGGCAACGGAGATGGCGAGAGAATTGCCTTATTGACTCACCTTATAATACGTTAATTGAGACTTGAATTAACCTGATGGCAAGCGGTTTTAGTCGGTTTGAGAGCACCGAAAGCCGTAATTTAAAGATTATTACATAGATACTAACACTAGCTTAAGATCATAATTGTACTACTAACACTTTATATGGATTCTGAATCTGAAATAAATATATTCTATTCTATTCTATTCTATAAGTAATTTAAATATGGAATTTTATTGTTTATATGATATCTGATGGATCGTCGAGTTAAGTTCTTTATTTGGTTAAATCGAATTTAAAAAAATAGTTTACAGGGATTTTCTTTCATTTAATTAACCATGTTTGTTAGACAGATTTGATCCTTATGATTTACACTATTGATTGATATCATAAAAATACAGGATGTTATTTTTTCGAATTTTAGTTGGTTCGATTACCGGGTGTGGCAAACGAATTTTCAAAAAATTATGAATGCAGTTTTATTTCTTTTTGAAAATAAAGGAATGTTTCCTTTGAGTGAAATTCGCTATCTCCAGTATTTAGAGAACTTTCCCTCCAGGTGAGGTTAAAATCTTCCACCCTGTATACCAATACTAGCCAACGCGCCCGGCTTCGCCTGTGACATACTTCGAAACCCTGCATCACCCCTATAAGCCATACATGCCCACAATTTATTACATAATATGCCAGGCTCGTATCAAATAAAAAGTGCCTACTACCTAATGCGCTAGAGACAGGATTATATAGCTACTAGCTGTCCCGGCGAACTTTGTACCGCTATATTTTTTCCAGTTCCCGCTGCACCTCTTTTCTCATCTTTAAAACCTTCCCTGGACACCAACGAATATTTCAAGACTAAAATTAGCCAAATCGGTTCAGCCGTTCTTGAGTTATAAAATAACAACGAAAAGTGGAATTGATTTTTATATATTAGAAGATGTACGAATATTTACCCTTTAAATCCTTTAAATTTAATCCTTTAATCCTTTAAATCCATTCCATCCATCGACGTATTTGCTTACCATAATTAGACTTATGCCTCTACGCTACCTCAGCTTCCTAAAACGCGAGCTATTTAGTTTGGAAATGACCTTCTAACGGGCCCTTTCTCAACCTTCCCGTATGTGGGAATAGAAATAGTGTGAATTATACTGAAAAATCAAGCAGGCATTAGTCATAATCAAAGCAAATTCATACTAATTCGAATGGAGACCGTGACAAAATAAACGAATGGTGAGATACCCCCGGTCAGATGAACTGATGATCTCAAAAAGGTGGCTGGGGTAAAGTGGATGCGGAAAGCAGAGGATCGCGAGTAGTGGCGCATATTGGTAGAGGATTAAGTATAGCAGTTTACTGCGGTAGGCTAATTAATTAATTGATTGATTAATTCACGCTTACGGGAACAGAAAGCTGGTGTAGGTAAGGCTCTCTATCGAGGCAGGTATGGCTAAATAATTTGAATAATGTACAGTCATGGTATTTAAATACATGTTTTGCAGATAAAAAATATGATCATAAATCTTCCAACTCATTATCAGTCGGATGTTATACAAAGTAACTATTAAGTAACCATTGTAACACTTTTTAATTCGTTTTGTAGTTACTTCAGTTTTTATAGATTACAATATAATGGACAATCCATGAGTTTGTGCCATGTTACTTTCATAAGAGTGTTATACAATCTCAGAGCAAAATACTACGAGTACACTTAGAAAGTACAAATTGGTAGATAAAAAAGGTAAATGCGAAAATAATTACCTCTAACGGAGAATGTACGACATTATGCCTACGCACTTTATAACTTTGCATAGATTGTAGACAAAGATAGATTACCCAGTGTTGTAGTAGTAAGTGCTGGCAGAAGACGTTCCGGTTGGAACTGAAGTAATAGGAGATGGAAGCATAAGGAGGCTCTGAAGCAGACTTCCCTCTAGGGGTTCAGCAAGAGAGCCGCCTTCGCCGGTGCGGCCACGTCTTGCGGCAACCGTCGGGCTACGTGGGTAGTAAATGCCCGGCAATGGCGCCCCCGCCGGGTCCAGGTAGAATGGGTAGGCCCAAGAAGTCCTGGCTTGACGTCGTAGAGGGTGACATGCGTGCAAATGGTCTCTCTACTATGGATGCCCAAGATCGTGCGAAGTGGAGGAGGAAGAGCCGGAAGGCGGACCCGAGGTCATCTTGGCCACGGATGCAATCAGGAAATTGCGTCTACATGAAGATGATGATGATGATGATGATGATGTTCAGGGGTCTGGGTACAGTCACAAGCCATTTAAATTGAAAAAGGGCACGGTGGAGTCAGGATAACCTATCGCTAAGATAATGAGATAATGTGTTGTCGAACCATTAATCGGATTACAGTAAAACGTTGCTTACTTTTTATTTGCCTTGCACAAAGGCGTACTGGCGGCCATTGTTCTGTATGGCTGTGTGCGACACTATGAACCTACTCTAGTTATGATCATGATTTTCTTTGTATGGTTTTCGTGCCTCTCTGTACAGAATAATAAACTTTTCTTTTTTTCTTTCTAATGCAATTTTATTGTTCTACCCGACAGTAGTTTTCGAGCCTACTGTTTTACAATTTCAGTGAAAGTCAAAATGCAATTGACTTAAGTAAATTCTAAATTAACTAGGCTACTTTTTATTCTGCGATAAATAAACTAAAAATAAATTAAAAAGATTGACCACTTTTCAAGTTTGTTTTAAATCTTCACAACAGTTACGAATTTAAACATTGCTTGCAAAGTAGTTGCAAAAGTATAAATATTTACAGGAATAATATCTGCGGCGAGCAACTGAATAGGCTTCTGAGCTTGACGGAGCATCACATATACTGACTTCTTCTCCTTCATATCAAAGTTCTCCCATCCACAACAATACACTGCTGTTTCGAACTCCTCCGAAGCGTTCACCAACCGCTGACAAAGAAAGCAATACAAAAAGAACACCAAGAAGCAATAAATCAAAATAGGCATGAATTTCAACCATTCTTGGAGAGGCAAATAAAAAAATAAACTCATACAGACAGCATTACTACCAAAGTTGACTCCTAGAGGAACACTGTACAGAGCTTTGAGTTTATCGACAACACGTAACGTCAGAGAATGCCTGAGAATTACAAACGGTAGCATTTTTTTAGCCATTATCTTTATGTTGGGATTATCCCCATTTTCATTAAGCAGCATCATCTCATGTGCAAGTAGTTGGTACATGACAGCTGTATGGGCTATCAGGAGTAGCAGGAGCGCTTGAAAGTTTAGGCACACACTAGAAATTGCCACTTCTTGAACCGCTAGCAATGTCATACAAATCTCGCGGTTTGGACTTCCTGTATGTGGCTCAAGACCTGAAACAGAAATATATTAGTTGTGTGTAAGTTACTATTACCGTTTGTAACGGAATTCAGGCATCGGTTCTACATCTTATTAAACTGTAAAACCTCGTCAATTCTGCTAAAGCAAAACCATTGTCATGCCACTGACTCTGCAAGAGATTTCTAATAATTTTAGCCCTAAAAGTAATGAAACTCTATTCATTTCATTGTTGACTGTAAGTCTATAGAAATAAGGTCTAAAATTTAGTGGCATTTTTTGCAGTCTCTTTGGTATGACAATGGTTGTGCTTTAGCAGAATCAAGGGCTCGTGAATTTCGCAAAATTTTGACTAAAAACACACACATGTCTGATTTACATCTCTATGACTTTTCACTAAAAAATTCATGATATTCGGCACTTTAGAGATAAATACTTTCTATAAGGTGCTTGTTGTTAAATGTTTGGCGCCTTAGAGGAAGTATTCATTCTTCTAACATCATAAAAAATGTTGTGGAAAAACCACAATGTTTTTTATGGGGTTTATTTTTCAAACATATATATGATATGATGTATGTACGAAAAATCATAGACATGTAAATCTCCACATATTTTTGTTGTGTGTTTTGTTGCTAAAAATATGAGCTGTACCTAGCCGAAAATTTAAGGGACTAGTCGCTAGTTCAAGTCCCGTTTGAGCATTTCACTTTTTCCAATCTTAATGGATGTTAAGGTGAGGTCAAACATCAAAATCAATTATGACATAAATTACTTTTTTATAAGGAATACTAGTGTAGGAGGTAAATTATTATGTGATAATCCGTCCAAATAAGAAGTTCTAATGAAAGAAATACTTTTTATAGTTGCCTAATTTCTTGACCTAGTTTATTAGCCAGACAGAACAAGAAATAGAAATCTAAAATAATCAATTCTTGCGATATTTCGATTGTAGTTGTTATATCTAGATTAGGTACTGTCAATATCTAATGCACAAAAGAGCACACTCATCTATCTAATAATGGTGAGATATTGTACAAGTTTTATGAAATTGTTTTATAATGTTATCAATTGTTAACGAGATCGTATCTAGGATTTTAACATTTTAAAGTTCACATATTTATTTTAACCTCTTAATCTCTACTAATATTATAAATGCGAAAGTAACTCTGTCTGTCTATCTGTCTGTCTGTCTGTCTGTTACGCTTTCACGCCTAAACCGATTTTAAAACGATTGTGATGAAATTTGGTATAGGGGTAGTTTAGAACTTAGAACTTGATTTCTCAAGATCGCGACCAAACATAGCCTATGTCCTTTCGGACATAGGCTATGTTTGGTCGCGATTACCGACATCCAAGCGGGCGGAGCCGCGGGCAAAGGCTAGTATCTTATAGACATTAGAATAACGACCAATAATGCTATATTTTCTTATTTTTATTTTGCATCTGGCTCACTATGCTATATCAATGGGGCACTTCAAGAAGGGCATTAGAAGGTTTCTTCAGGGTCGGCAGCACGAGTGTGACGCCCCTGGTGTTGCACGCGTCCATAGGCCACGGTAACCACTTTCCATCAGGTGGGCCGTGTGCTTGTCTGCTACCTAAGCGGTATAAAAAATAAAAAAGCAATCGACCAATCGTTTCACTGTCATGCTAAACATAGGCGAAATGAAAAGCCAGGCAATAGAACCCAGGACCTCCCTATATCAAATGGTAATACTTTGTTTTTTGATGAAGCAAGTAAAATAAAGATCTGCAACCACTAAGTGTATAGAGGGTATCAAATTCATAATAAAGTAACTTACTGGATGAGCCTACCTAATAGCCAATAAAATGATATCTGCAATAATAGTACTGGGGTAATTACTGGGAATTTATTCACTTAAAAAAGAGAAAAAACAGTTAAAAATTCTGCATTTGTTAATGAGAGGGGGCTCCAAATAAAGAAAGAGAGAATAATATCTCCATAAACGATAGTATTACAAGCAATAATTTCAAGTAATAAAACGTGGCAATCGGATTTATATACTTGCCACCAATAATTGTGATTATCACTTTTCATCGCATTATTCATTACGCTATGAGTGCTATGACCGCTTCAATCATTTTCAATCGCGTTACGTGTCGTAGAATTTCCCCCTTTATAATCATCTATCATTAAAGTACAGTCAGTAGCAAAAGTTACTGTATGCCTATTAATAAATTGGCAAAACAATTTTGCACTAAAAATAGTAAATGTTTAGAGGCATTCGTGATATCCGGCTACGGCCATCCTATATTTTCCCGTGAGTTTCATAGAAGAAGATAGAGCTCTTTTGCATCCAATAGTTAAGAATTTCTTAGCTGATGGCAATACGCTTACTCCACTCCATAGTGCGTGAGACGTGGATAATTAATCAGAATCTGCCTGCAGCTTCAGGGAGGGTTATTAGACGGAAGTCATGTTCGGCTTTAGTCATGTTCTACCCTTGGTTGTATTTTTAGTAATTCGTTCAAATATGAATAGTAAGCAGTAGATGATTGATATTATTATGAAACTCAAAATGTGACATTTTCGTGTTGACTATACACATGATAAACGGCCAATTTATTTAAATCTTTTGTTATGCATCCAACATATTATATTATTTAACAACTGTCTACATAATACTTCGGTAAATGGATACCGTTTGACGATTTTCTCTGATGTAATTTATTTAAAATGCACATAGGTAACCAAACAATATATTTAGTTTATACACCCATTTTGTGATGAACATTCTATTTGGTATCGGACATTATAATTTTGGTATCGGACATTACATTTGGTATCGGTCTAGATATATCATCCTTCTTGCGATAATCCCGGTCGTATTTAACTGCGACGCGACTGAACTACGATATTTTCTGTGAAGCAACTGCCATCTGATTTCAATATTGGATTAGATAGTTTTGATGTGAATTTTCGATAGTTTTCTAGCATTAGAATTGTCACCATTGACTATAAATAAAAGGTAAAAAAAAAACTGCAGACGCATGCAGCAGATACAGCGTACCCAGTACTTATTGATAAAGGGGACCATTGAGAAACCGCAATGAATTACGTGTATCTGCTGCGTGCATTTGCAGTTGTCGTATGCGATCATTAACGGTCAATTTCGTCAGCTGGTCACTCGACCATAACCTCACTTTTACGGTTGCTTTACGGTAATTTTATCAAATCCCATTTAATGAGTTGTCACTTGAGGGTTTTCTTTCGACTTCAACTCATAATCTCATAATCTCATAATCTCATAAGTAATGAAAATGAAGTTTTTTCTAGAATTTGATTGTATAAATATTATAGGTGCCAGGCATATTATTCTCGTCACGAATGAGCCCTTTTAGGTATTCTACAGGAGGTGCTTCATGAAGGCTTTTTGTGTGTGATTATACTATCAACTTATAGTAGTGTATTACAATACAACCAATTTGAAGTGGAAATGGACTGGTCACATCTACTGATGAGAGACAACGAATCGGCAAACGCATCCTAACCAGATGGATTGACGATCTGAAAAAGGTAGCTGGGAAAGATTGGATGCGGAAGGCTACTATAAAGCACACTGGGGGAGGCCTATGTTCAGCAGGAGACTGTAACAGGCTAATCGCACTGACGTCCAGGCCCTTGATTCTGCTAAATCAAAACCACTGTCGTGCCACAGTTTCTGCTAAAATTGGCATTATATTTTAGACTTTATTTCTATAGCATTAAAGTCCAAAATTAAATGACAATATTTTCATTACACGCTTTCGTTCACTCTACAAAAAGCCATTCAATTTTAAAATTTAACTGCATTGCTTTAAAGGCTAAAATCAAATGGAATTTTCTCGCCGTCTCTGTGGTGCGTCAGTGGTAGTGCTTTAGCAGAATCGAGGGCCAGATAGTATGACCACAAAACAGATAATAGTGCTAGCGTAGTATAACCGTGAGTTGCGGTTAGTTTAATAGATGACCTTCCATCTTTGGCAGAACGTTAGAACCTTCGAGGGATTTTCACCATAATTGCAAAGTGTTGCAATTTTATTGATAACGAGGTTTCCTATGGAATAGTTTCTATAGAAAATGACTTATAATCACACTCTAGACTATGATCCCGCTCTATGTAGGTATATTAAGCATTGATTTGACTATTGAGTTGCATAATATGTAAATAGATATATATCAACAAAAAAGAAGGTGTATTAGTATACACGTACCAGTATTCTACAACCCACATTACAAATTTGGTTCCTTTCTGGTTTAAATGTTCTGCAATGTATAATATTCATTGAAAGTTATATTCAGTTCTCTAAGATCTACTTACCAACACACGGCGTCATGTAATAATTGCCATATACATCAACGCGGTTCGGCCAGTATATAAAGAGGGCATCGAACATATTAAAACCGTAGAATATTATTATAATCCACTTGATAATCCTCATCAGCTTTTTATGTTTCAACTCAAAGATGGACGATCTCCGGGACATACCGTCGTTTTCTACAATGTCTTTTAAAATTGCTTTTAATAGCGGTCTGTAACATCACTCAAGACAAGTTTAATAAGTGTATCAATCGTTTAATTCAGGGTTTCTCAAAGTGGGGTACGTGAACCCCTAGGGGTTCATCTTTCGCTAGGAGGGGGTTCGCGATAAGTAATGGTACTCGTAGCTGCGTTGTGGTGCGCGCGCGATTGTCTTCAAGCTGATTTAAAAAGAATGATTTTGATAGATTTTTGGGTAGACAGGTTCCTCCACAGGCAGGAAACTCCAACTCTCACGCTAAGTGGTGAATTTTCTTTTACCATTCGCTACAATGCAGCAAAAAGTTTATAACCTGGAGCCCGGGGTCTGCTCTCATACTCTGTCTCTTGATTTGACTTATCACAACTTTCAAAGGAAAAACTGCTGTCTAACCTTCCAACCTGGATACAAAAGTCTTGGCTACCATAAACGTGTAAATAACAAAATGTAACCAAATAAATACCTTTTCTTCCACCACCACCAGCTGTTATTGGACACCAGAGCTAATAGGGAAATGTTGAAGTAGCTCTTGATAAAGTCCTCGATGCCCTCGGCATGCTTCCATTGATACACAACGATGCCGAGGACATACACATAGAACAGTAGCGAGAAATGCATAATGAAAAACGGTACTGGAAAAAATAACACATAATATTAATTTTACATTAGTAAAAATATATAAACATTTTAATTTTTCTTTCTTTTCTACTTCCTAATGATTATCATCACCACAACTTTAGCCCTGGTTGCAAAGCAGGTATATGCTTTGATACCTGCTTTAGTATTCGGGGTCCACTCTACTCTTCCTTTTGATTTGGCTTGAGTGACTGTCATCTGAGCCCCAACCCCAAGAGGAAAATTATTATCCCCTTAATCATCATTTTTCCATTTCTCCACCATCCAGGCTAGATATCGAAACCGACAACTGGCAAGTCGCATCGTTTGTTAACGTCGCATCCACCTATACCTAGGGACACTTTTGTGATTTTTCCCCGTGAACTTTCTTCTCTTTTTTTAAAAAATATGCTGAACAACTTTTACTACTCTAGAAGTTCAGTAAACAGTGTCAGATTTTCTCATGGCAAACATCATTTCCTCAGTCCCGTCTTTCCCTCCTATGTTCATTCAATGATAACCACTCCCTTCCAGCTGTGCAATTCTCTAAGAGATAGAGATCGTCATTGGTCCAGTGACGTCACGTCCGATTTGGTCGGACGTCACTGGTCCGTCCGACCACATGGTTATCACTGAATGAACATAGGAGGGTAAGAAAATTGCTATGAGAAAATCTGACACATGCTTAGGGAATTGCACAGCTGATCATTACTCATGGTACAAACTTTAAGGGGTGTGGCATAAAAAAAATTGACTCACTCCCTACTCTCTCATTCTGAATAGAGAATCCAGCAATACTCGGTACTATATTCACAAGCCACAGTACGCTTTCTAGAGTATTCGTTCGAAGTCTGCTCTTCGTTGCCAAGAATGAGTTCCTCAGATAGCTGAATACGAACATGGTCGTAATAATACCGATGTAGTTTACCTAAAGGCGTTTCAAACTATATTAAAATGAATTTGAAAAGCTGTAGAAAGAAAATTATATGATAATATGTGTGAAAAGCAGTGTAATTATGAAGCTATAATGATAGATATTAAACTACTCGTAAAAAATACTTAGTCACTTTTATACTAGAAACTAGCTGATACCCGCGGCTTCGCCTGCGTGGAATTCTGTTCCCGTTCCCGTGACCTTTCTTTATTTACATAAAAAAAAACATTCCGTGGAAGTTCAGGAACATAAAAAAGATAGCCGAATCGATCGTACTGTTCTTGAGTTTTGCGCTTACCAACATCCTTTTTTTTACCTACGATGGAACGGAGACGGTATATACGTTTAGGGTAAGAGGTTGTTCGTTTGTGCAAATCCATGTTGCCAGTTTTCTCCAAAACTACTAGTCCGATTTCGATGCAGTTTTCAGTTATGGGTTTGGGTTTCATTGGTGCATGTTACAGGGACACAAGTGTTACGGTGACAACTCACCAGGGGGCGCTGCAACAAACGTCGTTTATGGAGATCCATGTTGCCATTTTTCGCCAATAGTCCGATTTTCATGCAGTTTTCCGTAGAAAAAATACATAATGTAGGTACTTACTTAAGTAATATTAAAATGTTAATCTTACAATTATGTGTATCATTAATATACATAATATTAGCTTACAAATCTTTTAATTATACATGTTATAGCCCTCCGACTATGCTTTTAATGAATATGAATTTATTTTATAATTACGGCCACCGACGTCTTTGGCCGTTTCTCATATACTTTATTTGTAATTCTAGTAGTAGGGAAAATTAAAAATGTTATTTCGCAGATAATATCAGAAATCATATAATAGTACATTATGGTACAAGCGTGTAAAGTTTGTGATAACCGCTGAGGCGACATTGAGACCCGAGCCGTAAGGCGAGGCGGTAATCACCATACACGCGAGTGGCATACGATTATTTTCAACACACTTGCGAATAAAATAATACTAAAAATACTACATAACACAATCAAAACACAATAGTAAAAATCTATTTGTTGTCATACTTGTCATAAATATGCGCGCGCATCTAACATTTTTTTTATTTGTTCCTTTCGGAACAGGCTAAGGTGCTATCACCAAGCTGCCTTGTCATCTACTTACTTATTTGAATTATGATTTTTTTTTCTCTGTAAATACTCACAGAGAGAAAAAAAATACATTTTAGTGAAAGTTTTGTATATTAAACACGTACTACAAGTTGAAATTATCTTTTAAAATACGAAGTTGCATGAAATGAGCAAGCAATAGGTATATTAATTCGTTTGTAATATTAGACACGATCTTTTTTGTATCAAAACTTTTTAAGAACAAAGCAACTTAATCAATGAAATTAAAAAAAAGAAGTCTTTAACTCACTTTTGTGAATAATAGAAATGAAAAAGTCACAGTTTTATAATAGGTGTCATTCCGTGCTTAATGGCGGTGAAATAAAAGCCTGTTTATAAGCAAGTGTGTTGAAAAATATGTTTTACTTTTCAATTTATTTAGTAATTTAAATCAGTGGTTATACTTTGATATAGGGACCTGACCTAGTAATATTTTGATTTAAGGGTTATTGTTCCAGGGTCCCCTAAATGGTAAAGCACTTCCACATTTTATCGGAACGATCCAAACATAGCCTATGTCCTTTCCCAAGGTCTAATCTATCTCTGCACCAAATTTCATCAAAATCGGTTCAGTGGTTTAGGCGTAAAAATTAAAGACAGAGAGACAAACAGACAGACAGATAGACAGACAGACAGAAAGGCGGACAGACAGAGTTACTTTCGAATGTATATTAGTATCGATATGAACCTAGCAAGGGGCTATAAGCTTGTGACGAGACATCATGAAGGGATAGGTGGTAGGTAATAGGTATAATGGTATATGTCATAATAACGTTTTTTTTTTCACATAAATAGGATGCCATACTATCGACTAATATTGTTTTATTTTCGTTTCCTCTCTTGATTAGTTATTACAAAACACTACAATATTTTTTTTTTTTATACCACTTAGTTGGCAGACAAGCACACGGCCCACCTGATGGGAAGCGGTCACCGTGGCCTATGGACGCATGCAACACCAGGGGCGTCACACTCGCGCTGCCGACCCTGAAGAAACCTTCCAATGCCCTTCTTGAAGAACCCCATATTGTAGTCGCTTGGGAAAACCACCGCAGGGAGTTCATTCCACAGCCTGAGTGTGCGTGGGATGAAATGCCTTTCAAACCGCACAGTGCGTACCGTTTCCGGACGCAATGTGTGAGGAACGTACAAAGAAAAATCAAGAAGTAACCCGTCGAGCCGTTCATCGTCGAGTAGGTATGTGTACGCAGTATTAAATAGGTATAACACGAAAGCACTTAAATCTAAAAGAAAAAGAGAATATAGATCTAAGTACATATTTATTTTATACCATTAATTTAGTTTTGTTTATCTGTATATGAATAAATACCTTGTAATTATGATCAGTACATATTTATTGAATAATATATTGTATCTAATAATGATGATAAGCATCGGTTGACATACGAACATCTGTGGCCGTCGTTACGGATTGTTGGAGCTTGGAGCCCTCAAAAGTCCGACTAGTGTGCAGAACTTCAATATCATTAATTGGTTGTGGAGTTCAGATGGCAGTCGCATAGGACGGAAATTATCGAAATACAGCCGCATCACAGTTAACCCCAATTGAGTTCGGAAAAGGTTCAGAAAATGATGATGACGATAAAAATTTAATATGTGTAGAGTGTACATGATTTATGCCTTGAAAACTGTTGCAAATTTATAAACAGCCTGCATAGTATTAGCAAAAGTTTGAATATTTATCGGTATCATACCAGCAGCATACAAAACCACAGGTCTTTGCGATGCTTTCAATATCAAGAATACATATTTTTGCTCTTTATAATTCAATTTTTCCCAACCACAACAGTATACCTCCGTTTCGAACTTTTCCGAAGCATTTGTTAACCTCTGGCCTAGAACACAGTACAAGAAACATATAAATAGATAATGAGTACCCAGTGGTATAAAGTTCCGACAGACTTCGAAAGGCAAAGCAAAGAATAGACAGAAAAAGCTTGCTCCCAATCCAAAAAATAAACCAATGGCAGCACTATAAATGTTTTGCATCTTCGATACAGTATAAAGCACGTGGGAGTGACGTATGACTACGTCTTTTAAATATTTAGCAATAGTTGAACTCATTCCGACAGAACCATCATATCCAGCAGCCAGGTGTTGAAAATTCTTCATATCTTCAGTAAGAATCAGAAATATAGCCCTAGTATGAGTAAATAGGAAAAGTAGCACGATATCGTAGGTGACAACTACCACTATTGAAGTCAATTCTTGTGTTGCAAGAATTGCCATACATATCTGTCGATTAGGACTGGAAGTGAGTGGCTCCAAGCCTAAAAAATAAAAAATAGGTGTTACCACGTGACACAACTTCGCTATAATTGTTTCTAGCCCCTCTAGAGAAGTGAAAATTCGTTAATAGAATAGAATAATCAATTTATGGGATTGACATATTATGTTTACGACTGTCATAAATATGTGTGTCAATTCCATACATTGATAATTTTATTATATTTAGAACGGATAGGAACTTACCAACACAATTTGCCGTAGCAAAATATTCCATACCGAATGTTCTAACCGGTATAAATATCATTATATCGTTGATAGCCTGAAATATGTACCATACAAGAATCGTAATCTTGATATTTCTTAGTAATTTTGTATATTTGTCTAAACATCTTTCCGAAGACACCGTCAAGTTATCATTCTCCTTTACTAATTTTAGAATATAATTTAAATCGTTCCTGTAAAAATAATAATATAAAATATGATCGTGCTCATTACTGGTTAACTGCAAGTTTATCTAAATAACCGCGCGGTTCTCGGCAGAGTAGAATTTGGTCCACCCCATCTCTCTCCATGCGGTGTCGTACAAGGCGACTAAGGGATAGGGCTGTTTAAAATCAGACAAACATAAACAGCCCAGACTCAGCCTCAGTGATGTAAAGCTTGCGTCAACAATAGTGCCCAGAATACGGCAATAGGCTCACCCCCTATTACGTGGGACCTAATTATGCACATTGCACAATGATTGGTGAAATCCTCTATCTATTAATAAACTGTATCAGAATCAGAATAGTCATTTTAATTAACCAAAATTCCCATGAAGCTGAAACTTGAAGGAGTACTAAGCCTCCTTGCTTTGCTTGCTTTAGTCTCAGTCGTATCCCAGGCCTTTAACTCGAAGTTGAAGCTTTTTCCAGTCTTGCAGTTGACCAGTTGTCGGATTTCTATCCGTAACGACTGCCATAGATTATACGAACATCTATGTCAGTCGTTACAGTTGGACATACCGGGACCGACGACGCGACGGCTGCGAAAAAACTTTTATCAACAAATTCAGTAGATAAGAATAGACTCTAATTCATGGCGTAAACTTCCATGTCTGTAAACATTCGCAGCATCAGATTGTCCTGTATGTACTGTAGCACTATGATTAGGTGGAGGAACTCACTCACTCACTCACTCACTCACTCACTCAGTCACTCATTCATTTGTTCGTTCGTTTGTTCGTTCGCTCGTTCATTTGGTCGTTCGTTTGTTAATTCATTCATTCATTCATTTATTCATTTATTCATTCATCATCATTCATTCATTCATTCATTCATTCATGCATTCATTCCCTTCCATTACCTGCAGCTTTTAAACAAAAAAATCAAAAGACTCAGTATTACCTTTTCCACACAACCCACCAGTTAGCGACCAAGATGATGGTAAGCACATAAAGGTTACAGTAACCTTTGATAGCGTTTAATAAACCATCGGCGTAGTACTTTTCGTACACATATACTCCAACAATGTAGACATAAGCAGCAAGAGCCACGTGGATTATCCAAAATAACACTGTAACCACAGAATATTTGTTAAACAACGTTATGAGAGGAGACACACCCTACACCTTGTTCCATCAGATTACCGGATGATATTATGCGCGGAGGATCGGCCAACGTGGCGCGTATTGGGAGAGGCCCGAGAGGCCTATGTCCAGCAGTGGCCTGCAGTAGGCTAATAAAATTGATTATTGTATATCATTAGACGCGTCTTTAATTGGAGTGCACGAAATGGCTATGCTGCAAATTTAAAATCCTGGTGGTGATACCAAAAACCAAATAAAATCGGCCAAGTGCGAGTCGGACTGGCCCATGAAGGGTTCCGTAGTAGCAAAGGCGAAAATTGCGGTTTATGACGTATTAAAAAAAAACTACTGACTGGATCTCGTTCGAACCAATTTTTAGTGGTAGTTGGCATGGCAATTTACATCATATATTTTTTGTAGATTTATCATTCTCTTATTTTAGAAGTTAGAGGGGGGGGGGGGGCACATTTTTTGCACTTTGGAAGTGTCTCTCACGCAAAAAAATTTAGAAAAGAATTATGATAGAAATCTCAATAGCATTTTTAAAGACCTATCTATAGATAGGTCTTTAAAAATGCCCACACGTATGGGTTTGATGAAAAAAAAAATTGAGTTTCAGTTCTAAGTATGGGAACAACGAAAATTTTTATTTTTGTGTGAAATTCTTAATGCGGTTCACAGAATACATCTTCTTACCAAGTTTCAACAGCATAGGTCTTATAGTTTCGGAGAAAAGTGGCTGTGACATACGGACGGACAGACAGACGGACGGACAGACATGACGAATCTATAAGGGTTCCGTTTTTGCCATTTGGCTACGGAACCCTAAAAAGTGGTATCTAATATGATAAGATTACCAGAAAAAACTATCTGATCAATCACCAAATCTGTGTATGGAAAACCTCTGCTGCAATCCCTAAAGACTGGCAAAAGTGGTGGCAGCAGTGTTTGAAGATCACAGAGAGTGCCTCATATAGGTACTGTAAATGATATCTCAACGGTTTCATTTAGGCCCGTATTCTAGAATGACACTTGGTCCTGAATCTCGATTCGTCTGACACTGTTTTCAGATAAATCGAGTTTCAGAACTAAATACCTACCATTCAAGAATACGGGCTTTAGGTATATTCCAAAAACCGGTCACATAAGTTTTTATAATAACTTCCAGTGCTCGTAAGAACTACATTAAGTACTAAAGAAATAAACAATTTTTTATTGTAATTTATTTCCGTATCTTCTTCATTATAGCATAGCCTAAATCCCGGTTGCATCCGAAGCTTGCATTTCGGAGTCTGGAGTCCGCTTTTTCCAGTCTAACTTCGGGTTTGGCTGTACTTCAGTATTTTCCGTGGAGTGCCATTTGTCCTCCACAATCAATTGGCGATATCAAAGTAATGCAGTTAGATCAGTTGTTGAACTTTTTAGGGTTCCAACTACCCGTATTGACTGCCATAGATGTTCGTATGGCAACCGGGCTCCGAGGCGCGATGATAACTAAACCAATGCCAAATCATGCATACAAATATTTGCACTGAGCGGGAATCGAACCCGCGTACCCTACTGCGTAGTAGTCGTTTTCACTACCGCCACGCCACAGAAGTTGTCGGTATTTCTGTATCTAATTTCCAATTAGGTATTTAAACTAAAAAAAAAACCAACATAATATCCATGTGATCACTTACCACTATACTTTCTAGTCATCAGAGGAAACCCGCCGATATTAGGGAGAAAATTTATAAGCCATATGAGATTATCACATGAATTCTCTTTCAAACGACTAAAAATATTTTGTAACTTCATTTCAAATCGCTCCTATTAAGCAAGAGAGTTCTTATACAAGTTGGTGCTATCGTTATTAAAACAGTAGTGAGGTGTGAAATAATTATAACTTAAATAAGTAACGAGTTAATTGCATCGGAACATAATGACCGAGGGTGCATGTGTGATTAGCTATCGACGGCGTCATACCATATACTATTACTTTAATTAATTCGTTACATAGAATTGATTGATCCTTTACTAATTAATTATTAAAACGAGATTTGTCTAGTTTCTATTTTGGTCTTTGTTGTTTTGATTTATTGACTACTTGAGACACACATTACAGAGTACACTATACGTGAAGCGAAAATTGTCCCTCCCTTTTTACGAAAATTGCGCGCACGTAGAAGTTTGATATTTGGCATAGTGATAGCTTATAATATGGAGAAGTGCGGAAAGCTAATGTTGTTTTAAAATTATTCATAAAAATGCATGAAATTTTTAAACGCCTTTTGCAACAATAACATAAGTCACCGCAATGAGCTAAGTACGAAGTTGAAAATATACAAATTAATAGTAAAAAATTTATAAAAAATAGACTTATACGAAGACTGATCAAATAAGTACTTAGTTATTTTTGTTGATCACAGGAGCAGTTCAATAAGATATTCACCCAAATACCTATATTTATTTAGATGACTACGTACGATATACAGTTATAAATGGCATAAGTACAACAGAATAATAGATGTAAAATAAAAACCAGAATGGTCTGTAGCTTCTATTGACAATTGTATTGTTTAATATTAACTATAAAAATATAAACATCCGAATTGAGAACCTCCTCCTTTTTTGAAGTCGGTTAAAAATCACACGGAGACAAATTCTGATCAATTTCTACCTCAAAAAATTTTTATCTCTTCAGAAATCATTGACTCACCTTAAAAATAGTAACAAATTTATAAATACTCTGCATTGTATTAGCAAAAGTTTGAATACTTATCGGTATCATACCAGCAGCATACAAAACTACAGGTTTTTGTGATGCTTTCAATATTAAGAATACATATTAATATCTTTGCTCTTTACAACGGAACTTCTCCCAACCGCAACAGTATACTGCCGTTTCAAACTTTTCCGAAGCATTTGTAAGTCTCTGGCCTTGAACACAGTACAAGAAACATATTAATAGGTAATGAAAGCTTAGAGGTAAGAAGTTCCGACAGACTTCGAGAGGTAAAACAAAGAAAAGACATAAAAAACTTGCACCAAGACCAAAACAAAAACCTATGATAGTACTATAAATATTTTGCAACTTCGAAACAGTATATAGCACTAGTGAGTGACGTATGACTATTTCTTTTAAATATTTAGCAATACTTGAATTCGTTTTAATAGAACCATTAAGTCCAGTACCAGTAGTGAATTGTTCAAAGTTACTCATTTCTTCAGCAAGAATCAGAAATGTAGATGTAGTGTGTGCGAAAAGAAAAATTAAGACGACATCGTAGGTAACAACTACAACCATCGAAGTTAATTCTTGTGCTGCTAGAATTGCCATACATATCTGACGATTAGGAATGGAAGTGAGTGGCTCCAAACCTAAAAATAGAGATAAGACTGATATAAGCGTTACTATTATGGCTTCCTTTACTTATTTACAAGCATTGCATTCCAGGCTCTTACCTATTTGAATAATCACAATAATCTAGGTAACTAATTTAAAAACAGACAAGAACTTACCAACACAAGATGCTGTAGCAAAATTTTCCATACTGAGTGTTCTAGACGGTATAAATATGATTATATCATTGATGATCTGAAATGTATACCACAGAAACACCACAATCTTGATATTTCGCAATAATGTTTGATACTTGACTAGAAATCTACCAGAAAATACCGTCAACTTATCATTCTGTATTGCTAATTTTAACAGTTCGTTTAAGTCGTTTCTGTAAATAAAATTATTCTTATGTAAATATGGGATATATAATACGAGTATCACCATTCTCTAGCAGTATTATTTTAAGTTTCATAGTGTGAATCGAACCGTCAGTGTCCGTCAGAATACTAGGGCTAGATGGTCAAACTGGATCCAACAGTATCTCCCACTGAAGTGAAAATATTTATTTGCTTATTTTTTTAGATTTTACACTCCTCTTACAAAATGCACAAATAACGACGGATGATAACGGTTCGAGTCCGATTCACACTATGAAAGAAAAGTAAGATTAAACTAATATTACTTTTGAGAAGAGATGGTGGTAAGGCCTCACAAACTAAAATAAAGTATAGCTTTTTTAAAGAAATAAGACATAGTGTTACCTTTTTTGCAACATCCACCAGTTAGTGATGAAGATGAGAATAAATATATAAAGGTTAAATAAACTATTGATGACATCTATGAAGCCGTCAGCGTAGTAAATTAGGTATACGATTAATCCAAGAATGTAGACATAGAGACCGAGAGCCACGTGGATTATCCAAAATACGACTGTAACCATACAAGCAATGAAGCAATTAGAGAGTACCTTTTTCCGTAAATTTAAATTTGAAAAAGCCAATATCTAGGACGAAACTCGAATCCGTGAGAGTCTTTTGCTCGACAATCTTTCCAAGGGAGAATACTCATTCCTCCTATGAACCGTCGAGGAGCCGCACCATTAAGATCTGGAATTATTAGCTCACGTGTTTCCTTCTTTCAACAGTCTCGGGTCCTATAAGCGGGGTGTGAAAAAGCATCTAATTTGTGTCCAGCTGAGTGCCACCATTGTAAGGTGTAATGTGTCTATAATGGTGACCCTCTTTCCTGACACTTTACCGTCAGCTTATCATCAGGCGAGGTGAAGGAAAATTAATGTGTCCTGTTTAAAAAATACTGCCAATTTTCTATTTCACCAAAAAAGTTATAAAATGGTACTTTATAGATCCATGATAAATGTTTGCGAGATGAGATGGTTTGTATTTTTGAGTGAGATTAATAATAACTTCCAACCCTCATTGTATGGTCGATGTCCTTGTGTATATTTTGCTTACCACTTACCACTAAACTTTGTAGTCAACAGAGGAAACCCGCCAATATTAGGGAGAAAATTTATAAGCCATAGAAGCAAAGCATAGAAGATTTTCACATGAATTTTCTTTCAGGCGATTTAAAACATTGAGTAGCTTAATTTTAAAATCGCTCATTTTAATAATGATGATTTAGTTACAGATGTGTCCAAATAAACAATCTCTTCAGCTTGATTATCATTAGTATTGATACCTAATGCCATAGTAAAGTAAACTAAACAAAAGCTTCTAAAAGAATATAATTAATTAAAGCACAGAATTTAATCACAGACACGCTATATTTGCAGACACTGATAAAGGCTGTACAATATCATGTCTTGAATGTCATGATGAACAGTTAATGCTTTCGTTATGTGCGTCAGCTACTAAGTCAACATAGGCATGACGTGACTTCCAACCCTTGCGATGATAACATCAGTCAGTATTTACCCCTTCACTATTAAAAAAGTAGCTTGCTGACACATAAACATAGCGGAAAAAGTAAATAAACGGTAAGTAAAAAAAAGATAATTAAAAAATAATAAACCCGACCGTATGAAATAAAACTGAAAAGAAAAAGTCAAATATTAGCCAGAACAGTCTGAAACATTTAGAGACGATGTGGCAGTATGAAAGACATCCATTGGCTATACGGAACAAAAAAATGGTAACTGGAGACAAAAAGTGATATCGTAGTTCGCAGTCAATGACATTTCATAACATAGACATGTCATATGCTTACAAATCAACGTAGAAAAATGTGCCGAACTCACACACACACATTTTTAATTCATCTACACTTTTGGTGTTTTAACTTTAGAGTAATAGTTCGTGCAGTGTCTATAAACATACGATGGCATTTTCGTTATTTTTTTAAGTCACTGATGCTTCCGCGCAACGTCCGACCGGCGCCGCTCGGCACGCGATACTAGAGGCAAACGTTCCAATTGACTCGTTTTCGGATCTTCAAGATTTTCGCGCAATAACATATCTACTTCTTTTTATATAATATCTTTGTTCGCAGTAGATTTTTTGCAGGCACTGATTTTCTATGAAAAAAATATTTTCTCTTAACCCTATCGAGTAGGGTATCACAATGAAGAGAATTCGAAGGAGATTACAATAATACATAAAATGTTATGTCAACTAAAAAATATCCGCTCAGTGCAAAGTCCAGCCAAATCCCAAATCCGCTGTTGGACTGTTACCCTACTCGATAGAGTAGGATATCAAAATGAAGAGAATTCGAAGGAGATTATAAGAATACTTATATGTTATGTCAACTAAAAAATATCCGCTCAGTGCAAAGTCCAGCCAAATCCCAAATCCGCAGTTAGACTGTTAACCCTATCGAGTAGGGTATCAAAATGAAGAGAATTCGAAGGAGATTACAAGAATATATAAATGTTATGTCAACTCAAAAATATCCGCTCAGTGCAAAGTCCAGCCAAATCCCAAATCCGCAGTTAAACTGGTGAAGCGGACCCCAGAGGCCCAGACTCCAAGGAGCAAAGCTTCAGATGGAACCAAGATAGCTAGAACGCTACAATGAGAAGGAAGAGAGAATAGAATAAATTATTATAAATCAAAAACCCGACTGCTGCTGAAGATTGAAACAAGTTTGATAGCAGACGATTTGTAAATCATAAACCGAATGAAAATTAATCTTGAAAATAACACTGTACTGTACACTGCCATCTATGCAATAATTAGAACTTTAGACCATAACCTTGTACACTGCCATCTATGACATAATGCCTGAACTATGTAGCCGACTATTTACTATCATCATCTTAAAAGCTTACACGAAGTAAAGCGCAATGAAGTACCATAAAAAATTTAATAGATGGCTCTGTACAGCTTCTCATTTGAAAACGAGTGTTGGTTCAATCACATGACATGACTATGAAGGTCGTGCCACCTCACTTAAATGGAAATCGTATTTATATTTTAAAGTGTAGGTAAATTTATCGTGTTCGTCCATTTTCCGCTTATCAAACAAAACAAGTAGAACTCCCCAAATTCACTAATTCTTTATGATGCATATTTAGAAAAAAATACTTTCTAGTTTCTTGTTTAGACAGAAAGTAGGTAGGTGGGTAATGACAACACGGCCCTGCCACTTTCCTGTTACTTTGTGTCTACCTAACCTGCTTATATAATCATAGCTAGTCTACCTATTTTCCTCAATTATCTTTTTTCTAAATCCTACCTTCTACTTACCAACCTTAAAGTAAGGTAAAAGTTTGTAAAGATTTTCGTATATTTGTTATTCAATCACGCTTGAATAGCCTGAACCATAACCTTCTCTTTTTCTCACAGTGTTAAGTCATCATCATCTTAATGACAATCGCACTTCGAGCCAAGGTTTTCTCCTCGAAGCCCAGTGGAAGAACAGGGAAGAACTGACAAAAATGAGTACCGGAGTAACCGGAACTGAAGCTCTGAGATGTAAAGGCCAACGCAAACGAGGGATTTTTCTCCGCTGCGGATCAAAAAGTACGCTCCGTCAATAAAAAGTCCTCTGCGGAATTACCACGTACTCAACGCACACGGTGTGCGATCATTTGCTGTCCGGAAATGTAGAGATGTGCACGTCCTAAGAGGACGTCACTATAATTCAAACTTTCTCAACGTGAATTGGCTTGTGTCCACTAAGAATAAATCGGGTTGATGTATGTTCCTAGCGACTATTCTTGTTATAAAGATAGCAAAAAGCATAATAGTTTGGTATATAAAATAAGGATTACTTTTATTTTTATAAAATAAATTTAGAGAAATTAGACATTCAGTCACGTGACATCAAACACCAATCAGAGAGCGTGACGTCACGCCTTGCGCCCTGTGTTGACAACGTAGGTGATTTTTCGCCATGTAGGCCTAGACGAAAATTGGAAAACAGTTCTTTAAATTAATAAATTTATAACTGGAGTGAAGTCAAAACAATACCTATAAACTTAAATTATAATACATAAAATAATCTATAATACTAAGTCAAAGTAAAAAAAAAAAACTAAGTTTTTAGTTATTTTTTACAGTTTTTAACTGTAAAGTAACAAATTGTGATGATAACTTGAAAAAAAAAAAAACGTTTTATATTAATATACTGATATTTTGGCGTTTGGGCTACTTTAGGCTACTTTGGGAATGAAAAACGGCGATATTAGGCCAAGCGTGGTTGGCAACACAACACTGCTTGCGTTTGCGTTATTGTTTTTGTTTACGATACGTAGTACGTACCAGTATATATATTAATCTATGCTCTACACATGAACTTGTTTGACAGTTTTGACACGGGGACACGGCGTGACGTAACAAAAGTCGCCATTACAGTTTGGAGTGTTTTTGACATAAATTCAAATCGACTTATTAAATCTCAAAATAAACCATGTAAATGATTGTTTTATATCAAAATAATATATTTTTGGGGTCATTTAGGTATAGAAGTATTGTATTAACCATTTTTTCAAATTTAGGACACAAGCCTAATTATCTAATTATTTTACAATAATAAATGAGCAAAACTTACCATATTTAGTTTTTTCTTCAATCGATAATAAGTCCCATACAGGAGTGGAATAAACCTCTTGGCATACCTGGTTCCAGAACTTTTTCTTTAAATTTCGGTCGTGATACTCTTTTTTTGACGTATCATGTAAAGCAGTTCTTTTTTCGACTTCTTTTATTAAAATATTACATTCTATTTCCTGGGTCATCATTTTATCGTCGTGAATAATAATTAAATTATATATAGGAAAGAAATCACCGCACTTGACGTTTGACATTATCTTATTTATCTATGACTGTACATACATAAACTGCATGCATACAGGGAGATAAAAAGGTGTAATGTCAATGAAGTTTGACCAAAAAGTTTGACTACGAGGAAGCACCGATACATCACTATCGAGCGCACAACGCGGATTAAATTCCGTCATGTGCGTTGCATCGCACAGTCACACGTGCTCTATTTTTTTCGGGGACTCCCCCGTACTTTTGTCCGGTCCGCTCCCTGCATGTCCGCGGTAATTCGAGCGACTTTTTGTACGCGGTACTTTTAATCCTTCGTTTGCGTTACTCGATACAATTGTAAGCGATCTATTTTAGAGGACTAAAAAGGCCGCGGATAAAAATCCCTCGTTTGCGCAGGCCTTAAGGCTGATCAACGTCAAGTCAACCAATCGACTGTCAAAAATCTCTTGTCAAATAGCAATTGGGTTGCTAGAACCATGGTTAAAAATAGTTTAATTTATTGATCATCGTGTCGTCGGTTAAAATAGCTGATTAACCAACACGATGATCAAATTATAATATTTAGCCATGCTTTTAGCAACCCAATTGCCACTTGAAAAAAATTTTAACAGCCGATTAGTTAATTTGACATTGATCAGCCTTTCGGAAACTGGGCGTTTAGATGATGATCTACTTACTAAGTTCAATCACCTAAACGTACTAAACATACTTTCAGAACAATACTAATATAATCAGTAATCACTTATCGCAAACCAGTTACCTACTTTTTAATAATCGTAATTTTCTTATCGCTAAACTAGCAAGAACACCTGTGAGTCTTTCGCGGTTTTACCGTGACTGTAGAACTCAGGCAAGATATAAGATCCAAGGGTACTCCTCTCCCATAAAAACGCTTCTCCCATTCTTTGTCTCCCATTTAAAGCTACCAACCCTAATGGGGACGGTTGCACCAAGAATTTAAACGGGTACCTACCTATAATTTTCCCCACCAGAATGAATTTATTGGGGAAAAATTGATATACATTTTTTTTACATTTCACTTTACCCCACCAGTGCGGAAGCTTCGTGGGGCAAACTGGAAATACCCAGATCCAAAATATAACTTATATCGTCATCATTACAATGTTAGTCCGTTTGCATCCAACTTTAGAGCCCGAGGTCCTCTGCTACTCTTTCTATTGCAAGTGCTGCGCGACGTTCTTTTTTTTTTTCACTTTTCCCGCGGAACCCGCCGAAGATTTTATCCCGAAGGAGTTTGTTCAAATCATTGTTTTTTTTTAAACTTAGAACACTGGAACACTGGTCTGGTACTCTGGTCTGACTCAAAGAGTAAAATTGCTGATCATGAGGTCCGGACTTCGTGTTAAGAAAACTTCCGTTGCAGCACGGAGTCTGAAAAGAGTACCAGTCGCCTTATTCAGTTTGACCACCTGTAATGTGACGTCAACGGGAAGTACTTATTACGTTTATTAACCTGTGGTATTACCCTAGTTCTTTCCTCTATTTGAACCAATAGAAAGCCACCGACTACTCACGTTGCTGTGACGTAGGACTGTGATTAAAACTCGTTTCCAAGCAGAATGATGGCTCAGGGTACTTACGACATTATGCTATTATGTCCTCGTTTTTCTAGGACTGTCGTCATTCGTGACGTGTTTGTGTATCACACTCTACCCTGCACGAAATCTGATTCATTTCGTTGTAAATCGTCATTACGGGGAATTCAGACTGCCATTCGAAAAAATCATTGAGTCATCACTCATCACGTACCTAGCGGCAACACTCAACAGAACTCATTTATTAAGAGGAAGCGACCTCTTTATTATTATGTCTACTAACTCACCAAGGGGTCGAAATTACGATATGTTGAGCAACAACATGGTCCAATTATTTTAAAAACTTAGTTTAATATTTTTATGTTTAGAAACTCATTTAAAGACTAAAAACTGAAATCGAACCACTAGTTAGGTAGTCAGTTAGCCTGGTTTATTTGCTTAGGTACATATTATCACTATCACTATCACTATCACTACATATTATAAAACAAAGTCGCTGTCGCTGTCTGTCCGTCCCTATGTATGCTTAAATCTTCAAAACTACGCAACGGATTTTGAAGCAGTTTTTTTTTAATAGATAGAGTGATTCAAGAGGAAGGTTTATATGTATAATACATTCATTATATTGTAGAAAAACACTGATAAATTTAGAGATAATACCACGCGGGCGGAAAATATGGCGGTACGAAGTTCGCCGGGTCAGCTAGTTACCTATATGCGTTTGTGTGCCTTGGATTTATATTATTCTAACATTTTGTTTTGATTTGTCTGTTGGTGCTGTCAGTGGGATGACCAAAGGCTTGACCTGCTTGTCTTCTGCGCTGACGGCACAGAATATCTCCGTTCTTACACGGTCGGCAGCACGAGTGTGACGACCCTGATGTTGCACTCGTCCATAGGCCACGGTAACCACTTTCCATCAGAAAGAAAGAAGAAAGAAAGAAAATACATTTTCAACACACTTGCTTATAAACAGGCTTTTATTTCACCGCAATTAAGCACGGAATGACACCTATTATAAAACTGTGACTTTTTCATTGCTATTATTCACAAGTGAGTTATAGACTTCTTTATTTTAATTTCATTGATTAAGTTACTTTGTTCTTCTAAAAGTTTCGATACAATAAAGATCGTGTCGAATTGGACAATTTCCAATATTACATACGCTTGCCCCATTCTCCTCTCCATTTTGCCTTAAACGACTTAGTATGTACGTATACAGGGTGGAAGATTTTAACCTTACCTGGAGGGAAAGTACTTTAAATACTGGAGATAGCTAATTTCACTCAAAGGAAACATTCCTTTATTTTGAAAAAGAAACTAAACTGCATTCATAGTTTTTTAAAAATGCTCTTGCCATGCCCGGTAATCGAACCAACTAAAATGCAAAAAAATAACATCCTGTATTTTTATAGCATCAATCGATAGTGTCAATCATGAGGATCGAAACTCTCTAATAAACATGGTAAATTAAATGAAAGGAAGTCAATAAAATCTTAACTTATAAATTCCATTCCAACAGATACAGTACTTTTGTTCAACGTGCCATCACATACCTTATCAACAATAACGCCATTTACTTAGTAAAATGAGTACTAAATGACTAAACTTTGATTCCGATTTAGAATGTAACGTTATTTTGTGACTGCATGAGGTAGTCAAGTCTCCCGATTTTTTTATAAAGAATATTAGTAACCGAAATTACTAATATTCCTGTTAACCCCTCAAGTAAGCTAAATTGCTTGTACTAGGAGTGGGTTCACGTCTGTAGTGTAACGGTCAGGATTCGAACCCGGGACGACGCTACTATTATGTCGATTTAGTTCCAAGATACGTGTCTCGAGGTATACTTGGTTGGGCTTGGAAAGCACTTCGTGGTACACCGCATCGCACCCTGGGCAACGGAGATGGCGAGAGAATTGCCTTATTGGTTCGTCTTATAATACGTTAATTGAGACTTTTGAATTAACCTGAGACGGCATGCGGTTTAAGTCGGTTTGAGTCGAGAGAGTAAATACCCCTACTGGCCAGTGAGGGCCAGCGATGAAAAACAGGGACAAGTACCTAATTTAAATATGGAATTTTATTCTTAATATGATAGGTGATGGATCCTTGAGTTAAGTTCTCTATTTTGTTAAATCGAATTTAAAAATTGGGTTTTCAGGGATTTCCTTTCATTTAAATAACCATGTTTGTTAGACAGATTTGATACTTATGATTTATACTATTGATTGATGTCATAAAAATACAGGATGTTATTTTTTCGGATTTTAGTTGGTTCGATTACCGGGTGTGGCAAGCGAATTTTCAAAAATCTACGAATGCAGTTTTATTTCTTTTTAAAAATAAAGGAATGTTTTCTTTGAGTGAAATTTGGTATCTCCAGTATTTAGAGAACTTTCCCTCCAGGTAAGGTTAAAATCTTCCACCCTGTATATACTTATACTTAACAACGAAAGCGTGCACTGGATAGTCTACACCGGAGTCATAATCGTCGATGGACAAGACTGTCAGTCTTCGAGGGGTCCCATAGAACTCTGTCACACAATGTGCGTTAATTGAAAAATAAATAGGTACTAACCTCAGACTAAAAGAATAATACTTACCTATTCCTTTCCCCTAGTAGGCTAGCTCTGTTCTGTGGGATGGCAACTGAATAGCGAGGACAATGATTGTACCTAGGTATAGGTAATTGAGCGAGTCACTGAATAAGTGCATAGACTAACGACTTGTTTGTCAATGCTCGTCACTGAGTCGTCTGTTTGTCGGTGACTAACTATGGATCCAACTGCATGATTAGCAGGCTCATATTATGTATTTACTGGGCGTAGTTACAGGTGCACTCAAATGTTGGTATTACCTACAAACACAGCAATAAAATAAATTTATTTGTTACATATTTGGTTTCACAGTCTGTGATTCCTTAGTTCCTTACCAGTACACGTGTTTCCCTCTTCCATCGCAGTTTAGTTCACAGCCTAGGCCCTAGGCCTAGGCAGTTAATTGAACGGCTGACTAAGCTAGTTGGCGGCGACATCTACACTATTTCATTACTTAATTGTGCTAACTCAGACGCAACTTGGGAGTCGCTATGATAATGATGACGACAAACAGAAATCGAATAAAAAATAAACAGTCAAGACGTAAGTTATCTGAACCCTTCAACTCCTTTCTACTTAAAAAAACGATTTCAGTTCCTTTCCAATACGCATGAAAAGTGTTCAAGATCATCGGCGAGATTAGTCCTAGGTATGCCAAGGCATTTTACAGGCTTCTTTGATAATTCTTTTACCGTCACAGCTGTTCGCCTGTGGAATGAACTGCCAGTGGAAATACGACGAGCTCAAACATTGGATAAATTTAAAGGAATGGACAAGGAGCACTTACTTGTCCAGTGCATCGCGTGTAACATAGATAGGTATTAACTTAAAAGTATGTTCTCGTTGTATCTGTTCTAAGTTGTATTATTGTATGTAATAGTATATTAACGTATAATATGGTGTATATGTGTATGTAATGTGTGTATGTATAATGTGTATGTGTATTTGTATATATATGTATCTATGCATGTATGTGTGTATGTCTGTGTATATATTGTAATTTTATATGAGTACGTAGGTATATGATATAACACTAATACATTAAACGCCAACAACTGCCAAATACTCTAACCAACATACATTTCCATCCAAAGGTTGCCTGGAAGAAATTGCGTAAAGCGATAAGGCCGCCCTTTGTACTGCTTCTGTTTTCATAATTCCTGTATCACAATATTGTAATTTGGCGTACAATAAAGTATATAATTAATAAATAAATAAATAAATTATTATCGGCTCCATTTTTGCTGGTGATCCTGCTCTCATAAAGGACAGTGACGACTAATATAAAGACGCTTTTGAACTGAACCAATTTTAGCACAATTATTACTGATGATTCTGCTCTTTTGAAGAACAGCAACGACTAAGGCAGAGGCAATTCTCCCTTTCCCTCCTTTTGGATTTTTTTTTTGTTAACTTGTGTTGAATTAATTACAAATTGTGCGTCTGTTTTAACAATTGGACGATAAATCTAAAATAAAACTGATAAATTAAATTCATACCTATAGATAATGGAACATTGGCAGACTGTGAGTCAGTCATTCGCCAGATGGGTCCCGTAAACAGCCGATATATCCATATAAACAACAAAAGACAAAGTTAACATTGATTCCAAGCATAATAAATTCTTCAATTACATCATTTCAATTTTAAAGAAAATAACTTCATCTCCAATTCCTTGAATGTTTAAGACTTTTTTTATTATTATGGACCAACGTTTGACTACATTAGTTAGAATGCTCATTTTTTAATAAGGCTCAAGTCTATCCAGGCGCGGATCCAGGCGCGGAACTAGGTAGTGGGCACAGGTACCCGAAAATGTGTGAAAAGTGCGAACTCATGTCAAGCATGTTAAATACGCCCGGGGGGGGGGGGGGGGGGCTTTGGCGGAGCTGGCCTCACATTGAACTGTTGAATTGAACGCGGCGAGACGAAAATCGAACCTTATGGAGTAGGGTGCAGAAATCGCAGGGGCAAATGCTAGTCAGCTTCCTCGAGTCAGGGGCACAGGGCCTCTTTTTCATTAATAGTTCCTTTAAGAAAAACCCCAACAGGAAGTGGACTAGTGGACTTAGCAACGCCGGGACTCTGCGATAAAGAACAAGATAGACTTTTTCATAACGGACAGTAAGCACATAATTATTTAGAGATGTCTTTGTGATCAACAAGTTTCAAACTGGAAGCGATCACTGACTTATCCGATGCTCTCTAAATATCAACATCAAGGCTGAAAGATTCCAAATGATAAGGTCAACCGACCTACGCCGCTCCAAGTAGCTCTAGGGTCCGAAAAGTTCCAATTGGAACTTCAAAATCGTTTCGCAATGCTGGAAACCTAGCGGCATTGACGGGAAGGCCGACATAGTGGTCAAAATATTGCAGGAAGTGTCTCGAAAGTTGTTTCCCGGAAAACGCAAACAGCAAGAGTCCAAGCTCTCTCCTGAGACTCTCGAACTTATGAGGAAGAGGCGTGAACACTGAAAAACCATACACACAGTCGTCTTCGTCAGATGGGAGAGCCTTAAACCAATAAATCAAAAAGCCGATACGATGCGACCTTAAACGCTCCAACACTCGCTCCATCCAGGAGGCAATCGAGCGATATAGGGGGTCAAAAGTGTTCGCTCAGCAGTTGGGAAGGCCCCATCTGACGAAACTTACAACTGAGCTATATGCAGCACGGATGAGTAAACCGACGACGGGACACAGCGATGAAGACCACAGAGCCCCACTCACGCGAGGAGATACCAAAATAAATGTCGAGTAGTGCGAGGTAGAGGCGGCTCTCAGGCAACTGAAGAACAACAGATGCCCTGGTGATGATGGAAATTACTACTGAGGTGCTGAAAACAGGTGGCGCTCCAATCCTGAAAGAGCTAGCGAGTCTCTTTAATTCCATCATCCGGCAAGAGCTAACACCTAGGGCACAGAGCGAAAGTGCGGTGGTACTGTTCTTCAAAAAAGGTGATAAGACTCTCACTCCTGAGCCATGTCTACAAGTTGTTCTCAAGAGTCGTCACAAATCACCTCGCGGATAAGCTCGACGAGTTCCAGCCACCTGAGCAAGCCGGGTTTCGAAAAGGCTATAGTACCGTGGACCACATCTATACTGTTCGGCAGATTGTAGAAAAGTCGCAGGAGTACAATCAGCCGCTGTGTATGGCGTTTGTGGACAACGAAAAAGCCTTCGACTCTATCGAAACCTGGGCAGTGCTGGATGCCCTGCAGCAGTGTCGTGTAGATTGACGTTACATCGAGATGCTGAGATGTTTGTATGACACTGCCACAATGTCCATCCTGCTCCAAGACCAGAAGACGAAACCCATTAGCCTCCAGCGTGGATGTTATATCTCCCAAACTATTCACCAACGCATTGGAGGACGTCTTCAAGAGTCTGGATTGGACTTTGGCGGGGTACCAACATCCACGGTGAGTTACATCTCGCATCTTCGGTTCGACGACGACTTCGTCATAGTTGCTTAGTCACTGGAACAACTGGGCGAAATGCTGCACAGCTTTAATGGAACTTCTCTACAAGTTGGCCTGGGTGTAAACTTGGACAACACCATGATTATGTTCAACAAACATGTTGTATCGAGTCGATTTCCATCGAAGGGGTGACACTCAGAGTTGTTCAAAAATATATCTCCTGGGGCAGGTTATCCAGCTCGGTAAAAACAACTTCGAGAAAGAAATAGCCAGATCCAACTGGGTGGGCAGCATTTGGCAAACTACGTCGGGTCTTCTCCTCCCCCCTACTACAATGTCTCAAAGGTTTTCAACCAGTGCGTCCTGCCTACTATGATCTACGGTGCTGGATGGACTGGATGCGGAAGACGGAGGATCGGCAGACGTGGCGCATTTGGTGGTGGTGTACAAAAAAGCCGCAATAATAGTGTGTAATTTCTGATATTGTAACAGTGTGAACAAATGCTGGTATATCGTCTATTGCACTATACTGTGTTCCAAATCACGCGTGATTCATGATTCATTTTGGTTTTTTTTTAATAAACCATAAAAAAGTGACGTCACAGGTCTATTAAGGTGGTGGGCATGCCCATATTGCCCACCCTAGTGGATCCGCGCCTGAGTCTATCAGCACCTCATTGCTATCAATAGAAACATGGAATGTATGGGTCACTCACAATAAGATAACATTACCAAGAATTTGAAAAAATGGACGATAAAACTTGTAGGAGTATAATAGTGCTACTTGTTCCATATTAAATTCACTTATTTACACACTTGTTAACATGAAAAGGTATACAAGTTAACACTGATTTAGACCGTGTTATCAGACAATGACATTACCTTCGGCTTACCTCCATCGCGGAAACGAGTAGAGCCGGTCGGAGACGTGAGACGGAGACATAATGAAGAAAAGAAAGAAAGACGTTTATTAAACACAGACATAAAAAAATACAAAATAACACCCACAAAAATAAAACACAAAAACATACATAACAATAAAGTAGTATGTAGTAGGTAAAGTAGGGACGCTGCGCACCGCCATGACTCATCTGAATGAACATGTGCATGGTCAGAGGCTGTGATCTGCTACCTTTTTCCTTTTTACGAATTGGCTCATCTTGACTTCTCTGGGAGTGACTCCTAACCTACAGAGGAAAACCTGCACCAAAGCCTCGTTGGAACACCTGCTGGTGATGCCAGGGAGGTGGCCATAATACATATAGTTGCTAAAACCGTTTGTGTTTGACTATAGCTATGGTTTTAGTCATAATATGTATTACTAGCTGTTGCCCGCGGCTCCGCCCGCGTGGATGTCGTTTATCGCGTGGTGTTGTAAATAGTGCTGAAAGTTGAGCGTTGAACGCTGATTAGACATTGTACTCGCCTCTCTATTCGACTCGAGGAGGTAGGTACACCACGGTATATTCGTCCTAATGAAGCAGTCCGACTGGGGAAGTATCTCCCTACAGAAGGCCGCGGCTTAATAACCTCGTGTTGTGTTTCCGACGGTGAGTAGGGTAGGCAAAGCTCACTGGAGAGTAGCTTGTGCTTTGTGCTATCAGTGGGAAAACCAAAGGCTTTGTCCGACTTATCTTTTGCGTCGACGGCACAGATTCTCTAAGTTCTTACAGGGTAGGCAGCACGAGTGTGACTCCCCTGGTGTTGCACTCACCCATAGGCCACGGTAACCACTTACCATCAAGTGGGCCGTGTGCTTGTCTACCACCAAAGTGGTATAAAAAAAAATATCTACCTGCATTATTTACTCGAGTCTCTAACTCCCCATACCTTTGCCCTTCCCCTACTCCTTCCCCTTCCCCGTTGTATCTCTTGTCTACTCCACTATATCCCTCACCACGCTCTAATCCAGGAATGGCGAACCAATGGCACGCGTGCCAAAGGTGGCACGCAGCACAATTTTTTGGGCACGCCAGCAGTGCCACCACAAAGTAAAGCCCGACCAGTAAAATAAAATACCTCGCCATATTGCGGTAAACTATTGGAACTAATTTCTTCATATGGTAACAATCTATACAATGTCATTATGGTCATCTGTCAGTGTGGTGTCAATTGTGCGTGTTGTTGAGTTTGAGAGCGCTACAAAACTACAAAACTATGGTAATATGCCGAAAACTATCAAAAGCCAGTTAAGAAAAGTAATTTATAATATAACAAAGTATTTGTCGGATAAAAAGTAGGAAGGATTGGACTCTGTTCCTCTAAATAACATCACGGACCTTGTTGTCAACATGACGGGTAGGTACATCATAGAGTACGTGCAATGAAATTGGCCTAAACTACTAATTTTACTGTGACTAATTATTATTCACATTTTTAGGTATATCCCGATCTTCTGTAATAAAAATACGAAGAGAAGGTCAAACGTCAAATGTATTTTCTACGCCTAAGAAAAATAAGCCTAACGCAAAAAAGAAAATCATGCTCGATTATTTTGATCTCTGTGCTGTTAGGCATAAAATACAAGAATTTTATGCAGTCCGAAAAACAATGTCGCGTGGTCCCAGTTCTATACATAATGTAATGTAACTGTATGTCTAACTTGTATTTACCATTCCAAGCAGTAAACTATTATACGGATACTACAGTACTGTGTTGTGATTTGTGCCCAGTCCTTGTAACCAGCATAACACGCCGCATCTATTTTTCTATTTTAACCAGAAAACTTAACAGAGAAAAACTTAACTTTATAACAGAGAAAAAAAAATACATTTTAGTGAAAGTTCTGTATATTAAACACGTACTACAAGTATTATCTTTTAAAATACGAAGCTGCATGAAATGAGCAAGCAATAGGTATAATAATTCGTTTGTAATATTGGACACGATCTTTTTTGTATCGAAACTTTTTTAAGTCAAAGTCAAAGTCTTTATTTCTCAAAATAGTGCAACACTGGTACAGCTATTTGAAGTCAAAAACTCCTTAAAACTAAGGTTACCACCGCTTCCTAAGCGCTAATGGAGAAGAAACGGCGCAACAAACTCCACTGCGGCATTTTAAGGACGTCAGTTTACAAAAAATAAAAGGGTTTCTTAAGACTAAATATGAACGTATGTACATTTGTCTCGCGTCAAGTAGGTATATAAAAAATAAAAATAAAACCTTATATAAGAACAAAGCAACTTAATCAATGAAATTAAAAAAAAGAAGTCTATAACTCACTTTTGTGAATAATAGCAATGAAAAACATGACAGCCTCCGTGGCGTAGCGGTAGTGAACGCGGCCGCTACGCAGGAGGCGCGGGTTTGATCCTCGCTCAGTGCAAATATTTGTGTGCATTAAATATGGGTATTTGCATTGGTCTGGTCGTGCCTCGGAGAGCACGTTAAGCCGTCGGCCCCGGTTGCCATAAGAACATCTATGGCAGTCGTTACGGGTAGTTGGTGCCCTAAAAAGTCCAAAAACAACGGTCTAGCTGCAAAGATTCGATATCGCCTAATGTTAACATTGGGTCGTGGAGGTCAGGTGGCAATCGCTTCACGGAAAATATCGAGGTCTAGCCAAATCTGTAGCTATGACTGGTAAAAGCGGACCCCAGACTCCAAGCTGAAAGCTTCGGATGCGACTGGGAATAACGCTAGGAGGAAGAAGAAGCAATGAAAAAGTCACAGTTTTATATTAAGTGTCATTCCGTGCTTAATTGCGGGGAAATAAAAGCCTGTTCATAAGCAAGTGTGTTGAAAAAATATTTGTACACTTGGCATTTTACATGTGTATCACTATACTTGGTGTTGTCATAATCATAGATGTTTTTGGCGCCCCCAGTACGGGTTTTTTATTTTATTGGTCGGACTTTACCTAGGTATTTAGATGCGCCCGTGTTATACGATAGCCACAAAAAAGGTTCGCCATCCCTGCTCTTAGTTCTTACAGGGTAGGCAGCACAAGTGTGACTCCCTTGGTGTTGCACTCACCCATAGGCCAAGGTAACCACTTACCATCAGGAGGGCCGCGTGCTTGTTTGCGACCTCATGACTACAGACGACTCTACAGGGTAGGCAGCACAAGTGTGACTCCCTTGGTGTTGCACTCACCCATAGGCCAAGGTAACCACTTACCATCAGGAGGGCCGCGTGCTTGTTTGCGACCTCATGACTACAGACGACTCCCGACTATAGTATGGGGTACTTCAAGAAGGGCGAGTGTGACGCCCCTGGTATTGCATACGTTCATAGGGCACAGTAACCACTTTCCATCAGGTGGGCCGTGTGCTTGTCTGCCACCTAAGTGGTATAAAAAAAATGTTCTACCTGCATAATATCTACTCGACTCTCTACTCCCAATACCTTTGCCCTTCCCCCAACCTCTCCCTTACTCCTTCGCTTCCCCGTTGTATCTCTTCCTCTTCATCTCTTGTCTACTCCACTATATCCTTCACCTGTTCACCAAGCTCTAAGTAATCTGTCTTTGTGTGGAAAACGATTTTGTAACTGATCCTAAGACAGTACCGACATCTATTTCAAAATTAGAAAATTGAAAAAAAAATGATTAAAAATGCTTATATACGTCCAGTTGGAACGAAACCATAGTAAGTTCAAAACCGCGTTAACGCCATCTAGTTACGCAGGTGGAAATAAATTCATTGACAAAAAAATAATAATTTCATCATTAAAATCGCATTTGTTTACACAACTGTAAATGTAAATTAAAGTCTATTTATTTACATACTTGCTCGGATGTAATAAGATATAAAATTTCATCCATAAGAATAAAAAAGCGCCATCTATATTTCCGCTCATATTCCGTATAATATCAATATTGTTCACAACTCCGGTTCTACTCAACCGATTGCGATCAAACAAACGTAAGATTTTAAGTCTGACCAAGTCCTATCTAACAAAAAAAACCGCATCAAAATCCGTTCAGTAGTTTTTGCGTCCATCGCGGACAAACAGACAAACAGACAAACAGACAAACAGACAAACAGACAGGAAATTCAAAAAAAATATTTTCGTGTTCAGTATCGTTAACTTATCATAACCCAAGTATTTTTTTTTAAATATCTCCAATGTACAGACACGACCACTTTACAATTATATAATAGTATATAGATATAGATAGATGTTGTAGATAGATATGCGTTGTACGATAAAGAGAATACTACAGAAACTACACTAACTTTTTAACCCGCAGCAAATGCTTCTTAACATCTCTTGTCAAGAAGCATTTCTCCTCATCCTGACAATCAGCTAACCAGTGTGTGCATCAAATGCTAATTTGGTGTGTGGCCCCTCTTATCTTCTTGGTATGTGACAAGACAATGGTTTAAAAAATGTAGATATTCGAACAACACAATGCCTTTGAACATCACACCAATATGAACAGCGTTTCCAATCGTAAATTATGTCCCTTACAATTATTTGAATGACATCGTATTCAACAGTGCGGCACCAGCAGCGACACAAAATGATTTTGTTCTATTTAACATTATATGTAACTGTTTTAAACATGAATGAGGACACGATTCATTGTTCAGAAAGTACCTAGTTACCTACCGATATTGTATGAAATTTTGAACTATCACGGTCACTATCATTAGTCTCAGATTCAACAGGATATTCGTATAACGGAACCCTCGAAACAACACAATGGTAAATTTCGCGTTGACTGTAACACTATGAGTATCTAAATGATGTGTCAGAAAGTGCTAGCTTTTGGTATCCTACAGTTTACTAGACCTACAACAGCCCCGGGCCCCGGATCCTTCAACTGGGGCGTGAAAAAGCACCAATCAAGGCCGTCAAGTTAGGGATCACCATTTAAAGGTCAATAGCATCAGAAATGGTGGTCCGTATCTTTTGGTCTGCACCTCAGCTTTTCACCATCCAGTGGAGTGCAGTCAGTATGTACCTTTTCTTATAACGAACATTGAGATGGCTCCAACATCGCCCGACAATTTCGAATATCCAGGATTTATGTCTAAAAATTTACGTTTACTACTTAGCACAGTTCAATTGCCTTAAAGCGACGCGACGATATTAACACAGGCAATTAGAGGTTTTTACGCCATTGATATTTCGCTTCGAAAACGTCTGCGATCGATGATTCAGCGGTGAGACAGTAAAATTTTATTGAAACAATTAATTTGAAGGCCAAAGGCCATTTGCAGAACCGAATTTCGTTGAATCATGTAGGTATTATAGAACAGAAGAGATTATAATAACCGAGCTATAGGTAGGTACCTACATAAGAGATTTCATCAACGGTAGAGCTCATAGCTAGTAACAAACACACTGTGTCTCTGAGTCTCTGACATCAAACCTATCGCGAGGAGAGGCTGCTTACCCACGGAGTAAGGTAACGTTACCGTCCCAACAGCCCCCCTAGACAAGAGGCAATTCGTTGCTCAGCGTACGATGGAATAGAATGACAAATGTATAGGATTTAACGTTTTTGACATTCGTTGACGCCTGTCATATACGTCAAATCCCATACATTTGGCATTCTATTCCATAATACGCCGAGCAACGAATTGCCACTTGTCTAGAGGGGCAGGTGGGACTTTTCAAATGGGTTGTCATCCTCACTGCGTCGAAGCCTCCATTCTCGTCCATTACCTGTAAAAATTATGATTTGTACAGAATACAACTTAGTAAGAATACAGACGGTGAAACCCGTCCACTTCCTCTGTCTCTCTATTAACCTTTGTTATTATTTTCCTTATCATTAAAATTCTAAGGAGTATCTATTAAAATACAAAACGGAATTTCCCGTTCGAATTTACAACCACTTGCCAACAAGTATGACCTTTCCTCTACAGAAATGGATCCCTGGATAAATAATATTATTATTAGTATAAAGTTTTGATGTTTGGGTGATTGTTACTTAGCTAAAATTGTATTATATACTTACCTATGTATGTCTTCCATTTTGTTTTATTTAAGCATATTAAGTACATGAATGTACCTAGTCTTTATTCAGTTCCCACTTAACTAATCTTTTCCTAATTTGATTAACTTCAACAATTGGTAAGTATAGGAACTATATTTACTAAGAGTAGGAAATGAATTCTTATATGTACTACGTATTTAAAATATACTAGCTGTCCCGGCGAACTTCTTACCGCCATATTTTTCCCGTTCCCACTGCACCTATTTTCTCATCCTTTAAACCTTCCCTGGACACCCACGAATATTTCAAGACTAAAATTAGCCAAATCGGTTCAGCCGTTCTTGAGTTATAAAATAACAATGAAAAGTTACGCGTTGCTGGAGTTGGGAGAATAGAAGGAAATAGGTACCTATCTGTATTTCTCGTCGGCACTTTATTGTTTGCATAAAAGCTGTATTAAATTTTTTCTCATGACTGATTGCAAAAAAAATACAATAAAACATACCGGGAGAACCTGAGAAAATATTACAGAGACAAAGGGAAATTTAAAATTGCAGCTGCTGCCACAGATTACCTTGCTGGTGCTATCCATAAGTTCTATGACACCTAATAGTCAGCATCGGATCGATCTTGACTAGCAAAATACTCAAAAAGGTCTTACTATGCTATTATAATAGGTGCGATTATATTAATATATTAATCGCATGTGACTGCGGAGCCCCCGTGCAGTCCATGGCGCACTTGGTTTCGTGTCCCTTATGTCCTACCTCCTGCACTAAAGAAGATCTCAATAATGCCACTGACAGCGCGGTCGAGATGGCGAGATTTTATTCTCGAATAATTTAAAGCAATGAAAAAGAGGATCATTGACTTGAAAGAAGAAGAATAATAGGTAGTAATAGTTTCTTAATTTTGAATAGAACGCGACGCAAAAACTAGATGAATGAGATAATGAATTTTACACTACCATCTGTAAATTAATGATATGGGAGCGCGCCTTTTCATAATATTCTTTACGTTTATTAGTAAACAAAAGTAGCTTGACCTACGTCATTTTTGGTTACGGTCCCGTAAGTACAGCAACCAACTATCAGGTAATCCGTGGAACAGCTATACCTACAGGAGTCATTGGCTGCTTTTCATTTGAAAAGTTTAATGACCCTAAAGACAAAAACGAGAATGATTCATTTGTTAATTCTGTGCCAGTTCCCAATGAACATGATGACACGCAGTCTGCACAACGCAGCAGAGCTAGATTCATATCTAATGATTACGTAAGTAGACGCATTGCTAAACAACATAGGTCGAAAATTTCTAAAATAAGTAATCGATGAAATATTCGTTTTAGATTTACTTCATTTGAATTTAGATAGAACGAATATTTTGCGCCAGCGCCGCCGCACCGTTTTCATCGATTTCTGACGTCATCGGTGAAAAGAAACGATAGTCGCACTTCGATACGCTTGGTTAGGTAGGTTGCACAACGTTTTGCGATGTCCATTCTATTTATTCAACGCAACGATCTTAACAAGGCTGTAGGATGTCTTTCTCATTCAGTTAGTAGGTGGATACTAAATCAGTAGCCAGCATGACACAATCTCACGAGAGAAACAACCATACTTTTACCATTTTCTCGATGCCGATGAGCTATTCCCTCTTCCAATTTAGTCCTACCCTCTCCTTTCATATACAAGACAAGACGTACACTGGACAGGGCTTAGCAGATGTCAATCGCATACGGTGCAAATAATTCTATCAAGAACGCAGTTCGGAAACTCTTCTTTGCCCCACCATAAAGTCTAGGAATTCTTTGTTATCATACGCGTTTCCTTGTTCCTATAGTCCCGGGTCTTCTAAGCTGGAGGACCATCATTGTAACATTGTTGGTGTATGTAATGGCCTCTTTCCTGAGAGTTGGCGAAAGAATCATTTTCAAATGATTTATTTTACTTTATTTACTTAATATTCTTATAATTACTTCTTGACATAGTTGTAATATTTTGACATTCATGTGCTCTTTGTGCGCCTAAACATATAATCTGGCGAAAAAAATCCACTAGCCCTGATTCCTCGGAGATGGTGCGTGGAAGGTACTTTTTCAGTTTTAATACTGTAGTACCTATTATCTGTTCTGGATAGTACTGTAGTCATATTCATATAACATTTGGCATAGGCTGATAACATAATTCATATATTTGTAGCAAAGAATTCTACATTACAAACTTAAATTAGTATTGTTTGTACAGATGGTGGTCTTATCGCTCAAGGCAAATTCTTAAAAACAACCATTGAATGGAAACTGAAAATAATTGAAAGGACAGCTATAAACACACTGTTCTGTAAGCCTACCATGAAGCACATATTGCACGATTCGGTTTTGGAGAGGAGAGTAATAGAGCTATAAAAGGTGTAGGTAAAGGGGGTAGGAAGAACGAGCGTGACGCTCCTGGTGTTGCATTGCATACGTCCATAGGCCATGGTAACCACTTTCCATCAGTTGGACCGTGTACTTGTCTGCGACCTAAGTGGTATAAAATGAAAATAGCTCCATCCCTCTCCTTCTAAACCGTTACCCAAAAAATAGTAGACCTGCTGGTAATATTTCTTGGAGTGATTGATTAACTTCGTCGGAAAGTGTCTCCTAGGCGACATCGCGAACGGATTAATAATTTACCGCCAATATTTCGGTCAGTGTAGTAGCTGTAGTTTATGACCTTTGCTTTGGCCAACATTGAACGCTTCTGCAAACTACACTAAGTGCTAAGTAAAGAACACCAAAAAAAATTCCTTTTAAATTATCTAATGAATTTGATCTTGCGGTACGCGTGATATTAGTAGTCAAATGTGTATTTCAGCTATACTTAGTAGTAACTAGATCGAATTTAACTCAATTAATTTCAATCAATTATCCTATTGCAATCCACTGCTGGACATAGGCCTCTCCCAATATACGCCACGTTTACCGATCCTCCGCCTTCCGCATCCAGTCCATCCCAACCACCCTTTGCAGGTCGTCAGGCCACCTGGCTAGGGGGTGTCCCACTTTCCATCTTCCTTCTCGCGGTCTCCACTCGTCTGCTCCAACGGCCATCAGTCCTTCGACAGATGTGGCCAGCCCACTGCCACTTCAGCTAGCTTATTATGTACTTAACTGTAAACTGGTATTGCCACTGATGATGATATTTTCCCAAACAAAAAAACCTGGCAAAAGTTCAAACTATTATACTGCCGTCGTAATTAAAAAGGGCACAACTAACATTTTATGCCAAATTGAGTTATATACATATTCGGAATCAGGAAAAAAAGGTCTATCTGCCCAATTTTTTGTGTATTTTTAGCAACAAAATAAACAGAGATAGCATAAGTTTATAGGGCACAAATGCACCATTTTTCAAGTTTTTGTAAGGAAAAAGGTCACATTGTGACATATGTCTTCTATTTTATAATTATGGTTTTAACATTTCTAATTTACAAGGCATAATCGATGCATTTCAATATAGAAAGGGCTTATGTGGTATTTGTGCCAATTTTTTTACCAATACCGTAGCAAGAAACGTAAAAGAAAAGGCACAACTGGCAGTTATGCCTTTACTATTTACTCCACACCTTATAATTTCATATGAAAATATACACACTAGCGGAAATGCCTTTCCTACTTAACATCTGTGAAGAGAGTGCTGAAGTGAAGGGGGCGAGGTATGCGTAGGATTGCACGGATTGCGCCAGTTGTGCCTGACGTGTCAAGACGAGTCCTCGCCTGTCGGCGCGACGCTCTGGTAAGATTGTATTTTGTTACTTATTTCTAACTACCTTGTTCTATTTGTACAGGCCCATCTCGCTTCTGAGTCATGTTTACAAGCTGTTTTCAAGGGTCATTACGAACCGTCTCGAGCGCAGGCTTGATGACTTCCAGCCTTCCGAACAAGCCGGTTTCCGAAGAGGCTACAGTACCATAGACCACATTCATACGCTGCGGCAAGTTATACAGAAGACCGAAGAGTATAATTTGCCACTTTGGTTAGCGTTCGTGGACTATGAGAAAGCCTTTGATTTGGTCGAGACATGGGCTGTGCTTGAGTCTCTCCAGCGGTGCCATATTGACTATCGGTACATCGAAGTGTTGAAGTGTTTGTATAATAACGCCACCATGTCGGTCCGAGTACAGGAACAGAGTTCGAAGGCGATCCCTTTGAAAAGAGGAGTAAGACAGGGAGACGTGATATCTCCGAAACTGTTTACGGCCACTTTGGAGAACGCCTTCAAGCTCCTGGAATGGAAAGGATTCGGCATCAATATTAATGGCGAATACATCACTCACCTCCGGTTTGCCGACGATATTGTAGTCATGGCAGAATCGATGGAAGATCTCAACACAATGCTCGATGGCCTCAACCGAGTTTCTCAACAGGTGGGTCTTAAAATGAACATGGACAAGACGAAGGTTATGTGTAATGCCCATGTTGTACCCACCCCAATATCTGTTGAGAGCTCGGTTCTTGAAGTTGTTGACTCGTACGTCTACCTAGGACAAGTAGTCCAGTTAGGTAGGTCCGACTTCAAGAAAGAGGTCAATGGCCGAATCCAACTCGGCTGGGCAGCGTTCGGAAAATTGCGTAATATCTTCTCGTCCGACATACCTCAGTGTCTCAAGTCGAAAGTTTTCGACCAGTGTGTGTTACCAGTGATGACTTATGGCACTGAAACGTGGTCTCTCACTATGGGCCTTATGAGTGGGCTCAAAGTAGCCCAACGAGCTATGGAGAGGGCCATGCTCGGAGTCTCTCTGCGAGATCGAATCAGAAACGAGGAGATCCGTAGAAGAACCAAGATTACCGACATAGCCCAGAGGATCAGCAACTTGAAATGGCAGTGGGCAGGGCACATAGCTCGGAGGACTGATGACCGATGGGGTCGAAAAGTTCTCGAGTGGAGGCCACGTATCGGCAAACGCAGCGTAGGACATCCACCCACAAGGTGGACAGACGACCTTATCAAGGCCGCGGGAACGCGCTGGATGCGAGCCGCTTCCAACCGGTCTTATTGGAGATCTAATAGGGGAGGCCTATGTCCAGCAGTGGACTTCCTATGGCTGAAATGATGAAAATGATGAATTAAGAATCAAGATATATTATCTTTGTAAACTTTTTTGAAATAAACGTTGATTTTCTTATAACTACTTTATTTTATTCGTAGAGAAGTTTAGTATTTTCTAATATTTTACTTTTCATCGTAACTGATAATAATACGATGAAAAGGCACAATTTAATAAAAGTGCCTTTTCATTGTAAAATACAAAAATGTTACTCAAAATTTTACATTGAAAAGGCATATTTCCTTGTATATGCCTTTTAAACGTAACATGATTGATTTTATCCTATTTTTTATGTTAAGATGAAACGAATTATGCTAATTATCAATTATATGCATTAAAATTATAATAAAAGTTTGCTATGGTCATATACGTACTATACAAATGCAAGTATTACCATTCGCAGAATTTTGGAAAATATAGTTTAGTGGGGTATTTTTCAACAAAAACAAAAAAAAAGTTTAATCTCTATTTTCTCAATATTTACAAAATGTTAGTTGTGCCCTTTTTAATTACGACGGCAGTATAGGTATATCTCACATATTTTGTTTTGTTGTTTGTGCCTTTTCTCCACAACACGACAGGTCATTGCTGTTACAACAATGCCACATAGATATAATAAAGATGGTAATTAGCGATACAAAATTACATAATGCGGCTTATGCGGCAGAAGTATTTACTTTTTAAAAAGAAACAGAACTAAAAAAGATGTCTTATTAGGTCTGTGGATAATAATGACTTGAAATAGAGTGACGTGTTTGATTAGTCAATCATTAGATTCTCATAACTAATTTAATATATAACCACTTCAATGCAATGATTCTGTGCTGTAGTTATGTTGGTTTTGCTGTTTTATTTCTTGTCCATTTGAATTGAAAATGGAAACATCCATTTAATTATTGAATAAATAAATAATACTTAGATATTATTACATTAATGACATTAATTTTGTCGTTATTGAATTTTTAAACTTAAGTGTAATATATTAGTAATGCAAGTATGTAATGCACGTCTACACGGTTTGCATGTCGCGATGTCAAAAAATGTAGTGGTACTTTTGTTATGAACACGTAATACACAAATAAATAAAATAAAAATAATAATAATGATATTACGCTGGAATTTCACGACACGATGATGGAATGATGGACAGAGGTCTTCGTGCACAACATATTTATATTTTGTGTAACTTTTAATAAATTCCGCAAAACGGATTAGTAGAACAATTTTTACATAGAGTCATTATTTGCCTCCACTAGCCGAGTTACCAGTAAAAGTAAAAGTATTTAAATTATCCTACTTCCTACAGTTCCTACTAACGATAACGTTTTAAATGTAAAAAATTGACATTGCACTATTCTTGACTGGAGAATTGGAAATTTCCAGATTTTTGTAGCTAGTTTCACTGTAAGCATACCGAAGTTATGCAGCTAATATTTATTGTAGTATTAATAGATCAGTACCATCGGTACATTGTACGTTTATAGAAGGAAACATACTCGTAATATCACATTTGAGTTTCTGCCAACTGGCCGGTTGCAATTTCAAGTGTTCACCTTCAAAAGTTCGGTCAACAAGACCAACTACCTAACTATGCACGGCAACTAAAAGTAGTAAATCAATTAGCCACAGGCCTCCCCTAAAGTAGTAAAATATAATATCAATAACTAAGTAAAGTAATAATAGTTAATATACTAATTAACTACTAGTATTAACTATATTATAGCTAATATATACTAAGTATTAGTTGTACGATTATTCTTCTTTTGTCATAAGTGTCATAACCAACCTTTAATTTCATTTTCCATTGATTGACCTGCATCATGAAAAAAAAATATTGCAGTCATCATATGGTTGGTGGATGAGACCTTTTATACAGTGGAAGACTTAAAAAAAATATGCATGTTGTCCGTACCATTGCAGAAATGCATTGACGTTGCGCTTTCATTGTGACTGCAGTGCAAGTGTTATCATTATCAATCACACCTGATGATAAAAACGAAATAAAGAAGTCGACTTGATACCTTTTGCTGCTGTCATCTAGCAACTTTAACAGGGGTTCGTGGAGCCAAAAATTTAAGAAACCTTGGTCTAGAAGACAAACATGCTAATTAAAAAATTTTGCACTTTACATATTTATCTTTTATACTTTATACCATCAATATACTGTACATATTATGATTGTATTTGAGTGTATAAAATTTTGTACTAAGCATGTTTTGTCTTCTTCACCATACCATCGATTTATTTAGTAAGTTTTTAACAGTTTCACATACAGGTATATTCTTCTTGATTCTTTCTATTACGTAGTTACCACAATGTAGGTGTGTATGGAGCACCGCCAATTTAACCCAACAAAAAGTATTTAAATAGGAACACAAACGACTAAATACAATTTGTATAATATTTCACGTTGACGACTACCATTTTAATCTACTCGTGACCATGAATTACCGCTGAAAAGCAACTGAAACGTTAAAAAAAAGCGTAAACACAAAAATAACGAGTAGGTACTTCATTAATTGCGATGATACGATAAAAGAAGTTTCATTGCAATGTAATCCACAAATAACTAATTTAATAAAAATACTGAATTTATTCACAGAAATGAAGTTAACAACGAGATTTCTGAAAAGCAAAACGCGAACCGATCTATTAAATTAATTAGAAGGCGCGAAATGTCGCGTTAAATTTATGAGGTGTCAAGAAAGATTTACAGCTGCAATGTAAAGTGTTACCAGCAGGGTTGGAATGCACTGGAAGGGCCCGAGTGACTTGCCACAAGCTTGGGATAAGGGTAAATTGGGTATTGTTGAATAATCATAAAATATACAAGTTCGAACGTTCAACGAACTCAAAACCAACGAGCTCACGGATTTTTCCCCGGCTGGAGTATATCTGGCCCTCGATTCTACTGAACCAAACCATTGTCATTTCACAGTCTGCAAACACGGGCATTAGACTTTATTGCTATACGCTTAAAGTTCAATATTAAATGAAAAGAGTTTACTCTTTCATTCACTTTACAAAAAGCCATTTCATTTTAGACTCACATCTAAAGATTTCTAAAATTAAATGGATTTTCTTGCAGTGTCCGTTGTATGACAGTGGTTTTGCATTAGCAGAATCTAGGCCCTGTATGTATGTATGTCCGAAAACACTAATTGCGCAAAAATGGGGACATCGTGCTTCCCACGCCAGAAGGGACCATATTAAAACCGTAGATGGTCCAAGATGTGCATGTGAGTTTAGACCGCGGTCGAGACGCCGTGCGTTTTTAGTCGATTTAGTACGGAACCCTAAAACCAACTCACAACGATTCTTGGGGTCCATATCGCGAAATTCATGTTGTGGATCTAATGAAAACACTCGCGATGCGTTGTTGTGGCAATCACCGAAATGCCACAAGGTTCTCATGTCATATGATAACAACGCATTTGGCGTGGCAATGAAGAAAAGCCATGACGCATATGGAACCATATATCTATTATTCGATTACAATGCATGTGGACTGTGGACGCGCATATCCTGTACAAGTAGATACAAGATATGTATAACGGTTCAAAGCATATATTTTAGAGCGAACCTGACAGTGAGCAGACGATGATGCTAACGTGACTTGGTAAAGATTATTATTTTGCGTATGGTTTTTACTCTATCTCTTACAAAATCCTTACGTCATCGTAGTAAAACAGCACGTTTTATTTCTCAAGGAGTTTCCAGACGCAAAGAAGGCTTTACAACAACTAAATACGAACCTGTTTAGAAGGAAAATTGACTTCTATTATTCTCGTCGAACAAGTCTTGTTTCGCGCTATCGTACATGTACACGTATAATATGCAGGCTTCAAGGTGAAGGTGATTTAAATTTGCGATTCAAGATGATTCTACACCGTTGTTTACCAACCAAATATAATAATATATTAAACGCCAATGAGTTACAGCAATTTGCCCGCCCCAATCACGTGGAAACAATATACACAAATATGGTTGACATTGGAAGGGGTAAAATAAAAAATGTTATTCCATTTTTATTTTACCCCTTCCTGATATTCAGGTATTATATTTGCAGGGGTTAACCGCATGAGCAATTTTAATTATTTTCAAAAGCTTAAGTACCTCTTGATACGGCTTATGAGCAGTTTATTGGCTCCAACCGCAATCAATTTTATTTTAATCGAGCAGTCTGACTGAGGAAGTACATCGGCGCTGCAATACCGCGGCTATAATAACCTCCTGTGGTGTTCCCGGCGGTGAGTAGGGTAGCCAGGAGGACCAAAGGCTTGTCTTCTGCGTTGATAGCACAGAATCTCTCTGTTATTTCAGGGTATGCAGCTGCACGAATTTGACTCCCCCGGTGTTGCACTCGTCGATAGGCCACGGTAACCACTTACCATATGGTGGGCCCTGTGCTTGTCTGCGACCTAAGTGATATAAATAAGATATCAATTTGTTCTGTATTGATGCCAATTTCAAAAGAGACTGGTTGAACTCTTTACCAGCCCGCGGTTCCACCTGCGTGGAATTCCAATCCCGTACCAAACCTAGGGAAAGCTACTCTTGGACAAAAAGTAGCTTATATGTATTCATTATCTGCATATAGACGTATTCTCCTGATTGCATCCGTGGCCAAGATGACCTCGAAGCTCAGGGTCCGCCTTATATGTATTATTGCTGGCTATTTATCCCTATCTGTTCAGCCATTTGAGAGTAATTGAATAACAAACATCTTCGCAAACATTCGCATTTATAATATTAGTAGGAAGTAGGGTGCAGGGTTTTATTATTTGGGTCGTAAGTGCACTACTGGACGCACAAACTCGTTATCCTTATCACATACAAGTTTACAGCCCAGGTAACCCTGTACATATTTATATCGAGCGCCTTCCGACTGATGACGTAGGCTTTTTTGCTCGAAAATTTACTTCCTTTTTATTTCATTATGTGTATTTTTGTTTTTATGAAGATACCTACCTACTTATTTATTAAAGTGATAGACAACACAGCAGTATACCTAATACGGGCAGTTCAGCTCTGAGTGTGATTCATGGAGGAAAATTACTTCGAAATTCCCAATTACTATCATGACCGCACTCTGGAACCCGACGTCCAGAATACGGTTGTTTTTTATTGGTATGTCCGCTTTCCGGGAGGGACCACAGTCTAACCTTCCTACGAAGAGGAAAGCCTACGCCAGCTTTGTTCGTTGTTTAGCATGTGAGGTAAGCTTGAAACTCAAAGATGTTGATAGAAAGACGAATATTCGATTATCCGTAATAAAACCTAAAAATGCCACACAAGGGAAGTCCCATTCGCGGCCATTTGGTTTACTTGTGGGGATTTCCCTCGTGCAACTTTGCAGTACTTTTAACAAAATCAATTTGATTCAATTTGAATTTGTGTGCAAAAAAATATCTATAAATTTTATTTTCCAATGTTTCCGTAACTTTTCATACCATGCCGGCTTCACATGAACGGCATTTTGATTTTAAGTAGGTATATTGTATGGGCATGAGAGTGCAGAAGACCTAATTACCGCCGTTGTACCCCGTGCTACCCTGAAAAGACACCCTAAAAAAGCGTGCTGCGCATACTGAGTATCTTTTTAGTATTTTTTATCGTGCGAAATGTCCCCACGGATACCTCCCCCGCCGGCGCCGGAGCCGGTGGAATAAGTTATGTCGGACTCGAACCTACTAAAACGCACACTGTCCGTGGGCCGTCGGTTGTCAGAGGTGAGATTATCGTAGACATCCCTCGCACTCCGGCCGGCCCAGGGTCATATCTCTTGATCTGGCCCTCTTCCCGTGTGGAGTCCACAGAGTCCCCATACTGAGTACCTACCTAAATTGCTGCTGCAACACAAGCTGGATTAATCTCGTTCTACAATTATTTTAATAGTACACGCGGTAGTCACAATTGGTGTTACTCAATTTTTTATTGTAGGGTTTCATTGTTTAATCCTGAGTTTAATTGTTACGGCCTCGATGCCTTGTTCGATTCTTACAAATTGTAATCGTTTAACTAAGTACAATCATCAACTAAAGTAAACCTACACATAAAGTAAGTACTTACTTATAAATCAATTTACTTAACTGTGTTAAAAGTTTCACTGCTCAGTGTACTTTCAACTTGCTTCGAGAGACAAGCAGTGATAAGGATTTTATGATGTATAATTAGGTATTAGTAGGTAACACGATTCCTACTGGTCTACACAGTACCAGAATTCAGAGCTAGGCTGGGACCACATAATAATTAACAAATCATTGTACCTATTTTAAACTATGCTATGCTGTTATGTGCTCCCTTGGACAATTTTCTATCATTCCTTAGAGGCGAAATTTCTAAAATCCATACTTGCTGGACAAGTCAACATAAACGTAATGAGTAGGTACCTGCAGTATCTACCACCTACCTACTGAAAATGTATGCAATGTTTGCAGACAAAAGGCAAATTAACGTAGTTATTTCATCTGTAGGAATTGCAGGAATGCTGTCATGTCATCCTTAGTTAGACATTTAGTTTAAAAGCAACAAAAAGGTTTCAAGCGATTGTGTGAACAGTGCTATTGTTCGTTATCTGACATCAATATAATAATATACTGTAAACATTCTTATGAAGATTTCTAGCTACTGTACTCTACCATAATTGAACAAACAGTGACGTGGCTGTTATGAATTTTCTTCCACGAATGACTCATAGAAAACGTACGGATACGGAAGCATATCTTTAGCATTGTCGCAAGTATAATTACTCGAAAATTACCCAATCAATCAATTAATTAGCATATTGCAGTCCACAGATGGACATAGGCCTCTCCCAATGTGCGCCATTTCTGCCAATCCTCCGCCTTCCGCATCCAGTCTGTCCCAGTCACCTTATTCAAGTCGTCAGTAGGGGGCGTCGTACCTTCTGTTTCCCTTCTCGCAGTCGCCACTCTACGACTCGTCTTCTCCAACAGCCATCAGTCCTTCGACAGATGTGGCCAGCCCACTGCCACTGCAGCTTGCTTATTCTCCGAGCTATGTCGGTAACTTTGGTTTTATGTCGGATGATCTCATTGCGAATTCTATCTAACAAAGATTCTCCAAGAATTCCGTGCTCCATGGCCCGCTGCGCTACTACATAATATGATCCAATGAAATGAAAACTCTTCCGAGACCTTATACCTACCTATCTAATGATTTTATGAATGTTTCTATGTATTTAAAAAAATAAATAAGCATCTAAGGATGTATATTCGTATTCTAGAAGCAAAATTATCATGCATAGCAGCATAGCTGCGTGGTTTGGGCCACACCATCTCCTCTCATGCGGTGTCGTACAAGGCGACTAAGGGATAGGGCTGTTTAACATCAGACAGGTATATACAGCCCACTCAGCCTATACATGGCTCGAGACAACAATAGAACCCGAAAAACGGCAATAAGCTCACCCCCTATTACGTGGGACCTAATACAATGATTGGTGAAATGTGGGTGTTAATTCACCTCTGCCTAACCCTCCAGGGATAAAGGCGTGATTGTATGATTGTATTTATGTACATATCTTGAAGTAAACCGCAGTGTCCTCAGACTTAAACCTTTTAGTTATCCCACGGTAGCTCAAGCTGTGGAATGTGATTTTCCCTAGCGATAACAATATGGGGTTCTTCAAGAAAGACATTAGGAGGCTTCTTCAGGGTCGGCAGTACGAGTGTAACGCCCCCCTGGTGTTACATACGTCCCCACCACTTTCCATCAAATGGGCCGTGTGCTTGTCTGCCACCTAAATGGTATAAAAAGTGCCAGTCTGAGTATAAAGGAATGCTCATAACATAATAATATGAGAGATACAGAATACATTGTGTGTTAAGTTTCATAAACATCCGGATTAAATTCAAATCGCAAAGTGGATTATACAGCCTTGGCATTCATAATCGTAGTTTTTATTTTACCAATACGATTCAATCAAATACTGGTTTTTATCACGTGGTCCAAGACATGGAACAATGTGAGAATAAATAATAATGAAATATGCAAGTAGATTATTTTATTAGGTACATATTTGTTTTGTATAATTAATCTGAAAGGTGCAGACAAAAAAACCTACTCCGTCGGAATGAGACGTTGAATCCAGCAATGTCTTATTGAGATCAATGGCCATCATTTTGTTAGGTAACGTAAGAAAAATAAAATTAGGTAGTTGTTGCCCGCGGCTCCGCCCGCGTCGACGTCGGTTATCGCGATCAAACATAACCTATGTCTTTCACCAGGTCTAGTCTATCTCTGTAGGTACCAAATTTCATCAAAATCGGTTCAGTTCAGTGGTTTAGGCGTGAAAGCGTAACAAACAGACAGAAAGACACACAGAAAGACAGACAGAAAAACAGACAGAAAGACAGACAGATCGAGTTACTTTTGCATTTATAATATTAGTATGGACTGTATGGAGTATGGATTATCTACCTACAGCCAACAGTGTTTTGTGTTGTCAATAAGTAAGTACTCCATAAAATAAGTATTCATAGCTGCAGTTATCGCATGCATGACGTGATGACGTCACGGTTCTTTTCAAATGGGTCATTGTAAAATTCTGATGACTTATTGTCCGGCTTGTCTTTGAATCAATTACCTATTCATCAATCTATAATATTTCTAGGTACAACAATAATACACAACACAATCATAGAGACAACTGGTGACTCCCGTTCCGGAGCGTTCCTGGTGCAAAGGCTGGTCATCGCAATCCAGCTTGGAAACGCGGTGAGTGTGATGGGCATTTTTGCGCCGGGAGCGGTCAGGGGCGGGGTATTTGATTAATTTAATTTATTGACTTGACTAAATTGTATGTATGTAAGGAATTGTATGTAAGAACTTAATGGATAATGTATTGAATAAATGAACGTGATATATTTAATACAAAACACCGAAAGACTTGAGAAAGCTGGTGAAGGGAAAGAAACGGTGTCTACTGTTAAAAAGTAGAATGACGTCTTTTGAGTCTACCGGAAACATCCAACCTAATTATGGTCAATATTTCTTATTTAAATAGTATTATACTTAATTAGAGTTTATCATTTTATATCCTACCTACTAGCTGCTGCCCGCGGCTCCGCCTGCGTGGATGTCGGTTATCGTGACCAAACATAGCCTCCCAAGGTCTAATCTATCTCTGTGCCTAATTTCATCAAAATCGGTTCAGTGGTTTAGGCGAGAAAACGTAACAGACAGAAAGACGGAGTTACTTTCGCATTTATAATACATAATTACAATTTACATAGTATGGAAATATCATGCAGTAGGTATGTACACTATGTACAGTACAATTAAAATCAGTTGAACATTCGGTTTTTTTCGGGTATCATCGCCTAAATCCGGAGACGGAAATGACACGACATACATTACCGCGATTTCTTGAAAGTAGCATTTAATATGAAATATCATAAACGCAATGTATAGCATCTGCCAAGTAACTCTATGTGAGAGACGAGGGATTCACGACAATAACCGAGTTTCACCGAATGTTCAACTGATTTTAATTGTACTGTACCTACTTGATTCTTATTTTAAAAAATGTATTATTATCTCATCCCCGTGCCGTGGCTATCTCGTTTCCTTTGCTAGCGGTAATTTACAAATGCATCATTGTTTTTAGGGTTCCGTAGCCAAATGGCAAAAAACGGAACCCTTATAGATTCGTCATGTCTGTCCGTCTGTCTGTCTGTCTGTCCGTCCGTATGTCACAGTCACTTTTCTCCGAAACTATAAGACCTATGCTGTTGAAACTTGGTAAGAAGATGTATTCTGTGAACCGCATTAAGAATTTCACACAAAAATAAAAAAAAGCATTAAATTTTGGGGGTCCCCATACTTGGAACTGAAACTAAAAATTTTTTTTTCATCAAACCCATTCGTGTGTGGTATCTATAGATAGGTCTTTAAAAATGCTATTGAGGTTTCTAACATATTTTTTTTCTAAACTGAATAGTTTGCGCGAGAGACACTTCCAAAGTGGAAAAATGTGTGTCCCCCCCTCCAACTTCTAAAATAAGAGAGTGATAAATCTAAAAAAAATATATGATGTAAATTGCCATGCAAACTACCACTAAAAATTGGTTCGAACGAGATCCAGTCAGTAGTTTTTTTTTAATACGTCATAAACCACAATTTTCGCCTTTGATACTACGGAACCCTTCATGGGCGAGTCGGACTCGCGCTTGGCCGAATTTATTTTGTTTATTATGCGACTCGTTTATGATTCAAGTAGGTATGTTATGTGTAATAGGGACTTACCCGGCTTTTGTTTTAGTATAGTTATAGGTGTGGGAGCGACTCCTCTCGTCTGACTGACCCTCAATCCCGGGAGGGAGGCCTGCATCAGAGCGTCGCTCGTCGCCGCGTTTTTCGTCAATCAGTGGAGCTGTTATGAACAGGCTTGCGACTCTTGCAAGTAAAGTTGACTTTCTATATTTCATCATTGCAATTACCTACTACAAGACAACTGTTTTAAACGCAATAGGTACATCATACACAACAGTGAATCATTTCAGTGTGCAACTACAGCTACCTACATAAAAGTAAACCCTGGCCAATGAACGTCATTTCGTCTTCACTAAAATAACTTATCAGTGTTTGCCTAATTAATAGTAGGTACCTACGTGGACTAGTTCTGTTAATAATACGAATAGATAGATATAATAATGTATGTAATAGAATATACCTACCTAGGTGTACCTACTCGTTAGACCTCGATATAAGTATATGTACTTATTAAGATAAGGTTGATGAGATGACACAATCCCCAAAACTGTAGGTAATTTGTGATTGCTTCAGTCCACACTACTGTGTCAGTGTATTTATTTTGTGCTACAGTTAGGTAATCCCACAGAGCTAATTATCTGTTAGTTTATTATTATTAGTTTTGTAGTTTATCTAATACAAATATGTAGTCTAATACAATAATCTAATTAAATTATTTACTTGTGCTGACTGCCTCATACATATATAAGTGTACTTTATGACGGCCTTTCTTCTTTTTTGATGTTCTTACCTTATCTCCTTAACTGCCTTATCGCTTCGTTCGCCGCGACGTCGTCGGGTCGATGGCAAAAGAAGGCGATAGGGAATAGGGATAGGTACAGCTAAATGCGAAAGACCGTCGTCGTCGCGTCGCGTCGTCGATACCACAACCACACCACGTGACCGGGCGAATATTTCGTATTGAAAATGAATAGGACTATTCACACTGACATACCTACCACATTTTGCAGTCGTAGCGACGTGGTGTGGTACGTGTGAAGAAGCCCTAAGGGCCTGTGCTGTGCTACGTCGTGCGTGTGCATCGAGCAGGTGCCACCGCTACATGTGATAGGGCTGCATGCATCGCATGAATTGCACGATGCACCTGCATAACTGCCCCACGATGCAATTCTGTCGCATGGTACCTAGGTATCATCATCTTTATGTAGACGCTTTCTCCTGATTGCATCCGTGGCCAAGATGACCTCGCAGCTCAGGTGCCGTCCTCCGGCTCTTCCTCCTCCACTTCGCACGATCTTGAGCGTCCATGGTAGTGAGACCATTTGCACGCATATCACTGTAGGATAGGCACTAAGCAATCTACAGTGCAATTTGAATTTTGATGCGGTTTGTTATTTGAATATCTAGTTGACATTAAAACCTAGGTTAACATTAAAACTAGGTATTGTTTTTTTATTGCAGTTGGTTGTGTACAATCGGAGATATTTACCAAAATTCGCGATAATCGACATTCACGCAGGCGGAGCCAGTATTTGTAACTATTGTACTTAATTGAATAAAATTAAAATCAAGTGCGACATTCTCAGAAACGGAGGTACCTAACAATACAATAATGAGGCGCAGCTGTTGTTTTGCAAAGAGATGGATATAAAAGAATTTTTAAGTAGCAGTTATATAAATATAGGTATGAACCCATACAACTTCTATTGTTGGCACCTTAAACAAAGTATCCATTGTTTTAATAAAAATCTGGTGTTAACATCGTTTAATAGTTGAAATAAGTTCAATGGAAAACCGATTTACCATATACTTTCGTCAAAAGCATTTGGGTATAAAAATTTATAAAATCTTAATGACCAATAATATAATTTTTAAATAATGCAATAAATCTATGCAGGTAAATCTAACAGGAATTTAATAGGTGGATTATACCTAGGCAGATTTCAAAATGCTAATCCCTACTAATATTATAAATGCGAAAGTAACTGTCTGTCTGTCTGTCTGTCTCGCTTTTACGAGTAAACCGCTGAACCGATTTTGATGAAATTTGGTGTAGGGGTAGATTAGACCTTGAGAAAGGACATAGGCTATGTTTGGTCGCGATAACCGACATCCACGCGGGCGGAGCCGCGGGCAAAAGCTAGTACCTAATTATATTCCTTTCATCATCCGAATCTGAGCCTCCGATCCTTCAGCCCAATCAGCCCAGCCCGGGAAGCGTTTAAGGAGTAAACGCTTCTGTTTTTAGTTTGACTTAGGTTTATACGGCTTTTACATGGGAGTGAATTTCACTGCCAACCCCGTGAGGTACCTAAGTCAGGGTCAGTGTCTCTTCCAGGTGTATTCCACCGGACTCATGATTAATTCTTGTATCTTATGTTACGGTGTCATATCAGAGTTATCAGTCTGTTGTTATCATCATCACTATTAAGGTACCTACAGAGTACAGAAGGATTATATTCTGCAGCTCTGGAACATTATTTTTTACTTGATGGTACCTGCCTGTTACATGCAAGGTTATCAATCCATTGTTTACCAGACACCATTTATTTAATAAATATCTACTCCATAGTCCTTTGTATGCTCGTTATTTACTAAACACTACATGACCCGACCCGCTTCGCACGGGAAAATATTTTCTTATTCGTGCAGCGCCACCTAGCGGGACCACTAATTGTAACCCTTCGTGCAAGTGCAACTTGGAACTTGGAAATTGATGATTTATTGATGCAAGCGCGACTAATAGGTAGGTACCTATAATCATTAATCAGTACCTACCTACTACATATTATCTATTCTGCTGGTATCACTGGACCTCGATATCAATGAATAACCTAATATTGAATGGAATTTTTTGAAGCATTTGTTATGCTGACTATTCATGAACATTGATTTGCATCGCGATTAGTGCTTACCTGTTCCGCGATTGTTTCGTCAAAAGCCTTGATATTATTGGATCAAGATTCTGGAACGCGATATTCATTGACAAATATTTGTGTCCATAAAGGTATGATTCCGTAGCCGACCGCATACGACAACGACAGACGCATGCAGCAGATACAGCGTACCCATTACTTGTCAAACTCCGATACGGATATAGGAGACCATTGAAAAGCCGCAATGAATAACGCGCATGTGCTGCGTGCGTCGGCAGTTGTCGTATGCGGTCGGCTACGGAATCATATCTTTAAAGTCCCTCACCGGTTAGTAACCGATCCGATCCGATCGACTTATATTATTAGACAACATGACACAAAAAAATCGGTAGACAATGTCGATAGTGTTTAATACCTAAATCTCATCACTTATAAGTACATTACACATACTTATACTCACACCTGTAAATCCCCGAAGAGGTAGGCAGAGGTGTATCATCATCACTAATCATCAGTCACAATTCGCCAACTATGATTTCCAGTCCCACGTAACGTAACAGGGAGCGAGTCTATTGCGGTCAAGCGGGCACTTATTCGTGGGCTGTACTGTATGGTTACTGTCGGATGGAGAACAGCTTAATCCCTTAATCGCCTTCTACGACACCCACAGGAAGAGATGGGGTGGCCCTATTCTAGTCCACCGGAAACCAACACGGCATAAAGGCTATTTTTTTGATATGTAGTAGGTACTATCAAAAAATGTATTCTCAAGCGACTACAATATGGGGTTCTTCAAGAAGGGCATTAGATTTCATCAAGGTTGGCAGCGCGAGTGTGACGCCCTTGGTGTTGCATACGTCCTTATGCCACGGTGACCGCTTCCCTTCAGGTGGGCCGTGTGCTTGTCTGCCAACTAAGTGGTATAAAAAAAAAATTAAAAAATATTCTGTGGTATAGGCAAGTCTTGCGTCATCGCTTGAATCTTTTACACAACACAAACAAACCTAACTTGTTCTGTGACGTGACGTACCTATGTAGGTTTGTTTTCTTTACTACAACCACGCATTACAGCATTCCATTTCGCTGTATCAATTTATTACAGCAACTTTGTCTCTGGGGATATCCCAATCGTCATTATAAACTGATGTATGCGAATTACCGCAAGTCGCGACTAACGAGGATAACCGAACAACTTTCACCTCGGTCTTTTTACTCATATACCGACATGACGTCCGTCTGTAACGCAGTTAATATTATCACAACGAAACGCCTTTCAAAAGATTTTATTTTGTACGAGAGAGCTTACAGACATAGGTACCTACCTAAATCTCACTTAAAAAGGTACAGTTGAGTAGAAGGGAATCCAAAGTACCCACGGCACAACCAGTTGAGCATAGTAAGGAAAATAATGAATACAGTTGTCCCTCTTCTTTCAGTCTTCTCTTAAAACCCAAGTAATTTACCTTCCGGACTCGTGGCCCCCCTGGATGATACCTCTGGGGGTGCCACGGGTACTTGGATTCGGACCCGTGGCACCCCCAGTCTTCAAATCCATAGAACAGTGTACCAAGAGTATCAAACTTCTATTTACCAGTTCCCATGAACCGCCCAATCATAAAGTGATGGATTAATGATGGATTTATCAATATAGATAATTAGTTATACAAATAATTTATGTTTTTGTTTGTTTTAATTTTAATATCCGGTCTGAAACCAAGTACCCGTGGCACGCCCAGAGGTATCATCCAGGAGGGCCACGGGTCCGGAAGGGTAATTTAAAGAGTAGGAGATCCGACCGCGAGCTCCAAAGTGCAAGCATCGGATGTTACCGGGATTGACGGTCGGATGAAGAGATTTTTAGCTCAACGTGAGAGTGGTTGAGTGCCGTACTGTCCCTGCCTGCCGTGCCGCTAAATTTGAACGATATAGCAATATTTTTCCCTAGGTGAATTTACATCATAAAACCTCACCTGCATAAAGTTACGCCCCTTTTCAATCGGGGTAGACGTACCTACCTATATATTATGTTATAGTAGCTTAATAAGCTGTTCAATTAACTGCCTAGGCTGCTAGGCTGTTAACTAAACGGTGGCCAGAATGATATCGTGCCCGATCCGTAGTACACCTTGGTGGACTACGGGCACTTGTTGTGAGTTGTGACCCATAGTACAATCAGCCGTATCGTTTGTTTCAACATTTAACAAACTGGCTGACTAATTCTGATGTATAAGCTATATTATTGTAAAGTTTAATTAATGTTAATGTTAAGTAGAATTATAAACTAGAGCATGCCCGAGACTCCGCCCGCATGGATTTCAGATTTCGCGTTCTTTTGACAGAACAGGCAGGACAGGTCCAAATAGCTCAGTTAGTCAGAATTATTCCCCTTGGAAAGGCTGGTCATGGGTTAAAAACCCATCTTGGACACTGAATTTCTCCGCTTCAGACCCACGGTACCCCTGGTCATACCCCTGGTGGTATCCAGATTACATGTTTAGGAAAAATAGTCTTCTAATGTTAATTACCATTAGGTATTGAGAGTCCTAATTATAGGTGGTGAAGAGGATATCTTCTAAGAGGATAGGTTCTTCTTCCTACTTAAAGGGGCTTGAGTATAATCATGTATGTTTGATATACCTTAATTAAAATTCAAGAGATACTTATAAAAAAATATACCATTTTATTTAAAACAGTATTACTTATCATATCACAAATATTACAGGACTCTATAAACACTTGTATATAGATGTAAATATACTACAAAAATACTTGTTAACATTTTGGCATTGGATGGATTAAATTATTATTATAATTTTCTTGTCTAAACTTGCAATTAACTCTCAAATATATACAATCAATAAATCTAAAAGACCACAGTAAAAAACAATAGATTCAACATTTTATGGAAAACTCAGAGCAATAATGAATGACAGTATAATATTGGTCTGAAGTCATAAAAAAAATAAAAATAAATATGTGTAAGTACCTACCAAATCACAAAATATATGGAATAGGTTGTGGGTAGGCTTATTATTTTGACTTGATCAGCCTCACCACAACAAAAACAAGTAATTTTAGTTTTAACTCAGTAGATACTGCAGCAGATTGAAATCACTGCATAATGTATAAATATAGGCATTTAGGAAGGCCTATTAATTATGTAGATCTAAAAAATATTTAATTTGTTTTGTTGTTGATTTTTTTATATCATCAGCTTATGAATAGGTTGATTAGACCTTTTTTTAGCCTACTATATAAATTCTTAGACACATAAAAATCCTACATTATATTAGCATAGCTTTTGAGCAATTTATAGTTTATTGGTACAACATCATAATCATAATTATTACAAGTAGGCACCAGAGGTGCGTATTTTTTTAAGAATTTTAGTAATCAAAGTTATTAATTTTCATTTGCTTAAACTTCATTTTTAGTTAATTAATTGATAATATTGGTAAAAGAAGGTACAATTATCTCAATATGGCAGAAAAAAAACAGTGTTTAAACTTAACCAATGGTACAATTTGGTAGTTGGACATCATGAATATTAAATACCTGCCACAGCTGTGCAATTTAGAGCACAACACAGAGCTGCAACAGCCTTGATAGAAAATGTTATCGGGGTTATTATGTTATAGGTGTTGTCACTAGAGATTGACCAATGACAATCTCTATGAAGGCTGTCTCTGAGAGAATTGGACAGCAGATCTATTTAAAACATAATAGTTATTGCTCTATACATAATTATTACAACTGATAAATTGAAGCTGCATTACACCAGTGACTATCTGTTATACTAAGTTTAACTCTCATTCAACAAAATTGAACTTCTTATGAAGTTATGTTCTCCAACTTATTGTCTAAATGAGATTCTTTAGAGTTGAATGTAGTAACACAGTTCAGATTTAAATGACCTCTTGGTTCTTTTCAATGGTGAAATCCGTTTTAAGCATTTAGTGCTAAATAGTTAATCAATTTTAACAGACTATTGTTTTATCTAATAGACCTCTGGTAACTTAGGAAGATGCAAGTACAAAAACAGAGTGAAATCAAACTGAGCCAGTATCTACTTGAAAGGAAATGTTTTTAAACTTATTATGCTACACAATAGGCCAAAATGGCAGCTACAATAGTAAACATGGGCGCATTTGTGGTGGCTGAATTTGCTCTTAGTGATTTATCCGCATAGGTCTGCAGAAGACCGCAAGGCACATTCTTCCTCATATTTGACATCGGACTAATTCTAATCACAAAGCACTGCATTCCAGGAGTCACATCCACAGGTTTTCCTTTAACATCCAAAGCACTCACTAGTGTAGTATTTGTTGTCGTTGTAGTCGTTACCACAGAAGAACCTGCTGCGGGGGCATTTTGTGTAACATTGGGAACAATACCGGGCATACCGGGGATATTAACACCAGTTACATTAACAGGTACCAAAGTGCCATTTGGTAACATGGCATACATGACATTAGGTACTTGGGCAGGCGCTGGTGCCTGTTCAACCCCCACATTAGTATTATTCACAATCGTAACATTAGTCACAGTCGTTGTTGTTGTTACAGTTGAGTTGTTGGCCTTTTGCCGCTCTTGCATATCTTGGTAAATAAAACTGCTTATTATCTGACAATCTATTTTAGTCTCCTCGTAATCGCCATTCTCTTTCTTTATAGCAAACTTGCACACTTCGCCTGGTTGAGCTCTATACTGTACATTGCCGCCACCGCCGCCGCCGCCGCCAGATCCGTGATTACTATTCGCTTGGTGAGCTGCATAAGCGGCGACGCCGAGTGTACCAAGATTCATTAATGCCAAACCAGCCAACAACGTACCGTACTTACTACCAGAATCTTTGTACTGGTACACGTAAGTAGGGGGCGTACCATGGTACACTGGGTAGCTTACCGGTGCACCGCGCGGCGAAGCGTAACTGATTTGCGTTGGTGGAGAGTAGTGGTAATGGTTGTGAACAGTTGTGTGTGTAGCTGGCTTGTTCGCGGGATAGTTGTGACCGCCACCAGATAATCCACCGCCAGATGAGGGATAACCATGGTTGTTGCCAGAAGATGGATAAGTATGAGAACCTCCAGAAGATGGGTATCCTGAACCTGCCGGCTTCGCAGGTGATGGGTAACTGTGACTGCCTCCAGAAAGTCCTCCGCCACTTGATGGGTAACCGTGGCTGCCTCCAGAAAGCCCTCCGCCACTTGAGGGGTAACCGTGGCTGCCTCCAGAATGTCCGCCGCTACTTGGGTATCCGTGTCCCCCACCAGAAAGTCCACCTGAGCGATGACTTCCGCCGGAGAGGCCGCCAGATCTTGGATAACTATGACCACCACCACCACTCCTTTTTGCTATTATAGGGCTTAAAAGTAATGTCAATATTAGCCCGACTAATAATGTACACTTCGGTAGAAACATTTTAAACAATTCACATTGATTTCTCACACACGTCCTATAACAACGCTCTTGCGCATTAAACTGAAGTCTGAAGTTGACTCACTTTTGTATTGAAGTTTAGTATACCTCGAGACATGCATATTGGACCTAAAATGTGCTCCATACGCGCAATACACGTTACTTGTGTTTTTTGAGGATAGCACGGGGTTGTACGGCGGTGGACGAACTCAAATTCACCAAGCATAGATTATTACAAAACAATCCGCGCGCGCCAGGGCCTCGTTTGTCTCGCGACTTAGGTCCAGGATATGTGTCTCGAGGTATAAGTTTACGTTTATGTTGAAGTGAGAGCGGCGATCATTAAGTACATGGTATGCGTTTAACTTCACTCTAATGGCACCACGTCATATAATCAAGCAAGAAAGAATCAAGTTTGTTGTTGTTTTTTGTTAGTTTTGTACCGTGTTTAAGTTTATAAATAAGCATAATAAAAGAGTGTGTAAATATAAGGTACCTATGTATAGATAGATAACACTTAGAAACCATTGGATTTTAAAGTTTAAACTGGTTTAAACACCCACGAAATAAATGTTACCATTCCACTAAAATAAAATTCCCTCAAAAATATTTTTTGCACTTAGTATCGTCCACTTTTTTTTTGGGCTAGGGACTTTATAAGCAAAGAAAATCTATAAAATATTTCAATTTAGGTACAATAAATTACGTATTGTCACATGTATTGAGTAACTATTTATGGCAGATAACTGTCCTGTCACTAAGAAAAAAATGTAATAATTATGATGAAAGAGGATAAATTAAATATTTTAGGCTATGAAGTGAAACTCAAGACTTTTGGGCTTCAAAATAGAAAAACAGGTCTAGCTTATTTTTTGATTTGGCGTCCTGGGTCAAAATAAAGTTCCGTAACATAAGTAACTTATGTACTCGTATACCCAAGTGGCAGCAAACCTTGCCACTTGATGGCAGACAAGCACACGGCCTACCTTATGGAAAGTGGTTACCTTGGCCTTTGAGCGTGTGCAACACCAGAAGCATCACACTAGTGGTGACACCCCTGTAATTAAATTCTGTTATTATACTTACCAGAAAGGAAGTCCCCTGCCGAGCTGACGTAGTCCACCAGTGGAGTTATGGGTTTACCTACTAAGGTTTGGCAAAAAACGTTTCCCAAAGTGTCACATGCCAAAGTATGTTTTCCAAATTTGCATTTGGCAAACAAACGTTTGGCAAAACAACTTTTCGCAATTTTACAGTTAAAATACTATTTTTGGCAAATTATTGTTTAACAAATAATTACATGGCAAGGTTTCATAATTACTGATACCTAATGAATAATGAGAAGATAAGAATAATGGCATAGTGGGTGTTAATTCACCTCTGCCTAACCCTCCAGGGATAAAGGCGTGATTGTATGTATGATGTATGTATGTATGTGTGTATGTATAATTATAATTTACTTATGAGTCTGAATTCACTGCATTATTTTATTTTATTTTAAGATACAATTTTTGAAATACACTGCTGCATGTTCTTTTCACCTTGGACAAATAATTTACAGGTAAGAACTTCTGTAATAATTATATTGTTATCATACAAATCATTTCCGGCGCTCTCTCTCTCTCTGTTGGGGTCACAGTCTGTTCTAACCTAACCTAACCCACTTTTCTAGCAGTTCCAATCTAGCCTACGTCACAAACTACACTTTAACTACGCCTTTACAAAATAAAGCATTTGCTAAATATATATTTGACTAAATGAAAATTGAGCAAGTAGATATTCGTTTAAGTAATTTCGCATTTTAATGCGAAATGTAAATTTGCTAAATATTTTTTTGAGCAATGAAAATATGCGTTAAGTTTTTTGGGAAGTGAAATTTGACGAAACATATTTTACCAAACGGCAGAATCCCGGAATTATGAGATAGTTGCAGTTGGTAGATAAACAGAATTAAGAGCATTAAAGTCTTGCAAAAATCACCACGATCTAAAATTTAAAAAAAACCGATCAAGTGCGAGTGGGGCGCACGGATTGAAGGTTCCGTAAAAAACTGGATTGAGGTGATTCTCTTGCTACTTAACCGACAATATCCTTTGATTGCGTTGATTTAGAAGATTGATTCTTTTCACAACTTCAAGACGTTACAGATTTGAATAACTGATATTAATTTCTAGTTGAGACCTTGACGCGATCTTGGGAAAATCGACTTGACAGATAAACATACAAATATTTTTTTGGTGATACATACGTACATTTGTAATCAATTAATCACGCCTTTATCTCCGGAGGGTTAGGCAGAGAATCAGAGAACAATTAACACCCACATTTCACCAACCATTGTATTAGGTCCCACGTAATAGGGGGTGAGCCTATTGCCGTATTCCGGGCACTATTGTTGACTCGAGCTGTGCATCAGAAGCTGAATCTGGGCTGTATATATGTAGGTATCTGACTGATGTTAAACAGTCCTATGATAGGACTGTTTAACATATGGGAAGCAGAGTTTTGGTGGCCCAAATTCTACTCTGCTGGGAACCACGCGGCTTTTGGTGATGTTCGTACATACCTATTTACTTCTTTGGTTTTTATAACAGTCAGAGTATTTGGTATGATTTTTTTGATTAGAGACACTTCAGCTTGACGGCCTCGTCAAATGCTCTTTCACGTCCCGCTTAAAGGACGCGGGACTGTAGGATGAGGGAAACATAAACTTTAACTGAAAATACCAAAATGAAATGAAGCTAAATAAAAGTACATTTGTATTAAAAAAAATTGTACTCCCATTAAAGCAATAAATTCAAGAAACACACAATATACAAGCGACGATTTAAATCAGCATCTTTGAATCATCATTGAACATTACTTTAGAAAATACTCTAGATCTTAAATATGTAATTAACTAGAAAATATACATACAGTTTTTAGAAATAGCAATTTTCTTACTTAAATTAGAAAATGTAATAACTAGAAGCGATCTGTACATCTAATAATAAATTAAATTGTTTCATCTAAGGAATGGTTTCAGAACCTAAATTCTTATATTGTGACACCATATGCCGGATTACTCCGGCAAGGTTCCTGTCAGCTGTGGTCTCCGCTGCGAACTCGTCTGATTAGATCCTCGACCCGTCTGTATGGACTTTGGCATCTCTCGTCGTTAGTCTCTATGAGATATGGTCCAGCCTCACTATCTCTGCCTTCAGGAGTATGACAGCCGCTTGATCCGTCAGCAACTTTATTCAAAAAAGGTTCAACATCAGGAACTACTGGAGTCACAGCTACAACAGCTCTATTTTCCTCTATCGAGCTCATTTCTGCTTCCCTCTGCCGTAACCACACTGGGGAATTTATATATATCTTTGGCCTCTCTCTTAAAGCATTGCACCTTTCTAAAGCGGGCCTTCTGACAGGCATCGGTGGTCGAAGAGCTGCTTGCATTGTCGTTCCTCTACCAAATACGGAACAGATGAGGCCTTTTAACGCTGCTCTAAAATCTTTCAAGTGATATGCGTACAGGAAAGGGTTGATGGCAGAATTTAAATGGGAAAAGATAACGCAGAAATACGTTAAAGGGTTTGGAATGTCTAATTCAGGCTTGAATGCTTTTACGGCATTAACAGTATAGAGCGGTATCCAGCATACAATAAAGAAGAAGACAATGATGGCGAGATTTTGGGTCGCTTTGACCTCCCTCTTTTGGGCCGCTCCGAGAACTCGTAGCATAGTGCCCCCACCAGATATCCGCCCGCGGCTGCCATCGACTGTCATCACCTCACTCAACTGAAAACGATAAATAGTTTATGTAAGTATATTTTATATTTTATACCACAACAAGAAGCACTCAAAATTTTAGATAGATTTATGAATGTACAATTATTAATAAGGGTCAGAATAACTCTAATATTAATATTTTCAAGTTCTATAATATTATTAGAAAGTCAAACATCTAAAATACATTATAGGTATTTAAACTTTCATGGTCGTTCACATTACTATTAGAACTATTGGGATATTTACCATTTATTGTTTGGAGTTTCCGATATTTCCACTCCAAACAATATTAGGGTAAATATCCCGATAGATCTAATAGTAATCTAAAATACATAGTTACATATAAGAACAATTCTATTATCATTAAAATAACATTAACATTAATTATTGTCGTCTATTTTAGGTAGGTAGGTATAACCAGTTATGATCATTAACAAAAGACCACCAATTTAAGACTAGTTTGATTTAAAATTCAATTACTTTTAAGACGTCCATCGACTCTAAAATAATATATTTTTGCCAAAACTAAGTATCTAAATGGATAAAAATATTTTGATTTGCTGGTTTGGTTTGTTTGGCTGTCAACGCAGGGGTTGCATTGGAAGTTTCTCTTTTTTGGTCCGCAGGGGCAAACACAGGGGCAGGTTTCCTTCCCCTTTCTATGTGCAATTTTTTATGTGCATAAAATGTAAATTTTTGCAACACAAATCCCACAAATCTGGAACTTCGACTTGGTACCTACCTGGCAACACTTTCTCATTCAAATTTAATCAATACTGTCAACGGTGCTCCACTGCAACAGTGGTAGGGTACTTACCTACGTATGACAATAATATTCCAAACAAAAAAGCTCATTAAGTATCAAACCTATAATTTAAGTAAGTACTCTTTCCAAATTTCTAATACGAGTACCTATAATAGTACATAATTAATAATTATATAGAATACTATCTTATCTTCTTCAGGCGTTCGTTCAATTTATGCAGGTGAGTAGGTAAGTATGTATGTAGCTATGTATATTATGTATTATCCTTAAAATATTTATGTAAATACTCTTTGATATTATAATTATTACCTATGGGCCTATGGCATCTGACTATGGTTTATTTTTGTCGCCAGAAAACGCACTTACCTAGGTACACAGCCACCGACTTATTTTTTTCGCATGGAGTAAATATTAATGATATAATTGAATACAATATGTTTATAAGAGGATTAAATATAATAATGTATGTAATAGGTAGTTATATCTACCTACCTATTATGTAAGAGGATTGAATAGAAGCCACAAGCTACCTATAAGAATTTCATTGTCGTGCGTAAGCATGTTGTTTTGTTATTCATTTGTTAGGTATACCTCAATATGATAAAACTACGAGTAAAGGATTCCCTGACCTGAGGTGTGGATGTATTTGTCAGTGACAACCGTATTTTAGTTCCTATTTTCGCTATTTCACGAAATCTATAGTTTTCTTGTAGATTACTTACTTGCTTCAAAACCACACGGTAGATATGAGCGTAGAATGCAGCCAGCAGCACGCTGGGGGTGACAATCGTGGCAAAGTAGAGGAACAAGAGGTAGTTATAGTCCATTACGTCAACGAAGTAACAGCCAGGCGTGGACGGGCTGCCATTGTGCCACCCGAACAGTGGCAGGAGTCCTACGCCAGCACCTGACACCCAGCATACGGAGATTATTCCTGAAAATTAAAAAATAGTTATTAATAAAATGTAAGTACATACATAGGTACATAACCAATAACTACATTTTATCACAAGTCATCATAATAAGTTTAACGATATTACCACAGTCTTTAATACTGTGAAGATTACGAATGTTTTCAAATAGTTTCGTTATAAATTTACCCTTACCTACCTTCTTAATTATGTGGACCTAACCAAAATTCAACCTATTAGGTAGGGGTTGTGTAATACAAAAGTAGTTTTTATGCGGTACCTACCTACCTACCTAGTAAAGTAAATATTTTGCTTTAGATTCAAAGGAGACGGGGACTTCTGGGCCAAAATTGTAATGAGTTGAGATATGACTTAAAAAAAGCGGTATTTTTTTCTATTTCAAAATATTAAAAAACCAGCTCAATTGAAAGTCTGGAAGACGAGTAATCTTAAAACTAAGTTTATTCCACTAGCAAAATAAAATATCGATTACTAAAAATTATTTAAACAATTATTGCGTATTAAAACACTTGCATCACAATTTGATATTAAATCAATCAGAGTGAACAAAACTTAATCATTATAATAATAATAACCATTTAAAATACCAAATAATAGTGTAATAAAAATAAATTCTGAATCGATTTCCGTTAATCGATTAATTATTTCTTGTGTTTATCAACTGTATTTTTAAGCTGTGACAGCTGACAGCTCCATTTTCAGTCAATCAGTTTATTTATTCAATCTTCAAAATTAATTATTTTATCGAAAAATTGTATATTTACACGGCTTAAGGGATATACAATTGTTTATAAAATATGTACAAAAGTATGCTATATCAGTATGCTGTATCAGTTTATTGGTTTAAATCCAATGATCAATAAAATTGACTTCTGCGTTTTGAGTATTTCCAGTTGATTTCTTGATTATATTCCCTTAACAGTGATTTCTCTTTACGGACTTCTCAGCTTGCTCCTGGTTACCTTAAAGTACAATGATAAACTTGTTTACTTGTTTGAGTTTTGCTCGGTATTTTGGATTTTGACATGGATCTCTGTGTGAATTGTGGCATAGAAAATGAAGTAAATAAGGTAATATATTTCCACCTGCGCATTTCTTAGACAATACTTTAATTATTATTGAAGAAGAATAAAAGATAATTATTATTTAAAGTGTTTTTTTTTAACATAACATCCTTGTACACCATATCTTTAAAATCTCTTTGTAAGTTTTCGTACATTATGCCTGAGTGAAATATAATACAGTACAATTTAAAAGTATTTTAAGATAAAAAAATGACCACTTTCTATTAAAACACCACAGAAATCACAGTTCTAAAATGTCAATTTCTTGCATAACCTCACTTTTACTAAATCTCTTATAACTCTGCTCTCAGATATCCAAAATCTGCAGAATTTTCAGGGATGGTTTAATAATTTATATGCTCTTAATTGATACCACCCTCATCTTATTACATTTTTGGCCCAAGAATGTATGAAAGCCTCCCCGTCTCCTTACCACGGTTTTTACTGTATGTGCCTACATCAACTCAAACTTACAAATGATCGATAGCTATGAAATTTATAGTAGGCGCTAACACACAAGTTTATAATCAACAGCAAAACATTTTGCAGATGAGATACCTATCACTGCGAATTGGTATAATATACTGGTATATTTATTATCGTATTGTTATTCACTTAATCACTACAATAACAATTAAAACATTCGGTTAAACATTATTTTTAGAGGAGCGCCATCTTTCGAAAGACGAGTGAACTTAAATTGGATGTGATAAAATAAAGTTTTGGACACAATGTGCACTGTAGATACGTACTATGCATATATTATGTAGTATATAATAATAAAGTAATATTAAAAACATAATTCATAGTTGGCAGGCACTAGGTACAGTTATAACATGAAGCAGTACGGTGCTGTACTGTAGCATGGGCATGGGCCCGATAATTTTTGCGTTCGGTAACCTCTATGGGCTTCACCTCACGCAAATGCGGAAGCCTCAGATATAATTTATAACAGGCGCTAACGAATTTCAGGTATAGGTACATAACGTATACCTACTTTAGGGGGTATATCGATCAGCAAATACATACCTATATCTGATTCGAACCGACTATTAATATGACAGGGTGTTTCGTCATATCGGTCTGCGTGGTCGAGGATTCATGAGTTATCATTGTAAGACATTTTAATGGGTGTATCTTCAAATACACCCGTTAATATCCGTTACTTATATCAAAACTATAAATAGGTCTACCTAGATAACATTAAATTATGATGTAAGAGTGGAATTTCCAAGCACAAGTAGGTAGGTATCATAAAAGTGTTATGAACCCATTATTGTATGAACCTACTAAGATAAACACCCACAGAAAAGAAAAAACTATACATTTATTATGTCTGTACTGTACCGTGGACCGTGGAAACTCCTAATTCATTGGTGGGACCAAAATTGAATGTCTGTTCGTAACGTTTTATAGTACAAAATAAATTACGAAAATAAAAAATAATCTACGAAATAAAAAAAAATTAAGTATCTACCCTAATTGATAATTTTCTAACTAGCCATTTCGAACTGGTAATTTTGTTATACAAAACATCAGTATGCAGGTGCAGCCGTGCGGAAACCTAATTATTAAAGGCTCAATTCCCACTGAAAGAGCAGCGGACAATAGATGGTTGCGAGAAGGCGCGCGCACCACCACGCTGCTATTCCTTTACCTTTAAATGACTTTGAACTTATTCTCCCGTACTCCCGTAGACAAGATTCAAAATGCTTTGTAATATTGTGTTTCAAAAAGTTGCTGCCGGCCGCTGCTCTTTCAGTGGGAGTTGAGCCTAACCTGTGGGCAGTTCAAGTCAAGGACTCTTCTGACGGACCAACGGCCGCGCAATCACAAGTTTTTGCTTGGATTTTTTCAATGTTGGCGGCCATTTTGATTACTTTCCAGAGGTTATCGATAAAATCGGTAGCATCGGTGAGCCCCACCACAGAGTAAATTATATGCTACATATGAATCCCACTGTGTGGCATGCCAAAATTCTACGTCTGTAGACATGGATAAAATATTATTATGTTTTAAATACCTAATTATAAAACAACTATTTAGAGCACTGCGCACTGCGCAGTCTCCAACAAATTTTCTATCTATAGCGTAGACACTAACTCTGTTCATGACCTCTAAGATCAAGTTGACTTTATGATAAAACGCGATTGGAATCATTGTATAACATAATATAGGTATAACTCCGGACACGTATCTTGGACCTAAATCGCAAGACAAACGAGGCTCTGGCGCCCGCGGATTGCTTTGTAGTAATCTATGCTTGGTGAATTTTAGTTCGTCCACTGCAGTAGCATCCCGTGCTATCCTCAAAAGACATCCAAGAAACGTGTACTGCGCGTATAGGGCACATTTTGAGCACATTTTAGGTCCAAGATACGTGTCCGGAGTTATATAACAGGCATCCGCGACACCAAGTCGTATTATTGAATTACAAAAATGAGAAAGGATCTGAAGTGAGGGCCTAGAATGCGCCTGGGACAGACGCATAAATGATGATGACATTGATGACTCAGGCTGGTAAAAGGTTATGTAGTCCACACACAGGAGGAATTAACTGATGATAGTTATATAAAATAAGTACATAAGAACCTATCAGTATTCTTCTGTCACCTAAGTGGAAAAATAAAAGGTAGGTAGGTATAGAGACAGCGGTGCATGCAAGAACAAGTGAGTGCACAATTGTCTGACGCACAGCACGGATTCAGATTGGGACGTAGCACGTCCACTAACCTACTGAACTTTATGGTGCAAGTTGTACCGGCAGTTGATGCTGGCACGCAGGTCGACGCGGTGTATTTCGACTACAAAAAGGCATTCGACACCGTTGATAATGATATCCTGTTAAGAAAGCTGGCTGACATGGGATGTACGCAGCACATGCTACAGTTTTTTGCTAGCTACATGAGGGATCGGCTGCAATACGTCGATTACAACGGGTGCATATCTGAGACATATTACACCAGGTCCGGAGTGAGTCAAGGTAGCAATTTGGGTCCTCTCGAGTTCCTCATAATGATAAACGACTTACCAGAGGTTTTTCGACATGGTACATGTTTATTGTTTGCAGATGACCTTAAGTTGCTACTCGAGGTTCGGAATAGGTCAGATTGTGAACGCTTGCAAGACGACATAAATAAAGTGATAGAGTGGAATCAGAATAATAAGCTCTCCTTTAACGTCTCTAAATGCTCGACTATGTCATTCACCAGAGCACATAACCCTATACAGTACGAGTACAAGGTGGACGGCGTACAGATTCAGCGGGTAACAGAGGTAAGAGACCTGGGTGTGATCGTCACTCCACATCTAAAGTTCCGGGAGCATATTATTAGGATATGCAAGAAAGCATACAGAAACTTAGGTTTTGTGTTGAGACAGTCCAGTGGTTTCACTAACATAACTACAGTAAAAGTGCTGTATGACGCTTTAGTCAGGAGTCATCTGGAACATAATGCAGTCATATGGTCTCCTTGGGAAGATAAATACTGTGTTATGTTAGAACGCGTTCAAAATAAATTTTTAAGACACCTATATTTTAAATTATATGGAGTGTACCCTTTTTATCCATTAATGTATCCAACGTTGTTTGTTTTGGGTATGGTGGGATACAACCAACTTAGGGTACGCAGAGAATACGCGCTTGCGATGTATGTAATTATGTTAGTTCGGGGAGTGGAGCACAATGCGGTAGTGTTGAAGCACCTTCAGCTTAACGTGCCAGACGGATATGTGTTTAAACGTAGACGTCCACAGCTGTTACGTGTACCAGCAGCTAGGACTGACTTACGCGCAAAAAATCCGCTAACACGTACAATACGGGTTCTGAATGAGGTACATGACAGAATAGACATATTCTCGGGTGGTTTGAGGGAACTCACAAAAGTGACAATGTCTATTGTTTGCTATGGCACACACACGATTACGATTGTGTAGTGTGGGGGCTCAACAGGGATGAGTTATATGGAGGCACTCTAAGGAGAGCCGTAATATAATTGCTTGTTCGATTGCTACATAAGTATTTTTTGATAAATTGTTATATTGTGTAAAAAAAAAAAAAACAGTACAAAAAAATGTAAATTGGATGGGTTTAATGATAATTTGGAAACAGTGTGTCTTCGACTTATATAATTTACATTTACACTAACGTCACTATTGTATTAGGTTTAATATGTGCCTGTAATGATAGTGTAAAAGTTATAAATAAATAAATAAATAAATAAATAAATAAATGATAATTTATGCGTAGGTATACCTATTCTAACCGTGTATGGGGCCCCATCAAGATCTTTAAGGCTAGGCCGTACATCTTCTGATTGATAGACCAGATTCTGAAGCAGGTTTTCCTTAGGGGGTTTGGGGTTCGGACAGAAGAAGTGAAAGAGAGTTGACTACGGGCTCCAAAAGGTAAATTACCAAAGGGTAAGCGCTATAAGAATGATCTTCTTAAAAGAAAATGAGTTAATAATATACTTGTAGACATGTTACAAATATAATATTACCGAACTGTATACACATTTAGATTTTAGTCTAGAATAGATACAGACGCGACGTACTGTTGACCGAGTTTCACCTCGATATTACACACACATAATAGGTACATCTACATTAAAAAAACCTATCGACATTTCATTGAGCGTGACTTTACTGTGACTGTACTCACTAATATAAATATTATTTCCCCTATAAGTTACTAGACAGATAATGAAAGTGAAAGGTAAAATCAAAGGCACATTATTTATATTTAATTTTACTAAAATAACGTAAATGCTTTGAAATGGCACACACCGTAACAAATACAAAGGCTCAGGTATAAAGATCGTTAATAAAAATATCCTATCGTAGTATCTAAAATTGTACTTAACACATAAGTATTGAACAGGAAATTTAATAATAGACGTACTTACATCATCGAATGGGTTAGTTGGCCGTGTACAGAAACGGCACAGTGCTATGCTAGTTCACAAGTTCGAATACCATCTCAAGGTTTCTTTATTTCATTAATTACACATTACAGGTAAAGGCTAATCTAATTTAATTAAAACATTTTTGATGTTATCATGTTTGGTTACTTTATACCTAACTTTTCTACGGTCTAGAACATAAAGTATTATAATTAGGTATAGGAGTAATATCTAATTTGTTAAGGGAATAGTTAACTTTGATTTGAATCTTAATATTAAATTTGCAGTTAATGCGATTTGGTAACAAAACAAAACGGTAAGCATGTTTGTAAACTTATAGTTAGTGAATGCATGATTTAATAATAGTAAAATCAACGATTCCGTGAAATGGAGAAAATAGGAACTACGGTTGACTGTTGTCACTCTCAAATGCATACTGTTTTATTGCAAATCAATACAGATTACCACGATTTGATATTTATTCAATAAATATCAAATCGGGTAAGTGGCGGCCTCCCCTCAGTTCACGGATTTGGTGGTCTTTTACTATTACAACATTACTTATTTGTTTGTTTTTTGGCATTAATGTCAAAAACTCATATCTTGTACGTAGCACGATTGAGATCTAGACCCACGTTTAATAAATATCGTATTTTGGTCACATTCATGCTTGTTATTTATGTCTAGATATTTTATTTATGTATTCATTTATTTATTTATTTTAAAACTTTATTGTACATTAATAAAACAGAACACTAATAAAGATATCAGAAAGAGATGTAATATTCCCACAATGGCGTTTAACAAAATTTACTTAAGTAATAATTTCCTTATACAGCTATGAACAAAGACATCCACCATGGTGGTTTTGATACCCAAGACTTCAATTTATCTCTAGAAGGAAGGATACCCGTATCTTTCTTTGGTTCAGGCATTTTAGCGTACGACATTAAAGTGTTACAATCAATTTTATTACGGAAGAGAGTCTCTTTAGTATGTATCTCTACCTCACATTCCATGTCTTTACCATTTGCACGTGGTCCTTCGACAGACATTGGATCCATCGCGGTGGATTTTGTGGTACATACTGTAACGTTCACCTTAGTGGTATTCGACACAGTCGAGGTTGCCGTTTTTGTTGTGGTAGAATTAACTGGTGCGCTATTCACGGGTAAGGCAATATTAGAGTTGACTAAGGTACCGTTAGGCAGTAAGGTGACGTCAGAATTAATTGACAAACCATTCGCTATTGAAGCAAAATTTGGAGCTAATGAACCATATGGTAATAAGTTAGAAGGTAACACAGTGTTCACTGGTAAAGTAGTATTAGAATTTACTAATGTACCGTTTGGCAGTAAGGTAGAATTGGAATTAGGTATCAAACCGTTCAGTATTGAGCCAATGTTAGAATTAACTAATGTGCCGTTTGCCAGAATGGTAGGGTTCACTGGTTTGTTAGAATTAACTGGTGCAGTGTTCACTGGTAAAGTGTTGTTAATGATCGTAGTATTAGTTGTACAAACTGTTTGGTTCACTAGAGTCTCTGTACTCGGTGTAAATTTCTTGCTGTCAGCCGTGAAAGTGGAAACTATTTCGCACGGTATTTTTAACACTTCTACTTGGCCATTTTGCTTTACTTTCAATAAACAGGTGGCTTGTTCGGTGGGCTTGTGCTCTGGCGCGTACGAGTTGCTTGATGATACGTAACGGCGATTGTAATAATCGTCATAGTAATAATTGGTATGATGATGGCTGTGTGAGCGGCCAAGGTTATACAGCGTTAATCCAGTCAATAAGTCTCCATAGCGGCTGTTGGAGTTTCTGTATTCGTGCACGTAGACATATTGTGGTGCAGTGTAGTAAGACGGCACATTATTATAGTAGTGTGATCCCCCATAACCAGTATTTGTGTTATACGAATGAGTATGATAATGAGTAGTGTGTGTATTGCGAGACGACCCTGATCCAGAGAGTCCCGAAGAAGGTTTAGGGTAATTGTGACTACCAGAGTAAGTGCCAGAAGACGAGGATGTAGGGTAATATTTATTAGAGCTGGTGCCGGATCCTGAGAGCCCACCAGACGATGAAGGATAATTGTGAGATCCAGATGACGATGTACCAGAACCAAAAGTCCATCCTGATCCTGACGAACCATATTTTGATCCTGATGAACTGGAACTTGATCCAGAAAGCCCCGACCCTGACGAAGGGTAACCGAATGAGTTGGAGCCTGAACCATATTTTGATCCTGATGAACTGGAGCCCGATCCGGAAAGACCCGATCCTGACGATGGGTAGCCGAACGAACTTGAACCGTATTTTGATCCTGACCAACTGGAGCCTGATCCGGAAAGACCGGATCCTGACGATGGGTAACCGAAAGAACTTGAACCTGATCCATATTTTGATCCTGATGAACCAAAACTTGATCCGGAAAGACCCGATCCTGATGATGGGTAGCTGTGTTTTGATCCTGATGAACTGGAACCGGATAATCCTGATGATGATGACGGATATCCATGAGACGAACTTCCCTAACTACTTGATGACGAACTTGGTTTGCTCCATGATGACGATGAGCTTGGCTTGTAGCTCGAACCCGAACTTGAGCCCCAACTTTTTCCGAAAGACGAGTGCGAAGAATGCGAAGATGAATGCGAAGAAGAGTGCGATCTGCTTCCTCCTGAGCTCCTACTTGAACCACCTCTTCTACAGTCAATATCACAAATCGTTAGACACGAAACTAAAAGGCACAACAGAATAATCCTGTTGACCATTTTGCACTACGTAAACACGCGAGAGCGCGGACTCGTTTGATACTGTGCCCGTTGCCCGTTCATTGGTTTTATTTAAAACATGTTTGTGTTATGTGTGTTTGTGTGTGGATGCGTATGACGTAAAAGTCTGTTCGAAGAATCATAATTTGCCGTCTCCTTCACCCACGCCAGCAACAGATAAGAGGAACTTAGAGGTGAAGTAAACAACACTAGTTATCTCACTTTTGGTGGTCACGATAGTAGCGATGTATAACATAACAAGTAATTAAAGAGCATTTCTGTTAATTGGTATTCAGCAGTTCGTTTATCATAATTGTTTGTGTGCCTAATTGCATGTTTGTGTGTGAGTTCCGAATAAACTGCGTCATGGTAAGTCCGAGCGAATACTTTGAACTTGAAGCTTATTACAATAATAGACGCATGGGTATATCGTACTGTTTTTCCAGGTATACATTTATATTTCAATGTTACTTTGTTATCAATGTCTGTGCCTTGAAGGGTTGTATGGTCAATGTCAGGATACGTTTGTTATAATTTAACTGGCTCATTACAGGACCGCCCCGTAATGTTGAATAAATAAAATTATAAGCAGAGATGCCTGCTCAAATTGCACGAGTTGATCAAGTGAGCAAAGTATCAAACATTATACATATAAATTGCTTCTATTTTGGTTAATTGTTTTATTACTCACTGGAGTCCAATGGCGTCTGTTCCCACTCCCCATGACGTCATACCAAAATGAAATTCTCGGACTTACTTAAGTAGGTTTATGATACTCAGACGAACGTCATGAGAACTGGTCTGAAGCGCACAACCACCATTTCGAAATTTTGGGTATTAATATTATCCTCGTTAGTTCTTTCACTAATATCGAATATTTTAATTTTAGCTATGTTCAATTTAGTACCTATTTGCCAAAGTCTTATGGTATAGTACATATTATAGTTCGTCATAACGTTGACTTTTGAACGCTAGTCGCCTTATGGTGGTCAAGGGTACATAACTAATGAACAATGTGCCAATCCGTACGACATCTCTTTCTTGTCCTTTTATTTATGTAATGATTTGTTGACCACTTACTTAATCTATATCTATATACCTAATTATATAAAATCCTTTATCCTCCTGAATGAATGATTGAGGTATCAACGACGTAGGCATCCGATAATTCCGCTAAGAAAGGATTTTCTAAAGAAAGGGAAAACAAGGTCTTTCTAGGACCAATACTGATGCCGAAAATGAGATATTTAGAATCTTATAGCTGTTTCGCTGCTTTTTATTTCAAAGTTTTCACATTTGGCATGAATATTGTTCTAGGCAAGGTCATAAGCGTCGGTATTATGAAATCATATACAATTAGGTGCGATAGGAGTAGTCGCAAAATCGATCTAAACGTATTGATACATTTTAAAGATTTTCCTTCATATCCATTCAGTCGACTTTGCACGGGATTTTGATCAACATAGCCTATGTTTTGTTATGGTTCCATATCTCAATAGGAAAAAACGGAACACTTATGGGATCACTTCGTTGTATGTAATGTATGTATGTCCGTCTGTCGGTCAAGACCTTTTTCTCAGGAATGCGTGAAGGTATCAAATTGCCATTCATATTAAATGTTTAGGCACAGATTACCTAATACATAGTTGGGTTTAGGTCTGCAGTGCCTTGAAGCTTTGGAAAAATTAAACTTCTATTTCAATGCGATGAAAAGGTAGGTACAGTATGTTTTTTTTTCATATTTATTATTAATTTACTAGCTATTGTTCGCGGCTCTTTTTAGGGTTCCGTAGCTAAATGGCAAAAACGGAACCCTTATAGATTCGTCATGTCTGTCCGTCTGTCTGTCTGTCCGTCCGTATGTCACAGCCATTTTTCTCCGAAACTATAAGGCCTATGCTGTTGAAACTTGGTAAGTAGATGTAGGTCTGTGAACCGCATTAAGAAATTTCATACAAGAATAGAAAAAAAAAGGATTAGTCCCCATACTTAGTACTGAAACTTACATTTTTTTTCTAAACTGAATAGTTTGCGCGATAGAAACTTACAAAGTGGAAAAATGTGTGTCTCCCCCCTCTAACTTCTAAAATAAGAGAATGATAAATCAAAAAAAAAATATGATGTACATTGCCATGCAAACTTCCACTGAAAATTAGTTTGAACGAGATCCAGTAAGTAGTTTTTTTTAATACGTCCGACTCGCACTTGGCAGGTTTTATTTATAAATTCAGTTCGTCAATTGACTGCAGCCACCAATAAAAAACCACATCGGGGCTAGCGATGACGTCGTTATGTCGGAATGGAACCGAGTGAAATCACACAGCGTACTGTCACTATCCATTGTGTGTGAGGGGAGAAGGGAGTGTGGCAGATTGTTCTGGGTGAGAAGGAGAGAAGGTGAGATTAGAACACTCGCCATGCTGGTATGTTAGTGGTAAAATACAGAGGTAGCATCTCTACGCATCTGTAGAGATTCTGTGTTAGTAACCTGAAAACTCTCAATAGATGATACGGAAATCTTATCGATTGAGGCTATGTAAATTTGAATACGAACCATCCCATTGACGAGAACAGTATGCCACGACCAGCGAACCTGTGACCGCTGCTACGGCGTGAAAAGCCTTCTGACTTTATCCAGGGCTCTGAGTTTTCATGGAGTAATTTTTTTCATAATGCTCTCGACGTAGTAGTTATAATGATTCAGTTCGCAGGGAAGGGAACATCCGTCTCAAGCATGTGTTAACGTTGTATGGTATGATACCAATGTGTACTGAAAAGTTAGGAGAGACAGGAAGGTTATTTAAATTGTTATAAGTACTTAGATTCGAGTTACAGAAGTGAAAATACCTTAAACCATTCCGAACTTACGCGGACGAAGTCGCGGGCAAAATATTTTTTTTTTTTTTTATAAAAATAAAGAAAGTGAATGTCTCAAAAAATAAACATTTTTGTTTATACTCGACAATAGTGTACTGATGATCACACACTTGATCTAATTTATTTGTGTAAAGGTTATTTTTTCTCTGCATCGTAAACGAATTGTAAGCCTCTCTAGTATGAATAGATACGGGAATAAATGAGGAAGTTTTGAACTTACTGATAGAGAGATACCTTATAGGTACGTTATCATAGAATAACATGACATAGATATTGAAACCAAACCCCAAAGACGAGGAAGACCCTAAATCACATGGATGTCCGTAAGAACTTCAAAAAAGCCCCAGTCAACAAAGAGACGACCCAAGACAGAGCTGCCTGGAGAAACATGATACGGAGGGCTGATTACAAAAAAAAAAAAAATGGAATAGTGTCATACAAAAAGCGTATGGCCCGCCCGTGGATGAACGATGAACGCGTCGCTGATTCGGGTTACGTTTCATTAACCTTACCATGAGCTGTTTCTTTTTTGTCGTGTGCAGGATTGGGCAGTATTTCAATTAGGTACTTGTAATTAAAATACATGTATGGTACATATTTTTATTTCAATTACTTCCTTAATGTATTTTGTAAAATGTTGCGGTGGAGACGTTGGGCTGTTGGAGTGTCGCGGTCGAAGCCAAAAGATTTGTGGAGGACATCGGGCGTAGGATTAGAGAGAAGTCAGGCGACTCCCGTGCCGGATCGTACCTGGTGCAGAGGTTGGCCATCGCCATCCAGAGGGGCAACGCAGCCAGCGTGATGGGCACTTTGCTCTGGGCGCTCCTTCTTAGGACTTCTTAGGACGAGCGCGAGTGCGTGTACTAGTAAATTTTATTAATTTATTGATATTTATTTGTAAAGTTGTACATTTATTGACTTAAATAATTCCAATTTAAAATAATTTGTTTAGTTTAGCTGGTTTAGCATACTAAATGCTTTAAAATTATCTTAAATAATTTATTATTTTTGTAAATTAGTATTTCAACTAGGTACTTGAGGCTTCAAAATACATTTTAACATAACATATCAGGAGTACCACCACTTAGTGAAGAACATGGTAATTTTATTGTTTTTGGAAGGTATCTCAGGCTTACCACCGACTTAAATCTAATACATCAGTAAATCCGTAAACAGTAAATATGTAAAAAAAATTGCTTTATAGTGGATCTTTTTGGCTTCTCTAAGTAGTTTTAACTTATTTTTGTTAAAATTGTATTTATTAACTAGCCTTCCGCCCGCGTGCATCTCGGTTAATGCGACCTTTGCTCATATCTTCGGTTCTACTCAACCGATTGCGATCAAACAAACGTAAGATTTTAAGTCTGAGTAAGCCCTATCTAACAAAAAAACCGCATCAAAATCCGTCCAGTAGTTTTTGCGTCCATCGCGGACAAACAGACAAACAGACAAAGTTTGTCTGTGTGTAAAATATTTTTTTTGAATTTTCCAGACAGGAAATTCAAAAAAAATATTTTCGTGTTCATTATCGATAACATAACATATGTAACCCAAGTATTTTTTTTTTAAATATCTCCAATGTACAGACACGACCATTTTACAATTATATAGGTAATAGTAATATAGATAGAAGAAGATCGGTAGGTATACTTGCCTACTATGTAATGAAAACAATTTTATTATCGCTTACTTTAACGATGTCATGCCAGTTCCCTTCCTGCTAGGCAAATGTGAATGTTTGTGATGAATGTTTACTTATGCAGAGCATACTTAAATGTTAAAAATTAAAAACATTATCCTACTAATATTACAAACGCGAAAGTTTGTAAGTATGTGAGGATGTATTATGAGGATGTATATGAGGATGTTTATTACTCTTTCACGTAAAAACTACTGAATGGATTTTAATGAAACTTTACATTAATATAACTTATACATCAGAATAACACATAGGCTATATACCAGCGATGAACGGGATCAGAATACCACGAGGGCGGGGCTGCGGGCAACAACTAGTAGCGGATAAAATAACCCGGTCTAGATTTTTAATAGGTCCCGAGTTCCGACTTCCGAGTGTTTCGACTACTTATCTGTTTATTTATAGTCTACATTGGACTTGTTTTTTCTCATTAATTTTAATCATTTCCTCAACAAAAGTAACTGGATAGGTAATTAAAGCAGAGAGAACATTCCACATTCCACAGCCTGAGCGTCCGCGCCCGCGGGATGGAGTCACTTCTACTTGTGTGTACCGTATGGTACCGTTTCCTGTTGCAGCTTATGAGGACGTACCTATAAAACTTTGTCATTTTATAGTAAGGACTTTATGCAAAGTTTACAGGTTGGTTTAAGTATGTGTACTGGTAATGGAGTAATGGAATAATGGAGTACCACGTAAATCAGCTAGGATCATTCGGGAAGCATTTTCTTCCTTACTTCCTTTTCTTTCACCGACAGATTGATTGCATCATGTACAATAGTGTTAACGAGAATTAACGCGATCATGGTATTGTATAGGTGCAAATAAAAAGTTAGTTGATTGCATCATAGTAGTTCAGGCACCGACTTCTAGCAGATCAGAAAATCTGTTAAATAACTACGAACAAAACAGTATTCTTCTTCCGTCTCCTTCACCCACGCCATCCCTCGATGGCATTGTTTGATCTATGTCGTTGTCCAAAAACACTTAATATTTGGACAATTTTTTTATTTAAGTAGGTAACCAAAGAAAAAGATCTTATTACTCCTAGTTGAACTATGAGCACTGCTACTTGTCTGTAGTCCTATTGATAGAACCACGGACAAGTAAAAATGTCCGTAGTACTACCAGTAGCACTACGGGTAATGTTAGGTGCCCATGGTCCTACTGGTAGAACTAGGGGCCAAAAGAATGGTCCGTGGTCCTACTAGTAGGACCAAGTAGTAGGACCACGGACAACAAATCCTGAACCTTAGAGGTGAAGTAAACAATACGACAGAGGCGGATCCAGTAATGCAATTCTGCAAGCGCACAACGTTGATATAGGTTGTTATTGGTCGATATCTAGTGACGTCACCCAGTCCGACCAATGACAATCTCTATCAAGGTTGTCGCACCGTTGTGTTCCTCGTTGTGCGCTGACAGGATGGTATTGCAGCATTCAAGTCATTGGGCGTCATGTTGTAGCCAAGGCTTAGTTTCGACGTTTGCTATTGACAAGGGAAGAATACAATGAAAATATTTATGATTCACGAGCAAATAACATTCTCTGTGTAATAGAAAGAAAGAAAGAAAGAAAGAAGACCGTCCCATGTATATCTTAAAAGGTTCAGAACCGTAGGTTAATAGAAAAAAAAAATTATACTGATTTTTGTCCACAACAGACTTCAAATCGCTCTCCTGGAAAGATGTGATTTTGCACATACAACTTTATTCTTTGCATAGGTCGAGGTATTTTTCGTTTGTAAGGTTCCGTAGCCAAATGGTAAACTCGCCGAAACTATAAGACCTATGCTGTTGAAACTTGGTAAGTAGATGTATTCTGTGAACCACAGTAAGAATTTCACACAAAAATAGAAAAAGAGCATTAAATTTTGGGAGTCCCCTTAGTTAGAACTGAAACTCGAAAAAAAAAATTTCATCAAACCCAATTGGACGAAGCCCCATACGTGTGGGGTCTAGGTCTTTAAAAATGCTATTGAGGTTTCTAACATATTTGTTTTTTTCTAAACTGAATAGTTTGCGCGATAGACACTTCCAAAGTGTAAAAATGTGTCCCCCCCCCCCCCCCCCCCTCGCACTTCTAAAACAAGAGAATGATAAATCTAAAAAAATACATGATGTATATTACCATGCAAACTTCCACCAAAAAATTGGTTTGAACGAGATCCAGTAAGTTGTTTTTTTTTAATACGTGATAAACAGCCTGCAATTTTCGCCTTTGCTGCTAAGTCCGACTCGCACTTGGCTGGTTTTATTTAATGCTTATTTTTGTTTCTTGAGGTACTTACCTAGTTTTTTTTTGTTTAAATTTTATTTATCAAAGATCAGAGTACGTACCATCCAACTAATAAAAACAATTTTATTATCGCTTGCAGTAATGTCAAGCGAGTTCCTACTAGGCCAATATGTTAGGATAATTGTTTTTATAAGCAGAGCATACTTGGTTCTAAAAATTAAACACATTATATCGGATAAAATTGCCCCGGTCTAGATTTTTAATAGGTCCCGAGTGCCGACTTCCGAGTGTTTTGACTACTTATCTGTTTATAGTCTACATTGGACTTGTTTTTTCTCATTTATTTTAATCAGTTCCTCAAATAAGTAACTGGATAGGTAATTAAAGCAGAGAGAACATTCCACAGCCTGAGCACCCGCGGAATGGATCCACTTTCTTACTTCGCTGTGTGTACCGTTTCCAGTTGCCGCGTATGAGGACGTACCTATAAAACCTTAACTTATAGTTTGAACTTTGCGCAAAGTTTACAGGTTTAGTTGGCATTGCAATGGAATATCACGCAAATCAGCTAGTGGCTAGCTAAAATCATTCGGAAAGCATTTTCTTCCTCACTTTTATTTTCTTTCATCCATAGAAGTCGGTGCCTAGCCCGACAGATTGATTGCATCATAGTAGTTCAGGCACCGACTTCTAGCAGATTAGAATATCTGTTATTCGGATAATTTTCTCTTCTCATTGTCTCTTTCTTATTTTTAGATACTGACCAACACATTATTTGGCATTTCTATTTATTTATTACTATTTGATAGTATTCTGATACAGTCGTTACTAATGTTTTCCTGTTAATTTATAAGTATTTTTCCTGTCCGAAAAATGGTAATGATAGTGGTTGATTGTTCCAATCCATAACCTGTCGAGTCCATTATAAACCTAACTGCCACTTCCACAATTCAGGTTTTTTTAAATTGAATGTTTAGCATCAACTGATGAAAATAGTTAATTAAGTAAATACTTATATCAATAAATGTACAATATAATATGAGTATTGTGACTTTGAATATGAGTTAGGTACCATACTGAGTGGCATTGGCACCGGCAGAATTATTGGCAGAGGGTGTGCACCTGTTTCACAGATTTAATATTTATAGTATGTTATATTATCTATATCTTTTCTATCACAAGAAAAAATGTGCAATATTCCTGAATATCCAGAAAATTAAATGAGTTCGAAAAACTAAAAAGGTGCCTTTCTATATCTACATTTTGTTGTACCTATGGCAATGGGTGCAACTGCTCACTTTTGCACCTCCCTACCGGTCCCCATTACTCTAAGAGAAATAGGATTTGCCAAAGAAGTAACTTCAAGAAATAATGAACACCAAAATTGTAGGAAATTATTCAGTGAACAAAATGTACCCTTAAATTCAAGATGGCTGAAAACACAACGTACCTACCGCAAATTGAAATTTAGACTGCCAATGTAGTACAACCGATTTAGCTCAATTATGGGGCAAACCTAGAAATAATTCCTAGTAGCAATTTTCTTTCTGAATTCGTTGAGGGAGCTCCCTGGTAGTCTAAGTTTCGTTTTGCGTGGTATTCGGTTCGTTGCGTACTCCGTGATCTTGAATTTAAGGATACATTTTTGTTTACTGAATTTATTCAGTAAACAAAAATGTATAAACGTGTAAAACTAAAAATATACGACTTATTCAGTAACTAAAATTTCACCCTTAAATTCAAAATGGTGAAGAATGCAAGGAACCGAATACCACGCAAATCGAAATTTAGACTGCCAGTGACCTGCTTTAATGAATTTCCAAAGAAAATAACTACTAGGAGTTTTTCCTTTGTCAAAAAATAGAATACAACTTCACCACCTTATTGGGGTATAAATCGAAAAATATTAATCCTAGGAGAAAATTATGAATATTAAACGGTAGTAAATTTAATTCTTAACAACTTTGTAGTAAATATTTTTTAAATTTACAAATTTTACAATTTTTTTGTAAATTTACCCTTGAATTCAAGATGGCCGATAACGCAACAAACCGAATACCACGCAAAACCAAATGTAGACTGCCAGTAACCTCACTCTATGAATTCCGAAAGAAAATTGCTACTAGGAATTATTCCTGTGTCAAATCCTAATTTTATTGTACTTATGACCTCCTTCAACGAATCTCGAAAGAAAATTGCTACTAAATTTTCTTGGTTTGTTAATTCAGCTGACGTTCTTTTACTAATGCTGAGCAGTGCGGCGTTCAGCTATCGTTGGTATACCGAATAATACCGCAGTCGAACTACACTATGAAAGAGTTCATTGGACTGTGGTAAAATTAATTAACATCTACTAATCAATTTTTTATTCCTAAAGCACTATTTTTTCCTAATTCCTATTTTCTTTCTATTTTTTTTTCCCTCCTTCTTTTTTATTCCTAAAGCAAAATGCTTTAGGAATAAAAAAATGATTAGTAGATATTATGAATATCAAAGTCAATGCTTTAGGAATAAAAAAATTATTAGTAGTTAGATATTAATTAATTTTAATATCAAAGTCAATGCTTTAGGAATAAAAAAATGATTAGTAGATATTAATTAATTGTAAGTAGGAATGGATTTTCTAACATTTTAGAAAAGCTATTATAGATTCTTGCAATAATTATAATAATCTAATCTATTTTCGTATAAAATACTTATTTATTAGCAAAATTCCACGGTGCTAAGAAATAACTTCAATCTCACATAGTTGAAGTAATTCAAAAGTTCACACGAACTCATAAACTGAAGCAAAAGTAAGTTTAGTTAATAGATGCAATACAGACAGAACAAAGAAAAATATTTTCGACAGTTAAGGATATTTGCATATCTACATGAAGGTTGCAAATTACAGACATACTTCGATAGAAACGAAATCATAGTAGTAGGTAAGGATGCATGTAATTCAACCTCACAATACTATAAAATACACATAAATCTTGTTTTATAGTTCCGATTGACATACCGGTAACCTTAAACATACAGATATCTTTTAGCTACAGCGGACCGAAACCTTCAGATATTGCTAATAAAGTGACCTGCGGAAACGAACTAGATACATTGTAAAAATAGGATACTTTATGTCAATAATATTAAACCATTTCTTATGAGCAATAAAACAATCACGTGTTCAGTTTACCCACAACAATGAGCTGTAACCAGCAATCTAATAATCTGTTTCAACCTGCAATCACGTTTGAGAAGGCAGCTTGCCATTCTGCAATGATTCTGTAGCGAAGCCGTCACGACAGACGCTTAGTTACAATCATGACGTCGCAACAGCAGCACATTTAAAATGTTACTCAAAGTGATCACCGTTAGTTTCGTCAGTTTGTTGCATACGGCCGTGTTGTGCATTGAGCAGAACGTCAAAGAAACGAAACCCTACGTATTCCCAATCCCTTTCGAATTGCCATACCGGAATGAACGCGCTGAACAATGCTGGCTCAGAATCGAAGATGTCGACTTGATAGAAACCGTCGCAGTGTTCTGTTATATTGTTCATGCCTTCCTTGGTAATTATATTCACGAGTACAATACAAGAAAGATGGATGAGGATGGGGTTGATGTAAGCCTGTGGATTGAAAAGCCGATAAACATTGAGGAGAGTATTACTCTACCGGATAGTAATCCTCACGGGGTAAAAGATTGGCGAATGACAACTATTAAGGATCCTATAACACATAGGCGATTGTACGTTACAAAAAATGCTGATTGTAGGTTAGTGATGTACAGCAGAGAAGCAACAACTAACTATCGGATAAACTGTGAGCAGTTACTATATTTTATCAATGTGCGGCTAACTGGAAGTGCTGTGTTTTCCTACGAACAAAATCTTAGACTTATAGTGATGAGCCTTTGCCTCGTATATTATGTATACTATAGATAAAGTTTAAGTGTATTGAAGTGTAATTATCAAAATGTTGGATTGCTGTAGGTATAAATGGTTATAGTCAATGTTTTCAAAAATACGGATAGTTGTGTTTTTGCTTGTTATAATAATGGACGAAGCAACCAAGATAGGTTGCTTCGTCCATTAAATAGCGAGACAGTGTTATTTGATACGTGAAGGTCAGAGTCAGCAATTAACTCGGCACCATTTATTAGTTCTATTGTAGTGATGCAAATAATATATTTGACGAGCTGGAAATAATCGTCAATTAATTGACTCTTAGTCATTTGACAATGGAGAATGGACAATAGGTATTAAAAGTGACGCTTGTACTTATTGGCAATGAAAAGGTATACTGATGGTTAGATGAAACAGTAATAAATATGAATGAACTAAGTATTATTTTCTTTGAAGCTAAACCCGTAATACAGGTTTTAAAAATACCAGATAATTCAAGAAATTAACTTGTATGTCCTTCAGTTTATTGAGCTAAAGGATGTTTAGATTGGTTGTTAGCAGAATTCGCACAGAAAATTTCGAGTTGGATATGCTTGAACGAGGGACTGAAGGTTCACAAATTTTTCAAATTCAAACCTTAATCGTGCTAACTGTTAGGAATGAATACCTATTCGGGGTTTGTAGTCTTCGCTTGTATGGGTCTGTTCAAGTCATAAGTGTCTAAGTAACATGTAAGCAAGTAATGGAATACCCCTCATAAACCTCATCAGGTGAGTGTTGTGTGGCGGAACATTCTTTTTTTTTTAACTATGGTCAGCACTAGCATACCTGTGCACTGTGTAGTCTGTGACTATGGTTCTGTATTAGGAACACTACTCAAGAAGCGGGTCATGGCGTCTTCAGCGTTCACACGGGGTTCTTCGCACGTGACATGACACAAAGCCGCACTGCACGACACTTTACTCTATATTTAACCTGCATCTTATGATTCGTTGAAATTACCCAGCGCGCATATCTTCTAGTATATTTGATATAAACTTAAAGTTCGACTACAGTTAACTACAATCAAGCAAAACTTACAGAATAAAGTTTCAAATTATTATGAACTGAAATACCTACTTAACTTATACTTTTATACTTAACTTTAAGTTGCAGTCAAGTTTTGTGTTAGACATCTACCTATAAGTAGGTAAACAGTCGTTAAAGCATGTAAGTACACGCCATCTTATAAAGTTGTATGAAAAGGTGTATACCGTGTATATACTTATATTCTTTGTCAGCTGAACTTTAAATTATTGCTCTGTAAAGTAGAGATTTTGCGGAAGTATCTATCTTTATTCGATTTTTTAATGTTCATATTTGCTCTGCGATTATAGGTATGATAATAATATTACTAAAACTCAACTATTGACAATATACATATTGACTGACGAACAAGTGCCACTACAACCTTGGTAACAGACCATGTTCAAATCCATCTGTACGGTCATATATATACAAGTTATAGAAATACCAAACATGTATTGTTTAAAATAATTATGAAATTAACGCTGAAACCGTATCTAAATCTATTTAGGTAGCTAGAGTATAACGAAAACCGCGATTGGAGCCTCCCGACTAATGAGAGACACTTCACTCGGACCTCAACCCAAAGTTTTTAAACAGTAATTAAAGTTGATTACGATAGGAAAAACCGAAATCACGCTCAGGTGGGACTCGAACCCATAATATTTCCCTTACAGGGGGAATAATCAGACCACTGAGCAACCGAGCTTCGCCCGTACCTGATCCAAATTTTCCTACACATCCGTCTTGGGGCGTCAATTCGAATAATTGCCATACTAAATGCTTTAAAATTTCATTAAAAAGTAAACAATGTTGTTTATGAACGGACTTAAGGAGACGGTTAATGGAATACATTGGTGGGTGATGCTAGGTGGGATTGGGTAAACCTAGGTTTACCTGGTTAAATTTTAGCATTACCAAAACTTTTTGAATAGAGATGGACATAGCCCCCTTGAAAGAATAGATTAGGTTAGTTAGGAGGATATCGCTACGAGACTTCATGCACGGTAATACTATCTTACCGTGCTTCATGTTTGGATAGTCGCCAGCACATATAATTTTTGCAGATAAGTAGGTAGTGTTGGCTTGGGCCCATTTTGATAATCTGTACTGGGGCTGTAGAGATACATAATGCATTAATCAGTTAATTACCGTTTACAGGCTAAGCTTGTGTTAGTCTCTCATCCTAGCGTTAATTCCCAGTCGCATCCGAAGCTTTTCAGCTCGGAGTCTGGGGTCCGTTTTACCGTCTTAACTACAGATTTGGCTAGACCTCGATATTTTTTCGTGAAGCGATTGCCATCTGACCTCCACAGCCCAATGATAACATTAGGCGATATCGAAGCTTTGCAGCTAGACCGTTGTTTTTATTTTTTAGGGCTCCAACTACCCGTAACGACTGCCATAGATGTTCTTATGGCAACCGGGACCGACGGTTTAACGTGCTCTCCGAGGCACGACCAGACCAATGCAAATACCCATATTTCATGAACACAAAATGTTTGCACTGAGCGGGGATCGAACCCGCGCCTCCTGCGTAGCGGCCGCGTTCACTACCGCTACGCCACGGAGGCTGTCGTCGCTTGTGTTACTCTATAAAAGAAAAGATCATATTTACCATTAAAAAAACTTTTCATTTCAGTTTCATTATTCAAATTCAAAATTATATAAATCTTCTTTACTTAATGAAACTGAAAAGTGTTTTTGTTTGTTTGACCGCGCTAAACTCTGGAACTAAGTGTGCGATTTGAAAAAATATTATTTCATTCGATAGCCCAACTCTTGGAGAAGTTTATTGGTTAGTTAACATCTCGCTACGACCATTAGGAGCCGAGTATTTTGGAAGAAACAGACACGGAGTGCGTGGAGTGAGCTCGATGCGGCGATGACGGACGCGCCGAAACAGAACCGACCATTACAGCGAATACAGAGGGTGAAACCGTGATGCGCAGTTAGTATTATATAATTAGGTACGTAAGTAGGTATATGATATGTATATTAACAACGGCAAATTATCGAACCGTGTCTCCTTCGTACGTATTTGTTTTAAAACAGCTGGTTTTATCGTTGTGCGCAATATAATACTGCCACTGGCACTGCCACCTAACCTACGTATTAACTTTTTAATAAAATGTTATCTCCTTTTGTTTGTTTAGTTTATAATGAAGTTAGGATTCGGACCGGTTTTATGTCGTTTTATATAGGTGTATCTAGTGTATATAATGTACGACTCAAAAATATAGTTAGTGAGATGTGGGTGCCGTTACAAATGAATTAATGTATTTACATAATAATCTTTTAAATAGTTATACGCTTATAAATATTCATATATCTATTAGCATACTTAGTGTAATAGTACCTCGGGATCGGGACACATATCTTGGACTATTCTGTCCTCCATGCTTGGACACATGGAGAAGGAAATGATTCATATTCTGTCCTCTGTGCTTGGACCTAAGTCGCGAAACTTACGAGGCCCTGGCGGATGCGAATTGTTTTGTAATAATCTATGCTTGGTAAAAATTTAAGCTTGTCTACCAACGTATCATCCCGTACTATCCTCAAAATACACCTAAGGAACACGTACTGCCCGTATAAAGCGCACTTTGAGCACATTTTAGGTCCGAGATATATGTCCCGAAGAAGGTATAAGACTCTTTTTACCAACTCAGTTGGGGTTCTCTTTCAATCTAGCAGCTAGCTCCGAAACGGCTGAACTTCGACATCAGCCGTGAAGCGACTACCATCAGACCTCCCAACCCACTGGCGCACCCAAATCCTGTAACGAACGCCCCAGATGTTCGCTTGAACTACCGGGACTTGCATATTAATTGTTCATCGCCATCTAAACCTTTTGGTAAAGCATCCTGGGTCCTTTAAGCGGGGCGTGAAAAAGGATCTGATGAGGCCGTCAAGCTGATTGCCACCGTTGTAACATGGTACGTGTATGTAATGGTATGGTAACCTCTTTTTTTTTTTTTTACTTTCAGCTTACCATCAGGTGAGGTGAAGTCAAATAGGACTTGTCTCCTATATAAAAAAACCGTTTGAGATTCACTAAGCATGTTTTGTAACTTGGATTCCGAAATGCGGAATCTCTTTCAGGACTAAGTATTGCGTATTGGATAGAAGGAATATTGACTAGGAATGGTAACACAATGTGGGTTACAATTCCTAGTCAATATTCCCTTTATTTAGGTTTAGGAAATATTCGATACCGTTTGTAGCCAAAGTCAAGTTGTAGATGGATTTGGCTGGTTTAGCCCTCGCATCATTTTTTACAGCATTATAGTGTTACTCTTACTACAGAACACTAAATTCTGTAGCGTTATAAATTGCGACCAATATGATGAGTTGTATGACACCAGTCGTGTTAATTTTTCATGCAAATGTGAATGAGATCACTTTAATAAACAACTGGGCGCCAACGTACAACGTACCTACTTACCTGAATAATAACATATAGGTACATCACGCCTGTAAATCCTCGAAGAGATAGACAGAGGTGTTATATAATAATAATATTATCACTATTATCCGTTATTTCGCCGTTAAGGGGGCTTACACCCGTATTCACAAACAACACTGTGAGGTCTCATAGTGTGCTCGAGCGCATAGGGCTGGTAAAATTAATTCACAAACATCACGGAGTAGTATCTAACGCAGTGCGTTCCCTCAACGAAGTATTACTGAAGTGTTATAAATGAATAAAAAGGCTTGCCAGAACGAACGCACTAAGAATTTGTCGTTCTTTGCACAGTTTTGGTAGTACGCATAGCGAAGTATTGTTTGTGAATACGGGTGTTAAACTTGTATTTTAGTTGGAGCATGTACCTACATAATTATGTAAGTAGGTACGTATTATTTTTCATCCTGGCGTTAACCGCAGTCGCATCCGAAGCTTTCACCTCAGAGTCTGGGGTTCACTTTTTCCAGGCTAACTGCATTTTGGTTGAACTTTTATATTTTCCTTGAAGCGACTGTCATGTGACCTCTACAACCCATTGACGATATCGAAGCATTGCAGTAAGACCAGTTGTTGGACTTTTTACGGACGGCTTAACGTGGTCTCCGGGGTACGTCCAGACCAATGCAAATATTTGCATGCAAGAACCCATGGGTACCCATATTCATGCATGCATGGGTATATTCATGCATGCAAATGACGCTTGGCCCGCGCCTCCTGACTCTCTAGACAAGTGGCAATTTGATGCTCGGCGTATGATGGAATAGAGTGCCAAATGTATGGGATTTGACGTATATGACAGGCGTCAACGAATGTCAAAAACGTCAAATCCTATATACTTTTTTTTTTTTTTTTTTTATCGTGCGAAAAATCCCCGCGGATACCTCCCCCGCCGGAGCCGGAGGAGGAGGTTATGTCGGACTCGAACCGACTAAAACGCACGCCGACTGTGGGCCGTCAGTTGCCGGAGGTGAGATTGTTGTAGCCATATCCCTCGCACCCCGGCCGACCCAGGGCCATATCTCACGATCTGGCCCTCTCCCGATGTGGGGACCGTAGAGTCCCCAACTCGCCCCCGGGTATGGGGAGGCACGCAATGCGCACCGCCGCCGTGGCCTGCTTCTGCTAGGGTGACAGGCGGCTCCACCCGTCACCCCCAGGCCCGCGCTCATGGGGGACGGAGAAATCCTATATACTTAGCGGTCGCATTTGCTATCGCCTCATTCGCCACGCCATCGCCAGGGAGTCTGTCGTGGCATGGCTTGGTTTAATTGGGGCTTGGGGCCCTAAGAAAAGAAGAAGAAAAATAGAGGCTGTCGTAGCATGGCTTGCAGGAGTGAAGGGTGAAAATTGAATTGAAATACAAAAGTAGGCAAAAATATGTTATTCTAGACTACAATTTACCCCGGTACCTACCTAATTTCAGCTAGATTCATTATACTGTTAAAACGTGACTGAATAACAAACATTCAAATATCTTCACAAACTTTCACATTAATAATATTAGCAAGATATCGTACGGTGGTTATTAGTGTCAAACTCACAGCACGTGTAAGCAAAAACAAAGATAATTATTAATAAACTGACCTTTTTAAATAAAACATAATAAAAAGACACAATATCAAGATTGTTTATGTTTCGATAAGTACCTAACTAAATGGAGTATTAGGTTCCTCGTTACGATAAAGTCTAATGAAGTGATTCTAGAAAATAAAATAAACGCGCACTCGCGGAAAATGTTATCGCAAGGTTGAAGTGATAAAAGCAATTATTACCAATCATGGTAAAATAAATCATTGTTTTTTTATGACTTGTGGCGCTCGTGATTTCATTGGTACTTATACTGCCAAGTGCCAACTATACTAGGCATCCATACTCCATACTAATATTATAAATGTGAATGTAACACTGTCTGTCTGTCTGTCTGTCTGTTACGCTTTCACGCCTAAACCACTGAACCGATTTTGATGAAATTTGGTATAGGGGTAGATTAGACCTTTAGAAAGGACATAGGCTATGTTTGGTCGCGATAACCGACATCCACGGAGCGGAGCCGCGGGCGAAAGCTAGTATAACATAATACTAAAGTAACTAGGCTTAGACTATATACAAACTCTATTCCTATCTAGTATCTAGACGCAGCAAGGTTTAAAGAACAATACTGACCTTAGCTTACTCACACAAAATGCGTTTTTCACGCCGTTTTTTGTGATGCACTTTGTTAGCAAAGCTGTGTCTATTTAGGTAATAATCTGCGCTTATACCGCTTCGCTTCTAGTGAAAATCGAAACGAGGAAATAACTATAACAGAACATCAAATTTTTTTCTAAAGTAAGAATATATTTATATATTCTACGAGATTCTATTCTACACAGAGCTAATCAGCTTGTGATAAGAGATCAACGAGTAGAATGTGGATAATACTTACACCCGTATTCACATACAATACTTCGCTATGCGTAGAACCAAAACTGTGCAAAGAACGACAAATTCTCAGTGCGTTCGTTTTGGCAAGCCTTTTTATTCATTGATAACACTTAAGTAATACTTCGTTTCGTTGAGGGAACGCACTGCGTTAGATACTGCTCCGTGATGTTTTTGAATTAATTTTACCAGCCCTATGCGCTCGAGCACACTATGAGACCTCATAGTATTGTTTGTGAATACGGGTGTTAGATACATAAAAACATTCAGAAAATGCAATCCAGCAATCAATGGAAAAATATACATTACATTCATGCATACACAATAATTGCACTGAGCGGGAATGGAACCCGCGCCGCTTGCGTAGCAGTCGAACGCTCTATCTATCGCTACGCTATCGCCACAGAGGACAGAGTAACTTGGGTACTTATATTATTATTACTATCATCACGCTATTAAAATATTCTATAACATTCTACACAACGCTATCCAGATCCATGGTAAGCTTAATTAGCTTGTGTTATAGAATCTAGCATACTGATAAACATATTATTTAGATATCTTATTTTTGAAAATATATACTTACTAGCTGACCCGGCGAACTTCGTACCGCCATATTTTCCGCCCGCGTGGTATTATCTCTAATCAGTGTTTCCTTACAATATTATGCATGTATTATACATAATAAACCTTGCTCTTGAATCACTCTATCTATTAAAAAAAACCGCTTCAAAATCCGTCGCGTAGTTTTGAAGATTTAAGCATACATAGGGACGGACAGACAGCGACAGCGACTTTGTTTTATAATATGTAGTGATTATACATAGAAACGCCCAGACCAATGCAAATATACATATTCATGCGTACAGATATTTGCACAGAGCGGGAATCGAAGCCGCGCCCCCTGCGTAGCAGTGCACAGCAGTCAGGGGTGCGGGTCGGGTAACCTCCACGCTGGCTTCCCCGTTTCCTCCCCCTCTGGACCGTGGTCCTGGGGAGCGGAAGCGAGGGGGCTGGTGCACCCTGGACAACGGTCAGTAGACTCCTACTCTAGGAAATCTACTGGCCGTTGACGAATAACCCGGCAGCCGACCCCACGGCACGAGGGGGTCGTGGGATGGTGGGCCTGCAAGGTCCGCGGAAAGGGGTCCGTAGGATCCCTTTCACTCAAACAGCCCTTTTTAGGGCTAGCTGACCCAGAGGGGGTCGTGGTATGGCGGGCCTGCAAGGTTCGCGGGAAGGGGTCCGTAGGATCCCTTTCACTCAAACAGCCCTTTTTAGGGCTAGCTGACCCAGAGGGGGTCGTGGTATGGCGGGCCTGCAAGGTTCGCGGGAAGGGGTCCGTAGGATCCCTTCCATTCCAACAGCCCTTTTCAGGGCTAGCAGACCCAGGCTTTCAGGGCCTGTGGTATGTCGCTCCCGGTATCCCTCTGCTCTCAGAGGGGACAGGGGAGAGACGCGATCCACTGGGATCAAGGGACGGGTCGGCTCACTGCTCGCGCAGGGGCTGACAGGCACTCGTGCCACCGTCGGTGTTGGGAGAGCTGGCTGCTCCCCCGCGTCGCGTAACCTCCGGGATATCGACAACGACTCGAGTGCCAGCCACACTCAGGAAGCCGATATTCTGGAGGCCGCGGGGCTTGCCTTAATTGGCCGGCCCGCGACAAGGAAAAGTCTCGAAAACCCGACAGCGAAGTCGCTTAAAACCTGTGGACACCTGGGGAACTCCACAGTATTTACCCCGCTTCCTGGAATGAGCGTCACCCGGGAAGTGTCTTCATATCGACTCATACTCGTGGGATCTAATATGGTAAATAATATTAAAAACCCCCCCCAACCAAGCGAAATAGACTGCGCGAAGGTCGCGCAGCATCACGACGCGGAGGTCGCGTCCCATATCGCGGTATCGGAGCAATTCGACACCGCGACCGAGAGGAGCAGGGCAAACAGCCCGGTGGGTCTGCAGACCCGGAAGTCTGCCCGGAAGAGAAAGAGGAAGAAGAAGCACTCTCCTACTCCAAGGAGCGAGTCGGACTTGGAGCTTACCCTGACCGACTCGTCCTCCAGCAGTAGCTACGGTGGTGATGAGCTGCTGCGTCCTCCTCCGAACAAATTGGTAGCGATGGGCCGCCAAACGTCAGGAGGTGGCAAGGGGTCTACTCCTAGAACCTCCTCCCCCGGGGCCTCGGCTCCGGAAGATGTGGTGGCGCCGCCGAGACCCTCCCCCTCGGCGGCGGTCCCGGATCAGTGGACCCACCAAATCACGAGGGAGGCGATGGCGGCCCTTCAAGCGAAGGCGATGAGCCAATCGGGGTCCCCGAAGCCGGAGGACGATCAGGTCCTGCAGACCGTGTGGCGCCTCGCTGAATGGGCCGAGTCCCTCAAGGCGGAGCTAGCCGAGTTACGCCAGGACCGTGCCAACGCTAGGCAGCAGGAGGCTCGACGACAAGCCGAGTTTCGGAAGGTGGCGGCTGAAGTGGCGGACCTCCGAAAGATCGTGGCGGACATGCCTCGGGTGACACGATCGACGCGGCGGAATCAGGAGGTGCCACCGGAACGGCCGTTGTCGTCGTCGAGGCAGGTGTCGCCGGCACGGTCGGAGTCACCGGTGCTGCCGGAGTCACCGGCGCAGTCGCGGGCATCGGCGCGTCCGACCCGGCCCGAATCTCCGGTGCTGCAGCCGGTCCGGCCAGCGGACCCTCTGGCTGCCTGCTTGGCGGCCATGGCTGCCATGGAAAAGCGGCAGAAGGCGCGGGATGCGGCGCAGGAGGCCCGGCAGGTGGCTCATGAGGAGCTCACACGGCGACATTTGGAGTCCATGATGGACTCCTTCCGCCGCCCGTCCCTGTCGCTGCCGACCGGGTACGCTGAAGCCGTTGCGAGGGGTCCTACCCGTCCCGCGGCGGGAGCGTCCCCGCCGCAGGCGGCCCGATATCCGTCCGCTGCCGGAGCTGGGAGTCCCCAGGCTGCGCAGGGCACCCAGGCGAAGGGCAAGGGAAAAGGGAAGGGTAAGGGGAAGACGTCCCTAGTCCCTGCCTCGGTCCCAGCCCTAGTCAGGACTCCAGGCCCAGTCCCAGCCAGGACCTCAGGCCCAGTCCCAGCCAGGACCTCAGGCCCAGCCAAGGGGCCGACTCCGGCTGCCTCCACCAGCTCCTCACCGGAGGGCGGCTGGGAGGTTGCCGGAGACAAGAAAAAGAAGCGGAATGCCAAAAGGAAGGCAGCCAAAAAGGCCAAGAAGGCTGAGGCTGCTGCGAAAGGAGCGCCGAGGAGGCTGCGCGTCCCTCGTTCAACGGCCATCGTCCTCACGATGACGGCAGAAGCGTTGGAGAGGGGTGTGCAGTACCCACAAATCGTGACCCAGGCAACGGGCCTTATCGATATGAAGGCCCTCAACATGACGGTACCCGTCACGGTGAAACACACGCGGACGGGTGCTCGACTGATCGAGGTCCACGGCGCTTCCAGCGGTCCCCAGGCCGACGCCATAGCGGCAAAGATAAGGGAGACGCTGGACGCAGCCGACGTCCGGGTGTCTAGGCCCAACAAGTGCGCAGAACTGCGCATCTCGGGCCTGGACGACTCCATCACGGTTGAGGATATCAGACTCACCGTGGCGGAGGCCGGGGGCTGTCCCCTGGACACAGTAAAGGTTGGAGCAATTCGCTTCGGCCGCCGTGGACAGGGGGCAGCAGTTGTCGGCTGTCCCATCGCAGCAGCCCAAAAGGCTGCCGACCAGCGGTACCTCGCGGTAAGAGGCATTATAAGGGTGCAGGTACGGCTCCTGCAGGCTCGACCGGCTAGGTGCTTCAGGTGCCTGTCGGTCGGCCACGTGGGAGTGCAGTGCACGGCGGAGGTGACGGTCGGAGACCGTTGCTTCCGTTGTGGCCAACCCGGTCATATGGCCGGTAGTTGCGAAGCTCCGTTGCACTGTTTTAGGTGTGCAGCGGAGGGCAAGCCGGCCGACCATAGGGTTGGTAGCAAGGCCTGCACTGGAGGGGAGCCGAAGCCGCGAGGCGGGCGTTCCGCTTCTAGTTCGCGGCGGGATGCGGAGATGGTTCCATAATGGATCCCCAGCTCCGCATCCTTCAGGCGAACGTGGGCCACGGTGTCGATGCTCAGGCACTTCTGCTCCAGAGCATGGCACAGTGGTCAATAAATGTCGCCGCTGTCGCCGATCCATACACTCACCGACCACCCGGGCCTGCCTGGGTGATCGACCTGGATGGGTCGGCGGCACTGGTGCATAATGCCGCTGCAGGCAGCCCTCCTCTTACCGCCATTGCGAGGGGGCATGGCTGCGTGGCGGCACTTGTGGGGGAGATAGCGGTCGTGGCCGTCTACCTCACGCCGAGTCGACACCGATACATAAGCCAATACCGGCAATCGCTGGATCGGCTGGCCGAAGTCGTCAATGCCTGTTACCCTCGCCCGGTTCTTGTGCTCGGGGACTTTAACGCCTGGTCTGTGACCTGGGGGTCCCGGCACACGAACCCGCGTGGCAGGGCACTGGAGAGCTGGGCCGCTACACTCGGTCTAGTTCTCCAGAATTGCGGGGCCGAAGCCACGTTCGTGGCCGCGGGGCGCAGTTCGATCGTGGACCTTACGTTCGCGGGCGCTTCGCTGTCACATCGTGTGCGGCACTGGCGAGTCGTTGCGGGGGTGGAGACACTGTCGGATCACCGATATGTTCGGTTCGATGTCTCCCGCCCCGCGGGCGACGCGCCGGTCATACCGGCCCCACGCGAGCCGCGCTGGGTGCTTAAGAGACTGAATCGGGAGGACCTCCTGGAGGCTGCCATCGTACAGGCCTGGGCCATTGCGCCGGACAGGCCTGTTGATATCGATGATGAGGCGGCGTGGTTCCGGGAGGCCATGACACGTGTCTGCGATGCGGGTATGCCTAGGGCTCCACCCTATAGTCCGAGGCGTCAGGTCTACTGGTGGTCTGCGGAGATCGCGAGGCTGCGACAAGAGTGCGTGATCGCGCACCGCCGGTGGGCCAGATTCCGTAGGAGGCGTAGCCGACCCGCAGACACGGAGCCCCGAGGGGCGGAGCTTCATGAGGGATACAGAGAGGCCAGAAATGCCCTCCGAGCGGAGATTAAGCGGGCCAAAGCCACGGCTTTTAAAGAGCTGATGGAGACGCTGGAGAGGGACCCATGGGGGCGGCCTTACCTTATGGTAAGAGGAAAGCTGCGCCCCCGGGCCCCGCCGCTGACCCGGACTCTCCAGCCGGCTCTGCTCGGAGGAGTGGTTGAATCTCTGTTCCCGGCGCGGGCGGAACATGTTCCACCGCAGATGACTCCGCCACATCGGTCGATTTTGGCACCCAGCGTAGTTGACGACGACGTCCCTGAAGTCACTTGGGTAGAACTAGAGCTGGCGGTGCGAAGGCTCAGTGCCAAGAAGAACACCGCCCCAGGACCCGACGGCATTCCTGGCCGCGCGTGGGTCATAGCTCTAGGGGAAGACGCTCTCGAGCCTCGATTCAGAGGGTTCCTCAGCGCATGTTTGGAACGGGGCCAGTTTCCGAAGACGTGGAAGACGGGGAAACTGGTCCTCATCCGGAAGGAGGGGCGCCCGGTGGACTCACCGTCCGGATACCGGCCCATAGTGTTGCTCGATGAGGTGGGCAAACTCTTTGAAAGAGTTATCGCGAAGCGCCTCGTCGAGCACCTTTCTAGAGAAGGGCCGGATCTGGCGGATGCCCAATATGGCTTCCGCCGAGGGCGTTCCACCGTGGATGCAATCATGCGCGTGAGGACTCTGGCGGAGGACGCAGTTGCTCGGGGCGAGGTGATGTTGGCGGTGGCTTTGGACATTTCCAACGCGTTTAACACCTTGCCCTGGAGTTGCATTATGGAGGCACTCGTGTACCACGATGTGCCTCTCTACCTCCGCCGCATAGTCGGGGCTTACCTGTCGGAGAGAGCCGTCATCTACCCAGGTGCGATCGGTGTCGGCCGGAGAGAGATGTCGTGCGGTGTTCCGCAGGGATCGGTCCTGGGGCCGCTCCTGTGGAACATCGGATACGACTGGGTGCTTCGCAGTGAGCTTGTGGATGGTGCCGCCGTGACGTGTTATGCGGACGACACGCTAGTGACGGCGAGCGGGGCTACACACCGCGAAGCGACCCGGAAGGCCACGACTGCGGTTGCCCAAGTCGTGGAACGGATCCGGAGGCTGGGTCTCGAGGTGGATCCGCAGAAAACCAAGGCCATGTTCTTTCACGGACCTCGGCGCGGACCACCAGCGGGATCCAGCATAACAGTGGGAGACACTCTCATCGCCATCAAGCCCCAGATGAAATATCTGGGGCTCGTGCTCGACGGTCGGTGGGACTTCGGGGAGCATTTCCGAAGTCTGGTCCCCAAATTGGTGCTCACAGCTAACGCTCTGACGCGGCTGCTGCCCAATTTGAGGGGCCCGGAGGACTCCTGCAGGAGACTCTATGCGGGTGTCGTGCGGTCCATGGCTCTATACGGGTGCCCCGTATGGGCGGATAACCTGAAGGCCAGGCACGCGGACAAGCTGCATGAACCGCAGCGGACAGTGGCCATCAGGGTCATCAGGGGGTACCGCACGATATCCTTCGAAGCAGCGAGTCTCCTTGCCGGATCGCTACCATGGATCCTGGAAGCGAGAACCCTTTCGGCGCTATATCGGTTCCGAAAGGAGGCGCGGGAGCGGGGACATGATCCTGAGCCTGAAGAAATTCGGGCCGTGAAATCCCGGCTCCACAGGGACATGGTAGCGGAGTGGGAGCTGCGACTTGGGCGACCACGCGCAGGGCACGCCGTAGTAGCGGCGGTAAGACCCATCATGGGGGAGTGGCTAGAGAGGCCACACGGCGGCCTCTCGTTCTGGCTGACGCAGATAATCACCAGTCATGGGTGTTTCGGGCGGTATCTGCATCGGATCGCGAAGAAAGAGCCAACGTCCGAGTGCCATCACTGCGACGCGAGCGAGGACTCGGCGCTGCACACGCTCACCGAGTGTCCGGCGTGGGAGACGCCGAGACGGGAGCTGGTGGCGACCTTGGGAGTGAGAGTTCTCACGCTCGCTACTTTGCTCGCAGCGATGGTTCGCTGCGCGGATGCGTGGGCCGCCGGCGCCTCCTTCTGCGAGCAAATAATGCTCGTGAAATGGGAGGCGGAGCGGGAGCGAAGGAGAATCGCAGACCTTGCGGCCCGCGAAGAGCGTAGGAGAATCGCTAACCGCGCGGCCCGTAACGAGCGACGGCAACTCGGGCGTCGGAGGTCGCAGAACGACCTCCGTCCCCCATGAGCGCGGGCCTGGGGGTGACGGGTGGAGCCGCCTGTCACCCTAGCAGAAGCAGGCCACGGCGGCGGTGCGCATTGCGTGCCTCCCCATACCCGGGGGCGAGTTGGGACTCTACGGTCCCCACATCGGGAGAGGGCCAGATCGAGAGATATGGCCCTGGGTCGGCCGGGGTGCGAGGGATATGGCTACAACAATCTCACCTCCGGCAACGGACGGCCCACAGCCGGCGTGCGTTTTAGTCGGTTCGAGTCCGACATAACCTCCTCCTCCGGCTCCGGCGGGGGAGGTATCCGAGGGGATTTTTCGCACGATAAAAAAAAAAAAAAAAAAAAAAAAAAGTGCACAGCAGTCAAACGTTCTACCGCTGCGCCACCGGGCCAATTAGGTATAGGCATGATGCTAGTAGTAGGCCAAATTCCATTTTTAATGATGACCATCATCTTAGCCTTTGGATGCGAGATTCGAGGCTTTATCCTTGGCACCTGGTGCCCGCTTTCTACTTCACCTCCTTTTGATTAGGCTTTACGGTTTTTAATTCATAGACTGCGGTCTGACCGCCCAATTCTGCAGTCAACGTCTGTGCGATTTGTTATTATAGCAGTGATAGAACGGAGTATTCCCAGTGTACGTCATGGACCTCACAGATACGGCAATAAAAATATTGATAAGAGACCAAAGGCTACGGCAATCTTTTCTTCTTGAATCTCTCAAAGGCGTTTGACACGGTTTCTGTTTCCATTCTTCTGGACCGGCTACGACTGGGGCCTGTTGGCACGCGGGGAACGGGGTTAAGAGACTAAAGACTACGGCAATCTTATCTTCTTGAATCTCTCAAAGGCGTTTGACGCGGTTTCTGTTTCCATTCTTCTGAACCGGCTACGACTGGGGCCTGTTGGCACGCGGGGAACGGGGTTAAGAGACTAAAGACTACGGCAATCTTATCTTCTTGGATCTATCAAAGGCGTTTGACGCGGTTTCTGTTTCCATTCTTCTGGACCGGCTACGGCTGGGGCCTGTTGGCACGCGGGGAACGGTCCATGAGGTCGCCTGCCTGTTTTTGTGTGAAGCCTGCAAATTGCAATGCTCGATACGTTTATGTTACGATAACGATATGTTTTCGTGTTAGGGGTACTGATACTGATTATATCCTCGTGTCTTTCGCGACTAACTATGGGTAACTATATAACGGTATATGCTGGTAAGTATATTAAAAAAAGGTCATTGAAGTTACCTTGCCTCAGACCTGAATCTGCAATCAAGCGTACGAAGGATAAGGCAAGGCACAGTATTGTGATTACAACGTTAATAAAAATGTCAGTTTGCGTTCAATCATTTATTAAATACTCGGTACTTGAATGATATTTTTTTTTAAATTATTACTCCTACTGCCCCATTATCGGGGGCGAATTTTGACCCCGCGACCATGGCTGCTAAAACGTCGGGTTAAAGTTAAATAGTAAATACATAATATCGCGATAGAATCCGTTAAAAAAGCTTAGTTTTATTTCAACGTTACCTACATTCCTTTTTTCGGCAGTCATTCAATTGACTATCATTATTGTGTCTACGCCCAGCTCGGTAATAATGGTACAGAATGATACCTACCAGATTTGAACGGTATTGTAATTACAGGTCAATGCATCCTCTGTCATTGATGCTGAGGCCGTAGGTATTCAGTAAAGTTATGTTTTTAAAACGTATATTTCAAAACTAACACAATTAAATTAGTGATTCTGGTGGTTTAATAGCCAAAGATGAAATATCTTTTTATATTGTAATATCTTTGTTAATAGCCAAACAAAAACGTTAAAGTAGGTTTTATTTTGAACTAGCAGATATACCTATAGGTATATGTCAAACGCAGAGAATTAGGTTAGAATTAGGCATTAGAAGGTTTCTTCAGGGTCGGCAGCACGAGTGTGACGCCCCCGGTGCCACTTTCCATCAGGTGGACCGTGTGCTTGTCTGTCACCCAAGTGGATTAAAAAAAAAATTGGTCAAACGTTTATTTTACGACGACCGATCCGTAGTCACACCAATGTGTGAACTGTCAATAACCATTCGTATTAAACTACATCTGAGGGTGACTGTACATCTCTTGAACAAAAGATATTTCTTGTACAATAGTTCGCCAAACAAAAATAAACCTCGATGATAATAAGTGACCGCTGCTGGCGATACATGCCAATGCCCCTTACTTATTGTGCTAAGTCAATATTGGTTACAAATAATAATATAACGAAACGAATCTGGTCCGGTCCGATACACTTCTGGCACGTACCAGTAAGAGGATATTAATCTTATTTGTACAGAATATTGTGATTAATAGGGGTATTAATTCTATACTGTACAAAACCTCTCCATTTAGTGCCCAAATGGGGATTTGCGCAGTAAATGAGATGGTTGACGAGCTAATTAAGGACTACCTTCCTGCCAGATACCGCGTGCGTGCCTGTCGCCCCCTACAGTTTTGTTAATCTACCTGCTTGAGGCTCTGAAGCAGACTTTCCTCTAGGCTACCTGTTCTTTCCTCGGGATTAGAGAGTCAGACGGCAGTCCGTAAAAGCACTCCAGGCCGGGTCAGTCAATTGGCATGAGTGTGTGTGTGGAAAAATTTGAACAAATATGTTTAATCCAATGGCAGACAATAAGCACACGGCCTACCTGTTGAAAAGTAGTTACCGTGGCCTACGGACGTATGCAACAACGGGTGCGCGCGTCAGACTCGCGCTGCCGACCCCGTAAGAACTTTCTAATGTTCATTTTGAAGAATCCCATACTGTAGCCGCTTAGAAAAGCCATGGCCATTCCATAGCTTAAGCGTGCAGGGGGTGAAGTTCCTGTCATGACTTACTGTGGGATCTGTTTCTAAATCCTAAAATGTGGGGATGGATTTCCTGTCTATGGTTTTCTGTGGTTGTCTGGGGATAAAAAAATATAAACTTGATCAAACTGTTTGAAACTACCCGTTTGATCTAATTAATCTGAACGTATTTGGCGGTCATAATATAGAAGAAAAATATGTTTGTAATTTGTAAGGTTAATAAAACCTATTCTATAATATATCTGTCATGGAATTTTGTACTACATATGTAACTTATATTTTTATATATAGGTAACTATTACCTACGAGAATATTTTATACTATGTAACCTTTTTATACTATGTAATGTAACTATTATAACAGGAACTAAGTATAATTAGGTAGGTATATCTTATAGTCTCATTATCTTAAGAATTATCGTCGGTTGGTCATAAAATGGCACTGCTTCTAACTTAATTAAGTAAGTTTTCTTATCTATTTATTTAAACATTTTATATTTTATTTCCCAAAAGCGAATATAAGATTATATATTATTCTTTGCGAAAAGTAATATTAAAAAATACATACAATAAAGAAAAATAATTCACAGATAATTATATTATTAGGTACCTACCGCTTCAAGCAACTAGCGCAAGTCACTCGAATAACATCAAAATCAAAAAATCATCATCATCCTTGCGTTAGTCCCGGTCGCATCCGAAGTCTTCCCCTCGGAGTCCGGGGTCCGCTTTTCCAGTCTAACCACAAGTATAGTTAGCGGCATGTACCTTGACACCAAGTCACGAGAGAAACGACACCTGCAGGTCTAAAAAGGTCACTTTATTGCGGCTATATTTACACGAAATTGGAATATGCTTAGTACCTAAATGAATTATTGAGATTCTGCTCATATGAGTGACCATTATACGAATTTTATAGGAATTTGTTGAGATCGACTGGGAATTCATAAAGTTACTCGTTTTTAGTGGAATCGCGCAATGTGGCCTTTTTAAACCCTCTGGCACGCGCTGATTGGTTTGATATAATCTATGATTGGTGGATTTGAGCTCCTCCACTACCGTAGCACATGCTATCCTGAGAAGACACCCAAAAACGCGTGGGTGCTACACAAAGAGTACCTACACTAGTGATGTGTTTGGGGTCAAGATATATTCCGTTAATTATAGGAGTTGTAACAACATATTATTTTATCTTAGTATCTTCCGATACTATGATTCAAATTACATATTTATAAATATAGTTAGGTAGGTACCTACACTATAAACCTGATTTCCGATCAACGCTGCCGCGCTGGTTGAAACTTTTCCATAATCATAGATAAGTATTGAAAGGTTTGTCCTTCAGTTAATAGACTCAAATGACTCTATATACCTATTGTTAAACGATAGAGTGAAATTAAATCAATATTTTTCCTTGTACTAAGATTATAAAACATTCTCCTGCCATAAAAAATAAGCAATAGGCTTATAGTTGCTTTGCTATTGTATTTCCATAGGCGCATTATTTTTTTGCCTACGTCCGTTTTGAGAACAGCTCTAGGCCTGAATCTTTATGACAGCCTCTATGACGTTGCATTCAACTGCTACGTCAGGGGGTGTGGGTTCGATTTCCAGTCAGCGCTAAAATATTTATATGCTTGAATAGGTATGTATGCCTACAGAATCTGTGACCCACCCAGCCACACGAAGAACGATAATTTTTATTACTAAGATGTGCAATGATGTAGAAGTTATGCGAACAACGGTAAAGATATGAACTCGTTGAATCGTAAAATGGTAAAATATGAATATCTTTTCCGACTCTTGATAAAAAAAGGCGTTTATCTTGTTATATTACTTAGAACAACTAAATATATATGAAAGTAAATGAGAACGATCTCATATTGAAATAACTTTCACCTTATCCAGTCACGAGTACCTACAGTCCTCTCAGGATCTCAAAATATTCGCAATTTTTTTGTGTTTTACTTAAGTTGCTGACTGTACTCACAGTAAAAATCGGCTTGTTTATTTTACTTACATATTGCGTGAGTCCGAACAAGTGGCGTTGATTGAATGAATAAATTAATTGGATTCGGACTGTACCGTTAGGTTTTATATACGAGTACTTACATAGTAGATAGTAGGTAGATACGTGCCTACTGTTTAATTACTTACTACGAAGATTTCTGTATTTGAAAAGGGTAGCTGGAAATAAAGTAAATTTGCAGTTCATGATAGATACATATAAAAAATATAATACCTATTATATCATGTAAAATGGTTTTACCAAATATTTTTCTATCTTTACCAGGGTAATGTGTGTTAATTCACCTCTGCCCAACCCTCCGGTATTACAGGCGTGATTATATGACATGTATGACATATTACCAGATAAAATCTGCCGACTAGGTACGTTCTCGTAACGAAACGGCATAATTGCCCCAGAGTGGTTTCTTCTCCTCAAATCATAATCTTTGATGATCACATTGGGGTTGTCTCTTATTATGTACAAAAAACACATGTTTATCGATAATTTATAGGACATACAATTTCCGTAATAGCAACTGTGGGTCACGAGTCACGACAAGCTCGAGGGAACTATTCCAAATGCGTCGACTACTGACAGAAATACATTAATCAATGTCACTGACGCCAAATGCAATCTAATACAAAACAGTTTATAATTATTAGTCTGTAGGACAATCACTCAGTAATTCTGTGCCTGGATTTCTCTAACTTCTACGTATGTTACTCCTAATAGGTATTATAGTGCAGCTATACTCTAAGTGTGTTCCGCGGAACCCTAGGGTTCCGTGATACCTCTGTCGGGGTTCCGCAAGAATTTAGAAATAAAAAAATCAAAACACCTCTCTCTGGTCGCTCCGCGGCTGTGCGGACTCCGCGGCCGCGCGGAGACAAAACGCTATGAATGTTATTTATTTATTTATTTGTATTTGTATAAGCTTGTGTTACATTAGCTGGTACAATATCTCATAAAAACTTATGAGATATTGTACCAGCTATACAATTATATATATATACGTTGTACAAGTATAAAATTGTTGAGACCAAACGGTCTCAACAATTTTATACTTGTACAACGCGTTCGCTCTAAGTTTGCCGGTCTGTGGAATGCGCGTACCCTCCCCCACGTGACAACAAAACTTATAATGTGTCATAGTTTTACCCAAATATCTAACGTACACAATTTTTATTGTTACAATTAAATAAAAAATTTCGAACGTCATACACTCATACCTATCGCCAGCGGCAAACTTAAAACGAGCGGGTAGTATACTTGTAAGCGCTCAGTCTCTTTGATAAAAGCCGCCTCTGAATTAGACGCTATAGTTGTCAACAAGCGACTTTCGTCTCTAACTTCAAAGGATAAAGTCGATATTGTTTACAACGCTATTTTTAAATTTCTGTTTTTATTTTTGCTTTTTGTTTATCAAAGGTGCCGACTCGAGTATTTTCGAGAATATTTGAAATCGAGTCTAGGACTAAGTATAAAAGCGGCGATCGCGCGTTGGCGTCGTCAGTTGATGATTAGCGTTCGGAGCGATAAGTTACTACCTACTTACAAGCTCGCTAGCGAGAAACTAGTGTTCATTGTTTTACTGCCTGCTGTATTCTGTTGTCTCAGTTTTATAAATTTCTCCCCTGTAGGTTCTAAATTTAGTCTCTTATACGCAGTAACGATTGTGCATTATTTAAACCCCACTATCCTGACTTGTAACATTATAAATAAAGAAGAATGGAACGTTGGCTTAAAGGTGTTAAACGTGTTCCAACAACATCTTCTAATGACGCTGAATGTTCAAAAGCAATGCGCGCGGAGAATTTAGCAATCACCGATCCAGAAGATGATGCCACGAGTGCCACGACGTCAAGCTCGACGGTTTCAAAGACGAAAAAAAGGAAGTATGATGAATCTTATATCAGTTTCGGATTTGTTGATTCCAACGGCTCACCTCTCTGCATGCTCTGTAGTAAACTGCTTCCTAATAGTTCCATGGCACCTGCCAAATTGCGTCGACATTTAGAAACCGTACACCCCGAGACTAAAGACAAGAATAAAGAATTTTTTGTTCGCAAAAAAGATCAGTTATTAGAAAGTCAAAAAAATATGATGCATGTAACACAAACTACCAACGAAAAGGCCACGGAGGCATCATATTTAGTTAGCTATCGCATTGCACAAGCAGGTGAAGCGCACACTATCGCTGAGAAATTAATAAAACCATGTGTATTAGACATAACAAAATGTATGCTTGATGAAAAATCTGCAAAGCATCTTTCTACTGTTCCGCTATCAAACGATACTGTTTCACGACGAATCCATGATCTGGCAAGCTACGTCAAACAAGAACTAGTTACACGTCTACAAAATACACGATTCGCTTTGCAAATGGACGAGTCGACTGATGTCGCTGGTTTGGCTATCCTGCTGGTTATTGTGAGATATCCATATAAAAGTTCTTTTGAAGAAGACATGCTTATGTGTTCATCGCTGCTTACAAACACTACCGGGGAAGAAATTTTTAATAAAATAAATATATTTTTTGAAGAACATAATCTCAGTTGGAACAATTGCATTGACATTTGTACAGATGGGGCCAAGGCGATGACAGGTAAAACAGCAGGAGCAGTGTCACGAATGAAAAATAAAGCGCCTAATTGTAGTTCCAGTCATTGTATTCTGCATAGACAAGCACTTGCGATGAAGCAAATGCCGTCTAATCTAAAATTAGTTATGGATGAAGCGGTAAAAATAATTAATTTTATCAAATCACGACCACTACAATCCCGATTGTTCTCATTATTGTGTGAAGATTATGGCAGCAAACATAAAACACTGCTGCTCCATACAGAAGTGCGATGGCTGTCTCGGGGAAAAACTTTAACAAGGCTATTTGAACTTAGAGCCGAGTTACAAATGTTTCTTTCAGCAGATACTTCTTTTAATTTGAAGGACCGTTTGTATGATAAAACTTGGTTGTTCCGATTGTCTTTTATGGCGGATATCTTTCAAAAACTTAACGAATTAAATTTATCGTTGCAAGGTAAACAGACAACAGTGTTTCAGACCTATAATAAAATAACTGCTTTTAAAAGAAAATTAGATTTTTGGATCATTTGCATTGGTAAGAAAGAAATAGAAAGTTTTACATTACTCAGTGAGTTTGTTAGCGAAAACGACTCAGAAATGTTTGAAGATAATGTGTTTGAAGAATTGGTCCAATATCTCAGTTCGATGCGCGCATCTTTTGAAAAGTATTTTCCCGAAGAACACAATACAAAAATTAAAGTGAACTCCTGGATTCATAATCCTTTTTTACCCAACTTGGAAAAGCCTGAAAACATGTCAAATGAGATATATGAATCTCTTTTAGAAATGTCATCAGACACAAGTATGGAGTCATTGTTCAAAACGACGCCTCTTAATGATTTTTGGTGCAGAATCCAAGATGAATATGCAATGCTTGGCCAAATGGCTCTGGATATTCTTCTCCCGTTCCCAACTACATATTTGTGCGAAACAGGATTCTCTACCTACGCAGCCACGAAAACAAAATATCGCAATAGACTGGACGCCGAAGCTGATATGAGACTCCAACTTTCTTCCATCAAACCTGATATCAAGCAATTGATGAAAAATAAAAAACAGTTTCATACCTCCCACTAGTTAGATATTTTCTTTTTTAATGTTTTCTATTATTGTCCTTACCAAGTGGTGAAGTAAATAATAATTAGTAACTGATACATTGTACTTTTATTATGCTGATTAATAAAGAATACACTTATAAAAATAATTGTTTTATTGTAGGGTTCCATCAAGTATTTTGCTTCCCAAAAGGGTTCCGTCATTTAAAAAGTTTGAGAACCACTGTTATAGTGGAATCTCAGTTGAGTCAGTACCTACTTAGAATCGCCCCTATTCTCCTACCCATTTGAGGAATTACAGAGAGAAATCAGAGGCTTGCCCGATTTTCATATTATAGACTTCATTTATTAGTGAAAAACACACACCAATGGTAGATTTTCAGTCAAAACATGTGTTTAAGTTCAAATAATAAAAAATAATTTTCACGATCTTCAGTTGGATTGTAGAAGTCCGATTGATTGATGTTGATTGAAAATGGATATCATTGCGATATGTGTATTAGAATTGAATATCATTGGGATAGGATTTAACCCACAATTTTCACTTATTTTGTTGCGACCTTGTTGCGACGCAAGAACTGAAATCTGACTGTCTGTTTGATTTCAAGGTTGGATTCACCTGAATCCGCCACTGCAAATGCCCTACTTATTTAATTTTCCTCGCCAGGGCTTACTATAATTGCTCTTGCATAACTTATCCGAACGGCTACGGCTGTGGCAATACAACGTGCTACGAATACTCCTAGCGCCATCTAGGGACTACAGATCGAACTAAATGCATAACGTAGCGAAAAGCTAATAGGATTTGGGTGGATTCACATTCACATCGGTAGTGTAATGGCCAGAAATCGAACCCGAGACCTCTCAATCGTTAGGACGACCCACTAGACTAGGTACTGACGCTTCTTAGCAAGCAGTTAGCAAGTACTTAGCAAGATTATGAGTCATGTATAATATAAAATTAATTAATTATTATGTAAAACTAGCTGTTGCCCGCGGCCCATGTGTTATTCGGATGTATAAGCCTATTGTAAAATTTCATTGAAATCCATTCAGTAGTTTTTACGTGATAAAGTAACAAACATTCTCACATAGGTACATCCTTACGTACATCCTCACCTATTTACAAAAATAAAAAATATTTTCTATCTTTCTTTCTTTCTTTCTTTCTTTCTTTCTTTCTTTCTTTCTTTCTTTCTTTCTTTCTTTATAGTAATAATAGGATATGAGGCTGGTTTGGTTTGGGAGCATTGATGTATATTGTTACTAAAATCTTGAGGGCTCCGAAACCCGTACAAGCCCCCATACATACCTGACATCATTAATATGCTGACACGATCTATCTATCTCTCAGGTGCGGCCGCAGCCTGAAATTTTGGTAGGGGTCACGTGAGGAAATTCCTTCAGAAAACACCTTTTCTAAAGACTTTTCAATTAGACATGCACGATTTTGGGGGATCATGTCCTCTATAACCAATCAGACCGCACAATACATGCTGTCTCTAATATTAAATAACAAATACTAGGAAATACAATGATAAAATGAAAATTGATAAAGTAGCCAATCCACGTGTAGTATTAATGGATTAAATACTGTATACCTACAGGTCACGGTCAGTGTTGCCAGTTTTAATTATATTTCATTGTGGTGCGACGCAATAGGACCTTTTGTGTTCCACGTATTGTTTAGTAATTTGCTAAGTAAATAAAATTAAGTCCTCGGCTTACATTGTCATCAACAGGCAATTTATTTTAACAATTTTTTTCGGTAATTATTGGGGTGATAAATGTGCGAATGATGACAGTATTTTGGTATCTTTTGTGTTATATTTCGCTTACGTTCATTATTATTTTATATAAATATATTGTAGCTTTCAATAGGAAAACATGTAACAAGACTTTTTAAAGGGCAACTGAAAAAAAGGATATTTATTATTTTAAAACTTCATGTACCTTTTACCGACTTAGATAAGTTTTTTTTAATTTAGTTTAACTTTTAAGTGCTTGAATAGAGATGTACAAAGTGTTGTATAAATCCTGTAACTTGTACCTAAGTGGAGTTTTACTTTAATTTGCAATTACTAAAAAAGTCAATTTGGTGAAAGTAGGGTCACAGTTATGTTCCATTTTCATGTGTGAAATTAAGTAGTGTTTATTTAGGACAAGTAAATTGACTTCACCTGGCCTCATGGTAAGCTGAAGACCAAGTCTCAGGAAAGAGGGTCACCATTACAGACAAGTATAGGTACCATGTTACAATGGTGGTACTCAGCTTGATGGCCTCATCAGATGCTTTTTCACACCCCGCTTAGGACCCAGGACTGTAGGAAGAAAGAAACACGTGAGCTAGTAAGGAATTCCAGGTCTTAGTGGAGCAACAAAGGAAAGGGTCACTGAACTGCTTGGTTCTTGATGGAGTATTCTGCACCGTACAGTAGGTATGCGGATGACATTTAAGGCCTGCACGTATTGGCCTGTGTAGGAAAAGAGAGGGTGGAACTGATTGGAAGAGCTCGTCAGAACATTCCCCATGGTACAGACGGTAAAATATTGACGGTAAGTAAAATAAAGTAATCTTTGGACGATATTAATAGATCGTCTTAAGGTAACTTTGTTACAAAATGTTAACTGTTGGTTTTTGTTGTGTGTCAGAGAAAAAAAATTACGTAATTCCTACTCAAGTTTTACCGTTCGAGCTTAGCAATTCCTAAACAAACACCCCTAATATTGTCTCCAAATAGTTTACTTAACGCAGACCACACCAGCATTCCGCAATTTCCCTTAATTTTAAATGAACCCTTTGTTTACTGATCCAGCTGATTAAACTCCTCGTCAGTCAATGTCGGGCGGTTTGCTACACTTGACAACCACATGACACTATGTGGTACAGCCTACATACAAATGAATTTTCATTTAAGGATGAAATTGGCTTGGCAAGATATGTTCCTACATTTATTAACTACCTCTGTGACGTAGCAGTAGAGCGAGTAGACGTAAGTCATAAATGTCAAATCCCATACATTTGTCATTCTATTCTACAATACGCCGGCCAACGAATTGCCACTTGTCTAGGAGGGCAGAGATCGTGGGTTCGATGCCCGCTCAACGCATAAATATATAAACATAATATTTGCATTTGTCTGGGTGTTTATAATGTCAAAGAAAGGAAATGTATCTACCTAAGTACGTTTATGCGCATTCTAGAACTCATAACACTACATTAACATACATGTAATTATCTGTCCCATGTCCCATCCATGTACGAAATAATGGATAATAAATAATTAAAAAATCTGTACAAAATTAGTTTTATTTCAATATGGTAACAAAGTTCAAGAAATTGGAAAAGTTACACTAGTGTCCAAGGAGAAAGTCCCAAACATCTTAATAAAATTAAGTCGTAGACGGTCAGTAGTGACGCAGTAAGGTTTGTGATTGTGTGACCTTCGTGACCTTAGAGTAAGGAAAGGTCACAGAATCCGTATAAATTGCAGTCAACAACCGCTCAGTCTTTGGGGGATACCGAGTGTCGACTCGGCATTCGACAATTAAAACTAACAGACCATTACGAATTTTTACCTTTTTAAATCTAAATTCTAATGTTTTCATTTGTTATGTGATAATTTAAAATACCTCTACGACTGTTGTCAATGAACCGCTATGATATGGCATTCGAGATTTGACTGCAACAGGAATTACAGGTTCGCTTACCGTTTAGTAAAATATTTTTATGTACGAATTTGGCTCGCCTGGGTGTTGTTATGTAAATACAGTACCTACCTACTTAATGTATGTGTTTACAAAAACATTGAGGCGTGATCTAGATCTAATACTTAATATAAAAAGCTATGTTTAAGTTTACGAACAACGAACTAGGTACATGTTATGAAGGGACTATTTTTCTGAAACGGATAAGTATATTGGATATGTTCTGAAGGACCATCGACAGAATTTCTCGTTTCATAGGCAATGTACCAATTGAGTATCGGAAAGTGCTACACAATTTCCTATCATGAAAGCTTGTCACACACGTAAAGCCCGTCATCCGAGCAGCACATTTCAATAACCCCTAAAAGTGGCCGAGTAAGCAATAATAATGATGTTCAGGTATTCCTTTCCTTCTCTTCCAGGCTCTTTCCGGCTCTTCCAGGACAGCAAACGTAGCGGAAAGCCGCTCAATTCGATTCCAATGTAACTACTTACTTCATGCTTTTCCACTGTTAAGAGATAACTAAGTGGATGGGATTCAACATGGCAAAAAGGTAAAGCACATATTTCAATCAAAAAAATGTCGTTAGCATTCCGAGTTCTATTGCGTTTGAAGTTTTTGTAGTTGGAATGTCCTCAAGATAGTAGAGCGCCCACGTTTAGGCTGTAATTAACAACAACTACCGAGATACACCTTCCAAGATAACAGCCATTACTGTCACAATCAGGTAAATTTATTGCCACAAGCTTTTCTTGTCTATATACAGGAGGCTACCTCATTTGGGGAAAATATTATTTGTTTTATATCACTGTAAATGGCAAATAAATACACATTTATTGTATCTTTTTAGGTGATGTCTTAGATCGTAGGTATGTGCTGTACCCTAATGACTTAAATTCAGAAATATCTGGGTAACAAAGTAGTAAAATGAATGCACTGGCAGTGTAACAAAGATTTTTAATATCGCCGACACACCGACATCTCTATAGATTTCTACGAATATAAGTGGTGAACCCCTATGTACAAGTATTTATAATTCTGTTCCAATATGATATTCGTACAATGTGCACCAAATTGGGATGTTCAATCTTCTTCTTCTTTCTCAAAATAGTATAACATCGATTTATCTTATTGACGTCAATTCTACTTAACCTAAGTTTATCACTGCTACCTAGGCACTTGTGAAGAAGACGCGCAACAATGAAAAATGGCATTGCTAATTTAATTCTATTTTTGTAACTGGTTATAAAAGCAAGAAAAAAATTCCACGTTCGTAGCTGGTTATGAAAATGACAGTTACGAAAACGGACGAAGCCAAAATACCTGTATGTAATGTTACCAATATTACTGACATTTCACACTGCGTAAATAATAGCCACAAATCTGGAGTGTCAGTGAAAAGTGATATAACTCGAAAATCATAGTTTTGAGAAAATCCAGTTTAAAGTTTTAAAAAATTGTCACTTATTTTACAGTGAATTAAAATAAAAACATGCTACTGCGATTAATAAACACTATAATAACGAAGGTTTTTATGGTTGAATTTGAGGATTAATATGTATAGTTTTTTTATAATTTATGAAAATATACAGTTGAATCAATAAACACATCAAACATTTATTAACCAATTTTGTGACCATTAATACAAATTAACTTGACTTACTTTACACATAGTCTATAGGTTTCATGACAAATGGTACAATTTTTTTAAATTCTATTGTTGTGCTCTAGACAAATGAAAAAATAGAAAGTGTTGAAATAAATATTATTCATTTAAGTAAATGTGAGTTGTATTGAGCGTTTAATTATAAATTTGTCAGAAAAAACACATTCATATCATTAGACACCTCTAGAGTCTATAAAAATATGATGTGTTTTTTTGATACAAAGTGTGGTTAAGATGATACAACTGAACATATCAGCGTTGTTTACAAGCTGTTTTCAAGGGTCATTACGAACCGTCTCGAGCGCAGGCTTGATGACTTCCAGCCTTCCGAACAAGCCGGTTTCCGAAGAGGCTACAGTACCATAGACCACATCCATACGCTGCGGCAGGTTATACAGAAGACCGAAGAGTATAATTTGCCACTTTGCTTAGCGTTTATGGACTATGAGAAAGCCTTTGATTCGGTCGAGACATGGGCTGTGCTTGAGTCTCTCCAGCGGTGCCGTATTGACTATCGGTACATCGAAGTGTTGAAGTGTTTGTATAATAACGCCAACATGTCGGTCCGAGTACAGGAACAGAGTTCGAAGGCGATCCCTTTGAAAAGAGGAGTAAGACAGGGAGACGTGATATCTCCGAAACTGTTTACGGCCACTTTGGAGAACGCCTTCAAGCTCCTGGAATGGAAAGGATTCGGCATCAATATTAATGGCGAATACATCACTCACCTCCGGTTTGCTGACGATATTGTAGTCATGGCAGAATCGATGGAAGATCTCAACACAATGCTCGATGGCCTCAACCGAGTTTCTCAACAGGTGGGTCTTAAAATGAACATGGACAAGACGAAGGTTATGTGTAATGCCCATGTTGTACCCACCCCAATATCTGTTGAGAGCTCGGTTCTTGAAGTTGTTGACTCGTACGTCTACCTAGGACAAGTAGTCCAGTTAGGTAGGTCCGACTTCAAGAAAGAGGTCAGTCGCCGAATCCAACTCGGCTGGGCAGCGTTCGGAAAATTGCGTAATATCTTCTCGTCCGACATACCTCAGTGTCTCAAGTCGAAAGTTTTCGACCAGTGTGTGTTACCAGTGATGACTTATGGCACTTAAACGTGGTCTCTCACTATGGGCCTTATGAGTAAGCTCAAAGTAGCCCAATGAGCTATGGAGAGGGCTATGCTCGGAGTCTCTCTGCGAGATCGAATCAGAAACGAGGAGATCCGTAGAAGAACCAAGATTACCGACATAGCCCAGAGGATTAGCAACTTGAAATGGCAGTGGGCAGGGCACATAGCTCGGAGGACTGAGCTCGGAGGGTCGAAAAGTTCTCGAGTGGAGGCCACGTATCGGCAAACGCAGCGTAGGACATCCACCCACAAGGTGGACAGACGACCTTATCAAGGCCGCGGGAACGCGCTGGATGCGAGCCGCTTCCAACCGGTCTTATTGGAGATCTATAGGGGAGGCCTATGTCCAGCAGTGGACTTCCTATGGCTGAAATGATGATGATGATGATAATTGTATTATTAGACACTTATACCGACACTGTGTTTATATTGATACTAATTTAGTTATATCACTCGACACATTTTAACAATTGTAATATATCATGGTGTTAATTGATTCTTTAGGAATTGTATCATTTTACACATAACTTTATTAAAATGTATTTGTTTTTTTAACGTCATAAATATAATTGTATCACTTTTCACGAAATAATCTAAAGTAAGTTTTAAAATGTATATTAATGGAAGTGTACTTATATTACAATGTACTAATTCTAATTCATACATTTACATTGTGTTAAACTCGTTGATTCAATTTGTATCATTATACAGTACAGAAATAAAAATATTGTTTAGTTCAATTTGATATGATTTTAAAAGTATTATTTTACACAATTGAAATGGTAAAAAAACGTTCAGTTATATCATTATGCTCCAAATTAAGTCGCTCATTTTAAACCCTAAAGATACGGGGATAAGAGTCAAAGATAGATAATTTTTTATAGATCTTCTATATCAAAAAATAAAATAAATAATATAACTCGAAATGTATCACTTTTCACTGACGCTCCAGAAATATGTAAGTAGGTGTAAAGGATACTTTTAAAACATAGTAGGTGCTTGAAATTGATGATTTTGCAAGACCACTTTGCGTGTTGATTGCAGTCGTAACTTGCCTCCTCTGGGTCATTCAAACAGTAATAAAAACCAATGGTAAATTGCTATATCGTCGTTTAAAACCTGATTTACATAACAATAAGTTTTGGTGGCATTGAGGTTCGAATGGAGTGAGGTGGAAAAGGGCTGAAAAAGTTGGGTGTGACTTTGCGAGAAATCTATCTACAGCAATGGACATCCCCTATGGCGATGTGTTTTAGTTTTACTTTGGTAGATAGAACCTTTTAGATGGACGGTAAATATTCAAAGTGAGTATATTTTCATCCTGTATTGTGAAAACAGCTTGTTGTGTGTTTGCGAGAACCCTATCTTCAGAGATGAACATCCCCTATGGTGACACGAAAAGTTTGTACTTTGGTAGATAGAGGCTTTCAGGTTGACGGTAAATATTCAAAGTGAGTATTAATTTCATCCTGTACTTATAAATGATCCGACAAAAAGGTCACTTGGTCCTTGAATAATCCGTCACAGAGGATTACAGTATTTTGTCATCTTACTGTACTGCTCTAATCTCGCAAACTTCGTAGTTATTTATGTGAACTACGAGTAGAAGAGGGTCTTAGCAATATAATTCAGAGGACGGATTAGGTGGATGATTGAGTATGATGGGAAACCCAGGGTTAAATGAGGTTAAAAATGTCATCATAATCAAACTACGATGACATTTTAAACCTATTTTTTTTCTTTCTAGTCTTAGCACTTTTTCGGTTTTGTTTGTAATCATTATAGTTTGATTTGGGCAGTAAGACATAAGATAAATAGATTTTTAATAGAACGTTTGATGTCAAGACGTCTCTTAAATAATAGATAAATGAGATTGAGAGTGTAGGTAGGTAACAAATACAGCTTGATACTCGTAAGTTTTTTGACTTCGGGACTTTTCGTGAAATCATAAAAGCTATAAGTTCACACCGCGATAGTTTAAAAACAGATTGAAACTTTTTATATCTTTATATATATTGAAAACGAAGTCTGAAGCATTCTTTCGTCTAATCCTACAAAAACAAGGGTGCTACCACTAAGTTACTTCGAATTTCTTTCGGTAAAGTTTAGGCAAAATGAAATGTCAAGTGCCATTTTCGCGCCCGATTGCCAGAGAAATGCCGTTCATGGTTCTTTCTAACCTCCACTTCAAATGTTCCTACTTACGCTAAGCATACAGGATTATAAATTATTTTCAAGCATATAAAACTTTGCTACGACCGCGACATACCGTCACCATAATGACAGACTAGCTAGAAATGAAATGAAATAAAAGTTTATTTGGCAGAATATGAATGAGTATTAGTGAATGTTTGTATTTCAAGTGCAAGCAGTACTCTACCAATGAGTGTCGTACAAAATATGATAGATTATTTCGTTCTTTCGTGATTATATACGTCTTTGTGCCTAAATCTTATATATAAAACTCTTAGTCCTGACTGACTGACTGACTGACTGATTGACTTAGAGACAACGTACAGCCTAAACCGCTGGTCCTAGAGACTTGAAATTTATAGAGAGTGTTTGTTTAGAAGCGTGGAGGTGTACTAAGAAACGATTTTTCGAAATTCAGACCCTAAGTGCCTAAAAAGTGCCAAAAACGTACTTTCTTATAACTCAAGAACGGCTGAACAGATTTTTATGATCTTTGGTTTTTTGAATTTGGCTTTGTCGCCGAATAGTAATTATCACAATTAAAATGTGGCAAATCCACGAAATAATGTAATATTAAAGAAAATACGAAATATTATGGCGCTAATATCGCTAGCAAATTTGTTACCATGACAACGGGTACCTACTAAAGTGATGGTGTCAACGCTAGGTCACATTTTGATCTGTCAAATGATAATATTCATAAAACGTCACTCTCTGTCACGTATAATTACAAAGAATGTGAAAAATATTAATTTATGTAGGTACTATGTAAGAGTTATGTACTGCGGTTTCTTTATTTAATTGATTGGAAATAGAAAAGAAGTTTTTGAGACTGGCTCACTTCGATGGAGTATCCAATCTTCAGTTAAGTTCCACGGACTGCGAGTGGTATTATAGTAGAATAGCAGCGTGCGTCGCGAGGGCAACATTCGGAACTACATATCAGACCCATTATTGGTAGTATTGGCATCGAGCATTAAATAATATATTAGAGCATATACTGCGTCAGCTACCAGCTACCATGATACCATAGTATTTCATCACATTGACTACACGACATGATAGCACAGCGATTATAGCTATAGATGTACCGTATATGAAAGAAAGCCTAAAAGTAATACAGCACGTTATCATTCAGATGAATACTAACTTATAAGCCCTCACACAGTAAGGTACGTGAATTTAAATCTATACGCAGATATAACACAAGGGGCGGCTAGAAACGTTTCACCAAATAGGCGAACGCCTGCCTTCTAGAAAAGTTCACTTTCTTTCTTGACGAGAAGTATACTAAGGCAACAATTATTAGAGATGGCAGAACACCATTCAATAACTTCCACTTATCAGCTGTGGGCTCAATTAGTCAAGCACAGTGCACTTCTGATTAAGATGACAAAGAATATAATACAAAATGTTTATTTTCTTACTATTATTTTTATATCAATAAGAAAAACTAAACCACCACAAATTATAAGTTGTTTTATTTATATTCATTTTTGACGTATCACATAGTAATTTATGTATCCTCAGCATTTACCAGCGCATTGAAGGACGTCTTCAAGACTCTAGAGTAGGTACATCTCGCACCTTCGGTTCGCTGACGACATCATCATAGTTGCGGAGTCGCTGGAACAACTGGGCAAAATGCTGCACAGCCTGAATGGTGCTTCCCGACAAGTCGACCTCGGTGTAAACTTGGATAAAACCAAGATTATGTTCAACGAACATTTTGTACCGAGACCGATTGCCATCGAAGGAGCGACACTCGAAGTTTTCAAAAATATTATCTACCTGGGGCAGGTTATCCAGCTCTTGGTAAAACCAACTTCGAGAAAGAAATAGCCAGAAGAATCCAACTGGGGTGGGCAGCATTTGGCAAACTACGTCGGGTCTTCTCCTTCCCCCTGCCGCAATGCATCAAAACAAAGGTTTTTGACCAGTGCGTCCTGCCTGTTATGACCTACGGTGCCGAAATGTGGCCACTGAAGGTGGGGTTATTCCGTGACCTAAAAGTCGCGCAGCGGGCTATGGAGCGAGCTATGCTTGGAGTATCTTTAAAAGATAGAATTTGAAACGAGGTCATCCGACATAGAACCAAAGTTAAGTTACCGACATAGCTCGCAGAATAAGCAAGCCAAAGTGGCAGTGGGCTGGCCGCGTCTGCCGAAGGACTGATGGCCGTTGGAGCAGACAAGTCCTAGAGTGGAGACCGTGAGAAGGAAAACGGAAGGTGGGACACCCCTTAGCCAGGTGAACCGACGACCTGTGAAAGGCGGAAGATCGGCAAACGTGGCGCATATTAGGAGAGGCCTATGTCCAGCAGTGGACAGCAATAGGCCAATTGATGATTATTATATCCTCAGCATACAACAGCAACCTTCATAGTTATGGTATACTGATGATATCGCACTGGCGGACAGGGCTCTTTAAAGCAGGTGGAATCCCAGTTCTAACAGAGCTTGCGAACCTGTTTGATTCCGTCATCCAGCAGAACTTAACATCTAGGATATGGAACTGGAGTGCGGTGGTACTGTTCTCCAAAAAAGGCTTTAAGGCCTTGCTGAAGAATTATAGATCAATCACTCCTGAGTCATATCTCTATACAAGTTGTTCTTGAGAGTCGTCATGAATAGTTGCGAGTTCAGTTTTAAAAGGGTTACCTATATAGTATTGTAGTTGTACTGTTCAGCAGATTATACAAAAGACCTGAGAGTATAATCAGCCACTATGTTTGGCATTTGTGATTTACGAGAAGCCTTCTGACATTATCTAGACCTGAGCATTTCTGGATTGTCTACGACGGTGTCGTGCTGATACGATTTTTCATTGCTGTGTTTCTAATTTTAGATTAGAAGACGAAGCCCAGTAGGAGATATACGTCGAAAGGTCGACAAGGGTTGGGCAACATTGGACAAATTCGTCGAGGTTTCTACTCCCCTGTTATGACTCATGGGGCCGAATTTAATATTTTAAAAAACTCACTACTGAGAGAGTGAAAATAAGGCGTCGAAAGTTTATACAACAAGTCCATCATAGAAAAAATACTTTTGGTGGCAGTAGTCGACATCCACGCAGGCGGAGCTGCGGGCGAAAAGCTAGTTATGAATAAAAAGCTTACCCCACTGAATATGTATAATGTATACTTACATAATATTACATGATGAAGCAATATTCGCTTTCGTATCTTAATCCAGGGAAAAAAACAGTGGATTACGTCACTGCCATTTTTGTAATGTTGGTAACATTACAAAAATGTTACCATCATAAATTTCCCTGTTACAATTTCACATAATACATGGGTATTATCTGGTAACACGAGTGATATATGGATATCACTCGTGTTACCAGATCATATTATGAAAACTGCCGACTGCATAGTTTGCAATATCATTTTTTGATATGATATGATATGATACAGCTAGTAGTTAATCTTGCTTTTTGACAGCCTCTGTGGCATCGCGTTCCTTACTTGGTGGTGAACGTGGCCGCTATGCAGGAGGCACGGGCCCGTTCAATGCAAATATTTGTATGCATGTATCTGTATTGGTCTGGTCGTGCCTCGGAGAGCACGTTAAGCCGTCGGTCCCATACGAGTGTTCATGGCCGTCGTTACGGGTAGTTGGGTCCCTAAAAATAAGTCCAACAACTGGTCTACTGCAATGCTTCGATATCGCCCGTTATCGTCATTGGGTTGTGGAGATCAGATGGTAGTCGCTTCAGGGAAAATATCGAAGTGCAGTGAGACTGCAGTAGGCAATGCTGTAAGAACGTTTCGAACGATCGAACGAACTCGAAAGCTGAATCCGCGGTGAGATTTCAATATCGCATGCTGTTTTGGTGATGTCTGTTTTCGAGTACTTTACATACATCACACTCATACTCGACAACGTGACGACACCAAATTTACAGCATGCGGTATGGAAATATAAACGCGGATTCAGCTGTCGAGTTCGTTCGATCGTTCGAAATGTTCTTACAGCATGTGCCTACAGGCCGTAGTTAGACTGGTAAAGCGTGATTAAATCGTACCCACATTCCCAGTGTCGTAAAAGAAAAAAGATATCCATATAATTTTTGATGTTATACTTTTGACCTATTTAAACATTGGCCTTTACTTCAGGAACCTGTTTGTTTTTCGATTTATTATCCCTCAATCCCTCAACTTTCAGCGACGATTACCAGCCGTATATTTGTATAGGAATGTTGACAAAAAATTAGTACTAGTGCTATGGTACGCTAATTACTTTGTAATTATTATTACATTAATGTTACGTCACCGCTGGTTCGTATAACAAAGAGGTTCAAACTTAATGCCATGTAACGTCTCTTAACCTTAAAATACTTCCTGTTTGTATACCGAATGTAAATTTTTTGGGTAAATATTTGCTACATCGTTTGAATTTTTCAGGAAGCAACGGTAACAGCGGTTGAGGTCTTGCGATGGAAAGGTTATGAACCCCGTCCTTGCGATGGAAAGGTTACAAACAGGATTCACTTCGGTAAAGGCTAACACATAGCAATTAAGTATCGCTGATGGTGTTAACGAAATTACTATAGACACTCAATTACTTCTAATGCAGTACAGTCAGCGTCAGAACGATCTTGAGTGCAGTCTCAAAATGATTTCAATACCACGGAATTAAGAGCAAATCAAACTGTTTATTGATTTAAATGGTATTAATGTCTGAAATAAAGGTATGTACCAAATATCAATATCAGAACAGGAAGGGGGAATACCAAGGCATTAAATTTATTTTTATTTTGAGTACTTTGGTCGTCAAGAACGATCTGATGATGACTGACTACTAGAAAAGTTGTTTAGAATAAAAATTGTTTTTGGTTTTTCCCGTTGGTCTGATCGATGGTTAGATAAGTCTGTCCAGTGGGAACTTTTTGTCCCATATTCCAAGTTTTTGGAGTGAGACGAGAAAATGAAATTTTTGATTTTAGAATTTGTTATTTTTTTTATCCATATCTATGTCTATAGTGCGCCTTTTTACAACACATCTGGATGCCACAAAAAATGATGTATTGCTGTTGGCCAAGATGTTATATTAAATCGATATATCGATATCACTTTTTGTTCCACACAGCCACCCTACTCTGCGAAGTTTGACCTACATAAGTGAAAGTCGAAAAACTATGTTAATCTTTTTTTTTATAAACAGCAATGACGTATGTTAGAAGTGACTCTACACGAACCCTTGTTGTCCGGCGGGTAGGTTATAAAAATTTCGGCAACTACTTAGTATTCTTTAATAAAACAAGATAATAATTCATCCTCATGCTTTGTAACCTAATGGTTTTATTTAAGACTTGTGAACAGGGTCGTATGGTTGTGTAGCGAAATGAAATTCCTTGCAAGATTGTACACAATATAGAAAGGGATTTAATAACAATACAAAAAGTCGGTCAGTTGGAGTGGCATGTTAAGATAATTATCACTAGTAGTTCTGTAAACAGTAGACCTCGCGAGCACCCTTTGCCACATTTTTCTGATACCTTTAATAAAATCTAGTATACAAAAAAATAAACAGCCCTGGATGTTTCACCAAAAAATAATGACGATTCCTTTTTAAAATAATTAATATTTAATTTTTATAATGAAGTTCACCTGTCTTGATGTTTCAGTCAAAAATCATTAAGATCCGTTCATAAATGACGCGATAGCAAACTTCCCCCTTTTCTCCCCCATTTCCTCTCCTATCAAAACAATGTTTTAAATCAAACATGTGTGCCAAGTTTGGTGAAAATCGATTACGAAATGGGCTCTCTAGGCCGGAACTAACAAACAGACATAGATAAGGACAAAAGCAAAATCGGCTACTTTGTCGAAACGGACACTCTAGACTCTAGACTCTAGTACCCTAGTACCTACGTAATCTCAAACTTTAATATCTCGCAAGTGTGTGTCTACTTGATATTAACTATCTTTAGACGTACGTAACATAGTTGATACGTACTTTAAAGTTCCTTAATAACAATTACTAGAAGGACGCAGGCTATATGAGATTATTGGCTTATATTCTTGTACTATTTCTATGAATCTTTGTTACATTTTCTTCTAAGGCGGCTTTAAAAATATTGGTGATGCATTACGTATCTTCGAATGCAGATCATTAATATTTATTGGATACCATCTACGCAGCGAGCACTCAATATCTTTTCTAGATTCTACAATTTCTTTTATACGAGTAGGTATACAGCCCAGACTCAGCCTCAGATGCATGGCACGAGTCAACAATAGTGGTCTTCTTCCTATTTTGAAGAAATAGTCAACTATTTTAGATTCCTGTGAGAAATACAGTTAATGACAAAAGTTTTTTACACTGAAGTAATCACAAACCTATTTTACATTGGAGTACCTACTCTGATTTAATCCCGAGAAGATAAAATTAATATAATGGCATTGACATTTTTTGGCAGATATTAAGTGCTAAGTTCCATAAATTATGTTTATTATTGTTAGCTACTTTTGTCGTAGACTGCACCTAATCTAAGGTTTATGACTTGATTCTGAAAATTTTAATGTTCCCCCAAAGCCTATGCAAAAAAAATGGAGCATAGGCCGTATTTAAACAGAATGGAACCACGCGTTTCCATTCTCCATACTGTGTTGTTCCATTCTGCTTATATACGGCCTGTTGCACATTTAGCGTTAGATGACGTAAAATTATTGATGATACTCAACTGGCAACAGCACTTTCTAATCTCATTTAACACGGATATTTGCAAGTGACATGCTGTGCTTAAAATAATAATAAAGTTATTTAGTGCTTAATTCCAGATACGTAGGTATCAATTGCGTCTATTTATTTAGGGGAATACGTGACAGCCATTCTAACTCATCGTTTAGTATTCCACGTTACCAAGTGTGAATAATGTTTCTCTTAAAGAGCATTTACACACTAAGGCCCTCACTAATGAAAAACGAGTATATACAGCTGTAATGTCAAAATTTCCTTACAAAATTTTGACATTGTGTAATCTTTTATTAGCAAGGGCCTAGACCTACTATTTTTTAGCATGCATCATCATTTACACGTCCAATCATCGTCATCATCATAAATGATTACGAATGACGCACAATACATCACTAGTGTTCATGTTAACCCCTTCAACTTATTTATTTATTACTTGCACTTCATGTTTACTCTACAAAATTGCTTTCGACATTCCTTGTGTTGTTATTTATATTAGTGCTGCTTGTATCTTCTCATATATCGTAGGGGGCTATCCATTAATCACGTGGTGTTTTTTTAGCAATTATTTTTTTATTTATTATTTAATGCTAGAAAACTAAGAATCGTGACAAAATGTATAAGTTTAACAAATAAACTGTATCAAAACTACCGCTAAATTCATTATCTGAAGATTGTCTGCAGAGTTCGCTCTTTCGTTTCTGTGCCTATTTTGTCATCCAAGGATTGCCTTATGACAGAAATCGATCTTTCGTTTCTGTGCCTATTTTCTCAAATTAAGAGGAGACCCTTCACTTTTTTAAATTAAAATGAGAGCAGTAATCTATTATTTTTTTTATAAACGGCGTAAATACGAAAGGCAATACCGTAATTCGTTTTTGAAGTCGATTCAAAATCATAATTTAAAACTTGTCAATTTAAATGTCTGAATAGACCTTAAATGCGCCACATGAAGTTGCAAAAATACAAAAGAAGTAAAAGCTATTTGATGTTACTTAAATGTACTATTTACATAGTTATTAACAGCTGTGATACGTTTTTGGATTCCAAAACGTTTTTAAACGACTATTCTGTTCAATTTATGTCATTTACTTATGGCTTAGAGAAGTTGGAAATCTTGTTGAAGTGGTACTCCATTCCTCGAACTGACTTTGAGTGCTAAGGCAAGGTTATATAAATGATATTTATGAAAGTGGAAAGCGGATTATATCTGACATTTTTAAATTTTCCTCAATATTTTAAATGAGCTGATACCAACGGGGACCACGGTCAACAACTCGTATAAAATATGCCGCCCGCGTGGAATTCTGATTCAGTCTGCGCACTCCATGGGATCATTTTCTTTTGATAAAAGTAGCCTATGTGTTATTTCAGACAATAATCTGTCGCCGTACCAAAACTCAGCCAGCCCCTCTAGACAAGTGCCAATTCGTTGCTCAGCGTATGATGGAATAGAATGCCAAATATATGGGATTTGACGTATATGACAGGCGTCAACGAATGTCAAAAATGTCAAATCCTATACATTTGTCATTCTATTCCATCATACGCCGAGCAACAAATTGCCACTTGTCTAGGGGGGCAGATTTGTGCGTGATTGAGTAATAAACATCTTCATAAATTTTCATTTCCATTTTAAGTAGGATAACCAAAAGCAACTACATTACATTGAGTGGGTCTCCCTTTAAAAGTTTTGTCTCTATTTATGTCACCTCTTGCTTACGAGACTTGTCATTATAACCCAAGTGCACTTCAAGAAAACTGACTGAAACACTAGAGTGCATAGTCTTGTTACTCCCCTATTATCTGGGTACTACATGTTTATAGTAAAACCACAGAATAGATAATGTTAAACTAAGATACTACCTATAACATACCTGCTACACTTGCTCAAAATCACACCACTAGTACCTATGTTACGATTAGCGTTTTCCGCCACCATAGTACACGCTAAGGAAATGCCTTACAGTGCTCTTTACACCCCAGCATCTGAGGACCCAAGACGGCGTGCGGTTTAAGTCGGTTCCAGTCCGACATAAACGGGAGATTTCCGCACGAAAAAAAGAGACGCAGTACGCAATAAAAAATGTGAAAATACTATTGACATTATTTTGAATATTAACATTCATCAACCCTACCCAACGCGTTGACTCGATGCGATGACACAGTCGCGCAGTCTTCAAGACACATAATACATATATATCCGGACACGTATCTTGAACCTCAATCGCGAGATAAACACCCGTATTCACAAACAATACTGTGAGGTCTCATAGAGTGCTCGAGCGCATAGGGTTGGTAAAATTAATTCACAAACATCACGGAGCAGTATCTAACGCAGTGCGTTCCCTCAACGAAGTATTACTTAAGTGTTGTCTATGAATAAAAAGGCTTGCCAAAACGAACGCACTGAGAATTTGTCATTCTTTGCACAGTTTTGGTAGTACGCATAGCGAAGTATTGTTTGTGAATACGGGTGAAAGAGTGCACGAGCGCGAGTGGATTCTTTTTTAATAATCTATACTTGGTGAATTTGATCCCCCGCAGTAGCACCCCGTGCTATCCTCAAAAGACGCCTAAGAAACGTGTACTGGGCGTACCTATAGACTCTATAGTAGGTATAGTAAAGAGCATATAAATTATGTCCCGAGCAATACGTATCGTTTATCGATTTTGATTCAGACGATGATGTCTAGATTTAGTTTCGGTAAAATATGACGACGCCCACACATGGGTATATGTGGGCTTACTGTTGCACGTTAACAGGCCTCCAACAAATTGATCATTACGAGGTATCTGATGGCGCAGTCAGTTGGCTTAACGAGACCAACCCACGCGACGACACGTTCGAATATTTGGGGCTCAATTGAATTTACTTAGAAATATCCACACGGGCTGCTATAGTTTTTATTAGCCTTTTGGAGGGAAACAAAAGTTCCCCGTATTATGGCATCGAAAAATCAAGTTGGGGAAGTTGGTGTTTACCTCTACCGACCCATTTAAGATATATGGGGGTGTTGACGTGAGAATCGATACCATTATAAATTTTTAAATTAGTTGTCAGTACATTCGAGATATTTCAACAAAAATATGTGGGTTATATTGAACTGAAAAAAAAAATGCTAGTGAATGTTAAAAAGGGAATTAAATATTTTATAACGAGCTGTTAACCGAGATTTTTTACGCGTTCCACATTTAAAATTGGATATTTATTTCCCACAGGAACCTATTATGGGAATAAAAAGTATCTTATGACATGAAAAATCAGAGCGGTGACTCATCATGACGAAAGCCGCTACCTAAGATGTAAGCCAAACTGAATATCGTAAAATATCATTCAGATTTATCGTCCACCTTTTAAGAGTCGTCCCTTTGTAACTATAGCGCCTAAGTGTAAGTTCATGCTTTAAAATAAATGCATATTTAAGTGGAAATAACACTTCCAGTTTGTTTCTTTCATTCATAATCCGGTGTTTTCACTTCGGAATGGACCGGATGTCTATTTGTTACAGTGTAACACTTTTACAGCTGTCATCAATCTAATTTGTTTTTGATTATTTAATTAATGTATTTATGTTTCCAATAAAGATTTATTTAATTACTCATTCTTTTATATTTTATTTGGTTTAGCTCTGATCTTTGCATGATTGCTGTATGACACCTCAGCCCCGAGAAAAAAAACCCGAGTCAGAGCTTAGTCAATCAGCAGATGTATACTTACTTAGACTTCGTTGGTGAGATTCACAGATCTTGCTAGTTTCGAACCCCCAAGTTATTAATAAATTATATGGATACATATTAAAAATTTGTCCAAGTCATTGCCTACCGCGTGTACCAAATTTCAGTCACGTCACCCACGTCCGTTCAGCCTTTTTTCTATCAATCAAACAACGACCACGAATTTCCATGAACAAAAATGGAAAGTTTTCGTCCAAGATTTACCATTACGCATATAAATTACAAATCTCAGAGAGAAACAGTATTCTTTGAAACGACCTTCGCTGAATGCCTATATCTATCTTTTATAAAGGGCATTGCGATAAAATATCGCCTTTCTCAGTCTTATATTTCAAAGGCAACTATCGCACTAGAAAAATATTCTTTGGTCACATAGCATAGACTCTACATGATTTTACAATATAGCTCATACAGGCTCACACAAAGGATTGTTGTTTGTGGGCATAGAACCCACAAATGCCCACAACATTTGACTTTCTTCACTATTAACGTAGCAAAGTTTAAGTTAAGGTAAGGTAGGTTCCAAAGTAGCTTATTTAGCACTCATAAGCAAATCTAGAAGTCTGTAATTTATGTTGTCATCATCTAATTTAAAAAGTCATTACAAAACTCACATTTAACATTTCTATTCAAATTAGTGCTATTTTTATCTTTGACATAGACCTAAACTTTATCCATAGTAACTTAAGATTGTTTTTCTGAAGAACGAAAGTAAAATAAAAGTAAAAGGAAATCAATATTTGTTTTCCAAGTTACAAACATGTTATTAAAAGACGCCATGCTTCTTTCTCTGTAATCAAACGTCTATTTCAGAACCTCTTTCAATTTATCAATGTTGATTCGTTATTATTATGTATTTTATCCCTACCTAAGTGCCGAAAATAATTAACTTGATTGACTCTGACCTTAGAAGAAGAAGAAGCTTTTTTTAGCTTAATATTTGTGATTAAGTTTAAGAAATTAAGTATCACCATAACTACCCGTGTGATTTATTTACTTTTCATATATTGCGTTCCTTTTCACAATTCGTGGGGATATGTGAAAATATCAAATATAACACATAAGCTAGTAAAATTGTAAATAACATTATAGAAGTAAGACAGTAGACCTCGGGTTTCTAAGTGCAGGATAATGAATGCAACCGGGATTGGCGCTCGAATGAAAATGATACCATGGTACTTTTGTTAGACTAAAAGGTGAAAAAAAACTACATTCTTTACAATTTACTTACAGTGGTATATTTATTCTTCAAAATCATTTTATGTGTACCTATTTTATTGCCATCGACAAAAAATCATTCTTAACTCACCTTGGAACTGTGACACATTTTTGTTCTAAACAGTTTGTCTGCTAGTAAGAACGCATCGCTATGTATACACATACTTTTTTCGGTGGTCATGTCAGACTCGCACCGACTAAAATCGCACGCTATCCCGAGTTTCACTTCCCTCGCACCGCAGCTAACTCTAATATATCTCCAATTTTTAGATAGCCTCATGGTACACCGGATGAGGGGGGTGCGTCGCGCCGTTGCACAGACCTCCTTCTGCTGAGTTCACCCCAGCGGTAAGGGCCTATCACCGATAGGTAAGGACCTATCACCCCCTAAACTACGCCCGGAGAACCAGCCCGCCCCTTGCCTGCTCTCCACTGTACCTTCTGCTAGGAAGGCTTCATAGGGGCAAATGGAAAGCCTCTGAGCAGCACCGGAATTAACCGTAGATGACAACGTCTACCCTGCGCGAAAGAGGCGCTGCCGTCTCCGTTATCCGGGGTATTTCTATACTTAATTAAGTTGAAAATGCCTGGGTGCGCTACCTTATTTCATATTGGTAGGTACACATCAAAGATACTTACGCTAACAATATATGCATGAATTTGTATGCATGAATATAAATATTTGCATTGGTCTGGGTGTTTCTATGTATAATATGTATGTATTTACAAAAAAAAAAGTATTTAAGTATGTATATCCGCATTCTAGATTCCATAACACAAGCTAATTAAGCTTACCATGGGTCTAGAAAGCGTTGTGTAGAATGTTGTAGAATATTTATTTATTATTTATTATTATTATTAAGTATATTATATATTTATTTAAAATCAATTAGTGTTACCATTAAAAAGTCGTTATTAGCCTTCTAGCAAGTATTAAAAAAGGTGGGGAAATGTGATTCGAGTCACGCAACTGTGGAGACACACATGCTGATAACGGAATTATAGGTGTTGTGGATCGGCCCCGTAATTGAAAACTGTTGAATTCGAACTAATCCAGGGATGATGAACCTATTCACGTCGTTGCGGTTAGTATAGAGCTGTCTACTAACAAGATACCTAAGTGGTACGAACGCTTCCAGGCTTTTGTTCAAAGAGGTTTATAATATTTTGAATTTTAGCTATGCCCATAAGAAGTAAATATCCCGACAGAAAACGCTTACCTATATTTTTATTTAGAATTTAATCTGTAAATCAGTTATTTTGCACTTTTCAATGCCCTTTTCACATCCATTTGGTTATTGAAGTCGATTTAAGTTTTTTACATTTTTTTTATTTAAGCATGCATTAGATAAGCATCTGGATTGCATTTAGATTAGCTTCACATCATTCGATATTATCAGTAACTTGAAAAATAACATGATCGTACTTAGTCTCCAAAACTCAACCACCTTTTTAATATGGACTACACCGAACCCTATAAAAGCCGATAAATGACTCATTAATATAAAAATATTGGACACATGACCGACCTTTTGTTCACCACATTCAATTAAAAGTTCTGTCAAGGGGAAATAAGTTAGCAGTTCATGCACGGCTTTGTCTGCGATTGGAGGGCAAGTCACGTTTTCATCTGTTTCCATCGTACACAATTCATTTTTTTATTTTTAACTAGCTATTGCCTGGGGCCCTACGCCTCGGATATAACTAAAGAACATTTTTTGTTCATCGATCAACCACATAAACCAGTAATCTAGGTTTAAATGGCTCATTTTTTTTTTAATAATACAACTAATATTGTGATTATGAGTCATTAACAATAAGCTATCATCCCCTGTTTAAAATTATTATCTTCAATAAATCCATATTTCTGTGTCCATCGCCATCGGAACGCGTTTGCATTGGCTTTTACGCGAGCGACGGCCTTAGAAAGCCTACGTGGGCCTTGTCCATCAATCAGTAGGTCGGTTTGAGCTCCGAAGGTAAAGAGTTCCCTGAAGATCTCCAAAGGTTGCCTGGAAAAGATTGTTGTTTGCAATAAGGCCGCCCATTGTACATTAGAATGTACAACATTTCTGTATTTTTGTTTCTTTTGGTGTAGAATAAAAAAAGAAATATTATTATCTTTGCCCAAGAAAATCTTCGGGGGGCCCCATACACCATCCAACAAATTTTTATTATAGTTACTATCTCGATAGTTAACGAAAATGATGCCTTATCAAAGTTGTTAAACTACGAGTATCATAAAGTGTATGCTTAAGTAATAGCTGACGCACACAAATAAAGGACCACTTTGTGTAGGCTCGTAGCACTGCTACGAAATAGCGTTACGCACAGTTATCGGTAGAAGTGTCATGTTCAAAATATGTGTGACAAATTAAATGAAATTTAATGTGATGTGATTGTATTATCCGCAACCGTGTTGTATCGTAGATCGTACAACGGGGTGACTTATCTTTAGATAGTAAGTAGGTACGTTGAAAGCCCCCGCCCCGGGTAATAACATTTTCTTTCTGAAACAATTTTAAAATTCTTTCTAATATGTTTTTGAGACCTCAGATTTGTCCTGATCTGACCTAAAACTTCATTACAAAAGTTTTGAAACTATCAAAAGTTTAATACAATGCTCTGTATGGAAATATGATAACGAATTTCTACTAAAACTAATCCAAACAAACAAAATTAAATGAGTATATACGTTTTCTTTAGTTTCATTTTGTTGTTCTTACCTAACCTTTAATGAAATATCTCTCCCTCTTTTCATGCATGTTAAGAAACATAGCTGCGTACTAAAACCAATAGGATACGACGCAAAAACATACCGTATCTATCAATTCTACCGTTCGGAATTCGCAATATCTGAGCGAGCGGCTGGCCCTTTTTTTATTCGTAAGAGAAATAACCTTCAACCGAACCGAACCGACACAACAACTTTCACCCTTGCAACGTGAAACGTAATATAAAATGCAACATATCTTTGCTTGTTTATTCGTTTCTATTCTCTTTTTCTTAGGTTCTTGATGAGAATTTACGTTGTGTTAAATTTCAGTAAGCTTTTTAGCTTTTGTACTGTGTTGCCAGTACCTATAATACTCATATAACACAATTTTAAAAAATATTATCTACTTCGTTGCAACTTTTGAAGTCGTAGGAAAATTTAGGGTAAACGTAAGAAGTGCAGTTTGATTTCCTGTCCCTCAAAAGCTTATTTAGAAACGAATTTAAATAACAGTGAAGATCCTATTAAAATTTGTTGTGTAGTGTATTATGCTCCATTCACATACTCGTCGATGAGCGAGGGAAGTGGCGAGAGAAGTAGGCAGAGACGTGGTGTGGATGATTATATTCGTAAAGCCGCGAATGTTGCAGGGTACGTTGCCACGAATGTCGGCATCGTGACGCGAGTCAAAGGAGTGGCAATACGAGCGCGATGAATCGTTCACACACTCGCATATAATTTATTTCATCCATATTTGTTTTGTTTATTCACGCTAGAGCGTGTGGATGGTAGGGCAATAATCGCACGAATATTTCCGGCAACACGATGAGCAATGCGATGGGCAGAATGTGGATACTGTATTAGAAATTAGGAGAGGAAAAGAGAAAAGCGTGAAAGTGAAAATAGGGTTAGTCACCAAGTAGGTATCTTGTTTATTAATATTGTCCTGAGTGATGTGTTACAAAAGTAGTGATAAATAGTGATATTCATTACCTACCTGATCATATTATTTTTGTGTAAAGAACCACGCGACACAAGTAGACGCCATTGCTTCGATAGCTGTAGGTAGGTATTTCAAAATGCGTCTAAAGACCGTTAGCATTATATGAAGCAATAACTATTGAGTGCTAAAGGCTTGCTAAAGGTTTAGACGACTAGGTGTACGTCATAGCGGTTTGATGGGCGCCGACCAGAAGCCATATAAAGTTATCATCCATTGAGAACTCCGTTAATGTTTCAATGACCTCCAATGTAAGCCGTAAGTAATTTTCATAGCCGTTATTAAATATAATAGAAATCTGTAGAACTTTTAGAGTTTAATGATTTGGAAAATAAAGTCATATTACAACTTTTTGTTTGAATTCTTTATCTTTTAGCACCAGTAGGTATATTTATCATATAAATTACGCTCGTGGAATCTACAGAAGTTTACAGAATCTCAGGCTTGACGGCCTTAATAAAGGCCTTCTCACATTTCAGTGCTTGTTTGCAGGAAATGAAATAAAACTTCTGCTTTATTTTCTTCTACTTGGATGACATTATTTACACTGTATGAAGATGACAAGTAAATTAATTTGTTCCAGAATTTTTGTTTAGTGGAATAGGCAGAGGAAACCACTTGTTTCCACTTGCTACGATCCTGGTATACACATTTCGTTGCTTCTACCATCATAATTGTTTCTGATTTGAACATGCCACTTAAATAGTATTTTAAAACTCGTGAATGAACTTTGTAAAAATATAAAATGTAAGGATGAATTATAGGATGAAGGTACTGCAGTCTGTAAGATATATCGATAGGTACTAACCAACAGAGAAAAAGTTAGTTTGGAAAGTATAACGTGAAATCAATCACTGTAAGAATTGAAACAAAAAGATTTCGTGTCAATCTCATCTTATCTTGTCCGTGACGCCGCAGATGTGCCAAAACTCAATATCAGACTGAATCAGGGTTTGTCCTCGTTATTCATCATCTGAACAGAGCGTCGCCATTTATAACTTTCGTAATCTTTGCGCCTGACAGCCCCGTTACATCAGAACAAGGCTGGCAAGTCCATCATCTTTGACGATTTTAGGTTTTTGTGGAACTTAGAAACAGCCAATACAAAGTATAAGAGCGTTTTTACATTGTCCGATATCCGACATCGGAGGCAGTCAAATGTACGACTTATGTATCTGTCTTTCACATTTTCCGACCCAATATCGAGTATCGGAGCCGACACCGCTGTGTTAGCCTGATATCGGATATAGGAGTCGACACCAATGTGTTGGTAGCACCGTTTCATTCTGTCACAGATATCGGATATATCGGTTCATGTGAAAACGCTTTGAAGCATATAAGGCAGAGTTACACAGTATTATATCTGAATTGGGGGCATTCTACAATCAGTAGTACCTAAGATAGCTATCGAAGGCGTCGTTATCTTTGTTTTTATGATACAGGGCCTATAAACAAAGTGACATTCTATTGATGGAATCGCGTCGAAGCGAACTTTAACAGTGGATTACGTGACACTGCTGTGGTTATAGTAATAATAATATGTGAAATAATATATTTCGATAACAAAGACTCAAATTTTATTAAAAAAATATAATTATATTAATCATTTATGTCAATTCCATACTGTACAAGCGATTCCACTAGCGTTTTGCCAATAGAATATCACTTTGTCTAGAGAGAGGCCCAGCTCAAAATATAGGTACAACACCTACTGAGTGGTTCGTAAATTTGACTCATATACCAACCAACTTCAAAGTTCTATTTTCGAACTTCTGTTTCCTTGTAGCAGTTTTATTTTTCGTGTTGCCATATTTACTGGTATAATACCATTGATTTATATTGTTTTGTATAATACCTTTACTAAATACTCTTATGCCAAATACTCAGTAAAATTAATTATACATGCAAATTAGAGCTCGTTCAAAAAAAAACTGTCTACATTTGGTCCTCAGCCAATTTCTTTAATATGTCCAATGAACTGTATCTTTACAGACATTTTTGTAGCACAAGCATGTTTATTTAAAAAGAAAATTAAGAATTCCGTACGCGTGAAAGAAACTTATTGTTCATTTCGTTTGTACAAAAAATCGGAGCAGCATGTAGGTGTATATAAATTTTTGCTACCGTAAAAATAACAAATTACATAGATAAAAAAAAAATAACAAATAGATCACATAGTAAGATTAGTATTTGATCCGAATCTAACAGTTCAAGATAGCCTCTGAGTCCTCTGACTTGCTTTTTTAGTCATAGAACTCACAGATAAAGTTCGGCCTAACCCACTTTTAGATGAGTAAACATCGTTTTCCGATGGCTCTCTACATAAGCAGAGAACACAGATGAGAGGCAAGAAAGTTTAGGTTCAAGTGAAAATACTACAGATGTGTCCCCTTGCTACTTATTATGGAACCTCCTATCGTGCTCCAATACCTGCTAAATTGAGGACAAGGCGAGTGAAGTGGCTCTCAAAGTCGCCGAATTTTAGACTGGAATCATCTAGCACAGCTGCCTGGACATTGACATTGGTTCGAAGAAGAAGATTATGGAAAAGCAGTTTATTGGGTGACAAGACATCCAAGCAAATAAATGTGAATGCTGGCCATCAGGTATGTACACCTATTATTAGAAATATGCTTTGAATAAATTGCTTACATGAACATGTGTGACGTAAGCGCACAAAACCGTTATTAAAAACTGTTGGTTCAGGGGTATTGGTTCATTCGCTCATACATCCTTTGTAATCCTGCTCAGCTTGAAACACAATCTCAATATAACACAGGAAAATTGCTGGGACAAAGTACACTTTAATTAAAGAGAAAGGACATACTAAAGCGGACACAATACATTTATTATTATCCAACATAATTATGTGTAAAAATCATTTATTCAATGTATAATTATTTACATAGGTACCTACTTAATCTAATTCTAAAACTTACAATCTAATAAAAATATAACTAATTATAATTACATACTATAACTATCCTAAAATTCGCTCAGGCCTGTACCCGGTGCAAAGGTGCCCATCACGCTGGCTGCGGTACCCCTTTGGATGGCAATGGCCAGCCTTTGCACCAGGTGTGACCCGGCGCGGGAGTCTCCTGACATCTCCCTCAGCTTGCGTCCGATGTCCTTAGATAATAACATTGAATCACGTTAAATGATAGAAAATGGAGAAGAAATCTCACATGTCAGCCCGCTAATTAACAAACGAGGCTCTGACTCAGCCTTTTCTTTCGGGATTGAGGGGTGAGTCAGAATTGAGTTGCTGTCGTAAAACTGAGACGACCCAAATCAAGGGAGAAAGTGAACCGGGATGAAAATTGTAACTAGGCTTTGGATGCAATTGGGACTAAACGTTGTGAATTTGTGATATCGATCCGGAGAGTTATTTCAAAGTCGTAAAATCTTTCGACATTTTACTACCTAGTCATTCCAAGACTTGGACCCAATACTATCTGATCATTTTAAGACCTTGAAATGTTACTTCCTGATGACATAACTTCCCAGTTCGATAATAATTATCCTGTGGCATAAGACTCAGGTTAAGTTAGTCATGTAACACCTGTAGATATTATATTACTATCTACTACATTTTCTAAACTGAACACTAAGTAGCCAGTTTAAACGAAGTAACGCGATGTCGCAAATTTATACTAATTATAAGAAGCTAATTAGTACTATGAAACACAAGGACATTTTAGCTATAACTGTCAGTTTGTTCGTATACCCACTATAAAATAAACTCTTTTAATTAGACAAGAAGAAAATGAGAACAATTTCCTACAGTGCCAGTGTTACATAATATAGAGTATAGTCAAAAGCCTTGTAAAATGTTATCTCTGTTAGCAAGGGCAACGGACCTACTGGTCCCCTAAAATTCGTACCCTACGTCCACTCATCTCCTCAAATATGTGAAGCTCTTACTCGTTCTCTTGTCTGTTATTTGTTTTGAAATCAAGCTGTATGAGACCAACCTCACTTGCAAACCAGTGTACTTGTTGACCGACCGACGACCCTGGGAGGAATGCTGATCTGAAATGCTGAATGGAATGATCAGGCGACACTTTTTCACTGACCGTCAAATCTGCTGTCAAATGTAAATTATTCGAGTTAGGTCGGCACCCATCAGTTTCTCTAATTGGTCATTTCATTTACCCTAAATCGTCAGTTTCCTTATTCGTCAGTTTTTAAGATTTCGTTACATAAGTGGAAAATTATACTTAATAACTTGTTATCTCCACTATTGACATTATATGATTTTTTTATGTCATTATCATCATTTTAGCGTTATTCCTGGTTGCATCCTTGCTGAGGAATAGGTTCTATTTTTTGGAGTTCAGGGTCTGCTTACTACTTCTCTTCATTTTGCTTTTTTTATACTTACCACTTAAGTAGCAGAAAAATACACGGGCCACCTAAAAAATTGGGTATCATGGCCTATGAATGTGTGCAACACTAGGGCGTCGCACTCGTTTACGCGGCTTTCATGGAAACAATTGCCAAAGCCGCATCTGTCAATCAACAGGTATACTCAGCTTGCAGGTGAGGTTCGCTTGGCCCCAAAAGACTTATGGCGACCCAAATACGGTCAATCACCCGATAACAATAACAGATGTTTCCTCCATGTCCATACATACCTACGATCGATCATAAAAACCTACTTACATCCTGCAATCTCAGCATGGCGTCATATAAAGTTTTCCTTCAATGAATAGAACCGCTGAAAAGAAATGTCACATGTCAAGACCTTATGGCGTAGCGTAGACATAATATTCTCTTCCTTTCTCTTCGACTTTTTTTTATACAACTTAGGTGGCAGACAAGCACACGGGGCACCTGATGGAAAGTGGTTTCCGTGGCCTATGGACGTGTGCAACACCAGGGGCGTCACACTCGCGCCGTCGAACGCGTGCCCTTTTTGAAGAATCCCATACTGTAGTCGCTTGAAAAAACCACGGCAGGGAGTTTATTCCACAGTTTAAACGTGCGGGGGAGAAAATTCCTTTCATACCTGATTATGCGAACAGCCCCCCTAGACAAGTGGCAATTCGTTGCCCGGCGTATCATGGAATAGAATGACGAATGTATAGGATTTGACGTTTTTGACATTCGTTGACGCCTGTCATATACGTCAAATCCCATACATTTGGCATTTTATTCTACAAAACGCCGGCCGACGAATTGCCACTTGTCTAGGGGGGCAGTCGTATCGTGTGGAGATGGACTCCCTGTCTGTGGCGAGTAGTGGTGCGATGATAGAATGTAGCCGTGGGCATCATGTCGAACACTTGTATGCTCTCCATGGGCCCTAGACAAAGTGACATTCTATTGATGGAATCGCGCTGAATCGAACCGTATGTATTGGCGTGTATTAACGTGTAGGTATTTCAAGTTACAAAGACTCAAAATTCATAAAAAAAATATAGTTAGTTATATTAATGATTTATGTCAATTTCATACTAAAATTAGCGATTCCACTGGCGTTTTCGCCAATAGAATGTCACTTTGTCTAAGGCCAATTAAATAGATGACTCTCTATGTTGTTTAACTACGATTTTTGTGCAGACTCCATATCTCAACCATAACATTACGTCAATTCTGTATCATTAACTTCATTCATTATTAAAATCACGGAGTTTATCACAGGCTTACATGGATCAGTCCTGCATACTAGATAATCACGTGGACACTATATTACTGTGATAAGTGACGCAATATGCCATATTAATCACAGTGAGACTATGTCAAGTCACTTCGGACAAAGCGGGATAGCTATCAGTTTCACGCCACGCTAACGTGTTAGTGATAATTTTGACGTAGTTGGGGAAACGGTATTTTGCTGAATGTTACCCCGATGGGGATAAAGGCATACTTAATTATATGTACCCCGTCACAAAGTAAGTATAGGTCTCACAAAGCAAGTATAGGTCTCCCAAAGCAAGTATAGGTCTCACAAACTTGGGTCGGCACCACGAGTGTTACGTCCCTGGTGTTGCATACGTATACGTCCGTAGGCCACAGCCGCCACAGTAAACTTTCCGTCAAATGGGTCATATGCTTGTCTGCCACCTAAGTGGTATAAAAAAGGTCACAAAAGAACCCCTAAAATTAATGCTTCTAACATTAATTTACATTCGTACCTAAGTATAGACAAACGTTATTTTGTATCAAAATTTTGTCTTCATAATGGGGGTTAGTAGTAGAAGCGAAGGTTGTATTTGTCAATGACAAATCAAAAAATATAAAAATAAAAAATTGTCAATAAAAAATTGGGGTGGGCCACTCTCATAACTTATACGCATAGAGTTCATTTTAGGGGTTGAGTTTTGTAAAATCCTTTCAGCTGATGTCTACACCCTATAAGGAACCTGCCTTTCAAGTTTGTGGGTGTTATAGTTTCTGTGCACGGTATTTCGCTATTATAAATGTAAAGATTTATCAATCTTACCAAATGTCGGTTAAATATCTAATGATTTATACGTAAATGGTAGGCACACTTGTACACACATAAATGTACAGGTATCATTATTTTTTTTCTTATATTTTTTAATCTTATATTTTTGGCTCCATTCTGAATCAAATATTTTTTAGCCATTTCTTTTTTTTTTTTTATGAATAATATAATTATTATTTTTATTCTGGTTAATCCTACTATAATACAATTTAAATATGTACAATATTAACAATAAAACTAAAATAAAATCTACAATAAAATCTAATATTTTAAATTTTAGTTTCGGTTTGCCCGATTTTATCAAATTAGACGCTATGCCCCATAGAACAAATAAAACTTAGTCGTGAATATGTAAACATCAAATAAATAAATGTTCCTTGGATTTATTTGATGTGATATTTAATGACAATCGATTCTTCTACACATGACAGAGCGTATCCGCATGAATGAACCATGACACATGTTTTGAATGCTTTATAGCCATTCAAATGTTATTCTAATTTTAAGTAAAATAAACGACAGAACACTAACGTACACGTATAGCTAAATAAATACGCATTTTTTAACCACACTTAAGTATACGCTGAAGCTGTATGTGTGTAGTTTGTGTTGCATATACGGCACTATGATGAATTAACCATATAAAAGTACTTATTTAGAAATACATAAATATAAATTTATAGAAGAGAATAGCATAATAACTCTGCTCGAGTTTGCAGTAACAATAGACATATTGCCTAACTGACAAGTTAGGCACCAAATTATGACAATATTATCAGGCCTCAAATGAATAAAATTCTAAAAACAAGCAGAGAAAGGTGTAAAAATAAACATTTTTATTGAGGCAAGTACTGCATTAAAAAGTTTTTACAAAGTATCGCAATCGTCCTTAGCCTCATCTCGAGATCTTAATTTAAACTTTTCAGACGAAAATAAAACGTCCAACAACATGGCAAGGATGGTTCACTAAAGGCCCACTTCAAACGTTGCAATGACATTGAAAATATAAATATACAGAAATCATGAACAAGTTTTCAGTTTATACAATACATATTTGGGTTTGGCTAAAGATAAGCTCCAATTATATCCAATTGCTACTCTCACTTTATCGGTTTTCTGTTTTGTACTACATCTCTATAATTATTTATCTAATCAGTACGTAGATATGTGACAGTAATAGTAAAACAAAACCACGTAAGTATATTCAACACCTCCGTCATTGTTATTATCATTAACATATATTTGTTTGGCACTATAAGTTTAGTGAACTAAAAAATAATGATAAATACATAAGTAGTTGATGGAATAAGTGATGCAAACAATTATCATCTCTCGTGTTATTGAAAGCATACAAAGAAAAAAGTGATTCATGTGAAATATTTTAGCGATTAGTGGAACTACAGAGATTAACCAGAATAAAATTTTTTCATTGATTACATTTGGAACGTAACTAGTTACTTTGGTCAGATAGCATTCGCTTCGCGGAAAACATCTGAATTTAGCCGCTTCTCAGTTAGACTGGCAATCCGACTCTAACTTTTTTTATACCAGTTAGGTCGTAGACAAGCACACGGCCCACCTGATGGAAAGTGGTAACCGTGGCCTATGGACGAATGCAACGCCAAAGGAGTCACAGTCATGCTGCCAACCCTGAGAGAACAGAGAGATTCTGTGCTGTCAGGGAAGAAGACACGCAGGACATGCTTTTGGTCTCACCACTGACAGCACAAAACCTCTCCAGTGAGCTCTGGCTACCCTACTCACTCATCTCAATTGAGTTGAGAAAAGGTTCTGAAGATGATGGTATGATGATACAGACAGCCTAGTATAAGTACTTACCCAAAGTAAGCATAGCTGAACTAGCTTGTGTTATGGGATCTAGAATGCGGTACCTTTACCGCTACTCCACAAAGGCCGTTATATGTATTTCCTTTCATTTAATTTACCATGTTTGTTAAAGAGATTGTTCCCTATGATTTACACTATCGATTGATGCCATAAAAATACAGGATGTTATTTTTTCAGATTTAGGTCAGTTCAATTACCGGGTGTGGCAAGCGAGTTCTCGTAATACTATGAATACAGTTTTGTTTCTTTTTAAAAATAAGGGGATGTTTCCATTGAATGAAATCCGCTATCCCCAGTATTTAAAGTAATTTCCCTCCAGGTAACATCGAAATCTTCCACCCTATATCTACATAGAAGTTTACCTAGTCATTGTAAATATATACCCACTAGTACTAAGAGTTGCTAGTGATTAGCAGTAGTAGTAAGCGGTTACCTACCTACTTCCTACTACTACTAATCACTTGAAGAAGTCATTCTAGAAGTGGGCAACGCTATCTACTAATTAATATTCGTGAAAAATTCACACACAAGCTTCCTAGTTGGGAGTAAGTAAGTTTTCTTGCAGTGGTTACAAAAATGTAAGAATTAATTCTGACGTCTACAACCCCTACATCGTCTACATTATGGCCTACGTTAACTACTTGCTGTTGCACGCGGCTCCGCCCACGTGGATGTCGGTTATCGCGACCAAACGTAGCCTATGTGTTATTCTGATGTATAAGCTATGTTATTGTAAAGTTTCATTATAATTCATTCAGTAGTTATCACGTGAAAGAGTAACAAACCTCCATCCAAATTTACAAACTTTCGCGTTTATAATGTTAGTAGGATGGTATGCCAAAGGGCTGTTCCTTGTCTGTCACCGTCTATTATTATAATAACTGCATCTTAACATATATTTTCATATTATTAACATGTTTTTATTATATAGTCACCTATTAAAAATAAATAATCATCACATAAAAAATCGTTTTATTAGTAAAGAAAACAAAAATTGCTTTCTTCTGACTAGTATTCGTTTACATTAAGCTTATATAAATTACCATTTAAAGCACAACATAAATGCATTTGCACAATATTCAACTTAAGCCTAAATTTAATTACCGATAACTGCAAAACTAATTTTCTTGATTCCGAACATGCATGGAATTCCTTATAATGCCTTAACTTGACAATACTTAAGTAACGACGTTTATAAATATTTTTTCAATACCTTACATTACAATTAAATTTAAAAACATAATTTTACATAAATAATATAGTATTGTTGAGTTCAATATAGGCAGGTATATTTTATTGTCGCGAAGAGCGGAGGCAACTCGGGCGTCGGAGGTCCAGGGACTTAAAAACACATTCATAAAGGGTACAGAAATATACGGGGTACACTTTTAAAAGGTTACACATTGAATGTGTAACCCTTATAAAAGTGTTTTTGAAACTGTTAACCATTACCACGGACGATTGTGTAACCGTTACAGAACCCTAACCGATATCAAACTGTTAACCGGTTTATAAGGGTGCACCGAAATAGCTACGTTGCCACTTTTACTATTCTATCATTTAGCTAACTTTTTGAAATAATGGAATTTTGTTGTACACCTCGCTTGGCCTCGCCGCGTGTTATTCGATGAAGAGAGGTGTTTAGCTGAACTGAGAGTTTGATGACACGTTATTATAATATTAGGTACTAGCGGTTGCCCGCGGCTCCACCCACGTCGATGTCGGTTATCCGACCAAACATAGCCTATGTCCTTTTAAAGTTCATCAAAATCTGTTCAGTGGTTTAGGCGTGAAAGCGTAACAGACAGACGTACAGACAGAGTTACTTTCGCATTTATAGTACTTATTATTATGGATATGGAAGTATGGATATGGATAAGTATCCAAGTATCCACCTCTTTTTAAAATAGATAAGTAATGATAATGACTGAACTTTGATTCCTGTTTACAATGTGACGTTATTGGGTAACTGCATGAGTTACGATCAAGTACCTACCTACCCCTACTTGATCGGAAACCTTCACGTGGTATACAGCACCGTACCTTGGGCAACATTTGATCCTTATGATTGACACTATCAATTGGTGCTATAAAAATACAGGGTGCTGCCTGGGTGAGCCAAGCTAGTTTTAGAAAATCTTTGAATGCAGTTTTATTTCTTTTTGAAAATAAAGGAATGTCTTCTTTAAGTAAAATGAGCCAACTTAAGGATTTATGGTAGTTTCCATGCAGGGCCCGACTTATTTTTTCACTCTGTATAAAAGTTGCAATGAGAAGGAGTTCAAAGAGGTTCAGAAGAGAGGAGACCCTTATTTAAATATACCACTTAATACCACCTATATGGGATTGCTGATATTACCATTGCATATAGGCCTCTATGTTCGAACTAATTGGTATGCATTTTTTTTATCGTGTGAAAAGTCCCCATGGATACCCCCCGCCAGAGCCGGTGAAGGAGATCATGTTGGACTTAAACCGACTAAAACGCACGCTGTCTCTGGGCCGTCGGTTGCCGGAGGTGAGGTAATCGTAAACATAACTATCCCTCGCACCCCGGCCGACCCTGGGACCATTTATCTCTCCAGCTGGCCCTCTCCTGGAGTGGGGCCACGGAGTCCCCACCTCACCCCCAAGTATGGGGAGGCACGCAATGCGCGCCGCCGCTGTGGCCTGCTTCTGCTAGGGTCACAGGCGGCCTCACCCGTAACACCCAGGCTCATGGGGGACGTAGGTAATTTTGTGACCTCCCACGACCGAGTTGCCTCCGCTCGTCACGGGCCACGCAGTTTGCGTCTCTCTTCCACTCGGCCCTCACGCCCAGGTCCTCGACCAACTCTGGTCTCGGCGTCTCCCATGCCGGACACGGTGAGCGTATGTAGCACCAAGTCCTCGCTCGGGTCGCATTGATGGCACTCGAACGTCGGCTCTTTCTCGACGATCCGATGCAGATATCGCCCGGAGTTCACAGAGCCGGGATCTCACGGCCCGAAGTTTTTCAGGCTCGGGATCGTGTCCCCTTTCTCGCGCCGCTTTTCGGAACCGATATAGCGCCGAAAGGGTTTTCGCTTCCAGGATCCACGTTGGCGATCCAGCGAGAACACTCGCTGCTGCAAAGGATATCGCGTGGTACCCTCTGATGGCCCTAGAGGCCATTATACCCTGCGGTTTACGCAGTGGGTCCATGTGTCTGTAGATTGTAACATATTAGTATACTATACAGCGAGACATATCTTTATCTTGAACGCTCAAAATGTGCTCTATACGCGTTTCTTGGGTGTCTTTTGAGGATAGTACGATTTGCTTCGGCGGCGGACGAGCTCAAATTCACCAATCATAGATATTATTAGTACAAAACAATCCGTGCGCGCCAAAGCTTCGTTTTTCTCGTGACTTAGGTCCAAGATATATGTCCCCCTATATCAACGCTTTCGAGTATTTAGTACGGGAGATGAATTCACACGCGTTACCCTCTCGCCATCATTTTAAGACATCTAGGTATACCTAGTAGGTGCGTAGTAGGCGACGATATACGAAACGAATACATGAATACGAAATTTTGTGAATAAGTGTGCGTAATAACTTCGTATTAATCCATATCCATACTAATATTATAAATGTGAAAGTAACTGTCTATCTGTCTGTTACGCTTTCATGCCTAAACCACTGAACCGATTTTGATGAAATTTGGTACAGGGGTAGTTTAGACCTTAAGAAAGGATAAGGTCCTGCCGAGCGCAGATTATTTTGTAATAGTCTATGTTTGATGAAGCTCTTCCACCGCAGTAGCACCCCGTGCTATCACTGCTATCCTCAAAAGTCACCCATAAAATGAGTACCTACTTCGCGTATAGAGCACATTTTGAGCACATTTTCGGCCCAAGATATAATTTCCTGAGCAATATGTATCTAGTAATGTGCCTTGCTATAAGATTGATATTTATAGGTATATAGGTATCCTATAATATTGCTACGCGTGTGACGGTGTGTGACGGACTAAAAGCGGCCATAAAGTTCGGTGTGAGTATTTTTTCTGTGGTGTGAGCCTACATAGAAGAACGCGACGTGTTGTTGCCATTCCGTGCAGATACTTAAATCATTACGTTATAACGTTATAAATCTATAACGGTTACACTTATTAACCGTTATTAACAGATATAAACCCTTAACACTTTCAATCGGTTACACTTTCGTTTCGGTTACACTTATAAAAGGTTTTCTTCTAAAACAGTTACAAAAAACAGTGTTAAAACACTTTATAGTGGTTACTGTTTCGGTCCCTGCGGAGGTCGCAGAATGACCTCCGTCCCCCATGAGCGTGGGCATACACAGATATCATCAGTGAGCATTTACGACAATCACACCTCCGGCAACCGACGGGCCACAGACTCAAACCGACTAAAAGGTTTGAATCTGACATAACCTCCTCCACCAGCTCCGACGGGGGAGATATCCGTGGGGATTTTTCGCACGATAAAAAGCGGTATATTTTATTGCATATCATAAATACATTACATTTTTAACTTTTGTACCCACGCAGAGTTATTTTTACCCATTGTGTGCCATAATCAAACTTAGGCACCTACACAAAGCACACACATCTTTAAGCAAACACGTAATTTATCTTAACTTTACGTAATTGAATAGTACAAAATATCTTGGAAATTGTTTCATAAGAAATGTACTCAAATTCAAACACAGTGATTCACACAAACAACAATAAACAAATCTAGACATAAATCAGGTTCAATCTCTTCTAACCATCTTTATAGTCGTGTCAGTTTATTTCGAAATGGTATACAGGTATGTACTTTTTTTTCTAGTTCTTACCGATGTCCACTTCTGGACACATACTGGTAACTAATAACTAAGGTGTTGTGTGTAACACTTTTACAATGTCATCGATACAAATTTGTTCTTATTGTTTAATATTTATTTTCGAAATAAATATGTTGATGCTGACACTGAGTATACAATATTATTGTCATTTATTTCTAAACCATTTCGAGCATTCAGTATATAAAAATTACGAACACATTTGTCTCGAAACATATCATACACAGAACGGTAACGAACGTAAAAATACAGCAAAAAGCTTGGATTGTGTTACATTAAATACCCGTAATTATCATCAACATCATCACAACTTTGAGTCCCAGTCGTATCCGAGGCTTTCACCTCCCTATATCTCACACCATGCTCACACCTTGTCAAAGTTTCTTAGCGAATGAGGTAGAGTCGGTAATCACTCTCATACATAAAAATTATATCACTATTCATTACTTCATGACGTTCTTAATTGAATACTAATTTTGGGTAATTATATCTTCCTTTCTTTCTAATAAAAAATAATATTTTGGAGCGGAATTTAAATAGGTACCTACCTACTTCCTTGATTTTACTTTCACTGAAATTACGAATACATACTTAATAACATAATCATGGTAACTCTGATTTTAACAATTTATGACCAGTAAACACAACCAAGTACCTACCTACTATTACATAATATTATAGGTATATGACTACACAAGTACTAAGTACTTTGATTAAAGTCATTGTCATATTCCTAGCTTTCACCTCAAAGATCTGGGTTCGCTTACTCTTCTCCTTTTTTGGATTAAGCTTATGCTGCTTGTATAAGAGCAAATGCCGTTTGACCTCCCAACTAAAGCCTAGAGCCTAGTCCACTAACATTTTACTTGACATCTAGTACCTACTAAGCATATAAAACTACAAAATATTTTCGGTTAAATTTGGCACGGTTACAATGTTTGAATATCACAATCATTTCCTACAAGTATTATAATATAACATTTATAATAGTAATAACAACCAACGAAAGAATAGCAGCATTTTAAGTGAAACTGTCACATTTAAAATAGGATATAATAAACCGTGCGACAAAAATAATAAATGGACGACTGATAATGAGTTACTTTAAATACTGAGTGGGCAACTAAAATACTGAGTGAGCGACTAAAATACTGAGTGACCCGTGATACAGAAAGTGTGTTACTAAATTGTGAAGTTATGAGGATTCGAGTATAGCGCGCCCCAACTTGGATAGTTTAGGTTATTTTTTTATGACCAATATTTAATGTGTAAAATTTAAATTTGTGGCGTTAAATACAAAATATCTACTACTCATATTTCTATAATTCGCACAATATCCCTCGACAGGAACACTATTGAGCGGCGTAACTTCCTTCGCCACATTTTGTTGATTTTTATATTTAGCAACAAAGTGACAAGTCATATAAATTATTAAAACGATAATGAGCAAAGTCGGTAACCAAATATATACAGGTACTGTCGTTGGCTTCACTGTGTTTGCGTACTCATTCAACAACGCACACGGTACTTGATTTCTTTCTTTTTGTAATGTTGAATTATGCCACAAAACGCACTCTTGGTTATCCGTAACCTCCAATGGATCTCCCGTACGTGTATCAGGCTTTACATCAATTTTCGACGAAGTTATGTCAACAATACTCGAGGCATTAAATTTTTTATCGGATGTAGACGAATCTATGAACGATGATATCATGAAACATGGGAACTCGGTCTCCTCAAAGTGTGATCGATCAATAATTTGTAAGGAACACTTTTCTTCTTGTTGAGGTGAATAGCTTTGACGAGCGTGTGCTGCACTATAACTATAGTGTGAAGTCTCGCTCGACCGTCCTAAGTTATACATTGCCAAACCGGTGAGTAACTGATTGTACCTGCCACCTGATTCCTTGTAAACATACACGTAACCAGGCAATTGATGTCTGTATACGGGATATGTAGAGGACGATGAACAGGAGCCGCAAGTGTAGCGGATTTGACTCGGAGGATGATACGTAAAATAGGTGTGACTTGATGTTACATGATTATATCCACCGGAGCCGGTGGACCCGCGGTATCCACGACCGGAATAACCACCACCGCGTGCACCAAAACCGTGTCCACCACCACCATGGCCACCACCATGGCCACCACCGTGGCCACCGCCATGTCCACCACCGTGTCCACCACCATACCCGCCTCGTGCTACCACACACACATTTAATAAACTGGCATAAACAAAAATTGCGTAGAATATCTTCATTGTGCAGCGGTAAGGGCGGGTCCCGACACGCGACTGACGGAGCTACGAGCACGCTTGGCGCCAGTTCAGAGTTACTGGCGCGACATTCTGTCGCCATGACCACAGAATAGGTACACATCAAATATATATACTGAGCCAAGACTATTATTATATAATAAAGAAATTCAATTAATTAAGTTCATTGTCATCATATATGTAGAGGGCATTTTGTTTTCTAAAGCATTTCCAGCATTCACTGTAGGTATAAAAATTACAACCATAATTAAGTTAAATAAATACAAAATTTGTTTATTTCCTTTTCCAATTATACGATAACGAAGGTAAAAGCTTGGACATCAAAAACATTACTTGAAACAATGTTTGTGATAAAAATACTCGTCACGTCATTTATTTATTTAATTAATTTATTAAGATGACAGTACTTACTAATGTCATTGCGAGTGTTGATTCACAACTGAGCGTTGTTCTGGAATACGAGCCTTACCCGCATTCTAGGCTTTCACCTCCCTATATCTCTCACACATTTTTTTACTTTACTTTACTTATGTAGTGAGTATGGTTACCACTGGTGCCTTACCTGCCCCTCTAGACAAGTGGCAATTCGTTGCTCGGCGTATGATGGAATAGAATGCCAAATGTATGGGATTTGACGTATATGACAGGCGTCAACGAATGTCAAAAACGTCAAATCCTATACATTTGTCATTCTATTCCATCATACGCCGAGCAACGAATTGCCACTTGTCTAGGGGGGCAGAGCTCCTTAGCAAGTGAGGTAGATTCGTTACAACGTAGGAAATAAGTATTATCTTTCATGGTCATAATGGGCATAATAATAAATCACTCTCGTTAGCATCATTCGAGACTTCATATTCTTAGTAGCTTTGGGTTATAAAATTATTTCTGAATTCCAAATTGATTAAAGTGATGAAAAACAATATTTTGGAGCATACTTTTTACCTCGCTGATTTTACTTTCACTGTGATCACGAATAGTTACATAATTTACCGTAACTTTGATTTTTACAGCGTATGGCCAATAACTACAATGTGTATAGGTATATTTTGTGACTGCACAAGTACTTAGTACTTTGATTATTAAGATCCTGGCCCAATTTTATTAAGCCCTAGAGCTAGCTATCTTACCGCGGTTTCTGGTTGCAGTCAGGAGTTAGCTGAACTCCTTCTCTTCCTTCAGATTTGGCTACCTACTGCTTTTATGGGAACGAATGATCGATTATCATCTGACAGTTTTCTAACATTTAAAACATTGAAATATTTTCGGCAAAATTTGACACGATTACAATTTTTGAATATCACAATAATTACCATAACTATCAACAAAAGCATTGCAGCATTTCAGGCGAAACTGTTACTTATTAGTCAAGTCTAATAATTCGTACAATATCCCGCGACAGGAACACTATTGAGCGGAGCATGTTCCTGCATCAAATTTTGTTCCTTTTTATACTTATAAACAAAGTAACAAGTCAAACAAATCACGAAAATAATAATGAGCATAGTCGATAAACCAATATAAAGTAGTGCTCGAGATTGCTTCACTGTGTTTGCGTACTCATTCAACAACGCACATGGTACTTGATTTCTTTCTTTTATTAATGTTGAATTATGCCATAAAACGCACTGTTGGTTATCCGTAACCTCCAATGGATCTCCCGTATGTGTATCAGGCTTTACATCAATTGTGGATGAAGTTATGTCTACAGTACTCGAGGCATTGAATTCATTATCGGATGTCGACAAATCTATAAACGATGATATCATGAAACATGGAAACTCGGTCTCTTCAAAGTGTGATCGATCAATAATTTGTAAGGAACACTTTTCTTCTTGTTGAGGTGAATAGCTTTGAGGAGAGTGTGCTCCACTGTAACTATGGTGTGAAGTCTCGCTCGATCGTCCCAAGTTATACATTGCCAGACCGGTGAGTAACTGATCGTACCTGCCTCCCGAATCCTTGTATACATACACGTAAGTAGGCAATTGATGTCTATATACGGGATATGTTGAAGACGATGAACAGGAGCGGCAAGTGTAGCGGATTTCGCTCGGAGGATGATACGTATAAAAAGAGTGACTTGAAGTTACGTGAAGATATCTGCCGGAGCCGGCGGAACCGTGGTATCCGTGACCATAACTACCACTGTGTCCACCATGGCCACCATGTCCGCCGCCACCGTGTCCACCACCGTGTCCGTGCCCACCTCTTGCCATCACGCACGCATTTATTAAACTGACATAAACAAAAATTGCATAGAATATCTTCATTGTGCAACGGTAAGGGCGAGTTCCGACATACGACTGACGGAGCCACGAGCACGCTTGGCGCCAGTTTAGGGCGTCCTTGATAATAAGAAAGACGTATCTAACAAAAAGTAAAAATGGAGAAAAAATATTTCAAGTTGAAAATTGGGATTAAGTGTGTGCTGTGATTTAGTTTGTAGATTTTGTTGTTAAATTTAATATTATTTAATTACAGTGTTCCTATTATTCATTTTGTTATTATTTCAAAAAAGCGTTTCTTTTATCAAAAAATCCTGAAAATTACCCAGAACCAAGCCAAAAAGCCGTATCATTCGCCGACCTCCTTCTGGTTGATGTTTGGTAAAATGAATGAATTCACCACCAACTTGAATACGAAAATGAATGAACCATGACGTATCTGTAGAGGTAATACATACTACTAAAATACTCTACGACGTAAAGTAAATACGTACATTGGTTTTACTTTCATCAAAATGTGTCATTTTTTAACCTAATAAACTATTAATGAAAATGAAGATAAGGCCTTCTTTACTGTACTAAATATGAAACTAAATAGGATAGAAAAAAAAGTTAAAATTCTCCGTTAAAAACCAGCAGATTCGCCTTTTTTTATTCATTTCAGTAATATTATTATAATTATGTATAACTCATTTTTGTAAAAAAATTAGATACGTCCTTTTTACTATAGGAGGCAGAGAGTTACTGGCGCGACATTCTGTCGCCATGACCGATCGTAGCTACAAGGAGGAATTTTTCTACTATACCTAGAAGGAAAGGAAGAGAAAGTACCTAGATACTCTAAATACTTAAGATAGCTAAAATTCACGAAAAGAAAATACCCCCTTCTTTTTATAAAGAAACAAAAGTACACTCCAAGATTCCCGAAAAATCGCTTGCCAAACCCGGTTTTCGAACCGACAAAAACCGAAAAAACTACACTCTATATTTTTATGGCATCAATCGATAAGGTACCTATCAATCATAAGAATCAAATCTCTCTCATAAAGAGATTGTAAAATAAATAAAGCGTAATCCATGAAATCGAAGTCTGTAACATCTTTGCAGTTCTTTACGTCAAAAGGTTGCATTTTTGGCGATATTTCAAAGATTTCCTAATTATTATTATTATTTTGTATTGTAAGTGTATACATATGCATGTGCATGTATGCATATGAATTCATTAAAAAATTGTCATTTTAACTTTACTAACACTTCAAATCATCGAACTTTCATTTAAAAAAAACATAAATTGGTGAGCTGTCAGCTGTGGTTGTCCGCCCACTTCAAATTTAAGAGTAGGTATACACTCTATACCCACATTTTATTATAATATTACTATCGAGTATTGTAAAACAGCAAAACCATGAGGAGGGCAATAACGATCTGTATTATGTGGTTATTGCCACAGTAGTTACATCATGAGCTCATTCATGATCTTGAATGTTTGACACCACGCACGGCAGTTGTTAGCTCCGTGGTTGTTAGTCACCGCGTGTAGACGTTACAAAGCGAGCTCTTCCTGCCAGATATCGAGATGAACGGCTTCCTGAGCATTGTGCAGGCTAGATCTCAGATACACGAATCAACGGGCTACTATGTGGAGTTAGATTCGAATGTTAGTTGTAGGGTTTCTTTTTATCTTTCTAACTTTGCAATCGACAGGTCACGGGTTCGAATACTGGCTATTGCACTACCGACGTGAACCTATTCCTAACACAAGCATTTTAGCTCAGCTTAGGGATTTATTCGAGAATATTAGTAATTTTGATTATGGATAACCTTTCAAAAAAAATCTTATTTATCAATATTATTAAATAAATAAATAAATAAATATTCCACAACATTTTACACAACGCTTTCTAGACCCATGGTAAGCTTAATTAGCTTGTGTTATGGTTATGTAAATTGTTATGTAAAATGGTTATGTAAAAACCTATAATAACAATAATATATAATCCTTTAAAGATATTGAATAGTTTCTAGCAATTATTAGCAAGCGTGCCCAAGTCAAAGGCAATTAAGTACGATTGCTAAACTTAACTTTGACTAACCACTAATTATTTTCATTAGATATATTTTCATAGAGAATGTGGTATTCTAATCGTCTACAAAAATACTTCCTGGGTCTCCTTCAGCTTTATGAAAGAAATTAAAGCAATTAGTAAGCTAACTGAATATTGACACCAATTACGACTGCACATGAATCATTTCAATTATAAGAAAGTGGTAGTATTAGTAAGGAATCGTGTAAGCCACTAATCGTTATTAAATCAGGAACTCAAGTTGAGGTGCCACAGCTTAATTTTCACTTAACAGTCATCAGTATACAAACAGTTAATTGCTTAAGCGGTGTTTGATTCGGAGAGCACGGCAATAATATATTATGACTGTCATACAATAATATCAGTTAATTTGGTCAAACTGGCATTGATTGGACAGACGATTTTACTACCACATACGAGGCTCTGGCGCCCGCGGATTGCTTTGTAATAGCCTATGCTTGGTGATTTTGAGTTCGTCTACCACAGTAGCATCTCGTGCTATCCTCAAAAGACACCCAAGAAATGTGTACTGCGCATATAAGGTCCAATTATATATAGGGCATTTTAGGTCCAAGATACGTGGCGCGGGTTATAGCAGTCGAACGCTGTACCTACCTCTACGCCACAAAGGTCATCAATAATGATGGAGATTCGTTAACTTACATACAATAAAACATACAAATGTAATAAATGAAACACACCTATGTGATATGTTATTACGAACTAAACGAAGGAAAGTCATTATGACTTCAATACCTAATGACTTGTTAGTGCCCGACCTCATTTTATGGTATCAGATATCCTTAAAATGACGGCACACTGAAATAATGACAGGTGGATAGAGTTGCACCCTTAAGCGGAGTAAGCCTCAAGTTGGACGGTGGTGTGAGGATATAAGTACATTGTTATTTTAGAGTCAAGGACAGCTAGCAAAGACAAAGGCTGATATTATAATACACTGCTATATTGATTTTACTGTGTAATTTGAAACGTAGAGCGATAGGGTTGTTATGGTATGGTATGGTATGGCGGGCTGGTTTCCGCTACTCCACGTCATGGCGCGGTTTTTGCGGTTTTTGCATTCTATTCTAGCCACCCCAGCTCGCTGAAAAACGCCAGCAGGGTGTTTATGCTGCTGGTGATCTCCCGGAGCGTACCTGTGTCTGGGAAGTATGTGGCGGTTGCAGGGCAGTGTACGTGTGCCGCCGTTTCTTCCTCCCTCATGCAGGCTCTGCAAATAGGGCTGTCTAGCGATAGGGTTGCTTTTGTTTATATTATAGAGGACTAGCAATTCGTGCGATTCCGTCCGAGTGAAATTTTGATCCATCCTGTGCGCAGCGGTACGTAGTACTATTATTTTTATTCTGTGAGAGCGGCAGTTGCAAAAGCATGTGCGACCTATTCCCGGGATAAGATAATGAGATTAATAAATCTATGTGTTATTTCAGAAAAAAAAATATCTCTGTACCATATTGCAGCCAGATCCGTTCAACCATAGAGTTTGAATAACAAACATCCTGACAACCTTGCATTCAAACATCGTCATTCATCACAAACTTTCACATCTATACTATTATATAATTGTAAAGTGGTCGTGTCTGTACATTGGAGATATTTAAAAAAAAATACTTGGGTTATGTTATGTTAACGATACTGAACACGAAAATATTTTTTTTTAATTTCCTGTCTGTTTGTCTGTTTGTCTGTTTGTCGGTTTGTCTGTTTGTCTGTTTGTCTGTTTGTCCGCGATGGACGCAAAAACTACTGGACGGATTTTGATGCGGTTTTTTTTGTTAGAAAGGGCTTACTCAGACTTAAAATCTTACGTTTGTTTCATCGCAATCGGTTGAGTAGAACCGAAGATATGAGCAAAGGTCGTGTTAACCGAGATGCACGCGGGCGGAGCCGCGGGCGGAAGGCTAGTTTTTAATAATATTAAGACACAACAAGATTATTGACGTTTAGTTAACCTTACCGAATGTAGTATAGGTAGGATACAATAGCTATTTATATAGCATAGATCATACTTATTTATAATACTTACGCCCAGTTTCCGAAAGGCTGATCAACGTCAAATTAACTAATCGACTGTTAAATCTCTTGTCAAGTAGCAAATGGCCTGCTAGAAGCATGGTTAAATGTAGTTTAATTTGATCATCGTGTCGCTTTAAATAGCTGGTTAACCAACACTATGATCAAATTAAACTATTTAACCATGTTTCTAGCAACCCATTTGCTACTTGACAAGAGATTTAACAGCCGATTAATTAATTTGACGTTAATCAGCCTTTCGGAAACTGGGCGTTTAGTTAGTTACTCGTGTGTGCAGCAATAACTGTAAATCTGACTTACACTGATGTCAATAACAAATGTCAATAAAATCGCTGATATATAATCTATCAAATTGTTTGTTTTCTCCCTTTTATTGACTGCCATAAAAGGGCGAAAACAAACAATTTGATAGATTCTCAAACATGTAATCTACGCGGCCTCTGTAGCAAATCGTAGCAGTAGAGCATTCGATTGCTACGCAGGGGTGCGGGTTCGATTCTCGCTCTATACTAATTACTTTTTCATATTTAATTCAATTTATCCCAAATAATTAATTACCTTTTTATTTACCTACTGTGCTTTTTATGCTTTAATATTCCCTAAGTTCTTGTTGTTGTTGAGATATTTAGAATAATAAACGCAATTATGTGTATGCCTAGGTGTGTAAGTTAATGTAATTAATGAATGATCTAGAGACTCTAATAGTTATAATTAATAAAGGTATATAAAGTTTATAGTTACAATGTAGCACTTCGAATATCACAAGCGTGTCACTAATTATGATGATACTACGGTTCTCTTTCCCACAGGGCGAATACAGTGACGGGACAAAAAAAATATTCACAAAATTTTGTAGAGTATTCAATAGCTTTTGGATTTTTTAAGTCCAGCCAATGTTAGGTACAATGAGGATGAATCACATAATGGAATATTGTATTTTTAATCAGTATACCAGGTGCGCTATACCTTTCTGAGTATCCTATTTTTTAAATAATCAAAATCCGTCAAGAAATGACGAAGCTATTAGGGATTTCTTAACGAGTACTTAAAAACGCCCGCTTACACTGCGATTTAGACGATGACGTCATCTGTTATGAACGCGTCCCGACTCCCGACTAGCGCAGTCGCCAGTCAGTCAGTACAAATTCTTTCGTGGATCGACTAGTTTATTTTATTGGTTTTTTTTATTTTTTTGGTACCTACTATTTTTTATTTTTACTATTATTTACTATTTACTGGTACTATTTTATTGGTTTTTCTTAGTACTTTATTTGTGTTTTAAGTTCTTTGGTGATTATTCAAATACAGTTTGTTTTTAAAATACTTTATAATATACGTAGTTCGTCCTAACGCTTGTACCTACTTATTTACCTACCTTATGATGTTCTGTCGAAAGTTGTACCTACTGTGTTGTCAAGCGAGTAATAAACCACGTTAGAAATGACATGAAATACCTAACTGAAGCTAGTATAATACAGGTTCAGAAAAGGAAAAGGTATTAAGTTTTATAATAAAACTAGCTTTTGCCCGCGGCTCCGCCCGCGTGGATGTCGGTTATCGCGACCAAACATAGCCTATGTCCTTTCTCAAGGTCTAACCTACCTCTATACCAAATTTCATCAAAATCGGTTCAGCGGTTTAGTCGTAAAAGTGAGACAGACAGACAGAGTTACTTTCGCATTCATAATATTAATAATAATAATAAAGTAGGGATGAAGTACTTAAGTAGGTATTGCCGTCATGACCACTTCAAAAGTATTTAGGAGACTTATTCGTAGTGGTGCAAGCTTAGAGTATCTAGGTGCAAGTCTGTAACTTTTGAAATGTTAGAATAGGTAAAATGATAGAATAGGTAGGTATATAGTATACGCCTGCAGGATAATCTCTAGACTGAATTTTGTTATCATGTATAGACATAGGTAGGTACGCAATATAGGTATTTAAACTTTCATGGCCTTTCACATTACTATTAAGGTCCAACCCCACCAAACGGACGACATCGGAACGGATTTTACATTACAATCTTTAAACAAAATAAATCTTATATAGATATAAAGTTTATATTATCAAGTCACGCATGACAGCTTGACGTGCGTCATGCCGCCGCACGTCGCTGTCAAGCTGTTGTGCGTGACTTGGTAATATAAACTTCAAACACTGTGATAATAAGATTTAATTTTGTTTAAAGATTGTAAAATCCGGTACACCTACCGCTCGGTGAATCGTCGACGACATAAACTGGCAGAGAGAGGGCTGCCGAACGCCCGCCTGAGCGCTCGCATCACACCGCACCGCACGTTTCCCGCTCTTACGCTTACCTAACGCTGAAGTTCTTCATTGTAATCAAATAGTTTGAATAACAATTTTAATCTACATTAAATGCACAATATATTGAACGTATTTAATTGGATAAGGAATGATACTGGATTGTTAAAAATAGCTTCGTTAATGACACATTATTATTTTGTAATTTTTAAAAGATTTAATAAAAATGATTGCTGTGGATTTTTCTTAGGAGATAGACATATGCTATCGCGGACTTTTATGTAGACCTTTTTAAGTTATATATTTCCGCAGTACATTATATTATTCTATCATCAATAGTTTTCGCAGCGCACGCGATGTAAGAAATATTTTAAGTAATTTTTTTACATCTTGGATTTCATTATTGAAGTTTTAGTAAGGATTCCTAATTTGTTTGAAAAAAAAATAAAAACTATGTTAGTCAGTGATAATGCAGCTTTCTAATGATAAAAGAATTTTTGAAATCGGTCTCGTAGTTTTTGAGTTTAATCGAATACAAAAATACAAATCTTCCCTCTTTATTACTATGTTAACATAGATGTATGGAAGTCTGCCGGATTTGTTGACATTTATGAACACTGCTCCGCTCCCTTTTGTAGTAGCGTGATGTTATATAGCCTATAACCTTCATCGATAAATGGACTATTCAACAGAAAAAGAGCTTTTCAATTCGAACCGGTGGTTCCTGAGATTAGCGCGTTCAAACAAACAAACTCTTCAGTTTCATAATATTATAAGTAGGTATAGATATAGTTATTTTTATTAAAAAAAGTATTGAAGTAAATAGCACAAAAACTATATTATTAGAAGCTTTGTAAATTACTTAAAATCCGTACAAAATTTCAAAATTATACGTTACGAAATAAAACAGCTATGGAGTCTTAGCCCAAAAGAGCCCTAAGTCTTCATACTCTCCATAGCGGCGGCGCGCGCTGTCATAACAGATGACGTCACACAGTATTTTGGCGCGGCGGCGAGCGTTTTTGAGATTACTGCATTAAAATTGCTGTATCTTCGTCATTTTTGATCGGATTGAAATAATTTTTTCACAGTGTTTATTGTTTTTTTAATCATTATAAATCTGCATACTCAGTTAAAAACGTGAATGATCCTCATTTTAAATAAAATGTCATTCAATTCTTATAATGGTAGATTAACACATTACAAGAGTAAGCAATACTTGCCTGTCCCCCTAGACACGTGGCGTTTTGTAAAGTAGAATGATAAATGTATGGGATTTGACGTATATGATAGAAGTCAACATCCATATCCATACTAATATTATAAATGTGAAAGTAACTGTCTGTCTGTCTGTCTGTTACGCTTTCACACCTTAACCACTGAACCGATTTTAATGAAATTTGGTATAGGGGTAGATTAGACCTTGAGAAAGGACATAGGCTATGTTTGGTCGCGATAACCGACATCCACGCGGGCGGAGCCGCGGGCAAAAGCTAATAATATAATAAATGCGAAAGTAACTGTCTGTCTGTCTGTCTGTTACGCTTTCACGCCTAAACCACTGAATCGATTTTGAAGAAATTTGTATAGGGGTAGATTAGACCTTGAGAAAGGACATAGGCTATGTTCCGACACCCACGCGGGCAGAGCCGCGAGCAATAGCTAGTATGTCATAAACGTCAAAATACGTGACCATAGGTACGTCAAATACCATACATTCATCATTCTATTCTACAAGACGCTGGCGAAAGAATTGCCACTTGTCTAGGGGAGCAGAGCGTCGATTCTACACACCACAGACACTGCAAAAAATGGCACTAAATTTTAGACTTTATTGCTATAGACTCAAAGTCCAAAATTAAATGAAAAGAGTTTCATTACACTCTCTCATTCGCTCTACAAAAAGCTATTTAATTTTAAACTTTAACTGTATTACTATAAAGGCCAAAAATAGATAGACATTTCTTGCAGTGTCAGTGTCATGACAGTGGTTTTGCTTTAGCAGAATCGACGCCCTGGTCAGTCTTAGGATGGTTGATCATTCTTGACACATTCAAAGCTCTCCAGGGCCAGTGTCTTGGAGAGCACATTTGGCCACCGACGGGGACCGACGCGACGGTGCCATATCTGTGGCATTATAGTGGCAGTCGTTTTATGAAAAACTAGCTGTTGCCCGCGGCTCCGCCCGCGTGGAATTCGGATTCCGGTCCAACTTTAATGTATGGAAATCTGCCCGATTTATTGACATTTATGCTCACTGCTCCGCTCCCTTTAGTAGTAGCGTGATGTAATATAGCCTATGTTACTCCCAGATAGTGTAGCTTTCTATAGGTGAAAGAATTATTGAAATCGGTACAGTAGTTCCGGAGCCTATTCATTACAAACATACAAACATACAAAAATAGATACAAATCTTTCCTCTTTATAATATTAGTGTAGATGTAGATATCAAAGTTCAGCTGTTGCGTAATTAAAAAGAAAGGCGACCCCAACTGAGTTAGAAACGACTCCCAACATCGTAATGTGTATCGTAAACTGGGTTGATATTACGATTTTAGGTGTAAGATCGCAAATATTAGATAATATCAAGCGGAAAAGTAATCAAACGTGATTCAATATCCTTTAAAACACCTGTGTTAATATTATTTAAATTGTTATTGTAGCCAACACTATGTAAAAGTATAATTTTGGTACTTCTTTTTTTATATAATACTATTTAGATCACAGATAAGCACATGGCCCACATGATAGAAAGTGGTCTTTTTTTTTATCGTGCGAAAAATCCCTACGGATACCTCCCCCGCCGGAGCCGGAGGAGGAGGTTATGTCGGACTCGAACCTACTAAAACGCACGCCGTCTTTGGGCCGTTGGTTGCCGGAGGTATTGTAGCCATATCCCTCGCAACCCCGGCCGACCGAGGGCCATATCTCTCGATCTGGTTACCGTGGCCTATGGATACAACACCAAGGAGTCACACTCGTGCTGCCGACCCTGTAAGAACAGAGAGATTCTGTGCCGTCAGTGCAGAAGACAAAGCAGAACAAGTCTTTGGTATTCCCACTGATAGCACAAAAACTCTCCAATGGGAACACAGCACGAGGTTCTGATAGCCGCGGTGTTCTGTAGAGCGAAGATAGTAGTATCTTCTACTTATCTTCTAGTATCTTCTTTCTATTATTCTGTATTGTTTCCATCCCAATTGAGCAGTCCGACTGGGGTCGCTCAGTCGGACTGCTCAATTAGGATGGAAATATCACCGTTAGATCAATCTTGAGGTTAGATCGAAACTGAATTTTCAACATCTCTTTATTACGAGAATTGACCTTCAGTTCAATTATAACCTGATCTAACCACAGCGCATTCTGACCGAAGGCTAATACGGTTGTCTATAAAATACTTATAGCTTATTGTATCCATATGTATGGATGTGAACCTAGATCGCAAATGCTTGCACGTTGGTTAGGCTAAACATGTAGGTAAGGATTTGATAGGTGGCTTGGTGACCAAAAATGCCGTACCGTGCGTACGGTCATAACAGCTTATTTTAACATTAGATTCCTACATACATATGCTCATGCATGTAAATCGCCGAAAGGGTAGGCAGACGTCTGTTATCACCCCATATTTCGTCAACTATGATTTTCGGTCCCACGTAATAGGGTGCAAGCCTATTGCAGGCATTTATTTTGGGCTGCAAGTATGTTTACTGTCGGATGGAGAACAGCCCTATCCCCTAGTCGCCTTCTACGACACCCACAGGAAGAGATGAGGTTTTTTTTTTTTTTTTTTTTTTGTTCTTCATCTGACGCCTCCGACTCGAAGTTGGAGCCTATACTCGCAGTTTATTATTAACTAGGCTTCTAATTATAAAAGAAACCCTCGCAGGGTTCAGTTTTCCATACCTTTCATACTTTGGGAATAACAAGGGGGAGGGGGTGGTTGGATTTTCTTATTGTTGCGTCCTTTTTATTTATCTTCTTAAATTTACAAATTTACAAAAATATCTTATATTCTAATTTCTTACTACTATAATATACATTTTATCCTTACAGTTATATCTACCTTATTATCTAAGATACATGTACATGTTTATAATATATTTACGTCTACTCTGTTTTCACAAATTATTTTCTTGGTTTAATCACTCTTTGTTATATCTCCCATTTATTATTTAAGCAAAATAGCGGTGCGAGATATTTAATTGCTGTTTCTTTTTAGCACTATTTTAATTATTGATTCCCAATACTCGAGAAAATAATGCCTGTGGTCTTTCGACATGAGTATTGGTAAATTCGGTTTATTAATTCTAATTCCAGTTCTATATTCCGGGTGCGCCAAAGTTCACCTAAATTTTCAACTCCGAAAATTGGAACTCCGAAAATGTTCTTCCTAACATTTTTCATCCTAACAATCACAATTCCTAACTACTCTGTCTCTAATGTTTTAATTCCGAATCATTCAACTTCATAATGTCGGTAGCAATAAACATCTATTATACTATTATTTCTTTTCCTATATTTTGTCAACATAACCATCTTTTACACTATTATTGAAAGTCATACCTTTTTGTAAGTAAAGGCCTCTCCCATAGACTTCCAGAATGACCGATCTAAAGCAGCCCGCATCCAGCGCTTTAAAAAAAGGGACATTGCCCACCCCGACTCGGATAGGTTAGGTTAGAAGGCTAAGGCGGGAGCGGAGCGGAGCGGAGCTCCCGCATTAGCCTTCGTGGTTATTTTTTTTATAACCACACATACAAGGATTTGGAACTTCAGGATTGGAGCAGACAATCCTTGTATGAGTGGTTATAAATAAATTTGTTATTAAAGCATACCCCAAAATAAAAATCATACCCTCGAATTAAAACTATAAATAAAATATAATTCTACCGACATATATTTTTATTACATTTGGTAGATAAATGTTTCTTTCTAAGTATGAGTGACAATATTATGGTAATTATGTTTAGGGATAAAAACGTTAGGATAAAAAACAGTAGGAGCTTTAATATTGTATGTTAACGATTTTATTGATAACAATTTTCGGAAACATGAGTGTTATGAACATTGACGGTAGCACTACAAATAGTATGAATAAAAACTTTAGGATGAAAAATTTTAGGAGGAGTGATCATTCGGATTACAAATCGTTAGGAAGAACAATTTCGGATAAAGAACTTTAGGTGAGTCAATATGGACCCCTATATTCCACGTCGTGTCGTGCCCTTGCGTGGATGGGACAGTCCACCAGGAGGTGGACGACTGTCTCGTCCACTCCCGGCTCACAGGCACACGATGGGTCCTCCTTACACTTGAAGCGAGCCAAGTATTCGGAGAACCCACCGTGCCCTGTAAGGAGCTGGGTAGTGGTGCCGGAGATCTCAATTTTTCTGACGATCCTATATGCATCCAGCGCGCAAGGGAAGAAAAGCTTGGTGACAGAAGCCGTGGCGCCCAGTCTGTACCTTTCGTCCCATTCGCGAAGCGAGACCTGACGCAGACCACGCTTCACGAATGACACGGGGCACAGACTGTAATGCGGCGCAATTTTTGATCGTAGAGCCGCCTCTTTAGCGAGTTCATCCGCTCGCTCATTCCCCTCCAACCCGGCGTGGGCCTTGACCCAGAATAAGGATATTTCCTTACCCTGGGTCAATCCCCGCTTGATGGTAGTCCTGGCCTCAACTGCCAGTGGGTGGAGGGCGTGACGGTTGACGACCGTCATGAGTGCGGCTCTACTGTCGCTAAAAATGCCAAATGTGGCCGCGCCTCGCTTGAGGGCCTCACTGGCCGCTTTGCATATGGAAGAGATGAGGTTGCCTTATTCTACTCCACCGGAAATTGGAGAATTGCAGTCATAAAATATTGTTATTTTATCGAGACTTATACGAACACGAGCGTAATAAGTTAAGTCAGTTAAAAACCATAACGTATCATCAGGCTACTTAAATTAAAATATAATAAATCAGTACTTACTAACAAACTTTCAAACAATGTTTCCTGTCTCCATAAATGACACACATATTGGATAGATAAAGGCAAGTGGAGAAAAAAGGGCAAAAGTACAATATTGTTTTCGCGTAAATTGCTACCGTATATATTTACTTTATTTATAAAGAAGAAAAGCAATTTAAAGGTAAGCCGGTATTGGCACAGGAAACACGTGATCAAATTATAACCAAATGAACAAACGTTATTCAATAGACTCTTTCTATTGAAAAACGATTTATTTATTTGTACCATTGGTTTTATTTGGTACCTACCTAAGTCAATTTTATCATCATAAGTTCACTTTCTGTATTTAATTTAACTGTCCTCAAACTTGACATTTAATTCATTGATTAGTTCATTTAATCCTTTTTGTATAGGTATGACCAAAGGGTATGACATTTAATTATTGTATTCCATTAAATTTCGCTTGAGTCTGTAATATTTCGTTTAGAATAAACTAATACTTATCTAATCAAATAAATAAAATATGTGACCTCAATATTGCAATGTCTGAAAACGTCGTATGTAATTACTGAATATTACTTTACAATTACGAAAATTATCTTTGACACTACCGGTAGTGTCATGGGGAATAATTTGTAACTTTGACACTATCAATAGAGTCATTGGGTAGTACCAAGGGGCAGTAACTAAATATAATTGTATAGATACACTTAGTAGGCAATAAATGATATGAATTTATTTTTTTAATTTGAGTACGGACTGGTCAACCTTACCGTCACTCACTAACCGTTCCCAATAACATATCTACAGATAAATGTAAAGGTAGAGATAGTTCCTTTGTCAAATCCTATTTTTACATAGAGATTGATGACGTTTTTATCCTTTCTAAGGTCAAAACTGGCGATAGATAGGTTATTGGGAACGGGCGTAAGGAAGAGGAAACATGACAAATCCTTGTACATAAGCAGGCACTTCAAACGTTGGTATCACAAATATTCTGCCCGGATGGTTGCAATAATTTAAGTGGTCACGTTCACCAATTGCTACTGCGTCGAGTGTTTTAGGTTTGATTTATATTTAGATGAGATAATGACTCATGAGATTCTCTGACTGTTGTTCTACCTAGGTCTCAGTCCATTTTGTGTACCTATTTCTAATATCCTGTTGTTTATTTTTTTATTATTCATGTGATTTTCAGACTATTGTTCTACCTAGGTCTCGGTCTATTTTGTGTATTTCTAATATTCTGCATTGTTTCCTGTGTTGGTTCCCGGTGGAGTACAAGAGGGCCACCCCATCTCTTCCTGTGGGTGTCGCAGAAGGCGACTAAGGGTTAGGGCTGTTCTCCGTCCGACAGTAAACATACAACCCCCCTCCCCCCATGCCCCCTTAACGGCAATAGTTGGCGAAATGTGGGTGTCTACCTACCCCTTCGGGGATTTACAGGCGTATTTACATACTATGTATGTATGTAATATTCTGTAATATATAAAAAAAAACACTTAATTAGGTACTACTAGCAACAAGTAATGTAACCCCTGCTGTATCATCAATCAATCAATCAATTAGCCTACTGCAGTCCACTGCTGGACATAGGCCTCTCCCAATATGCGCCACGTTTGCCGATCCTCCGCCTTCCGCATCCAGTCCGTCCCAGCCACCTTTCGCAGGTCATACAAGCGTGTTTCTATCTAAGGTTCCACACTCATTTCTATTGATGTTGTTATGATGGTCCTATAATTTTAACCTTAATCGTTTTATAGATGCCAAAATTCTTCGAACCTCGAAATCAGAGGCTTCCTACAACTTCTACTACGTAGGTAAGTACTAATAAAAATTTGAAAGGTTTCCTCAATTCAATGCAGCAGTTAGTAGGTGTCTTGCATCATACAAGATAATTCACGTATGTAAGTGTCATTCAATCTACAGAGGTCAGCAAATCGTCGCTATAACAATTTAGAGTATGTAGTCCTTTGGTACTACGAACTACAGACGGGGTATTTTCATAGTAGTTATTGCGATAAATATGAAACAAAAAGCACTGATTTATTTATTTAACTGACGTTGGTCCACTAGAGGGCTAATCGTAGTACCATAAAGGCTGACTGGGTGAGCTGTGTGGCCACGCTGAAGCGCAAAAGCTGCTGGAAGGCTTACCTTGCCTGGGTCAATGCCCGTAGCCACAGGGAAGGAGATATTTCTCAGAGGTAGCTGCCTTCTCCTGCTTCAGGCACATGCCGTAAGAACGTCTCGAACGATCGAACGGACTGGAGAGCTAAATCCGAGGTGAGATTTCAATTTCGCATGCTGTAAATTTGATGACGTCACGTTTTCGACAGTGATGTGTGTTTATGTGCTTGACAACCGACAACTCGTCGAGTCTATTCGATCGTTCGAAATACTTACAGCATGTGTCTGCTGCACTCAAAGATCTGCTCAAGCCCGGAACCGATGGGTACGCAGACGACAGCACGGTGGTAGAGAGTTACAAGTCGAGCCCGCACGCCGGCATGGTTGAGATCCGGTCTTTTAGGGAAGCCATGGTTTATCGGTTGAATTTGTCTTTGCAGGCAGTCTCCGATTGGGGAGACTTAGTCAACTTCTACGCAACCAAGAACCTGGTGTGTCTCTTAAAACTGAACCAATAATAATTGAACGGCTGTCATACTACCAATTGCATAAGTAACTTTGTAATCCCATATAAGTAAATATTTAAAACTACAAAGGTACATTATTTGCTGTTGGCACTGTGACAGCCGTTTGAATGACCTGTTTTAAGCGTTTATGGTACGGGTAGCTGCCCCGCCTGAGCGTTCCAAATTCTCCTATACCACCAAGATGGCTGCCACCTTCGTCTTTGCCCCAAGACGATAGTAAGTAAATTATAGTTAGGTAGTTAGTTTATGTTCTAAATGTGTGTATAGCACCTATCTTCTTCCTCCTAGCGTTAATTCCCAGTCGCATCCGAAGCTTTCAGCTCAGAGTCTGGGGTCCGCTTTACCAGTCATAGCTACATATTTGGCTAGACCTAGATATTTTCCGTGAAGCGATTGTTTGGTTTTGGAGTTTTTAGGGCACCAACTACCCGTAACGACTGCCATAGATGTTCTTATGGCAACCGGGACCGACGGCTTAACGTGCTCTCCGAGGCACGACCAGACCAATGCAAATACCCATATTTAATGCACACAAATATTTGCACTGAGCGGGGATCGAACCCGCGCCTCCTGCGTAGCGGCCGCGTTCACTACCGCTACGCCACGGAGGCTGTGTATAGTACATATATGTGTGTTTTTATGTTGTAGAATATCAAGATCTGCCTTTTCAGGATATCTACTGATAACAATATAAGTAAATTTACAATAATAATTTAATATTTTTCGCCCCAGCCATGGACCCCACACTCGTCCTCAGTAGACTTTGACCACAGTAAATTAATGTCAGTCAGTCTTCCTCTACACAGCCTTGATACAAACTTTTGTTTTGTGATCTATTTCCTGCTCTTTATCCGGGGTAGCCGCTAATAATCTTTTTCCCCATATCCATTATAGGATGTGATGATAATCTTTATTAAATATATATTTAGGCACTGCCATAAACAAATACTATTAATAAGTTTAGTGTTTACAAGTCAGTATAACTATTATCTAGTTTTCCTTCCTATCCAATACAATTGGTAATTGGTAAAGCGGACCCCAGACTCCGAGGTCAAAGCTTCGGATGCGATTAGGATTAAAGTTAGGATGAAGAAGAATTTATTTTCAACTAAAACTATTCAACGCGACTGTTGAACCGTTACAATTCCCAACACAACTCTTTATATCTGTTCCAAGTTCTTTTTTTTTTCACATAATTATATAGAAAACAAACAAACTTTCACATTTATTAAATCGGTAGGAAGACATGGATATGTTAACGGCATATTCTCATTGACAGCACACTTTCAGCTAGTTTCAACAAGATAAAAATACGATGTTGTTTTATCTTACCCAGTTTTAATCCATTACTCAAGTCTAAATAAATTTTACGGATCGTTGAAAGCAGAAATTGCAATGAAAGATTCAAGGTTCATGTCTTCTGAACACTACGTACTTCTTTAGAGGGCGCTCGTAGAAAAGTCGGTTCACGGATGTTTAATATTTTAATTATTTCATACTAGTTAACCCGGCAAACTTCGTTTCGCCTTAAAATATATGATGTTGTGTTTACCTTAATTAGTTGTATCAATTTCTTAATAATTTTGTCCCGCCTGAGTGCTTTCTCTTTTTCCTATCTTAGTCAATTACGGCAGGTATTTCTATTATTTGACATTAGTTATCATCCTCCTACCCTTATCCCAAGTTTATTTGACATTAGTGTAAATATAAATTGTTCCATGGGTTGCTATCGGATCGATTCGGGTAGGATTACGGGTAGTTGGAGCCCTAAAAAGCCGTGGCCGTACTACCTACAATATACTAATGGCGTTAATACTACCATGGGGCGCAGTCAATTTAACGACCTAAATATTAAAAAATAACAGCCATGGGATGCCAGCCGGGAGCAAGAAGAGGACCATGGGGTCTCTAGCCCCCGGGTATGGGGAGGCGCGCATCAAGCGCCGGCGCGCCCTGCATTAGCAAATTTTGCTAGGATGACAAACAGCTGACAGGCCCGCACTCTTGGGGGACGGAGGTCATTCTGCGTCCTCCGACGCCTGAGTGGCCTTAACTCGCGGGCTGCGCTCCGCGTCTCCTTCATGAGGATTACTTCACAGTATATAATTTAATTAGGTACTTGCTCGCAGTAGGAAGCGGCACATCAGCACAAGCCTGTGTTTTCTAAGTAAGTAAGCTCCCTGAAACTTAAATTAAGTGGGATCATAGCATTTTAATCATCACTTTGACTGAGGCTTTAAAAAAGTTTTTCATCCCACCATCTCGGAAAGTGTATTTTTGCTCTTCGATAACTGAGCGTAAAAGTCGTTTTTATCCTCTAGAGGATAAAGTAAATTTGATTTGTGAACTCAAAACATCATTAAACCTATGGTGCGGAATTTATCATACAACTTTTTTTTAATTTATGAAAAACTCAGACTCGGTACCTCCTTGGTGTACTTTTTTTTTTAAATTTGCTTTGCGCGCATCAATTTTTTTCACGTCATATTGTTGAACATTGTTGTTGAATTTTTATTTTTTTGTATTTTATTATTAGTATTAATACACATATTATACAGCCTCCTTGGCGTAGTGGTAGTGAACGCGGCCGCTACGCAGGAGGCACGGGTTCGATCCCCGCTCAGTGCAAATATTTTTTATGCATGAAAATGGGTATTTGCATTGGTCTGGTCGTGCCTTGGAGAGCACGTTAAGCCGTCGGTCACGGATGCCATACGAACATCTATGGCAGTCGTTACGGGTAGTTGAAGCCCTAAAAAGTTCAACAACAACGGTCTAGCTGCAATGCTTCGATATTGCCTAATGTCACCATTGGGTTGTGGAGGGTCAGATGGCAGTCGCTTCACGGAAAATATCGAGGTCCAGCCAAATCCGCAGTTAAGACTGGTAAAGCGGACCCCGGACTCCGAGGTGAAAGCTTCGGATGCGACTGGGAATTAACGCTAGGAAGGAGAAGCATTTCATTATTTCCTCGCTGAGGTGGGATGAAAAGTTACGTGTTGCACTCGAGTGCAAAGATTTTTCACCTTGTGCTCTTCTGATTCCCTCGCTAACGCTCAAGATTCTAATATGTGAATCACTCGCTACCGCTCGTGATTCAAATTTAGAATCTTTCGCTTGCTCGGTCATCAAAACTGAGCACGCGGTTAAAAAGTAACTTTGCACTCTTGTATAACAAATAACTATTACCGTACTTCCTCGTGAGCATAAGAAGGTTATGAGAATTGTGTTTATAATTTTCTTGATCCTTTGAAGACTGTGTGTACTTGTAAAATAATTAATTACTTTATTTCCGATTAAGACATAATGAATATGAAATGAAAAGTGACCAGTTCAGTAATGGACAACATGCGAACGAATTACCCTAATTCTACTTCCGTCATAAATGAAATTGACGTGTACCGCGTCAATTAAAAAAAAATGCCTTCTCGCGATGAGCCTTGGTCATAATTATACCTCTGTAGCGCAAGGAGTTCTTTAATAGAAAGTGGACTAACCCGAAAGCCACAAACAGCAACGTCTCAAGCAAATTTGCTATGCGCACGTAAAAGTGCTGAATACTATTTACAACTTAATCATCATTCCCTATAAATAGGTGCTGAAATCAGCAAAATACTGAATCATCAAGTAGCAGCTTGCGTTACATTCATCCGTCCTCAGCTCATAGACACTTTCTGTTATACTTCATTCATGGGTAAAACACTGGTTAAATTTGCACCATTACACCCGATCCTATACTTTACAAATTAAGGATATCTCCATTAAAAGGTACCTCTTTTTCAGATTAAGGTTCGACCAAAAGAAGTAATTTAACTTTTGAATATATAAGACACTAGCTGTTACCCGCGGCTCTGCCCGCGTGGATGTCGGTTATCGAAACTAAACATAGCCTATGTAAGGAAATTTTGATGAAATCTGGTACATAAACAAATTTAGCAAACCGATTTTGATAAAATTTTGTAAAAACGATCAAACACAATTTAATTAATAGATATTGAAAAATAGTTGATGTTCTATTTTAGTTATAGTTAAGTTAGTATGATCGCTTTATCAAATTAAATAAAATTTTATATGATTTTTTCGCGATTTTTTATGCCTAGCGCATAATTAACATTAACATTAAATTATATTTGACATTTATCTCATACTCAATCTTTATTGATTTTTTTTTAGCTTTTACGTGAGTTCCTGTAACTAAATCTGCAAGGGACGTGGTATAAACACTTGGTCTTTCCATTAAATAGGTAAAATAAAAGATTCAAACTTCTCATCTAGACTACAAACTTTTACTAGACTGAACCAAATGTATCAACAACTTAATCAAACCGATATTGGGAACAGAAACCTTGCATGTGTTTATCATGTAAATCACGCAATCAATTGTTTGACGTCACAAAACTCATCACCCTCATATATTGATACTATATGTACTTGAATAGTACATGATTAAACATTATCAACAGTAGTTTACATCAAAGATTAATAAACTATTGTTGTGGCCTGACGCGAACGTGCTAGACGGTGGGGTTTTCCGATAGACGGATGGAAATGTGGATTTTTTTTTTTATACCACTTAGGTGGCAGACAAGCACACGGCCCACCTGATGGAAAGTGGTTACCGTGGCCTATGGACGTATGCAACACCAGGGGCGTCACACTCGTGCTGCCAACTCTGAAGAAACCTTCTAATGCCCTTCTTGAAGAACCCCATATTGTAGTCGCTTGGGAAAATCGCTAAAGGGAAATTCTTCCATCAGGTAGATGCCTATAACTACAAAAAAAATAGTGATCGACTTGAGTACGTCCTCCTTTTTTATATCGGTTAAAAATTATCAGGAACAATAACTAAATAACAATAACTAATAATTAAACCTAATGGTTTAATTTATTGTTCAGGGTGTAGAGATGACCAATTTTTTAGATGATTTAGATAAGTCTTAACCATCTAAAAATTGCTCTGTGGTCTGAAACGTAACGTATCAATCAATATTATATTATTTGGGTGTATGCACTTTAGGTATATTATTAAAAAGTATGTAACACCCTTACCAAATTCTTTAACTGAAGGTAGATAAATCGCGGATAAGGCGGGTACTTAGACTACTAGGATAGTAGTAAAATAAGTTTCAAATACAGGGCTGATAATACAGAAATAGTCACAGTTTATATGCTGGGATTTGAGGCTGCAAACTGTAATCCTATAACATTTCGTTTATTTTATAAATATGAAGATTATCAAAAAGAATGATGAGGGAAAATCGATTTTAGACAGTGTCTCCGTCATAGCAAGTCAAGTATGTCTTAAATGTATATTTATTATTGTTATCAATGTTTTATATTCATTATCTAATATAACTGATGCGCCAATTTTACCTGTGTGAGACTTACTAAGTAAATTAAGATTTCATCTGTCACGAAATTGGTAAGTAACTACTCTGTATTTTACAGAAAAAAAATAGTAGAAATCGTTGGGATAGGGTAACAACATTCAACCTTCAGAAAATTGTAATCAAGCTACACGATCAACAATTCTAACAAAATAATAATTTATGGTGTTCCACAGGGGAGCATTTTAGGGCCTACATTATTTGAATAGATATTCATAAATTAGTTCTGTCATTTGAAAATCGCAAACGCTACCTACTATAAAGCTTTGTAACAAAGTCTATTACCATAGGTATAGAAGACTACCACACGCACAAAAAACTGTGGTGAAGCTTTTGCTTACATGAGTAGAGCAGGTCTTGGAAAGGACATAAGCTACATTTGGTCCCGATAACCGACATCTACGCAGAGAGACCCGCGGGCAACAGCTAGTAATATCTTACTTAGTCATTTATGGTCAGTTTCATTAATACCCGGTATTTACTAAACCCCCACGGTACTTGATGTGATATGAGTGACATAAATATGATCGAAATGAACCGGCTTTGTTGATATTTTAGGTCCTGTCACTTTATTGTTTATTATACCTTATAAACAATTTCCTCTTTTTTCATGTTACCTATATCTTATCTACATATAATAAAGTTGTGTTGCGATAAAGCGTTTGTATATTGATTATAGGAAGCTGTAACTGACTGAAAATATGTAGAATACGAATACTATGATTGTAGTAGCTAAGTATGTTTTTGCTTTGTTTAGATGGAAACATAATGTATTAACATTCAAGATGAAAAGAAAAGCTTTTTTGTCAACTTCGTGGTATAGTATAGATTTTATTGATAGTAGTCTTATTTCATTTATTTATTTATACTTTATTGTACACCATTAAAAAAAATAGTCCTTGAGAAACATCATAGGCTACGTCCTACGGTACGGCCACGGCCAAAGCTAGTCATAGTCTAAAGTTATTCTTTTAACTTGTTTGCCTCAGTCCTGTGCTGCCCGTAAAAATCGTGTTGAGTAAAAGTTGACTCTACCACCTGATTATACCTCCTCATCTAATTAAGAGCCAGAGAATATTATCATTCCTTTTGTTTGGAAAAGTCTCATAATCAGAAAGGCTGATTAGAAAGCTGTTACATAGCAAATAGGTACTGATTACAAAATTCATACTGACTAGGTATACGCGTGGCTCTACCTTTTTCGTACAAATTAAAATACAACGACGATGAAGAAAAGTGATGATCCTGAGATACTGATAGTTAGAGTTCTTGTCCTAAGGTACCACTAGACTAGAGCATTCAATACACATTCAATATGTACCTTTGTTTATGCAACCCTTTATGAAAGCTTTTCTTAGGAAATATTTTAAGAGCTGGCTACGTATAACGTACAGACAGTGTCAGAAAGATCTTGATTGCAAATTCTCAAAATGTTTTATTGATTTAAATTAAAAAACCAAATATCAGTCGTCAGGAAGGGGGGAAACCAAGATCGATCTGATAATAACTGTACCTAAGAAAACGTAGAGTACCTATAGATACAATAGTAATAAATAAATAGGTAGGTACGTAGTTACGAGTATTTGTTATTCTTATGCTGTAAGCCTGTAATAATAATCTGTCTACACCCGTAGTGCACCACGTTGAAAGTAATGTATGCTTTACTTTTTATATTGAAGAGTGTTATTGAACTTTTTCTAGGATGGATTTTGATTTCACTAATTGTCATCACCTTGATGTTCAATTTAGAATATTCAGCTGTTAGAAACTAGGAATATAATCTACAATTAGGTACCTAGTACCTACCATACATTCAAACTTACATAAAGGCAAAACATTGTAATAAACGTTACTTGACTGCAGCAAAAAGAAACAAGAATCTAAATATTCGAGAAATTAATCTATTAAATTTTTAAAAAGGATGCTGTGAGTGGTTGATGTAATTCGATCTATTTCTTGTTGTAATGTTAAAAAATATTTTTATTATTGTTGTAATTGGATCTTACACTTACCTGATAATTGTCACTTGTTTAATTGTTGTTTACTTATTTTGTATTGTGTGTGTGATTGAAAAACGTATTTTCTTTCCCTCTTAACCTATTATATTATTAATTTAAATTTTTTCTCTCTCGGCTCGTAGGTACCATCGGAAAGTTCTTTAAAGATATTTATGTGACCGAAGCCTGTGCTTGTTGTATGAAACATAAGTGATCCGTCACTACCTATACTACGAGCCGTTGCGTATGATGCTCAAGTATGGATCTGGTAGCCATTGTGTTAGAGCAATTATCATCAAATAGTTAGCTATAAAAGATCCGATAAAGTGACACCTGCCACGCAGATACAATATTGAGATAATATTTTAGTTTAAAAATCCGAATCGTGTATTTTGTAACCATTGAACGGTACGAGTACCTACCTATGTAACTCCCTGCTAAAATAAGAGAAGAGGAGTATTTTTATTTTTAATCGGCTTCATCCCATTAGCAACGGACCATAAGAAATAAGCAAAGTTATGTCTTCAAGATAAATCGGTGTGACGAAATTCATGTCCATGTCCATAGTATCTACGCAAAAGAAATAAGGAAGTTTTATAATTGGATAGTTACTCACCAATTGCAGTTTTGGTGCGCACATTTCTGGAATAGCACATAGGATGCAGGATCGCCCAATATCGGTCCACGGAGACACCCACCAAACAGAAAATACTTATAGTACACAGCATTACTAACAATGACACTGTGAATAAACACGCGTGGAGGTTCCTGGGCAAGCCCACTGAGGCCAGGATAGCGAAGGGTATCCCGAGCAACCCCACTAGAAAGTCCGCTGCGGCTAATGATACAATGTAATAATTCGTACGACGACGCAGTCTACGTTCACGACGAAATACATATATCACCATAGCATTGCCAACGACCGCTACCAATGACACAAGAATTTCAAAAGTGGTGTATGCCGCATGGAGTTCAGGCGTAGGTGTTCGGTGAGGTGCTGAAGGCATCGTCGACACTTCAGACACCATTCCTTCCGTGGTAGTATACGCCATTTTTAGCAGTTGCCTCCAGAGCAAAGTTTATAAACACTAGCCTCACGTTCAATCAAAAAGTGCCACACAATTTTCAAATCATCAATCAGTTTCACACTTTGAGGGAATGCATCTAGAGGTGGCATAACTATAGCCGCTTCAATGAATGTCAAATGCAATAAAATCATATTTATTGTTGTTCACGTCTACGAGAGTGTACATATCCTGATGCCTAGCTGTTAACTGTTGAGTTGAAAATTATTAACAGTTATCCGCATTCGGATCACGAGCGACCGCGGACAAGGCGCGCGTGTCCCGTCCGCGAGGCGTTCTTCCCATTACTGCGGGTGCGAATTGGCGCGAAACCGCAGCGTCGACGACGACACTGTCGTCCCGACGCCCTACGCCGACGCGCTTAACACTTGTTGCGACTCACGCTTGCTACTGTTTACCCTTGAAATGGGAGTCAAGACTACAATGATAACGTACTATCCCGGTGAGAGTATCTTACTTGATCAAGCTGTTTGTTTACTAGTGGATAGATCTCACACATCTATAGATGGAAGTACAAAAGTTATTTGTTATACAAGAGTGCAAAGTTGCTTTTTAACCGCGTGCTCAATTTTGATGACCGAGCAAGCGAAAGATTCTAAATTTGAATCACGAGCGTAGCGAGTGATTCACAAATTAGAATCTTGAGCGTTAGCGAGGGAATCAAAAGAGCACAAGGTGAAAAATCTTTGCACTCGAGTGCAACACGTAACTTTTCATCCCACCTCAGCGAGGAAATAATGAAATGCTTCTCCTTCCTAGCGTTAATTCCCAGTCGCATCCGAAGCTTTCACCACGGAGTCCGGGGTCCGCTTTACCAGTCTTAACTGCGGATTTGGCTGGACCTCGATATTTTCCGTGAAGCGACTGCCATCTGACCTTCACAACCCAATGGTGACATTAGGCGATATCGAAGCATTGCAGCTAGACCGTTGTTGTTGAACTTTTTAGGGCTCCAACTACCTGTAACGACTGCCACATATGTTCGTATGGCATCCGTGACCGACGGCTTAACGTGCTCTCCATGGCACGACCAGACCAATGCAAATACCCATTTTCATGCATAAAAAAAATTTGCACTGAGCGGGGATCGAACCCGTGCCTCCTGCATAGCGGCCGCGTTCTCTACCACTACGCCACGGAGGCTGTATAATTTAATACTAATGTGTACATATTAATACTAATAATAAAATACAAAAAAAATAAAAATTCAACAACAATGAAGCAACAATGTTCAACAATATGACGTGAAAAAAATTGATGCGCGCAAAGCAAATTTAAAAAAAAAAGTACACCAAGGAGGTTCCGAGTCTGAGTTTTTCATAAATTAAAAAAAAGTTGTAGGATAAATTCGGCACCATAGAAGTTGAAGTAAATAGGTTTAATGATGTTTTGAGTTCACAAACCTAGTACACACGATGTTCTAAATTCAAATTTACTTTATCCTCTAGAGGATAAAAACGACTTTTACGCTCAGTTATCGAAGAGCAAAAATACTCTTTCCGAGATGGTGGGATGAAAATTATATTATGCTGTCCATGCTGTCATCTCAATTTCTTAACACATTCTCAGTGCCGGATCTAGGGGGGGGCAAGCCGGGGCACGTGCCCCGGGCGGCAGCATCAGGGGGCGGCAAAATCAAACTTTGCAGATGAAAGGCCGCCCCCTAGGGGGCGGCCTTGCCTTATGGTAAGCAGTAAGCTACGTCCCTGGACCCCGTTGACTCGGTGTCTCCACCAGTGTTATTCAGAGGAGTTCATGGCTCTCTGTTTCCAGCGCAGCCGACGATAAACGTTCCACCGCAGACTACTGAGCCTCGGTCGCCTATGGCGCCCAGTGTGGATGATGACGACGACTCGAGGTCACTTGGGTAGAACTAGAGCTGGCTGTGCGAAGCTCAGAGCCAAGAAGTAACAAAACAGCCCCGGGACCCGACGGCATTCCAGGGCAAGAGTGGGTCCTTGCCCTAGTCGAAGATCTCCAAGTCCCCAACTGACAGAACTTTTTAACGCATATTTGTAGCGTAGTTAATTTCCCGACGTTCGAAAGGGCGCCCGGTGGTGCTTGAAGAGGTGCGTAAACTCTTTGAGAGAGTTATAGGGAAGTGCCTCATCGGATACCTCTCCAGGTTGTGGCCGGAGATGGTGAATGGCCAATATCGCTTCAGCCAGAGGCGCTCCACCGTAGATGCCATCATGTGCATGAGGGCTCTGCTGAAGGATGTGGTTGCCCGGAGCGAGGTAATGTTAACGGTGTCCTTGGATATCGCTAATGTGTTCAGCACCTTGCCCTAGACTAACCTCAGGGAGGCGCTCGTGTATCATGAAGTGCATCTCTCCCTTCGCCGACTAGTTGGGGCGTATCTAACGGAGTGAGCCATCACCTACCTAACAGTGACCGGGCTTGGTCGTCATCAAATGTCATGCGGTACTCCGCGGAGATCGGTCTGGGGGTCGCTCCTGTCAACTCCTGTGGAACATCGGATACGACTGGGTGCTTCGCAATAAGTTCGGTTCGCAATCGCAATCGTATCGGCGGTAAGACCCATCATGGAGGACTGTTTAGAGGCGGACACGGACGGAGAGGGAGTTTCGTGGACCACCTGTTTCGGATCAGAAAGGAGTCCACGACTGTATATCGTCTCTCGTCACTGTGATGCGAGTGAGGACTCAAGGTTCACGGTGGTGGGGTGCCAGGTGTGGAAGACGCTGATACGGGCCCTCAGAGACGGAGTCCGTAGCTCAGCGCTATGCTCCCAGCGCGCTGGGGCAGAGCGTAAGCGGGTGAGATGCCACCAAGTGGCATAGCGCGATGTGCCGCCCAGGGAAAGAGATGGGTTATACTTATGACTCAACCTATCGGAAAGACAAATCCCCCCCCCCCCGCCGGTATGCGCACGGCAAAAAAATGGGCGGGGGCGGCATTTTCAGTTTTTGCCCCGCCTAAAAAAAATTGAAGATCCGGGGCTGCACATTCTACGCAGCGCTAGACCCCTGGAAGGTACCTAAGCATAGTTTACATAGCTTGTGCTATGGGTTTTAAGATAGAGAAAGCGAATACAGCTTAGACGGGATTCGAATCCGCGATCTTTCCCTTTACAGACGTAATGCTCTGACCACTGAGCCACTACGCCTAGCCCAAAGCCAACCCAAATTTTTTCTATACATCCGTCTTACGGCGACTGTGGGATCGCCATCTACCGATAATCATACGAACTACCGAAAACAATGAATGATGTTGCAATCATTTTTATACATTGATTTTTGATGATTCCGCTCAAACAACTGAATAAAATATTTAGTATGCTTTTTTTTATTTATTTTTTTCTATAGGACACGTCAATTTGACTTCGCCTCGCCTGATGGTAAGCTGAAGGCAAAGTCTCTGAAAGGAGGGTTACCATTACAGACACGTATCATGTTACAATGGTGGCACTCAGCTTGACGGCCTCATCAGATGCTTTTTCACGCCTCGCTTAAAGGATAAGGAGGAGGGAAACACGTGAACTGGTAAGGAATTCCAAGAGTTAATGGTGCGGCAGAAGAAGGAGTCGCCGAACCGCTTGGTTCTTGATGGAATATTCTGCACCATATGCGGGTGGCATCTAAGCCCTGCACGTGTTGTCTTATATAGGAAAGGAGAGGGTGGGATTAATTGGAAGAGCTCATCAGAACATTCACCATGGTATGCTAACTATTTATATCGTTTTAAGACAGAAAAAGCGAATACAGCTTAGGCGGGATGGGTTCTAGAATTCGGGAATCAAACTCGCGACCTCTGACATAACAGTCGAACGCTATACCGCCATCTGAAGTCTCAAAATGCAGAGGTACCTATAACCCATTAAGGATATGGCCCCCTCGCGACTTTAGTACCTAAGTAGGTAGGTACATGAGGAACAAATAAATAAATAATTAAAATTATAGATAGGTAAGTAGGACTGTCTAAGTAAAAAATATTTTTATAATTTTACCTTTGACTTTAATGGTGAACAACTTTCCATAGCATAGGTAGCTCATTTAGTTAGCTTCTGCTCTTACATTATTTTCCATTGATTTAAATTTTATTTTCACGGAGTAAAATGTAATACATATAATGAACTATCGCTTTACTCTTGTGAAGGTGAACTCGTTTTATTGCAGGTTTCAGATTCAGACATTTTTTTATTTTCCCACCAATCTATAATATATAAAAATCAATGCCTCTTTTCGTTGTTAGTTTATAACTCAAGAACGGCTGAACCGATTTGGCAAAATTTCGTCTTGAAATATTCGTGGATGTCCAGGGAAGGTTTAAAGGGTGAGAAAATAGGTGCAGCGGGAAAGGGATCAATAATTTACGCGGGCTGAAAAAAAATTTGGCGATGCGAAGTTCGCCGGGACAGCTAGTTGTTTATATTTTAGTTGACAGCCTTTGTTTCAGGCAAAGGTAAATTTACAGGGCACCTAGTGATGGTCCTGTAAAGAAGTCAATTCAAAAGCAACTTAGGATAGAAAAACTCAGAAAATAAGTGCATACCTACGTTCGTTCTTAATAAAATTATACGGTTAAGGTTTCAACCGTGGTCGAGTCGTAGGACCCGGTTCCCCCCCCCCCCCCTTCACCGAAATTTTTATGTCTACGCGCGCCTACGCGGGCTTAAATAACACTCTAGAGGGGTAGGGCAAACAAGACTACGTGAAGTCGGATTTGCAGCAATTCATTTCTGTCACAAAATTTTTTGTAACAAATTTTAACTTTTCTGCCAACTGAAGAGTATGCCATTGCTAATTCGGATATACATATGACCATTCTGCCAAAATACGATTCTATTAAATAAATCGTTATGCCTTGAAAATGTTCGATTAAATAAAATTGTGCCAAATGAGTTATGCCAAATGAATTTCGGAGTTTCTGCCAGATGGAGGGAACACGTAGGACCCCTATTCCTTGTAGGACATTGTTTCTTTTGGGCAGAGAACACACTAACCTATTATGTTATATTTTTGTCCTACAGTTAGTAATGAGAAAAAATATCTTGTGGTACTATCAACTTCTGATCGTAGGACCGGGACAACGTACCACGCAATTTGTAGGACAATATGTTTGTTGAATTATATAAATATTAACCAAGTAATAAAAGAAAAATCAGCCGGTTAGTAATCATTTCAGATGACCTCGATATCAATACATGTTGGACGTGGGGGACTCTTTAATCAGACCATACATTTTGTAGGACAAATATTTTTTCAAATAACTTAGATAATTATCTTGGGTTGGGATATAACAAAAATTAGCCGGTTAGTAATAATTTTTTTGGAATCATGAAATCGACATATTTGACTGATGCGATGCTACCTCTGTTAGCTACCGCATTCGAAAGTTGCGTACAAGCTATTGTTGGGCGTCTCATCAAAACGAAGCTACTCACGGAAAATTAGCTTGATAGTAATCAGGTTTTGGAAATGTACGTATCCCGGCCTATACGTAGGTATATCAAAGTTAGTTATCATCAAGAGGGCCGTGGGCTTGTCTGCGACCTAAGTAGTATGAAAAAAAGTTACGGGCCAAGGCTAACCAACACGATTTATTTCTTATGCTACGTTTACATACTCGCGGCAGAGCGAGGGAAGTGGCGAGAGAAGTGGGCAGAGACGTGGTGTGAATGGTATATTCGTCATGCCGCGAGTACTGCCGCGTATGTTGCGCAAATACTAGCGCGATGAACTTTACGAGACCGCTAGATGGCGCTAAGCTAAATAAAACACGGCTTTCGTTATTGCTCCTCGAATATTTACTTTTAAAAATATTTGTATCGATCTACGGAAAGTGTATAGTAGTTGAAAGTTATAGTTTTTATTAATAATCTATTTATTATGATGTAAAAGCATAATGCGTACACTGCTACAGCGTTGTCCTCCATACGTTTACGTCCGTCTCCGTTGCAGGGCGAATACTGTAATGCGGACCAACGCGATGATGGGAGTGTGTGAATGCTAGGGCATTAATCGCGCGAATACTTCTGGCAACACGATGAGCAATGCGAGCGGCAGTATGTAAACGCGGGGTTACAGTAGGTACCTACTTAGATGTATTTTTTGTGTCTGGGGCTTTAAAAAATTTGTATTTCTTTTTTATTTTATAATTGTTAAATTGATCTAGTAAGTCGAGCGCGAGCCCTTTCATTTAATACATGTTTGATACCCATATTGAGAACAGGACGCTGTCACCTACAGGCGCGGTCGTAGTTTTGGGGGGGGGGGGGGGGGGTCACTTCGGAAATTCCTTATGAAATTGGAAACACTCATGTTGCCAACCCTGTAAGAACCTTTAATTTATATAGAAAACTAGCTTTCGCCCGCGGCTCCGCCCGCGTGGATGTCCGTTATCGCGATCAAACATAGCCTGTCCTTTCTCAAGGTCTAAAAAATAAATAAATAAATATTGTAGGGCATTCTACATAACGCTATCAAGACCCAAAGTAAGCATAGCTTAACTAGCTTGTGTTATGGAATCTAGATCTACTACTATACCAAATTTCATCAACATCGGTTCAGTGGTTTAGACGTGAAAGCATAACAGACAGACAGAGTTACTTTCGCATTTATATTAATAAGCATTGAAGTATGGATATGAATGGATTCGTCATCCAACCGCGTATATCCATATCCATGTCGTGTCGTTTCTTCATATAACTCTTGCTTAGAGTTATATATACAGACTGTATCGACGTATCCGTATAAACGGCGCAGCGTCATTGAGAAGGTCGCAATGAATTAAAACTAAAAACAATGGTTATCAACAACCGTGGTTATCAAATTCTAGTCTATATTATCTATCATAGTATTGAAGTCTTCCAAAAAGGTATTTTCTGAAGGAATTTCCGCACGTGACGTGACTCTCTCCCTCTCTAAAATATAGGTAACTATACACAGCTATACACCAATAGTATTATGAAGTTTTACTATGAATTTTTTTTTACTTTCAATTCTTCTTGGTTCATGGTACACTGGCATGTCTTGCGGTTTCACCCGCGTAAGTCCTGAACCCGCGGAAATTTCGGGATAAAAACATGGCTGTTACTGTGATAATCAGATATTGTAGCATTCTAATAATTGTGAGAGTTTTGAAACTGATCCTGGACTTTCAGAGCTTTTTGATTACAAACAAACAAATGTCTCCTCTATACAGTACCTTTAAATAGACATTACATTTGTAGGAAACCCATCATCATCATCATCATCATCATTTCAGCCGTAGGAAGTCCACTGCTGGTCATAGGAAACCCATCACTACAATGTAGTTTAAATTACCCCTTTTTTTGCAGCAACATGATTCCACACTGACCATACATATCTCTTTTTCTAATAACTGAGCCTCCAACCAACCCTAGCAATCGATATTACGTTATTATAAGAAAACTGCAGGCTTAATACACAGTTTTCTTGATGAAAAAGGAAAAAAACGATTGTGAAATTAAATACATAATTTACATTGATATAAATTTTAATTTTAATTATATTTGTCAACCAAATAGGCATCAAGCACAATTTCTTAGTCTTCAAAAAAATTACAGGACAAAAACATAAAACATACATAATAAATAGACCACATTGCTTACAGCAACAATCTTCACACATCTTCACTTAAGATGTAACCTTTGAACAAAGTGTATGGGAATACCAATATTTAGAAGTGATTTACTGTCCATCTGATCTATTTTAGGGTGAAAATTTAACATTGCCTCCCAACATATCTCACTTAACTTTGGTATGCATAACCATACCTTATACAGAATATTATTCCTACTAGTTGAATCATCTTTGGGTTCAATACCACCAAAAACATACATACAACCATAAGAGGTGACTGCTGATGAGTGGAAATATAGAGGATGAGGTAACAGTGACTTCCTCATCTGAGTCCACTGTAAATCAGTGAGGTTTAACCTCCATATGTCTTCAAAAACAGCTTCTCCATCAGATCCTCCTGCGATGAACACTTGAGGTCCATCTGGTGTTTCAATCTGAACAGCACTGTGGCATTTTCTAGGTAATGGGTAAATAGCTTCTTGCCCACTTTCATCTGCTTTGGGTGTTAAAACTTCCCATGTTTTTGTTACCAAGTCAAACACAGGTATTGCCATAAGTTCAAATGCAGATTCTCCAGTTCCACCTCCAATTATGTACAGTTTGTTACCGACCCGTGCTATTTCATGTCTGTATCTTCCTGAAGGCTCACCCTCTTGGCCTGTACCCACAAACACTGGATCCCAGACCAGAGTCCTTAGGTCTAACCTGTTGAACAAGCATTCATTGATCATTTAATGGATATATACACAACTAGCTGTTGATCCTGTTAATCCCTAATAATATTATAAATGCGAAAGTAACTCTGTCTGTCTGTCTGTCTCACTTTTACGACTAAACCGCTGAACCGATTTTGATGAAATTTGGTATAGAAGTAGGTTAGACCTTGAGAAAGGACATAGGCTGTGCTTGGTCGCGATAACCGACATCCACGCGGGCGGAGCCGCGGGCAAAAGCTAGTTGCTAATAATAGCATAATGATATTAAGCCTATGTTAGTACCTGATAATGTAGCTTTCTAATGGCAAAAGAATTTCTCAATTCAGTCCCTACTGGACTGAATTAAAAAATTATTTGGCATTAGAGATTATTGAGTTTATCCATTGTATACAAAAATACAAATTTTCCTCTTTATAGATAAAATTGATAAATACAAACCTATAAATATCACAGTTATATGCATATCCATTAGTTCCACCCACAGCATAAAAACACCCATTATGGCACAGTACAGCTTGTCCATACTGGCCTGGTGGTTTAGTACCAGATACTTCCAGGATCTTCAATCTAGCATCCTCATTACATGTGCGCCACACAATCACGTTATTACTACATCTGTTTCCAAACGGCGCACCTGTGCCGCCGAATATCTAAAACAAATACTATATCATTAACAAATACTGTACTAGTAACAAAGGTGGTTTCGCAATATTTGAACGAATAATAAATAGGACAGTAACCATTAAATAGCGGCCACTCATACACATAGCGTTAGATGCTAATTCCTCCGGCATGTTTTCAATAACCTTATGCTGCTTCCATTTTCGATTAGCTATAGAAAAACTCCACAGTTCTTTAAAAAGAGGCCGTGCCGGCGTCCATGTAGGATTAAGTCTCAGAACATTTGTCAACGGTAAAGAAGGATTGTAACCACCAAAACAGTATATATTTCCATCATCACTAGCAATCCTGTGACCGCTTCTAGGTCTTGGAGTATCAGAACCACGACATTTAACTTCCGTAACTTTAAACGGTTCAAAAATGTAGTCTTTTCTTCGGGTGGTCATAGTGTTTATAATAAAACAGGTATTATTTAATTGAAAATAAGCTACAGCATAAGTTCAAATCGATTCCATCGAGTTAATTGATTTCTACACTTCAAAACACAATAACTTCCACCAACGTGAACTTAGGTGAATACTTAGAGTATATAATGACACTAGTGACAAGACTGACATGTGTCAGTTCAAATGTTCATAAATGTTGCCATAATAAATGGTAGATGAAGACCGTTTTGAACAAAGACGTCGGTTTTGAACATTGAAAACAAATATTGGAAATAATAATGCTCATTTTTAGGGTTCCGTAGCCAAATGGCAAAAAACGGAACCCTTATAGATTCGTCATGTCTGTGCGTCCGTCAGTCTGTCCGTCCGTATGTCACAGCCACTTTTCTCCGAAACTATAAGGCCTAGATGCTGTTACAACTTAGTACTTAAGTAGATGTGTTCTGTAAACCGCATTAAGAATTTCACACAAAAATAGAAAAAAAGCATTAAATTTTGGGGGTCCCCATACTTGGAACTGAAATCAAAAAAAAATTTCATCTAACCCATACGTGTGGGGTATCTATAGATAGGTCTTTAAAAATGCTATTGAGGTTTCTAACATATTTTTTTTCTAAACTAAATAGTTTGCGCGAGAGACACTTCCAAAGAGGAAAAATATGTGTCCGTCCCCCCTCTAACTTCTAAAATAAGAGAATGATAAATCTAAAAAAAATATATGATGTTTATAGGTAAGTATATGGTTCAAACCAGATCCAGTAGTTTTTTTTTTAACATGTCATAAACCGCAAATTTCGCCTTTGCTGCTACGGAACCCTTCATGGGCGAGTCCGACTCGCACTTGGCCGCTTTTTATTAAATTTATATTATTTAATTATAGACTAAATACATCCCCACGGACCCCTCCCCCAGGACAGCGGGTGCTTATGTCGGACTCGAACCGATGAAACTTCACGCCGCCGCCGTCTGAGATCTCAATTACCGGGGCAAGGTGAAAGGTGACTCGGCTGACCTGGGGCTATCTACAGCCTTGAGATGGTAGGTATACCCTTACATTCATGTTGCAATCGACAACGTAGCGCAGTGAGGTAAAGGAACTTCTTTCAGTGCATGCTCTCGCTGCGCTGTGGAATGGAATCACAGCAGGTGCGGTATTTCCCAGAGGCTATGCTATAAAAATGAGGTTTTTCATGAAGGACAAACTTGTGACGCACACGTGTGAAGCCTTTGCTATAATTGCAAGATCCACATGCCACGGTACCGTACAGAAGATTGGCCACGGTTACCTTACCACCTGTATCTTGCTATCATCATCATCTGCATGTAGACGCATTTTCCTGATTGCATCCGTGGCCAAGATGACCTCGGAGCTCAGGGTCCGCCGTTCGGCTCCTCCTCCTATACACTTCGCACGATCTTGGGCGTCCATGGTAGTGAGACCATTCGCACGCATGTCACCCGCCACGATGTGATGGATGACATACGTAGAGGGGTAGAGGGTGACATGCGAGCGAATGGTCTAACATAGATACATGGAGGGATGCTCCCTCCATGTATCTTGCTATATCTAACCTAAAGGTGGTTCCCAGGTCATGACCACTGGCTTACGATATTGGTTATTCCTAGGTATATACCCACCATCTTAACGCGTCGATACGTTTAAAGAAAGATTGATTCTATACCTCATATTAGGGCTTGCGCAGACGAGGGATTTTTGTCCGCGGACTTTTTTGTCCTCTAAAATATATCGTTTACAATTTGAACGCAAACGAGGATTAAAAGTACCGCGTACAAAAAGTCCCCCAAATAACCGAGGACATGCAGGGAGCGGACCGGACAAAAGTACGGGGCATTCCCCGAAAAAAATAGAACACGTGTGACTGTGCGATGCAACGCACATGACGGAATTTAGTCCGCGTTGTGAGCTCGAGAGTGACGTACGTATTCACGACGATAAACAACAATAAAAAGCAGCATTTTCTTTTAAAAGTCTTCTCTTTTTCTTAAACTTCATGTAAATTGCAACGTAACCTCTGAATATTTGCTTCCATAGCGTGCACTTCTCTACATTTCCGGACAACAAATGATCGCACACCGTGTAGCACCGTGTGCGTCGAGTTCGTGGTCATTCCGCAGCGGACTTTTTATTCGCGGAGCGTACTTTTTTCACCGCCGCACGTAGGAGTATTTCACATAAAAAACCGGACAAAACTATTTTATGTTTTATTTTACTATTTTATGACATAAAAATCAATAATACATCATATTTCAGGCATTTATATAAAAAGGAAAACAATAAAAAAAAAAAGTTACATATCTTAGAGAGTATAGGAGTATTTACTCTTAAAACAGGATTTTTTTCAAGAGGATAATCATGAGGAGGCCGAATCAAACAGAATCACTGTTTCCGAGTTCGCAGGTGATTTGGTCCTCATCATCTTCGTCGTCGGAACTGTCACAATTCGGTGTTTTCGCGAGAAGCAGACTAATAGCTTCCTGGGAAAAAGGCTTGCTTTTCTTCATCCGTTTTATTCTGTTGCAGCTGATGAAGGGGTCCGATGTCAGCAACAACCTATTTAAAATATCTCTGTTGCATTCCAATCTTGAAAATTTTCTTGCAAAGTCTACACGATATTTACGGAAATGTTTGTTCCGGGCTTCAGCAGCCTCCTCTGATAGCTGTCCGATAGGTACAATGTGGCTTGATATTACTTGAGCGCCATGCATCAGAATCTTGTGAACTGTAGGTGACATGGGATGCCAACCATACAGTTCTACGTAAAATTTGGCAGTTGTGTGAGCAAAGTCATCGAATTTCGCAGGATCAACATCAAATCCGCTTGATATCACTTCAAGAATAATTTTGAACCTTTTAATTAAATCTATATTTATACCAGTAATCCGAGATGAGCATTCAGGATTGTCAAAAAATCTTCTCGACGTATTTCCGTCGTTACTATTGCCGTAACCGACTTTGGGTATGTCAACATGAAGGCCCATCTCTTCTTTGAATTTTTTTTGTATCTTCTGTTTTGTTTCTTTCAAAACATTTTTGTCTTCTGCTGTTCGGGCTTGCCACTTCTGTAAGGGTGCTTTGTACGCTATGTGCAACAATAGCTCGAAGAAACGAATTCTGGCGTGCAAAATGGAGAGTCCGAATTTCAGAGACTCTTCACAAACATTACTTCTTTCAAGTTTGTTGAAGTCCTTAGATGTCTGTCCACATATATAGCATCTCATTGTTGAAGACGTATCAGTCGCGGCATTGCACACCTTTCCATCGACCATTGTGAACAAAATGGTGTGATTTATTTTAACGGAATCTTCCATACCAGTTGTTTCTTTAAGATTCCTTGTTTGTTCTTCAATATAGTTGATTTCTTCCTTTGTGACATCCTTTGTTTCGTGAATGAACCGAGCCCGAATAGGACGACAGAATCTCACTGAAGAAGGCACTGGATTTTGCCATATAATGTTTCTTGTCTCTCCATTAACAGAAACAACTATTCTCACAGGTACAAGAGAACTTAAAAATATATTGGCATCATCGTCTTCAGCGTTGGCAAATTTCTGCTTAAACTGTGTCTGATTAGATCCATCACAGCCCCATTTCGATATTAAGGTAAGATGTTGTTTCTGAAACTCTGTTAATGTTTTAATCACTTCTGTTAAATACTGAAGTAGTCGCAAAGCCGTATGGTCCAGCAAAGCTTGAAGTTCCACTTCAAAGCTAGTTTCAGTAACTTTTATGGTATCTTCGGCGGGATAACATTCCTTTTTCGCTTTTTGTAAAAGCGAATAGCAAGGATAAATTTCTTTTCGGCCACTTTGTATTAATTCCCACTGCCCTCTTGTAAAATTACCTTCTACAAATAACGCTAATGCTTCTTGTGGTGTGTATTTTTTCGTGATTGGTACTCTTTTAGCAGACGATATTGCTTTTCGGAACTTTTTAGCTCTGGTAGGCGTGGACGTTATTTCTTTCATAATCTTAGACGCATCAACATTTCCCGAAGTACATTGACTCACGCTTGCAGCGTACGTCAATTCCTCAACTGGTACCCGGTACCGTAAATCTTTTGTTCTCCGACGCTTGCTTCGATCACACAATTCTACAAATTGTTTTGTTGGTCGGCCTGCTTTGTGGGTCCAAGTAGGTAGTTCCAGTGATACATTAAGCCATTCCATATTGTTTTCTACGAATCTCTTATCAGTATTACGGGCATCCGACCATCTTTTTTTGAAACTAGTCTTGAAATATTTCAAAGAACGGGTAAGAACACTTGTTTCTTCGGGTGGACATGAAGTTAGTTGCGCAAGTCTTTCTTCCAACAACGAAAATTTTTCTTCAATCTTCTTTCCCGTGAACTCTTTGATAATAGTATAAAGCTCCATTCTGGTGATTTTTTTCACTCTTTCCGAAGGATCTATGACAAAAGAAAAAAAAATAAGCTTTTTCAAAATTATTATAATCTTCCCTTTCAAAATTTGAAGTACTATAAAAAAATATGGGGTGCGTTGGGGGGACATTTTATTCATGTTTCTAGTTCCTTAGAGTCTACATTTTATGCCCACATAAAAATTTTGAGGCGACAAGACGCGACACATAAACAAAAACACTAATGTATTTCAAATTTCTTTAAAAACGAGTCAAAAAAGTGCCACTGTTTGTTGATGGCTATACAAGTAGAATATTTGTAAGAAACATAATAAAATATAATTCAGTATATAGTACTAACCTTCTATATCCATGTTCGAATAGTTAATCTCCTGTTGTTTACTACCCGCAGCCATTATAACACAGAAAACTGGTAACACAAACGAGAGCGCCGAGAACTGAGACACGCGTACAATACGATGACTAGGTTCCGACTGACATTTGTGGCACATGCGCGGGAGTTGAGGGTTGGGGCGTTTGCCTTTTCGATAAACCGGTTATCGTAGATAATGAAACATGTATTTTGGGTGCGTTTGGATTAACATCACTATTTTCAATTTTGTCCGGTTTTTAATGTCAAATACTCCTACGTGCGCCGCGGAGAAAAATCCCTCGTCTGCGCAAGCACTTAAGTATTCTTTTATTTGTCATGGTACCTTAAATACATGGTACCACAAACTTAACTTTATTCAAGCACACGAGTTTAACTCGTGCTTGTTTTTATAATCATGAAGAATTATGCGAAGCAACACTAAAACAACAATTTCAATATTTAAATTTATTACACCATTTATAATTCAAATTTATCTTGTCAGTATAATGATTGATCAAAAGCTTTAAAATATGCAGTTACATAGACAACATAACTACTAGTATATTGAATATGCATAATTACCATAAATTCTAGTTATCTCAGTATTTTGAACTAAAATTATGCAACTCAATAACAATGAATAGCGTGAGAATTTCAACCCCAATTAACACAAAGCAACTATTTAATATAATTTAGGTATACATATAATACCTCTATTACCATTTGCAATCAACCAAAAACAAATGTCAGTAACAAATTAAAAACTAGATAATCCTTGGGACACGTATCTTGGACCTAAAATGTGCTCTATGGGCAGTACACATTTCTAGGTTATCTTCTTATGATAGCACGGGTTGCTACTATGGTGTACAAGCTCAAAGTCACAAATCATAGATTATTACAAAACAATCCGCTCGCTCGGCTTCGTTTGTCTCGCTAATTAGGTTCAAGACACGAGTCCCGAGATATAAATAATCTGATCACATTCTAGTTAAGCGGCTCGTTGCATCCCAGTGGCGAACAAAACCTTTTGTTTGGATTTCTTTTTCTTCTTGCCGGATGGGGACGGCGCCGCGTGTAGCGCAGTGAAGTCTATAGCGTCACTGAGGACGAGAGCGCGCGGCGCTGGAACTTCGTCGTCGTGAACTTGAGGCGGCGGAGGTTCCGCGGTCTTGTTACGTACTCGCCATATACCACTAGTACTCGCCATCTATAAAAAAAAATAGTTTCCTCCGTTATAATGGTGCTTGCAACAGCGCTGAAAATATCGGATACTCGAAACAATACAAGTAAATATCCCGGTAGTTCTAATAGTAAACGTCGATGAAAGTTTAAATAAAAAAATGGGATGTTTTCAGGTTATTTAAATTTTTTGTAGTGAAGTTTTTTTTATCGACAGTCGCAGACAAGCACACGATCCACCTGAGCGAAAGTGGTAAATGTGGCCTATGGACGAGTGCAATATTAGGGAAGTCACACTTGTCTATATTTCGAAATACTGCATAATGTATGTCAACAAAGGAGATACAGTTGCACCTTGACGTATTATTTCAAAAAGTGCAACCATATCTCTTTTGTCGACTGTACAACATAATGTAAATCGCCCAATATTTTACAACTTCAACTTATTCCAAAAGCGTTACTAGCGATTTATCATTTATAGCAAATTCGATTAATTGAATTTTGTCACTACCTTTGCAAATGACGGTCCAGAAGACGGCGAGCCCACGCTTTGGGGCGGGGAAGATAGTTCGAACGTTGACAATGGGCCAGGCTCCAAAGGTGGACTCGAATATGACGGCAATGCAGGTGGAAACAGAACCTCAGAGGAAAAATCGGGTTTCGGTGGACCCTCCATAGCACGACGATAAGCACGTTCTCGACGTCTTTCGTCGCGTTCATGACGTGCTCGAATTCTAGCACGGCGCTCTAAATCCTCTGCAGACAACAGTATCGAAAATTTTAAAAAAAGTTTGTCAATATCTTCAGTAAATTAACAATAGAGTTTTTCATGATACTGTCAGAAGTCATTGAAATAAAACTAATTTTTAACGAATTCTATCGCGATATACATATTTGTTATTATTAACTTTTAGCTCTGACTTTTCGGCAACTTATCAGCAGCGTGGTCGCGGGTTGAGTTAATCCGCGAGTTTCATTTCAATGAAGTTCTTGTAGTAAATAGTTGTATGTATTTTGCATATTATTACTTGTCACAACTAGCAGATTTATTCACTGCAAATTAAGTATGTACTCGAAATCATGTCAATTATTTCACCTGTGAAACTCTGCAATGCTGTATCAGTGACATACGGTGGTTGCAGATCTAGTTCGACAATGTCGTAAGCACAATACAGTGGTAAGTGAGCTGTACATGGCATGTGCTTTCTTGTCTAAAAAAAAAAGAAAACAAGCTTTATAAAAATGTAAACAATGGAATATAAATAAAATTGTAATTGTATATAAGTATATACTAACTTCTTCGTTTAGGGAAAATGTTTCACGGTGAAGTACTCGGCCACGAATTATTTGCGGAGCCGCTGCTAGTGCACCCCAGGACGCATTTAAAATGCGAACGTTTAAGCCATGTAAAAATATTTGTTGTCCATCATCAGCTGAAATTTAAGAAAAAAACAATAAGTAAGTTGAGATATAGCAATATATTAGACAAAGTAAATTATAATTGAAGACATGAGTGAATGAAGGGGGTATGTGGCAATCTCAAAAATATTGACATAGTGAATTTCGAAGCTTCAATAATTCGTTTTATGACTATTTATACAATAATATTATGGTGTCAAATTATTGTGCAAACAGTCATAATACGTCATAGTTATCTGTGAAAGAAGTATTAAAGATTCGAAGTTTACTATGTCAATATTTTGAGATTGTCACATACCCCCTTCATCCACCCACATCTTAAAAAGTTTTTATGACTTACATTGATAGAAGTAGAAGTATTTAGCTTGGTTAAGCTTGTCAACATTTGTGATAGCATTGTCAGTTGTTTGTTCAGCTTCAGGAGGTGGACATTCAGTAAGAGGAAATTCTTCTGGTGGCATATCATCACCTATTTCAAACGATGGTGCTTCTGGATTCAAATTAGAATCAACTGCAATGTCATTACCAAGATCTAATCCTTCGATTTGATTCACGACGTCGGCACAAGCCGCTCCCTCCTCATTAACATCAAACCAATCCAATTTGTTCTGATTTATCTCATGTTTCTCATAAACGATAGGAACTTCATCAACTTTATCTTCAACTACCTTTGGCTCTTCAAACTTATCAATAAGCTCTTCCTTTTGTTTAAGCATTTCTAATGCTTGTTCAAGGAAAACAATTTCAGTTGTATCAATTTCTGCCATAATTTGTTTATTTATTTCATCCCTTTCTCTATGTATAATATCATGGACCTGTAATATAGCAGTAAATTAGACACAAATCAATTTACCACCAATCAAGCCACCATCAAGTATCACCATCAAGTAAAGATTCAATGTCCAGTAGTGGACTGCAATAGATTGATAGATTCACAAGTATGACGGCGTGCGTTTTAGTCGGTTCGAGTCCGACATAACCTCCTCCTCCGGCTTCGGCGGGGGAGGTATCCGCGAGGATTTTTCGCACGATAAAAAAAAGTATGATCATTACCTGTTGCTTTGTGGCAGAGAAAAATTTACAATACGGCGCGGAATTGACATTTGCTAAGGGCAAGATGGGAACAGCTTCCTCTGTCAAATGTCCGCGCAAGGGTGCCGCCTCCACTGCAGTGGAACTTCGGAGGCGACGCACAAGTCGCATTGTTACCTGTATCAAGTATTTCAGTCATCTATACAAGTAAATAAAATTGCAGTAAATAAAATCAGTCACATTTAGTATCATTAAAACACCTGCCTATTGTTTTTGCAATACATATTACATTCCAACCACGTGTGACAATCATTGAAACAAATAAATAAATCAAATATAAAGCTGTCAAAAAAGGCATTTATTTATACAATTAATTATGAACTGTGAATTTTCAGGACATGAACTTCATGTGAAAGTAATTTAAGAACTTAAATGTCAGTTTCTAAACCAAATAATGTGGCTCAAACCCAACTTTGACTTGCTTAATGTATTTAAGCAAGTCAAAGTTTTATGATATAATATCTCACCTCATCAGCAGGTGATTCCCACTGCACAATCCTAGCAGGTTTCATATCGTTGACATGTAACGGTTTGGCACATACAGGGCATGGTGGAGACTGTTTCTCATTAGCCGCTGCATAATGCAAAACACAAGCCCAACAATAAACATGACCGCACAGGCCCACCCGACCTGCTGCCGGAGTACCCAGGCAGATGGGACACTCGGAACGACCAGTTCCTCTCACTACCTGAAGAAACAAATTTAAAAACTGAATGTAGTATCTGTGGTAGTATATTGGATTTATGGTCTCTCTTGTTAGTACATTAAAATTCTATCAGTTGAAATTGTGAGAACTCTAGTACTGATTATGATTTTATACTTGGAATACTTTTTTTAGTTGTAATGTTACTTATGTATTTCCAATAACTGTTTCTTTTCAATCCTAGTTTTTTTTGCACCTTAAGGAAGCTCTTATTTTTGACATGATACCATATCACATTTGTTTATTCATATCATTTTCTTAACAGTAATAATAATTTTAACTAAGTAATAAATAAAATACTAACAATTTCCTCATTTTGTTCCCATTTAATAGGCACATCAGGATCCAACAAATTTGCTTTGTAATCTCCATCTTCCTTGACCACGAACTGACAACTGCAATTTAAATATTATTATCATATTACACTAATATTCAAGGTCTATACTGATAGTGTATACAAAATATATCATGATGTAATCTCATTATGTAAATTTTAAGACAAAAGTATCACAGTAGAACAAAGCAAAATATTTAAGAAGTTATCTGTCTTATTAGATAATTTGATAAGCATTCTAAAAACTTGCATGCTCTCATAAAAAGGTTACATGACAATACAGGATGCTGCTAATGCTGTGCTAAGAATTTTTCATTGAAATCAAATATGTAGGCATGTTCTATAAATAATATGCTCTAAATTGCTGAAATAAGGATTCTGATTTACTTACTAGGCCCTCAGATAGAGATCTTGCTCATGACGATTTGGTGGTCTGTGTTGTTGCCCCATACGTCGCATCTGTGGACCTCGGTGCTCAGGCACCCCACGTGTAGGATACATAAAGTTTAGCAAATGATTCAAGTTTTGCTTTTTACTTCCAGGCACAAATACCGAGCCAATTTCTGGCTCATCCTCATCTACTATCCTATAAGCAAAGAAACAATTTAATGTTTAGGATACTAGGCTAAGGCAAGCAGTATGTTGAATGTGTAGCAGTAGAATACCTGGCGTTCGGCGTTCCACCCACAGGCATCCCTGAAGCACCGCGAGCGCGTGGCCTTTTGTCAATCGGTCCCCTGCCTCTCTGCGCCGGTACATTTTTCCGGTATGGTTCATTTTTAGGAGCACTTCCAGGTCCTTCACGTTTCTTATTATTTCGTGGCAAGGGTTTGTGGGTCAATTCTATAACAGTCAAGTGATAGCCATAGTATTAATCTTTCAGAAATAATATATTTAATAATAACAATGCTAAAGAATACTTGTAATTCCATTTCCATACCCCATATTAATATTATAAAGGCAAAAGTAACTCTGCTCTGTCTGTCTGTTACGCTTTCACGCCTAAACCACTGAACCGATTTTGATGAAAGAACAATGCCCACTTTTCACCTGTCTGATCAGAATAAGCAATTTGCCCGTATTGCCTAGATAATTAGCTCATAAAATAGCATATTTTTTTCTATTTTTAACAAAAAAACTTAGAAAGAAAGTGTTAGGCTAGAAAAAATGATATCAGTTTTTTAATGATAATCAAAATTATCAGCAATATATCAATCTGCGTAAGACGAAATTCACCATCTTAAAGCAGAAACCATAGACGGAAAATATTCTCTACTCTCTGTCACGTTGTGATTATATTCTCTTTAGAGATGTTACAATCGGGACTATTTAGAATAATCGTATTAATGAACAAATGACTTCACAGATATTACGTTATTCTTCCTGTTACCCAGTAGGACAAATATTAGTCTCACACACACACACACACACACACACACACACACACACACACACACACACACACACACACACACACACACACACACACACACACACACACACACACACACACACACACACACACACACACACACATACACACATAATCATGCCTTTATCCCCGGAGGGTTAGGCAGAGGTGAATGAACACTCACATTTCACTAAATCATTGTATTGGGTCCCACGTAATAGGGGGTGAGCCTATTGCAGTAAATAATAGTGGCTGTTTGCACTACTTTTCAATCAAACGACTACGTCCAGTTATTCAATATAATGTAAATGTTATAGGCAATGTTTATAATGCAGGCATTCTATACAATACCTAGGAAATGTATAGAATGCCGGGGTCGTTCAGGCAATGTATGAAATGATATTCAATGTTTAAACTATTTTACACTTTGCCTAGGAAATGTATAGAATACCTAGGCATTGTATAGAATGCCGGTCGAAGCATAGGTAATGTATGTAATCTATTTTTCTTCTCTATGATTTAGTTAGATAGATACTAATCTTTTGAGAGCTAATCCTAATTTCAACTTCCACCAGCGAAAGTGCTGATAAGACATGTATTGTGTTCTATTGGTAGGTATGCCTAAGTACCTACGTGTTTTTTGCGTAGAATGTTTCTCACATAGCAGTGAAAGCAAAGCTGCACATTCCGACTTGGATAGATTAGGTTAGAAGGTAAATGCGGGAGTGGAGCGGAGCTCCCGCATTAGCCTTTGTGGTTATTTTTTTTATTACCATACAGAATTTCTATAGGCCACGGCAACCACTCTCTTACCATCATCCCTGTGCTTGTCAGCCACCTAACCTGATGGAAAGAGAGTTGTTACCGTGGCCTATAGAGATCTGCATGGTTAAAAAAAAAATTACCACGAACCTAACTTCTAACCTAATCTATCCAAGTCGGAGTGAACAGTTTTTCTTTCAGCAGTAATATCCATTTTTCAAATCCATAGAGGGCTTCTTAAGGGATCGCAAATAAATGACGCTTTGTTAATCTATTAGGTACTTTGTTTGCTAGCAGTACTTATTTATTAAGGTGAGACGAATTTTCGCACATGAAATATCATTTTAAAGAGACGAATTTACAACAACCCGTCCAATAAACACATTGCCTGATGCGCTTCTGGCATTTAATACAATACCTAGGCCTATTGCCTGAACGTTTTAGGCAATGTATAGAATGCCTAGGCATTCTATACAATGCCGGATTATACACATTGCCTATAACATAAATACGAAATAGTGACCAACTTTTCCTTCATACTTTAACAGGCTTAGGATTAACGCACGCACATAGATTATAATATCGCTCATTGTCGCTATTATTTTGACTATTACCTAATAAGATATCAAAATAATATGAAATAATCGTATTAGGTATACCTAGTAGGTATACCACTGTTATATTGTGTTACTGGTACCTGCTACGATTACAAATAATAATTGTATTTGTCCTCTCTCTACGCTATAAACAAACACCGACTATGACATGACAGTGACAGCTTCATTTGGTTTCATGGTTTCGTTTTATTGCTGATGTGTAGTGTAATTCCTCTTTCTGTTGCGTTCAAATTCAATTTGATACTCTGATATCACCCCATTTGAGAGGAGAGCAATGTCCGCATCCGTGGGATCCTTGTCCATGACATAGCATAAAATACAGGAGAGCCTCATTGCTGGACAAGTTTTTCGGCAACCCCCAGGCTACGTGTATGATAAAAATGTCTGGCAATACCGCCCCGCCGCCGGGTAGCAGAGCAAACCTAAGAAGTCTTAGCTCAACTATCGTTGTAGAATGTGTTATGCGTGCCAATTATCTCATTACCAGTGATGCCCAAAACAGTGAAAAGTGGAGACAGACCCTAAGGGCCAGTCCACACGGTGCGTTGTATGCGTTGCGTCGACGCAACGCAAATATTTTGACGCATAGCCGGCCACACGGGCGCTGCGTCACCGCAGCGCAGCGTTACTACGATGCAGTCACAGTCACAACGCGTACACCCCCGCCCGCTTCGCCTCCGGGGCTGCAGCTCCGTCGTGTGTGCGTTGCGTCGACGCAGCGCGCCGTGTGGACACTATGATTATTTGTATGTAAAACGACGCGACGCAGTGGCAGAATGCTGCATCGACGCAACGCAACACAACGCGCCGTGTGGACTGGCCCTAACCTTTTAGAAAAGTCGGAAGACAGACCCTGGGCTCTAAGATTCCTGCCTTCAAGTCAAAACACAACATTATTTTGACGATGATTATAATAAGAGAACACATACACATACATTATAGGTAAAAATAAAAAAATAGACGAATAAAAATACCAATTGTAATGAATAAAATGTTGTAAGGTTGTATTATTAATATTCATTTTTGACTTTTCATATTGTCATTTCTGTAATAGCAATAAAGTTAAAAAGTATTTTATTTAGTTATTGTTGAATGCAAAAATTCCCTCAGCCTCGGTGGCATGACGGTAGGTAGTGAACTCGAATGCTACGCAGGAGGCGCGGGTTCGATTTCCGCTCAGTGCAAATATTTGCATGCATGAATATTATGTCTACTTGCATTGACCTGGGTCATGGTATCTCCGTGCCTTGGAGAGCACGTTAAGCCGTCAGTACCAGTTATCATACGAACATCTAATGGCAGTCGTTAGGGGTAGTTAGAGCCCTATAAATCCAACAACTAGTCTATACAATACTTTAATGTCGCCAATGGGTTTTGGAGGTCAGATGGCAGTTGCTTCACCGAAAATATGTAAGTTCAGCCGCGTCGTGGTAGTACTGGAAGAGGTGGACCCCGGACTCTGAAGCAAGGCCGTGGATGTAACCAGAATGAATGCAAGGCTGATGATGATGATGACAAAAATTGCAAACAGTAAATTGTATGTTGAAAGCTCATTTAATCACTGAATATGAGCATATGACATGAAATAAATCTAAATTATTGCCTATTATCTTGTTAATCTTGACTGTGAAGAATTAACTTTTGATAATATGAGATCGTCATCATCCTAGCGTTAGACCCGGTCGCACCCGTATGTCAGAACACGATCATTGGTTGTTAGGGGTCCATTACACGCTAGGTTTTGCCATGGTTTAACCATCAATCACGCCGTGAGTGACCAATAACATAACGTCTAATAACCGATTGACCAATAATATTCATGATTGACGGCATGATGCATGACGTTTGCATGGGCATGTAATGGACCCCTTAAGTTTTTTGACACTGTCACACAGTTCATTAGTCAAAGCACAGATAAATAAATACTTTACCTACACGTTTTAATACCTTGAATACACATTTTTCTGTCTAAAGATTTAAACCATTATTGGTTTTATGGTTTTAAAGATGCAGTATCTATTCATCAATGATACCAGTACAGTAATACGATAGCATTTTAAAAATTTAATGACAGGTCAACGGATGTATGGAAAGTGGGCATCATTCTTTGTTACAGAGATAGATTAGACCTTGATAAAGGACATAGGCTATATTTGGTCGCGATAACCGACATACACGCGGGCGTAGCCGTGGGCAACAACTAGTTAGAGATGAAATGCAACCGGTGCAGAGATGGCAATAGGATAAAAAACACATTACATCGTTCAATGATTGTTTTGATAAATCTAATCACCCAATACCATCATAAATATCATCCAATATAGAATAAAATCCGTACTCTGATATTCATAAGCGCGAAAACAGATGTTTTTGTCATATCATGTAATATGTAGGTGTTTATTGAAAACGTTAGATAGTGACAAGACCTTTTTAATTTGTATTGACTCACCCGAGTTTTTTTTACAGTCGATGGCTGATGCCCTCGACTGTGGCTGAGTTGATCGGTTTAAAGATTTCTTGTCCATTCTGGATTCCTCTAACATCCACAAAAACAGCTGAGCGGGAGACTCCGCGAGGAGATAACGATATTACGTGCAAGGCCGACATTTTAGATAGCCATGTTTATAGTTCAAAATAAAGAAAAATATATTTTCTATACAAATTTTCTTTACCAAATGGTAAATAGACGAACGCGAAACTGGAAACACAAAAAAGGGAGTATAGCTACTCCCTTTCGTCGATAACGACGAAAACAGTAGATCCCGAAATACTTTCTAGCTCGCCACAAATATGGCGACCGTAGAACCGGCAGCGGCAGCGAGCCGATAATAAAATTCTGATGCGCACTTCCGCTTAATAATTATCGCTAGTCACGAAATATTTAAATAAAATTTTAAAACACTAACTTATGTCTTCGTGTTTTTTCTAGGTCTATATTTTATTTTTAAATGTGACAAATAATTTAAAACCTTTTAAAACTTATTTTATACTTGTCATGACTTAAAATTTCATTTCCGAGTGTCAATATAAAACATAAAATAAATAAATGGGGGTATTTTTATCTTTTATCTAAAAATTCTACAAGAAGTAAAAAACTGAAAAAAAGCCCTAAGCTAACTAGATGTTAGATATTGGTGTCTTGCCATTAATTATTTTATAATCAGCATTTCTGATGCTGCTAAAGGATAATATTTTAAAAGTTATTATAATAGTTTATTTACATTATATACCTACATATTTGTTTAAATATGTGTCCTACTTTAACCTGAAACTTTGATTTCAAACAAAGTATCGTAATTTTAGTATTAAAAGTAGAAATAGAATTTAAAAAAGCGATTGATACGAAAAGGCTTCTATTCCAATACTGTTTTTTTTTTAAACAGATGAAGAATGAATTACGTCATATCTTGTTTTTGGCGCCAATTCCAAATTGGACAGACCAGTCAGCAGTTTTCATTTAAAAAAGTCACAATAATTTATTGTCAAACAGAATGAAAAGTGGCGATCTACCTAATGATAAAGCTTTGGAACCAAATGAAGGGGCCCACCAACCATTGGTATGTTTTAATTGTATTCTCTAATCTTACCAAACTACTATGTTTCCTAATAAATTTACACAGCCGCTGACCAGCACCCCGCTGATCGGGTATCCGTGGTCGTTTCTATTGGATTCGAACATTTCGAGCCGACTAAAACCGCACGCTGCTGGGCAATAAGGGTCCCAATAAGGTATTGCCATCGCACCCTAGCTAAACCTTGGCCATCTCCAGTTTCGAAATGTCTCACTCGAGTACCTCGGTGTGACTTGCTTGCTCCGGGAAGAGGGGGCATGCATTACGCCGCCGTCCTTGCCTACTAGGGTGACAGGGGGCTACACCTGTCACCCAAGGCCTGCGCTCATGGAGGACAGAGGTCGTTGAGTGAAAATGTACACCTACCTACCTGCATATTTTGTTTATTCTAAACGTCTACTTGAATTTTTTCTCAAATACCTTCAAGAAATATTTCTTACATCTACAGCTAGACAAAAACATGCCGCCTTTTACGGACCAAAGCTCAACAAAAAAAATCACTTTTGCAAAGAATATTGGCACTACAGAAAAACCATCCTCACAAACCAGCAGGTAACGTCTTTTTTAACATGATAAAAAGTATCTTACTTGTCAGCTAATGGTGCACATTATGAGTATCATGGCTAAAAAATGTATATGAAAAAAAATAGTGCTACAAATAGAATAGAGAACATAACGGGGAAACCTAGGTTTGGCCAGCAACAATAAGATCTAGGTACAAGGGGTATGGGTTCTATTCTGTGGTATATGCTTTAATAATTTCTTATTGACTGGGTGTCCTTTCGACCGATCATTTCACAAAATATCAAATAGGCACACTACGCTAGTGACAGACTGCAGGTTTAGGCCAGCGCCAGACGCTCCAGCTCCAACCCGACCATCCGACCGTCCAATCGGCAGCCAGTATTGATGTAAGTATTAATTATTATTATTACATTAATACTGGTTGTTGATTGGATGGTCGGATGGTCGGGTTGGAGCGTCTGGCGCTGGCCTTAGATTAGACTGATCTGCTGCCCATGGCGATGGGAGTAACCAAGGTATATCACTAAGCATCTGGAGAGCTGTAGGCGTATTTTTAGTAGTATAGATAATTAAAATAATAACTGCCCCTGTACTGGGACTGGGATAAACCACTGCTATGCTAGGATCATGTCAATTGTAAACTTGTCTCTGCCCACCCCAAAAGGAAAGAGGCGTGACTGTATGTATGTATACAACAATACAGATTTCCCTGTACTTCCTACTAGCATTCGCCCGCGGCTCTGCCCGCATGGATGTCGGTTATCACCCGGTTATCGCGCCCAAACATAGCCTAAGTCCTTTTTCAAGGTCTAATCTACCCCAATATCAAATTTCATCAAAATTGGTTCAGTGGTTTAGGCGTGAAAGCGTAACAGACAGATATATTTTTATTTATCTATGTATCTATATCCCTGCTAATATTGTCTGTCTGTCTGTCTGTCTGTCTCGCTTTTACGACAAAACCGCTGAACCGATTTTGATGAAATTTGGTATTGGGGTAGATTAGACCTTGAGAAAGGACATAGGCTATGTTTGGTCGCGATAACCGACATCCACGCGGGCGGAGCCGCGGGCAAAAGCTAGTTATTATATAATTTGTAAAGTGGTCGTATCTGTACATTAATTGGAGATATTAAAAAAATTACTTGGGTCATGTTATGTTAACGATACTGAACATGAAAATACTTTTTTTTAATTTCCTGTTTGTTTGTTCGCGATGGACGCAAAAACTGTTGAACGGATTTTGTTGCGGTTTTTTTTTTGTTATAAAGGGCTTGATCAGACTTAAAATCTTACGTTTCTTTGATCGCAATCGGTTGAGTATAACCGAAGATGATCAAAGGACGCGTTAACCGAGATGCACGCAGGCGGAAGGCTAGTACTACTTCATATTGTTTTTCCAAGCGACTACAGTATGAGGTTCTTCAAGAAGGGTATTAGAAGGTTTTTACGGAGTCAGCAGCGTGAGTGTTACGCCCTTGGTTCTGGTGTTGCATACGTCCATAGACCACGGTAACTACTTTCCATCAGGTGGACCATATGCCTGTCTACCACCTAAGTAGTAGAAAAAGAATATCACTGAGCTTTTGTCTGATAATCTATAAGCATTAATTTGTCCATATAGCTCTTTTAAAGATATATTGAGCCAACCAGCCACAGAGCTCCCTCACGTCCAAAAACTGCTGTGGCTTCAGAAGCGCCGTACAGCAGGTCTGTGGGCGCAGTGCGATGACTGTGACCGTTGGCGATATCTGTCTAAGGTCATTGACCGCCATGAACTGCCTAAGAAGTGGTATTGTTCTATGAATTCAGGTGAGATATACCTAAATTGCTAACACCAGCCTTCAAAGGCCGCGGTGATCGCTTTGCACCAGGCTTAGTATGCTTTACGTCATCATCACTATCACAGAGTTACAGGTAGTTGCATCTATAGCTGGCACTTTGGACCCCAGGGTATGCTCGCCTACGCTTTCTGCTGATATGATTTTCATATGAGTGACTGATTTGTGACTCCTATCCTTGAAAGGAAAATCTGCCCCAGAACCTTTTCCGTTAACCTGTATCTGGTCATTATTAGTATCTACGGACATATAGGTGAGAATAAACACCCCCAAGATCTTGATGGGGCCGCACTGTCTTCTAAACCAATTACAGAAGACTCTTCATTTATAACAATTAATCTTCTTGCAATGCGACTCATCATCATCTTAGCCTTGAGTAGAGACTTTCACCTAGGGGTCCAGAGTACACTTGCCGGCAAATCCTACTTCATTTCGCATGGTCTTGGGCATTCCTGACAGTGAGACCATCGGCCCAGTGGACCCCTGATATTTCACATACCTCTGAATGATAAAACAATTCCAGACCCTGAGTATGCAAGTTGTTCAGTGCCCGAAGCGCCACTGCGTCTACGTGATGAAGAAGACCTGATCCATAGCGAGTATACCGCTGGTTCGCTCGTATGGGCGCGACTGGCGGGTTGGCCCTGGTGGCCTGCCATGGTCGACGACTGTCCTGACGCCGAACAATACTACTGGCTCGATGGATTCTCTGATATACCAGTAATTTTAAACCAGTATTTTTTTCTTGTCGTGTTAAAGAAGTCCAGCTGCTACTGTTCATTCTCCATTTCAGAAATGCGACTAATCGTCGTGTCACGTGTCCAGCAGATTTACGTTGTCTAACACAACAATGCTGAACTATTCCTAAATTTTCGAATAGGTAGGCTATTCGAAAATAATGATTATGACAGTGCTTGCAGCCTTTTACATGCCTAACTTACCAGTCGGAAATTATGCAGAGGAATATAAAAACCCTTTTTGTTATTTGTTGTATCTAATTTTATTGTAGCTTCATGTATAGCTGAAGATGTCAAACGAGCGATATTTCTTAATTCAGGTCTTAATCCATATAGCTAATTAGATTTTATTTTACAGACGCACTATAATGTAGTGTTCTTTGACAATGTGGAAGTTACTCGAGCATGGATTGCTCCAGAGAATATGAAGCCCTACGGATCTAATAAAAATAAACTTAAATATTTACTGAAAAACCGGAAATTCAACGACCGTCTGAGGGTAGCTATATCCCAAGCAGATCAAGCTGATAAAATGGAGCTTGCAAAACGTTTGGAGAAGTTTAGTTTCCTCAGTAGACATAAGGGTAATATTAATAGTCCTAAGAAAGTAACTAAAAATGATCTACAGAAATATCAGAGGCGTTTTAGGAATAAGTTCAACATTGAATTTCCGATTGAAAGTTCGGATTCTGATGATGAGAGGTACTTAAATAATTTGAACGCCGTGAAAAACGGTAATGTTATTATGTTGGGGACACCGAAAAGAGCTAGGAAAGGCAAAAGTCAGGTTTCATCACTGCAAGTCTTAGCAAAAGCTAAAAATGACAATTTAACATCCGTTAATGCAACAGAGCAAACACTAACAGTCACTGAATCTCCAAGATCGAAAGACAATATGAATAGTGAAAAACCGCCCAATTCAATGGTGGCTCAAGTTGGAAGCACAGAGGCAACGTCTATGGACAATGGTAAACATTCGACTTCCTATTTTCCCTAATCTCCCTTCTCCTCTAAGGTGCCTACATACCCTGTTTTTTTACAAACTTTTTTTAACTACAGCGTAAGTTCTTAGCTTCAGGGTAAGTTAAAAAAAGTTTGTGAAAAAAGAGGGTAAGTAAAGTTACGAGTAGATATAGTAGATCTAATATGGTAGTTTCGAAATCAACTTCTATAGTTGTACAACCATAGAAGTTGATTTCGAAACTTTTGAAGTAGTTATGAGAGTCTCATACCTACTTCAAAAGTTTCGAAATCAACCCCCATGACACCCCCCTCCCCCCCCCCCCTGGATGCGCCCTTGCTAATGAGACATCCGAATAGTGGATTTGGAAGCTTGACCATGCACTATTTAGGCTCCATTGAGCTGATAGATGGAGCTATGATAGGATAGTGGTACTGTTCATCATAACTACCCACTTAGTAACCCTCTAGCTTACCATCAGGCGAGGCGAAGTCAAATTGATGTGTCCTATATAAAAAAAAAGATTATTTGGTGTGTAATAAACCTATACAATATCTATCTATCTATGCACAGGTAAACCCATATCAAAAACCTAATAAAAAAACAAGTCCCTTTTGCCCAACATTGTGCGATACGTGAAGAGGGTTCTCAGACTCACAGACAAGTTTGTTTTTAAACTTTATTATTTTATCAATTTTCAGATACTTCCACAACCTATTTACCGGCGAATGGACCTGAAAACCCCGACTTCAGTATCAGAATAGAAACTCCAAATAGCGATGACTTCGACTTCTAAAAGTATCTACCTAAATGTAGACATATACCTATTTACATATTTTTCATAACATTTATGTGCTTATGTTTTATTTCTCCATAAAAATATAATAATTATATTGTTAGCATATAAGGACTTTCAATCAATTCATTATATCGATTCCTACATTTTTAAAATAACGCAAGTAGTAAGTATCTAAGCTAACAATGAAACTAAAAGTTAGTTTATTTAAAAGCGTCAATTGCTTGAACTATCTGACTGAACGATTTTGAAAATTCCTGTTCTCAGGAACTTATTCAGGCAGCCACGACTGCCCTTCACGTGGCACCTTGCATAGCAAGTGGTAAGTATCTTTATTAGCTAACAATGAAACTGAAAGTTTATTTGTTTAAAAGCGTCAATTTCTAGAACTATCTGACTGAACGATTTAAAAAAATCCTGTTCTCAGGAACTTTTTCAGGCAGCCACGAGCCACGACTGCCATAAACGTGGGTATCTCGCATAGCTTTACTTATTTACTCGCATCTTTTTGAACTATTTTAATTTATTTATTTAAGTATTTATTTATTCAACGTCTTGCACATTACCCGGCTCCTAAAGGTGCTGATAAACTTGAGCATTCACTTGTAATGAGCATTCTTGCGAATGTTACATTACAGAAAAATACGGGAACATTTTAGCGACAATTCTATCGAGCATTCTAGCGAGCACGCTTACAAAACGACTGTAAATTTGCTTCGACTAGACTAGAGGGTTCGCTAGAAAGAACGTGTTAATGTTCGTAGGATTGTTTGGCTCTACGCTTGGCTCGGCTGGTTATTCGGTTCGACAAATTTAAAAACGGCGAATGCTCGATGTTCTGTTACAAATGAATGTTCAAGTTTATCAGCACCTTTAGGTTCATTCATAGCGTGATGTTGTAATGTGGCTTCTAACTTCCCTTATAAATTCAAATCCCACGAGTATTTCTAGAGATTAGAGCGTTCAAACAAATGAACACTACAATATAAACTTTGTTGTCTTCCTCATCCTAGCGTTTATAAATACCAGTCGCATCCGAAGCTTTCACCTCGGAGTCTGAGGTCTGATTTTATTGCGGGTTTGGCTGAACTTCAATAATTTCCGTAAAGCGACTGCCACCCGCCCTCCATAACCTATTGGTGATATCGAAGCACTGCAGATAAACCCGTTGGACTTTTTAGAACTGTAACGACTGACATAGATGATGCGTAAGCAGGGCCGGATCTAGGGGGGGGCAAGCCGGGGCACGCGCACCGGGCGGCAGCATCAGGGGGCGGCAAAATCAAACTTTGTAGATGAAAGACCGCCCCCTTGGGGGCGGTCTGGCCTAATGGTAAGCGGCTAGCTGCGCCCCTGGACCCTGCCGTTGACTCGGTGTCTCCACCAGTACTATTCAGAGGAGTTGATGGCTCCCTGTTCCCAGCGCAGACGACAAAACACATTCCACCGCAGACTACTGAGCCTCGGTCGCCTATGGCGCCCAGTTTGAAGGACGAGGACAAGGTACTCCGCAGAGATCGGTCTTGGGGTCGCTCCTGTCAACTCCTGTGGAACATTGGATACGACCGGGTGCTTCGCAATAAGGTGTAAGGCTTCAGGGTTCATCTCCGAAGTCTGGTCTCCAAATTGCTATATTAGTAGTGAAAGTTGACGTGGGAGCAGGGACGGGAACCCGAGCCTCGAGAAATCCAGCTCCACCAGGACATCATAGAAGAGTAGACGGAACGACTTGGGCGACCGAGCGCAGGGCAAGCCGTGTTATCCGCGGTAAAACCCATCATGGAGGACTGATTAGAGAGGCGACACGGACGGAGCCGTGCCGAACCGGCTGATGCAGGTGATCTCCGGAGAGGGAGTTTCCTGTTTCGGATCAGAAAGGAGACCACGTCTGTAAATCGTCTGTCGTCACTGTGATGTGACTTGCGAGCGAAGACTCAAGGCTCACGCTGGTGGGGTGCCCGGCACTGACACGGGCCCTCAGAGAAGGAGTCCTTTCGCTCAGCGCTTTGCTCCCAGCGCACTGGGGCGGAGCGTGAGCGCGTGGGATGCCATTAAGTGGCATAGCGTGATGTGCCGCCAGGGAAAGATGGGTTATACTATGTGATTCAAAATAAAATCCTATCGGATATGATATACACCCCCCCCCCCCCCCCCCGCTGGTATCCCAGGGAATTTATGCACGGCATAAAAGTGGGTGGGGGCGGCATTTTGAGTTTTTGCCCCGCCTAAAAAAAATTGAAGATCCGGGGCTGTGCGTAAGTGTAGGCTTATAAATATACTATTAAAAATATACTAGGATCCCATAGGCATACCTAGAATCCAAGTGACCGGAGGGTGTTTTTATTAGTATTGTATTCTCTTTGGGTGTTTTGGAAGCTGTTGCACTTGCACTTTCATAAAACCACAGGGGTAAAGAAGCCAAACTCAGCGAAAGTGCACCACTGGTATAGTTGTATTATTATGCTTGCAATAATATGCATCGGCAAATGATTAGGAATATACCTAGATAGAGGTTCGAATAATTAGTCGATACCGAAACGTTATTTTTTAATTTTCATTATTAGGTATCTCTTTTTTCTTATTTCAATTAAAAAAAAATCAGTACCATGTGATATATGTGTTTTTATACGTAGGTATAAGTATATGTAAGTAGCTGATTCATCTTAGCATCGCAATGTGTTACGTGCGTATGCACAAATGTATAATATATTAGTTTTCTTTGTTCTCTTCTGGATACGGCTGGATGGAGGGTTTTGATGAATGAGGTCTCAAATGAAAGGTATTAACTCCCTTCTATACCGTAACAAAATACTCTGTGCTAAACCGTTAGCCTATATTACTTGGGAGATGAATATTATGCTCTTTGATAGGAGTACCCAGGAGTACCTATAAGAAATGAAAGAAAGAAAGGAAGAGAATGTCTCAAGTCTTTAAAACAAAATGTGTCAAAAAAATATTTTAAAATAATAAGTGACTTAAGTGGCGCACATTAGGGGAGGCCTATGTCCAGCAGTGGACTGCAGTAGGCTAATTGATTGATTGATTGATATATTAAAATACTTATATTATTATTATTATGTATGAAGTCTTGTCCGGAGTTAAAGTCCGACCAATAAAATAAAAAACCCGTACTGGGGGCGCCAAAAACATCTATGATATGACAACACCAAGTATAGTGATACACATGTAAAATGCCAAGTGTACAAATATTTTTTCAACACACTTGCTTATGAACAGGCTATGACACCTAATATAAAACTGTGACTTTTTCATTGCTTCTTCTTCCTCCTAGCGTTATTCCCAGTCGCATCCGAAGCTTTCAGCTTGGAGTCTGGGGTCCGCTTTTACCAGTCATAGCTACAGATTTGGCTAGACCTCGATATTTTCCGTGAAGCGATTGCCACCTGACCTCCACGACCCAATGTTAACATTAGGCGATATCGAAGCTTTGCAGCTAGACCGTTGTTTTTGGACTTTTTAGGGCACCAACTACCCGTAACGACTGCCATAGATGTTCTTATGGCAACCGGGACCGACGGCTTAACGTGCTGTCCGAGGCACGACCAGACCAATGCAAATACCCATATTTAATGCACACAAATATTTGCACTGAGCGGGGATCGAACCCGCGCCTCCTGCGTAGCGGCCGCGTTCACTACCGCTACGCCACGGAGGCTGTCATGTTTTTCATTGCTATTATTCACAAAAGTGAGTTATAGACTTCTTTTTTTTAATTTCATTGATTAAGTTGCTTTGTTCTTATATAAGGTTTTATTTTTATTTTTTATATACCTACTTGACGCGAGACAAATGTACATACGTTCATATTTAGTCTTAAGAAACCCTTTTATTTTTTGTAAACTGACGTCCTTAAAATGCCGCAGTGGAGTTTGTTGCGCCGTTTCTTCTCCATTAGCGCTTAGGAAGCGGTGGTAAACTTAGTTTTAAGGAGTTTTTGATGTCAAATAGCTGTAACAGTGTTGCACTATTTTGAGAAATAAAGACTTTGACTTTGACTTAAAAAAGTTTCGATACAAAAAAGATCGTGTTCAATATTACAAACGAATTAATGTACCTATTGCTTGCTCATTTCATGCAGCTTCGTATTTTAAAAGATAATTTCAACTTGTAGTACGTGTTTAATATACAAAACTTTCACTAAAATGTTTTTTTTTTCTCTGTTAAAAAGTTAAGTTTTTCTCTGTTAAGTTTTCTGGTTAAAATAGAAAAATAGACGCGGCGTGTTATACTGGTTACAAGGACTGGGCACAAATCAAAACACAGTAGTATCCGTATAATAGTTTACTGCTTGGAATGGTAAATACAAGTTAGACATACAGTTACATTACACTATGTATAGAACAGGGACCACGCGATATTGGTTTTCGGACTGCATAAAATTCTTGTATTTTATGCCTAACAGCACAGAGATCAAAATAATCGAGCATGATTTTCTTTTTTGCGTTAGGCTTATTTTTCTTAGGCGTAGAAAATACATTTGACGTTCGACCTTCTCTTCGTATTTTTATTACAGAAGATCGGGATATACCTAAAAATGTGAATAATAATTAGTCACAGTAAAATCAGTAGTTTAGGCCAATTTCATTGCACGTACTCTATGATGTACTTACCCGTCATGTTGACAACAAGGTCTGTGATGTTATTTAGAGCAACAGAGTCCAATCCTTCCTACTTTTTATCCGACAAATACTTTGTTATATTATAAATTACTTTTCTTAACTGGCTTTTAATAGTTTTCGGCATATTACTATAGTTTTGTAGTTTTGTAGCGCTCTCAAACTCAACATCACGCACAATTGACACCACACTGACAGATGACCATAATGACATTGTATAGATTGTTACCATATTATGGTGGATCGGTGATGTTGTATATCAAAATGTATAATCTGTACTATTATAAGGAGTCTGTAGTATGTGTAATCTATGGTCACTCTATAATAGGTGTGTGTCTACGGTTACCTATAAGCTTACCTGTTGTTACAGATTTAATTAAACTGTTCTATAATCATTAATAGTATTTTATTAAACATGGCGCAGTCGTAAATTGCATTAAAATCTTTAGTAATCGGATCTCGCACCATTAGTGATGGAACCAATAGTTAAATTGCCACCTGACTTCGATTTACGAGCGGAAAATGCGGCCTCAGAATGGCGGCTGTGGCGTCTGTGCTTTGAAGATTACCTCGTCGGATCTGGGCAGGACAATGCGACTGACAAGATAAAATTATCCTTACTACGAAACATGTTGGGAATGGAGGCAGCGCGCATTGTCTCAACTTCATTGCAGATTTCAGACGACGAGTCTCAAAAATATGACTCAGTAATGGACGCCATTACGAAATATGTAAGCCCTCGCGTCAGCGAAGTTTTTGAAAGATTTAAATTCAATAATAGGAAACAACAACAAGATGAGAGTTTTGAAAATTTCTTCACTGAGTGCAAACAATTAATTAGAACGTGCAACTATAAAATAGTGAAAGATGACAAAGAGTCACTTGAAGATAAAATATTACGCGATAAGATAGTACACGGGGTATGCGATAAAACCTGGCAGGAGTCTCTTTTAAAAATAGAGAATCTCACTTTACAAAAAGCGGCCAATTATTGTCGCACAGCTGAGCAGAGTAAAAAACAGGTCCAGGTTATGAATCCGACTACGGAAGTAAGTCTGGTTAAGAAACCGAAATCACACCAGCAAATTAAGAAGACATTTAAATGTGGGAGGTGTCAAACCCAGCACGGTAATCGTGAATGCCCTGCTTATGGGAAAAAGTGCACCAAATGTGGTAAATTTAATCACTTTGCGGTCAGCTGCAGGCTAAAAAGTGTGAGCCAAGCAAAACATGATTCGGATGAGTCAGAAGAAGAGGCACTATTTTGTGGTGAAGTAAAAGGCAAATTTAGAAATGAATGGATGGAGTATATTACCATTGAAGGAAGAAATATTTACTGCAAAATTGATACAGGAGCAGATGTCAGCATTATGCCTAAAAAGATATTTAAGAAACTTAATACTCATCTGGATTTAAGACCAACAAAGAAAAATTTGGAAGCATTTCAGGGCTCAAAAGTTGAACCTCTTGGGAAGGTCAGTCTCCAATGCAAGTACAAGAACCGTGAGTGCTATGAGAAATTTATGGTGGTTGACTGCAATGCAATGCTATTGGGTTTGCCAGCCTGTATTGCTTTGAATCTAGTGAAGAGAGTTCACAGTGTGACAACAGCTGAAGATGAAAAAGTCAAACAGAACTTTATTAAACAAAACCTTGACATTTTCCAAGGTCATGGTAAGTTTCCAAATAAATGTACAATACCTACTATTCCTCATGAGCAAATATGTCATCCTGCACCCAAGATACCTTACAGTTTGTATGAACCTTTGAAAGCAGAATTAAATAGATTAGTGAACAGGGGTGCTATAACCAAAGTAGATGATATAGTTAGTCATGCCTGTATTAATAGAGTTGTTATAGTAGAAAAACAAAATAAAAAAATAAGATTGTGCCTAGATCCATCAGATCTTAATAAAAGTATTGTCAGGAAACCTAAAACCTTACTTACAGTTGAAGAGATAGCGTCTAGATTACAAGGGAAAAAATTTTTTTCTGTATTTGATTTGTCGGAAGCATTTCATTGTATACCTCTAACAGAGGAGTCATCATGGAAATGTTGTTTCTCAACACCTTTTGGAGTGTTTAGGTATTTAGTTCTTCCTTATGGCTTATCAAATTCACCTGATCTGTTTCAGGACCAAATTGAAGGCTATTTTGCAGACATTCCCAATGTAATCACATGGTTTGATGACATATTGATAATGGGTGAGACTGAGGCAATTCATAATCAGGCTGTAAATAAAGTTTTGGCTAGAGCTCGAGAAATTGGAGCAGTTTTTAATAAAGATAAATTACAATATAAGCAATCTGAGGTTAAGTATGTAGGCCAAATATTCAATGGGCTAGGCATGAGTGTGGACAAAGCAAGAGTAGAATCACTTATAAATTTAAAAGAACCTACAAACAGAGATCAATTACAACAAATGATTGGCTCTTTCAACTATGTTAGACGTTATGTTCCAGAAATGGCTGAATTAATGGCACCACTATGTAAATTACTTCGGAAAGACATTGAGTTTCAATGGTTGCCACTACATGCTAAAGTGTTTAGAGAACTCAAATCTAAAATATCTTCTGCTCCTGCTTTGTGTCCATTCATTCCTCATAAACAAATAATATTGCAATGTGATGCTTCCCAGAATGGTATTGGGGGCTGTCTGTTTCAAATAGGCCAAAATAATACTTTAAATCTAGTTGCTTGTGTGTCGAGAACTATGAATGACTGTGAGCTAAATTATAGTCAGACAGAAAAAGAGTTACTCAGCATATATTTCTCTACTCAAAAGTTTCACAAATATATTTATGGATCAGATGTTATAGTTCAAACAGATCACAAACCATTGCTTGCCATAATGTCTAAGCCAATAAGTAAAGTAGGGTCACCACGTTTAAGAAGACTGTGTTTGAAACTGTTAAACTATAGTTTAAAATTAAGATATGTGCCCGGCAAAGAAGTACATTTTGCAGACATGTTGTCAAGAAATTGTTTGAAAATTACAGATTATGATCCTCAGATGCTAGAGATGGTACACTCACTTACTGTTCATTTACCAATGAGTGAAGAAAGAAAGGCTCAATTTAAACTTGAAACTAGTAGTGACCCAACACTTTCAATGTTATGTAAATTTCAGTATGAGGGTTGGCCAGATGAAAGAAAACTTTCCAAAAAATGCCATCCATATTTTAAACTAAGAGATAGAATTTATGTTGAATCGGGCCTGATCTTTCTTGATAATAAAATTATTGTACCAGATAGTTTAAAGCAGTATGTGCTAAATTGTATACATGAAGGTCACCATGGTGTCAGTAAATGTACTCAGAGAGCCAGGCAGTTATTCTATTGGCCAAATATAGCATTAGATATACAAAATTTCGTTGCCAAGTGTCGCACCTGTGAAAAGTTTAGACCATCTAATGTACATGAGCCATTACTACCTCATAAAATTCCAAAAAGTAGATACTATAAAGTTGGCACAGACATATTAGAGTTTGCAGGCAGATCATTCTTAGTCATTGTTGATTATTTTTCCCATTGGCTAGAAGTGAGGCCCCTTTTGAACAAAACTTCTAAGGCAGTCATAGATGCCATGCAAGAAGTATTCACTAGATTTGGATATCCAGTAGAAATTATTGCAGATAATAACCCATTTAAATCACAAGAATGTATCAATTACTATAAGTCAAAAGACATAACAATAATAACCAGTAGCCCGCATTATCCCAGAAGTAATGGTATGGCAGAAAAAGCAGTTGGTATTGCAAAAAATATTTTAAAGAAAGCCTCCAATGATAAAGCGGACTACCGGGACTTTATTTTGAGTTATAATAACAGCCCTTTATCTGGACTTCAATACTCTCCCTCAGAAATATTGAATAGTAGAAGAGTAAGGACTAATGTACCTTGTAATGGTCAAGCCTTGGAACCAAAAATAGTTAAGGATATTTATAAATTGTTGAAGTTAAAACAGTCAATTACAAAAAATGTTCATGATAGACACATAAAGAAAAAAGAAACTGTATTCAAAAAGGGAGATCAAATTGTGTACAAAACAAGGGATGATGAGTACTGGAAAAAAGGGACCATACTAGAGAAGAGTAAGGAACCAAGATCATATTGGATAACCAGAAATGGGTCATCCAGGCCCTTTAGACGCAGTACTTATCATCTCAAAAGATCTTTCACCAATGTTAATGTTCAAAGTGGAGATTCAAGTATTGAGCCAGCTCTTGTTGATGAGGGTTCGGATGATGTAGAAAAACATAGTAATGATATCAATGATGATAAAAATGATAGCTTGCCTAACCCTAGTAATCAAATGATTGTGAATGATACACCAAAGTATTACAAAACTAGAAGTGGTCGGGAAGTTCATCCCAGGCAGGTTCTGGACTTGTAGGGGAGATGTTGTATATCAAAATGTATAATCTGTACTATTATAAGGAGTCTGTAGTATGTGTAATCTATGGTCACTCTATAATAGGTGTGTGTCTACGGTTACCTATAAGCTTACCTGTTGTTACAGATTTAATTAAACTGTTCTATAATCATTAATAGTATTTTATTAAACAGGTGACATCGTGCTTGCAACAAGTGCTCGTCAATCCCAAAAGAGAAATTGCTGATAATAGTGATAATACTGTGTTGTTGAAGTACTTTATTGCTTTTGTTTTGTTTCTGTGTGCTTAGACTACATAAATTCCCTGGGTAAGTCCTAAAATTAACAATTAACAGTGGTATGGATAACCATCCTCCCGATCCTGGAGGGGATGAAGAACGACTAAGGTTGCTCCTCAGTCGATCTTCCACCAAAAAGCGTCCAAATGAAGCACAGGGAGATGCTGGTGCAGCAAAAAAAGTAATTATAGATCCAACGGAAGCTGCTCCTTCGATCCAAACTACATATATTCACCCGGATCACGCTGATAAGCCTGCTAAATATACAGACTCGGACTCAGGCCCATTTTTAGTCCATGTCACAAGAGACGTCGGTGATTCCTCCTCAGGTACAGTTTTTCGGTCTATTAAATTTGGGCATTTCCTAGCACACAACAACATCACTAACATCATTCCCGGAGGCGTAAAACGAGTTGGCCGAAATAGAGTCTCCGTTGAATTTAAGTCGTCCACTGATGCAAACAATTTCCTAACCCATCCGGCATTACTTAGGGCTAAATATACAACCTCAATTCCCTCTTTTGCATGTTCCCGCATGGGTATAATCAGACAGGTTCCTGTGGAATGGACGTTGGAGGAGGTGGTCCAGTCCATAGAGGTTCCTTCTGGCTTCGGATCTGTCATGAAGGCAAGAAGGTTAAACAGACGAGTTAATGGTGACAATAACTCCCACACATACGTGCCTACGCAAACCATAGTGGTTACCTTCACCGGTCAAAAGCTGCCTCCACATGTTTATTGCTTTTACAACTCCTTGCCGGTCGAAACTTATGTCCTGCCAACAATACAGTGCTTCAAGTGCTGCAGATTCGGCCATGTAACTTCCCAATGCAGATCGTCTCCGAGATGCTTTTTGTGTAGCCAGGCCCATGAGGGTTCAACCTGTACAACCTCAACCCCTACTTGCCTATTTTGCTCAGGTCCACACTCGGCTAAAGACTCTTCCTGCCCTGAACATTCCCGACAGAAATCAATTAAAATTACCATGTCTCAGGAGAATGTTTCCTACATGGAGGCTTCCGCCAGATTCCCCTTTGTCAGAAAGTCCTTTGCAGACACTATTAGGTCTCCAAATATGCTAAACTCCCAGCCTAGTTCCCAAAATTTCCCCTCTCCTAGTTCCCATCAATTATCCTCTCCCTTCTCTCAGGCTCCATCTCAAACCTCTTATAGGAAAACAGTCTTTTCCCCCCAAAAAAACTATAACCCAGCCTCGAGTCCTGGCTATAACAGACAGGCTCATAATTTTTTAACCCAACCTCCCCCTTCTTCTATGCCTAATGGCTCTGCCCTCTTAGTTGAACAATCAAAATCTTCCTCAAATGACAACCTTCTCGACCTTCTTCTCTCCACCCTCATCAATATGCTTACCAGATTTAGCGACACTGAGCTACCAGACAAATTTAAAAATAAACTTTCTCAGCTGTTAGTCCTTACTAGTCAAATTCCCTCCAATTCTGCAATGGAACTGTAGGAGCATTCAAAATAAAAAAAATGAATTAATACATCTAATTAATAAACATAAACCGCTCATTGTTGCCATTCAGGAAGCGTGGCTTAGGCCCAACTCCCGTTTTAGGGTGTCTGGGTTTGCCTGCTTTCGGGATGACAGGAATGACGGACATGCTGGATCCACTATGTTGGTGTCCAGAAATATTATATACACTCAAATTCCTATCCCTCCTCACAGTGACTCTTTCCACATTGTTGGCGTTAGGTCAATGAACATTTCTTTTCTTTCCGTTTACATTCCTTACCCTGATTCTTCCATACTTTCAGACCTTATTACCATAATATCATCCATCCCTCCTCCTGTAGTCATTCTGGGTGATTTCAACATCCACCATACTTCTTGGGGATCATCCCAATGTGATGACTTGTCTTCCTCATTTCTTGATTATTTAGATTCTTTGAACCTCTGCATTCTTAATAATGGCAGTGCTACTCGCAGACCGACTTTGTCTCACCCTGGTCCTTCTGCTGTAGACCTGTCTCTGTGCCCTCCTTCTCTTTCTTCGTGTCTTATATGGCAAGTTTTAGGTAACTCTCATGGAAGTGATCACTACCCTATTTTCATCTCAACGCTTTCCAGCCAAATTCAAAATCCCACACTTAATCCTCTTCTTAAATACAACCTATCAAGAGCAGATTGGGAGGCTTTTTCTAATTGGCTTGATCGGGAAATAGAACTATTGCCAACTCCTGACTCTGACAACTATCATTCTGTATATTCACGCTTCAAGAATGCTCTTCTGATTGCTGCAGACAAGTCATTCCCACTTAAAAAGTCCCCCAGGAATAGGCTCCCCTCCCTGCCTTGGTGGGATCAGTCCTGTTCAGATGCCTGCAGAAGGAGAAAGGATGCTGAAAGAGCATACACGAGAGATATGTCCCGGTCAAATTACCTTGACTATCAAAGGGTGGCCGCTGAAACTGTCAGACTTCTTTCCCAGAAGAAACGTGATGGTTGGCGCAGGTTTTGCGAGAACCTATCCCCACGTACGCGCTCGTCCTTGGTATGGAAGAATATCCGTAAGTTTAAATACTCGGTATCACCTAATCACATTGCTTCAAATGATTCTTCTGCCTGGATCCAGGAGTTCGCGCAGAAATTGGCTCCTCCGTCTGTCCCTTCCTCTTCTGAATGTTCTATTCACCATCCCTCTCCCCATCCCAGTCATCACTTTGATGCTCCTTTCACCCTTAATGAACTTTTAGCTGTTTTGGATCCACTAAAGGATTCTTCACCTGGGGTAGATGGCATTCCATACTCCTTCATTGTAAAGAGTAGCCTATCTTCTAAAATTTTTTTCTTAAATATCCTAAATTTAATTTTTGGTTCTGGTATCCCTCCAGAGGAGTGGAAATCCCAAATTGTTCTCCCTATTTTGAAACCCGGCAAACCTTCCGATGATGCCTCCAGTTATCGCCCAATTGCCCTATCATGCACAATGGCTAAAATATTAGAGCACCTGATTAAAAATCGTTTAGAATGGTTCGTAGAGAGTCAGGGTCTGCTTTCTAAAAACCAGTTTGGGTTCCGTAAGGGTTTGGGTACTGCCGATAGTCTCTCCATCTTTACTACGGATGCTCGGATAGCTATGTCTAAAAATGATTTCTGTGTGGGTTTATTTTTGGACATAGCGTCTGCATATGATAATGTGCTTCTTCCTGTGCTCAGGCAAAAGTTGCTTAAGCTGAGTGTTCCAGAGAAGATTGTTAACTTTATTTCTAATTTCCTCTCTGAGAGGATCATCCTTATTAAGTACCAGAATTCTATCCTCCCCCCTAGAACCATTTGGAAAGGTCTCCCTCAGGGCTCTGTCCTAAGCCCCCTCCTCTACAGTATATACACAGCTGACTTAGACCTCTCTGTAACTTCTTTCTGCAACATTCTGCAATATGCTGATGATCTAGCTTTGTATGTGTCCACGGAGCAAATGTCGGATGCGGTTTCAAAATTAAACTCTGCCATTTACTATCTTCAAATTTGGCTTGCAGATCATGGATTATCTCTATCAATCTCTAAAAGCACGGTTGTTGTCTTCAGCCGCCGCCGATCCATTCCCGATTGTGTGATCTCTTGTGAAAACCAAATCTTTCCTGTTAAAGAAAATGTTAAATTTTTAGGTATGATTTTGGACTCCAAGCTGTCAGGAAAAGAGCATATCAATTATACCATTGAGAAGTGTGAAAAAAAATTAAATATCATACGATCTGTGGGCGGTGTTTGGTGGGGGGCCCATCCCTATTGCCAAAAACTGCTGTATAACGCTCTCATTCGAAGCCATTTGGATTATGGATCCTTTCTTCTTGAACCCTGTAACAAAGCAGCTCTTAATTCACTGGATAGGATACAGTCAAAATGCCTTCGCATAATTCTGGGAGCCATGAAATCCTCCCCAATAAATGCTATGCAATTAGAGTGTGTAGATCCTCCTTTGTTTATGAGAAGGCAATATCTCTCCGATAGATACCTGTTTAAGACTTCCCAACTTGCCTTCCACCCTTTGATTCCTAAGCTACATTCCCTGTCTGAATATATCTCATCTGGTAGATATTGGTCTCATAAAGATCATCCCCGTCTATTCAATTCTTTTGTTAATTTTGTTCGTCTCCCTTTCCCCTGTTTCCAATCCAAATTTAATCCCTTATTTGATATACCATTTGAATCAATAATTTTCTCACCTGATATTGTTTTAGACTCTGGCATTAGTAAACAATCAGTGGAAGCCGAAAGGATGCTACAGCGGTTAATCAATCGAAAATGGCCGGATGCCATAGCCATATACACAGACTCCTCCAAGTTATCGGATAGCTCTTGTGTTGGATCTGCTGTTTGGATCCCCCATTATAACATTATATTATCTTTTAAATCTCCCAACATTAACACCATTTTTACTGGAGAAGCTATAGCCATTCTTGAGGCATTGCTATATATAGAGTCCCACAGTATCAACAAATCGGTTATTTTTACAGATTCCAGAAGTTGCTTACTGGCCCTCTTAGCCAACCAATTTGCCTCCAAATCTAGATCACCCTTAATCCTCCAAATTAAACACTCACTTTTCAGGTGCCACAATAGGGGCCTTATGGTCTCTTTGGTATGGATACCAGGTCACAGTGGAATCTTAGGCAATACTATTGTAGACTCTCTAGCTAGGACTGCTTCCACTAGTGGATCTCGTGACCAATTCAGAGCCTTCTCTCAGGACTTACTTTCACTCGCCAAAACGTGTCTAACATCTCAGTGGAATGTGCATTGGTCCCAGTCCAGCTCTACTAAGGGACGACATTATGCTGCAATCCAAAATGGTATACCCTGCAAACCTTGGTTTTTTAAATTCCGCAAAGCTTCCAAGAAGGCAACCTCGGTTATTTGCCGTCTTCGTTTAGGCCATGCCTGTACAAATGTCTTTTTGTCAAAGATTCGGATAAGGGATAGCTCTCTTTGTGAGTGCGGTTTGGACGAAGGAACAGCTGACCACATGTTTTTCTCATGTTCTAGGATGAATGGATCCCTGTATGACCTCCTACCCTCAAACGACATCCCTCTTCCCTCCAACATTAACACCCTCCTGACGTATGTCAACTGCCCACTAATTTATATGTTATGTCACTTCATAGATCTTAACAATATTAACTTATAAAACTGTGCTCGTTTGCTCTACCACATAACACTTTGTTTGCTTTAATGTTGTCTCTTCTTTTCAGGTACTTCAACACACTATAAACCTTTTGGCCGCTTTTCCAAATTCACTGTTTGTATGGATAATTTTACACTTGTACTTTCACACGTTATTTTGATCAGTATATAAAAACTGAGTTGTTGGCGGAATTGTTGGGATCGCCATAGAACAAAAAAAAAAAATACCATATTATGAAGAAATTAGTTCCAATAGTTTACCGCAATATGGCGAGGTATTTTATTTTACTGGTCGGGCTTTACTTACTTAATGAGCATTAAAATAATGGAACAGCAATGACCATAGTTGATTTTCTATTTTTTTTTGGATCCAAAGGTCTCAGTTACCAGTGCCTAAAGTCCCACAAAAAAAGTTTCCTATTTTCTATCTTGTCTATGAATAAGATAAACTGTCAAAGAAATTACATTACCATAAATTTATAATAGAATACCGACTTCCCTACATTCCCTACATGCGATTTTTTCATTGCCTACAGCGCCACCTTCACACCCAGCGCTCCACTTTTATTTTTTTTAAATTGATGTTATCAATAGAAAAAAAAAAAAAAATTTTTAAATTGATGTTATCAACCGAAAAAAAGTTTGGTTAAAAATTAGTACCATGTCTATTGTCTATAAAATATATTTATTTATTATTTGATATCTAATTAGCGACAATACCATTTAAATTTTTGGGATACAAAAATATTTTTGTAAAGCATATTTAGTCAGAGTTCATAAACGTATGTAATGTATGGATTCAAAACCATAAAACATCACATTTTGTCTATGGATGAAAAATTTCTTCTATTAGTCTATGAATGAAAAATTTCTTATACGAAATCGAAAATGGCTGCGGTGTGTTCGAATTCTATTCGAATGTATTTGCACTTTTCTTATTTAATTCTTGGATTTTCCAATATTTACGTTGCGTTCATCTCGCTGCTCCGTATCCTTGATAAGTATCTAAGAGTGAACCCCGTTGTGGTTTGCCGAGATCCGCCTTCATCATAGATTGCCTAAATTGGGGTTATTTATTGGTACTCTGAAAATATAAAAGGTAAAAATATCTAAAAAGAAGTGCTGTGCATAGATTAATATATATGCTGTGTTCTTGGCTGCCCAGTGACGAAAGATGATGGTAAGTTTTTCAATTTATTTTAAGCAACCTAAGAATGTGTCTGGTCAACATCATTGTTTTTTTAAACCCACCTACTATATCAGAAACTTGCATCAAGCAATGCTACAAGTTTTCGATTAAACAAGTCACTGCGTTGACGTTGGGTATCACGACCAAAAGTAGACGAAATTATAGTTGTTGCTCGCGGCTCCGCCCACGCGGAATTATTCTGATTCTGCTCATCGCTGATAATAGCGTGATGATGTTATATAGCCTATGCTGGTACCCTGGTACCTGATAATGTAGCCTTCTAATAGCGAAAGAATTTCTGAAATCGGTTCAGCACTTTTTTACTGTTTAATAGTCAAAACTCCGTTTATTGGTACATAAAACTCACGTGCTTATAGATTCAATATCATTGTGAAGTAGATAGATAGATAGATAACTCTTTATTGTACACCAATAAATTTACAGGTATGACAAGTAGCCAGCATGTATACAGTTTAATGTACAATGGGCGGCCTTATCGCTGGAAGCGATTTCTTCCAGGCAACCTTGGGATGGACAGTAATAAGATGAAACAAAATATATTGTGTATAGTTATCAAACAAACTAGATACGAGATGTAAATAAAAGAGAGAGAGGTGTGCTTCTCTGCCAAGTACAAATCAACTGAAATAAAATTAATATACGGCTTTACATACATAAAGTATTATAAACATATACAACTATCACATATAAACATATAATTATATAAAGTAAATAATACATACTATATGAGGGGAAACCTAGCGGTAGCCTAGTGGTATGGGTAATGGACTGCTAAGACGAGGTCTCGGGTTCGATCCCAGGTTGTACCATGGCACACACCAATGACTTTTCGATGTTATGTGTGTATTTATCGCAGGTTTATAAGTGCCCGGTTAATGGCAATAGGCTCGCCACCTATTACATTGGGACCTAAACATAAACGGCGAAATGTGGGTGCTAGGACCTCTGCCTACCTCTTAGGGGATATAGGCGTGAGTTTATGTTATGTATGTTATGTTATATGAGGGGAAAAAAGTAAGTATTTATATACTCACTTACTTTTTTCCCCTCTATTACACTACCTATCTTGTACACAATGATAGCTCACAAATAAGTGTGTGAGCTATCATTTTGTACAAGATAGGTAGTGTTCCTTTAGCATTGTTTTATAGTCGTTTAGGGATTTGCTCGTCTGATGTTCAATGGCAACATGTTCCATAAGTGCACAGCTTCGACAGTGAAAGACTTGTCAACAAAGTCAGTAGAAGAAATGTTATTCTGCTTTCGAAACTGGTTCCTAAATGTGGTTTCGTACGTGGCGGAAGCGGAATGTTTTAGCATTCTCAGCCTCAGACTCTTGAACAACCTCAGGCAAATACAATATTAGTTGTGGACATTGGTGTGGGTTATTCGCTTACCTAACAGATATAAATACTTATGTGAACTTGTGATATCAATACGCATAACTCTTAAATGTCCATATAATTGTTATAGGCAGTGTCGGGAGTCGGTTTCTTGCTTTGCCTTTTCTAGTCTGCATGCAACGGCTCGTCGAATAGCAGGTGGTGCGATACCTGTCAGTGGGTGGAGCATGCTGATAGGAGTGGGCTTCAGACAACCGGTAATCATACGGCAGGTGTCGTTCAGGGCGATATCCCCCTGTCCAGCATGTGCTGACTGGTGCCATACAGGACACGCAAATTCACCAGCTGTAAAGCATAGGGCCAATGCAGTTGTACGCAGGACGTTTGGTTCTGCTCCCCAAGTCGTACTTGTGAGGCGGCGCAGCAGGTTGTTTCGGGCACCCACTTTGACTTTAGTGTTGGTACAGTGCGTTTTAAAGCTTAGGGTGAAGAAGAAGAAGACTGAAAGTAGCTCTGTCTGTTACGCTTTCATGTCTAAACCAGGGCTTCATATAACGTTAAAAAAAAATAACGTTAGCAGCTCTGGACTGCTGCTAACGTTAGTAAAAAATAAACGTTAGTAAAATTAACGTTTTTTTATTTACGAGCTAACGGTAGCCTTTACTAACGTTAATGGCAAACTAACGTTAGTAAAAAGGTACTTTGGTATCATTAGTTTGAAAAAGTGTACCTATGATGCAGTGAGTGAGAGTCGAGTCATTGTAGTGGTTAATATAGATAGTTTTTTTTTTTATACCACTTAGGTGGCAGACAAGCACACGGCCCGCCTGATGAGAAGTGGTTACCGTGGCCTATGGACGTATGTAACACCAGAGGCGTCACACTCGCGCTGCATACTAATATTATTACAAATGACCATCTGTCTGTCTGTTACGCGCCACGCCTAAAGTACTGAACCGATCTTGATAAAATTTGGTACATAGAGGGATTAGAGCTTGGGAACGGAGATGGGCTGTCTTTTCTTGCGAAATAAGGGGATAAGGGGAGGGGGGGGGGGGGAATCAACATAATATCCATTTAGCGATCAAACATGGCGGACTCTTAATTTTCAATAAAGTCAATATGGGTATCCTTTTCGAAGTTATCAGGGCTGCTAATTACGAATACAATATCATCCATTTAGCGATCAAAGATGGTGGACTCAAAATTTTCAATAAAGTCAATACGGGTATCGTTTTCGAGGTTATCAGGGCTGCTAATTTCGAATATATCATCTATTTAGCGATCAAAGATGGCGGACTCGAAATTTTCAATAAAGTCAATATGGGTATCGTTTCCGAGGTTATTAGGGCTGCTAATTACGAAGATATCATCCATTTAACGATCAAAGATGGCGGGCTCGAAATTTTCAATAAAGTCAATATGGGTATTGTTTTCGAGGTTATCAGGGCTGCTAATTACGAATATATCATCCATTTAGCGATCAAAGATGGTGGACTCGAAATTTTCAATAAAGTCAATATGGGTATCGTTTTCGAGGTTATCAGGGCTGCTAATTACGAATATATCATCCATTTAACGATCAAAGATGGCGGACTCGAAATTTTCAATAAAGTCAATATGGGTATCGTTTTCGAGGTTATCGGGGCTGCTAATTTAAAATATATCATCCATTTAGCGATCAAAGATGGTGGACTCGAAATTTTCAATAAAGTCAATATGGGTATCGTTTTCGAGGTTATCAGGGCTGCTAATTACGAAGATATCATCCATTTAACGATCAAAGATGGCGGACTCGAAATTTTCAATAAAGTCAATATGGGTATCGTTTTCGAGGTTATCGGGGCTGCTAATTTAAAATATATCATCCATTTAGCGATTAAAGATGGTGGACTCTAAATTATCAATAAAGTCAATATGGGTATCGTTTTCGAGGTTATCAGGGCTGCTAATTACGAATATATCATCCATTTAGCGATCAAAGATGACGGACTCAAAATTTTCAATAATGTCAATATGGGTATCGTTTTCGAGGTTACCAGGGCTGCTAATTACGAATATATCATCCATTTAGCGATTAAAGATGAGGAACCTCAAAATTTTCAATAAAGTCAATATGGTCAATATGGTTTTTGAGGTTGTCGAGGATGCTTATTACGAATATATCAAATGCATGATATATTCGTAATTAGCAGCCCTGATAACCTCGAAAACGATACCCATACTGACTTTATTGAAAATTTCAAGTCCACCATCTTTGATCGCTAAATAGATGATATATTCGTAATTAGCAGCCCTGATAACATCGAAAACGATACCCATATTGACTTTATTGAAAATTTCGAGTCCGCCATCTTTGATCGCTAAACGGATAATATTATGTATATTCGTAATTATATACCCCGACCCAAAACCCTCGAAACGATATTCGTATTGATTTTTTAATATTAATTGAATCATGAATAATAATTATTATTGATATTTACATTATAATCCATTATATACTTTTATATACTAGGTATATACAATTACATTATAATATATTTTAATGTAATTAACAATAAATAAATTGATAATAAACAAGATTTTAAATCAAAATATTTTCTTCCTTATCCTCCGGTTCTCCTAATTCCGCACCGGTGCAAACCTCTATTACGAAGTTGTGGTCGTCGAGGTGACGGAATGGCAACAGCCAATTTACCTAAAGGCGCGAGCGCGCTCCATACATAACATAGTACGCGGAATGGCAACGTCGCCCCTACCGTTAAAATTCACAATTCAACTAACGTTAGTTACATACCGTTAAAATAATAAACGTTAGAGCTCGTTCACACGAAGACGAATCGTGTTTTTTCACGAGTCGTTTTTTTTCACGATTCGATATTTTTTTTGACGGTAGCAATGCTTTTTAAATACCCATGTTCACACGCTTCACGAATCGTGAAAAACGACGGATATGGATAAGTCTTTTAAAAATCATGATTCGTTAAAAATCACGTATCGGCTTTTGAAAATCTCGAATCGTGAATGCTTTATGGCGGATCCGCTGTTGCGCTGAACTCTGAAATGAACGCAATCGCGAAACAAATGTGAACATCAATTCGGATATTTTGACGAATCGTGCAAAAACACGATTCCGTATTCAATGTGAACATCTATCCGTCAAGGCGTATCGTGTTTTATAACGAATCGTCAAAGACGTATCCCGTGTGAATGCGCCCTTAGCTGGTAATGTTAATATTGGTAAACGTTAGCTGGGTATCAATTTAAATTTAACGTTAATTAACGGTTAATTTTATGTTAACTGGTAACGTTAGGAAGCCATGGATAAGACGGCTAAGATAATGATGATTTTAAAAATAAGCCTTATCTTCATACTAGCGTTAATCCCAGTCGCGACCCTTAGACTCTCCGAGTCTGGGGCCGTGAAAGCTTCCGCTTTCTGTTTTATCCGCTTTACCAGTTTAACTGCTGATTTGGTTCTTCTTCTTCATTTTGGTGTAGCTAGTAATAAATAAATAACAAAATAAAGACTGAATTAATTTATTGTCTAAGATCATAATTCTTAAAATATATTTTATTATATTTTCAGAGGAAATCAGGAAAATCAACTAGTTCCAGAGGAACGTCGTGCGTGATACAGCTGATGTTTTATTATTGTTTGATCAACCTTTTGACTTCATCAGTGGGACGGTCATATATTAAACACAAAATGTACGAAAAAATACCATATGGAAATAAAGCGCTGTCAAAATGAGAATATGCGTAGGTAAGATATTTTAATAAAGTGACTAATCAATACAAAGGCATGATAAGACGGCTGAGATAATGATGATTTTAAAAATAAGCCTCATCTTCATACTAGCGTTAATCCCAGTCGCGACCCTTAGACTCTCGGAGTCTGGGGGCCGTGAAAGCTTCCGCTTTCTGTTTTATCCGCTTTACCAGTTTAACTGCGGATTTGGTTCTTCTTCTTCATTTTGGTGTAGCTAGTAATAAATAAATAACAAAATAAAGACTGAATTAATTTATTGTCTAAGATCATAATTCTTAAAATATATTTTATTATATTTTCAGAGGAAATCAGGAAAATCAACTAGTTCCAGAGGAACGTCTTGCGTGATACAGCTGATGTTTTATTATAGTTTGATCAACCTTTTGACTTCATCAGTGGGACGGTCATATTAAACACAAAATGTACGAAAAAATACCATATGGAAATAAAGCGCTGTCAAAATGAGAATATGCGTAGGTAAGATATTTTAATAAAGTGACTAATCAATACAAAGGCATGATAAGACGGCTGAGATAATGATGATTTTAAAAATAAGCCTCATCTTCATACTAGCGTTAATCCCAGTCGCGACCCTTAGACTCTCGGAGTCTGGGGGCCGTGAAAGCTTCCGCTTTCTGTTTTATCCGCTTTACCAGTTTAACTGCTGATTTGGTTCTTCTTCTTCATTTTGGTGTAGCTAGTAATAAATAAATAACAAAATAAAGACTGAATTAATTTATTGTCTAAGATCATAATTCTTAAAATATATTTTATTATATTTTCAGAGGAAATCAGGAAAATCAACTAGTTCCAGAGGAACGTCGTGCGTGATACAGCTGATGTTTTATTATTGTTTGATCAACCTTTTGACTTCATCAGTGGGACGGTCATATATTAAACACAAAATGTACGAAAAAATACCATATGGAAATAAAGCGCTGTCAAAATGAGAATATGCGTAGGTAAGATATTTTAATAAAGTGACTAATCAATACAAAGGCATGATAAGACGGCTGAGATAATGATGATTTTAAAAATAAGCCTCATCTTCATACTAGCGTTAATCCCAGTCGCGACCCTTAGACTCTCGGAGTCTGGGGGCCGTGAAAGCTTCCGCTTTCTGTTTTATCCGCTTTACCAGTTTAACTGCGGATTTGGTTCTTCTTCTTCATTTTGGTGTAGCTAGTAATAAATAAATAACAAAATAAAGACTGAATTAATTTATTGTCTAAGATCATAATTCTTAAAATATATTTTATTATATTTTCAGAGGAAATCAGGAAAATCAACTAGTTCCAGAGGAACGTCTTGCGTGATACAGCTGATGTTTTATTATTGTTTGATCAACCTTTTGACTTCATCAGTGGGACGGTCATATTAAACACAAAATGTACGAAAAAATACCATATGGAAATAAAGCGCTGTCAAAATGAGAATATGCGTAGGTAAGATATTTTAATAAAGTGACTAATCAATACAAAGGCATGATAAGACGGCTGAGATAATGATGATTTTAAAAATAAGCCTCATCTTCATACTAGCGTTAATCCCAGTCGCGACCCTTAGACTCTCGGAGTCTGGGGGCCGTGAAAGCTTCCGCTTTCTGTTTTATCCGCTTTACCAGTTTAACTGCGGATTTGGTTCTTCTTCTTCATTTTGGTGTAGCTAGTAATAAATAAATAACAAAATAAAGACTGAATTAATTTATTGTCTAAGATCATAATTCTTAAAATATATTTTATTATATTTTCAGAGGAAATCAGGAAAATCAACTAGTTCCAGAGGAACGTCTTGCGTGATACAGCTGATGTTTTATTATTGTTTGATCAACCTTTTGACTTCATCAGTGGGACGGTCATATTAAACACAAAATGTACGAAAAAATACCATATGGAAATAAAGCGCTGTCAAAATGAGATTATGCGTAGGTAAGATATTTTAATAAAGTGACTAATCAGTAAAAAGGCATGATAAGACGCTGAGATAATGATGATTTTAAAAATAAGCCTCATCTTCATACTAGCGTTAATCCCAGTCGCGACCCTTAGACTCTCGGAGTCTGGGGGCCGTGAAAGCTTCCGCTTTCTGTTTTATCCGCTTTACCAGTTTAACTGCGGATTTGGTTCTTCTTCTTCATTTTGGTGTAGCTAGTAATAAATAAATAACAAAATAAAGACTGAATTAATTTATTGTCTAAGATCATAATTCTTAAAATATATTTTATTATATTTTCAGAGGAAATCAGGAAAATCAACTAGTTCCAGAGGAACGTCTTGCGTGATACAGCTGATGTTTTATTATTGTTTGATCAACCTTTTGACTTCATCAGTGGGACGGTCATATTAAACACAAAATGTACGAAAAAATACCATATGGAAATAAAGCGCTGTCAAAATGAGAATATGCGTAGGTAAGATATTTTAATAAAGTGACTAATCAGTAAAAAGGCATGATAAGACGCTGAGATAATGATGATTTTAAAAATAAGCCTCATCTTCATACTAGCGTTAATCCCAGTCGCGACCCTTAGACTCTCGGAGTCTGGGGGCCGTGAAAGCTTCCGCTTTCTGTTTTATCCGCTTTACCAGTTTAACTGCGGATTTGGTTCTTCTTCTTCATTTTGGTGTAGCTAGTAATAAATAAATAACAAAATAAAGACTGAATTAATTTATTGTCTAAGATCATAATTCTTAAAATATATTTTATTATATTTTTAGAGGAAATCAGGAAAATCAACTAGTTCCAGAGGAACGTCGTGCGTGATACAGCTGATGTTTTATTATTGTTTGATCAACCTTTTGACTTCATCAGTGGGACGGTCATATTAAACACAAAATGTACGAAAAAATACCATATGGAAATAAAGCGCTGTCAAAATGAGAAAATGCGTAGGTAAGATATTTTAATAAAGTGACTAATCAGTAAAAAGGCATGATAAGACGCTGAGATAATGATGATTTTAAAAATAAGCCTCATCTTCATACTAGCGTTAATCCCAGTCGCGACCCTTAGACTCTCGGAGTCTGGGGACCGTGAAAGCTTCCGCTTTCTGTTTTATCCGCTTTACCAGTTTAACTGCAGATTTGGTTCTTCTTCTTCATCTTGGTGTATATAACGGTAAGGAAAAGAAGCCGCAATGTCTTCCTTCATTTCTTGGGAGCGGCAATGCTATTGGCAGAAATTTCTTTAAGAAATAATCAGTAGTTTTGGGCGTTAAACAAATAGGCGAGTGGGTTCGCCGTTCTGGTCTGGTGGCGGACATGGTCTGATTCAGACCATCATTTGGCCAAACTTTTAACCTATCTGATGACGGACAAAAACAGTGGTTCTTCATGACTGCAAGGAAAATGTGGAACCCTAATAATAAATAACATTTGTTTTTAATAGCTTCTAGATATACAATCAATCCATACTAATATTATAAATGGAGAAATAACTCTGTGTATACCCGCTTGGGCAAAGCCGCAGGCAACAGCTAGTTTCAAATATTTACTCTAATAAGTTTTAAAATATTTTTACTTCTCTTTTCCAGAACACAACTAGGTACTACCAGAGGAATATTGTGAAAAAGCAGTTCGTCCTATAATTGTTTAGTCTTCTTTTTATTGGTTCCAATGTGCGGTCATATAAACCAATGGAGTAAAACTGTCAATATGAGGGAGGTAAGATTTTATAGTAAATTAATTGATAGGTAAAATACGCCCTGCAATACATGTCAATCGACTGAATAATGATGGTTATTCAAATATTATCATCTGCGAGCGGCAGTGCCCGCATAGTGAGAGATAGAACACGTTATCAGGTTAAAAAGTACCTATATTAACATATCCAGTCTTCAAATCTGACGTTCCAAGCCGTCAAAAATTCGACTAGTCTAACTACAGAACTTCGATATCGCCACTTGGATGTGGAGGTCAGATGACAGTCGCTTCACGGAAAATATCTAAGTGCAGCCGCATCACAGTCAGACTGGAAAACCAATCCCAACTGAGTTGGGTAAAGGCTCAGAGAATAACGATAGTACATTATATATGTTAGGTTTAAAAAAAATGGTCTAACATATTCTACCAGAATTCGGTGTAGAAAATAAATATCAAATAACATGCTCTCATTTATACATTTAGTATCAATTCGTTATCATTACATTAATCATATTTGAATGTTAATTGAATTGAATGTAATTAATAAATTACATGTGACATTAGGATACCCTGGCAACGTCTTTTTTACTTCTTCTTAATGTTTAACTTACTCTAAAATATTTTTAAAATATATTTTGTTTATTTCCCAGAAAAGCAACCACTTCCAGAGGAATATTGTGATCTACTTTTTGGCTCATTCATAAATAAAGTGGAAGTTAACTAGACACAATTTATCCCATGAAATGAAGCTGGAGCGTTTGTCCGAACAACTGCTTACCTGAGCCTGCTACAATCTACACGCGCGTTTTAATCTTTCTGCTGTAATTTAAAATTTGTAATAAGTTATTATGTACTCATAGCAGATACAATGTTAGTTAAAAAAACGTTAATTTATGATCTAAGAACAGTGATGTGCATTTTATTAAGACTGCAAATAGGGCAAGTTATGTAGGAACGCATCATAGATTGTAAAAAAGACCATGATGCCTCTGTTGGTCCTTTAACGACGATTTTTAATAAAATTCCAATATGTATTATGCAGCTACTATTTGAGTGCAACCTAGAATTGTTAAGATTTAAGTCTTAACAATGCTAGGGTAGTAACTAATACTGGGTGGCGCAAAAGTAAAGACCCTATTTGGTTCGGCTATAACATTTTTTCTAAATTAGAAAACTAGATTTAGGTTGTTTTGTTTTGTACCATTAAATTTCGTACCATTAGGATTTAAAGATGATGTCTTTTAAATGGTGACCTCCAGAGTTGATACACATTTGAGCCCTATTTATGACATTTTGCATAACTTGCCGTAACACTTCCTGCGATATGTTCGTTATTTCTTGACGAATGTTTTCTTTTAGAGCTGCGAGAGTCTGTGGCTTGTTCACATACACCCGAGATTTCAAAAAACCCCAAAGAAAGAAGTCTGGACTGGTCAGATCGGGTGATCTTGCAGGCCAAGGCAAATCGCCAAAACGAGAGATAACTCGGCCTGGAAAAGCGTCCCTCACTAAGTCCATAGTGTCGCGCGCTGTGTGTGCCGTAGCGCCGTCTTGTTGAAACCAGATGTGCTCCAGCCCCAATTCGTCCAAACTGGGTATCAAAAACTCACGTAACATGGTTCTGTAGCGTTCTCCAGTGACAGTTATCGCATTGCCTCCAGCGTCTTCGAAAAAATAGGGTCCGATCACTCTGTCAACACAGATGCCACACCATACAGTAACTTTTAGTGGGTGTAGAGGTGTTTCTTGAATAATGCGCGGATTATCAGTGCCCCAGAATCGAGTATTCTGCTTATTGACATGCCCTGAGAGATGGAAATGCGCTTCGTCACTCATAACCAATTTTGAAGGAAAATCATCCTCTTCAAGGTTGAGGTTTATGACGCGCTGGCAGTAATCTAGACGAGCTCGGTGGTCAGCAGGCAGCAGCTGATGAGTCATTTGAGTTTTATACGGGAACATCTTTAAGTCTTTCACCAAAATACGCTGCAGGGTCCGTCTGGAAATGCCCAATTGCGTGGCACGTCGCCTCGTTGATGTTTCTGGACACTCTTCCACATCTTCGCGCACAGCATCGATATTTTCAGCTGAACGGCCTGTTCTTGGTCTCCTAGACTTAGGTCTATCCAATGTTGAGCCAGTTGCTTCAAGGCGTGTGGCAAAGCGTCGAATTGTGCGACCAATCGGTGCCGGACGGTGGGGAAATCGTCGACGAAATTCACGTTGTGTTCTTATCACTGATGAATTATTCCGTAAGAACATTGACACAATTATTCCACGTTCTTGGGGAGTAAAACGGTCCATGTTTATTTTCAGTGTATTTTACATTTGTTCACTACACAATTTTCAACAACAGAATGACAGAAAATGTCATATAAAAAAAATAAAGGTATTTTCTTTAGTGCCAGTACTTTTGCGCCACCCAGTATAAGAAAATATTGATATTAATGTCTGTAATAATGATATTATATGATTGTATATGCTTGAAATAAATGATAAATAAATAAACAAATAGGTAAAAAATTATAATAATACTAATAATTAGGATGAAGTTTTGATATTTTCTAATTTCTGTGAAGATAAATAAAAAAAAACTGCAATGTACACCTTCCACTAGTAACTAATATAAGAAAATATTGATATTGATGTCTGTAATAATGATATTAAATGAGTGTATATGCTTGAAATAAATGATAAATAAATAGGTAAAAAAATTATAATAATACTAATAATTAGAATGAAGTTTTGATATTTTCTAATTTCTGTGAAGATAAATAAAAAAAAACTGCAATGTACACCTTCCACTAGTAACTAATATAAGAAAATATTGATATTGATGTCTGTAATAATGATATTAATTGAGTGTATATGCTTGAAATAAATGATAAATAAATAGGTAAAAAAATTATAATAATACTAATAATTAGAATGAAGTTTTGATATTTTCTAATTTCTGTGAAGATAAATAAAAAAAAACTACATTACTATTTTAGATAATTGTTATTTCGATAGATATTAATTTTATTCAAATTTTGTGTTAAATTATTGAATGATTGGTAACTGAAAATATAATTATGTTTTGTGTTTTGAAGTTATTGATACAATACATATTTTTAATATTAGCAGTGGTATTTTTAAAGCATGCTCCACCCCTCTGATAAGGCATGATGTATGATTACTATTTTGTAACTTTTTAGGATATTTTGGAGGCTAGTCTACTCTTTTTAACCGACTTCAAAAAAGGAGGTTTTCAATTCGTACCCTATTTTTTTTTGTGCAACTAATATTGTTGTGAAAAAGAAATAACAATATTGTGTCGCAGGAAATTGTCATTTTTCTTCAAAAATCTAGCATTATCTGCAGTTACCAAAGTAGTGATCTATATCTTTATGCCTAAATATAATTCAAATTAAATAAAACTATTCAATACAAAAATATAAAGTACCTATTAAATACAAAAAGTGCGGTACGGCACAGCGGATTCGAACCCGCGCCTCCTGTGTAGCAGTCGAATGCACTACCACCACGCCACGGAGGACGACACAGCGCCATCTTCACGTACTCGAATGCACTACCACCACGCCACGGAGGACGACACAGCGCCATCTTCACGCACATCGTAAATGTCAAAATCAAAACTATAAGCTGTCAAAATCAAAATTATAAGCTGTCAAAAACGTACTTGCTTATCTTTCTCCAGTATATATATTAATCTATGAGAATACATTACGGACCCAAGTCGGTGTGCATGTGAATGATTTTTTCTTGTTAAATCTATAGTACCAATTCAAGGATTTCAGTGAATTGATTTTAGTAAAATCTACAGCATCTGCTGTGGGAATTTTTTAATAATGGCTACCATATCTTTCGCTAAAAGTTTGGTTAACCCAGGTACGGCGGCTGTATAGTATAATAATCATTCGATTTTTATCATATTTAGACAAATATAATATTGATTTGGTGTGTGATTTTTAGTTCACGTATGTAAAACCTATATTTCTTTTGCTTTTCTATTACATTTTGTGATACGAAGATGATACACATTTATCAGACTATTATGTAAAAGCAGGTCACAGTGAGCAAGCCGCTTTAGTAACTAATAATTTTCTTATTGGACATGTAAGCTGTTAAATCTAATTAGAGCGTTTAGTTTCTTTTATCCCCAAAATAAGATTTATTTATGATGTCCGAATTTCCTTAAACTATTTATTTTGAGGTTAAGTTATTGATTATTATCTCATTTTAACCTAATAATGAAATAATTCCTTTCAAGCCGTCAAATTATTGCTAAAACAGAATCACTGCTCACATGTAAGAGCTACTTCCTTGCCTGGACTGACACCATTGAGCATAATCCTCAGAAGAAATTATGCTGAGAAACAAGTATTTGAGCGAACAAAACCTCACTGTAATGTTGGTACCATTGGACATGTTGACCATGGCAAAACTACACTCACCGCAGCAATTACTAGAGGTAAACATAGTTTACATACTAATATAATAAAGATCAGCATCATATTAGTGTTGTTCATAGTTCTATCCAAGGCCGAGCCTCAGAGAGCGGGGTCCGACTACCTCTTCTCTTTTTGATTTAGCGTATAAAGGTTTGTTTTGGAGCCACTGCTGTCTTACCCCCAAACCTTATGAGGAAAGCCCTCATTAGAGCCTCGTAAGTCAATCAGTTAGTGCACCAGCTAGCAAGTGAGGTTGACTTAGCCCCAAAAGTCAATGGGGTCCAACAAAAACACCCAGTTAAGTCTTTCTGTACCTACGTAATGAAGTATTTTGTGCTAGCTGTTATACCTACTATTAGTTTCTCATGTTACATCTTAAAATCAAATATTAGGCCTGTATTCTAGAAAGACACAGTCCTGAATCTTAATTTATCTGAGGACAGATTGTATAGACAGATTGACAGATTTGATAGATTATGTATACAATCTGTCTTCAGATAAATTGAAATTCAGAACTGATAACCATTCTAGAATATGGGCCTTTAATTGGCAGTCCATATTAAAAATGTAAATTTCCTATTAGTTTTGCATTTCAACAAGTTATATTAAGGTGATTAGACCTATCTCTGTACCAAATTTTATCAAGCGTGAAAGCGTAACAGACGGCAGTTACTTTCGCATTTATAATTTTAGTGTGGATTATTTGACCATTGTACTTAAACTGTTAAATGTTTTACAATTCCAGTATTATCAGATCTTGACTTAGCCCAGTCAAAGGGTTACGCAGACATTGACAATGCACCAGAAGAGAAAGCCCGAGGTATCACCATCAATGTCGCTCACGTAGAATACCAAACAGAATCAAGGCATTATGGACACACTGACTGCCCCGGTCATGCTGATTATATCAAGGTATAATATAAATCATGTGAGTTAGCTGGGATAGACTATATGAAAGGTGGAGGACCAAATATAAAATACAGTAAATTGTAATGGACCATTTTAATGTGTGTAATGTAAGTACCTACACTAAAAATGTTATGGTACTTATAAAAAATTTCGGTAAATTGTAATGGACCATTTTAATCTGTGTAATGTAAGTACACTAAAAATGTTATGATAATTATAAAAAATTACAGTAAATTGTAATGTACCATTTTATTGTGTCTTATGTATGTAAGTTTAGTACACTTACTAAACTAACATTACATTACACACATTATAACAGTCTATTACAATTTACTTAAATTTTTTATAATTACCATAACATTTTTATGATTACATTCTCACATTATGCCTAGGATTAATAATATTATTTTTATTGGGGTGCTTCATCGGTAACAAAGTCCTATCATGTCCAAAATGTATAATTGTTTTGACTTACACAAATTATGATAAGGAACAAATCTTTGCTGTTTTAATTATAGAACATGATCACGGGTACAGCTCAAATGGATGGTGCCATACTGGTAGTGGCTGCTACAGATGGTGTGATGCCACAAACTAGAGAACATTTGATTCTAGCAAAACAAATTGGTATTCAGCATGTGGTAGTTTTCATTAACAAAGTAGATGCAGCTGACGAGGAAATGGTGGAGCTTGTAGAAATGGAAATCAGAGAGCTGATGTCTGAAATGGGCTATGATGGTGACAAGATTCCTGTTGTTAAGGGTATGTAGATTTGTTTATTATGTTTGCAATTTGTATTAAGTTTATTTATGTTTTAGTTACATTTTTTTTCTTTAATTTTATTGATATAAGTAGCTATGTAGTATGATAATGAAACCCTTCATCAGTGGATCATATTTTATGTACACCAAACTAGTGCTTAGCAGCAATATTTTAGTTATCTATGTGATCTATTGGGATTGAATTACACAGAAAAGGCATAATCAAAGCAAAATGTGTTCACATACATCCACACGATAGCAAAGAAAAATGGCATAGATACATTTGATTTTGTTTTCGTTGTGTTATATCTTTTTTTTATTTAAATTCACGCCTTAGATGGGATACAACGATTTTATCAAATTATTTTTGTCAAGTGGTTCTTGATATCAAGATTATATCAATATTCTATGTTCTGTTAATTACTAAAAATATAAATTCAATAGACATCTTATATTATAGCTACCCATTAATTTACATTTTCTATCGATCTACAGGCTCTGCACTCTGCGCATTGGAAGGCAAAAGCCCAGAAATCGGTGCCGAGTCTATCAACCAGTTGTTGAAGGAAGTTGACTCATTTATTCCAACTCCTATTCGCGAATTAGACAAGCCATTCCTCATGCCCGTTGAATCAGTTCACTCCATTCCTGGACGTGGTACTGTGATCACAGGACGTTTGCACAGAGGTATGTATATTATTTTGTTAATTCAACATGTTTTAGATATCGCGCTGGCAGACGTGAAACCGTGGCACTAGAGAAATGCTGTCTAAAGAATATGCTGAACTGCGTGAAGGGCTCTGCAATCCGCATCAGCCTTTGTCTGTGATAAATGGCAGACAAATTGCAGCAGGTGCAGTTGCGGCCTAAAATTTTGGGTGTGTCACTTTTTTTAAGTGCAGAAAGTCCTTCAAAAATACCTTTTTAGAAGACTTCAATTAGACGTGCATGATTTTGGGGTCATAATGTCTCCTGTGATCACCCCATTCGGACATTCCTCTCGTTAGTGCGACCACGTTGAGTGACGGGTGACCTACTTTGGACTCAACTGAGATGACTGAATTAATTATGGTCTATTTGTAATTTTAATTAATTCACACAGAAACTATTCCTGCCTACTTCCAGGTGTTCTAAAGAAAGGTACTGAGTGTGAAATAGTTGGCCATGGCAAAGTGATGAAGACAACTGTAACGGGAGTTGAGATGTTCCACAAGACTCTTGAGGAGGCTCAAGCAGGTGACCAACTTGGGGCTCTCGTCCGCTCCATTAAGCGTGAGCAAATCAAACGTGGAATGGTCATGGCCAAGCCAGGTACAGTTAAGGCACATGATAGTATTGAAGCTGCAGTTTACATTTTAAGCAAGGAGGAAGGTGGTCGCCAGAAGCCGTTCACATCGTTCATTCAATTACAAATGTTCTCTATGACCTGGGATTGCGCCACTCAAGTACAAATTCCTGATAAAGAGATGGTTATGCCTGGTGAAGATGCTACGTAAGTATTTATTTGTGTTTTGTAGCCACTATAAATAATATTTCATGCTATATTTTACTCAGTTTTATCCCAACTAGAGTAAAGTTGAACTTAGCTCTAGGAGTTGGGCAGATCAGGCAACAGTTGCTTTCAGGAAAGCCAACATACCCATAGAAAACAACCCAGACAGACCTTGGGGACCAAAGTGAAAACTTTGGATGCAACTCTGCAATCATGTCGGGGATGATGATGATGGTGATTTTATTCAGTGAGCTAACTATCTATAGTTTAAGGCTTTAAATATTGACTTGAGACTGATGGCGATATGAAAAGGCTCACACAGGATCTCTAGGTTAAAAGTTTTATGCAGGTGATAATGTGTAGATGACAGTGTGTCCTATTTACTAGACTTCACGAGTATACCGTAATTTTAACGTAGGTATCTCTTGTATAGCTGTTATGACCTCTTGAATAACCTTTCATGTTTTAATTAAAAAATAGATTTTCCTGTAAGTTAATAGAAAATTGAGTAAGTTGAAAGCTAATTCGTAATTTTTTTTGTTATCATTAAATTTATTTTGCAGGTTACGATTGCGTCTTTTGAAGCCCATGGTATGCGAAACTGGCCAAAGATTTACTTTACGTCTGGGAGATTTAACACTTGGTACTGGAGTTATCACCAAGATCAACAACAACTTATCTGAAGAAGACAGATTGAAACTCATGGAGGGTAAGAAGGCAAGAGAAAAGGCTAGTGCCAAGAAGTAAATGTTATTAGATATTAAATAAAACTGTAAGATTAGGAATGTAGTTCCAGTTATTGTACTATGCATTTAACAATGGAAAAAATAATTAAAAACTTTAATTCCAATTGCTTTTTTATTTTATTAGTCTCCTACCTGCAAGTAAACAAGGACAATTTGTCAATTATATGAGTAGGTAGGTCTATTAGTTGGAAGGATGCTTATATTGAGAAACGTACGGTTATGGGGTAAACCTATCCGTGTTGCCATTGTGTCAATTTCGTCGTTGGTAAAAAAAAATTGCAAGGAACTCGCGCTCATATTATGTTTTTAAACATATTGGCGCGAATGCGTTGCGATTTTTTTGACATATTATGTAAACGACGAATTATAATTTTTTGTTGCTATGGATTATAGAATGGAACCTGTTTTTCTATGTAAGCACCCGTAAACAGTGCGAAAAGGAGAAGAAAAATCCGGATCTCGGTCGGTGGGTTCCGAAGTGTATTCTTTGCAAAGCACTGGGAATGAGGTGATGATAGGTATTTTATCAGCTTTTAGTTACCAATCTAACGCATATCCACCAACCTACTTGAAACATGTTCTTGCGTCTTTGGTTAATGCTAGTTCTCTGCCAAAAATTTAACAATTTATTAAGTAAATGGCCGTTGTGATCAAGATCAAATACGTTAGTCGTTAGTTACCTACACCTATAGGTACCTGGTCTATCAGAGCTCCAGCCTCCAACTATTATCACCGTAGGCTTAGTGAGTCCCCACTTCATGCTTGGCAGGTATAGGTTACTCACTGCACGAAAATCTATATAGGAATGGTCAAATACATACTGGTAGCCCGTAACTGGCTCAGCACTAGGTACCATAATAAGTCAACTCGGCGCTTTTGCGGAGCAACGATGGGATGCGGAAAGCCTAGACAAACTAGGAGCTTGTGGTACGGTTATATTGTGTTAATAATGTGAGGCACATAAAGGAAACATAAATATTATAATATAGCCTATAAATAAAGATTAATAAGCTGAAGAGTTTGTTTGCTTGGTTGAACGCGCCAATCTCTGGAACTAGGGTAGGTACCCACTGGTTCGAATTTGTAAATTATTTTACAACACACCTGCTCATAATTTGTAGTAGGTATTGTTTATTTAGTATTTGTAGTGTATTATTTTATTCGCAAGTTAAACGTCGTATGGCACGCGTGAGTATGATGATTACCGTCCTCGACTCTCTTAAGACCCTCGCCAATTGCGCCTCGGCGGTAATCACCAACTTTGCTCACTTGTACCATAATGTACTATTTTATTTTGAATTCTGTTTATCAAAGGTTATACTCACGCTATTACTCAAGGGAGCGGAGCAGTAATCATAAATTTCAACAAATCCGGTAGGTTATATCACTGGCGGCACGGCTTTGCATGGCATGCCGCAGGCGTAACAGCCTGCTAAACGCCCAGCTACTCTAGCATCAGTTTTACTCTTCGTGGATCGAAGTTGGTTGTGTGATTGTCTCGTTATGGTTGACTGGGATTTAGTATTAATAATCCCTACTAATATTATAAATGTGAAAGTAACTCTGTCTGTCTGTCACGCCCAAACCACTGTACCGATTTTTATGAAATTTGGTATAGGGGTAGATTAGACCTCGAGAAAGGACATAGGCTATGTTTGGTCGCGATAACCGACATCCACGCGGGCGGAGCCGCGGGTAAAAGCTAGTAATAAAATAAATAAATATTGTAGGACAATCTACAACACAAAGCTATCTAGACGACCCAAAGTAAACATAGCTTATCTAGCTTGTGTTATGGGTTCTAGAATGCCTATAAACTACTTAGATTATAAACAATTTTTTTTGTAAATATATACACCAGCTTCTGATCCCGTTCATCGCTTATATATTATAGCATGTGTTATTCTGATGTATAAGCTTTATTATTGTAAAGTTTCATCAACATCCATCTAGTAGTTATTACGTGAAAGAGTAACAAACATCCTCACATAGGTACTTACAAACTTTCGCGTTTATAATATTAGTAGGATAGAAACCAGACCAATGCAAATATTCATATTCATGCACATACACAAATATTTGCACTGAGCGGGGATCGAACCCGCCCCTCCTGCGTAGCGGCCGCGTTCACTACCGCTACGACACAAAGGCAGTCAAACAGAATTGAAATGAATTCTAACGTCACTGAAATAAGATTCAAAATAACTTGATTAGTAATAAAATCCTTTGCCATGCCATGCCGGCAGTGGGCGCCGGCCCTTACGCCCCAGGATTCTTATCAGTGACCTCTAGAATAATTTAGTACTTAAAGTCAAGCAGAATTTCTTGTAAAGAGTTACTTACATGGTAACAAATAAAATAAAGAATCAGACTTACTTTTAGACTTTATTTTGAAATTTTATCATCACAATTTTACAGTGAACTTATGTCCATCATGTTCAGGAACAAACAAATTAATATAACACTGGGAATACACGTAAATGCTACTGACAGTAAAATGTACTACTTCTGCAATTTATATTTTACAACATGTGATAAAGCTCTGCAGGATTACTGACCTTATGAAACCCTACACTTACAATAAATAACAGTACCAGTTCTTTTAGGTATATGATGCCTCATTTGATACTGAATGTTATATTAATACATTAAAGTCCAGTAAATGAGTTCTAATTACTTTAATTATAAATACAGTGCCGTAAAAAACAATATTAAAAAAAAACTTTTAATTTAACATACAAATTAATTAAAGCAATAACAGAAATTACAGTGTTTACAGTTAATGTCGAATTTTTTATAGTAACTCCTTGATCACTCAAAACATAATGGAATGAAAATTTATTTTGATACATTGGGCACACTTTAGCACAATCAATGTAACAGCACTGAAATTTTAAATTTAGCCATAGCTATGTTCACAAGTCTTCATCCTCCTCAGGCAATGCTGTGTCCTGGGCTTCTTTGAGATCCTTTTCAATCTGGTTCTGCCATTGTGGGTCCATTGTAACTTCAGGAGGCAGGAGGGCAGGCATAGCAACAAACTCTAGGTTGCCATCACCAATCAGTTTTCTTGCTAACCATAAGAATGGTTTTTCGAAGTTGTAGTTTGACTTAGCAGAGATGTCGTAATACTGTAAAAAATAAAGTTTGTTTTAGGTACTTTGAGTATCATTCACATTCAATATTAATAGTGATGCATGATATTTGATTTTATTATTTCAATGCTATTGCTTAATATTAAGAGTTATTAAGCAATAACATTAAAAAGAAATGGATTAATTGATTCAAGTTGTATTTCCAACTTTAGGTGTATCAAATATCAGATCAATCAGTCAACAGAAAGGGGAGTAAAATTTCAGTTACTCAATTTGATCCAACAAGCAGCTCAAACTAAATAACACCATTTTATCAAGAAGTATTGTAAGTACATTTTTATTTAAGAATGTGAGAAAACCTGTTACTGAATTTGTTTTAAAGATATGTTATCATTGACTTTAGTGTAATATACATTGCATGCTAAGCTCAAGGATGGGTTCTAAATTCTGTAACATTATGTCACTAGAGATATACATAACATATTTTAGAAATCCAGTTTAATAGGAACTAGTAGGGGTTTCAATATATATACATACATATAATCACGCCTTTATCCCAGGAGGGTTAGGCAGGGGTGAATTAACACCCACATTTCACAAATCATTGTATTAGGTTCCACGTAATAGGGGCTGAACCTCAATAGGTTCTAGGAATATGTCAATACATATTCCGGGCAGTATTGTTGACTTGATCCAAGCATCAGAGGTTGAGTCTGGGCTGTATATATAATACGATTATTCAATATAATACAGTTGTTGAATTAAGATTGATATATAAATGATGCAGTCTAGTAAGTACCTATACTTGATTCTTACATCAAATCAGCTGACTCATAATGAAAACAAATTATAATTTTAGCTAAAGACTCACCTGTAAGTTCTTTTTCCTGTGGAATACAATTGTTTTCGCCTTAACTTTCCTGTCTTTGATGTCAACTTTGTTGCCGCACAGAACAATAGGAATCCCTTCACAAACTCGCACTAAATCTCTGTGCCAATGTGGTACGTTTTTGTAGGTGACACGAGAGGTTACATCGAACATGATGATGGCACATTGACCTTGGATATAATAGCCATCTCGGAGTCCACCAAACTTTTCTTGACCAGCAGTATCCCATACATTAAATCTGATGGGACCACGATTCGTGTGAAACACCAAAGGATGCACTTCAACTCCAAGCGTAGCAACGTATTTTTTCTCGAACTCTCCAGTCAAATGTCTTTTGACGAATGTAGTTTTGCCAGTGCCTCCGTCTCCTACCAGCACACATTTAAATGTGGGCATATCATCTGCCATGGTATTAGTTGAGTATGTACTTCTAATCTGAAAGAGAACAGAGAAAAGTTAATTTGTGAAACTGACAAAGACTCCATAACGATGTGATCTTTAGCGCAATTAATTGAAATTCTGGATTTACTATGTACCTATTTAACAACTTAAACTCAAGAGATGAAGATTATTAGAGGAGTATAAAACAAGTTCACTGGCCCTATGAAACTGACAACTTAAATTTACTCGTAATCTTTCACCGAATGGCGCTTAACTGGCCTCACAGGAATTTAGCTCATCGGTACCGAACATAGACACGATTTACACTAAAACTACACAAGCCACGATATAAATATTGTTTAAACTGATAAGTATGTGAAGTATAGAATCAAATTGTATAAAATATAAACACTAGTTACCGAGATTGTATAAGAAAATCGAGATTAAACTCGTCGCAGCTAAAAGTCGTTACGGCTCACAATGGCGTCACTTGACTAAACGGAAGATTTCCTTGACAACGACTTGCGCATTGCCTCTACTAGTCAAGTAACAGTCCTTTTTTAATACTGTTTTGGAAAAAATGCTACGAGTTTTTGTTGTTGAATATAAAAATATTTAAATTAAAAGTGCAAAATGTTTATGATGACAAAAGTAGTAAAAAGTTACACATTTTTTACCACAAAATAAATAAAAGAAGTTAGATTGGTTATTAGCGCCAATAACTGTTTTACCGACAGCTTTGTTGACGTCACATACTGTATCGAACAGTTGCGCCCTCTACAACTTTGCAAAATTTCTCATAGTACATGAGACAGGTAGTGAAGTTTTGTTCGCTTCGTGTGTATCGATTTTTTGAGTGAAGTGAACGTAGTGTTCGTGTCCTTTAGTTTAGTGACGTTTGTTAGAAAAATATCTGTGAATGGGATTGTGTAACGAGATAAAACGTTTATTTGGTGTGTGATTCTCTATAAAGGATGACGAAGGACAGGTTAGCGGCGCTCCAAGCGGTAAGTTAGTTCTTCTAGTTTCTCAGCGCTCCTATAACCAAAAGGCTTCGAAAGATGACCTCGAATTCATAAAAAAATAGCATTGGAAACGTGTGTCATATCAATCAAGTGTGAGGTAGACCTTGGTCTTGGTTTCTATTATGTGAAGAAATCACTTTCAAGGAAGCTACTTCCAATGGTGCTCTTTATTCTTGACGCCCCACCCCGGACTTGACATCGCTGAATGATAGCTGTCATTGAAGCGAGACAATTTGTTGCGTTCCGCAATTTTAGCAAGTACCTAGTAGATTGGCATTAGCTCATTGTTGCCTGATGATAATTCTGCAAGAAACCAAAGTTGGATAACCTCCCAGATAAGGCTGTCAAACCCTGAATCTCACAGCACAATTCAAATTTTCTAGGTTACCACACTACTTCAGTTTCTTATTACAATTTATTAAAGATTTATATCTTTTAGAGAAATAACTATGATTATACCTATTTGAAAACTTATCTGTAATTCTTTATAGTTGTTCAACTAAACTAAAATATATCTACCTATTAGTGAACAAAAGGAATACAATACATATTCTTATCAGAAATTTATGTTTAGTTCACTGCCCAATGTAATTAAATCATTATGTAAATAAAACCAATATATTTTTAATAATGGTTTCATTTATGTGTTACAATGATCAATAGCCCATACATTTAATCTAATATACTTTATACCTATTAAAACCAATTTCATCATTGATGACTTCATAACTAGGAAAATGTGTAACATTTTAAATTATATAAAAGCTAAATTTGAACCTCATTTTAATATCCAGTCTATTATAATATTATTATTACTGACAAACGGTTAATATTTCATTGATGTGATTACTTACTGTTATTGTTTCTTATTTTTCCTAAATCTTGTACACAGGGAAGGATTGAATTAGTAATAAGAACTGTAAAAGAAATACATATAGACTAACTTACTTACCATATTCAATCAATCAATTAATTAGCCTATTGTAGTCCATTGCAGGGCACATTAACATGGTATCAATTAGCAAGATCATATACCATATAATTTACATAAATAGCTATATCCTTAAAATATATGGCTTCTTGTCTAATAAGTCTTTACATAACCAGTTTTACATGAAGCCATTGTTCTTATGTGAAAATCACTGGAGAACAAGTAACTAGTATTAGTAGGTAAGGTGCATAATTATTTGTATAGATATGACATCATCACTTTGTTATTAAAGCTTGAGAAATAACTCAAGTATTGTTGTTATACCAATTCATGATAAGATAGCACTCCAACACAAGTACTTATACAATTTTATCGGCAACCCAGAATATGATCTTATGGTTTTTCAATACTGCTCCTAAATTTCCTCCTACATCTGAAAAACTGGAGCCAACACACCTGCTTCTACTGAATCCATCCTCACTGCTCTCCCAACAAAGCTTCAAACATATACCTTGACAAACCTCTGCATCACCCTAAGGTTGACTGTCAGAAAAATGCCCATGGCATTAAGTCTGCCTTTGTACATTGCCTAATTTTCCGTGAAGAAAAAAAAGTTCCCCGAAAATAAGGGAGTTTTTGGGAGAGTTTACGTTATTCACGTTGTAGTGACAATAGCGTTCTGAATTACAAGTCTCCTCCTAGTGTAACAACACAAGTAGGTACACTCTTGCTCTTCTTCAGAAGAAGAAGAAGCGTTGCGACTTCCGATTCCTTAGTCGGAAGTAACCCAAAACGTGAGCAACTGTTACCACGTCACGTCCTTACGTGGCGTGGTGGCAGTCGCTCACGTTTTGGGTTACTTAATTTTGTCGCCAATCTCATTCGTAGAGAGCAAATTAACGACGAGCCAGAGTTGTAAGGCTCATGGGACACGCGCTTCGCACAGGAGAGGGCTCGTAGTTTAGTAGGACGAGACTGCACGCAATGGAGATCGCCACCAGCTGGAGACTGGTGGACATATCCCACCGTTGACATCACATACCTACCGCCTCTGCTGACAATTGATCTGATGGCGATGTGGAACCTCTGTCTCAGGAGAGACTTTGCCTCACTGTGTGTGTTCTACCGCCTATACAATGGTTTGTGCTCAGATGAATTGTTTGACATGATGCCCACAGCTACATTCTATCATCACACCTCTCGCCGTAGGCGAGAGGTTCATCTTCACACATTGCGACCGGAAACGGTGCGCACTGTGCGGTATGAAAGGAACTTCATCCCTCGCACACTCAAGCTGTGGAATGAACTCCCCGCGATGGTTTTCCCAAACGACTACAACATGGGGTTCTTCAAGAAGGGCATTAGAAGGTTTCTTCAGGGTCGGCAGCACGAGTGTGACGCCCCTGGTGTTGCATACGTCCATAGGCCACGATAACCACTTTCCATCAGGTGGGCCGTGTGCTTGTCTGCCAACTAAGTGGTATAAAAAAATAAAAAATAAAAATGGAGACACCGTGTGTGGATGTACACTATTTAACTCCGACATAACCACTTTGTCGTCCCTTGGGACCCCTCTAGATAACCCCGTTACGTCGAGTCCGAGACTACTAACACAGTAATAAGCTAAAGACCTATTCACTTACACGGGTATTTCAAAAATTTGCTATTTCTTACATATTATACCTACCTACCTAACTCGTAACTTGAGTCTTGCACTAAAAAATATCCCATCAAAAACAATACTTGTAAAAAGGTACCAAGCCTCGCCGCCCTCGTTTCTTCTACCGCAAAAAGTTGTGAGATCCATGTAATACCAAGTCGGTTAATTTATTCAGTCCCTACTTCAGGGACCTTCTGTCCTAAGTTATTACGTAATAAGCTTTTAAGTTTTAAATATAATAAATTGTCTTGGCAATCGCACTAAACAATCTTATTTAATGTGCGATAGATTGTTTCCATGCGATGGCCAAGTCAATTCATTATATTTAAAACTTAAAAGCTTATTACGTAATAACTTAGGACAGAAGGTCCCTGAAGTAGGGACTGAATAAATTAACCGACTTGGTATTACATGGATCTCACAACTTTTTGCGGTAGAAGAAACGAGGGCGGCGAGGCTTGGTACCTTTTTACAAGTATTGTTTTTGATGGGATTTCAGTTCTTTTTGTAGATTAGCAGTATATAAATTAGCACGCCCACTCCCGGGGCAATCCGGTGTGGGAAAGGATGGTCATTGACATACAGAATTTTCGAATTCATAGCGAAATGGCGACAAATAGAACCTAGGAGATTAATTTAAACGCGCAGGAGGAATTGGGATACGATTATACTAAATTAATTAATAGACTTAGACAAAGGTCATACTTCCCGTGCCCGCAATCATCAGGTGCTATCTGTCGATAAATCAATCCAACCTAAGATTAGACAGCAAGCAAGTCGTGGTGACACGACCGAAGTCATTAGCTTGCGGAGAATCTTAACACCACCTTGCAGAAAATGACGTCACACGCAGAGTGCCATCTAGCTTTTGGATTTAGAGGTTTTTACTCCCTAAACCCTTAACTGTTTGTTCAATATCCGGGATCCGAATAGTTGCGGGTCCTTACAACTAGATGAAGATACTATGTAATTGTTACACATTGAATTTTTTGCCAAATAATATTAGTAAACGAAGCCTTCTTATCGTCAAATTAAATACTAGAAAGCAAATGAAATTTTACATAACATAACATAACATAAACTCACGCCTGTATCCCCGAAGGGGTAGGCAGAGGTGCTAGCACCCACATTTCGCCGTTTACCTATGTTTAGGTCCTAACGTAATAGGTGGCGAGCCTATTGCCATTAACCGGGCACTTATAACCTGCGATAAATACACACATAACTTCGAAAAGCGTCGTAAAATCATTGGTGTGTGCCATGGTAAACCTGGGATCGAACCCGAGACCTCGTCTCAGCAGTCCATTGCCCATACCACTAGGCTACCGCTATGACATTTTATCATAAACGAAAATAGCAATTTGAAGATCTATCTTTACGATTACAGCGTAATAAATGTAATAATATAATACACCTTCAAATTATCCAAACAACGTCCAATAGTTGGCAAATGATAACAGTAAACCAATGAGCTAGCCTTTCAGTCGACAAACTAATAATAAGTATTATGGTATAAGTATAACCCGCGCCACGTATCTTGAACCTAAATAGTGAAACATACGAGGTTCTGGCGCCCGCGGATTGCCACTCCCACTCCCACTCCCACTCCCACTCCCACTCCCACTCCCACTCCCACTCCCACTCCCACTCCCACTCCCACTCCCACTCCCACTCCCACTGCCACTGCCACTCCCACTCCCACTTCCACTCTCACTTCCACTCCCACTGTCACTGCCACTGTCACTGCCACTCTCACTGCCACTCTCACTCCTTCACTTTTCATCAAGTTTATTCAGTTAGTAGTATAGGAGTGAAAGCGTAATAAAATAACAGACGCTCAGATAGAGTTAACTTTCGCACTTATTATTATAATACGTTAGACTGATAATAGTATGGATGGATTCATGTACACTCGTTCACTGCAAATGTAACTTTGTAATCCTATATATTTATATGAGATTACAAAGTTATTTATGCAGTTGGTGAAATTGCTGAAATTGAAGAATATTTTAATTTTCCCTTGAGTTGTACACTAAACCCTACTTATCTTCTAAATTTCAGGCTTCTACGTCTGCTAGAAGTGCCTTAGACTTTTGATGATCGGTCAGTCAGTGAGTGACAAAATTTGCTAAATTTGCAAACTTTGACTTGCTATAATTCCTAAACCACTGGTTCAAATTGAATGAAATTTGAAATACATGGCGTTAATACAGAGCCCACTTGGTAACCGAAGATTCAGGCTTCTAGGTTTATCCACAACGACGTTCTAGGGGGTCGAAAATGGCCTGAGTTGGTTCGAGAAAATAGTGTTACGGCCGTGCCGCTCTTTTTAGCTCGACTTGGCGGGGGCACTGCCGTGCCCCCAGATACCTAGCTAACAAAAAAGATAAGAAAGGCAAAAAAGGTTTTAGCAAAAAAAAAGTAAATTTATAAGTTTCAACAGTGCTGGAGTTTAAAATTGCATGAAGCGTTCAATTTATGCCTGTCATTAGTTAAACAGAAATCATTTGACTGTGCCTTGATTACTCATCAATCTGTGTGCTGTATTGTATATCGAAGGGGTGTACCTAAGTTTTTGGAGTATACAAAGTTTCGTCTTCTCCCATTTGTTACCGTACTTGATTCATGCACGATCTACCTTGTCCCAATTATTCGGGGTCGACGCAACATGTCTTACTCCTATACCTGCAGGACTCCAGTACATGACTGCTGAAAAATATTCACAAGAATTATACCTTCTTCTCTTCTCTTCATCCTAGCGTTAATCCCAGTCGCGGAATCTGGGGTCTGCTTTATCAGTCTAACTGCGAATTTTTCTGGACTTCGATATTTTACGAACGCTTCTTCGAATTACACGAATTATACCTACATCCTACTAATAATATTTTGTTTTCACGGAACCCTATTGGGTGCTTTATCCATACTTCCATACTCCATACTAATATTATAAATGCGAAAGTAACTCTGTCTGTCTGTCTGTCTGTTACGCTTTCTCGCCTAAACCGCTGAACCGATTTCGATGAAATTTGGTATAGAGGTAGTTTAGACCTTGAGAAAGGACATAGGCCCCTTCAGCCACTTTGGTAACTATATGGTTCATAACCAACTACGAAACAGCTATGTTTGGTCGCGATAACCGACATCCACGCGGGCGGAGCCGCGGGCAAAAGCTAGTCTAAAATAAACGCGAATCATATTACTCCTGTCATGTATTTCATCAATCGTTTTATATTCCAACATTTAATTTTCAATATTAACGTATTAAGAAAATGTATTACGAGACTGATATGCTGCCATAAATTGTAATGTAACTTCATCACCGTATGCTACTAAAATACGGCGACGGAAAAACTTGGACATAATTAAACATTTCTAGTTAGGAAGTTGAGACCATTGCTTTGTTTGTGTTATATGACGTGACGCCCACATCGCGTGCACTAAAAGATTAGATTATTTTTTATTTTGCCAGCTTATTGCAGGTTATGTCATTACAAATATTAGTTTTTAAACAAAATTACCATCCAAATTCACTGACGAATGTAGAACAGTCAACTTAGTGAACTGGCGCCGTTATCAGTTGACGATGGCGGCATCCGGCTGACGACCTTCACGAACTTAGTCATACAGACAGCCGTCAGATTTACATCATCAATCATGGCATTCAGATTCAAGATCGTACACTTACAACAGCAACATACTAATTGTCGAATTACCTAGTTTATATTCCATTAACGAACTAGTTAACTGGACCAACCATACAGTTTTTACAGATGTTTTTACAAATAGTAACTAGTAACAGGCTTCTATTGCGCCTGTAAATATATCGTCTCATTTCAATCCGTGTCGCATTTAGTTCCGTTTTCCACTATGCGACTATGCCTCTCCACCTGTACTACCGTGGACCTCTGTAGGCCAATGGAAAACGCAGCTGACTTGGCTAATGCCAAGTATTGGGCAAACAACGCTTGAAGAAGAGAGCAAAGAGTTACTAATAATAATAAAAAATGTTTTATTGTTTAATTTCCTTCAATACAGCTTTCTTCTAGTTCCCCCTGTTGCAAGTTTTGTCACAGCTTTATTTTGTTAATGTACGTATAAAAAATATAAAAATTGTGTTAGTTGAAAGCTAAGAGAAGGCTCTATTGACGTACAAACGACTAACCATAATGCACCTGTAACAGCTGATTCACGTAATAGTTCTATTTTTAGAACCGGTCTCATGGGTTGTCGCATGAAATATTCACTAGCATCGTCACGACATGCTAGTGAACGAATCGTCTTTAGTTAACTTACTAATGTTTGTATTTGGTCTAATTTACTACATTCAAATTATCATTCGGCGTGTTTCACTAAAGCATGAATTGGTTACCTCTTTTTTTAAGTTGGAATATTCCGAACATATCTAGTATTGTTCACTTTCAGCACGGAAAATCTGGAAAATGTTAGCTTAACCTGTCATGCACAAATTTTCGTTGTTATTTTGTAGAATTACATTCAATTTGCTTTACGGTCGCATTGCTTTTGCATTCGGTGCACAGCACACTGTACACGTTGTTTTACATAGTTTAACCATGCAGCACGGGCCGCACTGAAGTCTTATCGATGACGTATTATTTGTGTTAATGTTCTTGGCGACATTCCAAATAAAGCCTCCACTCAGCGGCCCGTTTGAGGTCGCTGGGACTTTACTGTATGCCAAATTATCCTATTCAGTTTTATTGATACCCTACAGGGCCGTCGTTTTAGAATACTGTTTGGTGCTTTCTACCTCGAACATGATGTATTGATTGTTTTAAGCTATAATTTTAAACAGAAATTCTAATCAGAGCAAGGCAAGGTAATATGTATTATTCAAAACTACACAAAATTTATGTTCACGTGTAATTCTTTACTCGTACATTGGTTCTTAACCACATTCTAAAAAAAGCCGCTGCAGTCTAGGCTAAATTATTAGAAGTTATCGCCTGAATCACTGTAATTCATAAGTCCTTGTTCTCCGTTTTGTTTTGATACCCATATTACAAATTCTCGGCAGCTCGAATCTATACATAACTAGCTGTCCCGGCGAACTTCGTACCGCCATATTTTTCCCGTTCCCGCTGCACCTATTTTCTCATCCTTTAAACCTTCCCTGAACACCCCACGAATATTTCAAGACTAAAATTAGCCAAATCGGTTCAGCCGGTCTTGAGTTATAAACTAACAACGAAAAGTGGCATTGATTTTTATATATTAGAAGAAGAAGAGAAGAAGATAAATACCTCAATCCTCACATACACAAATCCCTATCGCACTAACAAGTTACCTCTCTGAAACTGAGTCCACCTAGACAGACAATACGTTCGTATATTCCCAATGACCAATGTGAGCATGTATGAAAACAAATGAAAGGGGAAGAAGCTAAAAATATGAGTATGCCTGGATCGTAGCACGTGGAATGATGTCATTTAGTACATTAAAAGAGTTCTGCCAAAGCTTCACCAGTGTTGTAGCTTCCACAAATTCATTAATCCATCAGCTAAAAGTTAATGTTGAAGAATTTGTGGAAACTTCAAAGTAAGGTACAAAATTATTCAGAAGGCAAATCATGACACTAGACCTTTTAACCCCTGCACTGGCATCCTCAGCGTTTATAAATTTTTAATGGAAGTCGATTACCATTCTTACCTTATGTTAGTATTTTTATTGGTGAATTTTGGGTCGTTTTATGAAACTGAGGCTTAGGAAATGCTTTCAGTAAAAAATGGATATCCGCTTTGCCTTACTCGAATCCAGGTTCATTTAAAATCGATAATGAAATATTGTTTTTATCATTTCACGATATAACTACCGTGATATATACGAATATTAGTATCATAAATATGATGTAAAGTCTAGAATAGGCTACATACTTTTTATTTCCAGAATATTTTTTATAGATCGCACAACAGCACAAGGAAAGCCGGCGTAATTGCAGGCAAGGACTAGTACTTCTATAAACAATTGCACTATGTTTTATTAACTATAACAACATTATCAAGATAAGAAATAAGAACATTGAACTAATACAACTTAGACTGATAAGAAATACATTTTCCATTTGAAATAAATCTTTTGCGACGACTATAGACTATGACCTCTTGTTTTAGCAGTGTATGTTCCGCTCTGAATGGTTCGGTACATTTGGATTGGTTGTTATGACAGGCTTTCTCTATCTCTAGTAATTTAGCGCTAACAGTTGCGACCTCGCCTCGGGGATGTCTTCGGCTGATTCTGTATTAAGAACATGGGTTGAATGCCGAAACAAACCACGCCTGTTTAGCTGTTATCGGCTGAATTATCTCACGGCTGTGAATCCGTGACTAATATCCTGTGATTGCGGGGGCCTAGGGCGTCTGTTCATCTTGTTATCAGTGAATTTGTTGTTTGTAATTATTTTGTATACACCTGCCATTCTGCTCTTGTTTATAAAGTGCAATTACTGTGCTTTACCTGTAACTAATTACACAATGTAATAAAACTATCTCTCTCATCCTAGCGTTAATTCCCAGTCGCATCCGAAGCTTTTCAGCTCGGAGTCTGGGGTCCGCTTTACCGTCTTAACTACAGATTTGGCTAGACCTCAATATTTTTTCGTGAAGCGATTGCCATCTGACCTCCACAGCCCAATGATAACATTAGGCGATATCGAAGCTTTGCAGCTAGACCGTTGTTTTTGGATTTTTTAGGGCTCCAACTACCCGTAACGACAGCCATAGATGTTCTTATGGCAACCGGGACCGACGGCTTAACGTGCTCTCCAAGGCACGACCAGACCAATGCAAATACCCATATTTCATGAACATAAATATTTGCACTGAGCGGGGATCGAACCCGCGCCTCTTGCGTAGCGGCCGCGTTCACTACCGCCACGCCACGGAGGCTGTCAATGTAATAAAACTATGTATGTTAATAAATCTTGGAAGTCGAATTTAACCAACTTTAATCTTCATATTAGGTACTCACATCTATTTGAAATTTAGTAGTTAAGTATGTCTCATCATAGTTTTTATCAAACCATAAATTATAATATTCAATGACTAATATCATGTATGTACCTACTATTTCGTTGTGCATGATTTGATTATGCGTACATACAACGGAATATGAATTAATACAAAAATTCACTTTTGCGCATCTGTCTGTTTTTCCTCTAACTTTGAACCGTACGTACAACGATGGGCTTTGATACGATTTTCACAGACATTTGGATATTTTTTTACTGACGGTTTGTATTATATTCATCCTAGATAAATCTTTTGAAGATTGTGATGTCAAATTCCGCTCACGCGAAACCGAGCCTGTTAAATATTTTACATTTAAATAAATTGACAGTGTGCTGTGTGTATGTACTGATCCTTTAATTCTCCCAGATCTAAATATTTACTCAATAGGCCCTTATTATATTTGTAAAAGGCTTCGTTTATAGCCTCTAATCAACGTTTGACTCGCAAGTCGCTACACGTGTTGTTCGGCAACATTGCACAACGTTGCATGACACGCGGCTTGTTGTTTGTTCGAAGATTGATTGATAACGTTTTCTGCTGTGTTGCGCGGCTTTGATGTGCAACGTTGTGACTTGTGCATCAATGTTTAGTACTAAACATCATAAATTGAAACAACTGCAGAGTTTAAAGAATTTGTTTTGAAATATTAACATACATTTAACATACTCATACTAGCAATTCCATATTACAAAATGCACGTTTCTCTGTGACTACTTCACACATGATTGAATATTGAATTTTCTTAGTCTACGATTTCGCAGATGACGACTTGCGCGGTGTAGTGACGTAACTTGTTGCAGTGGAATGGGAGTATCCGTTCTGTAAGTTAGCCGCGTTTATATTGTGTGCTTATATTACAAGCATTTTGGTTCAAAAGGGGAAACACTGTGGCTGCAGTTGCACAATGGCAAATGTTTGCAATCATCACCCGTTTTTATGAATTAGGTAATGATAGTTCGCTCGCACGCTTTTCGGAACCGATTATCTTGATCTTGTCTCTGACACTATTTTTGGTCACGATAACCAAGATAGATAGATAGATAGATAGATAGATAATACTTTATTGTACACCAATAAATTTACAATAGAGACAAGTAGGTATCATGTATACAGTTTAATGTACAATGGGCGGCCTTATCGCTGGAAGCGATCTCTTCCAGGCAACCTTGGGATGGAAAGTGATGAGACAACACAAAAGATAATGGTGTAGTTATCATATAAATTAGATATAAGATGTATTGATAGAAAAGAAAGAGAGGAAACAAAGCACAACTAACGTAAATCAAATGAATATAGGACACACATAAATAGAAAAATAACATATAACACATAAATAGATACGGGATGGATACAAGTAAATGAAATAATCATTAGGAACAAACTTATACAAAAGGAAAATAAAGATTGCGTATATAATTGCTAGTTCTCATAATGACAAGTAGTGGTCTTTTACCATTTTTTTAAAGATGCTGAGCGTTTTTGCCCGTCTGATGTTCAATGGCAGTGCATTCCATAATCGCACAGCGCAAGATACCCTAAAATTTCTGTTGCCTGTACAGAAACTTTGGAAATGCTTTAGCACTCATGCTAGGTACAAAAATAATTAATTTTCAACGACATATATTATAAATGTTTAGACCCTTAGAAAATTGCTATCAAATCAAAGTACCTACTATTAAGTTTTATGTTAGTTGATGTTGTGTTATAAAATAAGGGCGAGTAACTTACGTCCGAATAAGGCGTTTCGATGAAGTTTTAAACAGTCGAGAGACACGTCGTGACGGCCGGCTTCCGTGTCCCATTTGTCCTCACTGATGCAGGGCTGAGTTACGTGATATCCTATCCTGAACTCGTATTCATTTTATTATGTCTCTATTTTCTATATCTATATCTATACTAATATTATAAAGAGGAAAGATTTGTTTTTTTGTTTGTTTGTTTGTTTGTTTTTTTGTTTGTAACGAATAGGCTCCGAAACTACTGGACCGATTTCAATAATTCTTTCACTTATAGAAAGCTACACTATCTGGGAGTAACATAGGCTATATAACATCACGCTACTACTAAAGGGAGCGGAGCAGTGAGCATAAATGTCAATAAATCGGGCAGATTTCCATACATTCTTTACTAATATTAGATTTGTATTTTTGTATTCGAGTAAACTCAAGAACTACTGAACCGATTTCAAGCTGCACTATCACTGACTAATATAGGCTATAATTAATTTTCAAAAAAAATAGGGATCCTGGATAAAACTTCAATAATGTAACCCAAGGTGTAAAAAAAATGACCTAAAAAATTCCTTACATCGCGTACGCTGCGAAAACTATTGAAGATAGAACAAAATAATGTACTGTAGAAATGTATAACTTAAAAATCTATATTACTAATATTACTATTACTAATAATATTATAAAGAGGAAAGATTTGTTTTTTTGTTTGTTTGTTTTTTTGTTTGTAACGAATAGGCGCCGAAACTACTGGACCGATTTCAATAATTCTTTCACTTATAGAAAGCTACACTATCTGGGAGTAACATAGGCTATATAACATCACGCTACTACTAAAGGGAGCGGAGCAGTGAGCATAAATGTCAATAAATCGGGCAGATTTCCATACATTCTTTACTAATATTAGATTTGTATTTTTGTATTCGAGTAAACTCAAGAACTACTGAACCGATTTCAAGCTGCACTATCACTGACTAATATAGGCTATAATTAATTTTCAAAAAAAATAGGGATCCTGGATAAAACTTCAATAATGTAACCCAAGGTGTAAAAAAAATGACCTAAAAAATTCCTTACATCGCGTACGCTGCGAAAACTATTGAAGATAGAACAAAATAATGTACTGTAGAAATGTATAACTTAAAAAGGTCTACATAAAAGTCCGCGACAGCATATTTCTATCTAATAAGGGTAGCTCACAATAACCATTTTTATCTTTTACAAATTATAAAAAAAATATGTGTCATTTTCGAAGCTATTTTTAACAATATAGTGTTAAGCCTTATCTGACTAAATACCTTAGATACATTGTACATTTAATGTAGATCAAAATTGCCCTTTACACTGTATAATTATAATGGATATTTAAGAATCTATTGCAGTATGAAAGTAACGCGCGACGATATAAATTCAAGCCGAAATGCCGATCAAAGTCAGACCACGGAATCTATACCTTTATATTAATTCTTATCTAAATAAATCGTTTGGTATTTAAGATTGTTTCAATACCTGTTGATTACTTTTTGAATTATTGAAATCGGACGTTCTATTCAAAAGATATTACGAAATTATAATGTCAATAAATCCGGTAAATTATACCATACATTATTTGAAAAATAATTATTATTACGGGCATGGGCTAAAAGGGTGCAACCACGGGTGTTCGAAGTATTTCACGAGCGAAGACAGGGAAGGTCAGCTGAACACAAACTGAGATGCTACGGTAACGGGATCCGAATGCGGGATTGGAACCTCCATGTGATGCATCCTGGGTAACGGAGGCATTAACGCCCCTCACCCAGGGGAGGCGCTACCGCCTACGGCAAATACATACAGCAACGGGAGCAGCTCTATAGAGGGCTGCTCAAAGGCTTCCCACATGTCCCTCTGACTACGAGGAGGCCCAGTAGAGAGCAGGAAAGGGAAGGGCTGGTCACCGAGCGCGGACGTGAGGATTATAGGTCCGGCCTCCTGTCATCCCTTCACGCCCGTCTCCTCCCTTTCCGGAATTCGATGGGACATCGTGCTTCCCACTTCTGAGAGCGCCATCTTAAAATTGTAGATGGCCCAGGGTCAGCCGGGGGGTGCGGAAAATGCCCTAGGCAATTTTACACTCCAGCAACTGAAGACCCGCGACGGCATACTGTTTAGTGGGTCCGAATTCCACATAGCACTCCTGATGGCTGACGGGGATGGTATCCGAGGCAATTTTAGCACGAAAGAAAAGTTTGTACGGAATCCGAATTCCACGCGGGCGGAGCCGCGGGCAACAGCTAGTATTTAATAAAAAGATAAACTCACTTGGTCTCTAATACTTCTGCGAATGTATTTGTTTTACTATGATAACAAAATGTATTTTTAGATGTATCGCTCTTGTTTATTTTCTGTCAAACTTCTTCACTAAAGTAATGTCTCTTGTCTCCTTACGAAAAAATTCTCAATTATTCAATGGTTACTACATTCGCACATTCAAAATGTAGACAAAATGTGATATAGGTATCTATTGAGACAAATCAGATTCCGTAAATTTTTGTACCCCCCACGTCTACGTTATATTTTTTGAGGAATCCATTGACTTAGCTTATAAAGAGGGTCGTCATATCAAATCCTACAAAACGGACGTACAAGGTTTCCATTTTTTTTCATTGGACTATATTTTTACAAGGACGTATCACGCCGCCCGGTAAAAAAAGACCCTAATTAATTGACTCCTAGACAAGTTGATTTACTACTTTTCTATTCCACTAAAGTTCTTAGTACATAATATAACATAGGTAGAAGGTACATTGTAAAGTCGAAATGTACAAAATAATCTGAATATGTATATCATGTACGGTTTCTGCTAGTATCGAAATGTACAGGATATTACTATGCAACAAATTCATATGTGGCCATCTGACAAGCGCTCTCGGAAGTGTCAGGGCAGTCGGTAGACGTGAGGGGATGGTTATTGGTTATGTAAGATCTGTCGCAACGCTCGTCGCCTAGTAACGCTGACTACCGTCAATGCACGTCGTGACGTCTATTGTAGTCGGCTTATACGCTTGCTTGCATTTCAGCTCAGCATTTTATTAGGCTACGATATCCCGCTTGTTCGCATTGCAAATTGCAACAGTAGTTTTCATCCCTCGGGTTGCACCAACAACCGGGAACAATTTAAAAGGAAACGTACAAGTTGTTTTCTTTGAAACGTTCAATTTTGTTTTTACGAAATTTACCTGCAGTTGAAAATGCTTTTTATTGAAGTGAATTATCTAACCCAATAAAATGTGTTGAATGACTTGAAAGTTTTGACAACATTAGCTATTTGTCTGTTTATGGAACATGAGGACTTACAGACAATTTGCTGGTCAATAATCAAAAGACACGGTTTCACGCAAATATGATAAAATTCAGCATAGCTCCTCCTTGTATAAAATAAGTCCGAAGCGAAACTTGCTGCCTGAGAAAGGGTCTTTGGCAACTAAGTTTCGCAGTGATTGTCACGTTGCCAGATGACGCAAGTACAAAAAGTTATAAATGCCGCAATTTCAAATTACTTATTTCTGCAGCTGGGCTTTAGTTAAACTGTAAAAGTAAAGCAGCACTTTAAGCGTCATTTAATAAAAATCTATCATGATAAAATTGCTTTGCGTGGTACAAACAACAAAGCCTGGAAGAATGCTATGAGTACTTGCCCACTGCTTCTTTCAGAAGCGTCCTGTAAACTGAACTTTTTTACACATTTATATTAAATCGAATAAAAATGTAAGGAATTGTTTTAAATTTTTCAACAGTTTTAAATCATTTTTGTCATCATAAAACATTCTTTACGACTACTTATGCTTCGCTGCAAAATTAATTGCATAGTCGAGATTGTCAAGAGGCCGCAAATAGGACGGGTTAAAAAGTTGTAAGTGGTGACAAGCGATCTAGATGCCTCGCCACGCGTCGGCGCTGGTGTAATTATGTGCTGAGATTTAGGGATGCCGGGCCCGAATTGACCCAGATCTCTATAATCCCCTCGACGGCTATGCTATAAAATGTTGTAAAGTAATGTTTTCTCTTGTTCTATGCTTCGTTTCATATACAGGGTGTCTCAAAAGAAAGTTTATATTTATTAAGCTTACTGCGTGAACCCAACGAATCCGAGGGTTGCGGGAGTTATGGAAAGCGGTACCGTGGCTCTTGGGAATTCTGGAGCTTTTCTCAAGAGCAGACCGCGCGTTGTGCGTGCGAGAGTTTTACATAAACCGGGATTCGGCGACTGTAGCGTGTAGAAGACAGACAAGGCAGTATTAGAGGTTTTCGTCACTTAAATGATGCACCAAGCATTCCTCTTATTCGAAAATGGGGTAAGAAATTTGAAGAGACCGGTACAACACTCGAAACACCAAAATTCAGGCGACTAAACTGTAGAAAACGTGGAGAGTGTTAATCAGTCAGTTCGTGACATCGTGACGAGCCGAACCTTTGAATCCGGAACCGCACAAGTGCTTTAAATGTGCATAAATCATCATTGTACCGCATTTGGCATAAAGACCTAGAGAAAGAACATGATTTCAGCAGGCCGGAGCAACGTCACACGCGTCCAATACGTCTCTGCCACGAGTTCGTGAAATTTTCTTAGGCAAATTGATCTCCAGAGGTGACATAAATTCACCTACACGTAGTTCTGATTTAACCCCTCTGGGCTTTTTCCTATAGGGGTATCTTAAATTTAAAGTTTACACCAGTAAACCGACTTCCCAGACGCATTTGAAAGAAGATATCCGTCACGAAATGGCTGAGTCCACCTGCCGGGCCGTCATAAACAATTTTAGTGTTTGACTAGCTGCCCCGGCGAACTTCGTACCGCCATATTTTCGGCCCGCGTGGTATTCAAATCCCGTTCCCGCTGCACCCTTATCACTTAGGGGGATGAAAAATAGATGTTGGCCGATTCTCATAGATACCGGATAAGCACAAAAAATTTCATCAAAATCGGTCGAGCCGTTTCGGAGGAGTTCGATTACGCACATTTTGTGACACGAGAATTTTATATATTAGATTAAATGAGTGCTGCGAACGCGAGGGAGGGTCTACATTTGGACGATATTATTTTTACGAAATAAAATACCAAATTGTGAACTTTTCTAATTAATAAACATTTTTCGATACACGGCTTACTGTTTTTTTAATCGATTTACTAAATATAAACTTTCTTTTGAGACACCCTGTATTACAAAGATTTCAAACCAGAGACCCTCATGTGAACTCGTAGAGAACGCCAATCTGAAAAGTTTTAACTGATTTAGCGCTGAACTCAAGTGAAAACTATTAATTAGAACTTACCAATATTCGTTTATTTGTTCGTGTATCACACTTTGCCGCACCGTCCTTCCGATTACGATAAAACTTTTCAGACTTATTACTTACATTGTGACTTGTGAGATAAGCATTTTTCCTGTGCGAGGCCGGGACCGGCCACCTAGTCTAAATATATCATACCGGAATTCCTTTCCCTAAAACAATAAATAGTGACTTTTCCTCTCAGTCAATAAGGTGCAATCACAAGACACAAATCGATATTCAAATAAATATTAGGTAGATACCAAAGTGCAGCGTTATGTGCCGTAGATATAGCGATAGCGACACGAAAACTTCATCATGGTGTAACAAAAAAAAACAATATTTAAAAAAGTTACACAAAACTTAAATAAAACTAAGTTCTTGACTCTTGACATTTTGAAAATACGCGATGGTGTCACGAGTGATAATGTACAACATGTACATATAAACAAATTAAAACACTTGATTTATCATGCCATGTGTACCTACCTACAGTGAAATTGAGGAAAATTGCCATGTCGTCCAATTAAATGAATTAAAATACACCGTTCTGTTTCTGGTTTACCCGGCTTTTGGCAACAGCGCCGGCAGCGTGGTTCACTTTAATTAAACTTCGTTAATATTTATACGCGGGCAACCACAATTAACTGATTAAAGTGTTAAATATTTTAGTCAAATATTAGCTGATACCCGCGGCTTCGTCCGCATGGAATGCTGTTCTCGTTCCCATGACCCATGAGACCACAGAACTAAAGAGTATCTGTGCGCGAGATCGTATTTTTTTAACCTACCTTAGCTGAATAGGTCGAGTCATTGGCTCGAGTTTTGAGCTTAGCAACATTCATAATTATATGAAAGAGAAAAAAAAAGATGAAGAATTCAGTAGAATTCTATATTTGTTCAGTAGTTGCACGTTTGCATAAATATTTTGCATAATAATAATATTTCAGACATTGGGCGGGGTCTGTACAAACCATTCACAACATCATCCTCATAACGATTTTCTCAGTTGCATGTTTGGACTTACGAAAGTTTAGGTAGGTAGGCCCTCGGAGTTTGCTTATTGTTTTGATTTGTATGTCAGCTTTTCTGAGAGCGACTACCGTCTGACCTTTCAACCCCAAGAGGAAATCCTCAGAGATTGGTGCGTTGTTTAGCAGGAGTAAAGACTAGCACCACAAGTGGGTTTCTCCCTGAAGGTGTTGGTATAGCCCTGGAAATCCCTAAGAAAACGTTAAACCATATTAACTTGATTGGTTAGTAAAACATTTAATTTTATTGCGATTTTCGAAGAAAAGCCTGAACCGCAAGTTAGCATTTAGACATAATTTTCAAAAAAAATCAATAGTAATGCATTTTTTATTGTAGCAAGACCACGACTATTTCAGTACTCCACACGGACGAGGCTACGGACAACAGCTATAAATTAATATATTCAATTCAGTGTGCAAAAAGTAAAAATCGTCGCATGCGGACCTATGTAGGAAGGTAATACAGCTGACGTTATCAGATCTCTGGTTCGATTGAAATACGTGACATGACTTCCGTTCGTTGCTCCACCACGCTCACGAAAATATTAAGAGTCGTGCCGTGAGTGACTTTAATTAACTATTATTGTTCATTTGATTTGTGTAATTCCGGTCATTTTTTTTTTGTTTTTTAAAGAACCCACATTTTTTTTACCTTTCAAACTCATTCTACTGCCTCCTTCGAGTTGGGTTGGTCATAGAGTAACATCGAATGTTTCAATTCAACTTTACAAAAGCTAAGAAACGTGCTCTTTTTGTTAACAATTCCAAATATGACATAATGTACAACACATTAATATATAGGTACTATTTCAATATGAACTAAAATCATCTTGGGTGGCACTGGCACAGGTTTGAGTGATCTTTGCACCAACTACTACGGTTGTATAAACTGTGGCGAATTCGATCGCCATTTCGGCCGCTATTGCATTGCAGGATGTACTTGCTTGTTAATTGTATGTTTATGTAGATAACTATTACGATAATTTCTTAGTTAATCGTTGGCAAGCAGTAAGTAATTTGTAGTTTTAATTCATTATTTTATACTCATTTAGCAGCCGCGCTATTCTAAACTACCTACTTACCTACTATGTTTTAAAGAGCGCATATTAAATGTAGTTGCATTTATTGAATGTATCTCATAACAACTGGGTTTTGTAAAGGACTTATACAAATTTCAATCTGTACCAAAATTAATTAGGTCCGGGCTTAAATAGTTTATATCTACTTATTATGGCGTTCGGTGGAGCCTTTGCTGCCTTTGTTTCCCCAAGCTCATGTAAACCGTGACCGCGTCTCTCGGCTCAGAAATTAACTTACTGTCTTAGTATCTGCTTACAGTTACTTCCCACATAGGCTGTGGTTGTGATATAGGCTCTTTTATACTATTTGAGACTAAAAGTCGTACTATCTTTGTTCAATGTCATTCTATTGTTATTCTAAGATGATGCTGATGTTGGTATTATGGTAACGCAATTTCGATAAATGATTCCTATACTCGTACATCTGTAAAGTTTGTCTTTATAAGATTTTTTATGTATTTATCTCTGCTATTCTCATAAGATAGAAGATAAGCACAATCCTTGAACATATAATATCTTATCTACTGAGAACTAATATGATAATACTTATTCACTCCAAATGTCCAAACTTGGGTTGTCACTGATAAATGTGAAACATCTCTTCTTCAATTTAATCTTAGCATAGTGGCTCCAATTGTACTATATTTTTATGTTAGTTATATAAATCATCGTTTGTATATGTTATAGGCAATGTGTATAATCCGGCATTGTATAGAATGCCTAGGCATTCTATACATTGCCTAAAACGTTCAGGCAATGTGTATAATACGATTAATTTCATACATTGCCTAGGTATTGTATACAATGCCCGAAGCGCATCAGGCAATGTGTATAATGGACGGGTTGTTGTAAATTCGTCTCTTCAAAATGATATATTTCGTGTGCGAAAATTCGTCTCACCTTGATAAATAAGTACTGTTAGCAAACAAAATTTGAAAAATGGATATTACTGCTGAAAGAAAAATTGTTCATTCCGACTTGGATAGATTAGGTTAGAAGGCTAATGCGGGAGCGGAGCGGAGCGGAGCTCCAGCATTAGCCTTCTGCCTTGATTCTGATCTTGATCTGCCTGCATTAGCCTTGATAAATAAGTACTGTTAGCAAACAAAATTTGAAAAATGGATATTACTGCTGAAAGAAAAATTGTTCATTCCGACTTGGATAGATTAGGTTAGAAGGCTAATGCGGGAGCGGAGCGGAGCGGAGCTCCAGCATTAGCCTTCGTGGTTATTTTTTTTTTAACCATGCAGAACTATTAGGCCACGGTAAGAACTCTCTTTCCATCAGGTTAGGTGGCTGACCAGCACAGGGATGATGGTAAGAGAGTGGTTGCCGTGGCCTATAGAAATTCTGTATGGTAATAAAAAAAAATAACCACGAAGGCTAATGCGGGAGCTTCGCTCCGCTCCGCTCCCGCATTAGCCTTCTAACCTAATCTATCCAAGTCGGAATGTGCAGCTTTTCTTTCACTACTAAGTGAGAAACATTCTACGCAAAAAACACGTAGGTACTTAGGCATACCTACCAATAGAACACATGTCTTATCAGCACTGTCTGCTGGTGGAAGTTGAAATTAGGATTAGCTCTCAAAAGATTAGTATCTATCTAACTAAATCATAGAGAAGAAAAATAGATTACATACATTGCCTATGCTTCGACCGGCATTCTATACAATGCCTAGGTATTCTATACATTACCTAGGCAAAGTGTAAAATAGTTTAAAAATTGAATATCATTTCATACATTGCCTGAACGACCCCGGCATTCTATACATTGCCTAGGTATTGTATAGAATGCCTGCATTATACACATTGCCTATAACATATTATATCCAAAGGTTTCGGCTGAGGGAGTTGCTATATTCACCACATTCGTGTAAGATAGAAAGAGATAAAACTGGTATCGTCTAAGAGCATTTATAGGGGTCCATTACACGCTTATGCAAGCGTCATTCCATCATGCAATCATGCCGTCAATCATGAATGTTATTGGTCAATCGGCTATTAGACGATATATGTTTTATTTGTGGGTGCTAGCACCTCTGCCTACCCCTTCGGGGATACAGGCGTGAGTTTATGTTTATGTTATGTTATGTTTTATTTTATTAGGCACACAACAGATTATGTATTCATTTCAAACTTAAATAACAGGTTTTGTTGACTTATATCTAGTACATAACCCAATTATAGATATGCAAAGCGTTCATAAGCCTAAGTACATGGCAGTATATAAGAAAATTAACAAACAATATACCTAGTAATGAATTTAAAATTAAGCTAATTTTACATTATCACCCGCATTTTTATTATATTTGAAATTTCTCATTATTCTATATAGCCGATTGACCAATAACAATCATGATTGACGGCATGATGGCATGACGCTTGCATAAGCGTGTAATGGAACCCTTAGATGACGCATTTTTTATTCAAGAGTTTCCTCCTAGAACACTTAAGTACCTTTTCGCTATCTTAAATGTCTTGATAAGTATATTATTACCACGCTCCCTTTTACCTACCATCATTTGTTCTCAAAGGGTAAAATGCCACCTAACCTACGTGTTATGTCTAAACGTTACCGATAAAACGCGGGTGCGATAGATGGTAGGTGATGTAGCAAGCCTCTACCTATTTACCACTTCAAGTACTTCTTCTACTTCAATAAAAACATTTTCCTACTCATACCTTTGAATGAACTGCAAAGTATGTGATGCCTGGCTGCAAAGTCGAGTTGGCAGCCAGGCTTCATAACCTTTGTAAATAATTGGCCGTATCCTGCGCCATTAAATCTGTATAACGAGCCAGCAAATGTGTACAATTACACTTTGTATCGTAAATACAAATCCTCTTTATTACTCCCGTGCGTAACTGCCCCTGTTACCCGTGGGTGCTGTGCTGCGTTGGTCGGCTACACTGCTACAGTATTATAGGTACTAAGATAGGTCGTACACGTGTTGACGCCTACCTAGTCAGTTAAATGTCATTCAAAAAATAATACAGCTATTCTTATAATATATGTATTAGCAATTAGACACAGATAGACATCTGTCTATCTATCTGACACAAAACCAAAAGGGGCTTTCTGCAACCTTCAGACACTGCTGCCACCACTTTTACCAGTGCTTTAGAATTGCAGTGGTTTTTCATACACAGAATTTGACGATCTTTCAGATGAGCCAGGTTTTTTCTGGTAATCTTATCATATTAGATACCGATTTTTTCGGTTTTTCAAAATGGATTTTTGGTATCACCTCTCAGTTTTTAGCTTCGCAGCATAGTCATTTTGTGTTCTCTAGTTAAAGGCGCATCTAATGATGTACATCTCATTCAGGAATCTGATCAGACCAGAGTTAATGACGTGAGCTTTTATACTATGTGCTTTTAATGAACTTCCTTTGCATTAATAATATTACCATAATGAAACATAATACATACACAACTGTAACTGACAATAATTGTTCGAGGACATTTTATCAATGTTTGTGGGAGTCTCATCTCATTTAAGTCGAAGATATATTTTAGTAGTTGCAGTGTATTTAAGTTTATGGAATGAGCTGTGCGTATAATAATAATAAAACTTTAAATTAGAGCGATAGATTCTAATTTGATGCTCATCAAAGTATGATCTCGTAGCCGTCCACGTTTTTACAAAAATGTTATACTGAGTAAACTAGTTTTGATTAATAGTACCTGCTACTTGAACTAAGTGAAACTACTTAAGTACCTTTTTAGCCGTAATTTTTCACAGCTTTCGCTTTTTCATGAAGCAATTATGTCCCATCGCTAACAATGAAACGCTAATAATTAAGTGTCCTAATGGAAGCCATTGAGTGTCTAAATTAATGTCCTACGTTGTCACGGCAGACTGTGTCACAGTGACCTATAAAGTTGAGCATCGATATCTACCCACTGTCTTTGACGGTGGAATCGGCTTATAATTTTCAACCGTGAACTGGTGAATTTGTGATTTACTGGTATCAAAATTGATTGCTGGTTAAAAAGAATTATCGTATTTATTTGTGTGGCATTGTGTAAAATAAAATACTTTAGATTGTTCTCGATGCATATATCGATGATAGGTTTTAAGACAACTAGTACTTCTGTTTATAGAGTTTACAATGAATTCCTGGGATACAAAATGTCTACATAAATAAATACTATTCGCAAATGTTTTAATCTATAATGAAACAGTAGCCTGGGACCTGTTAAGCACAGAGGCTACTTAACATGGTTCACCTCCTCGATAACTGACATCATACATTTACATTTCGTAAGTAGGTATCAACAGATTTTCGGACCTTCCCTAGGAGATAAAAAATGAAACAATGTGAAGTTTTAGATGATACAGGCACTAACTGAATTTTAACCTGAAATAGAATAAAAAATATACCTACGTTAATTTATTTTGAGAAAGTTAAGCTGGTCGCATACATTGCACTATTCTCCAGCCCCGATACGCATCCACATCAAAGGTGTCCCTTTGAGGGTACACGAAACGCCTGTGTCCATGTAAATTGAATAATGGCCGCCTCGCCTCAACTAAGTGGATTCTATTTTACTCTACGTGTACCGTGCAATGTCGACCTCTGCTTTCGTCACGAATTACCAAACCCAACACGCTTAAACCCTCCTTGTTCATTTATTATTCCTTTAGTTTTGTATTTCATCGTTTCATACACGACTTTATAATCCTTGTCATATGAGGCGGCTGGTTTATGTCATTTCATTATACATGTATGGTGGTTAGGTGATGACTGATGACAGTTTAAAGCTGATATTTTAGCTTATAAAGTCGATTAAATAGTATAGTATAATCCCTGGTGTTGCATACGTCCATAGGCCACGGTAACCGCTTTCCATCAGGTGGGCCGTGTGCTTGTCTGCCTCATAAGTTGTATAAAAAGATGTAGAAGACTGAATTCTCTATCTCGTATTAACAGTTTAGTACAGATATATTCGTTCAATATCGTGCCCTACTAAATGTATTATAGTAAGTGTTGTACAGTGTTTGGTGGCATGTTGCACACTCATCAAGCTGGATATGAATTGCTCGTACATTGTAGCGATATGGAGTGTTAAGAATTGCGCCAACAGAATATTTTGCTATATTTTTCTGGGTCTGCCAATGAAACTTGATTGTAGTTTATACAGGGTTATTGGTAACTCGACGTATTCCTGTCAGAGGGTGTTAGGGGACCCAAAATGCTACAATTTGGAGCCCACATGGGCGAAAATCAATAGTTTTCGAAATAATTGACTTTTTGTGTTTTTTTTTCGTATGAACCCAGATTTCAACCTTCAAGTGCAAATTAAAAAAAAAATGTTGGCCGAGTCGGAATTATTTTATTTTATTTACGAGGGTGATATGTACTTCAAAGAACCCAAAATACTAAAAAAATAATTAAAAACACTTCAGATCAATGACATTTCATAACATAGACATGTCATATGCTTACAAATCAACGTAGAAAAATGTGCCGAACTCACACACACACATTTTTAATTCATCTACACTTTTGGTGTTTTAACTTTAGAGTAATAGTTCGTGCAGTGTCTATAAACATACGATGGCATTTTCGTTATTTTTTTAAGTCCGCGCAACGTCCGACCGGCTCCGCTCGGCACGCGATACTAGAGGCAAACGTTCCAATTGACTCGTTTTCGGATCTTCAAGATTTTCGCGCAATGACATATCTACTTCTTTTTATATATAATATCTTTGCTTCAGATAGAAAAAATTAGGACCGTTTCATTTTTTTATTTATTTTTTATTTTCACCTTTCCCTCCAGCCATTGTTGTTTTTCTCAAAAAAATGCTATGACACTAAGCGTACAAATTACTAGAATAACTTGTACGTTTAATCAGCTTTCCAAAAAGATAATAATATTCATAGAATACCATATAATTCGTGAAGTTAACCTGTTTAAAAGTGAGAATCACAAATTGTACTTCAATATAAAATAAATATTTATATTCATATACTTATTTTCATTAGCAAAATCTGACTGCAGTCTAGTCAGGGAAGGCGAATCTGGGTATACATTATTAAACTAGTCAACTCGCCCCGGCTTCGCCCGTGACGTAATTAGAAAACTCGTATCTATCGTATGACTTTAAAACATATACTTACCCGCAATTGATTAATTTCCAAATGGGAACCTGCCGTATTTCCGGATTTGTTGACATTTATGATTACAGCTCCGCTCTTTCCTTGATAAACGATTATTCAACACAAAAAGATTGTTTTAATTCAAACCAAAAGTTCCTGAGATTTTCGCATTCAACCAAACAAACAAACTCTTCAAATATGAGTATAGATGAGACAAAACTCAAATTAGGAACAGTTATAAATCTCAACAGCTTATTCAGAGGTGAAATATCATATTATTTATAAGAAATTTGATATATCAGCGATTTCAGCCATCGAGATACATAACCATTCTTACGTAACAGAATTTTATCGAAACTTTATATTAGTATAGTAGATTTCTGGCGAGTTAATGATGACACGATAATTATGGGGCAGAAAGCTTTACTGTAATTTACGGCAAAGGTAATATTTGTTCAGAGTTTAGTGTTAAGGTGTGTTCCCTATCGTCTAGTACCAGGTACAGTTCCATTTACATATTTAAAAATTAAACATGGATTCTCCGTAGATACACTTTTCTAACCTACCATTAAACATAACAACCCAAGTCTTCTCTCGAGTTACTCGCATAATTATTATTAACACTATATTTTTGACCACGTTCCAATGTTACTTAATCACCAATTTGGCGGACCCTGAGCTCCGAGGTCATCTTGGCCACGGATGCAATCAGGATAATGCGTCTACATGAGGATGATGATTAATCACCAATTTGTCACTGCTTTGAGATTGTAGTGGCCTACCCAAGGACTAGGTACATAGGTACACTATGTTTACTATATTAATAATTTCCCTTTTTTTTTTTGCAGGCGCAAAGCGACGATGACGACGTCGGGCCCGACGACGTCAACGTCGCCGTCGAAGGAGGATTTATGGATGAATTCTTTAGTGAGGTAAGTTCGATTGATTTCCGTATTTGTATTGGCTAGCACTAGCACGTGAGTCGTACGTAGAACGTGGTCGAGCTCAATGCCAAGAAGATGCAAGCATGTGCGTTTACAGCAAAGGCATCTTCATCCTTCCCCTTCCAAACCTTCAGAGCACACCACTGCCACTACAGGACAATTTCAATATCGTCGGTATGGATGTTTACTGCAAACTGAATAACAAAAACTACATTGAGAATATCATCAAAAAGCCTCGCATAAACTCAGAGTCCTGGTCGCATCTCAGGGATGGTTCCGCAAGGTACTTACTATATGCTCTCGAATGGTTGCAGCGACGTGCGGTCCGCATTATTGAGAATCCTGTGGTCACCAACAGCCTCGAGCCTTTGCAGATGCGTAGAGATGTTGCGTCCTTGGCAGTATTTTACCGTTTCTACCATGGTGAATGTTCTGAAAAGCTCTTCCTATTAGTCCCACCCTCTCCTTCCCTATATAGGACAACACGTGCAGAACTTAGATGTCACCCGCATACGGTACAGAATATTCCATCACAAACCGAATGGTTCGGCGACCCCTCCTATTGCCGCACCATTAAGACCTGGAATTCCTTACCAGATATTATGTGTTTGTGTATCCCTCTTCCTACAGTCCCGGGTCCTTTGAACGGGGCGAGAAATAGCATCTGATGGGACCGTTAAGCCGAGTGCCACTATTGTCACATGGTACGTGTCTATAATGGTGACTCTCTTTTCCGAGACTTTGCCAGGTAAAGTGAAGTCAAATTGACGTGTCCTATATAAAAAAAACAACCACCGAGTCTCCCGTAAATGCTAGCTAATCAAAAACTTATTAAGGGCTCTCAATTTTACGTAAACTTAAACGTTGAGTTTCTTTTTATGAAAGTAATTCGATGATATATTATATTTTCTATCAAGAATTTATAATTACATCATTGCTTAATATAAAGATTACCTTTATGATGATCATGTTATCCAACTCAGTTCTACTGTAAGATACAAATTCTGACGTTCAATAGTAGCATCATAAACATGAGTAATCAACTTAGTGGCATTTAATTAACCCTACTCTACAGTTAGGTATTTAGTAAGTACGTACATTATACACTGAAGGCTTTGTTAATTACTATAGTGGCGTGAATTCCTTAGCTGACTTGATTACTCGTACATAGAACTTTTTAATAAATAGCTCGCCGGATATAACGTTACCAAGAGGCAAATTAAATGGAGTGTACTCATAAACATTTATTATACTTTATAAATAACAGAAGCGAAGGGTTCATATAAGTTATTTCCTTTTTGAATATATGAGTACCTAGTATTCTGTTCACGTATTCAAAAGGAAGTGTTATATGTGACAATTGATGGCAAGTTACAGCTGATAAATTGTATTTAGACCTCGTCGACGTTTATCATCGTCATTTAAGTGGCACAGCGCGCGGTAGCGTTGAGCTTGGAAACGAGAGGGTACAGGTTTTTTTTTATACCACTTGGGTCGCAGACAAGCACACCGCCCACCTGATGGAAAGTGATTACCGTGGCCTATGGACGGATGAGTGCAACACCAGGGGCCACACTCGTGCTGCCTACCCTAAAAGAACAGAGAGATTCTGCGCCGTCAGCGCAGCCCCCGTGCAGTCCATGGCGCACTTGGTTTCGTGTCCCTTATGTCCTACCTCCTTCACTAAAGACGATCTGAATAATGCCACTGACAGCGCGGTCGAGATGGCGGAATTTGATTCTCGAATAATTTAAAGCAATAAAAAAGAGGATCATTGACACGAAAGAAGAAGAAGCTCAGAACACAAGCAGGACGAACCTTTTGTCTTCCCACTGACAGCACAAAATCAATCCAGTGAGCTCTGGCTACCCTACTCAACGCCAGGAACAGATCACGAGGTTATTATAGCTGCGGTATTCTGCAGGGTGGAGGTACTTCCCCAGTCGGACTGCCAGATTGGGACCTTTATCCTACCTCCTACAGGTATCTTTAATCCTTAGCAGGACGCAATCAACATGCACCCCACCCTAATGGAAAGATTTGAGTTGAAAGTGACAGTGAGAGTTGCAATATTACTAATAAAAAATGTGATCCATGTCCCCAAGAATTCTAGAATTTCGTTTTATGAAGAATTCCTTTAAAAGGGGATATACATTATACAACTGTGTGAGATTGTCTAAATTATTCAGCCTATGTACTTTGGAATGATTGGACATTTAGAAGGTCTCACACTATGTGCAGATGAAATTACAAGATTGCTTGTACCTTTTTAAAGTGTCAACATTTGATGAAAGTTACTGGAGTCCGGATTATTCGAGCTTCCTGCAATATGAATGAAGGTACATCGTGGCCTTTATTATTATATCTTGTACTACTATTCTACAGGATGTCTCTGTCATCATAGCCTATAGAAGCTTTTTATGCCAAGGGCACCATCACTTGCCTTTTAATTGTGGACCTTATTTTAAAGAAGAGCTACTGCAAGAATGGACGGAGCTACTTCGGTTTCCACTTCTGCGAGGCTTTGACGTTTACTTTCTGTGTAAAGCGGCAGGGGCCGCTTGTATTGAATAAATTAAACAGACTGTGATTTAGTAAAATAAAGTATTCGTTTTACAATTAATTATTAGGTGTGACACTAACTACATCATATACTTCCTGCTGATTTGGCCAACTCATCATACATCATTCATCATCTAGCCGAGGAGTGCCCACGCTATTTTCCAGTACGTAATGACGTCATTGGAAGCAAGTATTAAGTTTTTTCGCAAGAAGCAAACGACTAGACATAAAATACCACACATACTTAGTGTAGATATTATGCCTTAATGTGTATGAGTCACATGTGACTTCATTACAAGAGAGACATACGCGACCGTGCTATTTTTATATGTAGTTTCTACTGCGCTTGTAATCGACACACATATTGAACTCGTCATTATGATGACTCATTTCCCTACCGTTTACTACTTAATCCATTTAGGAATTTTCTTATGCGAAGAATATTCTCAATTTTTACCTGAATAAGGGTACCATAACCTACGACCTTGCTTTTTTAAATCTGGAATGAAAAGTTTTCCTTTTTCGTGGAGATTTATCGCCGGATTTAGCGTCAGTGAGGTGGATTAAATATTCAGTGCGATAAAGGTTTTCTTCTCTGTTTTTCCTTTGTTTCTGAATAAAGACTATAACTTTATTCTATCATCATAATATTATCGTTCTTTTTTTATTCAGAACCATCGAACACAATACCCATATATTCAAGCTTTACCGACATACGCTGAAGTTTGCCTGAGTTTTCCAATCAACATAGTTGAACAAGAGTTTCTGCCTATTCCTCTCCAATGTTTTCATTTCGCACGGTGTTGCCATGCTTCTGTTTGATCTAAATGCTAGCATTACGATATTGCGTGACGTCATCGGTATTTAATTATATAACTGCCCTCACCACCATTCTTTGCTTCAAAAGAAGGAAATACCATACGTATTTATTCTCCAAATCATGAAGGTTTTATGCCTTTATTGTACAAATATTACATATCGAAGCTGACTTTCGCCATGAAATGAATGTTTACACGGTAATTATGTAAGCATTTTTAGGTTAACTAAACCGAGCGGTATTTTACTAAACCTTTATAATACCCAGTAGCTGCTGTTATCTATTTCATTAGCAAAAATGAAAAACTGAAATAAAAAATATTCAGCTTTATTTTGTAGCCAAACCATGATAACGATACGATAACATACAAATACCAATTAAAATCAGTCCGTTTATAATAACTACTGGATTAGGTTAATATTGGTTAACCCTTTAGGCAAGGTTAATATTGAAGAAAAAACTAATTACGTAAATCGGCCGAGATGTCTGCGAAATCGCTGTTCCATAAAGCGTTTCTTTCTTCTTTTTGTAAAAAATACATAATAATATTTTCTTACAAAAAGTAGCTATTTTTTTTAAAATACTTATTTTCACTTTTAATAATGATATGATAAGTGAGATCGATTTTTAAGGTATGATTCAGATACAGCGTACCCATTGAGAAACCGCTGCATGCGTCTGCAGTTGTCGTATGCGATCACCTTCGGAACCACACCTTTACGAAACACCAAATAAACGTGTACGACAACGACAATAAACGTATCCATAATAACGGCGAATCCCAAAACACTGGCACTTACATTTCACATCTTCTCGATCGCATATTGTATTATTTACATTACATCAATTGTTCAAGGACGCGTTTTCAGATTTTTCTTCTTATTTGCTAACTGGGTAATACGGACGGCACGGTATATATTTTTGTCAATTTAATATTTAGATGTGAAGGGTTAAAATCGACTCGACGAACTTAAAAGCTCATTGACATAATGTACTATGTGAACAGACACCAAAAAATATTACTATTCGATACCAGTTATTTTAATACTAGTAAACTTATTACATAATAACATTATATTACTTTTATAGCCTGAATATAATCTAACAAGCATCAGAATTATTTATTGGATCAAATCGAAATCTCACACGACTTCATAGTTGAATGAATTGTGTGAGTGTACATTTATTTTATAAATTGGTAGTGTGTAACGTAACTAAACGAATGTTATATGTTTAATTTCTCTTGTAACTTTGTAACCATTAATTAGAGAGGCGTACATTTTACCTCCACTCACGATAAATGGATCGCGGTAATAGCACTTATCAATTTTATTATAAAACCTGCATATCTGATAAAGCATCGCTTTTAACGTTACACCAGTCGGATCATCGCAAATCTTATTCAACTTTCGCAATCTGTGTAGGTACACATTGAAGTGACACTGGTACTAAAGACGGCAAATATTAAAGGTGATCAAATCGTGTTGTATGCTAACGTCCTAGTAACATTATAAATTGGAAAGTAGGGATGTGATGTGTGTGCATGAATAGTTGGGGTTAGTAGCTTTATGCCTATATCTCGATAAGACTGGGTATCAATATTGACTAGATCGCTTTATGACTAAATCTCAATATGACTAGTTCGCGTATAGACTAGATCTCATTCAGACTAGATAGCCATTGGTCCAGGTAGCGTAAAGACCATATTGTCGTCAATAATAAGATAGATTACACTGGTAATAAAAGTAGCCTTATGTAGAAAACGGCACAATGAATACTTAATTTTTGAGGTTCTTTCGAGATTTGGTGAAAATACCACGGAATTAGACGCGTTTACCTTAATTCAAAAAATTAACAAAGAGTTCCTTATCAATGAAGTATGGTGAAGTGTGAGATTGAAGAGCCCTGAAGAGCCACTTTTCGATGCCATTGTACGTCATATTGATATTAAGTCAATCTGATAACAAGACATATAGATACATGGTCGTATAGCTATCTAGACCAAAAGCGAACTAGTCATATTGAGATTTAGTCATAAAGCGATCTAGTCATGTTGATACCTAGTCTTATCGAAATATAGGCATAAAGCTACTAACCCCCAATAGTTGTACGTACCATCTGAGAAAAAAAACTTACGAAAATATTAATGAGGAAAAAACATACTTTTTATGTTTTCAAAACTGCTAGGTCTGTGTATACGGTTCTAAAGTTCATATGGACAATTCGATTCCTTGGTTCTAGTCTAGGGTTGCCATAAGTGTGGGGACGCAGACCGGGACATTTGAAGAAAAACTAGTGAAGGTAGAAAAATAGGAACTTTTATTACAACAGTGGGTAACTTTAAAGGTTTAAAACAACTTTAAACACCGCTATTCAATGCCAGCGGGCAGCGACCCGCCAGTCGGGCTTTCTTTCGTTAGGGCTTTTCGCTACGAAGGCGAAAAGTTAATTCTGATAATTTTACAAAATATTTTGACGAAATCAACATTAACTTATACTTGTACGGAAAAATGTCGTTCTATCCACGTATGAATAGCCTAGCTAGTTAGTCGCGTTTATTGTAGTTATATTACTGTTTACCAATACGACCTGATCAGACACGACCTCCGACGCTCCAACGCCCGCACCATCCAGGAGGTAATCGAGCGCAATAGGGGGTCGAAAGTGTTCGCTCAGCAGTTGAGGAGGCCCCATCTGACGAAACTCAAATTGAGGAAGGCAAAACGATTGTCTCAAAGAACGAGATACTCGAAGAGATCGAGAAATTCTATGGACAGCTGCTGTATGCATCACGGATGAGTAAACCGACGGGACACAGCCATGAAGACCACAGAGCCCCACTCACGCGCTATTACACCGAGGAGATACCAGATGTCTAATAGTACGAGGTAGAGGCGGCTCTCAGGCAACTGAAGAACAACAGGTGCTCTGGTGATGACGAAATTACGACTGAGCGCCACCTGCTTTCAGGAAAGCATCTGGCGCTCCAATCCTGAAAGATCTAGCGAGTTTAATTCCATCATCCAGTTGGCCCTTGCTGCATGGGCATGGAGTGGGAGTACGATGGTACTGTTCTTCAAAAAGGGTGATAAGACCTTACTGAAAAACTACAGGCCCATCTTACTCCTGCTGTGCAATTCACTAAGCAAGTACAACGATGCGAGTCACAACGTTGTGATCGATAGAGATTGTCATTGGCCGATCTCCAGTGAAGTGACCCAATCCGACCAATGACAATCTCTATCGAGCACATCGTTGCGACTCGCATCGCTATGCTCGCTTAGTGAATTGCAGTGCTGAGCCATGTCTACAAGCCGTTCTCGAGAATCGTCACAAATCGCCTCGCGGGTAAGCTCGATGAGTTTCAGCCACCTGAGCAAGCCGGATTTCAAAAAGGCTATAGCACCGTGGACCACATCCATACTGTTCGGCAGATTGTAGAAAAGACGCCAGATTACAAGCAGCCGCTGTGTATGGCATTTGTGGACTACGAAAAATCCTTCGACTCTATCGATACCTGGGCAGTGTTAGATGCTCTGCAGCGATGTCGTGTCGATTGGCGTACATCGAAGTACAGAAATGCTTGTATGACACTGCCACAATGTCTGTCCAGCTCCAAGACCAGAAAACGAAACCCATTAGCCTCCAGCGTGGAGTGCGCATACTGTACGCGTTGGAGGATGTCTTCAAGACTCTGGATTGGATAGACCAGAATTATCAACATCAATGGTGAGTACATCTCGCATCTTCGGTTTGCCGACGACATTGTCATAGTTGCGGAGTCACTGGAGCAAATGAGCGAAATGCTGCACAGCCTGAATGGAGCTTCTCAACAAGTCGGCCTCGGTGTAACGTCGGGTCTTCTTCTTGCCTTTACAGCAATGCCTCAAAACAAATTTTTCGCCAGTACGTCCTGCCTGTTTTGGCTTACGGTGCCGAAACGTGGCCATTGAAGGTAGGGTTAGTTTACGACCTAAAAGTTGCGCAACGGGCTATGGAGCGAGCTATGCTTGGAGTTTCTTTGAAGGATAGAATACGTAACGAGTTCATCCGACATAGAACCAAAGCTACCGCCATAGCTCGCAAAATAATCAAGCTGAAGTAGCAGTGGGCTGGCCACATCTGTCAAAGGACTGATGACCGTTGGAGCAGACGAGTCCTAGAGTGGAGAGCGGGAAAACGGAAAGGGAGACACCCCCTAGCCAGACGGACTGTCGACCTGCGACGGTGGCTAATTGATTGATTGTTTACCAAGTCCAGCCCTCAAATATAAAACTATATTTTTTTAAACCGGGACAATTTGCTTATCGGCCGGGACGCCGGGACACTAGGCTTCAAACGGGGACATGTCCCGGCGTACCGGGACGTATGGCAACCCTATTCTAGTCACCCAAACACATAAACTATATTATGTATTATCCCAAAAATGTGTTCCTGACGTTCCTGTACGTCGTGAAAACAGGATTAGACATATTCTAAAACGGGACAGCAGCTATTGTAACATAATTTGATGTAAGACGGTCGAAGATTAAGCTAGTTAATGAAAGTCAAGCTAGCAAGTTGTTTAACATTTCCAATCTTTTTCGGGCGCAAGGAAGCACGTAAAGATTTTGTTACTAAGCCGCGCTGACAAGGACTATGAAAGAGAATTACGTCATACTCAATATCTTAGCAACAGGGTACCCCGAAATCGTTGTAGATGATTAAGAACAAATTAATTGCCCATGGACTTATTGATACAAGGTTACTTTTATCAGACTTATTGGCGATAATACAATTAAGCAGCGTCTCAATAGCCATTTAGAATAACTACTTGTAATTATTTAACGTTTCTATGAAATGAAACTGAACCTTTACCTACATATTTGGGGTTTTTCTAGGGTAGGGTTTTCAGTTATTCTAAAATCCTCCAGCTTTGGTTAGCTGTTTTCAGGTCTGAGAAAGATACACTGAAAATTAAAGAAGCTTAAGATAATTCCATTTTCGTTTCTCCTTGAACTTTTAAGTGGATAAACATAATACAGTTTAGTCGTTATCTACCTGTACTTACAAGCATAGTAATGAAAGTTGTTTACTTTTCAGACTCAAAGACTTAGTTTAATGTTGCTTGTTTGAAAAGCTGATATCTAACTCATAATTTAAAAAAATATTACATTGAAAACACCTTATCGGATCGGAAATTATTTTTTGTTACATATTTTATTTTTCGTACGGGTTGTTCCGAAATCTGGAGTTTAATTCGTACAGTCACCTTGTTAAGCAGAGACCGCTTACATAATCCCCGTTAATCCGGAACCGACCAACATGACCCGCCTCGGAACAGCTACCTTCATAAATAAATTTATGTCTATGGGATAATAAATATTTTTTGCGTTTGTGCAAGTTGGAGATTTTTATGGAAAAATGTTTCGGTCACAACTGGATCGAATCCTAAATATGGGGGTTTGTTTTATGCGTTTAAGTTATGAAAGTTGCTGTGGTGTCAGCCAGTTATCAAACTAAGTATCTTTAAATCGAAAAATTCAACATAAGGGCGTGTCTTGAGTCTTGAACCCGCGACCAGTGCCGTACAGAAGGAATACTCCCAACACCGTCAACCAGCAGAGCTATCTGGACACGACCTGAATATTCGAAATTCTTGTATATACACGCGTCTTGGGGCGATCTAAATCTATAGAGAAAGTTAACATACAAATTGCTTTAAATTTCATTAAACCAAGTAGCTACTGAGGAGCTGTCTCAGTAGAAACAAATCTAGCATACCTCATGTTTTTGTGAAAATTAGACACAGAAACCAGACTTTCAAATTAATTATTGAATCTCTCTAGGATAATATGGATATACGCACACCCACACTAAGCTACTAAAGGCTTCGATGAATAATAGAACTTGAATGTATGCCATTATCTGTAGATAAATATTATGGCGCAAAGCTAACGTGCCAATGGCTGGCGGATGCTAAATCACGTTTGGCCTCTATTAGTTCTTCTAACTTCGGAGAAAGTAACCCTAGAAGAAAAACCCAAAGACGTGACGTCACGTGTTCAACATGGCTAACAGATAAACAAAGCACATAGTAAAAGGAAGGAAAATGCTACGCGTATATGTATGTATATAAATATATTATAGGTAGATAATTAAGCTAATACTCGTATGAAGTGGATAAAATTATGTTTATGACTAACTACTTTTTCCTGTTAAACCAATTCTGGTATCAACTGACTCGCCAACATAACGTCAATTGTGAAACAGTTCATTTTATGTAGATAAAAAAGTACTACTACTATCTACCAAATAAGTATTCGTTGCATTATATTTGTTCAGTTACTTAAAAGCTAAAATGACCTCGTCAGTAGAAAAACAGACTTTCAAATTTAATGTCTCAACATTATGAAAACGTTAAACGCCTTTTTAAACAATTGAATTTTGTTTGATTCAACAATTGGATTAATAAGCTTCAACAGTATAGATAAGTGCAGTGAATTTATTAAAATGGTTGCCTAAATCACTGTGTTAATCGTATCGTATCTCGGCGTAACAAATAATATTCAATTTTAACAGTACCTTGCTTGCTTAGCTAATACCGACACTTATCTGTAGCTTGAGATATTTTGTCTAGTTGATCCATTTATCATAACTTCAGTTGTTATTATTTTACCACAGTAATGGACCATTCCCTGCAATGTAACTGTTGTGAACATTGAAAGATTGAATTACTTAATTATACAAACTGCCATTTAACCCACTTGACTGAAGTTGAATCGACTAAATCTCTACTAATTGAACTATCCTATTGAGATAATAGCGTATAAATTCACTAACTGTGAAGCTTAATTACTTCAAACACACTGATTGTTCGGTAATTCAGGGTAAAATCAGATAATATATTTTACAACACACCTGCTCATAACAGTGATATTATTTTACCGCAATTAAGCACGGAATGACACCTATTATAAAACTGTGACTTTTTCATTACTATTATTCACAAAAATGAGTTATAGATTCTTTTTTAAATTTTATAGGAAGTGTCTATAATTGTCTATGTTCTTAAAAAAGTTTTGATACAAAAAATAACGTGTTTAATAGTACGAATAAATTAATACGCCTATTGTATGGTCATTTGATGCATTTTCGTATTTAAATAAATAATTTCAACTTGTAATACTTGTGTAATAAACATAATTTTCGCTCAAATTTAACTTTTTTTTTTCTCTAAGTACAGAAAAAAAAAACAGACTAAAAAAAAGTTAAGTTCAAACCTCATTTTTTTTTAAATATGGTCGACCGCCATTGTTAAATGCGCGCGAATAGGAAAACGAATTAATTTGTAGTATTGTTTATTTAGTATTTGTAGTATTATTTTATTCGCAAGTGTGTTGTAAAACGTCGTATGGCACGTGTGAGCATGATGATTACCGTCCTCGGCTGTCTTAAGACCCTCGCCTGGCGGCTCGGGTCTCAATGGCGCCTCGGCGGTAATCACCAACGTTGCTCACTTGTACCATAATGTACTATTACAACACACCTGCTCATAACAGTGATATTATTTTACCGCAATTAAGCACGGAATGACACCTATTATAAAACTATGACTTTTTCATTGCTATTATTCACAAAAGTGAGTTATAGATTCTTTTTTAAATTTTATAGGAAGTGTCTATAATTGTCTATGTTCTTAAAAAAGTTTTGATACAAAAAATAACGTGTTTAATAGTACGAATAAATTAATACGCCTATTGTATGGTCATTTGATGCATTTTCGTATTTAAATAAATAATTTCAACTTGTAATACTTGTGTAATAAACAAAATTTTCGCTCAAATTTAACTTTTTTTTTTCTCTAAGTACAGAAAAAAAAACAGAGTAAAAAAAAGTTAAGTTCAAACATCATTTTTTTTTAAATATGGTCGACCGCCATTGTTAAATGCGCGCGCATAGGAAAACGAATTAATTTGTAGTATTGTTTATTTAGTATTTGTAGTATTATTTTATTCGCAAGTGTGTTGTAAAACGTCGTATGGCACGTGTGAGCATGATGATTACCGTCCTCGGCTGTCTTAAGACCCTCGCCTGGCGGCTCGGGTCTCAATGGCGCCTCGGCGGTAATCACCAACGTTGCTCACTTGTACCATAATGTACTATTTCAACACACTTGCTTATAAACAGGCTTTTATTTGCTTTGTTCTTAAAAAAGTTTCGATACAAAAAAGATCGTGTCCAATATTACAAACGTATTAATATACCTATTGCTTGTTCATTTCATGCAACTTCGTATTTTAAAAGATAATTTCGACTTGTAGTACGTGTTTAATAAACAAAACTTTCACTAAAATGTATTTTTTTTACTCTGTGAGTATTTACAGAGAAAAAAAATCATAATTCAAATAAGTAAGTAGATGACAAGGCAGCATGGTGATAGACACCTTAGCTTGTTCCGAAAGGAACAAATAAAAAAAATGTTAGATGCGCGCACATATGTAAACAAATAAATTTTTACCGGGTTCCCTCCATCTGGCAGAAACATAAAACTCCGAAATTCATTTGGCATAACTCATTTGGCACAATTTTATTTAATCGAACATTTTCAAGGCATAACGATTTATTTAATAGAATCGTATTTTGGCAGAATGGTCATATATCCGAATTAGCAATGGCATACTCTTCAGTTGGCAGAAAAGTTTTTTTTTTTTTTTATACCACTTAGGTGGCAGACAAGCACACGGCCCACCTGATGGAAAGTGGTTACCGTGGCCTATGGACGTATGCAACACCAGGGGCGTCACACTCGCGCTGCCGACCCTGAAGAAACCTTCTAATGCCCTTCTTGAAGAACCCCATATTGTAGTCGCTTGGGAAAACCATCGCGGGGAGTTCATTCCACAGCTTGATGTGCGAGGGATGAAGTTCCTTTCATACCGCACAGTGCGCACCGTTTCCGGTCGCAATGTGTGAGGATGAACTCCCCGCCTATGACGAGAAGTGCGATGATAGAATGTAGCTGTGGGCATCATGTCAAACAATTCATCTGAGCACAAACCATTGTATAGTTAAAGTTAAAATTTGTTACAAAAAAGTTAGTGAAAGAAATGAATTGCTGCAAATCCGACTTCACGTAGTCTTGTTTGCCCTACCCCTAGAGTGTTATTTAAGCCCGCGAAGGCGCGGAGGGGCGAGGCGGCTCACGAGCTGAGGAGCAGGTGGTTTTAATGTCCGTCGCTGCGGTGGTGGGAGTTACAACCATCTGCGACGATAAGCTCGTGTGGGGCCGCCGGAGCCCCGCAGCGCCGGAGCTGTGACAGAAACGATGCTTGCTGCATGTTTACTGCCTGATGCTTGCTGCATGATACTTGTTGCATGCATGCTGCATGCCTGATACTTGCTGCATGGTAAATGCCTGATGCTTGCTGCATGCTAAATGCCTGATGCTTGCTGCATGCTGCATGCCTGATGCTTGCTGCATGCTGCATGCCTGAAGCATGCTGCATGTCTGATGCTTACTGCATGCACGGTTCTACTTTTTGATTATTATGCTTTAAAAGTTATGCCAAAAGATGATTCTGACTTACAAAATTATGCGTTATGAAAGTATGACGAATGTGTGTATGCCAAACCTTTTTCTGCGAAATGAAGTTTATGCTATGCGTTGTTATGCGAAACAAAATTATGACATAAAAATTTCGGTGAAACGGGGGGGAACCATTTTTACCTACTATTGTGATTGTGTTATGTAGTATTTTTAGTATTATTTTATTCGCAAGTGTGTTGAAAATAGTCGTATGCCACTCGCGTGTATGGTGATTACCGTCCTCGGCTCTCTTAAGAGAGCCTTACGGCTCGGGTCTCAATGTCGCCTCAGCGGTAATCACCAACTTTACACGCTTGTACCATAATTTACTATAATCAATTTCATGAATATAATATAAATATGATAAATATGTTAAGATACAATAAGAATAACAAGAGTAAGTTCAAATGATTGGTTTACGTATATGTATATATTTTTCAATTAAATCTATGTAAAACTGGGCATAAATGTGGTTAAGTGGCCCACTTTTCGGCAAGAGGTTAAGGTGAAGATCTATGGTAGATCTGCTGCCAAATAGGTCTGTTGTCTGCAGAATATGACATCGCGCGCCTCGGTACATTTGTGATAGAGGAAATACATTTTGGTGGCAGATTTACCATTTTGCTGACAAACCCTATTATAATGACGATAGATAAATCAGACCCATGTTAAAGTAGGCATTTTATGAAGGTAGTTTTTCCAGAACGTAGTATACATTTCCAAAGATAGCATTTGTGTGTCTCTCCCCTGTCGCACAGTGTGTCGCCCCATATACAAAAATATAATAATGCATTATTTTTTACACATGTGTAGGGTATGGTATATCATTAGACAGAATTCAGACTACGTAATCGCAACACCAAATCAAACAATTTATAAGATAGGTGTTCAAAATATTATTTCAAAGTGCCCACTTTGTTATCATTTACTAGACATCAAAATAAATTCGCTGTTGAATGTGGCTTACTGTGCATTCTTGTGTTTATATATAACGAGTATCGCATTTTATTAACAATATTTATCTATTGCTCAGTGCTTTGACCTAGTTATTTGTTAAAAAATCTGTTACCATGGGTGAGTATAAATGATTAATAAATATAGGCTAAAAAAAAAGGATTTGTAACTTTATCGAAGGTTTAAAAAAAAACACCTCATTATACCTTTCTAAATTTTTTATAGTGTATGAATAATATTGTACATTTATATATTACATTAGTTGTATTTGCCGATTCTTGCCGAAATAATAGTTATAATTTTTTTTAGCGAGTACCTACGTCGAAAGTGACTTTTAAATCTTGTTTTGAAATCACTGAAAATGTCGCCAAAAATTAAAAAGTAGACGTGATTATCAATCATATACAAAATGTTTATGGTTTGCATGCCATCGCCGATCATATAAACCAATCTACTAAAATCTGCCCAATTTATTTTATTGAAAATCAGCAAAAAGTGGACTGAAAGTCACTGAACAAAGAACACTTTTTTAAGCAAATATAGTGATTGGTTAGAGACTGAAGTGAAGTTGGAAGATTCAGTTTTTCAATATATCTTGGAACCAAAACCTTCGACAAGCGGTAACATGTCGGCAAAGAGGAAGACCTGAGAAAGATTTTTCAGAGTTAGGTACGCACTCCGTCTAAGAAACGCAAAGTAGAGGTAGATGATCTTCTGAAATAGAACCAGAGTGTTGAGTTAGAATTAGAAACACTTCAAGCATTAGCTTTGATTCAGATTTAGGATTCAGTGTCAAAAAGTACCTATAGCTATAGGTACCTATATCTGATCCGGGTATTGCTAAATATCGGAAAATAACATCCAATTTTAGTAAATATGTCGAGGAATACATCGAAACTAAAGAAAATCACGATATTTCGCTGTCAGGTAGTTCATCGAACGAAGAAACTTCTTCATCAGATAGCGAATGACAACTTTTTTATTGTTTTGATTATTTATTGTTTTTTTTTTTTTTTGGTATGACTTTTTTTTTCTTAGTTTGTAACTGGGAAGAGGGAAATGGTTACAGAAATTACTTTTATAGTTTACAAATTATAATATACCGTTACAAGGAACTTATGATTTTTAATGATTTTCCAATACATTCGTTACACTGTGTGTCGCTTTGATCACCATTCCAGTGGTCCTTAGTGTGATTTTCTAACCCAATATTTCAACGGTAGCATTCGGGGGCGATTTTGAAGGAATGAATCACAATTTACTTAGAACGATTTGGTCGTTCCTTGCTTTTTGGTTTGGTTGTTCATTGCTATAAGCAATCCTACCTATGTTCAGATGTTCTTCCGTTTCAAACACTCCTCTGGATGATTTCATTTACCGATATGGAATTTCCAGTCCAAGAAATGTGGCAAGTATAACCCATCCTTTAGGACTGAGCGCGAAACAAAGAGAACTCAGTAAATTCGCCTTCTCTTTATCATGTTATCATGTTATAGGCTAGGTTAGACTAATATAAGATTTTTGGAGGATATACATAAGTACATGATTGAAAGAAGTTTTTAGCAATTTACATTGCTACGCAAATTAACTATACAATCTGAGATTAAATTATAATTAACCAATTTAAATGAAAAGAAAAACTTTGGCGAAAGATTCGCCACTCGAGTCCCAGCGGAGTAGCTCGCTAGCTGTTCGCCAGTCCTGCTGACGCTATCAAATTTAGCCCTGGCAATTACTACTTCCCGGGCCCTCGAGGCGGCAATTCATTTACGTTTTACTCTAGATATGTTAAGTAAGATTCTTGTTGGCACGAGTCGTGTACCAAGTCCTGTATGCGATTATTTATATTATAACTAGCCGGGGACAAGAAGTGCGATAAACTGTCGAATTGATGATCGTTGAATATTTGTTTTATTAATTACACACGGTTTACTTCTCCGTATGTAGGATTTTATCGTATTGGTAGACAATAACACGTTTCAATAACATACTCATGCACGAACAGTTAAAAATTCTGTTATATTACTGAACTTTAATAGGTCATGCCTGCAACTAATTGGTGACCGCATACGCTAAGTGAGCAAGTAATTGCCCACCAATTCCCACATAATGCTTAACAAAGGGTGGAAATATTACTCGATGATATCGTGTGGAAGTGGAACTACTTAGAGTAAACTATGGGAAAGAAGCCTATTGTTGCTAGCTTGAACACATACTTATAAATAGATTGAAATATTATGTACTTATGTTCCTTGAAGCTATTTTTCGGACTACTGCGAAATGTCTATTGGTTCAAAGTGACCTTTTACCACACTACTAGAGATGTCATGCCCGCAGTCTGCTTCGCTTTCATGGCACCTAAATTTCACGTGCATTTATGCATTGTGCAAATCAAACAAATCTAACAAAGGATTCAAGTACCAAGCTACAATCTAACCCTTAAAATGACTTGCTTTTGTGGTTGTCAAATACAATCTTATCTGAAATCTTACGAAAGAAATAATGCGTTTAATAAGTTGTAGGCGGTGAAAATTCGACGAATAAGATGGCTGCCTACAGTGCCTACTGGCAATTGCATGTTTTATTTTAACGCTATAATGTTTAATAGATTTTTTGTAGTACGAACTTGTATCAAAGACAGAAGTGGTATTTTTATTAAAAAACTTTTCTTTAATGATCATGTTATGAAAGAAACTACCGCATATTGACTTAGGTCTAGGTCCCGAAAATCGGTTGTCTCGAAACATTCTATTTCGAGAGAGAGAGAGAGAGAGAGAGAGAGTCAAGTTAAGACTAATTTGACGAAAAATCTAAAATCACTTTGGGACTAGGCAACCATTCTGCCAAGAAATAATAAGGTTAGTCTGAAATGTTCTGTTCTGAATGTTAGGTGAATGTTCTGATGAGCTCTTCCAAGTAATCCCACCCTCTCCTTTCCTATATAGGACAACACGTGCAGGACTTAGATGCCACCCGCATACGGTGCAGAATATTCCATCAAGAACCAAGCGATTCGGCGACTCCTTCTTCTGCCGCACTATTAAGACTTGGAATTCCTTGCCAGCTCACGTGTTTCCTTCCTCCTATAGTCCCGGGTCCTTTAAGCGGGGCGTGAAAAAGCATCTGATGAGGCCGTCAAGCTGAGTGCCACCATTGTAACATGGTACGTGTTGTAATGGTGGCCTTCTTTTCAGAGACTTTGCCTTCAGCTTACCATCAGGCGAGGCGAAGTCAAATTGACGTGTCCTATATAAAAAAAATAAAAAAAAATCTTTCAGTTTTACCTCGCGGTTGTTGACTGAACAGTTGAATACAATATAAGAATCGTCGTAACATATTGAGAAAATGATATCTTTATTCAAATTCCAACTGTACGAGCTTACTGTTATTGTAAAATACAGTGATTTAATCGCGTTTATCTTCCAACAAAATTGAATTCAAAGAAACTTCGTAAGTAAATGATAATTAGTAGCTTATAGCTACTGAAAAGGAGGCTGCTATTTTCTTAAGTGCCGCCATCCCCAATTGAGTTCTCTGCCCTAGGGTGATATCCAATTTTTCTTTCTCGTTCCAACTTTTCTCGTGATACAATAAAAAATACAACTCACAGTTCTTATTCGTGATGCGAATTCTGCACGCGTTTTCATTTTATTCAGAACACACCACACACAACAGTGTCATAAATATTCAGACTGGGCTCGGTATTCATAATAATCGTGCAATTCATTTACATGTTATTATTGTGTGAAAGAGATGTGCAAATGCGTTGGCTATACCAGTCTCGTTATACATAATGAAGCAAGCTTTGGCATTAAAATAACATTCATAATATTATCCTACTCTCAAAATTGAGGTCACCGGTCACCCCCGTGGTCCAACTGCAATATTCGGCCAGTTGTACGGGTTGTTACGTTACGTACCAAAAGGATTTTTTAGAACTTTTCCCCATCCAACAACTAAAAATATTATGCTTAAAGGAAAGGTCGTCAATAATTGATAAGCTAAACCCGCATGTTTTGCAGAATATTTAGTCATTGGTATTATAACTGAACACGAGTAATGAAGAAATTTAAAAAGCTGTACGAATGAAGAAGGAAAACTTTTAGAAGTACATATTCTATGTTAGCTATATGGTTTCTAGCCTCTTATACTTAGGGTTGCCAACTCTTTTTTCGAGAAAAAAAGTATATTTAGGTCTGAGAAGAAAATTGAACAGTATTCTAGAAAATAGAACAGTATTTTACAATTACATAAATTAATTTTAACAAAAAAGTTTAACCGACTTCAAGAAACGAAAAAGAGGCACTAAAAGGCGAAAAATAACTGCGGTGCCTAGCCTAGCCCGAGAGGCTTTTAATTTATTTTTCTCTTTTTAGTGAGTTATAATACTTATAATCGATCCATCGTCCATCCTTTGCTTAGGTTCCTATCATCAGCAGATTAAAATCACGAGCAGATAATTTTTAAATGCAAATACTGAAATTAAATTATGTTAAAACAGCAGAAACAGTGTTTTGCCATCATTTTGAGGATTTCCCTAGATCCTGTTATCCAATCCTGACTCCTTTGATCCTGTCATCCTATTCTGGCTCCCTGAATCAAAACAAAGATCATAAAAATCCGTTTCACAAAATACGGTTTTACATACAACGGTTCGTCACCTATTTTGCCCCCTTAGGTCTGTCTGTCTTAAAAGAAAGCATGGTTTCGTAAAATCTAAAATGGTAATATGGTTCCCATCAATTTTTTTATGGATAAATTAAACATAACATAACATAAACTCACGCCTATATCCCCGAAGGGGTAGGCAGAGGTGCTAGCACTCACATTTAGCCGTTTATGTTTAGGTCCCAATGTAATAGGTGGCGAGCCTATTGCCATTAACCGGGCACTTATAAACTTGCGATAAATACACACATAACTTTGAAAAGCATCGAAAAGTCATTGGTGTGTGCCACCGGTGGATTAATTAAAAGATTTAATATAGGTATGGCTGGCAAATAGAAGATAGCTGTGAACTGTATTATTTTCTATATTATGATTTATCATTAATAAATTTTGGATTATCATGGGACAATCAACACCTAAACTTATAAAATAATTGCAAATTGGTGCCCAATTAATTAAAATTGGGCTGCCCATTTTTGTAGTGTTATGCATTTTGATGCTGAAAACAGTATTTTGGATACTGTTTATTTGTTGAACAGTAAACAGTATAATTGGGTGTAAAACAGTATAATACTGTTTTAAACAGTATGGTTGGCAACCCTACCTATACTATTACTTTTAGGAAACAGGTTATAAGTTTGATCGGTGGGTAAATTAGTTGAACCACAGGGAATGAAAAATAGTTGAATTTTGTTTGATTGGTCCACAGGCTTGAGTTGGGTACCACCAGTCGGGCCTCAATATCTACTGAAAGTAATGAGTAAGGACACAAGGATTTTCATTTATCGGTAAACATTATTTTGTCTTATCTTAATAACATTGACGTTTTTCGTAATGGAAAGTTTATTGATAAGCTAATAAAATGCATGCATGAGGCATGAAGGTATAGTGCATATTCACACAGTGCAATATCTACAAACAACCTTATTTTATGGAGCTATTGAAACTAGGTTAATTATAAGCTGCGCTGTACAATAATAACGAACTTTGATTTCGTATTATAACGACTAACTCGGTTATTTATAATTATTTAAAACCTCTCATAGTAACAACCAAGTCGGAACCTGCTCTATGTTCCATTTTAAACTCCATCTCAGTTTACGTACCTATTTCTAGCAGCTAGTCTAGCGCAAAATTAATGGATCACGTTTTTATTGTCGATGGAGACCTATTACTTTACGAATCAAATGGAAAGTAGAAAGCCAGTGGTAGTATTTAGGCAATAAAGAATCAGATTAACTTTAAGCTATTGAATATTTAATTTTGATAAGAGTCGTTGTTATCTTATCGCTAAAACGTGACTAAATTATGCATTTTGCTTTATCTTGACTAGGTATGATTTTTTTTCTTACGATGAGGTATTACAAACAGGATGCACTACACATTCCATGCACACAAATATGTGTATTTATAAATCCTTCATATTTTGCGCTATGTTTTCATGTCGTTGTTCGATAGGTTCCTCATTTTAATGAAGAACTGAAGAACAATGTAAAGATAATTATGGCAATAAGCAACGAAAGGCTTTAATAGGTTCACAACCACTCTAGTCTAGACGGCAGTCGTTAAAATAGCAGTGAGGTTTATTAAACATCACAATGGTATCGTAGACTAATCGTTAAACTCTGCTATCGAGTAGCGGCTGGACGATATCGGTTATCGCAGTAATCTGATTAATTGGTGAGTCACGATGTGAAGTGTCGCACGATCCAAACGCGACCATTTCCTATCGACTTAAACATATATCCGACCCTGAAATTTCAATAATCGATGAACTACTTGAATAACCGATATGAGGAAACTTCCAATTATTCTATTTAAATCAATCAGTTATCCACATTGGAACTTTCCGGTGATTCATTGTACCTTTTGTGTTATGCGATGCAATGTTGAAAAAATATTTTTTTCAATGACGCACATGTCCTTCTACTGCGTACTTTGTGAAAATGGAAAACAGATTGCCGGATGCATTCGTTTGGCGGTTGGATTTGGGTAGTAATCCCCCAAATTGAAGTCAACGATAAAGTACAGCCTGGTATTACAAGCTTAATCGGTTAATGAAACCATTACAGTCAGCAGCTACCTTTGACCTTGGCCCACTTTATTAATTTTTGCATCTCATTGACTGCTTCAAGTAGTGTGGTATAGGTACACCCTTCAATTTATTTAGTTTACTTGACTGTTATACACAGCTTTTCTAAAATATCCTAATTGATTTGAATAAGGACCTTACTATCGATTCCTCATAAACTCCAAGATGGTCGGCCAAATTAAAAATTTTAGTCTAGCTCTCCCATAAATAGCAAATTATCTCTAAACGAGACGTTACGTAATGATTTTTGTGAAAAGATCCTTAACTTTCATTAAAAATATGAAAAATGATGTAAGTATACTTACAGCATAGTAGGTTAGGTCAGGGTGTATCAGCTGGAACCTTGCCAGCAATGGCCGCCGCCGCTACGACTAGACTTAGAGACGTTCACTATTCTGATACAGAGATAAACGGTGAAACAGCAGTATCTACTACTCAAAAGAAATGCCTTATGTTATAAATTTTCTTTTGCAGTGTTACAACACTACAAAAGAAAATTTATAACATAAGGCATTTAAAGTTTTTACTCTACATTTGTAAGAGTTATTCCGGTTGGATCCCCTGATGAATGGTATTTATGCAGATGTTTCTTTTTTATTTACCTTTTATAGAAAAAGATCTGAAAGTTCCTAATATAGTTTCACAAGATTACGTTTCGTAGACAATTTTATGCGTCATTAAATATTGGTCAAAGAATGATCTTGAGTTCACCACTGTGGCAATTTATCAACTCTGACTTGTTTGTCACGCTTTAGGACTTTTGCAGTGGATTGTTCCAAGTTAAACTCGGCTGTAATCGCAATTATCACGTTCCTCACCTTTATCCTCACAAATAATAAAATGAAAAGTACCTCTGTAATTTATTCTGGACGTGTTTTATCGTACCCCAGAGCCACAGAGAAAGCTATAAACGTTATTTTACACCCATGTCAACGAAATCACCTCATTATCACTGTTATGTTTTTTAAATAATGTACGAGTTCTACCTTTAAACAACTTGTCTATATAATTTAATTATTTTTTTCTTTTACAGGTGGAAGAGATACGAGAGATGATAGATAAGATTCAGGCGAACGTCGAAGAAGTGAAGAAGAAGCACAGTGCCATTTTATCAGCACCGCAATCAGATGAAAGTGAGTAACTTATCTTGTATGTTATCTTGATAAGCCAGTCAGGCAGACAATTTAGTGGGTGCGACGCGCTCTATTTGAGATCCCACGAGTTGTTATTGACATTTGAAATTTCAGGATTTTTTTTCTTTCAAAAACATTCTACAAAACTTAAGAAAACTATAATGCGATCAAGGGAAATAGGGATTCATTTTTATATTATAACATAACATACATACATAAACTCACGCCTGTATCCCCGAAGGGGTAGGCAGAGGTGCTAGCACCCACATTTATACTGGGTGGCGCAAAAGTACTGGCACTAAAGAAAATACCTTTATTTTTTTTATATGACATTTTCTGTCATTCTGTTGTTGAAAATTGTGTAGTGAACAAATGTAAAATACACTGAAAATAAACATGGACCGTTTTACTCCCCAAGAACGTGGAATAATTGTGTCAATGTTCTTACGGAATAATTCATCAGTGATAAGAACACAACGTGAATTTCGTCGACGATTTCCCCACCGTCCGGCACCGATTGGTCGCACAATTCGACGCTTTGCCACACGCCTTGAAGCAACTGGCTCAACATTGGATAGACCTAAGTCTGGGAGACCAAGAACAGGCCGTTCAGCTGAAAATATCGATGCTGTGCGCGAAGATGTGGAAGAGTGTCCAGAAACATCAACGAGGCGACGTGCCACGCAATTGGGCATTTCCAGACGGACCCTGCAGCGTATTTTGGTGAAAGACTTAAAGATGTTCCCGTATAAAACTCAAATGACTCATCAGCTGCTGCCTGCTGACCACCGAGCTCGTCTAGATTACTGCCAGCGCGTCATAAACCTCAACCTTGAAGAGGATGATTTTCCTTCAAAATTGGTTATGAGTGACGAAGCGCATTTCCATCTCTCAGGGCATGTCAATAAGCAGAATACTCGGTTCTGGGGCACTGATAATCCGCGCATTATTCAAGAAACACCTCTACACCCACTAAAAGTTACTGTATGGTGTGGCATCTGTGTTGACAGAGTGATCGGACCCTATTTTTTCGAAGACGCTGGAGGCAATGCGATAACTGTCACTGGAGAACGCTACAGAACCATGTTACGTGAGTTTTTGATACCCAGTTTGGACGAATTGGGGCTGGAGCACATCTGGTTTCAACAAGACGGCGCTACGGCACACACAGCGCGCGACACTATGGACTTAGTGAGGGACGCTTTTCCAGGCCGAGTTATCTCTCGTTTTGGCGATTTGCCTTGGCCTGCAAGATCACCCGATCTGACCAGTCCAGACTTCTTTCTTTGGGGTTTTTTGAAATCTCGGGTGTATGTGAACAAGCCACAGACTCTCGCAGCTCTAAAAGAAAACATTCGTCAAGAAATAACGAACATATCGCAGGAAGTGTTACGGCAAGTTATGCAAAATGTCATAAATAGGGCTCAAATGTGTATCAACTCTGGAGGTCACCATTTAAAAGACATCATCTTTAAATCCTAATGGTACGAAATTTAATGGTACAAATATACATTTAAAAAAACCTAAATCTAGTTTTCTAATTTAGAAAAAATGTTATAGCCGAACCAAATAGGGTCTTTACTTTTGCGCCACCCAGTATTATATTATATACCCTATTTTATATTATAGATACAAATATAATCTAAAAACAGAAAGTTGGAATACTGACAATACTGTTGTGATCCGTAAGCAAAAATATAAATAGGTTGTCAAATTATCAATATTATAATTGAGTATTTGAAATAACCACCCACGTATGTACTCAAATTGAATATCTAAAAATATCCATGGACGCTATGCTCGTAGTTTATCGATATTGATGTTAGTGCTTAAGCGTGGGACGGTCAGAGTCTGCTCGGAGGAAACCCACACACTAATTGAAAGGGCGAAGTTGGCGGCATTTACGTAAACGTGGGGGTGGTCTGTTTGTCTGCCATTCTCGGGACCACTCAATAAAAGGCGGCTTTTTATTATTTTCTCTTCAATAAATTTCTTCGTGTATGAAGGAGTGTCAATAGTAAGAACAGGAATAACGTCAATAGTAGAAATCAATAATGTCTGTGGGAAATTTAAGAAATTCTATCTGGGCAATTTCTTGGAAAAGCTACAAAAGCCTGGCAGATGTGAAATATCTAAGTTGATGGTAAAATTTATGACTAATTAGCTGTTGGCTGCAGGTCCGCTCGCCTGGAATACTGAAATAGTCATTAAGTTTTCTGAAATTTTCCAATTTTCTGAGCAAATTTTTCTTAATTATTACGTTCTTCAAGAACCTTCTACGAAGATTAGAAAAAAGATGAATGAAATAGCCATTCTCAAGTTTTTGCGGGACCAAGGGAAACAGACAAATATACATTATTCATTTTTATAGAGAAATAGACTAAAAATACAAAACTTAGATATCTCCAGTGGCGGTCAAATGACACGCTTCAGCTCAGAATGACAACTTCGCGAAATGCCAACCGCTAGCTAAATGACAACTTCTCAGAATACCAACTTCTCAGAACAGCCGCTTCATGGAAACTTAATTCAGCCGTTCCGTACCTGGTAACTCTGAAGAACCGACCTCAACTGAGTTGGTATAAGGTGATAATGATGAGACTGAACATTTTGATACTCATTTACTCATTTATTCAGAACAACTTTTACATTGTGTTGAATGTGAAAACATAATAAAATTAAATTGTACAGTAATATAGCAACCTGTCTTTTTTTTTTTTTTTTTTTTTTTTCAATGATAGTAAAATACATAATGTCAGAAAATAAACTACTCAATAATACCAAAATGTCACAAAAAAAATATATATAGAACAATAGGACAATATGCGAATCTGATCCTTTCTCTCTTACCATTTTTTGCGAACTTTGCCAGACGTTTTACATGATTCATACATTTAAATAGTAACGGGCAAGTTGATTAAAAGTTTTAATAGTCGTATCCGAGGCTTAATCTTATGTTCAAATAAAATTACTATCTCGAACGCCGATGGTGCAAACTTTAAATTGGCAGTTGTTACCTTTTATGTTCAAAGCTAAGCTCTAAACACCAATAAGAGAAAAAAAAAATAGAAATTTCATGTCCTAAGGAGCCTCCTCTCCTCGACTGTTCGTAGCGACCAGCCACTATGTTTTACTAAACTTACTGAAGCGATTATTCAAGCTGTTACTGGTTCTATAAATACTCACAGCACCGGAAGTGTCGCTCGCGTGTAGCCGGCATATTCCCTTCCGCAAGGAGCTTTAGCAAACCTACTCACCAGCAGAAACACAATACTGCAAGTGCTATTTAACTACAATTTTCCGTTGGGTAGAAGGGCCTGTGAGCCTGTAAGCGGTTTCTTAATTAAACTGTTTATCCCTTTATAGCCTACCGCTGTTGTACATTACTGTCCATCCAATTCTACTTTAAAATACTCCTTTGTGACATATTGTATGCTATCAATAAATGCCCGAGCGTTGGACGCGTAGTTAATTAAATTCGGTATATGACCGTTACGTTCCTAAAATACCAGGCAATATTTCAGTGTAAATGTTTCATTACCGAATTGTTTTCTTGTTACATAAATAGCAGCCTAACAAATGATTAGCAAAATACTTGTAGATTTTGTCTCAAGATTAACTCCAACTCATTGACGTCAGGCTAATATAACCTAAGAACAGGTTATAATAGTCTGACTGGCTGTTTATGCTCCAGTTCTGTGCCTTAAAATAATCTACGATATAATAACTATTGTTTGGCATTGAAGTGTTTACCATTAAATAGGCCTAAATGCCTTATTATATTAGTATTAACCTTGTCGTAAAAGGTAGAACATAAACAACTACCTTACGTAACGTGAACGTAAAAAATAAAAGAGCCAATTGTCTCGGTGACGATGAGAGAATGTCTTTTCTGAAATTATTGGCTAAAGGTTCAAATTATTGTTCATTTATACATTTTTACAGTACATAATACCGTATGAGTCATGACCCGAAGTTTTTGTGTTAACGGTTATTGCTTCTTTCCCCCCTTACTATCAAAAACGACGAATTCAATTTTCAACTACGCGTTTGGATGTAAGTATCTATAAAAATAATAAACACTTCATACTATTCTAACACATACTTCTTGGCGCCAATAATATTTTAAGAGGTATTATAACACGTCGCCTTTATGGGTGCACAGTCGACAACGACAAGGGTCCCTCAACAGGAGCGCGTCGAGCGTCACGAATAGCCACGAATGCCTCGATTAGCCATTGACCCGACCTAAATAGCCTCGAATAAGCTATCGCTGTGTCGTTAATATCGAACAAGTTCGTGATAACATTTTATACGTTATTGTAATAAAATAGCCCAATTTGTGCCCTTAAAACTTGATGAGACTTCTTTACGACCGAAATTAATAATTCATCTTACCCTTTGGTTCATGAAATTGAGTAGATTTCAAGCATTGTATGATATAGGCAGCTATGATATCTAGGATATCGTAGCATAACGTGTTGCTCCCATTCTAATTCAGAGCTGCCTAAATGGGGCGCCCTATCGAAAACCTCGGTTAAAATATCCGCCTACTACCATTCTGTTTTTGATGGTGTGTGGTGACAAGTTCGTAAGGGACTCGTAATCGCTTACTATTAGATTGGCTGTGTGCAGCTGTACATAAGGTTGAGGGGGGTGTTGGCATTGCATTAAATACACAATTGCAAATTATGCTCCTCAAGTTACTTCATGAAATGACACACTTCGGTCGAGGACTGCAACGTCTTCTTTTTATAGCAGACAGCTCAAATTAATACAATTTGTTAACTGACTTGTGGCTGTAGCCCGGTTATCTGCCATTTGCAATTGTCGTAATCGTATCTCAATGACATCTAAGATCTTTAGTATTATCATTGTAAGAGCGCTCGAACACAATGATAATTCTTGTGCTACAAGTTTTTAACAGTAACCCTCAAAGTAAAGCGATCAGCAAATGCTGTAAAGCCCCTCTAAATGAACTCATTGATCTGTATGAGATTAATTTTAACGAGTATTATACAGATTGCCCTGTTAATTTAATATCCGAACTTCCAGATCCCGACATTAATTCTCGGGTCACGGTAGGTTCTTCTGAAAATAAATTTTCAGTTCCAGCTCGGCATACTTTGCCAATTAGTTTTGTTTTTCTCGTCACATATATGTGGTGACTGCTTTGCTTATATTTTCATTCTACTTCTTTATTAGATGATTATTGCCCAATTATTAATACTCGCTCCCGCCATAACATTTATTCATCTAATGTTTTAGGCATTTCCTGTGTTCAATACTTTCATATTCGTTAAAACGTGTAAATTATAGCAATTATTCACATTGCTGATGCGCAAGAACCGAATAGATCTATAATAATAATATTGTCTTATCCAAATCGATTAAGCTGGACAATACGTGTAAGACCGAACGGACGGCAATACAATAACATAGACATACATTTTAGACGCGTTTCTGTGTATATGTAGAATACATAATATACATATACTTTACTAATTTTATCTTAGAATACGTTAAGCAATAAAAACAGTTTTGCAACTATTGTTATCAGCCAAAATTACGTGGTGGTTGCCCAATAGACTCATAAACTACTTAATGCTAAATAAACTTTTAATTGACTTGAACTCATATTTAAGGCGTAAATACTTACACAGCACAATGGGGAGTATAAAGGACATAAGACCGTACTGGTTATGTAAGTTTCTGCAAACATGAGGACAAGATTTTTTTACAAATTCCGGCGTGGGCGTATGTTGCTCCATTTATTTCGCTTCACGCCAGCATCTACCTGTGACCTTTGATCTTGCTCGGAAACGTTAAAATATTCTCAGAAAAACTCTATTCACAACAATATAGAATGCTAATATTAGAATAAACGGCATATTTATAGAGATGCTTATAAAAAGGTCATTTAAAATTGGACAATCAAGCTATCAGAAAATGAGCGAACCTTCCTAGTCAAATAGTTTATTCTGCTTAGTTTAAGTAAAACTTATCAAGCGATGAGCATATACAATTCTTGCTGCAGGTGTTTGATACAATAGGCACATTGGGTACCTACGTGCTTTATCATTATAACTGAAACAACCTTCGAGACATTTTGTAACATAATTAACACATTAATCATTCATGTTTTTCATTCAATCATTCCTAACTTCGTTCATTCTTTCTCATCAATAACCCATCAGCTAACCTGATTTATTGATATGGTATAAATACTTTTAATCGTTCCAGTTCGTAATTCAAATACACACGCGTTATGAACAGGGAACACAACAATAAATTACAATATTTTATTACAATTTTTGTGTCATGGCAGTATGTTAGTGGGTGATGTTTCCAGGAAAATTGGACTATGGCTTTTGTCCATATCTACAGCACAAAGGATTGACTTAATTCCACAAAGGCGGGACGACAAAATAATATCTGTCAACCTTTCACAAAAATCCAGCTTATAACTTTTAGAAATAATTCAGAGAGCTCGGCCTCTAGTATCCACATAATAAGTGATGAAAGACCGCTAAAATGACCCGAATTCAGAGCTTAAAAGATATTCGGCCTTGGGCGGTAACTTTTAGAATATAACAGTAGGCACCAGCAGGTGATAATATCCCACTAGGGATAGCACTTTGAAAGTACAATATAGAGAGAGTGCTTTTCACACGCCACTATATGGCAAAGGGCAACAATATAATTTAATTTAGCCCGTTGCTATGTACAAAATATTCGTACGTTTACATACAATATGTTCCCACAAAATGGTTTATGCTAATTGGATCAGAGTGCACTTTATCCGGTGGCCGAGAGAGCTGGTTCACAATGAAAGCTTTATACAATCACCGGTTTTGCAACCTATAGTTTTACTAGTAATCGATTAAATACTGTTTCGGTACATATTCAAACGGCGCGATATTCCATCGTATCAGGAAGTGCAATTTCCGGGACGTGATACACAGGAAAAGTCGTTACGGTGATGATAGGGGAAATCGTTCCCGATACTCGGTGAGATGTTGCGATAAAATACGTAGCGTGGAATCGCAGAGAACGGTTACTAAAAAGTAAAAAGAAATTTAAAATTAAAATATAAGTTATTTATATTAATTTACTAGCTTTTGCCCGCGGTTCTGCAACATAGTATAATATGTCCTTTCTCAAGGTCTAATCTACCCCTGTACCAAATTTCTTCAAAATCGGTTCAATGGTTTGAGCGCGAAAGCGTAACAGACAGACAGACATAGTTATTCTGGTTTTTGTTAATTTTAAACGATACATTAATTAATTAATCAATGTATTGAAGAAAGGCCATGTTAAAGAACTGCAGGCTATCGAAAGTAATAGTCCAGGAAAAATAGACGAAATTAAATGGTAAGCTTGCATAAATACGCATAGAGCTGAAAATTGGTGGGGGTCTTAATTACACCATAATGAAAGAAATATCAAAAATCCCCATTGATTGGACGTCTGCATTTTTTTTTTATTCAAGGTTAAAGGTCAAATATATTGGATTCCCGCATTTTTCTCGTAAACAACAAATGCTATCCCAAAACTAGGTTAGACAAAGTTATAGATCATGTAATTACCTACAGAATTGGACGGTGTCATTCATTTTTTTTTTGTGCGGATCACCATTTCGGAGATATTCGGAGTTTGATACTTTATATGATGTATTTTAATGGTGTACAATAAAGTATATAATAAATAAATAAATAAATATCGCGATTTTAAAATTGAAAGAAATCATATGTTATTTATATGAAATGTAATTCCCTATGCCTTACCTGAACCGCTGGCCCTATGAATCAACGCAGAGCCGAAGCCGCTGGTCCTATAAACTTGAAATTTTGGCAGTAGATGCTTTTCATATTATTAGTATCTACTAAGAAAGGAATTTTGGAAATTTCATTGCTAAGGAGGTAAAATATGGGATTAAAGTACGTCTAGAAGTTAATTTCCGTTTTTATTTATTTTTAGCTTATTTTAGCACCTTAGTAACAAAATTTCTAAAAATCCTTTCTTGGCAACTAGCAACATGAAAAGCATCTACTGCCAAAATTTCAAGTTTATAGGACCAGCGGCTTCGGCTCTGCGTTGATGAATCATACTATGGGAACGAATAATTTTGTATTTAGTAGATATGACTCTTTCCAATTTTGAAATCTCGATATTTCCGAAATGGTGATCCGTACAAAAATAAGTAGGAAACCAATTTTGTGGGTAATTTCATGATCTACAACTTTGTCTGACTTACTTTTGCGATAACATTTGCTGTTTACGAGAAAAATGCGAGAATTATTTGACCTTTAACATTGAATTTAAAAAAAGCAGAAGTGCAATCGATGGGGACTTTGATATTTCTTCCATTATGGGGTATTTAAGAACTCCACCAATTTTCAGTTCTATGCGAATTTATGCAAGCTCAAATCTTTATTTTAACTGGATTTTAAGCTAACTTTAAACTTTATTGTTGCTCTATTGCAAATTCATTGACGGTTTTCAATATACCGTTGATTCACTTATACTCCTCTCGTAGCAGCTAATTATATTGCTCCTCTAAGCGCTTCATTACCCGATATATAGTTTGTACTAAGATGATTACTTCCCTAGAGATATGATCAGGTAGAAGCACTAGGCGTTGTTCTTCCATTCCTTATTATTATCAATTGATTAATATGGAACCTATTTGGTACCGTACGTATTTAAAATTGAAAGAGAAGAATGAATGCAGGTAAATCCACTAGAAAATGGATCCAGGGGATGAATACGAACGTGTAATTAAAAGTAAATTAAGTTTATTAGTAGTTTCATTCGATTGATATTCAAAAGTAGCTGGAAAATTGAAGCCTGGAATTTTTATAAAATCGGTTTATTCATCAAATTAAACTGAAACCATGAAATGCATAGGATTTTTCACTATGACACTTATGAGAAAAATGCGATATGAACCAGTCGATATAAGGATTTAGTCTCTAATTGTGATAAATAATAATAATTCGTATTATTAGTAGAACTATAACCAATGCATACAGTATGTTTTAACATTTTTATTATCCTGTAGTTTTAATATTAACATATTTATTTTACAGAAACAAAGCATGAACTAGAAGATCTCATGGCTGATATTAAGAAAACTGCCAACAAAGTCAGAGGAAAGTTAAAACGTAAGTGTTATTATATCGTTTTAAATCTAAACTTGGTATGTTTGTAATGTTATATTTTATTTATATTTGTTTCTTATCTATTTTTCTGTATGGAAACTGCCCTGAAGTGGCCATCTCGCCGACAACGACATAACGGTATCTCTGACATCCGATCTTAATGTAATGCCCCCAGAGTGAAATAGGTACCTATGCCAGGCTCCGGCAGATTTTATCCAGTTTTGTTTGCGACCAACGCAGTCACTTGCAATGATTTTGACTTATGGACGGCGGCAAGTTCTCTCTACCACCTCATATGAAGCGCGCTGCGCGCCCCATAATGAAGATGGGGCGCGCTTGTAAGTCCTGTAACTTGATGAGTCTAATGACGAACTACCTGGGCCTTATGCCATCAGGGAAAATTATTATAGCTTTCAAGCTTTCTTCTAAGTAACCCTGTAGATCCACTGTTCGTTACCATTGTCAGCCAAGGTTACGGATTGACTGATTGGTGATCTGTGTCAAACCGAATCGGCAATTTTGAAACTAATTGTTTGATTGCGACGCCGCCTTCGCTATCGCCTTTTGTCTATTGTGCCCTTTACTAATCAGAGCGAAGCGGAGTAATCGAACAACCTAAAACGTGTCCCACTCCCAGAACTTCAGCTAAAGGCAGCAACGGTTTCTCGAAATGAAACAAGATAGTTAGCCCTTCCGATACCAAAAACGCAGTATCTCATTATTTCTCTAGATATAGTGTAAATGAGCTTCAAACAGTTTTTCAAGCCATGAAAGCTTTATGCAAAAACTGATGTAGAAATACATTAAGTCAACGTCATGTATAGAGATCCCTATGTACCCGAACGGACGATCAAACTATGTTGACCCTACCATGACTATGCTACAAGTTTGGATAAACTTCTATGTAACGTATGTGTTATGAACTATTTCATACCGTCCGTCATTGACAATACTGAGATAATTTCCTGTTTACTTTAACAGTTTTTTATTTGAATCCCAGTCCCGGTCTCATTACTTAAACCCTTATCATATATTTTGATTCCTTTACACAACTCGTATTTTGTAATAAAAAAACTCAACATTCGTGTTTGAATCCTCAGACATAGAGCAGAATATCGAGCAGGAGGAGCACTCGAATAAGTCGTCAGCTGATCTGAGAATAAGAAAGACGCAGCACTCGACTTTGTCACGCAAGTTTGTTGAAGTGATGACAGAATACAATCGTACACAAACGGACTACCGAGACCGGTGCAAGAGCAGGATACAGCGGCAGCTAGAGATCACGGGCCGCGCCACCACTGATGATGAGCTCGAGGAGATGCTTGAACAAGGAAACTCGGCAGTATTCACACAGGGGGTCAGTAAACTTTTTTGTAATAGGTTTTTTTTAATACTATTTAGGTCGCAGACAAGCATACGGCTCCCTGATGGTAAGAAATTACCGTGGTTTATGGGCGAGTGCAACACCAGGGGAGTCACACTCGTGCTGTCGACCCTGTAATAAAAGATTCTGTGCCGTCAGCGCAAAATATAAGTAGGTTACTTGCATAATCTATTCGTTAGTGCTGGCTTGATGTCGTGGAGGATGACATGCGTGCAAATGGTCTCACCACCATGGACGCCCAAGATCGTGCGAAGTGGTATAGGAAGAGCTGGAGCTGGATCCTGAGCTACGAGGCTCTCTTGGCCATGAATGCATTCAGGAAAATGCGTGTCCATGAAGATGATGACTTCATAATCTATTCGCTCTTAGTAAGCTATGCTTAGTTTCGGCTCTTATTATTTCTCCAAAATTATTATTGTACATATATTGTTGATAAATGCATGCGATTTAATCGCTTAAGTTAATCTCTGTAAGGTGACTCTACCGTCAGAGGTATACCGGAATCCTTTACGATTAATCGATTAGATCAAGAATTCTAAAATCTCTTTAATGCGTGACTTATCTACTACCTACTTGTTTGACGATGTATCATATCGATTCAAAAGAGCCGCAAAGTTGACTATAATGTGTATAGTATAGTTCAATGCCATAATTACTCATTGCAGCTTTCTACACTACAATTAAACAATCGATAACATGCATTGCAGCAGGCGAATAAAAATCAATAGGCAGGTATATTAACAATTGACGTATAATATCTATGACTTAATAATTTATACCCAGGTTTTTACCGTTCCATTTTATATAGTCATCGTCAGGCCAGGCCTGGTTATTTCTCTTTTTGAAATTATTATCCCTAATCAGTTTTTATTAGGAAACCTGCATATTATGTAGATATTATAAACACTCTAATCAAAGCCCATCGCAGTCCACTTCGGGACATAGGCCTCTCCCAATATTGGCAAGCTTTGGCCTATTGTTTCCATGCTGGCCAGACGGGTTGGCACAGGGTTTTATTTCAAGTTTTCCTTCTCTCGCAGTGATATCGTCTGTGTATTTACCGTTAGTCGCCTCTTACGACACCATTCGGATCAGATGGGGTGGTGATATGTGTATTCTTTTTCCGTCACCACACGGATAAAATAAACACTGATCAAATTATATTGATTAAGCAGTTAGGTACTGTTTACTTACATAGTACGAACATAATTTGATCCAAGAAATATGCTGTAAATTGGTGTAGGTAAATCAGCATCAAAATATATCAGGTAAAATATTTACCGTGAAAAATTATGTACTCAATTGAAGTTAATTTTGTAGCTGAGCATTGCATTCGGGACAATAGAGTAAAATAAAAGAAACGAAATTTAGTTAAATTTTTTAAATTTCACAACAATCTCAGCGTATACAAGGAAATATAGCAAGGAAAATAAGTATTCAGTAACAGAACCTTTTCTAATGTCCTTCAGATTTTCCCTCAGATATCCACGTTGGCCCATGACGTGTTCACCTACCGCGTGACGTGACGTAGATCCTATCTTTATAGATATCAAAGTAATATTTTCATCGGGACAGGTCATGAATCATCTTACAACTAATAGTTGCTAGCATGCTATGGTAGACTGGAAATAATCCAACAATATTATTGAAAGACTATCGAGTGTACCTAGTAGGTAGGTATACATAATTATAGGTTTATCCATTCCCCGCGATAGAATAATATTAGCCTCGAGGCAGAGTTGTCGTAGAAAAATTTAATTAATAGTACATTACCGTCCTCGGCTCTCTTAAGACCCTCGCCTGACGGCTCGGGTCTCAATAGCGCCTCGGCGGTAATCACCAACTTTGCTCACTTGTACCATAATGTACCTACTAGTATTTAACCAATGCTTAGTTAATGCGGGGGTTTTTCTCAATTGTCGCTGATTCTGATGAAAAGCAATCGAAACGTTAATAGCAATTTAGATATTACAAAAATATTAGTAATAAATCGTAATATCGATATACGATTTTATAATAACGATACGATAATATTAGATGGGCGTAAGGTACCTTATGTCCCTTAGTTAATTACATATCTATGATATGTGATATGATGATTAATACGCAAGTGTTGTAGTGCTCCTTTATTAGAATATACATATTACATTCAAATTCATCAGAAGTACAGGGCCCTATCAACACTTGGCCCAAGCAAATATGCTAGTCGGTACACCAGCTAAACTATAGACGAGGATCTGGTGTAGGCTTTCCTCTTGAAGCCAGATAGTAGTCTCTCGCGGAAAAACTGACGTACCAATCAAGTACAACGAGCCAACACTGTGCCAAGACAACGAGCCAAGACTGCCTCTGTGGCGTAGCGGTAGTGAGCACGGACGCTACGTAGGAGACGCGGGTTCGATCCCCGCTCAGTGCAAATATTTGTATGCATGAATATGAATATTTGCATTGGTCTGCGTGTTTCTATGTATAATATATATTTACAGAAAAAAATGTATCTAAGTATGTTTATCCGCATTCTAGATAGTTAAGCTACACTTACCTTGGGTCTAGATAGCGTTGTGTAGAATGTTCTACAATACTTATAAAAAAAAACCACCACTAACTTTGGATGCAATAGGAAAACCGCTATGAGGAATATGATGACAATGAGGTCATTATCTCTTTCAATAATGAATTGTCATTGTAATCAATTTTGACGAATGTTTCAGATAATAATGGAGACCCAGCAAGCGAAACAGACGCTTGCAGACATCGAAGCGCGGCACGCCGACATCATCAAGCTGGAGACGTCGATCCGCGAGCTCCACGACATGTTCATGGACATGGCGATGCTTGTCGAGAGCCAGGTCACCACACAACAACTTTTGATTTATTTCAGAATAATCTTCTACACAATGGCCTGGGGACGGACTCATAGGAGTCTTACGGCCGGCGCCCATTATTGGCATCGGCAAGCATGAAGACTTGTATTTGTCGAACAGGAATAGACCTTATTGTTATAGACATAAAATTGAATTTGAAATGATAACCATGCCACTGCCGAATGCCCATCGATGCTGACGATCGTCATTGAATTTTAAATTTTATAATGATAGCGATAGGGCCTATACCTACTCGACAAAAAAATCCCGATGCTCGCCGTTGCCTATAATGGGCGCCGGCCCTTAGGCCTGTATTCTAGAATGGTACTTCTTTCTCGCTTTATCTGAGGACCCTTGACATAACTGTATAGACAATCTGTAAGATATTTCTATCTGTCTATACAATCTGTCCTCAGTTAAATCGAGATTCAGGACTGAGTGTAGTGACTGTTGTTCTAGAATACGGGCCTTAGACTTAGCTACTTGCTCATGGCTCTAGACTAGAGAATCGTGGATCAAAATCTGTTATTTCACGAGTTAGTCCACGATTCTCTTGGGCGAAAAGACTCAGTGACTCGAGTCTATAAAACCGTGCTGCGGGGGCTGTATAGTGAAAATACCTTTCCTTGAGAGAAGATAAACAAGGTAGATACACTAGTGCAATTAACTCGAGTGATTGAAACTGAATTGCCTTGAGACTTTTATTCGTCAATTCTCGAAAGTGATATTTCTTAACAGGTATATCTTTGAGATAATTAATTTACTGTCTTACTAGACCCAGATAGAGATACTTGTGGGAATTCCAATCCGTAAAACAAAACTCATTGAAACTGGCTGTTGTATATTGTCTTGAGGATATGCAATTCGAAGTCCATCCTATATACTACCGAACGTGAACTCTCTCACAAGCAGGTGAAATACCCAAGTTACTATAGGATTTGTTTAAAAAATCCTCCTTCCATCCAGTCCAAGTGAATTTGACATAGTAAGTAGTATACTAGTAGCTAGAATCTTAGTAGATTACATAATGAAACTAGTTATTATGGATACAGGGAGAGATGATCGACCGCATTGAGTATCATGTAGAACACGCTGTGGACTATGTCCAAACTGCCACACAAGACACTAAGAAGGCCCTAAAATATCAGAGCAAAGCTCGACGGGTGAGTGATCATTCCAATGTGCATTCATTCTTAATTAAAATATCTTTTTGTTTTGTTTCTCCCTCCATCCGTCCGTCCCGCTCCCGCAACCTTGTCATATTTCGTTTCGTTGTGAATGATTTGATTCGTTGAACCTTGCATTTTGTTAACGACGATACGGTGATTGGTTCACACTTGTGTTTGTGTTATCGTTCCTTCTTTACATGTATCTACACAATCTTGCTTTGACTGTTGTATTCTTATGACTAATCTAACATACGATTGAAAAGGGCTTCTTCTCATAAACTATATTGTTCTATGTTTCATTAATTTATGAACTCATTGGTGTGTGCGTAATTTGCCTACTGTATATGGTGATTTTTGTTATATAATAACTGAATCTAACACATGCGACTTTCCATTTTATTTAATAATACGTTATTATGTAACAATTGTTCGGTGTATCATAAAAACTTGTCATAAACTTATATATTGATTAACAATGTCATATACATATACTCTAACACGTGTGTCCATTGATGCTTATATTTAATTTTAAACAAATTTACCTTCATAGGATAACTGTGGTAATAATATTTCGGGGTTATATTTAATCTGTCCTAACGTTTTACTTCAGCGCTTTGGTCGGTTCCTGTAACACGATATTTAATTTGGGAATTTATACCTATAAACCGTATGAACCAATCGGCCGTCGATGCCGCGATAGTCCTTTCCCTCCCAGCGCCGTTGACCTTAGACAAGCAGGGCGAGCTGATAGATCGCATCGAGTACCATGTGACGCAAGCCACCGACTACGTGGACTACGGTCGCACCGAGATAGACAAGGCCAGGAATTACATGATAAAAGCCCGGAAGGTAATGCATGATACATCACTGAAATACGGCTCAGACTACTCCTGTTACTAAACAATAAATTTCTACTCTATGAACATATGGGGTGACTGGTGAGGCGTATCCTAACAATACTGAGGCAGATGTCAGATCATTTAACGTTAATCACGTTTCATTATATTAGAACTATATCTTTATACATAAGATTTTTCAATTTCAACTCAAAATTAAGCTTTCCTATGCAATGAACAGAATGATTTTCTAGATTCATTGATTACCGCATGTTGCATGATAATATTAAGATAAATTCTGAATTTAATCACGAATTTTGATGCTACAGCATGTTTTCGCCTGTACACTTTCGGCCAAAATCTTTGGGTATGATGGTATCAAATATGAACTATCATCGCTTGCAAATAAAAAAAATAGCTATATTTATCACTGTACATACTTTATTAATACATTGATAAATACCTAATATACGCATACTAAATATCCTATTTCTAAAAATTAATAAAAAAATCTAATTTCTATCTCTTGATCTAAAATATATTTGTTGATTTAATGGTGAATTAACTGTTGAAGAATCTGTGATATTTGATCCGTGATATTTGAACTGTGATATATGGCTTGTGGTACAGTATTATAACATTATCTACAAGGAATATCCCTCAAAACTATCGTGAACCTAGTGGGACCACCTTTTCACTCTCAGTACAAATATTTTAGCTGAGTTGTAGACTAATGAAAACATACTTAATTATTACTAGTATTAATTAACAAAAAATTACCATTTTTCTATATAAAAACTTTTGTCCAGGCTGTAAAATCCAATAATTTACTAGATACTCAAATCTTATTACAAATTATAATCCAAGGAACAAGATTATATTTATAGCTAAAAGTACACAAAAGTACCTTTAACTTATTTATCATTAGCTAAAAAAAATACATAAGCATTTATAGAACACCACAGTTTGCAACTAATGCCTAAAGTAATTGCAAGTAAGCTAGTAGGTATAGAATTCTCACTAACTTGCTCGTATTTTTTAATTATGGGTAATGTAATCAATCTCTTACAATAAAACACGTCGGATATCAAAACATATAACACTTTTAAGCTTTACCTGCCTTACTTTGTGACTTTTAATTGCACGAATCACGCAACGTCTTCCTGCTAGCTTGTTCTACAAGCTTTGAACACCATTTCTCTGTCTAACAAATAAGATTTAAATACATACTTACACCCGTTACAAAGCCTTTTATTAATATAATTTAAAACATTTGGTAAACATTTTTTGAAAATTAAAGTTATGAATTTTGGCGTGAACTAACCTTTTCGTATTGTATTCAATAAATTAATTAACGCGATCATGGTTTCGTTACATATACCTTCCAATTGCCTAACATTTGGTAAATCGTAACGTGAATAGTTCAGTTAACGTAAAAGAAATGCTCTATTCCACTTTAATCCACTAAACAAATCCATCGATGGATTTGTTTCCACTTTGATCCATAGATGGATTTGTTTCCACTTTTTTTTCCACTCTGATCCATCGATGGATTTGACTACAACTTGTATGTCAAATCTGATAAATTGTTAGGAGTTAGAACCTAGCTTGTAATAATTATTAGTACCTGCACCGGTACATAAACTGTTATTTTTTAAATTAAAATTCACATAACACAATGTCACTAACAAGGAAGTGTTCGACTAAATTGTATGATGAGTTGATTTTTCACTAATATAACTTAATATAATCGTAGCTATTTTCCAAGATGGTTATGTATATGATAGAAATGCAGAGACTAATATGCATTCTAACTATGTTGCGTTTTGTACTTTTCTTTGCATTTACTTCGTATCTTATTACAGTAACCTTCACCAATCTTGAACACACTTTATTACACTGCATTTCTAAACACTACACTTATTTTTATAAATTAAATAGGTAATGCCTTAAATTATCAAGATACAATATTATAAGTACATAATACACAGTGCTCAACATTTGTGACGGCTACTATATTAAGTGTACTGGTTGTGGCAGAAGGTCGGATACAGACGCAAGTCGTTCAATGCTACTAGAATAGGATTTTTCTAATAATTATGAAACCGTCCACAAAAATTAACTAAAGTATCTCTAGCGTAGTGGCTAAGGAGTCGGCCTTACAATCGAGGTGTTACGGGTTCTTGGCCATTACACTACCGACGCGACCGCACTCCTAACACAAGCAATGTAGATTAGCTGGACAGCTAGGAATCTTAATAGGTTCGGTTACTAATATTCCTTTTTTTAAACTAACACGTTCGTGGTGGCGTTACTTTATAATTATTATGTTTGGCAATACCAAAAAAAGTTCCCACTGTGAAGAAAATCATGTTTGATAAACGGACCTCATTTATTTAAATTAGATTGAGAAGCAAGGATATAAACAATTGTCATCCAACAAGAAACATTATATCAATAGTTCTCGTAATTCCTCGAGTCACGCTATAAAAAAAAAAAAAAAAAAAAATGGTAATAATAAAATTAGTTTTGAGTGATCAGCGTAAAGTATCCGATCTTAAAGCTTTGGGTTATGGCATGTCTATGCAGTTATGGATTCTGTGCTTCTGGTTATTGTATGAATATATTCGTGTTGATGGCTTGTCATTTGGTAAGTAATTTAATTACAAAGTTTAATTGCCGATTTCTAGCTTGCTACAACAATAATAAATATTTTTTTTAGTTATTAAGGCTTGTATTATTTATTATGGCTAACAAGAGATTTAATTTTTAAATAGTAAGGGTATTTGGTTTTCAATATACCGACAATATTCAAATTTTCGTAGTTTAATCTCTCGAACTGGTTTTATAATACTTTGTTCGATTTTTCAAGTTATTTATATACATTACTTACTGTAACTACTCGCATGATAGTATTATAATTTACTAATTTATTAATTAAAAGTATAGTCGACAAAGTTATACTCGTATGCTCATGATCATTTTAGATGTCATAATACAAGTATTTTGTTCCCCAGAGGGATCAAAACAGTGGATCCAAATGGAACACCCGAAAGTAAACAGTGAGTTGCTAAGGCTTAACTTCTGGATATAAACACTTCGATTCATCTATACATCTTAAATAATCCGAACATAAGAACTAAAAATTAAAAAAAAAAACATGATATTTCTGAAAAAGGTAAAAATTAAATTAGGTACCTGTACAACACATTTTAATCAGATACTCCTTTGTCGACTATACTAGTCCTTGTTCATAGCAACAATTTTATTTTCTTTTTGTTTTTCCTTGTCTTGCAGAAAAAAATATTCATCATAATATGCCTGGCTATTACGGCGGTAGTATTAGTAATAGTGCTCGCGATCGTCCTGAGTTAAACTTCGTGCGAAGAATGCTGACATCGTGGCCTGCCACATGGCCCCCGTGGACAATATGTATGAATTCAATTGGTTTGTGAATTGTGCGCACAAGCATTCGACATTGATATTCGGCGTATACCATTGATTTGATTGTAGACTGTAGCTACATTTATTACGATATGATATCTGAATGTATGCCTTGCAGTTATTTACACGCAACAAACATTTTTATGTGTCATAATGTTGCATGAGGTTAGGACGTTAGGAATCAAGAAGGCTGTGTTATGAACCAATTGGTCTGTAGGACGTAAATTTTACTTATTAGTACATTTTCTTTTAAAATGTTTAATTTACGACCTTTTGCCATGGCTAGAAAAACGAGACTTGGAACTGCCGAGTCTGCATCGCGCTATGAATGTTCTCACACTGATTTCTAAAAAACAGCCGTTAGGCCGCTACCCACCGGATGTGGACACTTAACCTGACCTGAGGATGTTGGAAGTAACCCACATGTTCATCCACAGCGATGAGCGATCTAAACGACAATATCGTTTTGTAGTGCTGATGTGATTTGTCAGCTGTGGTTGAAGTTATATTATGATATTATTATTGTGCGTAATATACCCGAACCGACTAAAACGCACGCCGTCAGTGGGTCGTATGTTGCCGGAGGTGAGATTGACTGAGACCTATCTATCACACCCCGGCCGGCCCAGGGCCAACACTTTCAAGCTGGCCCTCTTGCTCGCTAATATTGTATATAATGACCTAAGGCACAATTATTAGCATTCTAGTCCCAAATAACGCAAACGTTTCTTTCAAATTATTATGTTCATATCGGGATGGAAGGGAAAGGAATGAACCTACTTGAAGAATGAAGGAACACGATAAGTCGATAGGCTTACTGACGGTTACTGACTTTTATTTATAACGCAGCCTTTTTGTTATGTACCTATCAAAGTTACATAAGTTTGTAGATGGATAGATGAAGACAATATATTACGTGTAAAGTGCAATAAAGATAGATCGTGCTTTTTAGAAAATGTAAGGTATTTAAAATTACGTTACTGGTATTACCAGGCGGTCTTTATATTATGCACATAATATTGAAATATTGTTATCAATGTAAATATAAACCAAGTATAATAATGAAATATTTACGGAGTCTATTTCTATCTGTTAGGGTGTCCAAAATTCATTATACACTTCCGGACATTTCATTAGAAACATTTAATATTATAACTTTATACATCAGGTATTTAATGCCACTATAAGAGATAAGCATAGGCACAGGCCGTCTTCCATTAACCGTTACAGTGACATCAATTAAGTTATTGTCGACCGTATTTGTTAATTAAAAGATAAACATTCGTAAGGTTTCCTTGACTTTTCAGTTGTTCTAATTGTGTTTGTTACCTACCTAGATAAAAAGAACGAAATTATCGGCATGATTTTTAATTTGGAACAATTCATGTGAACGTGCGGTCCAGCCTACAGAACGAAGTGGGTCACAAGTATTTCCTGACATACTTTTAAATGTTATTTTATTTGGATTCTCGTGCCTGTGTATTGTATTACAATTTTTGACTAATACACTCTACTCCCATATATTTTGTTTATTTTTTATTCATTATGAGTCTTTTTGCTTCGTATCGAAAGAAGTTGTATTCATTCTATATTTTAATCGATTTCAGTCTTACCTAGGTTATGTATTACATCCTCCTATGGTGCTTTCTTGAGCGCACATGCCATGATGTACTTACAATACTTGTTGTTTACTTAGGATATTTGGGTGGTAAATGCAGCATGTATATTTTATTAATTTTTAGGGGAAATTGTGACTGTTCCTTTTCTTCTTGCTTGTGGGTTTCTGTTTAGAATATAAACACTGAAATAACTTTACACAACCTAGATCGAGCTCCAAAACTTTGGTGCTTTGAAGCTCGACCTAGGTAGAATATTAAAACTGTTTCTAAAATTTAACACACATAACTTGCACAAACTGCAATTCTAGAGCACTATAATAATTTGGTCAGTATAAGTACTATAATCAGTGTTCAGAATAAAAGTACATAAATTATAATTAACATTAGTACATAATACTATCTACTTTATTATATTTTGCAAGTTAAGTAATGTAGGTAGCTATTGGCATGATAGAATCATGATTTACTAATTGGTTTATCCAAAGTATAGTCGACAGAGTAATTAATGTACAAACATATATATACGAAAAATAATGTGTAAAAATGTACCGAAAAACTAAGTTATAAAAAAAAAATTGGACAGACTTGCATATTATTATGATAATAATTATTATTAGAAGCATGCTAGTGGATGTTTTTAATAAGTACCATCCAGATCGTATAATCCTTTGTTGACTATACTAGACCATGTTCATATCAGAAATTTTATTTTGTTTTTGTTTTTCCTTGTCATTGCAGAAAAAAATATTCATCGTAATATGCCTGAGTGTTACGCTGGTAATATTAATAATAGTGCTCGTGACCACCCTGAGACCCAAGAGTTAAACTTCGTGCGAAGATTAATGAAATCATGGTCACCCCATTGACAATGTGTGTGAATTCAATTGGTTTGTGATTAGTGCGCACAAGAATCCGACATTCATATTCGAAGTAGACCATTGATTTGAATGTAGACTGTAGCTGCATTTATTTAGCACGATATAATATCGGAATGTTATGGCTTGCGAGTATTTACATGCAACAAACATTTTTTGTTTATCACAATGATGCATGATGTAAAGTTGTTCAAGAAGGCTGTGTTATGTTATGAATAAATGGCTGCAATAAATCAAATCCTTATACTAAAAAGTTTTATAAATTATGATCTCGGGCACTCTAAGAGGACAGCTGACAATATTGGCCGAAATCCGTTCATCGCTTACGCAAATTGAGTACCTATCGATTTTTTAAAATGTAGGATTTATCAACGGTGCTACTATTTATCTTTACGTTCGCGGTACGTATCGAATATAATGTGTAAATAATAATACGTGTTGTAATGTTCTCACAAAGGACGTAGGTAATTAAGATGTATATTCATGTTAACTGTTAACATGTACGATGTACCTATATCTTAAAAGTAAATATTAGACGTTGCATTTCCGAGAAGGTACATTTATAATTATGAGCTGGCATAATGCACTATTATGAGCAACTGAATTCAATTTATAACGCAGCCTTTTTGTTGGTTACCTATCAATGTTCGATAAGTATATTTAAACAGGAATTTAAAATAATTCTTATATGTACCGTCTTGTTAGATGGAGTTTGAAGACAATATAATTTATGTTAAGTGCAATAATAAAGATTGTGCTTTTTAGGAAAATCTAAGTTATTCAATATTAGCTTTGCTGGTATTACCAGGCTGTATTTATATTATATGAATATACATATTTTAGATTTGTATGTAAATATAAACTTTAAAAAGTTAGTGAAATCATCACAATTTTTAAACAGGGCACTATTTTTGAAGTACACAAATCTCACTACAATTTATCCTTCTGCCCAATGTTTAAATATTAATATCATCATTGATACGTTTATATTAAAAATAATATATTGTTAGCTTTATGCGGTTTGTTAACTACCTACTAAAGATTATTTAATACCGTTCTTTGAGTAATAAATTATATCATTCTAGTACATAGGCATAAGCTTTTTCTATAAAATAATATGTAGGTATCCAAAAACCGTCAGCGACTCGCCATTTTTTTTGATGACTTTTGCCGAACATCTAATTATGATTGTATAATAATTATTATTATTACACTTCTACCGCTGATGCATATTATCAAGTTGCTTTCGTAATTTTAAATCATCAACTTTCAATATGTCACTATTATTTAATATTGTATAGAAAATATATATACAATGACCAGTATTCTAGACTAGTTTAAGTACCTATTATACAACATTAATTATTGTATACTTTATATACCATAAAGCCGAAATATACATCGGGACGGGACACATATCTTGGACCTAAGACGCGACTCGCGAGACAAACCCTGAAACTGGCGCGCAAGGATTGTTTAATAGAATTTATGCTTGATGAATTTGAGCTCATCCGCCGCCGTATCACCTCGTACTATCCTCAAAAGACACCCAAGAAATGTGTACTGCGCGCATAGAGCACATTTTTGGTACAAGATGATATAATATGTCCCGATGTATATCCCAGTTGATATGATTAATTGTAATAATTGTATCATCACATAACTCTTATTATTATATTCAATTCAAAAATAGATAGGTACGAAGGCGAGGTATTCCGGCTTTGTAGTAGGTATACTAAAAATAATTTTGTATAATTTGTACATACTAACTGTGACAAGATGTCATAATGCAATCCCTGTCGGCTGGCTTTCTTGGTATGAATTAGTACTTAGTCGTACACCGACTTTTTCTGAATTCTATATAAGCTAACGAATAGAATACCGAGGCTGACAGAGTAAATATTTTTTATAATTTTTAATCTGCACTACATCCTAGTATTCTGGAGAGGCTTAACTTTTGTTATAATATTTAAATTATTCCAATGAGTTCTAATCAAATGTATTGGTGAAGTGATTGCTATGTAAGTGTTAATAACCAGGGCCCCGATTCTGGTAATTTAATGTCATAGCAAAACCACTGTCATACCACTGACACTGCAAAGAATGCTACTTAATTTTAGACACCATAGGACGCTGAAGTCATTTTCACTAGCGATATTTTTTATGATGTTTGGTACTTTAGAGAGAGTATACTTTCACGTAACCTAACCTAATGTAGAGAAAATATTCTATCTCTAAAGTGCCAAACAACACAAAAAATGTAAAAACCATAGATGTAGAGATTTCTATGTTTTGTTGTGTTGTGCTAGTGAAATGTGAAAACATGAGCTTCGGACGAAGCTTATGCTTTAAAGTCTAAAATTAAAAGGCATTTTTGCAGTGTCCGTGGTATGACAGTGGTTTCGGTATGACATAAAGTTAGCAGAATCGGGACCATTGTGTTCAGTTTGTAAAAATCATCTGTGATGGGACTGATGGGATAGTTAAGTCGAAATGTTGTGGTTATTCGTTTTTTTGTTTGTTTTCATTTGTTTTATATTCCGAAGTAAGACAGTGAATATGGCAACTGATTATCATTTTACTACATTGCATTTAATTATAGCATTTTTCATTTCACATAGTTATAGGCCATTCGTTCATTTTTGAGGTATAATTATTTAAAGTTTAAACTATTATTAAATTATAGCACAAATACAACATCTGTGATTAAATATTCATGTAGTTAAATCAATGCTGTTAATAGAACTACTTTGCCGTTGCTTTCCTTCACGACGACTTAGCTTTTGCTCTAATTTATTTAATCAAAAGACTGTGAAATATAATTTAATGCCATTTTCATTATTATTGATGATTAATTTACATAATACATGTCGAGAGGTCGAGACGAGACGAGACCTTAATAGATGTTACGATTTATTTGTTAAAATTTAATTAGTGACGCCATTAACTACCGGCGTATTACAAAGTTGTTTATTATTATACTGTTATCTTAAAACTACTCATGTTGTAAATATGTTTATAATTTCAGAAATTACATTTATATTTATTATTTCGATTTATTTTTTTTATTTGTGACCTTATATTTATTTTCACGCACATATATCTTCTTAAAATTACCTTATTTTCTTTGAAATCTTTGAAATATTTATATCATATACCCATTCGATTATGTTCCCAAAAATGTTGTCAGAAAATTGTATATTTTCGCATTTTACAAACTGGACCTCGATTCTGTTATAGCCAAACCATTTGTCATACCACGGACACTGCAAAAAAAATGCCGTGTAATTGTAGACTTTAAGTAATGCAATTAAAATCTAAAATTAAAGGGCTTTTTGTAAAGTCTCTGTCTCTTTTTGTTTAATATTGGACTTTAAGTCTATAGGAATAAAGTCTAAAATTTTATGCCATTTTTGCAATGTATGTGGTATGACAGTGGTTTTGCTTTAGCAGAATCAAGGGCCTCTTCTCTACTCTAGATTGTACATTGTAGTTGTGAAGTGATGACAAAGACCCACATAAACGGCGATGACGCAATGCGTTCTACGCCGAAGTTGCAGTCGAGTGAGCACAGATTGTATAATACAATCTCGTACACTACTCATATGGGTCCACTCTGTTTGATACAAGCATTTTTAACTTAGCTAAAGGGGATGATGAGAATAATAGTAGGCAAGGTTACGTTATGCCTTGATCACACGCACTGAGTGAAGTAGCGAGACAGTGCGCTTGGCCGAATGCTCGGTACGTGTGAAGTACTCAACGCTATGTTCACTCGTACCTAGTATAGCACTCGGCCGAGTGCACTGTCTTGCAACTCCACTCAATGATCAAGGCATTACGAATAGCCTTAAAATCTTTGTTAAACTACTACCAGTTGTAAAATCAGCCGTAATTGTGTAGTTCATCATTTTTTTATTTATCACTATATTTATTAAATTATAGGTATAAGTGCAAGGCAAATAACGCACACACTACTATAATGAACAGAAGCTTAAAATTTAATAATTACAGTTATATTTTGTGTTCTAATCATAGTAATATTGTATAATAAGATGAAGAGACTCGCCCGAGTGTTGCACTCGGGGCAAGTCTAAAGCGTACTGTTGCATGCTCACACCGTCACACGACATTCGCCGCTACAGAAGAAGATCATGATCCTTGTGTGCCTGCTCATACTGGGCATCGTCATCGTGGGCTACGTGTCCAGCTATTTCGTTTGAGCGGCCCACACTTATATGTACATCGATCGCCAAATGCTCAAAGGTAATTTGTAAGTTCGCGGCGGGCGGACGGGACTCGGTTCGGTGGAGAACTTCAGTTTTGGAAAGTTCTAGCTCCGACTGGTCTGCGTACGCTCGCTGGACATAGCTAGCTACTAATATGTGTTGTATTTGTCCACTGCAGAAGAAGATAATGATAATGCTGTGCCTGGTCGTCCTCGGACTCATTGCGGCTGGCTACGTCTATAGCATGTTCCCCTAAACGGGTGAAGGGGGCAGGTTTGATGCGAACATTACGACTTTATAGATCGCAACCCTAGTTAGATATTTGATATCGCGATGTAGTTATATCATTAAAAAGCCATGCTTTACTACTTAGACGCCGATTGTATGATATCAATATTCATCTATTCGATATATCTAATAAACAAAGAAATTGGAACATCATTCAGTCAGTTCAGTACCGTCGTTACATTAATGGCTTCTGCAGCAATATCGCCGCCGCATTATTACAGTCATTGGGGTTTAAAATTTGCATGAGTCAATTATTGTTTAGGAGGCACATTATTATGCTCATAACATATTATACATAGAGTACTATTACAACTAGGATCGTTTATATTTTGCCACTAATTTTAAGCGAAAAAATTGCTGTAAGTTGAGTAATGCTGCTAATTCAGGATATAACTTGATGCTATAATAAAATTATACCTATTGATAATTTTATTTTAAGTTTTATCGAACAATAAAAAAATGTTTTTATTACATATTTTAAAGTATTTTCTTAAATATATTACGTTTTATAGAAAATATTTGTATATCCTGAAATTGCCTGCTCGCTTATATTTTTGACATCAACATAACTTACATAAAAATTAGATGGTATCTAATTTTTATTGTAATTTACTATCCATGCACTTCAATATTTACGCACCTTTTTATGTTGTTTGTATTAAGGATTTTTAATTGAAAAATATCTAATCGACCCATAGGTAGAAGAGAATTACATATTCTAGGTATTATCATAGATAGATAGATATATCTACATATATAAAAAATCTAACATATCCAAATTCGCGATGGGTCGGCATGAGTGAGATCATAAAAAATCTAGTGATGTGACATCACATACATTGGTGTCGATATCGATATTTTGGGTAGACTTTTCTATAGATTTTTTTCTAGTCTTTTCTAGTTTCTCGGACTAATCTTCCAATATCCAGGCCTATGCCCTTATTCTCAGCATTAATTCCTCAGTTTGATACTGCTTGAGACATAACTAATTGTTATTTTTTATTATATTCTGTGTACAAGTGGCAACGTAATTTTGAAGGTAACTTTATTCAACAACTTGAGCAAGATCTAAATCGCACACCATTGTCATCTCATGCCCTGATTTCCATGTTGACTTGTTGCGAAAGGACTACCATTTATTAAAATTTTAGATCTAACTAAATAATAATGTTACTTACTCTACATAAGAGTACAACTTTGAATATATATATCCTAGTATATTAAAGTTTTTAGGTACCTACCTATATAACTAGTCTAGTACCTTTATATCAAAATATAAGATTTAAATCAGCTCCAATGGAAGATCCATTGAAGCTAATTTTCATGCTTCGATATTTATGCAGGCGTTATAAGAGCTTATTATCATAGGTTAGTAGTTAATTGATTTCAGATTTCTTGCTATGGTTAACTGTATCGGAATTTAATGTTTTAGGACCGTCATGCTAAGAAAAATCATCGTGCATATCTCGGTGCCTGCGTCCCACGTGGCTGCAATCAACCTTCACCAACAGTGCGAATCATTCTTGATACAACCTTCTTATTTGTTGTTAGAAGCTCGTCTGTAACATTCAAACTTTCTTCAATTACTCATATTCTGAGATACGTCATAGGTACGAATGTTCGACGAATCGTTGGCAACAAACGATCGGTTGTAAGATCACAACATAACTGGTTCTAATATCCATTTTGTAGCGATCACACAAAATAATAATCGTTCATTTACATACGAAAAATAATTATAATTTAGTGCGCAATAATCAAATATACATATTGTTAGTTGATACGTACATTATATAACTAGTATCTACACGCATAACAATGTTTAGAACTTTATAAATACTCTGTTTCCACCAAATATCCTTTAATATACCAGATATTTTAAATATTTAAAGTGTTTAAAATGTTCGCCAGAGAAATATTAGTAAATTATTTATCTCGGGTTTTGATATTTATCACAGAATGGTTACTAAGTCTCCATATGTGAATATAGTATGTTTAAGTAACGTGATAAAAAGTTTTGACATATTATCCTCCTTCATGTAAACAATAAGTCTCAAATAATTTATGTTCAATCGTGAATAGTTTAACCTCGTTAATAGGTTAGAGGGAATGATGAAAGTAGTACCCGTATGCCCTTATGAAATTTTGCAATGTTACGAGAGTTGTTAGTTCGGTGTGTGAATCAGTATTTGGGTATACGGGTTAGGTACGATATCGTTAGGTACTACCTCATAACCTTCGCGTTTACGCAAGTGGTCATCGATACTTGCGATTGTCGTAAGCACGAGAGGAATCGTGTAGTGTGCGATAAGTGCTCACGGTCGTGTCCGCCCGTGCAATAGTTGCCATAGGGTGTAAGGCGCAGCGGAGATAAGACAAACTGTGTAATAATTCTCCCTACACCTACGGTGCTAAACAGTCAATTCTTACACAGGTTCGCTCTCCTCCACTCCGCCCCGCCCGAGTGGCGTGCGAGTCGTGTGAGTCGTGTATAGCTTAGCGCAGGCGAGCCACGGCGCGTGGTCACGCTTGCACTCGCAGCATATCGCGCCGGCGCGTGCCGTCGCCATAGCAATAATGAAGTTCGATTACAATTGTAAAATTGTTTAAAACTTTCGAATGTGTGATAGTAGATGCAGTTGTTGTTTAGTTAACTTTATAATAATAATGAATTGTTAATGTGAATGTAACTTTTATTAAACAGTAAGAGTACTTTGAACTTTTCAAAATAATAAATAGTGTAAACAACTCTAAAATTTTGGCGCTTTTCGATCAAATTTATAGTTGAGTAAATATAAATTTTAATTTGATACCTTTTAAGATGCCCTTCGTTGTACAGTAAAACATAATGTAGCCGTTTTAGCTAGGATAACTTTTTTAATAAATTTGAAGTGCAGTCTTCAGCAATATAAGAATAGTTGTCGAACAGTATTTTCTGTTTGTAATATTGAATTGTAGAGAAGTTCACTTGAAAATTTAAGCACCAAACATAAATTAGCAATTTCCTATAAGAGAATAAAATTGTATGATGAAATGATCGCGAAGGATGAATATGTAGTCGTATAATGGCAAATGTACGAGTACTTGTGTGTCGAGCGGCGCGAGTGACTAACGGCACTAAGCACCCCGCGAGTTACGGTCGCGAGTCCCCGCCTCGCGTCCGCTCGTTCTCTAGTCTGCAGTTGGATATTTAAGAACATGAAGCAATGTTAATTTTAACATTATAGCATAATTAGATTTTTATCCCTAAGAGTAGGATTTCATATAGTTGCCTTCGTAACAGTAGAGAAATTAGGTGATAACCTTTTCTCTGAATAGCTTCATTATAACTACATCGAGGTCAGCCGCGTCTCTCCACTAGCCAGTCAATTGTGTCGCTTGTCTTCCCACGGGCGCCGCCCGCCGCCGCCGACCGCTGCCCTCATGCTCTATACGGACATCGCGCTGACACTAGCTAGTCGCATCTAATCTCATTGTATCTCTAGTTTAAGTATTATATAATTGGTCTCGAAGCGAGGCTGCGTACCTGACACCAATCTAACGTTAATGGTAGTAAGGGGCAGTGCGCTGCACGCCCCACTCCGGGAACATTCGCACAAGTGACTCGCTCCCGCGTTGCGTCGGAGCGCGAAGGGTTCCGTAGCCGGCGTGTGGCCGTTAGTCTTTGATGACTGCTGCGAAACTCTTCGTATTCCAGTTCTAATTTGTAAAAATAAATCGTTAGAGTAGGTATAACCGAACTTCTAGTCAGCTTTTAATAATCTCTATTATTCTAATAATATCAATCGTAATATTGCAATTGTATCTTCTGTTACTAGTGTACATATAAGTGATGTTCTCGTGTTCAAAAATCAGTCGCGGGCCACGCACCTAGCGCCGACCCGCGCCGCGGTCCCGGAATGCTTGAGTACGCCACAGGTGTTGCGTAACGCGTTCCGGCACGGACGTTATTACAAATCTCAATACTATCGTAAAGCATAGATATTTTCATAATCAATAGTATGCATTGTTGATTGGATTGCTAATTTTGTATAAGTACGTACACAATTAGTATAGTTTATATACTTATGTGTCAATTCTCATAGCATTTTATTACATAACAGATGATAGCTAGTAAGTGTTAAACGTAATCCATAAAAATGAATACAGTGCTGTTTATTATGCTTATTGAGCAATTTGAGTTCTGAATGAGTTTTAACCAAACTCATTTATTTTCGCTCTTCCTGTCTATGCAATAAGATCACAAGAAAATAACAGTATGCATATGTAATCAATTATATTGTAACTAACTCATTGATATACAGAGTAGTTCTGATTATATTATTTACTGAAGCACCTAGTCACTTCACTTGTTAAAAAATAAAGCTTGATAAGAATGTGAAACAACGAACATTAAAATGATGCTGTAAATTTTCCTAACACCCATAATATCGCCTCATGGTGTTACCGTAGGTATACATATCTATTTTATGGTAATAAGTCATTTAAATAATTTGCCTGCAAATTGCTAATACTTTCAACTTGACTTTGGAGGGTAGATATCAAAATAACTGTTGCTACCGACAATGTTAGAAACTCAAAATACCTAACAGCCTATTTAGCTATTGTTCTGTGTAACTTTATATTTATTAATATGCATAACTACATTATAAAGTCACTGAAATAATAACTATCTGCATATTTCACTGATGTGCCCAAGTACCTATCTATGTATGTAGATATACTATTCTGCTGGTAGTATAGGCAAGGTACTTTTATATAAGATCATAATGCGGATACCTCAAACTCCACTGGTTAGGTTATATACCTAATATTCTGCAAAAGATATTATTTAGCAGTAGAGTCGCTAGACTTCAATTTGTAGTTAAATGTTCGTAATTATCAAATCTCCACAATTATTGTGCTTTATTCTTTCTGGATCTTTGATGTTGCTTGGCGTTGAATGATGTAAAACTTTATTAAAAAATATTATATTAGAGTTTATAATTTATTTTAAATCATGTTATTTTAATATTTAGTTTAGGCAAAATGTTATATTAGTTTAGTACCGTTCTACGGATGTTTCTTGTACCTCATTACTAAGTACTTTAAAGTACCTACTTCAAAATTTATACAGATTCCCTTTAATAAAATTGTCTCCTATAATGTTCTTGTAAAGAAACACTAAATGCCTACAATTGTTACAATTACAAATTACCTATATGTGTATTACGGATAAACAGTGAGTTTCTGACACATAAAATTCAATTAGATTGGTTTTCTAGTCATATTATTCTGTATGTAGGTTATCAATCTGAAATTCTCTCATAATTATAAAATAAACGGTGTTTTCTGCTGTATTTGTTGTTTTATTTAATACGATCATATTATAAGAGCGGAGTGGAGAACACTCTTCGCAACTAACCGATACTATTTAAAAAATATCGATATGATAAATGTAGATAGACGTGCCCAATGCCCATCACTAACGAATGACAGATTACGGTAAATCGGGTGCCATAGATAATTGGATCGTGTTGTCAGTTGTGTCAAAACCAAAACGTAAAGTCAAGGTAAAGTCCCTCTGTCCACCGATTCACCGATCCCGAAGTACATAGCCATCATGAAGCTTGTAAGTTGTATATAACAGTGCCGAAATATCGGTTAGTACTCGAAATAAATAAAAAACATGGTACATAAAGTTCTTATACGAAGAGAATATCGATGGTCGTATAATATATAAAAATAAAGATTACGATGAATTGAAAACCTTTTTGAAGTCGGTTGAAATTGAATTTCACTTCCCGTACTTCAAAAATAAGCTGAGATTTTGCCAAAATGATTTTCAATGCAATAGGAATGCTAGATATCATAGGATAACCTAATACATAATTAGGATTAAAATATATGGAATTTTGTGAAGATGTTTAATTAAGCGAAAGATGTATGCCAGGATCGTAGCAAATGGAAAACTGTGGTCTCTGCCTACCCCACTGGGAAAGAGGCGTGACTGTTTGTAATGAATGTATATTTTTTTATACTCCTTAGGTGGCAGACAAGCACACAAGTTTGTTACCTATTCAATCACGCTCTAATAGCTGAATCAGGTACAGGGATAGATTATAGTCTGAAATACCTAGTACTTAAGACTACTTTTTATAGCGGGCGTAGGCAATGAATTAGGCACCCATGGGTTACGGGAACGGGACCAAAATTCCACGCAGTACTTATTTTTATTATATCTTTTCGCACCTTGCAACACTGCACTCAATGTCATAAATGTCAATATTGTCAATCAAATCTATTATCTGACTGAGTTGTTTATGGTTGTTTGACTTGTTTGTATTTTATTTATTCTATCAGAAAATTCAGAAGCTGAAGATCTTGTGTATATTTTTGTTGTTTTAGAAAAAAAAGTCAAAAAAGGCTTAAATAATTAAGCAATATGAACGCACCACCTACATTTGAATCGTTCCTTTTGTACGATGGAGAGAAGAAGTAAGTTTGGTACCTAACCTAACCTTTGTAAGATGTTATTCAAATGAATTAAACGCAAACATTATATTTCAGGGTACAGAAAGAAGAAGATACTAAAGTTACTAACGCTGCTATATTTACTGTAAATAAGGAAGATCATACCCTCGGTAACATGATAAGACAGTGAGTGTAATCATGTTTACTCAACTCACTGTCTACTCATTTATTTTAGCTCTTGCCTGTCTATTGTATAAAAATGACAAAATTTTGTAATTTGTTATACATTTTAGCCAGCTACTCAAGGATCCGAAAGTGTTGTTTGCGGGTTATAAGGTGCCTCATCCATTGGAACACAAGTTCGTACTGAGAATTCAAACAACTTCGGATTACACTCCTCAAGAAGCATTCATGAATGCTATTACAGATCTAACCTCTGAATTGTCACTATTTGAAGAAAGATTCAAGGTTTGTACTAGATGTGTATTAATATACTCACTTATTACAATTATACTAGGTGTGCTCTGCTGTTTTTAGAGTGTCCTACCCCAGAGGGTAAAAATGGAACCTAATCTGTCACCAGGCTGTATCTCATGAGCAATAATAGCTAGGCAATTGACATTTTTACATGTCATGTATTCCTGTTGCCGCTATAACAACAATTACTGAAAACATAATGGTATGGAACCCTTAATGGGGATCAGACTCGTACTTGACTAGATTTTTTACCATTTTTTAAATAACCTCTGGGAAAACCTTTTGCAATTGTCATTTGACTTAAATGAGAACCATACCAATAGAGAATTGTATTTTTTATGAGTGGAATAGTTATTTTCAGTCAATTCATAGTGCTATCTCAGTTCAATCCTTTCATTCTGTGATGGTTTAAGATTAAGGCTCTGAGGACAGCAACCTCAGCATAGCCAACATCATCAAAATCGAGACATCTATTCTACCAACAAAACCTCTAAAAAAGAATATGGGCCTTAGAGAATTGACCTGATTGTGTTTATGTATAGGCACAGAACAGATAATAGTACTGTATAGGTAGGTAATCAAATTCAGTATGTACTTGGCTGTTAGAAATTATTAATTATCAAATATTTATTGTTTCAGGAGGCGATAAAAGAAAAGAAGGAAGGCTTAGATTAAAATTATTTATTAAGTAATTAGGAATGTAATAGGTGTAATATTTTAAATAATAAAACCATAATAAATAGAATACTTTTATTTTTCCTGTCATAACATTCAACGTTACTGTAATTTATGCAGTACTAGCTAAAAATATAATTTAATTACTTATTTATTACCTACTATTGAATGTGAGCCTTTAGAAACAAGGAGGGTGTTGATGGGGCTTGATGCATATCCTCCATAGGTTGAATAAATTTTTGGCTGAACTGTGGTTATGGTTATCTGATCACAGACCTCTTATAAAGTAATTAACTTGAAGTTAAACAAGGTCATCCAACAAAAAACTAAAGTTAACAGCTTGCAGAATAAGCAAGCTGAATTGGAAGTGGGCTGACCACATCTGTCAGAGAACCAGATGTCTCACTGTTGAAGCAAATTAGTCCTAAAGTGGATATTGGAGCAGACTAGTCGTAAAGTGGGTTTTCCACTCTAGGACTAATTTGCTCCAACAGTCATCGGTTCGAAAAGGCAAACGCATGCTGGGACGCCCCCTAGCCAGATGGACTGATGACCTGAGACAGGTGGCTGGGACAGAATGAATGAGGAAGGTGGAGGATCGGGCGTAATGGTGCACATTGGGACAGGCCCAGTGGAATGCAATAGGCCGAATTGATTGAATTAACAGTAGTTAGGTTAGGTTAGTAGTTGGGTAGTAATAAAAAACACAAATAATTTCCATTGTTTATTGTTTTTAAAACCGCAATATTCTTAGTGTTCATCAATTTATTTTAGTAATTTAAATACGTTGCTATAGTCATTGTAGAATCATGATTGTGATGTTAGACCGTGCCAGAGATAGAGCATTTCTCAATACACATTATATCCAGATAATGCATATGAAAAGTGTAATACCATTCACCTAATAATGAATAATAATATATCATGCAATGATTTACTTAATGTTAAAAAGATCAAAGGTACTTATTTACAAATATTTACCTAACACATAATTACTATAAAACAACACTGTTACCATGAGCGTGGTACACAATAATAAATAATAGCTAACTAAAACGAGTAACAACAATAACGGTAACATTAAAACTATCCATCATCAATAATTAATTAGGCTATTTAGAAGGTTTCTTCTTCATCACAGTTCTCCGTTGCGTGGCCGAACACTGAAAAAAAAAAAAAAGGTTTTCAGTTAAGTGTTTTGTCAATGAACTTTTATAGAAATTAGTATGCTAACTCCCTCTGTGGCCTCTGTAGTGTAGCGGTAGTGAACGCGGCCGCTACGCAGGAGGCGCGGGTTCGATCCTCGCTCAGTGCAAATATTTGTATGCATGAATATGGGTATTTGCATTGGTCTGGTCGTGCCTCGGAGAGCACCTTAAGCCGTCGGTCCCGGTTACCATACGAACATCTATGGCAGTCCAACGTCCAAAAGTCCAACAACAACGGTCTAGTTGCAATGCTTCGATATCATCTGTCACCATTAAGTTGTGGAGGTCAGGTCAGCAGTCGCATCACGGAAAATATCGAGGTCCAGCTAAATATGCAGTTAAGCCGTGTCCGCTGCGCCATTTTTTGAACAGAACATTGTTCATGAACATAAATAAGGGGCGTGGCTTGATCGTTTTTTCGAACAAAAACACCTGAACGTGTTTGTTCAAGAACAATGTTCTGTTCAAAACATGGCGCAGCGGACGCACCTATAGACTGGTAAAGCGGACCCCAGGCTCAGCTTCGGATGCGACTGGGATTAAGGCTAGGACGATGAAGAAGCTTATCATAGTCTTGGTCTACGTGCTAGACCATACCTACCTTCACAGATATCGCAGTAGGGGCGCGGGGGCGGCGGCGCGCGGCGGTTGGCGGGCGAGGGCGGCGGCGGCGCGTCGGGCTCGGCCGACTGGCGCGGGCAGTCCTCCGTGTCGTGCGCGTCGAACACGTCGCAGATGTCGCAGAATAGACGCGGTGCTACGGCGCGGGGCTTGCGACCATTCCTTGTTCAGACAATTGATATTAAAGTTGTAGGGTTACCGTAAGAAAGGCTAGTTGTCTATGGTAATTGCATATTCAAGAATTGCTTCAAAATATATTTTTTTTTACCAGGCGGACCCTGAGCTCCGAGGTCATCTTGGCCACGGATGCTATCGGGAGAATGCGTCTATATGCAGATGATGATGATGATGATGATATTTTTTTATATACCACTTAGGTGGCAGACAAGCACACGGCCCACATGATGGGAAGTGGTTACCGTGGTCTATGGATGTATGCAAAACCAGGGGCGTCACACTTGTGCTGCTGGCCCTGAAGAAATCTAATGCCCTTCTTGAAGAACCCTATATTGTAGTCGCTTGGGAAAGCCACCGCAGGGAGATCATTCCACAGCTTGAGTGCAGAGCTTAGAACAATTACATAATTTATTACATGTTCACATAAATATGGATATTTTTGATCAGTCATTCTGACGTCAGGATGGCTTTTTTATACTTGTTTTGCTGGTGTTTATTGCGAATAGCAATGGACATTGGGAAAAACAAAAACTTTCCGTCTTTTTTCCCCCACCAAGGGTCAAAGCCATGCCATGATTTTGACGGTATATTCCCATAATACATATTCCGTTAAAATCATAGTATCTGTGGTTTTGCTCTACACCTTAAATGCATTAATCCCATTTTTCATTGAGAGTCTGTTTTCTCACCGAAGGAGAATCTAAAATAGTATATCGAAACATCACGACACAAAAACGCATTGTTTGAAGTTGTTACAATATTGTGTAAACTTACAAGATTGGCAGTTCAGTAGTATCCGTACCGCCTTCCAGCGCTTGCACTCTTGCCATTAGCTGCTCATTCTTGCGCTGCATGTCGACTATCACTGAGTTCAAGAAACTCACTTGACCGTCTATTATCTCTTTGTCGTCTGGACTCCTGGAGAACAATAGACATTTAATTAATTTCAAAGCATGCTGGAGATTTCTAGAGACCTCCGCCTTAATATTCCAACCTACACTATCGATATTGGGAGGTCCAAGTCTCACCGGAAGAGGGCCTGATCGAGAGATATGGCCCTGGGTCGGCCGGGGTGCGAGGGATATGGCTACGACAATCTCACCTCCGGCAACTGACGGCCCACAGACGGCGTGCGTTTTAGTCGGTTCGAGTCCGACATAACCTCTTCCTCCGGTTCCGGCGGGGGAGGTATCCGAGGGGATTTTTCGCACGATAAAAAAAAAAAAATGGAGGTCCAAGTCTTGTTTTGTAAGGGTGGTTATCGTGTATCTTTTATATAAATATGCTCTATTATGATAAGACAGTGTTCAAAATAATTAGGGAGTTCCATCACCGACCACATTATCACTTGCTTTTACTCATGGTAAGATATTTATGGTCAAACGTGGGCGAAAGATAACAAAAGTAGATCTGAGATTTCGAAGTGAAAACCAATGATAGCGAACAAAGAGCTTCACCTTTCGGTTGCTAATGTAATAGCTACTGTAAAACGAGGCCAATAGAGATCAATTATTATTATTATTTACTTGATAGAAAAAAAAGCTACAGAATTTAGCTGACCATTTAATTTCTATTTACATTGATTTCTATTCACCCCGTTTCACTCGGTATTTATTTCTCCATTTTCAATATTTTATTTTAGATTGTTCGAATTATTAACTTACACCTGTGGCCCCGCATCGCCTTGTCCCAACACACCTACAGCCGTGTTGTCATTTTTGTCGCGTATTTCATTGCACTTAGCTGATATCTCTTTTTGTAGGAGGACTTTTTCCCGTTCCGATATTTCTATCTTGGCTATTTGATTCTGAAAAATTAAGCCACCACGATAAGAACATTAAAAATGTAAACCTTTATGAATAAATATTGTTATGTTACAATCTAACAAATGTACCTTAATTTCTTCTTGTAATTTGATTATTAAATCTTCTTTCTGTTTCAAATCTTTCACTTTGTTCTCTACATCAGTTTTGAGATTTTTCACTAATGTTTCGTTATTGGCTACCGTTTCTTTAGCATATTGATTAGCTCTTTGCAGTTCTGCTGTCAATTTCTCTAATTGTTTATCCTTTTCAGAGTCAGTGCTCTGTTGAACAGTCACTAATTCAAGTTTTTGTGTCAATTCTAATAGATTCTTTTCTGCATCTGTTAATTTTAGCTGTAGTTGATTTTGTTTTTCTATTTCAGCTGCAATTTTTTCTTTCGATTCTTTTAATTGTTTATCAGAATCATTCAATTTGTTTTTAAGTTCCTCTTTAGTTTGCTTACTTTCCTTTTTGTATTCATTGAATTGCATTTGCAAATGATTGTTTAAATCTTCATAGTTAATCTTTTGGGCGTCATTGATACTGGTCAATTGTTTGATATCATTTTCAGCCTTTTCTAAAAGTTTTTTGAATTCCGTCGATTCTTCCTGATATTGCTTTTCAGATTGTTCTAAACGTTGTTTTAATGCTGCAGGTTCTTCTCTAGCTTCTTTTTCTGATTTTTCTAAATGCTCTTTTAATTCTTTAATTTCTTTAAGTTCTTGACTTTTAATTTCATTTTCTTTTTGTAAAACTTCTACCCTTGCTGTAAGAGATTCTATCCTATCTATGTTATTTTGAATACCTCTACTATTATTTTCACGATGAAGCAACGACATCTCTATTAATGCTTCATGTGTTCCTGAGCGTAATGCAGCATCTGTTCGAGCTATTTGTGTATCTCTTTCTCGTATGTCAGCTTCCCTGCTTGTTATAGTTTCCTTCAACTCAGCTATTTCTACTTGTAATTTCTGTAAATCAGTCTCGTTTTTATCATTTAGAGATTTCAGTAAATTCTCTTTTTCCTCTACTGTTTTTGTAAGCTGAACTAGTTCCGATAAAGTTTCATTATACTTCGTTTCTAATGTTTGTTTATCTTGTACTAAAACAGATACTTCTTTTCTCAAAGAATCTAATTGATTAAGTTGTTCTTTAAGGGCGCTTTCTTCAGCAGACGTATTTGATATAAGAGTCTCATATCGTTGCTTCATTTCTGTAGTTTCTAAGGTTGCGTTGTTTAGTTTTTCTTCCAACTGTTTTTTCATTTCTGTTGCTTTATTAAGTTCCTCACTTATTTGGTTAAATTGGCGATCTTTTTCTGTTACAATTTCTATATTTGATTTGACATCGACTTCTAGCATTTCTAGTTTTAATGTAAGCTCTTTAATACTGATTTGTTTTTCTTCTAATAATTCTTTCAATCGAACCTCTTCTGATTTATGTTTGTTAGATTCTTCTGTAATGTCTGCTAAATGATTTCGTAACTGTAATAATTCTTTCTCATGGTGCTCTTTTTGATTATTTAATTGGGCAGTCATATCGTCTAAAATTTTTTTCAGAGAATCTTCATGTTTTCTTGCTTCCTCTAGTTTATTGTTTAAGTCGTTTTGTGCTTCTGTCAATTGGTCTACTTTTTCCATAAGCTTGACTTCGGATGTTGCACCTTCTGCTTTTAAAAGTGATATTTCTTCTTTGTATCTATCAATATCAATTTCTAATTTCTTGCAAATTGCTTCATGTTCATGATTTTGCTCAAGCTCTTTCACCTTAAGTGCTTCAATTTCGTTCTTTAGGATTGTATTTTCGTCAAGAAGCTTATCATTATTGGATTGATAATTCTTGAGACGATTATTTACGTCAATATTTTGGGTTTCAAATTCTTTGAGTTTACTATCTGCTTCTTTAAGTTTTTCTATATTTAAGTTTACTGACTCTTCTAGTTGCCCGCGTTCTACAGAAAAGTCCTCTTGTATTTTTAACAACTTTTGTTTTAATTCTTGTTCAGTTCTTGCATAGTTATTATTTGTTTCTCTTTGCTTATCTTTAAGTTCTTGTAGTTCATTCTCGGTTTCTCTTAAGTGTTGGGACAATTTGTTGAACTGTTCGTTAGAATCTGTTGTCTGTCCAGTCAAATTCAAATACTCTGATTCAACCTTTTCTTTAGCCTTTTGTAGCTCTGCACATTTTTCGTTAGAACTTTCTAATTGGCGTTTATATTCACTAACTTCCAATTCCATTACAGATATTTTGGATTTTAGCTCATTATTATTTTGAGTTAAATCGTTAAGAGCTTGTTTAAGTTTTTCATTTTCTTCTTTTAACTGCTTTAACTCGTCTACATTAATAATAAACTGAGAATTCAATGCATCAAATTCAACTTTGCTCTGGTCCAAAGTTTGCTTGTGACCCTCAATTTCTTTTAGGAGCTGTTCTATTTTGGAATTTCGTTCATCTATCTCTTTCTTATGCTCTTCAGCTATTTTACTATGTTTTATGTTAAAATTAGCCGTTACTTGCTCGAAGTCATCCTTGAGTTTAATTATTTCTTTATCTCTTTCGTGTATAGTTTGCTTGTACTCACTAACAAGTTGTTCGGATGAATTTGTGGACACACTTAACTCGGACTGTAGTTTTTCAAATTCTTTAACCTTTGTGTTTAGACTCTGTTGTAATTCAAATATCTCTGTTTTATTCTTTTCATTTTGTAGCGAAACTTCATTTAATAAGCCTTCATATTCGTTGACCTTGTCATTATGTTCGGTTTTGAAAGCATTAATTTCATCCTGTAGGGTTTTGAAAGCAATCTCTTGCTTTTTCTTTGAGTCTTCTAGCTCTTCTAAATCTAGTACTTTGGCGCTTAGTTCCATTCGTAGTTTCGTGATTTCTTTATTATGATTAACTTCATGCTCTTTGCTTACACCGATCACTAAAAAATAAATTAGATTTTAGTTTTGGACTGATTTGATGCAATAAAATTAGTCAAATACGCAATAACTCGTAATACATTACCTTTATTTAATTCTAGAGTTTTATCGTCGACAGCAGCTTGCAATTGAGTTAATTTAGTATTTAAATCTATAATTATTTGGCTGTTTTCCTTGTTAAATCTTTCTATATTTTGTTTTTCAGTCTCTAATTTTGACTCTGCTAATTGCAGCTTACCCGTTAATACAGAGACTTTAGTTTCGAATTCTGTCTGTGCGATAGCCATTTTAGTTTTGGCTTCGTTTAATGCTCTCTCTGAATCATTCTTAACACGCGTGAGCTCGTCCGACATGCTTTTACTTAGTGAATCTTTATCATTCTCTTTTTCTTTAAGGAGAGCGTAAGATTCATCTAGCAGTTTCTGCAGCTCCGATGATAAAGCTGAAATAAGAATAAACATATCGTTAGCATAGATTAATATAATCATTATAACATAATATTGTTTACAGCCTAATATTCTAACCATCGATGTCTCACACTGAGATTTCACGTCTCTGAGTTATAACAATCAAAAACATTTTTATATGGCAATAGATGTATGTGTTAAGAAGAATGTATTACATTATTATGCCAGTTTTTCCAGTTACTAAGAATTCCTTAGCTGATAATCCAATAAAACTGCCAGATTGAGGAACAATGGTTTCCCGCACTATAGCTACTTTCTACACATTCATATTATTTACTAGTAAATAAAGGAGTACTAACTATGGGCAGCGTTGAGTTCCTCCTTGTGTTGTCGTTCGGCCGCCGTGGCCTCGGCATTACGCTGTTGCTCCATCGCACGCATGGCAGCTGCGTTCGCTTCAACGCGTGTTCTCTCCAAGTCTATCTCCACTTCCAACTGACGAATGGTCTGCTGGCGGAGCGCCAACTCTTGCTAACAATACAAGTCGAGAATTAAACAAATAAGCGAATGCTTTAACAGATGTTAAGCGGTACCATGTATTTACGGATTGCCATAGCGAAAGGTGCTTTTCAAGTAACGTTCTCTAGTGTTGCAAGGGTCATAAGCCCAAAAATGAATTTTGTGAAAAGCTACTTGTATGAGATCATTTTTAACATAAAGTAATTGTGATTCAAAAAGGGTAGGCAGATACCAAAAAAAAATGTTTATTATATTAAATTGTAAATCTTTCGATTGAAAGAAAAATTCGAAGGAAAAACCTAGTTTGGCATCAAAACCATTTCTTTTTTCAGGGGTTATGGCGTTCTGTAGGTAAGTTTTCAGACAAATTCGTGTAGTCTAAGCATAATATATAAGTAGTGTACGCGCTAAAAATGTTCAATCCGTCTTTTCATGAAGTCACTGAATGTTGCTCTTGCAATGACAAGAATTCGTTTTGTGGGCTTACCTCCATCGCAAGTCGAAATTTCTGAAACCAGAAAGAATATGGATTAAAGTTATTAATAAAATAAACAATTGTATGTATGTCCTAAAATATAATAGAATTGTTTATTCTACGTTTCGTTCGTACTGCCTGGGAATGGCACATTGCATAAGTGGGTTCAAAGAAAAAAGATTAAACGTACTTTGCCGGAAACAGGAACACGTTTTTTCTAACAATAAAACAAAATAAACTTACATTATGATCTTCTCTATTAATATTCTCTTCTTCATTTCTGAACATGAGGTCTTCTACCTTCTGTTTCTCATCTTCTAGCTGCTTAATGACCTTGTCCAGTTCAACTTTCAGCTTGTTGTTCTCCGTAGACGTCTGTACAACAATATTCTAATTTTACTTCATCCGTCATCTGTGATAGGTTTACATCATGGAGTATGCTCGAGGAGCTCGCTTTTAGCGCTACTAGTTTGCTGTTGCCCAATTATTCCTATACAGGTTCAGCGTTGGCCGATCGTTCATAATTAGGTAAAAGCGTGCTAATAGCGCTAACAGCGTAGTTGCCGAAGATATCCTTAATACTCGTAGGTAGTTTACATGTTGTTTGCTCTCTACCTGTTTATACCTATATTGGTTGAAGCATTTTACATTTCTGATTTTTAAAACCGTAGGGGTGGGAAAAAGGTAAAATAGAAAGAAGAGAGATAGCCCCTCTAGTACTGCAACAAATGGTGTGACATGCAGTATACTGCTTCGTCGACATTAAGTAAGGGTTAAGGGATATACTACCCTTGTCGAGCTCTTAAATTTCTGCAGGAAACATTGTTCGACTATAAGTAATTTGATTTTCTGATTAATTTGCCATATTTGTGGTAAGATGAGAATTAAATTACTTGTGTGGCTTCCTTCTTGAGTTGTGTAAGTGCACTTTCAGCGCGGTCCGCCTGTAGCGATATCTTCGCCATTTCAGCTCTTTCCAATTCTCTCTCGCGCATCAGACGCTCCAAGTGTTGCTGTTTCTCTCGAAGCAGCTCCTGTTAGTGCCAAAGTCATGTTAGTGTTATAATAATTTGCCTAAAATATCTCTATCGGTACCTGCCTAGCTGCCCTAGCTATATTTATATGAATTGTGTGCCACCTAATTATCATGTTTCGACAAATACACCAACATATAGATGTAACTTTAGCTACGATAAAATGCTACATATAATATAAAGTATACAAACTTGGACATAACTAATATTATACACCCTTTCACATAAAATGTTAGTGTGCCCTTGACACAGCAAATAAAATAGAAGTGTACAAACAAACTTTAGCTAAACACACTTTATTTTATGAATAAGGGTGTTCACAAAAAAATACTTAAGTATATGTAACTTTACACATTTTCCTTTTTCTTCTATAACATTACCATTATTTATTATTTCATACATTATACAAAACATTAGCATTATTTTACATAGTGGAACGCGAGAGCTTAAAAGTTAGAACTTTACAGACATTTTAAGTTGAATCGAGACATTTTCACGTACCTACACAGGTAGGTACATTTTTGCTCGTTCACCTCGCCAACTAGAGCGGAATATCACGTTTTTAAATGAATTTCATTGAGTTGAACGGATTTTTACTGCTGAAATCTAGCTCGGAACAAATACTTGTGAATAAAATAAGTTCTCGTCGGCATATCCGGCATCCGCTGCGATTCCAACAGGCGACTTCTCGATGATGGTATAGCTGCTTATAATTAGTTTTAACCTAATCATCATTATAGTGTAGATAAGTTAACAGTTATCAATGTCATGCACCCTAATAGGTACAACCTTGCACCTACTAAGTTTCTCTTCATCCAATCGTTAATCCCAGTTGCATCCAAAGCGTGCACCTGAGAGCCCAGGGTTCGCTCTTCTACGCCTTTCCAGCCACTCGGTTGATTTTGCGTTTTACGGCAGCGACAACTAAATGTGACCACGGGAGGAAAGCCTGCGCCAAACTTTTTAGTGAGGACCCATACACCGACTAAGCATATAAGTTTGTCTTAGGTCGTTTTAAAAATCTAGTTATCAATTAATGTGACCCGGCAACCACGGGAGGAAAGCCTGCGCCAAACTTTTTAGTGAGGACCCATACACCAACTAAGCATAAGTTTGTCTTAGGTCGTTTTAAAAATCTAGTTATCAATATAAAACACGGTCATCTGTTATGTATTCGCTGCATTACTACTAAAGGACTTATTTACACAAGAACTACATATTATTCCAATACAGTTCGCATGAGACATAGTTATTTCTCAATGACGAGTTGTGGTAAACGTTATTTTTAAGGTATCAGTGCCCTTGTGGAAACATTATTCTGTGTAATAAAAGAAAACTTCAAACGAATCGTATACCTACCTAGTAATTTCTTGTGGTAGTATTCCTATAAAACGTGATAAACTGCTAGGTATTACGCTTTGTTTACATCGGTAAGTATGAGTATTTTAATATAGATGGCATGAGGCATAGTTATTTTTTCATGACTGGTTCGTGGTAATTGTGGTTAACATTCTTCATGAAACACCAATGTTCTTGTAGTTACATCATTCTGCAAAGATTATAGAAACCTGCGGAAGAATTCATTAGAATTTAATCAGTAGATACAGTAATCGGTATTTGATTCGGTAGAAGACTAAGAAGAGCGGGAGTCCAACCGAGATCGGCATACTTTGGTTTTGTGGAGCATTCTCTCTACATCGCACAGTAAAGCTGTAGAGCTTTATATCTTTATAGAGTACTTGAAACCAAAGCTATCGTTTTAATAATTATTTTTCCAACAAAATCGTTTCTATATTGAATAAAGCACTTGTACTTTTCCACAATTATTTATTATTTTGAACCTTACTTTTGAGAATGCCACAATTATTTATTATTTTGAACCGAAACCGGTGTTTCGGTTCAAAATAATAAATAATTGTGGAAAAGTACAAGTGCTTTATTAAATACTAGCGGTTGCCCGCGGCTCCGCCCGCGTGGATGTCGGTTATCGCGACCAAACATAGCCTATGTCCTTTCTCGAGGTTCAATCTACCCTTATACTCAGTACTGAATTGATGCCGACTCTTGACCAATAGATGGCGCTGTATGTCCGGAATAAATTTTATTTTTTATTTTGTAATAAAAACTATCCTATGTCCTTTCTCAAGTTCCAAACTATGTCTGTACCAAATTTCACACAAATCGGTTCAGTAGTTTAGGCGTGAAGCAAAGACAGACAGACAGACAGAGCTACTTTCGCATTTATAATATTAGTTTGGATGACATGTGTAGCAAGTTCCACCAAGTGCCATCAATCTCCAGTATACACAATGGCTACGGAACCCTAAAAAACGTTTCTACTTATATATATTATTACATAAGTATATAAGCAAACTGTCAGCCCTATATATGATGGAGATAACGCTCTACAAAATCCAATCTCTCTTCTTGACAAAATACAAGCCGGTTACTGTACCTAGTTGCCGTTTTATAGTCTGTGTTAGCGTTAACTTTGACAGTCACTCGTGACCACCCTAGAATTTTAGAGTAACAAAGGGCGTTTTAATAGGTACTTTGGATATCCGAGGGATTTCCGCACGAAAAAAAGGTAGATTTGTCTCTTGTTACAGCAATTTATAGCATAAGCGTAAGTACTGAAATGTTATTATGGCCTATTATATAAAGGTTATTCTACAATATCCGAGATGTTATTCGCGCATTGCTATTTACAGAGGCGAAGGGAAGGAAGGGATGTAAAGCCTCCGGCCCTTTCTCGAACGTAAAATCGATCTCAAGTCTGGAGGAGCTTTCCAATTTGTGCAGGAAGAGAAGTTATAGGTACTACAAATTCCTCATTTACTTTAGTGTCTAGGTACTTACTTTAGTTTCTAGGAGGTAACATAATTATTAATTACATTTCCGCTACAGTTCGCACCTAAATTGTTGTACCGAGAGACGAAAATACAAAATCGATACTACGAACGTTACTTAGCATTTCCCTAGCTTTAACGACTATCTGACTAATTGAATGAAGAATAAAATATATCATTTAATATATATCTGTGATATACGAGCACAAACGGTTTTCATATTTTAAGTATTTTTATACTACGTATCTATCTATTGTGTTGCTATTGCAATCAACTCTTACCAATTAAAGTGGGTACTATAAGTGCAAGTTAAATAAGTATTGCATCTGTACAACCCACGGAATCAATAGATCTATTGAGCAAGTAACTTACCTATCTACATTGTAAAAACTAGGTAGTTGTGCACATGTCCGTAAAGGTTCCTAACGTGAAAAAAAATAAAAGACGAGGTACTACCACGTATGCCTAGTAAGAAATAGGACAAACAATTAGCTGGTAAGAAATCTGTATTGTCTGCAGGTATACCTACTGCCTCTGTGGCGTAGCGGTAGTGAACACGGCTGCTACGCAGGAGGCGCGGGTTCGATCCCCGCTAAGTGCCAATATTTGTATGCATGAATATAAATATTTGCATTGGTCTGGGTGTTTCTGTGTATAATATGTATGTATTTACAAAAAAAAGTATCTAAGTATGTATATCCGCATTCTAGATTCCATAACACAAGCTTATTAAGCTTACCATGGGTTGCGAAGGAGAATCTCAGACCTTGCGGCCCGCGAGGAGCGGAGGAGAATCGCAAACCGCGCAGCCCGCGGTGCAACCGAGCGGTGGCAACTCGGGCGTCGGAGGTCGCAGAATGACCTCCGTCCTCCATGAGCGCGGGCCTGGGGGTGACGGGTGAAGCCGCCTGTCACCCTAGCGGTAGCAGGCCGCGGCGGGGGCGCGCATTGCGTGCCTCCCCATACCCGGGGGCGAGTAGAGGACTCTGTGGTCCCCACACCGGAAGAGGACCAGATCGAGAGATATGGCCCTGGGTCGGCCGGGGTGCGAGGGATATGGCTACGACAATGTCACGTCCGGCAACCGACGGCCCACAGACGGCGTGCGTTTTAGTCGGTTCGAGTCCGACATAACCTCCTCCTTCGGCTTCGGCGGGGGAGGTATCCGTGGGGATTTTTCGCACGATAAAAAAAAAAAGGTAGGTACACATGTTTGTAAGAAAAGGATCGGCGCGTACAGTTACAAAGTAGTTCAGTTTATAAGGTTCCCGAGATATTTAACTACTGATAGACACGCTTATGTACCGCGTTGAGGTTACCTTCATGTGAAAAAACTTCGCTCATTTTCTACGGTCGCCGGGCGCAAAAATTATTTATGCATACGGCCAAGGGTGTCACTTCACTTGGTCAGGGAGGTGATCCCTGTCCACGTGACGCCCTTGGCCGCAACGGCCTATTTTCAGGCCATTTTAGCCGCAAATCTCTAAAAGAATCTCTCTGCTGAGATCAACTTTCATACCTGAATTGATGTCAGAGCAATTAGGTAGATGCGTTATTTATCATTTCACATTTTTATGCGTAGGTACATGTACCTCCAACTAAAGCAATTTACCAGCACAGATTTAATCATCGGTTTACTTTATTCCCGAACCATTATTCATAATCCTGTAATGTGATAACCCCTTTCACATTGTATAAAAGCAGGTCATAAATCATGTCGGCAGATACAAGCTAGTTAATAAATTACCTTGACTTAACAATCTTGGTAATGGCGATATATATCGCACTCTAATTTTCTCATTGGAACTGACGCTACCTAGGTACAGTACAAAAGAGATGCGGTTGCACTTTTCATATAAAGGTATGATTTCAAAGCCGACCGCATACGACAACGACAGACGCATGCAGCAGATACAGCGTACCCATTACTTGTTAAGCTCCGATACGAATAAAGAGGACAATTAAGAAGCTGCAATGAATTCGCTCTATAATGCACATCTGCTGCTTGCGTCGGCAGTTGTCGTATGCTTCAGAGTTGTATGTAAAGATGCAACCGTATCTCGTTTGCCGACTGTACAAACTCACATGTTTCCAGTACGCCATATATTTCTATATTTATATTATATTGTCATGCTCAATTATCTGCACAAAACGATTGCACAACGTACCGACCTTGGGGACGACTCATTCAATTATCAGTTCAATACTCATTTGGTAAGGAAATTGTCTACAAATTATGTGAAAACAACTCTGCTATGGTACCTACTGTTGTTTTACTCGTATAATATTATTCTGTGGTCTTATCAAAAATTGCCCGAATCAAACAACCAATAAAGTTACCAGTTATTAACAGTTCACTTCAGACAATACTATAAAATCTATTTTTATACAATGACTATGTTTTCTAGAAATAATAATAACTACGTCGGTCCCTTACAAGGTTTGTATTGCTAAGTATAAGTAATTAGGTAGGCACTATCTAATCTAGACCGAGGGTGGTGGTGATCACTAGCATGACCTAACCGCACGTAGGCCGCTCGAGTCATGTCCACTGCCTTCATTTGTATCAATAATCGTAATTTATTCGTCTGTCATGCTAAATTACCATATACATTTCATCTTGTATGCCTTAACTGGGGCATGTTACGAGGCATTTTATGTTCGGACAAATGTTGTGTGTCAGTATAATAAATCTTTATGGAATATTGGAGCTATTACTCAAGAATAGTTTTTTTTTTTTAGATTTTATTGCATCGGACAGAATACCGAAATTTGTGCGGTTTGTGCGAATATGCAAAGGGTTTACCTACCAACTTCATTCGAGCGAGGAAAAAGGAATGGAGTTTAACACCCTATACAGGCAGCATCCCCCTTTTCGCTCAAACGGTTCAGATTTAACACATCTCAGATGAGCGAATTGACCCTACTTTTCTAATTTGTAACATTCTGAATCCAATTTGCTGAAAAAAGTTTGGTTGTCTAATCTATTATTTTGCTACCCACCTTAAAATTATTTAATGTAATTTTACAGAAATAGTTGGGTTTATTGAACGATTAATTCCTAATCTCATACTGAACGCATTATTTATTTGTTATCTATATTAATTTTGATTGTAGTCATCGATAGTTTTGGTCTCTTTTCATGATATTTCGGGGTAGTCCTCGTCGTGCCACCAACTTGTTCCACCAGTGGCACGACGAGGAATTGTCATTCCTCGTCGTACCAATGAATACAGATACATGCAGGGATGGTAGCTCTACTTAATGTACCTTTAGATATTACTTAACAAATAATAAAAATGTTATCGATTACAAAAAAAAATAATGATAGTAATAATAATGTCATTATTTTCATAGATTCCTGCAGTCCCCAAACTAAAACCTGGCTACGCACATGCTCGCGGGCGGTTGGTATAGTTAGTATCTCTGCAGCACCCATGCCTTCCGTAAATCTAACATAGCTATGTTCATTCAATATTAATATTTATGTAGCACTATTAAGGACACGTAACTAGTACAAGACCTGAAGTTGGGTGTGTGATTACACTAATTACGCAGCAATGATGTTTGAACACTTTGAACTAGACATCATGATATAATTCTAAACTGTAGTTAAGAAAAGTGTTATTGAATTAAGGATTCCTTCGAATTATGCATGCATAATGACCGAAAGGATGTAAGGGTTTTCCCCAGAGACACATTCGTTACGTTACGTCTACGTCAGTTGAGGGTTGAGATATGTCAGGTTCCTAAGGTAACATTTTATTTTTCGTTAGATATAGGTATCTACACATATAGGCTGGTATACCTATGCTTAATTTTGGATAGTAACGATCCTAAAATTAGCTAAACAACGAGTAAAAGCTTCAAGGATGTTTGCCATCGCCGGCCCGCAGTGAATCGATTTTCCACTGCTTCTGCTTTTAGTTTCCAACTGTGAGCTTAAAACGTGTTTAGGACAAAAGGATCGTACTTAGTCAAATTTTAATGTTCTGTTTATGTCACTAATTTTGTTGGATAGCACCAAGCCTTAAAATAATTGTAGTTATAAGTTACAACATACTTTAGCTAGCCTAGTCATTATTTTTGCTTGGAAACTCGCTTTTTTACTACTCAACATAAGTAAGGTGCTACGCGTGTTTTCATGACCTTCGTCTACAATCATACTATTAGGTAGGTACTGAAAACATTCATGTTTAGAAGCGATACTAACTATTTCGGGCAAAATTTATTATGTAATAGATATAGTAACTTACTTTACTAGTAGACCCTAAAAGAACACCTCCTACTTTCTGTGGGTTTACAAGGACAATATGGAAAGTACTTGAAAGACTCTTATTTTACTTTTCCTGAGATTTATCATAGCCACTTCTAGCTCTTCCAATTCATTTCTTAATAAATTTTATAGAGATTCTACAGTTTATCTTGGTTAGTGAAAATGATGTCCCGTGATCGATATTACATACTTATTTCATTGGTCGAAGTCAGTCGAGATATGTAGGTACCTATTGTACTAGGTATGTGCTATGCTATGAGTGCTAGAACACTCCTTTATATAGGTATAAGATGTTTTTAGGGGTCATAACAGTATCGTTGTTCCTTCCTGGCAGGTATAACAGTTATAGGATTGCGGATAAAATTAAGTCTATTCCGTCTATTACCTATACAGTTAGCTGCTCCACTAGAAACCTAGCATTGTCATTATCTATCTTAGATCATATTGAATAAATCACTTGTACTTTTCCACAATTAATTGTGGAAAAGTACAAGTGATTTATTCAATATGTGTAGCAAGTTCCACAAAGTGCCATCAATCTCCAGTATAAACAGTTATCTTAGATCAGTACATGCAGGAACATAATATACTGATGGATTCATCAGTGCATAGCGTAAACCTTCTGATATAATATATCAACTAGCTACTTAAGTTTATTTATTTAAAATCATCCAAAAAGGAGCTTATATTCAAAAAAGTTTTACACGTTTGTAATCTGCTTAGAACGGATTCCAGAAATGATAGCCTCCGCCATCAAGTTGAAAGTGAGAACTTCCTCTCTACAGTCTCTTCGAACTTCTAATAAGAAAACTACTCCTATTGCATCTCTGTAGCGTGTAAGGTAGCATCGATTGTAAAACAAAATATAGGATACTAAATTTCGCAATTTCCAATGCAATAATATCACTCGATAAAATTCTATCACATCGTTAGTATTATTGCAGCAATGTGTAACAAAAAACATACGCGTCCAAAAACAGATATTGCAATAACGTATTCGATAACTTCGACTGATAGCCTTATATCGCAGCGTCAACATGCAAGACCGCTTGCGTTTTAACACTAAAAAACTGATATAGCAATAACGTAAACGGCATTATCGACCAGTACTTGTACGGGGGAACCTTAATTGAACATACTTAGCAACCATATATAATACCCCACACACATGACATAGGTTTAGCGGTATACTAACTACGCGCATGCCCGATATTGTCCTGTTGTAACACCCACACTTACTTTCACAAAGGAAGAAAATTATTCAAGCTAGCAATGTATTGTGTAAGCAAATTGTATAAGAAACAGTTATTTACGTAGGTAACGGGAATTAGCGAGTTACTAGTCAGAGTTAATAGTCATTGACGCACCGATCAGCACTTACAAATCCAAAGACCAACAGCAGCTTGTCAGGGTTCGAAATTCCTATTCTTCAAAAGGTAAAATTCGTAGCCTGATTCACTTTTATGTAGGTTTTATTCAGATTTACCCACCTTCTCGTGATTTTGCTAGTGAGTGAGTGCATATAATAGCTATACGCCTGTAGATCCCCGAAGTGGATCCCCACATTTCGCTAGCTATGATTTTCGGTCCCACGTAATAAGGGGCGAGCCTATTGTCGTCAAGCGGGTCAAGTAATGAATAATCATGGGCTGTATGTTTATTGTCGGATCAAGAAAAGCCCTATTGGTGGTCTAAGTGGTGCGACTAAGGAGTCGCCTTCTACGACACCCACAGGGAGAGATGGGGTGGTCCTATTCCTCCACCGGGAACCAATACGGCCAACGATCAACATACTTGATCGATCACGACCAACGGCGGTAAACGAGTGGAATTTCACTATTTAAAATGTAGCTTACATTTTATGATGGTATGCGGTCATGTTTTTAAGGAGCATATAAACCTGCTCAATCGGTAATGGTCAATTGGTAATGATTGTACAATTTGTACATGGTGGCTGAGTAAAAATCAGTTGATGGGAAGTAAATATTGACGGCCGAGTTCATCGATCGATATACATACATATTAATACCGATCCAAGCCGACCGTACAGGTTCTATACTGTGGTACAGGTACAGGTCTATCTAGGTGCCCCTAGCGCTGTTTAGTCGAGATGTTTAGTAACCATAAGTAAACATTCAACTATAGTCACGCTGATTCTTGTTACGGACTTGAAATTATTCATATAAAGCAAAGCGGAAAGTTTCATAAGTCAGTAAGAAAAATGTAGGCACAAGTTTAAGTTCTGGGTCAAGTCTATAAATAAATATCACGAGTTAGTACCACAAGCAGAGCACTTATCTTGTATTCCCCTACAGGATACACTGTGTTGCACGTAACTTATCTCGTTCTTGAGTGATTGAATAAAAGTGGCGGAGTTCTAAACAAGAGCTTCAGCCTCTATAGGCATATATCTGTAGATCATACATGCTAGACTTAAATGCCCATTAATTTAGAACTTAATCTTGTTCAAAATAATGACCAATGTTTAACTTTTTCAAGAATAAATATCTACTTTAAAAGTCTTTCAAGACATGGTATCTACCTATTTGATGGCTCTAAATAGTGTAAGGACCACAGAACACTACCTGACTACCTAGATAAGTAGTCGAACTTGCAATTAATAAATTGCGTGTCCGAACTTGACGTAATAGTGGGACGGGACGAGCAAAGGTGGGCAGACAGCACCCCCTTCCGGCAGGTTTCATAAGAAAGGTTGCTTAGGAGCAAAACCTGCCGCCCGGACATCACCTTCAGTAGTCAACTTGGAAGTCATTAAATCGCCTGCGGACCCAAGTTGGCCGCTGCAGAGAAAATATTATGGCAAAATGGGGCTATATCGAACATCGACCGTTGGCAAGTGCCGGTCGTAAAGCTGATTGCGGGGCCCGATCCCATTGCTCTCTATCTCTAGTTAATGCTCATGGAATGGTGCCCCTCTACCTGTACTGCTCAGGACATAAAATATGTAAGACAACAAGAGCGCCGTGGCTGTGACCAAGTTTTGGACCGATAAAGACTAGGAAATACGTAACCATTAACTCGAAGAAGAAGTGGGATGTGACTCTACAATTTCATCAAACAAGTTGTAAAACCTCAATGCCACATCATAATACTTGCAAATAATGTGTGATTTATTTGAGTAGAAAGATAAAAATAACGTCCCCTTTGTTCGAATTGGCCAGCGTTTATTAGATAGAGCCTGTTTGAGCCGAGAAACGAAACGTACGAACGACCGGAAGAGGCAGACGCGCGGAAGGAACGAACGGACGACCGGAAGAGAACAGACGCGCGGAATGAACGAACCAGTGCGTTAAGAGAGACGATACTGTGCACATCACGTTTGTTGTATTAATTCAAATTACAAATAAATTAAGTATATCATCACAAAAGACATCGTCATTCTTCATTTCAAACCCTGCGCATTCATTTTGGTGACCCCGACGTGATCAACTTCGACTCGGAACGGAACATCGCCGGAGTTGTCACGAGATACCTACTACAGAATTTTACGCCGACTTCAAGAAGTATCGAGACAAACTTATTCTTCAGGAACCGCCAGCATCCAGCTGCAGCCACTATTTCCGAGGGAAGTGCGTCTATCCTTTCTATGTATCCTTTTGCTTCAAGTTGCGTAAGTAAAGTTGAATTCACTTCACCGAACGTCCGCCATTGTCAAATATTCGAGCGTTCCAACTATTACGAGTATAGACACAGTGTACCTACGTTTGTGTCGATATTTCGACAGCTGATCGGACAGCGAACCTTTGATTAACTATATTTTTATTACTTCGATCGCCGTCGAACAAAATTTGTATTCACAGTTTTTGTGTTTATTGCATTTTCATTAGTTAAGTACCTAATACTAAAGTACCTTTAATTCCTATTACCTACCTATTACATTCGATTCGTCACGTGAAACGTTGTTCGCACCGACAAAATGAGTGAATTAAAGGAGCTTATCAAACAAAGGGGACATATAAAAGCTCGATTAACTCTGTTTGAGAAATATTTAAAGCCCCTGTTAGACGCTAAGGAAATTAGTTCGGTCCAGGTCAATGAACTGCGCTTGCGACTTAACAAGATACGCGATTTATCATGCAACTTTGATGACATTCAATCGCAGATTGAAATGTTGGATGAAGATACGTCGAAACAAATGCAAGATCGCGAATGTACTGAAAATATATTTTTTCGGTTATCAGCCGAGGCTCAATCCTTAATTGAATCTTTCGAAAATAAAGGTAAATCGGAATCTTCATCTAACAAAGGTTGCAGGGTCAGTCATTTGAAATTACCTCCAATCAAAATTAACCCCTTCAATGGCGAGGCAAATAAGTGGTTGTCATTCAGAGATACATATGTGTCGTTAATACATGACAATGAAACTATTGACGACATAAATAAGTTCCACTACCTCAAGACATATTTGGAAGGGCCGGCTAGCGCTGTTGTAAACTCTGTTACCGTGTCGTCGGACAACTACATGCTCGCGTGGCAATCATTGTGCGAAAGATACGATAACAAGCGTCTTCTAATAAACGAACACCTAAAGTGCTTATTTTCTATCGAACCGTTGACCAAGGAATCCCACAGTTGTATACGTAACCTTATCGATATGTTATCAAAAAACCTAAATGCCTTACATATTTTGGGAGAACCTACGGATAAATGGGATACATTAATCATATATTTAGCTTCTGCCAAATTAGACAGTGTTACTTCTCGTCATTGGGAGGAACATAGAGGCAATAAAGACGCGCCCACACTAGCGGATTTTTATGATTTTCTCCGAAAGCGTTCTATCGTGTTAGAAACAATGAACGTCAGTAAGCCTAGTAAGGGCGATAAACGCCACAGTTTGCCCAACACAAAATCGTTCCTTAGTTCATCTATTGAATCATCATCATCCGCTCAGTGCCTCGTCTGTAACCAAAATCACAAATTATACGAGTGCACCAAATTTAAGTCGCTACCTGTTGATAATCGAATTAACAAACTTAAATTACTAGATGTATGCTCCAATTGTCTTCGTAAGGGACATCAGGCGCACCAGTGCAGGATGGGCGGCTGCAGAATTTGCCATAAAAAACATAACACGTTAATACACAAGCCTAATTCAATGCAGCAATTATCTAAAACCGATAGTAGTAATGGCAAAACCTTACCTCCTGCCGCCTCAGCCGCCACTGATGCCGAAGCGCCGAGCAGCTCTGCTTCGGTTTCCATGACTGCAACTTCCACAAATCAATCACTACTTTCTACCGCTTTAGTCAAAGTAACAATTAACAGTAAAACATGCATATTAAGAGCTTTGTTAGATTGTGGCAGTCAGTCTTCTTTTATTACTGATAAGGCTCTGAGGGAAACAGGTTCGCCGCATTATAATTCGGATTATCACTGCGTATCAGGTATAGGAAGTAGTGTGTTTAATGTCACAAAACATTGCTATTTGGATATTGGTTCGTTAACCAATTCATCGGTTATGCGCGTTAAATGTTTTGTTCTACCTCACATTACCGATAGGTTGCCCCATGCTACGGTGCAGATACAAGATTTAGACATTCCGTGTCATGTCCAACTTGCTGATCCAAAGTTTTTCGAACCTTCTGACATTGATCTTTTATTGGGTGCTGATGTATTTTGGGACCTTTTGGAATCAAGCAGGATCAATTTGGGTCGTCAAAGGCCGATCTTGCAAGAAACGAAGCTAGGATGGATTGTAGCCGGTCCAACTGCTATTCATAACGAAATTGGAAAGGGTAAATCATTTTGTCATTTCTCATTAGACATAAACCAGCAACTTCGTAAGTTTTGGGAACTCGAAGAAGTGCCTCCTAATGCCGAGCCTCGTACTGATGATCATTGCGAAAAGTTATTTATTAAAACTACTTACCGAGATGATAACGGTAGATTTTGTGTTCAAATTCCCCTTAAAGAATCTACTCAGTGCTTGGGTGATTCTTACCATGTAGCCGAAAAACGATTGTTACAACTGGAAAGAAAATTTAAAAACAAACCAGCTCTGAAACAAAAATATCATGAATTCATCCACGAATATGAACTGTTAGGTCATATGACGGAAATTCCTAAACCAACGTCTGGGTGTTACTTACCCCATCACGCTGTCATACGAGAGTCTAGTGAGACTACTAAACTTCGTGTCGTCTTCGACGCATCTTCAAAGACTTCTACAGGTGTCTCATTCAATGACATACAACATATCGGACCTGTCGTACAGGACGATTTATTTTCAATTCTTTTGCGATACAGGCAGCATCGATATGTCGTGTCAGCAGACGTCGAAAAGATGTATCGTCAAATCTTGGTTGATCCAAGGCAACGACATTTACAATTAATTCTATGGCGTGATGATCCTGCACACAGAATTAAGGTATTTCAATTAAATACGATTACTTACGGTACGGCCTCGGCTCCTTACCTTAGCACTAGATGCTTACTTCAATTGTCACAGGAATGTCCTGATGGTGCTTTGGCTCAGAGCATCAAGGAAGACTTTTATGTGGATGACTATCTTTCAGGATCTGAAACTGAGGACGACATGCGATGTTTAGTAGGTTCAGTCACTTCGGTCCTTAATGCCGCATGCCTCCCATTGCGTAAGTGGCGTACTAACTTACCATCACTCTTAAAAAATGAGTCGAGCACCTCTCAACTCAAGACGTTGGACAATATGTCCCATTCGACTATTTTGGGCCTGAATTGGGACCCATCGAAGGACGTATTGCAATTTTCTACTAATTTAGAACTAGGTCAAATTGCCACAAAACGCACTATCTTATCCAACTCAGCAAAGCTATTTGACCCCCTGGGCTTGCTCAGCCCATGCACTATCATCCCTAAAATGATTCTACAAAAGCTATGGCTTTCGAAAATGGACTGGGACGACCCAGTGGATAAACCTATACTCAAACAGTGGATGGGCTTTGCGTCAAACTTAAATTCAATATCTAATTTTCAAATACCTAGGTGCGCTTTAATACCACATTCAGTCAGAATCGAGCTTCACGCATTTTCCGATGCCTCTCAGCTAGCGTACGCGTCTGCTGTCTATCTCCGATCGGTAAATACTGCAGGAGAGATCTTCATTAGGCTCCTATGTGCAAAAACTAAAGTCGCTCCAGTTAAGGCTACTACTATACCCCGATTAGAGCTTTGCGGGGCGCTGCTGTCGGCTCGACTAAGCGCGAAGGTCTTAAAGGCACTTCGTTGTAAGATTGACAAAACTTACTTTTGGACCGACTCGACAATCGTTTTGGGTTGGCTATCCCATCAGCCACGTGATTTGAAACCCTTTGTCGCTAACCGAATCGGTGAGATTCACGAACTAACATCTCAGGGTATTTGGAGACATGTTTCAGGGGATAAAAATCCTGCAGATCTGGCTTCTAGAGGGATCTGTCCCAAATCCATTCAGTCGGCCACTATATGGTGGAATGGTCCTTCTTTTCTAACTGAGGATATTTGTTCATGGCCCCAGAATGTAGGACATAGTAGTGAACAATTGCCTGAAATAAAATGCTCTAAAAATGTCAGTAGTTCTACAACATTGCACGCTACTAATTGTAACCTTTCGATAAATATAGTTGAGTTTGACAGATTTTCGCGATTCACTCGGTTGCAGAGGACTGTTGCGTACGCTCTGCGATTTATCCATAATATACGAAATAGAGATTCTAAAATATCAGGTATTTTAAGTGTTGACGAATTGAATAAGTCTTTAAAACTCTTAACAAAACAACATCAAATGGAATGCTTCGCTAAAGAGATAAAAACCCTAAAAAATAATCAAAATTTGCCCTCTAAATCTCATATTTTGTCACTAAGTCCCTTCCTTGACGAGGACGGCATTCTCTGTGTTGGAGGTAGAATACAAAACTCCAAAGAACCTCATGAAAAGAAGCATCCAGCTTTACTGGACAATAATCATATTTTTACCAAATTACTCTTTATACACTTCCATTTAAAACTTTTGCATTGTGGTCCTCAATTTTTAATGAGTGACTTACGAAATAGTTTTTGGCCCCTACGAGGCAGAATATTGGCAAGATCTACAGTCAATAATTGTAAAATATGTAAAATCATGAAGGCTAAATGTCAAAATCCCATTATGGGAAACTTACCTGCGAATAGAGTCACTCCAAATCAGCCTTTTCATATTAGTGGTGTCGACTTCGGCGGCCCATTTCATATAACTGATCGCAAGGGTCGCGGGTGTCGGATTACTAAGTGCTATATCTGTTTGTTTATCTGTTTTAGTACGAAAGCCGTGCATCTTGAGGTAGCCAGCGATCTGACGACAGATTGTTTCATTTCGTGTCTGCGGCGCTTCATAGCTCGCCGAGGTAAACCATTAGAAATATGGTGCGATAATGGTACCAATTTTGTCGGTGCAAACAACGTAATAACTAAAATTTTGCAGAACTGTGAAAACATTAGAGGTTTTGCCGCTGACGAAGGGATAAAATTTAACTTTTCTCCTCCTTTTTCCCCTCACTTTGGGGGACTATGGGAAGCAGGTATTAAGGCCGCGAAACACCATTTAACTCGTATATTAGGCGATAAGCATTTCACTTTCGAGGAATTATCGACTTTATTTACGCAAGTTGAAGCAATCCTGAATTCCAGACCCTTAACTCCTCTTTCCTCAGATCCAAATGACCTCAATCCCTTGACTCCCGCGCACTTCCTGATCGGTAAACCGCTAACAGCGTTGCCTTCAGAAGACTTGATAAACGCGAACTCATATCGACTCAACCGGTACCAACATCTGGAAAAGATGCGACAACATTTTTGGGATCGGTGGCAACGCGAATATCTATGCGAGTTGCAGCAGAAGTCTAAGTGGAGAATCCAGCAAATAGGATTCCAAGAAGGTGATCTGGTCGTCATAAGGGAAGCCAATCTGCCACCTCTCAAATGGCGAATGGCACGTATTCAACGTCTTTACCCGGGATCCGATGGAGCTGCCAGAGTCGCGGATGTCTTCACGTCCAAAGGTGTCATCCGCAGAGCAGTACATCATCTGTGCCCTTTAGGAGAATCTAACGGCATCGGCACTCGGAAGTCCAAGGATTCCGAGAGGGGGGAGGATGTTTGAGCCGAGAAACGAAACGTACGAACGACCGGAAGAGGCAGACGCGCGGAAGGAACGAACGGACGACCGGAAGAGAACAGACGCGCGGAATGAACGAACCAGTGCGTTAAGAGAGACGATACTGTGCACATCACGTTTGTTGTATTAATTCAAATTACAAATAAATTAAGTATATCATCACAAAAGACATCGTCATTCTTCATTTCAAACCCTGCGCATTCAGAGCCTAAACGTCGTCTTTGTTTGTTTTAATTGTATGATATGTATTTTTAATTCTTTGAAAAAAGGTCTGTAACTATAGCTGTAGTATTTACATAAATACAACCAATACCGGTACCTAAATTTGCATAAAAACATGTCCATACATAGTACAATTTATGCAGCTGCTTATAGGCCTTATACCCACACCGCCATTCATGCAAAGATTGGACTCGTGAATCACTGGGACACAATGCTTTCATTCAATGAGTAAGAAATTCTACTTCGTATCTATTTGATAAGGTTTCTTATAAGTAGTTCAAGGAAGTGATGACTAGAGATGACAATTAAATACACAAAGAACATATTTTATCGATCTACTGATTTATTTAGAAACAAATATTGCCAAGTATAGGAGAATACTGAGAATACAGTGACATTTATGGACGATATAATCGAATAATTGAAAGTGCTTCACCTTTCAAGTTCTTACTGTTCATATTTCATCGAAACATCAATGTTAAGAAAGTCATCAAAATCCAATAGAATAATTTATGGATTGAGTCGTAAATTGAATCAGTTATTTCGACTCGTAAATATGAGGCTGAATATCGCATTACTTTCACACAATTATATGTGATTTCGAGCAAACAGAATGAAGAGAAGGGTAATAAAAGTGTATTTAAGCACATGTCCCAATTTAATCTCAGAGTCAATCTTGAGCGTGCATGCCTTCACATAAGCTTTACAACTCGACAACGTTAGGAAGAGTGCTAATTTAACTACTAAGTATAGCAGATATAATTCAGTATTTGAATCTAGGCTTCTGCCTTCAAGGCTTAGCACTAGAGTAAACTACTACACTAGAAAAGAAATTAGCCGAGCGGCTATTATTAACAATTCAAGTCATGAAGAATCATGTTGCTGAACTAACAGCTCTCTGTAACATTGTCGAGTGGTAAAAATATTGTACAGCTAGTTATTGATGCAATAAAACAACAGACAACTAAATCTTAATTATTTATTATCACCAAAACACGAAGGATAGTGCAAGGTAGGAGAATAATACACGAATAATGTAGTATATTTTATTACAACTATCCTGCCATATTAATTACTACTTTTTTGCATTATATTAATTAGAAACTAATATATTATATCTATGTTACACTTATAGAAGAAGAGATTTTAATAACTAGTTATATAACAATAGTAATAATAGTATTAAAAAGTGAGGACCTATCTAAGTAGCAATGGAATGCTTGTGTTCAAGTGAGTCTTTATATTTATGAATATCATCAATTACTTACAGGCACTGGTCAATATTAAAAACTAAGATAAATAGACATAAAATGCATCTAAACATAAATAATATAACTCAGTATTTTCATGTTTTTTTAACAAAACCAAAGTATCACAGTGTTGCCTCTGACAAAAGTGTTGGTTCAGTAACTTTTAGATTACAATGTAAGCTCATCTGGTGTGTTGTCGGAACATGATTATCGTAAAAATAAGTGTGTTTGTACTCTGAAGTGCATTATAGACAAATTGTCTATTATAAAAAATACTATCCGAACTCTAGCTAGAAAACAATACCTCTAGCACAGATAACAAATAACGTGAATAACCATAGATTTTAAGTATTCAGCTCTGACAAAAAGCATCCTTCAGTGTAAGCGGCTGAAAGACATTTTTTGTGAAAGCTTTATCTAAAACTATGGTAATGGACGGCTTGAACTATCTTCATATTGTTAGGAGTTTAGTTGGTAAGTATACAAATTCAATATCAAAAAACACAAATAAATTACATTTCGTACATTCGTTGTCGTTTTAGTACAAAGGAAAACAATCTTAAATTAAGCTGTTTGTTCAAAATACAACGAGAATCCCGTATCACCGGCGGCACGGTTGGTGAACACTGACTCCACACATGTGCCGAACTTTAAAACGATTTAGGGCGATGGCACTACTTTACATAGTGCAACAGTCCTAACTCCTAAGTTTTGTGGAGATTTTAACGTTTGACACACGTGTGTCGTATGCTTAGCCAACCTACCGCGCGGCGATAGTGGGGTACTGTACCTGCAAGGCGTTCTTCGCGGACACCGGGGTGGAAGAAGCTCTGGGACCACCGACTCGCTGCCGCCGTGCCGTTAGTGACAGTGCGAATGCGCAACAAACATGAGGGAAAACAACACGCGTTAACGCACTCACTTCTACTACATGGTGAAATCATAATGCCGAAGACCATTCAGCTTGTTTCGACAATTAGGACATTTAGCTCACACTATTGCTCATTAAAGTCAATGAGGTTCTAACAGTCTGAAGTCTAGTCTTTATAGTTTTATTGATGGGTATTATTTATTTTTTTAACTTTCCTGATTGTACCAATTGCCAACATCAATTTGAATGGCATCGCTAGTATCACTAAAACTTATTAACTTCAATAACAATTGATTTCAACACCATGGAGTAGAACACTAGATACGATAGATGGTGTGTACTGTGTAGAGTCTCACATCAACTGTCGTATAACAAATTAAAGAAGCTTTAAAAAAAACTAATGATATAAATGTACGTAAACATTCTAAATGATGAAGTGCAAGTAAATATAGCTCACAAGATATATAACATAATATATATGGTATATTATAGAAGATAATAGGGGATGGTGACTAAGTTCTTGAAGAGAATATCTATTATGATATAAAAAGTTTCCTATCAAACTACAAGTGCTTATGAAAGTTTCTATTAGGAATGGGCAGGAACACGGAGAATAATATATACTCTTAAGTAATAAATAGGTTATAAGGATATCTTTGGATACACAAGTGTCGTTCATATGCCTCATAAAACTACGTAACGTAATACTTGAAATAAAATGCAACTGGGTTGACAAAGATTAGTGAGCATATATGCAAACTAAAACTGTTATTACACACAACACATTGGTTTATCATATAATACAGCCGTTAGAAGGACATCTTAGAAATAATATCACAGTCAAAAAACATATTAGAAAATATGATATGCCTATTGCAGTCTTTTGAAAACTATACCAAAATAATATTGGATAAACTAGAAGCCATATGAGATGAATCACTACTTCTAAATCTGTTTGTTTTCGACTCACTGATAACAGTTAATAAAATCTATTATTTTTTTAGTAATTCATAGTGAATAGAAAACAAAACAAAAACGTAAATTATAGTTAAAAATTAACACAAGGGCCAAACCAAGGGGTGCCAGCTACAGATCATAAATAAATTAAAACCAAATCTCATGCAAAAAAAGCGCTTTCTAAATGAATAGGTACCATAACTATTGCATGTCACTTATTTTATGTTGATCGGAATGAAATACATAGTACCGTACTGTAAACTATATCTTAAAACATTATGTACACATATTGATTGAATTTCAACTCAAAAAGTTGGAGATGAGAGACGATGAGATTCATAAAAAGAATTGAAACACGATGTCAAATAATCAGAACTCGAAGCTCCTGAAGCCTATTTTAACTTCACTGCTTGCGAAATACTAGTGAAGTTTAAAAAGAATGTTAGTAGTTGATCGATTCGTGAAGATCTATATATAAGCAAATAAAAAAAAATAGACATTCAAATATAGACGACATTAGGGTATGTGAACTGAAATGGTGACACGCAAGAGAAATGGTAACTTTTCCCAAAGCCAGAAAAGTGTGTGCGCGGCGGCGGCATCTCCATGTATATGTCAGTAGCTGCGGCGACCCCGTGGCTGGCCCTCGTCACGGCGGCCGGCCGGCCCCCCCACCGCACTACTTCACCGCCCCCACCCTTGGAGCCTCTAGAAACCCGCGATACCGTACCGCTTGCACTGCTCCCGCTCGACTCACTGCGTCGTGATCGATCCGAGCTGCTCTGAAAACTCAATACGCTTTCTGAACATCGCCAAGATTTCGGCAAGGTCTCACTCGCCCATCGACGAGGATTCAACTCTTTACTTTTGTCATTCGATCGAAAAATTATATCGTAATAGACTCGAGGCTGCGGTAGAGCGATTATGGCACAGCGGTCGTTCTCAACGTGCTTGACGAGGAGAGTTTTGTCGAACAGGCTGGGTGCACTGCGGTGCGGTCTCGTACGGGTAGGGGGCGGTGGAGATCGTGGTATGCGGGGCTCGGCTGACCGTGCGCGGGGCTAGCCTACCTGAGCGCCCAGCGACGTCACCCCTAGCCTCACCCCGATGCGGGACGATGCTATAGATGTGCCCAGTGACGTTAAGGACTCTCTCGAGTTGGATCGCCTTAGGGGTGTTGCCCGACCGTTGCTGTGGATGGCACATGCGCCCGGCTTACGATTCGATGGCGACCGCGAAACCTTTGAGATCGGCGCGAATAGACCGAAGCGAGGTGAGCAGTCAAAATACCTGGAAAATTGGAAAGGAAACATAGATTCGAATACTAGAAACCCATCAATTTATTGGCACTTTTCATTTTAACAACTTTTTACCTCTTGCCGTCTACGGAGCCATCATTTTTTCCAAGAGGATCATCGAGCTCTACACCTCCCCAGATACCAGTGGCAAAATCAGTAACGCCTACGTAGCGTAATGTACCAGCTTTGCTACCGCGGCTGCTGGATACGATCACTCGATCGCCAACGCGAATTTCTCCATTTGTAGTTGTTGATATTGAAGCGTCTGGTGAAATAATTTTTGTTAGTAACATTGCTTTGATAGTATAATTACACTTTCATAAGTCAATACCATTACATACTCATTTTACTGCTGACCATGCTGCGTATGCTTCCATTCGGAGAGTGCGCACGCCTAATTCTAGTGCCTGAGGGCGGGCGTTCGAAGACGCTACTTGCGTCTGATATAGGAGATGCATCGTGAGGTGCATGTGTTACAAAAGAAACACGTGTCAAGCGAGTTAAGCGGGAGAATACTCCACGTTTTTCTGGACATTGGAAATAGCGTACTCCGGCAACTGAACCATCGTTTTTGCCTGTAAAAAGTCATCTAGTTATAATAAAACATAAATATTCGGTATTACTTAATTTTGTTTAATAAGCTTGTTACATACCGATGGGTTCATCTAGAACGATGCCAGCCCACTCTCCAGGAGCGAACTGTGTCTCGCCGATGTAAGCGATTTGACCAGGTTTGGTGCCACCCACCCAAACTCGTTCACCAATAATAAAGCTGTCAGTGTCCTCTGTCAATATAACACTATGATCTGAAATAATAAGATACATTCTTTAAAATTGAGTTCCAACCCTGATAAGAAAACTGCTTTTTTAAGACATTGTTCTTTTGAAAAATAAAAGGTAAAGTATCAACATTTTGTCGATGTCTAAAGAGAAAATATATAAATGAAAGTACTGTTAAGAAGGACTGAATTATGGCTCGTTGAATATGTATGGCCCTCTTTCCTATTCCGTACACACGCAATATGTGCATATGATGGATAAATACCGTTGTATGCAAGTGCATGGCCACTGGAGTGACTCTTATGCATATCTTACATCGAAATTACGAACCCACATTTCAATAAAACAACAAACTGCATTTGACTTTGGCGACAGCAACTACGCTCTGTAAAGAAATCTCAAGAAACTCATGCTTTCAATCACTGCAAACACCATAACAAAGCACATAAAATATTCTCAACATCTAAAGAGCATGGTGATGAGTGCGATCTATAGTGTATGGTTTGCTATACTTAATTTCTAGTGATACAGAAGACGTATTGAACCAAAATTACTTCCACGACAATTTTATTGTTATATAACTAAAGAATAGAATGTAGAACACAATCTATGACGTCAGATCAGTGAGCATTTAATAGCCGTGAGAATGTTGCGAGGATTGTCGTGGAAAATGATTTTGGCAGGAAAAAGCGTGCCAGTTACCTGATGACCTCCTGAGGCCAGCCTCGCTGAGGCGTCGCGGGTACTTCTCCCACAGTGCGTCCATGGAGGTGACACTGAACGTGCTGCTGGCTGCGATCACACACAAGCGACACACACATACACATTAGCCACTAACTAGACAAAGTAACTACACCTACTTCACACGTCATTTCGTAAATGTTATCTGATTTAGCGCTGAGTATTTTGACTTTTATTACTCAAGATGTGGGTTACATCTTCATGTACGTACTTTATTGCATTCATTTCCGTTGGAAATTGTTTTGTTTATATATTTTCTTATGCAATATGTGAACTAAATTTGGGTAAGCGGATAGTGCGAAAAACATGTATATTGTTAGAATAAACGTACTTTTTCACACTTGCTTGAATAATACACGAACATAACAAGGTTGTGTATTATATTATGTATTGCATTACCATCAGTATTAGCTTAGCCCTAATTAAGTAATTAATATTGTTTCTTTAAACACAGTATGATACAAGTCAGGAGTAAAAAAGTCATACAATAGATTAGAATTATGAATCGATTTCAAGACAATGGCATTAATTGGTCGTAGGCGAGCGACCAGAGCAACTGTTAATTTGCTGACAGCCACGCAATCGATCGCGATGCAATGTAAGGTATTCTAAACGCGGAAATTTTAATTGTTAATACCTGCACATGGAATTTCGTATCGCATTGGTTATTTATTCATTAGTACTTGGTTTATATTAGCTGTCATAACACCACGTTACCTTTATTTTTATTATTGTACTGTTTTATCATGCACGAACTATTTCTGCGTAGGTAATCAATCACATAGCCCTACAGTACCTAATTATCTACCAATGTAATAATTATATTATATGCAGTTACTTTCCAAAAATTATTGCGATTTATCAAAATACTCTATAATAAGGTTGTAGGGTTACTTTATCTCAAGCATTCACTGCAGATGTATACTTTTCATAGCCCTAAGATACCATCACCACTACAATTGTACACTATGTTGTGAATTATTTACTGGGCATGCCTTCACCGTATGGATTACTCTATCGTTAGTATACGAGACCGAGACTTACTAGATGCCTTGCGGTGTGATCGCGGTCTTTCCGGTAGACTGCTGGATACTTCGTCTTCTTCAGCTTCAATTAAGTCTGCTCCAAATGATAGAGACAAAAGAGTGACAACATTATGAGAAAGTGAAATTATAAACTATGTACAGTTAGGGACGATAATGGGAGGTGATGATAATAATAGTGTATTGCGCGTGCTCAAGTTCATATACGAGAAGCATGGATCATGCACAATATTGCGCTCATGCAAACATAATAAGTACATATCTTATAGCCTTGCCATATGCGAGAACTTACCGGATAAATGTTTTCTGGATGAGTCGTCGCTGAGCTTCCTCAGTGTGTCCGTAGAACTGCCGTCTATGACAACAAAAAACAAAGACACATAAAGCAAAAAACAAAACATGCCGACAAAAAATACTTAGATGATATAGAATTATCTGAAGTGGCGGAATTACGCTTATGTGAATATGTACATTGCACTTAACATGAATTTGAGAGATGATATTTTTGGTATGTCCTATGTAGAGATGACAAACATCATATAAGCAGAGTTATAGCATATTATTTAGTTGTTTGTGTGTTTGAAACACCCACTTTAAAGAAACATAAGGTATAACTGGTACGTCCACAATTTGAGTAGGCCCATGACTGTGGGTGATAAATGTTTTAACTGTGTTTATTTTAGAATTAACTTACTAATAAATCAATGTGTTACGCTTAATCAAGAATATTGATCAATCATTAACGTATAAATGTACCTATATGTATAATTAATGCAAAATAGACAGACTAAAAGATAACTGGAGTTAACCGGCTAGCAAATTCATCAAATAACGCGAAGATCGAACTTTGAGCAGCGCTGAATTTTCCTAATAGATCGATCGCGACACTTAACTTGAACAGATCAAAACTCCGCTAAGACACGTGCACACCCGGCCGACGGCTTTTCACGTATGTCCGGCACTGATCGTCCAAAGGCGATTAATCATCAAAGGTAATTGCGCAGCGGATCGGCCTTGGGGTGCGCGTGGGCACATCATAACAGAGATGTGAGACAAATAGCTCATCTTTTACCACATCTAAGATGGAAGCGTTGTCACCATTGACTTGACAGTGTTATAATCATTTCATCAGCAGATTGTTATTTTAAGTGTTTAATATCATACAGTCAATAAAGGAGAATAGCTTTTATAGTAACTGAATGTAATTTATGGCAGTTAAATTCAACAAATAATACATCCTTGCACACTATAATTTGCAACAATCTATTGCCAATTAAGATATAATCAATAACAGTAATCAAATGACTACAATTAAAATATGCATATGTATATGTAATTTTGCATCACGCACCTGTTATAAAACTTATGGTTTTTCCGCGTAGGCGTATGTTGTTTTTGACTAATCATAATTGTACGATAATATCATAGGTATCATAAAAGCACTACCAATTTTAAAATTGAACGTAGGTATATTATATTCTGTCCCGCCATAATGAATTAAAGCCTGTCGTGAACCAAATTATAGTGTAGCGCAGTGTACTGCTGCAGTGGTCATAAATAATGAGACTCTTTAATAGACTACGGCTAGACGCTAGAACGTTCGTTTAATTATATTCACAGTTGCAATTTTTCCCATTATTATTTTCATAGGCACGTTTAATGTTAGAAAAATATGAGTATTAATTAGAAGTAATGCAATGAATACTTCATATAATTTCCATTATGGTTCCTCTTCAAAGTTAGAATTTTAGTTAGGATATAAAATCCTCGGTATGGTCAAGTTGCTAAAAACCTGTGCAACAATTTCGAGACGCAAAATCTCTAAAGAAAATTAAACCTTTGATTCGTTGGAGACCGTTCTATAAATATGCACACACATCCTACATAGGACGTCCGTATTGTGGCTTAAAGAGGATGTAGATGTAGATGTACATCACTACTACATCCTTCTGCTATCGCATTGTACAGTCGACAAAGGCGATACGGTTGCACCTTTACATATAAAGTCGTATGTAAAGGTGCAACCGTAACTCCTTTGTCAACTGTACATAGCACAAACTACTTAAACAGTATCGTCTCGAACATCAACACATTTATCATCAGTAGATGATGCGGAAACATTAGCTTTAAACATTTGCCCACAATGTTATTTGAAATAAAATTTAATTGACAAGATTAACATAACAAGTAAGATTTTTTCCCCGTTTGTCGCTCAAACTGCGGACTTCTATTGTCATGTAAAGGAGACAATTTGTCATTACATGAAGACAAATTGAATACATACCATAGTTTAACAATGCGATTGAGGTCTAAGTGGCAAGGACACTGCTCCAAAAATAACTGAAGCATATATGAAACAATATTAATTTTTGTAAGGTAATTGCGAGTTGATATTATAGTGATTGATTTAGTCACTTAGGAAAACAATATCCGTATACCATGTGCTAAAGCATACACGTGTATGAAGAGTCTTGTAAGACATGTGTGCCTTCGAAAGATTATTGAGGCAAAAAGAGCTCATTAGTTGAATTAATGCGCACATGCGACAAGAAATACATCAAACACAACCTGTGATTTTTTTCCCCTGTAATCATCACGTGGCCTCTCGTTTTTTGGTGATTTTATTTACCACACAAATAAACTTTTATTCTAAGATATCAGCAAACTGTACTTGAATTTCACCTTAAGCCTAAGTGCAACTTTTATTCTATAAAATCTAATAAGATGAGACCGACATCACATCTTCAATAGAAAACTTATAGATCTAGCTATTTTGTTATGATATTGATGTGAACGCTTAACATGAGTGTAATCTAAGGCCTCTATTATAGTCATATTAGCTCTTAATCGCTAAAATTTATGACACAGCCCGGACATCAGTTATTGACAATTTATTGCTGATTGTTAAACAATCAGCATCAATTCTTTAATATTAATTAACCAACACGTATAGTTAATTTTAGTAGGTCGTGCTGTCGCATAATCCGCCTGGGGACGACCGAGTAACACACATACCGATTACAGATTTAGGGCGCTCACGAGTTGAATTACGATGTTAACACTTTTAATCCTAGAACGGAAAGTGCAGGGACCTATGGCAAGTTATGCAATCGAATAGAAACGGGTTAAGACGACGCTTCCAATAACCGGTTCTTGCATGCACTAATGCGAACTTTGAACTCTGTAGAGTTTACAGCTCGTGGAGAATATGTTCAATAGGAATTCACAGTATTGATCATTAAGTTGTCTATGATTCTCGAAAATTTATTTTAGTAGGTACTACTAAGTTGAGTTGAAGTCACTAAAACATCGATATCGAACGAAATTTGGTACCCTAACCTACCTAACTTTTAGATGTTTTACTATTTTCTAAAAACATCCAAAGTAATACTGTTCAGTGTAAGTAAAATATGTACTACATGTGTACCGAAGGAAATGTTTGCAAAATTTAATGTAAGCCTAGGCCGATCAATCCTCTCACCGCAATGGTTCGATCATTTTCTAGTAGATAATGGTCATGTAACATAAAATATTGCTGTATTAAATACATATAAATAAGTATGTTGTTAACTTAATTTCCAAGGGTTGGTACACTTGGTATTTCTTCAGATTATACAGTATGCTTCATGATTTCTGCGACAACTACGACGACGATTTTCGACGTGTATTGAATTATTACGACTTTAGTGTACTTTTTTCCTATTTGCCTGAAACACATTATTCGCATAAAATTCGAAAATCAGAGCGGGACATTTTTGAGATCCCTATACGGCGGGCAGGTCGGCAGCTACTTTCTCTACTGGCGGAAAATTAGCATTTTAAGGTTCAGATTAATCGATTCCATCGAGGTTATACAGTTTTGGGCGTACAACTATTAGGCTAAAATTTTGGTAGTGAGCTTTCTAATTTTGGTTGCTCAGACCTATAATGGCAACAGAATATAGTGAAAATAAACCACAACAAAAAGTATTAGGCACTAAACTCTCTCTTTGCCGGTGTTTGAGAATACTGTGGTTGCTTTATTAATATTATTGTTAACCTCTCTAACTAAACTAAGAAAGTTAGTAGTGGATTCACGTCGAGTTCGAACCTACAATTTCTCATAAGAGTCTTATAAGTATAACACAACGCTTACGCTTATTGAATTAAAAATGTTTGTAAACGTAAATCAAACGCAGGTAAAAAGCAACCCATTCAAAATTATTAAATTATTATTTAACATCTGATTTTCTGTGAAAAAAAAACCCTACAAGAAAGTCTTATACTCAAGATGTTTTGATATGAATAAATAATCAACAAAAACAACCATTACATCGAAAAATATTGTACACAATAATGATGTAAGCACCATAATAAGCTCGTATATTATTTATCCATTTTATTAACACGCAAGCGATTACCTGTTAACAAAACCGTGCCCGAGGTATTTTCAAGCAATGACATTGCTTTTTGGCCAAGTTCAAGTTAACGTAGGTACTTGTGGAGACAAAAACAAGCAAGCTAGAAAACCAACATTTATTCAATGCTGTGCATATTTTTGTTATCTTGTGTACGTTTCGTTTGTTGTGTATTTTTAGGGTAAACATGGCCTGAAGGATAATAATAACCAGCGTTTGTTTTTCACGCTTCAATCTTACTTGATTTAAATATCTTTAAGTTTTTGTTTTCAGGCGATATCATCCGAGCGCCAATACAGGCATCCAAAACTTGCACTTTGGGAGAGGCTTTGTCCAGCAGTGGACCGCAATAGGCTAATTGATTGATTGAAGTCTTAAATATAACTTATTGACTAGCTAATAGAATTTCAAATAATATGATGTGGGTATTGTGCGCATTTACAATAAAAAACTGTAGGTCCGGATTAGTATATTGAACCGCCGTGGTCGTTTATTTACTTTTACATCTTAAAAAACATCTTTAGAAGCGCAAGTATTGATTTATTTTGGAGAAATGCAAATACCTATTCAAAATGATTAAAAAACGAAATCTATCTGTAAAGTCGCCTTGGATGCGAAAGACGGAAGACAGAAATCGGTGGCAACCATTATAATATTGTCTCAATATTCTTGTTGTGGGTTATTATAGTTTCACGCGAAACTTTAATTGACTAGTTGCTCAGTTATAGGAAAAGTTATCCAATAATTAACCAGGTTATACCAAGGTAATTCACGTAACCTAGATTAGCAGATCGACTACACTTTTCCAGCAATTCAGAATAAAATACAAATTAAAATGTAGTTATACCGCCAGTTGTCCTAAATACTACCGTTGTGTAGGTATCACACTTTCCCCACGTATGGGCACTAATTCTTCAATTGGGGACAATTATGCTGGTCATCTCACCACATGTTGGACCCGACGGCGCAATTAATGCAACGAGCTCAAACTGCAGGACCAATGCAATTCACAATGGCAATTATATAGTTTAGTTAATAGTACAAGTGAATCTGAACTTGTTAAGAGATTTAACGTTAATTGTGATGAATTATCTATGGTGTTCCATGTAGCTGATATTCTATGTTACTTCTTAACTTAATACTATTTTAAAAGTATTCGATCATGATAGAGCGCTTACAGATCTGGATGAAATTTAGCATAGAGATAGATTATAGTCTGGAAGCACATAGGCGATTTTTATCACGGGTATTTCACGTATACATTACAATATAAAGGTAGTTTACGGTGGACTGTTGCCATAAAAACGAAATTCATGCTTAATATTCGCGTACAGAATTTTTGTAGGTACACTTGTTGCGTGGTAATCAGGTTTCACTCGACAAAATACTCGTCTTCCGTGCGGAAAGATTGGATCTTTCGTATATCTATCATCAAAACTTTGTGCAATGTTGGTATACAATACGCACGCCTTTTCAAGGTAAATTATGTTTACTAAAATATGGAAGTGATATTGTTAGTTCAGTGAACTTCAAAACATAAATCTCGGTCCTATAGATTTACAAATTTGATCCAGGTTCTATTAAGTTATGGATAGAACTTTTCAGTAGAAGGCTCATACGTCACCTTGATACGTATGTAAACAATAATTTCCACTATTCAGGACGGATCTAGGTAACACAGTTCAGTAATAAAGTATACATCCTAGAAAGGTTGCCCTCGGATTGTACGTTACTTGTAACATCATATTTTCTGAAATATTTATTAGTATTGTTATACGTGGGAAAATGCTACGTGAGTTGGAACATACTGGAAACGATGTTGAAGCTACCTTACAATAACAGCTGGCTACACAATAACACAGTGCGTAAACAGAAAGATGCAATTGACCCATTTGTATTCCCTCACAAATGATAAGAACGATTGACCATACCTTTTTCTTATTATTACTATTTTAATACTGAGTAATGACAACAAGTCGTATCAGTATATTTAAGATAAGGTAAACTGCAAAATAACGGAATTGTATCAAATTGAATAGAGTTAGCCAGCCTACAAAGATATAGAAGAATTGATTGTTATCTAGTGTTTACGCAAATTGAATGCTTGCGGCTGTCATGGCTGATTAAATTTAACGGTACAATCGTTTGAAGGAGTTATCTATAATAAATCGATTGCCATTACAAATAATTAAGTTCCGTCACAATGAATAATTCAGTATTAATGATTGATCGAAATCGCCGTCCTATTAGCCTTTATGGAATGAAATTCGTTCAACAATCAGGACACGTCTACAACTGCGATGATAATGGGCCGTAATGAGCCATGCAACAACACACCTGGCATGCTAATTGTGAATCGTCACACACGCTAAATGATAATAATTATCCGAAAGAGGTTATAAATAGTGTGTAGTAACGAATACTAGGGAATTGAGCCTTTCACTCAAAAGAAAAATGGAAGATCTTGGTAAAGGTGATTATTATCGACAGTTGACTATACGAAATTTCACTTCATTCAGAGTCTGAATGCGAAGTCTATAAGTAATAATAGAGAAAACTATTTCTTTGTCTCGAAATGGAAGTAGTAGGAGTGTAACATGGCAAGTCGATAATGAAATTCTCCGCATCAACTGTCTTATAGGTTTGCGAACATCATTAACATGTGTAGGTACTGATTATAGCTACTTTTATCTTTTGCCATAAACACACGTTGCTAAAGAACAAGAAGGAGGAACTACCTGTGGAAAACCGGTTGCCTATGACAGAAGTTAAGATTATTGTACGGATGGATGGACATTAATTTGGAAAATCTACAAGTCTAAACACTTTGGAGTAGGTGTTACCACAGTCCAATTTGGTAGAATTCGTGACACAATATACAATTAATACAAACGCTATGAATACACCGAGTTATTAACGTTAATAAACGTAAACGTAACTTGTGTTGCATAATACAAAGCACGAGTTATATTTTCCTTCGAATAAGACATTAATTATTACGCTTGATATCTGTAATACGGATAATGTTAGCATTACAAGGAGTTCAACAGTTAGGTGTAGGCCCAGTCACGAAATTCCCACAACTGAGCAGATAATATACCAACACGATCGTTATCTGTAGCAATGATAAATGCATGAAATAACGCAAACAGCATTGGAATATATTATTATCTTTATTTAGTGTACGTGCTAAAACGTTAAATATCCATCTATTTGAACACAATATTGAGATCGCAGATAACACGTCATATATCTAGGCTTATAAAGAGGATTTACTTTGTTCAAGCTGTATTAGTATCTATTATGATGCAAATGCTAATAAGTGGTCTGGTAGCTAGACAAAGCATCCGAGCGTATGGTCAATTTCGAAGGTGTGCAGGTTGATGACATCAGGACCGTAAATAACAAACATATCTTGTAAGACACCGTGATAAACCCTTAGCCGTGGCTAAACTGTCGTTAGCTGTGTATGTACAATAGGCAAACACGGTGAATCAGCAGTGTTGCTACATACATGGTTGTGGAATGGTTACATGGAATTGGAGTGAGCCTCAGGTGCCAACTGTGCACACAACATTGTGTGCTGATGTAGCATAAGTTATGACAATTAAGACGTGTTATTTGAAATAATGTTAAAAAATGCAAAATACAATAATAAAACCGCCTCTGTTTTGCCAATGATGGGCGTCTAATCTTAGCATCACATATTAATACATTTAGCAAGTCCATAAAGAGAATATCACGAGAGATAGAAAAATGGATTTCCCAAACACCTGTCACCTTGAACTTGAGTGCGACTCGAATGCTCATCTGACGTAAGTGCTTTGTCAATAGAGCAATTTACACGTTGTACCTAGTACCTACACAAATGTGCCGCCTACACTATGAATAATTGATTACAGAAATCTCAGTTGAAATAAATATATGCTCATAACTTAAAGTTGAGATAAAGTCATTCATGTACAACAGACAATAAGTGACATTCTTGATCATTAATAATGAACGAAATGTAATGATTGTGTCAAGAATTGTAATAGTTGTAATGTAATAGAGAGAAGACGTTTAATTCAACGAATGCCTAAATTAGGATATTAACACGGTGAGTGTTTAGGAACCATCGATATTGTCATATTGATAATTATTTGGCGGAGGCGTAATGTCGTTTCTATAAATGGCTGACAATTTGTGCTAAGGTAAACTTGTGTGTTAAACGATGGAATATTAAATACGACCGCCTCAACTGCTTTATCAGTATAACTTGTAAATGTGTAGAGATTCCAATGATCAGTATCAGGGTAAGAGAGGTAGAGAACTAATAATTATTAATGTATGAGCAATTGTGTTTATTATCTTTACCTTTGAAGTAGACATGTTTGTATGCTCGATTTTGGATAATTTTACCCTCGATTTGACGTTCATAAGTTATAATAAAATCTAAGTTACAAGAATCGTGCTTGATATATGATTAGGATTCAATACTAGCTGTAAATAATGGTACCGAAACTCAGCCCAGCTCTTCAGTGATACCATCGTAATGTCATGTTACAAGTACATCTTTATGATAATTATGGTAAGAACCATGACGCAATCATGTGCAAGTTATTATTATTGTCGTAAATGACATATCACGTAGTTAAGGTAATAAAAGTATTTATGCTAGGAGCAAAGTAATGTTATTGCGTTCGGGATATTGCTTAGTTCTTCCTTTTAAATTAGAGGAATTTGCAGTTGAAGTGAAAAGTACAAATCAACTTCATCAATTAAAATTAAACGTTTATTATCTTAACATTGCATTGTAATTTTAATATTATGAAAACAATAATAACTTCACTATAAGAACCGATTGAATTCAAATCATAATAATATTGTTTAACTGGTGCCACAAATAATGTTCTCGAAAAACTCTCATCTTAGGTCGAAAAACAAAACAAGTACCTACTACCTTTAATTACTTTATGATGTTTGCAGATTGTAATCACCATTATTTGAGATCGCTAATCACTTTCAGTTCCCTCTAATCAAGCAGTGCAAACACTGTAATTACTCAACTGCATGATAATCTTTATAATCCCTAGATAAGTAAATCGGTTCATGGCTTAAAGGCCAGAGAACTAATACATTAGATAAAGTGCTCTAGTTTTTTGGTATGGAAAAAATGAGAAAATCAGAAGTCAGGCAAGGCAAAAAGAATTTATGAATGACATAGGCGCCAAAGAGTGATTTCCCAAAACAATGGGCAAGTGCAATAGCCTTATAAGAAAGGAATAGGGATAGAAAAGAACTGCTAGTAGGCGGGATAGTCTAGACAGGTCGGCGCCTGTGTCGACAGCTATAAATAGAATACCCCCGTCCTACACTATAAAAAGTACTTTACTGTATAGATTATCTAGAAATATAGTCGTATTTGGCTCATCTCCAGGACAGCTATTTGAAAAATATTGAATGCAAATTTAATGGAGATATCGTAGAGTACTATAATGAATTGCCGCTAGGGTATCGTAAAATATTAAACAATAGCTAATGAATAGAAAAACCAATGCAATAACTGGAGGTTTATGAGACAAGTAGGTATGCGTTTTAAGGAGTGTCACTGTCAACTAAGAAACTGGGTAGCTACATCACAAACCATTTATGATCTTAGGCATAACTTTTATGCATTATGTAAATAAATGAACTAGAACTATTTACACGAAAGCTTTGTGTAGTTTTTTTTTTCTGTCAGGAAAAAAATGTTTTCAGGAATAAATTTTCTTCGACATAGAATAATAAATTATTTAATTTTAATAAACCTCGATATTCGAAACTCAAAGCGGTTTAATTTTTAACGCTCCGGAGCGTTCCTGGTGCAAAGGCTGGCCATTGCAATCCAGCGTGGAAACGCGGCGAGTGTGATGGGCACTTTTGCGCGGGGAACGGTCAGGGGCGGGTTATTTGATTAATTTATTGACTTGATTAAATTTATGCATACAAATATTTGAAATTAAAATGAATATTTATTTCATCATAAATCGAGAAACCCCTAAAAATATTTTGTTATCTATGTTGTACTCGTAATATGTTTTATTAGTTTAATATATCACAAAATACATCTTCTCACATATATGTATTACAAAAAGTATTTATTTTAATACAAAACGTTACAATTATTTACTTTCAGAGCGAACTTATATTACAATTCAGTTTTATTGATCATAATTATAATTAATTATAACAATTATAAATATGCAATTATAACAGTCTGAACGATAAAACTGATCTATTGTAATCTAAAATATCAGATATTTTTCAATAGATGTCAATTATAAATCAGTACCTACATATACGCAATTCAACCGCTTTGAATAATGTTCCTGCGATATCAAGTGGCGCCGCGATCGACAAAAAACCGGTCAAGTGATTGACGCGCTGCGTCTGAGGTAATTTAAAATTAATGAACATTGCATTACGTAAAACAAGTGGCACACAAGTAATTTCCACATGAGCCTCATCCCGTCGCAAGCAATAACTTCTATCCGAGTTAGATGGTAACAACGAGATGGTAAAAACGGGAAATCCTGTCGTATCTTTAGTAACATTTAGATAGAGGATATAGTCCCTTACGCACGTAATTATCTGATGTAACGATGATTTAACAGGCCGCCTTCCACTAAGGTATTTGTTATTTGCGAATCGTGGGTGTCCCCTCCGGTCAACCATTTGCAATTAGGCTTACATCTCAATTTCATAATAAAAATATAGTGTAAGACAAGCCGATTAACGATTGATTACCGAGACATGTTTGGTTCGGTCTGATACGCTCGAGAAGAATCGCTGTCGATTTGAAATCGAAACCGTGGTTCAAGGCGGCGGCACTTGCACGAACTGATTTATTACAATGACAAAAACAATACATCAAAGGATTTAATGACGACATAAATTATCTGCAGTCCTGAAGATTCAAGGACCGACACGACCACGATGTTCATGCCTATTCGTTATGCATGTAAATCACGTAAACGTGTACAGGTCGCACCTGCTTCGCAATTTCGCTACGGTTGACCGACAACAATGCCAGCTCATGTAATTGAGCAATTTCAACTCGAAGAGCACATCGCCGATAAGGATAAGAAGCGGGAAGTTGACAGGCAAGTTCTTCATATGCCTACATTTAAGTTGACGACAAAATTGCAAAAATATACTATCAGAAACATTAAAACGTGACCAGAGGACTTAATGAGTATTTGAGTTTCGAGAAAGATCTTGGGAAAGATCTACACTGCTACCTCGATTTGTACTTAACAAGAATATGAAAGTTTCGGAACTTTACTGGACATAACGACAGAATAACTTATTTTTAGGGTTCCGTACCTCTAGAGGAAAAAAAACGGACTACTGTATTCGTAGAGGAAGGTGACCTTGAAAATTTGGTAACAAATTTTAAAGAACAAGTAACTTTTTTGAAGTCTAATAGCCATATTGGCTGCACCGTTGGTTGCTATTATTAGCTATTGATATTAAATGACAAGTATCGCGTACATTACGTGTGTCACGCCACTGTAGAATAAAAAAATGATAAAGAAACAAAGTTATTACGCAGCTGTTAACAAGGCTGTAGAAGAATAAATAGACACTGGACATGGTGAATACAATAGAACATTAGCACGTTTCGCTTTGAATTTAACTAACAAAGGATAGCATGACATGACAACTGATATATTTTTTAGAGGAATGAGATCTACATAATGTACATGTCACAGAAGAGATAAGGGACATCGTTATTGCAATGTCAAAAATAATGGAAATGTATCAAATAATGTTGACCACAATGTTTTATATTTCTCTGGTATGATTTGATGAGAGAGAGACGAGGCCAGGATACAGTTATGGTTTACGATGTGGTATGTCAACTAGTTAAGCCAAACAAGGTTAAATACGACCGACCCTGCAATAGTAAAATCATTAATGAGCTGCAACTATAAGTGCATCGGACGGCGGTCATGGTAAACATGTAACAATAAAAGAACGCTTAGAAAATAAATGCCGACCATCAACATAGAGTTGATAAGCGTAAAAATTGTTATAAGTACCTAGTGTTATGTAAGGTATAGTAAAGTCAATAAACTGAAAATTGCTATAAATAATTTAGATATTTATAGAAATCCTACAAAGTTAGCTCAAAGTGCTTAGAGATATTTTACGTCGAGGTTGTAATGGCGAATGAGGCAGGGTGAGGGAGGTACATGGCACTCCTCTAAACCTCACTTTGAATGCTTTAAAATGTTACGTAATACTAAGCCTCAAAGTAAAATAAGCTTGCTCTTCTAATGGGTACTATACTTGGTACCTATAGTAAGTATTCAAATATGTTAAAGCTGCCTTTTATAAAGTACATATTCTCATTACAGTCATTACCCAATGTCACCAACAAATTCTTTTTTGCTAAGTAAGGACATTCCCTTAATAGTGAATTTGTATTTTTGAGTAGAAAACTTATAGCCTTTCAAATCGTTTAATATTTAATACCACAAGTTGGTTAATTACATTTGTTACTAGTTTAGAATTTCAGAATTACCTACCTATAAAATGTTTGAATATTATGTACACATGCACTTGAACTAACGTTACATAAACATAAATAAGGTACTTAACATTTGAAAAAAAAAACTTATAACTGTTATAAGGATGTGAGAGAAATCGAGAAAGTTATCAACAATATGTGCTTAAGAACATAAGAATAGCTCAATAAAGTATTAACGACCGTGTAAATGGCTATACTACTCCAGTTTACAAAACAGTGGTTTTTAGTTTCTAACTATGAATTTTATAAACCCAGATATGTCGCAAACATGAGAAGTAGAATAACAACTACGTAACAATAATCTATGAGATCATACTACAGTCACGAATCACGAGTTAGTTCATATTTAAATGCAAAACCCGTAACTGGTTCCAATGAAACCACTTGTTTTGATGCTGAAGAAGCCTAAACATTAATGGTACAATAAATAATATTTACATACAACAAATCAAATAATGACATATCTATTTTCAAGACAAGAATATTATGGTATGTATCTTTGAAATATGCTCAGTGGAGATTAATAAAATGAGAATGATTGTAAACGATGGATTTGTAAAAATCGTGCAAAAGAACGAATTGTGGAATACCAATGTCAAAGCAGAACTGGTTTCAAATATTCCTGTTTGTAGCAAAACCCTTTGCTCAGTTTTTAACTCTTCAAAGATTGGTTTAATAAATATTTTTTGTAACTCTCAATAACTTGTTAAGTATAGCACATATTTACATCATGAAGCAAAGAAAATTCTAATTTTGTTTCATAAAGTGAAGTTGTTGTTTTTATTATTACAAATAATTTGGATACAATACTCTGATTTCTTGTAAATAAACAAACTTCTGCATGAGAATTTAAGTACACTGCAACATGTTATAATTTCTAAACACTTAACACTTACCTATTAGTACAATTTAAGGGCCACGATACCACAGAAACACTAGGAATAGGTAAGAATATGAATTTGCAAACAATTCGTGCATAGAACGATTATTTGCTGGAAATACTGAACATTTAAAATTGCAAATAAAGTTATTATTAATATTATAGGAAATCATGACTTCATATCAAAAATTGACATCAGGAAGTTACAATGTAAACATTTAAACATATTTTTTATTTATTGTAACATTCATTAGAATTTTGATTGAAAAAATATGTTAATTAAGTTATGCTCATCATTCATCAATAGTTAAACTATTTTTACGGATATATTATTTGTTTCTGTGAACTTTTGCCTTATGTATTCTTAAATTAGATATAAATGTTGCTGAAAGTCTACACTCACCAGAAAAGCTAATTTTCGTTTCGACCGGCATTTTTAAATTTCCAGCATGCGTTTATGTGTAACAAAATACTTCAATGCTTCTCGGCGTAGGGTGGCGAAGCAATTGAGATTTTTGAAATTGTGTATCCTGCGCGCTGCAGATGCGCGGTTTGTGTGTGGAAACGCGCGACAGAGTCGATTGTCGAATGTGCACTGCCAACCGGCGACCGGCGCCCGGGGACGCGCGTCGCGCCGCCGCGCCGCCCCTCGCACCCGTACCATCCTCCAAGTTTTCATTGTTTTTGTTTTCCCGGCGCGCGCTTTACCGCCCTGCCCGGACGTGCAACGAGCCTTTTCACGTTTCAACCACTTCACATCTCAAATTGTCAGTATTTAGGTACCTACCTAGAGCTATCTTAACATCTAGCCAAATTAAAAAGGACCTTTGTAACCTGACTATGTGTAGATAATAAAGTACAAAGATAAATTTTATGAAATATAGTATAACCTTAAGCAATAGGTAAGGTGTTTATAAAATTTATTTTCTTGTGTCTATTTGATTGTTAACGTGTACACAGTTGTTTTTCTACAGTACCCTATTTTGTTTACAGCCAGCCGTACAATGAATGTTATTCAGGTCGATCTGAGCCATTCAAGGGTAGGTATATTAATGAAAATGGAAAATATTAATTTCAAGAATACTTAATAAAATCTTTGTATAGCATGATTTTCATGGAGAATTTGTCTTTTAGCAGGAAATTTTGATAGAGAAATACTTATTGACCTGGAAAATAAGGTCAAGCCATTCATCATCACAACCATTCGTTGTAACAAAGTGTCTGTTACAATCCAAAGTTAATTAATGTTACTTTATAGTGAGATAAAAACAACATTTTATGTCATTTCAGATTGGTAATAAATATAAATTGTATATATAAATTAATATCCGTGTGATGACGGATAAAGAATACAAGTATCACCACCTCATCTCATCCGAAGGGTGTCGTAAGAGGCTACTAACAGAAAAATACGCAGACGATATCACTACAAGAGAAGGAACACTCGAAATAAAACCCTGTACCAACCCGTCTGGCCAGGGTGGAAACCTAGGCCAAAGCATCCCAACATTGGGAGAAGCCTATGTTCAGCCGTGGACTGTGATAGGCTAATTGATTTATTGATTGTATATACATATATTGTACTAGTACAATTGCCATTATCTGGCGATAACAATAATTCTAATAGTTTACCATATTGATGTGCTTGCTTGAGGTACCGTTATTCCGGCACTATAATGACAAAGTCATAACCTAGAGCCTATAATTACACAAGATGAATGTGATGACAAGATTGTTGTGTCAAACTCTCACAAGATGATGGTTAATAAAGAAGTATCATTTTGTAATATATACCTATGGTCATTCAAGGACATAACCTATGACTAGGTGCATAACATGTATGAATGTGAATAAAAAATGTTGAGCCCATTGCAGAAATTCATTTCCTCTGGTGACTAACTGGGAATAACCGCAAATTACAGATTCATAACAGCATAAGTAGGTAATTCATTCAATTACTCGCTCACTCGATATCTAGCAGAGGCCTGCTACAATCCTACGTAGCTGTAACATCCCCGGGAGGATATTGATTTTGCAATCCGCAATGTTGCACGAATATGAATTTCATAATTTAGCGCGCATGTTCTTATTGATAACATCCGAATTCGACGAATATAAAGACTTATTTATATTACATACTTCATTATTAATAAAGTATTACATAATTATATTTATAACAGATCATGATCACAAGTCTACATTTTCGACGTTAACTTGCTCGAACCAAGCTGAATTTATGTATTGTTATTTACTCCATTCCCTTTTCTCATCAATCACGCCAGTGATTTATTAGTAATTGTGCTAGCTAGACGATGAAACAATATACGATATTACGAAACACAACCCTTCAGTAAGAAAATACTCCTTTAAAATATACTTACTTCAAAAACATAATGAAATTATAGTTATGTTTTATTTTATAAAAGGCGATAAGATAGATAAACATGGAGTTATCGTTCAGGAAAGATAAGACATGTGTGTTACGAAGTTGTTACTCATCGTCCAAGAATCAACAACAAGGATCCTCTACACAAAACTACATTTCACTTGGTTGTAGTTAGTTTAGATATACATAATATCATAATATAAATCAGATAAACGATAAAAATTGAAACTGTAAGTATGACGTTACAAGTTACAAGTATAGTGTTGAGCATGCTGCATGGATGTCGAACCGGTCTAACAGGTCAAAGAAAGTATCCGAGGTTAAGTGACTCATATATGTCATTGCATCCTGATGGAAAACGCATTCGGGGTTTTTGTGGCCGTGAGACACCTGTCCGAAGACACAATTGATTGCGGCTGTGACAATTCAGTAAATACTAGCACAGTACTACCTTTCACTACAAGTGACCCAACAATAAATAACTTACTGTCAGAAAGTGAGCATGGACAAAGCAGAGGGAACGAGAAACTATGTTTTAGAGCGGTCAGTAGGCTTATGTAATAGTAGACAATAAAATTTAAGCTTCCTTTCACCATGATCCGATTGTGAATACCAATACCAATAGTAAATACCAGTCTAATACTTAAAGATTACCTACCTATTTATGGTATTACTAGCTGACCCGGCGAACTTCGTACCGCCATATTTTCTGATCCCGTTCCCGCTGCATATCTCTAAATTTATCAGTGTTTCTCTACAATATTATGCATGTATTATATATATAAACCTTCCTCTTGAATCACTCTATCTATTAAAAAAACCACTTCAAAATCCGTTGCGTAGTTTTGAAGATTTAAGCATACATAGGGACGCGGACGGACAGACAGCGACAGCGACTTTGTTTTATAATATGTAGTGATGCTGACTTCCTTCTGAAGTAAAAAGAAAAGGAAGTCTAAAAAGAAATCCAATTCAATTTGAGATGGTATTTTCAAGCTACTAAACAAATTTATTCTGCTTTTCTGGTTAAAGCCGTAGTTTTTGAAACTCTTCGGGTAATAACAATTACAATGAATGTTTAGTATAAACCGCAAAAAAATGGCTTTCGTAATAACTTTAAAGGCAATACACAAGTTTTATAGTTTGCGAGCTGAATTTAGAAATAGATGATCTTATAATCTGTCTCAGTAGTGCATTTGTAACCGAGTGTAACTGCTCTGCATGAGGTCCCGAGTTAGGCAAAAAATGTTAGATGTCGTTTTCTGTTAGGAAATTCTTAGTAGCAGTACACAGCCAAAATATTTCTAATTGACATCAATAAGGAAACGGAGTATCCGTTTCCTATTATGTGGTACCGTAAAACCGTTGTCGTAATGCTCTTTCAAAATACAATACATAATCTACAAAAGATTTACATGTATAATTTCAAAACCAACCTCTCCAATAAGCCTTCCTAGTAAATCATACATTTTGCAATTAGTTATGTAGTCTAGGTATCAACGGGTCCGGACCCGTGCTTCACGTTGATATTACTCGTAGAAGGTATATATTAATCCACAGTACAAAAACTCCCGCTGCGCAAATTCTTTAGTCGACAAAAGTGCCAATTTTACTGACACTCAGATGACAAGAACTGCCATGAGATAATGCTTAGTCAACGTGACCCAAGCTATTCGTCCCTTGAGATCTGCAGGGTCATGAATTATCTGCGCGAAGAGCACCACTCGACACATTTTGAAAAGTTGAAGCCTCAGGAAAATATTATCCTCGGCATTTTCTTATTTACGAGTCACTTTGGTTAAAGGTATTTTACATAGGTCATATCTAACTACCGACCGTGTTTATTTGCGGTGCGATATATTACATAAGCATCATAAATATCAATGTATAGGCACCAGTTTAGTTTGTTTCACAACAGAGTAATACAAAAATGCAGAAAACAGTTACTGTTTTCTGCATTTTTGTATTACTGTAGAAACTTTTTTGTACTTCTAAGGTATGAATACGCGGAACCTAGTAAGATGTTATGTGTAAAGTGCTGCTCCAGTACATTTAGTTTTCATACCATCAGTATATCTCTGCTGCTATGATTTATTATGTTTTATCAAAGAAAAACTTATTAATAAACTGAAAATTTATGAAACAAAGAATATTAATTAATAATTGACTCGAGAAAAAATTACAGCAATGATGATTGATTGATATTTCAAATATCAACAGCTTTATGGAGTAAATCTTGAATTAAATGAATATATCAACCATACTACATATATAAGATTTAAAAAAAAAATCATTTGGATACTATTTATTGGCGTTTTATGGCATCAAACTAACTTCATTACCATTTTTCGTCTAAAGAAAATGTTTCTTTTGTAGCGTTTCTTTTTTCGCGTTGCTTCATTTTGTGCTTTTAACATTTTTAGTTTCTTTTTACTTGAACCAAATAGGGTTTTATTTGCAATTTCAGAAGGTTGGGCGGCTTCAAATTCGAACATAAAATCCAGCAATAGGTACCTACTCTTCATCCTGTTGTACCATTCTAAAAATTTCGAAAACAAACTTATTAGCAGTCACCACACAGTTGTATTAGACGTTCAACGAACTAATTTGTAATGACTCACGTAATAATTAATTAACATACCAATTGATTAAAAGTAAATACGATAAACCAACGAATGAGTCGTATTTACTGTATGAGTATGACTATTTTAATACGAAATTTGCAATTAGTTGCGCCACATAGAGCGAGTCTCAAAATATTATGTGAGTAAGCTTTGTAAGTGCTGATAATTATTACGTATGTTATATAAACACGATTGTACACTTTGGAGAGAGGGCTTTGACCGATAGACTGGCATCTAAACAATTCATAACCCAAGAATGGTTTACAGCGGAAAGCACGTACCGCTCATGTTCCATGCCATGTGAGGTCTGATTTATAACCCTTGACAAATGCCACTGTGCAAAAATATTTTGAAGAAATAAATGGAACAACTGCTGGTTTACTTAAAATAAAAAAAACAAAGTAGAGAACGTAACCCTGATAGAAATTATACAGAAGTTAGTTATTCAAAATAAGAATGACGTGCATGATGAAGAGAAAAATAAGTAAGTAATATCTACAATTTTTAACTTAAAAGATAAAAAAGAGAATTATAATATTATACAACGTACCATATTTGGCTTCGGTACATTATTGTTATTTGAAGCTAAAGAACGAGACAGTTTTATATCGTTATGTTGCTTGAAAATGTGTTCGACTTTGCGTAATCGAGTAATAAACATTCGCTAATGGCCCATAACTCTTTTCTCTGACATTTTCTCCATGGTAGATATTATTACAACTTTTGTAGGTACTATTTAAAATTATTTAGTAATTGCTTTAGTGTTACTTAGATATTATATTTGAGACGAATTTATAAATAAGTTTAAGGGCGCTAGCGTTAAGGAAAAGTGGAAAGATTATGTTAATATAGGACCAACTATGAATGTGAATACGTCACGTTTTTATTACCGTGCAATCTCTTGTAACCTCTATCGATATCCTGTTCCATGTCACGTTTGAAGACCTTGTACAAAAATACCAAAGCTATACAGTTGGTTTGATAGATATTTAATTTATTTTCCTTATTAGTAAAATTATTCAATTATGAAGTGGCGTCGTAGGTTCGGCAGATGCTCGTGTACAGAACACACACGTGGTAGTGAAATTCTTAAGATTCTATTCCTAAATAACCCAAGAATAACAGAACCTAAGTGCAATTATTCACCTTGAGTAGAGCTACACTTAAATCTGAAGAAAGGTGTGGCTTACGCATTCATGAACTTACCCTTGGTAAGAGATTTTATATTAGTATCAGAGTTGTCAATTTTACAATAGCAATTAAGCCTTTTATGAAGGCTTATTATTTTGTTGTAATTATGAAATTAAATTAGATATCTTGTTGATTAAGAACTATACAATTATTAAGAATACGAATAAAGATTCCCAAAGTGATCTTTGGAACGAGTAGAACTTCTACTTTCTTTAATCACAAAGTGGTCTGGAATATCTATCTGAAATGGGGTAGCAGGAAATCTGAAGCTTGTTGATCTAGACTAGAATAGACGTCAGAATAAAATTATCATAAAATTCTGACGCAAGAAACCAAATGCTTAAAACATGAAGTGGGTGATTTTTATTGTTACTTCCTGTGTATACATTTCTATTATTCAGCGATTCCGCATAAATCTATATTTTAAAACTATTGACGTCTTACAGGAGGCTTTAAAATTCAACCTATTTTTCACGTTCCGAAGATAACGAGAGGCCATAGATCTATGCTATGTATGAGAAAATTATGCGCATTTAGATGCGTACAATCAGAATAATAGACACTTATTTGTTGTGATGAGTTTCCACATTTGCACGACGTCGCGTCGTCGCCAAAGTCGACAGACCAGAACACTTTCCAGTAATGATTTCAACATACTCAAGTTACAGGAATATCGGATCACCTGCGAGCAACGGCCGCTCGTGAAACACCAGGATGTTGCCAACTCGTACGTAGAATTAAGAGTGCGTATAAAGCTAGAAAAAAATCAGATTTCACCCGCACCCCTCACACGTCCCGCTCTCGCCTGTCGTCGCTCCGGCAAGTCCGCCACCTATTTTGTGTGGCAGCGACCCGCCATTCTTGTACGAAGGCGCACAGTATACCCAAAATAATCAGATAAAATTGTCAAAATACGAGTTGCATCATTAACAATCTACATATACTTTGAAAACACAATAAATTTATAATTTTTAGTGATAGATAAAATGTAAAGGTAAGTAAAATAATCATACTGGCTTAAAACATAGTGGTGGTTCATCAAAAATTGAATGCATATTTTTTGAAATCGTCAAATTATATTCATATTAAGACATTTTTAATACGATAGAAAATAATCCTATTAATATTTTTTGGTATAAGGAATATTTGACGATTTGGGAAAAACAATGCTTTTGGTTTTTGTTTATCATCACATCTAGCGATGTGCCTCTATATGTGATATTTATATATACCCAGATTTTTTTTTGCGAATTCAATTACTTTAATACTAATCCTGAGTCGGGTCATCCAACTATACTTCAAACTGAAACATTACTTTTGTTAGAAGGTGTGCATGGCGTGCATGGAAGAAATGGAAAAGGTACGGTAACGCGTCAGACTACGAGATATTTTCAATACATCGCAATCACTTTAAATCTGAGTCTAAAAAATGTTTCGGGCGTTATATAGATTCCGTTGAGGACAGTATTCCCCTTGATGTGAAGCATTTCTGGACATACGTATCGAATAGGAAGAGCAAGGCAAGTATCCCTGCCAATATGTATTATGAAAATGAACACTCAAATAGCCCTAATATAGTATGTAATATGTTCTCTAAGTACTTTGCATCCGTCTATGAACCTACCTCTTTGGATCCTCAGCTGTGGCGGGCTCCTTTTGAGTTTACTGATAATTGCACCTGCGTAACGGACGTTCATTTAACTGCTGATGTCATTTTAAAGGGCTTGGATAGAATTAATACTAATAAGGGGCCCGGCCCCGATGGTATTCCTCCCATTTTTATTAAAAAAACTGCCAAACACATAGTAGAACCTATTTATACTATTTATAATAAATGTTTAACTGAAGGTGTATTTCCCAATATTTGGAAACGCGCTTTTAGCATACCAGTATACAAAAACGGCGATAGGAGTTGTATAGAAAATTATCGTCCTATCTCTATCTTGTCCGCCTTGGCGAAGCTTTTTGAGAGTCTCGTCCACAGTGCAATATACCCATATATCCACAGCATTATAATACCCGAACAGCATGGATTCGTTAAAAAACGCTCAACTACCACTAACCTTATGCTGTTTACTAATTACTTGTTTATGAACATGGATAACCAAGTTCAGGTAGATGCCGTATATACGGACTTCCGGAAGGCTTTCGATAAGGTGGACCATCAACTACTCCTTGACAAGATCGCCTACAATGGCATACGGGGCAACTTGCTGAGATGTTTTATGTCATATATTGTGAATAGGACGCAAAAGGTTGTTGTCAATGGTTTTGAATCAGATGCCACTATAGTTACTTCTGGAGTTCCTCAGGGATCGGTCCTGGGACCTCTCCTTTTTAATTTGTTTGTCAATGACATTAAACACTGCTTCAAAAATTCCCAATTTCTCATGTACGCCGATGACATCAAAATTTATAGGGAGTGTCGTGGTCCCCGGGACTGTTTGTCCTTACAAGAGGACCTCAACCGGCTTGCCCATTACTGTGCCCTTAACAAACTGCAGCTCAGTCTGCCTAAATGCAAAGTAATAACCTACACAAGAAAGAGGATTGTGGTAACACACAATTACACAATACAGGATTTTGCTTTGCAAAGGGTTGACAGTATCCGCGACCTGGGTGTCACCCTCGACGCTAAATTACACTTAGACTTACATATTGAAAACATCGTAAGTAAGGCATACCAGATGTACGGCTTTGTGATGAGATCCTCTGAGGATTTCAAACGCCCCTCAACGTTCCTAATCTTATATAAAACCTTGGTTAGATCTCAGCTTGACTTCGCGGCCCCAATCTGGGATCCTATATACGATAAATATATAAATAGATTAGAAATGGTTCAGAAAAAATTTCTACGCAGAATACACTATAAATTGCACCATTTTAAACTTCCCTATCAACACCTACTAAAGGAGTACAACCTGATGAACTTGGAGTCGAGACGAAAACTACTCATGTCCATGATGTTGCACGGTATATGCCATAACAGATTTGACTGTAGTGGAATCACGAACCAACTGTGTTACACGGTGCCCAGAACTATATTGCAGCGAGAGGTGCGCGTGCCGCGGCTGTTCTACACGGGACGGTGCAGAACGAATGCGGGGGCGCGTGCACCTATTCGCCATCTTTTGGAGACGTACAACACACACCTAGCAGACATAGACATATTTGCAAACTCGCTCTTCAAATTTAAAGAAGCGGTTATTGAAGCTTTAAAGACCTCACAACAATCTAATGTATAATTATAATACCTTAACATGAAACTCGCGTGCTTATACATTCTCTTTTAAAATACACATTAGTTCGTGGACATTGGTGTGGGTTATGCGTTTACCTAACAGATAAATATCTTTCCTGTAATATTAATGTACAACGCATAACTGTTAAATGTTCCTTTAAATAAATAATTATTACGTGGGTCCCAATATAATGATTGGTGAAATGTGGGTGTTAATTCACCTCTGCCTAACCCTCCGGGGATAAAGGCGTGATTGTATGATGATGATGATGAATAAATAAATAAATAGAAGCAAATAAAATGGAGAGGTAAGTAATAAAATAAAATTTTAATACATTTTCACTGTGTTGTTAGTTTTAATTTGTTCTTTTTTTAGATAAAAATAAATCTCCCTAAGTGCTGTAACGATTCGCTGAATAATTTTACAGGTAGTGCAGAAATAATATAAAAAAGTAAGTTATAGAAATATTTATTTCAATAATAATTAAAAATTCTTACTTATATTATATACTATCAATTTTGTTATAGGTGGATAAGAATTGCTTTTGGATGAAATTTTGAAGATTTACAATGAGAAAAAAAAATCGACTTCGGGTGGATTCGAACCCGCGATCTTTCCCTTACAGGGGGAATGCTCTGACCGCTAAGCCACCGAAGCCCGCACGAAGCCGACTCAAATTCCTCTATACTTTCCATCTTTGGGGTGACGGTGGAGCCATCTACCGATACTCATACGAGCTATCGGAACCGATGAATGATTTTACAAATTTTTTAAACATTGATTTTTGATGACTCCGCCCAAACAATTGAATGAAATTTTGAAGCATTCATTTATTATGCTGATTGCTCAAATCGATTTACAAAGAGAAAAGATAATCGACTTCGGGCGAGAATTGATTGGTTTACATTATTTATTATGGTTATTTTGTTTTTCAGATACCATCTCTGACTTATAGATACTTCTTAAAAACAAACAATATTATGTTATAATATGTAGAAAACGGAATGGAACGAGATGAACGCTGACGAGCGAAAAGGATATAAGATAAAATTTATATAAAAGATTGGCAATAAACTTGCGAAGTTTTATTTCATGTACAGTTAGCAAAACAGATAAGTATGCAGGTAAAGCTTTTTTTTCTAAAATACTGCAATATACTTTTATAACATACAGTATTTTCTGGAAATAATCAATCCTTATAGAACGACCCAGGATACATCTGTTTTGCTGATTACACCATACAAAAAATACAATCTTTAACTTTGCAGTAAGCACAGCTCTTTTTAATTTATTATAAAATAGAAATTATGTGGAAATTCAATAACAGAAAACTATTTTAAATCGTATAGTGGTTTACTCTCGTGCAATCTATTGCTTCTTTGGTTTTTTCTTTTTATCTGTCTTTGGCCAATTATACATAAATGTGGTTCAATATTACTGACGAACATTGTGTATAATATATGGTTGCCCTATTTTATCATTATACGTACGTATAAGAAGCTAGGGCTGCCTGAGAGTAATGATCCCTGACATATTGAATCAAGGCTGGCTAAAATGTACCGCTCATACCGCTTTTGTGCAAAATTTCCATCACAATAATTTGGATCTAGTTCTCTCAAAACTTCAACTTTCTCTAAAGGTTTAATGGGAGATCTGTAAAAATAATTGCAAATTAATGACAAATCAATCACATAAGCATTGCATTGCTATTTTAATCTACTTGTAGATAATTTGATATAAATGCTAAATTGACAAAAAAGGGACTTGAATGCCAGAGACGCGGACATTGGCGTTCCAGCGCTCTTACTCTGAGCTATCCTTCCACGGGCGGTCTTCCGCGTTCCGTGTGGTCAATTTTGGATACTTACCATGCTGTTTGAGTTTGTGAACATTTGGTACTAATGTGAATGACCATGTTAATCTCAAATCATATCATTCTACTTGTACATGTTCATATTAAGTTGCATATTTTACTGAAATGTTTTCTGAATGTGAGAAAAAACAATTGCAATAAACTAACAAAGTTGATGAAAGTCTTTTACGCGATTCGACCGGATCGGATTCATCAGCTTGTGTGATATTACGAGCTGAAGCAACTCTGAAATGCATTAAAATTTATAAAATTGAAAAATGAATAAATACTTTCGCAATATATAATTATATTAGTGCTATAAAAATAACATTACATACAATAAACGGTTCTCTATTTTTATTCCTACAATTTTATGTCATAATTTAACATTGCATAATGTTACTTGTCCTAACATTATATACGCATAATACTCATTTACCATAACTTTTTAATCATAATTTTTTTAATCCTATTTACTATAAGCATAATATTTTATAAGCATACTGTCTCAAAGCATAAGTTTACTTAAGCATAACGACGCGTAACCATAACTATTTTAAGCATACAAATTATATTGACTAAATAAAGTTCTACATGGTTATAAAAAAAAATAACCACGAAGGCCTAATGCGGGAGCTTCGCTCCGCTCCCGCATTAGCCTTCTAACCTAATCTATCCAAGTCGGAATCAGGGGCTTTCTCAATAAATCTATCACTGTCTGTTAAGAAATTATTATTTCTTTTTGATCATTATGCCAAATAACTATTAGACAAATAAACAATATGCTTTACAACTTTATGCATATCAAAGTTATGAATAAAAACATTAGGATATACAATATTTATAATAATATACGTTTATTTCAGAATTTCTTCCATCGATTTATTTATTTATGCTTATGATGCTGATGCTTATATGCTGATTTATTTATGCTTAATAACATAGTATGCTAAAAACCAATTATGGCACACTATTATTATGACAAAGAAAATTATGCCTAACTTGTTATGACAATTTAAATTAGGACAAAAACCATTATGAGAAAAAATGGGATCCCACAATAAACACGCGAGTGGTCAAAAACATCTATTTGATTTGCATATACTATACCCGAGCCGACATTACTCCAGAGTTACCTAGCAACGGTGGATATTTAGTAACAAACTAAAGAAAGTAAAATAATATAGATATACGTACCTTCGAAAATTAGCCATAAGTTGAATTCTTAGTTTCTTATGTTCTCTTTTAGAGTGTTTCTTTTATATTTTTTTATTTGGCTCATTTTCAATGAACTTTCTTGACACGAAAAACAGAAATACAGTCCTCCCGTCTCAACGGGGCGAGCCCGACTAGTTGATGAAACAACAGATGGCCGACACCTCGCGTCAGGTGCGATACAAAGAGAGCTTTAAGCGCGGAATAAGAACATCGTAAGCGACAAATTAGTTTTTTTTTAATTACTCGTAAAATCCACATAATTTTTTCAAAGTGAATGTTGAGTCACTTGGTTATATAATTTTACACTTTGTATTCAAATATTGACTCAGTTGTATGCATAATATTGGAAATAAATTGATTTTAGTAGTAAATTAGGCACAACTTTGTGATTTTATTCTATCGATAAAATATTAATATTTTATGTTTTCACCATGAGCAGTCCCTTTCACATATAACGTATTTTCTATTAAAAAAAACCAGCTCATTTGTGGCTTACTTTCGGGTATAAAAATCAAAATCTACGATCGGCAATTTAGCTTTATATCCCCTCTTAACTTACATCAGTTACACGGATACACTAGATTGCGTTTCTATTGAGAAATTTTATACGTAAATTATTTAAAAATTAAACAATGAAGCAGAAAAACTATTTTCGCACGCGCGTTCTTTTATTACAAAACTAAATTATATAAAATATCATAATGCCGTTACATTGATTAATCTAACAAATAAAATCGATTATTACAGCTAAATAAACATTAGGTAGACGGCTAGAGTATTAGAGAATATTATGTAGGATTGGGTATGATATCATTGCGGGCATGAATAATGCAGCAACGGCCTTGAATTACTAAGATCAACTAATGTTACAATTTTCTATACCGACGCGCGTATTCGTCACTTGACATCAAAAACAGCTTACTGTAGGTATTTCAAATAGGAATATCTTGTTACACTAGCTAGTTGGTACTAATGTAAATGGCAGGTGTTACAGAGACCGTCACGAATCTTGAACACAGCTTGTATAATTTAAATGTGCAAAAAGGATTTTTGGAAAAACGTATAGCGAAGTCCTAAGCTAAGGAAGGAAAACGTTCATATTGTTGCGTAGAAAATCCAGGGGTCTGCAAGAATATACCGAAATTCGAAATTCTTTCTCGCAAGAATATTCCCGTTTCGAAATTATCTCTCTCATTAGAAAATTACCGAAGCCGTATTATGTTTTCTTACACAATGAGGATAAGGAAAACTTATGTCAAAAAAGTTATTTCAACTTTTACTGCAGTTAAGTCAACATTCAATGGAACTGTTGAGTGAGCGATGTGTGTTCTATCAGTTCTATTCTATCTAGGCTAGTTTCGTGTCGCCAACTATGCACATTTTACGAAATCTCCTGCTCCTTATACTGGTGTCGAAATCGTAATTACCTAGATTTATATCACCGGATGTCATAGACATAGACTGCCCGCATTTTTTTTATTAACTGTTTTTGACAGTGGCAGCACCGTTTTTTCTTGCTAAACGATAAATAATCTAAATAAATGAGACTTCGTTTAGATTATTTATTGTTCAATTTGACTTGTCACAAGCCTTTTAGAGACTAGAATATAATTTGCATTTTTAATTGTTAGATATATCAGCTGTTGCCACCAATTCAAATATGAATAATTAGTGTAGGTATATTAATTACTATTCTATACTACATACAGTATACATATTACTAATTACTATATTAATAACTTAACTACAACTGAGTAAATACTTGTCATCAACGACGCAGCCTGTCATGTCAAGATTTTGCGATGCTCCGTTTTGATACTTAAAACGGATTTTGGTAAATGACTTTGTTACTTGCAGGGAGGAAAGAAGAGAACGGGAAATAGAAAGGAGGCTCCGGCACTTTGAGAAGCTACAGAAAATACAGGATACTAGCTATTCTAATGTTTTTTACTTATAGTACCACCAATAAGATGCTACAAAATTAGGAGCATTGTCATTAGTGATGTCAGAACTCAAGTCTTTTAAGTCGCTTAAGTTAGGACTAGACTCGATTTTCAAGACTCGACTCCAAAAATACGACTCAAGTCTTTTTATTAATCTGAAGGACTCCAGTTGTTATAATACGACTCGGATATACGACTATAACGATAACGACTCGAGTCTTTTATTAAAAGACTCACAACTTAGTCGCGAGTCTTTTATTAAAGGACTCAAGTCGTTTAGCATACTATGAGCTGTTTAAAATTATAATAATAAAGTGTAATAAATAAATAAAAAATTGTATTGTAATTCTAAATTAGTACAAATAGGCATTTTTAATTCAAATCATTATAGCGTTTAGCGTCTATTACAGTACTTCCCTATTCCCTAGGCCATTTTCAACAATCACGATTATTATCACAAATTAAAAAGAACACAATAATTTGCTAATTTAGTGGCGGGAACGACAACCTGTAATAAAGGTTTCAAATTCCTCCGAACCTCCGCGCGCGATCAATTAGGTAAGGTAGGTAGGTATCGAAAATGACAGTTTTCAAGTAGCGTTAGTAAAATAAGTGAACTGTAGGTACCTAATCCCTGGATCAAATGAACCGATTTTGAAAATTGTTTTACTGATAGAAAGCTACATTATTTGTGAGTGTCATAGGCTATAAATGGGTTGCGGTAAATATATATTATGTAATCATTCACGCTGCATACATTTTGTATACTCGATATCTTCCATGAAGCGAATGCCATCTGACTTCCACAACCCAATGGTGACATTAGGCGATATCAAAGCATTGCAGCTAGACCGTTGTTGTTGGACTTTCTAGGGCTCCAACTACCCGTAACAACTGCCATAGATGTTCGTATGGCAACCGGGACCGATGGCTTAACGTGCTCTCCGAGGCACGACCAGACCAATGCAAATACCCATATTCATGCATATAAATATTTGCACTGAGCAGGGATTGAACCCGCGCCTCCTGCGTAGTGGCCGCATTCACTACCGGTACACCACGGTGGCTGTCAATTTCTCATTCATTTTCAATAATACGTATTTTTGAACTCAATAAAACTGAGGGCAGTGGTCCCTCAACTTTGACGGCATAATAAAAAATGCAAATAAGAACAAGTTTTAACGAAATATCGTCCTTTTTTCTTTAGCCGGCACTTTTAATTTTGAACTAAAATGGGTGATATCCTTGGATATTTTTACGATCTGTCATAGAGTTATGAGAATTGACTTCGTTATCCATCGCTAACTGTGTCATCTCATCATTTTCAATGCGTTAGAATAACGACTTTGTTCTTGATTGAAATATCTATCAACTACCGGAACAAATTTCGAACTTCGACATGAGTTTGCCGACGCTACCAGACCACATAATTATGTCAACGTCAATCCCATTCTGATCGCGCGCGGATTATACCTTTCTATTAATCTCGTACTAAATGTATGGAACGGTTTAAGTTCAATATTTTAGGTATTTATCGCTTTATTTCTAACAAGTTATTGATGTCATTTTATTCGTTAAGTGACACACTTTAGATATCAGTTTAAAATTTTTTTATAACTGTAATAGTTACGCAATAATCGCCTGTGCACACTGTATAATATGAGCACGACTCACGAGTCCAACGAGTCGAGTCCTTTTGAAATGTAGGAGTCTTTTCGTCACGACTGAGTCGTTTAGCAAGACTCAAGTCTTTTTAAAAGACTCAGTTTAAAAATAAAACTCGAGTCGTAGTCGAAGACTCTTAAAAGACTCAGGACTCAAGGTTTAAAGACTCGATCAAGTTGTGAAGCGTCATAAGTCGTCGTAACGAGTCGAGTTTCTTTTAAAAGACTTAAAAGACTTGAGTTCTTGCATCACTAATTGTCATTATTGTCACATAAAATATTATCAACGCTGGGTGGCAAATTGGCAATACATATAATGGTCGCAATAATTCCCGGTACTGTATAATTGAGCAATAAGTATGTAGGTATATGTATTCATTTGACATTATGTAATACTTATTAAACATAATAATTGTGTCACCTTCATAACATCATTGTTTTGTATTTTTGCATGAAATCAGTTTTAATCTCTATTGTTCCAAACAAAAACTGTACATAATTATAATTAAATAGGTATTATTTCACATAATGATACCTATATTACAGCACCGACTGCACATTTGAAATTAAATTAAGTGTAGTATAATTTATGATATGTTGTTGTTTATGTTTATACTAACGTCTTGCCCGACTTCGCACGGCTGCATTCTGAATTCTGATTTCCCGTTCGTCTTCGGTACATGTAAACCGGCCGTAGAAAAGTAAATTAAATATAGTGAAGATGGTATCAAAACCTGTAGCATAGTTTAGAAGATCTATGCGTGTGTAGGTACCTACATAAGGATGGGGGAAGCGACTTTTTTATTTGAGATTATACTACGTAAGCATATACATATGATAGAGAGCACCGGACATCCCTGCTGTCAATATCTACAACTGAAATAACCTCGGACATCAATGGCTCATTCAAATAAATTTTAGTTAGCCAAAGAATGAATGAGTTCAAGCGATGCAAACAATTGCTGGCTACGAGTTACTTTTATTTTCCTGAGGGGACCCTAAATAACTGAACGGATGAGTAGATATTTGCTGACCACTTTATTAATTCCCCCACAGCCCCCTTTCTGGTTGCTGTAAGTTATGTTATAATATACAAGGTTTTTACAATCATTGTGCTCTTAAAAACTGTGGTCGTTCTGGTAACTTGCCAATTTGTATACTAGGGACGTTGGCCGCCGCTAAAGTAACGCTACTGTTCCAATAGTACAAGCCAGAGTTTTTGTAAGGTGAAAACCAAACACAACTGCACGGCTTCCCTAAGTATTTTGGTATGCGGATTACGAACATTTTTTCTCACCAAATTAAAAAAAATCTGCAAGAATTAAGCAAAAAAGCAATTATTGCTGTACAGTGCAGACACTACGGACCAAGACGATCATCGACGAACTTTGGTCGGGTGCTTTGGAGAAGAAACAGGATAAATATTTTTAGTTGAAAATTCTCGGCTCTACAATAACTGAACAATAGCTAGCCAGTTTGTTTCCTTTATATGTACATAGGTTTTAACGTTTTCCCCTAGCTTTAAATTTTCACTACATAATTGGAAAATATGTGTGAGGAAAAATTGTAATCTCGAAAGTAATCAGATATCTTATGAATATTATAATACATATATGTTCGCGTATGTGAATATACAATACCAACTATACATATATGCTTATAAGTATAAGTAATACCTATTTGTAGTTTACATAATGTTTATAAAAGTAATTATAAAATAATAATGCCGGGACCAAAACAAGAGAAAGTAGTTCACACTAACTTTGACTCTGAAAAAATTTGATAAACATCTTACTGTTATAATTAACTAACCTACCAGCCTAATAAAAATGAGTTTCGTTATAAACTAAATACGGTTTTGTAGCTGTAGTATAATTTTAGACATTTTTTCTGTAGTAAATGCTAATATTCTGTACCAAAATAAAACTATTGTGAATCATGCCGCTCATATCGGAAGCACTCCACTGGGGGGCTCCTTTATTGGGATGCTCCACTGAACGAGAAAGGTAGTCGCAGAAAGTAACAGTATAAATACAACTATAATAATTATGTCGATTAAGGTAAAAACAGAGGTTTCTTCTTGCAGGTGCACATAACCTAAGAGTGACCCTTTAAAATAAATGGACGTGCACAGATGTTTTTAACGGTCTCTTCTGAAGGGGTTTTTGCTGAGTTAATAAATAAGTACGTTTTCACTTATATGTACTAATCACTAATGTATAGTAATAAAAAAAAAGATCGTAAGTGTTTTTTTTTCTGCTTCATGCCGCAATCTCGGAAGTGGCAATTTTAATTTTGGTTTGAATCTTATAATATCTGTAGATGAAAGACAATTCTGTAATGCAATTTCTAATTTAATTTTGTTAGATAACACATTATAATATGTTCGAAAATAAATATATTGTAAGTAAATTATAATTTGCGTTATTATTGTTGTTGTTTCATTTTTTTTTAATATTTGCTATAAATAACTTTTCTTTCAGAAATAAAATTACTGCAATAAATTTTATTTTTGAAAGTCATATTGATATTAGAAAGTTGGAAGTCGTTACAATACAAAAATTACTGCCTGTTTAATGAAACAATTACAGGGCACAACAGGACACAAATGCCAGTGAACAATTTCTTATCCACCCCAGACCCCTCGGTACAACCACACCATACTGTTTGACCAAGATCTAAGGTTTGTAAGTGGAGGAGTATGGGGTTTGGCTCTACAAGAGATCTGATAACTTCAACAGAGAAAGCGGTATGAGCTTGTATGAGCGAGTGAGTTGGCAACCTACTTTACATCTTATTGGTGGGAGTTAATTTCTTTGTGTAAGATGCCCTAGTTATACCTTTTTCATAGTCCACTGTTTATCCTCTTTCTTACTGGCTTATTATTTTTATGAAATTGTTTGATGAAATGAAACTTGTCTGTTTCTATCTTTATTTACACAGCTGAGAATATGAGCTCTGTAGTATTATCCAGGACAAATTTCAAAATACATACGACGAACGCTTTCAGTAAAGTAGATGTAGAGTGCCTACTAAAGATAGATGGGTCAAGGCATAGCCGCAAGTGCCAGATCCTTTCGGCCACTTTCATAACTGTTTTTTCTTAACTGGTTAAGAAAAAATACCTTTTTGTATATTTTCTTAACTGGTTAAGAAGAAAAATTATATGCGCTTTTTCATAACCAAGTATCAATCAAAAATAATTTCATAAGGGCGCGCACACGCCCTAGGAAAAATCACCGGGCCTATACAAGAACCGTTTGAAAGTTTTCATAACTGCAGCAATATTTCGTGCACAGTGCAGACATTTAAAAAAAAAACTTTAGGATTTTATTACCAATCAAGTTATTTTGAAAAATTATTTAGAAATTGACGAAGAAATTTCAAGTGCAATATGCCAACTGAAAAATGGGCATATTACAGTTGGGCACTGTCTGGAAATCATAGCACCTTTTACGTATTAAGTAGAACCCCAACATGACGATACCCAAAATAAACTTATCTCTACAATTAGTTTAACTATAGGTTTTTCTTTTTAATAATTTAGAAATAAATACTTCAAATCGATCAAATGGATCTGAGTGTACCTACTAAAAGTTTACTTTAATTCCTCAATGGATTCTATCAAGGGATCCTAGTGGACGAAGGGGTAAATAATTTTTTTTTTAATGTCTGCATTTATGAGAACTTTTAAACGGTTCTTGTATAGGCCCGGTGATTTTTCCTAGGGCGTGTGCGCGCCCTTATGAAATTATTTTTGATTGATACTTGGTTATGAAAAAGCGCATAATTAATTTTTCTTCTTAACCAGTTAAGAAAATAATACAAAAAGGTATTTTTTCTTAACCAGTTAAGAAAACATACAGAAAGGTATTTTTTCTTAACCAGTTAAGAAAAAACAGTTATGAAAGTGGCCGAAAGGCGATAGATTCGGCACAATTTTTCAATTTTAATACGAATATACAACGTGTTACATAAAGGTGTGGTCATATTTAAGGGTCGTTACACATGTCTGATAAGGAACTCCTGGGCACCGACTAAAGTACAAATAGTAATAAAGTGATGGCATCGTTAATCATCATACAAAATTTTAAAATTCCTTAAATTAATCGATACATTAGTAAACGGGGTAGGTGACATCACTATTGTATTTTGTCCTTTTGCGATAAGTTCACTCAGCTGTTCGCCTGGTAGCCAAACAGTATTTCGGCTATCAGGCGAACAGCTGCGTAGAGGTGTAAGTACCTACCTACAATGGAGCTTACGGATACATTGACTAACACTTACCGGGGTCTACTTTCAGCGAAACGGTGATATACCTAATCTGGTAAGTGTACCTACAGCCACAGAAATGTACTTATTTATCACTTCACGAGCACGACTCAATGAGTTTTAACTATCACCTAAGTATGTCACATCACAAACACAAGTACTGAGGAGTTCATGCCGCCACAGTATGCGTAAATCTCCACCGCATGCGGCATACGTTTTTAAAATTTAAACAACGGCTCAAAATCACATACTATGTTCGCTATTTTTCGTAATATTTTACACAAAATTGCATATTTTTAATAAACTTCAGATACAATGACTAAACAACGTGGTTGCTAAGAAACCACGGTCAAAAAGGTACATCTTATACCAGGAATGCAGAAAATAGTTTTTATTATGAATTATTTTAGGGTAACGTAGCATAATATTTTAAAAACTCTGACGAAATCGCTCTTACATGTTATGTTATCCTGGTATTTGAATATGCTTTTTGTTTATTTTACTATGCTATTTTTTTATTTTTTCATAACATTTTGATAAAATAAAACGTAAATTGATCTAAAAAAATTAAATTAGGTACGGAACCAATTTTAATTAGTACAATATTATGAGGTGTGGCTGCAAATTCGGTTGTCCACGGCTCCTGGTATTGAATGTAGGTTAACCTTAGGCAAAGGAAGCGTTTGAGACAGTCTCACATACAGCTGATGAATGATTTCAGAAACATAAAAACGTTTTCTTATTAATTAAGTGAATTCTATCAACATTTTTAGACTATTTTAATAAGTTAGAAGCTACTTCAGAATTTCTTTGCCCAATAACATCATAAAATGAACTTATCTGGTAGTTGAGTAGGACGATATTGAGACTGTCTCACCAATTTAGATCGTTTGGTAAACCTACTCGGGTTCAAATTGTAGTTTATTTGTAAACAGCTCTTAACAGCGTGCTGTAGCCCTGGTTATTTTGTAGTGTTGTACGTTTATCGGCAATTTCCACCAGTTTACACATGGTCGATAAAAAAGAAAAGCATTTTTCTACGTCATAGCAAGTAAATCTGATTTGTTCCCCAAGCCAATATGTTATTTACATGACACTTAATGCGTCCCCCGAATATGACCACACCTTTCTGTAACACGTTGTATATACCAAAGTAGCTCCCTATTTATTTGGAAATGGCAACATAGAGGCTGTAACTAAGTAAACGGATACTGACATTTAAATAAAATGCCAAGTTAAAATAGACGCTAAATAGAAGGTTCGTGCTCAAGGCAGGCCACCTGCAGTTCCAGTGTTGTCGTGATTGTTGAGACGAAGACCTACAGTTGCATTGGCGGCAAATAATATAATTATACATAATATCCAACGATGTTGAAGTTCAATTGATCGTGCTATTGTGGAATGTAAATAGAGTAATAAGAAACATTTTGGATTACATCGATCAACGGTGATCAAAGCGCCTTCACTTTGAGAATCTTGAAGAAGATATCAATTATCAAGCTATGGCGCAATAAAATGAAATGTGGTACATATCTCGCACTGTATTTTGGGCGGACAGTTACTGCATCTAACTCATAGTTAGATTTAATCGGCCAATGAGTCGTTACGTAATACCTATTACACATTTAGTGAAGAACCATCTCTTTGAGATAGAGTGAAATAAAAAGTAAATCAATCTACGTTTATCCAACAAAGTTCAAACTTAATATTCTTATTAAAACTGTCATGATTGCATAAATTCAGATTGTTAGTCAAATTAGAACACGTAAAAAGACCAAGTTTTCAAATATAGACATTAGACAATATATTTTCGACACGCACTCTCGTTGTAACGTAAATGGAAGCTCTGGCACTGAGCTGTCAGTCATGGCAATTGATTGATGCGACACCTTGGACAATAGACCGGGAATTTAGAAAGCATTACTGACAGGCATACAGTTACTTGGTGACTTTTCCGAAATGGTAGCCAATCGATTTTATCTGTTAAGTTGTCTGAAGCAAATAGTGTATAGAAGTTTATTTTGAAACGCTGTCAAGATTAGATAGATAGCACTAAACCTTAAGTAAAATACATAACATTGTTTTCTACTTACGACGTTGTAGCGATAAGGAGATGTCAAACATTATAATCTAATGTAGTAAATATGACATGCTGACTTTGTTTCTACCACAACAAAATAATATTCACTACTAGCTTGTTTGTGTTATGTTTTCTCTGTAAGTTTCTAGAAAATGTTTTACCCTTTGCCATAAAGTGGATCCTTTTCCTTTCTCAGCTGCCTTTTATAACAATGCCCAGTGGTAGCGTTGAATCTTCGTATATACATAAAACGCTATGTTCACTTTACTTAGTATTGAGTCGAATATCTTCAGGCTGAATGCGAAGTGCGAGATTTTCATCCATACGATAGCTAGCGAGTAAACATTGAGATTTCTATTATATTGGATCAGCGCCACCTGGCGGAAAAGTCGTGAACTTCTTACATCGATATTTACTTGATAGGAGATAATGAATTATTCATTCATACCTACGTTCTTGTGGAACACATTCTTTGTAATCTGATCAAATTATGCAAGTCTATCAGATAGTCACTTACTTCTTGCTACAGAGTACTATCAATACTATCATTTGCTTTACGACTTTGTGTGTACGCATCAGTACATATTTAATCATGGCCGGTTTCATCTGCGAACTCCATTATAAACCGTTAACTTCGGTTAACTATCACTACTTGCCTAGAATACTAATCTAATCCAATTCCCCGAGCAATTTGTTCAGTAAACCGATGAAGGCTCTTTGTAATTAATCGCACTCGTGACGACTGCTTTAAATTACCTTCCAATAAATAGAATTGAAGTCCTAAATAGGTAATTTAAATTAGTAAATTCACCATAGAGGGTGTATATCAAAGTAACGAGTCGTCGCTGCTTGCGGCTGCGGGTGACAAATGAGGTCGTTTGGGGATCAAAAGAAGGCCTTTTTAAGGTCAAGCTAGGTTACTGCATTTTAGATAGTATGTCTAATTGACCTTCGCGTGTTTTATTTGGAGCCAAATTAATAAGGTTCGGTTGCTTAGCTGGGAGAGCTAAATAAATAAACGGACAGACTGGACAGACACCCTACCGGCCCTTAGTCATCCAGTCTTACCCTTTTTCAGGGTAGTCAGTGTTTCCCTATTCATAGTCTCCTTTGTAGGAGGATTCAGTACAGTTTTACAATACATACTACTTATTATCTCTAATAAAAGTTTTATAATCAAAATGTTGATATACATAATACCAATTCATCAAACTTACAGTACAAAATAATACAATAGCTTTTGATGTCAACATCGGAACAGCGGTTAAATTTAATTCATATCGATGATAGTTGATATACAGGTGTAGTTTCAAGGGTACGTGGAAGGCCGAATTTGAAACTACATAATAATATATTATAGGAAATAACTTAACAAAAAGGGTGTCTGATTCTGGATTATTTGGATGTGTTCAGAGTTGATAGATTTTGTACAAATTTAGTTTTGATAACGAAGACAGATTTATGAAAATATAAATGGAAAAGCATTACTTAGTCTCGGATTTTGGAAAGGAATGTTAAACCGCAAGGTAGATAAAAGTGCATAAGTATGTACTCAAGCAGCGAAAAATATTCAGAAATGAGGAACTATGTATTTCCAAATATTTTCCGGAAATTATTAATTGCCCAACAAATTATAGTTAAATTTTACATTTAGAAACTATTAATGCAGATAGGATATTATTACCTGCTTGCAAACACACAAAAAGGTGTGTAGATAAAAACAGATATTGGTATACACGTTATTATGAGATTCGAAGCCTCTAACAACATAGCTAGACCGATCATTTTGAAAGTTGGCACAAACTTTTTATCTACGCGTTTTATGGAGAAGCTTTTTATGTATTTTTTATGGCGAAAAATAAACCGCACAGCTAAGCCAATCTAACAACGCTGACAGCCAAATTGACACCCTTGTCAATAAACTAAAGATAAAGATCTTTATGGACAAGGCCCATTTCCGCAATGTTATAATAAATAATGAAGGCCGATTTGTTTATAATTGATAAGTTTTATACCATATCAACTTAATTTAGTATGGATGGAAACGGAAATTGATATAAGCGGTTACGTCACTTATGTAAACAACCAAAGTATTGTTTTTATAAATATGTAGTATCGTTATGCGTTCATAAATAAAAAAACGATCAAGTGCGAGTCGGGCACGCTCATTAAAGGTGCCGTACAAAACTGGATTGAGAGCCGAACTTATGCTACATGCGGCAATATCTTTTTCTTCCCTTGATTTAGAAGATCCCACACCCGTCCGCATAGGCGATGATTTGGTCGAGCGCACGGACCAGGTTAAGTACCTGGGATCTGTACTTCATGTGACCGGTGAGATCGACCACGACGTCAAGGCACGCATTGCTGCCGCGTGGGCCAAGTGGCGAGAAATGACTGGCGTCACCTGTGATCCTAAAATGCCAGTCAGGTTGAAGGGGCAGGTCTATAAGACGATCATTAGGCCTGTTCTCTTGTATGGTTGTGAGGCGTGGCCCCTGCTCGAGCGACACAAGCAAGAGCTGTGTGTCACGGAGATGAAAATGTTGCGGTGGATGTGCGGCGTTACGCGTAAAGATCGCGTACGGAACTCTCGCATCCGCGGCAGCCTCCATGGCCGTGACATCGCGGATAAAATGCAAGAGAGCCGCCTACGCTGGTGCGGCCACGTCTTGCGGCAACCGCCAGGCTACGTGGGGAACAAATGCCTGGCAATGGTACCCCCGCCGGGTCCAGGTAAAAGGGGTAGGCCAAAGAAGTCCTGGCTTGACGTCGTGGAGGGTGATATGCGTGCTAATGGTCTCACTACCATGGACGCCCAAGATCGTGCGAAGTGGAGAAGGAAGAGCCGGAAGGCGGACCCTGAGCTTCGAGGTCACCTTGGCCACGGATGCAATCAGGAGAATACGTCTATATGCAGATGATGATTTAGAAGATTTTCTCATAGATTCAAGACGTTACCGACATGAGAATTTCAACTTGATGCTCCCACGCATTCCCGAGAAAAAGGTCTTGACAGACTTTTTCCTTTTGAGGTACGGAACCTTAAAAAGCGTTGATAGTTTGGTGGACGGAAGTATTACTATGGTACGTTTTAAGATAGGCAAGCTTTGGTTAAATAAAAAAGTACATAGTAAAATTGTAGAGAAAAGATGTGCCTATAGGATGCTTTTTTTCTATACTCAAGCATCATTGGCAGCAATTATTTTCGTCAGCAGAGACGTGTTATTTATAATATGTATACCTATTATTTACCATTTCTCTCTGCCTACACCTTCGCGGATCTACAGGTGTGAATACGTGTACATTATGTATGTATGGTATGAAATGTATCATATGAATATTACTTATTACTGTATTACGTTATTTCAAAATAATTATTTTAAGATAATTTTATAATCACATTAACAAGCATAAGCAAATAAGTTACGTGGCAAGTTATTACTTTCTTATAGTCTACCAGTCTGCGTTTAAAGATAGGTAAAATAGACAAAGTTAATTGCGAAATACGTTAATTACGAAACTCTCAGCCAAATTGTCTTTACGAATATACAATTACCTAACACAAAGGCATAACAAATCACACAAATTAATTATCTCTTGACCTATCCACAGCACGCGACGTAGTGTCAGCGTGATGACTTAAACGGCTGCAGTGCTGCATCATCATTGAAGTTACTCATATTTATTCAATTCTATATTTAATTTACACACTTAGAAGTAATTCATTATATTATTCAACCAGACAAATTGTGTTCTAGATGACAAATAACTAACGGATCAGTAGCTCAAAGTGTGCAGGTACAAACCCGCTAGTTCCCTAAAATTCGTACCCTGCACCCGCTCGTCTCCTCATATATTTGAGGGTCACACACTCACACTTATCCCCTGGTCGGTTATTTGTTTTTAAATCATTATCTGGGAGTACGGTAAAGTCCCCGCCAAGACCAGACGGCGGAAACGTAGGGCACTGTCTACTGGAGCGGAATAGATAGAAACTGGACAGATGAATAATAATTTACCATCCTCTTACTAACTAACGAATGCAATGGAAGCCCTTTCGTTCTACTTATTCAGATTAGTGAACGATAAGCCTCTGACACTTTCTACGTAAGTATTCCTTTTACTAACAGATTAGCATGGATGCAGATTACTAAGTGCTTTTGTATATTTACACTGTAGGAAACGGAATATATTGCGTAGGATGCAAATGAGAATCGAGATCTTATCTAGAAGTAATGAAATGCACGTCATCAGTCGTCATAACTGGCTTTGTAATAGAGAAGTGAATTCTCTGCAATTTTGAATACTTCATTAAGACACTGTATAACAAAGCGTCAGCCGGCGCACGTCACGCACGCTGACGGAGAAAGTGAACGAACTATACGGACAATAGAGGCTGACGAATTTTATTGTAAGAAGATCCCAAGTAAACCAAACGTGAAAACGCTATTCTCTTACACGATGCTATAACATTTGTTGCAGAATTAAAACGACCATCCTTGTAACGTAGCGTAATAAAAAGAAAATTGGATGCCACTTACTTAACTATTGTTTTTATTTACTTTTACGATTAATCCGATTTGCAGAATATTTTACTTCTTTTGAAAGTGCTAATAGCTCTGAAATAACTGCCAGTGACTTTATGCTTATGACTTATTATGTCAGTTATTGCGTAAAAATGTAAATTAAACGTATTTATTTTAGTTAATTTTCATACGGCGGCAGCGTATTTTTTAACTTCACTGCAGGCGTTTAGATTGACGTTCAACGATACGGTTATAGGTTGACTGCAACCGCGAATGGGTACGATTTACTATGGATTTACCTAATCTGCTTCGTAAATATTTGTCAAAGCATAAATATCCATTTTCCACCACTGGGACACAAAATCATCATCATCTTAGCCAATGTCTGCTTCTGAAGCTTCCACTTCGGAATTCCCTCGGGAGAACACTCGGTCTCTTATATTCTTTCACCACAGGAACACGACACGAGGATATTAAATGCGCTCGATAAACTGGGGACATTTTTCCAATCGTGTCCAATTTTGTAAAGGTTTGATATATTTATATGTTTCATTATGTGCGGGGTCAAGGATAAAGAAATAGACACTTCAACACATCCGGGTAAAAAAAAACCATATCTCAGCTTCCTAGGCGTGCAAAAAGTAACCTGTATGTGGCATAGTAATGTTCAAAATAAACGGTAACATGAAGGCCGTATTGAGAACCGGTAATGTATAATGGTTATAACAGGAATGATTTTTTGCCAATGCCTAGTGGGTATGGCATCGTAAAAACCATAAACACTGAACGTTTGCCTTACAAACTGGATCATGTTTTTTTTGTGAGAGAAACAACTAACGGTGATGCTGTTGCGTATATAAAGTATGTCACGGTTAATGTTGAAATGTGATATCTGATAAGAGAGAAGGATTAAATATCTCTTGTGACTCTTACGTAGTTGGCAAGGTATTTGTTTACTGTAATGTGACAGTTAAAACTAGATCAATGGCGTTGTATTATAAAATTGCCAAGACTTAAATTTGGACGCAAATATCTACGTGAACATTCCTATAGCCTGCTTATTACTTAGACAACGATACAATTCATAAGGCCTACTTTTAAGAATGAATTTTTTTTTAGCAAAACCGAAACAAAAATAGTTTCGAATTGTTAATAGGTTGATGTAGCACAAGGCATTCTGGCCAGAAAACTGTTCTCCTGACAAAAGATCGCAGTTATAATAATCTTGCCTTTTAGTTCTTGCGGTCATCGGTCAGTGTGTATAATGAATGAGTCAACGGAGGGCCACCTTCGTCCGTTGCGCTACAGGAGTGAGAAATGCTAAAGCTATGCAGTATGCATATGCAGTTATGCGTAAGAAGAAATCGCGCTGCTGTAAAGAAAATAAAAGTATACCCCGCTGTTTAATCGTTTATCTTTAGGCATGCACATACGATATCGGACGTATCTAAAAGTAAATAAGCCTAGAATTGATTTTGGAATGGGTTAGTAGATTGTATGTCATGTAATAAGTTATCAGTTTCGCTTCCCCGGTAGTTAATTACATTCATGACTGGCGTTTTGAACGGTATTCAAGCTAATAGCACATCGTTTGCGTAAACATACTTAATCTATTTCGATATTGAGTACCTATCTATGTAGATACTTAATAACATTAAATCAAAGTTAATTAGCTTGCATTATCGATTGTATGTCAAATATTTTAGTACTATTTTTTTGTTTATGATTTGAAATTTGAAAGTCGATTATTTTAATAATAGTAATTCAGTAGCTACCGAACACAATCAAAGATTCCATAAAGTAAATAAAAACACTGGAAAGTCAAAAGTACTTTGCTTTTATATAGTGCTGAAGTTACAAACTTCATTAAAAGTTGTATAGGTATATGTTACACTCAAAGATCGAAAGGGGAACCTGGTAGTCATACACATACATACATATAATCACTCCTTTATCCCTGGAGGATTAGGCAGCGGTGAATTAACACCCGCATTTCACCATTCATTGTATTAGGTCCCACGTAATAGGGGGTAAGCCTGTTGCAGTATTCTGGGCACTATCGTTGACTCGAGCCATGCATCTGAGGCTGCACATATCTGTCTGATTTTTAACAGCCCTATTCCTTAGTCGCCTTGTACGACACCGCATGGGAAGAGATGGGGTGGCCCAAATTCAACTCTGCCGGAAACCACGCGGCCTTCAACCAATCCTGGTAGAACTAATAAATATTTATGGCAAACTAGCCATTGATAGGGTGAATGGTGAGTGCGGTGTGGTGACCTTGTTCTGACCCAGAACTTTACGGCTCAGATGACTAGCAACAGTACAGGCAGATCATTGCGATTTTTTATATTAGCTTACTCATGCTCTTCGAAGTGAAAACGATGATTGCTGCTACGAATCGGCCAACTATGATTGGTAGTGCTCAGTCACGAGGCAGCGCGAATCAACCGCGCGAACACGAGAGAAACTCTGACAACTATATTATAACACGAAAAGGCCCTTAACAATAACACCAAAACAATTTCACTTTCAATGTATTTAGGTTTTCTCACATCACATGTTTAAATAATTATGCAAATAGATAAACTGATTTACAATTGATCGATGATAACTCGATTATTAATAATTCATAATCATTAAATGTAGCGTCTTCATCGAAAGCTGAACGCGTATTTAGAAAACTGGTTTCATTTAGTTCAAGGTCGTGCAATTTTGATGAACATTACATATAATAAGCCGCGGTGACCTAACTTATCAAGTATTCAAGAGAACGCAGTCGCGATCTTTCCTTATCTTGTTAATTTTGCTTTAACTCTACGAAACTAGAAGCACTGATAAACGTATTAGGACATATTTAGCTGATAAAAATGGCAGGTATCAATAAATCAAGGTTTAAGATACCTTTGCTGAAACAGTGCTTTAGCAGCAGCAGTAATTTATCTTTTTTCACACAAGAATGGATGCAAGCAGTCTGCTTAAAGTAAACAAACAAGTTGCCAAAGAGGATACAAATATCTGTATCTGTGCTCTATACTAATATTAATGCGAAAGTAACTCTTTCTGTCTTTCGGTCTGTCTGTTATGCGCTTTCACGCCTAAACCACTGATTTTGATGAAATTTGGTACATGGTTAGATTAGACTTTGGGAAAGACCATAGGCTATGTTTGGTCACGATAACCGACAACCACGCGGGCGAAATCGCGGGCAACAGGTAGTATTATAAATGCGAAAGTAACTCTGTCGTCTGTTAGGCTTTCACGCCTAAACCACTGAATCGATTTTGATTAAATTTAGTACAGGAGTAGATTAGACCTTGGGAAAGGACATAATTATGCTATGTTTGGTCGCGATAACCGACAACCACGCGGGCGGAACCGCGGGCAACAGCTAGTAATATTATAATAGCTGCAAGCTATTATAACATTATATAGGTACTTGTTTTGTTTTTGTCTTGTTATTGAATTCACCTACATAAATATCTCAAATCTGCAGTTTTAAAGGTCAATAAAGGTAAGTTCTTGTGCTGCATATTAATTTTCATAATGCATATTCAGCATTATGAACATTATATGCAGCACAAGAACTTATTACATTTGTAATATGGTGAAAAAATATAATATTGGAGGCAATATCTCCTTTGACATTATAATATTTATAGTCACTATTATTGCAACAATTACTTTAAATACAATCTACCTGTGTAGATTGTATTTAGAGTAATTGTTGCAATGCTGTTGCAAAGTAAATGCTGAGTTGTAAAATTTTAATGTGTCTAGAAAATCTTGGTGAGAGGTGCATTGCAATATGAATACCTACTGAATATGTATTATCTACTATTTACTACTATTATTGTAGAGTGTATTGTCACTATGATCATGAAAAATATAGTTTTGTTTTACACCTATTAAAAAACCAAACAAATATACTAATACCAATATGGTGTGTATACAAACAAGCCTATTCTAAGGTCGGAACACTTGGAACTAACTGTATTGTATTGACAACATCATTGTAACAGTGCTTTCTGCAAAATAATAAATGATTTATGATTTAAGTCAATCCCAAAAAATACCTATTTATAGTAAAAAAAAACTATAGATATTATAACTGCTTATATTTACAAAATGCTACCCAGACAAATTTCAATATAAAAATGTATAAGAAAGTCAAAAAATTCTAGGCAAGCCTTCTAGCTAGATAAAAATGTAAAGTAATCTTGAGTTACTATCTAAAATTTCCTTTTAAATCAATCAATATCAATAGCCTATCACAGTCCACTGCTGGACATAGGCCTCTTCCAATTTTGAAGGCTTTTAAATACTCAGTAATAAGTTTTGTCATATATGTATACAGTTACTAATAAACAAGTTTTGGTTATTGTAGAGAGATAACATTTATGCCTATCTTTAGTCTGATTCAGAGTTTTTGAACTCAATAAGTTGTATCAACATGGGTTCAGTACTTAGTTTTTGTGTGATGAGAATCCATATTGCACAATTAAAATATCTTTAGCATGATGCAAAATATGTAAGATCAAAACAGGATGTAAAATAATTAGCAATAAATTGGGCATTCTCAGTTGACCTTGTAGATTTAAACCAATTAGGACATAATTGGATTGATGGACTAATACTTGTGGTTAAATTTTATTTGATGACCTAAATAGTGATTATCTATAAACTCTGCATATATGATATATGAAAGATGGTACCAACATTGCAAAGCTAGACAATTTAACAAAGAGGCAGTAAGAGTATGTGTTTAAGAACCTAATGTGTGAATTTGTCAATTGCAGTTTGTAATAAATGCATATTACAATTATGTGATTAGTCTCTCTATCTGTCACTACTAAATTTATTTCCTAGTGGTTACTGCATGGTTAGCAAATATACTAAGGATTAGGATTTTCTAGGTGAAATATAAGATACTCACCACTTCTAGGAGAGATGGGCACGGCAGGCTTTGGTGCAGAGTTGGAGCAGAGTCGACCAATTTTGGTGGGTGGCTTCAAGCCGGATGGTTTTGGCAAAGATGATGGTCTTGTGGAGTCAGCTGGTTTTGTGACAGTGGAGGTTGCAGTGCTTGCAAGTGATGCATTATCTGAAGACGTGGATGACGGTGGTGCAGGGGCTGTGGCCGCTTCCGGCAACGGGGTTTCTTGACTCTCACTCATTTTTTTTTCACTCATAAAACACTCAAAACTAACACTTCCAATAGTCTAGTAGCATTTTATTCTGATAACGATTTTCTATGCAGATTTAACCATTCGCGTTGAAACTTAAATCATCGTACGAAATAAACTAAAAATACTGCGCGTTCCCGCGCAATAAGACGACACGTAATCTGGATCACGGCCAGCAAATTATAGTAAACGATGATAAACAAAAATATTCTCGATATAGCCACCCGTATTTGGTGAAAAACATACAAAGAATAATAAAATAACACGTGTAAAAAATAATTATATGAATTAACAATATTACATCAGGTTCTACGTGTTAGATTACTTGTTCACGTTATTGAGAGTAAGCAAGCGTGTTATCTAGAAAAATATGTAACGGCATACCTTGAAGAAATGGAGCACGAAAAGTGCTACCTGTATAGCAAAGAAAAACTCGCGAGATTTTTACCGCTCGACGAGACCAGCTGAGCTTGACCGTTGTCGTTATCACTGTCACTACACACACATTATTTTAATTATATGTAACGGATCAATATCATAATTTAAAGGTCTAGAACACTAAAGTATTTCATCAACAAACTGCACAAATAGCATTAAAGTTAAACAAGCTGCTAGATATCAACATAACGTAAAACAATTGCAGCGATGCAATCATTTAGCTCATCCGTCCTCCCTTCGCATTTAAAACTTCAAAGTTACGTTTTGTTTGTGGCCAATGCTGTAATGTTTGAATCTTCATCATTAATGTTTAGTTGCGTTTTGTTATATATTATTTATTTGCCATTTATCATAGGCTAGGTGCACACATACACAAGGTGTTGGCAAAATCCAGTGGTAAAAATGGGTAAAAAGGACATCATTCACGCTGCATACATTTTTGGTCCAAAATTGAAAGTGCCGTCCAAAGAAAAATAATACGATATTTCGTTAGAGCTTTTTTTTTACTAGCATTTTTATTACGGTGTCAAAGCTGAGGGACTGTCAGAGCTGAGGCTGTCAGAGCCAGTCAGAGCTGAGCATAGACTTAGGAGCTGAGGGACACTTCCCTTGGTTTTTTTTTGAGTTCAAAGATCTTGAAAACATACATTTTTTAAGATACTATTGAAAATGAATGAAAAATATTGTTCTGTATTGGAAAAATAGTTAATATAAGCAATCAAAAATAAACTCATTCTATATATCGTTGTTTTTCGTCTATGTATTTAGGTCCAAAATTAAAAGTGCTTGTCAAACAAAACAAATGTGATATTCCGCTAGAACTTGTCCTCATTAGCATTTTTATTACGGCGCCAAAGCTGAAAGACCACTGCTCTCGGTTTTATTTGAGTTCAAAAAGCATGAAAATATACATTTTTTTTATGATGGCAATTATTGAAAATGAATGAGAAATATCTAGGATCAAGTATACTCTGGATATGCTACGCAAATAATAATACCGCGTATGAACGAGACACAACATACAAAAACTGTAAGGAATGAATAGGACAAAAACTATATGCTCTGTCTTTGTCAGAGTTTCTGTTTTTTTTGTTGGTCACAAGTGGAAAGTTGTGACCAACAAATCTTTTGTGATCGTGAATTGTTGAAATTGTTCTGAGAATTCTTCATAATAGACAGTAATTTAAGTGGTGAAACTAAGTGGCATAAGTTTGTTGCTTAAAACTCATTGTATTCAACATGGTGATATGTTATATATTAGGCTGCAAAAGCCGTAGTGAGCGGAAATCACAAGACATAACCTATCATACGTAAGTACGATTTTTAGACAAAATATCCCTTTTTTTGTAAAGATATTAATAGATTAAGAGCCGTAGCATATTAACAAGTTCTTTAAAGTAGAAATAATGGCTCAAAATATTGATTTATTATCACCATAATACGTGTATTAACCAACCAAATTGTCGTGAAATTAGTTCACGAAAAAGAAACGCTATGATTCCTCTTTGAATCCTCTATGACTCTTTGGTTGAACTCTCTGGTAACTGTTAAATTGAAAAGTTTACTAACTTTAGTTCTAGTTTGTGTGAAAAGAATATCTAACAAAAACTATGTAATTATTTGGAGATAGAATTACTAGTGTTAATTGAATGTGAATTACCAAGGCCAGCCAAGGATTCATTACAGTTGAGTATCATGATTTGTTAAATAATACTAGAATTATTGTGGATACATGAATTTTATTGTGATGTATACAGTTGTTCCCTATCAGCTCAAGCGAGGTTGAGTTGATACGGAAAACTTAATATGTGTTCTATGAGGCTGCGGCCTGGGGCAGGGTTGCTGCCCCCCGAGAAATTGCATCTTAACAGTGGTGATGCTAAATCCTCAAGAGGTGGCCTGCAGGTGGAGATTCATATGTCGGCCCCTGTCAAGGCATTGGTAACGGTCTTTGGTGAGAGGACTGCCATCGTACAGAGTTACCACGTCCGCAGTGCGTACCTTTGAGTAATTCACTAGCGACAATTTGTCTGTTGTAGGCACATGACGCGAATTATGTATTTGTATAGGCATAGATATGTTATGTCTCATTTGAATATAATTATGATGCTCAACTTATTCCAAACTTGGAGTAACAGATATCTTTTGTCCCCAGATGTACATCCACACAATGAGAAGACAGAAACAGCTGTACCCAGGCAATAATACGAATATACCATAAATAATTAAGTTGCATTTTATTTCTTGTTGTTTTCGCGATATGGTGGAGACGCTGTACCTTAACACCGACTTAAGGATAAAAAGTACGCAGATTACTCAAAGAAAATACAGCTGATTCTGTTTTCCCAAATTCATTTTATGTAATATATGCATCATCGTGACATTGTTGTGACATTAAATTTAGACACAATTATTTAATTTTTCAGTGGTTTGTATTGATTTCAGTAATTATAATTGATAATAAAGTCTAGGCAAAAGCAAAACATTATTATCGTTGATCTAAAAATAAAAAATGAATAAATTTGTATTTTGTTGCGGTTCTATGACGTATAATGTAGAACTGAAAAGTTTAGAATATTTGGATTTAAAATATTATAATTTCATGATAGTATTGACTGTATTATGGTTATACAGAGACATTTGAAACCGATATTGACCGGGTAACATTTGCTTTTCATTTGTAATTACAAAATTCTCTTTGCCTCGGGAGCGTCAGAAACTTATATTTCTAATTTTGAAGAATTAATACTTTCTGTTGAGTGTGTAATAATTGTTATAGACCAGATAGATAGATCCTACTTTAAAGACTACAAATACATGCAAGCGGCAAAGTTTCTGATACATAAACTATTGTTTACAGTTATAGTTGTTATGAAGTGTGTAGGCATATTCAAGAATACTACTTATGAAGGGCTAAATTATATATCAGGTACTACAACCTAAAGATGCTAGAAATGTATAAAATGAATGCCTATCATGTAGATATGAAAACCATAATTTAGTGTTATACCCAAAATTAATGATATAGAGTATAACAAGCCCAACTTCAAATCGTAATGAAATAAACATACTTATGCATTCCTTCAAGTTATATTTACTACTAAAATGCCTACTCAGAGGGAAGTAGGCGCGGGCGTATGTATGTATGTACTTATTGACGATTTGTTTAGTCAGACACTTATAAAATTCCAGGTAATAGTATCATATGGTAATGAAGGACTTAAATAATTAACTTAGAATATTTCAACAAGTTTTATTCTCAAACAGAGGGAAACGAAACAAAACAAGGTACAAAGTGTTTCAACCTTTAAAATCTTCAAAAATGAATATTTTAATTGTCCCTTATGGTCTAAATCAGTAATTTTTTGAACACCTCAACAGATTGTAATCTAATCACACTCGAACACTCAATCAAAATGATGGCTGTAATTAAAGTCTTCACGGAAAAATATTATGTCAAATATTTTTTCTAGCTCAGTAATCAAATTTTTTTGTGCCAATTAGTAATTATTATTAAGTTCAGTAATCTGATAAAATACTTAAATTTTTTAACATAATTATGTAATATCATCCTCTAATCTTCAAACTTCAGTATTTACATGTATAGTATTACTAGTAAATACTTTACTCTGTAGTTTCAACAGGTAGCTTCTGTGCCGTTAAATATTCCAATGCTGGGCATAGTGCCGTATGATGTGTACGAGCTGTGCAAACATTACATCTTACATTTTCTTTACATTTGTTAGAGTAATGTCCTTTTCGCAAGCATCTAAAACAGTTCCTGATTAATTTTCTTCGCCTCTCCTTTACAGTTTTAAATTTTGTGCAATTCTCCTCCTTATGACTGTCCTTACAAAATTCACAACATACATTATTGTTATTGTTGAATCTCATTCTTTTATGGTTTTGTCTATATCTATTATCTAAATTTCTCTTATCTGATATCTTTCCATTTTCTTTATTGAAATTGTTATCATTGGTGAAAGGCCTTCTTATATTTTGCCTTTTATCTTGATTCTCTCTAATGTGTAGTGTTTCTGTAGTATATTGTAAGATTTCATTATTTTCATTACCATTAATTTCTTGCATAGGAAGCTCTTCACAAAGCTTTTGTGCTTCCATTTTTGCATTGATGATGATGGATAATTGCTTTATTATATCCATAACTTTATCTCCCATATTCGTTCTCAGTTTGGTTTCATATATGATCTCTATAGGGAATTTTTTCATAATCATAAAGTTAATTTGACTGCTGTTAATGTTGTCACCCATAGACTCTAAAACACGGAGATGTCTTTCTATTTCATCCAATGTCTTCAAACAATCTTCCATTCTTTCTGCTTTAGTTATATTATTCATAGCCATATGATGAGCATATATTATGTCACTTTCTTTACCGTATCTAGTTTTTAGTGTTTCCACAATGATTTGGTAATTTTTTCCTATAGTAGGATACCCGTCTACTAATCGTGCAGCTTCTCCAGTCAATGGACTTTTTAGGTATAACAGTTTATCAATGTCATTTAAATTTCTTCTGTTTATGTTGGTGGTGAATTGATCCCAAAATTGATACCAGTTGAGAAGGTTTCCATTGAATTCGGGAAGCTTTAAGTCCGGTAATTTACTATATCCTGTTCTTTCAATGCCTTCTTGGAGGGAGACTGATGATGTTGAGGGTTGAGTCATGTTGATCATAGTATCTAACTCGACCAGGGCATTTTCACCCTCTAATTGGTATGTTGTAAAGGTACTTACTTCCTCTGAATCAGGATTATCGCTTGACTTGAAATAAATATACAGTTCTGAAGTAAACTTAGCCAACATGGTCTTTAGTTTAGCTGCAACTATCTTTGCAGTTTCCATATTACTCTCTAGATCGCTGCATACATCACGACTTTGCGTGGTAAGTATTTTAATAGCGTCTATAAACTTGGATAGTCTCTCTAGTATAATGGTACCTATCCATTTTCTGTTAATTTGTTTTATTTCGTAGATTTATCAAAGCCTGTAACAAGAAAATATCACAATTATTAATGGAATAAGAGAGGATATCTTAAAGATGTCTTATTAATATCTTATTATAAGACATAACAAGAACTTGCAACGAAATTTACGATAATAAATAAGCAAGAATTGCCCATGCCCAGACGAAAGAAAATTTCTTGGAGTAGTAAAGTGGAACTTACTTGTTGTTCTTCTGTTCTAATTTTCTTATAAATAGCTTAACAATAAGTGAATAAACAAATAAGAAATATTTTTTATTTTAGATATCAAATTTTTGTATTTTCAATTTGAAAGAATGAAACAAATGAAAGGCGCTTGACATCACCTGACATTTCATTCAAAATTCTATTTGCCCGTACGATTTTTTTTAATGACACGGAACATGATATTTTGAGTTTGATTTTTATAGATTTTTTTTTTTTTTTTTTTAAATTGACCGTTCTTTAAATTAACGATTACATCATCACTGCCACAGAAGTTGACTATAGGCGAATTATTTAATACTGATTCATTTAGTTTAAGACCTATGTCAGTAATATGATATATTATATAATATAATGTAATTATAACAATATATTTTGTTTATTAGTATAGGTATGTACGTATATACACATATTCACACCTATAATACCCCGAAAGGCAGAGAAGGGACGAAGTGGAATTTGAATGTATCTATTTGCATGTGTTAGGGCTATGATGATTATCTGCTGGTGTTGTGTTAGATGATTTTGGTTGAAATGAGTGTACAGTCTGGTGCAGTAGGTACACTTGCATACAACTGATTACTGACATAGTTTCTAACAAAAAATGTTGTTGAGAATAAAATGTAAAATTTGTACTGGAGTTAACTCTGTGGTAGAGAATTTATAATAATTAGTAGAACAATATATAATAAAATCTTAAAAAATCCCGCCGCGAGTGTCGCGACTTTGTCACGATGTCACTTTGTCACGAGGTCATGAAGTTTAAATGCCACAGTCAACTTTAGATGTTGATATGTGTGAGAATTTTTTAAATTGTTTTTCGCTTTGCGTTGGGAGTGTCGTGAAATTAGTTCACGAAAAAGAAACGCTATGATTCCTCTTTGAATCCTCTATGACTCTTTGGTTGAACTCTCTGGTAACTGTTAAATTGAAAAGTTTACTAACTTTAGTTCTAGTTTGTGTGAAAAGAATATCTAACAAAAACTATGTAATTATTTGGAGATAGAATTACTAGTGTTAATTGAATGTGAATTACCAAGGCCAGCCAAGGATTCATTACAGTTGAGTATCATGATTTGTTAAATAATACTAGAATTATTGTGGATACATGAATTTTATTGTGATGTATACAGTTGTTCCCTATCAGCTCAAGCGAGGTTGAGTTGATACGGAAAACTTAATATGTGTTCTATGAGGCTGCGGCCTGGGGCAGGGTTGCTGCCCCCCGAGAAATTGCATCTTAACAGTGGTGATGCTAAATCCTCAAGAGGTGGCCTGCAGGTGGAGATTCATATGTCGGCCCCTGTCAAGGCATTGGTAACGGTCTTTGGTGAGAGGACTGCCATCGTACAGAGTTACCACGTCCGCAGTGCGTACCTTTGAGTAATTCACTAGCGACAATTTGTCTGTTGTAGGCACATGACGCGAATTATGTATTTGTATAGGCATAGATATGTTATGTCTCATTTGAATATAATTATGATGCTCAACTTATTCCAAACTTGGAGTAACAGATATCTTTTGTCCCCAGATGTACATCCACACAATGAGAAGACAGAAACAGCTGTACCCAGGCAATAATACGAATATACCATAAATAATTAAGTTGCATTTTATTTCTTGTTGTTTTCGCGATACAAATAAAGTGGTGAGTTAAAATTATCGAACTCGAAACAAAAGCCAGACTTGTCCGCCATTTTTATCTACTTTATGATTTGTCCGGGTTATAGAATTATTAGGGATACCAGTTGAGGTACTGGTAAATTACCCATAATGTGGGGTATTTCTTATTTATTCTTAAAACTTCACATTAATGAAAATGTTGTTTCAGATTTCCAAATCCAGATCCAGATGCCTAAATTGTTTTGTATTTGTGTTTTTTAAAGGATGTAATGCCACTAATGCCAGAAAACATTAAATTCATATACCACCTAACGGATTTAAAAAAGTCGCGGGGTAAAATTTGGTAGGGACTAACAACACTGGTATCATAAGTACTATGTTGTCGTCCCTTTCGGGTGTACGCGCTTGACGAATCCAGAGTATACTTGATCCTAGAGAAATATTGTTTTATATTGGTTAAAGGAGCATTTCCAATTGAACTTAGGAAATGAGTTGCCAATTGACCATATACCAGTTACAATGCACTAATGGCAATGTCTTATGAATGATTCGTGGACGATAGCAGTCACATCATATCCAGGGTTCGTCAACATTACATACATTATCATAGATAAAACACAAGCAGGGTGAAGTGCAATCAAACACTATTATTGCACGTGTATTTTATTATGTAGTGCTGTGTGTTGCGCGCTTAAAGTTACGTTTTGTTTGTGGCCAATGCTGTAATGTTTGAATCTTCATCATTAATGTTTACTTGCGTTTTGTTATATATTATTTATTTGCCATTTATCATAGGCTAGGTGCACACATACACAAGGTGTTGGCAAAATCCAGTGGTAAAAATGGGTGAAAAGGACATCATTCACGACATTCACGCTGCATACATTTTTGGTCCAAAATTGAAAGTGCCGGCCAAAGAAAAATCATAGACGAAAAACAACGATATATAGAATGAGTTTATTTTTGATTGCTTATATTAACTATTTTTCCAATACAGAACAATATTTTTCATTCATTTTCAATAGTTTGTATCTTAGAGTATCAGGTTTGTATCATAAAAAATGTATGTTTTCAAGATCTTTGAACTCAAATAAAACCGAGGGAAGTGGTCCCTCAACCTTGACGCCGTAATATAAAATGCTAGTAAGAACAAGCTCTAACGAAATATCGTATTGTTTTTCTTTGGCCGGCACTTTCAATTTTGGACCAGAATGGGTGATGTCCTTATGTACAGTGACAGTGGTGACATTGGTGACTCGAGTTCGTGGATGTAAAGCACATTAATATGATTAGGTATCACAATCCGCCGGATCGTGACATTCGTGACGTGAACTAAGTCAGATGTTGCGAGTCCAGTCCATAGATTAATATATATATACTAGTGATAGATGTGCCAGTGGAATTTTGACAGCTCACAATTTTGATTTTGACAAGTTATTGAAATAGAACGGATGGTGGGCAGATGGCGCTGGCGGCGGAGGCTCCGTGGCGTGGTGGTAGTGCATTCGACTGCTATACAGGAGGCGCGGGTTCGATCCTCTGTGCCGTACCGCACTTTTTGTATTTAATACTTTATATTTTTGTATTGAATTCTTTTATTTATTGTGAATGATATTTAGGCATGTAGATATAGATCACTACTTTGGTAATTGCAGATAATGCTAGATTTTTGAAGAAAAATGTAAATTTCCTGCGACAATATAGTTATTTCTTTTTCACAATAATATTATTTGCTCAAAAGGAGTAGACTAGCCTCCAAACATATCCTAAAAAGTTACAAAATAGTAATCATACATCATGGCCTTATCAGGGGTGGAGCAGGCTTTAAAAATAACACTGTTATTATGAAAAATTTATTATATTGTATCAATAACTTCAAAACACAAATACATATTATATTTTCAGTTAGAAGTGCACCAATCATTCATTAATCTAACACAAAATTCGAATAAAATTAATATATATCTAAATAACAATGATCTAAAATAGTTATGTAGATTTTTTTTTATTTACTTCCAAGAAATTAGAAATTATCAAACATTCATTCTAATTATTAGTATCATATTTATTTTTTTACCTATATGCACATAGCTTACAAATTAACATACTTAGGAACCTCAGAAATAAATTAAATCTACAGCTTCTATCTCTATCCACAGTTTCATATATTATTAATAGACTAACTTCGAAATATAAATAATCATAATATATTCAGTTATTAATGAATAGTGCATTATATAATTTAATAATTAATCTAATAAGAGTATCAACATGGTAATGAACTTAAGGTCTGAATTCTAGATTCACCGTGATTACATTTTACAATAATTTCATAATACAAATTAGTAGATTACCCAACAAGTGAAAAAAAGGTGAATTCTTTTCGAGGCACCAAGTTGTATCCCGAGAGGAGTGAAGGTTTCTCCGGTAGAATCCCGAGCGTAGCGAGGGGTTCTAGGTAGAAACCTGAGTGGATCGAGGGATACAAGAGCCGAGATGAATTCTTTTTTCACGTGTTAGGTACTCAACTTTTCACCATTGACTACGAGAAAACGATTACATACTCTGTGATTATGAATTACAAAAGAAGCAGCAAATTATCAGTAATAGCTACCGCGCGAAAAGACTCAGGAGTCTTTTCGCGTTCGAGAATATGAGTTTCATTTTCATCACTAGATGAAGTCATTTTATGATTATGAGACAAACATAAACTTTTACAAAAAAAATTACACAGAAAATGGCGGCATTTTTTTTCTTAATTTAAACTGAGCCACATTCTATCCAGCCAGTGATTACATTTAGGTGGCTTTTAGTACGTTTTTATAGTGAGAGTGTGCAACCTCTTTGCATGTTTCACTAGAATCCGTACATTTGCGCATGTTCCAAATTCAAATTTTTTTATTCACTCGGTGAAACAAAGAGTGTTTTATTCACTGTTTTTGATGAATCACGGGCCCTTTTTCGAGTGTCAATGGTGAAAAATTATATTTTCTCAATCAGTAGTGCTTAGTAGTGCCCTATTTTTTAATTTATTTATTATATATTACAAAATTACAATAAAAATATTACAAGGGCAGTACCTATGTTACACAAATTTTGTAGCATATGGCAATAAAATAAAATTGGGTCATAACTTAAAAACAAATTATCAAAACCATATGGCCTAAGCAAGCAATTAGTCCCAATACTCTATCATTTAGGAAATCATCAATTGCATGATCAAACCTGCTGATAAGATGTTTCCTAACTGCAACCTAGAATTGTTAAGACTTAAATCTTAACAATTCTAGGTTGCACTCAAAATAATAGCTGCTTAATACATATTGGAATTTTATTATAAATCTTCGATAAAGGACCAACAGAGGCATCATGGTCTTTTTTACAATCTATGACGCGTTCCTACTGATCTTGCACTATTTGCAGTCTTAATAAAATGCACATCACTGTTCTTAGATCATAAATTAACGTTTTGTACCATTGTAAACCTTTGATAATAACGTAAGGTGAAACCGGTAAGGTTCAAATAAATAAAATATTTGTGGAAAAGTACAAGTGAGTTATTCAATATATGTAGCAAGTTCCACCAAATGCCATCAATCACCAGTATAAACAGACTAACGTTTTGTTTAACTAACATTGTATCTGCGATACATAATAATATAGCATATTATAAATTTTAAATTACAGCAGAAAGATTAAAACGCGCCTGTAGATTGTAGCTCAGGTAAGCAGTTGTTCGGACAAACGCTCCAGCTTCATTTCATGGGATAAATTGTGTCTAGTTAACTTTCACTTTATTTATGAACGTGCCAAAAAGTAGATCACAATAATATTCCTCGGGAAGTGGTTGCTTTCCTGGGAAATAAAAAATATATTTAAAAAACATTTTAGAGTAAGTTAAACATTAAGAAGAAGTAAAAAAGACGTTGCCTGGGTATCCTTTTTTTTTTTTTTTATCGTGCGAAAAATCCCCACGGATACCTCCCCCACCTGAACCGGGGGAGGAGGTTATGTCGGACTCGAACCGACTAAAACGCACGCCATCTGTGGGTCGTCAGTTGCCGGAGGTGAGATTGTCGTAGCCATATCCCTCGCACCCCGGCCGACCCAGGGCCATATCTTTCGATCTGGCCCTCTTCCGGTGTAGGGACCACAGAGTCCCCAACTCGCCCCCGGGTGTGGGAAGGCACGCAATGCGCGCTGCCGCCGCGGCCTGCTTCTGCTAGGGTGACAGGCGGCTCCACCCGTCACCCCCTTTGCCTGGGTATCCTAATGTCACATATAATGTATTAATTACATTCAATTCAATTAACATTCAAATATTATTAATATAATGATAACGAATTGATACTAAATGTATAAATGAGAGCATGTTATTTAATATTTATTTTCTACACCAAATTCTGGTAGAAAATGTTAGACCAATTTTTTTTAAACGTAACCTGTATGTACTATCGTTATTCTCTGAGCCTTTACCCAAATCAGTTGGGATTGGTTTTGCAGTCTGACTGTGATGTAAACTTAGATATTTTCCGTGAACCGACTGCCATCTGACCTCCACAACCAAGTGGCGATATCGAAGTTCTGTAGTTAGACTAGTCGAACTTTTGAGGGCTCCAACCTCAGATTTGAAGACTGGATATGTTAATATAGGTACTTTTTAACCTGATAACGTGTTCTATTTATTCTATTTTCTGTAAGGTTTCTTCAGGGTCGGCAGCACGAGTGTGACGCCCCTGGTGTTGCATACGTCCATGGGCCACGGTAACTACTTTCCATCAGGTGAGCCGTGTACTTGTCTGCCACCTAAGTGATATAAAAAAAACTATGCGGGCGCTGCCGCTCGCAGATGCTACTATGTGATCAAACATCATTATTTCAGTCGATTGACATGTAATTGCAGGGCGTATTTTACTTATCAATTAATTTACTATAAAATCTTACCTCCCTCATATTGACAGTTTTACTCCATTGGTTTATATGAGACTACACAATTAAAGGACATCTGCTTTATCACAATATTCCTCTGGTAGAAGTAGTTGTTTTCTGGAAAAGAGAAGTAAAAATATTTTATAACTATTATTAGAGTAAATATTTGGAACTAGCTGTTGCCCGCGGCTTTGCTCAAGGGTATACACAGAGTTACTTCTCCATTTATAATATTAGTATAGATTGATTGTATATCTAGAAACCATGAAAATAAATGTTAATTATTATTAGGGTTTCATTCATACCATGTCTAACACCAGACCAGAACGGCGAACCAACTCGTCTATTTGTTTAACGCTCAAAACTACTGATTATTTCTTAAAAAAATCTGCCAACAGCACTGCCGCTCCCAAGAAATGAATGAAGACATTGCGGCTTCTTTTCGTTACCGTTATATACACCAAGATGAAGAAGAAGAGCCAAATCCGCAGTTATACTGATAAAGCGGAAAGCGGAAGCTTTCACGGCCCCCATTCTCCGAGAGTCTAAAGGATCGCGACTGGGATTAACGCTAGAATGAAGAAGAGGTTTATTTTAAAAAATGATCATTATCTCAGCCGTCTCATCATGCCTTTATATTGATTAGTCCCTTTATTAAAATATCTTACCTACGCATTTTCTCATTTTGACAGCACTTTATTCCATATGGTGTTTTTTCGTACATTTTGTGTTTTATATGACCGTCCCACTGATGGAGTCAAAAGGTTGATCAAACAATACTAAAACATCAGCTGTATCACGCACGACGTTCCTCTGGAACTAGTTGATTTTCTTCATTTCCTCTGAAAATATAATAAAATATATTTATGAATTATGATCTTAGACAATAAATTAATTCAGTCTTTATTTATTTATTTATTACTAGCTTTCGCCCGCGGTTCCGCCCGCGTGGATGTCGGTTATCGCGACCAAACATAGCCTATCTATGTCATTTCTCAAGGTCTAATCTACCCCGGTACTGAATTTCATCAAAATCGGCTTAGTGGTTTAGACGTGAAAGTGTAACACACAGACATACAGAGTAACTTTCACAGTATTAATATTAGTATGGATTAAAGTACTGTTCTGCAGCTTAAAATGTCCACGCTGTGGCCTGTCCTCAGGATGCTTTAAGCAAACATAGATTGCTTTCTAACTACAGAACTTCAAAATCACTAATGTGCTGTGGAGATGGTAGTTGCTTCTCGGAAAATATCGAAATTCAGCAGATTCGCATTTTAGAGCTGAAAGTCGACCCCAACTGGGTTGGGAAAAAGCTCAGAGGATGAAAATAGAGACATTATAATATACAGGGTAATCAATCCAAATGAGTCAGTAGGGAGAAATCAGAAACTATTAGAGATAGCAAGATTTGATCTTAGGAACCATGGCTTCGATTTTAGATTTAATAATAATGGCATTCAAACTTTTCCTCAAACTCTCATACATAACCGGGAATCGAACCTGGGTCGAAGTGACTGTGAACAAATAATTTTTTTTTTCGTTTTTTGTCGTTGTTATAATGTTGATGATGCTAATCATAAGTCACATTATGTCATATGTGACTTATGATTAACACAATAATAATGTAAAAGTTATCTAAAATAACACAAAGTGGTTCTGAAAAAGCTCGTTTGATTTGATTTTCAAATCCGTATCCTTACTAATATTATAAATACGAAATGTCTGTCTGTCTGTCTGTCTATCTATTACGCTTTCACGCCTTAGGCTATGTTTGGTCAAGATGACCGACGTCCACACAAGCGGAGTCGCGGGCAACAGCTAGTTTTAAATGAATTGGTATTCGTAACAGACAGACAGAAAGACAGACAGAGTTACTTTCGAATTTATAATATTATTATGGATTTGAAAATTGAACACTTAATAACATTTTGTTTTCTTGGGATGAATGTTGTGTTTTAAATCAAACGAGCCTTTTCAAAACCACTTTGTGTTTTTTTAGATAACTGTCACATTATTATTGTGTTAAGTATGTGAACTTATGTGACTTATGATTAGCATCATCAACAATACAACGACAAAAAACAAAAAAAAAAAAATTGTTCACATTCACTTCGACCCAGGTTCGATTCCCGGTTATGTATGAGAGTTTAAGGAAAAATTTGAATGCCATTATTATTAAATCTAAAATCGAAGCCATGATTCCTAAGAACAAATCTTGCTATCTCTCATAGTTTCTGACTTCTCCCTACTGACCCATTTGGATTGATCACCCTGTATATACCTTTTTTTAGTTGCTAATTTGAAATGTTTCGCACGCAATTTGACAAATGTGAATAAGGGACATCATCGCCCATTTTGGTCCAAACTTGAATGCCGGCCAAAGAAAACAAAAATATGATATTCCGTTAGGATTTTTCCTCGCTAGTATTTTTTATTACGGCGTCAACGTTGAGAGTCCACTGCGACAATTGGTTCTATTTGAGTTAAAAATCTTGAAAACATAATTTTTTTATGATACCAACGAATTATTGAAAAATAATGCAAAATATCGTACTATATTAGAAGAATAGTTAATCAAAGCAGACAAAATAAACCCCATACTGCTTATCGTTGTTTTTCGTCAATTTATTTTGGTCCTCTTTTTTCAGATTTTCCAAAGTTGAGTTAGCATTATTTTTTTATTAACTCTGAGGATATAATATAATATCAACTAAAACAAGCGAGATGCTACTACGGTATTTATTTTTGAACTCAAATAAAACCGAGGAAAGTGGTCCCTCCACTTTGATGCCATAATACAAAATGCTGGTGAGAATGAGTTCTAACGAAATATCGTTTTCTTTTTCTTTGGCCGGCACTTTCAATTTTAAACCACAAATGTATGCAGCGTGAAATTATGTCCTTTAACTGGAAGGAACCTTACCTTAATAAGTATATTGTAATTGATTTTTCATAACTTCGGCTCCTGAAACAGCGCATTCCAAATGATGCTGTGCTCCAGATGTTAAAGGAAGGAGAGTCTCAGTAATTCTCATGTGCTCTATTAGTTCCATATTCATGCATAAGGATGTAGTGTCAGAGCGGGATGTAGAAGTAGAAGGAACATTTTCCTCAGTTATTTGCCGCTCATGACCTGAAGATATACATTTAATAAAAATCTTAAGTCATAAACTTTCTTTAAGTAACTAAGTTCTTTAAGTTACCCGCGGCTTTGCCCAAGCGGGTATACACAGAGTTACTTCTCTATTTGCATGGATTGATTGTATGTATAGAAACTATTAAACAAATTTTTATTTATTATTAGGGTTCCACATTTTCCTTGCAGCCACGAAGAACCACTGTTTTGTCCGTCATCAGACAGGTTAAGTTTGGCCAAATTATGGTCTCAATCAGAACATGTCTACCACTGGACCAGAACGGCGAACCCACTCGCCTATTTGTTTAAAGCCCAAAATTAAGATAAGATAAGATATTCTTTATTGTACACCATAAAAGTATTCCTGATTATTTCTTAATAAAAACAGCATTGCCGCTCTTAACGCTAGGATGAAGATGAGGCTTATTTTTAAAAATCATCATTATCTCAGCCGTCTCATCATGCCTTTTTTTTGATTAGTCACTTTATAAAAAATATCTTACCTACGCATTTTCTCATTTTGACAGCACTTTATTCTATATGGTATTTTTTCGTACATTTTATGTATTTGACCATCCCGCTGATGGATTCAAAATGTTGATCAAACAATACTAAAACATCAGCTGTATCACGCACGACGTTCCTCTGAAACTAGTTGATTTTCCTCATTTCCTCTGAAAATATAATAAAAAATATTTTAAGAATTATGATCTTAGACAATAAATTAATTCAGTCTTTATTCCGTTATTTATTTATAACTAGCTTTCGCCCGCGGTTCTGCCTGAGAGAAAAAGTGGTCCCTCCACTTTGACGCCATAATAAAAAATGCTGGTGAGAACGAATTCTAACGAGATATCGTATTTTTTTCTTTGGCCGGCACTTTCAATTTTGGACCAAAAATGTATGCAGCGTGAATGATGTCCTTTATCTGGAAGGAACCTTACCTGAATAAGCGTGTTGTAATTGATTTTTCATAACTTCGGCTCCTGCAACAGCGCATTCCAATGATGCTGTGCTCTAGATGTTGAAGGAATGAGAGTCTCAGCAATTCTCGTTTGTTCTACTAGTTCCATATTCATGCATAAGGATGTAGTGTCAGAGCGGGATGTAGAAGTAAAAGGAACATTTTCCTCAGTTATTTGCGTTTCATGACCTGAAGATATAATACAATAAAAATCTTTAGTTATAAACTTCCTTCAAGTAACTAAGTTCCTTTAACTCTCAACTTGAACTGGGAGGTTCCACCTTCGCCTACCATTATCAAATGGTAGGCGAATCCAAGATGGCGGATACGAAATTTTTAAATTTCGAATACGCCATCTTGGATAGCTAAATGGATAGTAAAATCGTAACCAGCAACCACGAAAACCCCGAAAATGATACCCATATCGATTTTATTGAAAATTTCAAGTCCGCAATCTTGGATCGCTAAATGGATAGGATATTCGTAATCAGCAACCACGAAAACCCCGAAAACGATACCCATATCGATTTTATTGAAAATTTCAAGTCCGCCATCTTGGATCGCTAAATGGATAGGATATTCGTAACCAGCAACCCCGAAGACCCCGAAAACGATACCCATATCGATTTTATTGACAATTTCGAGTCCGCCATCTTGGATCGCTAAATGGATAGTATATTCGTAACCAGCAACCACGAAAACCCCGAAAACGATACCCATATCGATTTTATTGAAAATTTGAGTCCGCCATCTTGGATCGCTAAATGGATAGGATATTCGTAACCAGCAACCACGAAAACCCCGAAAACGATACCCATATCGATTTTATTGAAAATTTCGAGTCCACCATCTTGGATCGCTAAATGGATAGGATATTCGTAACCAGCAACCACGAAAACCCCGAAAACGATACCCATATCGATTTTATTGAAAATTTCGAGTCCGCCATCTTGGATCGCTAAATGGATAGGATATTCGTATCCAGCAACCACGAAAACCTCGAAAACGATACCCATATCGATTTTATTGAAAATTTCGAGTCCGCCATCTTGGATCGCTAAATGGATAGGATATTCGTATCCAGCAACCACGAAAACCCCGAAAACGATACCCATATTGATTTTATTGAAAATTTCGAGTCCGCCATCTTGGATCGCTAAATGGATAGGATATTCGTATTCAGCAACCACGAAAACCCCGAAAACGATACCCATATCGATTTTATTGAAAATTTCAAGTCCGCCATCTTGGATCGCTATATGGATAGGTTATTCGTAACCAGCAACCACGTAAAACACTGGAAACCATAAGAAACGGGCACTTCTTGGATCCTAAGCTAATGGAGGCTGAGTATCAAAACTCTGTCGGTACAGGAGTGTGACAGTTACCGCAACCATTTTATGAGAACATAATAATTCCATCCCAGATTGGAAAGTCAGTACACTCTCAAGGTGGGTCAATGTCGTCCCGGACTGTTTTCTGCCCTTATTAATAACACAGAGAAATACAGGAAAAGTGTTTCAGAGGTTTACATTGACACCACCTGACTTGATTCCTTGGGAACACGTAAACCAAATACAATTTAAAATACACTTTGAACAATCTAACATCTCCAGGATTTTTTAAGTATCAGTGGTGGTGGTGAATCAAATATGCAGTCCTCACTTCCTCAGTGTTGCTGTTGCAACAGAACTATTTCCAATTACATATTATTGTTAGTTTTGCTGACCTTTCCATAGTCAGCCTATTTCTTTTTACCCGACTGCCGAAGGAAGGAGGGTAATGTCTTTTTATTGTACAAGTATATACTACTTTGAGCACTCAAGAATTGCTCTACAGCAGCAGAAGTGCACAGTACAGTAAATACACATATTCCGTTCCATCAAGTTGTGCACCACAATTTTTTTTTAATACCATTTAGGTGGAAGACAAGCACACGGCCCACCTGATAGGAAGGTTTTCATCCGGTTAAAACACCCACTGGGTGAATTAAAACAAGTGATAACTGGGTTTTCACCCACCTGTTGTTTTAACCCAGGTGATTACTCATCTTTATATGACTGATTATTACTACTTAATCTACATAAAATTTGTTCACGAATGAATACAGCAAGTCAAATAATAGTCAGTGTGATTCAGATTTTTATACAAAGATTTTTGTCCTGTGTATGAGTTGAGTATACAAAAAATTATTTTAGCTGATATTATTCAATATATTTGTTTGGTAAATATGATAGGTTGTCAAATGATGGGATAGCAAGCACCAAAACAATGTTGACCTATAATAAAATAAACAGTGTATCAGTCAGTAGCCAAATCTGTAGTTAAGACTGGTAAAGCGGACCCCAGACTCTGAGCTGAAAGCTTCCGATGCGACTGGGAATTAACGCTAGGAAGAAGACGAATAAACAGTGTATCAATGGTATCATTACAATTAAATATTATCCACTTAAGACACTTGATCCAAATCTAACCTGAGACCTCTGCATAGCAGCTTGCATAGGCTACCACTGCTACCAACTGAGGCAGTAAATAACGCTACTTGGTCAGTTATCAGCAACAAAACTCAAAGAAAACAAGTTCACATTATATCCTACTAATATTATAAATGTGAAAGTTTGTGAGAATGGATGTGTGGATGTTTGTTACTCTTTCACACATAAACGGCTGGACCGATTTGGTTGAAATTTAGTATGTATATAGGTTATACCCTGGATTAACATATAGGCTGCTTTTTGTCAACACACCACGCGGGCGAAGCCGCGGGCGGAAGCTAGTTATGTATAATAATATGTCTGTTAGGTAAATGCATAATCTGCACCAATGTCAACAAACTAATCCTACTATCCTACTAATATTATACTCGTAAATGTGAAAGTTTGTGAGAATGGATGTGTGGATGTTTGTTACTCTTTCGCGCATAAACGGCTGGACCGATTAAGTTGAAATTTGGTATGTATATAGTTATACCCTGGATTAACATATAGGCTATATATCAGCAATGAACGGGATAAGAATTCCACGCGGGCGGAGCCGCGGGCAACAGCTAGTATTGTATATTACAGGCGAACCTATAAGCAAGCAAGTTTTATGTTATAGAGATAAAAGTAGTATGACTTAAACAGTAGAATACTGCGAGGGCTTTAAAACGAATACTCAAAACTACTGGACGGTTTTCGAAAATTCTTTTGGCATTAGAATGATTATATTAGCAGGTATACCAGCATAGGCTTTAATAAATCATCACGCTACTATGCAAGTTTCTGTTAAAGTATGTCATGTATCTTTTTTTGTCAAGTAAATTAAAAAACTTACAATACCATCATCTCTTTCGTCACTAGGCAGCCACAAACACAAAACTTGTTTCTAGACATTTTTATCTTATAAATTCAGGGTACTTATTACACTTTTAAAATTTTTCTTAATGGAACAAACTCCAATGAACGAGGATCACGGTGTATCACAACGGAGCTCACTCTTAAATATTTTTATTTGTCGGATTTATCTACGATACGGATCAACGAGCTGAACATAACGTAAATATTAGAAGAATCCAAGAAATGAACAAGAAAAAGTGCAAATAAATTTGAATTGAATTCAAATGTACTGGCAGCCATTTTAAAATTGAGAATTTTTTTTAGTTTATTGACAAAATATGACAATGATGACAATATTGACAATAGCGCCATCTAGCTTCTGTTCAATCGATAAGTTATGCTACGTGATTTTGTTTTCTACTACAATTTTACATGATTTTAACGAATCTTGACAAAATTTGCAACGAATCAATATATTTGTATTTCAAAAACTTAAATAATGTTATTAGTAATAAGATATCAAATAATTAATATTATAAATTATAGAACATGCTAGTAATTAAGACTACCAAACTTTTTTTCTTCTGTACAATGACAACACCCACTTTAAAAAAAAACAAAAGTTTTTCTAGACACTGGGCAGACTCGGCGCTGCGAGCGCACATAACCTAAAAAGTAAAATTTGAAAACCAAATGTATGGAAGTGGCACCCCCGTGGTCCAGTCGAAAGCTTTACTGCTACGCTACAGAGTTTGTCGTTTGAAGTGTGCAGTAAACCTACGGACATTGGCGGAATTGATGCTAAAAGCATCAGCAGCCATTAGTAATATAGGTTTACCAAGGATATTGCACTAAGTACGCGGGCGGTCTAATCCATAGAGCTACCTATAAGAAAGGTCTAATCAGAAATGGAAGTACGAAGAAATGGTGCTGTTGTCTCTTTTTGCGCTAGCATAATAAGTATGGCAAAGAATTATTTTTAATCAAGGTGCGCTTGCGTTTAATTACTCTGTAAATATCAGATACAAAGTGGTTATTCCTAGCCCACTCTGTGAAGTCTGTGAAGTCTAGTCTGTGACATGACATGTCATGTCTGTGTTCGTGATTATGTCAAGCAAGTGTCAAACTTGTTGGCTCGTCGTCTTTAATGAGCAGATGCTGGATTAAAAATATTTTTTTCATAATGTGTGTGTGTAAATGATATTTATTAAGAAATAACATTTAAAGCAAGATGAAGCTTGTTTACAAAAATATTGAGAAGGATGGCTGCGGGTGAGTTCAGTTGCGAATTTTGATTCAGTTTGTTATACTTATTTAAGTTGTCATGCCTTGTTTATTCATTTCGTAATTTTTGTATCGTCTTTTAAGTACGAGCTCTTGGTTTTAACTGTCTAATATTATGATTATACTGATATTATAAAAGACAATGCATGTAGAACCTATGTCGTAAGTTTGTATAAACCCCTTGTTATTTTCTAGGAGTATTGCCGTTATTCCTGAGGAGTCGGAGGATATGTGGCACGCCTACAATCTCATCGCGGTGGGCGACGCGGTCACGGCGTCTACTGTGCGTAAAGTGCAGACAGAGTCCTCCACAGGATCTTCTACTAGTAGCAGAGTGAGAACTACACTCACTATTACTGTTGAAGACATATTTTTTGATACACAAGCATGTGTCCTGAGGCTAAAAGGCCGCAATATTGTGGAGAATCAATATGTCAAGGTACCATATTCAATGTGTAATTACTATTATTATAATAGTGTAAAAAGAATTTTATAATTTGTTAATATTGCACCATGAAAAGCTGTATTACAGTGGTCACCTCACCAATCATTACTGAATGAACTACTGTGGATTCAGTCCTATGATTCATCATCATCATCATCATCATCTATTCAGCCATAGGAAGTCCACTGCTGGGCATAGGCCTCCCCTATAGATCTAAATGACGATAAAATTATTTTAAAAGTTGTGTAAGGCCACAGTCAGTAACATCATGACAAATTGTTTCAGATGGGTGCATATCACACACTGGACTTGGAACTGAACAGAAAGTTCACTATGCAGAAGACACTATGGGACTCAGTAGCCCTGGAAAGGGTGGATATGGCTTGCGATCCTGCTGCTAATGCAGATGTGGCTGCAGTTGTGATGCAGGAGGGCCTTGCAAATGTTTGCCTCATCACACCTTCTATGACATTAGTGAGGTCTAAAATTGATATCACAATTCCTAGAAAAAGAAAAGGTTTTGTACAACAACATGAAAAGGTATGTGCCAATTTTACATTAAAATCTTTATGGTACCTAGTTCTTTTTTTAGAACAATTACTTTGTAACAAACAATGGTGAAGTGAGATGAATGTGTGGGACTTTACCAGCATGGGCATACTCAGCTGAGTACAGACATTTGTCCCAGCCTTTTAAGAAAGCAGCTGCTTTCTTAAAGCGCTAGGGCATATGTCTTTAAGGGATGGGGCAAAAGTAAAATTGGATCTCAGGACATGTTGTTATGTGTTTCTTCAGGCAGAGCAGAGCAGGGTGAGGCAACTTGCCATACTCCCCCCCTCCCCCCTGTGTACGCCCATGTTTACCAGGCTGTGTGAATGAAATTATACAGCATTGTAAGTTATTCATTCTCTTAAAACAAAATAATACCATGATTTTCCTGCTGATGGGAAAATCCTAGTCTTGTTTACTTTTTATGACTTTACATTTATCAGCCATATTCCCTAGTTACTTGTTTATGATAAAATATTGTATTAAGCATGTTTAATTTTATTTTCCAGGGCCTCAACAAGTTTTATGAAGCGGTGATGCAAGGCATTCTACGGCATATTGACTTCAATATAGTCAAATGTGTGATTCTGGCCTCCCCAGGGTTTGTCCGAGATCAGTTTTTTGAATACATGATGCAACAAGCAGTCAAAACTGATAACAAATTGCTGATTGAAAATAAGAGCAAGTTTTTATTGGTCAAAGCTTCATCTGGATTCAAACACTCTCTGAAAGGTTTGTCTCATCTTAGTCAGACTTAAAAGTAATAACTGCAAGATGCTAAGTCATAGCAAGACTGCATAATCTAGGTAACAGCCAGAAACCGGTCCGAAAAGTGAAGACTCAGATGTGACTGTGAGACTGCAAAATGATGATGGCAAACTACATGGAATGTACATAGTAGTAGCAGTCAATATTTAATTCCTAATTAGAAAAGTAGAGTTAGAGTAGTAGTAGTAGTAGTAGAGAGTAAGAAATTCAGTGTTTCAGTCATTGCTAACCCGTCATCATGGTACAATTACTGAACAAATAAAGAATACAAGAACTAGTAACCATGACTATAATATTAGATTTATAGTCAGCATGTTCCCGATGGGCCTATTATGTGCAAAGTCAATTCACGAAATGGTACCAGCTATACAGTACAATATTATAGAAGAAGTATTATTGCTCAATTCAATAAAATATGGGGAGTGCTTCAGTTTAAAATAATCATATCTTAACCTGAAGAGAAAATAAGCACTTTATCTCTTGGCTGATAATAATTATTATAATTTATTACATTATGGATAATTTATGTAACATTATGAGTACCCTCGCATATAAAGTAAGATAAAAAAAACTTTAATGAAAAATGTTACAACAAAACAACTTTTAATTTTATTAGGTTAACTGTTACCGCTACTTTGTCCGCTGGGCTAGATAGGTTTAGACGAAGCCGGTTTTTTTTGTAACTTGAATGTTTTACGCAAATAAAAATTAAAACTAACTTTATTAACTTTTTTTTATGTATTTATTATTACAGAAGTGTTACAAGAGCCAGCAGTGATGGCTAAGATCTCCGACACTAAGGCAGCCAGTGAGGTGAAGTTGCTAGAAAGTTTTTATACCATGTTGCAACTTGAACCTTCTAAGGCGTTCTATGGAAAGAAGCATGTTGAGCGGGCAAACAATGCGCTGGCTATTGAAACTCTTATGATTTCTGATAAGTTGTTTAGGTAATTATTTCTTTACAATATGCACTTATTCATACTAGATTAACAGACTGCAGACTGGTCATTGTCATGGTAAACTGTTTGAAATGAGGAGTAAGCAGAATTTGGGTTCCGAGGTGGAAGCCTCCAATCCAACAGGGAACAATGTTTAGATGATGATGACAAGAACCTAATTCTAAGTGACTCAGAAACATTCTCTACTGATATCAATCAATCAATCAATTAGCCTACTGCAGTCCACTGCTGGACATAGGCCTCTCCCAATACGCGCCACGTTTGCCGATCCTCCGCCTTCCGCATCCAGTCCGTCCCAGCACCTTTCGCAGGTCATCAGTCCACCTAGCTAGGGGGTGTCCCACCTTCCGTTTACCTTTGCGCGGTCTCCACTCTAGAACTCGTTTGCTCCAACGGCCATCAGTCCTTCGGCAGATGTGGCCAGCCCACTGCCACTTCAGCTTGCTTATTCTGCGAGCTATGTCGGTAATTTTGGTTCTTTGTCGGATAACCTCGTTGCGAATTATATCCATCAAAGAGACTCCAAGCATAGCTCGCTCCATATCTCGCTGCGCGACTTTTAGGTCACGGACTAACCCCACCGTCAGTGGCCACGTTTCGGCACCGTAGGTCATAACAGGCACTTTACTGATATATCAAGCACCTTTTTTAGGATTTCATATATTGCACACTTTTATGTAAGTCATTTTTTTAGCATCATCTGGTCCCACAGCAGTATATTGTATTATAAATACCTAAAATTGCTGAATTACTTTAGGATCCGCCTACAAAAACATTAAGAGTACATGATTGTAGGTAGAAGTCTGGTCTAAAAAGTTAGCGGATGATGACGTCATGTTGATACATGACGTAATCATAGAACACGTGGGTTTGGCAATGGTCATCAACAACTTCTTGCAACGTTACCGTTAACGCCTTGCTATGCATAAAATTATATGATAATTTTTTATTTTTACTTTTTCTTCAGGTGTCAAGATGTAAAACAGAGAAAAGAATATGTGAGTCTGGTTGATTCAGTACGCGAGAATGGTGGGGAAGTGAGGATCTTTTCGAGTATGCATGTATCTGGAGAACGTGAGTAATATAATACTGATTCACTATCAAACTAGGGAATGCAAATCTCGCGAGATTGGGGGTCAAGCGAGATCTCGCGAGATTATGAATACCAATACCGCGAGATCTCGTCAATTTCGAGATCTCGCGAGATTGGCAGTTTTGTGTTTTTTTTTTTCACAAATAATCACAATATTTAAATAAATTAGGGAAAAAAAGGTATAAGTATATACCTACCTATTATAAGACATTTATTTTCACGAACTTCAATAGACCTTAAGCATCAAACATTGTTTGACCTATCTTTATTATTCTTTATTTTTTATTTTTTTAATAAACTTCCAAGTGGTAAACTTTGTCGCACGTAAATCAAATAGCAAATGAAAGAAGTAACCAATCTTTTCTCCTAATCTCTAACAAGAATCTTTTAGTAATAAAACAGTGATGCAAAAAAAGAACAGTAAAAAAAAAAAAAAACAACGAGAAGTCAATTATAAATGAAACTTATTATCTAAGTTGAGTTGACTATTGAACTGAGATATTATTATTAATTAAATAAAAATATATCTTCTCAGTAGATCCATTAGATATTACAGATTAATTAACAAAATATACCAATTAGTCAGACTATTAGAATGCCCATATGGATGTCGGTTATTGCGATCAAGAATCGTCTGCTAAACGCCTTCTTATTTTGTTGGCCAGATAACCAGCCGCTGAGAAGGCTCATTCGGATTCAACACTAGTTGGAACCACAAATCTCAGGCAGCTAGTTATCCACGAACTGTAAAAGTTCACCTTTAGAACGGGGGTTCGAGACTCGTATAAATTCATTTCCTTATTGTTTAATGCTCCCAGATAATTTTGTAGTCAATTTTCTCATAGGTTCTTTGAACGCAGCAGTCCGTAGCAGTCAGCAGCAAACCGACAGATAGTAACGCAACTCCGTCCGTGTCAGTCCGCGCTTCGAATAAAACTTTTTTATGCTCGAGTGCCATCTCGTTAATCTCGCGAGATCTCGCCCTTTTTTCGGCCGAGATCAATCTCGCTAAAAAAGGCCGAGATCTCGCGAGATCGAGATTGCATTCCCTATATCAAACACATAAATGGATGTATGGAGTTTATACTTTAGAGCCCAAGCTAACTTCACCTATTGTCCCTCTTTTTTTTTCCTAGGGTGATAATGCTAAACTGAGCCACATGTGCCTGTGTCCACCCACCCCCTGGAATTTTGCTATTCTGGTCAACATACGTGTTAGGGTGCCGTAGGAGCCATCTACTGAAAATTCTTATGAACTAACGAAACTTCATTTGATCACAGAATTAGACCAGTTGACCGGTGTGGCTGCGGTCCTGCGTTACGCAATGCCTGAGCTTGAAGAAAGCGATGCGGAAGGAGATGAAAGCGGCAATGATTCTGATTAGGATAATAAAATATTATTTATTAAACTCTGTGGTTGACCCACGAAAATAAGGCTAAGCGTATACTGAAAGAAAAAGTTGTTCGCACAATAACTAAACACGACTGCACTGCGGCACCTGAATTTCAATATACGCTTAGCCTAAAATAGACATGTTGATCTGCTCAAGATAGCATTTTACATAGGAACAATTTGTTATGTCTGCAGTTATTTCCAAATGTTGTTGGTATTCCAATTTACGTTGGTACTCGATTTATATCAAATATAGTGTATAAGCCATATCTGTTAGTACCAAAGTAATTTGTTGCTTCTGTGACTTATATTGTGATTATCTTGTTTCATTGTTATTTAAAAGAAATGTCCTAATTTTGTAATTATTGAGATGTAAATATTAAATAAATTAGCACAATGCAGAAATAAAAAACTAAAATATTTGATGTATTTGTTTTTATTGAGAAGTTGATGCTTCCAAATCTTGCATCTTTCGTTTGCGTTTTTCGGATTTCTTGTCCTCTTTGACTTTTTCGTCGTGCAGACGCCTCTTCTTTCTGAGCAACCATATTTCTTTCTTGCGTTGCTCTTGTCCAGCTTTCATGCTCTTGTAAAGATTCCTGTGCTTCTTGCGAACAAGTTTCTCTCGCAACCTGAAGGCTTGTTTGTCTTCAATCTCCTTTTGGTAGGGATGCTCCTTATGTGTCACTCCTGTTGTAACAGCCATGGCCTTTTTCTGTAAAAGAAATGAATTGAATTATGATTTAAATAGCTGATTGATTGATTTTGGAATTGTAAAGATAAATCATACAGTATTATAAATTTGAAAATTTGTGATATTTATGATGATGCATGATCGCCTTTCTAGGTTGGAGAATCCTCCCTTCGTGTTGGAGGAATATCACACCTTGTTCCTACACATTTATTCCGGAAACAGCAATAGGCTCTCCGCCTTTTACGATTGCGTGGGGTTAACGAACTGACTGGCGAAATGTGGGCGTAATATGCACTTTTGTCTACCCTTTCGGGTATAATTGCTGAAATTACTAGATTGATGCAGAGCAACAAACTTGTAACTGTAAGCTTAGAATTACTAGATTTTAATATAAATAATATCAATGGGCTGACCTTTTCCTTGGCTAACTTCTTTTTCTCTGGGTCCACATCATCATCCTCTTCACCAGAACTGGAGTCCTGCTCTACCTCCTCTTGGTACTGTTTAGCCAATGCTTCTTCAGTGTCATCTTCCTCAGAGTCTGGTTCCTCTTCATCCTCTTTATCTTCATCACTGGCCTCTTCTATATCACTGCCAGATTCATCTCCATCTGAAAATGTCCATCTACATTTTGAATAACAGCACTTACAATTACTGTGCCACCAATGCAGCCTATTTCTTTAGTTAGAAACAACCTAAACTAAGCACATCTAAATATTATTTTTGTAGATCTTAATAAAATTATAAAGTCCTACACAGACCATGCTTGAAACATCGAAATTGTAAATCCATACTGAATAAAGAATTAAGTGGCAAAATCTACATGGTTTTGTTCAATAAGCTTAAAATTGTTCTTTAGTTAGACAAAATTACTTTCAACTTTTTACTCAGCATTCCAAGGTATTAAAATATTTGTCTTATTCATACAAAGATTAAAGCTACCTACACATTAGTTAGCCTGGCTGTGCAGTCAGTCTAGGATATTTAGGGTTTGGGCCTAACTGCTGCAATGCTATTGTTACATGCCTGCTATAACATGCAATATGGCTATTGTACATTCTAGCAAAAAACCACAAGACAGTTACATTTTAAATTGTACAGTTATATGTATGTAAAATTTACCCAAACTTACCCAATGGTTTAAAGTTAGGATCCAGGAGTGCTTTCTCTTCAGGAGGCATATATACTTGATCCTTTATTTTATCAATAAATGGTGATAGATGAGGGGGCAGTACAGCTCCCATCAGATATTTGTTAATAGGCAGTAGACTTCTTGCATTGACACTGTCAAATACCCACTGAGGCTGGATATAGTAGCGAGAGATGTACTGTTTGTCCATAGCTGGCCTGTCAACTATCTGGTATGCAATGCTCTCATCAGACTCATCAAATGTAGCTCCCACAAAGTGATCCTTATCCCACGACACTTCTCCACTGAAGCAACGAATAATAAACACGAGTGGCTCTCTTGGGACCTCCCTGTTTATAAAGAACTTCAGGCCTTTGAACATAGTCTTAAGTTTTTTAACTTTTTCCGCTTCTTGTTTGGCTTCCTCTAACTTTTGAGGGTCCTCATCTTCTGTGTTGAAGATGTCCATTTCAGGCAACTCTTCAGCATCATTACTACCTTCTATTCTAGCCAAAGACAAATTCATTGCTGCAATCCTTTCTGCTACATATTGCTGCTCATCAATAAGGTCTTTATCGTCATTTGAGAAAGCAGATGTCAGCCTAGGTGGGTAAACCAAGTTCAAGGAATGGTATAGTTTGAAGTTCACAAATCCAAGCATCGTTGTATAAAATTCCACAAATGTTGACATGATTTTAAAATCCACTTCATCTTTACTTTGAGGCTGAAACAAAGTGTAGAATATGGTTGATATAGGGAAATGTTAGGAAGATAATGATTCATTCTACTAGTGATTCCCATTTGTGTATAAAGTTTATACTTGGTGAATGGGTTTACTGCTTTTGATTGGTTTAATGACTTAAAAGAAAATGATTAACACTGCCTGACATGCCAACTTAAGAGAATAGCCTGCACCAGAGTCTAGTCTGTTGTTTATCAGGTGTAATTAATAATACTTAAGGTTGACTTACACCTTGTATATTATGTTAGTAGAGCACCCCATTATATATTGAAAAATAAAAATAACACAATTACCTGGAAAGAGAAGTGATGAGGCACAATCCAAGTGATAGTTTGTCCTTCAAATTCAACTTGATAATAATAACCCTTGACAGATATAAACACTTTCCGGAGAGCCTTGGCTGCGATGACTGCATGCATAAATTCCACCGTCAATCGCCTACAAAGCATTGACTGGTCTCTAGGAACCTTTTTTAATGAAGGGAAGGTACTGAACAAGAAACATAGTGTAAGACAGTCATCTAAGTCGCGCAATGCATCCACAAAAGTAGGATATCTCTCCTTGACTATATGGTCAATATTTATATCTGGATAGTCACGTAAGTATTTCTTCATAGACCTGTATTCTCTCATAGCCCTTGCACGACGAATCTTCTGTTGAAATACCTAAAACAGATGTACTTATAAGCAATGCATACAATTTTTCATTGTGTATGACTGAATACAAAATTAAAATGTGAAATAAAATGAGAAATTTCAACATTCTTTACTTACTTTCATTTCCCTTAGCTTCCATATTATCGGCTCGTGTAACAGAAATTTGATGTCTTTAGTATGATACAATGTTTTAATGCCACCAACACCTTTCTGAGCTCGCTTGCGGTTGCGAGGTTCTCTTGGATATATTCCTTTCAATATGCAAATGCGTCTAAAATCTTTTAGAGACAATTGTAGCTTTTTTAAAGCAGCCTTCCTAGTCATAAACTGCGCTCCCTCTCCGGTTGAATACTGTAATTAGAAAAGATTTGTTGGTTATCTTCATAATGTAAACACGTGTCGTTTGATCCAAAATATATGAATGTGTACATTACCTTCTTCTTTTTCTTGGAAACCATTTTGCTTCTACAGATATACGTTAACTGCTAAAGTTGATACAGTTTTTGTAACACTATAGTTGTATTAACTTCGCAGTTTCTAAAATCTTCACGCAGTTCACACACGCATGTTGTTATAAAAGGAAGGAAATGTCAAGAATCTGTCAACAAAAGTTAATTTGACACTTCAAAAAACATTTTTTTGGCCATGGAATACAGGTCCTTATAGCTTCTGTTCTAAGGGGTCCATTACACGCTTCTGCAAGCGTCATGCCATCATGCCGTCAATCATGAATGTTATTGGTCAATCGGCTATTAGACCATATTATATTATTGGTCAATTTGCTATTAGACCATATTATGTTATTGGTCAATAGCCGATTGACCAATAACAATAATGATTGACGGCATGATGGCATGACGCTTGCATAAGCGTGTAATGGACCCCTAACACTGGCAGCCTTTGCTTTGACATTAAATTTCTTCGAGCCAGTGTTGCATGTACATGTAGTTTAAAATAGATAGATTTTTCAGGGTAATACAAAAACTCATTTTCTAATAATTTCTCAAGTGGGATGTGCTAATACACAATGTGCGCAATGATTACAATCATATTTCTTTTTGTAAATTTTATTACAAAATAAATAAAAAGTTTTATATTAAGGTCTTATTAAGGTCATATTCTAAGTTTTAGTAATTTCTTCTTCACTTGTATTTGGCGTTGACGTAGATGTAGTAGGCGTGGTCGTACTTTGGTTTTGAATCCATGCACTTGGGTCTGCCAATACATACATGGGATAACCGTATGGAGGCCACATTGGTGGCATGTGGTGCGCCATGACTGAACTAGCCGTATCGTCACTAAGTCCTGCATCCTTCAAAATAGTCATTGCATTAGAATATGCGGACATCATTTGTGGATAAAATAATTGAAAAGGGTATGGGTAAGGATAATGTGAAGCAGTTGAGCCTGAATCGCATTTAGTGGCTGAGTTCTCTGAAGGATTTAACGGGATTGGATAAGCGTATGAGTATGAAGCTGTAGGATTATTTTCACTAGATGGCACAGGTAATACATAGGCATATTGAACTGGTGGACTTGTGACTGGAGTGGACAACGCGGTGCGCTTCTGTTTTGAGCTTTCATCAAGAAGTGTTGAAATGCTTGGGTATGGTATAGGTAGCGCTGTTGCTTGGGCTTGAGTAGCTGCAGGCAGGAAACTGATGGGCTGATCAACCATCCACTGAGTTTTCACACCATTGTCTTCTGTAGCTGCAACGAATAGATCTCCTTTTGATCCATCGCTGGAAGGTTTGACGTAGAGACCGTGGACAGGATTAAGACTTGTACTGCCCCAGTAACCTGGAGCGCTTTTCACAAACGTTACTAGGAACGAAAGAAAGATGACGCTATTGAAAGCGTACATTATGTAATAGGTGTCACCTTAATAAAATGCAACAATGATGAATGATAAATTTGCAGTACAATCACACATTTTATACCTAATAATTGGATATTAAGAAAAGGGAAGAATAAGAAGATCATATCTGTATGGTTTACGGAAGCACGTCTAGATGTGTTGTTTCAACGATTTCGCTATCTTGATATTATGATAAAGATTATACTGGGATGTTCTATCTTGACGATACTTAGATAAGTAATAAATTTTATAAAAATGTTGAAATCACTAACAAAGAGGAACGAGAATAGACAGATATCTATTGATAGCTTAGCTAGATATTATACCTACTCGTAGGTGGTATCTGCCACTATATTTCATAAATGAAGCTACGCAAATGTGTCTGTAGATGTGCTACCATGAGGGCATTTTGATGATAATGGAAAAATGCACGTATAAGTAGAAATGACCTCTGTGGCGTAGCGGTAGAGAGTTCGACTGATAAATCAAAGGTCGCGGGTTGGATGCCCGCTTAATGCAAATATGTATTTATTTGCGTAGGGTTGATTCTATGTTTAAATATGTATGTAGGTGCACGGTAGCGTCTCACCCTGGGTGAGAGGCGTTGCCGTCCCCGTTGCTTAGGTTTCTCGCACCTCTGATGGGGATGGGAAGAACCTACCTATCGAAGAAAATTTTCACTTTCACAGGATTAGATCTACCGGGAGACGAATGAGTTGAACGAATCAAACAAGTTTGAATACAAATCGGTTTTTTTCAATAGTTTTCCAATAGTTATAAGTAGATATTATACTTATTATTATAATAGGTGGGTACTATGGCAGCACAGTTTAAATAAGTCATTGTTCTTTACGCTATGATGATAGGATAAGTAGATAATGTATGACGTAAGTGGTGACGACGAAAAAACCGATTCTTGAAAAAAATGAACAATCAAACGTTTTTATGAAAATTGTCAATGTAGATATTATGCAACATGATATTTTGACACTATTGATAGCTGATTTGATAGGATCATTTCCAATAGTAGTTAGTAGTTCATGAACTACTATTTGAAATGATGAGAAATGACGTCAATTTGGAGAATACTCGTAATAAGTAATAGTTGGCAGTAGTTTACCGTCTCCACCTTGGTGAATGTTCGGATGAGCTCTTCTAATTATTCCCACCCTCTCCTTTCCTACACACTACACAGGACGACACGTGTTGGACTTAGATGTCATCTGCATAAGGTGCAGGTGCATCAAGAAGCAAACGTTTCGGAGACTCCTTTTACCGCACCATTAAGACGTGAAATTCTTTATAGTACACATGTTACTCTCTTCCTACAGTAGGTACCGGGTCCCTTAAGCGGGGCGTGAAAACATCTGATGAGGCCGTCAAGCTGAGTGCCACAATTGTAACATGGTATAGTAAGCTTCAGAGAAAAGGGACCCCCCTTGTTAATGATATGAAAGCATGAGGGGGTCTGTTTTCTCTGACGCTGACTGTACGTGTCTACAATGATGACCCTCTTTTACGAGACTTTGCCTTCAGCTTACCATCAGGCGAGGTGAAGTCAAATTGACGTGTATAAAAAAAGTTGACATTTCAGGTTGGCTAGACTAGACTCGTTCACTCTAGCTTGAGAAGATTGTAGGTACAAGTAAATTCATCATGGAGTTTGAGTAGATACTATCCTACATTCCTACCTCTTAATTCTATGAGAATAAATTCAGTTTGATTGGCGGAAGAGTGTGAGTTATAGGAAGGTTTCTTTATTTGATTTGATCACTTGTTTTGCGAAATCACAACTCTGTAAGTCAAGCACACTAGAGCCGCTCCTTGTATACCTACCAAGGTACTTGAAAACTGTTTTGCACTATACTAGAGATATTGTGCAAGATTACTGAGCAGGTACAGAATAAATGCTGCTAACGATTCTTATTACGAGTAAATTAAAGCTATTAATGCTGTAAAAAGAAAAAGGTGCAGAAAGACGCGGATTTTGCGGGTTCTTCTTCTTCTTCGAGTCATTGGCTGGATCTGGTATCTAATGACTGGTTTCTTTAAATTTTGCCGGCCCAAAACTCGGCCACAGCGACAGCACCCTCAGTTGCTCTACAAAGGTCGTCTGTAGTACAGGTGAAGGGGCACAGTGAGCAGGAGAGCAAATGTGACTTGTACTGGGATTGGGCCCAGTAATCGCAGGACTCTTGCGACCGATCGGTAAAGCCCTATTACTACATTTTCCCGACCGCGGCCAACCTGGGTCACAGGAGGTTTAAAGACTTCCAAGTTGGCCACTGCAGATGGTGTCCAGGCGGCAGGTCTTCGCTTGGTTTATTAAAACCTGCTGGAACTGCATTGGATATTGATATGCGACGCGGTGGTTGTCCTTCCGAGTACAAGAATTGGTGCATACGAAGTGGAAAACCGCCTGGCAAAGCTAGTGTATAATAATAACATAACATAACATAACATAAACTCACGCCTGTATCCCCGAAGGTGTAGGCAGAGGTGCTAGCACCCACATTTCGCCGTTTATGTTTAGGTCCCAATGTATGCGGAAATATTATGTCAGTATGAAAAAAAAAAGAGTTGGTGCCAGTTTATTGAGTTTGACTCAAATGTAGCACAAGACCAATGTTTTCCGTGTCACGTACTTTGCACGCCGTGCACCAAGGTTGTTTGAATTAGCTGTTGTCGCATTTTTATAATACTCGATAGTAATAAGTCACGTAGGTGTCTAGGTTTCATATCTCTAAAATTAAAAACAATCCTTACTTAGCCTACAGGCAAAGATAGCTTTCATAGTATATTTTAGGACATTATGAGGTTTCTTGGTGAGAGCTTCCTTCATGAGGTGGAAGAACATTATATACAATCAGGCCTTTATCCCCGGAGGGTTAGGCAGAGGTGAATTAACACCCACAGTTCATCAATCATTGTATTAGGTCCCACGTAATAGGAGGTGAGCCTATTGCCGTTTTCCGGGCACTATTGTTGACTCGAGCCATATTTTATAGGCTGAGTCTGGGCTGCATACATATATTTGTCTGATGTTAAACAGCCCTATCCCTTAGTCGCTTTGTCCGACACCGCATGGGATAAGATAGAATGGCCCAAATTCTACTCTACTCTGCTTGACGTGACCGGATTTTTTCAAATACAACTATTACAACGTAGAGACCTACTGCGCCTTCTGCGGCACCCATGGGAAGAGTCCCGTGGGTGCCGCAGATGGCGATTAAGGTTGGTATTGGGTTGTATTGTACCTGTACCTGATATTAGATATAACACATCAGGAGTTATATTTGACGTCATAGCCCGCTTGACGGCAATACGCCCTGTTAGATGGGACCGATAATATAATCATAGTTGGCGAAATGTGGGTGTTAATATACCTCTGCCTACCCCTTCGGCGATTTACAGGCGTGAGTATATGTATGAGTATGAGTTAAAGTTACTCCACCATTGTAATCGTCATAGCTCTACTATAAACATATAATTTTATATTACACGAGATTCGAACAATATATTATTCGGTGCAATTCAAAATGTTAGCAATAATAATGTTTTTATTGTGTACAAAAGTAACGTTTCTGTACCGATCGTCTTTCTGTATCCGGAAGAACGAAGAGTTTTCCTTATGCGGATGGAAATGTCCGGCAACGTGTGTTAATTTGAGGATGCTTGCAGCAGGTACTGTGTTCTGTCAGCCCTTCGTCTTCTTGATATTGTCTTCTGTAGCAGAATCGCCTTGTAGCAACGGGAAAAAGAAAAAAGGGCTTCTGGCTCAGGCTTTTTTGCAACGTTTGTGCCCCAACTGACGTTCGTGAGCCTAGACACATTATAAATACAAGGATATGATTATACACTCACTGCTACGCCTTCACGCAATAGGGTCACTATTATTGGTGACTGGTTTTAATTCACCTCTGCCTAGCCCTCCGGGTATAAAGGCATGATTGTTTGTATGTATAATTATACACCCTTATTTCATGTAACCATTGTCATAGAATAAATAATAGTAATACATACGTACGTTGGTTTTTGATGCTATTGTTACAAAAAAATATGAGTGTAGTAGGTGTAGGTATACGGCCCACCCTTTGATTATCTAGGGCCCACCAATACCGTTGGGATCAAGCCATCATCACCGGCCGGTGTATCTGCTGATTGACGGGAGATGCTTTTCCAAGCTTTCCTCTTGCTCCTAGTTAGGAAATCAGACGGCAGTCGCTTACGTAAAAACCAAGAGGATCATGGGCTCCACAGTACAAGCTTGGCAAGCAAGGGTGCAAGTGGGACTAATGCTATGACTATGACAATGATGAATGGTTACCAAATTATAGGAATTTAATTTAATGAGTCTACAACTTTTATGTCTTACTCAGCTGCTAGCAAAATCAACAACGGTTTCTAATGATTTTATAGAAATAATAGACAATACTTCCATAATAGAGCAAGTTTTATTAATTTATTCAACCGCGCGGGGAACAATTTCAAGTAGAGAATAATCCTACAAGGCGGAAGGTACAACTACAGTAATTAAAAAGGGCAATTAGCTTTCACTAGAGCGACCGCCGTCTGACCACCCAACCCCCCACACAGGGGATACCCTGGGGGGATGAGGGGGGACCCTGCGTCGGAGCTATGTGCATAAACCGTTACACCAGCAGGTGTAACGGTTTATAGGTGAAGTTAGTTGGGTCTAAAGATCTTTGTGAGCCTCATAGACCCACCAGGGAATATGAGGCCCATAGACTGTCTAATTAACCTTAGTGGTATCATCATCATCACTACATATTATAAAACAAAGTCGCTGTCGCTGTCTGTCCGTCCCTATGTATGCTTAAATCTTCAAAACTACGCAACGGATTTTGAAGCGGTTTTCTTTAATAAATATAGTGATTCAAGAGGAAGGTTTATATGTATAATACATGCATAATATTGTAGAGAAACACTGATAAATTTAGAGATATGCAGCGGGAACGGGATCAGAAAATATGGCGGTACAAAGTTCGCCGGGTCAGCTAGTAAATAATAAAATGTCAACCTAGATGTTAATCACAGTTGCCTGATTGTAGAATATTGTCCATCGACGTGGGAGTGTCGAGTTGGTTGTCGATGCTCAGCAGGCTACGTTAGAGATGAATATACAAAGGAGTGCGTTCTAGTACAAGATTGCCCAGGTAAAAGGATATAACTAATTTATACTAACATCATAAATACGAAAGTAACTCTCTTCTGTCTGTCTTTCTGTTACGCTTTCACCCCTAAACCACTGCACCGATTTTGATAGACTGGAGCTTGGAAAATGATACAGGCGGTTGGGTCACGATAACTGAAATCCACGCGGTAGGAACCGCGGGCAATAATAGTTGTAGGTAGATACCAGAGACAGTCTGCCTAATTCAGGCAAATTGTTATGGTAATAAGAATGGATTGACTTTACTAATGGCCGGTGTTCAAGGCGCGACCTCTCGAATGCAAGTCTGACGCCTTAACCACTAGGCTACCATGTAAAACGCAGTCGAAGAATTTAAGTGTACAGCACTATCGTCAACGGAGCATCTACTGGTTGTATAGAAAGCCGTTCTCCTACGGGAAGTAGAGTTTTGCTCTCCTTCAATATTTTTTGATTCTAGCTTATTCGAGAGCACTTTTAATCAGATCCCCCAACTCCGAAAGGAACACGTACCTGTTTGCAGTTAGGCTCCCAAAGATATCAAGATTGGGTTCTATACACCCTCCAAGTACGTGTATAACCTTGATCACTTCTCATTAGTGTTAAGATACGTAAACAGCACAGTTACTACCGGTACAAAGGTATAACTCCGGACACGTATCTTGGACCTAAGATGTGCTCAAAATGTGCCTTATACACGCAGTACATATTTCTTGGGTGTCTTTTGAGTATAGCACAGGGTGCTACTGCGGTGGACGAGCTCAAATTCACCAAGCATAGATTATTAAAAAGCAATCCGCTTGCCAGAGCCTCGTTTGTCTCGCGATTTAGGTTCAAGATATGTGTCCGGAGTTATCTACAATGTAGGTCATATAATACGAACATAATAATTTTACTCATTTGTTGCGCTCCAACTTGTTTTGTTGACGCTACAAAAATTTTATTCCGCGAATAAAATACGTGATTGTTATAAAATGTCATTCTGCAGCAATTTTGCAATATGCACAATGTTTATTGATAACATTCCGAGCGAGTACAAATTCTTTTATTTCTTTGAAGTTGATAGAATGAAATTTTTTGGTAATCGGATACAATATGTCTTGTTTTATACCACTTAGGTCATAGACGAGCACACGGCCCACCTGATGGAAAGTGGTTACCGTGGCCTATGAACATGTGCAACATCAGGGGAGCCGCACTCGTGCTATCGACCTTGTACGAACAGAGAGATTCTGTGCTGTCAGCGTAGAAGACGTTCAGATCAAGCATTTGGTCTTCCCACTGACAGCACAAAACCTCTCCAGTCAGTTCTGGCTACCCTACTCACCGCTGGTAACACAACAAGAGGTTATTATAACCGCGGTATTCTGCAGGGCGGAGGTACTTCCCTAGTCGGATAACTTGATTGGATGTACCTTTACCGGCATTAGAAGGTTTCTTCAGGGTCGGCAGCGCGAGTGTGACGCCCCTGGTGTTGCATACGTCCATCGGCCACGGTGACCGCTTTCCATCAGGTGGGCCGTGTGCTTGTCTGCCAACTAAGCGGTATAAAAAAAAACCTCATAGGACACGTCGTTACAACCCATGCTTGCAAGATGCTTGCATAAAAACTCTTTACATGAGTTCCCTATGCAAGCTTGGGTTGTTACAATAATATCGACAATCTCTGCTGTCATGTAGAGCGTTTGACTGTTATTGTACACGTAGGAGCTCGTTGGTTCGATTTCCGCTCAGTGCTTTCGGTGTGCTCAGTGCTTCACCCACGTGGAGTTTTGGTCGGGAACCCGCAACCCATTGGAACCTATTCCCTGAATAAAAAGTTCAGCCTATATGTTATTCCAGCTCTATTCCTATTTCAAATTTTAGCCAGATCCGTAGAAAGTAGAGTGTGATTGAACATTCAAACATCTTCACAAATTATCACATTTATAACATTATTAATAGTAGGAAGTAGAATTTACAAAAGAAAATATATCAAACTAGCTGTCCCGGCGAACTTCGTACCGCCATATTTTTTCTGTTCCCGCTGCACCTATTTTTAAACCTTCCCTGGACATCCACGAACATTTCAAGACTAAAATTAGCCAAATCGGTTCATCCGTTCTTGAGTTATAAACTAACAACGAAAAGTGGCATTGATTTTTATATATTACTAGCTGCCCCGGCGAACTTCGTACCGCCATATTTTCGGCCCGCGTGGTATTCAAATCCCGTTCCCGCTGCACCCTTATCACTTAGGGGGATGAAAAATAGATGTTGGCCGATTCTCATAGATACCGGAAAAGCACAAAAAATTTCATCAAAATCGGTCGAGCCGTTTCGGAGTTCGATTACGCACCCCGTGACAGAAGAATTTTATATATTAGAAGAAGATATGATTATCCACATTCTAGAACCAATATTACTAGCTATGTTTACTTAGGATAGCGATAGCGCAGTGTAGTATGTCTTAAAACATTTTTTCAAATTTCATTCTAGAATACGCGGCTAAAAGAGTTTTGACTTTGATTTAATAACAAGTGTTACATCCATTATCACCTACTTATAACACGTTAGGATTTTTTTCCCAACCAGTAACAGTGGTACTCATTTGGGTATTACAGGATGGGAATATGCCAATAGTCTTGACTAAATAGGGAATATTAACTTGCATCCAAGAGTAGGTACGTATACTTACCAAGAGACATTAGTTTTTTATGATCGCCGCGCTGTCTAAGTTTCGGTAGGTAAGTAAAGCGTCGGTAGCTTAGCTTAGGTTAGGTTAAGGAGCCGGGTTTACGATAACGGCGACGAGCGTAATATTTGAGCTAAAATAATCTTCTAACTTAATTATTTTAGTGTCGTTTCCGATTGTATTCAAGGTTTTAAACTCGTAGTTAGATGTACATTTATATTAAGGTCTCTGCATACGTAACGGGTTTTGTTCACGGACGGGACGGGACGTGAAGCAAAATGTATGCGGCCCATCCCGTCCCGTCCCGTCCGTGGCCCCGTGACATATGCATTGCCGCATACATTTTGTATGAAACAATATTTCCAAAACTTCACGTCCCCGTCCCGTCCGTGAAGAAACCCGTTACGTATGCAGAGACATTTACTCCTTTTGCTTTTGGTTTATACGGCTTTTATGAGAGCGACTGCCGTCTGACCTCTCCTATAAGCGGCAATGGTCAATCCCGAGAGCCTGTGCTAGAACCTCGTCTGTCAATTAGCAGGTGAGGTTGATTTGGCCTCGAAGATCTTGGTGATCATATAGGTATAGTGAATATAGGTACTTCTTTCTATATAAGAAGGTGTATCTATTGATGCATGTACTCGAATAATATCATAATTATACTTTTAACACACAATTTTCTTGGCTATCGAATGTCGATTTTGGATTACAAAAGCAAATCTTGAGCTTTTGAATATAAAGTTCGAGATTTTCTAGTTTTCTTCGCAAAGCTTCTCGTAGCTCTTGCAAAGTTTTCTCGTAGCTCTACCACAAACTCACGGCTCACGATTCCTTTTCGTTTCAAATACACTATTTGTGTAGGCCTTGTGTAGGCATAATAATAACCTAACAGTACGTAACTTTTAGGCCAATACTATTAAGTATCATAATATTACGTCACGCCAGAGAATATTCAAAGTGTGACCATTTAACAATATAAAGTAGGTAACTCTGGTGTCCTAATTCCACACTTTAGCGAGATTAAACGTCTGACTTGACAATACTTTCTCGGTCAAGTATATTGCAACCTAAGTAATTCAGCACACCATAATGTTGTAGGAAAACCAATTGCAATGTGTGTATAAATATTAGTGTAGCATTGATCTTGGAGATCACAACATTCTATTACAATGGAAGTCTTGTCATACGTTTGTACGTTCGCTGCTATTGCGTTGGCCGTCACCGGTGCACCTACATACACGGATTCTGAAGAGGCTCAGCTAATGAAGCAATATTCAGATGAATATCATCACCAATATTTGCGGGAACCACGATCAAAATTCTTACCACAGTTTGTAACGCCCTGTGCCGCAGCCAATTCGCTGCGCCTTCCGCCCTATGCTCCTCCATACAACCTTAACCCTCCGTACAACTTCAACGTCAACAGGTATCCTGTACCTCATTACGGTTATGGAGGACCACGTTTCCGCTCCGTGGACGAAGAAGGAATGACGGAACCAGAAATGCTGGCTTTCTCTGACGCGGATCAACTTCAACATGGACAAGCTACGATGATGGATCACAACCCTGCAGCGAGATTTGGATCTTTACTACCGCCTATAGCACCAGTACATCCAGGTTTGGCGGTCCACGGCCCGGTACTTACGTCAGCAACTGGTTCTGCTTATGGAATATTCCCGAACGCTAACGTTGGAGGTTGCAGCATTCCTTTACTGCTGAGCTGTTCGCCGTCGATAACATCTGGACATTTGACAGGGTCCCCTGGTCTATCGCCTTTGATAGCAGATTCCTACAGACTGGCAGAAGAACCGACGACCAACGATTATGAGCATGCTATTAATCGATATCCTGAACATTCTGAAGAGATGTTAAACCAGCATTTGGAACCTGTTCGTAAGATTGGACACGCGCAACAAGCTCATGTGCAACAATCCCACGTGCAACAAGCTCACGCCTAGATATTCCAGTTTTAAGTGCTATGAGATAGTTATAACATAGTTGTTAAATAGTTATAATTTTTGCTTTAATAAATATTTACGATCTACCGAATGAAAATTTTTTTTTTTTACTATCAAAGTGAAAATGGTTGTATGGGCCCCCAACTAAGGTCTGTTATTATATCTCTATACGCTATAGAATAGAATATAGGTATAGTCGTTAAAAACTCCTTACATTCACATTTTACTTATTTATCCATATATCACATTTGTATACTATGTAATTAATCCTGAACACTTACTTACATTAAATACTTTTCATTCCTGTCCATCCTAAGGTTGCCTGGAAGAAATCACTTTTAGTGATAATGCTGCCTATTGTACATTAAACTGTAACTGTATCTAGTTATCTGTATCTGTTATAATAATGGTGTGCAATAAAGAATTATCTATCTATTTATCTATCATAGCTGGCACACTTGCTGATTTAGCAGTCTAGGCTTTTGTCTCGGGATTGGGAGGTTACATGACAGTCACTCCCATAAAACCCATCTAAATATACCAAAAGGAGGAGCAGGACCAAGGTGAATCTCGGGCGCAGAGGTGAAAACCTCTTTATATTCATCCGGTTTGTAGGAGCACCATAGGAAATTATAAGTTAAGTACGTAAGTAAAAACGTCTTTATTGTACACCATATAGCTATAACAATATAACATAGATAACTGAGTTATGTGGTAAGTACCGATGGCGGCCTTATCACTCTGCAGCAATTTCTTATAGGCAACCATAGGATGGATAGAACTAATAGGAGAAGAATGTTTTCGGGTAGTTTGGTGTACATAGAGAATATATAAATAGAGTAAAACAATAATAAATAAATAAAAATAACAATAAACATATAAAGCTATATACGGCCTGTGGGGTATGGCGGTAAAGCGATCGACAACTACATTGGAAGTCGCCGTTTCGATTCTCGCTCAGCCCCCCTAGACAAGTGGCAATTCGTTGCTCGGCGTATGATGGAATAGAATGACAAATGTATAGGATTTGACGTTTCTGACATTCGTTGACGCCTGTCATATACGTCAAATCCCATACATTTGGCATTCTATTCCATCATACGCCGAGTAACGAATTGCCACTTGTCTATACTAGTCTCAACGTAAGAGGCCCACTATGACATTTGTCATTTGGACGTAACTAGGGATGTAACCACACCACTCGGTACACGATACTCAAGATAAATCGATTCAAGTTTGTATGCGTATTTGATCGATTAGAATATGTATTGTATTGTAGTGTAAAGTTCATTGGCTTAAAGTTCTAATTAGAAAATTTTATCTAAACTTTGATATTGTAGGTATTTTTAAACAATACAATACTGCGAAAAGTCAATTTTCTTTCATTTAACATTTTTATTACAATAATATTCACTCAATAATAACCAATAGAAATCGCATGAAAATGAATCTTTAGTAAATCATTTTCTTGATACCTACTGTCTGAAGTTTACGCTTATATCACTTATTGAAATGAAACCACTTTTTAACGGCTTCTATCGCGATTTATCTGTCACTATTTACTTTTAACCCTACGTCGGCTACTTTCTAGCAGCCCTGGTCCCGGGGTGACTTAAGATGATATTTGAAGCCTAGGAATAAAAAAACCTAGATAACAGCAAACACAACAAAGTCACAAATTGGGGATAATGTCATATTTGTCGATGAGACTTGGCTGAACTCGAATCATACCGTGCCGCAGTCATGGACAGATGATACCAAGGCCTCTTGCTCAAAAGTGCCAATAGGAAAAGGTGGACGCTTAATCATCTGCCACGTCGTCGGGTCAGCTAGTGGTGGTTTTGTGAATGATACCTTGCTCGCATTTGAGTCTAAAAGTACAAAATAATATCACAGAGTGGTTTACTAACCTGTTAGCAAACCTCTCTGAACAGTGCATAATAAAATTATTGTGTACAATGCACCGTGACCAATCAGTTCAAATAAATAAAGCACCTACTCAAGCAAACAAAAAGGCCGATTTAGTAGCATGGATACAAAGATCAGGCGTTGAAGCTGATACGAAATAGTTAAGAGCTGAATTGCTGTAACTGGTAAAAAAATTAAACCTGCAAAATTAAAAAATTAAATTGATGAATGGGCACTTCAGCATGGACATAAAGTGACAAGAACGCCGTCATACCATTGTCAGTACAATGCTATTGAGCTGATCTGGGCTCAAATGAAAGGATATGCAGCACGCCACAATACAAAGCGGCCATTCTCCACTAAGAAAATGATGACATTGCTGAATGAAGCTTGTGCCAAAATTACTAAAGAAGACTGGGTAATAGTTCTGGGGGTCCAGGGCTAGGTTTCTAGGCTTCCAGGCTTCTAGACATAATTAAACCTACAAATCTTGAAGTCTACAAGCCTAAAATTTAAAAAAGACCTAGAAAACAGCAAAAAACAGTCAGACTTAACGAAACCGCGAGCTCATTCTACGTAAATAGTCGCTGATGTTTAGTCACTCCGCGACCACGGTTGCTGAAAGTTAGCCGAAACTTCGGGATAAAGTAATAAAGAATTAATCGCGATAGAATCCGTTAAAAATGTTAAAATGTTAAATGTTAAACGCTTCCTTTTATTTGTGCTCTATGACCTTGCTTCGTCTCACATTTCAGGATTCTCGCTCAACGAGGAGTACCCTAAAATTAAACTTCTAATTCAACGCAATCAAAGTATTGCCGGTCTTGTAGTATATTGCCGGCCATGTAGCATATTGCCAGTACTGTAGCATATTGCCGGTCATGTAGCATATTGCCGGTCATGTAGCATTAGTTCGCACTACAATTCAGTTTCGTGAGGAATCTTTAATGCGCAAACACGAGTCGTGTTTGCGCATTAACACACGTTTTGCACTTGACCGGATTTTTACAGCTAAGTGTACGATCTTTAACTTTGTCTTAGACATTTTTATGATAAAATTAAAAAAAATATCTTAATCGATTTATTTTTACCATAACCAATTTATTAATAGTCTGTGGAGAGTATAAAAAACTCGTTATGGACAGCACTGAGCGGAGTGGGCGGTACCCATCAATGAAAAATGTCATTCTACGTTTGAAAAATATCATTGTTTTACGTTCTCAAAATTGAGAACTTCATGGACTTGAAATGTCCAAACGGGCTTTTTAGATAGCGATTACCTTAGAGGGGCAGTGCTCAATTCAATTGTATAGATGCATTCCAAGAGGAGAAAGGGATATGCGAGTAGTTATAATAAAATTGTAATATGGGTCCTACAATGTGGATATACTTAAATATGTTACCGGCAATCTGTATAGGTAATTCAGGTAGGTATTGTATGGAATATCTAGGCAATGTATGTATATAGAATGCCTGCTTCTCCACCGGCTATGTGTAAAATAAATAGATTCTGGTCTATATCCAGAAATAGAAGATTCGCATGATTATAAAAAAATAAGCAGGAACGCGGATGCTGCGTTGACCACCTTTAATGTTTATTGATAACATCTCATACTTTATTACCCGACTGCCGTGAAGGGTAATGTTTTTTCGCGCGTATTTACCGACTGTGTACTCGGTATTCTATACACACTGTATAGAATACCGGATTATACATTACCGGTAACATATGGAAATGTAGCAAGTTCCAGCGAGTGCCATCAGTCGACAATAGTCATATTAGTCAACTAGTGAAGCTAAATTGTCTACGGCTACATTCTCATTCATCGCTCCGCTCGTCAAAGACAGAAAATAATGTACAACCTAAACTAAAGCTCCAAAGTGCAAGCTTTAGTAGCCCCATGCCCGCTATCTTTCTCCTTTTTATATTTAGTTTATTTTGTGTTTTTTTATACTAACTACTTAGGGCGTAGACAAGCACACGGCCCTCCTGATGGTAAGAGGTTACCGTGGCCTGTGGGCGAGTGCAACACCAGGGGAGTCACACTCATGCTGTCAACCCTGTAAGAACAGAGAGATTCTGTGCCATCAGCGCAAAAGAGAAGTAGGTCAAAGCCTTTGGTTTTCCCACTGATGACAGTACAAAGCTTTTTTACGGAAACGCCAAGCATCTGACCCTGACCCTTTGAGTCTTGCTCCAAGAACTGCATCCATCAATCAATAGTTGTGGCCTCGATTGAGGCCCCATGCACTCATTATCCAATAAAATATTACCTAACTGCATTTAAAAACAAACTTCACAAGCAAAAATGCATAGCCATGCAATACGTAACCAACATATACATACATATAAATTTTACCTCTGTCATCTAAATCGCATACGATCAATGAATGAAGCTTATAGCACGTATCATCAACGATACTATAAATAAAATGCTATCTATCATATTTTTCATTATCTGTGCATTCACAATGATGATAAAAATCACGCTCATATTTGTTATTCTAAAAGCAACTTACGTGCTTTCACAAATCGATTCAGAATTGATTGACAATCATATGGAACAAGAAATACCTATACTAGCCAACATCCATAGTTCGTGGGAATCGAATGAAATGGGGCAAAGTCATCCGAGGAAGATAAGACATGCCATTTGGATGGACACAGACCAAGTCATCGATTATCATAGAATATCGGAAGATTTCCCAGAAGCACACCAGGGTAACCATCATACTGTTTCTAAAGATTATCCTAATACAAATCTGGTACGTTTGATACTTCGAAGAGTTCATAAATGGAATTGATTGTAATTTGTATTATATTTTAAATTAAATTTGTTCTTTTTTACACTCGTCAGTTTATTTCCGGTGTATTTTACCTTATCCCCATATTTCACCAACTATATTTTTCCTGTTTTAAGTTTTGAAGTCGAGCCGATCATATTGCTATTAGCCGGACATTTTCTTCTAACTTTAGGCCTGTATTCTAGAGCGACACTCAGTACTGAGCCTTGATTTAACTGGGAACAGATTGACAGATTTGACGGTTTATACAAACTGTCTATACAATCTGTCCTCAGATAAATCGAGATTCAGGACTGACTGTCGGAATCTAGAATACGGGCCTTAATAAAGGGTAATCAATAGAAACTCTTTGGGGCTTCAAGAATGAAAACTATAGATATATTGACAGTACTTAGCGTGTAGGTTACTAGGGGAAGGGGGGGCATGATGGGGTAGCTAAGGGAAATAGCATGAATACAGCATAATCACTATGTTTATTAGTCTCATTAATTTATGATTCGTTAGGTCATTAATCTAACTATGATTTGGTAGAGTCTTTGGAAAATCATCTTATCACATTTTTTTATAATTAATAATTAATAGGAACATAATGAAAAACCATCTTGCCCCATACTATGGGGTATGATGGGGTAATGAAATTGGGGCATGATGGGGAAGGCTAATAGTTCTCACAAAACAAACAAATGTGTATTTCCTCTAGATCTTCATCGTCCAAGCTAGCACGAACGTTGTTGTGAGCCCAACGCCCACAGAGCTGACGATGGTTTGCTGACAAGGTTCTGACGATGTCAAGAAATTGTTGTTTGCATCTTCTTCATTATTCTTTTTTTTATGAGTATGTGACCTTTTGTTTGTTCTTAGCATTCATTTTGAGGCGAGGATCATTAGGATTGGATGTTTTACCCGGCATGTTCAAATTTTCCAGCTCATTTTTATAGGGTGTTGAGAATATTATAGCTGTTTTTCCTCGGCAGTATTGTTTCCCATTTCAGTTCGTTGAACAGAAGGAATGGGCAAAATATCACTTGGGGATGCATTATGGTCCTTCTCTTGTAAGTACGTACCATGGTTTACCTAAAAAAATAATAAATTAATGTTACTTATGATAACTGAAAAGAACTCAGACCCACAACCCCATTTTGCCCCAATGCCCCACCATGCCCCGCACCCAATACCCCATCTTGCCTCATAAGGTCACTCTGAACAAAAAAAAAATTAACTAATAAAATGTTTAACGGATTCCTACAAACAACATACCATATCAAAATAATCAACACTAGTAACCAAAGATCAAAAAAACATTAATGGATTGATTATAATTACCTTAAAATATTGACGTTTCACCTTACAAAAAAAAAAGATCGACGAAACACTGCACCACTTTTTCGCTTATAAAAAAGAAACGCGTGCACTCCTGCTCACAGATTCTCTCGCGTCAACCGTCGGTTGAATGAGGCTTCCTATTGGCTTATTGTTTTATATTCACAAACGTCTAGTTTCTTCTATGTGTGCGGTACCCCGTCTTACCTCGCTACCCCGTCATGCCCCCCCTTCCCCTATCATGATAATAGACCATTAAAACGGTTTGAGGTGAGGCCGTAGTCTGGTATTTAATCCCCGAAACTTCTTTTTTCGTGCGGAAATCCTTTAGGATACCCCCTTGCCACACAACGGGGGCGATTATGCCGAACTCAAATCGACTAAAACCACTTGCACCACAGCTAACCCAAGGCCATCTACGGTTTCGAGATGGCCCCCTCGGGTTTGGGAACCACGATGTCCTCTTGCGGGCACCGATGCACCACCAACAGCGATCTACGACCGGTGGACCACTGAAGCGGCTTTCCGTGACGTCAATCCGGGCTAATGGAAAAATATCACAAAGTTTAAAGTGAAATATTGTGCCGAATGCTAAAAGTATCAAATATTCTTAAGATCACGTTTAAATATCACGTAAAGCATCATCTGATTATATTATCAATCTCGGTTACATCCAAAGCTTGTACTCAAGAGGCGAAGACCGTTCATAAACTCCGCCATTATTGATTTATCTCGGCTTTTACGAGAGCAACTAACATCTGACCTCCCCTAGACCTGAAGATGAAAACCTGCGCTTGAGCCTCGTCGGTCCATTCGCGGGTGTACCTGACAGCTAGGTGAGGTTAGCTTGGGTTTCAAAGATATTGTTAGGGCCCAAATACACCCGTAAAAGTTAAATAAAATATATACAAGTATAATTTCTTTGTAGTGGCCTTAATCGCGTAATATTGCATTCCGGTAGTTTGTTTAGGTAAACATCACATTCAGACAAAAGTGCAAGATAAGATCAATATTCGTCAAAGACAATAACACAAATATATCTCTCAGATTAATGACTGTTTGTTTGTTTATGTGTTTTCAGATAACCTATTTTGATTTCCTAACTTAACGGAGGGTAGGACATCCCCTAGCCAGATGGACTGACGACCTGCGAAAGGTGGCTGGGACGGACTGGATGCGGAAGGCGGAGGATCGGCAAACGTGGCGCACATTGGGGGAGGCCTATGTCCAGCAGTGGACTGCAATTAGATAGGCTAATTGATTGATAGTATTTACCTACTCGAAGGAAAGATCCCATTTTTTTCACATAGATTTTCCAAAGCGACTAAAACATGGGGTTCTTCAAGAAGGGCATTGGAAGGTTTATTCGGGGTCGATAACACGAGTGCGACGCCCCTGGTATTGCATACGTCCATAGGCCACGGTAACCACTTCCCATCAGATGGGCCGTGTGCTTGTCTGCCACCTAAGTGGTATAAAAAAGACCCTATTCTGCTAATATTTTAAATGAAAAAGTTTGAAGTTGACTGCCTCTGTGGCGTAGCGGTAGTGAACGCGGCCGCTACGCAGGAGGCGCGGGTTCGATTCCCGCTCAGTGCAAATATTTGTGTGAATGAATATAAATATTTGCATTGGTCTGGGTGTTTCTATATATAATAATATGTATGTATAAAAAAAAATGTATCTAAGTATGTTTATCAGCATTCTAGAACTCATAACACAAGCTAGTTCAGCTATGCTTTCTTTGTGTCTAGATAGAGTTGTGTAGAATGTCCTACAATATTTATTTATTTATTTATTATGTTTCGATGAATGCTATTCCATCACCCTTTAACAGCTGAACAGATCTGTCTGAAATTTGGTACATGAATAGATTATAGCCCTTAATAACATATAGGCTACTTTTATTCAGAAAATAGGTTCCCATGGTTTTCGGGCACTGGCTCAAAATTCCACGCGGACAAAACCGTGGGTAAGTTAGTCTATCTATACTATTAAATAATTGTAAAGTGGTCGTGTCTGTACATTGGAGATATTTAAAAAAAAATACTTGGGTTATGTTATGTTAACGATACTGAACACGAAAATATTTTTTTTGAATTTCCTGTCTGTTTGTCAAAAACTACTGGACAGATTTTGATGCGGTTTTTTTTGTTAGAAAGGGCTTGATCAGACTTAAAATCTTAGGTTTGTTTGATCGCAATCGGTTGAGTAGAACCGAAGATATGAGCAAATGTTGCGTTAACCGAGATGCACGAGGGCGGAGCCGCGGGCGGAAGGCTAGTAATAAATAAAAATATTCACTGACATTCACACAACGCTATCTAGATCCAAGACAAGCCTAGTTATGGCATATTAACTAGCTTGTGTTAAGGGTATACCCACCCACCCAGATCAAAGCAAATACGTACAAAATATTTGCACTAAGCCGAAATTCCTGCGTCCCTGACGAGCCCGTCCCGCTACGCCACATGTAACTCCTGAAATAACAAGTCACTGCTCTGTTTAAAAACCTAATAAGGTTCATAGTAAGGACGTGTACAGCTGTAAAGCGCTATTGAAACCTAAACTATACAGTATTCATGCATACAAATATTTGCACTGAGTGGGAATCGAACCGCGAACTACGGCGTAGCAGCCGAACGCGAGAAACGTGCAATAAGCAGTGAATTTTATAAACGATTTCAAACAGTCTGACTCATGTTTCTTGTAACCACAATATTATGATAAAACAATGTGTAGCGTGGCGGTAGTGAACTCGTCTGCTACGCAGGAGGCGTTGGTTCGATTCCCATTATATGAGAATATTTTTTTGCATGGTCCACCTATCCATGATTGAGTTACAGATGGTATGATACTCAATGTTATCATAACGACTGAATGTGTTTGGATGTTTAGCTAGAGATAAATCATAGTCTGGAATAGCACTGAAGAAAGTAAATACATACCTAAGGAACCTTTATTTTATTTTTGAAGTATTGAATCGAACTGGACTGATGATTTTTTCGAATGCAGTTTTCCTTAGCTTAAAATTAAAATAAACATTGTTTAGAATACAGGATTATACACATTGCTGGTAACATATATACATAACATATAGGTATATATGTCGCAGTCAACTAGCCTAATCAGCCGTTCCATTGACTGTCTAGGCTGTTAACTAAATCGGCGCCGCGCCGCTCAATTAACGGCCTGAATGAAATTCAGCCGTATGGTTTGTTACAACATTTATTAAACTGGCTGGCTAATGCCTAGGCCATTTGAACGATGGGGTACCACCCAGAAATAAGACAGAAAGTCTGTGATAGGTTTATTGAGAAAAGCAGCGCAATCCGACTTGGATAGGTTAGGTAAGAAGGCTCTTGGAGCAGAGCGGAGCTCCCGCATTAGCCTTCGTGTTTATTCGTTTGGGTGTTAACCAAACGAATAAACAATAAGGCTAGGCAGACAATTAAACGGCTGATTATGCTAGGTGGCTGCGACATATACCTATACAGGGCGTCCCACGGCGATGCCACATGAAGGGAAAGTACCTTAAATCCTTAAGTTAGCTCATTTTGTTTAAAGGAGACATCATTTTATTTTTAAAAAGAAACAAAACTGCATTCAAAGATTTTTAAAAATTCGCTTGCCACACCCGGTAATCGAACTGAGTAAAATCTGAAAAAGTAACATCCTGTATTTTTATGGCATCAATCGATAGTGTCAATCATAAGGATCAAATCTCTCTAAGAAACATGGTAAATTAAACGAAAGGAAGTCCTTGAAACCTAAAATTATAAATTCAATTTGGCAAAATAAAACACTTTAACTCAAAGTTCATCCAATCTAATACCATATTAACAATAAAATTACATATTTAAATTACTTTTCTTTTTTTATCGTGCTGAGACCGCTGCTGGTCAGCAGTAGTATTTAGGTATGTCGAACTCAAACCGACTAAAACCGCTCGCCGTCTCAATTAAGAGGTTATAAGTTGATCCATAGGGCAATTCTCTCGCCATTTTCGTTGCCCAGGGTACACCGCGTGCAGGTTTCTAATCAAGCACCCAAAATAACTACCTACCCTACCTACATACCTCATGCAGTTACCTAATAAAGTTATTTTCTAAATAGGGTAACAAAGTTCATTCATTTAATATCTACTCATTTTGCTTAATAAACATCAAAAATATCTCTAGTGTTGATACCTTATAAGAAAGTGTTTTATTTTACCAAATTTTAGTTATAATTTTAGGTTTCAAGGACTTCCTTTCATTTAATTTACCATGTTTCTTAGAGAGATTTGATCCTTATGATTGACACTATCGATTGATGCCATAAAAATACAGGGTGTTACTTTTTTGGATTTTAGTCGGTTCGATTACCGGGTGTGGCAAGCGAATTTTTAAAAATCTTAGAATGCAGTTTTGTTTCTTTTTAAAAATAAAATGATGTCTCCTTTAAGTAAAATGAGCTAACTTAAGGATTTAAGGTACTTCCCCTCCATGTGGCATCGCCGTGGGACGCCCTGTATAGTCAGGCTCGTTGTCCCAAAACCGACAGGCAGATGTGAAAAATAACCACATTTCGCTATCCATCATTTCACCACATATATTAAGTCCCATGTATTCCCATGAGCCTATTGATATTTATTAGAAATAAAAAAAAAACATAATTATGAATGGACCGACAGTATCGTCACGCTGACGATGCTTCGGCGCGCGGCGCTAGCTTTCCTCGCGGGGTTGGGCGTGTGGGATGGCAGTCGCTCCCGTAAAAGTCAAGACATAAGAAAACAAGCAGGAGAGCAGACACCAATCTCCGGAGTGCATGTAAGTTTTGGATGCAATCGAGAGAGGCGGCTCGAATTATGAATCTCATAATTAAAATAAAATTGTAAACAAGTACTTTTTTGGTACCTGTCATCCTAGCAGAAGCAAGCCACAGCACGCATTGCCGGGGACCATACCCGGGTACGAGTTGGAGACTCCTTTGTTCCCACAATGGAAGAGGACCAGATCGAGAGGCTCCGGCGGAAGGTATTTTTCGCACGATTATAAAAAAGTACCTACTTGTGTATTTTGAACTGAACAATTTAATTGTGCTAAAGAACACGAGACCCGCCAGTATTAGTTATTATTATGTACCTATAGGTAATATGTATACGTACTTGTACACATTTTTCAGTACAATGCTTATGTCTATTTGTATTACTTATTAACATGAATAAAATAAGCTTATTGAAGCTTATTTTATTCATGTTAAGGAAAACCTGTTATTGAGATGATATCAATTTACTATACTAGTGACGACATTTGTAAATCATATTCGTAGAAAACAAAAATAATTAAACACCGTAACTAAATGTTCTGCACCGGAAAGTGTAGTATCAGCATTTTTAAATCAGATAAAATAATCACGTTTTGTTATGTTTCGCGGTCCATCGAAGAAATGTATGGGAAGGTGATTGGTATAAATGCCTTGTAAAATCGATCTCAGTACCAAACGTCTCACATACACCATGAAGACACTTGTAGTGCTTTTAACTTTGGTGTCAGTGGCTCTGGCAGCACCTACGCTGCAAGAACAAAATGTTGGACCTCGTCAGAACTGGCATACTCAAACATTGCCAGGAACACCAGAATTTATGAAGAGACACAGGAAGTCTACGTTTGAGGTACCGACCAAGTTGGATTTAGAAGACACACCGAATATGGAAATTAGCACCGATGCAATGACTCCAACTCATACTGCCAGAAGCTTTGGTTTGAATAAACCAGTAATAGTGAAAAATAAATTTGGCTATCGTTTGTATCGTGATTCTGAAGAAGAGAAGGCGAATGCTGACTACCACGAGAGCTGCGGCAGACAAGTCAAAGTAAAGTTATGCGATGAAGATGGAAAATTCAGGGAAATGTTGAGAAGTTCCGGACATCAAATTAGTGACGAACTTACATCAGAAGCTGATATGAAGCATAGTATTATCTTGGCAAAGGAAGCCATTGAGAATTTACAACGCGATCTCAAAAAAATGGAACAAAAAAGTGCTAGCGATGGCCTCAACTCAAATCCTGATACTGATTTACATGAAGATTTTGAAGTAACCCGACAGGCTTTGGACGATGTTCACAAGAACTTTGATAACTTAGAAACATTGAATTTACAACCAACTGCATTGAACGATTTGGAAACTATGCATGATTTACATGTTAGAATAGCTAATACTGAAGAAGAGAGAATGGCCCAGTGGAAAACAGCTATGAATAATATACACAAAAACGTTGAAATTGTCCAAAATATTGAAAATAGCTTCAAAGTTGCTGGTGGGCACTTAGATCAACCTCAGTCCATTCAAGATGACCATAAAACGGAAGAAACAGCTACTAGGGATGCGGTATTAAATGAAGGTCATATGCGTGAGGTACAGAATATTCCGTTAATAACAGAATCTCAGGATAAAATAATGCCTGAACACGTAAGTGACGAGCAGCATGCTAGAGAGAACCAACATGTCGAAGAAGACATAGAACCTTCTGCTTCTGAACTTGTTGAAATGAAAATTGTAGATATTGGCAATCATCATACTTTGAGAAGTGAGAACCAAAAACATCAGGAGCATGAAAAATTTATTGAAGAATTAAATGAGCATGGAATCGATGTCTCTAATTTGGCTTTCAAAAATTCCGAGTGGCAAGAAAAGAATGCCGAAGAAAAATTGGGAGAACTTGTCACGGACTCACGTTACAAAGGCCTTATAACTTCAGAGCAAGAAATGAACACGGCGGCGTCAGCACATTTCGAAAAAAATGCAGAGCCAAATTTAGGTGATATTATGGAGCAAGGCTTGAAAGATTTCAGTGGTGGCGTACATAATGTTATACAAGGTGCAGAACAAACAGGAGTTAACATTAAAGATGCTATTGACATCAAACCAAAGGAAAAGAAAACTAATCATGATAATCATTATATTTCAGAACAAAATGATAATTACATGCGAACAGCTCCTACTATAGAGTTAGACCATTTAGCAATGGGTGATGCAATTCTTGCACAGATCAACCAAGCCAACATTGATTATAATGAGTCAGATCATTCAACAGTAATGAAAAACGCAGAAGATAATAGAAATCATCACTTGTCAGCATTAAAATTACTACAAGAAAACGAAGACAATTTCCATCTCGATGAAACTAGGCCTTGGAATTCAATGAAAACGGTTGAAGCTTCAGATCAAATGACTTCTAATGACCTTCATTTAATGCAGAACCATCACAACATTGATGACAATGAGGCAGGGCACACAGTAGCATTGACAGATATGGAATCCGTCGAAGAGCCTTTAAATCCCCACTTAACTGGATTAACTGCAATGAAAGCCGCCCAAGATAAGCACCATACGTTGCCTCCAAACACGCACTGGAGTAATGAAAATAGACATTTTAAAGCAGCTTTCTCTCCAAATCAGGAAACACAGAAAGACCTTCATTTACAGCATAATTTGCATAACATTGATTCCAGCGAATCGGGCCATACAGCAACACCGTCAGAAATGAAATCTGCTGAAGATAATTTAAATCAGCATTTGACAACATTAACAGCCGTGAAAGCCGCCGAAGATCGCTTGCATCGTCCAGAACCGATGTCTTCAAATGCACATTGGAGAAATGAAAATAGGCATTTCAGTTCAATGAAAGCAACTTATCCTTCAACCCAAGAAGCTCTCTACAAATTTCTTTCGCAAAATATTGATTCCAGCGATTCAGGACACTCAGCAACATTATCAGAAATGAAATCTGCTGAAGATACTTTAAATCAGCATTTGACTACATTAACAGCGGAGAAAGCTGAAGATCATTTGAATCATCCAGAATCGATGCCTTCAAATGCACGTTGGAGTAATGAAAACAGACATTTCAGTTCAATGAAAGCAACTCATCTTTCATCCCAAGAAGCTCTTAATGATTTTCGTTTGAAGCACGCACATCAAAACATCAATCACAAGATTTCAGAGCAATCTTTACCAGAAATGGAACCCGCTGAAGATCATTTACATCATCACTTGACAACATTGCCAGCAATGAAAACTGCTGACTTGGAGACTACACTTCCTGAAGCACCTTGGAATACTGAATATAGGCCTTTGACGCCAATGAAAGTTTTTGAAGACATTGAAAAGAATAGACATGAAAATAATCACATGAGATACTCAGATATGACTGAACATAATTTTATCCCACATAAAGTGGGCCTCGGTCTCGGTTTTGAGCCATCCAAACACCATCAACATACTCACCATGGACACCATAATCAACATGAGCACCACCATACTCACTTACCTCAGACGCATCATCACAATATGAATTTACATAGAGATGTTCCCTCGCACTACAACCCAAGTTTTAGAGATGCTATGGAAGGCCATGAATCTGAGCACTCGTTACAGTGGAAACCTTCACATGAAAGCTTTAGAAATTCTTATGGAGCTGGTCCCATTGGTTCAGTGGGAGGGGCAGTTGGCGTATTTCCCAATGCAAATACTGGTGGATGTGGAATCCCTTTGCTTCTGAGCTGCTCGCCATCTGTTGTATCTGGTAGCTTGGCGAAGGCCCACCCAAGTTCGTATGGCGCGCCCTCATTCGTTGCACCGTCATACGCTGGACCATCATACAATGCGCCTTCATACAGAACTGAGGACAATTTTGGTATCCATAACAAACGTGATACCAAGAAGACTAACGAGATTAGAACCACCAACGTACTGGGATCACCGACCATTGTCAAACAAAAAACTAAGACAATTTTAGACAACAAAATGTGAAATACTTGGTAATGTAGCGGAACATGACTTGACTATACAACTTTTGTAATTTTATATTTATTATGTTTGTAATACATCACAATAAAAGCATCTTCTTAGAATATGTGGTTTAATTCCGAAATAATTTTAATTAGTTATTTATCTAATTCCTAAATAAGTTTATATTAATTATTCAAACATTACACGATAAGTCAAAGATCATGTTATGAAGTGCGCCAAGCCCATCAAACTGGCTGCATTGCCTCTTTAAATGGCAATGGCCAGCCTTTGCACCAGGTACGATCCGATGCGGGAATCAAAATTTTCGAAATAATATAATTTTGTTGTGGTTTCCCTATGATACTACAAGGGGGAATGTCGAGACAAATATTAGAGACTAGATGACCCACCCCAGCTTCGCCCGTGGCATATTTCTAAACCCTGTATCACACGCAATTCATTGATTCTCAAATAACGTGTGGGAATTTGCCGGATTTATTGACATATTTTATGGTACTGCCTTGAGTAGTATAGTGATGATATTTAGCCTTTAACCTACCTCGATAAACGGGCTATTCAACAAAAAACTTCCTGAGATTAGCGCATTCAACCAAACAAACAAACTCTTTTAGCTTTATAATATTAGTATTGGATGTGGAGCTCCGCCAGCATAAACTAGACATGACTAAATCATAATATATAAAAAAAATATTCAGAAATTTGTTTGTACAGTACAATTAAAATCAGTTGAACATTCGGCTTTTGTCGGGTATCATCGCCTAAATCCGGAGACGGAAATGACACGACATACATTACCGCGATTTCTTTTATGTAGCATTTAATTTGAAATATCATAAACGCAATGTATAGCATCTGCCAAGATGACATTACTAACCGTAGACCTAAGAAAATTATGCAGAAGCGACATGAATTTGAAAATTCATTATTTATTGAAGCTATACTTGTATACATTAAATAAAAATAAGTTTAAAACTAAAACCCGACTACTTAAAAATCACGCTCTGAAAAGTATTAAACAAGAAAATATCTAGGATAGCCGTGGTCGTAAGCCACTTTTCCTTAGATTAGCATGTATGTATCGTTTTATTATAGTAAGTGGCATACGACCACGGCTATCCTAGATATTTTCTTGTTACTCGCCACCTATTACATTGGGACCTAAACATAAACGGCGAAATGTGGGTGCTAGTACCTCTGCCTACCCCTTCGGGGATACAGGCGTGAGTTTATGTTATGTTATGTATGTTAATACTTTTCAGAGCGTGATTTTTAAGTAGTCGGGTTTTAGTTTTAAACTTATTTTTTTATTTATTTTATTTTGGGGCACCCAACAACTATAATTTATGCATATTTGAAATGTGCTAATTGAGCTCTTTAATTTGATACCATACACGGCATATTTATCTCAAATTATTTTTTCAACACAGTACTTTATGGCCGCTAGAGGGCGCCACATTAGATTTAGTGACACGTCATATAGCCTATAACCATCGGACGATCAAGACGATTCTAACGATATGCTATTATGTCCAGTTCTAATAAGTAGTTGAGCAGCTATGAGGGAACAAACGAACATACATACATACATACATACATACATACATACATACATACATACATACATACATAGCCTGTCAAAATCATAACCCTCCTTTGGCTTCGCCGTAGTCGGGTAAAAATGCATCGATATAAGTCAATATTTTACTGTTTGATGTAAGTAACAGTATCGTACTGTTACTTACATCGGATTAATAATTGATAATAGGTAATTACCAAATTAAAAATTTTAGAAACCGACTTCTACCGATTTTTGTTGATTTCTTTTTTTTGATAAATTATAATTTATCAAAAAAAAAGAAAGTAAATTTTCTTCTTTTTTAAATAAATTATCTTATTTTTTAAATAGTTAGGTATATACATTATTTACAATTTCACGAGATTGAGCAACAATAATTATTTTACCACGCTTTAAATTTGTTGAGGCCATGATATATAAGTAACTACTGTAAGGTAATTTTGATAAAATTTGATAGAATCGAATATTTTCACGAGTGAAATTAGCGTTCATAAGCATAAATGTATCATAATATTCGTCAAAATAATATTTTTGTGTTAGTTTTGAGCTACAAAGGAGGTTTTGTTGCTCATGTGCTTGTATTGTATTCAATAAGACAACGGGTAATATAATTAAAGGTCATATCTGTAAATTGATAACTCTATGTGAGAGACGAGGGATTCACGACAATTACCGAGGTTGGCCGAATCTTCAACTGATTTTAATCGTACTGTACTAAAAATTAAGGTTCTATAATGTCACCTACGGGATGGTACAAAGGTTACACAGTGTACTCATAAGTGATACGACATTTTATAAAGAGCGGTGCTTATTTACTATATTAGTAGTATACAAAAGCGAGCACTCGAGTAAAATGATGAGTTTGAAACTGTGCGTAACAAACGTGTGTTTCTGTGAAATCGTGCATACTTGCAAGAACATAAAAAGTATAATAATGTAGTTTTTAACGGATTCTATCAAAGTCAGAGTAAACTGTAAATAATAAAGTCGTAGCTTAGTGGCTAAGGTGTCGGCCTTACGATCGAGGAGTCCCGGGTTCGAATCCTGTCCATTATACCTACTACTGACGTGAACCCACTCCTAATCAAGTAATTTAGCTTAGCTGGAAGGGTTAACGGGAATACTGATATTTTGGGTTACTAATCTTTAAAAATACAACCGATAAAAATATGTAGCGGGGTTTTATATTAATTGTGTAAGTAATTGTAACATGAACTCGTATGCAATTGTTCATTGACTTTCGACGTTTTGCTGAATTTACATTTGCATCATAATACAACGTTCAATGTACCGAAGTATTCTGTAATATATATCGGTATAGTGTTCAGTATATCAGTTCCTAAAAATGTTCGGTGCGTGTATTATAATTTATTTAATTTGCGGCTTGGCTCATGGCATTCCAACAAATTACATAGATCCTTTGGTTTTATCTTCTGAAAATGGTAATCTAAATACTCGTACTATACAAATTCCAACTTCAAGTAATGCAGTCCAGGAATTTGATGTAAAATGCAACGAAGACAGAGATAATGAAGATATACCAATGCCGTTCTATCACGATGTCATAAAATTACCTAATTCAGACGTTATTAATGTCGAATTCGATACTCCAGCGCTTACTTCATACATTCGGGATGGTATAGAAGGAATTTTGGCGATGGATTACGATTACAATAATCAAGATACGTTACCAGCATGGGCTGATCAGTATCCGCAATCAGTTCAAGAAAGTAATCAAGTATACGAAGACCAAGAACCGGTAAAAATGACTATGGACATAGGTATGAACAATTATGACGATGATGAAAATGAGTTGCCGAATCCTGTATTGCCTCTCGATTCTTTGCCGAAGATCTATTCAACATACGTTCACGAAACTGTTCCATTTTTAGAAGCTGGTGGCAATGATCTCGATGCTTTAAACCCTGAAAATACAGAAGTTTTATTCCCAAATTTGAGGCCAAATCGTTCAAAGAATGTTGACTATGAGAAGATTTTAGCGGAGTTGCAACACGACGCGATGTTGAACAATATCGTACCAACGATGTCATATGTACGAGGTGCTGAGGACTATGTAGCTCATCCAGCATTGCAGACGGCTATCTATCCAATTAGGACATCAAATGGCTATGGACTACCACTTCTTTTAGTCTGTAGTCCAAAGTTAAGTAGCGGTATATTGACCAATTTGCCTCCAGAACAAATAGCACCAGTAGCTACAATAAATTAATTTTCATAATTTTGTCAAATGTTTCCAATATAACACATTTGATGAATTAATTAATTAATTAATTAATTAATTAGGTTCGAAATAGTATTTCTAATAAATGTCCCATTTTTATGTCTAATGATTTGAATAATAAAATAAATAAGCTTGAAAGAGTTATCATTTCTTTTATTTCATTTCCTGATGCATTTTATACATTTAAATATTGTATACATGTTAAATATTACAAGTATTTAAATATTGTATACATACATTTATTAAATACATACCTATATTATGCTTTGTGCGATACTTTTGACCTATCTAAACGCCTATCTTTTTGCGCCAAAAGTCCACCATCTTGATTTAATGTGACACTCGCACTATAGAGAGAAATCTAATGACGTAGCTAATAATATATTATTATAACACTTAGAATAAGTAAATCATCGTCATCATTTATATGTCACAGCCAACTAGCTTAATCATTCGTTCAATTAACCGGCTAGCCTCTGTACTAAACGTTCAATTGACGACTTTAATGATATTCGGCAATGGCGTTTGTTACAACATTAGAGAGAATAAACTGGCTAGCTAATGCTTAGGTCATTCATATGATGGGCTACCATCCAGAAATAAGACAGAAAGTTAGTGATAAGTTTATCGACAAACGTAGCGCAATCCGACTTGGATAGGTTAGGCTAGAAGGGTAATGTGGGAGCGGAAATTGTAAAAAAATACAAGTGATTATGATAATTAATTTTTGTTTTTTATATTGCAGAATCCAAGGGTTGTCCTCCAGGCGAATATATGGGAACAAACATGCAGTGTAACTCACGCAAAAACAGGATCAACACCAATGAATCCCATTGGCAATTTTATGATTAAGAATATAATGCTGCAATGCTGCTTCTTAAAATATGTGTATCATCTCTGCCGAGTGGGTCTATTCCTATTCCTCTGTTTCGCGGCTCATAATATGATAACCTAAAGTATGATTTTACCATGGAGGCATCAAACGAGCTACTTTCAGTCTAGGAAGTCTTGAAGAATTAAAAATAAATAAAAGAAAACCTTAGATCGGAATGTGATGTGCAATGCCCATGTTGTACCCACCCCAATATCTGTTGAGAGCTCGGTTCTTGAAATTGTTGACTCGTACGTCTACCTAGGACAAGTAGTCCAGTTAGGTAGGTCCGACTTCAAGAAAGAGGTCAATCGCCGAATCCAACTCGGCTGGGCAGCGTTCGGAAAATTGCGCAATGTCTTCTCGTCCGACATACCTCAGTGTCTCAAGTCGAAGGTTTTCGACCAGTGTGTGTTACCAGTGATGACTTGTGGCACTGAAACGTGGTCCCTCACTATGGGCCTTATGAGTAAGCTCAAAGTAGCCCAACGAGCTATGGAGAGGTCGGAGTCTCTCTGCGAGATCGAATTAGAAATGAGAAGATCCTTAGAAGAACCAAGGTTACCGACATAGCCCAGCGGATTAGCAAGTTGAAATGGCAGTGGGCAGGGCACATAGCATGGAGGACTGATGACCGATGGGGTCGAAAAGTCCTCGAGTGGAGGCCACATATCGGCAAGCGCAGCGTAGGACGTCCACCCACAAGGTGGACAGACGACCTTATCAAGGCCGCGGGAACGCGCTGGATGCGAGCCGCTTCCAACCGGTCCTATTGGAGATCTATAGGGGAGGCCTATGTCCAGCAGTGGACTTCCTATGGCTGAAATGATGATGATGAATGATTAGATCGGAATATTTCAAATGTAATCTGGAGAACAAGTTAATTGTTTTAAAGTTTCATTATATTCATCTGAAAAAATATTCTTTACGGTACATTTTGATTATTTTTCAGGAGAAGGTTGAAGTAGTTCCGTAGACTGATTTTAGGGTCGGCAGCGCGTCCCTGGTATTGAACGCCCTACGTCCCTAGGCCACGGTAACCACTTTTCATCAGGTGAGCCGTGTGCTTGTCTGCCACCTAAGTGGTATAAAAAAAACAACCGAATTATCATTTTTAACTTATTGTGGTATATAAACGGTTATACCTCGGGATACGTATCTTGGACCTAAATCGCGAGACAAAAAAGGCCCTGACACACGCAGATTATTTCGTAATAATCAATGCTTAGGTGAGTTAGGCCAACTGATCTCAGAAGTTGGCCTAACTCACCTGAGAAGAATTATTTTATTTTTAGTTTTACCTCAGAAGTTAGTCATTTTTGAATACCATGTTCAAAACAAAACGGCGATTAAAACATAATTAATCATTTTTTTATTTAATTTAAAAACACCTCTCCCATTTAAAGTTACCAACCCTAGTGGGGACGATTGCACCGGTAATTTAAACAGGTATAATATTCCCCACCATAATGACTTTTGTGGGGAAAAGTGGATAATATACATTTTTTACCATTCCACTTTGCCCCACCTAAGCCCCACAGAAGCTTGGTGGGGCAAACTGGAAGCACCCGAATTTGAGCTTGTCGACCGCCGTTGCACCTCGTGCTATCCTCAAAAGATACCCAAGAAACGTGTACTGCGGGTATAGATAGAGTACATTTTGAGCACATTTTAGGTCCAAGATATACCTATGTCCTGAGCAATAACATAATTCAACGGAGAGGTGCTAATTCTTGTAAACCGTGACACAGTCCATTGCACAGGCGTAAATTCTTACTAATTATCGTATAGATTGAACCATTGAGCGTACCGTCGTTATCTTATTGCGGTTGACTGGACCACGGGTGAACTGTTCCAATAGATACGTGGGTTTTTCAAAAGATATGATCACGTAGGTATAATGTTTCACGATACAGACTACATCTCATTGGAATGTTAGCATTGAGTGTATACAAACTCCATAAAACATACGAATTGAAGGATATATTCACGTAAGAGAGTTTAATGATAAATATATAATATATACGACTATGTAACCTATAGTACCTACCATTTACCTATATTATAAAGACTATGACTATATCTTTAAATATATTAGATATCTGTAAAAATCTTTATCTAGACTTATACAGTCTATCAATGGATTTGCAGTTTATAATTAAGCATCATTCACCTCAAGGCTCGTACCTTGACTTGCTTTTTCCACTATAATTTGAAACGAGTACCTACCTACCTACACAAAAATAATAATCTCATTTACTTTATTAAATTACACATACCTACCTATCCACATATCAAATTAGGAAAGAAAATAGCAATAGCCAAGCAATATCTCCTTGGAACGTTTTTGATATGGTTTGGTATTCTTTACAATAAACATGATTGTCCTGCAACATTGAACAGTAGTGGACTGATAGATGTGACCTTCGTATAATATTAGGTAACATCAGCTGTAGCATTCAGCGCCAGCCCTGAAGTAGAGCGAGAAAAGCAGTCGCTCTAGGCGTCAGGTTGGTCTCGTCCTCGTCAGGTCTTAATCATAAGGGTCACTTAAAAGTCAAACAGGAAAAACAATTTCTGGCACGAAATAAATTATTAAATACTGACTTATCTTCAACTTTAATTTATCGAGTTTGGCTAATAATAGATAATATTATAATCCATTGAAATAAATCAATCAATAGCCTGATTATTATTAGATACTAATTTTAGGAACTATTATTCATGAAAACAAAAATAGTACGATTGCTTCCACGAACCGTTTGTTTCCCCACGATTAGGGTCACATGTAAAATAATCTAATCTGCGTAGTTATTATTTTTATTTGTATAATTTATTGTAACGCGGGAAAATCATAGATATGAATGTGTAAATAAAGAGTAGACAAACAGCTTGCAGTGGCGAATTGTAAATATTTTGAAATGCAAGTCCTCGAAAGTTGAGGAGTTAAGTAGTAGGATACAAAAAACAAAAGTAATACATAGTTTCGTAAAACTAGGTATTTAACGGTATCGATTCTTTTAAATTAATGTTTCGTTTATTTGTTCGCGATGGACGCAAAAACTGCTATACGGATGATGATGCGTTTTTTTTGTTAGAAAGGTCAGATTGAAAAATCTGTGGTATTTGGATTGCAATTGGTTGTGTTGAATCAAAGATATCACAAAAGAAGTTTCACAGCTGCTGTAAGAAACATCTAAACTTGTTTACTTCTTAGTTTAGTGTCCTCGTTATAATTGAGTTAGCTAAGAGTTGTAACCTATTAAATCAATAAGTCAAGTGATAACTTTCGACCTACTGATAAATAATGTACCTACCAAAAGGTGTTTTAACCATACAAGGCATAATAACGTATAATTTTCATTATTTTCATAAACATTTAAATTGCTAACTACATACTATTTTCGAATATTATCGTAAAATTATATGACATGACAATTATGAATATAAATTGCTTGTCGTAAGCAAACCAATAGTCTAACTGCCAAGAATACTGACGACCGGGCGAAGTGGAAGAGAAAAATCGAGCTGTTTCGGGGGTGTGTCTACAAGCACTGTGACAATATAATTTTTTATTCATATATATTTGACAATCTAACAAAACCACACTCGGAGTGGCGAGGGGTCCGTATAATCTTCCAAATGGGTTGCATAGTACATGACAAACTAGATCGAGGTGAGGTTAGTTCGGGCCGGCTTCCCTTTGGAAAATCCACTGATCACTCCACTCTTCGCCACTGATCACTCGACATCAAGATTTCTCCAGACCTGCAGCTGATCATGAAACCCTTTCGGGGAGAACAGAGGTTTGAAAAACTTTTGTAGTCATACTGTATATAGCTAGAATTCCTATAAAATCAACTTATATGGCCACATAATCAAATTCAAAAAATCAATTCAAAAATTAACAGCATATGTTACTAACAATCTAGATAAGGGCATGCATGCCATGGGTATTTTCCTCGACCTTGCCAAGGCCTTTGACAGTATTTCATGCACTATTCTACTACGGAAGCTTGAACTTCTAGGAATAAGAGGAACTCAACTTCAATTATTCGCCGACTATCTAAGTAATCGCAAGCAATCGGTAAAAATTGGGGATCGCACTAGCAATGTGATGTCTAACAGTAACTTTGGCGTCCCACAGGGAAGTGTATTAGGAAGTACCTTATTTTTGATATATATTAATGACCTCTGCGCCACCCCATTACATAACGGTATGATAATATCATATGCTGATGACACAGTTCTATTATTCGCCGCAAAAACACGTTTAGATTTGTATAGTCACGCTCAATGTGGATTCAATTTTGTGACAAATTGGCTAAATGAAAACATACTCACATTAAATGCAGATAAGACAAAATACGTATTATTCACAATGCGTAACAATTATAAAACAACGAACAACCTAAACATACTCGCGCATAGGTGTAGAACTGCTGACGCACCATGTCTGTGTCCCACTCTTGACAAAACCGACGATATAAAATATCTCGGCGTCACGATTGACAAAAACCTGAATTTTCGTAAGCAAACAAGTTTGCTATGTACAAGAGTACGCAAACTAATATACATTTTTAAGAACCTACGTGCTATAGCCAATTACAAGCTAATAAAACAAGTATATTTGGCTTTGTGTCAATCCATTATCACGTACTGCATAACGTCCTGGGGTGGTGCAGCGGGTTCAATCCTACTCCCGCTGGAACGCTCCCAAAGAGCCCTCCTTAAGGTCGCAACATTTCGGCCCCGCAGTTTTCCCACCCATCAACTGTATACGAAATGCGATGTACTCTCAGTGCGAAAATTATTTATATTAAGTGTCATATTATACCAGCATACCAAACTCACGCCACCTGAACAGAAAGGGGTGGGACGACGGAGGAATCGGGTTTGCACCATTCCACTCTTCCAACATGCTTATGTAAATAAATTTCATATATTTTTAGGACCTTATTTGTACAACAAGTTAAATAACAAACTAACCATCAGTAACTTAAATTATAGAGACTGCAAGGCTTTGGTGACAGATTACCTAAGAAAACTAGATTACGAGCACACGGAAGAGTTGTTGGAGATTGTAAAATAAAATTTTGAATGTGAGCTTACTACATCTAGCCTAGACTAATTGTATTGTATTATATTAATTAACATTCATTAGTACTATGACACATAAAATGAGAACTGAGAAGGTCTGAAACACAGGTTTGACATAAACCTAGATCAGGCTGGTCCCAGTTTAATCAAATTGATCTACATCTAACCTCATTGTATAAATCTGATTAAATTGCTAATATTAAAATGTAAAATAGTCGTTAAGTTACATTGTAAATTAAATTAGGTATAATGATGTATATCTGGCAGCTAGTAATTTTGTACTCTACGCAATGTAATGTAACTGAACTGAATGAAAAATAAAGATTTATTTATTATTTATTATTTATAATAATGTTCACCAATACGCTGTACTAACTTGCAATTAACAATTAAGTTTACGATCATTACGATAACAAAGTTGTAACACGTGTTTACACTCAGTCCTCAAGTGCTCTGTTTATGTACTTAATAACAAGTAGTGTTATTAATTACGAAAATGATCTGTCTGCGACCGAAGTGGTATGAAAAATAATTTAAAATGCGAGGGAGTATCAGATGGCAGTTACGTAAAAGTCATAATATGCTATCTATTACGAAAGTGATCCCTGTTTCCAGAATGTAAGCTTTGGGTGCAACAGGGATTACAGCAATGAATATTGATACAGCTTCAATAATGACTTTTTACTCGTACAAAAAAAAAATGCCTCTTTATTTATTAATTTTTCACCGGGGAAATCATTGTAATATTTTGAATTTTATTTATCTGTTTGGGTAGCGATTTTCGTGATATACATCGGGTAAAATTATTACTTATTCGTAACACCATATCTATCGAAAGAAGTCTAGATTAACCTATAAATCTGATAAAGGTTATAAGAAATATAAATCACAATAAAAACAGACGGACTTAATAAAAACATAGGTGTGATATACCTGACATGTGAGAGATTACAACTATGCTTTCTAACGATAAGGACAGCGTGTACCTAGACTATTTAGTTCTCAATAATAATAAGTCTTATCTGCATGTACTGAGAATTTACAAGTAAACAAACATACACAAACATTTTATAATCCTACGTCTTTGGGCATTACAAACGTTGAACAGTGACCTACCAATGTTTTAGGCTCGAGCAAACCAGTCCTGCTAATCGGTTTATCTGTTAAGCTAAACCATGCTAAACAATGCACGAGGTAGGTTTTCCTCTGCGGGTTATGAGATCTGGCCTCCCAACTCCGACGAGAGGAAAACTTGCACCAGAGCATTGTCTCTCACGAGTGTGAGCCTCACATTTACGTTAAAGGAGGAGGTTGGAATAATACGAGTAAATTCTCAGTAATTCGAAGAAGGAACCAGTAAGGAAAAAAAAGTGGTTCTGTGGTTTCTGCAAGTCCTTAGTCCTCTGGTGGAAATGTAGAAACAGCAATATCTCAGAAGTCTTTTTAACTGGGATTTTATTACGTACAGTAATTTTTTATTTTACCTTGTATCGAATTTCAATAAAATTAACATTTTTAGGAACAAAATACCTACGTTTATCGAAATACCATGATTGTTATCTTATTTGGTATTTTCCACCGCACTGCGCGCTATGGGCAGTTTGCAAACATAGTGTACATTTTTGGGTTTTTTAGATCACGCGGATAAGGTTCACAAAATAGTTTGACAAAGAAAAAAACAATTCAGAGAACACGCTATGGGGGCGCTTACCATAATCATCATCGAGCACCGCACGCTCGATCTAGATGCTTGTTGTATAAAAATCATCTAAATTTCAAACTAATCCGACATTTGGAAGTGCTATAAAATCGATTTTAAAGAATCCGTTAACCCATGTTCACACGCTTCACGAAACGTGAAAAACGACGGATATGGATACGTCTTTTAAAAATCATGATTCGTTAAAAATCACGTATCGGCTTTTGAAAATCTCGAATCGTGAATGCTTTATGGCGGATCCGCTGTTGCGCTGAACTCTGAACTGAACTCAATCACGAAACAAATGTGAACATCAATTCGGATATTTTGACGAATCGTGAAAAATCACGATTCGGTATTCAATGTGAACATCTATCCGTCAAGGCGTATCGTGTTTTATAACGAATCGTCAAAGACGTATCCCGTGTGAATGCGCCCTTACAGTACAATTAAAATCAGTTGAACATTCGGCTTTTTTCGGGTATAATCGCCTAAATTCGGCGACGGAAATGACACGACATACATTACCGCGATTTCTTTTATGTAGCATTCAATTTGAAGTATCCTAAACGCAATGTATACCATCTGCCAATATGACATTACCAACCACAGACCTAAGAAAATTATAGAGAAGCGACATGAATTTGAAAATTCATTATTTATTGAAGCTTCAATAATTAATGAATTTGAAGATATAAGAAATCGCGGTAATGTACGCGATATTTTTTATTTAATGTATACAAGTATAGCTATACTTGTATACATTAAATAAAAAAATACATAGATGTGTTACGGCTAAAGGTAGGTGTGAACATAAACTTAAGATTAGCCGGCTAAACTTAGATTTATCTTCGACGACGTGTTAATGTTAGTTTCTTCTATCTTTAGCCGGCTAAACTTAAGTCTAACTGCAGGCCCTTGGCTAAAAATGTAGAAGGAAATGGGAATGGGAATTAGGCCTTCGTGGTTATTTTTTTTCATGACCATCAAGAAATTGAAGTCTCGCAAAGCCATATGCAATTAAATATAGACCGGCAGCAGGCGTTGCCTAATCAATCATTTGAACTGAAAGGTAGAACGAATACATTTTTTGCCGTTTCGTTTCGGTTAATGTGCACATTAACCGGCTAAACATGGAATATCCCGACGCAAACTACCATGTTATCGAACTTTAGCTGCTTCTCTGTAAGTTAATTTTGATAAAATTTGATAGAATCGAATATGTTCACGAATTAAATTAGCGTTCATAATCATAAATGTATCATATATGTCAAATAAATCAATTATTTTTCTTATATTTCAATATTTTTGTGTTAGTTTTGAGCTACAAAGGAGGTTTTGTTGCTCATATCGTGCTTGTATTGTATTCATTATGACAACGGGTAATATAAATAAAGGTCATATCTGTAAATTGATAAGTCTATGTCAGAGACGAGGGATTCACGACAATTACCGAGGTTGACCGAATGTTCAACTGATTTTAATCGTACTGTACATACTTACATAATCAACAAAAACCTTGTTACAATGGTGAAAACGGAGTACACAACTTTATAGTTACTGATCATAAAAATATGGTCGTGATCGTGACCAGCCTCACGTACAAAATGAACCTGATGATCAAACATCAAATACACTTACGCTGCACCCTATCGTAATATACAATACCCATTCATATACTACTGAATGAGTTACATCCATTCATAGTACTACGTAAGAAACGAACAAATGACAAATCACCGTATGATAAACTTTTGGGGTAAATTGCGTAAGTTATAAAGAAATTTAAACTTACGTAAAGGACACCATGAGTAAATAAATGTGAATTGTCGTTGGTAAGTAAACATTTGACTAGTCAGCTTGGCTGGCGCGATCGTGACGTAGGACGAAGGAGGAACGGCAGAGATAACAATAAAACATTTAAAAGGCGACCAAAGTATGCGATCACCAAACAATCGAGAGTTTCTGACTGTAGCACACGTCGAAATATTTCCACTTCTACTATTAAAACTAAAGGTTAAAGATGTCGAAACATATTATACTACTATTTGTGTTTTCCACAATTTTTGTTGTCGGTTTAAGTAAACATTTACATCCAAGGAATATAATACAAATGCAAGAAGAGGACACAAAAACGATTAACACAGATGTAGATGGAATGCCAATCGTAAGTCATATTTTATTACTTTTACTAGATTTATGTGTACAAGTTATGGTGATTAAGTTTCAAATTAAAAGTATTTAGATATCAGAATACTTTCAATACTCAGTTAATTTTAAATTAGGCGTATTACTTATTTATAAGATTAATTTTCTTGAAAGCTCCAGAGAACTAAAGTAGTAAACTATATTTTACTATAAGTCTTGTCAGTCATGCATGACCTTAAATTAGGTGTATATACCTACCCAGAAGATTATTCGTTTCCTATATTTATTACCATGTGGTTTTGACTGACTTCTACTTACTGTACACCCAACCATGTTTCAAGCAATGAATAAATGAATATGAATATATGTTGCCTAGCATCCGAAAACTCCTATATGCACATTTTAACGGTACTAATGTAATAGTTGATGCACAATTCTTGTTCAATGGGCAATCACTGTCGTTGTCAGTTATTTTTTTTCTCCAGGTTTTAGAGAAAACCAAAATCTTGCACTGATGCGAACATTTCTTCTAATCCACTTAACCGTTGTGTGCTTGACTTTGTACAGTTTTTAACATATATGCTGATGAATTTTTAACATTGTATATGCTTGACCCGGCACTAGAACCCAAAACCTCACTTATCTGATTATTGGATTACCTTGTCAAGTTTTTGTTTACTCTGGGTTGATAGTTGTTATCTTGTTGCGGTTATTGGTTATCGTTATCATAATTGAGAATTATCGTAAACGAATCCTGAGGCAAACTACAGTGTCATGCACTCAGTCAATAAATAAATTCAAAGTAAATTGGCAAAATTCGAATTTAATAAATCTCTTGTTAGTAATTCCTGAATCTGACATTATTATTATTATTGTAGATGAAAATGCCAATATTGCTGCAGTGTATTCGTTTTGAATACGAATGTATTATTACCGCTTGAAAACGTCTGAAAAGCAACAGCTCTAGCTATTAGCTACACTCCCTGGAAGTTATAATTCCACTCCAATCATCTGTCGGTATGAAAGTCTAGTGTCTTTGAAAGTGCTCTTTCAAAAGTTACCACATGACGAATTTTGGGAAGACAGAAAGCTTTTTCTTATGAACATTGTTTTCATTTTCTAGGAGCTGATTCGTCGCATCAAGCCAAGCTGGTTCGTGCCCGTTAACAATGTACTATTTTTCAAGAGCTACCCACCCTGTGAGGAAGGTTTTGAGAGAGACCTACGAGGAGACTGCAGAGAAGTTTGGTAGAGAAGACTGTGGTGAAAGGGATGTGTAGTGTATCATTGTCTATAAAAACAATGTGTTGGTAATTAATAAATGCAATAGCAAACTCGCCTTGTGATATTAGTGATAAGAGTATTATTGATCTAATTTTAGTACAAAGGTATTATTGATAAGATAAACTTTAAAGTGATATTATATGAATAATAATTTTAATTTTATTACATTGTTTTATTTATATCAAAATTGTGAATATGAATGATGCATTTAATTTCTCAAACAACAGCAAATGAACGCAAAACTGGCCCGCTTCCAAGTTAGCAAGTATCCATTATTTTCTAAGTTTATGCTATACTACCGATCATAAGCATTTCACTGAGACTGAGATTTCACTCTAACCAATAGTGTATGAAGATTTTTTTCCATTTGCTCTACAAAAGAAACAAGTATCTAATGCCATTGGTAAGAATAACACAAATATCTAATAAGTTGTTTTTGTGTTGGGTACTTCTAGTAACTCCACAAGATAAACGATATTTGAAATATTGACGTCAATAACACAAATCATTTGGAATGAAAAACAGTTTACTAAAGTATAAAACAATAAACCATACATTTTAATGAATAATTTAACGCGTACAGTAATTTACACAATCAACTTTACGACGACACTCACGATTTCAGTAAACTTACTACACAATACAAGCACAAACACAAATAAAATTTTTAATTAACACAGTCTTTAAACTATAGATACAGTGCACTTAAGAAATCCTATGTTGGTGGTGAGTCAAAAAACTCGCCAAGTCGCCTGGAGAAGTCACGTTGCAGCCAACTTGGATGACCTAGGAATTAAAATTATTCAAATTTTCTGGGCGTCGATTCTGCTAACCCAAAACCACTTACATACCACGGACACTGCAAAAATTCCTTTTACTTTTTGGACTTTAAAGCAATGCTGTTAAAATTTAAAACAAAATGACTTTGTGTCTAAAATTGAATGCAATTTTTTGCAGTGTCTGTGGTATGACAGTGATTTTGCATTGGCAGAATCGAGGGCCTGTTTGACATTCGGTATTATATTAACATTCAATGAATTAGACATTGAATAGTTTAGGAATTCAACATTACTAATTATGTTTTTTTTTCATAAAGTATTTTTCCCTGTACTATAAATTTCATTCGGATGTTGATCTTACACCCGAATGGAATTTACCTAGCATTACTGTTTTTTATCATTATCACAGAGATAAGAAAATAGTCGAACTGATGGAAACCAGACAAGGATTGAATGAAAAGAAGCCAACCGCCTTGCGAAGGCAACGCAAAAGCATACTTCAAGGCTATTTCGGTTCTTAATCTGCGAGTAAAAAATAACGACGAGCTACACCCTATATGATATATTTCAGTTGAATTAAAGTAAAGTATAGTTTTTGTATATCAAGACTTTTCACGACTTTCCTTGACTGGTCAAGTCGTGACCACGGGTGCTGCAAGCAGGAACGCACTCGAAACGTGTCGGCACAGAAAAGTCCCGATATGATAAAATCTATGAGTTTACACCGCGATAGTTTAAAAATAAAGTAAATTAATCTTTAGGAAACTTACGGAGGCATGTCACATGAGAGAGGCGGGCGGTAGCGTGACCGCGCCATGGCCGGACAGCGGCGAGGGCAGGGTCGCCACACCACGGATCCAAGCACCACGCTCGCAGCAGAATGACTCCACGTTGTTTAGAGCCCGCATGTATATCGTGGTTACTCCACCTAGGATAGATCAGTTTTTATTATACATAAACATAAACTCACGCCTATATCCCCGAAGGGGTAGGCAGAAGTGCTAGCACCCACATTTCGCTGTTTATGTTTAGGTCCCAATGTAATAGATGGCGAGCCTTATTGCCATTAACCGAGCACATAAAAACCTGCGATAAATACACACATAACATAACTTCGAAAAGCATCGAAAAGTCATTGGCGTGTGCCTTATTATACCTACATTAAAATTAAAAGTACAAGGCGGATAAGGGGTATTGGTCGCCGTGTAGTAGATATAGGCCATGTAGTAGATATCAGCAGCCATTGATTTATATTTAACTCAGTGTCATAATAATAAAGTACAGCAGGCACATACTGCAAGAAGGTTTCGAACGACCGAACGAATTCGTCAGCTGTAATAACTATTCGCATGCTGTAAATATGGTGACGTCACGTTGTCGAGCACATAGTCGATGATAGTCAGTGATATGTAAACTTAATGTCTATAATGCTCGACAAACGTGATGTCACCAAATTTACAGCATGCGAAGTGTTATTACAGCTGTCGAGTTCGTTCGATCGTTTTTACAGTATGTCCCTACGAAGCCTTTCGAACTTCACGTCACTGGAGTTAATGGTGAGATGGGTATTTCGGGTTCAAGCCGACTAAAACAGCAAGGAGGATTTGACATAACGACAAAGATTTTTAGTCTTTTTGCTATTCTGTTGGTCGTGGATTTATGTGTTAATTTCTTATGCGACTGAAATAGGAAAATGCCATGGAAAATTTAAAATACTTCTAAAATAATATGATTAATGTCATTGAAAAACTCAAGTTTTACTAGTCAGTGCTTTTTGAATAGGTACGTGATTAAAATATCGCACCGTGGATATAACTCTCTCTACTGTTTGTATTATTGGTCACGGAGTGCGGAAATGTGTAATCAAAACTGATAAGGTGATATTAAATGGGATTTAGATACTAAATCGATACCTTAAAAACATTAGAATTAACGTTAAACCACTTTTGTGGCACAATAATTATCATATCTTTTATATTTATTTACAAGGAAGGCAGATAAGCATTACATTCATCAGTTTAGTACTTAGACTATATACAAACTGTACCTAGCGCAGCAAGTGTTATTTCAACGCAGCGTGAAAATGGCTATTACTTCGGTATGACATTAATACCACAGATTACCTTTTTTTTTTTTTTTTTTTATCGTGCGAAAAATCCCCACGGATACCTCCCCCGCCGGAGTCGGAGGAGGAGGTTATGTCGGACTCGAACCGACTAAAACGCACGCCTTCTGTGGGCCGTCAGTTGCCGGAGGTGAGATTGTCATAGCCATATCCCTCGCACCCCGGCCGACCCAGGGCCATATCTCTCGATATGGCCCTCTTCCGGTGTGGGGACCACGGAGTCCCCAACTCGCCCCCGGGTATGGGGGGGCACGCAATGCGTGCCACCGCCGTGGCCTGCTTCTGCTAGGGTGACAGGCGACCCCACCCGTCACCCCCAGGCCCGCGCTCATGGGGGGCGGAGGTCATTCTGCGACCTCCGACGCCCGAGTTGCCGCCGCTCGTCGCGGGCCGCAAGGGCTGCGATTCTCCTTCGCTCGCGCTCCGCCGCCAACTTCACGAGCATCGCTTGCTCGCAGAAGGAGGCGCCGGCGGCCCACGCATCCGCGCAGCGAACCATCGCTGCGAGCAAGGTGGCGAGCGTGAGAGCTCTCACTCCCAGGGTCGCCACCAGCTCCCGTCTCGGCGTCTCCCACGCCGGACACTCAGTGAGCGTGTGCAGCGCCGAGTCCTCGCTCGCGTCGCAGTGATGGCACTCGGACGTTGGCTCTTTCTTCGCGGTCCGATGCAGATACCGTCCGAAGCATCCATGATCGGTGATGATCTGCGTCAGCCAGAACGAGAGGCCGCCGTGTGGCCTCTCTAGCCACTCCCCCATGATGGGTCTTACCGCCGCTACTACGGCGCGCCCTGCGCGTGGTTGCCCAAGTTGTAGCTCCCACTCCGCCACCATGTTCCTGTGGAGCCGGGATCTCACGGCCCGAATTTCTTCAGGCTCAGGATCGTGTCCCCGCTCCCGCGCCGCCTTTCGGAAGCGGTATAGCGCCGAAAGGGATCTCGCTTCCAGGATCCACGGTAGCGATCCGGCGAGGAGACTCGCTGCTTCAAAGGATATCGTGCGGTACCCCCTGATGGCCCTGATGGCCATAATCCGCTGCGGTCTACGCAGCAGGTCCACGTGCCTGGCTCGCAGGTTGTCTGCCCATACGGGGCTCCCATATAGAGCCATGGACCGCACGACACCCGCGTAGAGTCTCCTGCAGGAGTCCTCCGGGCCCCTCAAATTGGGCAGCAGACGCTTCAGAGCGTTAGCTGTTAGCACCAATTTGGGGACCAGACTTCGGAAATGTTCCCCGAAGTCCCACCGACCGTCGAGTACGAGCCCCAGATATATACCACAGATTACCTAATAGTTGGTTAATACATCCATCCCATGACATACACGTAGTATTTTGCGATGCATTTTGTTAGCAAGCTGTGTCAATACATTATATGGTCTAAGAACTCTAAGAGTTAGTAACTATTGTATATATTACTAGAACTTTGATGGATAAAAATGTACATCTTTCGAACTGCTTATACTTTTCGTAACAGCATAAAGCAGAACTGCACAAATACTTCAGGACAAACTTCCCACGAAACAGGCTCAGGTTATTCCCACAATTAACAACTGGTTCCGTTACTGAGATTTGTTATAACTGGAAATGACGCATAAACCACATCCTTTTTTCAAAGAAATAATGCTCTCCGGTCATTAGTAGGTATTATTTGTATATACGTAAATACCTGTACCTACACTATAGTTATAGGGAAACGTTGACGGATTAGCCAATGGGATGTCCCATTCGCCTAGCTTTCTTGCTCGTAAGCGGTAAGCCCACTACGCGTTGTGTTGGAAACCATTTTGTCTAAGATGGCTCGCGTTATGTCATCAGAAGTGGTACAAAATGGAATACTTGGTTTATAAGCCACGTATTTTTTATACCCTTATTTAATAAAAATAGTAACTACTACTTTTTTAATTTTATTATTAAGTACCGTAGAGCGCGTTTTTACTAACTATACTTATTTCTCTATCAAATTCAATGTTTTCAAAGTGTATTCTGTTACCATTTACTTAAAATATAAAAAATAATCAAAACAAAGGTGATATGGATCTAGGCAACAGTAACTTAATGAAATTTTGAAGCATTTACTATGCTAACTGTTCAAATCGATTAAGAAAGGGAAAAAGAATCGACCTCGGACGGGACTCGAACCCGCGATCTTTCCCTTACAGGGGGAACGCTCTGACCACTAAGCCACCGAGACACGTACGAAATCAATCCAAATTCCCATATACAACCGTCTTAAGGGCGACGGTGAAGCCATCTACCGACATTCATACGAATTTATCGTATTGATTTCGTACGTGTCTCGGTGGCTTAGTGGTCAGAGCGTTCCCCCTGTAAGGGAAAGATCGCGGGTTCGAGTCCCGTCCGAGGTCGATTCTTTTTCCCTTTCTTAATCGATTTGAACAGTAACTTAAGTCGGATCCAAATTAAAGTTTATCATCGGAAAGATTGTCAATAATTTTAGTTCCTTATTAATTCAATAATGTATGGCATGCCTTAGGGGTCCATTACACGGTAGGTTTTGCCATGGTTTAACCATCAATCACGCCGTGATTGACCAATAACATAACGTCTAATAACAGATTGACCAATAATATTCATGATTGACGGCATGATGCATGACGCTTGCATAAGCGTGTAATGGACCCCTTACGGTATCAAGCGATCACTACTTGGATTAACCTCAGTTCAATTATTGACCTGTTTTAAGGTTTATGGTAAGGCCGCAGGACCCGGCAGTTTCAGTTCAAATATTTTGTTACCCACTTAAAAAATTGCCACTAATTTGAGCATGCTTTTATTATAATAGGGATATTCCAAGCTATACTTTTAAGTTTTAACCAATTGATCAAGACAAAGTTAAAAATTTCGGCTCTAAACTCTATCGGCCAGTTGTTAACAAGAAGGAACAAGGAAATGTTTATAAAATATAGATATTTTTACTTACGAGTAGTTGGAACTATTGCTTAGTCATCAATTTCTACGAGTTTTTAGTCTGCCCTAGTTAGAAACCACGTTCACTAGAAAGAATGCGTGTCTAATGTTTAAGTTTACATAATGCTATTTTAAAACTAACTATTCTTAATAGCCGTGATCGAATATCATATGGTTATAGTATGCTTAGGTAATTAGGTATAGTAAACTAGCTTTTGCTCTCGTTAATGTACCTACATGATAATGACCTACGTTTTATCAATTAAATCCATAAGGAGCATGAAGCAGTATCTACTTAAATGCCTGCATAAGTCACAAATATCAAACACTATCAAACAATAAGAGAAGAGGATCATCATTCAAGAGACAAAAATAATAGACATGACAAGTTTGTACTTTTCCAACGTCAAAACCCGCTTGCGCGCAAAAATATGTGACATTTACCACTTTTTTGAACGTAGGTATGAGTTGATAATATCCATAATATAGAAAAATATACATAAATGCTCATGACATTTCCTCTCTGGGGCAGGCAGAGCAAACAGCCCGTCATGTACCTAATATAGATAAAATACGCCGCAAGCAACAATATTATTTTGTGCCCATTGCGGTAGAGACTTTGGGCTGATGGGAGTCGGAGTCAAATGGCTTAATTACTGAATTTGGTCGCCGTATCCACGAACAGGCTTGTTCCTGGGGCAAAGGATGGCTAGTGCGATTCAGCGAGGCAACGCTGCCAGCATCATGGGCATCTTTGCGCCATGAACGATACGGGGCGGGTTATTTGACGTGACATAATCACGAAAATAGTACCTAATGCACTGTGTATTAGGTAGGTACTATTTTAAATTTGTGTTTAACTAAAGAAAGTAATTATTGAGTAAGGAAATCTACAACTTAAATGTACCTATATATTAGAAATTATTTATTTAATAAAGCTGAGCCAAACCGGGTTTTCAATTTGGATTAGGTTAAATCCTTCACTCTACATAGACTTATCGAATATCTAATTTTATTAATTTCAGATAAGGTAACGACTTAACGCACGATATACTTATTAGTTATTATTGTACTGACAAGATTAAGGCCCATATTCTAGAATGCCACTCAGCTGAATCTCGATTTACCTGAGGCAAGATTGTATGCACAGATTCCACAGATTTGACAGGCTGTCAGACAGATTGTCTATCTATACAATCTGTCCTCTCAGGTAAATCGAGATTCAGCTGAGTGGCATTCTAAAATACGGGCCTTATTGCCAAATATAATGAGTAGATGTTTTACAAAGATCGAGAGTCGTCATGAAGTATGCAATACTTCCTCAAGATTTTCTAGAGAAATAAAGAGAAAAAACAATTATATCCCACTGGTTTTATATTCTTGAATTCATATGATATATGAAAATTCCATTATTTGACAGTTCTTTTTGTAAGGGAAAATTGTTTTTACCACTTCGGCATGCGCACAGCACACCTAGTAAAGTGGTACTGTCTGCCAATGAACGTGAGCAGCATCAGGGGCGTCACACTTGTGCTGCCGACTATATAAGAACCTTCTAAATGGCCTTCTCGAAGAACCCCATATATTAAAGATTGTAATCGCCTGGAAAAACTACAGCAGATCATTTCACAGCTTGAGCGTGTGCGGAATAAAGTTCCTTTCATACTTTAGTATGCGCACCGTTTCCGGTTACAACATAATGAGGATTAATTCCCTGCCGGTGAGTGGTGCGATGATACTATAACATTCACACTATAAAGGTATGATTCCGTAGCCGATCACACGAAGCAAATGTACGTAGTTCATTGCGGCTTCTTAATGGTCCCCTTTATCCTTATCGGAGTTTGACAAGTAATGGGTACGCTGCATCTGCTGCATGCGTCTGTCGTTGTGGTATGTAGTCGGCCTCGGAATCATACCTTAATGCTACAGTCAAGATTTACCTATGATGATGAGTTGCGTGCCAAGGTAGGCAAGCGCATGCCCGTGCCTCGGCATAGACATCTCCGTTTCTTGTCTCCACTGGCGATCTTTCCAGTCCCACACGTCTATCGCACCTACGCTGGTTGCAGTCTTGTCCTGTAATTTAGTCATTGACATGTTTTTGGAAGGTTTATGGTGATAAAAGTTGTGGTATTGTCAGCATTTAACTCTGTACTCTAAACCATACAGTAGATGTAGATTATCCGGTTTTTAATTTCGCACGTCAACTTCAGCAGCCACATCAAATTACAATAGAAATCGTTAAAAATAGTTGCTGGCAATAGATGCTTATATGTAATTTTGATTGCAAGAAGGTAACTAATCAATATCTAAATCTAATTTGATAATAGCGTAACCAGAACATTGCATAGGTTCATTTAGAACGAAGGATACATAAATTAGCTATGATTAGCATCCAAGAATAAATGCTTGCCTTCTCGGAAACTTTGCCAGCTCCACCGACGATATACAATTTATCGTTCATTGCGAACATCGTCGAAAAACATCTGGGAAACCGCAGACTGTGTATTTCTGTCCATCTGAAATATTGATTTAAACATCATGTTTAACTAAAGTACTACATTTATTAGATTTACGTTACGATAATATTTGTTATCCATTTTGTTTCTGGATTGACAAATTTAAGTTAAGTTTCGTCAACGCAAGGTGTTGACGATATTTATTGGTCCATTGCCACTGAAAGACAGAATTTACTATCATTTACATCGATTGATTTGATAAATACGCAACATCAACATTTAATGGAAACGATATTGATATTGCATCATTAGTATTAAGTGCATCGATAGTCGTATCGATATCGTAAGTGATTTTCAATGTCAAGGATCGCTAGCGGAGCTATCGGTTTAACGTCATTACATCCACTATTTTATTATCTCTTACCATTTGCTACCAGTGGAAAATTTATTATCTTAGTGTTGGTGATTGGCATACACCCAATTACTTACTCATTAGTTCTTGAATTGAAACATTCCACGATTTTACAGACTGGCTTCTTCTTCTCCCCGGTCATGCCACCAGCCACCCAAATGTATTCACGATACTTGGCGCATGCTACTGCCATGCGCGCTATGCTCATAGACCGAACTTCCGTCCAGGATCCCGTCTTAGGATCAAATTTTTCTACTGACCGAAGTACTCTGTCGCAGGAAAACTAAAATTATCATTCAATTAATATTTTGCAACAAATTATGGGAGTCTTTAGGAAAAACTGAACCCACAGAAGAAGAAAAAGGACAGTATTGTAGACATCTGTCGAAATCATACAAAAACTTGTTTTGAAATAGGATTATCTAAATCAGCTTTTTAAAATTATGTCTACCTAGCTATCTCCAAAATTGAACGCCTGTAGCACACCTCCGCCGCGAAACCAGAGCAGCGGTACCGCTAGATGAATTCGGCTGTGTTCAAATGTAGCTTGAGAAAGATTAGCCTTAACTTTGTCTTTGACTTAATAAATATATAATAGGTCTATTTCTGATCGCATGAAGTAGTTTTTCCGAAAATCCACGTACATTTTATTAAAAAAAAATAGTTTTGCTCTGTATTTTTTGTCGATTTCCACAAACGCGGCACCGACAAAATGGCGGCCGAAGCGCAGAGGTTTGACTGACGTAGGAGCAGATCGGCGAAACCGCGCGGAGACAGAGATAGAAGATAGTTAAATCTATGCATTAGAACAGGCCGTTTCGCTAGTCTGCCGCTCCTCGTACATGTGACAAAACTTGGCGAAATTACTGCGGTTCCGCTATCAAGGTTCCGCGGCGGAGGTGTGCAGGCGGAAATAATACAAATTCTGACCGGATTTAGACAAAGTTAAAAGAGTTGATGGTACTTAAAAAAACCTTTCATTTTTTTCTCGACTCGTCTCGACACCAAGTCGTCTCGTCACCGACTCGTCTCGACACGAATCCCACATATCCTTAAGTAGATCATCTTTCGATTTCATACCTCCCCTTTTTATCCTGTCCTCCAATAGCGTACATAGCCATGCGGTGGACCACCAGTCCGAAGTTCTTCCTGGGGGTCATGAGTCCATTTTCACTGTACCATGAACGAGACACCGGCTCGAAACTCCATGCCGTGGACACCACGACAGATTTCCCTCGTGTATCATCATCCCTGGGATCAGCACCACCTGAAAGTAGATCTATCTGTTCAGTTAGTTGATTTTATAGCACCCAAACTTCCCAATAAGTGCCATAACACAGTCACTATTAGAATAAAGTTTAAGTTACGTTTTTATTTTAACTTTATTGTTTTTGCAAGTACATATTGCAACCTTTCATGAATTTAATACTTTTAAAATAGGCAGATTCAATACTATAGTCACAAAAAATAAGGATATTAAAAATATTACCAATTTTTAGGGTGATTTTCAACTGGACAGTAGAAAAAATTCTGAATATGAGTTTTCAGATTTTTATTTATACGTTAGCAACATCGGTGCTTCTTTAGCATGATTTCTTACCAACAAGATATACACGTCCTCTTAGGAAAGCTACAGAATGATGATGTCTAGGCTCTGGTAGATCTCCCACATAGTCCCAAACATTCGTTACTGGATCAAACCTGGTGATAAAAGAAGTTAAGTCTTACTTGTGTATTATTATCACAACAATGGTGTTAAATTGTAATCATCATCATCATTATCATCATCATCATCATCAGCTTTCCAGCTTTTGTTTCTTATTTATTCTTTATCGCAATTACTTTAAACGAAGGATTGCAACTAAAAACTTTCCTTCGATCAATCAAGTGTGTCGACTTATCAAACGGTCACTAGATCCCAATCTATTTGGTGTGTTATCCATACTAATATTATAAATGCGAAAGTAACTCTGTCTGTCTGTCTGTTTCGTTTTAAACCGAAACCACTGAACCGATTTTGATGAAATTTGGTAGATATAGGATTGATTAGACCTTGAGATAGGACAAAGGCTAGGTTTGGTCGCGAGAACCGACATCCGGGGGAGCCGCGGACAACAGCTAGTATAAAATAAAACGTAATATTACAAAACATACCTGTATATATACTTCCCAATGTTTCCTCCATACCCATAGTTTGTATGAGGATCTATTCCACCAAAAACTAAGACAGTTTCTCTGTCCCAGTTGAACAAGGAACCTTCCGCGATATAGTTCTTGTTTGAGGGACCCAATATTGAAGTTGATAGTTTGTTCCTGACAACAAAATTATTTAATAATTTTATGTACAAGCATCGTTTTTAATAAATCTCATAAAGATGTCAAGTGTCAAACATTGGGGTACCTCTGGGGGCACCTTTGGGACCCAAGTCAACCTACTTGCTATTGGCACCTGCCAAACAACGGAAAAATTCCTGTTGCAGATTTTCCTTTTATGGTTGGGCAGTCAGTGTCAGATCAAAAAATGAAAATGTCACTATTCTATACTGTACTACTTACATGTTTATCTTAGCAAGCGACTCCTTAGACTGGTTGAAGAGAGATATCTCTGGACTGCCGATATGGTTCTGTGAAAGCAGTGCATTCGGTCGTTGGACAGGCTCCGTACGCGATGTTGGCGTTGGAGGCCGAGGACCTGCAGGGCTCTGAGATCCCCTAAATTTGATTTTCTAAGATTAATAACACTTAATATACCACAAGATATGAATAGGTACATGAGTAGTTAATTTGGCAGGTGGTTTTATAAACATGAATAGAATAGAATAGATCTTTATTTGCTAGAACATTGTGATAAGGATGTTACAAAAAATGCCTTATGACTAAGTACATCATCTTCTACCAAAAGTGGACATGTAAATATTCTACAATATATAACACTTTTGGCGTACAAAATGATACGAAGTCAAAAGGAAGCTTAAACCACCTATTACACATTTATCTGCACTCTTTACATTGTAATATTGTAAAATTGTAAAAAAATAAAATGTATGGATAAAGTATTTAATGGAGTAAAAACACACAATTATAAATAGGTACTTATATCGACACAAAGTCAGGCAATTCTTTTTATATTAGAACAGTTTTACATGTTAAGCTATCGGTAGTCTTTTTAAGATATTTTGAGGATACGTATCTACTATTCAATTATTAAAGTTAGCACGTTTTAATGAGTATCCCATTATTCATAACAACATTAAGGTGCAGCATTTGGAGTACTTTGTATTTTCAATAGCTTTCACTATTTATGTAACAGATAAAATTAATTATGTTAAAAGAGGATTAAAAGTATTTCATTCGGGTGAATAAATAATGTATTTAATGAATGATGTAATAATTGATGATAATGATGACTAAATTTACAATGGGTTATGAATCTAGTCGGGCAAAAAGCCATACATATATGGGACAGAATATGCCTGGGGCACCTGCCTTCTTGATCCAGCTAGGGCTGCAGTGGCTGCAGCCAAGTACGTAGCAGCAACACTGTGCCTCTTCTCTGGCCTTCTCATAGCGTATTGGTTCTATAAATTGAACATGCTTTATTTTAAAAAGTAGCTGACCCGGTGCGTAAAAAACCGCTTCAAAATCCCTTGCGTAGTTTTAAAGATACATAGGGACGGACGGACAGACAACGGCAGCGACTTTGTTTTATAATATGTAGTGAAGTGATAGTGATGATACCGATGCATATTTTCTTGTGGTCGGTAGATATACTCGTTTACTTAAGTACGTAAGATTTTTAATGAAATTGTGTTAAGGTAACTAAGGTAACGTAATTATACTGCTATTAGCATAAAATAAGTATGGTAGTACCCAGCGATGTTATGCACCACGGATCAAATGGAAACCATGTAAGTTAAACAGGGTTATGTTTATTTTTGACTGACTTAACATTATACATTATGAACCTCCTTCATGAACACAAGTAGCGAGAAAGAGTTATAAAGCAGGGTGTCGATTCTGCTAAAGCAAAACCACTATCATAATACGGACACGGACACTGTAAAAAATTCCATTTAATTTTAAACTTTAAACTGATGCCGTTGAAGTCTAAAATTAAATGGCTTTTCCTAAAGTGCATGAAAAAGTGTAATGAAACTCCTCCTCCCAGCGTTATTCCCAGTCGCATCCGAAGCTTTCAGCTCGGAGTCTGGGGTCCGCTTTTACCAGTCATAGCTACAGATTTGGCTAGACCTCGATATTTTCCGTGAAGCGTAATGAAAGTGTAATGAAACTATTTTCATTTAATTTTGGACTTTAAATCAATAGGAATAATAATAAAGTCTAAAATGTTATGCCATTTTTATAGTGTCTGTGGTATAATAGTAGTTTTGCTTTAGCAAAATCGAGGGCCAGTTTATTTGTTGGTCACAAACCTTTTCAGTGATGCTGGTCTCTATAGTGTCGCTGCTCGTCTCACTGATCGTCGTGTTGAGGTCTTCAGCAGAATCCTTTTCAGGAGGGTCGTACATTTGGTCATGTTTATGAGAGCCCTGTTAAAATTGTTATATTTGAATAATTAGTTTAAGTTTTGCAATGTATTTAAGAGAAGGAACTATACACAAAAACATCAAAGGCACTATGCTAATAACTTTCCGAAATTTCGTTTGTCATTCTTCGATCTGCTCGGTAAGAGCTGGGCGAGTCATGAGTAAATTAAACCCAATCTATATCTATAGCGTTGGAGAGCTCACAGCACTAAGTGGCTATTCCCTACTTCAATATTTTTTTATAATGTTGTTAATGTTTGTAAATAGACCGAAAAAGCCCACTGGGTTTCTTGGTGGAGTCTTCTTAAACCGTGACGCGTATTTCCTTTCCCGTGTACAATAGGAGGCAGTACTGCCTTGAAACACGCACGGGTTTGTTGCGCTAATTCCCTTCCAAACTCGTGTTCAATTCCAGGCACATGTCCTCCAATCGCGCACGGGTTTGCAACGCAAACTGTTTTCTAAACACGTGTAAAGGCGATGAAATTGAACACGAGTTTGGAAGGGAATTAGCGCAACAAACCCGTGCGTGTTTCAAGGCAGACTGCCTCCTATTGTACACGGAAAAGGAAATACGCAACCGGGACCGCGTTTCGAGCCGGTGTGGTTCATTTACTAAACTAGTCTTTTATATTTGAAAATTTTGACGCATAAGTATAAGTGGCGTTTTAAAGGTCTGTACAGAATAAATGATTTTTGACTTTTAAATAATAATAAATAAATAACAGCGTATAGGGCAGGCAGCCCAGCTATATAGGGCGGAAATCCTAATTTTCTTGGCTTTACTTTCTTGCTGTCTTAGAAGTAAAAAAGAAATAAAAAAATAATAATATGGTTATTACATTGTCCTGTTCGACAGAGCACATGTGAATTTGTTGTATTTGCTTCCGTCGTACTTGCTGAGCCATTTGCAACTGTTGCGTTTGATGTTCTACTAATTTTCTTTGCTGCTACAGTGATAAAAATAGAAAAATATATTGCTGTATGTCAATAATAATGGATCTAGCAAATAAAGTTAGTTTCAGTGTGAGTATAATTGGGAAATATTTAAAGCTATCACGTATCAAATCAAGACATTTTTCAGAAATTGATTAATAATATAATAGGTACATACACTGACCATAGCGTCGATGAAGTATATTTTATAAAATTTCAAATTTTAAATAATCCTCATGGATTCAAGATTAAAGGTATGATTCCGAAACCGACCACATAAGACAACTGCAGACGTATGCAGCAGATACAGCGTACCCATTACTTGTTAAACTTGGACAAGGGGACTGGATAAACGGGAACAATGAGAACCCGCAATGAATTACGCGCATCTACTGCGTTCATCTGCAGTTTTCGTATGTCCTTCGAAGTTAAAAAGTATTTTGTGGACTGTGCTTGGTATATGTGAACTAACTCCTAATATCAAAACATACTTCTAAATGCTCTTGATGTTTACAGCTGGCATCGGGACTTCGTCTACATTTCGAGAGTATGGGCATCTGGACAGACATATCCATATCCATTGAAGGAGGCGATCTGTTCGAAGGCGATAGCGATTGGTTACCGCCACCCGCGCCATCCTGCGAATAAACGTAATAAACTTATAAGAATAAAGAAATCAAAATTGGGTTGGGCATTATTATATGGTTACAAAAACATCTGAAGTAAATTGCTTGATTGAAGATGCTTCATTAAAAAGAACCATTGGGCTACAGACTATAATATTGTAAATTATAAGAAATTTTGGAATGCCTTAATTTATTTTTACCGTCTTGGGCTCGCTGTTTTTACGAGTATGTTAATACTCACGCAATAGAAGCATGGATTCAACGTCAAAAGACTAACTGTGATACTATTTATACGTGTCTCCCTTGTGCAAAACTCCGACTCTTTGTTAAGTTCTACTACTTTGGTACTTTGTGAGTGATAGATAACACACAAACCTTTCTCTTGTGTTCGAAAAATTCACTCATTGTCGGAAAAGATTTGTCCTTGTCACCAGATAGTCCTTTTAGTGTAGCAGGTAGAGGGAAGTCCATTTTGGGCCTTCGCATTTCCATTTTTTCGGAGTCCATTCCACGCATATTCCCTGACAATATATAAATAAGCTTATTTACTGTATGTCCATTTGCTGATAAGTATGCCGTAGGCGTTTTAGATATATTTTTTGTATTGAAAAGCGTATTTAATCAACTATTTATTTGTTGCTTGCGGCACCACGAACACTTATCTCTTTCCTCCAACGTACGGGAACCTATTCCTGGGATATAAAGTAACCTACGTGCTATTCCCAAATAAATTGGGTCCAATCTCATTGGTGCACCTGCTGAACAACGAACGAGGTTCTGGCGCAGGTTTTCCTCTCTGCAAACTAGGGTCGCAACTGAAAAATCGCTATGAGGATGATGATGCATCTATTTCTATAACCTGAAAATTCTTTTTGTGTCATTCAAAACAGTCAGAGCGAATATGCCGTTTGTAACGGGTGGCGCAAAAGTAGTGGCACTAAAGAAAATACCTTTATTTTTTTTATATGAAATTTTCTGTCATTCTGTTGTTGAAAATTGTGTAGTGAACAAATGTAAAATACACTGAAAATAAACATGGACCGTTTTACTCCCCAAGAACGTGGAATAATTGTGTCAAACGCTTTTCCAGGCCGAGTTATCTCTCGTTTTGGCGATTTGCCTTGGCCTGCAAGATCACCCGATCTGACCAGTCCAGACTTCTTTCTTTGGGGTTTTTTGAAATCTCGGGTGTATGTGAACAAGCCACAGACTCTCGCAGCTCTAAAAGAAAACATTCGTCAAGAAATAACGAACATATCGCAGGAAGTGTTACGGCAAGTTATGCAAAATGTCATAAATAGGGCTCATGTGTATCAACTCTGGAGGTCACCATTTAAAAGACATCATCTTTAAATCCTAATGGTACGAAATTTAATGGTACAAATATACATTTAAAAAAACCTAAATCTAGTTTTCTAATTTAGAAAAAATGTTATAGCCGAACCAAATAGGGTCTTTACTTTTGCGCCACCCGTTACAAATAATATTTAGCACTGAACTGAACTACTGCACTAGTTCAGTTCTATATTTATAAAATTTCGTGTACCCACCAGGCAAGTCATCGTTCCGTCGAGGTGGTTGCATCATGGCCATATGTTGATACATCTGGTCCTTTGGAACCATGAATTGCTCTAAATATTTCAAGAAATCCTTGTAAGTGACGTGGTTCTGCAATGTAAATTAATATTTAAGGACAAAGGGATATCTTAGAGAAAGCAATGAAAGTCTATCTATAGGTATAAAAATACGATAGGGCCACGTTGATTCTATCCAAATTCGTTTGCATATTTCTGATCTTAATGATGATCTTAATGACGATCTGATGTTATACCTACTTTATAAGGGGAATAAGGGGTTGCATCTACATATTAAATAGCCCTCTTTACGCTTCGCCGTAGTAGGGTAAAAATTTGATGGCAATCAAGTTGGCAATAATCGTATTAATTACATTATGACTCTCTTATTGTCTTTTTTAAATAAGGTAAAGGGAAAAAGGATAAAAATAGGGATTAAATAAATTATGTTCTGTTGGTGGTCTAATGTGTATAATATTCAGTTTCGCTTTTGATGAGACGCTACCTTTTCTTCACCAATCCAGTTTCTATCAGCCGGCTCTGTGAGACCAAGGACATCGATCCAGTGATAGTAGTTCTTTGAATTGTTGCCATACCAATACTTTATTATTACGTACCTGAAAATATTAACAAGTTGTTGGAAAAAAAATTGATTACACCATTAAATATTAGATTTGCTAAGGTTAATGTAGCGAAAAAGTGCAATTTCTTAGTTTTCATGCAGATGTTCTGGGCCTCGATTCTGCTAAAACACAACCACTGTCGCACCACAGAGACTGCGAGAAAATTCCATTTTATTTTAGCCTTTAAAGTAGTATCTACATTTAAAATTTGAAATTAAATGGCTTTTTGTAGAGTGAACGAAAGCGTGTAATGAAAATATTGTCATTAATTTAATTTTGAACTTTAACTCTATAGCAATAAAGTCTAAAATTTAATGCCAATTTTGCAGAGACTGTGGCACGACAGCGGTTTTGCTTAAGCAGAATCGAGGGCCTGCTCAAATTCAATATATTTTTCTGTAATACATTATATGTTATGCTTATCAAAGGATGATAAGCACAAATGTATGGAACTTGGTCCCACCCTCCAATCGGAATGAATGATACACCGTTGGAAAGGTATTTTTGTGTGGAATAAGAATAACTATGGCGCTAATCCCGATTTGCTGTCCGAGAGCAGTAATTTTTGATTTTTGTTACATCCTACATACACTTTTATTAATATTGTTCTCTATTATGGCATGTTATTGTTGCAATAATAATAATTACATTATGTAAGGTATTCAAGAAATGAGTGAATTATACACTTTATTTCTTGTTTATCTTAATTATTATTATTCATACTAATATTATTAATGCATATTATTAATGCCAAGTGAGTTTATTTGTCCTTCCCCTAACGTATGTACCTAATTGGTACTTCCGTGTTTTTTTCATGAATGTAATTAGTGTACCGAAGGATAAAATAGGTTATATTTCATCCCTGGAACAAGTACCTACTCTATTGAGGTGCGGTGCCGCAGTTAGTTATCTAGTTAATAATATTTATCAAAATAAACAATAATATTTATCAAAATAAACAATAATATTTATCAAAATAAAGTAGCAAAATCTGGGGTTCGCTTTTTCCAGTCTAGCATAGCTGCGTATTTGGCTGAACTTCGATATGTTCCGTGTAGCGACTGCTATCTGACCTTCACAACCCATTGGCGATATCGAAGCATTGTAGCTAGACCGGTTGTTGAACTATTTAGTGCTCCAACTACCCATAATGACTGACATGGATGTTTGTATGGCAACTGGCAATGGAAACTGTTGACTGATCAACGAAAACTTGACTTTACACTTACGCAAGTCCATCATCCACCATCTGTTGTACTTCAGGCTCGTTTACAATTTCCAGTATTTCGGCGTTATCAGGGTTGCGCTTGATGTCTACAAGCTGCCACGGGGAAATCAGGCCGAAACGTACGCACCGCATCACATCGACTGCAAACCTTCGTCGCGTCATCCAGTCGCCGTATAACCATCGTACTCCCGCCATCAACACTTCTATCTCACTAAAATTAAGCCAAATTTTCATTTTAAAAGACATCTACTTTTATGTAACTTAATAGCCACACCCATCTTGAAAATACTGAGTAAAAAAATTCTTGTTTTTACAAATCTGCTCCAGTGAGTAATTGAGTGCAGGTCAACTACTGCACTGACAGGCAATACCTTACTTTACTCAGTCATACCTATGACCTGCCCAGTCACCTTACCTTCAATTTAGGTAAAATCTTTCACATTTTCCTAAAACTACTTCTTGTCACCACCAAGAATGATACCTTAACCTAACATTTGATTTAACTATAAGTTTATCATGATATTTATTTCTGCGAAAATTTAAAATCAAGGTTACTCAATGATAAATTTGAATTTACCTTGTAACGGAGATATAATTTGATTTCAAAAATATCATCAATTCTTCTGGTTCCAGGTTTATAAAATCTCTTGAGGCGACCAGAGGTAGGAAAAATCTCATGACACGAGGAACCTACAACGAAATTAAGGTTATGAACGTGTTGGTCTCATAATATTATGTTGGTAAAAATGGAAGGAGAACCATTTACCATCAAATCCATAACAGGTGTCATGCCCTTTTTCCTCGCTTCTCTGAACAGTGCAAAAGCCGTATCTTCAGTAAAAAGATTTTCATTCACGATGAAAGACCAACACTGGTCTTCTAGATCTGTTTGCAATATCATGTTTGATCAATAATATAATCAAGATTTAAATACAACATGGGAATTTCGTAAAAAATATATGCCGTCGCTATTTGACTATGTTCGAAGAACCTTTTAAATGATATAAGTTTCTGAAAGTGCAGTTATTAGAGAAATAAAGGTTATATTGGATTGGAATATGAATATAACTTGCAAAAGTAAAACGTGTGAGCGCCTTGCGATACTAATACAAAACCAACAACTTCTAAAAATCGAATACTAAATCTTGTTTATAGTAGAATATCATTTGCACCTTTGACAGCAAGAAACTGCGCAGCACAAAACAAATCCAGGATATTATCCCTCTTCAAGAGTTTGTTACTTTCTACACCGTTGAAGATCATCCATTCGTAGATAACTTGAAAGGCCTCTGCTGTGACACTGTTCTGCGTGTCACAAATTACACATTTATTATACTAACGTTAAGGTATATTAAGGGCATAATAAAATGATTCCTGGTTATTAAATACTACATCTACTGTGATTTCGATGATATAATTTATTACGATCATCATCTTTGCATTAGTCCTGGTAGCGAAGTCCAGGCCCTCGATTCTAATAAAGCACAACCACTGTCGCACCACAGAAACTGCGAGAAAATTCCATTTGATTTTAGCCTTTAAAGCAATGCGGTTAAAGTTTAAAATTAAATGGCTTTTTGTAGAGTGAACGAAAGCGTGTAATGAAAATATTGTCATTTAATTTTGGACTTTAACTCGATAGGAATAACTGCTAACTTTGCAGAGACTGTGGCACGACAGTGATTTTGATTTAGCAGAATCAAGGGCCAGGTCCGGTTTCTAGTTATTCCTTCTCCGCGGTTATGGAAATCCATAGTAGAGAGATCATTTGTTGCATGCCGTTTAAAACCTTCAATTTACTTTTATTTATTTGATCGACTAGTCATTCGTTAGTAGTGAATGACTAGACTTGAGTTCGACAGTCTTATAGCAAAGTGAAATTCATAGGGAGATATAGCTCTATACATTTCCCTCTGGATTGCGGCCCAAATCATGATCACTTAAGGCACTTTATAGAGGGCCAGCTGATTTAATCACTGGTACTTACTATGGGTAGTTCTATTTCTCTATGTGGATTCATGTCAAAAAATGAAGAATAAACTTGTAATACTATAAAATGACAATGGAACTCTTCATCACCAATGCGTACAATAGTATCAGTGTTTCTGAAATAAACATATTTATCAAAGTCAAAGTCAAAAAGTCAAAATCAAAGTTATTTTAAGAAACTGATTTCTTATAGCTAAAAAAAGAAATTAACAAAAGACACGAAAAATAACTCCCAATAACGTTTAATAAACTATAAACATATATTATTGCGTGAACTTACATGTAATTGTGTATCCTGCGGTAGAATTCTTGGAATAAATCCTGTTTCTTTGGTAATTGCACACGCATCCAATCTACAGGCTCTGCGATAGCATACCCCAGGCTGCCTAAATCTTTACCCCTTTCATCATTAGCGGTTGGTGATTTTGGTTTCGTATTTGCATTTCGATCACTAGGTCCGGTCTTTGGGAAATTTAAGTTCTGTGTATCTCTAGGTCCGTAGTGTAATTGAGGTTCTGAGTCTACTTCATTCTCCTATAAAATAAAGTATTACATATTATCATATATCTACGTATGACTATAGAACCTGCCTATGTATAAATAAACATACTCACATAGTTATGGGATGTATCGTCGTCTGGTTCTCCTGCCGCTTTACCTTCAAATTTTACCTTTACTTTAGCTTGAGTAGGATCTGCTAATAGTACGCCTACTGTGGACGATTGAAATACAACCTGCAAATGCAAATAAGCATTGAAGTAAGAGTGGACTATGAGATAAATATTTATATCATCAGACGCAAAAAAAAAGTGCAGGTTGAAAGACCGGAATATCAATCAATTGTAATACAATTTTAGAAAAATAAAAGTATTTGAGAAGTTTAGTGTAATCTCTATAATCTCTTAACTGCAATATCAATTAACAAGCTTCAGGTATATCTTGCCCTCAAAATAAATGTAAGGTCTAAGCTTTTGGAAGTTCGATGACCAGAGTTTTTAGCGACAAAGTCTCATTTTCTTCTACTATCATGCGTGTTTGGTTTGTAATAATAATTAATTCATTTATTTACTTGATTTGACTGAACTTTCAAATTACCACTTGGGGTTGATTTAAATGGGAAAGTCGCTCCTTTTTGAGCACCGAATTGATCTGTGCTATCGGTACTGAAAAATAAAAAGTACTCGTTAATAATATTAAATTGGAGTCTATGATACTGAGGAAGTGAACAGAGACAATAATATATTGTGAAATCGGGCAACCGTAATAAAGATATGATTCATGGTAAATTTATAAAAAATGAACCCATAGTTGTCTTCTTGATTCTAAGTGGAGCCTCCTGTAGACTTAGACAGTACATACTATGACTTACCTGGAATTATCTATACACGACGAGGGGTTTAAGTCCGTTTCATCTCTGTCTCTCTGAAAATTGGTCAAGTACTCGGTGGCAAACTTAGAGGCATAACTCTCAGGAGACATTTCGAACTTCTTCCTTGGCTTTCTGCTGGCAGAAAAATGTAAAAAAAGAACTTATAGTTCGAATAAGCTGTTGCAGACAACCTAAATGAATCGCTGTGTATCTAGCTATAATATTTATAGATGGTATTGACGCCAATTGCTGTTTCAAACTAAAGGTATGATTCAGATGCACGGAGCAGATAAGTACTCGTAATTCATTGCGGCTTCTCAATGGTCCTCTTTATCCATATCGGAGTTTAATCAAGTAATGGGTAGCGTATCCATGCTCCGTATCTGCAGCATGCGCCTGCAGTGTTGTTGTATGCGGTTCGGCTTCGGTATCATACCCTTATAGGTAATTTTTTTTTCCCCTAGTTTATGTCTCAAAGTCTTGAATTTGGGTAATATACAGGTTACGTTCACGCCTATTTCTCTCATCATATCCATTCAGTCACTAAAACTTTCAAGCAAGCCCGCCACCGCTGGTTTCTAGTCTTTAATCCTAAGGTATGACCGCATTCACTTACTTCCCTTTGAAGTTCCACGACATTAATGTGTCGGTATCTTTACGGCCGCCGTCGCCAGCACTTTGGTAATACGACTCTTTCAATTTATTATGTGCTAGGTACTTCTGCTTGAAATATACTAAGTCTGCAACGTCGTATAGGTGAGTTATGCGTTTTATCATAATTTTGTTATTAACTACTTGCTGTTGCCCATGGTTCGGCCCGCGTGGATGTCGGTTATTGCGAGCCTTTGTCCTATCTCAAGGTCTAATCTACCTCTGTAGTACCAAATTTCATCGAAATCGGTTCCGTAGTTTAGGCGTGAAAGCGTAACATACAGACAAGCAGACAGACAGACATGAATTTAGAGCGGTTAGCACACTAATCATTTTAAAATTCAAGTGATTGGGATAGTGTGGAGATTTACCTACTAAGATTAGGTTACGGACACATGTCAAACCCTATAACTTATGTTGACAGCTCTGTATACCTACTCAGAATTCTTAACCTGGTCAAACCTCACTGTGCCTTGGATTACACATCAAGCCGTTGGTCCCAGTTGTCATTCAAATATCTGAGGCGTTCATTACGGGTAGTTGAAGCCCTAACAACAAGAAATTTCGAAGTTTGGCAGTTTCGTATTTAGATTGAAGCCGATTTAGACTGAGTTCAGAAAAGACTCGGAGGATGATTCAGCTTATGATCAAATATAAGTGTACAAAGTTACATTACCTAATATTAAAATAAACTCACGTAAAGGAATACTAACGAACGAGTCACTCACTGAAATCACTTGAATATGCTGTCAGGTCGGATAAAGAACTACTCCTGTACAATTTCGGCTTAATTGTTATACAATAGTGCTCAAATATACTTCCCGCTGGTCGAATTCTTCTTTTTTGAGGCACAATGATTCTAAAAGAATGTTGAAAATAAGCATTTATTTATACTTAACCAACGTCTATAAAAGTAGTTATCATTCTTTTTCGTAGTCCGAATAATAAAATTGAAAAGACCGTTTTGTGAAACCTTTATGCGCAAAATACCAGATTCGCAAAATACCAGATTCTCAAAATACCAGATTCTCAATATACCAGATTCTCAATATACCAGAAGTACACTTAAATGCATAACTTGTACAATCGGAGATATGGGAAAAAATATTCCCGCTCCTCCTACCAATCGGAGTTCCGATCGGAGGACCGGGAAAAACCCTACAGCACAGAACAGATAATAGTACTAGCGTACAGAACGGAAGCTCACCCCCTCCCACCAATTTCATTACCGCACCCCGCACGTCAAATTCAGTGGCACGATCAAAGGCGCCTAAAACAAGGGATGTGTATTGCAAAGTTGCCTATCGCGACGACTTCGCGACGCGTCGGGGAGGAGAGCGAGAAGATCGGCTTACTTCGATTTTATAAAGCTTCCTCTCTATCGCACACCCTACAGTTTGATTTAACCCTGAAATGCATGATTTTTATATAAATAACTAGAATTCGTGAAAAATTCCTTTATTGTTATTAGAGTGCCATTTAATAAAAATCAGTCAAGTACGAGGGGGGGGGGGGGGTACCGGGGTATAATAAGACTGCTCAGAACATGGTCCGCACTCCCTGGCTGACCCTGGGCCATCAACGGTTTGAGATGGCCCCCTCAGGAGTGAGAAGCAACTCCAACCATGACATTTTAGAATTTACTCACACATCAACACAACCGTGCATGTGCACGATCTGTGTATGTTGTAATTACAATCCGACTGTTTCATACATTTTTCCGAGAGCTTCCGAGGTGTTGTGAGGTGACTACAGGCAAGAAAAGAGAAGGAACAAAATTGAATGTATTTTATTTAATTATACCTAATAGCAAAAACAAAATAAAAGTACCTACCTATACAGAAAAACTAAAAGTATCTTTTATACTCGTAAATATACTCCGGGGTGTGACAAGTAAGAAACGGTTTCTTCAAAATCGCGTTATTGTAGCTAAAAGATTTATACAACCGGTAACTGTAATTTTGTTACTCATACAATCAGAAAATTTTTAAACAAATTAAAAAACAATTATAAAAAAATTAAAAACAATTATGAATAAAAACAAAAACAATTAAAAACAATAAAAAAAACAATTAAATACAAAATTAAAAACAATTATATTTATTTATTATTTTTCTTTATTGTTATAATTATGTTTACCGCTGGTATAACCGCGCGGAGCTGCTAGTAAGTGAATAAAATAATAACAATTTTGTTTTCGAATGTGCAAAATATGCTATATTGAGAATCTGGTATATTGAGAATCTGGTATTTTGAGAATCTGGTATTTTGCGAATCTGGTATTTTGCGCATAAAGGTTGTGAAATGGACTCAGGCACAACATTACCTACAGGTCGGTGTCATTTCAGTCTCTTATACCACAAACCATAAGTATTCTGTGCTGATATTTAGGAATATCAAATAACGACAGCTAACAAAGAAATCTACAACAATTTTTGTTAAAATTGAAACCGAACATTTCTTTACTTTCATTGCTGTGTTATTGAAATTGAAAATATTCTGCATCTGTGAGTAATTTATTAAGGTAACTTATGTAACCTATCCCTTGTAACCCATCCATGGTATCCCGGTGATAAACACCTGCATCCTCACCACCGACTGAGACCTATTGTTGGCAACTATTGAGGTCCAGGAGTCGTTGATAGGATAGAGGCGTGTCGTGTTTCAAGTTGGTCCTAATAAGTTAACACCCAAAAGATTATTTGAAAAATACGTGCTAATATGCCCAAATTATCTATAAAATGAATAGCGCTATTACTACTGCAACTGAAGCGTTTAGAGATTATAGTTTGATCTTACTCTGGCGAGGTATTGAGTGCACTGATTCTTGCATTTGACACCACTTCTGTAACATTTATCTGTAGGAAGAAATCAAAATGGTAGACAGAACGGTTGTAAACGGCTAAACTTTTTTGTTTTATATTTAACCAACTTACTTTATCCAAACTTATACTTCTTTGCATTTCAAAATCACTAAACTAGTAATGCAGTAACTTGAACCATATTGTAGATATTAATGTTTTTAAGTTTATTATAAATTCCCAAGACTCCTTTCAAATTTTTGACAGTTGATGTTCAAGTCGTTTTACAAAAATCGTCGTGCTTAAAAAAAATCTAAATATTACTTGACAACGTAATGGGCCAAAGAGGTTTAAACAACCTTCATTTTATGTACGAAACCCCATTTTGATGGACAAGCGTTTCGGCTTAAATTCTTATAAGCTATTGTATAGCTTCTATCGCGGGCCTTGAGCGTGGAGACCGAATCCAGAAATTCTGTAACGAAAAAAACCTAACACCCCCCACTCCGAGCTCGCACGAATCGAGCCGAGCTGCTCCGAAGTAGCTCCGCTTAACGTAAGTAATTATAATTGCACAAGTTCATAAAAAATGCTATGCAATAGCTTTACCGCGGCAGTCCCCGAGTGCCACACGTCTTTTTTTTTTACTTTGTTTGAATTTTGAGTATCTGATGGGGTTGGGTTCGAGTACGATTACCATTTTTAGACACTGACAATTCGTAAAAGCTCTCATTAGGTATATTTTAGGGTTGTGTACCTACCTCAAAAGGAACAAAACGGAACCCTTGGACAGGCGGACAACGAAGTGATCCCTTTGTATTTGTCCGTCTGTCTGTGTAGGTATGTCTGTCATGACATTATTCTCGGGATAGCCTATGTTCGTCTCTCAATTCAGTTTTGTATGAAAATCTCAGTTCACGAGGCAACTCACACTTGACCAACTTTTTTTAATCGAATTATGTCGTAGCGAACTCAATAAAATTGAATGTGAATCGATCTTTCACAGAGCTACGAACATTCCTGCCTATAATACAAGAAATATAGTTGCAATAATAGTATAAATAAGGTTGCAATTTTTAAAATAAGTAAATAGGATTTCTATATTCGCCAAGAAAGTTCACTGCATATACCACATATCAAGATGAAGGGAATCCTGCCTGTAATGTTTTTATTGTTCTCAATGGTAAGTATTTCTCAAATATTTTTATTTTTATTTTTGACGTTGGAAAAAATAAATGTACCTTATGTAAACGTAGGTATAACGTATAAATCGTCTGCTGTCTATATGTATAGGATCCTGGCACAGAACAGATAATAGTACTAGCGTAATCCTGGAGATAGTTTGCTAAAAACCACCTCACGAATCAGGCCCTCGATTCTGCTAAGGCACAACCACTGTCACACCACAGAGACTGCGAGAAAATTCCATTTGATTTTAGCCTTTAAAGTAATGCAGTTAAAGTTTAAAATTAAATGGCTTTTTGTAGAGTGAACGAAAGCGTGTAATGAAAATATTGTCATTTAATTTTGGACTTTAATTCGATAGTCCTAAAGCCTACAATTTAATGTAAATTTTTGCATTACACGCTTTCTTTCACTCTACAAAGAGCCATTTCATTTTAAACTTTAATGTCATTACTTTAAAGGCTAAAATCAAATGGAATTTTCTCGCAGTCTCTGTGGTGTGACAGTGGTTGTGCTTTAGTAGCATCAAGGCCCAGTTATCTAGACATCTGTCTAGGTAACTTTGATAGCGGAACACCTCCATGATGCAGGTGATCAGAAGTTGAATTCAACCTAAAGTTGAATCGATTTCGATTGAATATTTTAAGTAGCAGTGCAGTCAGCGTCAAAAGGCCCTAATCTACCATTATTTGTTCTGTGATTCTACTCCACCGGGAGCCAACACTCTTCTCTTCCTTTTAGCGTTAATTCCCAGTCGCATCCGAAATTTGCTCGGAGTCTGGGGTCCGCTTTACCAGTCTCAACTACGGATTTGGCTATTCCTTGATATTTTCCGTGAAGCGATTGTCATTTGACCTCCACAATCCAATGTTAACATTAGGCGATATCGAAGCTTTGCAGTTAGACCGTTGTTTTTGAATTTTTTAGGGCTCCAACTACCCGTAACGACTGTCATAGATGTTCTTATGGCAACCGGGATCGGCGGCTTAACATGCTCTCCGATGCACGACCAGACCAATGCAAATACTCATATTTCATTCACACAAATATTTGCACTGAGCGGGGATCGAACCCGCGCCTACTGCGTAGCGGCCGCGTTCACTACCGCTACGCCACGGAGGCTGTCAACGCGGGAGCCAACACTACTACTTATTAATTAAATACATAATACCCTTTTCCAGGTATATATTGTGGCTGTGCAACCTTTCCCTATGATAGAGCCGCGAGGTGCACCAGCACAACCACCAAGTGTGATCGAAGTTCCAGACAATTGCAAGGAGGGTCAGGTTTTAGTAAATGGTGTTTGCCGCGATCACTGGGTCTCCACTACATAGTAGAAAATATTAATGACTTGTAAAAAATTTAGATGGCGTTAGGTGTATCAATTTACAATTAGAATTCTAAATGAACAAGAATTGAGTACTATAAATGTTGTTTTTTAATAAAACTAAAATACATGTACCATGTAAACATAAAATAACGAACTTTTAAATCTTATTTCGATAAATTGGTTAAAATAACGGCGCCGTCCACGCTTTTTTTCAGTACTAAATAGATACCGCTCCATAATCCAATATTTTCGTTTCTTTTTGTTCATAGATGGCGCTATTTAACATTCCTTCGATTTTTTGACAGATCCTACTTCCTTATTTTGTTTTGTATTGTATTCGATTATCGGATATACTTTGAGAGTTTGAGCTGTGTTTTTGTCACAGGGGGGCCCCGTTCTACATATAGAAATTCTAGTTATACAAATATGGGGCAAACATGAATTGAACCTTGATTATATCACTTTGTCTCTTTTTTTCCAATATACAGTTGTATCTGCTAAAAAGAGACAAAAAATTTAAGTTATTGCTCACTTGGGAAAATGAGTATGAGAATTTGACAGCGTGCCGACGACGACGGTGCCAACATTTATGAATGATTTGCGCCAACATTATGAATGATTTGCGACAGCCATTGAGCCTATGTTGAATTTTTCTAGACCATACTACTCATAATAGTGATGTACTCCAATAAATGATTTGACGACGAAACTATTCTTCTTTACAAAAATTTACTCTTTTGAAGAAATACGAATTGACAAAATTGTAATGTCTTCTGTTTAGGCAATTATGGTATTGTTAGAAACGTCTTGATCGTCCGCTGGTTATAGGCAATTATGACGTGTGAATGACTATCTGAAACTCTGACTTTAATGGAAAAAAACTTGAGATATATAGAACGTGTTTGGTATGAAATTAAAGGGCTCTATTAGCACATTAAAAACATGTATACATTATTGGGTGTTGCTTGCATCAAAATAATACAAATAAAAATCAAGTTTAAAACTAAAATCCGACTACTGCAAATCACGCTCTAAGAAGTAATTAGCAAGAAAATATCAAGAATAGCCGTGATCGTATACCATTTACTCTAACCCCGCGTTTACATACTGCCGCTCGCATTGCTCATCGCCTTGCCGGAAATATTCACGCGAATAATGCCCTAGCATTGAAACACTCGCATCTTCGCGATGTTCATCGCGTTGCCCAACACTCGCATCATCGCGATGTTCATCGCGTTGCCCCGCATACAGTATTCGCCTTGCGATGGAGATGGACGACTTTAGTTAAGTGGACACCTAACCGAATGCAGTATAGGCATTTTATTAGGCTAGGCTATCTACTTAGATACTTAGCTAGTAGGTAATCAGGCTAATTTGGTAGGTAGGTACCTACCTACCAAATTAGAATAGGTAGGTAGGTAGGTACCTACCTACCAAACTAGAATAGGTAGGTAGGTAGGTACCTACCTACCAAACTAGAATAGGTAGGTAGGTAGGTACCTACCTACCTACCTATTTGGTAGGTAATCAGGCTAATTTGGTAGGTAGGTAGGTACCTCTACCTACCAAATTAGAATAGGTAGGTAGGTAGGTACCTACCCACCAAATTTTTTTTTTTTTTTTTTTTTTTTACCTACTCCTCTGCTTTCGGTGAAATGCAGAGCCTTTATTTACTGAGTAATAAAACAAACTTCCTAACTAAAATCTTTCCTCTTTCATTCTAATTCTCTTTGTCATACCATTCTCGCATTAATTCTTCTCGCACTTTCATACTTCCTTTCATACTCTGTTGGGATATGGGGTTTTGTGTACCTAACTTATTTTAATTGTTTTACTTTATTTATTTATTATAAAAAGTTATATGACATATTATTCAATAAAGTCTTATATAATAAATTATTGTCTAGTTTACAGTTATACTTACAGCTATAATTTTTGAGTTTTACAAGGCAATCTTAAAAGTTAATTCTTAATTTTATTATCTTCTTGTATATACATGAATACACTAAACTTACACTATTTTTATTATTCCAGATTTACAAAATTCTTATCTTATTTAAGTGACCTTTTTGTTTACAATTTCCGGGCTATTTAGGCAGAACATTACACTTAGTTAATGTGCCTAAATAGCCTTTATGTCCTGTTCCTGGCGTTGGCTATTCTAACAATCTTGTTTGCGAATTCTATAGTTGCCTCCGTGTGTTCTGTCATGAGTGTGTTAATGCCGTGTATGTCAACCTTTGTTTTTGTGGCGATTTCTAGGTCGAGCCTGTCCCTCGTGTGAATGGGGCAAACCATCAGGAGATGAGCCACGGTGTTTGGAATGCCTGGTTCACAGGCGCACGATGGGTCCGTCCTGAGCTTGAACCGAGTCAAGTATGAGGAGAACCCACCATGCCCCGTGAGAAACTGCGTTGTTGGGCCAGTGATGTTGATTCTCCTGATGGTTTTAAATGCTTCCACTGCGCAGGGGAAGAACATTTTTGTGGTAGAGGCCGTTTCCCCCTCCCGATATCGCCTGTTCCATTCGTCGAGGGAGCCCCGTCGTAGGACTCCCTTGACGAATGAGACAGGACACTGGTCGTAGTCCGGTTTTTTCTTAAGTCTTAGAGCGGCTTCCCTCGCGAGACAATCCGCCCTCTCGTTCCCCTCAAGGCCAACATGGGCCTTTATCCAGTAGAGGGAGATGCTCTTGCCCTGCTGACGACAGCGGCCAAGAGCATCCCTGGTCTCTACTGAAAGAGGGTGATGAGAGTACGGATTGACCACACTAAGGAGCGCCGCTCTGCTGTCACTGAAGATGCCGAACGCGGCAACGTCATGTCGCTCCACCTCACACGCCGCTTTGCGCAAGGCCAGGAGCTCTGCCTGGTAGACGGTGCAATGCGCTGAGAGAGCAAACTTGCGGGCCCTTGTCTCGGACTGACTGTCCCACACAGAGACAGCAGCCCCGACCCGGCCCTCAATTTTGCTCCCGTCAGTAAATACGCGGACATCGTGCGCTTCTAGACTATTATATTGAACCTCGTCTACCACGCTATCGAACTCCAAGCGTATCCGCTCCGCGGGGTGCGGGCCCGCCAAAATGGGTGCCAACCGCTCGACCTCCCTGTCCCCTAGCCACGGCTGGGACACTCCTCTCTTGGTCTCATATAATGAGGCCACCTCCTGAACTCGGAGGTCCAGAGGGAGTATCCCAGCCAGCAGCAGTGCAGAGTTCAAGGAGACCGTGCGGTAGGCTTTTATTAATTTCTGAGCGAACACCCGCTGGACCGCGCTCAGCCTCTCCTTGACGTATTCCTTTTTTACGGCCTCACACCATACGCTGGCCCCATATAGAATGATGGGCTCGATCACCGCTGTGTAGATGGTTCGGATCACCTCGGGGTTAAGCCCCCAGGTAATCCGAGCCATCCGTGCCAGTTTTTTATAAACTTTGATCGCCTTTGTGCATTTAACCCCAACAATTTTATCTCGTCGGACAGGCCAACGTCCACCCCGCCCATGCTCAGGCGTGGGTTGTCATATTTTAGCCTCCTGGTAATGACCATGGCTTTGGTCTTATTTGGCGCGAACTTTAATTTATTTTTGACACCCCACGCCCGAACACGTTCGAGAGAGGCGTTGGCCCGCCCTTCTATCTCCAGAGCAGAATCCCCATCGAAGATGAGGACTACGTCATCCGCAAAGGCATGTACGTAGTCCCCATCCCCTTCTAACATTCTGAGTAAGGGATCCAAAAGCAGGTTCCACAGCAAGGGGCCCGTAATAGACCCCTGGACGCAGCCCTTCTGTGTGCTTCTTCTGCACTCAGCACCCGCGTATCTCACCCGGACTGTTCTATCGCTCAGGTAGCTGCTGACAGTTCGCCTCAAGTTGACCGGACACTTTTCCTCTGCCAGTCGTGCAATTATAGCTGGCCACCATGCGCTATCGAAGGCGCCCTCTATATCCAGTGACACTAACGTGACAATTCTACGTTCACGAAGCCTGCCACGTATGTGCCCCATCATGTTATAGAGGGCGTCTTCGGTGCTCCTCCGGGGCATAAAGCCGTACTGGCGAGTACTAATCCGCGGTAGTAAGTAGAACTTGAGTCTGGCTGCCAGCATTTTTTCGTACAACTTCCCGAGCACAGGCAATAGCCCAATCGGCCTGTACGATTTGGGGGAGTTGTACTCTTCCTTACCTGGTTTCCTGAGAGCAACTACTGTCGCCTCCTTCCACGGTTTTGGGAAGTACTCCAGGTCCAGGCACTTGTTCAGCAGCTCCAGAAACAGTACCGGCGCGCAGTTCACTGCGTGAGTGCAGATATCAGCCGTGAAGCCGTCGACTCCTGGTGCTTTTTTGGGGTTGAAAGAACCCAACGCGTCCGATAATTCGCCAATGGTGAATGGCGGGTCATAAACATCATGTTCACCCCCGCCATTAACCGTACTGGCTAACGCGCGGGTTCTTTCATGATCCGCGTTGTCCTCCTCGACCCGGTCCTCCGGATAGAAGACCGAGGCGAGGAGCCCCGCGGATCCACTGGCATCCATTACTACCCCGTTGTGAAGCAGAGGTGGGTCCTCCTCCCTTGCTGTGGACCTCCCTATAACCCTGTAGATCCCTTCCCATATCCCTTCCCTATCTTGTTTTGTGCAGAACTCCTTCCAACTCGCAGTTTTTGCTGACTTAACCTCCGACTCGTATCTGTCTTTACGCTCCAGGTACTGCGTCACTACCAGCTTTCTCCGAACCGGAGCAGCGTTCCTAATGCGACGCCTGAAGGTGACGACCTCCCTCTTCATCTGGGCCAGCTTCTCCGACCACCACGGCACAGTTGGTGTTTCTTTATTGATCTTTTTAGGGATCGTCTCTTCACATGAAGATTTTATGCAGTTATTGAACCTGGCTAGATGGTCTTCTAATTCGCTATTTTGGGTTATGCCCTTTATACTTTCAACGACCAGACTGTTCTCCACCAGGGAGCTGGTCACCTACCAAATTAGAATAGGTAGGTAGGTAGGTACCTACCTACCAAACTAGAATAGGTAGGTAGGTAGGTACCTACCTACCTACCTATTTGGTAGGTAATCAGGCTAATTTGGTAGGTACTACCTACCTACCTATTTTAATTTGGTAGGTAATTAGGCTAATTTGGTAGGTAGGTACCTACCTACCTACCTATTCTAATTTGGTAGGTAACCTACTTACCAAATTAGCCTAATTACCTACCTACCTATTTTATTTGGTAGGTAGGTAGGTACCTACCTAGCTACCTAGCAATTTAGCATACTCAAAAACCCATTAGGCAACACTCATATTATTGCAATAATTTAGATACTACAGCACGGTGGCCATGTTGGATTACAAAAATGACATCAAATTCGTACTCGGCATACTCAAAAACCCATTGGAACATACCCATATTTATATACGAGTACTACAGCGCGGCGGCCACTTTGGATTACAAAAATGACATCAAATTCGTACTCAGCATACTCAAAAACCCGTTATTCCATACCCTTATTGCAATTTATATACCACAGCGCGGCGACCATATTGGATTCCAAAAATGTCATCAAATTCGTACTCGGCATACTCAAAAACCCATTGGAACATACCCATATTGCAATTTAGCATACTCAAAAACCCATTAGGCAACACTCATATTATTGCAATTTAGATACTACAGCGTGGTGGCACTGTTGGATTACAAAAATTACATCAAATTCGTACTCAGCATACTCAAAAACCCGTTATTCCATACCCATAAATATTTCAATTTATATACTACAGCGTGGTGGCCATATTGGATTCCAAAAATGGCATCAAATTCGTACTCAGCATACTCAAAAACCCATTTTTCCATACCCATATTGCAAGTTATATACTACAGCGCGGCGGCCATATTGGATTCCAAAAATGCAGCACAACATCCAAGAACCCCAAGTCTTAGCGGGCGAAAAGATGGTATTATCCTTTTTTCCTACATAATCGTAGCATTCGTAGCTGCTTTAGAAATAACCCGATTCGAGATGCGATCTGTACTTACGAGGACACAGTCAATCTTACTATATAAAATTAAATAGTTATATGTGCTTATATTTTGTTAATTTATTTTTTTTGCTATGACTGACATTTCTTTGAGATTGAAAATAAAGTACAGCACCATCTAGTAGCTATTACTAAGTAAAGTACGCTGAAACACGGGTTATTTCGTTGCCATCTAGTGACGGGCTATAATATTTAAAAATAACCCGCAAAATAACCCGACTTAAGGTGGTCTCATTTTTTTGTATGGGATGGGGTATCTGTACTTTAGTATTATGTTATCTGTGCCGCGATATAACATAGTATCATTCTAGAACATAGTAGATCACTTATAGTTATTCCTATCTGGTTTTCCTACCGGTTCTTTTTCCAGGCGAACCTCAATTTTACGAACCAATGATAAATGTAATTCCTACATATTCTGAACTCAATAAAAGTGATCCAATTGATTTATGGTGTTTCATTTGTAAGCGACTTCAGAAGATGAGGAGGTTCTCAGTGTGAGTGAATGTTTGTTTGTTCTATTCTAGTTTGTTTTATTCTAAGTAGGTACCTTGTTCAGCGATATCTTCGTCACAATGTGAAAGTTATTAGACAAATGACTTTTTTTTTGACTGCCTCTGTGGCGTAGCGGTAGTGAACACAGCTGCTACGCAGGAGGCGCGGGTTCGATCCCCGCTCAGTGCCAATATTTGTATGCATGAATATAAATATTTGCATTGGTCTGGGTGTTTCTATGTATAATATGTAGTTATGTATTTATGTGCTAGCACCTCTGCCTACCCCTTCGGGGAATATAGGCGTGAGTTTATGTTATGTTATGTTATTTACAAAAAAACGTATCTAAGTATGTATATCCGCATTCTAGGTTCCATAACACAAGCTAATTAAGGTTACCAATGGGTCTAGATAGCGTTGTCTAGAATGTTGTAGAATATTTATTATTATTAAATTAATGTTTGAATCACACATTATTTGACCAATGTCGTTCAACCCATTTAATCGTAGTCTAACGACTGAACGGATTTAGCTGAATTTGGGTACAGGAATATATTATAGTCTGGATTACTACTGCTTTGATCCCGGGAAGAGGTTCCCATGGGTCAAAACTCCACGCAGGCGAAGCCGCGGGTTACTTTTTTTATTTTTTTAATAGAGAGTAAGATAGAGTTTAGTTGGTAACCAATCGCGTCGTAGACATTAGGGCACAGAGCCTCATGGGCACTTCTTTTTGATTTTATAAGTATACACCTTTTCATATAAAACGCCCAGTTCTGGCAGGTTTTATTAGTATCCGATCTACAGAACCTAATTTGGTCACTGTAAGGCAGATATGGCAAAATAGGGCTTCGTCCATTTTCGTAACTGTCATTTTCATAACCAGCTACGAACGTGGCATTTATAGAGCTGTCGTATCGATCAGAAAAATATCGAAGATCGCGTAAGTACAGAGTGTAAGTACCTAATAATAAAGCACCGCTGTGGTACTCTACTAGGTACAACATAGAAAACGAGAGGGAACGCCTGTCACAGAGAATGCAAGTTCTAATATTTTTTTATATATTTAAAAAATTAAAAATTTAATGTATTGCATGTTTGATTTTTTTAATGTATATTTGTATTCAACGTTTTATAATAGAGTATAATGTAGATCGTACCTAAGATAATAACTTGTAAAGTATAATAAGTGGTGTACAGTGGGGTAAAGCGGACCTCAGACTCCGAGGCTTCGGATGCGCCTGGGATTAACGTTACGGTGAAAAAAATAGTAAGTGGTGTAAAGTGTAAAGTAAAGAGTATTCTGTCTATCTCCATCTAGGGTTATTGTTAAATGTTAAGATTATTGAGCTACTTTTGTCAAACTCATATCATGTAATTGGGGCAATATAGTTACTTACATAGGTAAACAGTTTATAATACCTTATCCTGTAAAGTATGCGACGTTTTATTAGTTGTCTGTGTACATACTAGCACATCGCAAGTTCCACAAAATAACGATTTCCTTGATTCGCTATCGGAATTCCAGCGAACATAATCTAGAGTACACAAACGTATTGAAGCAACCGTCTGGCACGCCTGGCTTACCGCCCGCAGATTCAAAATTTATTATTGTGTACTTATTGTAAACGTTAGAACGCATATTCTTTGAATATTCAATTTAAATCTATAAAAAAATATACAAAGCTTCACACAACCGGCTTAAATAGAACCAATAATTTAGAATACATTTCGCAGAAGTTTTGTTTGTTTTATAATATTACTAATTGCATAAACTAGCCTTGAGGTTCTTGCTTGACCGAGTGCTTAGGGAAAATATGGCTATTGTCAATATTTCCTTGAACAAGCGCTTAGGTGTTTATAATGAGAAGTACTTGACAATTATATTAATCAAATTCAAATACTTTACTAATTCTACTATGGTAAAACTTAAAACTAGGTATTTCATTTTTATTTTATAGCGCTCATACTCTTTCACTAGTCTGTTCTCAGCCCCCCTAGACATGTGGCAACTCGCTGGCTGGCGTATTGTTGAATAGAATGACTATTTTATTCATGTGTGAGAATTCATGAGAAAATTCATGTGTGTTTTAAAAAATAATAAAAAGTTCTATAGTTCGAAGATCCGGTCCGGTGTATGACGTCAAACGGTGACGAGAACGATTGATGTCATGACGTCACCGTAGCACCGTGGAAACATTTTACCTACAAAAAATTGGAATTTAAAGAACGTAGGTAGCTGAGTACCTGTTCTCAGACGGATGGTATTCAGCACACCTACAACAGTTTCAGTATCGTATTTGATTTGTTGGATACATTCCGATACCTAAATAAAAAAATTAAATTGAGCGTCATAAGAAGATTTAGGCTATGAATATTATGTGCGTGTGTGCAGAGAAAAAATGATTAGAACTAAACTGATACAGAATAGGCACTGCTAATAAAATTCAATTATATCAGATAACCCGTTTCGTACAAACACTAGATCTTGATTAAAAGCTATAAAGCGAGTACGATCAATATGCATTCGGCATTGACACTGAGCTTGGCTAAGCTCAACTACTTTCTAGACTAACTTTCTCCAGTTTACTTCACTAACTTTCTAGATGTAGGCTTTATAGCTGTCTTAAACCTTACCTTCAGCATATGCTCGTAAAATGGCCGTGGCCGTGTTGGTAGCCGGTGGAGTAGAATAGGCCCACCTCATCTCTTCCTGTGGGTGTCGTAGAAGGCGACTAAGGAATAGAGCTGTTTTACTTCCGACAATAAACATAAAGCCCATGACCAAGTGCCTGCCTGACGGCAATAAGCTCGCCGCCTATTACGTGAAACAGAAAATTATATTTGGCGGTTGATACCAGGGCCGCCGCTAGCTATGTGGGCGCCCGTGTGCAAAGTCGATATCGAAAGTCGAAAATCGACTTTGCCGCCCCCTAAATAGGTCTAAGGACGCTTACACCCCCCCCCCCCCCCCCCCCCCGCCGGTTGTTATATAGGACTCGAACCGACATATTTTTTCTGGCAGACCATGATAAAAAAGCGGATAATTAATGAAATTACAAAATAAGGAACAAAAATGTTTATTTTGTAAAAAAAAAACAGTAAGTACAGTACTGTACATTTGCTACATGAACAGCTGTATTTTTTTGCGGGTAGGTATGTCAGATTTTTTACAGCTTCAGTAAACTATGTTGTATAAATTTCAACTTGATGCCCTCACCCAATCACGAGAAAAAAAGTGACAGACAGACAAGCAGTCAAAGAATCAAAGTATTTCGTTTAGGCACATAAAGAGCACATGAGCACATAATTTGGAAACGATTCTTTCGCTGGTTCGCTAAGTCGGTTCTACTGAGAAGATACTATTCCGTTTTTAACCTGCGGTGCAAAAATGATGCTTCGTAGCTCCCGAACGGATGAACTTTTGAAAGGTGAGTCAAATTCAAAGGCATACCTATTCTTTATTTTTCTCTTCTGGCTCTTTAGCGTATGCCTCAAGTAGAGACGGATTCAGAAAATTTGAAAGACAGGAAAACTGGTCCTCTTCTGCAAAGTTACCATCCGCCTACCGGCTCATTGTATTGATCGACAAGGTGTGCAGTGTGCAGGTGTTTTAAATGAATTATTCCTAGTGAAGTGCCACATCGAGCGCCTTACAGGAGTGAGACCGAATTTGGTAGACAATCAATTTGGATATAGTCGGGAGCAACGTGGATGCCAACACGCGCTTGAGGGCCCTGATGAAAAAAGCAGTGGCACGGCGAGTTGATGCTGGCAGTGTCTATTGTTGCCTACGTCGTTAACGCCTTGTCATGGAGCTGCATCAGAGCTGCACTCTTTCAGCACGGGCTGCCTCTCTATCCTCGCGTCATTGTCGGGGCTTACTTATCGGTGAAAGCCAGTATCTACCCAAGTAGGGCATGGTTTGGTAAGTGAGATATGTGGCGCGGTGTTCCGTTTGGTGCGGATCTGGGGCCGCTTCTGTAGAACATCGGCTAGGACTGGATGGTGACGGCCCGAAATCAAAAGCAACCAAATAAGCCACAGCCGGAGTTACCCAAGTCCATGGACGTATTTGTGACTGGATCTGAGGTGGGCATACCTGGTTCTTTTACTTACGAACCCTTTCTGGCCAGTTGACGTGTGGGGAGCACAGAAGCTGCTCATACACCACCTTGCAGCCCTTAAATGACTTCGGATGCAGGTCAGCCGAAGTAACGAAAACCGAATTAGATGGAGTTTCTTAAAAGAAATGGACCCACGGTGTGAATGCGGAACTACCTCACTGCTAACTCAAGAACGCAGGAACTCATGGGTGCCTCTGAGAACGCCATCAGGGTGTTTGCACACTGGGCAAACAAAATATGACACAATACGCCGTCGACTCGTCTGCCGTCTATCTCTGGGCGCCTCAATCTTGACTTCAAAAGGTGCCCAGAGATAGACGCTCGGGGCGGCAGGTTGCGAGGGGCGGCGGAGCCGCCCCGAGCGTCTATCTCTGGGTGCCTCAATCTTGACTCTAAAAGGTGCCCAGAGATAGACGTCCGGGGCGGCAGGTTGCGACGGGCGGTGGAGCCGCCCCGAGCGTCTATCTCTGGACGCCTCAATCTTGACTCTAAAAGGTGCCCATAGATAGACGCTCGGGGCGGCAGGTTGCGAGGGGCGGCGGAGCCGCCCCGAGCGTCTATCTCTGGGCGCCTCAATCTTGACTCTAAAAGGTGCCCAGAGATAGACGTTTGGGGCGGCAGGTTGCGAGGGGCGACGGAGCCGCCCTGAGCGTCTTTGTCTGGGCGCCCTAATCTTGACTCAAAAAGGTGCCCAGAGATAGATGCTCGGGGCGGCAGGTTGCAAGGGGCGGTGGAAAAGCGGACCCCTGACTCCGAGGTGAAAACTTCGGTTGCGACTGGGAATTAACGCTAGGATGAAGAAGACTTGAGAAATTGAATAATCAAAATCAAATATACCTATTGTATAATGATAGCTTTTTGCATTAGCATTGATATTGTATAATCAAGCAAAATAAATATTAAAAATATACATATTTTCTTTAACCTATTTGTCATTAGAATATTTTACTTTAGCAAAACATCATATTACTATAGAATGTACATTTGTCGACAACAAATAAAATAGTCCACATCCTTATTTATCTACTTACTTTGTATCGAATTTCGGGCGCCGCGTAGCGGCGATGCGGTGGTTTGGTTCAACATGCAAACGCTTTAATATGTATTGCATTCTAGTTTTAAGGGATGCTAATTGATGGCAATGTTAATCACCTAATAGAAACGAAATTAAATAGTATAAAAATAGTCCACATTCCTATTTACCTACTTACTTTGTATCGAATTTCGGGCGCCGCGTAGCGGCGAGGCGATGGTTCAACATGCAGACGCTTTATTATGTATTGCGTTCTAGTTTTAAGGGATGCTAATAGATGGCGATGATAATCATATAATAGAAACGAAATTATTTTTAATAGTATTTATGTGGGGTGTGTATACGTACAAGGGGGCGGCAAATAAAAAAGAGGGGGGGGGCGGCAAATCTGGGGATTTGCCGCCCCCCTGGACGTGCCGCCCGTGTGCGTTGCACCCGTTGCACCCCCGCTATCAGCGGCCCTGGTTGATACATAGGTATCTGTATTTCGTACTTCATATCCCTGCTGGGTTCTGCTTGGATCGAAATAAATGAACACGATTACATACACTTACTAGTGTATTCAAAATTAGGAACTTTAGTTACAATATAAATCAATGATTAAGAGTTGTACATTTATGTGGAACTAGAACTAGAACTTTTGCCCGCGGTTTCGCCCGCATGGATGACGGTTATCGCGTTATTAAAAAAAAAAACATAGTCCATGTCCTTTCCTATGTTCTAATCTATCTCTGTACCAAAAATCAAAACCGGTTCAGTGGTTTAGGTATGAAAGTTTAACAGATAGACAGACATAGTTACTTTCGCATTTATAATATTAAGTAGGTATGGAGTAAGGCTTCCATAATTTTTAAAGTAAGGTTTGAATTTGAATTGAATTTTACTTTGTTTACAATGTACATTTTATGGCATTTAACAAATTTCATATCAAAATGGATACTATTAATCGCTTCTGATTGCATTTAAAGTACCTAGATAAGTATTAATTTTTAACCAAATAATTTGGACAGATATTAATTTCAAAGTTACAGAGATAACAATGTCTTTGTATTTTTTTGTGATATTTTTCTGCTGAGTAAACGAAGCTATCGTGCGGGTCATGTCCAGCGATGACTATCTGGCGTGCCATCTAAAAGATGGAATTAAAGGCATGTACTTTTAATTATTATGTTGATGCGTAACCAGAACTAACCAGAATGATATGATCTAAAAACTTGTAGGTATCTAAACATTTTAAACGATAGCCGTGCTCAAGCGATCGTGCTGTAACTAACCCGTCATAATAAGTATTTGGAGTTAACCTTTATAGACTTTACTAGATTTTCATGGAATCGACACTGGAACATAAGACTTGTATCTAAGTCTTAAAATAAGTATTTTGAATAAGAAATTTCTAACTACAAGACAGTGATTTGAATAACTGCAACTGTCTTGTAGTCATTTTGTTGTTTTAAGTTATGATTGCGAAGGTGACCGCATACGACAGCTGCAGACGCATGCAGCAGATACGCGTAATTCTTTGCGGCTTCTCAATGGTCCCCTTTATTCGTATCGGACTTTAACAAGTAATGGGTACGCAGTATCTGCTGCATGCGTCTGCAGTTCGTCGTATGCGGTCGACTTCGGTATCATATATATACCTTTACACAGAACTAAACTTACTTTTATTTATCTGCTAGATAAGATAACCGCTTTTTTAGAATGAAAAGTATTTATTAGACGTATATCCACGGAGGACAGAATATGATTCGTATATCATTGACAAAACTACATTTTATCCTATGCATAGCCTAGCGCGAGTAAGATGGCATTTCGTATTTTGCGGTTAATATATACTGTGTTATATAAGTAGGTGCTATGAATATACCGAAATAGAACTCAGTGGAAATCGACGAAAACATTAGTTTACTGGAAAATAACCCGTTTAATTAAGTAAGTAAGACTACCACGAGGTCTTACTAGTAAACGGGTTATTTCCCGTGTTTCTTATCAAAATACTATAAGGTCCCCCTAGACAAGTGACAATTCGTTGGCCGGCGTATTGTAGAATGAAGAAAGTATGGTATTTGACATTTATGACATGCGTTGGTGACCGTCATATACGTCAATTTCCATACATTTGCAGTACTTACAATGTTCATGGTTTTCCATTAAGTAAATTACTAATTATTATTTTTCTATAGTGCAAGTTTTTGATGCAAAAACATTGGCGCTTGAATGAAAAAAGTGCAAAGAAATTCGTTACGAAGAATTATGCAAGGACATTTTAAAAGAATATTTCTAAAATTGTGCGGCGGCAGGAGATGTATAGCCAAGAATGAGAGCAAATTAATTATGATGATAATCAGAATACATATTATGTCAGTACTGATATCGTGGTGACGTCACTTCTTATAAACTTTAATTATGCTATCAACCGTCCACCTTGCGATAATGACTCGGTAAATCTCAGGACGTTAGCCTTCACGGGATCGCAGCCCCGAAGGCTATTCGGCATGCCTATTACCGGCTAAAAGTTTACGGCGACTTTTTAATACTGGGCCAGCAGACATCGGTTGTATATTTTCTTTTTATATTTTGATCATTAACCGGTTTTGAATTTCATTACTGTTATCTTAAATCGTCATCATCTAAGTGTTAATCCCGTGTGCATCCGAGGTCTTGACAGAGCCCGGGGTCCACTAACTTCTTTTTCTACTTTTGAACTGACTTATATCTACTAGAGGAAATCTTGCGCCAGAGCTTCGTCTGTTATTTGGCAGGTCTATTGGCTTACAAGTGAGACTGGTGTGATTCTGAAGATCATAATGAGACTATCTGAATTTCATAATTTAAGTATACCATACGTACAAACAAAATTGTCGAAACATGGTAATCATAAATAACATAATGTTTATCAAACTGGCATCTATGAATTCTATGATACCTATAGGTAGATAATATCATTTGAGTGACACGGCGTCATCAGATAACTGCAGGAAAATTGATACTAAATCCATCTTCATAGGAACTAGTGAATTCAGGGCTTCCTTTTATCAGTGACTCACAGTGACGTCACCCAATGCTCTTGTTTACGATAGAGTGAAACCTTCGTATAAAGCTGTACGCCGGCCGGTGAACAACAGTCGTACCCTACATCTGAAACCGAGTGGGTGTGTGGAGACGTTTCGATATTTTCTAACAAGTTTCACCAAATTTCACTTTTCAATAATGTGAGTAAAACTTTTCTTATCTTTGATAACTAGGTATTTGTTTTATCATTGTTAGTGTTCACCTGTGGTTTGAAAATCATCACAATCATTGTTGAAAGGGCAAACACGAGTTGAAGATGAAGAATAAAAACCTGTTTCCAATTCTTTTTTATCGATAACTTTAAGCTCTTCATAAATCACCTGATAAACAGAGGTAAAAAGTTACTGAACTATTTCGTCTTTGCCCGTTTATTTATGTAGGATAAGTTTATATAACTACTTACATTTGAAAATAGGGTTTCGTCCAAGTAGTCCTGAAGGAATATAAGATAGAAATGTTGGTCTCAGATTTCATAGTGCATTTCATCCATACCTACTTCCATACTTCCATACTCATACTAATATTATAAATGCGAAAGTAACTCTGTCTGTCTGTCTGTCTGTCTGTCTGTTACGCTTTCACGCCAAAACCGCTGAACCGATTTTGATGATATTTGGTATAGGGGTAGTTTAGACCTTGAGAAAGGACATAGGCTATGTTTGGTCGCAATAACCGACAATCACGCGGGTGGAGCCGCGGGCAAAAGCTAGTTTAAAATAAATTAGACTACTTTATATTGAACTAGCTGTTGCCTGCGGCTATAACCGCGTTAATTCATGTTAAGTTAAGGTATTTTTCCACAACTTCACTATTTGCCAACAGTTGTAAGTCGTAACTATTGAAAAAACTGACCATAGGTGAAACAGATCAGCGCAACAAGAGCACCATACAAGACTTTACGTAGTACTATTATTTATTCTGTACTTTAGCTCTCTTAAATATTTTCTGTGTAATCGGCTACAGAGATAGGTGTCATCATCTGTGAAAATTTCCACTGTCTATCACGGTTCATGAGATACAGTATTGTGGTGGTAACAGACAGTCAGACAAACGGACAGTGGAGTCTTTGGAATAGGGTTGCCTTTTTACCTTTTGACTACGGGACCCTAAAAAGATAAACGGTCAAAATACTAAAAAACACATTTTCGGTTACAATAAGGCCTTTTGCACATTATAAGATACGTACGCCAGACAAGAAATATTTCGTGTCTAATGAAGAGAACACCTTGCACACTGTAAGAAATTATCGACAAGAAATTTCTTACGTACACCAGAAATTTCTTACGTAGCCACAAACATTTATGTTTGTTACAAACATTTCTGTTTGTTGCAAACATGTTTTGTTTATCATTCTGTATAGAATGATAAAACATGTTTGTAACAAAAAATATATTATACATACATACATATTATTATACTTAGGGGTTTTACAGGAGTGCTGTAAATTCCCGAAGGGGTAAGCAGAGGTGTATTAACAGCACATTCCATCAAATTATTTTCGGTACCACGTAATAGGAGCGAGCCTATTGCCGTCAAGCGGGCACTTACCCAATGTTGCTTAACGTCGTAATGCAAAGAACGGTCACCCATCCAAAACCTGACCCAGCCAATATTGCTTAGAAAGAAAGAAAGAAAATTGATTTTTACTTTCTCTCAGCCAATATTGCTCCTAGCCAATAGGTATAACTTAACCTCGTAATGTAGGTACAGAACGAAGTACCTACTTAGGTAATTTCTTATTTCTTTACTTCATTCATTAGTATGTACCTAACCATAATTTGACGGAGGATACACAATCCTCACAATCATATACTTACCTAGGTAGGTACAAAATAGACAGACGACAGCGTCTTTTTTTGATTGCATACCTATCTACCTATATCATAGACGGGAACTTTAAATCTATACAAATAAAATTGGAGTGTCTGTTTGTAATATTAAAATAACCGGTTTCTACTACATGCATATGAATGTATTGTATACGGTACACATAGGTACCAAAATATATATTTTTTAAATTTTTGTCTGTCTGTCTGTTTGTTCCGACTAATCTCTGGAACGGCTGAACCATTTGGACGTGACTTTCTCTGGCAGATAGCTTATGTAATAAGAAGTAACTTAGGTAGGCTAAAGTTGGCACGGAATCCGAATTCCACGCGGGTGGAGCCGCGGGCAACAGCTAGTATAATAATAATAATATGACGAGACTCGAGAATCAGCGATGGGGCATAATACAAAGCTTGTAGGTACCAGAATTAATGCGAAACGAAAGAAAGTTTTTAATGACCTACGTACGTACATACCTACCTATATGTCCCAAACAACTTTTGACGAGTTGTTAAAATAGGTACTTACTTGAAGATTTCATTACATCGTCAAAATACGCAATTTATAGAAGCTATATCCCCACGTGGAATGCTAGCTGTAACTCTCAGGTAGGTAGGTACCTAAGGATTTTAATACCTACCTATTTAGTTCATCGAGACGTCACCAGTTACAACTCACAACCGAAACTGCATTTAAAAATGTACTAGCAAACTGAAAGTCATTTGGCATAGAATCATAACCCTCCTTTGGCTTCACCGTAGTCGGGTAAAAATCAAAAGCCGCACCGCCGCGCCGACAGGCGCTAGCGGCACGTGTAGAGTGAGGTGCGGTATGTCGGGGGAGGGGCACAAAGGCGCCGCCGCCGCCGCGGCAGCCGCGCCGCCGCCGCCGCAGAATGAATAGGTACCGAGTGGGCCGTTCAACAACGTCTTGCGAGTTTTTGTGTAAGGTACTTGTTACCTACTTGTAATTATTTTGAAAACTTTGCTTATATTTAAAAGTAAAAATAGCAATGTTCCAATTTTGAATATCTCTCCACAATTTTTGAGAGCCATTGTGTCTCATTTAAAAATGGATCTGCATCGAGAACATTTTCGTACGATGATTGTGCGAAAATTGGTTCAGACGCATGAAACTTTGTGTAGAGGCTGGTGGTATGACAAACTAGTATGACCACGAGGAAACGGCCTGGTGGATTTAATAAAAATATTTTATACATCGAAGTTAATTTTATAATTTCTCAAAATAAAACTTGATGTAATTGAGTGTCCCACGTACGTAAGAAATTTCTGGTCTAGATCCGCCAAAATGCGTGTGTCTTATCAGACACAAGAAAAAATTTCTTACAATGTGCACGGTCTCATATAACAACAAAGGCGACTGCATTTCTTATAAGAAATTTCTTGTCAAGCACCAGAAATTTTCTTACAATGTGCAAAGGCACTAACAATATTATTTTTTGATAAAATATTCATTGTACAGTTTTCCACGTTAAGATTTTATTATCTGAATAGATTAAACTTATTTCAAAGTGAGTCCATAACAGAACAATAACTTAAATTATCTACTTTAAATTCCATATAGTAATTACTGCATACACCTTAACAGAAACGAACATTAATTTCATAACATCCGTATTCTAAGCAATCAACAATGAGTCAATGGAATATTTCTGTCCTATGTAGATACAACCTAAGTACGTACCTATATATTTAGTGATTTATATATAAGTACTTACCATGTACTTACCGTGTAGACACGTGTACTTATCAAGCGAAACGGAATGCGTATAACAACCAAACTATTGAAAATAGCTCATAACAAAAAACCTACAATTGGGCAGCGACCTTCGATATAATCGTGACGATATATTTTTTGCGAAACGAGGTTAATGTTCAGTATCTATTATACGAAATTCATGCATGTTTCAGTAACGAAAGTTAGATAACTCTGCAAAAGGTATACTTATTAAATCATACAATACCATTTATTTAGCATAGGTACCTACACTTGAATACCTAGTAGTCCGTAGAGCGTGAAAAGCTTGCTTAAGAAACCTGTGGGTATTCGAATACCTATATTTAAAACAAGCTGACCCCGCGAACTTCGTACCGCCTAACAGTCGATTCTTTCTTTTAAATTTTTCTCTCCGTAAGAACCATACTCGTACTTCAAGGAATATTCTAAAAAAAGAATTAGCGAAATCGGTTCAGCTGTTCTCGAGAATTGCGCTTTGCAACATATTTAGGGATTCATTTTTATATTAAAGATAGAGGCGCGGCTTTTTTTTGAATATGATTCTTAACGGTTTTTCGATTCAATGTTATCGGTTAACATTACATAAGTACCTATATGACAATTAGTTGATTAACCAATTAATCGATTGATTGTGTTATAGATCGGTCTAATAAATTCAGCATTCATAATTTAGGTAATAACTTGTGCCTTACTTAGATCTAACTTCTACCAATTTGTCGGTAAAAATAAATAAAAAATATAGCTGTAACTATTTACCATTATCGTATGGATATAGTCTGTTTAAAGTTATGTTGCGAAGTGCTGCACGAATGCAACACAATTTAATGTAATTGTTTAGAAAGGTTGTTGAAGGTCGGTTGTCCCTTCCTCCGTTCATTTCTCCTACGGTTCCTCCATTTTCAATCCGCAAATGCAACGTTACTACCGTTGCAAGCATCCATAAATCACGTTAACAGCCCAAAATCAGGTAAATCTTGTTAAGTGCTGCTTTAGTACTTTAAGTTTAAGCCGTTGCATTTATTGATTGTAGAATGATAAAATTCCCGATATAATAAATCAATATCACAGCGATAAATAAAGTTAAAAATAAACAGCTCAAAATTATTTACGGATATTCCAGTATTTTGTCGCATCCGAAGCTTTCACCACCTCGGAGTCTGGAGTCCGCTTTACTAGTCTAACTGAGGATTTGGCTGGACTTCGATAATTCACGATTAGTATTTTGGAGATAATTAAAAATCCACAAATGATTGCTTGGTACTATTCATGTAATAAACACGATTATTACCATATTATGTTCCTATTTTCGGAACATTCCATAATTAGTGCTAAAAATAGTAAAAAACATTGACTCTAAATAAAAACCACGGGGAAAAATTAGTATTGAAATAATAGTGTTAATTGCAAGAATCGTGATGATCTAAGATGCATACCTACTCAATAACAAAGTTAACGCGTGCGACGTCACATCGTTGCTCTATTCCACTTTAATCCACTAAACAAATCCAGCGATGGATTTGTTTCAACTTTTTTTTCCACTCTGATCCATCGATGGATTTGTGTCAAAGACGTCTGTTAGCTTGGGTTTTTTAATACTTAACTTTGAACGAAATACTTTAGAATTGTGTGTTTATTTACTCTTGTAAACTGCGGCCGCACCTTTAACAAATTAACATACATCATCGACTAAAAATTAAATAGAATTGTCAAACAACGACATGATCGTTTGCTGTGTTGACTTTTTGAATCTACTTAGAATAGGAAACCTCCAATTGGTTTTTGATTGTTCAGTGAAGAAAGAATTATGTCAAAGAATATCATAATCCAACAACCACATGCCACATGGGTTGTGTAATAATAATTGTCAATTTCTTCTAAGTTTTTGCCCGCGACTCCGCCCGCGTGGATGTCGGTTATCGCGCCCAAACATAACCTACGTCCTTTCCCAAGATCTAATCTATCTCTGTATCAGATTTCATCATTAGGAGGGAAAGCGTAACAGACAGACAGAAAGACAAACAGACAGAATTACTTTCATATTTATAATATTAGTATGAATATGGATTTTAACATAGGTTAATTTATAAACATCACACACATACTCAATATTTTTTTCTTTCGTCCACAGAACAATGGCTGACGCTGACCGTATTGTCTTTCCTGATGAAGTAGAAGAGGCTAAGGCCGCTGCTGTTGATGCCAAGGCCGCAGCAGCTGATGCTAAGGAGAATGTAGGTGGAGAGACCAACACTATCGAGCAACAACCACCAGAACATGTTACCGTTACCCCCAGAAACGTGATACAAGTTCCTTCCAACTGTCCGGAAGGCTTCAAGAGAGGAGCCGATGGCGTGTGCCGTGAAGTCTTCTAATAGTATTATCATTAAGTTAGTAGGATAAGGGCTGCCTTTAGTTAATAGTGATAAATCGAATGTTCGTTTTTGGAAACATAACAATTGCGTGACTAAAATAAATGATGCGCATGCATAAGAGGCAGATTTGTTTTTTATACATATGTAATGTGTCAGATGCAACTGCATTATTATTTAGGTTAAAGTAAAGTTAAGTTATAGCAGTATTAATCAATTCGAATGTAATTGATATTTTTCTTTTTTAAATTTAAAATTAAGCTGTATGTTGTAACTCGAAGCAACAAATAAACGTTTTTACTTGAACAAGTTTTTCGTCATTTACTCTGTCTGATCCAGCTTGATTTTCCAGGTTCTATCCTTGTCGGTTTTATCTATGGTATTGCAAACCAGACATTAAAAAAAGCATAAACGTCAGTTTGGCTTAAATTATTTCAAAATTGTTAGAGTAAAATAAAACCAATTTATTTTCTAATAATTAACGATCATTTACTTTAAAATATTCTTTAATTACATAATGACCTAACTTTGTGATAATTAAAACATAGGGTCTAAGATAAAAAATTAAATATTATTTTTTTCTATAACCCTGACGTCATAAAATATTGTTGATATTCGCCTACAAAATTATAAGTAACCGAGCGTTGCATAAGTTTTAACAAATGGAGCATCACTCTCACAGGAGTTCCTGAAAAAGAAAAATCTTATATTAACATCCACACCTTGAGTTACCTACATTTCAAGGGGGATTAGCATTACTACCCTAAACTAGACTATTGAACTTGCCACGGTCCTCAATTCATGATCGACGTACAATCATTGTAACTTATTCTCTTGCTAATTCCAGTGAAAGAACTCGTACTCTTACTTAAAACGATTGTTTACACTTTCAATTTAAGCGTTTCGTTGCAACCATGTCTGTTTTTATAACAACAAGTCACTTTTATAATCGTTCTAAAGAGAAAGGAGGTCTAACGATATTTTTGGAAGTTGAATTGTGAAGGTCAACTTTTACTGACGAATTTAGTATGTAATTAATCTAACTCATTAGTTCTATTTTTAGTCTATTTTCCTCATAAGGTGTTGAAGTCTAATAAAATCTAATAGTAGGTATTCGTTTTCGCGATAATTTACCGTATCTAAAAATATATACACTAGGAATGTTAACTATTGAGTATCGATAACCGATATCTACTGACTAACGTTACCTAAGTAAGATAAAGATTTTTCGTTTGATAAAAGTACTGCGTATATATGAAGTATACCGCGAGTAAACATACCATTAAGCAATTACTAAAAGTAAACACAAGAAAATAATATTTTATTACCTAATTATAGCGGTACATGTCTTTGTACTTTAATATCTCTAATAAAAGTACCGCCGCCGTTCATACAATGAAGAACTGTGCTTTGATATTATCATCCTATTACGAAGAAAAAATAATTTTGAAGCTGAATGATGAAGATCAGGATATAACTGAATAAGGATTATTTCCTCTTTAGTTTCTTTAAATATGAGATTCTAGTGTACAATTGAAGAATTTTAATGTAAAGTTACGTAACAAGACATTATTGCATAACTGTTTTCTCTGCCCCCTAGATATTCAACATGCATTCGATAAGGTGTGACAAACGAATTGACTATTCCTTAAGCAATAAATACTACCTCTTCCTTTCATCACATTACTGAATTTTAGATAACCAGCAGAGTGTTTTAAATTTAACAAACTAAAGGTTAAACTTGATTTGCCTTTGTTCAATATCTATGCCTACATTTCACTTGACGTTAAAACTGGAGTACCGCAAGGTTCTGTACTCGACCCTACATTCTATAACATTTGCTATAACAGAGCGTTCTCACAGCGTTCTCACATTCCATGACGAGACTTCTTTGCAGTATTTGAATTTGAATTTTGCATCTTGTGGAATCTATATTACAAACTAGGTACATGGTCAAAGAACTGCAGATATTAATAATATGTCCCAATCTTTATAGGCCTAAGTGATTATGATACTCTATACAATAACAACTACGTAAGTGCAATTAACTCTTTTATAATCTCTTGATTATTATTCATGCACGAGACATGGTTTATGTTATTAATACAGCGCATTTATTGATAACAGTGATAACTACATGCTAATTACGTGCGAAAAATACAAACCAAAATGATAAAAGGCATAACATTATTTTATTTTATATATCTACATTGTTCATTATATACAAAGAAAGTCACAAAACCAAAGTAACAAACATAAAAACAATATTATTTATATATGTACATACATTATTAAATTTAGTAAAAATATAATTAATATAGTGCATAATCTCAATAATATTGTGTTATCAAATAATCAAGCAATACATCAATTCTTTATAACAGAACGTCATGCAGAATAAGGCTGGGTGCACACGGTAATCATTACACCACCCGTATTATGTAGGTATGTTGTACGTATTTCATTGTACTAATTGGACGAGATTAAAACCAAATTTCATAACTATACGACTTTTTAATCCTTGTAAATTTTAAATAATCAAAAATAATCTACCCTTAATGTTAGGTATTCAATAAACATTTTGATGAACACATTATTCAATTTGCTTTACGCTCAATTTATATTCTACGATTTTACAGCTATCGTATAAAAAAGCAAAGCTAATTTATTATTATTACTATAAAGCTGTGTGAACCCAGTGTCTTACCCACATTTAGCGTGGCTGATCCACCTACAAGCTAAGACTACACGCAATCCAGAATTATCTTGAGATGTGCTAACACAACTACAATTAATTAAGAGTTCATCAGTCGTGTCTTGTAAAATGTCGTATCTACACAATGAAATACTTCATAAACAATGCACAAACTAAACTCACGAGTACTTACTCGTCCTCCCATGGACATATGTCATTCCGCTGCCTCGTTCGCTCACTGATGCCTTTATTATCACGCTTAACAATAGTGGTTTCAGAGACCGCCGTCAGTTCCACTTTATGAGCAATAGTTTTCATCGCATCCGCGTTGGACGCCCTGGAATCTACCGTGACTCTTTGCAGTGGCGCCGAAGGCACTTTGACTACGTTGTCGTCGTCGACACCAACATCTTCACCGACGGCAAGTGGCGCCGGTCCGGCCAACTCCAACATCAGTCCAGTTGATTCCGGCACATCCGTTGACGTTACCGGAATCGATGCGGACGTTGCCGCAACCGATGCAGACGTTGTTGGTACTGGTTCCGATGTTATTGTTTGTGCTATTGGCATCGACGTTACAATATCTTCAACTTTTTCGGTCTGATCTGGCTCTGTTATAGTCAGCTCGACGACCTGCACGGAACACTTTACGGTGCCACCGTTTTTTGAGACATCGGTTGTATTGCACATATCTTTAGTTAAGGCCGGACTGGTTTCTTTTATCGTTGACGGTTCTCGTGATAATACACGGCGTACGGACACGATCTCATCCTCTGAAGATTTGGTTCGGTCCGTCGAGTCTCTTGATTCGGAAACAGCTGAATCATCACAAGAATCGACTGAGGGTCCACCGACGACTGATACCACCGAACGAACCGCAGCTCCTTTTTCCTTTGCAGTTTCTGGTGAGCTGGGCAACTCAGCGATGTCACACTTGAATGCGTGGCGTACCGGTTCCGTGGGCGTTGCGTCCGCGGATGCAAACACGGAAGAAGGTTCATCGGATTGAGCTATGGAGCGAGACTCTTCAGGTGAACCGGTGGCCGATTCATCGTCAGGGGCAGAACTGACGCTAATAGTTGGCGTAGGATGTGCGAGGGGTGGCGGAACAGGAGGCGGCGGCTGTTGTGCTGGGCGAGGTGGTCGAGGGGAGTGAGGAGGGGAAGCTAAAGGAGTAAGGTGCCGTGGTTCAACGGCAGAAAGTCGCCGTAGAGGCGGTGGGGCTCCGCGTAGACCCCCATCCAGAGTACTCTGCTGAGGAAGACGACGCAGGCGTTCACCGGCGGATACCACTGCACTAACATCTGACGAGGAGCTACCAGAGTCTGCAGCCGAGTCCTGCCGCCGTCGACTAGTGCTACCATAGTCACGCGACGAGCACTCCCACGGCAACACATCGGCGGTATCGTCATCCATTGGGTCTCTGTAAAAATCATAAATTCCTTTGTTAAGAACCATAATTCACTAACTAGGTTCCTACGGCGAATAGAAACCTTTTCTAGGATAAAAAACCTACCTATTCCGATTGTTCTTTAGCTGTGCGAGCAGCTTCACGAGGCTGTTGTGTGAGGAAATACCTCGGTCGACGTAAACGTAAGCCACACTCACGTCAACGGCGCGATTGGTACGATTATCATTTGACACATTTCGACCTACGATCCTACGGAAATCAGACACGACTAAACCGTAGCTTTAAGGCATATAACGTAATTGTATGCACAACTTAACTAAAAATTAGCTTTAATATACCCCTACAAATTGGGTCCTTCGAGCCGGATAAAAAAAATCTCACCTGAACGGTATGTCGCACAGGTTGGACTGCGAGTGCGAGTGGCTGGGCTGGTCGGGCGCGCGCGGCGGCTGCGCGGCGCACACGGCGAGCTCGTGCGCCGAGCCCGACAGCGAGCGGTCCGAGCCGCGCCGCCGCGCCAGCGCCACGCCGCCGCCCGTGCTGCTCCCGCTGCTACCCACCCCTGGCTTTTTCTTTACTTGCCCACCGAAGTTGAAGAATCTGGGAAAAGAACATAACAATTTTTGAACTTTTATTTCTTTACTAGCTGTTGCCCGCGGTCCTTTCTCAAAGTCTAGTCTATCTCTGTACCAAATTTCATCCAAATCGGTTCAGTGATTTCGACGTGAAAGCGTAATAGATAGACAAACAGACAGATAGAGTTACTTTCGCATTTATAATATTAGCATATGGATTCACATTCAAACCGCTGAACAGATCTGGCTGAAATTTGGTATAGGGATAGATAATAGTGTGAAATAGCATATAGGCTATGGGTTTCCTAGAAGCCTAGGCTTTTTATGTGTTTCCTGGAATAGGTACCATACTATAATGAAATCAAAAGAAAATTATGTCGTGAAGATTTTGCCGACACTTTTGATATTGCAGACGGTACCTACTTAGTTCTTTTTCATCCTAGCGTTAATCCCAGTCGCATCCGAAGCTTTGACCTGGAAGTCTGGGGTCCGCTTTACCAGTCTAAACTTCGATATTATCGAACTGCGATATCGAAGAATTGCAGCTAGGCCAGTGTTGTTTGGCTTTTTTTTTTAGGGCTCCAACTATTACATTCTCGTATATTGGCGATTTCCATTAATTAAAAATCTTTTGAATTCACCAAAATAAACGGAAACTTACTTAGCTTTCTTTTGATGCACATTTTTTCCCTCAGCCAGCAGTCTCTGGAAGTGATCTGACCGTACGAAGCGCGGATAACAATCCTTCTTCAACAGTAGATTGTAGACGTGCTCAGCTGCGTGGTCGAGGGCATAACGGGAGCCACTCTTCATGCCCTCTGCTACCTTTTCAGCTGTTGCACCGTCAATGTTTATCTCACATGGCGCACCAGGCTTGAGGAACTCTCTGAGAAATAATTTATTTTCAAATGAAATACTTTTCTATTGAGATAATTTTATTTGTACAGATATTGCCGTATCCGCTGAATAACCGTTCTTATGAATTTTGCACATTGCTTGAGGAACAGAATAAAAATGTTTTACTCGCAAATTAGTATATGCGCTAAGTTTATCGGTGTAAAGTAAGGATCTTTCAAAGAATAAATAAATCATACTATGTTTAATATTTTTATGAAAATGTGTCGCGATGAAACTTTTTTTGACTATTTATTCTATCGTTATTTTCATACCAGATTGTTTTGCAATAAAAAAATCTGGTCAAGAATTATGAAAAGTTAACCTGTAACCCTGTAAAGTTGGTGTATTCAATGTACGCTTATTTAGCGGATTCGTTGATGTCGTTAATGTTCTAAGTAAAAACATAACCACTCACTCAAAAATATTTTCAAGCTTCTTTGATATTTGCTTAGTACTGCTCCGCCTCAAATCCATGACGGCGAGCCAAAACCTGATGTTTTCATGCGAGTACTCCTTGCGTAAGAAGCTGGTGAACTCCTGTAACCCTGTCGGGTCTGAGACCAGCTCCTCTATAGAGAGAGCCCATCGTTGAACTCGCTTTTCACTGGGAACCTCCACCCTAAATGGAATAATTTTTATTTAGCTTATTACTTTGCGAATTAAATAGACCAATTCAATTGGCGACTGAGATATAAGGGTGGTTACATAGTGAAACAGGTTACTGGTACCGACAACCTGCACCGACAAAGTTTTATAGCAACAAAAATGATGATAATAATTCGTCAATAAAATCGAAACACATTCGCGCCCATACGAGACTGTTTAAAATTATATGGGCGCGATACTTTACGAATGACGAATTGACATAATGGCAACACGGATAGGTTTACCCGTACCTACTCGCCCGTACCGGTGACCTGTTTTCTATGTAAGTACCCTAAGACGTGGTCGTATTTTATAACCATTTATTTCATGATCAAATAAGTATTTCAAATGGTTTGCAAGACTATGAGCACCATTTTAGTATGTTTAGTGAAATCAATAAACACAAGTAGCTCTACAAGACTTGTTGTGATTGTGATCAAGAAGCAAGATAGACTACAGAAGTAGGCCGCATAAAATCTACTTGGTACAGGAGTAGTACTGAACTCACAGAGGGCTGTTAATTTGCCAGAATAGGGTGTCGTCGCTGACCCAAGGGTTCGAGGGCTGCGGCGTGGTGAGCCAGGGATCGTAGGGAGCGAAGGTCTCCGAGTAGGCCACAAGGGCTTCTAGGGCAATTGAAGTCTTCACTCTCGTACGGTCCAGGCTCGCTCTTAGGTGTTCAATCTAGAAGAATTAGAAGAAGAAAGTTACTCTCTACTTAGGGTTTGGTTGTACAGAAAGTAGCTTAGTAACAAAATAATTATAGTATACATAAGTCTGAGTAAGTAGATAACATAATAAATCTTTCTAATCTACTAAAGATAAGGTAAAATCTTTTGAGGATTATGGTGCTAATTTAAGATAGGTAATGCTGCGATTTTTAAAACTTGTGATAAAAGTGCCCTTCAAACCAAATACTGGAAATTTTTGTGACAGATTCAACAATATTTTAACTTTGACCATATTGGGTTCACCAATGGTAGTTCACCTAGTGGTCTCTGGGATATCTTTTTTAGAGCACACATCCCCCCTCCGGACCCGATGGCCCCATCCCTTAAAAAAAACTAGGTACGCCCACGGTCCTCGTACGCAAAAAAGGTGGTTCTGCCCCCCTAGACAAATGGCAATTCGTTTATGACATACGTTGACGACTGTCATAATACGTCAAATCCCATACATTCATCATTCTATTCAACAATACGCTGGCCAACGAATTGCCGCTTGTCTAGGAGGGCAAAACCGCCTTTTTGGTTGCGCCGCCGCCGATGGACCTGCCAAGTACCAACCGTACTTGGAACGTCCATCTTTGCATCAAGACCTTACACTTCAAACACAGCAGTGCAGTTCAAGTACAGCAGTGCTCACCTCTCTAGTGACTTGGTGTATGCTCCGTTTCTTGTGGCGGTGGTGGCGCGCGCGCACGGGCACGGGGCACGGCTCTAGCGCGCTCACCACGCCGGGCTGCGGCCGCGCCACGCGCCAGTACGCGCGCTCCTGACTGTCGCTCACTATCTTGTCCCCTTTCTTGCGTTCCTTCGCTAGACGTACCTGGAATTGGGTGCATGATTTTGAGTGATTGGGTGAAAAGATTGTTTTCTATAACACTTAGACCCTGTTCATAGAATCGCATGGAAATCGCGCGGGTCTTATTTATATGAGTTAGTTAGTAATCGTTCAGATATAACCGCGCGGTTAATGTAGGTAGGTACGAACCTGTTCCTCCGCCTGCATAGTAATGAAGTCCCATTTAGCTGCGAGGTTCTTCTTGAGGTTCGCGAGCGCCTCCTGCTCATACTCGTCGAGCCCGTGACGTTGCTTGTTCCGCAGCGTGCGCTTGACTAGGTAGATGGCGTACTCCACATTGTCCGGGCCGAGGGTAGGCGCGCTAGACCCGCTCCCGGCCCCCCGTTGGCCTTGCCATGGCCAGTAGTATGGGGTCTACAGACAGAAGTACACAGATTAAAATTATATACTGTATAAGATTTATTTGAATAGTTTAGTTTTTATTTTAAACTAGCTAATGGATGGACTATCACGGGTTAAGGTCGAGTTACCTACAAAGAAATTGAACCATAATAATCCTTTTTTTTTTTCTACTTATGATCATTACTGAACAACAAATCAAACACACGCAGTTAGCCTGCTTGCAGGCCTACCATAAACTCTTAAAACAGGTCAATAATTAAACGGCTTTTCTACTACCAACCGCAAATGTAACTTTGTAACAATTTATATTTATATGGGGTTACAAAGTTATTTATGCAGTTGGTAGTATAACAGCCGTTCAATTATTGACCAGTTTTTTTTTACAGATCAAATATCTTCAATGTACACACACAACAATATTTTATAATAAATAGTATAGATTCATGTATGTAATTTTTGAATACTTACTTGAAATCGATAGAGTGAAGAGTCATCTTTTAAAACAAGATTTTTCAAATCGTTCACAGGGAAGAAGTAACCATACTGACAGAGTTGATTGGCTAAATTTATTGCTTCAACTGAAATAAAAGTTGTATTGTTAGTGCAGTAAGTTGTTATAAAGTCAATAGTGGAACATTACATGCATACATACCATTACCTAAACATTAAACACTAAGGTAGCAAGCGAACACCCGCCCTGCTGATGATAAATGCTTTCTAGTTTCTAAAAACGCTCGTAATACTAGAAGTGGAATATCTATTCATGTTCGAGAAGCGGAAAAGAGGCACAACGCACTTGCGGGTACCCGCATGCGGTCGCCAAATGGACGGAAGGCTGACTGCGCGGTTCCCGCATGTGGTTCGTTTTCATACAAAAGTAGATATGCGGGAAGCCTTGCGCAATGTGGGTGCACATTGCGCAATTGCATTATGCGCCTAAAACATTACAATTTTACAACCAAGTAAGTACGTCCACGCGATCCTCACGGAGTTGAGAGACCAGAAACCAAAGCTCCTCTAAACCTAAACCAAAAGATCCTCCTGAAGAATTAAGCAGACCTTGGGCTGCAAGGGGGAAAAACTCAAACTAAGCACCTAAACAGATTATTCCCTTTCTTCCCCTTATCAGGTGGCAAACCCTCTAGTCCTCTGGTATTATAAGCGCTCATAGGCTGCAATAATCACTTACCATCAGGTAGGGCTGTGTGCTTTTACTGCCTTAGTAGTATAAAAAGCCAAATAAATCGGTATGTGTAGGTAGTCAGTACAGCCACTGTAGTTCAGCTGCGCGTGAGTGGTCGTATAAGTTAAGTTTCGATGATGTTGATGCTTTTTTACTCCTCGGCAGTAGAGCACGAAACATTGATTTAAAAGCTACACTCCATAGATTATAGTAATTATCATATTTAGATACAACATATATAGCAACATTTATGACATTGAAGTTACAGGCTAGACAACGGTCAGTGCAACGTCGAAAAGCCAGGGAAAAGGTAAGTATGCAGTACATACTCGTACCAATACAGAATTCTATGATAACATTATTACCGTAAACATTGATAGCTAGATGAATGAATGGATTCTTCATCAATAAAAACCGGTTATTATTGTACAAAAGCAAATACATTTAGTGTAACTATCTATTTGTCTTGTTGTACCTAATTAAAATGCAAGTATTTTGACATGGTTGAAGAACTGGAATGCTTTACCGCAGACCTCAGTAAAATGTGTATACTGTGACTTTGTCCATACGCGTGTTTTCGTGTTCATATAATCCCGGGGTCCTTAATAGGAATGTGAAAAAGCATCTGCCGAAGCCGTCAGGATAAGGACCACCATTATTTGAAATTTTAGCATCTAAATTGGTGGTCTTTATTTTTGAGCGGCACCTTAGTGTAACATCAAAATTTAAAGCGTAACCTAAGCTAATGTGGTATTTCGCCAGTTGGTATATTACAAACGACATAGCTCCATAGCATCACTTTTATATGTTATTGAAGCACTTTTGATCTGCAGTGGGATCTCAGTCTAAGATACCATCGAACGTTTAGCACAACAGACATGCATATCATTTTAAACTGTCACCTACATATATTTGCGGCTGATCTTTTTCTCTCTGAATAGCTACTGTCTACGGGGCGCCGACGTGACCAGCCCCATGGACCAATGACGGCGCTTATCAGACACTCACCGTTACTAGATTCATCAAGATTAAAACGGTCCATTATCCATTCGACCAGATCGTAGCCTGAAATGAAGAAATAGAAGATATTAGAACCACCCTATCTCATCCCAAGGGTGTCGTAGGAGGTGATTAACTGCAAAATACGCAGACGATATCACTGTAAGAGAAGAAAAACTCGAAATAAAACCCTGTACCAACTCGTGCCCGGGCCAGCGTGGAAACAGTAGGTCAAAGCCTCCCAACATTGAGAGAAGCCTATGTCCAGCAGTGGACTAAACCTCATCTTTTCAGTATTGTGTAAATTTTTTGTATATTTTTTTCCCTAAACATAGTTTAGAAATCGATGACAATACTATACCACCCAGTTCTAATCTAAATTTTCAGGGTATTTCTGTCGAACCTAAGTAAGTCATAGAGGTACAGAATGAAAGTACGAGAGGCATACAAGCGAGAACTGGAATGATAAAGAGGCACGGAATAAATTAAGGACAGTTAATTTTCTCTGAACCCTGTGAGGGTTGCGTAGTCTTTAGAGTAGGGAGGACACATTCGTGTTGACCCTGTAAAAACCATCTAATGCCCTTCTTGAAGAACGTCTTATTTTAATTTGGAAAAACCACAGCAGGGAGTTCATTCCACAGCTTGTGCGTACGTGGGATGAATTTCCGTTCACATCACACAGCGGGCACCGTCTCCGGTCGTGTGTGAGGATGGACTCCGTGCGAGCGGTGTAATGATAGAATGTAGCTCTGGGCACCATATCAAATTCCTCTGAACGCAAGTCATTGTATGGGTGGTAAAACACACCTGTGTGCAAAGTCATAATACGACTAAAAATCAAATGTGAAATCAGATATGGACTTTGAATTAAAAACTATCGGCCCGTATGGCAATATATATTCGGCAGGAACCTATCGCGTTTGTTTGCATAACAATAGTATTAAACGTATATATGCACCCTCTTATGTCAATTAATTGGGCTGGCTGTGTAGAGTAGTTAATTAAATTTTTAAAGTGCTGGTCAAAAACTTCCTTCTACTTATTTAACAGCTTAAGCAATAACTACTTAAATATTCAAATGAATAATAAAGACTGGGTTTAGAAATGTTATAACAGCTCACCAGTACGTTCTAGCTATTGATTTTACAATCAAGACGCCAGACACACCCTCTGGACGTCGACGGGTTGATTCCAAAGATATTATACATACCTTACTATACCATATATACCTTTACTATACTATATATTATAGGTACCTATAATATACATATACCTTTACTATACTATATATGGGAAATACTTTCAAATTCGGATGAATTTGGAGCTTTTACGCCCGAAAGCTTTTCAACATTAATCCAAAGTATTATGATACTAAGTTTTTCAAAATTACAGAATAATTAAACATTTATTACGTTGAATATTTATTACGCTATAAAAACTTTATGAGATTTCATGAATATGCCGCAAATATTACAGTGCATAAAAACTTCATTACACATAGGTATGTTACTGAATATGTCTGTGTTTGTATGTTACTGAACTTTTCCCGAATGACTTAAGCGTTTTACATAAAAATTTTAATGAGTTTGGTATTCACAATTGGACTTGGTAAATGTAGAGCGTTCTAGTATTAATTTTTTTTTACTTTTTTTGAATGGTTAATAAACTACGGTACATAATGAATACCTAATCTATTACATTAATCTAAAAAATACTGCATACCTAGTCATTATAATAATATGTTTTATAGAATCCTGCATGTTTTTCTATCAAAACTGAACACGAACATTCATCGTAATTCGATTATCAAGAAAACATTCCCGCAGTCGAAATCTATAGATGTCAGAATAGGTACATAATTTGTTGATTGACCCTATTAAAGAAATACGAACTAACTTTTGCCGCTGACGGAGGTAGGACACGACGGTATTCCTCCGCCCTACAGAATACGTCGGCCATATTAATGTTCCCGGTGGTGCCAGACTGCCAGAGAGAGTCGCCAGAGATCACAGGAGAATTTTTGTGCTGTCAGTGGGAAGACCAAAGCCATCTCTTGCTTTGTCCTCTGAACTGACGGCACAGAAACTCTCTGTTCTTACATCAGGGTCGGCAACACGAGTGTGACTCCCCTGGTGTTGCATACGTCCATAGGCCACGGCAATCACTTTTCATCAGATGGAAAATGTGCTTGTCTGCCACCTAAGCGGTATAAAATAAAAGATTAAATATGACATTTATGGGTGAATTTCCCAGGGCCAAAAGTTGCGTGGCATCGATGAAATCGGTACTAAAAATCATTTTTACAATACTCTAACATTTTTTTCTGGTTAGGCGATATAGTGATCTATGTGGAGCACTAAATATTTTATTAAATAGGATTATAGATTCGCCAAAAAAAAATTTAAACCTCGAAATTTTTCATTGCCGTGTTTGTCCACACATCACCTATTGTGTTGTGATACCTCATTGATAAAAATCTATTGGTTTTTTTAATTAAAACCTAGTTTTATTTGATACGTGAATAGTTAAAGTATTGTTACGAAATACATTTATTCAAATATTTAGACAATACAACGAATGGTTAATAAAAGTTCATTTGTCCTAGAGTTACCTTTAATCGCCATGTTCTAAACATATTTTAGAATATCGTTTTATCTAACGACTTGTATCCTCCCTCATATCCGCTAAACGTTGCATATTGGTGCCGCCTAAGTGCTCGACATGGAAGGACGTACACACGTACCTGCGTTTTGGCACCATAAATAAAAGTATATCATTTTTACGTTACTGGACATTTTTTCTTTCATTACTGTGGATAGGTATAACTGTCTATTCCAATAAGTTTATCCTCTTGATTATACATTCAATAGAACGAAATTTATCTTGTTTATTTCAGTGAAGTGTTTATTACTTCGAATAATTAATAGATTTTTTCTTATATTATATTTTTGGCTCGTTTTTCACCACCGTGCTTTCATTTCCATGGTTTCCGTGGTCAAAATTTGCTATGGTAATGAAGAAAAAAACGCGGCAATGAAAAAAAAATCATTGCCATGCCTTGTAAAACAATTTAGTCTCATTGCCATGACCAGATGTTTCATTTCCGTAACTTATGTTCTCATCGCCATAGCATATTGACAAAAGTATATCATATTAATTTGTTAATTTCCCATTTCTTTTTCGTGTAAAAGAATTGGCGTCGTTTTGGAATTGAGCAGCCATGAATGAAAATGGTATAATATGAAAGTACCTGCAGTTTACCAGGTTTCTTAGAGAGATTCGAGTCTTATAATTAATCCTATCGATTAAAGCAATGAAAATACTGGCTGTTATTTTTTCCGATTTTAGTCGGTTCAATTACAGGATGTGGCAAGCGATTTTTCAGCATTCGTTAAACGCAGTTTTTTTTTTCTTTTTAAAAATGAGGAAATGTTTCTTCTGAATGAAATTAGCTATCTCCATTATTTAGAGTACTTTCCCTCCACATATCCAATGCAAACGCGGTATCGTTTATCTAATACTAGCTGACCCAGCGAACTTCGTACCGCCATATTTTCTGATCCCATTCTCGCTGCATATCTCTAAATTTATCAATATTTCTCTACAATATTATGCATGTATTATGCATATAAATCTTCCTCTTGAATTACTCTATCTATTAAAAAAACCGATTCTAAATCCGTTGCGTAATTTTGAAGATTTAAGCATACACAGGAACAGACAGACAGCCATCGATGGGGTTACACTCGAAGTTGTTCAAGAAAAAATCTGCCTGGGATGAGTTATCCAGCTTGGTAAAAACAACTCCTAGAATAAACTAGCCAGGATGCACCTAGGTTGGGCAGCAGCAAAGGAAACACTCTCTTAATCTTAAAAAATACACTGCGTTTAAGGATTTCCAAAAAAATCGCTTGCCACACCCGGTAATCGAACCGAATAAAATCCGGATGAAGCTATATTTTAATTGCATCAATCGATAGAGTCCATCTTAGGGATCAAATATCTCTAACAAACTTGGTAAAATAAGTAAAAGGAAACCCATAAATGAGAAGGTATAGGAAGATTTTAGGCGGTTTGATCATCAGGTGTGTTATTTTTAGAAATCTTTGAATGCAGTTATGTTTAATTTAAGTAAAATTCGCTATCTCTAGTATGAGGGTACTTTCCCTCCAGGTAAAGTCCAAATGTTCCACCCTGTATATCGCAGCTCCGATACTTATTACTTACAATAAAAATAACGACACTCATACGCGTGTTTAACACAGTGCCACTGAAAAAATAAATGACGCCAATGTCCATACACAATTGCCTAATCCCCTTTGTATTTTTATTGTATGTAAGTATAATTTCTCATGTAAGTAGGTACATAAAATATTATGTTTTATATTATGTATTTTCATTTCCATGGTTGATTTTTTCATTCCCTTGGTATATTTATTTCATGCCCGTGGATGCTTGTTTCATTGCCGCGCACGCACGTGTCATCGCCGTGGCGCGTAATTTTTGATCTTGTATATCTCGTTAGCTTTTTTATTTATCTGCTAGATATTAAGCAAGAATACATATTATAGTATCAAAACCTATAATAAACGCGATTTGTTTTAACTACAAAACTTAAGGTAAAAAAAATCCACGGAATGAAGATTTTAATGGACCTGTTGAAATTCACCCTTATATCTGTATCGATTTCTTTATGTTTTTATTGATTGACTCTGTTAATTATGCACTAGTTTTTACTGCGACAACACTCAGACAGTTAATCGGTGTCAATATCAGATCGTACAGTCAGTATCAGATCGATCTTGACGAGCAAAGTATCGACTATCGACTCAAAATTATCTTAATGCCTTGGTTTTCCCACTTCCTGTTGACTGATTGTTCTAATATTTAGCACACACCTTTAGTTCAGTCAATAATACAATCAAAATCAATAAAACAGTTTGATTTGCTCTTAATAACTTGGTATTAAGATCATTTTCAGACTTTGCAGTCAACATAGTTCTGACGCTGAATGTATACACAGTATACAGTAAGTTATACATTCAGCGTCAGATGTGTTTACACACCACTATACCTGACATGACGAAAAGCCTGACAAGATCGCGATTATTGAGATATTTATTAACTGCCTAATTCCTGCCAATGATAAAAAGTTGCGTAAGGTAGTTTAGCTGATCCATAAATTACGTGTTAAACTATGATGGTCGTTGACTATACAATCTGTACATTGTGAAGCTATGTAGATAGTCTAACTCGGAGCATTTTTGTCTTATTAACTAAATCATGAAACTCTTAGTAAGAATAGAACAAACACATTTTTCTGGACTTCCTACTGCACCAAAGAATTTTGTAATTTATTCGAGAATAAAACCCAGTATAATATGGATGCACCCCGAAGAACTAAAGTGACATTTTTTTTTTATGAACTTCAATTATATTACATAGGTATATAAAAGGTGGAATCTTACCCATAAAAGCAGAAGGAATGACGCTAAGAAATAATTTTTGACTTCTTACTGGTACACCGGTTTCTGGATCTTGCATTTCCCTAATCAAACTTTCCATCTGTAAAACAAAAAAAAAACATTATTTAAACGGTATATTCTATAGGTTTAGAGGACTACTATTATTAGTATTATTTACTGCTACCATTATTTAAAAAAAATAAAAAATACGGGCATATGTATATTGCTTAAAGGTGACACGGGTTGGCTAGTGTATATTAAAATCAGCTCGAGGACATTTTAAGAACTGTCAGTTCAAAGTTTACTCAAACGGCCTGTATGAAAAATAATATTATGACAAGAGAAGAAATAAATTCCACCAGCAAGGGTCGTAATAAGAAGTGGATAGGTGTTCTCTACCTACCTGATTTTGATTTTTATTGGAATACGGTTAAGTTTATTTCTATAGGTAAGCTAAGTTACTGCTCTTATATCATTAATCTCGGCACCCATAGACCTTAGGAATTTCCATAGCGCATTTAAAAACTACAGCTTAAAAAGTTAAGGCAAATTGATATTATTTTCAAATATCGAATCTACAACTAAGAGCTCGAGTTATGTTATGTGTCAACTACTTCTTGAAAACTCTTTTTTTGGCCAATCGTTTAATATGATATTAATGAGATATTATGATAACTTGTCTTCTCATGAATAAACTCTTCGTCTGTACTATATTCTGTATTTTAAATTTGAACTGAGGCAGCTACACGAATACTTTCTACATCTACTTTAAAATATATTGTACATTCCCAACGGAATTTTTCAGACCTAAGAGTCAAAATGGATCTGAATATTTAATAGCTAGATAGATACCTAGTCAGTTTCCCTTCTTAAGATAATACATATTTCAGAATTTATTTGAATATAAAACAGGTAAATTGTAATATTTATCAAGTCTAAAAATGTCTGAAATAAAGTAGGCTAAATCTGTATAAGAGGTTTTAAAGATGGTCGTAGATGACGTCATTTACGTCCTTGTAGGTCAACTTGCACTCAAGCTGGTCTCTAGAGATGTCGAGGGCTATCCAAAGACGTAAGTGGCTGACCCTGCGCTGAAAGCCAGCCGAGAGGCTCTCCACTCTATCGAGGGCTCGCCTCCACCCCTGTACAAAGCCGATGCATCGCGTTTAACTCGATTTAATACGGTCGAGAGCGCTCGTTTCTCACCAAGATTGATTATATACATTCAAATAGAATTTTCCGATGCAACCAATGGAAAACTGAGCGACGGAAACCAATTACTCACACTCTCATCTCATGTGTGTGTGTCACGTAGCTACACCTCCCTACCCATTGATATTCGTGACTTGACAATTTAGATGATTCAAAACAACCATGAGTTTAACCATGTGACACATTGATCGACTCATCGATAAAATAAATCTATTCTAATTTAGTTCTATAGCGAATAATTTTATGGTATTTCATTATTTATACTGTTCCCGACGTTTTGGTAGTTTTTAAACAGTCATAGTCATTGGGAGACTAGTTATATTTCAACCAGTAGTTTCGCATAAACCTTCGCGTATAGGTATCAGGCATGATTCATGGGTAAAACAAAATGTGTTTGTCGATCTCAATAAAGGGATTAAGTAATCAGTTAGTAAAATATTTGTTATTAGGATTTGTTACGTGAATTCGTCCTCAAAGATTGGAGCTGGAAAACTGAGTCGGTGACGTCACGGGTGCGATCGATCCGTCGGCGCCTCGGTGGTGCGGGGTGAGGGGTCCTTCATATCTCGCAATCCCGAGGCCCCGAGCTGCCGTCTTCGCCGTAACCTCGGCTAACTTCGCCTAGACTGATTCTACGTACGATTACACATACAGATTGTTTATAGCCTATGTTTCGCTTACTTGGATTTCGTATCGCTATATTTGACCTTTGATATAAAATTGTGTTTATTGCAGTGGCAATAATGTTTCTCTCCAAACTGCCTCGGTGGTATTGTGGTTAAGGAGTCGGCCTTACGATCGAGAGTTCCTGGGCATCCTGGCCATTAAACTATGTGAACCCACACCTAACACAAGTACTATTGCAGCTTAGCTGGAGGGATTAGTAGTTTTGGTTACCAATATTGTAACTAAAAGTCTGGGGCAGGCTGTTGTTGGATTTTTCTGGTACCGGTTCGATACTTCTTTTCTTTTGGGTTGACTTGGCTTGGTGTAGTTTCCTGCACGCACAGGATATCATAGCGGGTGTTCTGGCAAAGACTAGAAAGTATCTCTGCCTTGTCCCGAGAGAAGCATTAAATGTTTATGGAGATGATGCGCAGAGCTGACTTTGGGTGTGGACTATCAGAGTGGTGGGATTGGTTTGTTGGCAGTCAAGTAGGGTCCACCCACTTTGCCCTATTAGATGCCCCCACTAGTGGGGCAAAGAGTAGATACCCAATTACTGTCAATTAGACAGTATTAATACCTCACTTATTGAGAACCGGTAAGTACATTCCTTAGGACTGGATGCGGAAGGCGGAGGATCGGCAAACGTGGCGCACATAGGGGGAGGCCTATGTCCAGCATTGGACTGCAGTAGGCTAATTGATTGAAAATGATTGAAGTACATTCCTATAGTTGAGCTAATTAAATATTACCGCCGCGTGCGCCAAGTGGCGGGAAATGACTGCCGTCACATGCGACCCTAAAATGCCAGTCAGGTTGAAGGGGCAGGCAGCATCAAGCCTGTCCTTTTACACGGTTGTGAGGCGTGACATCTGCGTGACACAAGCAGGAACTGGATGTCACGGAGATGAAAATGAAATGAAATGAAAATTCAAGTCCGTGATGGAAAGGGGACACTTAGCCTCTTTCTTGGGCCATTGTGCGAGGAATGGATCCAGCATATCTGTGATATCAAGTCCGTGATATCACAGATATGCTGGATCCAGGTATAAAGGATAGGCCCAAGAAGTCCTGGCTTGACGTCGAGGAGGGTGATATGCGTGCCAATGGTCTCACTACAATGGACATCCAAGTCCGTGCTAAGTGGAGGAGAAAGAGCCGGAAGGCGGACCCTGAGCTCCGAGGTCATTTTGGCCTCGGATGCAATCAGGAAAATTCACCTCCATAAGAATGCATCCTCATTCTTGATTGAGCTAATTAAATAATGATTTGTAAAAGAAGGTAAAAACATCTTAATTTTTTAGAAAAAGAGTATTATTAACCGTAATAAATAAGTTTTCCTGTAAAACATTCTAGCTAAACTAAACTGCTTATGCTAGCGGTGGTAGTCTGGCCAGGATTCGAACACGGGACCTCCCCGAGACAGACTTCTTACCCACTACGCAACTGGATGGATCATTGTTCAATACATAATCATGCCAGAACGAATAAAATGTTGCATAGAGATAGACTATAGTTTGGAATGACGAAGTAGTATTTGAAGCGGGCGTAGCAGTGGGTGATGGCAATTATGTTGACAACTTAACTGAAATACTGCTTAAACGTTTTGATGAATATGGGGAATAGTGATATACTATACCTACATACACCTATACACAGTGAACAATTTTGCGCTTAGGAATGAAATGAGGGCACTGAAACTTCGTGAATTTATGATTCTTTCCGTTCTTTCTCCTAAAGTTGACTGCGTTATTATCTCGTACGTGTGAATTACATTATGAAAGTGAAAAGCAAGCGTAAAATTAAAGTGAATTCCAAATGTTCGTTGTTAATGCGTTAGGCTGGAACGTTGAGGGCGCTGCGTGGGCGGGGAGGGCGACCTCGAGCCCTTTTTGGATTTTCGCTGAGTCGTGTTCAATTAATAAAACATTTATACTGCATGGTGAAATAAAGTTCAGAATTTGAAACGTCAGGGAAATATTTCTTTAATGTGTTTTTACTGAAATAGGTGTTGGTAAAATGAATTGTTCTGAAGGCAAATTTGTCTGTGTTATGGAACAAGATTTATTCACATATGAATCATTAAATTACCCTATCATATTTGAAGAACTTTTAAACATTGATAAATAAGATTTACTGAGAAACTACAGAATAAGAAGATTATAAAGCAGCATACCTAAGTGCAAAATTGCTTTTCAGGAATCAAGAGAGCCCATGTTTTGACATCGTTTTTGCAAACCTTAGAAGTCACAATCGTAGTTTCGACCTAAATGTTCACCTTCTAGACGTATATAAACAAAACAATTATTCACGAAAATTTCATACGAAGCCTTCACGAGCATATTATAACGAGATTCTTGGAATCAAACGTCGGTAGGTACATGTGTATTATTCAACCCTGTATTGTTACGGTCCCGGCGGCGGCAGCATGACAAATGCTAATAGGACGTATGGGACTCATTACAATAGCAATAATAACAGTAGCTACCTTGTAAATCAAAGTTGACTCGACTAATTTCTATTGTCGTGTGTATTGAATATACCTACAGCGGCCTGAAAGGTTAGTTTTTCTTGGAGGGAAACAAAAGGTTGTGTACAATTGCTTCCTTTTTATGATTGTGCTCTTGTATTGAAACAATACTAAAAGGAAACCTGTCATGAGGAAGCTTATTTTAACAATAAATCACATGAATGATTTATTCCAAACCAGTACTTACCACATTTCTAATTAAATATTGCTATTCATAATACTGTTTAAAATATGTGACAAGTATAAAATGTGAAATAGCAGATACAAAAAGAATGTCTACTCTATGAGATTCTCGGCGTAGTGTGATCAAGGTTACGAGGTTTATATTGAAAGATAGGTATTCTTCAAAAAATCGGTAAGTATTCAGCCAGATACTTACTAAATCAAAATAGCTATATTAACTGATATTTGATTGCATCCCCGTCACGAAGAATAGTGAGATTACCTACGACCAAGATCGATAGGCTAGCATTCAAATTGCTTTAAAAATTCATTAGCTGGATTGGGTGGAGTAATCAAAGAATTAACATCATTCATTGTTTCCAATAGCCCCAAGACGGATGTATAGGAGAATTTTGAATATCGAAGACTTGTGCAAAAAGCTCAGTTGGGTAAGGCATTCCCCTCAGAAGGGATTGGTTGGAGGTTGGAGTCCCGTCTTGGATGTTCAATTTTTCCGATTTAAATCTATAGGAAAAGTTAGCACAAAAGTTTGTTTTAGATTAAAATCATTCGTGCGATATGCTATGGAGAGAGCGCTCTACAAAACTGCAGTAATCACTCACACAGTTTTTTCCGAGATGTGTCAAATTAAAAGCCGGGTAGATACTGTACACTACACCCTACACCTAATTAATAAATTATACAGTGTGTTAACCACAGTAGATACAAGATCTTGGCTTACATACGCAAGGAAACTTCAGACAGTTGCCTTGTGTCTACTAAGGTTTTGAGTCTTCCCATACTGTCCCAGTTGCCAATACCACAGTTTCTGTGCCCAAATATTATAAATAGACCGTTTCAACTAGATTTTCAGTATGCCGTTGTATTCTGAATTATGTTCTGACATAAACCGATCATCCGCCTATATTGCCTAAAGTACTTAAGCAGTGTTTGTAAATACTGTGCGAACATACTTTGATGCTGGTGCTCCTGCTACTGACCTCATTGTATTTTTAGTTATTACTGTACATACTAAAGTGGGCTTCTTTAAACAAATTTTTATCAACAACTTTCTTACTATTTTCGAAATTTTTGGAAAAGGAGATTTTCCGTTTGAAGATGAATTTACTAAAGAGAAGAATGGAAAAGAAAAGAGGCCGCGACACACACACACACACACTCACAACCATCGATATACAGTGTTACTAATGCACATAGTGACAATAGATAGCAGACAGAGACAACAAGAGATTTTACACTTGTTACAATCAAGGTTATGAGTTCGACCGCAACCATTAAAATGTTCTTTTTTTTTTTTTTTTTTTCAAAAAATGGGTGCTTGGCCCCTGCCTCAATTGTTGGTAAGTGATGATGGTGGTTGATGGTGAAGCATGTTTTGCTTGTCTAGAGACATCCTATTCACTTTGGACTTAAAGGCACCCAGTGGAGTGGCAAGTGGCTATCATTTGCTTAGAGGGATTGCACGTATAATGAATGTACATGAACCCAATCCTAGCACAAGCAATTAAGCTTTGCTAGAAAAGATAATTAAACTACTAGTAATTTCGCTTCTTTAAAAACGTTAACCGTTAACAATACCTAGAGATTTTAGATCGGTATCACCACAAAGTCAAAATTAACAAACCAATATCGTTACAACGTAACATAACTGTACCTACTTATTCAATAAATAATTTATTCGCTCGTTTGTTGTAACAGATACCATCTGAAGCAATGTTTAGAACTAATTCTGAAGGTGTTAAACAATATAAGTCAATCTTTATCGCATTTTTTTTTGTATTATGAATTGCCTCTGTGAGTCCTGTGCCAATTTAGCCTATGCTTGTGATGCATATCACCACACAAACATAATTGATCTTGTTTTGAGATATTTTTACTATTATATTGTAAAACCTAGTTAAGTACACTTGCTGAAAAAAACAGGAACATTGCATTTATTAGTTGCACGCGTGGCACTCTGATCCCAATCTCGTTCCCACGGGAACCTATTCCGTGAATGAAAAGTAGCCTATGTGGTATTCCAGACTATAATTTATCTCTGTACCCAGCCGAACCAGATAAGACATTTGAGCGTGACTAAGTAGCAAATATTGAAACTGCTTCACAAACTTCCACATTTATAATATTAGTAGGACAAAATCGATTCACATTGTCCAAATATTACAAAAATACCTAGAAACAAGACTTTTATATTCGAAAAATCTATCAAGTTATATATAAGTCATAATGCTGTTAAACGGTAAATACGAGAAATAACGATAAAATTGATCTCATGTCACTTACTAGGTCTTGAAATTATATCTACCGTCGATTCTTTGGAAGGTAATTCATTTAGCTCAAAGCTCCTGACGTTTAAATGTCAAAGCTATAAATACTTCAAATCGTGACATATTTTTATGTTACAATACTGTGGGTTGGATAATGGTTGGCCATTATTATGAATGAGCTCTCCAATTGTTTTCGTTGAAGAGCTTCTATCACGCTACTCTCTTTTGTGGTGTTTATATTCATCTTTTGGCGCGCTTTGGTCGTAAAACAGACTGTAGGCGTCAGTAGTGAGTAGGATCACTACAGACTGATAAGCAATAATTGAATATCAACCTTATTCCATTGAAACAAAGTTTAAAATAGTATGGAGCAACGCGCTACAGTAGTACAGTCTTACCGTACTACTGCTCTGCATCTGTCTTCCTACTTGATTCGGCTATTCTCCTTTTATCACACCGCATTCATAAATTCTATCATCAACTTCTTTGATTCACACCGGCATCCCGTGACGCCCAACTTTTTTATTTATAACAGGTGTCAATATATTGATATCAAGTCATATATCGACTGCCACAACAAACACTACCGAAAGTGCAAAATCTATAGGTATTATATTTACGGATATTGTCACATTTTGTGGAATACTACGGGACACTTATCTTGGACTTAAATTGCGAGACAAACGAGGCCCTGGCGCGCACATTGTTTTGTAATACTTAATTTCATCATCATCATCATCATCATTTCAGCCATAGGAAGTCCACTGCTGGACATAGGCCTCCCCTATAGATCTCCAATAGGACCGGTTGGAAGCGGCTCGCATCCAATACTTAATTTATGCTTGGTGAATTTGAGCTCGTCCACCGCAGTAGCATCCCGTGCTATCCTCAAAAGACACCCAAGAAACGTGTACGGCGCGTATGGAGCACATTTTGAGTACATTTTGAGCACATTTTAGGTCCAAGATTTATGTCCCTATATACTATAGTTAGGAGCTTTTTAAGCAATCAACTCACACACAAGTTTAATACCTAATGTAATTAAATTTGACCACGAGGGACAGAATAAAGACTCAAGTTTTTCAAAGTCTCTCATTTGCAAGTTTCATTATCATATTGCTGAGATTTATGGACCGTAATTAATAAAAATAAGTAGTTAATTTAACTCTTTAGACAGGTACTATTAAAATGATATACATAGAAATGTTGGAAAATCATAGACCGCAGCGCGTATACCTACTGCGTTTTACCACAGCTTACTAAATTGGTTTTATCAAGATCTGATCTGATCGGTACCACAGATACCCAATCTGTGGTCCCACCAAGATCAATCGTGCCCAACCAAACCAACCTCACTTCTCGAGGGTAAGAGAAAATGTTCATAGCAGTCTCCGGGCTCCGAAACTTTAGCTTTGTAGTTGAACGGGAGCAACGCTAATATTTTGATAATTTATTTTATTTATGCTTCATTTTCCGACGAGATATAATATTCCTAAACCCAATATAATTTTTTTGCATGACCCAGAAATCGCACCCCTTACCAAACACCATCGGAGTGCCGAGTTAGGAGAAATGAGAGTGCTATAAATTATTGCAAAATTAGGCTACATCACATTCACCTTTCATTTCTCAGCACTTTATAATTCTTTTTTTTTCCTTTATTTACCAAATAAAAGGTGAGGGCTTGGTCACGCAGTGACCATGTCACCCCCATAAGAAACTACTAATTACAATAATCATTAATCATTCTAATCGTTTCTAGATTTTAAGCCTACAATAACAATTTTGTATAACGCTTCAGCGTTCTCCGACATAGGTAAACAAGACGCCGTTACATACCCCAAGTGAACGCAAACAAACACCTTGTGCAATTTCAAATTGTCTTCGCTGGGTTTCGTTCTGTACGCACTCTGCCATAATGTGATATACATCACAAACTGTACAGTTGGGGGGAGAATTTCTTTTCATGAAATATACAAAGCTGTTTAAAGGCATATATTCTTCGGTTTTATGAAGGCACCGACGTTTAAAACTGTTTACCTACAGGTACCTAATTGACCTACATCGGTTTGAGCTCAAAATAATTCACGTAAAGTAGCCCAGCATTAGCATTTGCACTGAAATTAGAATAGGGCCCTTACAATCTGTTTCTGTTCTTTATGAGTGGGTTATGGTGTGGAGGGTGCGCCTGCCCTCTGTCTCCAAACCCCGCGAGGCAAGATTACACTACAGTCACATCCGTTGTTTAGCTGGTGCACCGACTAGCAAGTGAGGTTGACTCGGACCCTAAAGATGTTGGTAAGGCCTAGGATCTAGGAAGTATACTCGAGCTATACTTACCTTCATCTACAAAGGATGAGTGATACGTTTAATTCCAACTACAATGAATCATCATCTATGGCAATCATTGAAATATTGTGGTTGTTACTGTTATTAATTTTTACCAAGAATTTACATTAAAAAAAAAACGTAGCGCATCGATATCTTCAATTCGAATATCGATACTTTGATATCGGTCATCAATTTTTAATACCATGGATTGGACCCTCTGCTTGATTGGTTCGTTTACTTAGTTTGAACTGATGAATGAATGCTAAAAGTTGACCAAATATTTGTAAGGTGCAGTATGGCGGTCAGACAACTGTTATTTTGATCGCCGCGCCTTAACAGAACCGAACCAGGTAACGGACAGTCACGAACATAATCAAACACGTTTATTTCGTCCTCATACAGAAGAAACCACCGAACCAATCCACCGAAGTTCGGCAGATGGTGGTGAACTTCGATCATTAAGGTTGCTAGCAAGAATGTTAGGATAGTTCCCGGTATATCTCTTGACCCCAAGTCGCTAGAGAGGTTCACTTTTGAATAGTACCTAATTCATTATCATTGTACGCTTTTTATACTTATATTTAAAAAGTGTAGGTATAATACAAGAATAATGTAGCTTCTCTTTAGGTTGGATTTCACCAATAATGGGAACCGTTATTAAGGCTAAACTAGACTGCTTAGTTTTTATGTTTCGGGACTTATCGCGATTAATTATTATTTTGGAACTTACTTGTCCCGAAACATAAAAACTATGAGTTTACACCGCGATAGTTTAAAAATAACGTAAACTAGACTGCGTTAAGTACCTACTATATTTTATTTTACTAAAGGATTTTTATGGAATAATGCTTGAAAACTCAGTTTAGTGAAACGGGTTTTTTCTGGAAAATCCAACCATAATGAATATTGACAGGTTATGATTAAAATAATTAAAAAATATATTTTTTGCTAATCGTCCAAAAAAATTTTTTTTAAGTCTAAAAAATTAAAGTATTGATCTGACCTTATCGAAGGCGAGGGGTCGGTATCGAGGTATGTCAGCGAGTTCCATGGCTTCGGCGGGGCGGGGCGTGGGGAGCGGGCGCGGGGGCTGCGCGCGCGCCGCTAGCCGACCTCCATGGGCGTCTGCCGTCGGGGCCGCATGCCGCTCGCGCCCGCGCTGCGCCCCCGACACCTGCGGATCAAGCACACAGCACAACACTACAGATTAGCAAAATAATTAAACAACAGCTGAGTTCTTTTCTTAAAAAAATAAAACTATCTGCCCCCTAGACAAGCGGCAATTCGTTGACCGGTGTATTGTAGAGAATGACGAATGTATGGGATTTGACGTTTAAGACATGCGTTGACAACACTGTCATAGGTACGTCAAAACCGATAAAATAAGCCGGCCAACGAAATGCCTCTTAGTATGAGAGCTAGAATCACTAACTCCAGGGCCATCAGCGTACTGAATGAGATGTACATCATTAGACGCGCCTTTAATTGGAGAACACGAAATGGCTATGCTGCAAAGTCAAAAACCTGGTGGTGATACCAAAAATCAATTTTGAAAATGCCAAAAAAATCGGTACCTAATATAGAAAGATTACCAATTTTCGTTTGTTCCTGGAAATAGAGGAGATTTAGGACTATATGATAGTGCAGTGCTGCAAGCCTCCATAACTGGCCTTGTCAGAGGCAGCACCTTGCAAAGTGCCGCCTGAAAACAGGTATCTGGTACGATCGAATTACCAAATAAAACCGGGCTCATTGATCTTCAAACGCTGCTGCAACCACCTTCACCAGTGTTTAAGATTTGCAGCACCGGTTTTTCTTACGCAGAATTTGATGATCTTTCAGATGAGCCCTGTTTTTTTTGGTAACTCGATCGTACTAATGTGAAAATACCAAACCGAGACGTGCAACTCGCGATCTTCAATCGCTGCTGCAACCACCTTCGCCAGGGTTTAAGATTTGCAGCACCGGTTTTTCATACTTAGAATTTGATGATCTTTCAGATGAGCCCGGTTTTATTTGGTAATTCGATCGTACCAGATACCTGTTGTCAGGCGGCACTTTGCAAGCTGCTGCCTCTGACAAGGCCGGTTATGGAGGCTTGCAGCACTGCACTATCATATAGTCCTAAATCTCCTCTATTTCCAGGAACAAACGAAAATTGGTAATCTTTCTATATTAGGTACCGATTTTTTTAGCATTTTCAAAATTGATTTTTGGTATCACCACCAGGTTTTTGACTTTGCAGCATAGCCATTTCGTGTTCTCCAATTAAAGGCGCGTCTAATGATGTACATCACATTCAGTACGCTGATGGCCGTGGAGTTAGTGATTCTAGCTCTCATACTATCTCGTATCAGTAGTAGGTATTCTTGTTAACCTTACAATCTAACCTAACTCTACAGAATTCAAATTATAGTCACATGAAACTAGCTTTTTCCATGCTGATGTTAATCAGCGATGTTCTGATCAAGTGGAGGTACCTATGATGATTCACGTTACGCTGATGGTCCACGCTAGACTCGATAGAAATGCCGTCACGGATCTTCCGCGTAGGCATTTCCTCTAAGGAAAGCATTTAGCGTAGTATTACGATATATTTTATGTGTATTATATAGGTATAAATGACTAATAATGTGCACACCACGTGCATTATTGGTCGCTCTGTTACGTCATCATTTACATGCAATAACATAATATTAGCCTATTAGCGATCTGACGCGGCAGATCCGTGACGGCATTTCTGACAATTGTGGTGCAAGCCTGACAGACCGTTAAAAAGTATTTTAAATACACGTACACTACGTAGGTACTGCTAGGTCCTAATAGAATGCGGATATACCTTTATAGGTATATAGAGACATACCTACTTTATTTTTGTTTATACATACTGCATATTATGAATCAGAACCACCCAGTGAATAGACCTATTCAGGCATATAAATATTTGCGCTGAGAACAAATGCACCTGTGAACTATGACATGGAAATCGGTTCACCATAGCGCCGTACAGGCACTGTATACTATCACTACATAAATATGTAGTTAGAAACCTACCTACGTTTAGTCTCTAGATGCGTAAAATTAAGTCTCATAAATTTTTACAATCATGTTGCGTGATACCTCACGTGATACCTACTAAATTATGACCTGGACTCGACCATGGACCATGGCTGAAACGTCGGGTTAAAAGTCAATATAATTCAAATATAACGCTATAGAATCCGTTAAAAAATGAAAACGCACTTTACTCAATGACTCTCATTGAGTCATCATTGACAAATCAAAATACCCGACTGCAATTTCTCACAAAAAAACCGAAAACACTTTGATAGAAAGCGAGACACGTTTCTTATATTCTTTAATGTCGGTAAGGTAATGATTTTCTTGATTAGTTATTAAAAAAAAAACAACTTTTGAAAAGTTGGCATTATTAGTTGAATGCATAGTAGTGAAACATTATGCTTAACATTGAGTATGTCAAAACTAAAACGTTAAAAAAATCCCGACTGCAAGTGGTGCAAAAGTCATAAAATAAAACCAAATATTACCTGACTTTTAATTTTTACCCGGCCTGGTAAGAAAGGGTTAACTTAATAAAATATTGCAACTATTCAAAAATCGAAACAAGCTTAATAGAACGCCTTGTTTTGTTTAAAATAAAAAAATACCGGTCATTTTTCGATATTTTATATATAGAACGAAGTAGTATTATCAATTAAAATAAAACAAAAAAAAAAAATTCGTAAAACTTACAAACAAAATAATATTAAATTGCTTACTTTTTTCGACCAACAAAATAGGAAAATACTGTCAGACTTCATCTGCCGACTTCACCACATAAAGGAAACTATTTTACTACAACTCCAATAAACAGTATAATATTTATTGAATATTTCCTGAACACATTGTCCTAAAGATGATGTCACTTTATGGCGAGCTTCTATTTTAATCGTCCTAATATTTCTTCGGCAATGCGTTACTCATACTTTGTGAGCAGGTATGATTGAAATTAATTGACAGATTCCGACGTGCGTAAATAGTTTATTGTTTAGTACTTAATTGTAATTATTTAGGTTACAGTGAGTGTGCAGTAGGAATTTGTCTTTGTACAAAGTATCTCAGAAAACTTACAAATTTTCTTTCAATTTTCAAATATGAATAATCTTTTGAATGAAGCATTTATTTATGCTAACTATTCAAATCGATTTAGAAAGAGAAAAGAGAATCGTCGCCCCAAAGACGGTTGTATAGAGGAATTTGGATCAGCTTCGCGCGGGCTTCGGTGGCTTAGTGGTCAGAACATTCCCCCTGTAAGGGAAAGATCGCGGGTTCGGGTTCTCTTTCTAAATCAATATGAATAATCTTCATTCGTAAATAAATAATTTTTATCTTGGGTATTATATAGATTTCCAATTGGATAGGTACTTTAAAATTTAATTCTACTCTTGATATAGTGGTTGCTGAGGAGTTAGCTGACCGACATATTATGATCTTGTTCGCATAAATTACATACGATTTAATCTTATATCTATACTTAAACGTTAGATCATAATGTACCTTTAACTCTACCATGACGACACAACTCTAGGTATATATGTTCCAAATGAGAGAGAAAAATGGAGCTGTATAGCGCGTATAAAAGAGGGATGGCTTTTTTCACCTGGAACATTTAACACGTCATGCTAAGCCCTCAAGAGTAAATAGTAGTGAATGTCCTATCAGGCAAAATAATATCTATCTTTATTTGGCGACTGTAAGCAAGGTGACTATGGAATTAGGCTCCTCTCTATTCAGTAGCAAAAGTACAGCCCAAGAAAAAGTGAGCGATTGAAGGCGATGAGTAAATATGTATTTATTTTTCTAATGGCATGCTGGCTAATTGCCAAAGCCAGAATCTTAGGGTTTTCCTTTTTATGGCACCCCTGATTTCCTGATATAAGATAAGATAAGATAAATATTCTTTATTGTACACTATATTCACTGTCCGATATACCTACCTCACCGTTAGCTCAGGTGAGGTGAAGTCCGACGGGGTTACCGCTCGGAAAAAGATAACCTATCAAACCAGTTACTTAGAAGAGATAACCGTAATTTTTATAGATGTTAGTGTCGTATTAATTAGAGCATGGTGAAGTCAAAGCGATTTTCATAATGAGGGGGAAATTTGAAAACTGTTTTGAGTGAAATTAATGGAATTTTCTTTTATTTAACCCATTCAGTGCTTCATTAAGGGTATGGACAAGAAGAGAACCAGCCATCTGACAAAATTCTCCAGATGAAACATGAGGCTCGTCATAAACGTGATAACATGACACTACCGGCTAAATATGATAGGGGCGAATATTTCCAAATGCTCGGAGTGCATAGAGAACGTAGAAATCAGCTTCAGTTACTCGCTGAGTGCCCACGTTGAGTATGTACCTAACACCTACCCACATGTTTCATTCGCAGGTGATCTACGAGTATTTTCGTTACAACTTTGTTATTTTTAGTTTTACGACTAAACAAAGTTGTTGTGGTGTTGAATTTAATTTACAAAAAAACTGATGTAGCGTGAAAACCATTCGCACCCCTTTTTAAAATATGGCGGCCGCAGGACAAGGGTTGTGACCCTACAAACTTGGATTTAACTATGTGACTAACACTAACCCCCTCTAGTCATCCGAAAAATTAAATTACGCAGAGAACGTAACTTTTGCACACTAATCCTAAAAATGTAACATTTCAATGGGTTGGTAAAAATTGATATACCAGAATCACTATTTATTTTCTAATAAATGATACTAAGTAGGTACGAGTATAAACTGTTTGATATTCATAAATTTCTCATAAATTATGGCAGGATTATAAATTACTGATATCATGATGGTGAAGAGAATAATTATGTACCTTGGTAAGCCATGTCGGAGAATTCACGAACTCGTCTATTGATGTCATTTGTAACTGATTGCTTCTCTGTAAACGATCAAATTTTATGTAATAGTTTATGTTAGTAGCCAGACGAGACATAGGTACGCATTTACGTATAGGTACGTATTTTCTTAAAGTTAGTGAATATTTTTAGCAATTTATTTTATCAAAAAGGCAACAGTAAAAATTACCACAAACGGTACAATATACATCTCTTCACTACTTTGCGGTATACCAGAGGCTTCTAATATAACTACTGACTGGCTCTACAGAACATATTTTGGTATCACAAAAGACCACTCGTAGATTAAGAAAAATGCGCAACTTTTTATAACACTTTTTGTGCGGAAATTTTCAGATTCGAAATTCAAATATTCATACCCGCCTCATTCAGGAACCGTGATACAATTTTTGAACTAAACAGCTTTGTAATTCATTCCATATGCAAAAAAACTAAGTATTTTCTATCTGCATTATATTTTTAGCAGTTTTAATTGTAATGAGATGAAAAATAAAGTCTTCCTGATGGTAAGTCGTTATCTGTGCGTATAAAACTCGAAATACAACTCAAGGAACTTTGATGAATCATCATAGAAAAAACACAACACTATGTAAACAATATCTCAATGTAAATTATAGTACTAAAGTTGCGTATAATGTTCATTTAATAAATGTTAGGTACTCACAAAAATTCAGCTACTGAGTCTATCTCTGCACTTACATTTAGTTGACTGATAGAGAATGCCTTGACAATAAATCCGCCAAGATGTATTTGTGCATAAAGATTGATAAAAAAATAAAAAACAGAAAAAAAGACACTAACCACATCCAGGAATTAAGGTCATAAATATGTGGAATCGTACGTTAACATCGTAGAGCTCATTGAACGAATCCCACACTCATGGCCACGGCTCGTCCAGTGTGACCCCGCTCCAGGCATATGTACTCAGTGTTTATATGAACAACTCCACGTTAAAAGATTTGACATAAATATAGTTCTGAATGCTACTACGTTCAACAAATCTATTGTTTAAACGTCGACAGACGCCGACCGACTCACAGTATCATCTGATAAAACAGATAACAGCGCGTCCGTTAAATCTCCTCAAGTCGTAAATTTGTAGTCATGGGGGAATTTTAGAGGCTTAAACACCTTAAGATAAGTGAGTTAAATAGTCGATGCTGAGAGGCACCCCGTATGTATAACGTCTACCCAGTTTCACGTGTTTATTCACCTACATTTGTGTTAAAACTGTTTACTGTTTTGAAACCATGACCTTGTTTGTTTTATTATTTATTTCTTCACACTTATTTATTGCTGTATCAGAACTCACTCAAGCTGTATATGTTTTATATAAACTATTTGCTGAACACGCTTCATACTGGAGTTATTACAAAACAGTAGGTATATGCTATTTTTAAAGTAGCTTGTCTATTTTACCGATTGTTTATTTTCAATGATCCAAACCAAATATTGTTTTATTATGCTACTATGAGGCCGGTGTAAGACGTCGTCGTGCAGTTTATAATACTTGTCAATTCATTCATCGTGCTGCTTGCATCTTCACTAATATTAAAAATACGAGAGTGACATTGTTTGTTACTCTTTTACGCTTTATCAATTCAACCGGTCGTTGTGAAATTTTGCAAACATTATGGTCGTGGATACAGTAAGTAATAAAGAATATAATATATATCTTGGATGCTTTACTCTCCATATGGGAATCAGTTGTGTGAGCGAATTAGTGTCTTAGCTCTGAATTATTGATTTCTTCTTCATTGATATTTTAAAATTTCTTTTCATAGATTTCGGTATCACAGTATACGCTTACCTAATTCACTTTTTTGATTCATTTAACTAGGTACTTAAGGTGTGAAGTGCTAAATATTTTTAGCCTACTGTGCAAAAAGAGAGCTATGATGGCAAGTGAGTCTCCAAGAAACATGCACTGAAAGTGAAGCTAATATTTAAGGAAACGCAATCTCGAAACCGATTAACTATTGATCTTAAACTTTACTACTTTACTCTCAAATTTAGTTATAGTTAGTTGTTAAAGTTACCTTAATGACTTTGATGCCCTAGAATGAGTGAAAGGATTAAACAGAAAATTGCACAGGCAAGACATAATAAAAATAACAGACTATTTCATTTGGCCATTAATTTTTAAACTACATATATATTATATACCTAGTTGGTTGCGTTGTGAGTTCACCCCAAGTGAGTGACTCATCATTACCCGAGGTAACAAAAATCCGTGGTTGTAGGGGATATCGGTACCATCACAGGGTATAAGAGAGATTTGAAACCAGTTTATTTTAACCAAGGATCATTCTTCACTGGTAACCATAATTATTTAGGTTTACGATCGTCACGATCATCACTCTCAGCTTCAAAATATTTAATATATAGGTACCTAACTAAACTAGGCACACATACATACCCTTTTTGAATAAAAGCGAGGATTGCCGGAGAAGACAAATGAAGAACCAAGAACTCTTCTTCTTGAACCTTGGTCAGGGTCAAGTGAGCCCACAGCTTCAACCCGCGGACTCAGTTGAACACTGATAGTTTTTAGTGGTTAACACGGAAACTCAGCTCACGCACTATCAATATGATCGCCTTGGTCATTTTTTAAATAGAATGTCCATATCCCGTCAAGACTCACTAGGATTTGCATTCCTGGTAGTCTTTCTGTGAATTCCATAGATAACAAAAAAGGCGAAGTTGTAAGGCATAAGGCATCAAAGCAAAATCGCGGTGATACATATGGCTTTCCTCTAATTGTGCCTTACGCCGTGTGCTTCTTGCCTTTTCTGTGTAACTCACGCCTTAGGCCTTGAACTGAATTCGATTCGTGTGATTGATTGAGCCTTAATGGCTTTCTACCGCGAACAAATTGCTAATATCAAATTTCACGCGTAAGAAGTAGCGTGTACTTAAGCTATAACTAAGTAAAAAAAATAAAATTCCAATACTGATTATAATCGATCAAGTGGCGATAAGTAGATTCGATTTAATAATCGCACCTCTGTTCAATTAGTTAATTTAGTCTATTGCAGTCCACTGGACTTAGCCTTCTCTTAATATGACCAAAGCACTTGATCAACTGCATTCGCTGGGGGATGCTATCCAGTCCATCTCAGTCACCTTTTTTAGATCGTTCTTCGGACAAACGATCACCTGTGTCATATATTATAAACTAGCTGACCCCCCGAACTTCGTACCGCCTAACAGTCGATTAATTTTTTTTAATTTTTCTCTCTGTAAGAACCATCCTCGTACTTCAAGGAATATTCTAAAAAAAGAAGTAGCGTAATCGGTTTAGCAGTTCTCGAGATTTGCGCTTAGCAACATAAGTATAAGGATTCATTTTTATATTATAGATTGGAGTAGTTAGTGTTTATGTCTTCGTAAGAAGTTTATTTTCGTCTCTTTTACAGTTTCATTGCATAATAATATATATATGTTCTCGTGTTACACTTAAAGACGCTAGCCAAATGCATTACTGTTTCCGGGTTGAAGCAATCGAGAAATAGAGAAATTTGTAGCTACTACATAATATTCAGCACTTTATACAGAATTGCGCACTTATTACAAACATGGTATGGAAGCAATAGCAGTGAGCAATAAATAAAAGATCAATGGGTACTATGGACGATTACTCCTTAGCAGTCGATCACAAATCACAACATTCACTTTTAAGGATCAATGTCTATTGCTCATATAATATAACGATATGATTTACAGTAGATGTTGTATGGTATGATGACTAGAAAGATGGATATACCTATCGCTTGATCAGAATATAGTCATGCTAATTGCAACAGAATATTATGGTTATTTTTCAGGAGAGTTTTTTGTACACTTTCCAATTTATTAGGGTTATATTAATTCGCTTTTTATTCCGATAGGGGTTAGGTTAGGTGTGAACTCACTTTAAACCGAATAAATTTTTAGATTCCATAGAATTCGGTGAAACTTTTTGCCATCAACTGAACACCCTTTTTAGAGCTGAATGTTTACTATCGGAAGAAGAACCGCCCTATCCATTAGCCGCTTTGTACAAAACCCACGATAAGAGATGGGGTAGCCCTTGTGTTGACATAGGGTAGGTTTTCATTACTTACTTATTTAATGTTATGATAACTAATGAGCCTGACGTATCAAGTTAAAACAAGGATCAGTTTTGTAGTTCTGTCTCTCTAATCGATACTAATATTATTAACTAGCCTTCCGCCCGCGGCTCCGCCCGCGTGTATCTCGGTTAACGCGACCTTTGCTCATATCTTCGGTTCTACTTAACCGATTGCGATCAAACAAACGTAAGATTTTAAGTCTGAGTAAGCCCTTTCTAACAAAAAAAAACCGCATCAAAATCCGTTGAGTAGTTTTTGCGTCCATCGCGGACAAACAGACAAACAGACAGGAAATTCAAAAAAAATATTTTCGTGTTCAGTATCGTTAACATAACATATTACATAACCCAAGTATTTTTTTTTAAATATCTCCAATGTACAGACACGACCACTTTACAATTATATAATAGTATAGATAGATGTGAAAGTAACTTTGTCTGTCTGTCTTTCTGGCTGTCTGTATATCTGTCTGTCTGTCTGTTACGCTTTCACACCTAAACCACTGAACCGATTTTGATGAAATTTGGTACAGAGATAGATTAGACCTTGGGAAAGGGCATAAGCTATGGTCGCGATAACTGACATCCACGCGGGCGGAGCCGCGGGCAAAAGCTAATTTAAAAATATTTTATGTTGTAATGTGTATGAGTATGTGTAATCGTGATGAGTAATCAAAATAAATAGGTAGGTATTCTTTGAGCATCATCGTAAAGTTTGACTTCATAGCCTGTCAAAAGTAGTAGAGTAGGTATCTATCAATCGAAGCATCCAATTGAAAATGTACAGGGCGTTATGTAACACATGTTGCAATATGTAAATGAGCCGTCACGGACAGGTAGTTCTAGTCACGCGCAATGTTGCAGTATGGTAACAAAATATGTTGCTACTCTCACCTACAGTTTTGCTTGACTGCGTATCGTCGTGTAGGCTCTATTTATACTATGGTGTAGGTCTACTTTTTAACAGAGGGCACGGTGGAGAAATCGCGAGGGGAAATTCCAAGTCCATTATAAGTTAATAAAGAGTAGAAGGAAAAAGAAGTATAATAAAACATAGTTTATTTCTTTCTAATAGACATAGTATGGAATAGACTTTCATTTTCAATGTTTGCTTAGCTCCAAAACTAATATTAAAAAGTACCTACTTGGTGATTTGAAAGCAAGTTTACAGAGTTTTCCCATAGCAGATATACATATAGTAAATAACATATAGAGATTTCGGGTACCTACCAAGTGACTGTTTTTTGTGTATGTCTGTCATTCTAGTGGTCTATAATCGAGAGTGACCAGACCCTGGAACGGATGTTTCGGATCCATATTCTGGATAGGTTTGGATTTAGTTTCCTTTCGTATCGAGTGCATTGTACCAGCTTCTAGTTGCGCTATGGGTTTTTCTACCTGTGCTCCAAACCCTTAATAGCTGGTTGCCTTCACGGCACAGGAACAAGAAGGTCAGTGAAGAATTTAAAATGTTGTTTATAAGAGTAATTTGAAATTATAATCGAGCAATTAGCGCAATGTAATTAGTTCAATACGATCTTATTGTCTGATATAACATACTATAGCAATTTTAAAATGTTAAACATTTTTATACAACTAAGCAATAATAGCGAGAAACTTCATCATACTTTTATCATAATTTTCTTTTGGATGAAGTTTTAGGGCCCACATGATACGTTTAGAATTGGAAACCAAGCATTACATAGATATATAGTGTTTGATTTAGTTGATGGAAAAGTGTCTATTAGACACTAGAAACTACCAGACAAAGTTTTCTGTTCTACCGTGGCCACTTGATCCCATGGCCATCAGAATCACGCAATCTTCTAAATAAAGAACACTGTATCTCCTCAATCTGGTGAAATTTACACCCCTTGTGTCTGCTAACTGTGTTGCCGTCGACATGTATTGATAATATTCTGTTTGGGTATTTCATACTGTTGTTTTACTACAAACTGTGTTGCTTTAGTTCTACTCACTGCGTTCAATCGATATATCGGAACTAGGCTCCATCGACTGGTGAAGGGTTGAAGCGAGGTTAACGGAGGGTTGGTGTGGTAACATAATATTAAACAGTCGGCCTAAAAAATAAACAAACCTACAACACCTACGCACTGTTTTATAGTTCGTGTGTTCACTACTTTAGGGGGATTTTAGAAGAAAAAGTGACTAACTCCGGTTTCATATGGATGTAAATTTGATTACCGATTCTTCCAAACATTATTTAGGATGACTGATAGGTACATATTATTTAAACTTGCCGTGAAAAAATTACTGCTTTATTTTGTGACATTTGTACATAGCGCGCTAATTAGGCATGAAGTAGGTCCATCATCAACATTTTAGCAATAAATACCATTCGAGGTCTTCACCTCGGAGCCCAGGCGACTTTTACGAGAGCAACGGCCGTGAACCAGACAACCCGTTTCATTAAAAAAATGGATACAAAGCAGGTATATCAAATACCTAGTAGGCATCTAAGTTTAACTACTTGATGCCGCGCATAAATTTTATAGTAATAGCGTTTTTCTAGCGGATGTCTTATCATCACACCTACTTGTAAAACAGAAAATTTAACACACTTTTGACTTGTCAGTAAACAATATTATTAGCAGATAGATATTTTATCGGTAAGTGCTGAGATAGGCGCTAAGACAGATTTACAGATCTTACGATTTAGATTATTCATATTTCAGCATTGATTTCACTGTAATAAAACTTTATACCTAGATCTGTGCGAGCGCCAATCCGGGGATTCCCCACCCAGTGCAGACCACCTGGGTGAACCGTGGGGGTACCTGGTTGCGTCAATAGCTTGTAGGTACTTTAGAACCTACGCCCGCTTACCACTCTCCTTTCCACAATTTGGTTCCACAATTTTCACTTTTGAGTGCGACTGCCGTCTGAGATGTCCCCCACCCCGATTGAAAAGCCTGCACCAAGGCCTTATCCAAAAATCAGTTAATGAACCGATGGCAAATAAGGTTGGCTTGGAAAGCAAAGACCGTGGTTGGGATATCCATACACCATAAATTGGTGTTTAATATAAGTTACAAATATATTCTAAGAGTTAAAAAGTAATTAAGTACCTACCTTTAAACTGCGAAACTACCTAGGTATAGAAAATGACGCATCCGTGCACACTCACAGCTGACGATCAAAATTAAATTATAAGGAATGACAATCAAAATAATGAAAACCATGTGTCACTGTATTCGTACACGCTAATCTTCTAAAATATCCAATCGATTTCAATGACTTTCTGTGATCTGTATATTAGTTCCTGAAAGATATTAGGGCTGATAGGTGGCGCTGTCCTTTGTAAGCGATTTCTAGATCGCGATGGTCTAAAATGTCTGTAGCCGGATAACGCATATTCTTCCGGTAGTACCTACCTATATCTACCTTATTCTATTTGAAAGAACCACAAAAAAACTAATGCATTACAGTCTGTTTTTGACTATCTGTTAGGTTGCTTTATTAGACCACCTACAGGTTTAAATACGCTTGTAATTCAACAGTAATACTTCTGTATAATTACAGAAACTAATCTTATCATAAAAATGTGACTTCAATTAAACTAAATTTATACTATTATTAATTATACAAAACTAAAATTGCTTAGCAATAAATCAAGCTATGTATAATTAAAGTAATTTTTAATTAAAGTCTTAGATTAAGTTTCTTTAATTGCGGGCCACTATATTATTTATAAGACTAAAAAATCTTAGAAAACCGTATGCCGTGAAGTAAAACAGTTTTTGCTGATCGCCAGAAATCTCGAGAGATAGTCGTAAAAAGTGTATAGCATTAACCAGATAATAAAATGTTTGGTACCTACATACGTGCACAACATCACATTAGTTAGTGCTCGTAATGGCTGAGATACAAGTTGTTTATTCACCAATATTTACGTCTGGGTAAGTCAGGCGTGTAACTCGGGTAACCGTAAATAATCCTAATGAACACTTTCTTTCCACTATAGAATTAAACTGTATGATACCAAAATAAAATCTGGATAAACTACAATCTATACCAACCTACTGAATAAATAAGTAGGATTCGTTCTGAATTTAATTAATACCTACCTAGTTACATTTTCTAATCTCATATTCAAGAGATTAGAAAATGAATGACTCACTATTTAGAGATTTAATTAATTTATACATTTTGTAGCACAAATAAATCATTTTTATCTTAATGAACAGAGCTTGCTCTAATTCAGAATATTGTTATCAAGCTGCTTTTCCATTCCCATCGATAGCGTAAACTAGTTACGAAATGCTAATTGCAGGCTTATTAGCGTCGCATGAAAGCACAATAAAACGACACACAAACGAGTTCTGAAGTTGCTATGAAGGCATCCAGTACGTTACTTGTTCGAAATACTTATTTAGACAACGTACTCATAGCGATTATTCGCTACGTAAGGTCGGAGGGTTAAATTGATTCACATAAATATCTAAGTACATACTAAACATCAAGTGATCGACTGTGACATTGCCAAATCCGAAGGTATAGTTGTTTACGATTGAAGCAGATAAGTGTACAGTAATTACTGCTACAGAGAAGACAGAAACATTTACACACAGAAGTGGTAGTATAAAGTGAAGTAATACCTCGCATCTGGGAGGGGTTCCTCCGATCCCGCACAGCGACACGCGCCTGACGAGAGGGACGTCTCTTCCCATGGACACTTTCGCACATCTCTACACCCGGCCCGGTGGACTCGTTACGAGTCAATTAACACTGATTACCGCTAACTCGACCTCTGTGTGTCTCCATTGTGTGCATCTCTTCGACTGCCTTTGGGAATAATAAGCAGCTGTAACGCTATCTCTCAAATCTTAGTACATAGTACATATTTTATAAATCGATAATCTCATCTAGATCTAGGTAGTTCATTTACATATTTTTTGCTATAGAGACCATAAGACTGCACAGATAAAGCTAGTTTCATTTATGATGTAGACGTCGTACCTATCATAATATGAGAAAATTGTAACAGATAACTGCGTTCTTATTAATCAGAATGAACAGTGGTGGCAAATCAGCGTTCCGTAACAGTTCCTTGTGCCGTAACGTGCTCGTAAGTGGCTGGGCACCGAGCGCTCGCTCCAAGAGATCGACCGATATTTCATTATGTAACGCCCATCTAAGGACCGCTACTTAAGCACTAACTTAAATATTCAACTACCAGCTAGTAAGACAATCTATCCGCAATATTACTGTGATAAAAGCACTAGAGCTCTAAGTAAAAGTAAAAAATATAATCTTTTAAAAACTAACCGATAGAGCATCGGAGCAGTCGGATGCGCAACACACGACCGTCGGTTACGGGTACACACCGGGGCTTAAATACAGATACAGTCCAGATAGTCGAAGGGATCGTGACGTAGTAAGATATTCCCCGGCAGGATTTTAACAACTGTTTTCGTATTCGATAACGTTACCTACGTATCGTCATGAACGGAGGGCGGGCGGAAAGCGCGGGGCGCGGATATGAGCGCGCGACACCGAACCCGGCGGCGACTCCGCAGAACAAAGCGCGGCCCAGCACTGGGTGAGGGGCGCCCGACGTCGTCGGCGAGAGAGAGGCGGCCGCGGGACCGCCGCGGCGCCCGATACTTCACCTAACAGCGCCGGAGCGAGATGTGCGCCGCGGCCGTGAGCAAGGTGCGCGGAGAGTCGGGCGCGGTCGTTCGCTGCGGTCAGCGGTCGCGTCGCGGCGCGGCCATGGCGGCGGCGGCGACGCAGCTTCAGCGACGACTCGCACACTGCCGCCGCGGGGCCGCGGGGCCGCGCCCGCTCCGCCGGAGCCCGGGCCCGCGCACGCGCCCTCGCCGTCCCCCGCCCCCGCCTTCCCACCAAATTGATCAGCCGGATCCTCGATTGCAATGAAATTTATGACAGGTCGTGGATCTATTATCGACGTGATACCACCGAAGCCACGGATAATAATTGAAACAAGCCCGATAAACGCGCAGATTTTGTGATCAAAAGTGGATTACATCCGGCTTCGCAAATTGATTTTAATTGAATCTAATGACAGGAAATCCAAATATTGTTTAAGATTCCTTCAATGTCTTTTTTTTCAGTTTTTAATTACGTATCTACTAACGAGTACATAATCACTATTGAAAAGGTAAACAAATTTTGAGCCGTCGTATGACATCTGAAATAATGTGAAGGCCTAAATTTGGTTCAGAGGCATAATTTGATATTAAAATACAAAAAAAGTTATGGTAAAATCGCACCTTGCCGCTTGTTATCTTAACGTTTACGATGTGGACTGTCCAAGGCGTGCTAATAGATATATCACGCCAAACCGCTGTCTTGTCCAAAATCAGTAGATCGTAACAAATATCAAGGATGATAATAAAATACAGGATACGGCTAAACTAAACATTCAATACTAAACCAAGCGCGTTCATACATTTTACCGTTCTACATTACGATCGTAAGAATTGCAAAACAGCTCTACAGAAATAAGTGTAATTAACGATCTGGAGGGATTACCTACACATAAATGGCTAAAATAGCGCGCACTATAACATTAGAATTTCCTATTTTCATTTCATGATTTTCCACTATTTACATTACAAGAAAATTTACTGTAACAGTTCAGGAAAAAATAAGCTTTTTATAGAGCCTTGATCTTTTCTCCTGATTTAGAACTCTCACCATTTCTCCAGTAGGCTGTTGATAGGGACATACTTATACTCACACCTGTAAATCCAGGTGTAGGTGTAATACCTTACACCCACATTTCGCCAACTATGATTTTCGGTCCCACTTAATGGGCGGCGAGCCTATTGCCGTCAAACGGGCACTTATTCATGGGCTGTATATTGTTGTTGTATGAAGGCTGTTGATAACGTCTCTAAAATCGTTTCTAATAAAGCAGAAGCAGTTTCTGCACTACTACCTCCTTCATAGTTGTGTCGATCTGAACGATCTGAAGCTAATAAAGTACTCTTACAGACGTTTCTATTGTTGCTTTTCATTTTCATAAATCTATGCAGATTTCTTGACATTTTTAACTCCTCGTATATACCTACCCGTCCTAAAATGTATGAATTATTGCTAGACAATTATACACTCCGTGTGGCAGTCTGGCTCTGGCAGATCATTCCGAGGTGAATATTTTGTAATTTTTTCGGAGAGTTAAGTAATTATTTGCGTAGAGACTAAAAGGTGCGTGTATTGTGGGAATCGTTTGAACCTAATACATTGTACGTATATGTATTATATAATTCAACAGAGAAAATGTAGAAAAAATAGTGCAAATATTTTATCAAACTGCAAACTATTAAATTTCAAAAACCTTCACTGCAATGGAATCGTTATGAAAAACCTATGCAACAGCGGTCGGTAAACGACATCTATTTAAGTAGGGGTAGGTAATACTAATAATAGATTAAGTTAGGAAGGAAGGCTAACAAACTAAGAAATTTATTTAAAGACTACTTACTTAAAATGTAATGCATATAAGTTCATTGTTTTCGTTCTATTGACTCGAAATAAGTAAGTAGGTATCTGTTGCCAAATAAAAATCTGCCTACTTTTGCAATCACGTACGCTGATAACATAATGGGATCATCAGACCTTATGTGGAATTGAATACATACCACATAAGGTTTAAATATTATCCACTACTAAAAATGGAAGTTGCAGTAGATTGTGATGTCCATGTGAATCAAGCAATCAATGGAGTTATGCATCGTTACCACATATGCTCTGTGATCGTTAGGTATCTACCTATTCATTCATATCTAGGTATATGTACATTATCAACACTATGTACAGTTGTATATAAAAGTGCAACCGTATCTCCTCTGTCGACTGTACCTACATAGAGTGATGATCAATATTAAAAAATAAAAATCTATTAGGTACCAGTCCTCAGAACTTCGTTCGCGAGTGGCAAGTAACTTTTTTTCATGCGGATATCCCTTCGGGCTCCATCTCACCGAAGTCAATGATGAGGTGGGTTGATGGTGATGTCGAACTCGTAACTACTAAAACTGCATACCTAGTGTGTCGTCACATTGACCTATGTGGTCGGAGAACCAGGTGTCTTTAAAAGAATAACCCTGAAACCCTGACTGGCTTTGCCGCCTGCGACGAAAACCGAATGCCACTTCCACAAGGTGCTCGACGAGGTGCTTCGCTATTGGTCCTCTAAAAGACCATACACAACTCGTAGAGCTCGAGCAATACGACTGGCAAGTAGATAAAGATTTATAAGTACAAATTCAGATTTTAATGAAAGACTTGTTTATTAGATGGATGTATGGGGTCCCATCAAGAGCTTCGGGGCCCAAAGCCTGTAGGTATACCTGCTGATTGATGGACGAGACTTAAGCGTAGGCTTTCCTCTCGGAAGTTAGGGAGCCTCTTATTAAAAAGAAGAATAGATACATTTTATACATTTATATTGGAAAAAGTGAACTTGTATTTTGTTTTCTTGTATTTTGTAAACTGAATTTGAATAATTAACATACCTACTAATTGCTTTAAAATTTCATCAAAAAGAAAAATGGAAGTAACCAAAATCACTATTATTTTAAATTATGTGCTGCTTCATACTAAAGTTTGAAGTTGACAGCCTCTATGTGGCGTAGCGGCAGTGAACGCTACCGCTACCTAGTATTATGTTATCTGTGCCGCTACACAACACACACAGGATGTGCTGGTTCGATCCCCGCTTAGTGCAAATATTTGTATGCATGAATATGGGTGTTTGCATTGGTCTGATAGTGCCTTAAAGAGCACGTTAAGCAGTCGCGTCGATCCCAATTGCCATACGAACACCTATGGCAGTCGTTACGGGCAGTTGAAGCCCTAAAAAGGTCAACAACTGGTCTAACTGCACTGCTTCGATATCGCCAATGAGTTGTGAAGCTCAGATGGCAGTTGCTTCACGGAAAATATCGAAGTTCAATCAGACCCGCAGTTAGACTGGAAAAAGCGGACCCCTGACTCCGAGGTGAAAGCTTGGGATTAACACTAGGATGATGAAGATTATAGGTTTATATTAGGTTGGAATGGAATGGAATGGAAAGGGGACTCTTTTGTTCGCACTTAGCCTCCTTTTTGGGTCATTTTGCGTGACTAAAGTTTGATAATAACTAATTAAGAGTTAGTAGGAGGTTTAACTGTCTCGGTCGTGCCGACGCATTCGTGCTAAGAGGAGCATAGCTCTACCGTTGCGTTTTCTTTGAAATATCCTTCCGGTATATTTTGTTTGAAGGTAAATATTTCGCAAAATATAATTTTCTTTCACGAGTCACGCAAATATAAAAGTATTGACTATATCGTCACGCTATGTTATTACATGAAGACATTTATTGGCAGAATAAGTTTATTATTGCCTTCAAAAATACATTTTTGCAAATGAACAAAAATAATGGAAGAAGTGTGTTTCTTGCCGAATGGAAAACATTATTTTTATTAATTTATTTAAGAACTTTCTCTTTTAACGACTACCCTTAAAATATTTCAACAATAGGTAATATAGATGATTTTTTTATTAACGCTGAAAGAAATTAAATAATTCACATGATAGGTCCTAACTTAAAAATGTTTGACCGAAAGAACTCCTTTACGACAATGGTATAATATATTTCCTTTCCTTTTGAGGGTTTGCTGCTTCAGGGTAGTTTTAGGTTGCTAAGTACCTAACTCTTTATTATATATTTAAAATACGTATCTATAGCTACTTGAATGCCCGCAAGCTATTGATTTTTAAATAACATACTCGTAGGTATGGGAATCTGCCGGATTGATTGACATTTGACATTGGTATTGGTAGGATTACTACTCCACTCCCTTGAGTAGTAGCGTGATGACTAGTGTTGCTAACTGTCCCGTATTTCACGGGACATCCCGTATTTCATGCATAAATTTCAATGTCCCGCCGGGACAGTCAATGTCCCGTATTTTACGAAAATCTGCAGACCACAGCAGCCAAGACTGAGAGTCGAACGAGTATTTTTGTAAATGACCCTTAAATGGACTGACGTCCGAAATAAATGCACACCATAGAGGTTGGGTAATTGTGTATGGACAGTGGCGTAATTTATTTTTCATCCCACCATCTCGGAAAGAGTACTTTTTTTCTTCGATATCTGAGTGTAAAAGTCGCTTTTATCCTCTAGAGTGGTGAAGTAAATTTGAATTTAGAACATCGTGTGTACTAGGTTTGTGAACTCAAAACATCATTAAACCTATTTGCTTCTACCTCTATGGTGCCGATTTATCATACAACTTTTTTTTAATTTATGAAAAACTCAACTCGGAACCTCCTTGGTGTACCTACTTTTTTTTTTAAATTTGCTTTGCGCGCATAATTTTTTTTTCACGTCCTATGGTTGAACATTGTTGTTGAATTTTATTTGTTGATATTTTATTATTAGTATTATTACACATAATTATTATACAGCCTCCGTGGCGTAGTGGTAGTGAACGTGGCCGCAACGCAGGAGGCGCGGGTCCGATCCCCGCTCAGTGCAAATATTTGTATGCATAAAAAGTTCAACAACAACGGTCTAGCTGCAATGCTTCGATATCGCCTAATGTCACCATTGGGTTGTGGAGGTCACATGGCAGTCGCTTTACGAAAAATATCGAGATCCAGCCAAATCCGCAGTTAAGACTGGTAAAGCGGACCCCGAACTCCGAGGTGAAAGCTTCGGATGCGACTGGGAATTAACGCTAGGAAGAAGAAGCATTTCATTATTTCCTCGCTGAGGTGGGATGAAAAGTTACGTGTTGCACTCGAGTGCAAAGATTTTACACCTTGTGCTCTTTTGATTCCCTCGCTAACGCTCAAGATTCTAATTTATGAATCACTCGCTATGCTCGTGATTCAAATTTAGAATCTTTCGCTTGCTCGGTCATCAAAACTGAGCACGCGGTTAAAAAGCAACTTTGCACTCTTGTATAACAAATAACTATTTCATCCCACCATCTCGGAAAGACTATTTTTGCTCTTCGATAACTGAGCGTAAAAGTCGTTTTTATCCTCTAGAGAGGTAAAGTAAATTTGAATTTAGAACATCGTGTGTACTAGGTTTGTGGACTCAAAACATCATTAAACCTATTTACTTCTACCTCTATGGTGCCGAATTTATCATACAACTTTTTTTTAATTCATGAAAAACTCAGACTCGTAACCTCCTTGGTGTACTTTTTTTTTAATTTGCTTTGCGCGCATCAATTTTTTTCACGTCATATTGTTGACATTGTTGTTGAATTTTTATTTTGTTGTATTTTATTACTAGTATTAATACACATATTATACAGCCTCCATGGCGTAGTGGTATTGAACGCGGCCGCTACGCAGGAGGCACGGGTTCGATCCCCGCTCAGTGCAAATATTTTTTATGCATGAAAATGGGTATTTGCATTGGTCTGGTCGTGCCTTGGAGAGCACGTTAAGCCGTCGGTCACGGATGCCATACGAACATCTATGGCAGTCGTTACGGGTAGTTGGAGCCCTAAAAAGTTCAACAACAACGGTCTGGCTGCAATGCTTCGATATCGCCTAATGTCATCATTGGGTTGTGGAGGTCAGATGGCAGTCGCTTCACGGCAAATATCGAGGTCCAGCCAAATCCACAGTTAAGACTGGTAAAGCGGACCCCGGACTCCGAGGTGAAAGCTTCGGATGCTGACTGGGAATTAACGCTAGGAAGGAGATGCATTTCATTATTTCCTCGCTGAGGTGGGATGAAAAGTTACGTGTTGCACTCGAGTGCAAAGATTTTTCACCTTGTGCTCTTTTGATTCCCTCGCTAACGCTCAAGATTCTAATTTGTGAATCACTCGCTACGCTCGTGATTCAAATTTAGAATCTTTCGCTTGCTCGGTCATCAAAAATGAGCACGCGGTTAAAAAGCAACTTTGCACTCTTGTATAACAAATAACTATTACAACACACCTGCTCATAACAGTGCTATTATTTCACCACAAATAGGCATAGAATGACACCTATTATCATACTGTGACTTTTTCATTGCTATTATTCACAAGTGAGTTATAGATTCTTTTTTTTAATTTAATAGGTTAAGTTTCTATGTTCTTGAAAAAGTTTCGAACTTTCGATACAAAAAAGAACGTGTTTAATAGTACTAATAAATTTAATATGCTTATTGTATGTTCATTTGATGCGTTTTCGTATTTAAATACATAATTTCAACTTGTAATATTTGTTTAATAAACAAAATTTTTACTCAAATTTAACTTTTTTTTCTTCAAGTAAGTAAGGTAACTGTACCAATGCTCGACACTGTACCAATGCTAGACACTTTCGAACAAAACCCAGTATTTTGAGAAAATTATCCATTTGTTTTATAAGACTATTGACTTAAAAGATGCCTAATGGTATCTATAAGATATGTTCAAATATTCGCAACACCATCCGAAGTAAATTTAGAAAGACTGTTGACAGCAAATAATGTGACTCCGTGAACACGGTCGTGTTATTTCTTAAGATTTTTGCCAAGGGTACTGATTTTTATAGGTGTGATTTTTTTGTTTATAAGTTATGATTATTACTAATTTTAGTATAAACGTTATAAATATTGAAGTTATTGACATACTTGGACCATTGGGACAATGATGTCTAGCATTGGTGTTTTCGACCAAGTGCATAATAATTTAATTTAAAGTAAAAGTATGATAGATTTTAAAGATTTTATGGGCAAAAGTTAATGTCTAATTGTTGCTGTAACAGTTAAAAAAGAATGTAACGACCATGCTGTAATTAATTTGTTAAATTTTTTAGATTGAAATTTTATTTTTCCTTAAAGTGTCGAGCATTGGTACAGTTACCTTACCTACAGAAAAAAAAACAGTAAAAAAAAGTTGATTTCAAACCTCATTTTTTTTTTAAATATGGCCGACCGCCATTGTTAGTCTATGCGCGCACATAGGAAAACGAATTAATTTGTAGTATTGTTTATTTAGTATTTGTAGTGTTATGTTATTCGCAAGTGTGTTGTAAAACGTCGTATGGCACGCGTGAGCATGATGATTACCGTCCTCAGCTCTAATAATCATCAACATTTCTCACTTGTACCATAATGTACTATTTTCAGGGGCCATCAATAATTTTGATACCACTTCGTGTTAAACAGATGTAGGTATAAGTATCATTATTGTCATTGCTGTGATATACAGGGTGGAAGATTTCGACCTTACCTGGAGGGAAATACTCTAAATACAGAAGATAGCGATTTTTACCTATAGGAAACGTAACCTTGTTTTTATAAAGAAACAAAACTGCATTCGGAGACTTCTGAAAATACAACACACGGTAGTCGAACTCACTAAAATCTTAATAAACCGTCTCTTTCATGAATTGCCCTTTATTTAATTTACCAGTTATACCTATTAGAGATATTTGATCTTTGTGAAGGGAAAGTACCTACTCTAAATACCGGAGAAAGCTAATTTCATTCAAAGGAGACATTCCCTTATTTTTTTTAAATAAACAAAATTGCATTTAAGGATCTCTTAAAAAAGAAAGCCTTTTTACAATAATTATGTGAAGAGACAAAATGATAGGTATGTGCAGTAAAATCAATAAAAAAAGTAAAGTTTTAAGTCCACAATGTCCACATAAAACAAATTTTGACTAAAATCTCAATGATTTTTATTTGTCCCGTGTGAAAAAGAGAAATCCCGTATTTTTTAAGATTTATAACCATTTGTCCCTTAAGGCGGGAAAAAATAGTTGGCAACCCTCCTAGTGATGACATAGCTATGACCTATAGCCTTTAACCTTCTTCAATAAATGGACTATTCAACATACGAGTAGAACTAATTTACAAATCCAACCAGTTCCTGCCTAGTTCCTGAGATTAGTTCATTTAACCAAACAAACTCTTAGCAAGGTCGCGGCATGAATCGGTAGTTTCTACTGTAAAAATTGGTACATATAATTCTAATACTTTTTATTTACCTTTTTTAAATATTTTGTATATTATTCTTTGAATGTTTGTTGGTAAATATGGTAATAAAGAATTATTACTTAATACAAAATATAGGCCATTGATTTAAATAGGTATCTACTAACCTACGTGCGTGCAACCGGTGCAACTAATAAATAAGCCAGTCATTTTCATTTTACATACCTACCTAAATCTAAGTAAAATTGGGTAGGTAAGTACATACACAGACAGGTTGCAGGTAGACTTGAAATAAGTAGGACTTCTGGGCGAGCCTCGGGCATTGAAAGGCATCACGCGATTTAGTAGCTTCGCCATAATATCATGAACTTTTGGTCGAGACGGTCATCCATTTTGGTGCGCCAACCACTTGCCGCGATTCACTCGCGATTTATATCTAGGCGTTTATCATTAAATACTCGTAGTAGCAACACGCGAAGTAACTTTCCGGCAAGATACCTATCTAACCGTTGTCATTATCTAAGGGTAATACCTACATAGAAATAGGTGCGGCCGCAGCCTGAAATTTAGGGGGGAGGGGGGAGGGGGGTCACGTGCGGAAATTACTTCAGAAAATAGGTGCCTTTTTGTTCTTACAATTTGCAATTAGACGTGCACGATTTTTTTCATGTCCCCTGTGGCCCTCGGACCACGCATGCATAGAAACCTACCAAGACAATACCTATTACTTCTTTATTCTCTCTGAGCCTTTTCTCAACTTAGTTGGGGTCAGCTTTTCTGTCTAACTGTGAAGCGACTGCCATCGGAACTCCTCAACAAATTGAAGATATCATAGTTTTGTAACGACTAGATAGTGAAACGACTCAGGCGGGACTCGAATCTCTAACTTTCCTATACAACCATCTTGGGGCGACGGAGAGAGCCACCTACCGATACTCATACGAACTATCGGAAAACAATGAATGGAAAATCGTTTTTAAACACTGTTTTTTATCATGTGGAGAATTTGGAGTACTCAAGACGTGACTCGGTAGCTCAGTGATTTAAGCATTCCCCCTGAGAGACTGATCGCGGGTTCGAGCCCCGCTTGAGTCGTTACACTTTTTTCTATCTTAGTCGACCATGACCATGCTACTTTGACATCATAACAGTACAATAAACAGTTATCTTTCTGCCTGTGAGCCTCAGAAGCAACCGAGAATAGCGCTGGGATAAAGATGATGTGCTGCAGCAACCCATGGTCAATACGTCAAAGTTCCTGAGGTGTGTGCGTGTCGCTAATGAATAATGAAACCACTTCTGCTGTAATATATATTATTGTATTCAGTTTAAACATTCACAGTTGAGCAACAATGGCTAACAAACATACACAATAATATCTTAAAACATAATTTATTAACAATTTATAACAAACGAAGCACCATATTAAACTAAAAGACAACGGATCTAGCGCTTTTGGTATTTACGGCATACCTTTGATTTCACGATGTTTCGAATCTAGTAAGTCGATAATATGATAGTATTGAAGGACCAACCTAAGAACCAATTTCTTTCTCAGGTCAATTCAGTAGTTACGAAAACTTAAAAAAAAAACATATTTGACCGAAATTATATCACAGCCTTTTTACAGAATAAGCAAACAACCTGTGACCGCGAACAGTGCAACCTAGCCCAGTCTCCTTCAGGTCTCTTTGACCTAGTTTCATGCGTTTTGAATAGTTGGGCGAGAAAATACCCAACGGCAAGCTTAGGTCACGCTGAGAACATAATTCTTAAATCAATGTAATGGTTAAATGTTGCCGTAATCGTAACTTCAGATAGAATACAAAATAAATTAAACCAGTGATGGACGTTAAGAAAATAGAAGCAAAAATCAAATAGGTATTGTTTAATATTGGCCCTACTGGCCATTACATACTCGTATTAACCTATTTCAGCCTAGGTACCTATTTATTTATTGCAAGTACCTATGTATTACATTTGCATATAAACAGTATCTCGATTCGTTGTCTAATTTTAATATGTAGCTACAAATCGAAAGTTTAAGTTTTTGTACCATTTAAGTGGCTTATATGTATAGATAATGTATGTAAACCAAGTAAGTACTAATATGTACCATATTTTCGATATAGGCATGATAAAACTAGTTAAGAATTAATACACTTATATCACAATCCAATTGCCTATTGTCATATCAATAGTCACTGGATATTGAGCTTTAACGCAAAGCAATAAAGATTAAAATTCAATAATTATAACAAAGACATTGTATGAGGTTTAGTTAATTTCTCTTGAAGACATGACATGACAAAACTGCATGTATTTGCGCAGATAGTAAAATCGTAATAGTGTGATACTAAACGCGAAACGTGCTTTAACGTTATTTATTACAGACTAATATTAATATCAGTACCCTTGCCCATTGCTTACATTGTATTTTACATTACAAGGATTTAAAAGTGAGCGTTTGGACCGCGAGTGTACTAAATTCAGTCTGTCCACGGACGTGTACTATTGATCCTCTGATTGAAGAATAATATATTGTAATCATTGTAAGCACTTTCGAATGTGATGTAGAAGTAAGTGGCGATGGGAATATGCGGTGTCATTGTCAAAATCACAACGCATTACCATTTTTCCGTGTAGTATAGAAATATTTATTTTTGTATTATTTCGATGTCAATCCAACAACACTCGATGCTTAAACTACTACGATCTGTGCAGTTAATCTCAAGTTAGACATTTATGATATGTCTGCTTTATTGCGTTAATACCGACTGAGACTTACACTTGAAAATATTTAAGAGATACGATTTGACAGATGTCTGGATTCATGGTAGGTAACTAGGCACTATTGAAAGGATACATGAAACTGTTATAAATTAAGTTAAACCATTTCTAAATACGTAATAACTTATAATAGTAAGTATAAAAAATATGGTGTGACATATTTCACTTTAAATTACTACAAATATTTTAAGAATTGCTACAAATAATTTAAAATAAGACGTGATTCTTCATTTTTCGAAATCTCGTGTGACAGCTACGTCATATCGTTCTTATTTTTTCATTTGAGTGTTGCGGCTGTGTTCTCTATGGTTGTTACATTTTAATCGTATGGAGTTTATGTCAACTCGTTACGTTTATGGTCGGCGTTGCCAGAATGTAACTTTTGTAATATTATGTATTTCTTTTTACCCTCTTAAGTTTCTTCTAAGTAATACAAATGAAAATATTGCTTAGATTTTTCTTTTATCGTATCGCATACTAGAGACAACGAATTTTTTTTTATTTTTTTTCTGATACTGAAATCGAAAGTAGCTCAGACAGTGAATATATAAAAATTATAAATACCCATTTCGTATTTTCATTTACCCTGCTTTATTAACATTATATATCCTGAACCTAATATCAATACTAGATAAATATTAAATTGATTGTAAAAATGCACCTCTTAGATTATTTTGCCTACCAGCATCATCATGCGCATGGAGACGTATTTTCCTAATTGCATCTGAGGTCAAAGCTTGCCAAAGCTATAATTTTTAGGTTTTTAGGTTTCCCGTAGGAGCCGCGTGGTTCCCGGCAGAGTAGAACTTTGGCCTCCCCATCTCTTCCTATGCGGTGTCGTAACAGGCGACTAAGGGATAGGGCTGTTTATCACCAGACAGTTATATAGGTACAGCCACAACTTAGCCTCAGATGCATACCTCGAGTCAACAATAGTGCCAGGAATATGGCAATAGGCTCACCCCCTATTATGTGGGACCGAATAACTACAAATACCTATTTATCTATTATTTTTAACCTATTTATCTATTTTTTTTGTATGTTTGTTATGCGATTGTGAAGCCAATTCTAGACGGATTTTGAAAATTCTTTTTTTGTTCGTAAGTAGATTATTTCGAAATGGTCCCATTTAAATTTTGTAAAGATCTGATGATGGGTTTCCGAGATTAGACCAAGGAACTCTTCAAAAAGTACCAGGAAATCAGCCGCGATTGCTGCAATCGCATATTATTGCAATGTTTTCATTAAGCCTAACACATATAGGTACTAATCCAAATATCAATACTAGATATATTACATGATTAATCAGTGTTGCCAGGGCCAGATAGTCTAGTGTAAATGTAAACAAGATAGCTTAAAAAGTTACTTAACAGGGAAAAAGTAACGTTGTTTTATGGTATGGAAATCTTGTCGGATAATTATTATATTGCGCGGTTATGATGAATAGTTTTATTTATTTACAATGTTACAAAAGTTACATTTTGGCAGCTATGCGATTAATCTTTTGTTACTTGAATCGATTATTCTGACAATTGATTTAAGAAGCTCCATCCCTGGACTATAAACGTCAAATCGTATCTTTTAAATATTTTCAACTGTAATACTAAGAAGATACAACTTTTATACGCCGCGTCATACAGCCTGTCGTCTGAAGCGGTCTTAACATTTAAACCTTTACTCTGGACTTGTCAGACTTAATAAACTTATCGAGATCAGCATCACTGGCAGGGTCAACTTGAGACAACTGACGGAAACTCTCGTCATCAACGAAGCAAATCTCATGACCGTCAGGATCAGCTAGAATGATGACTCTAACTGTAGCCTTGCCTGGAGTATCCAAAGATATAAGTGGAGTCAAAATAGTGCCTTGTGCTTCTTGTATTTTCTTATCAATGATTGGTTGCTCTTCGAACGGACAAGCAAACGCGATACGACCGTATGCTTTTGCTCGGTTTACTGGCTCACCTGAAAAATAGGAAGAATTATAATGAACTTTTTGATGTCAATACGACTTTTTTGCTTTCATAATGGACTAACCACAACGTTCTTTGGGCTAGCCGGATTAGTGGGTTGTGGCGCTTAGACTTACATATTGCCAGGCTTCAATCGAACCTTACGATCGTGTATCATGAAGAAGGTATATTTATGTTGTACGAAATGTCACCTTTTACGATATCACGTTACTTATTTGAATTAGTCATATAAATTTACAGTACCTAGCGTCTTTGAACAACTATCTTTATTAGTAAACACATAAGTACATACAAAAGTATGTACCCTGTTATCAATGCATATCTACGTTGCAATGGTTTTCAAGTGCAATTCAACTAAAATACTTAGAAATCTTGTCATTCTCGAAGATTTTCACTCAACTATGAGTGAACTGTTGAAACATTTCCGATGGATTTTTTTTCTTTTAAATTAAGGTCGCTTTCCGAGACTGAAATAATTCACTTACCAATTTCCACTAGTTCCAATTTAGACTGATTCTCGTCAAAACCGAGGAGTACGGATTTGGACGACTTCTCAAAGATTTTCAGTGTGAGTAGACCGTTCCAATATGCTATGGACTTCTCTAAGTTTGAACTTGCTAGGGACACTTTGATTACTGGGTCTGTGAAAAACAAAAAAAAATCGAATTCAGAACTGTTAAAACTTTAACGTACCGTTAACTTTAACACTTTTTAATATTAATCAAATATCAACCTTATTCCATTAACATAAGGCTGAAAATAGTATGTAGTATTAAACCTTATCCGATACGAAAGTATCACGCTGTTTAAACATTGTTCTAGCATTTTTCCACCTGATTTGAAATGACCCGAAGTTAGCACATATTATAAAAAAAATGTTAAGTTACTATAAATAGTAAATACCGAGTATTCTTCATCACTAAGGTGGCTAACAGGCCAAGGTGGGCAGCTGCCACTACTGTTTTTGGATATTTCAAACAGCAGTGGCGTGGCGTCACGTGGCCGTTGCAACCCGTAAAAACTTTCTTTTACACTTTTATAGAACTACTAGCTGACCCAGCGAACTTCGTACCGCCATATTTTCTGATCCCATTCCTGCTACATATCTTTAAATTTATCAGTGTTTCTCTACAATATTATGCATGTATTATACATATAAACCTTGAATCTCTTGAATCACTCTATCTATTAAAAAAACTGCTTCAAAATCCGTTGCGTAGTTTTGAAGATTTAAGCCTATTTAAGCATACATGGACATTAGGGAACAGACAGACAGCGACAGCGACTTTGTTTTATAATATGTACCTACCTAGTGATTATAGTCACTAGGGAAAAACATAGCAGGGGTTAATTCCACAGTAAAAACCTTGGCGGCAGGAAGTTCTTTTCGAATATTAATAGTAGTCTAAGTTAGAAACTAGTGACGTAAGACTTGGATACGGCTCGGATCCGAAATCCGTTTACTCATCTTTTATAGACATTGAGACGATCATAAAAGATAGCATGCAAAATATACAAAGGTCGGAACAGAGACTCGACTTCCCCCTTTGCGCCTTGCCTACGCTTCTGTCCGTGTTTCGGATATCTACCTAATCCATGCCGTTGTGTCTGGCCTGCGTATAAGTGCCCTTCTAAACGGGCCATGTTTTTCTGCAATATGTAGCTGCACTATTGGCAACTGATTGCCCGGCAATCTCAAAAATATTTCATTGCAACTGATGGCCGAACAATCAATGGCTGGGCAATGTGTTGCAAATATATCTGCAATAGTATGGCTCTTGATGCAGTTTCATAAACGGGCTACACAAACCGGCAACAATTGCTGACGAAATCATTCGCGTAGAAAAGGATAGACTGTGCAATAACAAAGAGAGCAACTGAAACAACAATAGAACTGGCCGAGCAATATTGCAGTAAAATCGACCGCCTAGCGATCGTCCGGCAACCCATCGCGGCTACACCGGCCATATTATGTGGCAACATAAAACATGTTCGGCTATATTGCCGAGACATTACTGCAATACTAGTATTGCTTGCAATAGTTGCAATGTTGCCGGGCCACAGCGTTGCAGCCACTAATTGCAGTAAAACATTGCCCGTTTAGAAGCACCTTAAAGATGAATATTCTGCCAATGGCGAGACGAGCGATGGTGGAAACTATTATAACGCACATAGAACACAAACTATTATAAGTTTAGTATAAGCGATAGATACCCAACATACAAGGAGTCTAAATATTTTTTTTTATACCACTTAGGTCGCAGACAAGCACAAAGCCCCACCTGATGGAAAGTGGTTACCGTGTCCTATGGAAAAGTGCAACACTAGAAGAGTCACACTCGTGCTGCCGACCCAGAGAACAGAGATTATGTGCCATAAAGACAAGTTCTCTAAAAGCTAAGTTCATTGACTATTCTCACAGCTCGTATGTACCTATACCTACCTAGTCAAATGGGTTTAGTGTGCATCTACATGCTTCATGTGCAACTATTATCTGTATACTCAGGTAGTAACTAATAGTGCATTCTAAAGTAAAACAATAAAATACACAATACCTAAGTACAACTCGGTTGAATAATTCATGCTTCAGTAAATCTTGTGTTTGTTTAAATAGACTGAACTGTGACTAAACGTAATTAGGTACCTACACTTATTTTTTGCTTGTTCTACAAGAACTTGAAGACATTTTGCAAATTGGTACCACCACAGTTGGTACGGTCTAATGAATATTTTGTATTTGTAAAGATACATTGGTAGGTACTACATATCACATGATATAATTTAGTGGGTTCAATTAAAAATACAGACATCCATCTAATATGTTTGACACTCATATTCTTCCTTGTATCATAACATAACATAAACTCACGCCTATATCCCCGAAGGGGTAGGCAGAGGTGCTAGCACCCACATTTCGCCGTTTATGTTTAGGTCCCAATGTAATAGGTGGCGATTCCAATTCCTTGTATCTCGCAATTATTTCTACAAAAGTGGCCTCCGAAATATGCTGCAGTCTATGACTAAGACGTAAATTTCACAATCTGAGACCACACTAAGTAGACAACGATTTTGCAACATGATAGACGCAAAGAGTTAAATATTGTAGGTATGGTTACATTGTTACACGAAAATCTAGCAATGACGATGACGTGGCAAAGTTCCTTGTTACTAATGGCATAAAATAATGATACAAGACGTCGCTAATTGATTAATTGACCCCTGAACCTGAACTAGTCGTGAATTCGAGAAATGTTCGTATAAATCCACTTTAATTTAGTAGATGACCCCGGTTCTGTGATTATCTACAAGTTGTTTCAGATGTGATGTGATTTCAGAAGTAAGAGGTTCAAGCTAGCTAGGCATAGCTTGTCAAATTGGTTCTAGAATGCGGAGATCCGATTCTCAGCACTCCATGGATTCACCGTGCGGTCGCCCGGGTCCATAGCGTGATACAGAGAGGAACACCGTGACGGCGACTGGGACTTGCGACCCAGATGTAGGTTTAGGGTGGCCACCTTGTGATGCATCAGCGCTCACCTCCACCGTCAGTAGTGTTTCCCCACCCCCCCCCCCCCCTCTACCTATTCAAATTTGGTAAGATCCTATCAATGCCGCTTTTGATATTCGATTTAGTAAAGAGCTTACTGAAGCTCTTGGCAATCCGAGGTCTTTAAGTAAGTTGTACAGGGATTTAGCTGGAATAATTACATAATATACAACACATTTTTTATAGCTCTTAGGTGAAGTGGTTCCCTTCTGACTATACACACATAGAAACGCCCAGACCAATGCAATTTGTACTGAGCGTTCATCAAACGATCAAACCCGTGGCCTCTGACTTAACAGTCGAACACTCTACGGCTTGTTTTGTTAATAATCTATGCTTGGTGAATTTGAGCTCGTCCACTGCAATAGCACCCCGTGCTATCCTCAAAAGATACCCAAGAAACGTGTATTGCGCATATAGAGCACGTTTTAGATCCAAGATCCGAGTAATAGCATCGAACGCTCATATAGCCTCAACTACGAGGGGCCCATGTTCAGTAATAGTGTTTACAAAACCGGGCGCTGATATACCTAAATGATATGCATTGATGTTCGTGAGCAAAATATCATCTAGCGTTCACATGATACACATACAAGTACCATGGCAGTGACGTCAATATATAAGTAAGTATAATAAATTAAGTTCTATCACGTCGGAGAATGATAATATCTCGTACAGATACTGTCTAAAAGTGCCTTATCATTTTATATATTAAGTGATGGTTATCAATGATGATCACTGTCACGGAAACATATGAAGTGGGCTTTATTTGATTTTATTAGCTTCGAAGACGTCAATTTGACTTCACCTCGCCTGATGGTAAGCTGAAGGCAAAGTCAAGGAAAAGAGGGTCACCATTATTGCCACGTACCATGTTACAATGGTGGCAATCGGCTTGACGGCATCATCAGACGCTTTTTCACGCCCCGCTTAATGGACCCAAGGCTGTAGGATGAGGGACACACATGAACTGGTAAGGAATTCCAGGTCTTAATGGTGCGGCAGAAGAAGGAGTCGCTGAACCGCTTGGTTCTTGATGGAATTAGACTGTCAATTGACTACACCCTGTTAGATGGTAAAAGTCACGGTGGAAAACATTCGAAATTATGGGTATCGATGTGGCGCACTTTCGCACTACCGTGAGTCGCGTTTCCGTACTTTAGGGCTACAGTTCATCGCTATTTTAAACTTCGAAATTCAGTATGATAGTCCTAAGGGGTAGTCCAGATGATACGGATAAATGCAGAAACAGTTTGTAGATCCACCAGTTTACGCGTTTGCGGTAACTTTGCTACTAAGTCAGTCAATAAGGCACGAATGTTTGTATAGAAATCTGCCAATGCTAGAAGCACGAAATCTCATACACTTTTTTCTCTCAACCATTAAGTTTATGTTCTGGTCATGGACTAACAACCTGAAATGGAGGGCTTATCTGCTTTGAAGTGCAGTATTTATTCTATTATTTTGTAAAGTGTTACACAAACCAGTCTTACCTTTATCAACAGGTTGTGGTTTGTCAACTATGTAGAATTTGTAACCGCCAGGTGCTTCAAGGTACTTCAGACCATTTTTTTCTTTGATTGGCCAACTATTCGCAGCAGCTCTTTTGAGGGTCTCACTGGACTGCACCGTTAGGCCAAGGAAGTCATTCCCTTGTTCATAACTTTGGATACCATAGTTATATGTGAGTTCTACAACAAAATGAGTATCTTCTGGTCCATATCCAATCATAGTTTTACTCCATCTGTTTGCATAGGGCCTGTGAAAATAAAAGTGTCTCAATAAAGTTTAATACTTTTGGTTTAATCATGACTTTATTTCATAGCCTAGTACCTACCCACTAGCCAACATTGTTGCGCGCCGTGATGCGCAACATTGTTGCACAATAAAGTCGCGCAGCAACACGGGACAATGTTGTCTGTCAACGTATATCCGTCATTGAGCACACAACACGCCACGCGTTATTTTGCGCATTAACTGGCAACATAGCATCTGTTGCGCATTGCGCAAAGTTGCCGAACATGTTGAGCGTATGTATGTTGCGTAGGTATCAAATGTTACCTTGAGGATATGTGGTTTTAAAACGTAATCAGGTCTAGTAGCATCCATAGTTTTCTTTCAATGATAGATAAATTATATTATCCCAATGCTATTGTGTTGTCAGTGTACCTAATGTGTTCTTAGACTAAATACAAACTCTATACCTAGACACAGCAAATATTGTTGTAGTACATGACATGCACACATTGACAGTTTAACTTTAAGGAACAATATTGACATTAGCTTACTTACACAAAACATGAAAAATATGTTTTTGCAATGCATTTTGTTAGCAAAGCTGTGTCTATACAGTCTATAGTCTAAGACTGCGTTATATAAATAAGAGACATAGTACTTTGTATGTGCTAGTTTTTTTGCATTGAGTGAAGCAAATTAGTCTGGAACTAAGTGGCAGTTTTCAAGCGCTCTTACTGTGTCTATCTCTTTTCAATATCAGGTCATTGATGTCCTTGACCTATATTGTCAATATGTCTGTGATATGACAGTGTGGTTAACACTTAGAAGAATTAAGTCCAGATTAACAGTATTAAGGAACTAATGTAGCTAATACTCACCCATTGCATGCAGCTTCACAGCCTTCACTGAATTCCTCATGACGAAGAACCTGAACACAAAAATTTAACTCTTATCAAATGTAAAATTAAAGAAATTATAGCCACATCCCAAACTATGACATAGCAAAAAGAATTTGAAGGAACTTCTGGTTATATTTTAATTAATACCTACCTAAAACTGCACTATTTGATTTTAGAATAAGCAATATTTATGCTGTTGAAAATTTTAAAGGCTGTGTATCAAACCTAGTAATTTAGAAAAAATCTATATTATACAACATACACCATTTAATAGTGTCACTAACAAGGAACAAATTCTGGAAATTAATGTGGCAAAGTTAAGGACATAGCTCATTTTTAACATAATATAATTTGAGTAGATTTTATTTTTATTTGAGGAATGAGAAAAAGCAGTACACATTGAAATTGAATGATAAATTTATTTCAAGAATATGGAGTTATTCGACTTTTTCACAATGACACACCTCATTTAAAAAGCAGAACCGGCTGACCTTGATCTTGATTACCGTAGCAGAAATCTCAGCGCAACTGCTATTATTTTAATCTAGAAATTACTTACTTATTACTTATAACAGGAAAGAACGTTACCTTCATTCCAAGTATCTCCCTGTAGAACTTTGCCGTAAGGGTCCTGTCAGCTACTTTGAACACGAAATGTAGAGCCCGCCCGCTAACCATTGTGATTTTAGTATTGAACTTTTAATTATTTGAATTACTGAGATTATGTACTGGTGAATAGAAATAAATATTTTTTTTTATACAATTTAGGTGGCAGACAAGACAAAATGGTAGATATTTAGCAGTTAGCACTGATATTAACGACAGAACTATTTAATTAATATTTTTTTAAGATCAACAAGAGACTGCGAAACTCGCGTCGACTTCGTACGAAACGTCATGTGACAATGACAACATTGACAACATTACATTGACAACTGACAACTGACAAGTAGGATAAGTCCGTCAAGTCAAATGTCAACTGCCAACGTGACATTTTTTCACAAGCAGTGTTGTCACAAACTGGTTGTTATAGTATTTCAATAAAAACTTGGTGAGTTGATCCTACCCTACCATTACAATTTTGTAGTCCCCTATTAGGCCTACTTGCAGGTTCCTAGGTTAGCTACATTAACTCGGAGCTAACTGCTAACACAAGGTTAGGTTATGATAATATGAAGCACGTATACACCAACCGTGTATTCATTGTTCACAGTTGTTTCTAATGAAATTTTATATGTACCTAAGTTATTTATTAATATATGCACACAAAGTTTTTTAAGCGAGTTAAGGCGCGTTAAACTCCATTAGGACGCTCTCTACAAACTCAAAGTAGTTATGTTGTAGCCTTTGCACATGATCCTGGTGTGTATTTATCAGAGAACGCCCTTCTTCCTTAACTCCTTTCCGCACTGCATCAGCTATTTGAATTGCATTCCACTTGCGTTTATATCGATATCGATATTAACGCACGGTTTACTGGGGTCTGCTTTTTCTAGCCTAACGTTAGGTTATAAGGTTTGTCTAATCTTCGATATTTTCCGTGAAACAACTGCCACCTGATTTTCACAACCCGCTGGTGATACCGAAGTATTGCAGTTAGACTAGTTGTTGAACTTTTTTTATGATCAAACTACCAATGATAAACTAGCTGACGATAGATAAACTAGTTGTCGACTTTTTTTTTCTCTCCTTATGAACCATCCCCGTACTTCAAGGAATATTCTAAAAAAAGAATTAGCGAAATCGGTTCAGCCGTTCTCGAGATTTGCGCTTAGCAACACATTTAGGGATTCATTTTTAAGGTTTCGTAGCCAAATGGCAAAAAACGGAACCCTTATAGATTCGTCATGTCTGTCCGTCCGTCTGTCTGTCCGTCCGTATGTCACAGCCACTTTTCTCCGAAACTATACCTAAGGCCTATGCTGTTGAAACTTGATAAGAAGATGTAGGTATTCTGTGAACCGCATTAAGAATTTCACACAAAAATAAAAAAAAGCATTAAATTTTGGGGGTCCCCAAACTCAAAAAAATTTGAGGTTTCTAACATTATTTTTTTCTAAACTGAATAGTTTGCGCGAGAGACACTTCCAAAGTGGAAAAATGTGCCCCCCCCCCCCCTCCCCCGTGAAAGAGTAACAAACATCCACACATCCACACATCCATTCTCACAAACTTTCACATTTATAATATTAGTAGGATGTTCACGGTTACGATCACCGGCTTAAAGTGGTGTAACTTCTCCAAGAAGGTACGACCAGACCGATGTAAATTAGCATATTCGTGCATAAAAATATTTGCACTGACTGGGAATTGAACCCGTGCCCCTGCGTAGCAGTTGCATTCACTACCGCCACGTCAGTCACGCCAGTCACGCCACGGATGCTGTCTAACAGCATAAGAAAGAATAAATGATACCTATTAGCTATACTTACCGCCTACCATCATCAAAAAAAAACTTTCTTAACGAATTTGAATTGTTGGTACAAAGGTACCTATTTATTTACTGGTGTCGTGCAGTCTTGTTGTATTTTTACTTTTTCTCGGGCTTGATTAAGTGGATGCTGGGTGCCAAGATGGTGCCATATTTTAATTATTTGCTGTATCAAAAATTGGGAATTTGTTCCGGATGACGGAGCATCCTACGAAAGATGTAGGTTAATGCGAATCTACTTGCTTACCTACTTATCTACAAAACCTTACCAGTTTTAAAGTTCGTCGGAGTTTTTAGACCTTATGTACCTCAATAATAAACAGAAAATATAATGAAAATTTTACATACGCAATAGTGTTTTTTTTATTACCACTGATTCTCAAACATTAGGTTTGAATTCTTCTGTCCTCAATATTTGTAATTAAATATCTGAAGAAAATTAAGGTTGTATTGTCTTGAATTTATTCTGATGATTGTTTAGGTTAGGCTAATTTCACCAATGGTTATTAAGTATATCACATTTAATTTAATTAATTTCATTGAAAACGTGAGAACTTCTTGAATGGCTTTTTCTTCATCCTAGCGTTAATCCTGGTCGTATCCGAAGCTTTCACCTCGAAGTCTGCTTTACTAATTTATCTGCGGATTTGGCTGGACTTCGATATTTTCCATGAAGCGACTGCCCTGATCTCCAGTAATCTCCACAACCCAATGGCGATAGCGAAGCATTGCAGCTAGACCAGTAGTTGAACTTTTTAGGGCTCAATTACCCGTAACGACTGCCATAAATGTTCGTATGGCAACCGACCAATGCATATACCTACCTATATTCATGCATACAAAAATATCTGCACTGAATGGGGATCGGACCCGCGTCTTCTGCGTATCGGCCGAACGGTTTATCCTCTTGAAATTCAACCGTAGAAGTAGTTTGCGATTGGATAGAGAGGTCAGGATTTTGTTTGGGTAATTAGGATACATCTATCTTATTCCCTAAAACATTTTAATCAAAATCCATTATTCAATCATTCACATAAAAACTACATATAATTTCATACAGAAATACGGTTAAATATATTTTTCCTTAATTCTAACACTACGTCCATAATTTGGTGGGTAGATTTCATTTTTTTTTACATTTTCCACAATATGCAATAAATATATCTTATATAAATTTCGTACATAATACGTATTTGTATGTATCTATTGTTTCTTCTACACTGTAAATATTCTATTTGATTTGTTTGATTATATTTTATCAGGTATTCCGTTCTTGAAGGATATGGTACGGCAAAAGATATAAATTTCTTTTTTTTTTCATAGTATAAGTAGGTACCTCTAGGTATATAAGTTGCAAAATGTAGATTTAACAATGTACTTACATTAAGACTTATAGATTTTAGACACAATGATATAACATAAAGCAGTAAAATTACATTATCGATTATTTTAGCTATAGCCACCAATTCTTAAAATTTTTGGATTGTATTTTAAAACTCTACTCTAACAAAATATTTTAAACTAACGCTACATATTTAAATAACAGTAGAACTGTGGCCATAGTTAAATGACATAACATTAAGATTAAATAAACATTTTCATTGACTAGATCAATTCACAGAATACGCATTTAATGCTAAATTGAAAAATAATAATTTAATACCTCCAAGATATCCTTTAGCATAAAATAAAACGAAGTCCGAAGCATTCGGTACGAATTCTAAAATAGGATTTTTAAATTAGCAATATTCTTCATAAACATTTCTAACAATTTGTAACAATTATGTTGACTAGCAAAATAAAATATTTAAACGCAACTAATTCCAAACCTTTTAGAAACTCTAACTCTCTAACAATTGACCATGTCTCCAACACTCCAATGAACAAGCTAAAATAAATATCTTAACAAAATACTCCATAGTTTGTGTCTATTATATTCTAAATACAATAAATAGGCTCATTATGAAGTTTCCTCATGGAAATATGAAAAAGCTTTTAAAAAAATAAATGCCATAATTACGGCACCCCTAAATGTTGACACTGAAATAGTCAATAGGTATCATATATTTTTAACTACTGGTTGTATGCTAATTTCAACTGCAACGAACAAATATTTTAAAAATATACGTCAAGCTAATAAATAAAATACATTGATCCAAGTCAAGAATTTCGCGTTTAAAAATTAGCAAGTAATAATATTTATTCTCATACAGCAAAATATCATTTGCGGGGTTTTTATCGAAGTAACTTACAAAACATCTAAGTAAGATTTACGAGTAGTGGTATAAGAAATCAAATGTAATTTTTTTTTTCATAGTGTTACTGAATAGCGAAATTCTCAATTTGGAGCTAAATTACATTAATCCCACAACAAGTGAATACAATAATAACATAGTAGTATTAGTGTAACATAAACTTATGGTTTCCTATCAGCGCGGTGCGTTCAATTAGACTTATCCTTGTTTTCAGTGTTGCCATCTTTGTCTTTGTCCTTTTCCTTCTCCTTCTCTTTGTCTTTTTTCTCTTGCAGTTGTTGCAGATGGGCTGGTAAAGCTTTCAAAATGGCATGGACCTGTAATATAATAATGTTAATATATTTATTCATTTTCCTGGCAAAGTGTAAGTGTAAGGTATGATTCCGTAGCCGACCGCATACGACAACTGCCGACGCACATAGCAGATGCACGTAATTCATTGCGGCTTCTAAATGGTCCCCGTTTATCCGTATCGGAGTTTAACAAGTAATGGGTACGCGGTATCTGCTGCATGCGTCTGTCGTTGACGTATGCGGTCGGTTTCGGAATCATACCTTTACTGTTGAACTACTGAAATTATCAAGTTCTGCTAAAACTTACCTCCTCAGCGACAGCCATCAGTACAAACTCGAACTGTTGCTTGGTAGCTACAGTACGTGGACGCTGATCGCGGATGTGTTCAAGAGTTGCCGCAATATCAATCTCCTTGGCACCTTTAGCCATTCGATTTAGGACCATGTCAATTAGGCAATACGTGCCGGTACGGCCGGCTCCATCACTGTGAACAAAGAATTTGTAGACTTAGGTAACTGACTGACTTGTGATAATCACCTGAGCCTTGACATTATGGGAATAAAATAATCGCTTAGGTACCGTTAAAATTCAAAATAAATAATGCCGAAATCTAGTTATGATTAGATGTCCATATGCACAGATATTATGAGGGAGCATCATGTAATCCTACCAACAGTAATTCAAAGCTTAGATAAATCAATGCGGACAGACTGTAAGTAAACGCGCGTTTCTATAACTAAATATTTTACTGCTTCTACTGCATTTGTATCGATACAAACGCGTGTTCCATATGCGTATAGATACAAATAGGCGCTCACCGTTGTATGTGATGTGCAAAAGTCCTAATCACGATTTATGCGGGACCATGTATCAAGAGCTGGATGGGTATGTAAACTATAACTAGGTAGTTATTAGCTACTAAATAATATGATATTGTAACATAGTGTACTTGAAGATATTATTATTTGCACAATTTATAGCTAATCAGGTGCAATTTGCTGAGGTAAATTACTTCCATAGGTAAGTAGTTAGGTACGTAAGTTATCACTAGGTTTTCCCCTTATTTAACAAGCTATTATCAATAGACAGACAGGTACTTTGTAGGTAAAGTAAGTTTATTCACCTGCAGTGGACGACGATTGGACAAGATCTTCCTCGATACGACTTGTTCACTTTCCTGAAAGAAGAGATTTCAGTTGTTTTAAATTTTAATCAACTTGCCTCAATAAGCTCGACGTCGCAAAAGATGACATACGTGTATCACTATAAAACATGTCGAAGAACCGGTCGAAATGTAGAGTGGTGTTTAAGAAGTAGGAAATCGAATTCTTTGAGGTAAAAACCTCTAATTATCGAAAGGATTCTTCTTCTTCCTCTTAGCGTTAATTCCCAGTCGCATCCGAAGCTTTCAGCTCGGAGTCTGGGGTCCGCTTTACCAGTTTTAACTACGGATTTGGCTAGACTTAGATATTTTCCGTGAAGCGATTGTCATCTGACCTCCACAACCCAATGTTAACATTAGGCGATATCGAAGCTTTGCAGCTATCCCATTGTTTTTTTTTTTTTTGCATTTTTTTTTAGGGCTCTAACTACCCGTAACGACTGCCATAGATGTTCTTATGGCAACCGGGACCGACGACGGCTTAACGTGCTCTCCAATGTAAATACTCATATTTCATGCACACAAATATTTGCACTGAGCGGGGATCGAACCCGCGCCTCCTGCGTAGCGGCCGCGTTTACTGCCGCTACGCCACGGAGGCTGTCAATCAATTATCGAAAGGATAACGATGCGTATTCTCGGCTGTACTTACTGTAAAAAATCTTACGTTGTTACAGTCATAGTACTAACCTCCTGAACTCAAGAAGCGCCTTAGTCGATGAGGGCACACCATTCTCAGGCCAGGAGAGGAAGTGGAATTGGGTAACCGTGCGGGTCTCGCCTGTACGTTGGTTCTTCAGGTAGAAACTGCGGACCAGGTAATCATCACACCATATGTGCTCGCTGACAAGGTGCACCTGGAAAGTTGGCGATTATTGCGAATTAGATATCAAGGTCAGATTCAAAACTTGGTTCTATCAGGTGCGCAGATCGAGGTGAAGTGAAGTCATAACGAGCTTCACATAAAACATTCATATCACCCTGTGAAATGACATGAATTGCTGCTAAACTACATTTTCTGAAATAACTTTCAGGCCAATGCCGTCACTTCGGAGTGTGTACTAAATGGGACATAATTAAGGCCAATTAGGCAAAGGCGCAGAAAAAGAATTAAAATGTTATACAGTCGACAAAGCCATTGTACGCAACCGTATCTCCATTGTCGACTGTACATTTAATGGTCAATGCAAGTTTAGTATTTATCTGTCTGTCAAAGTCTCGCTGTTTCTATAGATAATCACATACTCTTACCTCGTAGATATGGTAAAGTTCAGATCCTTCTTCAGGCCAATAACGGTGGCAGAGCTGTTGTCCGTTCTCGGTGAGACGAGTCAACATCACCATGACGACGCTGCCTTGTTCCCACACCATCTGCCAGAAGTCTGGGGCGGTATGAGCCATGGGGCCACAGGCTGCGATGTAAGCTGGATTGCGTGGGTCATGGTCCGTCTGGAAAATATAAGTAGGTATGTCGATGAATTTCCAAAAATACTTATTTCGAATTTTACATTTCGTGTTGACTGGACTTTAATAAACAGAATTATGACTTATAGTTTTTAATTTTGGACATAAATGGAAACTTTATAAGTATTTTATCTACCTGACTAATTACTTGGGATGCTTACGAGATATTTAGATAAGTACTTTAAGGCAGTTTGAAGTCAAGAACATTGGAACTTTCTTAAAGATTGCACTTACAGCTCATTTCATTAGGTAGGTACTTATCAAACAATGTCTCTATTGCGACAAAATGGAAATTTTTCGGCATAGTTTTTTATGGCCTTGCCATCAATAACTATGCCAAGAGATTTCTATTTTTTCGCAATAATTCTTGAGACTTTAGCTCAGGATCTTAGGTAGGTATACCTACTGACCATCATATTGACGTACTTCAATTTAAAACTGAGTTTACAATTAAACTAAGTAAATATGTGAGCCATTAACTTACAATCGTAGAAGCATTGATGAAATCAGAGCCGAGATGATTTGAAAGCGTGTTCAGAGTTACTCGTGAGTGGTCATAGGGCAGTACTTCGGAGTATCGATTCTTGCCAGTGTTGTCTGCCTTCGTAGCGGCCATGGCGGCGCAGGGTTCGGCCTCGTAAGCGCACAGAGCCCTCCATTCTTGCTCCAAACGATCTTTGTTACGTAGGTGATCTTCCATGTAAGCCTGTGAAGAAATTGATAGAATAGACTGTTGCTACAGAAATAAATTTTTCGGAGTTTTCTGATCAGTAGAATATCCTAATAACCAGTGGCGAAGGGTGAACATTTTCAAAAGGGAGGCCCGTGGAAAGCCTTATAGAACGACCATAGGGATTTTGTATGCAATTCTCTTAAGGAATTCTTTGCAGAGTAAGCCGACAGGAATCGGGTTACAGTGATCCCTCGCCACTCTGGTTAGGATAGCTAGGATTTAAACCTGCGACCTCTTGCACAGCAGCCACATTCATTACTACCTCACTTCCGATTTAAACTTAGTTATATTTAATGTAAGTCAAGATGATCCTTTTTTATCAATAGCAAAAAGTTATCTTATCTTACCAAAACAATGTGTCCCGTAGAAATGTCCATATTAGTTAAAGCTGGTTCCTCGCTCCTGTACAAGGATAAAAATATATATATATGGTAGGTATTATAATATGTTATAAATAAATAATTTGAAACACAGATGATAAGGTAAATCCATCCACTCGGACTACTGAATAAAAATAAAGTGCCGCAATAAATAACATTTGAATTCGGAAAGCAGATTTCCGCTCCCTGAAATTCAGTGACTCGGAAATAACAATGTCTGTCTATAGTTAAGTACACTGTGTGTGCGTGATTTAAACACATGCCGTGTGAAGTCAATCAAAAAAGAAGAAGGTGAAAAAATATTTTGTTATGTAGACGTATCACAGAATCCATTCAGTCAGTCTCTATGTGTAGTGTTTTGTGTGTCCCCGGATGTTGTAATCGCCTGTGCAGTAATGCTATCAAAAAAGCTTCTTGGCAGTAGACATTTAGATAACTTTACAATATGTGGCGTTGTTTTTAGTAAAACTCTAAGAGACAATCTCAGAATACAGAAGGAGACAATATAACTATGTCAATACAAAAATGTTGTTGACATTTAACGTGTGTATTTTGGAATGATTTCATAGCGTGAGCTATAAATATCTAACAGCTCTAAATATCGCGTAAAAAGAAACTTTTTTACTCTAGATTAGTCTACATACATACTACTCTACATCAACTACATTTCAATTCAACATCACAAATTAATAATTCTGATAATGTCGTTTTTTTTTCTTCCTTTATATATATTTTCTTACTTTTCGAAATCAAGGTAATTTTTATATATGGGATTTCAACTTAATAATCCGAAAGGATTTCTATATGAATATGTCAGGAAAATAGCATTTTTAACACGTTGAACGCCATGACGGACAATGGTGTCCGACAGGCGACTTTCCCCTGAGGACAGCACATTTTACGATGAAGTGTCCAAAATCGCCAAGTTGTTTTTTTGTAAATATTCTTAGGAACTAACTCAAAATTACTGGCCGACTTACGGGAATAGCGATATTGTCATTATTTCCTGAGATATTATATAGCAGACACCAGTGTCCGTCATGGCCTACGAGAGATTAATGAACTAGCACGACAGAATCAGTACTTTCCCCTATGTTAAGTACTGATAGAGTACAGGGCAAGCTTAACTAGAACCTTTTGACTCTACCTATATAAATCTAGTTCTATCAATTATACGACAGTTGATGATAGTCCTTAATAGAGTCCGCAAAGTGCTAATGATTTTTGATGATACTTAGCTGGCAACGATGATCAATGATCACTGATTGAAGTATACATACCATGAAGAAGTGCTGGATCTAGTGGAAGGTGAATTGCCCTCAGGTTCTCGTGAAAGGGACGTGATGCGCTGTGGTGGTTCGGTAGGGTGCGGTGGAGCAGCAGCTGTCGTCTGCTGTCCCGTCCATTTACCCGACATTCGGGCACGACACAGCTCCTGAGAATATAGCAGATGTATTAATTAAGGCTCAGTGATTTAGACGTGATGTGATTTAGATGCGAGTGTAACGCCCCTGGTGTTGCATACGTCCATAGGCCACGGTAACCACTTTCCATTAGGTTGGCCGTGTGCTTGTCTACCACCTCGAGCCAAGCAAGCCGGCAGTGGCAAAGAGTGAAAATTTTCAAAAGGTAAGCCGGTGAAAAAAATGTTATTTATTAGAGTGTTCATTTAATCATGATGCATTAAAGAGTCAACTTCCATACAACAAAAGTGTTTCCTTTAATTGGCGACGTGAAGTCCCGACCTACCGCCCTCGCCACTGCAAGCCAGTACACCTGCGGATTTTTTTTAATAAAAAGAATATTAGCAACCGAAATTACTAATATTCCCGTTAACCCCTCCAACTAAGCTAAATTGCTTGTGTTAGGAGTGGGTTCACGTCAGTAGTGTAATGGCCTGGATTCGAACCCGAGACCTCTCGATCGTAAGGCCGACTACTTAACCGCTAAGCTACTGACGCTTGACGGATGAGTCTCAGGTGCGGGCGATCCTGCTTAATATTATTTGTGAAACAAACGGAGCTATTTGGTCTTCATCTTTTAATCTACCGAGGCGTCCAGCAGTTATTCAATTAAGCAACGTACATATATTATGTATATTTAATTGAATTTTGAAGCAAAGATAAAAAAAAAATAAAAAAATAAAACTCATCGAATTGAGAACCTTTTTGAAGTCGGTTAATAAAAGAGAATTTGACTTCGGGTAGGATTCGAACCCGCGACCTTTCCCTTACAGGGGAAATGCTCTAACCGCTAAGCCACCGAAGCCCGCACGTAGTCAATCCAAATTCCATCTTATGGGCGGCGGTGGAGACATCTACCGATACTCATACGAGTGCTATCGGTACCAATGAATGATTTTATAATTATTTTTAAATATTCACACACATTAAACATTCTATATTATGTATAGTTCAAGAAAATTTTACGTACCTGGTAGTCAAGCCTAGCTTCAGCATCTATTTCAGCAGCAGACGATAGGCCCTGCATCTTCCTTTTGGCACTCATGTCTCTTTTCAACAGTACGGCGAATACTGTGGCTCCAAGGACCAAGACTGACAAACTTCCTACCAGGGCAAGTATGACTGGCAGATCGAGGCCGAAAAAGGTCGATTCTGGATTATCTACGCGTTTACTTATAGGGTCACCTTTAATCTGTGAAAATATTATAACATTTATTAGTATGAAACATTGGATTATTTTATTGAATGAAATTTTGTAGCATTTATTAAGCTAACTATTCAAATCGAATAAGAAAGAGAAAAGTGATGCCCACAGCTACATTCTATCATCGCACTTCGGGGCATTTTATTCATCCTCACACATTGCGACCGGAAACGGTGCGCACTGTGCGGTATGAAAGGAACTTCATCCCTCGCACACTCAAGCTGTGGAATAAACTCCCCGCGATGGTTTTCCCAAGCGACTACAATATGGGGTTCTTCAAGAAGAGCATTAGAAGGTTTCTTCAGGGTCGGCAGCACGAGTGTGCGCCCCTGGTGTTTTTTCCACTTTCCATCAGGTGGACCGTGTGCTTGTCTGCCCCCTAAGTGGTATAAAAGAAAAAGAGAATCGACCAAATCGACGACTCGTACGAGACGGATGTATAGAGGAATTTGGATATAGGGTAGTTTCGTGCGGGCCTCGGTGGTCTAGTGGTTCTGGCATTCCCCCTGTAAAGATCGCGGATTCGATTCCCGCCCGAGGTCGATTCTCTATTCTCATTCTTAATCAATTGGATTATTACTTGGTTACATCTAGAGTCGTTTAGGACAAATTGGTCAAATTCTATAGGTATCAAGATTACAATGTTACGCTCGACTTCGTAAACTAAAAAATAAAAATAGTACATTATGGTACAAGTGAGCAACGTTGGTGATTACCGCCGAGGTGCCATTGAGACCCGAGCCGCCAGGCGAGGGTCTTAAGACAGCCGAGGACGGTAATCATCATGCTCACACGTGCCATACGACGTTTTACAACACACTTGCGAATAAAATAATACTACAAATACTAAATAAACAATACTAAAAATTAATTCGTTTTCCTACGCGCGCGCATTTAACAATGGCGGTCGACCATAATTTAAAAAAAAAAAGAGGTTTGAACTTAACTTTTTTTTACTGTTTTTTTTTCTGTACTTAGAGAAAAAAAAAGTTAAATTTGAGCGAAAATTTTGTTTATTACACAAGTATTACAAGTTGAAATTATTTATTTAAATACGAAAATGCATCAAATGACCATACAATAGGCGTATTAATTTATTCGTACTATTAAACACGTTATTTTTTGTATCAAAACTTTTTTAAGAACATAGACAATTATAGACACTTCCTATAAAATTTAAAAAAGAATCTATAACTCACTTTTGTGAATAATAGTAATGAAAAAGTCACAGTTTTATAATAGGTGTCATTCCGTGCTTAATTGCGGTAAAATAATATCACTGTTATGAGCAGGTGTGTTGTAAATACATATTTTAGCATTTCAGACTATTCATATCAATGTTGTTATGTATTACCAAGAATTGTCATAGTTATATTAAGGCGATTAAGGCTTACCAAACCGCCAACGCCAGTGGCTATTATTTGCACTCCAGTTTGGCGAAAAACGTCATCCTTGATGGCATCTGAAAGTGAATAGTAGAAAATTGATCTTATAAGGTAGAAAAACGTCGAGGCCAGCTATAGCAAATCGAATAGAAACTAAGAAACCAATGCACTGTAGTGTATAATCTGGTTATAAATTAATGCAGGTAACCTAAAGTGAAAGATTGTATAAGATAGGGCCAGGTTTAAGCGGTAATGTTTAAGTGGTATGTGCTATAGTTCACTAGACTAGACTGCATAAGAGAACTGCATTATACTAAATGATTTGAGAAATGCTTACCAACACGCTTTGCTACTTCAGCTGCGCTATACCCTTTGCTGTTGTTTTCGACTTTGAATGTAACTTCGGTTAAATTAATGCTGAAATAATTATCAAAATCCTTATCATGTTTTACTTGTAAAAGTAGACAATATCAAAAAGTGTAATAAAAAATTCTAAAATCTAAGTATTATGGAAAAGTTTACCTGGGGTGCGAGAATGTGTTTTTCTCTAAACCGAGCATTTCTTCCAGTGATGAAATGAATGAGGTACCTTTCACCCAGTTATTTAGGTACCTGGGGCAAACCAATGATTAAGTTAGTTTTCATATTGTAGAGCAGGTAAATTTAAAAAATGAGATATTTAAAATTAAACAGCTAAAAAGTTCGAATATGGTAGAAGGTAAACAATCTTATTTAATGTAATTATTGTGATGTGCTATACATTGTGTTTTCATGCGATGGCCAAGTCAATTTATTATATTCAAAACATAAAAACTTATTACGTAATAACTTAGGACAGAAGGTATCTGAAGTAGGGACTGAATAAATTAACCGACTTGGTATTACATGGATCTCACAACTTTTTGCGGTAGAAGAACCGAGGGCGGCGAGGCTTGGCATTTTTTTACAAGTATTGTTTTTGATGGGATTTCAGTTCTTTTTGTAGATTACCTTTCCGGTTTCTCTGTGTCGGACAGTCCCAGTCCCACTCGCACTCCCACTCCCACTTCCACTTCCTCTCCCACTCCCACCCCCAGTCCCACTCCCACTCGCACTCCGACTCCCACTCCCACTCACAATCCCACTCCCACTCCCACTCCCACTCCCACTCCCACTCCCACTCCCACTCCCACTCCCACTCCCACTCCCACTCCCACTCCCACTCCCACTCCCACTCCCACTCCCACTCCCACTCCCACTCCCACTCCCACTCCCACTCCCACTCCCACTCCCACTCCCACTCCCACTCCCACTCCCACTCCCACTCCCACTCCCACTCCCACTCCCACTCCCACTCCCACTCCCACTCCCACTCCCACTCCCACTCCCACTCCCACTCCCACTCCCACTCCCACTCCCACTCCCACTCCCACTCCCACTCCCACTCCCACTCCCACTCCCACTCCCACTCCCACTCCCACTCCCACTCCCACTCCCACTCCCACTCCCACTCCCACTCCCACTCCCACTCCCACTCCCACTCCCACTCCCACTCCCACTCCCACTCCCACTCCCACTCCCACTCCCACTCCCACTCCCACTCCCACTCCCACTCCCACTCCCACTCCCACTCCCACTCCCACTCCCACTCCCACTCCCACTCCCACTCCCACTCCCACTCCCACTCCCACTCCCACTCCCACTCCCACTCCCACTCCCACTCCCACTCCCACTCCCACTCCCACTCCCACTCCCACTCCCACTCCCACTCCCACTCCCACTCCCACTCCCACTCCCACTCCCACTCCCACTCCCACTCCCACTCCCACTCCCACTCCCACTCCCACTCCCACTCACAATCCCACTCCCACTCCCACTCCCACTCCCACTCCCACTCCCACTCCCATTCCCACTCCCACTCCCACCCCCAGTCCCACTCCCACGCCCACTCCCACTCCCACTCCCACTTGCATTCGCACTCACACTCCCACTTCTTCACTTTTCATCATCATCAAGTTTATTCAGTTACTAGTTTAGGCGTGAAAGCGTAATACTAACAAATAACAGACGCTCAGATAGTTCTTTCGCATTTATTATAATACTTCGTTAGACTGATATTAGTATGGATGGATTCATGTACACTGAAACGTTCACTGCAAATGTAACTTTGTAATCCCATATATTTTATATGAGATTACAAAGTTATTTATGCAGTTGGTGAAATTGCTGAAATTGAAGAATATTTTAATTTTCCCTTGAGTTGTACACTAAACACTACTTATCTTCTAAATTTGAGGCTTCTACGTCTGCTAGAAGTGCCTTAGAGTTTTGATGATCGGTCAGTCAGTGAGTGACAAAATTTGCAAAATTTGCAAACTTTGACTAGTTATAATTCTCAAACTACTGGTTCAAATTGAATGAAATTTGAAATATAAAGTTTTTTTACAGTGCCTACTTGGTAACCGAAGATTCAGGCTTCTAGGTTTATCCACAACGAAGTTCTAGGGGGTCGAAAATGGCCTGAAGTGCTTCGAGAAAATAGTGTTACGGCCGTGCCGCTCTTTTTTGCTCGACTTGGCGGGGGCACTGCCGTGCCCCCAGATATGTGTGGGATAATATGTTGTAAAAAAATAGCTCAATTTAAATATTCCATTTTTGGTGAAAAATAAGTCCAGCTACATGTATACCTACACTACAGCAATAACAATAATAGTTAGTTATTTATTATCCAAAAGGTCGATAACACATAATCTCTATTTCAAAACTCCTCAGACACGCAGAGTAACCGAAACTATCATAATTAGATTACGACCAATTTTCCGTTTCAGTCAGTAGGTACTTTAATAAATGAAGACAAGAGGATACTCAAACGTACCTACTTACTCTTCACCCCATTTAATGTCGTAGCTACATAGAAATTTGAGTTTCTTTTAGCCCTAATTCGAGTTGTTATAGGTAATAGAGTTGAAAACGTTCAAAAAATCCCCGGGTTCAGAGTCGAAAGCTTAAGATATAAATTCATTTTTAACAAAAAAGTTTAACCGACTTCAAGAAACGAAAAAGAGGCACTGAAAAGCGAAAAATAACTTAATTTACAGACTTACTGATTTATTAGAAGTCGGTACCTAGCCCAAGAGAGGCCATATTTCAATTGATTGCATCATAGTAGTTCAGACACAACAAACAAAGTTGGCTGGCACCGACTTCTAATAAATCAGTAAGTCTGTAAATTAAGTTATTTTTCGCTTTTCAGTGCCTCTTTTTCGTTTCTTGAAGTCGGTTAAACTTTTTTGTTAAAAATGAATTTATTTGTCTCTTTTTAGTGAGTTTGTACAGTCTAACGACTGTACATCGCATGTATAGTGACCTGACTGTACATGCGCTGCAATACAGACCGAACCGGCCACGCTACAAAAAAAAAATTAAATCATTATTCAAGAAGAATTTTTAAAATCAATGCATATACACCGGAAATATAGCTGAATATTCTGAACACTTCTGCGTACCCCTTCAAAGGACTCAGGCGTGATGTTATGATGTGTAATGGCAGAAACATTGCAATAATATGCCATTGCAGCAATCGCGGCTGATTTCCTGGTACTTTTTGAAGAGTTCCTTGGTCTAATCTCGGAAACCCATCATCAGATCTTTACAAAATTTAAATGGGACCACTTCGGAATAATCTACTTACGAACACAAGAAGAATTTTCAAAATCCGTCTAGAATTGGCTTCACAATCGCGTAACAAACATACAAAAAAATAAAAAAAATAAAAAAAATTGGGTACGAATTGAGAACCTCCTTTTTTGAAGTCGGTTAAAAACTAAGATCAATGCTAAGTTCAATATGAATCAAATTCCAACTTTGCAAGGGTCAAAATCAATGTCAAATCAGTTCTGTGACCCGTTTGCTTCGTTTTCTTTATTTATAAACATGGAACATTATTTATTTACAAAGCACCTTTATTTGATCAAAGTTATCCTATCTGAATACGGGCCAATTGCGAGTTTAGCTAAACTTTTCCTTGCAGGTTTATTGGCAAAGTATGTCTAACCCCCAAAACTTTGACATAGGTAAATTAATTTATAAAGTTCCACTTCCAACATACTTAATTACTTTACTGAGTGATATTGACTATAGGTACCTACACTACCTACTTCTATGAAGCGGGAATTCTGTAGGTAACTCAAACACTTTTTGTACAGTTGTACTTAGGTATAGTCCGATCGCAGTGTGTGTTTTATAGATTTACTAGCTGTTGCCCACGGCTCCGCCCGCGTGGAATTCTGATCCCGTTCATCGCTGATATATAGCCTATATGTTAATCCAGGGTATAATCTATATACATACATTACATACCAAATTTCAACCAAATCGGTCCAGCCGTTTATGCGTGAAAGAGTAACAAACATCCACACACACCATTCGTAATAGGTATGTACCATTTTATTTCTCTCTTATTAACCATATTGAAAGAACCTACTTATTTGTGTAAAGTAGGTACCTAACTAGGTACTTGAGGTTGATATTAAACGCGCTTAATAATTCTTGTTAATAAATTTAAATTAGCTCATGTTGTGTTTCAAACTCAGAAGTTAACAAAATTCGTTTATTCGTGTAGTAGATAATTATCTCTCTTTTTACTTCAGAAGCTCGAGGTACTGTTAGACGAGTAAGTTCTCAACACTTTCACAATAATTATAATCGACAATTCTTACTTAAAATTTCTCTTACTACTATTACTGCCACCTTTTTTTAGCCTAGTCGATCGAATTAAAATATTTGTATAAAATTATCAAACAGTGTAGCATCGGGTACATAAATTCGAATGTCTTCTATCCCTACTTCCCTACTAATATTATAAATGCGAAAGTAACTCTGTCTGTCTGTCTGTCTGTCTCGCTTTCACGCCTAAACCACTGAACCGATTTTGATGAAATTTGGTATAGGGATAGATTAGACCTTGAGAAAGGACATAGGCTATGTTTGGTCGCGATAACCGACATCCACGCGGGCGGAGCCGCGGGCAAATGCTAGTATTTTAATAAAACATCAATAAAGACTCATGAGACCCATAATATTTACAGTATGTTGTCTTTATTAACATTAAAGCGCAGTAAATTTTATGAAATGAATAAACCTCACCCATTATTAATAGTCACGTACGCAAATGAACGGTCAATATTAGGATTGTACTCAGCTGATATATCTTTGTGTGTTGCAGAAGCTCCATGCACTGGAATATAAAATCACATAAATGTTGTCAATCCCCAATAAATCGAACTTGTCTAACACAACACCCATAGAACTCGAAACATGCAAAGTCTTGAATTTAGTGAACAGATATAATTTGAATCTATACAACATATTGCGAAGAGGACGGGTAGCAAATTAAAAAATAAAATTGTTTAAAAACTACTTTGCTTATTGTCACAAGCATAATTCTATTTAGGTACTTGGATATCAAAGAGAAGCGCATAAAATGAAATATGTGAGTAACTAATGTAAATACATGAAAAGGTATTAATACGGTTAAACGTTTATTACATTAAACCCCACAGAACGAATGACTAATGAAAATAACATAAAATATAAACACATACATACAAATTAAACAAAACATTTAGACATTACCACACATAGGCAACACGTTTTATACAGAGGACTATTACAGCCCATGCTGTGTTTCACAAAAAATTAAAATGTGCTGAATTAGGGAAACACATAGTGCAGTGTTCTATACAAGACGTGGAAGTGCTATTAGAAAAAAATATACTTTAATTTCAGATGCAGCATTAGCCTCTTGCCTGATTTTGTTTGAGGAAACATCAATATCTAAAACAGTTATTCAGGCTGTGACACTAACCTGTCACTGATTTATTGTTGTATAAATTCTTTAACAGTGCTATGTCTGGGCGTGGCCCAGGCTTTTTAACATCGTCTCTTTCCCTACGTTTAAAGCCCCATTCGCTATTAAGCAAATCTTGAATATCTTCGGGATAAAATTTGGAATTTTCACCTGAAACATGGTTGGTATTTATAACACCTTCATTATGGTGTTCATTGCTAATGAGGGTTAAAGTTTTTGATAGTTTGAGACCTATGGTAAACAAAATGGGCCAAAAATAATATAACACATTAGTTAACTGAAAAGTAAACTGAGCGATATATTAACACTTCAACAGAATGAGTGAAAAATCTTGCTTTTGTACCTACAATGCAAACGAAGCGAGAAGCAACATAAATTGCCTTCTTTACATGGAGATTATGCTATATCAGCAAACTAAAGTCATGCAATGAACTCACCGAGCAAATCTTCTGGTCTGAGCGGACCTCCTTCAGCGTAGAAAGCGTCTTGTGTTTTAGGTTCTTTAGAATCAATCCTATCACGCCAAAAGTTCATGTAATATGCCATTTGTTGTTTTGATTTAGGATCTAATGCGGCAGGATTATCTGCAGCATGAAATAGGTAGATAATCCTCAAATATGCAACAAACATACCTATATAATTTAATTAATATTCACAAAACATACCTTTTAAGTGGTAAGGGTCAAGTTCACCACTGCCATCATCGATACTGCTGTCTTCAATACCATCTTCATCCATATACACCCTTGGTTCAGTTATTTCGCTCGGGTTTTCATATTCGAAAGGAAATTGCTTCTCCGCAAAACTTTGAATGTAATTCTTATACGCGTTGGAACGAATTTCTTCATCCAAGGGAGATAATCTATTACTCGTGATGTATTCGGCTGTGAACGGTGGAGCTTTAACTTTGAATTTTCGGAAATGAGCTCCGACTCGCTCTTCATCAGTGAGAGGCATATTAGGCTCATTTTCACCGGATACAAAAGATTTTTTCTCTTTTTCAATGATAACATTAGGTACTGGTGGTGCATTGTCCACCATTTTCGCGGTTTGTTCAGCTTGGATTCTCTCCCTGAATCCAGAAAATGGCATTATAACTGGAGATTCTTCATTTTCACCTAATAGCATAAGATCGCGTAATTTGTCACTCGGGGTTTCTTCATCTTTGGGTAACACGTCGTCTGTAATAATAGGTAAATATAAAACATATTATAGTATATGACTTTATTGATTATTATGACCACGAATATCGTCTCAAGTAATAGGTACATCCTGAGTTTTCCTACCTTTGGGCACATATGGAGTCGGGTCATCGTCTGTTGTTAACGGTGGATTGTAGACTTCATTTGCAAAATCTGAGAGAGGTGAGTTTGGTGTGAATCGAATGTATGCCTGTTCAGCCGGTTCAGTCTGAAACATATTTTTTTATTAAGGGCTAATTGATTTGATTAAATCATTATTATTTTGATAAATATCCTTACTTCCGAATTTTCTTCACCATCTTCCACAGACTCAGTATTCATTTTAGGGTCAGCAAAATGCTCGCAGATTTTGGTATTAACAGTGGCTGGATCACTAGAACGGTAAAACAAATATAGGTAATGTATTACTGATTTAAATTGATCAGCTTTCTACCAGATCTTCTGTGATTTATTTTTACATACTCAACCCTCGCCTATTCAAAACAAAAATTAAAAGATTGTGGTAAGAGTTACTCACAGACTTTGGCGTAGTGTGTACAACATCGCTTGAAGAACGCACTGGGTGTACGCATGCTCCCAGCGGTAACCGCGGGATGCCAGCCTCTGTAGCTCCCCTTCGAACCATTGGAGCTGTTCCGAGTTCATGTCATATCTGGATAGACATAAAAAAATAGTGTAATATAACGCCTTCCTATATTACAGTTGGGAAGCGGTGCTAAATTAATTGTAATTAGGAAGGGCCAAAAGCCAGCCTAATCTCTGGAATTAATCCATTATATTGTGTTCGATAGTTATTAATCTTGATCTTGATCCCCGCTCAGTGCAAATATTTGTGTTCATGAAATATGGGTATTTGCACTGGTCTGGTCGTGCCTCGGAGAGCACGTTAAGCCGTCGGTCCCGGTTGCCATAAGAACATCTATGGCAGTCGTTACGGGTAGTTGAAGCCCTAAAAAATTCAAAAACAACGGTCTAGCTGGAAAGCTTCGATATCGCCTAATGTTATCATTGGGCTGTGGAGGTCAGATGGCAATCGCTTCACGAAAAAATATCGAGGTCTAGCCAAATCTGTAGTTAAGACTGGTAAAGCGGACCCCAGACTCCGAGCTGAAAAAGCTTCGGATACGACTGGGAATTAACACTAGGACGAGAGAGAGAAGTTATTAATCTTGTGAAAACTAAAAGAAATTAGAAGAAGTGCTCACTGTTCAAAGAATACAGATTTCTCTTACTGAAACAAAAGCACCTGCTTCAGGATAAATTGTCGTAATTCGCACGGGTTTACGACACTGTAACACGATAAAATACGGTCGTCTTAGCAGACACTTCCCTAATTGAGTGGTTCCAACGCAGCACTTTTGCATGTACGAGTACACCTACCTATATTATTGCGTGGAAGATACTGAAATACTTACTGATGAAGTGCCCCCTCCTCTGTTTCTTCTTCGAATATCGGTATACATCTTCCAAATGCGAAATCTGAAAACATATAATTTTAAATGTAGAATGTAATGGTTCGCTTCGTATACATACCATACACATACCTACATGTACAAAATATAAAGTAGGTATACCTACCTACAAAATACATCATGAATAACAAATCTAAAAGTTCTATATATTTTTGCTATAAGTAATATTTGTTCAACAAATGGATACCCCGCTAGCAAGTGAGAAATCTAAGTTTGTTTTGTAAAGTTTTCTCATTATAAGTTCCGAACTTATTGAACTTACCATCATAACACCACTCGATCCCCTCCACGCATAATGATGCGCTGAATAAGCAACCTGAGAAACAAACAGTCTAGTCAATTACTATAGTCACATCGTTACACCATTGGTGCTGGGATGATGATATTAGGTAGGTACGTAGGATTGCAGAAGTCCGTATACAGCTTAAAATATCTATAATTCTAGGACCTAATATAACAGTATGAAATATAGATGACGTTGCTTGCCTCTGTCAGTAAAAATATAAAACACCTGATACACAGTTAGAAAAGAAAGAAAGAAGGAAATGTACTTATTTACTGTTAAGTACGTTGTAAGTACGTAACACAATAACCGTTAACTTAACAGTGTCTGTTTTCTGGGGTCCACTTACCAGTCTAACTGCGGATTTGGTTGAACTTCGATATTTTCCGTGTAGCGACTACCATATGACCTCCACAACCCAATAGCAATATTGGGCGATATCGAAGCATTGCAGCTAGATCAGTTTTTGAACTTTTTTAGGGCTCCAACTACCCGTCACGACTGCCATAGATGTTCGTATGGCAACCGGGATCGACGGCTTAACGTGCTCTTCAAGGCACGACCAGACCAAAGCAAATACCCATATTCATGCATACGAATATTTGCACTGAGCGGGTATCCCAAGCCTCCTGCGTAGCGGTCGCGTTTACTACTGCCACACCGCAGAGAAAGCGGTTATCAGCGTATTACTTACTTACTAGACGCCGTTTGGCATCACTACATACAATTGCAGTTTCAATTGTAGGTGTATGTACTTCTGCAGCCCACTGTGCCTACTCTGTTTCCCTGAGCATGAGCGGTTCAAGACTTTCACTTGCATTTATAATTCGGGTGTGGCTTAACCGTAAACTAAATCCTGTCGACCTATTAAAGGGTTGGCTAGTAATTAGTACCTACTCACTAATGTTTAGTTTTGGGCTTTATAGGGACAGACAGTGTTGAAGCTTTGAAGCGCGTGAAACATTTATACCTACTCGCAACTAGTAGAGCCACGGTATAGGTATCAACGCAGTTAATGATTTATCTATTGTAATTTTAGAAATTGGTTAAATGACTTTTGAGCTTTTGCACTGATTACAAGTCTTGTTTCACACCTCTAAAATTTTATTTCCCTAATATCAAGCCCATTTTCATACATGGTCTTAGCGAAGTGGATAGCAGGAAGATTAGCGGAAGTTAATAAATATAAGGATTAAAATATATAAGGAAAGGTAGCAAGGGTTGATCCAAGAAGACTTGTCATCGTAGAAAATGTTACCTATTACATATTTATATATATGCGTATATTGGTATCTACTGCGTTGTATCTATATCTACCTCACAGCTTATCTACTAAGTTTATAGTACCTAATGGTTTATTTTCGTTCATTAATGCACCTACTTTTTATTCTCTGCACCACCTATTAGGTTGACTGGTAGAGAATGCCTATGGCATTAAGTCCGCCTATGTACATATGTGTGCATGAAGTTCTAATAAATAAAAAATAAAAAAAAATGTTAAGTAAATCAACGCTTTTGATACAATCCTGTAATTTAAGTTATAGTCACCTATGTTTCCATCGGCATGCGAGGGCGCCAGCGTGCAGAGCAGCGCCAGCGCCCACAAAGCCTGTCGCACTGACAGGCGGAACATCACATCTGGAACAAAAAAAATAGTTGAAAACCAAATAAAAATTAACAAGACCATACACGAGGTCATGGTTATAGATTTGATGCATGGAAGCGATTTCGTTAAACACGCATATCTGGCCCAATTTAGTTTACTCCCCCTGTAAGGGAAAGATCGCGGGTTCGAGTCCCGCCCGAAGTCGATTTCAATTTAGTTTACGTTTCGTTAAGTACCTAACCGAATTGTGAATCCTTTACAAATTTCATTTATGTCATATTTTATTTGAATATCATAAAAGAACATGAATTACGTGCCTCGTGTCATGTGTGGGTGGACATAACACCGTTATAAAATAAGACAGAATAACAAAAAGATAATGTCAGGCATACCTACATTAATTTAGGAAGACAAGATTATTTAGTTTCAGACTAAGTAAGGGTTGGTTGTCGTCATAACCCAAGGTAGTACCTACACGTTGATGAACGAAAATAGTAGCTCGATCTACACAAAAGAAATATCCTTTATGTAATTGTATTGTTATGCTGTCATTGTTCATGATTCGAGCTTCTATTATAACAATCTAAACAAAAGAAATATCCAGCTATAAACAATGTTTCTAGTAAAAGCACTTTTGGTAGGTAAGTACAAACTGTCTGTCCACTATACAGCCAGTATGTACCTACATGTACAAAAGACAATAGCGGTTTTCGACAGCACTCTCTTCGACTAGCTAGACTGTCATATCAATTCTTACCTATTAAATTTATAACTAGCTGTTGCCGGCGGCTCCGCCCGCTTCGATGTCGGTTATCGCGACCAAACATAACTTATGTGTTATTCTGACGTAGGTATAAGTTATATTATTGTAAAGTTTCATTAAAAGCCATTCCCTAGTTTTTACGTGAAAGAGTAACAAACGTCCATCAATACTTACAAACTTCTGCGTTTATAATATTAGTAAAATATTATTATTGACAAGTTCTAAGAAATGGCACAGTGTGACGTCATTCTGTACTATTGTTAAATCATAATTTAGTTAGTAAGTGCTGTGTAGTTAATAGTACTTGCTCGCCCTATGTTGGTAAAGTAGTGTTCTATGTTTTGCGACCCGTTAAAAGACAAAGTTTTTCCCCGATGGATACTACACACAAACTTCAAAAGATGAAAGTTTAAAAATTAATATACACCTTTATGATATAAGTGTTATGCTTATGACGGTCGTAATAGTTATAATATATAACACATGGATATAATAATGTTCTACCTTACCTGTTAAATATACCTAACGAAACCCTAATAACGGTTCCACCCTTATTAAGGTTTTGTAGCAAAATATATGAAATAATTTTACTTATAATAATCTACTCTAGCTGTCGTCAGAGGCTCATCTCGTATTCTATTGTCTCAAAAATAAATGTATTTTGCAGATGAGGTCTCAAAATATGAAATCATTACCTACACATAAATATGTACTAAACGATTCGGCGATACGTTCATCAGGCGTACTGCCGAGGGCTGGAATCTGTTTCCGGATAACTACAACTTGGATGTCTTCAAGACAGTGAATAAGTTTCTTCTAGGCAAGCCTACCCCATCGTCGACCACATCGTCACTTACCAACAGGTGAGATATGGTGTCAGGTCAAACGCGACCCTATCAACCATAAAAAAATATTTGGAAGTCATAATTATATAGAAAGAAAGAAAGAAAGAAAGAAAGGAAGAAAGAAAGACAGAAAGAAAGAAAGAAAGAAGAAATATCTATTCTAGCTAGACACTTAAGATACACAGAACAGAAAACAAAGGCGTTAAATAAGCAATAATTACGTAGGTATACCTGTGGCAAAAAAACAATTACATAGCTGAGAACAGAACCATCGTGACAATGTTTTGCATACGTCTATACGCCACGGTAACCACTTCCCATCAGGTGGGCCGTGTGCTCGTCTGCCACCTAAGTGGTATAAAAAAAAAGAATTCCCAGTAGCCACCAGAGGCACCTGTGGGGATAGTGGAAATAACACTTCAGGTACTACAAACATTTTTATATAATGATCTAGTCACATAATGAACTCGCAATGCGAAACCTTAGCAGACGTGGGTGACCTGGATAACAAAATGTCACGTATTCTCCCATGTTACAAAAGTTTTGACTACTAACTTAAGTTAGTTACATGTCAGTAGAGACAAAGAGGCACTAGGGTATTGTAATTGCTCAAGATATTCTTAACATTTCAGTGTATGGGGATATGATTTTCGGGGCCATGGCAAATCTTAACACTTGCAGTTGAGGTTAGCCAGGGTCACGAAGCTGGCACCTACACCTACTGACAGACGGACGAGAATTGGGGGCTAGACTGCATTCGGTGCCGTAAAAGCTAAGACGAACCGTTCGTGAAAATGAGTAAAACACGCACCCTGAATACTAAAAAGTACTTAAAAGTTACCAAAAAATGCATATTCAGGTAGGTATACCTCAGGACACGTACCTATCTTGGACGTAAATCGCGAGACAAACGAGGCCCTGATGCCCGCAGATTGTTTTGTAATAATGAATCTATACTGGCGTTACCCCGCGTTTACATACTGCCGCTCGCATTGCTCATCGTGTTGCCGGAAATATTCGCGCGATTAATGCCCTAGCGCTCACACACTCCCATCATCGCGTTGGTCCGCATTACAGTATTCGCCCTGCAATGGAGACGGACGTAAACGTATGGAGGACAACGCTGTAGCAGTGTACGCATTATGCTTTTATAGCATAGCGAATTAATTAATTAATAGATTATTAATAAAAACTATCACTTTCAACGACTATACACTTGCCGTAGATCGATATAAATATTTTTAAAAGTAAATATTCGAGGAGCAATAACGAAAGCCGTGTTTACTGATTAACGCCATCTAGCGGTCTCGTAATAGTTCATCGCGCTAGTATTGCCACTCCTTTGACTCGCGCCGCCAAGCCGACTTTCGCAGCAACATACGCGGCAGTACTCGCGGCATGACGAATATACCATTCACACCACGTCTCTGCCCACTTCTCTCGCCACTTCCATCGCTCTGCCGCGAGTATGTAAACGCAGCTTTATTAAGCTCGTCCACCGCAGTAGCACCCCGTGCTATCATCACGAAGACACCCAAGAAACGTGTACTGTGCGTATGGAGCACATTTTAAAAACATTTTGGGTCGATATGTCCTGAGCGATACCTAGGTATTATGATTCCTTACATAAATAATATTATATTTGTACACACCACGAAATGAAATGAAACTGTTATTAGTTTGAACAATGAAACACTGTTACAGGATCAAAATCTCGGTGGAATATAGGTACCTACCTACCTACCTATCCGCTGTGTACGGACGAAAAATAAAACATTTTTGTGATTCCATTTCCAATTACTTTGAGACTCTCACTACAATCACGTTAATAGATACATGTACGAATAAAATTCACCGTATTATCGTTTCTATTGTACCAGCACGTCCATTATACTAATCCAGTCGATATAGAATAGTTAGAAGACATTTTTATATTTATTCAAGTCTACTTTGAGAGCCAATTTACTTCTTCAAAGTCTATTTTGAGGTAAATATCGAACACAGTAGGTATCTGAACTAAATAAACAAGCAAACGATATGAGAAAGGTTCTTTGATAGTTAGTTGTAGGTAGCTGTTTTATAACTTGACAGGAAATATGGCCTCTTCCGTTATAAGCAAATCCACTTGGGAATTCAGTAATTAGACTAATGAACTTGTTTCAGTGGATTGGTTAATCCACCATTTATAGCGGGGTTTGTATTTCACAGTTTTTTTATTCCACCCTGGACAAAGGAGACCACACTCCGGACAAAGGAGACGGCAGTAACTATCTCTCTGCCTCCCAAGGGTTTCTACTGCCGTCTACGATAAATACCGGTCACAGTGGGAGCGGCCCTGTGGAGGGTTGCTCAAGATCTTATATCCACAACATCCAGTATATGAAGTGGCTTCAGAAAATCAAATAATGTAATTTTAACCGCATTGTGCATTAAAGTCGGTTACTAGTTTGTTAACAAGAGCTCTGCAAAATAACACTCGCTCAGCGATACTCGCTAAGCGATTACAAGTATTAGGTACAACACGCCGAGAGAGCAACCAGCGATTATTTCTCTACAGTGCGAGCGAGTGTTGCGAGTAATCGCTCGCCTTACTCGCACACTCGCTTATAGCCGAGCTACAGAATTATCAAAACTACACAACACACTCTTCGCTGCTCGCTAACTCGTTTTTTTGTAGCTCTAGCTCTACTCGTTACTCGTTCATCGTTCCCGGTGAGACAACTGCCTTACTGAAGCTACTGAAATATTAAACTGTTTCTAATGTATATATCCTTAGTTTTCAAACATAACAATGTTTATCCCGGGGCACATATTTTGGGCCAAAGTCGCGAGAAAAACGAGGCCCTGCCGATGTGATTTATGATTGATAGATTCCCACCGCCGCGCACCGCGCCGTGCTATCCTCAAAAGACAGTCAAAAAAACACGTACCTACTGCGCGTATAGATCACATTTTGAGCACATCCAGGACGTATGCCCCGAGGTACACGTTCATCCAATTACTACGTGTCACGTGTTTTACTACATCGTTACCCGTACCACCTGCTGTTCCCTTTACGTCACAAAGATTCTGTTATCGGAAACTGCTTTTGATCGCAATAACGTAGAAGTGACACTTGCATCTTGCGCACCTCGGCTGTATTATGCAATGGATAATATGAATTACATAATGGTGTAGCATATTATTATCTTATTATGAAAATGTGGCACCCATATTATATAAGGTAGAAGGTATTATTTAGATAATACCTTAATTATAGATTACAAGTTTAGTATTATTACTATTAGATTCATTTTGATTTAGATTTCTCCGTAAAAAGATTCCGCGTTGGTTCCTATTGGAGTAGAATAGGCCCACTCCATCTCTTCCTGTGGGTGTGGTAGAAGAACGCGACGATGATGACTTTTCATTTACTATCTAGGTATGTACATGTACTTTGTAAAGTGATATTTTCTGTCTATATTTATATCACTTTCCATGAGATATTTATAAAAATTCTGAAAAGGAAACATCCGGGGTTATACAACTTTTTTGAAATATTATGTATGACGCTAAAGAACGCCCACGTAGGTATAAGACGTAATTACGCCCACCATGGTTCAGAGGAATTTTCTAAGTTTAGATAATTTTAAAGCTAATTTGTTTAGTTTAGTATGCTAAACTAAACAAATTATTTTAAACTAGCTGTTGCCCGCGGCTCCGCCCGCGTGGAATTTTGATCCCGTTCATCGCTGATATATAGCCTATATGTTAATCCAGGGTATAACCTATATACATACCAAATTTCAACCAAATCGGTCCAGCCGTTTATGCGTGAAAGAGTAACAAACATCCACACATCCACACATCCACACATCCATTCTCACAAACTTTCACATTTATAATATTAGTAGGATTGGAAAAAGCGAAATCAAATCCAATATAAATTATTTTTTCTAAGTTTATTAGGTGCTATCATTGATTTACAATATATCTACTTAGATATTTTCTATTTGTAGGTAGTCATCAGTAAAATGTTAAAAAATAATTATTTACCTGTCAGCTAACGAATAAAAATAAAACACTATCTTTGATTTCCATTTATTCTTATACACTACTCAAGTACTCATTCTTCATCTACGAAACCGACTTCTACGAGTATAATGACGGCGAAGTGTGTAGCGTGAAAGTGCTACGAGTTGTAGCACTCGTAGAAACACATTCGTAGCAGAGAAAGTGACGTAATTATGACCGTTATAGCCTCAGGGACTGAAGTAATTTTGGTGGTAAGATCACGTTTCGTCATTTTATCCATCTTAGAGTATACATTAGTGCTAATGTATACTCTAATACTTTAATATGCCTTTTTCGTGGTTTTATCAAAGAATCGTACATGTATAAAGGAAATAATCACTTCAACAGTTTCCACGATTTGATCCCTATGCACTTTGTTTGACACAAACTTATAACATTTTAGTTTATAATTTTGTTACAGTGACTGTGAAAAGGCGTTCAAGAAGTTATAACGAATCTAACACCCGTATTCACAAACAATACTGTGAGGTCTCATAGTGTGCTCGAGCGCATAGGGCTGGTAAAATTAATTCACAAACATCACGGAGCAGTATCTAACGCTGTTCGTTCCCTCAACGAAGTATTACTTAAGTGTTATCAATGAATAAAAAGGCTTGCCAAAACGAACGCACTGAGAATTTGTCGTTTTTTGCACAGTTTTGGTAGTACGCATAGCGAAGTATTGTTTGTGAATACGGGTGTAAAACTTAATTAAATTATGGTATAAGATTAGCTATAGCCAACCTTTTGAGTCAAAACGATTTAATTGACAGCTTATTTTCATAGAGAAAATGTACGAAACAACTTCAAAGAATCTTAAGATCACAGTGATTTCTTTTGTGTCTATCAATATCACTTTTTACTCTCCCTGGCTTTTGGTTATTGGAAATATTGGTATAAGAACAGTGGGACTTAGATCGATTTGCTTCGATTCGGAAAATTCGTACGCACTTCAAAACTATACATTATATTACGACTGCTCTAGTCGCATAAGACTAAAGTCTAATATTCACTTCTGCTAAAGTGTAGTCACAGATTGAAATTGACAAGAACAACAGAACTCAAAAGCACCTGATGAGGCCGTCAGCCTGAAGGCCAGCAATGTAACATTGTTGGTGTCTGTAATGGTGACCCTTTTTCCTGAGACTTTACCTCCTGTTTATATATGTATAAAAAATGTACTTATCAATAACCTTTTGATTTCTTTTCTTTCATATATTACAGTTGCTTATATTCGGTTTTGTGTACTTACCAAGTAAATATCAACAAGCTACGAAAACTTAGCACTGTAAAATGAAACGTTATTGGTTGAAATGAAGACAAAGGTCAACGTTTTACAAGTAAATGGAACAAAGAGTTAAATTGAATTCTGAGATTAAAGGTCACGCGTGGGTGAACTGGCGCGGTAGCTGGGAAATCAATTTCTATCCAGGAGAACAAGAAATATTCCTGTAAATATTCCTACCTATAAATATACATATTGTAACTGGTTAAAACCTTGTTAAATTAGGTAGATAACTAAATATTTTTACAGGTACTTTTGCGTCAAAAAAAGTGTCAAGCAAGAGTAAAACGGTGGAAGTAAAAAGGTACGCTTGTCATTTCTAATGTAGGTGAGTACCTATCACGGTAAACAAATACCGCTGCCATCTCTTATTATTCTCATCTATATTTAAATTGTTACTAAGTAATCTCATTGGTGTCAGATATAAAAATGTTCGGCTAATTTTGCCGCGTTGTTTTGCTGAATATCAGCACAAGATTTCAAATAGAATGTTAGATTGGAAAAAGCAGATCCCATACTCCAAGGTGAAAGCTCCGGATGCGATTGGGATTAACGCTAGGATGAAGAAGTGTGTAGGTCTATTTAAATGGAGCAAGCAGCTATATTATAACTTTTGATATACATATATTCATACAAGTTCTAGAAAGAAAACACTGACTTTAGATAAACAAATTCATCCTAAGTAGAAGTAAACATTTATTTTAAATTTCAATCAAGTTAATAAGAGAACGTAGGTAGGTATTATGTTTTCATTACCTCAGCAATAGGAGTGCTGAACAAAGTTGAAGACGTATAATTGAAATCGTTAGAGGAACAGCAATTATAAAACAAATGTTTGTTTAATTTAACGTATTTGGTCTCTAAATGGGTTTTAGAGAGACATGTGTTAGAGCTTGTTCACTTTCAACATGTGTGTTTTCGCGAATTTAATTAGAGTAAAGAAAAATTCTAAACTTCAAAGTGTAATTTCAGCTTTTGAATTACTTATTTTGAAACCCTGCGATAAGGAACCCTTATCATTGTCACAGTGTTGTCGTTAAGATTCTAATAAGGTGGTAGGAGAAATGATTCCGCAGAATGAGTATACATAGCCACGGTGCCATTCTTGCAGATATTATCATATTTAATGATATTTTAAAGCAGTTAGTATGCCAACTTTTCAAATCAATAGACTGCCTCTGTGGCGTAGCGGTAGTGAACGCGGCTGCTACGCAGGAGGCGCGGGTTCGATCCCCGCTCAGTGCAAATATTTGTATGCATGAATATGAATATTTGCATTGGTCTGGGTGTTTTCTATGTATAATATGTATGTATTTACAAAAAAAAATGTATCTATGTATGTTTATCCGCATTCTAGAACCCATAACACAAGCTAGTTAAACTATGCTTACTTTGGGTCTAGATAGCGTTGTGTAGATTGTTGTACAATATTTATTGAAAACAGTGAAACGACGCAGACAGGATTTGAACCCGCGACCAGTCGCTTATAGGGGGAATGCTCTGACCACTGAACTACCGGGTAACGTTTTAAATGTTCCAAATTCCGTATAAAACTATCATCTTGGGGCGATTGTCTTCTCGTCTTTTTGGGAGTCACGTTTTAAATGTTCCAAATTCCGTATAAAACTATCTTGGGCCGATTATCTTCTCGTCTTTTCGGTCCTTTTTTCTCTCTTTGGTCTTTGGAGTCTCGTCTGAGTCGTTTCATTTTTTCCAATCTTAATCAATTTGAATAGTTTAGCATAATAAATGCTTTAAAATTTCATTTACTTAATTTGCAAGATTTGATGCCAAACATGACAGGTGAAACTAAATAAAAGCTTGTCAAAATTGTTTGTAAGTATGTATATTCGCATTCTAGAACCCCGTATTTGTTATCGCGTAATTGAATGACAAAACTTATTAATTATAATAAATTGGAAAAAGCGAAATCAATTCTCGGGCGGGACTCGAACCCGCGATCTTTCCCTTACAGGGGGAACGCTCTGACCACTGAGCCACCGAGCTTCGCCCGAGAGTGATCCAATTTTTCCAATACATCCATCTTACGGTATGTTAATACCGTAAGATGGATGTATTATCGGTACTATGGTAACTTAATATCGGTAGATTGCTCCCACCATCGCCGTAAGATGGATGTATTGGAAAAATTGGATCACTCTCGGGCGAAGCTCGGTGGCTCAGTGGTCAGAGCGTTCCCCCTGTAAGGGAAAGATCGCGGGTTCGAGTCCCGCCCGAGAATTGATTTCGCTTTTTCCAATTTATTATAATTTGTTTAGTTTAGCAAACTAATTGCTTTAAAATTATCTCAAAACTTATTAATGTTTATCGAACTAAGTAATACCTACACAACATGAAAATAATAACAGTAGGTACCTATTCATTACTTTACTTACTACCTACATCATTAATCATACTTGATTTGTGAATGCTTTCATATTATTGAATACAAAAAACCTTCCTACACTGGACTTAAATAAACATCGGCAGTTTTTCATCATCGTTATTACATTTTCATTTCGCATACAGATATAAAATTTGTTGAATATCGAATGAATAGGTAGGTACGTGGGAAGGGATAGCTATAAATAGCGAGCCTCATTCGATCGGAGCTAACCGGGAGAGAAGCCTTAGAAATTAAAAACATTTTCATTTCCAGGAAATGTTAGTCATTACGAGGAACCATATCATGAGTTGCAAGTTACGGAAACTTACCGACCATCATAGTTTTCGTAACCTACCATGATGAAGTGAGGAATATTTTTAATATGAGTCGAACCCCTTGTTTCATCCATTTTACTTGTGTAATACTAAGGGACTGTAAAGCATCAGGTAGTTTTGTACTCGAAACAGGCGGGTTTGCATGAAAGGTTTATTGACAGTAGGTAGAAGAGGCTCATGAAAGATCACCAAGTGTATAAGCGAGGACGGCGAGCTGTGTAGGGAAAAAGACGTGATTACAAGTATATGTGCGTGGGCATGTAAATATAAGTGTAATTAATTTGGTATTTCAGCTGCTTCGGTAGTATCTATTCATTAATATAATAGGTATCTTATAATTAAAGTCATTTATTCAAGAAACAGTGATACAAATGAAAACAAAAACAAAATAAAATTTACATATTGATCGGAAGGATCAAGTCAACTCCAAGTCCCCTCTGTGTGGCCCTTTGCCTTTGTATGGCCCCTCTGTATATGTATGGTAGATTATTAGGTATATTTACTTTGCTTTATTTTCTAACGCGGTGTCCTGCGTGAGCGACGAATACGACGCGACGCGACGCAATACGATGCGACGTAATGCGACGCGATGCTACACGCGACAAATGTCCTACGTGATTTTGGTCACTTATTATAGGTACGTTTTTAAAGATGTCACTTTCTGATTTTGTTGGATAGGCAAGTCAAAATCGGGCTTATCACCAATTTATTGAAAATGATGGAGTATCAAAATTTGAAGACGTGAAGCGAATAACAGTAAAAGTTGAGGTTTAATTTATCATGATTAGGTATGTAGTATAATAAAAGAATTATTCTTAACTTTCTTCATAACCACTGTTCTAATTACTTTATATTTTTTCTACCAAGATATACCTAGGTACATACAATCACGCCTTTATCCTCGGAGGGTTAGGCAGAGGTGAATTAACACCACATTTCACCAATCATCGTATTAGGTCCCACGTTATAGGAGGTGAGCCTATTGCCGTATTCCGGGCACTATTGTTGAATCGAGCCATGTAGGTATCTGAGGCTGAGCCTGGGCTGTATATATCTGTCTGATGGTAAACACAACACAAACAGGGATAGGCCCTTAGTCGCCTTGTACGACACCGCAATGGAAGCCTACCAAGATATACGGAGCCCAAATCACCCTAACCTGCAAGCCTGTAGACATACCTGCTGATTTACTGCATGCAAGAGCACGCAAGAACTGAAGAAATCAGGAAAGTGGACCTCGGGATCTAAAGTGCTTAGCAATGAATGTACTTTTTTAAATAACCTGTTTAGCGTGAACTCTGCCTACCCCTTCAGTGATTATAAGGTGTGACTATACGTATATTAATATACTGATTACACCTTTAATTTATACACATGGTTCTGATAACCTCAAGAAAATAATGATTAACCTGATTTCAGTAATTTCAGAGTAGGTATCCAAATTAAACACAGGGCTTAAGTTTATAGCATTTGAAGTCTGTTCTGTTTCTGTTTCTGTAAGAGTCCATTAGACAACACTTTGCTTAATTAAGTAGATAAAAAGATTTTATTCTTCCCACTCTCTGTAATGAGCTTGCGTTAAATCACTTTTGCCTTATAAGAAAATAAACATTTTGTTGAAAAAAAAAACAATAAGATTTTTATACAATTAGTACTAAAATAAATTGTAGGTAAGCATAATTGGCAGTGAATAAAATTGTGACCCTTCACTGGCCTTTAGTTATGTATGGATATCGTTTATGTTCCTTCTTCACGGTAACAAACTCTACGCACACTTTTTTCATTTGAGTAATATCTAAGTAGATAGGTACATTTACGGTTCACGGTACAAATATGTCGATAGCCCACATAAATAAATTCAATACGTAGCTACCTACCAAACCTCAAGTCGATTTTGGTTCCTAGATTACGATTCTGAAATTAGCAATTTGTTTTGGACTCCTGACACGTTGTAATAGGGGCGAAAATTGATTACATTCTATAGGTACGCTCTATACTTCGTTATGTCGAATCCACTGACGTAGACACTCATGCCCTTTACCACCCACGCTAACTGTATCTTGATGCCATTTTTGTATCGTAGGCTCGAAATTTATTGAACTTATGCTACTTTTATTATTCTTGGGCACAATTTGTGATGATTCCATGTAAAAATGTCACGTACCTCAATAATATCATAAGGAAAATGCCCTTACGTCCACGGACTACTTTTTTCCGTGAAAGTACCATTGGATCGATTACACCAACAAAAATAAAACATTTGATGAAAACCACGTTTGATGGAACACACTTTAGGTTTTAGATTAGAGAATTTAGTTGATAAACAAACATTAACAGTTTAATGAATTGTTATGAGGTATCGTGTAACAGGTTTCCCGTTAATGTGCAGTTATGGCGACGAAGAATTAAAAAAACATGAAAGAATATAGGTATGCGTGATACAATCTAGATTAAATTATGTTCTACGCACCGTTTAGAGCCGCCAATTACACTGGAACATGTCCGAGATACAGCTGATACACTTAGCTTCTTCACTGTGGACACTAAGACACAGGTTGATCGAGTCGGTGCGATGCCGCCAGCTGTGTAGCGGCGGAGCGGACCTGCGCACTCAGCTCTATCGATCCTGCGCCCGTCCATTCACGTGCTGCCACTTCGCCGCCTACATAACGGCGCACCAACGATGTTAGACACCAATCATCATTAGATAACAGGATATTAGTACTGGACGCTAGGAGATTCAACACTTGAACCACTTCACTCGCGCCACAATTATGTTGATGCGATAAACGATAAAGCTATCGTGTGGAAGCTCCCCAGCCGCAAATTACTCGATTATTACATAATGATATTGGTTACAGGGAGTTGACGTTAGCTATACTGTAATAGGACTGGTAGATATGTATTGAAGTAAACATGAAACAAAGCCGAGTACCGAGTAGAGCTCGCCCACGCTAGGTTATCGCGAGTTCCACCCTGCATGCAAATGACGTTGCTATACGATAGCAGGGCTGAGAGGTCGGACGATATTGGTTGCTTTTAAACAGTAGTTTAGTCATTTACATAATATGTGTTTGTCATATAAATTCTATGACTTGTAGAGGAATTTTCATTTCAAATTTCTTCAGCTCTGAATAGGATTATACATATACCTACCCGTAGGTAGGTACTATGCGTTAGTAGAGCGTTCGACTACCGAACCTTTATAAAGCGGGTTCAATTCGCACTCAGTAAAAATATTTGTAATCATGAACACTGTCACAAAGAACATTCTGTGTGCGCATAGGAAACACGATGTCAGCAGCGCATGCGGTGCTTAGCGGCGTGCCCCAGGGTTCAGTCCTTGGGCCCCTAATTTTCGTTCTGTATCTGACTGACCTAAAGAATACACTACAGTTGCCCTTCTCATTATTTGCTGACGACACAAAATTTTCTGGAAATCCTCTATTCCAATCGCAAGATATCCAGAGAGATTTAGACGCCATATTTGATTGGACTAAACGTTGATTACTGTCTCTTAATGCTACAAAATGTACCATACTACACAGGTAAAAAAAACCCCTGTAAACCATACTATCTGGGACAGCAAGCATCAACTGGCGCCAGTGAATAGTCAGAAAGATTTGGGTGTTACAATAAGCAACGATTTGAAATGGGAAATGCATATCAACATAATTGTAAAAAGAGCAAACTCTATCCTATATTTAGTTAGAAAAGCCTTCAGATGTCTCACATCAAAAACATTTTTGAAATTGTACAAAACATACATAAGACCATTGCTAGAATATTAGGTTCTCAATGCGGATGTTTATATTATTATTTTTCATGTGTGCGTCACGTGTAGACGGATTTGTAAAATCATTTCCGAAATGGTCCCATTTTAATTTCGTAAAGATCTGATAATGATTTTCAAAGATAGGCCATGGAACTCTTTAATAAATACTAGCACATCAGCCACGATTGCTGCAATCGCATACCTATTAATGAAATGTCTGTGCCATTACACATCATGACATCACGCCTGTATCCTTTGAACAGGTACGCAGAGGTGTTCAGAATTGCCGGTGTTTATGCGATATTTCCGGTGATTATGCGTCGATTTAAAAAAAAATTTTATTCGTTTTGGATGAGCTTCAATTCTGTATTAACTTCATTGGTACCTTGGGTTCCGAAGATTCACAAGGGAAAGATTCACCCATTTGGATCGTGTTGCAAAACTGCAAGGCAAGGAATTATAAAAAAGAAAAACATTTTAAAAAACATATTGGGATCCTACACTAGGTACGAAATAAATGACACAGAGAGGAAATTAGAATAAAATATTATAATAATTCCTACTAGGGTGGACTTGAAATACCATCAGTCTTTTATAAATTGGTAATTCAAAACACTCGTATTATTTACATCGGAGGAGGAGGGTGAAAAGTTTCTCAACCATACATAGGTATACATTCTCTGCGTTACGTAGTCGGCGTAGATAACTTGGTATAGTACTTAATCCTTTGTTTCTACGACCTATGAACTGCTGAATGGGCCGGGTTTATGTCAAAGTTTTTGTATAGAGGGATATCGTGGTATTTCATTTCGTCAGTGATGTTCTCTGCGGTCGAAGTCGACGGCGCGTTGTACAAAGATGCAGAGTAGGTAATTACAATTTTACCTACTTTTCGTTCTGAGATTCTGAGATTCAAGGATTCGGAGATTTTGTCGTCTATTGACATATGGGCAAGCGAGGATTGCTCCCATGACATGCCATGCCGTGACGTCTTGACGATGAAAGCCAGTATGTACCTACTGTGTCGTATCAAATGGGTCTGGTTGTGTACCAGTATAACACGCCGCCGCGTTACATATTTGAAATTCTAAAAAGAGTACTTATACCTACTTATAGTTAACACAGGCAAAATGATGTAAAGTATGTAACAAATATGTAGTTTTAAATACAATAATGTTTCACATAGGACTCGCCTTAACGCACTCAAGCGCGGTCCGAGGGGGGGGGGTCACAGGGGACATGACCCCCCCCCAAAACCCAGCACGTCAAATTGAAAAGTCTTCATAAATTTTGCAAAGTAATTATATTGCAATATTTAATTCCTTTTAATAGGTAAACAATTGGTAATTTAGGTAGCATTAAATACTCTTAAAGATACGAACGTTTTACGTACGATTACGATTGCTTACAACTTACGTGTCAAGGCACAATCGAAGCTCTATGGTGACGTAAGCGTAGATGAGGACGACCTGTCCGAGGATAGTTGGATAGAATTAAAGCTGGTGGTTCATAAGCTTATGGCCGAAACGCGGCACTCCGCTTTATGCGACGACGACCAAGCGCTAGTTTATGAAATTGTTAAAGACGGGGAAACTGGTCCTCATACGAAAGGAATCCGTTGGATTCGCCGTCCGCCAACTGACCTATAGTCTTGCCTGACGAGGTGTGAAAGCTCTTTGAAAGAATTATTGCAAAGCGCCTCGTCGAGTACCTCTTTAGACCGACCTTGCAGGTGGTCAATATGAATTCTTGAATTGGAATTATGAATTGGACAGTGGATGCTCACTTGTGGGCCAGGTGATGTTGGTGGTTTCTTTGGACATCGCCAACGCTTTCAACACTTTGCCCTCGAGTTGCATTAAGGAGACGCTCATGTATCACGAGTTACGAAGTGCCTCTCCACCCTCGCCGCATAGCCCGCGTAACCTATGGAGAGAGCCGTCAGCTACCCAACCGCGTCCGGCCTCGACTGGCGAGAGATGTCGTGCTGTATCCGCAGGGATTGGTTCTACGCCCGCTCCTGCGGTATACTCCATCGGATACGTCTGGGTGTTTGCGGTGAGCTCGAGGACGGTGTCACCGTCACGTGCTATACAGATGACACGCCAGTCATGGCATGCGTTGCTACAGAGCGCGAAGCGATCCTGAAAGGCACGACCGCGGTTACCCATAACGATAGCCCATGGTCCTGCATAAAACCGAGGCCATGTTCTTTTATGGACCTCAGCAAGCGCCACCTAGGGAGCCAACCTCATAGCGCGAGGCACTCCCGTCGGCATCAAGCCCCATATGAAATACTTGGCTCGCTCGATGGCCGATGATACTTCGGAAAACTTTTCCGAAGTCTGGCCCCCAACCTGAAAGGCGCAGCTGCCGCTCTGGTGGGGTTGCTGTCTAACTTGAAGGGGGCAAGAAGATGGCCAACTAGGTCTTCAGAGGGTACCGCACGATCTCCTTCAAGGTTTCGAGTCTCCTTGGCGAAACCCACTGTGGTACCTGGAGGCGAGAGCCTTTTCGGTGCAATACAGGTACCGAAGGGCGGCGCGGATGTCCCCGCTGACATGAACCCGAGCCTCGAGAAATCGAGGCAGTGAATGTCGTGGTGGAGGAGTGGCAGTTACAACTTCGGCAACCAAACACAAGGCACGTCGTAATAGCGGCGGTAAAGCACATCATGGAGGACTGACTAGAGAGGCCTCACGGGTGCCTCTTGTACCGGCTGACATAAGTGATCACCGGACACGTGTGTTTCGGGAGTCACCTACGTCGGATCCAGAAGGAGCCAACGGTTGAGTGTCATCACTGTGACGCAAGCGAGGACACGGGGCTATCCACACTGACCGGCGTGGAAAACACCGAGGCAGATCTTTGTGGCGGCCCTGGGGTTGGAAGTTGTCTCCCTCAGCACGTGCCTCACTCACAGTGATGTTGCAGAGCGTGAGTGTGTGGGGTGCAGCCGCTTCTTTCTGCAAGCAAGTAATGCTCGAGAAAGAGGTGGGGGAGCGGGGACAAAGAAGACTCAGTCCGCAATGCGCGAAGGCGACTCGGGCATCGGAGGCTTTTTCATGAGCGTAAGGGGTGACAGGTAGAGCCCGGGACAAGATCGGGGACACTGAAGTTTGAGGGATATGCGAGTGGCAATCTCAACCTCGGCAAATAAATGATCCAACCCAAGACGGTGTGCATAGTGTGTATAGTTGGTTTGAGTCCGACATAACCACTCCTATCGGCTTGGGCTTAATTCAAATAGACAAAACTTCAGGCAAATGCAAATAGACAGATCCATGTATGCAAATATTTGCACTAAGCGAGAATCGAACCCGTACCTCCTACAGCAGTCGAATTCACTACCACCACGCCACAGAGACTTAATTTTAGTCGATTGGAGTCCGACATAGTTCGAGTACAAGGGGGGGGGGGAGGATATTTGCCGCACTTAAGTGACCCCCCCCCCCCCAAAATGTGAAGCTGCGACCGCGCCTGAACGCACTGTGTATAAGAGAAATTAATAAGACTACTAACCCCAAACTAAAAATTTAATTAAGTACTTCGCGCCGGCCGCGCCGTGGGGTCACATCATAATCAGTTTACGGATCTTTCCAGTGAGTAACTCAATGTGTTTAGAAAATTTCAGTTGAGCATCCAACAATATTCCCAGATATTTAATTTGTGCCTCCAAACATACCAGCCTGTGCTAGGCATACCGCATAAGGATATGTGGAAACACTACGAGCAGCCTTCTACAGGGAGAATGGCCGCTCCAGGAAGGAATTGGCCGTAGATGGTAGCGTCTCTCCTTGCGAGAGAAAAGCGCTGCCGCCTTCGTCGCCTAATAATGTAAAATTATTGTACCTATTTTATGAATTAAACTGCAATAAATCATAGTAACACAACGCGGTAAATCATAATTAGGTATACTGTCATAATATTACAGAGTACCTACTTTGTACATAGTATTCATATCAAAGGAAGTTCGATCTAAATCAAATAAATAGATACAACTTACTGTCCAATGTATACTGTATCCACACTCTGCTCATCGTGTTGCCGGAAATATTCGCGCGAATAATGCCCTAGCATCCACACGCTCGCCTCATCGCGATGTTCATCGCGTTGCCCCGCATTCCAGTATTCTTTTTTTTTAATACTACTTAGGTCGCAGACAAGCACACGGCCCTCCTAATGGTAAGAGGTTACCGTGGCCTATGGGCGACTGGTATTTTGCGATTCTGGTATTACGCGATTGAGGGAGTGCGACACCAGGAGAGTCATACTCGTGCTGCCGAACCTGAAGAAACCTTCTAATGCCTTGAAGAACCCCATAATGTCGCTCTTATTTAATTAATAGTTAATTAAACGCAGTGATTATTTTATAGACTTTAAAAAAACCAATGGGCGGGTCTATAACATAATAACACAAAAAAAAAACAGCATTAGGATGTCAACATTTTTTTATTAGATTCATCCAAAGGTGAAGCTTATTTTGCATTAGAACTGTACATTTATACATGTACATATACAATACACATGTACACACTCACGGCTCCTTAGATTACATAGATTAGACATAATGCTTATATTCACACAGCTAGTAGGATATTTTACATACCGTCTTGAAACAAAGTGACGTCAAAAATTTATAACCAATAACACTATTGAGTTAAAAAAATCGAATAATGTTTGTGTAAAAATTGTAGAACTTTAGTTAAAACTTGCCTTATACAAATATACAATTTATGGTAGCCGGATCTATATGACAATGAACTTGAAACTAAATTTTCAATTGTTTTATATTATATGGAATTGTTTCACTGGTATTATAATAGGCAAAAGTATCGTTAGTACTATGGTATTATGTAGGTAGACCTCCTGCCCCCCTAGACAAGTGGCAATTCGTTGCTCGGCGTATGATGGAATAGAATGACAAATGTATAGGATTTGACGTTTTTGACATTCGTTGACGCCTGTCATATACGTCAAATCCCATACATTTGGCATTCTATTCCATCATACGCCGAGCAACGAATTGCCACTTGTCTAGAGGGGCAGGACACGTATCTTGGACCTAAGTCGCGAGATAAACGTGATTCTGGCGCGCACGGATTGTTTTGTAAATAATCTATGCTTAGTGAATTTTCCACCACCGTAGCACCTAGACTTCGGCCATATTGTAGTCAATGTTACTTATCTGTATCTGGTGGTACGCGATTTATTTAATATTCACATTTGGACTAAATAATACATTTTAATTCGACAGCCTCCGTGGCGTAGCGGTAGTGAACGCGGCCGCTACACAGGAGGCGCGGGTTCGATCCCCGCTCAGTGCAAATATTTGTGTGCATTAAATATGGGTATTTGCATTGGTCTGGTCGTCCCTCGGAGAGCACGTTAAGCCGTCGGTCCCGGTTGCCATAAGAACATCTATGGCAGTCGTTACGGGTAGTTGGTGCCCTAAAAAGTCCAAAACAACGGTCTAGCTGCAAAGATTCGATATCGCCTAATGTTAACATTGGGTCGTGGAGGTCAGATGGCAATCGCTTCACGGAAAATATCGAGGTCTAGCCAAAATCTGTAGCTGTGACTGGTAAAAGCGGACCCCAGACTCCGAGCTGAAAGCTTCGGATGCGACTGGGAATTAACGCTAGGAGGAAGAAGAATACATTTTAAACTTACTGGCTATAAATTGGTTAGAAATCAACTTTCCCTGTTCAGGCACTCGAAATCTGAACACATATTTTTTATACGAACTAGATATCTTACTACCTACATCGTGAACACGAGGTATTGTTCCCTTTTGTTCTTATGAAAGACAGATAACAATTCCATTATCTAACAACGAATGATTTAACAGCAGACGATCCGGCTCCCAGGCAAGCATATACAATACAAACATGTAAAATAAATAGCTACAAAATGACTTAAAACGATCCAGTGACGTGTTTGAGTTCTTGTCCAACTAACTATACTAGCAGGTACTTATTGGTGAGGCACCATGTGATGTTGTCCGCTCTTCATAGCTTATTTAATAAATAGCACAAAACCTTATAATTAATAGCTAAAATAATGAGTAAATTAGTAACTACGCATAAAAATGTAAACGGTTCTCAATATTTTTAATATTAGAACTAAATATAAATCAGTAATTTTCGGGTGTGGTTCATCATTTGGCATTATGCAGTTCCGAATTTAAATTTTAACTAAATAAAACTTTTAGAACATTAATCTCTTTAACACTCACAATTTTGACTCACACTTACTCTTGCAACTGTCAGTTGCAAGTACAAAATATACCAACAATTTTGATTTGCATACTACCCTACACTAAGTGATAATAATTGCCCACAGAAGTATGTAAAGACCTCATAATTAATATTATGATGCACGACAACGCCCTCACTGGATTCCACTACTAAAGAGTAGTGAATGTCAAATAGCCATAGGATATCTTTTGAGTGCGGAACACACTTGGCCAGTTGGTAAACAACTTTTGTTCTAAATCTGTCTGATAAATCCTGAATATTGTAGACCTGCACATGTACAGTTACGTTCATAATTGCCTACGCATTTCTGGAGCCCACTGTACATTGCAGTGTGATGATACGCATCAGAGAACTCGTTACAGCTACAGATCACTTGTTAAAATATGTATATGCTATATATAAAAACAACACTCCATAAAATGTTTTGAGATTATAAACTCAGTGGTAGCAACAATTAGTTAAACGTCTAATTTTAAATCTCCAGATAAATATAATTTTGATAATTAATGAAACATAAAACCATTGAAATAATATCTTCTCTGAGTGATATTCACAATAACTAAAGATAAACGATCTTATTGCTTAAAATAAAATATTGTTTTGCTATTAGAAAGGTGAAGAACTCTTTCTTTATTTACTAATATTTGTTTTCCGCGAGCTTAAATTAACCAGACAAAGCAGGAGACATATCAATAGTACAACTTACCACCTTTGTCTAGAATGCATTTAATAGCAATTACAACTGGAGATTTTAAATTAAACTTATTTAAATCTGAACATATTACAATACATAGTAAAATTCGAGTTACATGCCTTAAACAGAAAAAATATTAATCAATATTACATGTGAGTATGTTACAATATCATAGTTGCCATTACTATCAAATAATATATTACAAAAATCTACGATTTATGAATATATAGCACAGAATTATAAAAAAAGAACATACTGGTAGCGCACAAACATTTATAAAAACATACTAGGATTCTACACACTACGAAATAAATGACACAGAGAGGAAATTAGAATAAAATATTTTCAGAATTCCTACTAGGGTCGATTTGAAATGCCATCAGTCTTTTATAAATTGGTATTTCAGAACACTGGTATTATTTACATCAACTTCACCGAACATAAAACATACCTAGCCAATATAAAAACATACCTGGCCGGTATAAAACATATCTGTTTATAAAAAATAAATATTGCAATTGTTGAAAGTCTAGTCATAGTGTTGTATTCTGAAATATCAACTTGTCAATGAGTCAAATATCTGTTCTATGAACTAAAAGGCACAAAGACATGTATCTTGGTAACTTAATAGTATTAGGCTGCCGATTTTAACTACTATAATAAATCTCAATTGCAGGGAACTAAATTATTTAGGCTTAGGACAGGGCGGCGCGGGGCGATGCGGGCGAGGCACATTTTCTTCGTACACTTCATCATATAAATTTGCATTAGAATACAGCGGTTGTGCCGCGTACATACTCCGCGACGGTTCACCTATTTCACTGTAAAAATTACTCGCCGTGTCATTGACCTCGTCGTAAACCGCATCACGAGACGTCGAAGCAATATTCGTGCCGTAACTAACTGCATAATTGGAGTACTGATTGAAATCTACATTTTGATACTTGAACGCTGAGTAATTTTTCGAATTCTCGACGCATTCGCTGAAGTTTCTCAACTTTTCACCCTCCTCTTCGTATTTAGGAGTGTAAATATTCTTTTCGTATACATTCTCTGTGTTCGTTTTAGCCGGCGTAGATAACTTGGTGTAGTAATCCTTTGTTTCTAATATGAACTGCTGATGTGCGGGGTTTATGTCAAAGTTTTTGTATAGAGGGATATCGTTGTATTTCACTTCTTCAGTGGTGTTCTCCGCGGTCGAAGTCGACGGCGCGTTGTACAAAGATTCAGAGTAATTATAATCACTATTATTACTTTTTGTTCTGAGATTCAAGGATTCGGAGATTCTGTCGTCCAGTGACATTTGGGCAAGCGACGCTGAAACACTTGGTACAGCATTTCGTTCTAGGGAGAGAGTATTCGTTCTCGCATATTTAGATGTAGGCATTGTTCCGTACGGAGAATTATTTTGATAGATATTATTACTAGTAGATGGCGTATTATTATATAAATGTGAAGAGTCAGCGCTAACGGTAGCTGTGTGATTATTTGAGGCATATCTGTGAGATTCTTGATATATTGGTTGATTATTAGATTCAGGAGTTAGTTGGTAATTTGGTCTAGCTGGTGATTGCTGGTTCGAAAGCCAGTACTGTGTCGTATCAAATGGGTCTGGTTGTGCCGTAATTGTTTGTGAGTTACTAAAATGAGGAGTAGTGGCAAGATTGTCCAATGACTTAGCACCGTAAAGACTTGAATGATTTTGCGTGCTGTAAGAACTTGTGGACAGACCGGGCAAACTTTCAATGCTTTGCTCACCCCAATCAGCATCAAGACCTGTAAAAAAAAAACAAATATTAAATTAAGACCTCTTTTAATTCATTCTTCTTTTTATTTATTCACAGCACGATAGTATAATTTTAGTAGTTATGCAGTAGAACTATGTCCACTGCTTCACTATTTTGGTGGGTAGGCAAAAAATATATGACATTGCAACACACAGCTTTTTTCCTGGATGCATTTTGGGGTCCAGGCTGCGCTCAAGCAGGATACTCTTTCTCATAAATTGGCTAACATTGATTTTAACGGAAGCTACTGCCGTCTGACCCCCTAACTCTGGGAGAAAATCCTGCACCCACTCAGCAGATGTATTAGCTTACAGACAGGGTGAATCAGGCCGCGAAAACCTAGGTAGTCTCACACACGTATTGCAAATGGGGGTTATATTAACAAAAAGAAAAATACTAAAATATTAGATACCTAGTTCAGGCACTTCTATGGGTTGGTCAAGTATAGAGATGGCAGTCTGGCTATTTGGCGACGTCTTCTTGCATGGTGTGCTGAGTCTCGTCGATGGCGGCAGATCCAGGTCAATTAATATGTCTTCTTTAACTGTAATTAAGAGAAAATCGGTTTGTTAGATAGTTAAACGAATGAACTGATTAGCCAAGGGTTGTTATAGTATTTTAGATAATTTTCCAATTTAAAAAGTTATATTCTACCTACTACTATGAATCACTGCTGCACTAAGAATACCGTACGCGCGACGCAGACTGTATATTCGCAGCGGATACATGGGAGGATGCTTTTTTCAAACTGTATTACCTACTGAACAGTACCCGGCTTCTGTCACGGTCGGGACAGAAGTCGTCATGGGCGAAAAGAGCGAGAGTCTGGCTAAGATCTGCTTGCTTTGGTTTTACAGATTGTTTTCTCTCACGAACGGTTTTAACCACTCTATAAAGCTGCAAAGCTGTCAATCCGATGTGCGACAGAGAGAACGCTTTACAGAACCGAATTAAACTCTCTTCTTGACAGTGTTGTGCTGGTCTGCGGAGGTTTTTTTTATACGACTTAGGTCGCAGACAAGCACACGGCCCTCCTGATGGTAAGAGGTTACCGTGGCCTATGGGCGAGTGTAACACCAGGGGAGTCACACTCGTGCTGTCGACCCTGTAAAAACAGAGATTCTGTGCCGTCAGCGCAAAAGAAAAGTAGGACCACTGACAGCACAAAACCTCTCCAGTGACCTCTGGCTATCCTACTCACCGTCGGAAACAACACGAGGTTATTAAGCGAAACCGCGGTCTTCTGTAGGGCGGAGGTACTTCCCCAGTCGGACTGCTCTATTGTCGTGTCGTGTCCTACTGTTATTATGTCTATTGTGTAATGTATATCATACTACCAGCGAGATATCTACCTACCTTGATTCAAACTCTTCGAGTGTGCCTCCCTAGTCCCTCTCGCCGCTCTGTCCTGGTTCAGGGCAGCTACCCTGTCGTTCGTAAGCTTGTTGTAGTTGAAATGCTTGCTGCCAGTATTCCCACCGCGGGTTGTCGGCGGTTGTGTGGACTCGATCGTGCGGCGCTTGCGCAGGATCACTGCGGAATCATCCGAGGCGCCGTTTGTTGATATCGGTGATGATTGACCTGTAAAAAGTGAATGAAGAAATATTATTTTTAAAAAGATTTTTTTTTATACCACTTAGTTTGCAGACAAGCACACGGCCCACCTGATGGAAAGTGGTTACCGTGGGCTATGGACGTATGCAACACCAGGGGCGTCACACTCGTGCTGCCGACCCTGAAGAAACCTTCTAATGCCCTTCTTGAAGATTTAAGACATGACACGGTACTGTACCTATAAGTGATTTAGTTTTGTCCGCGGCTTCGTAAATGAGACTACATTTCTTGTGCTGACAATGAAATGAAATACACACCTGTCAATTTAAGATAGGTACACAAGTCCTATCAAAGTGGAGCCAGTAGTTTTATATTTTTATTGTTATTAGGTACTTTAATTTTATTTATAAAGATAAATTTATTATGGCTCGATCGCTGAAGAGTTTCACCAAATGCATACTGCAATCATTCACATAAGTGACATCAATAACATCTTTATTTTACATTATATTTGTTCGATTTGCGGACATTGCTTATCATCATCATCATCATTTCAGCCATAGGAAGTCCACTGCTCCCCTATAGATCTCTAATAGGACCGGTTGGAAGCGGCTCGCATCCAGCGCGTTCCCGCGGCCTTAATGAGGTCGTCTGTCCACCTTGTGGGTGGACGTCCTACGCTGCGCTTGCCGATACGTGGCCTCCACTCGAGGACTTTTCGATCCCATCGGTCATCAGTCCTCCGTGCTATTTGCCCTGCCCACTGCCATTTCAACTTGCTAATCCGCTGGAATATGTCGGTAACCTTGGTTCTTCTTCTATCATTGCTTATCGTTATTGTGTAAATAAATGTAATTTTTGTCTCAATATGTTTTACATTGACGTCAAATATGTCGTTGTCGGATGCAGTTGCAGCGAATCAATTTGAATTACTAAACCATCTTTCCCGTGGGTGCGACATTGTACAGTTAACTACAAAAACTAATGACACAAAAAATATCTTCACATTTAAATATATGGCTCAAGAAATATTATACTTTTAGCAATTCTACACAGGGTAGCAAAGGAAACAAGTTAAGGAAAGAAGTAATTTTTGAGAAATCTTACAACAGCCACAATTTCAATACAAACAAGACATGATCATGTGTTTCATCTCGCGAAACGCGAGTCGTTGCGCACTGTATATAATCATATCAACATGACAAAACAAGGCTAAACACCTTTCCCCTTCAGCAGATCACAGGGTTCAACTAAAATTGCTTCATATATATTTTTGATTGCGACTGTACTTATCTGACAAATATTATCATTGGCGTGGCCTTATTCACCACATGTAACATTTATGAATTATCGAGAATTCATGAATACACAACAAAGGTTGGGCGATTATCTGAAAGTCATGTGTGACGTCACTGTAACATACATAAAGTACACCTTATCCTTTAAAGCAAACATCCTGAAGTAAACCTTATAGGTATATCTGGTCATTGTAAATCAAATTAAAAAAAAGTAAATTAAATATGGCGCGCGGTGACCGCGGTGGGACCTGTAAGGTGTTGTCAGCGCGCGATGGCTGGAATTTTTTGGTAGATTTTCTTTCTTCTTTTTTAATGTTCTGTGCGATGCTGGATGGGGTGGGTGCGTGCGTACACGGAATTAATTTAAAATTGTTATTGTTTTTTCTTTTCCCTTTTTATTTTATCAAATTGTTTTATGTAGTTGTATTTTTTATTTTTTTTTATTTATTTATTTGCTATTTTCGGGCGACATCTATCGCAGAGTGGCCACCTCTGAAAATCAGCGCTATCCATTTGCACCGTCAAGCGGGTAGCATAATGCTGAGAGGTGACCGATATTCTGTTGCAGATGTGTCCATGGGTTTAATTTACTCAAAGTTTGTACTTCATATTTTAAATGCGCAGAATAATAAATGATTTTTCTTTCTTTCTTCTTCTTTCTAAATTATAGGAGTGAGGATAGGTACAAGAATTCGCACCCGGCTGTTTGCACTGACTGCAATTACTCTATAGTTACTAACGACTTGCTTATAGAGTGATTACAGTATGAATTTAAAAAAAAAACCTTTCACGAAACTCTTCAAACACACGAAAAAAAAATGCCAAATCCAATACAGAGAATGATTTAAAAACCAAGGCAAGAGGCAATCTTAGCAGTATTCTCGCTTTTTTCGACTAGATTATCATTTCTTCAAGAAAATAATATGGACTTTGCAAGGTAATAAATCATTATTACTTATAGGATAAGTCAGAACAACCGCATGACCAACCTATTTACGTAAAAGACAATTAAATCACACCAATTAAAACCCATCAATGGCTCATTGTTCAAGACTCACTGATTATATTTATTTCCTTAATACAAACTACCGGATGTTTTTTTGGGGTGGAGGTTTCTTTCAAATTTAATTAGACTAAACTCCAGGTCTAGCTTACACGAAATAAAGAATTATTCGCCCATAATCTCACCCAGATGCATTTACAAATTTTAAGAGTTGGAAGATTTTCCCTTGGATCCCATAAATCAATCTTAACTATTTACGGCAAATCGGAAAACGTGGTACTTACAGCATAATTTTAGTTGAAAACCATAAAAATATACCGGTGAATTGATAACCTTCTCTTTCGAAGTCGGTTAAAACATCTATAATTTTAATAACCGTGATGACGGAAGCCCCTGGCCATGACATAACAATGGCAATGGGTGAAGACGCAAACAAAAGCTAGTTAAGTACGATATCGATTAGGTACTTGAACGTATTTGTATGCAATGTTCATGTGGTTTAAAGATTATAGTATTGAACCAGGTGTGACGCGGCTGTACTGTCTACATATCATACAAATTATACGTACATACGTATTACTCAATGGTGATAAAATATTCACTTAGTCATAGATTAGCAATTTTCAATGCTAGTACATCTGTGTGACGATATTACGTCGTTCGTGTATACGTTAATGCGCGTGATTGAAAACTTGGATTAGATACAGTGGACATAAGTAGTAGGAAATATCCTTGGTTATTTCTCGAGAACTGCATACAATATTTCCGTTAAGAATTATTTACCTCATTTCTTACATTATCTACATAAATTATATTCACGTTGTGGTCACCGATATTTGGGTCAGCTTCTCTAGCCTTTTCATATTTGACAATGCCATAGGGACACCTGGTATCGCCCACAAACCAGAGGAATAAAATATTTCACCGAACTAGCTCACCGAATATCCGGAATATCTATTTATAACATAAGGAATTAAAACACACAAGATAAATAAAATATTAAGATAACATTTATCAGAAATTTTGATTGATCTGGTATTATTTAAAAAAGTAATATCTTAGTTTTGTGTTTATATTAATCGGTTTAATCGACGTATTCCACTTAGAGCGCCCGTCTGAATAGCACCTGCGCGAATAGCACCCAGCCTATTCCTCGATTAGCACCTATCAATATTTTTGGCAGGTGCTATTCCGGGACACAAATTTATTTTTACATTTGTGTCCACGAATAGCACCTACGGCTAAGCAGCCTAGTGCTGTATTATTTTGTTTCGTTTCTAAATGAAAAATATCGATAAAAATCACCAGAACGTTTATTAATATATACACAATCGGATTCAGTGGATAATCATAGAAATTGGTAATCTGTTAGGTATGCGTTCACTCATGTATCGGTTGTGCCCAAAAACCCGATGGTTTCTCATAGCTTACATGATAACAATCTTTACTGAAATCGCAGCCTTACCGCCTGATCATCTGGAATCTAGAACTCTAGTGAAACAGCAGGCAGCGGTATGAGAAAATGTAGCTCATACATTTCTTCCCCACTTGTACCGTGAGCATTAGGTTGTGGTATGAATCACACGTTCTACCACTACGCTACTACTGCGGTAACGCCCCCCATTGTCGCATTATCATGTCTATGAGTGAGTGGTTACAGGGCACTTTCAAACGAAATTAGTATAAGCGATAGATTTCGTTTTAGAGAACATTGTACTTAACACGTAATGTAACGAAGACGGTGTGTCTTGTGTGTGATCAAGATCTATCTGTCTATCAGTTAAAAATTGGTGATGGCGACGGTAATGGCAGACCTAGGCGAATGTATATCAGTCAGAACGAGAATGCAAAGGCTAGGTCAACAGTAACCGGTGATCATGTAGGAAAATCTAAATATATATAACTCAAAGGTGACTGACTGACTGACTGACAAAGTGATCTATCAACGCACAGCCCAAACCACGGGACGGATCGGGCTGAAATTTGGCATGCAGGTAGATGTTATGACGTAGGCATCCGCTAAGAAAGGATTTTGATTAATTCTACCCCCAAGGGGATAAAATAGGGGATGAAAGTTTGTATGAAACTTTGTCAATTTTAAACCGATCGGGCTGAGACTTTGCATGCATATAGGTCCAACCTCACCAAACGGACGGCATCGGAATGGATTTTACAATCTTTAAACAAAATAAATCTTATATCACAGCATTTAAAGTTTATATTACCAAGTCATGCATGACAGCTTCACGTCCGTTTGGTGGGGTTGGACCTTAAAGCTACTATGACGTAGGCATCCGCTAAGAAAGGATTTTGATTAATTCTACCCCCAAGGGGATAAAATAGGTGATAAACAACATTTCGAACTTAACACGGACGAAGTCGCGGGGTAACAGCTAGTATTAATATAAAAGCATAAAAATGTATGGGTATGCGCATGTTTCCACTTGCTATCAAGTGGAAACGTGTGATCACTGCCTATTCCAATGACTACTTGAAATGACTTATAATGAAAACGAGGCACGCATTGAATAAAAAATAATTCAAGTCAAATAACTGAGTAGACGTATGTATATTTTAAGTGATCAATGAAACAATAATATTGTTTTCTCAGCAAAAGTAAAAGTTTAACGCGGCATCATTCTGCACGCGTCGTATTGTAAAAGTGAACGTGGTTTTACAATTATGGTTAATGAAATTGCTATGCACTGATAAATTGAATACTTTATAGCAGTACATATCTCTTATAACCATAAGATTAATTACCTTCCTATCTGGTAACCAAAGGTTGCGGTAACGGAACGGATACTCCGGTCAATATAAACCAAATCATAGGTGAGTGGTGAGTGAGGGTACAATAATTCGCACCCACTTGAAAATTGGTAAGATTGTTCAAAACATAACCATTAATGAAATCTAAAAAGACCTCATCGATCCGACACCTGGATTTTTTTAATTCAAGATCAAAGGTCATAAAATCGGAGTTTTGCGATTTTCAGCAAAACGGTAAGGTTTACTTATCAAAACAATGTCTGGGACAAAGTTAAAGACAAAGTTAAGAATCGAGGCGCGTACTTTCATTTATGATGGTGTTTTGAACAATCCTACCAACTTCCAGCTGAGTGCAAATTATTGTAACGAAAAAGTTGAGTCCCTCCAGACGTGCACCTAGTCGGAGGACTCTCCCTTTGTGTCACAGTCACACCCGTTCCTCCACACCATAAGGAGCATTCACCTATTTTCGTGCGGAAATGCCCTTTATGGCGGAGGATACCCCGCCATCCCGCAGGGCGGTTGCTCGTATAAGTACATTGCATCGACTTTCGTTAGTAACTGTACCTATTTATAAATTTAAAGTTAAATATGGGCTATCTTTGACACATATTTCAGTGTGTCTTGTTTACCTTAATCGATCGATATTCGTGGCTATGACCTTGGAAGGATGACCTAGTCACTTTGCCGTGTGGGTTGGGCTCCTCGAAACCCATACAAATAATATATACTTGAGTGTTTTACGGCTAAGTAAATTTAGGCTTCATTCGTACATGTGACATGCTTGTTCATCTGAATTTAAAATACAGTTGGGTGCAAACACATTATAAGTACATGTCCATTTCATATGCAGAAAAAAATCACTTTATATGTAGATACGTGTGCGTCAATTCTCCAATCTGCATCGATTTTTCTATTTGAAATGCGCATCGATTTCATGTAGGTACAGTCGACAAAAGATATAGTGTCACACGTGTACATACGACTTTATATGGAAAAGTGCAACCGTATCTCCTTCGTTGACTGCACCAGTCAATTTTAAGCGACTAGTTTACCTATATATTTTTAGCGATAAATTAAGGAAGTTTCTATAAAATCATGAAAACATAATATAATTTTATTACTATAAATTAATTAGACTTAAATATAGAACGATGATATCATCAAGTAGGTACCTACCTACCTGGGTTGTGGTGGTCTGATGGTAATAGCTTGCAGCTTCACGTAAAATATCGAAGTTCGATCGTTTCGAAATTGGAAATCAATCTTAAAATAGTTTACTTAAACAGAAAGTCAACCTCAACATAGTGGGAAAAAAGGCTTGAAGGAGAATAATAGTAGATTACCCAACAAGTGAAAAAAAGATGAATTCTTTTCGAGGCACTGAGTTGTATCCCGAGAGGAGCGAAGCTTTCTGCGGTAGAATCCGAGCGTAGCGAGGGATTCTAGATAGAAAACTGAGCGGATCGAGGGATACAAGAGCCGAGATGAATTCTTTTTTCACGTGTTAGGTACTCAACTTTTCACCATTGACTACGAGAAAACGATTACTCTGTGATTATGAATTACATTTTGTTATGGATAGTACACAAAGAAGCAGCAAATTATCAGTAATAGCTACCGCTTTAGCGCGAAAAGACTCAGGAGTCTTTTCGCGTTCGAGAATATGAGTTTCATTTTCATCACTAGATGAAGTCATTTTATGATTATGAGACAAACAGAACAGAAACTTTTACAAGGAAAATTACACAGAAAATGGCGGCATTTTTTTTTCTTAGTTTAAACTGAGCCAGCATTCCATCCAGCCAGTGATTACATTTAGGTGGCTTTTAGTACGTTTTTATAGTGAGAGTGTGCAACCTCTTTGCATGTTTCACTAGAATCCGTACATTCGCGCATGTTCCAAATTCAAATTTTTTTATTCTAATAAAACGCTCTTTGTTTCACTCGGTGAAACAAAGAGCGTTTTATTCACTGTTTTTGATGAATCACGGGCCCTTTTTCGAGTGTCAATGGTGAAAAAAAATATACTTATAGAAGAAAAATTGTCTTACCTCTCTGCACTGGCGACAACGTCTGAGACTTCTTAGTTGCTGGGATGACTTTACTTTTCGTAGTCGTGACTAGAGTGCTATAAAAAAATTGAAATCGTAAATATATGTATACCATAATATTTTATAACTATAACGCGATTGTTAGTTGTTATTGTTACACAGTCAAAACTAATAGCTTTACGAATTTTATTATGATTTTATTGAGGCCAACAAACGGTACAAAATTCGAAAATCGATAGAGTACAGTCATGGTATGATATGCTTACACTGATACTATATTTCATTAATATTACTTATAAAGCGAAAACTTATACGAAGAGAAAATTCGATTCAATGTCGTTTTAGAAATCGAAACGTTTTGTTATCAGTACTAATTCATCAAATATTTATTGCTTGGCAATGCTTTGTCTATTATTGCAGTATGTCGGATGTTTCGTATCTGTTTACGTGGTAATTGATTAATCTACCTAACGAAAAATTCTGCCATGGCCCTCCTATTTGAGCGGATCTCATATAGCGCTGTACCTATACAGAACAATGTATTATTATAATATGATACTGTCGGAAGTTTACGCCAATATTACATATTGAAATAATATTTTTACCGGATTCTATCACGGCAGCCACGGTCACGGGATGTCTCACCGCAACCATGGCTGCTGAAAAGCAACCGAAATTAGTTTTATTTCAACATGTATTGTTATACTTTGTAAAAAATTGAAACATGATTATTTATTGATTACTAGCTGACCCGGCGAGCTTTGCACCGCCCTTTTTGTTTCCGCTCGCGTGGAATTCAGATATTTAAAAACCTTGGCCACACAATAACAAACACAAAATAAAAGGAATTATCCAATTTAGTGCAGTCGTTCGAAAGTTATGCGTTATACATTTGGGGGGTTTAATTTTTATTTATTTAGATCAAATCAAATCATTTATTTTCTTAATCAATGTACAATAAATTACATAGGTTCAACTATGAATACATATTGTGTCACTGTGTACTATGTGCAAATAGTTTACTAACTGGCCAACCAAAAATTAATAGGTGCTCTCGCCGTCACGTCGCACCCCGCGCTTACCACCAAAGACACCTTAGAATTCGCTTTGCGTAGAGTTTTCAAAATTTACCGATCGCTATACATCAGAATCTCTTTCGTAAATTATATTTTAAATTGCGAATGCGTCTAAACCTTCCGAAACATACCCTACCTGGCTACGATCATTTTATAACTTCAGTATACTATTCTAGTAATTACCTTGGAAAAAGTCCCACTTCCAATGTCCTTTGGTTTTGTCCCTTCCACCAATGCAATTCAGGTCTTCTATCTATTAAAATTATAGGATCGCCGGCATCTATTGTCATTTTACTCGGCCGTCGGTAACTGTTGGAGAAAGTATTAACAATCATTCTATCTTCCACACAATTAATTATAGTGAGAACTGACACAACGATATAGTAGGCTCTTTATTCAGATAATTTTGCTATTAATTTCATATGACCGTCGAAATGCGGTGGTTATGCATATGGAATTATCAATTAGATAAGAGAATTATGAGTTTAGAAGATGTGATTATTTTTTTTGTAGGAAAATCAAATGTTCTGTATCTTTTCACTTAAAAAGTCCGACCTACCTGAGAGCAGCGATCGCAGTTTCGTACTTATTAGTCTCCATATACCGTTGTATGCCCGCGAATGTAGGTCTTTCCTTAGGGTTGAGATCCCAACACTGCATCATCAACATGTACACATCAGGAGGACACGCGTTCGGCGCTGTGAGCCGTTGACCTTCACGCATTATTAGACGCAGAATTTCCGAACCGTTTAAACCTGAAAGAAGTCATGCAATCGTTATTTGATGTTACATTATCATAAACTAACCGTTGCTGGTGGCTACGTGAAATGCTGGTCTCGCTGCCAAAACTCACGGGAATAGAAGGTAGCAGATTATTATTTGATATTCCAGATTCATCTAGATTCATTCAACCAGTTTGGCAGGATTGTATGACAAACATCCACCAAATCTTTGAAATCGCCAAGAACTAAACAAAAATAGTAGTATTAACTAGAAAGGCGCGTACCTATTTAACATCTTTATTGTCAATAAGAATGTCTTGTTTCACAGAAATCGGTGCAGAAACAATCTATTGTATGACGTCTTTGTTATTCAAGAACTAAGTAGGTATCTATATGATTTGTACGTTAAAACTGAAAAGAAACTTTACCAATCCATGGCTCTTCTCCGAAAGTGTACATCTCCCACAATGCAACAGCAAACATCCATACATCAGATGCGTGTGAGAACTGCCTACTTCGTAAAGATTCTGGAGCACACCATGGGAATGGCACACGGCGACGCTCACTCATCACATAACAATCGTCAGCATCAGGAAGTGCTCTCATCAGGCCAAAGTCACCTATTTTGACCTATAACAAACAATACCTCATACAATGATAAGACAATGACTAGGTAAGTGGGTCAAGATAGTCATGGCAAGGTTACACTTGGCTCTCTACAGTTCAAGGTTAAAGGACATCCTTATGCTCACAATCCAAAATCTTTATGGCGATACAACAATCACAGAAATTATTTACTGTCGAATATAAACTCAAATTCACTTGTTATACTAATACTATTTTATGGATTTCTTTTTGTACTGTGAGGACTTTGCAGACATAAAAATAAGCGCTGACTAACAACAATTTATTAGTGAAGCTCACAAAATAATTGTCTCATTTGATAATATGTGGATTGAATCCACAACACTTGATGCTGTAGCTAATTGACCACTTAAGCAACTCGATCTGTATTTCTTAAAATCTATCTGCATTCAGTCTGCCTGTATATAAACAAATTGTGTTAACCATAGTATTTATTCAGAATCAGAGTCTGTCTGTATTTTTTTATAACTAACTAGCCTTCCGCCCGCGGCTCCGCCCGCGTGCATCTCGGTTAACGCGACCTTTGCTCATATCTCCGGTTCTACTCAACCGATTGCGATCAAACAAACGTAAGATTTTAAGTCTGAGTAAGCCCTTTCTAACAAAAAAAACCGCATCAAAATCCGTCCAGTAGTTTTTGCGTCCATCGCGGACTAACAGACAAACAAACAAACAGACAAACAGACAGGAAATTCAAAAAAAATATTTTCGTGTTCAGTATCGTTAACATAACATAACCCAAGTATTTTTTTTTAAATATCTCCAATGTACAGACACGACCACTTTACAATTATATAATAGTATAGATAACCAGTGGTCGGAATTAGGTAGAGTGATTTATGTACTTGCGACGAAATGTTGATATTAATGTGGATCTTCCCGAGTGTTCTGACGGACAAACCCGTGTGGCCGTCCGATTTTGATGCAGTTTTCAGATATGGGTTCGGGTTCGGTTGGTGCATGTTCTAAGATAGGTGTTATGGTGACAATTCACCAGGGGGCGCTGCAGCAAACATTTTTTGAGCAAAATAATATAGCCATTTTTCACCAAAACTAGTGCGATTTTGATGCAGTTTTCAGTTATGGGTTCGGGTTTGATTACAAAATATTCTAAGATAGGTTTTATAGCAACAACTCACCAGGTGGCGCTGCAGCAAACATAATGTATACTCTCTCATTAAAGTATAAAATAAAAAAGAAATAAAAACACCCACGACGGTTAAAAAAACTTAAAGTAAGTATACTCGTATACAAATAATTTAATAATTGGGGATTAAACGAACTTACCTGTAAGTGAAGTTCTATCCTAATTATACGAGTGCTTCGTCCGAAGAGATTAGCATAATAGACTCTGTAGTAACGCAGTTAGTAGCCGCCATCCACACTATTTTGAGATTTTTTATTTTTTATTTTGTGGGTAACCCGATGTTTCATATAGACGCAGACCCTATCCAACCTCATTCGGTTTAGTGTAGAGCCGTTCTTATTCGCATATTTTACGAGTAAAATGGGTAATCGTATGTATAATCGTAGTTAGACGAACGATTGGGTGGGAGGGATGCTAATCTCTGCGGACGAAGCACTCGTATAATTAGGATAGAACTTCACTTACAGGTAAGTTCGTTTAATCCCCAATTATACTTCGTGCTTCGTCCTCGAGATTAGCATAATAGACTCTGTAGATATTTAGAACCAACATTCGTAAAATATGATGTATTTAAATTTGAAACCCGTTCTGTTGATATTGCTACTGTATTGTAATGAAACCTTGGTGACAAAGCAAAAATAGGTATTCCTTATGCGAATTATCCTTTCAATGAATGATTGAATTTTTTTTTTTTTTTTTTTTTTTTTTTGTTCATTACAACATCATCAGGGCCTATGATCAAATGGCCCGCTGTTAACTTACTATAAATATATGAGGGCTGAGGATAATCATTTGCTTTTCTCATATGTGCATAATTAACATTATGTGAGCAGTTGATGCGAAGTCAGTTTTAAACATTGGAATGGAATAAATCCCTCTGGATGTCTAGATATCGGTTGTGCAGACACAGGTTAACTCATAAACTAATAAAACGATTGTCAGAGTACCTACTCTATATATGCGCGATGCGCGACCCATATCGAGATAGCAAGGGTCGTAACTCTGGTCATTAAAAATATACAACAGCGTTTGTGTTATTTGTTCCCATATGGATACCTTAATTAAGTCTTATGTTTTATTAATTTCTGACGGGTATCTATTTGTTACTTAATTTTTCAATGTTTGTACTCTGATCAGATAATAAGCAGTAAAAGTGTAATAATGTTTGTTTACTATATGGATATAGGTTTCTCATAACAATTACTTTTGTACCTTAAGGCAAACTCAAGGTATGCAACCGTATCTGTTATTCAAATTCAACTTAATTTGTTAAACCTTCAAAGTTAAAAATGTGTCCAATATTATCATTTTTCTAGACAACTTATTTCTAGAGAAACCTGGGTTAAGGATTAGATTACATTTGATCCTTAACCCACAGAAGAAATATTATAATAGAAGGAATATTTCAACGGAAGAAATATTTGAACACCGTTTCATAATTTTATTATCTTTGCTCTCAACATGTGAAAGACTTTATATACCTAAAACAAATCGATACCTATTAGGTATGAGTAGTAACTCATAGTGGAGTCTAGTTGTATATAGCCCTTAGAAAGGTACTTATGAGAATTTGGAGTATCAATTTATTTTAGAAATGAATAAATGTTTATGCTACGTAATTAATCCTGTAAAAAGAAAGCATTCATAGAGTAACTCTATCTATGAAATAGTTAACATTATGCATACTACGTTTGCGTCTTTATTTCTATATTATCTTATTACAAACCATAAGTATTTTTACAAAAGACAAATGTTAAGTTAAACAGAAAAGGTTATGAGACATTTAACCCTTGTAGACTATATTGTCTGTAGACTTGATGTATCATGCAAACGCATATATCTTGGTATGTTCACACAAGAAAGGTTACGTGAAAAGTTTAACGACACCAGAAGTAAGATGATGACGGGAAATCTGAGAATTTAGACAATCTTTAGCAAATATTTGCATTAAGACCATTAAACGCTACCATTATTGCCAGCAATTTTAGGTAGGTATATTTTAAATTCATCAACACTGCATGAACTAGCTCGCTAGCTCACCGATAGCTGCCTATTACCTGTACACCACCCCGTAGTTGAGATGTCTAATAAAGTTACAGGCCACTATAATCATCTATCTATAATCTTATAGGTATGATAGTGATGATGATGGATCCTATAGGCTGTGTATTGAATTGAACGAACTCACCGGTGAGTAGGTATTTTGTTTGTTACAAAATCATTACACGCTTACTCGTGCACGCACCTATGTTCAATTCTACAATATACTATTAAATATAGGTATATTTATATTGTCAACATGTATTCACATATTAGTTTAGATTAAAACTAATTTGTTATTTTGTATTTATTATATATTCGTTAAATCGAATCTTTTTATACAACTTAGGTGGCAGATAAGCACACGGCCCACCTGATGTGATGTGAAGTAAATCCATTCACATATTCTTTCTTAGCAACACAACGGCTGGTTTCGTAACCTTAGTTAATACAGGTTAATACATAAGCTGTGTACTGCAAAGGGTAGGTACCTACATGCAATAAATTTATATAATATATCTTACATTTGAGTCGTGAAGTGGGTTGCCCTTGTTCAGAATGTACCTACTATAGGCATCCTTCTTTAGTTCTACCTTATATTGGTAAGTTACATTATTTTAAAATCATGTCTTCCAATGTTTAGGAATTAGTTTCTATTATTTATAAAATGTAATAAAATGTATGTAATATACGTATAGATTCATGCCTGTAAGTCCCGAAGGGGTAGGCGAAGGTGTATTATCACTAAGGTACATTTGGTCAACTATGATTTTCGGTCCCACGTGATAGTGGGGGAAACCCATCGCTACCAATCGAGCACTTGTCATGGGCTATATGGGCAATTTCAAAATTCGAAGTTATCGCTTATTGAATTTTTAAATTATTTATTTATACTATCAACCTTAACACTATCATTATAGGATGTTGTATACCTAATGCGATAGCATAGGTATTTATTACAACTGTATATATATATATATACATATATACTAAAAATATAACACGCAATGTTATATTATTTAAGTAGGTATTATGAAAACATAATTGATGAAAATTCGACTCTGTAAGCACTTAAAACAGCATCAAATTTGTAACGAATTGCTCACTTGCCTTAGCAAGAGAAACAGTATTGAATCAGTACTTGCCTTAGCAAGAGAAACAGTAAAGAAACAGTAACAGTACTGTGCCCGAACGGGCATGTCCGGAAGTTAAGACTTCTGGACATGGTGCGGCATATTTAGAAGAGGGTTTTATAAAATGGTGTTTTTTAACCCTCTATATTATGAGAGGATTACTAGATCGTCACTCACTGGTTTAACCACTGTCAATCTAGTTGCAGATTTTTAATTAGCGGCGGTGATGGCCGATAGCAGTGCCACGCTGCTACACGTATAGCTGCTGGGGATTGTGTAACTTCTTCAATAAGCAACTGAGTGAAGTTTGATGCTGTCCGTCTTATCCTTAATAGCCCCCGCAGCCTACGAATCGGACTCGGATGCTTCCAGTTTAAATCCTTTGAATAAAGCCTTCTCTTTTTAATCAACGGTTCGTATACCATTTTTGGTATATTTTCTTGACACATTTGAGAATGCCGGCTTAAAACTGATTAACATTTAACCTGGCTTAGATCATAGATCTTAGGTATGCCAAAAACAGGACATTCAGTCCTTAGATTAATACTTTTAGCACGTACAGTTTGCAGTCTTACTTGAAGTATTCGAATATCCGAGTGATGGATATAAGTCGGCAGGGACAGTTCCTAGTTATAGAAATAACACGTAGGTACTGTTCGCAAATCATGGATTTAAACACTGTTCAACAGTCTCCAACTGTACTGTTCGAAGTGTCAGAATTATTGTATATTAGTAGGTAAGAGACAGTCCCTAGTTATAGAAATAACACGTACTGTCCGCAAACCCTGGATTAAACACTATACAGCAGTTCTCAACTGTAGTGTTCGAAATTTCAGAATATTCGTATATTAGTAGGTAAGAGACAGTCCCTAGTTATAGAAATAACACGTACTGTCCGCAAACCCTGGATTAAACACTGTACAACAGTTCTAAACTGTAGTGTTAACTGTAGTGTTCGAAATTTATCCCCCCCCGCGCGGTGTCATCGTGAGCAGACGTGTTATCAGTTGTCTCCGTCATTTTTTAAATACAAAGCAGTGTTAAGTGTACCTTTATTATGCAAATAATATTCTCAACTATACTATAGTGTACTGGTGACCATTCTGTGCGAGAAAGATAGTGGAAACAGTGTATAAACTCAAATAAACAACAATTTATAACATCAATTTGTACGGTGAATTTAAAAATTCTTGTGACCAAGTGGACTTTGGACCCATTAGCGTTAACAAAGGGATTCGAGTTACACATTAACCACTATTATTACCTACTCAATTACTTAGCACAAGGCTCATTGTGATTGCAAATTTCACTGAGCTTTAGCAGTGCGCCTGTAGCTCCAGCGCGTAGTGCGTTGGGTGGTGATTCATGAGTCTCGAGTTCGAAACCTTGTGAAGCTGGATTGTCTTTTTTACATTTTTCTAGTTTCTAATATACTTTTTGCACATTTTTGACATATTTTGTGCAACACAGGAGAAACAAGTAACGACTTTTCTAAAGAATTTGCATCATAGCAATCCCAGAGAGTATCTACCTGCGTACATTGTTGCCGTGGGGTCTACTTGGATTTTATTGCGTTTTTGCGTTGAGTGAATCATACGTCATGCCTCTTCGGCCCACTCCCCCTTCAACCACGCCGGCCTCCACTACCAGCTCCACGCGGCCTACGGTATCTCTTAGTGTACCTGGGACTTATGAATCTGATACAGCATCTGAAAAGAGTGGTAGTGGAGGTGCCAATGTGAGGCAAAAACGTAAGCGCGACGATGACGACATAAAGGAACTCAAAGGGTTAATCTCGTCCTTGACGCAGAAGGTCGACGAGAGCTTCCTCGAATTAAAGAGAAATAATGAAGAGCTCAAGGAGTGCTTGCAATTTATCTCTGATAAGTATGACTCAATCTTCTCGACACTTCAGAAACTCCAGGAAGAGAAGGCGGAAGACAAGAGAACTATCCAAAAGCTAGTGGCGAGAAATGATGTCCTTGAACGTCGAACTAAATCGGCTAGTTTGGAGATACGAAACGTACCTATTCACTTGAAGGATGACAAAAAATATGAGTCAAAGGAAGACATCGGCCTGATAGTGAAAACCTTGTCTAGAGCTGTCAATGTGGAAATACAAGACTACGATATCAGGGATTTATATAGAATTGTAAGTCACAAAGAAGGAAGCAAACCAATCTTGGTTGAACTGAATAGTGTCCTAAAAAGGGATAAAATATTGCAAGGAGTCAAACATTTGAATAAGGGGAAATCTGAAGGTAACAGATTAAATACTGGCCACCTCAATATCCCTGGTCCCGCAAAGCCGGTGTACATTTCGGAGGCTCTAACTTCAAATGCCCAGAAGCTATTCTATGCGGCTCGGCAGTATGCGCGGCAGAATGGTTACTCCTACTGCTGGACTTCGCGGGGCTTGGTATATCTGCGGAAGGCTGAGGGTGATCCCCAAATTAAAATTGAGTCTGAAGAGAGTCTTCGGCGTTTATCTAATAAATGACTACATTGTAATGAATCCGTTAGGCTGGTGTCTCAGCGCTCATCTATGTCTTGTTATTTGTTGTTAATATCTTGTAATTTGGCTGCCATAGCATGCCTTTGTTTTGAATATTTAGTCACTAGTATTCTTTTGTGGTCGGATGTGGTCAGTGCTTGCTTTCTATATCATAATTCTAGTTCCATACCTTTGTCAGTTAAGCATAAAGTTAATATGTTGTGCACAGTAAATGAATGTAATTTGCCTAAACTGACTTCAAAGCTTACCTTAGTTTATAAGAAGTGTAACATAAAACAATATATACATATTAAACACACCCAAAACATTCACACTATAATACAATATCACATTCTACTCAGTTCAAAAATACTATACACAAGCTACCTCAACTTACTTGTTGAAGTACTTCAACAAATAGTACTTTACAGCCCCGACATACTTTGGTCATCACAATATAAAATTAAAAATTCAACAACGTAAATGAATTTATAGAATCCGTAGAATCATTTAATGTCTCACGGTCGTATGTTAGCTTGCCGGAGAATTGCCTTAAGCACCTAAATACTAGCAGGCCAGCCCTAAACATTGTCCATGCCAACATTCGCAGTGTAAATCGGAACTTTAATGCTCTCAATGTCATGCTGCAATCCACGGGTCTTGAGTTTGACGTCATAATCCTCACGGAGTGTTGGTTGTCTAAGGTTGCGGATATGCCTGTGTTCGATGGATTCGTCTCAGCTAGATCTGCACACAGTAACCAAAATGATGGAGTGGCAATCTATGTACATTCTTCTTTAAATTATAATATAGTTGAACCAGTCATTCAGGATGCTAATTGCCTTGTCCTAAAGCTGGGTCTGGACACTGCTATTGTTGCAATATACCGTTCACCGTCTTACCAAAATGCAACTAATTTCCTTATATCTCTGAATGATATTTTGGACTCCCTATCGACAGTATCAACCGTGGCAGTAATTGGAGATATTAACATGAATATACGACCTGAAAACGATGACTCATACTCTGAAGACTACTTAAATATGATGTCTTTTCATGGACTTCTACCAACACACATTTTTCCGACTCGCCATTCCGGTAGATGCCTGGACCATGTTTTGCTTAAAACAGCTAAACCATCCACAACACTGGTTCTAGAGACGGATCTTACTGACCATACACCACTCTTACTTAATGTTGAACGAAACTCCTCTCATACCACAAAGCCCAAAAATATAATTAGGCAATTAAATATCTCAGATATAACAAGTTGCTTAGAGAACGCTGATTTCACAAACGTCCTAACTAGTACAGATCCCAATCAAGGTGCGGAACGACTTGTCGCCATAGTGACGGAAGCAATAGGCAAACACACTAGCATTAAAACAATCCCTCATAAAAAGAGGATAATTAAGCCGTGGATTACACCGGGTCTCTTAAAATGTGTAAGAAATCGGGACCAGCTTCACAGAAAGGCATTGCTGAATCCTAAAGATTACGTTGCAAAATTAACATACACGAGATATCGCAATTACTGCAATAATCTACTGAAACGTATTAAATGTGAGTTTGACCAAAAAGAACTATCAAAGGCAAATGGTAATCCTAAAGCCACCTGGGATATCATTAAGGCTCTAACCTATAAGAATACCTCATCAGCAAGTAAATCCGGTCAACTTCTTAATTTGTCCAATGACCCAAACTCTTCGACCAATGCTATAAACAATTACTTTGCTAATGTTGGGACGAATCTTGCGCAGCGGGTTGAGCAGGGACATCATGTGAACCGTACAGATTTTACATTCAATTGCTTAACCAATCCTCTAGGTAACTCATTCGTGCTACTTCCAACAGATTTCTCAGAGGTGGAGAGCATAATTAAAGAGATAAAATACAATTGTGCGGTGGGTCATGATAATATACCAGCTTCCGTTATTAAATCTGCCAAGCATACAGTTATTCCCTCAATCTCACACATCTTCAATTTATGCATCTCAAAAGGCATTTTCCCTGATACCTTCAAGAAGGCGTTAGTCACCCCTGTATATAAAGGTGGGGATGGAGGCCGGGTCGAGAACTATAGACCTATATCTGTGCTCACTACATTTTCCAAGATCATGGAAAAACTTCTGAACAAAAGGTTGCTTGGCTATCTTGAATATAATAAAATACTTGCTCCAAACCAATATGGTTTCAGCAAGGGCAAATCGACTGAGGATGCTGTTCTTGAGCTAACGAACCAAATCACCAAAAACCTTGACACCAAGACCAGAACTATAGGTATATTTCTTGATTTAGCCAAAGCTTTCGACACGGTCTCTATTCCCATCCTCCTCAGCACGTTGGAGGACATAGGAATAAGAGACATCACCCTTAATCTCTTCCGTAGCTATCTCACTAACCGAAGACAGCGAGTTAAGTTGGATGGCTATATTAGTAACGATGTGAGCCTGACCTTTGGCGTTCCACAGGGTAGCGTACTGGGCCCCACTCTCTTCCTTATCTATGTTAACAGACTGTGTCAGCTATCAATCCCATGCTGTAGGATTCTTGTCTATGCTGACGATACTGCGCTCGTAATAAGTGAAAAAACATGGGAAGCTGCCCATCGCGCAGCTGAACATGCACTTAGCATAGTGATGGCTTGGCTCTCAGCAAATCTGCTTACTTTAAATATTGCGAAAACTAGCTATATCCCCTTCTCAGCAAACTCTTTTACACAACCCGTTATGCAAGATGTAAGAGCCCATTTGTGTCACTCTATGCTTGTGCCTTGCAGTTGTCCTTCGATACACAGAAGCTCATGTGTTAAGTATCTGGGAGTGCAGATTGACAACATACTGAGTTGGGAGAAGCATATAGATGTGACCGTGTCTCGAGTTCGTAAACTAATATTCCCTATGAAGAAATTAAGAAGTGTAGTTACGGGTCCACTGTTACGAACTGTATATATCGCCTTAGCTCAATCACTGCTGACTTATTGTATAGCTGTTTGGGGTGGTGCTTGTAGTGGCTACTTACTTCGTATTGAGAGGGCCCAAAGAGCTGTCTTGAAGGTTATGCTCCGTAGACCGTATCGCTATCCAACTACCCAGCTTTATAAAGACGCATCTGTACTCACCGTCCGTCAACTGTGTGCGCTAAATGTCATTATACGCAAACACAAGTCATTAACCTATGATCCACTGCTGCAACAAGAAAAACGTCGGAAATATATTGTATGCCAACCCGTAGCTACTAAAACTGCCCTGGCCGACCGGCATTACCCCAGTCTCAGTTGCCACCTTTACAATACGGTAAACAAAATCTGTAATATATATCCTCTATCGCAAGTCAAATGTAAGAGTGTGATTAATAAATACTTACAAAATCTAACTTATGATGACACAGAACGCCTTTTTGACAAAACTTCTTACCTACGCACTTAACCCACCTAAAGAACACACACACACACACACACACACACACACACACACACACACACTTAAGCGTTCGAACACAGGCATACTACTTACCTATTTATCGTGTACATGTACCTACCTATTTAATTAAGAGGTAGATACTTAAATCTCCCGCCTATACCTACAATTATATATCATTTTGTTAAAAAAAAAAAAAAAAAAAAAATGTACAATTTTAAATACAACTTTGTCAAAACAAGTTAAGTTATCAAAATGAACTCTGTTTATTTATTATTAGAACTATCGGGATATTTACCATGTATTGTTTGGAGTTTCCGATATTTCGGCGCTGTTGCAAGCACCATGATCACGGAGGAACTGTAGTACTGGCGGTAAACGGTGAAAAAGTTTCTAGGAGAACATATATCGATCTACCCTCTTTCGAGTTCTTTTGTGACGCGTATGGACACTACCACTGGTTTCACTCTCACTACAAACTCGAACTCGATCTCGATCACGTTCACGACACACTATGCTTACTGTATCCACTCGCGATTTTGTTTTGGCTTGCTCCCGATTGTTTGTACATATACCTATGAACTGTACCTAATCTAAATAGAACCTATCAATTTAGCTCCCATCTGTAAGGGGAAGGCGCCAGTGTCTGTAACACAGTTTAATACTAGCACAGACACTGGCGTTCACTCTGTCTCTGATATATTATGCTATAATAAATTGGTGTTTTAAGTTGTTCTAAGAGATAGACACATTGTAATATGCTTTTTATGAAATAAATTATTATTATTATTATTATTTAATTTCAGAATATTTGTATATTAGTAGGTAAGAGACAGTCCCTAGTTATAGAAATAACACGTACTGTCCGCAGACCCTGGATTAAACACTGTACAACAGTTCTAAACTGTAGTGTTAACTGTAGTGTTCGAAATTTCAGAATATTCGTACCTATATAAGTAGGTAAGAGACAGTCCCTAGTTATAGAAATAACACGTACTGTCCGCAAACCCTGCATTTAAACACTGTACAACAGTCCCAAGCTGTAGTGTCCGATGTGTAAGAATATTTATATATTAGAAGGTAAGAGACAGTCCCTAGTTATAGAAATAACATGTACTGCCCGCAAACCCTGAATGTAAGCACTATACAACAGTCTCAAACTGTAGTGTTTGAAGTGTCAGAATATTTGTATATTAGTAGGTAAGAGACAGTCCCTAGTTATAGAAATAACATGTACTGTCCGCAAACCTTGAATTCAAACACTATACAACAGTCGCAGACTGTAGTGTTCGAAGAGTCAGAATATTTGTATAATTAGTGGGTAAGAGACAGTCCCTAGTTATAGAAATAACATGTACTGTCCGCAAACCTTGAATTTAAACACTATACAACAGTCGCAGACTAGTGTTTGAAGAATCAGAATATTTGTAAATTAGTGGGTAAAAGACAGTCCCTAGTTATGAAAATAACACGTACAGTCCACAAACCATGGATTTAACCACTGTATGACAGTCCTAGACTGTATTTTTTGCAAAGTTAGAATATTTTTATATTTGTAAGGTAGGTAAAAGACAGTATGTATAGAAATAGAACGTACTGTCTGCAAACCTGTTCGAAGTTTCTGATTATTCCGACAGACGCTATTTGATAAAATTATCTATTCGTAACTCTGTTTATTTATTATTAGAACTATCGGGATATTTACCATGTATTGTTTGGAGTTTCCGATATTTCGGCGCTGTTGCAAGCACCATGATCACGGAGGAACTGTAGTACTGGCGGTAAACGGTGAAAAAGTTTCTAGGAGAACATATATCGATCTACCCTCTTTCGAGTTCTTTTGTGACGCGTATGGACACTACCACTGGTTTCACTCTCACTACAAACTCGAACTCGATCTCGATCACGTTCACGACACACTATGCTTACTGTATCCACTCGCGATTTTGTTTTGGCTTGCTCCCGATTGTTTGTACATATACCTATGAACTGTACCTAATCTAAATAGAACCTATCAATTTAGCTCCCATCTGTAAGGGGAAGGCGCCAGTGTCTGTAACACAGTTTAATACTAGCACAGACACTGGCGTTCACTCTGTCTCTGATATATTATGCTATAATAAATTGGTGTTTTAAGTTGTTCTAAGAGATAGACACATTGTAATATGCTTTTTATGAAATAAATTATTATTATTATTATTATTTAATTTCAGAATATTTGTATATTAGTAGGTAAGAGACAGTCCCTAGTTATAGAAATAACACGTACTGTCCGCAGACCCTGGATTAAACACTGTACAACAGTTCTAAACTGTAGTGTTAACTGTAGTGTTCGAAATTTCAGAATATTCGTACCTATATAAGTAGGTAAGAGACAGTCCCTAGTTATAGAAATAACACGTACTGTCCGCAAACCCTGCATTTAAACACTGTACAACAGTCCCAAGCTGTAGTGTCCGATGTGTAAGAATATTTATATATTAGAAGGTAAGAGACAGTCCCTAGTTATAGAAATAACATGTACTGCCCGCAAACCCTGAATGTAAGCACTATACAACAGTCTCAAACTGTAGTGTTTGAAGTGTCAGAATATTTGTATATTAGTAGGTAAGAGACAGTCCCTAGTTATAGAAATAACATGTACTGTCCGCAAACCTTGAATTCAAACACTATACAACAGTCGCAGACTGTAGTGTTCGAAGAGTCAGAATATTTGTATAATTAGTGGGTAAGAGACAGTCCCTAGTTATAGAAATAACATGTACTGTCCGCAAACCTTGAATTTAAACACTATACAACAGTCGCAGACTAGTGTTTGAAGAATCAGAATATTTGTAAATTAGTGGGTAAAAGACAGTCCCTAGTTATGAAAATAACACGTACAGTCCACAAACCATGGATTTAACCACTGTATGACAGTCCTAGACTGTATTTTTTGCAAAGTTAGAATATTTTTATATTTGTAAGGTAGGTAAAAGACAGTATGTATAGAAATAGAACGTACTGTCTGCAAACCTGTTCGAAGTTTCTGATTATTCCGACAGACGCTATTTGATAAAATTATCTATTCGTAAACCATGTTACTCAAACACCATTCAAGTTTTATTAATAAAAATTTAATAGCATAAATGGTATAACCTATGATAACTACAACATACTCCATTACAGGACTTGATGTGTATAAGATAACGTCCCATACAACCATAGATATAAATAGCTTATGGTGAGGATGCCATTATTATTTCATTAAAAGATAACCCAAGTTAATAAAATTAACACGTAGGTAGGTACTACCGGCAAACTATGTTATTGACACTCTAAACGGTAATATTATAAGTGATTTGATCCTTCTTTCTTTCTATGGTAGGAAAAAAGATAGCATTAGCGATATGGAAATTCACTATGAATTCAATTCATTTATTTGCATACAAGTTGTTTGCTGACCCTTGGCTCAAAGGTCACCTTGCCTTAGATACAAACAGGAAAATAAGTCTCCATGAGCATGATGATGATGTGCATACAAGTATAATGTCAATCTATAACTTGTGGTATTGCTATCGACCTGGGGTACCATTCTCTCTTATAAGTATATTTCCATTTCACTCTACCCTCATAGTGTGAATCGGATTTGGACCGTTGTCGACGGTCGATATTTGTGTAAGGCAAATGTAAAATCTATTTAAGCAAATAAATATATCCACTTCAGTAAAATATACTGTTTGACCCAGTTTTACCTTAATATACTAGTATATATTAAAATAATACTGCTAGGGATGGTCCCCAGGTATTGTTTTACACTGTAATACCTTTTAACTACAAAATCATGAAATGTTTTTCTGAGTTAGTGGTAACGTTTGTGGAAGATTATTATACTATACCACTATTTACACCTTTCCTCTATAGGTTGAAATCAGTAATTATAATTATTATTTTCATACCCTTAGGAAAATAAATAATAAGTAGGCGGTCGACGCGCAAAAAAGTTGGTCACTGATTTATAACCTTATTTGAAATATTGTAACATAGGCATACCTTATATTATACAATGATGTTAACGGGAATTAACGTGATCATGGTATTGTATTGTATATCGTATATATATCATGGAACGCGAGAGTTTCAAAGTTAGGATAGGCATACCTTGTTTATCCAGATCCTCTCGATGTCGATAATCTGAAGTTATAACTCACCCGAGGAACAGCCGTAGTTTCGACTATGGTGACGATGAAGGCAAGCGGCAGCTTCTTAACAATTTCCTAATTTTTCTTTCTATACGATCACTATTATTAGCCTTAACGTGTAGGCATATTAAAGTATTAAAAGTTCGCTATTTTTGGCGAACGAGATGTGGACGGCGAGACACTAAAAATGCGAATGAGGTTGGATAGGGTCTGCGTCTATATGAAACATCGGGTTACCCACAAAATAAAAAATAAAAAATCTCAAAATAGTGTGGATGGCGGCTACTAACTGCGTTACTACAGAGTCTATTATGCTAATCTCGAGGACGAAGCACGAAGTATAATACAAAATTTAAGGAACTCGACACAAAACAATACCTCCAAAAAGAAAAAAATAAATCGTATGCCCTTTTCCTTTGATATATTATTATGTCCCTAGTAATATTTTGATTTAAGCGTTGTAGTGTTAGTGGACCTTAGATCGTTATGGCTTGTACAACAAGTCCGTCAGTTTAGAAATATATTTTTAGTGGCGTTAACACACAACACAGGCGAAGCTGCGGGTGGAAAGTTTTCTATAGATTCGATCACACATTTCTTTTCTTATTCTTTCTTTTCTAAGAAATAGATGCAAGCTATTTTGGACCTTATTAACTATCTACATAAGAAATATATAGATGACTAATGTACATACAATTAATAAAATCTTTGTAAAAACAGATGAAGTACATATTTTTGTATTGATCTTCACACAGACACTGCGAAAAACCGTGCAAGCGACTTTCGACCTTAATGACATTTTATTGACAACATGTTTTTTCGCACTCCGCGATGACGCTGATCAAGAATATAAGAAAAAAAACTCGATACTTTGTGATGTCAATAAGGTCGAAAATCGATTGCACTACTTGTTTCTTGTATTCATAGCTGGAGACCATCGCAAGAAATAGGTGCAAGCTATTTTGGACTTTATCGACTATGTACATAAGAGATATAGACGATTATGTACATGTGATCAATAAAATCTTAGTAAAAACAAATGAAGTACATATGTTTTGTGTCCACGTCCACGGCACTGTCACGTCACTGACGTTTGTGAACAGAAAGGCTCCGACAGCGCACGGATGCTTAGGGTGCGGCCACACGGCGCGGCACCGCACCACACCCTATTACGCCGCACCGCACTAGCGGCCACACGGGCGGTGCGGCGTCACAACGTTTTTACGTCGCTGGCACGGCGCCGGTGCGGTACCGCAACAGGGTAGGGTTGTACTCCCAGTTCCCAGTTGACGACAGTCTAAAATAAACAATGGATCGGAAACAGCTCGGTACTCATTTTTTTAATCATTGGTGAGAGGTAGGTATATACGTAATTAAATAGAATTCACGAGCGTGCACTTTTCTCTATACCGTAAAAAAAACCGCACCGCTCGGTGCCGCTGCGGCGCCGCACTGTTTGCAACCCTCCCCTCTCCGCCCCGCCTGTCTCATTCCCAAGTCCGGTGCGCATGCGGTGCGCCTGCGGTCGCATGGCATACCCCCCCTTTTTGTATGTAGAAAGCCGTTGCAGCCCCGCTCAGGCGCCGTGCCGGAGCCGCACCGCGCCGTGTGGCCGCACCCTTAGTCGGCCACGTTCCGGTCACGGCACGGACCAGTGTGGACAGCCCTTTTGGGTTTGTTTCCTAATTTGCCCCGCAACAAGATTTAGAGCATGGGCTCCGACTAAGTTATTTTATTCTAACCTTTTCTCAATAAGGATTCACTAGGTAGTTTAATATTTTTGCAATTGCAACACATTTCTTTTCAAAAAATGTTTTAAATGCATTGTTGCACAGTTGGGACTATGGTATGTTACAAATACCGATAAATCACTAAATTAATAAATCACGGAATTTTTTCTGCTCTTTAACATTAATCTTGGGATTCGAGGCATATCCACATTATTAAAAATCAGTGCAAGTACATGAATCACTCTACCTAATTCCGACCACTGCTAATAACAATTATGTAGAACTAGCTAATGCCCACGGCTACACCTGATTTGGATTCTGATCTTGATCCTGCAATTCATGGAATTATAAATAGCCTATTCCTGACCAAATTTCAGCCTAATCCATTCAGCCATTTGAATCTGACTAAGTAACAAACATGCAAATATATTCCCAAATTTCCACATTTATAATATAATATTAATAGTTGCATGTATTGTACACAATCATTGATTCTCATTATGAATACTCAGACAATGATGTTATGATATGACACAGTAACATTTAAATATTTGTTGCAAAATATTGGAAGCTCAAAACAATACAGCACATCCTGATATCTCTAATTGTCAATGTTACATGTCAAAAATAGAGATGACACAATCTTAAAATGATACAAGAAGCAGAAACCGGCACTAGCCAGGAACAACTAGAGAAGATAGCAGCAGTCTTGTCCTATAGGGTAATAAGTAAATAAAGTAATAATGAAAACACTTACCAAGTCTAAAGTAGCCAGTAAGATATTTCTGCAGGCTAGATCTCTGTGCAGAAATCTATTTTTCTCTAGATGTGCCATCCCAGCTGCCACTTGTTCAGACCACTTTGAAATGTAGCCCAAAGACACCTTGCCATTTTGTGCTCTAATATAATCTAATAAAGCACCCATGGTAGCCAATTCACAAACCATCATTAAAGGATGGAACACAACACCATGGAGTTTGATAAGGTTGGGATGTTTTAGGCTGTGCATAGCCTCCACCTCTCTCCTGAAGTCATCATATATGCCCGGTTGCGTAAATGCATCAGCTTTTAACACTTTAACGGCTACAGGAACAGTTTGGGAGGTTTGGTCTGATACTTTCCACTCCCCTCGTTTCACTACACCAAATGAGCCTGTACCAAGCTCATTATGTAATCTGCAAATTGTGGATTGTGTTATACAATAATGATATGATTACATACATTTTGTTGATTATTAAGTACAGGAGTCTCACTAATCTGACATCTCTATTGTTCAGCATGTCCAATAAGTGGTTGTGGTCCATTTATAAGATGATTTAGTTGCTGCGCAATAATTAAGTTTAACTTAGTTATTCATTTTAGGTTCCTACAATGACTGATATAATAATAAAGTCTTCTAAGTACTGCCAATCACCCAACTTATGAGATAAAAGTATGTGAAAAATTAGACGAAAATCAAAGCTTTGTTGAAATATTGGGACTGAAGAAAATGGCATATCTACCAAAAAAAAAAGTGAAAAATGTGTTTTCCTCAAGCTTTTTATATAAGGCTATAAGTTGCAAATGTTTTGTGTCATTTATATGAAAACTGATTAACTAAGAAAGACTTACTATAAATAAAAAATTACTCATACACACATACATAATATTCTCTTCTGAAATCACAACATTATTCTTATTTTACTTATCATAATTTTTTCCTAACAATCCAGTGCTCTTACTATTCTAATAAGCAAGTTTTTAATAGTATCAGATTAATGAGACTAGTACTTGGTAAGAAATTAATTACTAAAAACTCACATTATATCTTTTTCCAATATAATACAAGTCGTTCTTGCTTCTACTTGAGTTGTTTGTCTCACAGATGAATCAGTTTTTTCCTTGGAAACTGAGCTAGATGAGGAACCAAATAATTTGTTCCAAAATTTTCTGTTCCATAGCTGTAACTTTTTTTTTCTTACAGCATCAAAAAGCCGGCGGACACCAGGCTTACTGATGCCCAATTTTTCAAGGTCTTCTGCATGCACATAATCAAAATGTGCTAATCTGGTTATCTAAAACATATTCCAAGAAAGTTAGCGGATTGCTTATAATACATGCTACTAAATATTTTTGTTTTGGCTTGGCAAGTCTTGTCTGATCTGCGGTTAGCAGATTATTACTTTACTATAATGAAATAAAAATTATTTAATAAAATATTGTTAGTAAATAACATATTGTTTACCTGTAACTGATCTCTAATTGGTAAGTAAAATTGTTCAAGTTGAACATTTTTCAGAATCTCACAAAGCCAGTCAGTGCCCGAATCCATTTTCAATTATCCTTCGTTATGCCTTGGATAAAATAAACGCATCTCGAGCAGGAAGTTGAATGTTACGAAGGATGTGTGTCCGAATGGTTGTTACTTCATAAACCAAAGTTTATACTTACAAGTTAACGAGTTATACTCATTTATATTAGTTTGTACATCTGATGAAGAATTACGAGTTAACTAAACTAAGAAATTGCCATTATTAAGATATGATGTGTTTGAAATGCGATAATTTCAGTTTCGCAAGTTTATGTACAAGTACGACAGACAACGACAGACATCAGTCAGACCACAGACTAGATGATGAGAGTGAAACCATAGTGAGACAGACAAGACAAAAGCAAAACAAAGACAACACTGTCCGAAGCACAGATTATTAAGAAATTAACGATACGCTTTTGTGCCATACAATACATCCTATTATCCAATAATGCCACTACATCCAATTTAACTCAATCTATAATATATGATATAATATTCCACAGCTTTAATCATAGAGTAAAGTAATACATCGGAAAGCTCAAAGCTCAAAGCTTGGCTTTAATTGCTGCTCTCTGATGATGCTGCACATGAATTTATACTATTTTTCGATTCTATGGTATTTGTCTCTATGGTTTACGTGCTACAAAACACCATGGTGCCATGCGATGTATTCATAGAGTAAAGTAATATGGATGTATTACTTTACTCTATGGTGCCATGATGGCGGCAAGTTCAAAAGTCGTGGACTGAGCCAAAAGTAATAAAAAGTCTATTTCATAATAATAAAACCTAGTGATTATATTCTCTTGGATAATAATAACTTAATTTTATAGTGTCGTGCAGTCGGACTATTCCTCACTGTTGTGGAGATAGTTATTTTAATAAAATGGATGTCTCCTCTGAAGATAGTCTAAGTAAAGTAAAAATTATCGATTTCGGTTGTATTCCCGTCGATACAACGATGGAAAAGAACATTTCCGTTGAAAATACTCATATGGCAAGTAAAATATATATATAATAACCTACACAAGAATAAGTAGAGAAGTAGTCATTACTTATTATGATTTCTCTCACATTATAATAATTAGTAAGTGTGTTATTATTCTATTATATATTTCTTCGATGTTAATAAAGTGTAGGGGAGTGTAGGTATTCTATTCTAATGCCCTGATTAACCATTGCCCTATAATTTCAGATGAGCTTGTCGTACAGGGTTACAAACCTTTACATATTGAACAACGTCGACCGGGTGTTCAACATATCAATAACTTCAACACCTGTGGAACCCGGCAACTATGCGAGAGTTAAGATTGTATTCAAACCCAACGTTGTTGGACAGTCGTTCACAGAATATTTCCTCGTAGATGATACCGCTGGGAATAATTACAGATTAACAGTAACTGGAAAATGCTATGGTGAGACAATGTCCTTCCTGCTTACAAAAAATATAATTGCGGAAGTTTCTGATTATTTACTTCTGACGCTGACTGTATCTACTCACTTCAGTACTAGGAACTAAAATGTCTCAGAGCCCACGACCTTAAAATCAACAACTATTGTAATAATGCAGTAGAAATCTATGCCAAGATTAATTACCTACTTACTTTTAATTAATTTTGGTTCTTATCATCAGTTTTATCATCATGTTAGTATTGGTCCCGGTTTCATACTAGGCTTTCATTTCGGGAGCCGGGTTCAGTTACATCTCTTACATTTTGTTTGGCTTTTATGTGAAAAACTACAAAACAAAATCGAATAGAAAAACATCTATCCGATGTGGCTTAGCGGTTAGAGCATTCCCCCTGTAAGGGAAAGGTCGCGGGCTCGAATCCTGCCCGAAGTCAAATTCTCTTTTCTCTTTGTAAATCGATTTAAACAATCAGCATAATAAATGCTTCAAAATTCTATTCAATCTATCCGAATAATTAAATGTGATTCGAATATAGGACCTCAGGTATCTCTGGATAAAAGGAAACTAGTCTTCAGAATTTGCAAAAATGTAAGGGAGCAAAGGAAAGAAGTGATCAACATTGTGAATAATTCAGCAGTGGATACGACATACCAGTGGTACATACCTTTTGGCGGCCAAGGATACTTCCAAGTAAGTTAAGCGAGCGAGCGTTTATTCAATTTGACCCAATTTAGCTTTCAATGTGTAGGTATGGGGATAGTTCCAAGTTCCAATGTACAGTCAGTATCAGCTCGATCTTGACGAACAAAGTACTCAAAACGATCTTTTAAGTATAATTCCGTAGCCGACCACATACGACAACTGCTAACGCACGCAGCACATGCGCGTAATTCATTGCGGCTTCTCAATGGTCCCTTTTATCCGTATCGGAGTTTAACAAGTAATGGGTACGCTGTATGTGCTACATGCGTCTTTCGTTGTCGTATGCGGTCGGCTTCGGAATCATACATTAATGCCTTGGTTTCCCCCCTTCCTGTTGACGGACTTTTCTGATATTTGGTAGATAAAAACCTTTAGTTCACACAATAATACAATTTAAATCAATAAAACAGTTTGATTTGTTCTTAATACCTTGGTATTATGATCATTTTGAGACTTTGCACTCAAGATCGTTTTGACGTTGACTGTACCTATAAATCTCCCATAGGTGTATCGTGTCTACCTATAATGCTTCTTTAAATCTTGTCTGATACTATTTAGTTCTATATTCAATGATCAATCTTTGTCATTGAATATAGAACTAAATAGTAAAGATTGCTCCCAAAATATCTGATTATAGTAGCACACTACTGATTGCAGATCTGTTGACACAAAAAAAATAAAAAAAATATTCAATGATCACACAATATTTTTTCTAAAATTGATCACACAATTCGAAATGTTTCCTAATAGATTTCGACAGGCAACTGCGGCCTCATCACGGCTTTCGAGACCATTTCGACCACAGTCTTGTTCATTGGAACTGCATTGGGTGTCTATACTGCAGAACTAGTGTGTCTGGTTCTAAATCAGGTAAGTTTTATTCCTTTCTGCTCGAATTGATTGCACGACTGAATGTATTAATCCCCACGAGGTATGGCTGTGTACCAATAATACTTTTTATCTGCTACCTTTTTTAAATTATGTCCGAATTTCTATATGTGACCCCAATATTTCAATGTAAAAATATTTTCAGGAACCTTTATTTCTGAACGTATATGGAACAGTAATTTTACCTGGGAATCCATTATTTAATATCCAAGATCACATATTTGAAAAGAATTGGAAGCGAAAATCACGCAACACTCATCTCATGGAGAATAGTCTTAACCGTTTAACGTATGTACCGTCAGCATCCGTATTTGAAAGGTGCCTTGACTTTGGTACGGGTAGTGTGGACGATACCACGAAAAATATTTCGCAAACTATTTGTGTGACTAACCATGAGCAGGAAGAGGGTTATATACAGTGGATGCCAGGTTTGTACAGAATTTATGGCTTTAAAAAGGAATTTTGTTTTTTGCTACAGCGTAGCTATTCTACACTCCCGAACTAGGTAAATACTACTAATCCGAAAGTAATAAAACGAACGGGTGAAGCAGTAATCATTACAATAGCGGGCATAATATAGCTTAGAGGGGTGATACGAGACAGTGGTAAAAGGTGAAAATTTTCAAAAGGGAAGCCGCTGAAAAATGACGCTACCTTCGATCTAGTTTGTCAAAAATCATGCGACCCATTGGAAAACCGGCAGCAATCGAGTAATAGGGACCCCTCGCCACTTTCCATCAGGTGGGCCGTGTGCTTGTCTGCCACCTAAGTAGTATAAAAAAATGGGGGTTTCGAACTATGCCACAAGCCTAGTCGAGGCGGATCGTAGTACATGCATAAATTCGGTTCAATCAAGCTAGGCTTATAATGATCTAATGCAAGTCTTCCTCTTATGAGCTATTGACTACAAATAAAAATGTCTACCTTCTAGCTTCTTTTGGGTATACTCGCGAATATGGTACAAACCACTCGTTTCATGTATAAGAAGGAAAGTACTGCTCAATGTTTAAATTCAGAGCAGTTGACTGAAATAGGGTTGTAACTAATTGTTGCAGATCCAGATAACATATTTATAGTGGATCCCATCGCTTCTGTTTTACCTTCGAATGAATCCAGACTTTTCACTGTAAGATTCAGGTAGGTCATGAACTCTTGCTTAAAAATACTGAGCATAGTAAAGCTGAAATAGTTTGAATAGTTTACGCAACATTTTTTATTAAGAAACGTGGTTACAATAGAATAATTCCAGAAACCTTCACGCAAGTGCTTAGTGCTAACAGCCTTCGTATAAAAAGATTGGTGGTCACACAGAATACAATGAAATGATTATGGTAACAACAATAAAAAACGAAGAAAAATACCTAGGTACTTAGTTTTCACTCACTTTTATTCCCAAATATGATGTAGAGCCCCACAAAAGTGAGAAAGAGGACCAGAAGCTAATTTAAAAATTTATTTACATGCAGGCCTAAAATTTCCAACGAAGTGTACGGCTATCTGCTGTGTGGAGATTATCAATTTAAATTCTACCCCAGCGAAGATGGTAGTGAATACAAGTTCAAACATACCTGGTTTCGAATACCCTGTACCGGTAATACGTGGTCTCCTTGCACAGAGTGGTTGACTGAGTTTGATTGTCCGATTGAGGTGAATATCTTGGGTTTCTTTTAATATTCATGCATCACCATTTTAGTAAATACGGTAAAAACCATGAAAAAATTCACCAAAGATCATGATGTCGACTCTTCTTATTACACCCGAATATCAGATGCCCACATGAAAACATTCACTCTTCGATCATTATGTCGAATCTTCATAATATGCCTGAATGCCAGATGCCCGTGTTTACCCGCAAAAATGACGCGAAAATCTAACATGTGGATGAAATTTATAACGAAATAAAATAAATAGAAACGTATGCACGTCTTATTATGTGAAACACCAGACTTTCAGGGTTATAGGTCTCACTACTTGTCTTCTAATTTATCTTCTATACTTTACTGCCAGGTAATTCTACCACCTACAGTACCTACAAGAACCACATTTGCCAACTTTATGCTGTCAAATAAATATGAGGTGCCAATGCATTTTAAGTTTGATCCACCCCAAGGAACGTAAGTGTTTTGGTTGCTTTCTAAGTACTTAATTAGGTACTTTTTTAAGAAAAGAGGATCATTACCATTACCATTTTACAAAATTACTTCAGTAGGGTCTAAACCCTACTGAAGTAATTTTGTAAAAATTTACTGACTAGAACTAAATTCTAAATTTGCTGTGTCTTCACAGCAAATTCACTTCACTTCTACTTACTTTATACTTTTTTCTAATAAATAAATTGAATATTGTAATCTCATTTGCAGCATTTATTAAGGTTAAAAATCACTATAATTAAAAAATATAATACTTAAAAATATATATAACTCTTTATTTTATATAGCTCACTTCTGTTTTAGTAATTTCGTAGTTATGCCTATGTGTGGCATAGTCCAGGGTCGTGGATGGCAGATCATATCAGTCGCATTAGAACCTAAATGTTTGGGTGATTATTGCGAAACCTGGGATCTCATCATTAATAAAGTACAGAAAGTAAGTTCATAATATTCTACCCAAATTCTAGGACATATTATAACAGCTCTACATATATTATCTACAAGTATTATCACAATCACCGTATAAACACAGTCTACGAACACTTTCTTAGGAATACTTTCCACCACTCCTTTCCCCCACTTTCTAATACCACATTAGTCTGAATTCCGCTAGTGACAATCCACTTAACTTCACTGAGCTTTCACGTTTCGCGCAATTATATTTGTTGAGTAAAATGCATAACATTTAAGCTCATAGTTGAATTCCAGCTTTAGCAATCGAACGCTTCTACCATGGAGAACTAAGAGGTTCGGATTCCTTTCTTTAATTCAAGAAAGGAGTTAAGAAAAGACTGAATGCTGAGATGACTGCAAATACAGATGAATGGAAAAAGCACACATGATACGCCAGCCCCAAATAAACTTGGGATAAGGGCAAGAGGATGATGTCGTACTATGAAGAACTGGAAAGCTATTTCCCCACACACATATACCCTTATTTTTACAATCCCAAGTTCTTTAGGGGTGCATGGCCTCCAACGTAGGGACCGCCATAATAGTGACAGCATTAGGAATGGTGACCACAACTTACATGCAGTCAAATTGATGGACTAACCATAAAAAACATAGATGAAACTTCGAAAACAACCCAATCAATGTTTTTCTTTTCAAGTCTCGTATCTGCTTCACGGGTAACGCAGAGGTCAGTCAAGTGGAAGTCATGTCACATGGTTACCATCCTGCGGCGCATGCAATGCTGGAGTTTCAGCCAACCATTACTGGATGCACCAATTACATTACCTCCTACTTGCACAACCTTACTAGGATGGAAATACAGTTTGTACAGATAAATTAACTGATTTTCTAGTAGATTTAAAAGTAGATGCCAAACTGTTCTTGACCTCAGTCGGCGACCAACACATTCAAAATTCTCATGCTATTTTGACGGACGTTGAGCAGGCAGAGACGTATCAAAAATTTGTTAAATGATCTATACAAGCCATCCGCTGTGGCTTGCTATAGAAGCATTGCCACATTGCATTGCTTAGAATCTAAGCAATGCTTCTGTAGTAATCCATATCGGATTTTAGCCACGAGTCCATTTAAGCTTAGCGGGATTTGTGGCTAAGTTGTGACCAAGTAGATTAGCACATTGCTAGGTTAAACAGTCATCATCATGGGAGTCGCTTCACAAAATAAAATCGAAATTTGTTACTTCGTAGATTTTAAAAATGTTAACTAGCTCGCTTGCGTTTGAGGTCTCTATTTTTATCCATTGCTGATGGTATAGCCGTCAATGATCGAATTCAATTTATAAATGTAACTTTCAGCCTAAGAGTAATGAACTATGTTTCTTGGCTGGGTGCTGACTTCCGTGGCTCTTTTGTGTTACCACCTAAAGAAATTGTAAGCTACCATTGGTGGTTCTTTCCTAAAGTTCCTGACAAGGTCTACGAAACTACAATTACATTATCTTGCGTGTGCTTAATTGACGGCAGGTAACGATTCATTTAATTTTTGTCTAGTAGGTTTATTTGGAATGAAGGTTTTATTCAGGGTAAATATTTTTCAGGCCTGTTGGAGAACCATCTGAGGTGTATATACACATTTCTGGGTTTTCAGAACTTCCAGATTTAAAGGTAGGGATTGAATTCTTTGACTCCTCAACTATTCATTCCAGATATAATTAGAGTAAGTTGTGTAAAGTTAGTTTGTGCATTCTGGGTAATTATTTAGTTATGATGGGTCATAAAAAAAATAGATGGACCTTTATTTATTGGTCTCCAGGGAAAAACAACCTTTGTTTACAACTAATTGGACCGATTAAGATATCTTAATCGAGTCTTAAGCTCTATCTTAATCGATTTGAATCGAGTAAGCTTAATAAATACTTTAAATTCGGCGAAATGTGGGTGCTAGCACCTCTGCCTACCCCTTCGGGGATATAGGCGTGAGTTTATGTTATATATGTATGTATAATAATAATAATAAAAGCCTTTATTCACTGACCATACTACATTTTGACTTATATACTACTATGCTAATTAACAATTTTTTTCTTTTTTACTTATTTAATAACACAATATAAAAAATATAAGAATAAAAATAAAAAACTTTAGTAACCACTTTATTGTTCAGGTTGTCTTTCGACATAGGCCTCTATGTATGTAATGTATGTAATCTGATTGTTTTGTAGGTTTTGCCTAAAGAAACGAATCTTCACGACATAGTAGTTGGCGAAAGTAAATCGGTCTCCGTAACTTTGTATAACAACGGCTCTTGCTTTTTTACGTCGAAGCTGTACCATCTAATCACGGGTAATGGAGATGATTACAGTGGTGACAGATTTGAAATAGATTCTACAGTAGTAAGTATAAGTATTTTCTTTACAAAGTTTCTTTATTTATATTTGCCTAATTTACCTATGTCATGCTAAAAGTTAAAACCATGCAAGTAAAAAGTCGTTGCCTAAATGGTACCAATTTTGAAATCTAAGGGAATTCACACGAAAACCAACAGCCCATGACAAAGTACCCGCTTAACAGCAATAGGCTCAGGCCCTATAACGTGGGACTGAAAATCATAGTTGGCGAAATGTGGGTGACATGACATCTCTTCCTACCCCTTCTGGGATTTATAGGTGTGGATATGTTTAATGTGTTTGTATGTATAATTTCATTGTGTACACAGTAGATAGGTACTTTAACCTTGGTCTGAAAATAACAGAATAGCCTAAAACCATCGAAACACTGTGAAGTAAAATTGACGGTAACTCCTAACGGTGCTGGATCAAGAGAAATAATCATTAAGTATTCGGTTCTGTTCCGGACGGAGTTTGACGAGGTCGAGGAAATACAACCCGTCCGCAAAAAGATTTGCACAGTCTGGTACGATGGGATCTATCCTACGATCAAGGTTAGTATCCTACTAATCCTACTGATATTGTAAATATGAAAGTTTGTGGAAATGTTTGGATGTTTGTTAGTCAATCACGCTGCTCTAATGGCTGAACAGATCTGGTTAGTACAGAGATAGATTACAGTCTGAAATTACATAGAGGCTACTTTTATTCGTGTGGTGACGGAGAAAGAATACAAGTATCACCACCCCAACTCATCCAAAGGGTATCGTAAGAGGCGACTAACGGAAAAATACGCAGATGATGACTGCGAGAGAAGGAAAACTCGAAATAAAACCTTTTTTTTTTTTTTATCGAGCGAAAAATCCCCACGATGCGAGTTATGTTGGACTCGAACCGACTAAAACGCACGCCGACTGTGGGCAGTCGGTTGCCGGAGGTGAGATTATCGTAGCCATATCCCTCGCACCCCGGCCGACCCAGGGCCATATCTCTCGAACTGGCCCTCATCCGGTGTGGGGACCACGGAGTCCCCAACTCGCCCCCGGGTATGGGGAGGCACTTAATGCGCGCCGCAGCCGCGGCCTGCTTCTGCTAGGGTGACAGGCGGCTCCACCCGTCACCCCCAGGCCCGCGCTCATGGGGGACGGAGGTCGTTCTGCGACCTCCGACGCCCGAGTTGCCGCCGCTCGTCGCGGGCCGCGCGGTTTGCGATTCTCCTCCGCTCCTCGCGAACCGCAAGGTCTGCGATTCTCCTTCGCTCCCACTCAATAAAACCTTGTACCAACCCGTCTGCCCAGCGTGGAAACGTAGGCTAAAGCCCCTGCATGTCTAGCAGTGGACTGTGATAGGTTAATTGATTGATTGACTACTTTTTATCCCAGGAATAGGTTCCATAGGTTAACGATAAACCTCGCAATCTAAAAAGATATTGTTAAATCATATTGCATTTCAGGTGAAGCGAACAATATCTGTAAAGTGTCCAATAATATTAAGCAATCACGATGTTTGGAATATTTTCAATGTAGATGAGTACGTCATTTTCTTTATAGCATTAAGTGTTATTTAGTAGGTATTAGGTACTCACTGGAAGATCACTGGGCCGTTCCCGTAGTGCGTCCGGAGTGCGTCCGGAGTGCTCTTTTCTTTCCTCTAAGGGAGATGTTGCTGCTTCTACCTAATATTCTGTAATGGTGAAAGTGACATATGACATAAGTTACTGGGTACTTCTACGTATTTCTTAATTAGCAGAGGGTATTGTAGGTGGAAAGTGAGAGGGCAGGCAAATACTTCGTCTCTGTCTCTTGAGTGGTGAACATGGTTTGGCACAGACCTTCGTTAGGTTCAATTGCAACTTTGACCGGCAACTGACAATAACTTTCCATGTCTCTTTGGGGCTGATAGGAAGAACTCTTCAATAAAAATCATCCAAGCAAGTATTAATTATTGTATTTAATTTAGTTTATTTTATTAATTATAGTGTGTAGTGTTGATTTAATTTAGTATTATTTTGAACTAGTAATTATTTTTTCACAATAAAATATCCAAGCAAGGCGGATGAATTTGATCTGATCTTATAAATGGTTCACGTTCACACTGAAAAAAAAAAAACTTTGAAATAAGGTGATATTTCACAGTATGACAGTGAATAATTTGTTTATATTGAGACATACGCTGGTATACGTTTCATAGAAGTCTTAGTATTGAAGGAATTACTAAAACAAGTAAAAATAGTCAAAAGCAAAACTCGTATTTCCCGAAAAAATATAGAAAATTGACAGCGCAGTGTGTGAATAATTTTATTATCCTTACCCAACATGTGTTGATTTTTCACAGACTGAACAAAGCTTTTGTAGACTGCCGCCCTAACGTCCCTTTGTCGGTAAACCTATACGCTCCAGATCTTTGCGTCCGTTCTGGTAGAACGAGTTCTGTGAAAATGATATTCGTACTGGGGTGCATATACGCGGCCCCAGTCCCTTGGAGCCTTCGCAGAGAGAAGATTTGTGATTGTGAGATGATCGAGGTTCAAGTAGGGACATCGCTTTATGAGATGAGACACACTTGTCTGCATAGAACATACGTTGAACTGTATCCGTTGAGTGGGATTGTTTCGGTAATCTATCTATCTATACTATTAAATAATTGTAAAGTGGTCGTGTCTGTACATTGGAGATATTTAAAAAAAAAACTTGGGTTATGTTATGTTAACGATACTGAACATGAAAATATTTTTTTTGAATTTCCTGTCTGTTTGTCTGTTTGTCCGCGATGGATGCCAAAACTACGGATTTTGATGCGGTTTTTTTTGTTAGAAAGGCCTTACTCAGACTTAAAATCTTACGTTTGTTTGATCGCAATCGATTGAGTAGAACTGAAGATATGAGCAAAGGTCGCGTTAACCGAGATGCACGCGGGCGGAGCCGCGGGTGGACGGCTAGTTAATACATATACTTTTTACTAGGGCTAAATGTACAAAACTTGCTATAACTATAGTTTTTAAGATTATTATAATAAAATGCATGGCTCGATTCAAGAATACGGAATATGGCTTCAGGCTCACCCCCTATTACGTGGGACTTAATACAATTATTGGTGAAATGTGGGTGTTAATTTACGTCTGCCCAACCCTTCCGGAATAAAAGTGTGATTATTTATGTAGGTATGTTATGATAATAAAATTCTTCTAGAAAAAAAAACGGAATAAGAATAAATTGTACAGACCTACGCTTGCTACACCCGCTACGGTAGCACCGTAGTAACCGTAGCTGGTGTAGCAAGCGTCTATGTGCTACGGTCCGTAGCAAATGAAAGCTCGCTACGCCATACCTCAAGCGTAGCGGAAGTTGTAGCATATCGAACTTCTGGTAAAAAATCATACTGCTGTATGTAACTTGTGTGTTGTGTTGTTCGATTTCGTCGTGGTTTAGGAATTAGGACAACCGATTCACAACTTGTCCACTTTTCAGTACTTCTCTGATCAGCGCATTTTACAGCAGCGTTCGCCAGCCTATCTCACCCCAAAAAAGCTTTGATTTATTTTTGTGAGTAAAACGTAAGTAAGTATTTACATACATACATATAATCACGCCTTTATCCTCGGGGGGTTAGGCAGAGGTGAATTAACACCCACATTTCACCAATCATTGGATTCGGTCCCACGTAATAGGGGGTTAGCCTATTGCCGCATTCCGGGCACTATTGTTGACTCGAGCCAAGCATCTGAGGCTGAGTCTGGGCTGTATATATCTGTGTGTATAGGCTGTGTAGTAAGTATTTAGAACTTTTATTTATATTTTTAGCAAGATAACCCAAACTTATTGCACCTAAATTTCGACTACGTTGCTGAAGGCCTCAATACGCTATGTTACATCATGACTATGCCAAACCAACGGACGATAAATCTAAACGTCAATATATACGCTACTCTGAATACTAGAAGTGTGTTAGTGCCTCTGCGAAGACCTATCGCTACGGATGAATACTTAGCAGTCTTAGACTGTGGGAGGGTACCTATTAACAATTTGGATCCGGTTATAAGGGTAAGTTAGAAACTATAATAAATTATAATAAATTGGAAAAAGCGAAATCAATTCTCGGGCGGGACTCGAACCCGCGATCTTTCCCTTACAGGGGGAACGCTCTGACCACTGAGCCACCGAGCTTCGCCCGAGAGTGGTTCTCAATTCGTACCCAATTTTTTTATTTTTTGTATGTTGGTTACGCGATTGTGAAGCCAATTCTAGACGGATTTTGAAAATTCTTCTTGTGTTCGTAAGTAGATTATTCCGAAGTGGTCCCATTTAAATTTCGTAAAGATCTGATGATGGGTTTCCGAGATTAGACCAAGGAACTCTTCAAAAAGTACCAGGAAATCAGCCGCGATTGCTGCAACGTGTTGTGTTTGAACTACTATGATGCAATCAATTGAAATCCTCTCTTAGGCTAGGTACCGACTTCTAATAAATCAGTAAGTCTGTAAATTAAGTTATTTTTCGCTTTTCAGTGCCTCTTTTTCGTTTCTTGAAGTCGGTTAAACTTTTTTGTTAAAAATGAATTTATTATTGGATCTGTTAGGGGTACACTACATAAATACGAAAAGCCTTATTCCGAAAGTTACAATCACGAATTTCGAAATTCCGAATTTCATAATTCCGAATCATTCAAAATTCCGAAAGTCAGATATCCGATGTATCATAATTCCTATTTATTGAAAACCCGAATTTCAAAATTCATAACGATTATAACTGCGAATATTAAAATTCCGAATTTGAAGATACCGAACCATTACAATTCCGAATTATTAATAACCCGAAATATCATAAATACGAATTCCGATTATCAAAACTCCGAAACAACACAAACCCGACAATCAAGCGCCTTGTAAACCTGCATTAGGTAAGTAGGATAGTTGCTATTTTCGGGGTACATGAGATAAACAGGAAATAGAATTATTAAACTATTATTTTAATTTATTTATGCTAATGATTACAAAATACACGTTGCCATACAACTTTCAGTAACAAGCATGCATGCAGGCAAGCATGCAGGCAAGCATGCAGGCAAGCATGCATGCAGGCAAGCATGCATGCAGGCAAGCATGCATGCAGGCAAGCATACATGCAGGCAAGCATACATGCAGGCAAGCATGCAGGCAGGAATTAGTTTCGCTCTTCTCCGGCGCTACGGGATGTGCAGTCCTTCCGCCCTTGCGTAACAAAGTTCGGGCACCCATGCTCGCTTCCGCAGCTTCGGCTTGCTGGTCGCCTACGGCGACCAGCCTCAGCCGCTCCAGCTCGCCCGGGTGCCTGAGCTTCGTTACTGCGGGCGAGGACTGCCCTCCCTCCGCGCCTCCGGTTTTTAAATAACACTCTAGTGTAGGGCAAACAAGTACCACGGCAGTAGGACCACGGCAAGTCGGGTTTGGCTTAATTTTTATACGTAATAATTGGCGAGAAAATTAATTTATTATTATAAAAAATCAACTCTAAAATGCGCAACATGTCAAATCAATTTTAATTTTTACCTATGTTTAATACAAATTTTCAATTTGAGCAATGAATTTTCGGAAATTTGAAATTCGGAATAACATTTTTCGGGCCAATAATACTACGGATTCTTAATTATTCGTAAAAATGAAATTCGGAAGAATGAACATTCGTATTTATAACTTTCGGATAAATAACTATCGTGTTTTTGAATACTCGGAGTTTTGTTTTTTAGGAATTATAATATTCGGAATTTTGAAAATCGGAATATTGACATTCGGAATTAAGTATTTCGGAATTGTTGGGTGTTCCCATCTGTTAGACGACAAATGTATTACCGTACCGTGCCGTAACCGTAATCGTGATTTCAGTCGTGGTAATTAGACAAACAGAGGTAAAGAAATTCGAAGATAGTTGGTACGGATACAGAAGATAAACGAACAAAGAGCTAGAGCAAGAATAAGAGCATTCTTTCTTAATATTTTAGTGTAAATGAAACCTTATTTTCAGCGTTTACATAAGAAAGAAAAACGAACGAATGTTCTCTCACTGTTTACATTAAAAGAAACTAGTTTATTTATTATTCATATCCATCCAAAGGTTGCCTGTAAGATATTGCTTTTAGCGATAAGGCCGCCATTTGTACATTACCTAATTATGTTTGCCATTTATTTTATGTATACTTTTCTTTTTTGTTTGGTGTACAATAAAGTTTATAAAAAAAAAATAAAAAAAATTGACGTAGAAGGGATAGATTAAGCATTCACTCGTCTGACGTAAATCAGCCTTTAAACATACATTCGTCTTGGTTCAAGTCCTGTATTGGATGTTCACTTTTTCGAAACTAAATCTATAGGAAAAGTAGCATAGGCACTGCTCTACTCATTGTTTTATCTATGAGGAAAATATTTCAGGTTGTATGGCTGTACAACCCAACAGATGTATTCACAACATGGCGTCTGTTGCGAAATATCGGCGTCAAGGAGTCTAAGGATTCAACGGCAGCGATTCGTTGCTTGCTCTTCTTCGCCGAAGTCCCACCGCTTGGCAAGCTAGCCATACCCGTCGCGTTTATGCCTAGTGAAATGATTGATTATGAGGTATGAGGTACTATTAGGGATCGCAATATGGGCCACGATCCAGGAAGAGCGAGAGAGATTGAGCTTTATAGGGTACTAGCTTTTGCCCGCGGCTCCGCCCGCGTGGATGTCGGTTATTGCGACCAAACATAGCCTATGTCCTTTCTCAAGGTCTAATCTACCCCTATACCAAATTTCATCACAATACGTGTCTATAATGGTGACCCTCTTTCCAAGACTTTGCCCTCAGCTTACCATCAGGCAAGGCGAAGTCAAGTTGACGTGTCCTATGTAAAAAAAAAGTAGTTTAGGCGTGAAAGCGTATCAGACAGACAGACATAGTTGCTTTCGCATTTATAATAGGAAGTAAGGATTAGGATTGCTCGGGGCATATAACTTGGACCTAAAATGTACCTAAAAATGTGCTCTATACGCGCAGTACACATTTCTTGGGTGTCTTTGGGGTATAGCACGTGTTGCTACGGTGGTAGACGAGCTCAAATTTACCTAGCATAGATTATTACAAAACAATCCTCGGGCGCCAGAGTCTTATTTCGCGATTTAGGTCCAAGATACGTGTGCCGAGGTATATATAGCTACATCCCTCTCCCTTAGGATTGTACCTACACCTATTTACCTATATAATTAGGAGTAAAAATATTTCACTCCACATATTTTTTTAGGTGGTATTATTGTCTTCGTTTGGTTACGATACTTTGAAAATTTTAGTGAAAGGACAAGGAGGGTTACCGAACTGTCTTGAGACTCGACTTGATATTCCATTTTATACTGAAAGGATTATCAGAGAAGCCTATCGAAAGGAAGTGGTAAGTCAACTTAATTTTAACTTTATTTAATTCATGTTTAAGTTGACTTCTGTTATCTTGAAAACCACAAAAAAAAAGAGTAGGTATGAGAAAAAATAAACAGGTTGTATAACTAACTTAGCCTAAGACCGCGGCTCCGTACGCGTGGATGTCTGTGATTGCAAACAATCTTATGTAGGATTTTAAGTCTGACCAAGACCTTTCTAACAAAGAAAATCGCATCAAATTCGTTCTGTAGTTTTTGCGTCCGTCGCAGACAAACAGACCCGTTAGAAGTCGGGGTGGGCTGCCTTAAAACTGTGGGCCTGCCACAACCCGTAATAAACGATCGTGCTTTGCGCCACAGCACCTTAGTAGGGTCATCCGATATAGAACCAAAGTTACCGACATAGCTCCAGAATAAGCAAGCTGAAGTGGCAGAGTGGGCTGGCTACATCTGTCGAAAGACTGATGGCCGTGAAAGATCGATCGTGTCGAAGGAATGACTACATCGGAAGGCGGAGGATAGGCAGTCGTAGCGCACATTGGGAGAGGCTTATGCCCAGAAGTGGACTGCGATAGGCTATTTGATTGATTGACCTTATTTAGCTAAATACAATAATCTCTTTCCAGGTGTATTTGTCTGTAGAACATTTAGTCATACCACCAATGCCGACGCATTCTCTATGTAGAGATATAATTAGCATTTGCAACGATACTGATCACGTCATGAGATTTATTTGGTTACCGTAAGTGTTTTATGCAAGTTACCTATAGACTGGTTTCTTTAAATCTACTTGAAATCACTAGCCTCGAGCCTTGGAATATGCATTAGGTACCGTAAACGTTGTGACAACTTCCTCAAGGTACCTAGTTATCACAAAGTATTATTGTAGAGTACCTAGACTACGTTATTGCTCGGGATATAGGCATATCTTGGACCTAAAATGTGCCCAAAATGTGCTCTATACGCTAAGTACAAGTTTCTTGGGTGTCTTTTGAGGATAGCACGGGGTGCTACTGCGGTGGTCGAGCTCAAATTCACCAAGCATAGATTATTACAAAACAATCCGCGGGCGCCAGGGCCTCATTCCCCTCGCGATTAAGATACGTGTCCTGTCCTGAGGTATACCTATACATTTTCGAAATCTTCAGTCATACTATTGTGATTTAATTTGTTGGTAAGTAATAAAATAATAGACTTAAATACTATGTTGTCACACGAGTCCAAACTTTATACGAGAATCATATTAACAGTGAAGTTACCTACGAGTATCTAATAGGTTTGCTTACTAAGTTGTAAAATTCAGTAGCTCAATCATTTTTGATACTTACCTACATAAAGGTAGTAAAAACTAGAAAGAGGTGATATTTTATTTCATGTGATTTTATAGAGAGAGAATAGCAAATATTGTGAATGTAGTAATGACTCCGTGCTGGGGTGTTATTCAACCCAAGAGTGCAGAATGGATCACTATGACTGTGTATTCCCTTCAAGAACCTTCCACTTTCACGTAAGTATCATTAAAACATTTCACAAATTAATATATTGATGAAGTCACCTATGCCCTATAGAAGGCTACCTGTAGACATACTACCTAGGTAGAATTTTCCTGTTCTGGAAAAAAATATAGGTAACCTTGTCATGGTCCATAGGTATAGACTAGACTAGAATAGGGGAGTTGCATCTTGTACTTAGAGGACGGTGGGATAATACGAGGCATTGCCCATCATTTCTTTTCCGCCTCCCCATTGGTGTAGGTAGGTACATCACCTTGAAAGACTGTGTTTCCGGATAGCTATACTATAACTTGGGTGTCATCAAGACTAGAGTGAATAGGTTACTTCTAGGCAAGCGTGCTACACTGTCGGTCACATTGTCACTTATCAACCGGAGCGATAGTGGCCAAGCGCGAGCCCATCCATCAGTCATAAAAAAAGACTGATGTTATTCTTTTGCCATGTGTTTTTGTAATAGCTTACTTACTAACAACACTGAAATATAATAGCACAACATTGGCGTGTGAAATGCTGGATCTGACTGATCGAAAACAATATCAACAAAATGAATTCTTGAAAAAGAATAAAATTGAGAAGTGCAACCAAGAGTTTATAATCACCGAATATGGGAAAAGTTATCCGGTGAGTAGCTTCGTTATTTCTTTTTGTGCAAAAATCCTATCGGATACCCGCCATGTTTTTTTTTTTTGAGACGTCTAGTCAGTGAAAAAGATTGAAAGCCTAAAGCTTTCTCTCTACATTTAGACTAATCTATTCTACGCGTTACATTAGGACACAGTTTTACTTCATATAGGTACCAAACTGTTAATCCGATGAGCGATAGAGAAAGCGCTCTACAAAACCGAAGCAATATCGAAAATTATAATGTTGGAAAAAGTGTGAAATCATTAGACATGAATTGTTTTCAGGATATAAACGATTCACCGCCATATGTATTGAACTTGAGAAAACCTCAACCCTTCTACTTGACTATAACGGTGTCCATATCTTCTAAGGGACAGCGAGATGGATATCCGAGAATGAATTTAAGACAATTGTGGGAACAGGTAAAATGTTACTTTAACCAACCGGTTCCACATACAGACTGATGAGCTTTTCAAGTCTTGATGGCCAAATCCGAAACTAGTATTTGAAAAATCAATATTCCGTGCCATGAATGCAGTTTTGGTTTTTATTAAAATCGGGCTCTTTTGAGTTGGTATTCTGCGCCCAATTTTGGATTTGGTCATTCATGTCCACTTGAATGAATTGATTAATGAATTAAGCCTGTAGGTATAATATTCCAAGAGGGCTATCTAATATAATAATTACTTTCAGGCACCACCCTATAATTTACTATCATCAGATACTATAACGCTTACTAGCGACAGGGCTCCAAGCAGTAACAGCTTAACAATGGTGGACATCATAAGGGTTATAGATGGAATATTGTGGTATGAATTAATAAACGTTCTATTAGCAAAACTTTACGAATAGCTGAGAAATAATAATATAGGTAATAGTAGTAGGAGGAGCGACCCTGTAGAGGGCTGTTTGGAGACTTCCCACATGTCCCTCTGACTAGCAGAGGGCACGGTGAAGAGGAGGCAAGGACAGGACTGATCGCAAGCATGGGGGTTACAGGCGCAGTCGCCAATCACCTCTTCACCCCCGATGACGTAACGACGCTCCCCTTTCCCGGGGTTCTATGAGGACACCGTGCTTCCCACATGCGACGGAAGCAACTTAAAACCGTAAATAGCCCAGAGTCAGCCGGGGTACGAGGCCCCCGCTTCTGAAAGTAAAACGAGGTACGGTTTTAGTCGGTCCAAGTCCGATATAACCACGCCCGAGGGGATTCAAGAGGATTTCAGCATAAAAAAGGTCTTCTGCATTAAAAGAATGATAGGAAGGTACTTGTTGCAATATTGTCTTATAAACGTCAGACTTCATCAAAAAATATTTCAGGGATGCTTTACACAGTAAAATGTTCCGAAATCATGTGGAATACTTTGCCAAGGAAGAACTGCCTACTCATGGTCAAATAGTAAGGAAAATGGAACAGGAGGTTAAACCTCGCTTTGCTAGGAGGTGAGTTGATCGTGATGGTATTTAAATCCATTCATATATCATTTTGTCCTTATCAATCATGAAAAAATATTTTTAACTTGTTTTTTTGCCCCTAGGAATGCCATTTCTGCAAAAAGGGAAAGACCCTAATATTATTTAGACCTTATTATTATTAACTTTCAATATTATGAATAAAATTTAGTTAGGTACTTCAGTTTAAAGAAAATCACTTGTTTAAATCGCCCGCTTCAGAGTTGAATTGCCCGAATGCAAATAATATTTCTTATATTTCAGGATGACGTCAGGAATATGTGACGCTATAGTTAATAAAGCACTTTTCCATACTTATAGCCTTCATCCCAAACAGGATGTTATGACGTTGTTTGACGCCGAGTGATTTCAATTATTTACTTATTACTCTAACATTACAATTATCTTGATTTGTTTAATAAAACATTACTTTATAATGTCATTTATTTATTCAACAATAATCATCAACAATTATTGTTTTTATCTAGAAATCAGTATATTGATATACTTTACCACATTAAGTAATAGATACCAAAGGTAAATTATTATTAGTCTAGTATTTTGTCGAGTCTCAGTTGAATTTTCTTTGGTTTTGGCGACGCAATTACGGTCACAGCTACTCTATCACCCAGCTTGGGTGTTTGGTTGCCTGCCAATTTGCTTCTGTGAATAAGACCGTTATCTCCCACTCCGCAGTCCACGAAGCAGCCAAAGGGGACTACGTTACGTACGACACCTGTAACATAATATGCACGAATGATTAAAGTGACGTCATATTACTATAATACAAAGTAGGAAAGAAAGAAAGAAATATTAAATCTTCTGAAGGGCTTTCCGTCATCTTCATGTGTGCTTAGATATTATAGGGTAGTTATTTAGAAAATTTCAGAAAAACTAATGCTGAACCAGAACTTGAACTGACTTAATGTAAGTACAGTACAGACACAACTAATAGTTCTTTGTTCGCTCGATTCCTTACCCTAGGACAAATGAGACAGTGTGAAATTTTACTATAGTCGAACTTTTAATTAGCTGCAGTAAAATGACGTTTTGTGGGATACCACTTTTTGAAGAAAAATAAATAGGGATGTGGCTAAGTGAGTAAGTGAATCATTCAATAAATGAATGATCTTTGGTTTTGTTTTAAAGATTCAATATTAAGTTGTAATGTATTTTTTTTATTCTATTATTATTACATATGATAAAGAATTGATCTTTTTCAGTGAAAGTATAGGAATGTACATTCAAAACGAATGAAAAATGTCATAATCTAATATATAAAATTCTCGTGTCACAGTTTTCGTTGCCATACTCCTCCGAAACGGCTTGACCGATTTTTGATGAAATTTTTTGTGCCCCTAAGTGATAAGGGTGCAGAACGGGATTTGAATACCACGCGGGCCGAAAATATGGCGGTACGAAGTTCGCCGGGGCAGCTAGTAATGTTATATAATCAATATTTTTAGGAATCACTGTCGCTGTTGCTTTCGGTCACACTAATGACAAATCTGTCTGTCTATTCATCATCTAATATGATCGAGGTGGTACATATTGTGTTCCTCTTTTATAGTGTGAGACACAAAAGTCACTCCACTTAGCCGGTGTCACATTGTTGATTACTTCTTGGAAAAAAGTTTTCACTTCTAGCATTTCATACGTCTTATTAATTTATCTGCGACGTGCCCCTTTGCCTGAGACCAAAATAACTCATCGGTTTAATTCACAGTGATATGAGGGCAGTCTTAAAAGTCTGATACCTTTATGTGCAGCCATCTCGAATGGCCTTCACGATATTTGGTTCAAATGCAATATTTTTAGTGGTCAGCTACTCTTGAATTCGTGCTTTCGTCCACGACATCTCCGGGATTCTTTCGATCGAGAGTGATAGAGCGCGTTGATAATATAATTGAGCGTTGCGAATAATTAAATCATGTAAACTAAGCTGAATACTAGAAGTGTCTCAAACTGACCCGAAGAAATGTTGACCGCCGTGGCACACACACAAAACACAACTATTAAGTTCGAAACTTATTTGATACTAGCACTTTTGAAATAGCTGTCATTGTCATGTAAACGTTATTTTTCCATTACAAGAAGTGAAAAATATCCTCGTGAAATAGATAGACCGTTTTAGCCGTGTCAAAACCGACATGTCCGGAAGATACCACTTATTACGTTTTTATTTGAGACTAGCTGACCCGACAGACTTCGTCCTGTCAAAAAGATTTGTAATGTGGCATTTTTTTTTGCCTACGTATTTTAAAAAATTCTCCTGAACAGAACCATCACCCTGGTGATAGGGCGTTGTGAATAAAAAATAATTAAATAAAACATATAAGGATTTAAATGTAAGTAATCGCTTTATTGTTAATCATGTGAATCATAATTATTATTATTATCATTGTAGTGCTTTGTGGTATACGATGTTTTTTGTTTGATTACCTGGCGCATAGATAAACAAATCTGATGGTTTTCCAACACGGGAACAGGCAACATACAATTGACCATGTGAAAAACATGAGTTTTCTAGATTAATACCACAAACACTTAATGATTGCCCCTGGGACTTGTTTATAGTCATAGCAAAAGCAAGCCGCACTGGAAACTGTAGTCGTTTAAACTCAAATGGCACATCAGTCGGAATCATTGGGATGCGCGGTATGAGAACATCTTCTCCTTTATACTTTCCTTTGAGTATAGTTGCTTCTATCACATTGTTTAGTAATTTTTTTATCGCTAACCGTGTACCGTTGCAAAGACGCGGTTGGTTGATATTTCGCAACATTATAACCACCGATCCAACCTTTAATTGAAGATTGTGAGGTGGCAATCCTGGCAAATCCAGCGAGTTTAAAAATTCCGGTGGATAGTTGACTACATCATCTTGATTAGTAGCCGAATCAACTGATTTATATATCCTCAATTCGCCTGTAATTTGTTCTTGAATTTTGAAATTTAATTCATTTACATCTATGTTTTTTGCAGCCAGTATAGCTCGTTCGCTCAACCAATCATGGTTTCTGTAATTTTGAGAAACATCTGGAAACACCTTCTGAATAAGTTCATCTTTTGATCGAGTTAACTGACAAAAACTTTGAGGAAAGTTAATGCAGCCAGTCAACATGTCTATAGGAAATTTGCCATTACCAATGTCAATGAGTTGTTTAGAGAATATGTTTCCAGATTGGTCATTTTGCAACTCGACACGCATATTCTTGCTTAAATGAAGTACTTTGACATGTTTCCACAAATTGGAGGACTTTAGACATGCATTGAGTTCATCAGCTGGCGTTGATCGTGGAATCACTGGCAATGTTTGACGAAAATCTCCTGCTAATAAAATCATTGCACCACCAAATCGGTTATTATTGCTCCGTAGATCTTTTAAGGTTCTGTCTAAAGCCTCCAAAGATTTTTTATGTGCCATCGTGCATTCATCCCAAACAATCAATTTACATTGCTGCAAAACCTTTGCCATTGCAGAGTTCTTCGAAACGTTGCAGGTTCATTTCCGTCGTCACGTTCTTGTGCAGTACGATTAGATCGGTAATTAGCTTGGTTTGTAGCATTTCTGGTTCTTCTACCTAAATTGCTTCGTCTTATAGGAGGCATATCAAATATAAATTATTTTTTCACTAATCACGAACTAAACACTAACTAACTAAACACTCTGCACAAAACACGATATACGAATTTGTTTCGTGTATCAGTTGACAAAAGCAAACTCAGTAGATTAGGTAACAGACAACTTTTTTTAAAAAAATTTGATATGACTTGAAGTCAAATCCTTTTAAGCCGTACGAAAACACTGTTGGTAACGCGATTATTGTTTGACTGATGTAATGACGTGGAAACTGATGCATTGTATCTCGCGTGCCGAAACTAATACAAAAGAAACGCGAGTTTCGGAACGCGACATTAAACTCCTCCAACTATGTATTCTGTGCTCCAACGCACACACGCACATTGTTTTGATAGATATGATCTTTGACGTTAGGAACACACCTACATTGCTTAGACAACAGTGAGTGCTTGTAATTTAATATGAACTTTATACCATAGCAATAAAGCTCAAATTGACTACGTTTTAGTTACAAATCATTTGTATGGGGAAAAGAAAAGGGCTATTTTTAGGGTTTTTCCAGAAATAATTCTAATTTTTCTCGCCGTAAAAACCATCCTTGAACTTCAACGAACATTTTAAAAAAAGATTTGGCCAAATTGGTCCAGGCGTTGTTGAGTTATGCGCTTACCAACACATTTTGCGATTCATTTTTATATTATAGATTAAACTATACTTAAACAGCATAAGACTCGAATTAGAAACTTAGGACGCTGCTAGGTATCTAAGATATCTTTCAAATGAGACCTACAACTCATGCTAGCCTAGTACAAAAAAATTCAGTATCGCTTCTACATAAATTCGATAACTTGAGTCCACGCCAAAAACTGATGTCTCGGTGTTTAAAAATCATCACAATTGAAATATTACGGCAAACAGGGTAAAATAATGAATGGATTTAACTACTTTAGATAGAGTATGTTTATATTTTTAAAATATTAAAATCATTACCCAGATATACAACGTGTTACAGAAAGGTGTGGTCATATTCGGGGGACGCATTAAGTGTCATATAAATAACATATTGGCGTGGGGAACAAATCCGATTTACTTGCTATGACGTAGAAAAATGCTTTTCTTTTTTATCGATCATTTGTAAACTGGTGAAAATTGCCGATAAACGTACCGCACTACAAAATAACCAGGGCTGCAGTACGCTGTTACCAGCTGTTTACAAAATGAACTACGATTTGAACCCGAGTAGGTTTACCAAACGGTCTGAATTGGTGAGACAGTCTCAATATCGTAACACGTTGTATAATATGAATATGTGTTTTTTCTTATTGAAATTCAAACACAGGGTTCAAAAGTAAAGGGTAGGTACACTTTTTTTTTGGAAAACGCTCAATTACGACTACTGCTACTGCATTCGGCTTGAGTTTGGGTAGAATGCCGGCGAACCACACCTCGAAACACTCAAAAAGGAAATGTGTAAAAGGATCAACGTTTATACAGCCTTTTATTTATATGAATAATAAATAGAATTAAGTATGATCATTATGAGTAAGTTATGGAACGATTAGAATGTGAACTGAATCACATCCCTATTGAGATTAGGCTGTAAACATTATTTTACGCAATGACATTTTGAAACGTCATTTTACTGCATCTAATTAAAAGTCGAAGTATAGGGCCTGCTGTATACCTCTGGACACGCATCTTGGACCTTAGTTGCGAGACAAACGAGGCCCTAGCCAACGGATTGTTTTATAATCTACTAGCCTTCCGCCCGCGGCTCCGCCGGCGTGCATCTCGGTTAACGCGACCTTTGCTCACATCTTCGGTTCTACTCAACCGATTCCGATCAAACAAACGTAAGATTTTAAGTCTGAGCAAGCCCTTTCTAACAAAAAAACCGCATCAAAATCCGTCCAGTAATTTTTGCGTCCATCGCGGACAAACAGACAGGAATTCAAAAAAAATATTTTCGTGTTCAGGGGCCTTACTCCCAAAAACGAACATGAACGTTTCGGATCGAAACGAACGGTCGCCGAACACGGACCATTAAAGTTACTCTGAAAACCTTTCGGTGACGACTGACGGATACCGCCGTCTTCGGAATCATAGACTAACGATCGAGTCTAGATGAATAGTGTGGACCGATATATTATAAACATCTAAAAACCGTTAACAAATGAAAAATCAACAAATATAGTTGTATTCTCATGAAAAGAGCGTCAAATTAAAAAATATATGAGATTTTTATTACAAAGGTACTGTTAGATCACTAAAATGTAATTTTTCAAGAATTTACGTATATTTAATGTGAAGGATCTTAAAAACCCTCGTGCCATAATATTGTTCTATGTTTTTAATACGTACTTTGACAGTTTGACAATTTCAAATTTGAAACTTTGATACCCGTATGCACTATCTCTATTAAGTTAATAGAGATGAGTGCCTGTCATGGTGTCCGTATGTGTGTAGCGCCATCTATTGGGGTCATCAAATACTTCCGTAATGGATAATGGTTGTTGGTTTGGTTCAATGCCCCTTTACCAAAATGTTGTTTTTTTGAGGAAGAAGAGGAATGATTTCCTCGCATAGCTCCCCAAAAAGTACCCTCGTCAATCTATAATTAGAGACAAATTCCATGTCCGGAATTTGCCTCAAAAATTTTTTTTCACGAAGCCGGTGACGATTTTGGCTTCGCTCAGCCGCTTCTTCCCTCATCATTTCATCCAACAATAAAAATCTCGCCATTTTCTTAGATAAAAATTCAGCTTCGAAAGCCTTACGAAAGGTATATAGCTTTCGTTGAATTTCAAGTAATAATCCGCAAGATTACTTGTCAAACAACGACAACGAAAACGTCAAATGTATTTTGGGAGTAGGTGCACCGACCACGATCGACAACCTCAATGTTAAATGATCGAAGACGGATACGAAACACTTTCGGGGTAGCTAAATGGCCGAAACGTCAACGAACACGATAGTTTTCGATTTTCGGAGTAAGGCCCCAGTATCGTTACCATAACATAACCCAAGTATTTTTTTTAAATATCTCCAATGTACAGACACGACCACTTTACAATTATATAGGGGAAAACACCCAATTATTGGCACCTTAAGCGAAATTTGTAAAATAATTATCATCTACGGAAATTATACGTCTTTTTAAGAGAAGAGAATAGTAAAAAGTAATAGTAGGAATATTGTTTCACGTTATTTTGATCGTAAACAAATATTTAATTACTTGTAATTATTAAAAAATTACAGTTTTATCCAATTTTATACATTTGCCCATATTATTGGCATAGGTAAACTAAACTATTGGCATACATCAGACCATTGCCATTTGAAAAGGAATAACTACATAATATAGAAAAGTCTTTACTTATTGCAGATAAAGTTGACGATTGTGAGTTCTTGTTTTACATAATACGTAGCTGTGCCAATAAATTGGAGGAGTGCCAAGATTAGGTATGTTTCCCCTATTAGTATAGATTATATAATAGTATAGATACTTGGTGAATTTGAGCTCCTCCACCGCAGTAGCACCCCATGCTATCCTCAAAAGACACCTAAGAAACGTGTACTGCGCGTATAGAGCACATTTAAAGCTGGGTCCACATTTGTATCATTTGCCCGATCCGATCACCGCATCCGTATCGGCGATCGCGTCCCCGATATGGATACGGTGATCGGATCGGGCAAATGATACAAATGTGAACCCAGCTTTAGGTCCAAGATATATGTCCCGAGCAATAGTAAAACTTTTAGTACCTATAACTTACCTATTAACGATGTGCCTTCTTTTAGCTGTTCCGCGTTCTGTACAGCAACAGAATACACAGGTTTACAGAATGTTATGATGTTATCTTCATATTTCTTTTGTTTGAACGCATTTATTATCAGCTCCAGTGTACAAGTGTCTGTTTTTAGCTCTTCACTTGTCCGACTGATATCTATGACTGAAACTTTCCTTTCAACTAATACTGGAAAATGTGGTTGTGTAAGCTCCTTTAAGTTGACCCCAATTTTCTTTGCAAACCTGAGTGTGGAAAAGTTTAAAACATTATTAAATAATGAACAATTAAACACACTTCAGTAACAAAAAAGGCACTGAAAAATTCTTAATCACAAAAATATACACGTAAGACATTTCTATTAATGTCTTAAGTCAATCTTATCTACTAGCAAGTGCACCTGCTAAAGGAACGATGATCTGGCGCAGGCTTTCCTCTTGAGATTGTGATGTCAGACGGCAATCGGTCCCAGTAAAACCAAGTGGAATCAAATCACAAGGAAGGAAAGAGAAAGGTCTGGTGAAAGCTTCGGATGCAATTAGATCGAAGATAATGATGATCTTCTTCCTCTTAGCGTTAATTTCCAGTCGCATCCGAAGCTTTCAGCTCGGAGTCTGGGGTCCGCTTTACCAGTCTTAGCTACGGATTTGGCTAGACTTCGATATTTTCCGTGAAGCCAATGTCATCTGACCTCCACAACCCAATGTTAACATTAGGCGATATCGAAGCTTTGCAGCTAGACCGATTTTTTAGGGCTCCAACTACCCGTAACGACTGCCATAGATGTTCTTATGGCAACCGGGACCGACGGCTTAACGTGCTCTCCGAGGCACGACCAGACCAATGCAAATACTCATAATTTTATGCACACAAATATTTGCACTGAGCGGGGATCGAACCCGCGCCTCCTGCGTAGCGGCCGGTATCGAAGATAATGATGATATTGGACATTATAATCGTCTTAACACTGTTCTGTCATCTTTAAATACGCTTCTGAAAAATCATACATTCTTGTACTTACGCTTTAGCTATACTATAGCTCTCTGGATGTATTATTGTAGTGTCTAAAGGTTCAGAGCTTCCCAAAACTGTTAAAAAGCCAGCACATTGTTGAAAAGTAATTTTTCCTATACCCGGGACTTTCAAAATTTCAGCTCTTGTTGAAAATCCACTGTTATCTTGACGATATGCTATTATTTTTTTCGCTCTTCCTTCGTTAAGACCTGAGATTCGTCTGTAAACAAAGATTTCAGAGTGCTGCATTATCAGTATTATCACCTATCATAGAACGTTATCGATACTAGCTAAAAAGTCTGTTTGTTTGGACACGTTAATCTCTGAAACTGCCAATGCATCGCAAAAAATATTACTGCATTTGACAGACCAGTGTTGGCGGATTGTAAGCTATCAATCATCAATCATCCATCACGCTATGACTCTTAGGAGCCGAGCAATAAGGACACACTAATGCCTTGTCTTGTTAAGGGCAAAACTAATGGCTTTAGATTTCAACTTTAAAAGCATCAGGTACATGTGAAAGAAACGGGTTTTTCTTTCGCATTATAAGATGATATTATAATACCTTAACATTGCTTGAGAGGCCGTATTGATGTCAACACCAACTAAACTCACAACCTTCTCGACAGCAGAATCTAAGGCTGTTTCAAGCATTTTCGGTGGAATGTCATGTTGATAAAGACCAACTCCTATATTTTTGGGTTCTACCTACAAAAAAAAAATAGTTCATGATCAGTCAGAATAGTATGAGAGTGGACAACAGTAAACCTAGTTCCATCAGATTACCAGATGATATGTAGTTATCATTAGTTAGACGCGTCTTTGATCGAAGAACATGAAATGGCTATGCTGCATGGCTGCTCAACAGCATGCTTGTCATAGGTAGGCAAAACTTTACATCTATACCATAATATAATTGTACATTGAAAATGTTTGTTCGCGATCGACGCAAAAACTATTGAACGGATTTTGATGCGGTATTTTGTTAGAAAGGTCTTGTTTAGACTTAAAATCTTTCTTTTATTTTATTGCAATCGGTTAAGTGGGACCGAAGATAAGAGATCCACGCGGGTGGAAGGTTGGTATAAGAAAATAATACTTACTTTTATAAGTTCTCCTAAAGGATCCAGTACTCTTCTCGCAATAGATAATGCTGAAATTAAGTTTGGATCCATATTTGGATGCTCCTGAAAATGTAAGTTACATTAATAATATGTGTATAATGTAGGTATATATTTTATAAGGGTTACCAGATATTATAGCTTCACATACTTTTTGCGCTTCTTTGCTAATTGAGTAAATAGAAGCCCCTTGTTCTGGTACTATGATGATTGGAACATTTTCAACTATGTGATGACTTTTCAACCATAATTCTGTTTCACGGCAAGCTGTACCATTGCCCAGTCCTATTAGTTCCACTCTGTAAGGAAAATAATTAATAAGATAAATTGCCAGTTGTTAAAACAAAAGTAATTTTTGTACTTGTAAAGGAATTATTGCCATGTCATGTTTTCATTGATTTAAAAAATGGAGGTTTTACCACTTGATCGCCACTCTTTGAATTCCAGTTCGCAAAATTATCCAAATCGATAAAGGCCATAATGAGTGTAGCACACAACACATACAGAGAAAGCTACCAGCTACTACAAAAAATATATCTACATTTTTTTTTTTAGTCTGAATATGATAGTTGGCAGAATGTGGGTGATAATACACCTCTGTCTAGCCCTTCGGGGATTTACAGGCGTAAGTATATGTATGTATTTTTATATACACGACCAGACCACATTTTGGTTGCTTTTCAACAGCCACGGACAAAGGGTGATTTTGATTTAGGGTTCCGTAGCCAAATAGCAAAAAACGGAACCCTTATAGATTCGTCATGTCTGTACGTCTGTCTGTCCGTCCGTATGTCACAGTCACTTTTCTCCGAAACCATAAGGCCTATGCTGTTGAAACTTGGTAAGTAGATGTATTCTATGAACCGCATTAAGAATTTTACACAAAAATAGAAAAAAAAGCATTAAATTTTGGGGGTCCCCATACTTAGAACTGAAACTCAATTTTTTTTTTCATCAAACCCATACTTGTGAGATATCTATAGATAGGTCTTTAAAAATGCTATTGAGGTTTCTAACATATTTTTTTTCTAAACTGAATAGTTTGCGCGAGAGACACTTTCAAAGTGGAAAAATATGTGTCCCCCACCTCGAACTTCCAAAATAAGAGAACGATAAATCTAAAAAAATATATGATGTATATTGCCATGTAAACTTCTACCGAATATACGTCATAAACCGTAATTTTCGCCTTTGCTGCTACGGAACCCTTCATGGGCGAGTCTGACTCGCACTTGGCCGGTTTTTAACAATATTTATTTAGTCTATTTTGTCCCACTGCACGTCAAAGGCTTTCCGTAAATTTTCCACCTCCCTCTCTCTCTCGCTCGCTCTCTCTCTCTCTCTTGCTCTCCCTCTCTCGCTTTCTCCCTTTCTCTCTCGTATCCTTGACCGACCAGGCTTCCGCCTACCACCCACAGGACGATACAATAAAATAAGACTTAAAAGGAAAAAAAAGCAAACAAAACTAAAAAAGCATACCCATGTTTTTGTATTAAGTCCTTCAATTGTTTGGCAGCTATGTCATTGGGTCTATGTTGCCTCAAATCTGGATATAAAGTGCAAGCTTCCAACTTTTCCCCATTGCAATTTATAACACCAACCTATAACAAATCATATAAACTCGTTAGCAAAACAATGATATATAGTAATTATTTTTTTATATCTAAAAATTTATAGAACGGCGACACTATTAGATTGAATGGTATTTTTCAAGTGAAAATAAAACCTTATTTTTATCTTAAGCTGACAACTTCGGGTAAAGGTCCAACCTCACCGAACGGACGGCATCGGCCCGGATTTTACAATCTTTAAACAAAATTAAATCTTATTATCACAGTGTTTGAAGTTTATATTACCAAGTCACGCACAACAGCTTGACAGCGACGTGCGGCGGCATGACGCGCGTCAAGCTGTCATGCGTGACTTGGTAATATAAACTTTAACTGCTGTGATATAAGATTTATTTTGTTTAAAGATTGTAAAATCCGTTCCGATGCCGTCCGTTTGGTGGGGTTGAACCCTAAAGGTACGATTCCGACGGTGACCGCATACGACAACTGCAGACGCACGCAGCAGATACGCGTAATTCATTGCGGCTTCCTCTTTATCCGTATCGGAGATTAACAAGTAATGGGTATGAGGAATCTGCTGCATGCGTCTGCAGTTGTCGTATGCGGTCAGCTTCGGAATCAAACCTTAAGTCATAAATCACTTTTAACTAAGCTTTCATAAGCAAAAACTTGAAGCATATGGGGTCAACTTTTATAAAATTACAAACAAGAGATTATTACTTTACAGCCAGCTCTAAATCCGGGATCCAATCCTGCTATAGTCCTATTTTTTATTGGTTCTGTTAGTAGATACTTCTCTAAATTCGTTGTAAACGTTTTCACAGCCTCTTTTTGTGCCAATGTTGTGAGATCTGCTCTTACATGTCTTGAAAGCCACGATTTTATAAGGCGATTGTATGCATCACCTAGGCCTTTGCGAACCCAAAAACTGCTTTTCCATAGAGAAATGCAAAACCTACAACAGAGATTTACACATTAGTATTTATGTGTGATATGTCAAAGAGGAATGAAAAACAACTTTACAATGGCAGCTTAGACGCGAATTCACTCCTAACCTAATGCTACGTTTACATACTCGCGGCAGAGCGAGGGAAGTGGCGAGAGAAGTGGGCAGAGACGTGGTGTGAATGGTATATTCGTCATGCCGCGTATGTTGCGCAAATACTAGCGCGATGAACTATACGAGACCGCTAGATGGCGCTAAGCTAAATAAAACACGACTTTCGTTATTGCTCCTCGAATATTTACTTTTAAAAATATTTATATCGATCTACGGAAAGTGTATAGTAGTTGAAAGTGATAGTTTTTATTAATAATCTATTTAATTAATTCGCTATGCTGTAAAAGCTTATTGCGTACACTGCTACAGCGTTGTCCTCCATACGTTTACGTCCGTCTCCGTTGCAGGGCGAATACTGTAATGCGGACCAACGCGATGATGGGAGTGTGTGAATGCTAGGGCATTAATCGCGCGAATATTTCTGGCAACACGATGAGCAATGCGAGCGGCAGTATGTAAACGCGGGGTAACACAACGAATTTCGTTTAGCTGGAAGGGTTAAGGGGAATTTTTGTTACTAATTGAAATAAAATTGGGTTGAATGAAATTTTGAAGCATTTATTATGCTAACTATTCAAATCGATTATGAGAAAAAAAAGAGAATCGACCTCGGGCCTCGGGGACCTCGTACGAGTATCGGCAGAAGGCTCCCACCGTCACCCAAAGACGGATGTAAAGGGGAATTAGGAGCAGCTTCATGCGGGCTTCGGCTGGTTGTTGGTGTCTTAATGGTCAGAGCATTCCCCCTGTAAGGGAAAGATCGCGGGCTCGAGTCCCGCCCGAGGTCGATCTCTTTCATATTCGATTAAAATTGGGTTAACATAATGAAAAAAAAAAAAAGATTCTATCAACTGTATGATCTTCCTTCCCAACTTTATGATAATTATAAGGTAGTAAAATAAGAGTAATGTACTTATACCTTTCAAGTCTATTATAAAACCAATCAGGAACAACTACTTTAACTGAAAGAATTTTTTCATCTTCACCTCTGTTTAATGCTAAAGTTTGATGAGCCTTTACAAACTGGCTGGGACACTTCCAGTCAAAATATAATTTGTAAGTGTCGGGATCTGATTTAGTGTCCAGTTTCTTTTTGTCTGTATCTTTCTCTTTAGTAGAACTCTTAGTACGACTGCTTTGTATCGTGAATCTGGTTTCTTCTTTTCTGGGAAAAGAGGGATAGTAAAACATCCTATCTATTATCTATTTTTTTTATTATACCACTTAGGTGGCAGACAAGCACACGGCATATGTGTTGACTTCTTCCTATAGTTCAAGTCCTTTAAGTGTCTGATGTAGTCATCAAGCTGAGGGCCACCATTGGAACATTATGGGTTTATGTAACTATGACCTTCACTCCTGAGATATGCTTTTGCTTATCAGCAGGGGAGATGAAGTTATATACACCACTAGCTTTTGCCCGCAGCTCCGCCCGCGTGGATGTCGGTTATCGCGACCAAATATAGCCTATGTCCTTTCTCAAGGTCTAATCTACCCCTATACCAAATTTCATCAAAATCGGTTCAGTGGTTTGGGCGTGAAAGCGAGACAGACAGACAGACAGACAGACAGACAGAGTTACTTTCACATTTATAATATTAGTAGGGATTATAAAAGTTCATTTTCAAAAAGTTACATTTAGTTAGAAAATAAAATGAAATCTTACAAATTTCTCATTTGCTCTAAAACTCTTGTGTCTTTATAAATAATGTCAGCTACTATATGTGTTACATGAATTTCCACTTTATCAACTGTAGCAAGCTCTTCATCATCGCTACACAGGTTTCTCAAGTCAATATATTCTCCATTTAATGCTCGGATGGCATATGGCTCCAAGCCAAGGTTTCGGGCTCTTTCAGCAAGTGACAGTGAATGTGATTTTAATGGAGCATACTGAAATTTACAAATTCAAAATTATCAACATTAAGAAAAATAATATAAAACATGATAATGTACATTGAGTGGAATCCTATAATACAGTGATATATCTTTTATACAGTTTCTTCTCTAATTTCTCAATGTGTTAGGCAGACATCATTGTATTATGTCTTCACTTGCTACAATCTTGACATACACCTTTTATTCCTCATAATCTTTATACATTCATAATTATTTTTATACACACTTACAGGTGTGGGTACTATTGACATGGCCTTTCCTTAAGATGTACTCAACAAAAAGATTAATAACTAGAATAATATCAATTACTTACTATTAAATCCACTTCAGACAAATTCCTTGCATTTAAAATACTTTTCTCAACTTCAGATGTCAGCTTATTATTCTTTTTAAGAGATTCAATTACAGACTTAACTTTCTTCTTCAATTGTGTAATGTTTTCAAAACTTTCATATAGTTCCTGAAGTCTAATGAAGCATTAACAATACAAATTGGCATTTTTATTTAAAAAAATGTTAAGAAAAAATATAAAAATTAAAATTATGAATTTACCTGTCAGGCATTAAATTATCTACTGCAGTTTTTCTGTATCTAGCTATAAATGGTAAAGTGCAACCTTCAGTAAGTAGATTAATTAAGTTTTGTGCTACCTTTAATGGAATTCTTTCCACCTGTGATAGCATTTCAGCTTCATTCCAAACATTAGGAACATTATTATACTCATCATTCTCAAGTCTGTCATCATTATTAGCAACAGATGTGCAAGCATTTCCATCAATCTCATCGAATTCATCAGTAAAATTACTTTTGGAAACTACTTTTTTAGATGTTTCACGTTTAGCAACTTTTGGTTTTGATTCTTTTTTAACAGGTTTAGGTTTTGGCTCAGGTTTTGCTGCTTTGGGTTTCGTTTCGGCTTTAATAGCTTTAACTCTTGAGGTCGATTTCACAGCTTTTACCTTTGTTGTCTTAGCAGCAATCTTAGGTTTCTTTTTGGGAGAACTTTTAAATTCATCTTCGCTGTTAAAACCACTTTCATTTTTACATTCATCTTCACTGTTAGATTCATCTGCAATGTACGTTACAGCTTTACGTTTTCTGAGTTTAAGCACTTCAGATTCCATGGTTATTTATTAAAAAACAACTAATTCTTCAATCGTCTTCAACTGCCATTCATACAAATTACAAGACGAACGAATGCAATTATTGACATTCATGACATTTAACAGATGACTGGAAACTGGATGACAAATTGACAACATGATGCACTCTTTGAGTCGCGACCTTTGAGTATGGAAGGATGCACTGCTTGCAGCAGCTGTTCCGTTACATTGAGCTAGTAAAAAATGAAGGTGTCTAGTTATTCTACACTATTTCTATTTAAATAGTACATTAATACAAAGGCCAGGAACTGGCAATTTTATTGCAGGTCGAGTATTAGTAGTTTGAAGGCCAAACCAGGCCAAACCGTATCCGCTGAGGCATATAATGGGGCTTTTCTCAATAGAATGTAGGGAAATAAAACATACTTTTTATACCTATTAAGTATACATTTTTTTAGCTTCGTATTATAGTATTTTTAAATAAATATTTAGTTATTTAAGAATAACAAATTAAATTAAGTACATAAACTAAAGAAAGTAGTAGTTTACTAGTTAATTCTTAGATAGTTATTTTTGCACTAAGTAACTGGGTTGTGTTTTACACTCAGGTCAGGCCTTCTACACTTTCACACTGTTTTTGTAGGTTGTAGGCTTAGAGTATAAATATATCTTATAGTTGTAGGTATTTCCAGTTCACAATTTTTTACATCAATGTTCAGAGTGTGCTGTTCTCTGGCAGCTCAGTGGCAGCTGCTCACGTGTGTGACAATGGCTAAAAGACCTTTGCAACCAAGCCAAAAACTCTTCAAAAAGAAAAAAAAAATCACCTGTGAGTGACATTTGTCGCTGTCAATTTGACAGTAACAAAACTGAAAACTTTAATTAAGTTTACTTTGGAATCTAAAGTTTAGATTTATTTATCAATAGTTTGCTTTATTTTGCTAACTACGCGTTTACTATTACTTAAAAAAATAATTCCTGTCTTCTGTAGTATAATATAGTTAAAGAAATGATAAGTTCAGATGCAAAAGATTCATTGCTAAAAGAATTAGCTCTTAAATTTTATAAGGGGAATCATAGTTTTAGCTTAGCTGTAAGACCTGGATGAATTTCTGATACTTGTGAATATTTTTTATCTAATGTTGAAGGTGTTGAAGATATAGTCATAATTGTTTCAGTCCGAAGATGTTGAGAAGATGGACTGGGATTGGCAGGAGAGTTTTCTGGCTGCAACTTTTAATAGTGACTTGGTGAAGCAGTATCCAATTAGCTATCAATTTTGTAAATTATTTCTTAAAAACCTCATGAGTCACCTTGAAACAAATCATGAGGTTCATGACGATATTTATGCTCAACTGTGTAAGGTTATGAAGGGTTCACATGAAGATGGATTTTGTTATAGGCATTACATTATTGGGAAAAATTTAAGCAACATAGTAATAATGAAAGAAACAAGGAATATGGTAGTCAATGGTACAACAGGACTAAAGACATGGGAGGTATAGGTTTGTTTAAAAGTTTCTCAGCTTATGCATTGATTAGTTATTTTATTAGTATGTCATAAGAGTAAAAATAATCTGCTATGTTAGTCTCATAATATGCTATGGTATATCTCTGGAATTAACTTTTTTTTTCAGGCAGCACTGATGTTATCTGATTGGGCATTGTGTAATAAGAATATATTTACAAATAAAAATATTTTAGAACTAGGCTCAGGAGTGGGTTTCGCTGGTATAACCATTGGAAAGATGTGTGATATTAAATCATTACTCCTCACTGATTGTCACGATGAAGTATTGACAACAATAAGAGAAAATATTCTAATAAATTTCCCACATTTTATGCAGAAACAGTTAAACAATGTTAATTTGTACAGTAATGAATCTAAGTCAATAGGTAATTTTATATTTTATTGTACCTAATGGAATCTTAGTCTCTTGATTTACTAAAAATTATATTGACAAACTTTATATTTTTTCAAGGTGTAACCATGTTAGATTGGAATGACATTAAGGATTTAAGAAGAAATGTGATACCTGTAACACCAGACATAATCATTGGAGCAGATATAGTGTATGATCCTACAATATTGGAACCACTGTGTAAAGTTTTACATACATTTTTCAACATCAATAATAGCTTAGAAGTTTATATTGCAAGTGTTATAAGAAATGAGGAAACTTTTGCAGGGTTTTTAAAAGCTCTTGGTATGTATCCAAGTTTAAGTTAAATATATAATACTCTAAGGTTAAATAACAATAAGTATTATATTTATCTAGATAGGTAGTAAAATACTTTTTTTGTTTCAGATGCATTCAACTGTCAATGGGATAAAATTGATTTGAAGCAAAGCCAATTTATTGAATGGGATGAAAGTGTTCAGAAGTGTTTATTGAGAATTAAAATAAAAGCATAACATTGATAATGCAATTTTATTTATTGATATTGTTTCACAAAAGAAGAACTAATTTCATGAGTAATTTTCGGGCCCACCAAGATGTACAGGGCAAGCATCTAAGACGAGTAGGTAGCCTTGCTGATTGATGGATGTGGCCTTGAGACAGGCTTTCTTGGGGTTGCGTGTTTAGGTAATAGTTGCTCCCATAAGTCTCAAAAGTGAAATCAAAGCTTTACAAACTGGAATAAGTTCTAATGAAAATAAAAGAAGGGAAAGATGAATGCTTGGATCCTAGTAGCTGGAAACAATGGGTGGAAATATGTGGCCTCTGCCCTGTCCCCACTGCAAAGATATTATATAAAAAGAAGTAGATATGTTATTGCGCGAAAATCGTGAAGATCCGAAAACGAGTCAATTGGAACGTTTGCCTCTAGTACCGCGTGCCGAGCGGCGCCGGTCGGACGTTGAGCGGAAGCATCAGTGACTTAAAAAAATAACGAAAATGCCATCGTATGTTTATAGACACTGTACGAACTATTACTCTAAAGTTATTACACCAAAAGTGTAGATGAATTAAAAATGTGTGTGTGTGAGTTCGGCACATTTTTCTACGTTGATTTGTAAGCATATGACATGTCTATGTTATGAAATGTCATTGCCCCACTGGCAGAGGCGTGCCGCGTGACGGTATGATTCGACTTCATTAAAAAAAAACAAATGTTTGCATTTATTTAGGATTAGGAAGTACAAATAATTATTTGTTTACAAATAGTTCATCTTGGCTCATAATTAATTAATTATTGTTAAGTACTACAGTTGGTAGGTAAGGATGGACAAGTAAGATGCGACACGTACGGTTACAAATGCGTTTATTGGCCGACTGGCGTTCGTCGAGCGAGCGTCGCGCAAGACGCTGTCGGGTGTGCGCGGGAGACGGGGGTGTAAGGGCGTGGCGCGCATGCGCCGTGAGGCGCGCGCATCGCCCGACTTGTTGCTAAGCAAGCAAGTAGGTACTCGACATTACACCTCCCCCACAAATCAATTGCATACCCATGTAATTCAACATAGTTAGGTACATAAAAAAATAAAAGAAATGTAAATAGTATACAACTTAACAATCGGAACTAACAATACAATATTCTAAGTTATTATAATCTTTACTTAATCACTTTCAAAACCATATCTAACAACTGGCTTTGGTTGTCGCCTTAAACGGACTAGAGGCTGTGATTGTGGTGATGTATGGACAGTCTCTTCATTTATTTTCTTATTGTTATTGGGAATAGGACTAGACTGTTGTTCATTATGAGAACTTCCATCCATCACCACCTCCGCGGGCAGCTGCGGAACTTCATTCTCACCCTCAGTCACCGGTGCGTTAGAACCCGTAGAATCTTCTGGACAGGCAACATCAGACAGTCTTGATCTACGTCTAATTTGATCAACGTACCTTTTTAGAATTTGACCGTTACCACTTTCCACGACATATCGCCGCGAACCTTCTTTGTTAATTATAGTGCTTTTTACCCATTTGTCCTGTGTACCATAGCCCCTCGCCCACACCGGCTCACACTCCGTGAAGTCACGTTGAACGCCCCCCGCACGTCGGGCCTGACTGTGCTGCGCGACGCGCACTCTATCCTGTACGGCGCGCTCATTACGTAACAAGTCTAGCCGCGAGCGGAGTGTGCGTTTTTGTAGCAACATAGCTGGTGACTCCCCCGTAGTGCCATGTATGGTATTTCTATAGGTCAACAAGAATGTCTGAAGCGCGGCGTCGATATCAACATTATCTCTATAAGCTTTCTTTAGGGCACGCTTACAAAGTTTGACGGCATTTTCGGCAGCCCCATTTGACGCTGGATGGTAAACTGGCGAAAACACTTGCCTAATCCCGTTGTTACTTAGGAAAGAAGCAAACTCACTACTCGTAAAAGGTGGGCCCTGATCAGACACGAGCTCTGCTGGCAAACCGAACCTTGCAAAAGTCATCCGTAAAACTTTAATAACTGCACGGGCATTCGTGTTGATCATTTCGAAAACCTCCAGCCATTTAGACGTAGAATCTATCATAACTAAATACATTTTATCCCTGAATGGGCCCAAGAAATCTAGGTGTATACGTGTCCACGGCTGCTCGCGGTAAGGCCAGGGCGAGGGCGCGGCGCGCGGCGGGGCGGCGGCCTCGAGCGCGCACGTGTCGCACGCGCGGCACAGCGCCTCCACGTCGTCGTCGATGCGCGGCCACCACACGTAACTGCGCGCCCAACCCTTCATCTTGACTATGCCCATGTGACTGCTATGTAATTGTTTTAAGATTAAGGGCCTCAGACTAGTCAGTATTATCATACGATATCCCCACATCACACAGCCACCTTCAATATATAGCTCGTGTCGTCGATCAAAGAAGGGTCTAAGCCCTACATCTGTACATTTGGTGGGCCATCCGGACTCTACGTACATTTTAATTCGACTTATTTCAGTGTCTTTTGCCGTTGCCTTCTTTACGTCTTCGTTTTTAACCGGTAAAAAATTTTCGACAAAATTTACATAAGTTACGTCTTTTGCAGTACCTCGACTACGGCTGCTAGGGGTTGCCGGCAACCGTGACAATGCATCCGCGCAATTTTTCTTAGATACTACGTATTCGATATCGTAATTATAACCGGTTAACTGCACTGCCCATCGCTGTAACCGAGATGCCGCCATCACGGGTATACCTACTTTGTCACCGAATATGTGCGTCAACGGTTTATGATCCGTTCTCAATACGAATTTCCGGCCGTATAAGTATTGATGATATCTCCGTATACCGAAGATAATCGCGAGCGCCTCGCGATCTATCTGCGAGTAGTGGCGCTCGGCGGCGGTAAGGGCGCGCGCCGCGTACGCCACGGGCCGCTCGCCGGTCGGCGTGACGTGCGACAGCACCGCGCCCACGCCCACGCTGCTGGCGTCCGCCGTCAGCACGAGCGGCAGCTCCAGGGAGTAGTGTACGAGCACCTCGCTGCTCGCCAGCCGCGCCTTCATCGCCTCGAATGCGCTCTGGCAAGCTTGGCTCCATACAAATTTGGTACCGATTTTCAGCAACTCGTACAGTGGCGCCAATATCGTACTAACATTTTTTACAAACTTTGCATAGTACATGACCATGCCGATGAAAGACCTTAACTCGGATACGTTTGATGGCGCTGGCGTTTCTACTATAGCTTTGACTTTACTGGGACACGTGCGTACACCGTCTTTACTTATGACATGGCCTAGGTAAGTTAACGATTGAGCGAAAAATTCACACTTTTCTTTCTTAACCCGGAGCCCGTATTTCTCCAAACGATCAAACACCTTATAAAGACGTTGTATATGCTGGCTCGTGGTCTTACCCGTGATAATGACGTCATCTAAAAACACCCCGACGCCAGGTATGTCACGAAACAACTCCTCCAACCGTCTTTGGAAGATACCCGGGCTTGAGGCTAAACCGTAGATTAAGCGGTTATACATGAACAGACCCTGGTGCGTGTTGATGACAGTATACTTTTTTGAGTCGTCTAGAACTAACTGTGCGTAAGCCTGCGATAGATCTATTTTGCTAAAACGTTCTCCCCCATGCAAACGCGCTAACAAGTCTTCAACTCGTGGTAACGGGTAACGGTCAACTTCCAGAACTTTATTTAATGTAACTTTAAAATCTGCACAAATTCTGATGTTACCGTCCTTTTTTACAACCGGCACGATGGGTGTCGCCCAGTCCGAGCGCTCGACCGGGGTGAGAATGCCGTCCCGCACGTGCTGCGCCAGCACGCGCTCCACCGGCTCGCGCAGCGCGTAGGCGAGCGGCCGCGCACGCATGTACACGGGCCGCGCGCCCTCGCGCACGTGGATGCGTACCGGCGGCCCGGTGAAGCGCCCGAGGCCGTCCGCGAACACTTTACAATATCTGGAACTGAAAGCCACCAAATTAAAGTCTTCGTCTTTCACTGAATGTAAAGAGTGATACGACAAGGGCGGTAACTGTACATTTAATGCCGCTATCCACTGCCGGCCCAATAGTACTGTCTTACCCTTTGCTATAACATATAAATCTAACTTTTTACACTGTCCTTTATATTCAACTCTAGGCCTTATTAGACCTAATGGCCGGACAACTTCTCCCGTATAATATCTAAGCGCTAATCGACACTTTATGATCTCCAGATCACTGAATAACGTTTTATACATTTCTTCACTAATACACGATACGGCACTACCGGTATCACACTCCATCTCGATATCCTTGTTGTGAATTTTAAGCGAGATCATAATTGGTTTGCATTGGTTTAAGGTCAGCTGATTTAAATCAATGTAAATTACCTCTTCACTCTCACTGCTGTCTGTGACACTACCTTCTACGCCGTCCTCGACCCGGTGCTGCTCCGACAAATTCGGACACACTCGCTGTAGGTGACCCTTGGAGTTGCAGACTCGGCACACGTAGCGCGCGAATTTGCAGGTGACGCCATCGTGCGCGCCGCCGCACGCCCGGCACGGCCGCCGAGCCCGCTCGCCCGCAGCCTGCGCCGCCGCCGGTGCGCGCGCACGGCCCCGCTCCGATGTCCGCGAGCCGGCCTCCCGCACCGACACGCTGTCTCGAGCCGTACTCACCGCCTTCCTGCCGCTTTTTTGTTGCCATGATGCCTTATTCGTGATCGAATGATTATCGATTAGGGCAGTCTTCCCTTGCCCTTGACTTTCGACCACTCCCGCCGCATCCTTCTCCGCCGTCTCCAGGCTAATTGCCAGACTACATGCCCTTACGTACGTTAAGCCGGGTTCTGCAAACAGTCTTTGTCGGATGGGGTCACTTGTAATGCCGCATACTAATTGGTCGCGCAAACTTTCCTCTAACCCTGCACCGAACCCGCACGTTTTCGACATTTTCTTTAATACCGCCACGTAATCGCTAATTGTCTCACGTCCTGTCTGTAGTCTTTTCCTGAATTTAAACCTCTCTGCTAGCTCACTCGGTTTAGGTTGCAAGTGGTTTCTCATAACCTCAATTATATCGGTCAATGATTTTGTTGCTGGCTTTGTAGGTGTACATAAATTGACGAGTAGTTCATAACTCTCCGACCCCATTACTGTAATTAACGTTGGTACCTGTAACTCGGTTTTAATTTCATTTACAATGAAATATTGCTGTAACCGCTCCACGTACAACGCCCAGTCGTCTTTGTGAATATCGAACTCTGTGATTTTTCCGATGGTCATTGTTCCGACTACAACTGCCCTAAATTGTTTCACCAAGTTTACTTGATCACACGCGTAAATTCTATTTCTCGTCGCCACTGTTAAGTACTACAGTTGGTAGGTAAGGATGGACAAGTAAGATGCGACACGTACGGTTACAAATGCGTTTATTGGCCGACTGGCGTTCGTCGAGCGAGCGTCGCGCAAGACGCTGTCGGGTGTGCGCGGGAGACGGGGGTGTAAGGGCGTGGCGCGCATGCGCCGTGAGGCGCGCGCATCGCCCGACTTGTTGCTAAGCAAGCAAGTAGGTACTCGACATTACAATTATGAGCCAAGATGAACGTCCTGTCGCAAATATTATGCAAGAAGTTCCAACCCGACCCCCAAAGCCCGACCCCAATCCCCAGTGATAAATATAAAATAATATGGGATATGGGAATAAGCGATGGACAAGAAGTACAAATAAAGAAAGCTGCCAGTTTTGCTTTGGGTTTTTGTACTTAACCGGTCACTGGCATAGCAAAGTAGTATGAGAATGAAAAATGAGAAATGATTTGAATCTATGAGTTATTAACTTCCTTCCTAAACTTACTGAACTTCAAAACAAACTTATGTCAAATATGTCAAGTCAAACTTCACTGACAGTGACACTGACATTTTTACCAATTTTATTTCATTGTAAAAGTGCAACAATTATTATCACAACTTATTTTTTTTATAAGTGTATTTGGTAACTAATATGTTATCGTTATTTAGAACAATCAAGAATTTGATATTGTTGGTTGTAGATTAAGCTTTCATTCAAATTCACTATTGCTTGGAATCTAACCTCACCCAAAACTTAAGATTACATCTACTTAGAAATGTCTGAAGAATTGAAGGGAAGTTCTGACACAAACACAGCTGAAAATAGTAATAACAAGAAACCATTAAACACATCACCGAAGAAAGAAGAAGCCTGGGGCTACGATTTATACCCCGAGAGGCGCGGTACCTTTACTGCGAAGTTGGGTAATATTCTCATTGGAAAAGAAGGCAAAGAAAACATTGATAAATTTAAGTGTGAAAAGAACGTCTACGAATGTTTTAAAACGAGTGAGTATTCGTAATCAAAAAGTCTATTAGCATACTGTTTGTTTGGAATAACCTTTTGTTAGGTTAGGTTAGGTTAATAATAATTTACATTATTAAATCTTTCATCGCATTTTATCTTCTAGGTCCTATTGTGAAGATTATGATCGCAGCTTTGAAAAGTTCAGGATGGTGAGCTTATACTCTAACTAATCATAATGTATAATTTTATTATTAAGATACCATGCCCTAAATTATGTACCTAATTAAACATTAATTTCCAGTCCTATTGATATTCGAAGGCATATATCCTGTGAAGCCTGTGATTACTCTGTTAGTGGAGGCTATGATCCAGAGTTGAATCAGGTGAGTCCTTCATCATTGTTATTTAATCTAACTATCTATAAGTTAGCTAAACTTAATTAAGAATCATTAACAAAAAAATAATTTAAAAAGCACTTTTTTAGTACTGTAAATTTTATTTTATTTTATTTGAATTGTCCCTATCTTTTAAATTATATTTAATAATACAAAATCACTAAAATGATAATTTCTATTTTAAAAAGTAATTGTTTTCTGAAAAAAAATTGGATCTATGAGTCCATTTACAGTTGTTGCAAATGTGATAACTGACTTTATTTCTACTTTTGTGCCTCCAAGCTGTTAAATAACTTAGAAGCTATAAATAAGAGCTGTCTGCGACCTGCAACCTAAGTGGTATAAAAAAAGAGTATTTCAAAATTACAGATAGTGGTGTGTCAAAATGTGTCTACTCGTCAGGGCATGGTCCAGGGAGTTTTAGCTCATGAAATGATCCACATGTTTGATTACTGCCGCAACCAGTTGGACTTCAGGAACATGGACCATTTAGCTTGCACGGAGATCAGGGCTGCAAACCTAACACATTGCTCTTTTGCAAGTGCATGGTCACAGGGTGATGCCTCTTGGACTAAAATTAAACAGGCACATCAGGTAAATATCTAATTAATATTTAATTAAAGTTTGAAACAATTAGCTTGTAAATTTTTTCTATGAATTTTAAATGGAAATAGGGAACATCCAGGAAAGTATATGTCATATACCCAGTAAACACCTTGAGGCACTGGAGCATCTGAAATTTTTGCAAACTGTCATCCTGGATGTTGATTTTTGCAATTTAAATTTATTTCAATATTGTAACCTTCATATTTTTATTATATTATGATCTAATTTCATTATCAGTATTGTTCAAATTCAATTTGATTTCCATTTCTATATGGCTAGTACATATTAACAAAATTTTGTTTTGATTTAGAAAGGAAAATCCTTTCTAAATCGTTTTGAAAAGTTAGCATAATAAATGCTCCAAAATTTCAGTCAATAAATTTTGTTTGTAAATACCCTTTATATTTATTTTAGGATTGTGTGAAAACAAAAGCATTATATTCTGTGATGGCTGTGAGACAAATCAGTATGAAAGAAGCAATAGACATCATAGAAAAAGTCTTTCCCAAGTGTTATGCAGATCTTGAACCAATAGGAAGGCGCATCAGACGAAACTCTGATGATATGACGAGAGCATTCAAGGAAGCAAGATATTTTGGGTATGAGTAGACAAGTATTTTTTGTAAATTATTTATGTGGATAGTGTAATATAAAATAATAATATCTATGTTATTTAGAAACAGAATTCTTGTTGAAATAAAACAATCAGAAATGATTTAAAATAATGTCTTTTATTTCATTATTTTCTTTGATAACTTAATAATTGATTATTGCCTAAGATTTAGTTAGGTTCATAACACTGCCTTCCGCAGTTTATGTAACAGATATGAATTATAACTGTAATCTTATGTCTTAATTAGGCAAGTAAATGATGGAAAAGGCACAAATTTTGTTCAGCGGGCCTACCATGACCTCTTAAAACAAGTCAATAATTAAACGGCCGTCACATTACCAACTGCAAATGTAACTTTGTAATCCTATATATTTATATGGGATTACAAATTTATTTATGCAGTTAGTAGTATGGCGTTCGTTTAGAGTTCATGGTACGGGCTCAGTAGGTGATAGGAATTAACACTAAGGAGAATGGTAACAATGTTAATGGACCAAACAATGCTTACATTTTAAACTTGTATCACATAATGCTTAGGTCTTATACTAAGTTTTATAATGGATGGATGGACAGGATTATGACTGAATTGAAGAAGCATTTTGTGCATAAAATTACTTTGTGCTAAAAATGCTTAAGTATAACCAAAATACAAACTAATTAATCAATTGCATAACTTAGTACTTAGCTATAAAATCATAACCGCACATGACTAGATGGGACAAATTAAATAAAATTATCTATAAATAAGTAAATTTGCAATAAAATATTGCTGTTTTATGCCAACAACATAATACCCGAGACCTAAGGTTAAACTCAAACGGATCATCAAACCAAATGAAAGTCGCAAGAGTACCTATAGTTGCGGCACGCTATGATGGCCCCTACCAGGCTGCATAGTAGTGTAGGGGTAGGAGCGGTTTTTAACACCTGTGATTCGCGCGATTTTCACTCATTTAAATCGCGCGGTTTTCACTCATTTAATCGCGCGGTTTTCACTCATTCGATTGCGACGAAGTAAACCCGGTATGATTTATGATTAATGCTAACTGGGGGTTTTGTGAAAGTATTATTTTAGTGCCTACCTATTTCTAAGGTTGTAAAAAATAATCGATAGAGTTGGCTCACAATCATAGTCTAGGTATTATATTAAGCTTGTCAAGCCGAGCGTACAATGTAGAAACGAATCGATAACATTTTTGATTATCCATACGCAGTGCAAAAATTGCGCGAATTTTTCGCCTATTTGACTGCAAGCTAGTAAATTGATATGTATGATATTGGACCAGAACAATTTACCCGGTACCTAGATACCTATTACCTATTGCTGATATACATACATAGTCAAAAAAATTGTGAATGTTATGGACACGAAGCTTAGAGTATACAATTATATCTATATCTATCACTCAGGTCTTTGGCGCCGAGTGTTAGCAGATTCTTTGTGATGGTACTTATAGCGCACCTATAGTGACGTTTCATGCATTACCGAAAATATCAATAGATGCACTTATTAATGTAGTTTGTTGTTATGAAGTTTTTTGTTCAATTTGATATGCATGGATAAAATTAAAGCCAAAATACAAAAAAATGGCGTCATTTTGCGGTATTTTTGCGTCATTATTACTACATTTATACTGTTGTATAAAATTTTGATTTAACGTATCGAATTAAATATTATTTGTGAAGTCATGTGTTTATTTTATGTATACTTTTCTTTTTGTTTGGTGTACAATAAAGTTTATTTCTATTCTATTCTATGGGTATTGTTTTGCTACTGATTGAGGTTGAGCCAGGAGCCTCGGTACTGTTCATACCCGTGATAGCAGTTCATACTTGTAAGGCGCGCTCTGTAGCAATGTATACTCTAAGACACGAAGATTGAAAAAAAGGTAGCGAAAGGAACCATTAAGGCCGCAGACTCAGAAGCGAGCGGCGCTGCAGCACAAGCGGTGATGCAAAGCAATAAAAGCGAAAGAGAGCGTCCGCCACCACTTTCCTCTCTTCGCATAATAGTCATATTGCTCGGGACATATCTTGGACCTAAAATGTGCTCAAAATGAGCTCTATATGCGCAGTACACGACTCTTGGGTGTCTTTTGAGCATAGCACGGGGTGCTACTGCGGTGGACGAACTCAAATTCACCAAGCATAGATTTTTATAAAGCAATCCGCGGGCGCCAGAGCCTCGTTTGTCTTGGGATTTATGTCCAAGATACGTCTCCGGAGTTGTACCTCTCTCTGGATACATAAAAATTCGCATTTAAACAAAGTTTGCGGTAGCACCAATCCTGCATAAATATCACAGTGCTCGGCTTTTGTTTTAGCGCGTTGAAAGGAAGAGTGCGAGTTCGGCTAAGATCGGCTTGCTTAGTTTTTGTAGAGCATTCTCTCTATCGCACATTGCACTGACTTTTTATTCCTTTATAGAGTAGGTAAAACCAATAAAAGTTCGATAAAAAATTATTTGACTCAAATAGTGAACCTAGAACTTCGGTTTTAACTGCTCATCTGTATGATGATAGGTACACGATATGATGCTTTATGAGGAATGCTTCCCATCGTACCAAATAAAACCTACTTATTTATATAGGTACTTCTTTGATATATTGCTTGGCAGAAGTAAGTGCTTGAACTACCTAAGTAATTTGCTTAGATGGTAAGAAACGTAAACTAACTTTACATTTTTCAATAGTAATTTCCGGGAATTAAGACGTATTGTACCTAAAAAAAACAACAAAGTGATCCTATAAGTCACTTCACCATCCAAACTAGGTACCTTACTACATAAGTAAGTACTTAATATTACAACGCACCAACATTTTTATCGCAAGACCAGTAAAAATACTAACATATATATAAATAAGAATAAGTTCAACAACTAAAACGAACAATATATTCAATTCATTATTGAATTATATAATATGTAGAGTACCTAGAGTAGAGATACTTATCAATAATAATACCAAGCATATAACAATATAATTTATGAGATACAATTTATGTGTTAGGTACGTAGGTACAGTTGGCGGCCTTATCGCTTTACGGCAATATCTTACAGGCAAGTTTTTGCCTGTAGGAAATTGCGCCTATTGAGGCTCTTGCTCTTTTTACTGTCAAATGTAGGGTAGGTAAAGAAAATTAATAATTTGATACAAAAATAAAATTTCAAGCTTACCATTCCTAAGCATCAAGCACCCACTTACATAGTACCTACTTACGTACTATATGTTTGTAGCAGAGAGATAATATAAAATATTTTTATTGACCAATATTGGATTACGTATAAAATGTTCATAGGATGATGATTTAGGTATACCTATTTATTTCAAATAATAACTAGTAATGAGCACTACAATTTGTATGATATCACTATTATATTATCTTAGGCCCTAATATTACTTACTAGTCTTGTCAAGAAGATTCGATATAATAGCAGGTATATATTACCTACATAGATATTATTTAATCAGTAGGCGTTTATTAAATGCCTTTTATTTTTACAAGTTCGGGACTATTGTAAAATATGATCATATAGAAAACAATTAAAACATAACAAAAACAATGATCTACCTAGCCCTGAAATGGGTCTAAATATGTGGGTGTCAATATAATTTTATTGACACAGTAAGGTAAGCAATTTATAGAAACACTCCAATATTTTTTTATATAATTGCTGTAGAAATATGATGCAAAAAAGTATTTTAACAATTTGTTGAAACAAAAAAAGGCAAAAGGCACCTGAGTTAGAAAAGGCATTTCCCTAGAATAGTTTTGTACTATTGAGCTCAACTGTGGTCCCCATGCTGCCTGCTTACTTATACATATTTTTGTTTTTAGACTTGCTATTTATTATTTCCTAAATCTTCCGAAATGATTTGTATCTGAGCATTTCTCAGATACCTAAAATTCTCTTCAAATTTTCTAGCGTTAGTACTCAATATGAATAAAACAGATTTCAATACAAGGCACATTTACAGCTCTAACTATTGATTAAGAACACTATTGACATAGGTAGGTATGTATTGTTTCAAAGAAAACATCGTTTAAAACTATTGCACAATCGCTTAATCGCACACTTTAGAAAAAAATCAAGTTCACAAAGTTGCGAGCGACTTGTTCGCCCATTAGTGTTTAACTTAATATTATAAAAGGGGTCACACTTTTATATTTCTAAAACGACTAGTAATTCGTCTAATATGTACAACATTGTCACAACTTTTGCGTAGGCACTACAATCACAATCTTGATGATGCGGTCGTGCTGAAAAGTTCACTAAGCGTTCACTTCATTCTCTGATGCGCTTCACTGAGGTATGTGGTCCAGTAGATAATATTAAACAATATGAAGCACACGGGGAATATCATGAGTGCGAACTTGTCGAGCGCCCCATGTTGGGCGCCACAAAACATGACGCCTCGGTCCACCACTGAGCTGACGCGGGTTATCAAATTGCCCCCTCCGTTCGCTGACGGCATCGCTTCCAATATCGGTGAATCCTAAAATAAATAAATTTTACGATATTTTTGTACAATTATATTATGTGTTAATACCTAATTATCTAAATTATTAACATCAATAAATCTACTTAATCTGATAACCTTTCTAATATACCCCAACTATATTTACTCTCTTGATACGACACAGAGGGATAAGCAGTGCGACTAAAGTCTTCAACAGTTACTTTACTTTTACGTACAATGTTGCTAGCTTGAATTGGTTTCATAAATTACTTGATACGGCTGTGAATTTATTCCTATTCTACAATCAAACCACCACAATCGATTACCACCAATGCTTAAAAATAAATTGGCACATGAAGGTATTTATCACTGGCATGCACTAAGTTTGCTTGCCAACTTATTGTTTACTTTGTCAGATTTGTCAGGTAACTACGATCTAAACTATATATACTTGTGTATCGATGACAACTGCAAATAGCTCTATACACACTGTGCAGTGTTTTTGCTTTAAATTCATTGTTTACCTTGCTGACAGATCTTGTCTCACATCCGACCTTATTTTGTCTCCAATTCCTTCCCGAGAGAGACTAGAAATTGGTGGCCGTTTAAAAATTAATGCACCTAAATAATACGTGTTATATAATTGTATTTTACATGCAGTGTAAGTCTACACTGAAGTACTGAGAGATGTTAAGAGGCTGTTGATGAGTAGGTAGGTATTCATAGTGTTATTTACCCTTTGTATGGTTTGGTGGTCCAACTGTTGCTTAAAGCCATCGTCTTCGACGCTCAGGGTTGGCGAGAACACGCCGCCCTGCGGTGTGCCAGATACTGGCGTACCCAGCCTCTGTAAAGGCAAGGCCACCTCATTATTGCCATTGTATTTTTATAATACTTTCATTAAAAACATATTTTTGCTTTCATTTTTGTGGTTCGTTTCGTGGTGGAATGATTTTGACTCACGTCTTCCCCGTGATACTTGCCTGAGAGTGATTGATATGTAGTGGTGGCGGTGCCAGTTGGGCTGAAGACGCGGCCCGTCGTAAATCTGCGCGCCGCCTACTCCAGCTCTTATCGTAGCGAATGCCGAAGAGCACCACGAAGTACTCCATAAGTGCAAGAAACACGAATATCGTGCATGAGATCAGCCAGACTTCGATGCATTTCAGTTCAAGCGCATCTGGCGAGTTTGTGCTGGAACAGAAAGTTTATTGGATTACATAAATTGATTTACTGACGTTTAACATTTTGTACCAGAAAAAACCTTCATAGAAAGAGGGCAATTAAATATGCGACCTGCTAGTATACCTGATGATAAATAAATAAATATAACGTTTACGTGTCAATAATAATATCCTAGAACATAAACAGCACAATTGCCACAATCTAGTCCCAAACAGCCTCCGTGGCGTAGCGGTAGTGAACGCGGCCGCTACGCAGGAGGCGCGGGTTCGATCCCCGCTCAGTGCAAATATTTGTGTGAATGAAATATGAGTATTTGCATTGGTCTGGTCGTGCCTCGGAGAGCACGTTAAGCCGTCGGTCCCGGTTGCCATGAGAACATCTATGGCAGCCGTTACGGGTAGTTGGAGCCCTCAAAAATCCAAAAACAACGGTCTAACTGCTAAACTTCGATATCGCCAAATGTTAACATTGGGTTGTGGAGGTCAGATGACAATCGCTTCACGGAAAATATCGAGGTCTAGTCAAATCCGTGGTTAAGACTGGTAAAAGCGGACCCCAGACTCCGAGCTGAAAGCTTCGGATGCGACTGGGAATTAACGCTAAGAGGAAGAAGTCCCAAACAGTCCCAAACTAAGCATAATTTTTAGAAAGCGAATGAATATAGGTACCTACTTATATAACTACTTTTTCAGATACCATCGTCAACATACACATACAGTATGTATTATTACACTGAGCGGGAATCGAACTCGTGCCTACGGGCGTAATAGTCGAATGTCCTATCACCACAGAGGCTGAGGAAGTACAGGAGTTCAGCCCCTCTAGCCAATGATAATGCGTTTGTAGAATGGAATAGATTAATCGGTTTGTTGCTATATTCTTTTGAGGCAGGTTTAGAAACTATTACTTAATGTGTGGTTTAGGTAACTTACCTCACCGTGTCGAACATTGTGACAAGGGAGAGCAGTGTAGTAACTAGTAGCACCATACGTCCAGGAACAATCTCAGGAATAACGCAGAAGCTGCCCCACGATATAATGACGAACAGCGTGGAAGGCAGGTAGCTCTCTAGCAGGTAGCTTCTGAGCTCCCTCGACAGCTTAATTTGCAGTCGAGCCGTCGAGTGGCCACCTATAATTTTACAATTGCAGGATTTTAACATTCAGGGTCGTATGTACAATTTTTAGTGAAGGGTGCTCGTGAGTACATATCTAAGATTTCTATTTACTTATTAAGCTTAGTACTTCTTACGATTTCTAATCACTTAGGTACCTATTGTGTTTTATTTAAGTGCCTTATCTTGCCTCGTCTTGCGGGAGTTGTATAAATGTGTATGTGTATTCAGGAATAAACGTATCTAAAGGTTCTAGGTAGTTAAGGACTTATACCCAGGTTCATTAATATTGCTGTGGCAAAGAATTACTTATGCAACAATTCAGTTTCAACATTAAGAATTTGAAGCTCCAACGGCACACAACTAGATACCAATCATGCGTTACAGACGTTCACATAAAGGAAAATTTTGCTAGGCACGGATGTGACACGACAGAAATCTGCAGCAAATGCAGACAGTTCTGAAGACTTTTAAAACTGACTAATTAGCCATTGTGTTCATCCGGGCCAAGCAGTGGGCGGCATGCCAGCTGACAGCAACATCGCATTAGCGTTAGTGGGTACGTAGTTAGTTACAAGGCGCGAACACAAGCACAAAGCAATAAATGTACATTTACCTTCACCAAAATTGCGAATATGATTACTTTTGTCCGTGACGAAGGTGACCACGTATTTGGGGAGTCGGAACTGGCTGCGTTGCTCGCTGCTGGCGCGTCCGATGCCTATCCACGGCGCCACGTCACGCCACTCGAACCGCACGTCCTGCGTTGTGTACTTATCTATAAAAAGAACAGTTAAATAACGTCAGAATAATCATCGTGAACTTGTTACAATGTAATCGTAAACGAAATCCGAAGCAAGTAGGAAATATCTAAAAAAACATTTAGTAGGCATTAAACTCGTTAAACTCTTTGGCTCGTAGACAAAACAACTAATACTTTCTAACGTTAAAAATGTAATAAATTTTGTAAAGTGAAATATACTTTGCATTGCTCTTTAGAAATGGGACTATGGGGATCAGGTTTTTTTATTTTTACTTTCGAAGTGAAAAGTCCTGGTCATCCGAATAATCCATTCGTAGAACTTGTACAGCCATCTCTACAAGTTCTACAAATGAATTATTCGGTTAAAAAGCTTGAGAGCAAAGCTCTATTCGTTAGAGCAAACAGGTATTAGAATCAAATTGAAGCTTACTGACATAATCAGCTTTCAGATACTGTTACTGACTTCTAATTACAACAGCAGGAATAAGTACGCAACTAGGTAGATGCAATAACGAATGAACATGATAATCTATACAGCTATTCGTTTGACCGTGCGTACTGGCAGTGATTTCATAGTTATTTTAACACAGCAACGGTTTTGAACGAAATTCAAATATTTATGAATGTATGTACTTACAACTACTGAAATCCATATCACAGTTCTGGACGTCCAGAGGATACAGGACAAAGTCCATTTCACATTTGATTGTTATTGTCGCACTGTAACAAAGAAATATTCGTTAGTATTAAATACTTGACAGTAAGAAATACTAGCTGCTAGCGTTGGTCAGGACCCCGTATCTGCTAATTTTCAACCACTGGTGGTATGAACCACATACACTGCATTAAATGCTATTTAATTTTAGGCTTTACTATCATGCTATTAAAGTTTAAAATGATTTGGTATTGGTAGTTTTTTTTAAACCACTTAGGTGGCAGACTTAGTGAAAAAGATTAATGAACTCTTTTACATTTAATTTTGGACTTTAAACTATTTAAGTAATGTGTGCTTTAAATCTATATAAATAAAGTCTAAAGTTTTATGGCATTTTTGCAGTGTCGGTGGTACCTATAACAGTGGATGGCAATTAGCAGGATCGGGATCCAGCTGTCGTGTCTGAGCGATTATGATTAGTGACATCGTAGAGCACATCCTAGATATTAATTGTGATTGGTCGATTCTCTTGGACGTGATCATCGATGGGCACATCCTAGAATTAAAGTTAGCTAATTTCACTACTGTTGATAACTGCTGCTGTTGCAGTTGATAAAAGACATAGTAGAAATCCACAATGGGGTATGATAATCGGATTTTTTCGGAGCGATGGGCATTACGTGGCTTAGAGCTCGTTTCGCCTAACTCGTACCCGACGATAAAAGACACAAGATAGTTGCGGTAGCGTCATTTGCGGAACGAAAAGGCAAGAGTCGGCAAGACACTTTGTTATAGGAACCAAAAAAAGTAGCCAAGAAGAGATGCCAAAATCTTTTGGGTATCATGATTGACTAAACTGTCTCTCTAGCCTAGGCAATACATAGCAGATAATAACGTATCTCTTTTTATGAACAGATAAATAGGTATAACTATAGCCACAAATAAAATAATGTAAGTATTCTCTCTATCTACAATTTTGTAGCATTATGAGACGAACGATCCCTTTTGAATTTGAGAGTTAATAATGACTTTGATTTGCTTTTAATATCAATTGAAATTCATCCCAAAACTATAACATTCATCGTTCAATCCAAAACGATTTATTTATCTGGCGAACACGTGAAAGTACTAGATCGATTTCGATAATTTTGTTATGCTCAATGCTTAAGCCCGCTACAGACGCTCCAATTCGGTCGGGTCCAACCATCCGACAGCTTCCGCTAGCCGACAAGTGTTGCCGTTTCGGGAAAAATAAAAAAGTCAGTGTTGCCGTTTCGGGAAAAATAAACTTTACCAAAATGTCACTAGATTGTAAGGAATAAAATAAAAAATTAATTATTTTATATTTTAATTATTTTATTCCTTACAATCTAGTGACATTTTGGTAAAGTTTATTTTTCCCGAAACGGCAACACTGACTTTTTTCTTTTTCCCGAAACGGCAACACTTTTGGAGCGTCTGTAGCGGGCATTAGCCGTGGATATGTGGCTACTTCCAGAATAAAATAACCTACGAAAAAATAACAGTTATGAATAAAAAAATATACTTAAAAAAAAGAAATGGACGAACCCAATACTGACTGAGACGGTCTGGTTGGAGTAGATCCTTAGGGACGTCATCTCCTGAAGTACGGACTGTATCCTTATAGTCTGGAGCTGCCAAATGTAAAGGTCTGGCGTCCAGAGAAGCTGTCGGTATTCCCAAGGCAGGTCTATGAACGGCTTGTTAGTCGGCACTTTGAGACGGATATCTGACCACGACACTTGTAGAAATACGTCGAGAGTTATCTCCTGCAGCAAGGAAATAAATTAGGACTTATAAGGTGTACTGAGGTAAACAATGATATTAAGTTGATCGTTGAAAGTTGCTTACACATAACGTGCAGACTCACTCTGCATTGTGTGTGTTATTTCGACATTCCCTACGTCTGAATAGGTACTTAGTAGCTATTGTATAATAAGTGTATTTGTTCAACCTTTACATGCAGTTGTTCAAATGCAGTGTTGATAGGTCGGTAGGTACTATACGTAGGGAGTATTGATATTTTGTTGACACGGCCAAGGATATAAGTAGGTATACCTTTACATGTTTTACATGTGAGGGTGTATTTGAAGGTGTATATGTATACTTACCTACTTAGCTTCTTGGTAGTGCTTCCGTACAGATATTTGATAAGCAGTTATTTACCTATTTTGCAAACATTTATCACAAAGCTGACTTTGTACAGGGAACTCCTCAATCAGTGCAACGTATGGAATGGAATGATATCTTTATTTATCTATAATATTAATAGACCTGTATTGGTGTATGTTATAATTTAACATAAGGACTCCTTGATATACGTAGGTATCCCGTAGACCCAGATTATGAGGCGAATAGCGTCTTGCATGGAATGACTTGATCAAAGCGATTACTAATTTCATTATTTGTAGAATCAATGAAGAAAATGATCTAGGGTCAATTTTGAGACTGACTAACATGATTCTTTGTTAAAAATTCTAATTCTACGTATGTTCTTTCCTGACCTGTAAAATACGCTTCCCCGTGCCAGACTGCAGTCGAACAATCTGTAGTCACAAATAATGTTGTTTTGCAATTTTAGTTCTTAGCTGTACCTACCCTACCTAAGTACTTGAAGTATCTACGTATTTATCAGAGATGGCGGAGCCACACAGGTTATTTTTGCGCGGCACCGCTTAGAAATTAAGTGAAGGGATATCGCATACAGGTACGTAAGGACAACTTTGATGCAGATTACGAAATTTCAGAATTTAATCGAATACCTACTCTAAGTAGGTACATCATATTTGGAATGGTTCATCATAAAATATTGATTTTGTAAACAAAAAGCAGTAGGAATACCTAGAACTTTACACTGACTTCATCTTTCAATTCTAAAAACGTTTTACCTAATAACGTAGAAATACGATTTGAAATCTTTTTCCGCTTTTCTTTTCTTTCTTTATTGAATCGAGCCCGCACAGGAGTATGATTGATCCCAAATCCAAGGGTATGGATCTAGTATCTAACTTACGGCTACCTATACCTATTTACTTAAAGCAGTAATAATATCTAAGTAGGTACCTACCTAATGAATGCTCACTCAGTAGGTACATACTTAATACGCTACCAATATGAATCCAATCCTTACACTAGCGTCCTAAATACCCACCTAGGTACTAGCCTAGTTGGAGGGGCCGATGAGAATTCCTTACTTTATGGACTAAGGAATGTTTGTTTAATACATACCTCCTTATTTTCATCTACTCCTGATACCCGGTTGACATTCACCCCCACGTATACAGTTGTATTTTTGTCTGGAAAAGTAAAAAAAAAATGGTTATAGTTTACACATAGTGAACGCTGATTAACCTTAAGGCCCTATAATCCATATCAATGGAAAGAGGTGAATGGAAGAATTATTAAATACAACAATACTATGGCCCGTATTCCTGGATAACGCTCAGTTGTGAATCGACATTAGAACTGTATCTAGATTGCAATTTATCCTCAGTATTCGATTATAGTGTTATCTAGTTATAAATCGAGATTTAGGTCTGAGTATCGTCGTTGAATGCGGAGCTAAGACCCGTATCCGAGAACATCGCTCAGTCGTGAATCGACTTTCACAATGACAATAAAACTGTCCATCTAGATTACAATCTATCCTCATATCTGGTTACGAATTGAGATTCAGGACTGAGTATCGTTTTCGCCTTTCGCCTAAGGCGATGATGATGGTATATTTTACCTACTCGTTTGTTTAAATATCTACCTACCTAATGACGAATTGTTATAAAGTAATGGCGCCTAATCAATGGGTTTATGGCCACCGACCGGAGATATCACGACCGAAGGGGATGATACATACCAATGTAGGCCATCTATTCAGTATTTACTTATACTAGGATAACAATACATTATCTTTTACTTTATATAATCATCCATACTAATATTATAAATGCGAAAGTAACTCTGTCTGTCTGTTACGCTTTCACGCCTAAACCACTGAACCGATTTTGATGAAATTTGGTATAGGGGTAGATTAGACCTTGAGAAAGGACATAGGCTATGTTTGGTTGCGATAACCAATATCCACGCGGGCGGAGCCGCGGGCAACAGCTAGTAAGGTTGGCGCTATCCCATTCCGTTGGTTATCCCCATTACCGCAGGGGTAGGTATTTTACTAATTAAATTGCGTCACGTAAAAAAAATAAAGCGAAAGTTTAATTGATTTTGGCGTAGTACAACCTACGTCGATGATTTCAACTGTAATGAAACATTCATGCAGTTAAAATTTGAACGTAGACATGTGCTATAACAATCAAGGGGTATATCAATGGCGAAGGGTGCAAATTTTCAGTAGGGAAACCGGTGAAAACTTTTTCCTCGATCTAGTTTGTCACGCACCATGCAATCAATTGGTGTGTACCTAGTACCTACCAGCAAAGACAAGCCGATGGGAATCGTGTTAGGGGCTGTCCATTAATCACGTGATGTTTTTTATCAATTTTCTGACCCCCCTCCCCCATGGTGATACGTGGTGAGGTTTTAGACTACCCCCCCCCCCCCCCCCTAGCCAAAATCACGTGTATTTTTTATTTCTTATTTCGTGCTAGAAAACTAAGAATCATAACAAAAATCACCAGTTATAAGAAAAAATAACCCCTCCCTCCCCCCTGGTGATATTTCGTGATGTTTTCCGAATGACCCCCCCTCCCCTGTTGAGCCTCACGTGATTAATGGACAGCCCCTTATAGGGACACTTCGCCACTGGTTTATAACCGTTCCCACCTCAGTTGGGGTAGGCTTTCAGTCTAACTACAAAGCGGTCGAACTTTGATGTTTTCCGTGAAGCGACACTATCTATTGTTCCGGTATCGTTCTTTTTGGAGCTTACCCATCCTAAGACTGGCCCTTACTTTTTACTGTTGTAATGTGTTAACTCGGTTACCACTTAGCCTCATCTCATACCTACTTAGTATATCTAGTGAAGAAGGAAAGCACTTCATTAAAACCTCACCTGAGGCCTACGAAATGTGTCAACTCTTGATAAAAATCGATTCTAATTGGAGTTCAAAATTTAAATGTTACAATCTAAATTCTAAAGATATCCTAGTGTTGCTGCCCCCCTAGACAAGTGGCAATTCGTTGCTCGGCGTATGATGGAATAGAATGACAAATGTATGGGATTTGACATTTTTGACATTCGTTGACGCCTGTCATAAACGTCAAATCCCATACATTTGGCATTCTATTCCATCATACGCCGAGTAACGAATTGCCACTTGATAGAAGTAGGCCATAACAACATTAATATTTCAAAGACGATACACATGCGTATTTCCTGTGTAACTTTTTAAATGAACCTACATAAGTAATCCTCTGGATCGGTATAGGTACATACACTCACACCTTTTCCTCTCTCGGGTAGGCAGAGATAACAGCCCGCTATCTGATTCTTTTCTCATACACTTCATGAGTTTCCTTTATTGTCATTTAACCTTTCATGGAAGCCCACCGCCGAATGTGCCCCGAAGAACTTGTGGGGCTTCATTCTCAAGAAATATAAATGAATGAATGTGTAGTATCGTGAGAAATTGATGGGAGCATTAGCTCCCTTGCTTTCTTTTTTAATTCTTATATTTCTTTCTCATTTATATGTGTGTATTACTCGGACAGGCGCGGTCCGAGGGGGGGGGGGGGTCACAGGGGACAAGACCCCCCCCAAACCATGCACGTCATATTGAAAAGTCCCGGTACGAGAGGAGGGGGGGTTAAATTTCTTAAGGAATGTGCTCTATTTGCGCAGTACACGTCTTTTGCGGATAACACGGGGTGTTACGGTGATGGAATGGACGAGTTCAAATTTGCCTCTTCCTGTGGGTGCGTCCTTAAACAGGTTTATATTTTAGCAACTTATACTTCGTCAGAACTTACAATGACGTCTTTCTTTTGTTAGTTATAGTCTTATAGATATTGCAAGTAAGTAGGTAAACGATCGTCCGTGAATGTTCGTGATGCATAACCATTAGGATTTCCTACTTACTGAATTCCGTTTACTACTTTTGTTTTAGAGGTAGAATGTCTCGTCGCTTATAAAATATAACAATAATTTGACGAATTATACCTCAAAACTAATTAAGAAGTTATATTAGAAGGTTACATTTAGAAACTAATTGTTGTCTTACAACCTATAGTTAGATAATTGTTATGGTTTGTAATAGAAGTGAGAGTACAGCGCTATTTATTTGATAGTCTCTAACTAATGCATTTTTATGAAAGTTAGTAGGTAGGCGTACCAAGATACCCAAGGTGTCTATGAATAAAGTATCAATTGCTACCATAAGGGAAAGTGGGAAAAGTCTTCGGTTGCTAACGACGATACCTATCTATTGACACAAGTGTAATAGGTATAACTAGGATAAGTACCTACCCAACTATCCCGGAATAATCTGGCGACTCCGGAAAAATGTTCAAGCCCCCGCAACAATTTCACCAGGTTTCTCAAAAAAAATTTTTTTTCTTCACGTGCCGTTTTGGTTCCCGGTGCAGTAGAATAGGACCACCACATCTCTTCCTGTAGGTGTCGTAAAACTAAGGGATAGGGCTGTACTCCTACCGACAGTAAACATACAGCCTATGACAAAGTGCCCAACAAAGTACAATAGACAGCAATAGGCTCTATTACGTGGGACCGAAAATCATAGCGAAATGTAGGTGTTAAGACACCTCTACTTACCCTTCAGGAATTTACAGGCGTTAGTACATGTATGTGTGTATTTATTTTTTTGTTATGACAAGCCCTGTGATGTAGGTCGCCTGCTAGGTACGTCGGAGGTTGCGGGTTTCCCACTGATTGCAAATATTTGTATGCATGAACAATATGAACACGTTTATTTGCATTGGTCTGGGTGTTTCAATGTATACGTATTTTCATAACAATTATTTTGGATCTAAATAGCGTTGTTTATTTCTTTATTATTGTTGAGAAAACCAAAGAAATGATTCGCTTTCAATAAACAGTTGATAGCAGTGCCGCAAGTTGCTCGGCAGCCGCCGTCAATAATTACCGAGGAGCCTTTATTACGCACGACAATCACCCATGGCTTCACTAATGAATGGTTTGCCGCAGCCTGCGGCATATTTTGCTGAATAACATCCGGTACTAAGTGGATAGCCAGCGGACGACCTTATATTAGCCCGTGAATCGTGACTTTATAAAAAAAAAATATCTACGAAGTTCTAAATTAAGTGTGGCTAAAAATAGACGTAGACTTGCTAACTTGCTACAGAATGGAAAACAAACAATAGAATATACATAATACTGTGAATACTGTCTGAAGTTTACACGAATCTCACTCATTGAAATAAAAGTACTTTTTAACGGATTCTATCTTATTACTTCAAACTAACTGACAAGTACCATCTTTACTCACCCCCCGACTGATGAAAAGTAGGCGAAACGTCGGGCGAAATAATCTAAATATATATATAAACTGGCTGGTGACTGACTGACTGTCATAGTGATCTATCAACGCACAACCCAAACCACTGGACAGATCAGGCTGAAATTTGGCATGCAGGTAGATGTTATGACGTAGGCATCCGCTAAGAAAGGATTAATTCTACCCACAAGGGGATAAAATAGGACATGAACAATATTCCGAACTTAACGCAGACGAAGTTGCGGGCAACAACTAGTAAAAAATATATCGCGATAGAATCCGTTAAATAGTAGTTTTATTTCAATAGAATATAAATTGAAATGAAATGGACAGCCTCCGTGGCGTAGCGGTAGTGAACGCGGCCGCTACGCAGGAGGCGCGTGTTCGATCCCCGCTCAGTGCAAATATTTGTGTGCATTAAATATGAGTATTTGCATTGGTCTGGTCGTGCCTCGGAGAGCACGTTAAGGCGTCGGTCCCGGTTGCCATAAGAACATCTATGGCAGTCGTTACGGGTAGTTGGTGCCCTAAAAAAGTCCAAAAACAACGGTCTAGCTGCAAAGCTTCGATATCCCTAATGTTAACATTGGGTCGTGGAGGTCAGATGGCAATCGCTTCACGGAAAATATCGAGGTCTAGCCAAAATCTGTAGCTATGACTGGTAAAGCGGACCCCAGACTCCGAGCTGAAAGCTTCGGATGCGACTGGGAATTAACGCTAGGAGGAAGAAAAAGATTAAATTGAAATAAAAACTAGGGTAAACAGGGTCTTATATATCTCTAGGGTCCAGCCCTAGCCAACCTCATATGCTAGTCGGTGCACCGGCTAAATACCGAAAAGGCTCTGCCGCAGGGGCTGGGAGGTCAGACAGCCAAATACCAATCAAAAACGATGGTGGGTGGATGACGATGACGACAAATTGAAATAAAAACTCACCGGGTGGAATGTTTCTGCTGTAGTTCTTTGGAATATCGTAGACGTGCTGGTTCGTGTACAGGATCTGGCTGAAAAAAAGTTATCATAAATTAGACACCTAAATATTACAGTCATAGTATATTATGATGGGTAGTTTACGTAGAATTCAAAGATTACGAGATTAAGGCAGAGTAGAATTTATTTGGGCCACGGCCACCCCATCTCCTAGCATGCGGTGTCCTACAAGGCGACTAAGGGATGGAGCTATTTAACATCAGACAGATAATACAGCCCTGACTCAGCTTCAGATGCTCGGCTTGAGTCAACAATAGTGCCCGGTATATGGCAATAAGCTTACCCCCTATTACGTGGGACCAAATACAATGATTGGTAAAATGTGAGCGTTTATTCACCTCTGCCTAACCCTCAGGGGATAAAGGCGTTATTGTATGTATGTTATGTACGTATTCTGACGCGATCGGTGCGTCTTAATCATGCGTCAATCATGAATTTTGGTCTACTAGTACTGAAAGTGGTGCGCTAAATAGAGTCTCTACGGGTCTACCGAAAACGAAAATGTTGTAAAATTGAAATTGATGCGCGAAAGTTAGGTATGGATGCGTGGGAAGAATATTTTTTACCCTTTTTTGCTAAAAACGCTGAACAGATCGGGATGAAATTTGGCACAGAGATAGAAAAAAAAAGATGAACTGGAATATGACGTAGGCTACTTTTTATCCGGAGAGGTGTTCTTGTGGTTCGCGGAAACGGGTTCAGAATTCTACGCAGGTGAAACTGGGGGCAACAGTTAGTTGAAAATAAGTAGGTACCTACAAATTCTTAGCGCGGGAAAATCCGTAGAAAACAAAGCGTCTAAAATATATTTAGGTTACTTTGCGAACAATTTAATTTATCGATAAGTATTACAAAAGATACGCGACATACTTTTCTATAGACGTAATGTCTACATTGTTTGTTCATTGATTGTATATAAATTGCAGGTAATATGTTTTAATGTTAGGTATAAGTAAATAGTAACCACACTTATTATAGTTCTCAGACTTGCAGTGTGCAGTGAATATTTTTCAATTATATAGATATTGCTGTTTTTCAGAGCTTATAATGTGATTTTTGAATGATTGTTTGCAGGTTATTATCGATTTTGACTTCAAAGCAGCTAAAGGCAAGGCAAAGTCAAATTAACATGTACTATATAAAAAAAACACAGATTCAGTTAAATTTTTGCATGAACATTCTGTAAGACTGCTTCACTATGCCTTTATAGATGTGATAGGAGTGGAGCAAAATTGACCCTAATTTTTATTGATCACAACTTTATTATTACAAGGCTTCACAAATTTACAGTTCATTTATGTCATCAAACATTTTTTCATACCACTTAGGTGGCAGACAGGTATACGGCCCAGCTGTTGGAAAGTGGTTAAAATCCGCCCTTAACCCTTAACCACCGACGTGTCATTTTGTTACACTAACACTGACGTACGTATAGCATACGTACGTTACTTTGTTCCGGACCTTCTGTTGCATCAATAAAGTGTAACTTTGATGATTACTGCAATTTATTTATCCAGACACATTTAAATGAAATAGAAATAATAAAAAAAACAGCAATCATAATCATAGAAAATTATTTATTAATCAATAACCATACAGGCAATCAAATTTAATAGACTTTAAAAAAAATAACACAAAAATATTTTCTGACAATAGGAACTTCCTTTTTTGGTTTTATTAATTATTAAGGACGGCTTTAATTAGAAAAATATCACATTTGCTATACCTAAATCACAATACAAGGCACTTTTTAACAACTAACAATTGTTACAGGTCGGCTTGGAGCACTGCAAGCAGACAGGTTTGCGACAAGCTTGACAGCCATATCGGGTATTGCGACGTTTTAGTTTGTAACATATATAACAATTCTTCATGGTGTCAATTTTGAGAAACTCACTACTGGGTTTACTAATTTAATTATACGTGTCCTTGCCAAAATACGACGAAAAAATATAGGCAAATATTTCAAAAAAGTCAACACTGACGCTACGTACCACATACGTCGGGTAGTCAAACTTACCTGCTTAGGAACGTGGCAGGTAAGTTTGACTACCCGACACACACGCGTCACTGGCGACTAGGAAACTACCAAAAAGGACGCGCGGGTACCCCCGCTCAATTTGAAGTTTTGAACGAAAAACCATTTGGGTGACGTACCACATACGTAGGTACGTCAGTGGTTAAGGGTTAATATAATCGATAAGGATTGGGATTCAGTGATACTGGATATTAGGATGTAGTCTATAAAATGTCTAGTCTCTCTCATTCTAGAAAATGCCTCAGAAAAATAGTATAACACGCAAGAACAATCCAATATCTTAAACAATGCCTGTCCCGGCGTGAAAAATTGTCTAACCTTGTGAATTGGAGAACAATTTACTTACATAATTATAACACCAGTGCACAGGTAACATTAATAATAAAGAATGACAGACTATAGCAAAAACTAATCTATATCCATTAAGGTACCTGCTCTAGTATTAGCAATGGGGGTTTGCGTGCTCACAAAATTGGCCTCTTTGCACCTACAGAGGCCACTTAAGTACAGAGAATTTCAACCAAATCAATCAATTTTAGCTGAATACAATAATAAGCAAATTGATGTGGCAATGGGCTCTCCAAATCTTCCGAAGGATCGGTCCTTCTGTGAAGATCTCCACACTAGGACTCGTTTGCTCTATCGGCCATATTGCAATGCAACGCATGCCTAATTTATTTATTAGTTAAAATTTAAGTAATAAATAAATTAGGCATGCGTTTTTAACTGTTAAATAATTGTCACTAAGAAAAACTACATCAATGGAAATATTATGTACTAGCTGTTGCCCGCGGCGCCGCCCGCGTGGATGTCTTTAATCGCGTGGTGTTATTAATTTTGTGCAGAGAGTTGCGCGTTGAACGCTGATGAGAGGACCTTTATTTTTTAGAGGTAGGACCGTAATAATAATCTTTCTACCTGGATATCTACTCGACTCTCTAGTACCCAAGTCCCCATACCTTTGCCCTTCTCCCACACACTCCTTCTCCTTCCTTTCTCGTTAAGCTCTTATCTTTGCGTGAAAAACGATTTTGATCTATTTCACAATAATTGACAAATTAGAAATTAAAAGGTATTACAAAATACTGGTTCGGGTATATCGGGAGCTTGAAACCAAACGATAGTTTGAATTTAAACGCGAGAACGCCATCTAGTTATGATTCTGTAACTATAAATCATTAAAATTCAAATTTCAATTTGATGATTAAAAACGTATTGGTTTACACAATTGTGTATGTAAAAATAAAATCTATAAATTTACATACTTGCCCGGATAAAAATTGCTATAAAAATGGTTCAATAATAATAAAAAGCGCCATCTGAATTGCCGCTCATATTCCGTATAATATCAATATTGTTCACAACTCCGGTTCTACTCAACCGATTGCGATGAAACAAACGTAAGATTTTAAGTCTGAGCAAGCCCTTTCTAACAAAAAAAACCGCATCAAAATCCGTCCAGTAGTTTTTGCGTCCATCGCGGACAAACAGACAAACAGACAAACAGACAGGAAATTCAAAAAAAATATTTTCGTGTTCAGTATCGGTAACATAACATAACCCAAGTATTTTTTTTTAAATATCTCCAATGTACAGACACGACCACTTTACAATTATATAATAGTATAGATGGGATACATACATATAATAAACCGCTGTAATAGTATTCTTTCTAAAAGCAAATATTCGTGGCCGCGGATGGTTTTTAGTATCACTTGGTTCAAGGTGTGTGCAATATTTGACCTGCAATAGAGACGGTACATATTCCTCTGGAAACATTTGCTTTCCATAATAATGTTTTGTTGTTATAATACATACACGAATGTATATTGTATAGGCTACATATTTCGTATGCTCGTATACATATCGCCATCAATATGTTTGAAACTAGTGATGGAAAAGTGTTTCAGTGTGTCTACATGTTACAGATACTTGTGAGGAGGATGTGTACTTGTGAAAGAGTCCTAAATGTGAATATGACATTTATGGGTGTAATTGTAGCCCCACTGAGATCTTTGGGACCCGAACTGACTTCAGCCTGCAAGTAGCATCTTGTTGGACCATGATCGTGATTTCAGTTACAGGAGTATCTGGGTACCTACATTATTTGTTTATTTCTGTTTAGTTTTCTAGTAGGATTATTATTTTTAATTATTTATATTATTCAATTCCTTTTAGAACGTTCAGAACATAGTAGTTACGAATGTGAATACATTTTGCAGTTCATAATATTACGAGTATATAGGCCATAAATTGAAGCAACATAATTGCTCGAATACTAAGCTGGCGACAAGTAGGTACCCGTAATTCTGTTTTTAATGACTTTCCTTGAAAAACCCTAATGAAACTGCCGTGGCTACAAATTAACCTTGCACATTAGTCGACCAACTAGGTTGCATGTAATTGCAGTAACTTATAAAAATAGCATGCTTAGAATAATGTCACTGAGGGTGTGAAATCACACGAACAGCATGATGGACTGTAGTTAGGGGTAATTATTAACGTAAAACCATGGGTTTTTTTTTACTTATGCATTATTCATTACTGTCTTCTTAAGTAAATGGGTTGTGGGCTGCTGACTTCACTCGTATGCAATAGTAGGTACTAAGCAAACCCGTTTTCTGTAGGATGACAGTGTACTTCTACAACTTTTACCTTCTTCCTTTTTTCCCGCTGTTTAACACAACGTAGGCTTTATTGATGATCAGAATTATGGGTAGGTACGTCTATTGGTTATAGTAAACATATTTTCATCGCTATTTACCGAGAAATCTTTGTTATTAAATCGCTATTTATCAAGGATTCTTTAAAATATGACAAATTATCGTTTTCTTCTGAGGTTTCAGTTGGTTTTCAGCTAAAAAGGGACATAGTCCGGAACACAAGTATATAGGTACTGTGCATCTGACATAATATCGAACATCCATAGCATACGTTCTTTATCGTTGAATTCCCTCGAAATATTACTCCATATCGTAAAGTAGCTGTGATATAACCATGATAGGCCGTTAGAATAGTAGACTGATTTACGATTTCACTTAACCTTTAGTCTTATTGTTGTTCTTCGAACCAACCATAAAATTATTGATTGTGTTGAAGGAAATATTGTTTGTATTTTATCATTTAAAGTCTATGAATTAACTTGTTGGCCTTAATTACTTAGTATGTTCATTCAATTATACAGTTTATCTACCTTAAATAATTTCAATTCGTATGTAACAAAGGATTACTTATCCTATTTAATGACAGAAATTCAAAACTATTTACTTACTGCAGAGAATGTAATTGAAGAATAACTGAGGACAAGACAAAGTAGTACCTACCTGAGGTAGATCTATTGAAGCGACTTGTTTTTTAAGAGGGGAGTAAAACCTCATCTCTTTTTGGCTCCACGAGAGATAGATATGATGACCTTTCTGTATGAAAGTTGTGAATTGTTCGGATACATTCGAGAAGATTCGAGTAGAGATCTCTCTCTCTCATCCTAGCGTTATTTCCCAGTCGCATCCGAAGCTTTTTCAGCTCGGAGTCTGGGGTCCGCTTTACCAGTCTTAACTACAGATTTGGCTATACCTCGATATTTTTTCGTGAAGCGATTGCCATCTGACCTCCACAGCCCAATGATAACATTAGGCGATTTCGAAGCTTTGCAGCTAGACCGTTGTTTTTGGATTTTTTAGGGCTCCAACTACCCGTAACGACTGCCATAGATGTTCTTATGGCAACCGGGACCGACGGCTTAACGTGCTCTCCGAGGCACGACCAGACCAATGCAAATACTTACCCATATTTCATGAACACAAATACTTGCACTGAGCGGGGATCGAACCCGCGCCACCTGCGTAGCGGCCGCGTTCACTACCGCTACGCCACCGAGGCTGTTTTCGAGTAGAGTTCTATATTAGGTTGTGTAGACCGCCTATGAATGAAACCTGAGACAGTGAATCCACACACTCCGGTTCGGTAATTTTATAAATGAAAAAAAAAAAAAAAAAAAATACAGTTCCATCTGTTCTAGACAGGGTTACGGTTAGGTTGAATGGAGTGAACAGTCTGGAGTTATCTACCAATGTTGGTTAAGGAGTTGGACATACGGCCGAGAGGTCCCGGATTCGAATCCTGGCCATTACACTACCGATGTGAACCCACTCCTTACACAAGCAATTTAGCTTAGCTGGAGGGGAAATATTAGTAACTTCGGTAAGGTCTAAAAAAAACAATGACTGAATCTATACATTACTACACTTTATCGTTACCTTTTTTACCATTAATAAGTAATAAATAATAAAAATATTGTAGCTTCTGTGCTAGGTGACTGACACCTGACAAAACCTCATCATTTTCCTTTAAATCATCCGTCCAATTGAAAACGGTTCTGGTTCGTAAACAAGGCACAAAATAAAGTTCAAAATGTTATTTTTAATTCAGAACCTTTTTATAACCTTAATAAATCCTAACGCGAATTATTATAGTGGGTTTTAATTCTGCAAGCAATCCGCCAGAAAAATACACTTAGTGAATTTAATAAGGGTTCTTACTTCAAACGATTTTGTAAAATAATGAACAAGTAATTTGTAGGGGTACACTAGTGTATAGTTTGCCAGTAATTAATAGTTTTGACATGTTCCCCGTATTATTACAATAATTTGGACACAGTATAGTTGAAGACAGTTATAAGAAAAGTGATCTCAGTACTAAGGCGTATGATTTAACATTCAATCACATGAATCATAAACATTTTCAGTTAATATAATGACACGCTACAATGGAGCAGAATCTCTTTTAATGATTACGTACACCAATAGAACAATTACGAACTCCTTATGCTATTTATGAACACTTAGTAATAAACTGTTCTATTTCTGTTTTAATTTCATGATGATTTATATGATGTTTATGATGCATACGTGTGTCATCGCGGGTTGTAATTATTTTATTAAAATTTTGATCATTAATTATCATTCAAGTTGTTTAACAATTCTTTGAAAAGTTAGGTCAGTCAACTAACACTCGTAGGTAGATATTAAATAGGACAGAATTTTCCTCTGGTCTCACCTAACTCGTTCACTTGAAAAAAACGGCTTAAATGGTAACTTATTTGATCTTTTATATAGTATAGGACAATTTGACCAGGGGGTGAGCACGAACTAATATCGTAATCGTATCGTTACGATAGTTGTTCGTGCTCACCCCACCAGAGCCCAGGAATAGTTAACAGAAGGATTAATAAGCTGTATGAAAAAAACTAACAACTAACTAGCACTGCCGATATTAGAAAACGGGCTTCCAATTGATCTTATGGATTACAAGGGATGGAATGGAATGGAATGGAAAGGGGACTCATTTTTCCGCACTTAGCCTCCTTTTTGGGCCATTGTGCGTGGAGAGTGCTGGCTATAGTAGCCAGCCTAACTCCGCCCAGAAGCGCAGAAGCTTACTGGGAGCTTCACAGGCTTCGCGGAGCGACCTCGCTGTGCCGAGGATTTGAGAACGTTGGGGGGCTACTGCCTCGCATTCCAGTACTACGTGGGCAACCGTTTCCTCGGCCACGAAGCACCCCCTACAGAGAGGGCTATCCGTGATCCCGATGGTGTAAAGGTGCTTGTTCAGTGGACAGTGACCTGTTATTGTCCCTATAATAGTTCTTAGACTTGTTCTGTCTAATTTTAGGAGACGTTTCGTGAGCCGTTTGTTCAAAGACGGCATGGCCACTTTTGATTGGCTGCAGTCTATGGTTTCTACCCATCTTTGGATGTGTAGGTCGGCGGATCTCTCACGTGACCAAGTGCGTATCTGTGAGAAGGGGATCGGTAGTAATGGTAGCGGGCCATATACGGACGTGCCAGAGCCCCTACGTGCCAGCTCATCCGCGGCATCGTTGCCGTAGGATCCACTGTGCCCTTTTATCCACTGTAGCGTTACTACATTGTTTGTGGATAGCTTGTTAAGAGCAGCCTGACACTCCGCTATTAGTCTGCTGTTGGTTATTTGGTGGTCTAGTGCTTTTAGGACAGCTGTACTGTCGGTGAGGAGCCTTATGTTTAAGTCCCTCGCCTTCAGTCTGCTTATTTCCGTCGCAGCTGTTGTTATGGCAACACATTCACATTGAAAAATTGAACTGTATTTGCCCAGTGGTAATTGGATATTTAGACCGAGGTCCAGGGAGTGTACGCCAGCTCCTGAACCATTTTCTGTTTTGGAACCATCAGTGTAGACGCGTACTTCCCTGATACCGGAGTGGTCCTTGTCCTCGGCTTCTGTTATTATATGGTATTTTTTGGTAAAAAAGAATTGTTTGTAGATCCTATCACACGGAGCAGCCATTAAAGGCTGATATTCCATAGCTCGTTTGAGGATGGTGGTGTGAGGACTTTCTTGGTTATTACCCCAGAGTCCCAGATGCCACAGCCTGATAGCCGTGGTGGTGGCTTCCTGCTGGATAAATAGGTCAAGTGGTGTTAAATTAAACGTTACCTCCATCGCTGCGGTTGGAGTGGTTTTCATGCATCCACAGATTGATGAGCAGGCCAGCCTCTGGAAGGACTTTAGTTTGGTGATCACGGTGGACAACTCCGTTCGAGTCCACCACACCAATGCCCCATAGGCTAGCATGGGCCTAATCACCGCTGTGTATAGCCACAGGGTTATTTTTGGTGAGAGCCCCCATTTATTACCCATCATTCTTTTGCATTGGTAAAAGGCAATTGTGCACTTGTTCATTTTATACTCGAGGTGTTTATTCCAGAGTAGTTTACTATCTAGAATAACTCCTAGGTACTTTACCTCCTCTCTGAGTGTTAGTTCGGTTGCAAAGAGCTTCGGGAGCCTATATGGGCCAGGTGCTCTTCGGTTGGTGAACATTACTAATTCGGTTTTCTGGGGATTTACCGATAGGTCGTGTTTTGCGCACCAGGTTTCAACTATTTTGAAAGCCTGTCTCATGCGATCGCATATGGCGCTTTCGAATAAACCCGATACTAAGATCGTGATATCGTCCGCATAACCTATAGTAAAAAGATTATTGGCGTTCAGATCTGTTATGAGTTCGTTAACCACTAAGTTCCATAGGAGCGGGGAGAGTACCCCACCCTGTGGGCATCCCCTGCCTACGATACCTCTCGTTGTGGTGTTAATTGTGAGTTGCACAGCTCTTAGTTTGAGCATGTTACCTATCCATTCGATAAGTGTTAGTGGCACACCCTGGTCGAGTAGTGCTTTGTTTATGCTGTTAAAATTGGTTTTGTCAAAAGCACCCTCGATGTCAATAAAGGCTCCGAGGGTAGGTTGTTTTGACTTTAGAGCTCCACCAACGCGGGATACCACGCGGGATACAAGGGATGACATGGATGCTATTTTTTGATTGAAAGACATCGTTCTTGAGTTGCTACATATTCTAACAAGCTATATACTGTGTATAAGTGTTTACCATAATAATATGTATCAATCAAGGGGCGAGCTAGAATACTGTACCTACGTATTCCACGCGGTGCACCCTGGGCAACGGAAGTGGCAACTCCTCCCTAAAACTTTAGGGAAGAGTTGCGGTTTCTGGCCGATAGGCTACTTGATTGGTTGATTGAATCAATCAATCAATCAATTAGCCTATTGCAGTGCACTGTTGGATATAGGTCTCCTCCTATATGCACCACGTTTGCCGATCCTCCGTCTTCCGCATTCTATCTGTCCCAGTCACCTTTTACAGGTCGGCAGACCACCTGGCTCAGGGGTGTCCCACCTTCCGTTTTTCTTCTCGCGGTCTCCACTCTAGGAATCGTCTGCTTCAACGGCCATCAGTCCTTCGACAGATGTGGCCAGCCCACTGCCTCTTCAGCTTGCTTATTCTGTGAGCTATGTCGGTAACTTTTGTTTTATGTCGGGTGACCTCGCTACGAATTCTATCCTTGAAAGAAACTTCAAGCATAGCTTGCTCCATAGCCCGCTGCACGACTTTTAGGTCGTGCACTAACCCCACCTAACCTAATATGAATGGCAAAACCATATCACCTTCATAGAAAAAAATATATTTTTTTCTCTAACCAGATGGCAAAAAGGGAGAAATCTATGGATCCTAGCAACCTCAGTTTTACCTCTATTCTTGACAACACTGCACTGAGAAAATGAGCAACAGGTGAAGATTTCTAGAGTCATAGTCGTGGTGATTTCAAACAGTTTTGGCGTCGATATTATTTGGTGCACGGGTAGCACTAATTACCCATGTGCCAGTGCCCGATGTCCAAGTATGAAATTTATATGCTAACACATATTCCTATATAAAATCATCAAAGAGGCTGATTGCCAGAATTTGTTTGCTACTGGTCGTATAAGCTTGCCGAAGGTACAGTCAGCTTGCTGAAAAGATAACTAGCTACCTTGCTACTTGCTAAGCAGGTCTGAGGTGTTGACGAAACCTCTGCTAAAGAACGCTACAATCCTCATAACAGACAACCTAAGGGCACTTCGCCTTAGACCTGTGACCTTACCATAAACCTTAAAACAGGTCAATAATTGAACTGCTGTCATTCTACCATCTGCAAATGTCAAAGTGACATTTGTAGTTGGTAGAATGACAGCAGTTCAATTATTGACCTGTTTTAAGAGTTCATGGCATGGGCCCTGTTATTCCTATTGCTCTTTGCCGTTTAAGTGCTCCAATTTAACTTTAAAATCGGCTCCCTATTGGCTCTCGTCGATTTTTTTTTTCAGCCTCGGTAGATACCCAACGCCATATTCTATAAAGTTTAACACAAATTCATTTCAAAATGTCAGCAAATACGGTTTATGTGACTATCGTACGATTTGTGGAAGGAGTTCAGCATCACGTCAAACGACTTCATGCTAAAACACTTGATACGCGTTGAAGAAAGCCGAGCATTTATTGAATCTGTTTAACGTCTCGTGTCTTTGATAATTCGGTGTTGTAAGTATCAGTTGGACAAAGACGACGGCTATGATTCTGGCGGGAAGCCAGGCAGCGTGTCGGCCGACGAACGCCCCATGTATTACTCTAGTACATCGTGTGATGTGACAACATAGATGTTCAATGCCAGTGTAGGGTTGAAGGACGTTCTTGGTTATATTAAAGAATTTATATCAAAACATTTAGTTTTAGTAGCCTATTATTTTATTACACTTAGAAACATCTGTGATACATCGTATTCTCATTTACTTCATCAATCTATTACGAGTATTATGTTGGTGTTATACTATTTTACCGGTAATTTGACAGAACGCGTCGGATTGTTATAAACTGTCAAAATATTGTTAGAGAAAAAGAAGATGTCACGCTTCGCTGTTGACGTATATTTTTTTGTAAAACTATAAATACTGACCGTAACTTCGTGAACTTCGATACAAAGTCAAAGGCTCTTATTTCTGCGTGGTTATTAAAAAATAAGTATCTTGAATATTAGGCCGGGTGCTACGCATCCCTGCCTTACCCTCTAACCTAACCTGTCTGAATCCGATTGCTTGCATGATTTTGTTCAGAATTCACAATATGGCAAAGATTTCCTTTTATACATCCTACATACCTATCTGCCATGTTTATCTACCATAATATTACAATAGTTTATAATCTGACACATTATCACTACAATTCACTACATTTATAAAACAAAGTCGCTATCGCTGTCTGTCCGTCCCTATGTATGCTTAAATCTTCAAAACTACGCAACGAATTTTGAAGCGGTTTTTTTTAATAGATGAAGTGATTCAAGAGGAAGGTTTATATTTGTAGCGGGAACGGGACCAGAAAATATGGCGGTACGAAGTTCGCCGGGTCAGCTAGTATTAATTATAAAATACAGGTTTTCACAATTTTTCATTGACATATACCTATATAGGATTGATCTAAACGGTTGGTTTACAAAGAAGGTACCTATTTCATGTTAATGCTGCATATAAAACAGTTGAAAGAAACAGTGTGCGAATTAAAGCAGCTGTTGCAACTAAGCGGTAATTCAAAACTATTACTTAAATATTCACCCATCATGAATAGTTTATTATATGTATGATTTATGTATGAAAATGTTATTTTCACATTTCCCTAACCACCCTTTTTAACTAAACTTTAGACCAGTATAGGACTATCATTTCATCCTATAAACGTCCTGGTCAAGAAAGAGGGATGGAGCAAGGATGGAAGGAAGGATGGCGGAGGATTTAGTTTCAACCTTGCTTCTTAAAAATTTATGTTATAACGAATTATAAAATCAGATTATAATATAAACGAAAGAAAATAGCGAGTTGTAAATTGTTTAGCAAGTTTTTATGGGAGTGTCATTGAATAAAACTTTCGATTGGGGGCGACTAAATTTAGTCCAATTCAACCCCACCAAGACACAAGTATGTGTATTCACCGCTAAGAAGGCTCCATTTGTTGTAGCGCCGCAATTCCTGGGCACACCGCTCACCATCTCCATAAGTATCGGGATTCTTGGTGTCGACATCTCCAGCGACGTCCAATACGAAGTCATCTGGAAGACAAGGTCAAGCTGGCATCAAAGAAACTTGGGGTGCTCAACAGGGCGAAGCAGTACTTCACTGCGGGGCAACGACTCCTCCTTTATAAGGTACAGGTTAGGCCCCACATGGAGTACTGCTGTCACCTTTTTGCCGGAGCGCCTGCGTGCCAGCTTGACCCTTTCGACTCGCTCGGTACAAAGACGGGCGTTGAGGCTCGTCGGCAATCCCATACTCACAGGCGATGTGGAACCTCCCAGTCTCAGGAGAGACTTTGCTTCACTGTGTGTGTTTTACCGCCTGTACAATGGTTTGTGCTCAGATGAATTGTTTGACATGATGCCCACAGCTACATTCTCATCATCTGCATATAGACGTATTCTCCTGATTGCATCCGTGGCCAAGATGACCTCGGAGCTCAGGGTCCGCCTTCCGGCTCTTCCTTCTCCACTTCGCACGATCTTGGGCGTGAGACCATTAGCACGCATATCACCCTCCACGACGTCAAGCCAGGACTTCTTTGGCCTACCCCTTTTACCTGGACCCGGCGGGGGTACCATTGCCAGGCATTTGTTCCCCACGTAGCTTGGCGGTTGCCGCAAGACGTGGCCGCACCAGCGAAGGCGGCTCTCTTGCATTTTACCCGCGATGTCACGGACATGGAGGCTGCCGCGGATGCGAGAGTTCCGTACGCGATCTTTACGCGTAACGCCGCACATCCACCGCAACGCTGTACGTAATTTGTTAAAAAATTTAACAAATTAATTACAGCATGGTCGTTACATTCTTTTTTAACTGTTACAGCAACAATTAGACATTAACTTTTGCCCATAAAATCTTTAAAATCTATCATACTTTTACTTTAAATTAAATTATTATGCACTTGGTCGAAAACACCAATGCTAGACATCATTGTCCCAATGGTCCAAGTATGTCAATAACTTCAATATTTATAACGTTTATACTAAAATTAGTAATAATCATAATTTATAAACAAAAAAATCACACCTATAAAAATCAGTACCCTTGGCAAAAATCTTAAGAAATAACACGACCGTGTTCACGGAGTCACATTATTTGCTGTCAACAGTCTTTCTAAATTTACTTCGGATGGTGTTGCGAATATTTGAACATATCTTATAGATACCATTAGGCATCTTTTAAGTCAATAGTCTTATAAAACAAATGGATAATTTTCTCAAAATACTGGGTTTTGTTCGAAAGTGTCTAGCATTGGTACAGTGTCGAGCATTGGTACAGTTACCTTACTTCTACCTCTATGGTACCGAATTTATCATACAACTTTTTTTTAATTTATGAAAAACTCAGACTCGGAACCTCCTTGGTGTACTTTTTTTTTTAAATTTGCTTTGCGCGCATCAATTTTTTTCACGTCATATTGTTGAACATTGTTGTTGAATTTTTATTTTTTTTGTATTTTATTATTAGTATTAATACACATATTATACAGCCTCCGTGGCGTAGTGGTAGTGAACGCGGCCGCTACGCAGGAGGCACGGGTTCGATCCCCGCTCAGTGCAAATATTTGACAGATGCCATACGAACATCTATGGCAGTCGTTACGGGTAGTAGGAGCTCTAAAAAGTTCAACAACAACGGTCTAGCTGCAATGCTTCGATATCGCCTAATGTCACCATTGGGTTGTGGAGGTCAGATGGCAGTCGCTTCACGGAAAATATCGAGGTCCAGCCAAATCCGCAGTTAAGACTGGTAAAGCGGACCCCGGACTCCGAGGTGAAAGCTTCGGATGCGACTGGGAATTAACGCTAGGAAGGAGAAGCATTTCATTATTTCCTCGCTGAGGTGGGATGAAAAGTTACGTGTTGCACTCGAGTGCAAAGATTTTTCACCTTGTGCTCTTTTGATTCCCTCGCTAACGCTCAAGTCTTCGCTCCGCTTGCTCGGTCATCAAAACTGAGCACGCGGTTAAAAAGCAACTTTGCACTCTTGTATAACAAATAACTATTTAAATGTTAACTAATTGCATTACTACATTCATATTTAAATAACATTGTGTAAATGTTTAACACCTAATAGATTTTCTCAGTGACTTTCGGTGTCATATTGGAATATTTATTTAAAATTTTGTTTCCTAATTTTTTTTGTTCTTTTCTTTTGTACCAATAAATACAGGACAGAAGTGAATAGATGTTACACAGTATTTTGACCATCGGTATTCATCAGTCTAGACAACATATGACACTAAATAATGGAGCAGATTGAAATAACATGTTTTCATAGTTAACATACACTAGCTTATGCTATTCGAACTCTTTCCTTTATTTGCTATAAGACCTTGCTTCGTCCCACGGAGGACAGAATTCCTTCTCCATGCTTCGTCCCAAATTTCATGATTCTAGCTCAACGCGTAGTATACTAAAATCAAGCTTCTAATTTAACGCAATCAAAGTATCTATATTGTCTAGGTATGTGGCAAAGATCGCGCCTCAATTCAGTTTTGTAAGGAACTAATGCTCGAACCCGACTCGCACTTGGCCGGATTTTTATAGAAAAGTGCACGATCCTTAACTTTCTCTCAAGCATTTATATGATAAAACTTACCGTTTTCTTGAAAATCGCGAAATACTTTAATACCTTTGACCCCGAATAAAAAATATTCCTGGTATCGGATATAAGTATATTGTTTTAATATTGTTGTTAATGGTGTTTTGAAAAATCCTACCAATTTTCAGCTGGGTGCGAATTATTGTAATCTCGGAGTGCATTGGAGTAGAATGAGTAGATAGTTATTATGAATCTATCTATTTGCATTGGTCTCAGTATTTGCGTTTCCATCAGAATTTTGACTTTAAAGACAATTCAAGGCGTTGTTTTGTTTTCAAAATAGATATTAACTATCAGGTGCTACCGTAATTATGTTTATTAGCTTGTCAGTCGCATTATCATCACCTACCTACTCGGTCGAGAAATACACTTTTACTTACATGTTCTACGAAATCGAATACTTTTGCTTTTTGTCATTTTCAATCAATTTTACTCCACAAATATTTTTCAGGAAGCGCTTTCCCTTCATCTATTTACTTTCATGCTTCTTCTGCCATATTCAATATTCTTAAGCATGCATTAGTATCGGAACACAGCATTATGCAGAGTGATATGTATATTTTTCTACATGATATGAGTGTTCGTCACGCTATCAATGGTTCCGTTCACTGTATTGTATTTCCTTTTAACTTACTTTTTGCAAATTGTGTCAATATTACGACGGTTGACGGACAACGCAAGCTTTGCTTTCAGGGTTAGGAGGTTGGATAGTAGTCGCTTCCAAAAATGCCTAGGAGGAGAACGAATAAGTGGATCCCAGACTCCGAAAATGATATTCTACACACATATAGCCAAATAGATGGATGTTATGATATTTGGTGATGCTAGAATAAACATTCGTGCGTCAATTACAATTTTCATTGATAGGATAAATAGAATTCTTAGAAATACTCATATTAAATGAATACCACTAACAGTTGCAATCATTTAAATTTTAGATTTTTTAAGACATTAATTAAATTATTGAATTACTGAAAAGAAATGAAATCATTTAATCAAAATAATTTAGTTTCTTATGAAACGGAATGTAAAAGTATGTATTTTTTTTTCTTTTTTTTATGTCCTTTTACTCAATAAAATAATTTGTAACTATAAGGAAGTACCATGAAAGTACCCAACTATCTGCTAAATAGGTACTTACCTACGTAACGCACTATGGTTCTCGTCTGAGTCGGTTTATCGTTTCTTTACGAGCTTCTCAAAATCTGCCAGCTGCTGGCATCAATTTTGAATGAGTCGAATACTGATTGTATACTTCGTCTGCGCACTCTTACTTGGTAAGATTAGAAAAATAGCTATTTCTCGCTGGGTACATTGACCTTGAGACAACGCTAACAATTGAAAAATCTATTATATTTATAAAATAACATCCTAGAATAATAAATACACCAATAGATTATGTGTGCTCTCCTCTTCACTTTTTACAGAAGGAACAATCGTTTGCTGGCCCTTCAACCTCGAGAGGAAAACTGTGCAGAACAATGTACATAATGTAGTAAATAGGTCATAGTATGTAAGTTATAGCAAATAAGATAGTTATAAGCTCATAAATAAACATTTTAAAACACCCGGTAGGGCATTTAGTTTGTAAGCATTTTGTACTAGATTTCGTAAAATTAATTTCCTTTTCTTATTAAATTCTTATAAGATTCTTATTAGACATTGTATTAGATAATAAATAAGCATAGTAGATTATATAAATAATCATTGTACATAGAAATAGAGGTACATGCAAAATTATTGTTAGGCCGCTGGTGGACGCATCGAGCGCGGTTAACTCGATGCGCCTATCATAGACGGCACGTGTAAGCTCCGCGGGCTATATAAACAGAGGGCCCAGATGTACCGTTACCTCAGTCGGCATACAGTATTCGTAGAGAACACTACTCTACTCAATACAAAATAACTTTCAAGATTCTTCAAGATTATTATTTCAACATAAAAGTACTCCTCTCTTGACGTTCTTCGAACCTTCCCTGGGACTTCTCGACGGTGTGCCCCGCCTTGATCGCCGTGTCTGTTCCGCATCCGGCTTTCTCCCGACCTTGCTCAGCGCAAACACAGTATAGTTTCCGCCAGATAAAAAGTCTAGCGCTGGGTTAGGGTCGGGGCCAGTACGTTCAGTACATTTTGGTCCTTGCGAGCCGGATCAAGGAGCAGCACGGAGGAATCGTGTGGAACACCACGGGTGGAGCACCAGGGTCGTCCCGGGTTTGGCAAGGAAGCGTCAAGGGAGTGAGTCAGCAAGTAGTCAGCAAGTAAACAGCAAATAGTCAGCAAGTTTGAAGAATCAAAATGCCGGTTACGAGGTCAGAAACCAGCAGAAAACCAGCAACACACGCCGTGGGTGCATCTGGACCTGAGGGGGCCGCGGAGCCGACCGCATCAGAGTTGTCCGCCTCAGACAGGACCACGACGGAAGAGACGGTGACCACCATGGAGCCACCGTCCGCTTCGGGGCCAACGCCGTGTCCCGAAGTGTTGCAACAGTTGCGGAGCCGAAAACCGCAAGCATCATCCCGTCCAGCCACCGGTAAGAGGGGGGGAGGGAGTGTATCAGTGCATTCGAAAGCAAGAACATTGAAGATAGCCAACGCAAGACAAGATCTACTTCAATTGAAGATAGAACTTGCAGCAGCAAGATTAGCAGCGTTAGAACAAACCGACAGTGAAGATGAAGACCTGGAAGACCAGGAACAGGTGTCTGCAGCAGCTGAAGAAAAGGTCGGTGAGTGGCTCAGCCGTCAAGAGCCACCACCACCCGCCGTCTTAGCCATCGCAGACACACCGCATCAGGAGCCGAGTGGGACGACGCAAGCAGCGCCACCGCCGGTTCAACAGCAGACACAGCAACAGAAAAACGACTACTCCGACCTAGCCGCAGCCATTTCACAGGCGGTCAGGTCGGCGCAGCGGCCGAAATTCATCGAGCTACCTAACTTCAGTGGGGCTCACCAGGAGTGGCTGCCGTTCAAGGCATCATATAGAGAAACAGAAGATAGTTACACCGCCATAGAAAACCTCAACAGACTGCGAAGAAATCTCCGTGGAAAAGCAAGAGAAGCAGTAGAAAGTCTTCTCATCACGAATTCGCAGCCAGCCGAGATCATCCGTACACTCGAGTCAAGATTTGGGCGACCCGAAGCCATAGCAACCACAGAAATTGAAGTACTACGAAGCCTTCCGAAGTTAACAGAAAATCCGAGAGATATCTGCGTGCACTCTACGAAGATTACAAATGCGGTCGCGATACTGAAAAACCTAGATTGCATACATTACCTTTACAACCCAGAAGTCGCAAGATCCCTGGTTGAAAAGCTGACGCCGGTTTTGAAGTATCGCTACTACGACTACGCATCAACACAGCCAAGAGAGACACCAGACCTCGTGAAGTTTGAAAAATTCATGAAGAGAGAAGCCGACCTGTGCGGGCCGTACGCCCAACCAGAAAACGTAGTGCAACAACACACCGTGCAACAGAGGCGCCCCCAGCGAGTCAACACAGCAACTGAAGCCCAAACCAACAAAAAGTGCGTTATCTGCAGTGAACAGCAACACCCAACTTATAAGTGTGACAAATTCAAGAATGCAGACGTCGATGCAAGATGGGACATAGCAAAGGAAAAGGGGCTGTGCTTCAGGTGCTTGAGACATCGGGACAGACAACATACTTGCAGTGAGCGGCGGTGCGGTATCAACAACTGTAACAGGACTCACAACACCCTGTTACACTACAGAAAGAAGCCCACTGAAGAAACAGCGAACACGACTGAAGCTATCAACTCAGCGTGGACAGGTTCGAAAAAAGAAACATTTTTAAAAATCCTGCCGGTTCAACTAGCGGGGCCGACAGGGACAGTGAACACGTTCGCACTTATTGACGACGGTTCTACAGTTACTCTGCTCGACGACGCCGTGGCAAACAAGATCGGCGCGTCGGGACCTACAGATCCGCTCCGGGTGAAGACCATCAACAGTACCAGAACTACAGATCAACAGTCAAGAAGAGTCTCACTCGGCATCAGAAGAATCAACAGTACAGAAATAGAAGAGGTTCAAGCACGCACAGTCAAGAATCTCACCGTGTCATCTCAACGGGTGACTTACAAGCAGTTAAGGGGTTGCAACCACCTCGAAGACATCAAGAACGACCTCACGTATGAAGAAGCAAGACCGAAGATCCTCATCGGGCAGGACAACTGGCATCTCCTGCTCACCTCCGAAACCAGAACAGGCAAGCCGAACCAACCAGTGGCATCTTACACGCCACTGGGGTGGGCTCTTCACGGCAGCAACGCAAGGACTTCGGGCAGGCGTCATGAATACATCTCGCACATGTTTGAACAAGAAGCCGATCATCAACTCCACAGGATGGTCAAGCAGCACTTCGAGGTGGACAACTTACTCTCGAAACCGAAGACAGACCCAGAACAAGCTTTTCGTGTCCAACAGCAACATACAGTCCACAAGCCCGACGGAAGACACGAAACAGCGCTGTTACAGAAACAAGAACAGGTTTCACTGCCGAACAACTACGACAACTCGTTGAGAAGACTACAGAACATAGAGAAGAAGCTCGACCCTGATCCAGCCTTCAAAGAAGAATACACAGAACAGATGGACGCCCAATTATCCAGCGGGTATGCAGAGCTGGCGCCATCTAACAACACAGATTCTCGCTCGTACAAGCCGTACGTAGCGCATCGACTAGCAGCTATCGAAGACAGCACAACAGTGAACGAGTGGCGGTGGGTCCCGACGAAGTTAAACGTCGCGGACGACGCCACCCGAGACGTACCTACAGACTTCAGTAAGCAGCATCGATGGTATATAGGGCCAGACTTCCTATACCTACCGGAAGAGTCGTGGCCAGCAGACACATCGAAGACCGAAAAAGCAGAAGACACAGAAGAGAAGATACATCACATCAACTCACAGAAGAAAGAAAAGTTGTCAGACGCGCTACCCGAGGTCTCCCGCTTCTCTAGCTGGGATAGACTCCGGTACGCTACAGCCAGAGTCCTGCTCTTCATACAGCTGTGTAAGAAGAGAACAGAAAACGTGAACTATCGTCGGACTCAGAAAAACAAGATAGCAGACCCAGACTGGCGTAAGACAAACAAGAAAACAGTGAAGCCACCTCCCGCACAGCTGAGTAAGTCGGTCGCTGACCCCTACTTACCTATCACCGCCGAGCTACTGCGCGCAGCTGAAGACCTACTCATGCGAGCAGCGCAACAAGACTCATTCGCCGCCGAGATAGAAGATCTGCAACGAGGGAGAGCTGTACAGAAAGAAAGTCGTCTACACCAGCTGAGTGTCATCACAGTCAACAGTGTACTACGGGTAAGAAGCCGTATACAAGCCGCCCGAGACGTCTCCGAAGACTTCAAGTCGCCAATCATAGTGGATGGCGATCACCCGACGGTCAAGCTGTGGATCAAGCACACTCACGAGAAATTGCATCACTCGGGAGTCGAAGCCACGATCAACGAGTGCAGACAACACTACTGGGTCGTACGCCTACGCCCGGTAACCCGTTCGCTACTACGACAGTGTCTGCACTGCCACATCCGTACGCAAGTGCCGCCGTACCCGAGGACAGGTGATCTGCCGGAGTGTCGCTTAGCTCACCATAAGCGACCCTTCACACACACCGGGGTCGACTACTTCGGGCCTCTCACCGTGACAGTTGGGCGTACCAATCAGAAAAGGTACGTCGCGATCTTCACCTGCCTAACGACGCGCGCCATTCATCTAGAGATAGCAAACTCTCTCAGCACCGACTCAGCCATCTCCGCTCTACGACGGATGATGGCAAGAAGAGGATGACCTGAAGAAATCTGGTCTGACAACGGGACCAATCTGCGAGGCGCCGACCGCGAGTTACGACAGGCGATCGACACAGCGACAGCACAGGAAGCAGCCAAGAAGAAGACTTCGTGGCGCTTCATCCCTCCCGGTGCTCCCTTCATGGGTGGAGCCTGGGAACGAATGGTGCGATCAGTGAAAACAGCACTGGCCGCCACACTGCACGAGCGACGACCCTCCGAGGAAGTCTTGGCCACCTTGCTAGCAGAGGTGGAGTATACCGTCAACAGTCGCCCACTGACGCATGTGTCAGTGACCCCGGAGGATCCCGAATCACTAACCCCCAACCACTTCTTGTTGGGCGGACCTGGTGGTGTACAGCAGCCGGGCGTCTTCAACGAAAAGGATGGCGCCTCAAAATCCAGTTGGCGAGCAGCACAGCGCCTGGCCGACCTCTTCTGGGCCAGGTGGCTCCGAGAATACCTGCCGGAGCTTCAGCATCGACGAATGCCAAATGGACGCGGACCCACAATAGACCTACACGACTTGGTCTTGCTGGTGGATCCCAACGCGCCCCGCAACATGTGGCTGCGAGGACGAGTCATCGCTACATTCCCCGGACCAGACGGCGTGACCAGTACCGTCGATCTCCAGACAAAAGGCGGAGTGCTGCGACGGCCTGTAAGAAAACTCATCGTGCTGCTATCCGGAGCTTCGAGTTCTGCACCGAAGGAAGTGCGACTGCGTCCCACGGGGGGAGAATGTGCAGAACAATGTACATAATGTAGTAAATAGGTCATAGTATGTAAGTTATAGCAAATAAGATAGTTATAAGCTCATAAATAAACATTTTAAAACACCCGGTAGGGCATTTAGTTTGTAAGCATTTTGTACTAGATTTCGTAAAATTAATTTCCTTTTCTTATTAAATTCTTATAAGATTCTTATTAGACATTGTATTAGATAATAAATAAGCATAGTAGATTATATAAATAATCATTGTACATAGAAATAGAGGTACATGCAAAATTATTGTTAGGCCGCTGGTGGACGCATCGAGCGCGGTTAACTCGATGCGCCTATCATAGACGGCACGTGTAAGCTCCGCGGGCTATATAAACAGAGGGCCCAGATGTACCGTTACCTCAGTCGGCATACAGTATTCGTAGAGAACACTACTCTACTCAATACAAAATAACTTTCAAGATTCTTCAAGATTATTATTTCAACATAAAAGTACTCCTCTCTTGACGTTCTTCGAACCTTCCCTGGGACTTCTCGACGGTGTGCCCCGCCTTGATCGCCGTGTCTGTTCCGCATCCGGCTTTCTCCCGACCTTGCTCAGCGCAAACACAGTATAGTTTCCGCCAGATAAAAAGTCTAGCGCTGGGTTAGGGTCGGGGCCAGTACGTTCAGTACAAAAACCTTCGCCAGAGCCTCGTTTCTCTATTAGCAGCTGTCCTGGCTTGCAAGCATGCGTGGTCCGAGGGGGGGGGGGGGGGGGTCAGAGGGGACGTTAGTGCCCCCCCCCAAATCGTGCACGTGTAATTGAAAAGTCTTCTAAAAAGGTATTTTCTGAAGGAATTCTCGCATTAAATTAAAAAAGTGACCCCCTCCCCTCCAAAATTTCAGGCTGCGGCTGCACCTGCAGGTAAGGTAGACCTAGACCACGTAAATCTTGGTTTTACACCCATTTCGACGTATCGTTATGACGGAAATAGGAAGAAGAGAGCTAGTGATACTTTTAGTATAATTTTACGTAAATAAACTTGAAATGTATTTTTGAAATACTTTTAAAACTGATGCGGTTGTTTAATATATCAATTTATATTAGAGCTAGTTCCGGAAACGCCTTCACAAATTATGAGACACGTGTGCCTTGAAGGACAGTTGAACTAAATAAATATATCTTATGAATTATATCTCATAGGACGACAAGGTCTCTCTATCTTGCAAAAAGTGCTCAGAACACGAGCAAGGCGATGACAGTACTTCCCATTCACGATGTAGTAGAAGCTGGTATGAGAAGTGATGGTGGCAGTAAGGTGAAGATAAGTTCCCTGATTGCTTTGTGACTAGAACAGTTGGTGGAGCTAATAATGTCTCATAGTTGCACTTGCGCCCTCAACCAGAAGCGTTGTAATATTTAAATAATAAAAGTTAAGACTCTCATTTAAAAAATCACATGGCTTTCTTTGATAGCATAACACTCGCTGGGATATTGTGCATTAATGACCATGTCTTGATGTCAATCTCGAGTCATACTTCTTTGATAGCACCGCCTTAATTCAATGACTCTTAATATTTTTCCTAGGTAGGAAGGTTAATGTTTAACTTAGTTACTTTTAAACGTATTATTATCTTGAGTTCTTTTATAAACTGTATAGTTAACTGTCAAGTATATGTTAATTATGCTCTAGTTTCGAACTACAATACTATCTTTAACTAACTTGAAATTTACCATACAACAGACCTTCTTTAAGTTTAAGACATGAACTGTTTGATTAGGTTAAGACATAGTTCCACTCGGCATATATTAAAGATGTAGATTCAGATAGACTGTATGGTTCCTCTAAATATAAGTGAGAAAGCGCTGATTGTATATATAGAAGTTATTTGTGGCATTTTATGTTTAAGATGTAAATAAATTAGCATACGTCATCCGAGATTTCCTCGTAACACAACAAATTGCATATCATTACGTCTTGTCATGTCCGCTAATATTTTATGATAATAGACTCGTCGAAAAAATCTTGCTGTAAAGAGGTAGACGTATAATTGTACGATATAATATAATTTTTACAGTATCTCTAAGAAATTTCTATGGGATCAAAGAGTTTGTTGAATGGCAACACAGTTAATAGTTTTGTTTCATGGAACTATTTACACAACGTAAACGGCTCGCCAATTGTTTTATGCGATATTCAAAGCAAATATAGTTCATAGTCAAAATGAGGTTCGTAAGTGCGTCACAGTACATTATGTTTTATGTGTGCAAGCTGGCTATGTCTGTCGCGACAGCCGCAATGCTAGCCACTGCAAAAGTGTGGTATTCAGAGCAAGGGTTTATTTCTGTTGTCATAGTTAGCACAGGCGAGCACTTGGGTTATATTTAGATTATTAGTGACGCAAATAGCTGTGATAAACGGGTTTAATTTTGGCGCTTGGCTCTCGAAAACCTATTGTTGTCAATAGGTCATTAGTATAATTGGATGTCATTTGTATCTGGAGAAATTTATGAAGGTATTTATATGAAACAAGAGAAGTTAGGCAGTTCCGCTTTTACCAGTCTTAAACACGGATTTGACTAGACCTCGATGTTTTCCGTGAAGCGATTGCCATCTGACCTCCACGACCCAATGTTTGCATTAGGCGATATCGAAGCTTTGCAGCTAGACCGCTGTTTTTTTGGACTTTTTAGGGCACCAACTACCCGTAACGACTGCCATAGATGTTCTTATGGCAACCGGGACCGACGGCTTAACGTGCTCTCCGAGACACGACCAGACCAATGTAAATACCCATATTTAATGCACACAAATATTTGCACTGAGCGGGGATCGAACCCGCGCCTCCTGCGTAGCGGCCGCGTTCACTACCGCTACGCCACGGAGGCTGTCAATATTCATGCATATCAAATCGAAAAAAAAGCTTCATAATATTACACTACATTAATAAGCCATCCAAAGACATTCAACATTTAATAAGGTATGCAATTCTTAACGCAAACAATGTAGCTGTCGCAGCCAACTAGCATAATCAGCCGTTTAATTAACTGCCTAGGCTGTTAACTAAACGGCGCCGTTCAATAAACGGCCTGAATGATATTCAGCCATTTAATTAAACGGCTATGCAAAACGCTTGGATCAATGAAGTTTAATTACTGGCCTAGCCATTTAGTGAAACAGCTAGGCAAATGACTTGTTTCTGCGTGGCTATAGAAATTAAAAATTTAAAAAAAACCCCGACCCAAAAAGAACCTATAAAAAGTAAAATAATAACTATTACATTATGACCTACCCTAGGTATGACCCTTTTGTCATTTGTCTCTTCGGGGGACCGCTAAGTACCATGGTATGCCCTATTCCCCCGAGTTGACGGCGATCCCGCGACGAGACAAATGACAATAAAAGGGTCATACCTAGGGTAGGTCATAATGTAATAGTTATTATTTTACTTTTTATGCTTCTTTTTGGGTCGGGGGTTTTTTATTTTTTATTTCATGCTTTTTATAGGTAATCGGTTAAGCGGTTACCTATAAAAAGCATGAAATAAAAATTGATAAATTTGCTGTATCGTGATGTATAAATTATGACCCTTCATTTGATACCCAACACGGGTATATTTGAAAATATTAGATTTTGCAATGCCACTTTCTCTTCTCATATCTTTCAAATGGCTGTACCGATTTTTATGAAACATAATTAGCAGCATTAATTGAACGGCGACGTTTAGTTAACAACCTAGGCAGTTAATTGAACGGCTGATTAAGCTAGTTGGCGGCGACATAGCTATAGGTTACAGATATATAGTTACAACATATCAAGAATTAGGTCGAGATCCACATCAGTGATTCAAAATAATAATTAATTATGACAAAATAATACAAAAAAAGTTAATTAAAAAATATAATGTCTTGAGAGAAGGATGAATACCCTCAGTCTTTTCGTGTACCTCTCAAATATAAATATTTAAAAAAAAATGTTCCATCCAAATTTTTACGCATATTTAATTTATTTAAATTTTTACTTAACTAAATTAAAGGGTAAGTAAGTTAAATTATCATTACATGTTAGAGTGGTTTTTTAAAATTCAGTTTTATGTCCATTGTTCCTACCTGAATATAGGTATACTAAATTTGTGAAAAATTTACATAGGTAGGTATCATCAACAAACATAAATACGTACATGATCACTGATTAAAGAGATGTAAATTGCATTATTTTTTTAAATTCACATACATACATACATATTTATTCGTAAAAATTTACACAACTGTAAGGTTACTGCCCCCCTAGACAAGTGGCAATTTGTTGCTCGGCGTATGATGGAATAGAATGACAAATGTATAGGGTTTGACGTTTTTGAGATTCGTTGACGCCTGTCGACGTCAAATCCCATACATTTGGCATTCTATTCCATCATACGCTGAGCAACGTATTGCCACTTGTCTATAGGGACTGTGCAGCAGAAATGTGCATAATAATTATATTGCTTTGTTCTTGTAGCTTAAGTTTTTGAAGTGAAAACTTCCTTAGGCGTTATAGAGTTTTCGTAGAAAAATTTTGTTCGTAGAAAACTTTGGGTGAGAAAAAATCATGAAACATGCATCGTCACGTCCGGTTACGCTACTACGCACCAACATCAGTCACACGTCCATACAATTCATACATAAGTTATTTTTTAAATTCTATACGGCCAGTAGTACCTATTTGATAAATTGTTACAGTTCACATAAACCAATGTGGGGTCGAACGGGGCGTGAAAAAAAGCATCTGATGAGGCCGTCAAGCTGAGTGCCATCATCGTAACATGGTACGTGTCTATAATGGTGACCCTCTTTTCGAGACTTTCCCTTTAGCTTACCATCAGGCGATGTGAAGCCAAATTAACGTGTCCTAATTAAAAAAATAATGATAATAAGATGTTTGTTGTTATTAACTGCCGCATTGCGGCAACCTGTTAGTAATGGTAGTGTTATTAAGAATAAATAAATAAATAAATAGATATGCACTTTTTTATGAAGTAGATACTTTTCACTTTTTTACAGACTGTTTTCACTTCTGTCGGTACTCCCAGAGAGCTACAATTTTTGTAGGTTTAGTTAAGTGTGTATTTTTGAACTCCACTACACCTGATGGTTTAAGTGGTCTTAGGTGAAGCACGTTTGCCTAGAAGGAACCTATTAAGCCAATACTTGAGTAGCTGAATCTTACTAGAAGCGAGGAGCACACGTAACGCAGAAACTAAGTATTTAGACGTAACGTGCACGGACAAAATGACGCGTTGATATTAGTTGTGAGTAGGTAGTCATTTAATTAATACAATTTGTATGGAGTGTTGGAGGTGGACAGTGGAAGTGGGCCATGCACTCGTTAGCCACTTTAAGAAAAAAAAGCGAAAGCTCTATGTATTTAATTGGGATCACAAACCTCTCCTATATTCATAATATCCATCTTTTCATGAGGTGAGCACTTATACCACTTCACGATCCGATCAGTTACTGGTGAGCGATTTTGCTTAACTATAAACATAAACGGCGAAATGTGGGTGCTAGCACCTACCCCTTCGGGGATATAGGCGTGAGTTTATGTATGTATGTATGTATGTATGTATGTATAGTTATTTATCGGTAATATCGGTAGCTCGGAGTTTAAAGAGCCGGTCCTACAATTGAGAGGTCTTCTTGGGTTCGAATCCTGGACCTAACACTGCCGACCTGAATTGGTTAAAAAAAAAGTGCTTCTAAAAAAAGTAATTTAACTTAGCTAGAGAGGTTAATATGAGTAATTGAGGTTACTAATATTCTTTAAAAAAAGACTGAGTTTGTTCTTCTATGTGATATTATATTCTATTCATCACTGATTTTTGGCATTTTTGATGGGAAAAATAATTCTGCGGGACAGGCTAGTTGTTGGCGTGGTGACGAGTCACCATCATGCGCTCGTAACTCTGCTGCTCTCATTAATTTTTAATCTCGCTATTAAATTAATATGTATTTTACAATTAGGTTGATTATGCCATATAATTATAATTACCTTAATAAATCATTCTATCAATTATATTTTTTTTATAAAAAGACGAGACGAGACGTCGAAGGACTTGTGGCAGATGTGAACTACATACGTCCCATGTCTCATTATTTATTTGAATAAGATGGCAATCAACCCATGAAAGCGCAATTTTATCCTCTGACCCCGTTAATAAGGTAAAATATGATGCTCAGGACATTTCTTCCTGTTATGTATGTAGAGCCATCGCTACTGCCAATTACTGGTCAGGATCAGTCCGTGACCATAATGGTGATTTGTGTTCGATCGAATCTGGTGGACTCGATCTGACACAAGGGACTTCTTTGAAGGAATTTGCAGATGACCAACCGGTTCCTTATTTCGCACCACTGTAGGTACATACCATCAGCTAATTAGAGAAACACATGGTAATACCATAACATTATCATTTTTTCTTTTTTTGATCAGTAGGCACATGCTGTAACTTGCATCTCGAATGATCGAAGTGAGCTCGATAGCTGAATCCGCGGTGATTTGTCAATTTCGCGAAATTGACCAATCACCGCGGATTCAGCTATCGAGCTCACTTCGATCATACGAGATGTTTGTTACAGCATGTGCCTGCTGTTCTTTATACAGCCATAGAAGTTCCACACAGTACTAGCTTACTTTTCTAGCCATTGAAGTTCAAACCAGTTTAATACTATTTAAATAAATCCACTTTTTAATGGATTTCATGGACCTTAACATTTTATTTCAATGAGTGATGTTCGCGTAACCTTCAGAAAGTATCAGTTTAATACTGTACTTTAAACATAGTAATAAAGTACTACGTACAATTCATCTATTTTTTTAGCGTTTTTGCAATAATTATCATTATTTATCCATTAACGTACTACTGCAGTTTGGACACGAATCTCCTCTATTATTTATTTGATGCTATAATCCGCTAATGACAGCATTTTTTACATGAACAAGATGACAAACAGCCAATTGATAATAGGTTACCGTGTGTGGTTAGTGCTTAAACTACTAGATCATTGGAAGTCTGCTTTGAAAGCGTTTTTGCAATAATTTTCATTATTTATTCATTACCGTTCCACTGTAGACCGCTACAACTAATTATTCTTTAAAGAACTGTTTGAAACGATACATCATCTAATAGCCATACCACAGATTACCTAATAGTTGGAATCGCTCGGTGCATATCTTTAGGTACCTATTTTTGCCAAACCTCTGTTTCAACCTCATACTCCTGAAAGAAAATGACTTCTGCGACTTCCCAGGAGTAAATTTATTTTAGAAGTATCACTACTATAGTTTACTTTAGAGGAAATTCTCTCACTATTATCGAAATCATAGGATTCTAAATATGAGCATTAAAAAGTTTATATATAGTCGGAAACCCATAAGTGGTGTTGCAGATAACATATAATGGTGAGCTGGGTGCTGTGTTGTAATAAAGTTACCTATCTCCAATTTTTGCTTTATATTGAATTAAATTGTAGACAACTATTTTGAATCCGCTTCCATTAGAAGCTGGTCATTGGACCAATTGGCTATTTGCAAATCCAGGAGTAGTGAAGCTAATATAAATCTAAGACAGAATTCTGATTGCTGATATGGAAGATATTGCTCATAGGGCAGGGATTGGCATGAAAGTCTCGAAGTTCAGCGTAAGGAAACTGACACAAAACTGCTGTCTCATCTAGGGTGAATTCAGTTTGCATTAAGGCTAATTCGGCTATATTAAAAATTCAAAAAATTCGCAAGTGCTGCAAGTAACAACTAAAGCGTCGTTTACACGAGGAGAGTTTCTCGCTCGCATGATACGATTATCGAAAGGACAGAAAAACTTGCTTCGTTTATACGAGGAGAGTTTCTCGCTCGCATGATACGATTATCGAAAGGACAGAAAAACTTGCTTCGTTTATACGAGGAGAGTTTCTCGCTCGCATGATACGATTATCGAAAGGACAGAAAAACTTGCTTGGTTTATACGAGGAGAGTTTCTCGCTCGCATGATACGATTATCGAAAGGACAGAAAAACTTGCTTCGTTTATACGAGGAGAGTTTCTCGCTCGCATGATACGATTATCGAAAGGACAGAAAAACTTGCTTCGTTTACACGAGGAGAGTTTCTCGCTCGCATCATACGATTATCGAAAGGACAGAAAAACTTGCTTCGTTTACACGAGGAGAGTTTCTCGCTCGCATCATACGATTATCGAAAGGACAGAAAAACTTGATTCGTTTAGACGAGGAGAGTTTCTCGCTCGCATCATACGATTATCGAAAGGACAGAAAAACTTGCTTCGTTTAGACGAGGAGAGTTTCTCGCTCGCATCATACGATTATTGAAAGGACAGAAAAACTTGCTTCGTTTACACGAGGAGAGTTTCTCGCTCGCATCATACGATTATCGAAAGGACAGAAAAACTTGCTTCTTTTACACGAGGATAGTTTTTCGCTCGCATCATACGATTATCGAAAGGACAGAAAAACTTGCTTCGTTTACACGAGGAGAGTTTCTCGCTCGCATCATACGATTATCGAAAGGACAGAAAAACTTGCTTCTTTTACACGAGGAGAGTTTTTCGCTCGCATCATACGATTATCGAAAGGACAGAAAAAACTTGCGGGCGAGAAACTCTCCTCGTGTAAACGACGTTTTAACAGAATTTTCAAGCAATAATCGTAAATATGGATGATAACGTCACATGCGAATCTCGTATGGTATAATCGTAGGCGAGAATGTAGTGTTTGCCTGTGTTTAAACACTTTGATACGATAATGGTATGATATGGCGATTATTACTAACGATAGTCGCGTATGATTTTACGGACCGAAACGTGCGAGAAACTCTCCTCGTCTAAACGAGCCTTATTACGTTTCGTAAAGTACTAGAGAAGGTAGGTATTCATATTTTTTATTTTTGATACACCTGCCATGGACCTGACACTTTTCACCAGAACTGCACGGATTATAGCTATACAATGATATAGATAACCATATTCGCGACGTGGCGGACTGTAGTAGTCGAAGGCTCTAACGGAAGTCGGCGCATCGATTCCCGCCAAAATTTGTATACAAAAATGTCTATTAGCATAGCATTGGTTGTTTCTATATATCACTGTATTTTTAAGTATATTCTTTATCCACATTTCAGAATCCACATTTATTTGTTTTGAGTTTACGTAGCGCGCGAAGCAAATTTTATAAAAGTTATATAGGTAATAGTAGTATGCAGGTCATAACAACCACCTGCTAGTCGGTACACTAGCTAAACAACGAACAAGACCCTGGTGCAGGCTATCCGTTTGGAGGTTCACTCCCGGAAAAGTCAACGTAACCCTTAGTCAACAGAAAGAGTAGGACAGCTGATGTCGGGCTACACAGTTCAAGCTTTGGACGCAATCGGGACTAACACAATGACATGATGATGATAAGTGAGATGATGAAATACATTTGTATGTTTTCATTATTTACAGGATGAAAAAACAGAATCTTTATGAGAGCACTGTCATGTCAGTCGTTTGTATGTCGTAGAATACTATTTTCTTTGAATCTATTGCAGTTTGGATAGCAATTTAGAGTTCAATCACCAAGTCACGGACAAGCAAATTTAGATATTGAGGCTAATCTAGAAAGCGGCAGAAATAAGAAACCTAATGTATTTCATTAGGTTTCTTATTTCTGCCTGTAATTGTGGAGTGATTCATGCCATTTCAAATAAATAGACATCACCAATTATGAGAAATACAAATTGTTTATTTTTATTAGTTTACAAGACGTTAAAGAAAATTATTGATATGTAACTACATACAACAACAAGAAACACTATAATTTGAAAATTATATTGCTCGCTAAATGACTTTATTGACGTCAATGTGTATGATATATTATGTGTGTATGACTGTACCTATTATTCAACTGACGTTAACATTACGCAAAAGTGACAAAGACCTTTTTAATTTCTTGTTCTGAATTTAAAAAGCTCATTTCATAGCTGGGGCATAAATTGGTGAAGGCAGATCCACCTGTGCGTCTGTATCAGCGAGATGTGCGGTGTTTACCTCTAGACTAGCCTTGCCAAACGGCGACCCTGACGGCCGCAGCCGTGTGACACCAACGCGAACGCATGTATGTCTCGCACGGATGCCAGATTCTATGTCAATTTATATTTATATTATATGAATAGTCTTGTTTTATTAGTAGGGGCCGCCGCTTTCATATCACTGTCTGACCATTTCGCGACACTTTATTGATGTTGGAAAAAATAATGAATAGAGGTGATACATCTATCCAAAAAGGTTTCAGGTTAAGATGTAGCTTTTTTCAATATTAAACCAAAAAATAATTACTTACGTTATTGTTGTTTTAAAGAATTATAGGTATGTATATATTTGTAAGTTTTCTCAATGTCAGTTATATTATAAATACTGCTTTCTAAATATGTCCTTCCATTCTTAACCTATGCATGTTTATTATAATTAGCCATATGTTCAGCATTGTTCACATAATTCACAAACCAATTAATTATTTCTAAAATAATTACATTGTTTCTAAGAATGTACCTAACCCCAGTTACAATTGACAGACGTCATGTTAGCTTGCCCATTAAAATTATTTTTGTAGCTCATTCCTAGGTCCCAGTGGAACTTGCGATAGTTTGATAAAATGGTTTTCGTATTTTTGTTTGTAACCGTTTGACTGGGCCACTTTTATATTCTTGTCGTAAACGAACCTCGCACATTCAAGCAAATCCTTGTCGGGCGCGAAGGTGGACCCTCCAGCGAGGGCCAAGACCGCCAGCAGCGGCGGTAGCAATGTCCACATTTCGGGCTACGGTCCGGGTAGGGAATGCCGTTCACCTCTCGGGCATACTTTCACTTCACTCACTCGCCGCCTATACATCATCGGCGGAATGAACGCGGGCACATCACTACACTAGCGGGATCGTCCTCGTGCACCAGCTGCCGTGCAGACTCCGTGCGTGGATGGAGGTCCGAGGATCTACAAGCGCGGCGCGATACTGCGCGACTGCGACGTGCGGCCGTTATCGCGGGCGGTGGGCGGGCGCGGTCACGGGCGCAACCTTCGCTTCCGCGCGATCTCACCCTGTGACGCGACAGACGCTCGACGCGAGAAAAACTATTGCTACGCAACCGGCTACGCGATGAACGCGGACGCTCGGCGTGTGCGGCGGTAATGTGCCCATACCGCGAACTTGTTACATTGCCCGTGACACGTTCCAAACCCACGTGTCTGATTTGTAGTAATTAATTTTATTTATGACAGTTACACGGGTGATTGTGACAGGGTACTCAGGGATGGCGTGGTTCTATGCCCTGGGTGGGCTGTGCGGCGTGTCGAGTTCGCGTGACAGAACCTGCCGTGCCCAATCGTTAGACAACATTTGACTTTCGCAAATCTACTCGGAGTGACTGTAACAAAAGCGAATAAACTGCTAACAAGATATTAATTTCCAAGGGCACGTAACCGTAGCGCCGCGGATGTTGTGTTTTTTGTAATATTCAGTAAATTTAATTTGGATTTTACGTCACTAATCCTTGGACAATCGATCACTGTAGTGCGTAGATTCGCAAATGATAGCTGCAGCTTTATGTAATATTTACGTAGGTGAATAAATTCTGCTTGAGCTCTTAAATTCAGACAGTTAGGTAGGTAGGTATGTACGTGGGATTTCCTGAGTCAGTCATATTCTAAAATGTTCTCTTTTGAATGACTACTAGCATAAAGCAGCAAACCAGCATACGCCCATATGATGGCACATGCTTTTTGATAGGGGGTGCGTTTTTGATTGAATCGACAACATGGAGACAAACCTTGGAGACACGATATTCTTATGCCGTTGCGGAATATCAATAATTGTAAAGTGTATACTTTGACAATAACATACGTAAACTTAGAAGTAAATTCAGTAAACTCGGGATGGTATCAGTCGTGCTCATCAGGTCGTGGTTTGCGTGCAACGAATGGGGATTTATTTAATTTGATCACAACATCAGCCACGATACATAAATAGAGTGAATCGGTGTAAGGAGACGCCACGGCATACCAACGGCAAATTGATTCAAAACGACGAGTCTTTATCGAACCGCACTGATTATACTATGTTTTGAATATAAACGGGTAAACGCAAACCTTGTTCGTAACCTTTGTAAAAGTGCGATTCTTCTAATGAAAATAAAAATACAGAAAAGCAAGTTTAGTTATTTGTAGACATTGTTTGTTTCCTATCCTAATTTTAGCTTTGTATTGTTATCACAAAAATGATCCAGATGATGAACGTAAATAATTATACATATAATCACATATAACTATTATACAGTCTGACATGTTTGGAACATATCCAAACGACGAATGTGTACAATAGTATTTGGACTTATGTATCCGTGATAATCCTACTTTAGCGAAAACTGCAGTTGATATGTGGAGTTAGTTTATTAATAAAACAACCATTCATTTGCGAGAACAACGCTAGGTTCTCTGTTCTCAATTTATAATTAAAACCAACAAAGGTAGTATTGGGTTGTTTCAACGTTATGTGGCTTACTTACATATGAATGTTCTTACAGATTGGTTACGTCTGTACCTTTTATGTATGTTTTGGTATCTCCACATACCATCTAAGAAGTTAGATAAGAAGCTGATGGTAATCGATTGATCGAGTGATGGTATTCGATCGATTGAACGACTTAGCGTTTAAAACTTTCAACTAGTATTAAGACAACTAAGGCAGCTGGTCATCTCTTAAAGTAGGTTGTAGATTTTTCTTACATTATTTTCTTCATTATAAACAGGTTAATATTATAATACACGTTATCGGCTAACTAAGTATGTTTAGCATTTATCATAACAAGTCATACATATAATACATATCTACAAATAATCACGCCTTTATCCCCGGAGGGTTAGGTAGAGGTGAATTAACACCCACGTAACAAGGGGTGATCCTATTGCCGTATTCCGGGCACGATTGTTGACATCTGAGGCTGAGTTTGGACCGTATACATTATGTCTGATGTTAAACAACGGCATGCGAAGGCCCATCCCTTCTCAAATGTAGTTTAAGGGCCCAAATTCTGCTCTTCCGGGAACCACACGACTAACAAGTCATACTTACCTGTCTATTTAAAATTGTTTGGTTATTAATTAGGCGATAGTAACTTCGTTAGTTAATTCTCATTGCATTACCTTTCCTTAGGTCTCATAAATGATTTACTACGTTGAAGATAGTTAAATAATATATTGATAGGTATTAAAGTGTCTAACAGCGTGACTCGTAGTGTTTACTTGCACTTGGTAGGATTCCCCCTGTCCTAGTGTTGTTAGATAATCAACTGTTACCTGCTATTTTCTGCTCTGATCCGCTTTGTATTATGTGTATGTGTTTCGGAAGTAAGATACCTATAGTGTGCTGCCGTATTAGGATTAACATTGTGAGTTCATTTACGAATTTTACGGTTTATGATTTTTATAATAGGTACTGGGGGTGCTAGAGCGTCCGCTGCGTTGAGTGAGCGCTAGAGGTTCTCGCTGTGTGCTGCGGCATTACTTGCTTTAAAATGAATAAAAAACATAAATAAGATGATTGTAGTAGGGCTGTTTAACATCAGACAGATATATACAGCCCATACTCAGCCTTAGACGCATGGCTCGAGTCAACAATAGTGCCCGGAATACGGAAATAGGCTCACTCCCTAATAGGCACGTGGGACCTAATACAATCATTGGGGAAATGTGAGTGTAAATTCACCTCTGCCTAACCCTCCGGGGATAAAGGCTTGTAGTAAGGCTGTTTAACATCAGACATATATATACAGCCCAGACTCAGCCTTAGCCGCATGGCTCGAGTCAACAATAGTGCCCGGAAAACGGCAATAGGCTCACTCCCTATTAGGTACGTGGGACCTAATACAATGATTGGTAAAATGTGGGTGTTAATTTACCTCTGCTTAACCCTCCCGGGATAAAGGCGTGATTATATGTATGTATGTAGTAAAGCTTTGCGCGTGGTTGCCACCAACAATGTTGAGTGGTGCTCAACATTTCATCCATACAATATTGTACACGAAGCTAAAGTAGATAAACTATCTATCATCTATCGCCTAGACTAGAGATAGTCCATAACAGACCTTGTAGGTACAATGCCAATTCCAAGATACGGGGCGTTTCTATTTTTAGAAACTATATTATAGAAGCTCGGTAACTTCAGTAAGTATAGGCTTTTGTTTCGGAGCAATGTTATTACGATGAAGTAAGTTCTGTAACAGCGTTTCATGTCGATTAAAACTGCAGCTGTCAGTGGCGAAAGCATGAAGAAGTTAGCATTATGATAAAGCGCATGAATTCAAATTAGTTACTGGTTGTGATAAATTAATATTCTAGGATGTTTACACAGCACCATCCAGAGCAATTATGATGGTTTACATTGGCAATTAGACCCGGTACGTGGCCTTCAAAGAATGGTGACAATATTAAGATTAGGGAAAACATATCCCCAAGTTACCAAAACAAAAAAATCACCGTAAGTAAGATTAATATATAGTTACTATGTAGTAACTATATATTAATCGATACCGTAAGGAAGACGGTGGTTTTTATTTTAAATCATTTTCACAATATTTAAAAAAGTAAAAAAGCGTACTATAGTTTTTTCCTACGTCCACTGAGCGGGCATCGAACCAACATTATGTTGATTTTAATTTAGGAAAATTGTTAGAAAATGTTTCTTTGTAGAAAACATAGTAGGTAAGTATGCTGATGATATGCGTACAATTTTGACTCATCAAGTCAAAATTGTACGGAACAATAAAATTATTGCAAATATTGCAACACCCATTTCACCACTCGCCAAATAACGTCATTTATATAACACTAGCTGACCCGGCGAACTTCGTATCACCATATTTTCTGATCCCGTTCCCGCTGCATATTTCTAAATTTATCAGTGTTTCTCTACAATATTATGCATGTATTATACATATAAACCTTTCTCTTGAATCACTGTATCTATTAAAAAAACCGCTTCAAAATCCGTTGCGTACTTTTGAAGATTTAAGCATACATAGGGACGGACAGACAGCGACAGCGACTTTGTTTTATAATATGTAGTAAAGTGATGCGTATCTAACAGATAGTAGGTAAATAATTTTGCATGCCAATAATATCGTGATTCGTGACTCGTAAATCCCACTGGGTTGTTTTAGTTTTGGTGGTGTGGTTTGTTTGTGGCAAAAATATAACTGTCTCTAGCAACCTGTTAAATTTTGCAGTAATTTTTTCCACATAAACACACCCTTGGCGTGTAGTATTAGGAATTTAATAGTGTAATAAGTAGTGAGTGGCCTTGATTTCCTCTGATTTTCTCACAGGCTAGTTACTGATAGTTTGTATTGCAATCCGTGTCTCAAAGTCTAGTAATTACCTACATTGTCAATATTTAGGTAAATAATATTTTAATAGATTTATAGACACGGAATAAGAACCATATATATTTTGTTTCATAGTAAGAGATTATCGTAATAGTCACGAGTACCTTAACCACGAGTGAAATATTATAAATCAAATAAATCACTCCGGTGGCAAAGCCTTTTTGGATAATTCTTCTGTTAGTGTGTTTTGGTAACACAATAACAGAAGTCATTCAAACTTAGAGTATACATTATAAATATAGAGCGCGTCTGTCACTCAGGTCTTTGGCGCCGAGTGTTAGCAGATACTTTGCGATGGTATAGCGCACCTATAGTGACGTTTCATGCATTACCGAAAATGTCAATGGATGCACTTATTAATGTAGTTTGATGTTATGAAGTTTATTGTTCGATTTGATATGCATGGATAAAATTAAAGCCAAAATACAAAAAAATGGCGTCATTTTGCGGTATTTTTGCGTCATTATTACTACAAATATACGATGTTGTATACAATTTTGGTTTAACATATCGAATTAAATATTACTTGCGAAGTCATTTTGATGGGTATTGTTTTGCTACTGATTGAGGTTGAGCCAGGAGCCTCGGTACTGTTCATACCCGTGATAGCAGTTCATACTTGTAAGGCGCGCTCTATAGCAATGTATACTCTAAGCATTCAAATAATCGGTAACATTCGCACATCCGCTTTACCAGTTCAACTCCGTAAAGCGATTGCCATCTGACTTCCACAACCCTATGCCTGTGTGTGTGACATTAGGTGATATCGAAGCATTGCAGCTAAAGCTTTTTTAGGGCTCCAACTACCCGTAACGACTACCATAGATGTTCGTATGGCAACCGGGACCGACGACTTAACGTGCTCTCCGAGGCACGACCAGACCGATGCAAATACCCATATTCATGACTACAAATATTTGCACTGAGCGGGAATCGAACCCGATCGATTCGAATCGAATCGAATCGATCGCTCCTGCGTAGCGGTCGCGTTTACAAAAAATCCTAAAGCTCACTAAAATAACTTGTGAATCGTACAAATTGTCAAATCATTGAATATCGGATTGAGTTAGATTTCTAACTTTCACTTGATTCGAAATTATTAAATCAGCAATTTGCTACTTACCGCACCGTCTACACGCTGAAGTCCAGTAACTTTTTATTAAAAAATGTAGCATAATGCCTTGAGGTGTAATTCAGTATTTAGGGTTTACTTTTAGGTCGAGTTTGCCAACCTCTGAAATTACTCGTACAATATTTTCCCTAAGGACTGTTCAATACAAACAAATGTTTTTAACATTTAAAAAGTTATAGAAACAAGAGCGCAGCTATGCAAAACATGAGGTTTACTTCCTACCTTCAGAAACTTTTGTAAAGTTTTCAACAGTTTGTTACTTGTATAGTAGCTAGCTGTCACGACACGAACAAATGATATTTCGACTCTCGATGTATGACAGTATTGAGTTGACAATATTGGATTGAGTTTTGTAGATTTTTGTGTTATATTTATGTAAGGAAGCAAGAGTAAATCAATTTAATCAATTGAAAAATGATCGCACTCCATACATTCTCCCCACATGCCACAGTTTCATATTCTGGAGATATTTGGGATTCTTTAAAAAGGGCTTATAATATCAATAGTGAGTGTAAATTTAGTGTCAAAAAGTTGTCGTAATGCTTGCTCGTCTATAAGATGTTTGAACAGTCATCTAATATTGATCGAAACTATCTATTCAAGAGCATGGCTAGTGTTATTTCAAACACCTAATAGTGAATACGTCACAAAATTGTCCCACAACCCGACTCCGGAACGAAGACGATTTTTTCTTGTTTGGCGGCCAGCCAGGTGTTTTGGCGGTCTTTGTCAATGCTAAATTTATTAATACCCTACATCGTCATATTTTTCTACCGAGGTAACCAACATCTTTTTATTCTTTAGGATGCAATTTCATCCATTAAATAAAATTATAATATAAGGGCAATAACATAAAATTACAAGGTATGATTTTATTGTACCATAGCAATCAATCAAAAGTTTAGTGATACCTATACGAGTCCGAAATACAATACAAGTCGTTATAGTAGACGAGTCCTAGAGTGGAGACCGCGAGAAGGAAAACGGAAGGTGGGACGCCCCCTAGCCAGCAGGACTAGAGGAGGAAAAATGTAGCCGAGACAGACGGGATGCGGAAGGTGGAGGATCGGCAGACGCGGCGCACATTGGGAGAGGCCTATATCCAGCAGTGGACTGCAATAGGCTAATTCATTGATTGATACAAGTCCATATAAAACAACATGATAAGAGAACGTCGTATTAATAATGATGTAGTGACCAAGATGACTGAAAAAGACTGAAATGGTTCGGACGCATAGGAAGGATGGATGAAAGAAAATTAACGAAACAGATTTATGTAGCGACGGTGACTGTACAAGCTAGGTTCTTGGTCGTAGGTACGTCAATCAGATTGGGGACCTTTTAGGGAAAGGCCTGGACCACCTGTGAACATATTTGAATTCATTTCACATTCATCAGTTATTAAAGTAGAAGGGGAGAACAGCATTATACCATCGTATCGTAGCGAAAGATGTTTCTGCTCGTCGTGGGAAATATGCGTTATTGTACGTATGTATTAAAATACAAGAGATTTTACCACGAAACGATTTTAATTGCAAAAAATATAGGTATACAGTTCCACTGAGTACACGTATCATCGCAAGGACGTTGAACAGTGTCAATTGAACTTGCGTAACGTTGTCTGGTATTCAAAAAATTTAATTATTCGGGTGTTGGTAGCGAGTGATCAAAATAAATCCGGCATGCGAATGTGTGCCAGATAGACGCGCGTGCGCCGCCCGCCCGGCGGTACCGCACACCCGCTCGCCCGGGCAATGCACGCGCACACCACGATCGTGTCATTAACTGGCACGAAACGAACATAGTACATCAATAATAACACCTTTAGTGTTTACGACCTCATATAATATTTAATTTCTATATTATTTGAATATATTTTTGGCTAATGGGAAGAAGATTGATAGTTGTTTATATGTTGATAGACGTTGATAGAGTTCATAGACGATTCCTTTTTACCTAGTGGTCTAGCTGCAATGCTTCGATATCGCCTAATGTCACCATTGGGTTGTGGAGGTCAGATGGCAGTCGCTTCACGAAAATATCGAGGGCCAGCTAAATCCACAGTTAAGTCTGGTAAAGCGGACCCCAGACTCCGAGGTGGAAGCCTCGGATGCGACTGGGAATTAACGCTAGGATGAAGAAGAAGACGATTTCCTATTAGTGCATGTAGGGGCTCCACTGAGTTGTTTTTGTACTGAAGTTCTCATATGAATCTAATGGTATTTAGACCCGTAAAATATCCGCAATCCTCCAAAATAGTTGTACACAATCGACTTTGATTGAATTATCTCGCGATTATTACTTTTTATTTTCATATTACGTGTTTCAGTAGCCAAGGTCTCAGGGAGCAATAATCTGATAATTTTATTGTACTCGTACTTAGTTTAATTACAATAAGTCATCTTCACGAAAATTTCGGAAAATACTCATTAAAATGTTATATGCTTTTAAATATTTATGAACTTGCGTCAGCCCAGTTTTTTACTTCTTATTTACACTGTCTTCGATTTTTGTTTTATCTGAGTTTCTTTTTAATTTTATCCATATTATGTACACGAATTGTATTATTTTTCTTGTGCTGGTTAAAATTGCGTGGCGTATATTATTATTATTACTATTATTTAGGGTCCCCGTCTCCTCCACCATGTCCTGGGATAGACCCAAGAAGTGTTAGTTTGACGTCGTAGAGGGTGACATACGTGCTAATGGTCTCACCACCATGGTTTCTCAAGACCGTGCGAAGTGAAAGAGGATAAGCCGGAAGGTGTACCCTGGATTCCGAGGTTCACTTCGGGTGTAATCGGGACACAACCTTCATGATGATAATGATGATGACGCAATTGTGGGACGGTGTCTGTCTGAAGCACATACCTGCATTCCGCTTTCAAAAACGAAAAATAAATAAAATTAATAGCAGCAAACAAGAAATTCTTTATAACCTTTTTTTTTAATACTTTATTATTATTAACTTATTGTGTTGTGTTTAAAATGTAACTAAAAACATCTAAGCGTGGGAATGTCATTCGGTGTACCGCAAGGTAGTGTAGTTGGTCCATTATTTTTCATAATAGATATTAACGACCTACCTAAAGTAAGGCAGTATAATACAGTTTTATTTGCTGATGACGGTACAGATTTATTATCTTTGCTGGAAAGAACAAAGTTCGCAAGAGCGAGAGATAAATATAACGATTATGTAAAACATACAATTAGTTTGTTGACATTTTATCAATTACGTAAATTGTAATTTTGGCACAGAAAAAACATGATTATTGTATTATATTAAAAATTAATTAGAGGGAACAAATTGCTAAACATTAAATAAAATTATTTTAATGTAGAGATATCACCTATCTTCTATGCACAATGCATATACTAAGAAAAGCTATATAAATTCATAAAAAAAAGTCTTTTTAAAAATGTATCATCATCATCATCATCTTCATGTAGACATATTTTCCTGATTGCATCCGTGACCAAGATGACCTCGGAGCTCAGGGTCCGCCTTCCGGCTCTTCCGCCTTCACTTCGCACGAACTTGGGCGTCCATAGTAGTGCGACCATTTGCACGCATGTCGCCCTCCACGACGTCAAGCCAGGACTTCTTGGGCCTACCCCTTCTACCTGGACCCGGCGGGGGCACCATTGCCAGGCATTTGCTACCCACGTAGCCCGGCGGTTGCCGCAAGACGTGGCGATGCTCACGATGCGATGTCACGGACATGAAGGCTGCCGCGGATGCGAGAGTTCTTGACGCGATTCTTACGCGAGACGCCGCACATCCATCGCAACATTTTCATCTCCGTGACACGCAGCTCTTGCTTGTGTCGCTCCAGCAGCGGCCACGCCTCACAACCGTACAAGAGGACAGGCCTAATGATCGTCTTATAGATCTGCCCCTTCAACCTGACTGGCATTTTGGGATCACACGTGACGCCAGTCATTTGTCGCCACTTGGCCCACGCGGCAGCAATGCGTGCCCTGACATCGTGGACGATTTCATCGGTCACATGAACGGTTTTTTTTAAATGTATCATGTCTCGCATTTTATTTTTTAAGAAAATATAATGAATAAAACGAATGGGGCAAGAATAAGGTACTACAAGAAACTGTAACTGACGAATCGAGACGTACAGACATAACTACACGTCAAAATACTTTCATAAATAACATTAATGTTACCTACATTGTGTAAAACGTTAATATCTGTCTAGAATAAATAGTGGTCAAACTAAAAACAAAAAGTTTACGCGAATATCACTCATTGAAATAAAAACCGCTTTTTAACGGATTATATCGCGATTTATTTGGTCTTATTTATATTTAGTCCGACGTTTCGGCTACTTTTCAGCAGCCATAGTCGCGGGGGGAATAAAGATCATAGTTGTCACATAGTTTAAATAATACCAAATAAGTCGCAATAGAATCTGTATAAAAGTGGTTTAAAAAACCAAAACTCCTTTTTTTGAGGTCAAAAAAAGACTGTTACGTCTGAAAGAGAAATCAAACATACATATTTAGGTATATAAAATTTACATTAGGTCGCAAAATAACAATTAGGTATGAACTTGAAGATTTATGCTTCTACAATAAGATTACAGCGAAAACGAAGAAGAGGGACTTTATGTTGACTAATACAAGCACAATAAATCACGTTACGTGAGTTTTCCACTGGATACTTCAGTATCTAGTGCGTTTTCACAGTATATTTTATTTGGTAATCGTATTGTGTCAAGAGTAAATAATCGCTAACGATTGCGGTTGATCTATCATAACGTTGCACGTGGCGTTGGGGATATAAATTGGTAAAAGGTTATTTTGTTACGTTCGTGTAGTGATACGTTTATCAAGCGTTCTGCCAAGGAGTGGAATGCCTTGCGCGAATCTGTGTTTCCGGATATAACTTGGGTGTCTACTAGAGTGAATTGACCTATTCTCAAGCGTGCTCCACCGTCGACCACATCGTCACTTACCAACAGGTAAGATACAGGAGTTAATCAGTGTATTACACGAATCCTTGGAATGTTTGTTTTAGGTATCATTTGTACAAATTACCTTATTATTTTGGGGAAATACTTTTTTCCAAAACATTATAATTCTACAATGAGAACATTTTTTTTTCTATTAATAGGTTAGGTAGGTAGGTAAACTGCGTAACCAAGCCGCAGTACACATTTTCTTGATAGACTACGTTGCGCTCATTGCAGCAGATCAAGATTTCACAAGAAAAAGAAAGGTATAAGTTTATAGGTATTTTGTACATCGATATATTGTTGAAACTTTGATATAACTTCAAAGCAATGTTAATATAGTTACATCTATGACGCAAGTCGCAAACCCTTCACTTGTAAAACCGTCCTTGACAATGCCTTGATATTTGAAATCACTTCGCGTGCCTACTCAAATATCATTAGAATTTTCTAATAGGTACTCTCTGTATTTACTCGCTCGCAAAATAAACTTATGGATATCTACTTAGTAGATACATAATATGTGTAATGTTGTCGTATGTTTGTTTGCGTAAATAAACCAATGGCAGTTCCAACAACCAAAGAACCATACAAGAAAATCGTTTCAGTCACGGGTACAAAACTGAGCCATTCGGCTGTTTGGTAAAGGTGGCGGAAGACTTTTAGCATAGTGGAATGGATGGAGACGGCAGTGCATCTATAGGTATCTTATGTGCATCATGTGCTAATATATCCACTGTTACTACAGATTAGCATTAGCTAATCTGTAGTAACAGTGCACCGTAGCAGCGTACTAACCATTAGGTTAGTACGCTGCTACGGTGATGCTAAGAGATTTTCCATCATTTGTAGACCAACTACAAATTATAATTACCTATAGTTTTACCTTTTGTTATTCTTTGTGTGTGTGCTGATGAAATTATTTATTGAAATTTTAGTAATCTTCATCGTCAACGAATTAATTTTTCATCATTGTATAATGACTTGTTAAAATATCCGCAAAATAAAGTTTGATAGATTTCTTGGGTAGTTAGATGTGGAAACGGCTCTGGCGCCTCTGTGGTGTTCACCAGCTAAAAAGTATGAAATTAAAAATATTCTGAAAAGCCAACACGCAATAATTATGAAAAACAATATGTACCTAGTTAATACTAGGTCGTATAATAGGTATAATGCCTTTCTCACTAAACTTAGTACATAATTTGGGTGAAATCACATAATTTCAGTGAATCTAGTAGACCTTTCGTGTACACTATCGACACAAGTTCAATTGATTCAACAAATTGAAATTTAAAATTTTATCGAGGCGCTTCACTGACATCTCGCTGACACGTCGTGTCTTATCATTTATTGATTTTGTTTAATTTTAGTACTAACAGTTACCGTGAACCGAAACAGACTTTAGCCTTCGAAACAGACTTTAGACTATCTAGATTATAGCTTATGATGAATAAGAAACATGAATTAGAACGAATACCTACGTGTTATTTCTGATCACATTTCAATTAACCTAATGACGATGCCGTCGAGAACGATGCCATCTTTCAGCGAAATCATTAGTATTTTCAGTGTCTAGTCTAGATGCTTCATAATTCAAACTGGTGAAGTATTTTTAAATGACAGAACATAAACTAACATGATATGGTTTTCTGAATACAAAATGAAAGGAATCTTTCATGTGTAGCTTGTATTAGTTTTACGACTGTATCACATGGATACTTCTAATATAAAAAGTTTATTTTACAACTGTTAAACAATTTGTGAATGATAGAAGTCTCAGCCTTTTTTACTTTACTTGCTCTTTACTTCCAAAGAGTAACTTGCGCTGTCAGTAAAGATAACCCTATTATTCACAAATGTTTGAACAGTTTTCTTGGGTATCTAATAGTCAAGCTAATACTGCATTCACTAAACTCTCGTGGCAAAGACAACAATACACATGTATGGTACAAAGCTACAATAAATGCATCAGAGTAGAGGAAGTTTCTGGTATTATCTCCGTTGGGTGACTCTAATTGCCACTACAATTCCGGCTATGTTCAAAGGTTGTACTTTGGAGTCAGGGTATGCGCTTCTACTTCTCTTTTTTTGGTAAGATAAGATTTACGTGAAGGAGTGTCAATTGATACTCGCAATTCCGAGAGAAACTCTCCACAAGAGCGACGACGACGTCATTCATTCATTCATTCAATTAGGAGACATAGCTTGGGCCCAGATAATGTTAATGGGATCCTTTAGGGTACCTGCCATTATTATAATGTATGTTGCTCCAAATGACAAAGGTACTTAATGCTTCAAAAATTGTGTTTTATTAGCAGACATACAGCTAATACCTATCCTTTATCAAATAATTTAGTAAGGGAAATGAAATATTATAAGTACTGCTAAAACTTGCTCGCGTGGTATAGGATCACGTGACTTGGCGTGTGTCGTCAACTGTACCACCCTTTGTGTATTACTATGTACCTACTTGTACAGGTTTCTTCAAATATTTCCATTTTATTTTGATTTCAAAAGAGTTACACGTAACCGAAATTACTAGTATTCCTCTTATCCCCTCCAGTTAAGTTAAGTTGCTTGCAAAACAAGCGTGACGAAGTGAGTATTTACCAAAAATTCTTATCACTCTTGTATTGGGTACTTTCAAAGACGCAAACTCTATGCAGTACAAGAAGTAGAATCTCGCCTAGATATGAGCTTAGAAGAAGTATCGAACCATTTGCTCCTAGATTGGAATTGCCGCGTCAGCCCCGTACGTGTTGTTCTGCAAGGCAAATGAAGGTGGGTATATCGCGATAAACTCTTCTTCTATGTTACAGTTGCAAATAACTACGTAAGACGCTCAATTTGCTTGCTTTCATTTGCTTCGTTGTTCTTTTTGACCTTTGACTAAAAAGGTATTGTCACCACTTCGATGTGAGGCTTGTGTTTGTTTTGTTTACGCTATTGTCAAAATTCGGAAACTTCCGCAGTGAAAAGCTGCGTGTGATTTGCGCCAAAAAATGAGCTCAAGGACATGGGTTAATGAGTTAGACTGCGTGACTGAGTCAAGGCTCGTTCGATTCACCAGTTATTTGTTGCTGCTCCTATCACCGTTTATATTTGCCGTTTGCATGCATATATCTCTATTACAATTATGATTACACACAAATGCAAGGGTGCGCAGTTGTGTACGGTACTATGGAAGACGTTTGTGAATGAAAAAATTAAAACTTTTCCCAAATTTTATTTATTTATGGTACCTAACCTAGGTATAACCTTCTGAAGTTTCATCATATATTTTGGTAATTCAATCATATTGGTCCTGTTTCAATAGGTAGTTTAGTGATGATAATAGCCATTAATTACAATAACTAGGTACTTAAAACCTAACGTAAAAATATTATTAATACAATAATGAAAAAAAAAAAAAACTACAGAGTAAAGTTAGAATATCATACATTAGATTTTTTACTCTGATCTGTTCAAGACATTCAATAAGCGCCATCTATTAGGCTGGTACGTAAACGTAAAGCCGACTGCTACAACTATCATCGCCGCGACGAAACCGACGAACTCGACGCCTACCATTTTCCTCGGGTTACTTTGTGCCGTTACTGCACGGTTTCTATAATTTTCCTCTAGATGTCGTTACTAGCAGGTTACTCGGAAAACATTACCGCATGGGGAGCTATTTGTAGGTCAAGAGTTAACGGCCACGTTATTATTCTAGGGGTAGTGGCGAGTACCTGGCACTACACTTTTTGGTTCGGTGGTTTTTCATTGACTAACCTGACATCATGATTAGGTCCTCGATCTGAAACAAGAGCGAGTTAGCTACGTACCTAATGAGTACCTACTGATTACTATTTTATTGCTGTTGGAAACGACTGGAGAGTGTAATACGACTAAAATTATTTATCAGTCGAAATATACCACATTTAGAATTGTACCTAGGTAATGTAGCTAAATTATTGCTACAAAACAAACACAATACTATGCGAAAAGCTAGTTCAAATTTAATTACTTTAAAATAATTGCTTATTCAGTACATATGTCAGTTCGATTTACGATATAGCGCACCGCAAATTTACACTATTGAACAAATATTTGTTTAGAGGAAGGGTGAAAGCTACCGTCGTCGACTACGGCCTTTGTATAGGCATATACCGACTGATCGCATATAAACTGGTCCCTGTGTTGATAATTAAAGTTAGTGTGTAGAAATCTAATCATATTGGAAGATATCTTATAATCATTCATTCTGTTTGGGGCTTTGTGCGTGCAGCTACTTGAGTTCTAATGACTGACAGCGGCGATATTTTAAGTGGGTTGTAATTTCTGTCAAGATGTCGTCTCTTAAGGCAGAGCTGGTCAGATAGCAACTTCTAGTGACTATAGCGTTTGATATCGCTCTGACTCACACACAAGTATTGTAATAATAACATATTTTATCGAGAACGGTTATTATGATTTAAGGACGGTTTTTGGTAATGAAGGCTAAAATTTTGAACTATTCTTGAACTGATTCTTCGACTTTACCTTTTAATGAAAACCTTTAAGCAAACCTTTTTTCATTATTTATATACTAAATTAATCCAGATAGACTCACGCCTTGAAAAATCATTGAGATAAAGACAATAGCGATAACTCAAATAAATATCGTACCATTGCCATCAAAGCTTCAATAGTCGCTCTTCATGCAAATTAGATTTTGGGGAGCGCCCGAATTTTCAATAAAACCAACCCACGCCCTTAGTGGAGACATCGGCAACTTCTTAAAAGAATTACTCCTGAGGTAGGGCTTATCTTATGACAGTGCTTGTCACAGGAGGTTATCAAAAGTTTTAATACCCTGAAATGTATCTTACAAAAGCGTTACTAATGACCCCCTGAAGTTTATGAAAGTTACTCCCACATTTAATAACGGAAAGCTATCGAGATTCTACTAAAGTGTATTACAGCTAACTTACCAGGGCTAGTTCAAAGGATTAGTTTGGAAATCGGATAGGTTTATTGTGGGAAATACTGAAAATTGATCTTGCTACTACGGTTAGGTATACGAGTTCTTGGCCAGGCTTACTTAATATTTAATCGCCAAGTCTTACTTATAGTGTTCATAAGTTTTATCTCAGTGGTAACTGGATATTATGTACGGACGAGGTGCGGGTGTGACAAACGAGGCTCTGACGCAGGCTTTTCCAGTTCACATATATTTCAATTTGATGTCTTTGAGATTGAATTGCTACAATTCTATTATCCTACTTAACATTTTTTAAACTAATAGAAAGTTTGGAGTATCGCTATAATACTTGTTATGAATTACTTTATGCCAGTCAGAAAATGGATGAAACTTGGTATTAAAATTTATCCTAAAGTAATTCCACTGATATTTTAAAAGTAGGTACATAATCGTAGAACTAATCTTTATTGTTTCACTCCAAAAGTTGTTCCGTACCCTTGTAAATTGCCACATTTTACGAGAGAGCGTAAGCATCTGAAATACCTCTAACAAAAAATAAAAGAAATAGAGGGCCGGATATACGTGAAAAGTCCTTCAGCCGCTTACAAGCTATGATGTTGTCTTTTGAGCTGAGCCCTCAAAGACTGGTAGGTAGTTTCGTAGTTGGAGATTACACCAAGGACACGGATAAAAACGAGAATATTTTTGCGATTATGTAATAAAACTATATGTATAATTTTTTTTATTGTATTGTTCACACATTTTACCCCTGTCAACCAGATGCGATTTTCGGGAATTCGATGAACAGTGTGACTGTGACCATGTAGCTGCTCTATAGATGAATCAACAATTAGTTAAATGTTTTTTGTCATTTAAATGGAGTGGATAGTGTTCTTCTAAGTTCGAGCGCTTAAATCAATCCCAGTCTTTTCCAACTTTTATTTTGAAGCCCGGAACCATCAAACTTGGAAATTTTAAGGTAAATACTCGTTTTAAGGCAAATACTCGTAGTTACATTAAAATAAAACCCAACGAACAGCTGTCGACTACAGAAAATTATAAAATGTGTTGTGAATCCAATAACAAAACGAATCTGGAACGTGTTTTCATTATGGAATTTTTCCTAAAGTAAAAGTTATCCAATAAAACCAATGTGCCCAAGGTGACTGAACTATTGTCATATATCGACACTTTAAATCTCCAAAAACATCCCCCTTACAATGTAATTCTTACATAATTTTGACTGATTTCATTTGAATTTTAGCGCAATCTTGAATTTTGTAGGTTCATAGGGTGGCCTTGGAGTTGTTTGAAAACATTCCAAGAATAAAACAATTAGATACTAATCTGTATCCGGCTACACCTGTAACCTGGCCCTGGCTGGGTAATACTACCAACTATTAGGAATCTGTTGTAATACTCAGCTAATTTCATGAGAAAACCACTTGAATAAATAATGCTTTTAGGGTAATCCTATGCTTTTAAGGTATCCTTTTTACCTGCTCAGTTCATCTATAGCTCTATGCCTAAGCTTACGTAGAAGAAACAAGACAACCATTTGCATGTATAATAATAATTTGGATTGTGTCCATTTATCAAGGTAAGTAATATTAATCGTGAAAGCTCAAAGTCATTCACTTTCGGGACAAGAATTGCCGCGTCAGGTAAAGTGAGAATTTGATAAATCATCGCGTTGTGTTACGAGCACACTATGTAAATGTTACTTACGATTCACTCTCTAATTTAGTTCTGATTGTAACAATTAAATAAATGTGAGGCTTGGCTTTTTTGATGATATTATAGTACGGTGGGTAATAAACACAGTCCATCTGTCATTCTCGCGTTATCAAGTTAATTATCTAGGTTTATTTTGTTCCGACACCTATGTTTGTTTATTCCGACATCAATCTATTTATCCCCACTAAAATATTCGTAGCCTAAGCTAACCTGACTTGCAAGCCGGTGCTCACTGCTAGTAAAAGCTCGGCTTCTGTAAAAAATCCGTAAAAAAGTGAGGAACTCCCACTAACGAACTCCCACTGGGTAGTTATGAAAATTTAAATATAATTATAAAGTTCATATTTTGTTTCCATCACAATAATCGGAGTTATTTACACTAGAAAACACACATAGATCATTCTCGTAGTAGGAGGCTCAGACTTTGATCTGTTCGAGGCTTAGAACTTGTGAGCGCTCGACTGTAAAAAGAAACGAAACCTGTATTAGTGTGAATATGAGTATGATATCCGTCAATATCTATACTTAGTGATTAATTTTTAAATTACCTATTCCCAATGATAGCATATATCCAATGATAGCGTGTACATAGGTACAAGTCTTCTATCAAATTCATCATCTTTGTTTTATTTAATAAATTAAGAATACTGTTTCATAATTCTATCTTCGAACCCGAGTAGATTAACCCGTGAACCGATTACTTTAATCTAGAAAAGCCTAATCGAATCGGAAATCGAGTTTGAAGCTACCAGATGTTAGACTACTTTCGTAGTGAGCTGAATATAAAATCAGATAAAGTTATAAAACAGAAATTATAAAACGTACAATACATTATCTCAGCTAATATTATGAATGAGAAATTGAGTCTTTTGATTGTTACTGTTACCCAAGAGGTATTGTCGCACTTTTTCATATAAAGTTGTATGTAAAGGTGCAACCGTATCTCCTTTGTCGATTGTACATACCTACCTAATATTTGGCTGGAAGTACACTTCAGAGCAATGAATCCGAGTCATTCATTAAGCTAAGTAGTATTCGTAGTTTACTGATTTTTGGTAGGTACTCTTTTTAAATGACCCGGATCTGGATGATCTATTGCTCTCGAGTGTAGGTAGAGTACCTACGATCTTTTGACCACGGAATAGTTTCCTATGAGTTGCGTGAATCAATATTCTTCGCATATGAAGTCCGACTCTAGGTATAGTATACTTGTAGTACCTACACCCTTAACCGAGGTCACAAGTGCAATTCAAATACTAAACTAATATTTTTGATATTAACCTAAACCTAAGTATATTAAAGGTAAGTATGTAGGTATGTTATTTTTTTCTATCCCATATTATCGGCATCCTCTAACATCATTCAATGTAAGTGGACCTAGCTAGGCGTCTGATTTATATACGCGAACATTAATCATCGGCATCGGATATATACCTACATTATAATGTGTCAATATCGCTAATAATTATAGTCCAGCACGTTGAATTAAAAGTATACAACAATACAAATTAGTGATTAAAAAGAGAGCTCTAAATTTTAATGTTTGAATTATTTCTAACAAACGCTACCAATTACAATTTAAGTTATTTTGTAAATGTAAAAAGACTGACATTTATTAAGACTTCTGTATTAAAAGGTAGATAGGTTTTTAATCAACATCCTGTACAATTATGAGAAAATTATGCAATGGAGATGTCACTACGGAAACAGAAACAGGTAGAGAGAATTCGTGAAAGCAGAAACGGAAAAGGATCCGGAGGTGGAATTAAGGAAATGAAAAATAAACGTAGACTTTATCGGGACACGTATTTATTTTTAATACATTCTCGCAATTTATTAGTATTATTAGTACTATAGATAATTTGTTGTTCATATTTTGTTGTTTATGTTGGATTCATATTTTTGTTCCTTCAAAAAGATAGAGAAATAGAACCTATTGTGATTGAATTAGGTGTAATCCAGTGGAACAACTCAAAGGTTTCCTCCGATCAAGTAAGGTAATCATGATTGTTGGGCTACGGCCCTGCCATACGATTTGAGATGTTTTAGGTAGAAATTCATTAATACGAGTTCCCTGAGAACCTTCATTGCGCGTTGCAGGATTAGAAGTTCTGTAGAAGTTTAACGTAACTTCACTAGATGGCGCTGAATATATTGGTAACATGACAATCCAATAACACTAGCTCGTGCTCTTTCTTTCACCTTTGTACTTAAATTGGATAGTAATTGCCACTGTTCATTACAGCGATCCCCTTTTAGTCAGTTTTATTACAGTACTACCCTTGCTATCAAATCATCTCTAACTTGAAATATTTTAACCGAAACGACCATTTAATACATAATAATTAGGGAGAGAAACCATTTTGCGATGAAAAAATTAATCAATTAGGTAATTGCTCCAGCGTTAGTGCTATAATTTGCAGTTGAATGACTCTAACATTAATATTACGGAACATAATAGTGTTAGAATAGCAGCTGAATATTAAGCTGGAGATAGTGGTCTGAATATTTCATATTGCAGGTGTAGCAGGGGGAACAAATAAATCATATTATTAATCCTATTGTCCATTTGATTTGTATACGCTGTGTTCAAACGGCTGAATGGACCGTTTTGGCTGAAATTTTATACAGGGATAAATTATAGTCTGGAATAAAATACGTCCTTACGTGAATAAAATGAGTTCGATATATTTATCAATAACCCTTAAACGTGCTCTTAAAGAACCCTGATTTCAAGTCCCAGACACCACTACCATGCTCGTGAATGGACACTCCGTTCACAAGCATGACGCGTGAATTAGTCATTGATCTGTTCATATATCAAAAGGAAGAAGCTACCTCGTCCACAACGCCACAACTCGCAATTACCTGAAATTTTTTGGTAATTGAGATCTTAACCTAAGATCATTCCATAAATACTATAATGAATGTTTCGTATAAAATAATATGGAAGTAATTATTTTATACGAAACATTTTCAGTCCTAGATTGTTCACTAATTAATTTTCAAACTGATTTTCGTAGAAGTAGTTGAAACTAAGAAATATATTTGAAATTCTAATGGGAATATTTTAATGAAAACATGAACATTTTGTATTCAAATTTTTTACCTTAAAATAATTGCCTGCAGGCTATAGTTTTCATACAAATCAATTAACTGTAGCGTGGGTAGGTAGAATAGGAATACTGTACTTCACCGACGAATACATTTATTCTAAAATGTATTTAGTGGTGTCCTATCATTTGACAAAAATCAAATGACAAATTTTCACTTGAAAAACAACGTTTGACAAAATTATACTTGATAAATGTATCGTTTGACAAAATATTTAGTAGTAGTCATTAGACAAAATATATTGGAAAAAATCAAATAAGGCATCATTTCACAAATTGATTATTTTAAAAACATGTTATGCCAAACAGACAGTTAGTGATAGATTTATTGAGAAAGCTGCTCATTCCGACTTGGATAGATTAGGTTAGAAAGCTAATGCGGGAGCGGAGCGGAGTGAAGCTCCCGTATTAGCCTTCGTGTTTATTTTTTTCTATAACCATGCAGAACTTTATTTAGTCAAATGAACATTTTAAAAATAAAGTTTTAACAATTGAAATGTTTTCTAAGTAATACATTTGCGAAACCTGTATTATGTCAAATTATTATTTTTAAAGTAATATGTTTGCAAAATGAAAGTTTGTCAAATGATTAGTTTTTCAAACGTTGTTTGTAAAATGATACGTTTTTTTTGTCAAACAAGGGTGAACCGTATAGTAAATTTAACAGTCAGGGTAGTGATTGGCAATCAGTTTATTGAACTTATGTTGATAATACTACGTTCGTCAAGCTGGCCCGGCACTATCGAATCTGGTAACCAGACCTATATCAATCTATCGTACTCCTTGCCACAAGCATACCTACGTACTTACTTCGTTTTCAATGTACCTCTCCTACCTTACTCTGAATGAGTAGGTACTACCGACTATCTACAAAATATAGGTTATGATTTGATTATTTTTTAAGTAAAACTTTAATTGCTTCCGTAATTTTCACAGCTCTTTTTTCATTTATTTATTGTCAATATTAGCATGCTCAGTTAAATAATTTATTTTAAATGTAGGAAAGTCATTGAGTTAGATTGTTAGTAACAAGCACCCAATTGCCAACCAAACAGATGGGTGGAAACTTTCAGCAATTATCATAAAAGTTCTTTGACGTTTAATATTTCAATTACGTTATGGTACTCAAGCACAAGCTGGACCGCGAATGCTTGGTACTTCCTTTATAAAATTATTTCTCTTTATATCGGGTCCAATGGTCTCTTCATATAATTATGATTTAATTTAATACCTATAATATAATTTCGTAGTTAAAGAGATGCTTTTAGATTTTAGTTTCTAGATTATTAAAAAAATGTATAATTAAAGCAATGAGTAAACTTTTACAATTTTGTCATGATAATGAAATTAAAAATAACAAACAGAAACAAGTAGATCGCTGATGAGATTTTTTTTTTTCAATATTTTTTTCTTTTTTGACGTCGTACTTATAAACTTTAGGATTCTAGTATACTTATTTAATTGTCTTAATAAACAGAGACAGCATAGAACTAATATTTCAGTGTGATACCCACAAACTGACCCAACCGGTTCAAAGTTCAAGCTCGGATATAGACTAAGGTGCGTAAGTTATAATCGTATTACGATTTGTGCCTCCACCACTTGCACCTTTTCCCAGGACATTGTTATTATACAATTTGTTCCTCGTAGTTCACTGTTGGATGGTGGAATGCTTTATCCCTTAGCCCTCTTGTATGATAGCCTGGGCAGAGACGGGATGGCTTTGTATTCAATTTCGTTGTAAACTTTCTTTTATATCGAATTTAAAAAAGTAACGGTTTTGAAAGATAATCATACCTTTTACCGACTCGACGCGACTCTTCTCTAATCTTTCTTGTGTCTAAACTTATGCTTTCTACCCTGTAAGAACCTTATAATGCCCTTCTTGAGTCATAGTGTAGTCGCATGGAAAAACCTCAGAAGGGATAAGTGCAGCAAGTGTGACTAACATCCACACACACATCCATCTTCACTCAAATATTACAATATTAGTAGGACTTATGACAAAAAGTACCTACCTGTCATAAAGTATTGTGTTCTCTACAATTGAAAACTACCATTAAAATAAGACAACCATGTTCTGAAATCTCCAATGTGTTATTAGTCAAAATTGCTCATAATATTCATAAAACTTATCATCCAGACACTCCTATTATAAAGTGGAATTTTGCTTCGGCAAAGGAAAAATGAAAAACGGGGCCCTTTTAAATCGTTTGTCTGACTGTCAAGGGGAACTTCTCCCGAATGAATAATGTGTAATACTGTGAGGCTCGTAAATACCGGGCGCAGTTGGAAATGTGTTTGAACCACACAGCTGACAATATGTATCGCTTTGTTGTTTCACTGTAAAAAACAAACGGTCGTATTCTTCTTCTGTCGTTTCGACGGTATATCGTTTATCATATATTGTTTGTCCAGTATGCGGCTATCCCGACAGCGTTCTTAGAGGTATGAGTTCATTATGTTGTAGGTACACGTGTATGGACAAATAGCACTCGTTACGTAGTATTGAAATATTTGAGGGTGTACAGGACTCTGCCAACGTTCTTATATGATTGTAAGGTCAAACACAGTCACATATGGAAAATATCAATTAAAATCAATAAGTGGACCTCGGGCTCGCTATGAGGATGATGATTGAGGGTGTATGTCTTTTTCTATTATTAACTGTGCCTGTGGCTTCATCCACGTACTTTGATCTGGGTTTTATTTTTTTGTGTAGAATCCATACACTTTTCCGATGCCTAAGTAACGCCTTATAATTTCAGCCATGTGCTGTAAAAATCCTGTCAAAATCAATTCAGTCACTTCGCAAATCTCCTGGTAATCACCCGGAACACAGACAGACGAAAAGTTAGAAAATTGCTTTTTTCGTGTTAGCATTAATTAAAAAACTGTTCTTGCAACATTAGAAACAGATACTTCAATTTAATTATATAATAATAGCTATTAACCACGGTTCAGGGCTGTAGCGAGACTCGAATTTGAGGTAGGGCAGCATTGGCTATAGGTAGGGCGGAAGAAAAAAAATCAAATTGATCTGCCCTAGTAGTGCTACTGGTAGTACTAGAGGGTCACTAGTACTACTGGTAGTACTAGTGATACTATAATGTATTATTTGTACTACCGGGTGTACTAATCAGTAGTACTTCTGATCCACAGCGAGTTTTTACGTGGGCGAGATGTACCATAACCCACAGAAGCGGGTTCCTAAATCAATTACTATGTACAGAGTATAGACCTAGAGGTCAGTAATGTACCTACAGCTATTTGTAGACAAATAATTTCTATAACAGAGCATGAGCATGGATCTAAGAAAAAATGCTTAATGACGAAAAACAAGCACTTTGTTGCGCTTTATACCCGCCTGCGCCAGCGAGGGTACCTAATGTGTTCTGCGAGTAGGTATGTATGTATGTTTGTAATATTCTTTATTACCTACCTATGTTCTGAACCACTACTGAAATCCGTAAAGTGGATAATGATTCATATATTCATATCTCAAATGCCTATCGCATTCTTCGCCCGAGTGTTCTTGGGTATATAAAATGTAATTTCGTAAATCATAAGCCGTATGAAAATTACCTTAATGGCTAATGCCATTAAATTTGCTGCCATGCTGTCAAACTTGTTTCGATCTCTTCAGCATCAGTCGGGTTTTTCAGTTTTAATAATAATTTATTTTATTCCTCTATCCCTCAAAGGTGTGCTGGGAGGGCAGGAAACTCAATATTGACTGAAGCTCGCCTTTCTTTTTTCTTTCTCCTTTCTTCTTTTCCTTTCCGAAATTCTTATCCATCATATTATTACCTGCTATTATTGTGTGTGGACTATACTTCTCTGAATAAATTAATTAAATCAAAAAATAAATTGTACATCAAAAAATTGTTATGATTCTTAATGTATTATTTTCACTGTACAATCAGTACAATACAAAAAAAAAACAAGCGAACAAGATGGTTGAACTTCCAGATTTGGATGTAGAGATTCATGTCTGAATAAGAGTGAGGTAATAACTAATTATTGAGCGATACCAGTAAATATACACGACTAAAAATACCATTTAGAACATAATATTATTGTTTTTTTATATACCACTTAGGTGGCAGACAAGCATACGGCCCACTTGATGGAAAGTGGTTACCGTGGCCTACGTTTCTACGTGTTTCTACGTGTTGACCTATTGTTTCTACAACCTTCATTCAAATCAACTGATTTCGTTCTTTTTTTTTCCAGAAAAACCATACCAGCCATTCTCTCGTGACCCATTGACAGTCTTTGAGGCCTATTGATTGCAGTTAAAGTTGAAAACGTAGATTCGCATACTGCAGTGCTACATCCTATGGTCGCCGCAGATGCAAAAAGTTCGTACGTATCTTTGAACGCCTCTCGTTGCCTGTACAAAAATTGCAATGTATCTTCCATTTTATCCTCGTTACAGCTGAAGTAACCTTAACCACACTAGCTTCTTCTCGTGATGGAATTTTCAGACCAGAAAAATTAGTTGAAATTGTAAATTGAACATGGCAAATAATTTTTTTTTTTTTTCAAACTTACCCAAATTTTCCAGTGGAACCATTTTATCTACATTCAACTCATCAAGACTGGCAATCGAATTGATCAGATCATCGTTATCCGAAAACCTTCTTTGTAATTCAGTAATAAGTATATCCAACGTTTCGAAATAGTAGAATAGATTTGAATGACTCGTTATTCTCTTCTAAATTTTGTCTGGTTGAGGAAGAGGCCCCTCCTGTTCCTCCACCATACATCAAATAGTCATCCATTCGTTTTGGTGCCTTTACTTGCCTCTTCGAGGTCTGTGTCCAATTTCCAGATTCGCTGCTTGTTAAAGACTTAGCTTCTTCCAGAATTTGATCGTACATTTGATTTGACCTTAATTTTATAATTTCGTCTTCGACACACTTGATGATTGCTATGGTGTCTTTCAATCCTGCGCTTCGGGCTTGCAAAGCTGCGTCTGCAGGTTGAAGCGTGGTTGGTTTTTTTTGACCACAACCATGGCAATTCGGAATTCTAGGTTTAGCATGACTTTTTTAATGCCGATACTCTTGGCGACGTCGTCACCGTTGAATCTACCATTTTTAATTTCGTTCAAAGTCTGCAAAATCGGCGAATAATTATCATACACAACTTTTGTAACTGCCAGATGTCCAGGCCAGCGTTGTTCGAGTAGTCAGCCAATCCTTTTTCCACCATATAAAGCAGCTGGAATGGTTTTGGATATGGTAGGGAAGACTGGGTACAGTTCTGCCAATTTTTGTTTGATCACCAATAGTTTTGTTAATTTACTAGTTAGCTCGTAAAGAAGGAACTTGTATCATAATTTGTACATTTGTCGACGTAAAAGCGCTTATATATTGAACCTAAATACGTTGTATTACTCATAAGAGAGAAAAAAAAATTAAGATATCGGTAAATCATATTGAATTCGCGTCGGATATTGGGAGAGGCCTATGTCCAGCAGTGGACTGCAATAGGCTAATTGTCCTAATTGATTGATTGATTGATTCACGTCGACTGCGTTAGCAAGTAATACACCATCCATGTCAATCAAGTAATACAAAATGTTATTCTAAATTATGCCATTATTTCACTTCTTCCTCTTCATCCTAGCGTTAATTCCCAGTCGCATCCGAAGCTTTTCAGCTCAGTCCACTTTACCAGTCTTAACTACAGATTTGGCTAGACCTCGATATTTTCCGTGAAGCGATTGCCATCATTCTGGGTCGTGGTCAGAACCTCCACGACCCAATGGTAACATTAGGAGATATCGTTATCGAGGCACGACCAGACCAATGCAAATACCCATATTTTATGAACACAAATATTTGCACTGAGCAGGGATCGAACATGCGCCTCCTGCGAAGCGGCCGCGTTCAATACCGCTACGCCACGGAGGCTATCTATTATTTCACTATTATAAAGCAAAAGAAAGCACCATTATGTACAAAACCGAATTGTGGACCGAACGAATCTAACAGGATGTTTTATATTCTTTTTGTACGATGGGATTACCCTTATTTCTGTCATTGTTAGCTTTGTTATGTTATACTCGTATACGATAACAAATCTCTTTTCCTACTGCATTTCAATAGACTCCTCGTAATCCAAGGTTTAAATCAAATTTCTGAATTATGGCAGCCTGAGATCTTTTGATTTTGATCGATATATCGGCTTTTCCGAAAGCGATTTCAATATTCTGAAAGGAAATCTTACGTTAGAACCTCATCTAATATTTGGCAGCTGTATGCAGTCGACAATGGAATACAGTTGCACCTTTACGTCGACTTTACATGAACCATGAACTCCTTTGCCGACTGTACCTATCGACTTGCAGGTGAGGTTGGCTTCGGCGTTCGGGCTCTGTAAACACTATTTTATATTTAAATATGGGTTATAATAAACCGTGCCTATAAATATTATATTAATTTTAGACGTAAGTATTGCCACGAATTGCTGAAATGCATCAGATACATCCGAATGTTCATAGATATATTTCCTAGACTCGCCCTCAATATTATATTTGAAACAAGCTGTGCGCGCCATATGAGTGAAATTGAGTTTGAGTATTACTAGGAACTTTGTTCGCAATAGTAATTATACTAGTCATTTATATAGAACTTTAGTCATATTTACGTATAGTGGCAGATTACAAAGTGGTATTGCATTCGACTCTACGCATAAGTACTTAAGAGTTATTCTGTAGGTACGCTATTACCATTTTGTACCTTAACTTTTGTTATGTATGTTAACAATCCTTATTTGTATTAAGAATTTATGTCGTTATCTTAACGTTATCACTATAAAAAAGAATGAATTCTGTTTCTGATCTGTAATATAGATTGTGTTGCAGGAAAGCGCCCCCATATTTTCGCTTCAGTAACTCTGTATAAACACAATATATTTGAAAAACTTTTCTACTACGCATTTATGACTTTTATAGCCATAAGAAGGAAAATATGAAAAACTCGATACAAGGAAGGAAAAAACATATTTGAATAGAACTGGCGAATCGTGAATTTGTTATAGAAATTTTACAAGGGAGTGGTAGCCCGCTTGTGTGTTCACAAAAATGTTAAGGTATCTATCTACTAAAGTAGAACACTTTTAGTACTAGGTATATAAATATCTTGAAGTATTTTGGGTTTTAAAAACGGAATAAATATAATTTTTTGTGAGTACCTAACATTGCCACTCGATCCGCTATGTTTACAAAGCAAGGTAAACTCTTTGGGTTCTTTGACATATGCTCATAAAAAAAGATTCCCACGAATTCAAAACCTTCCTCCTGTTTGAAGTTAGTTAAAGACTATAATGTTATATTGTTTTCAACTTTACTCTTCTATTGCCTCTTATTTATTTAAATCTATTTACTTTTTTGGTTGTTGATGGGTTCGCGATATGATCACGTATACACGTAATCCATTATCTACTTGAGTTTCCACCAACAGTAACTCCCGTAAAATCAAGATAAGCCAAATCAATAAAAAGAATAAGAGAGTTGACTGGGACTCCAAAGTGCAACCTTTGGATGTATACTGTGATGATCAGGGATAAAACATGATGAGGTGATGTATCTAGTATTGCTGTGCGAATAAATTCCAGATTAGAAAAATATTGCCAGATTAGAAGTAAACAAACACAATAAAGTTAAAATAACGTTTATTTGAAGGATATTAAATCCTTTGATTCCACGAATCCATTAGCAGTTTGAAACCATGTTCCCATTTAAACATTTTATCAGGGTTCCATAGGTTAGGTAGGTACCCTAATGGAAAAAAACGGAATATTAGGATCACTTTGTTGTCTAACTGTTGTAAGTAAAACATTTCTTAGGGATACATGATTGTTTGATTATAATCTGCTTGAACTTGACCCTAGTCAAGTTCAAGCAGACTTTGATGACCCGAGACGGCTTGCCCGAGACGAACTGACATAACTTTCCGTATAAAAACAGTGGCACTATATACAGAGGTATACATGTAATTGTCACAATTTGTCAAAAGAGGTGTCCGTAACGGTGTTCGCTACACCGGTTTTCTACATTCAATGGTTTTTATCAATGTCCAAAAATATTCTACGAAAAATTATCGATTCACTGTTATGATTACAGAATAGACTGATATAGTAGGTACGTAGTTATGATTTTACGTTAAATTTTAATTCTCTCAAAGCTTTTACTCGTAAAAATAAATGACTAACGTGTCAACTCTTTTTGTTTTGAAATTGCTTCCCCAGAATTTAGAGACTATTGTAATAAAATGTACTATTTTGAAATAGGAATGCCCAATTTATTTGGAATACAGCAAAAAGGTCAAATCAAGTAGATAAGGATAACAACATTCCTAGTGAAACAAAAGAAGTTATTGCGAATAATGAGTTATTTTCTTGAGAACAAAAGAAGGGTCGCCTGTCATCCGATAGATATAGAGGTACATCTAGAATTCACGACTAAAGTATTGGGTGCGATTGTTAACCTAGTGATTCAGTATTTTTGTTCAAAACAACTGTTATTTTTCTTCACATGCATTTTGATTTGTAAGGAATAATGTATGTATAAACAACAACTTTTGTTTCGCGTTTATTGTAACTACTTAATGCAACGTATGCTGAAACTATTTGTTTTAGTCAGATATTCTAAAGAGTGTGCGTATTACGTGCCAAGTTTCTTAGAACTCAGAACTTCGGATCAATAGTAAGAGAACATACGTGCCAAGTTTAATCGTTTTCACATTTATAGTAACGGGAAGATTTGTTGTTGTTGTTGGTATACAAAAATCATAGGTAACCCGAGTGGTAATCGATAGATATGTATGTACTATGGCCGTCGCTCACAGTCATTCATAAAAGTTACGTACCTACCTATATTAAAAAAATAGGTAAGTACTCATTGAAATATGTCAAGATAATAATAGTGTGAGATTCTTCTGCCTGCACCTACCTCAATGTATCTCTGCATCACCCTAAGGTAGATCTTCAAGATACTCATGCCTCTAACTGTACTAATGATCTCACACTATGTTCCGAAGGAAGTGAAACTTAAGCTGAATCACACATAGAAAAGTTCTTCTAAGTATTACAAGCTGTAGTTAGGAAGTCAAGTTTATTATGTAGACACTTCGAAGTTCATGTTGTACGACCTAAAGTCATTAGGAACTTTACAGTTGGGAACTTTTAACTAATAACGTTACACTTTAGTTAATTTAGTGTACCTGCTCCTTTGGTATTATAATATAGATACAACTAGCTGACCCCGCGAACTTCGTATCGCCTAAATGAAGAACCGCTCAACCGATTTTGTGCAAACTTCACATACACCATCTAATAAATAGTCCAAACAAAGCCTAAACATTTCGTTTGGATAGGTGAGCCCATTCTTGAGTTATAAAATTAAAACGAAAAGTGGCATTGGTTTTTATATATATTGATTTAAGGACGGAAACGTTGGTACAGTCACTATAGTAACATGTGACAGTGGATGGCTACATTTACATTTGGCAGTTACCTGTTACTAGAACGTCTGCTCGAACACAGTAAAAATATCTGACCATTTACAAGCGTAAAATGATAATAAAACAATGTGGAAAGAAGATTGATAAGCGAGTTTAATAATAAGTTTCATTTCGAAGCAAATAATATGTTACTCTTAGCTCGGAAAAATAATTATCGGAGGTGTGAATAGAAGAGGAGAACGGGCGATAGGAAAGGAAATTGAAGGAAATAGGAATAAGTAGTTCAGATATCAACATTGTTTGATACAATTGCGGTGCTCGAGTCGTTATATTCGAAGTTGTTATTATTACATTATATTACATCAATTAAAATGAGCAATGGTAACTCCTGGCAAACATTTTTCAAAGAAACGACCAAGAAAACCAAAGTACCAGGACACAGCAGTGAGCTTCAATCGAATTATAAAGTCATTAGCTGGAGACCGCTGCGATAATAATGATAACGTAATAATTTATTGTTGAGTTTATTCAATTATAACTTGTTTAAAAGACAATAATATTGCAGAACTAAATTCTACGTCTGCAAGCAAACAAATTACACTTTATAATTCTAAAAGTGTACTTTTTCATGAAAGAGAAGATTCATATGAAAATGTTACAAACTATAACGTGATCCAGCTACTCTATTAACATCATCTAGTTGCAAATGGCAATTTAATGACACTTAATAAAAACTTGACTATATTAATTTTTCTACTACAGGCTGTATTATCTAGATAGATAGATTGATAGATAGATAATTCTTTATTGTACACCAATAGATTTACAGCAGTACAAGTAGTAGTAGACACTTTTTTTAGATTATAGTGCCAAACTCTCTGTAGTCTGTGATCAAGCAAGATACGAAAATATTTGTCTGTGTTTAACCCCTGAATAAAAAACTTCCATAATTTGATCATTAGTGCGATCTCTAATTTGTTTTAATTGGGTACTTTAGTCACGACCCTCTCTGCTTTAGAGAGTGCTCGGATCTGTCCGTTTCGTTTATTATGAACACCTTTAAAAATCGTAATAAGAGATTGTGTCTACCTTAGAGCAATACGGGTACCGGCGGGGCAAGTAAACAGTTATAAATTAACTGCTAAGTTTATATAAGTCCTTATAGTTACTTACACAATATAATCTTAGTCTTACATTAGAACTTTGTATCGAAACTAACAGTACCTAATAAAATTTATTTATTTACGAAAATTGGTTGATTGCGGGGCGGCAACTCAAATGTAATTTCTTTTTTTTTTATACCACTGAGTTGGCAGACAAGCACACGGCCCACCTGATGGGAAGCGGTCACCGTGGCCTATGGACGTATGCAACACCAGGGGCGTCACACTCGCGCTGCCAACCCTGAAGAAACCTTCTAATGCCCTTCTTGAAGAACCCCATATTGTAGTCGCTTGGGAAAACCACCGCAGGGAGTTCATTCCACAGCTTGAGTGTGCGTCTTTTCTTTGTAGAGTAAACATAGACTTGATTAAATTAAAGTATAATAACAAATTACAAAAATTAAATAAAAAAATATGTTCGTGGCACTGCTTTATAACATTATCTTTAAACAATAAAGTATCATGATACTGTTTGAAGTTTATGTGAATATCACTCATTGAAATAAAACCACTTTTAAATTCATTCTATCGCAACCATCACTGCGGAAAAGTAGCCAAAACGTCGCGGGCTAAAAATAAATAATACCAAATAAATCGCGATAGTACTTATCCGTTAAAAAGTGGTTTTATTTCAACGAATAAAGAATCATTTTATCTACCTAACCATCTATTTATGAACATAAAGGCGCAATTGCTAAAAATAACGTATTTAAATATTCTAATTTGTTCTTCTAACTAACCCTCGACATTCAAATTCGTTAATTTATGTCCATGACGCACCGTCTGTCACGTGACGCATGTGGTTAAGTTAGCCAGTTTTGCATATTATGTAACTTTCATTATTTCTTCAGAGAAAGTAAGTTGTGGGTCTGTTTATCATCAATGGCGTAGCGAAAGGACGGCTAATATTAGAGGTCGCGGGTTCGATTCTCGCTCAGTGCAGATATTTATTTGCATGAATATTCTCGTATAAGGCTTTAATATATAATATGTATATGTATCTGTATTCTAGACCCTATAATACAAGCTATTTAAGCTATGCTTACTTAAGATCTAGATAACGCTGTGTACAATGTCTAAGAATACTAGTAGGTACCCAGTATTGTAAGACATTACTACGGTATTTTTTACTACTGTACCCAATGTAACCTGCCTCACGTGTACATGTCTCATAGTGTCCAAATATATTTTCCATCCAAACTATTAGGTACGATTATTGACGCTAATATACTTTTGGTAAGACAACCACAATTTTCTGAAACCTCAGACACAAATTGGAAGCAAAAATATCATAACTTCGTGGGTATAAATTATTTTAACAAAAAATTCAGCGCTGCTATAATTTTCCAACAAGTTCCTTGTTTCCCTGAAAGACAATTAATTTTTCTGCTACAAATTTTTCGATTTCGCCGTTGAAACAAGCAGCTTTTTATTGCAGAATCTGATCGCTTCTTAACGACGCGTCTGGTTGTGACATGACAACCACCACTTCATCTCCCCCATTTCACCTGCAGGGCCTACTTTATATACACACTTATAAAATTTCATCTTAGCTCCGAAATCGATTTCCTAAGAGGTGACCCTCAGTAGGTAAATAGAATGGATGGATAAATTGAAAATTAATGTCATCGAGGCCTTCAACGAACTGAGCAATAGTTAAGCTCGAATTGAAATTAAACATTCGATTTTGCCTTTCGTAAGGAGGGCTCGTCACTAAGTAGTGGTTACCGACTAGGTTAATGTATTGCAAGGTTCAGCAACATTAACCAGGTCAGTCTTTTAATGAGTGACCATTCTTGAAGACGTTGAGACCCCTCCGTGCATCCGAGGGCACTATAAGCCAACGGTCACAATGGGGTAACTACTTTTTTTAAATATAGTTTTATAAAAAGAAAATGGGGTAACTACGATTATTTTAATGAGTTATGGGGGTCCAATGGCAGTTGCATTACGGAAATTATTGAAGTTCAGATGCTTCGTAGTTAGACTGGAAAAAGGGGACTCCAGACTCTGATGTGAGGGTCTCGGATGTGGGACAAAACGTATAGATGATCATGACACTGCAAATATCATGCAAAACCATATGTATACGTAGACCTATAAGCATTTCGTTTTCGTGACGATGTAAATGATATCGATTCTCTAGCTAGATCATTGTGTATATTATAATGTGTATTAGGTATAATATTCGTACATGTTGCTTTGCACAAGAAATTATTAAAAATAATAAAAATATCTAGTAACTTGGCTTGGTTGTCATTTTATACATGTGATTTGATATTATTAACATACTCGTATTATTCTGGAAAACATATCTAACATTGGGTCCTTTATTGTATACTAGCTGTTGCCCGCGACTTCGTCCGCGATAAGTTCGGAATGACTCGAACCCATGGTCACAGAGCTTAATTAATAAAAAAAATAAGTTAATTTGTTATATTCTCAACTATTCATTATGAAGAAAGTCTTCTTCGAGTGACTGACTAATACATACAGGGCTAAACTACCAAAAACTACGAAATAAGACAGGCTTCTTCTATGGGCTCGGCAAACACTGCGAAAGGGTTTTGAAAAAAAAAAAACTTTTTGCTGACCAAACTTATTGTATTCATATTTATTTTTGCTCTAAATATCCTCCCTTCCTCCCAACTCCTCAAAATACGCTACTACTACTTATGAATTGAACAGATAAAACTACATCGAGAGCATCATGAATATAACTTCACGAAAACCCGGAGCATATAAAGACGTTTTTACACGCCGGAGCAGTGGTTCTCTCCTTTACCGAGTCAATGGCTAATTGGTTACTCTGGTTTTATGTTAAATTTTACCACCCACAGCCACATCGTTGTTCGTTGCCTTACACACAGGTAAATGGGCACAGTGGGCAAGAGAGCAAATGCGGCCTTGACTGGGATAGGGCCTAGTAGTAGGGTACTTGCAACTGGTCGATATGGTCTCATTTCGCCATATTTCCCTTGCAGCGGCCAACTTGTGTCCGCAGGTGATTATACTTCTAAGTTGGCAGCAGGAGTTCAGACTGATGGTGATATTTCTGTTGTTCTGATGAAATCTGCCGGGACTGGATGTTTCTCTGCTCACATTTTTTGCTCCCTTTCGTATAATAGGAGCAGCGGTATCTTTTTATTATAGACAATTTGCGTGTACATATAAGACGCAATCGATAAGATTGCAGAGGCATGCATTGATAGTGTTCAGGTTACAAATATTTTAGAATCTCTGCAGTTGCGTAGAGACGTTGCCTTTCTAAGGCGACGGAAAGGGTACGGAAGAGGACCACTACTCGGACACTACCCAGAATACGCAACGGACATCAGAGAACGTGCAACGATCACCTTGCTCCATGAACGCGCATTTGATGGCGATGAGATGGGCCACCCTAGCCCAAGCAGGGCCGGGACGGTGGTGCGACGTGTTACACACGCAAGGTTCCCTGCTCTCCACGTTAATGCTGCCTATTTGGCTATGCCCCACCTCCTCTGTGAAATTTTAATCGGTTTGATTCCAACATAGCCGCGTCTGCGCTAGCCCTGGTGTGGTGGTTTCCATAGGAGATACCGGATATAAACGGTTTGAATGATTATATATAAAAAACGGGTCAAGTGCAAGTCGCACTCGCGCACCGAGGAGAACTTAAGCTACATAAACCGCAATATATTTTGATTGCGTTGTCTTTGAAGCTCGATTTTTGCAGTTTCAAGGCGTTATAGACTTGAGTATGTGGAATGAATTTCACCTTGATACCTCCACGCATTCCTGAGAAAAAGATCTTCACAGACAGACAAAGAAACGGGCAGCGAAGTGACCCTATAAGGTTCCGTGTTGTCCTTTTGAGGTACGGAACCCTAAAAAACATAGTATGTTGATGATCAAAATCCCGAACAAAGTTGAAGGAATAGCTAATTTTGAGTAACGGAAAACCTCAAAACAGAAGTCGAAGTACTAAATCGTTGACTATTCGTACCAGTAGCCAGTGCTAATGTCAATTATCAATTTTTAGAGGTGATTGAAGTTTCATGACTTCGCGGGCTGGTGGGATCACCTTCCCTGTCTCCGAAATGTAGAATTTCGTAAAGATTTACCTTGTAATAATAATAAGAATAATAAGTCATAAGTTAGGATCGATTTTGCTTTGCTACTCCTGTCACTGTCACACAGCCTATTTTTATCATGAATCTATTGTATGAACCTACCTCTAGATAATGAGAATAAAATTAATTAATTTAAAACAAAATAATACGTATATATAAAAATAATAAAATAAGAAAAATAAATTGAAAAACTATAAAAAAAAAACCGTTTTACATGGGTTCGAACCTAGAACAGCAACATTGTACGTCCACCGTAGACCCACTAAGCTACAAACACCATGGAATTTCGATGCGAAATAGACGTTCATTATTATATTTTTATCAAATTACACACAGAGCGCCTCGTTCCCTATTAGAATAGCGTGATGATATTAATTATCAAAAATATTACCAAACTGGCTGTTCACTATTGTGTCGGATTCGAGAGAAAATCATATACTTAAGAACAATTTGAACTCTGTCGAAACTCTTGTCGAAGCCGAAGATTCTGCAGTGTGTAACCTGGCCTGACTTTGCTGAGATGCAGTAACTCTTGCTTCTCGAAGCTCTTCAGACTGCTATGATCGAAATAATCTCTTCTTTTTAGCATTTTGCTACTTTTATTGTTTCGATCTATCACACAATTCACATTTTCTTAGGTGTGATTTACTATTATTGACATAACTTTCTTATTTATCAACCGATTTTAATAAAAAAAACACTAAATGTTAAGTGAAGCCTACCACAATCAATTAGTGAAAACCGCAAACAAATTGGTTCTGCCGATTCTGAGATTAGCGTGCACAAACGCACAGACAAACAGACAAACAGACAAACAGACAAACAGACAAAACTTCCAAAAATCGTTGTTTTGGCTTCTATTACGTTAATAAAGTCCCCCAATAATAGTTTTTCTCATTTCCAAGCCATGTACAGACACCGATCGGTTACAATTTTATTATATGTATAGATCCGAAACCCTCTAACTCTACAATCAAGTCCTCGTCCAATTATTTTAGATTTTTTTTTCTGCCAGACAAGAGAGCAATACGAAGATCAAAAGACCTTTGTTAGTTCAATTTACTGAATTCCTTTGCTATCGCGTGTAAAAATGTAACACAAAGCGTTTGGGTTCACGGTTAACATTGTGTGATTCGGGCGTCGATATCCTACTAATATTATAAACGCGAAAGTTTCTAAGTATGGATGGATGGATGGATGTTTGATACCCTTTCACGTAAAAACTACTGAATGGATTTTAATGAAACTTTACAATAATATAGCCTATTATAAAGCCTATATTATTAGTACACATAGGCTGTATCAGTTATGAACGGGATCAGAATTCCACGCGGGTGGAGCCGCGGGTAACAGGTAGTAATCTATACTAATAAGAGTACCTATATTTAATATTATAAAGCTGAAAAGTTTGTTGGTTTGATTGGTTGAACGCGCTAATCTCAGGAATTACTGGTTCGAATTGAAAAAATATTTTTGTATTGAATTGCCCGTTTACAGAGGAAGGTTATAGGCTAAATATAATCACGTTACTACTCAAGGGAGCGGAGTAGTAACCATAAATGTCAACAAATCCGGCAAATTCTCATACATTATTGGAAAATATGTCAGCTAGTATATTAATATCCAAGTACCTACCTACTATATACTATCACCACTATTCTAACCACAGAGCTTCGTAAAAGCAGATTACATCCGTCAGTGAAACGATAACGCCCTGTAATGTCTGCTAAAGGTCTGATTTATTACGCTGAAGTACCTACATTTACTAATCCACCTGCTTAGTGTACCTACTAATTCTGACATAGGAACTTACACGCAAATTTGACCAGCTACGTTCTAGTTACTTTAAATATAACTTTTCAAGGACTTATGCTTCTCATACCTTGATTTAATCAATGGTATTTTTTTTTATACTTGGTTATATTTTCCGTGGCGTAGCGGTAGTGAACGCAACCGCTAAGCAGGAGGCGCGGGTTCGCGAAAATATCGAGGACCAGCCAAATCCGCAGTTATGAGTATGACTGGTAAAGCGGACGCCAGACTCAGACTGAAAGCTTCGGATGCGACTGGGAATTAACGCTAGGATGAATAAGACTTGGTTATATTTTTTAATAGTTTAGGTTGTTTTTGTATAGAATAGAATTGAATTTATTTGCTCTCAAACACGGTACCAACAAAGATCTTACAGTATGTTTAAGTACCTCTAAATTGTAAAATTGAGGGAAAATAGCAAAGAATCCATTTAAAACAACTTTTTAACCTCAATCATTAATAAACCCACGTTTGATTGCTATTTCAGGTTTAGGTTTAAAGAATTTATTCTCAAAAAAACACCTGTTCTTAAGTAATGTAATCTACGATCAAATGCCCTTGCCTAGAAGTTGCTTCTATAGTATTACGTGTGACATAATACAATTCACTAATAACTATTGCTATACCTCACTGTCAGACCCGCCTTTCAAAACTACATTATTTGAAATTCCTGTGGCGTTCAATTATTTCATTATTCTCTGTCCCAATCGAATTCACTGAACTTTAATTTCATTTGAAACAGCAAACAATTTGTAGGTATTGTTCTGCATTTCTATTGTTCACGAATGACAAACTGAATATAAATATAGTCGGGTACTGGAGCTTTTAGCGTAGGTGCAACCGTAATAAGCCCTCAGTGCAGATTATAATCTGTCTGTCTGGACCCAGAGTGTGTAGAAATTCAAAACCTTCTTTAATAAGAAAGAAAAGGCTTTCATTCTACTGTTATTTCAAAGAAAACCCACCTAGTGTGGGAAAGCGATAAACATCTACTGCCTCCATAAGTGCGGCCCTAAGGGTGACTAATATTGGTACTTAATCACGCTGAAATTGCCTGTTCTTTTAAGCCAATGGATTATTCCTCGCCAAAACCAGGCTTCGATCACTAGAATGTTTAATAGTTTGTTATGCCGAGATAACCTACTATTAATATAGGTTTGGATTTTTACATATTGATAAATATTTATTAGGTACTAATATAATATCTTTTGTTTTAAGTACAATACTTTCTTTCGATTATTATTGATAAAAATATTTTCTAGGATGACTAGGCAATCAGTCTATGAACAAGCCGAAAGCTAGACAATTATCCGCTTCTGTTTACTGAACCTTATGTTATCTATAGGTCCTATTGGCACTCCTTTTTAAAATCATATTACTTAGGTAATATAATAATTAATAAGTAATAAGGTAAGTAAATCTCAAAAAGATTGAAGTAACCGCGAAAGACCATGGTGATGATGCGTCCAAATATTTATTGCAAGTAATAAACGATAAAATACTTCCATATATCACAACAACTCTAAAAGTAGGACGAAAGTGCCCGAACACGAGAGACAATTTAAAGCTTTGAAAATATAAACTCTTTTTATTCCATGTATTTTCACAGCCTGAAGGTAAAACATTCGCCCGAGCTAAGGGATAATAGGTAGTATATTTGAAGCAGATGATTCACATAATTGTTAAATTATCTTCTTACTCTACTAATCTAATCTACTTCATTATAATTTAATTGACTACTACTGCGAATAGCTATCTATATAAATATTTTTTTTTTATATATGGGACACGTCAAATTGACTTTGCCTCGCCTGATGGTAAGCTTAAGGCAAAGTCTCTGAAAAAGAGGGCCACCATTACAGACACGTACCATGTTGCAATGGTGGCACTCAGCTTGACGGCCTCATCAGATGCTTTAGCTTTTTCACTGTAGCAGGAGGGAAACACGTGAACTGGTAAGGAATTCCAAGTCTTAATGGTGTGGCAGAAGAAGGAGTCGCCAAACCGCTTGGTTCTTGCTGGAATATTCTGCACCGTATGCAGGTGGCATCTAAGTCCTGCACGTGTTGTCCTGTATAGGAAACTCCCCCAACTGTATGTACGCGTATAACTTCCGAACGACTGCATCAAATTGGATAATTATTTTTGTTTTGTATTCGGTATAATTATTATGGCCAACGTTTGTATAAAAAAATAATAGAAGGTACAGCGGGAACGGGATCTGATTCCCCGCGGGCGGGTAAAAAATTGGCGGTACGAATCGTTTCACTATCTAAATTTTGCTTCGCACTCCTATAAACCCGGCACTATACATTACAAACCATTTTCATTTTCTAAAATTATATTCCCTGAACGTGGGGAATATATTTCCCCCTTTTAAACTTGAGCTTTTAAGTCCTAATTTTACGTGAACCGCACAACACTATTTTTAACGACCGTAGTAAAATCCTCTAAAGCCTTGCCCGTCATGAAATTCCAAAATAAAATACCCCTAAACCTCAAATTGTTGGCTTTTATGTCTTATGTTCTTTCTGTCCATGATCCCAAAAAGGTCGCACTTCTCTGCCAATGGTGAAATAATTGTGCGCTATTTACTGCGCAAACTTACGTAAATAATTATATTATAGTAATGTGCGCATTATTGCGTGAATTGCGTACCTACTTCAACATAATGTTGTCATAGTATTTTTACGAAACGACATACTTTAATACATCCTGGTCGTAATGTTAACACCTCGTTGAATTTTTTAAGCCAATCTCTTTATACAGACAATTTTGGTTGGGGATTGATGAGTTAGTCACATCACAGATTAGCAGCCATTTCCAGCAACAGACATGATTTATAATAAGATTAAGTTGGTTGGATGATACCCAGGCGATTTTCACACAGAAATTGAGTCATAACATGGTATAAATCAAAAAGAATTACTGCGTGTAAATAGAGCTCTATTTCGATTGAATTTTGCGGATTATTGATACTAACCGACCACGTCAAAATCTCTTTGAAATTTAAAGGGCGCGTGATATCCACAAAATTTCTGAAGAGATTCTGAGCTTCTCTTAAACATTTAATGTGCGCACAACATCCAACATTGTAAGGTAGATAATTATTTTTGACGAAAACGATTTAGGAAAATAAGTTGACTTGCGTTTCTTTGAATCAAAGTGTAGGATTTTCACGTGAAGCCTTCTCGCAATTTACCATAACAAATATTACATTTATTTTACTATAGAAAATTGTAACACGATACCGCTAGTGGACATTTTTAGGAAAAAATATTTATTAAAATATGTAAAGTCTCTGATACTAATAAATATTTATAAAGACTAAACTTGATGTCTTTTTTGCCAAACTAAATAGGTATGTACAACCTACTTGGGTAAAGCATTTTATGTAATTGGATTGAGTCATTGCTTTTTCGTAGAGAGAAAACATATTTTATGAACGCCTGAACTTTTAGACCCCTCTTTTTATTCTTGTAAATATTTTAGTTTTAGTATATTACTTAAATATATTTAATTCGATATTAGGAAGAGAAATTGGAACTTAACAAAGTATGATACTGTCACTGTATAAATAATTAATTTATAAATAAATAGAATATATTGTTGTTAGAATGTTTTGAAATTCCTTATTATATTAAGGCACCTGGTTCTCTCTTATTTACATGTTTAAGGCTTTAAAGCTTTAGAAAAAAATTTTACAATGCATCCGTTCTGTAGAATCCTTTAAGTACTTACGTTTCATATTGTTCTCGTCTTGCCCAAGGCAAGAATCTGCACAAACAGTAATATCTACTACTTCAATCTGTATCTGGTATTGTTTATCAGAAACTTACTTTGATCAATTGTCGACTCAAAGGTACCGTAATACCGTCAGTTTAGGAAGTCCGTTCTTCGTTAGTCAGAATATATTGAATACCAGAAATGGCATTTAACCTATTCTGGTATATTGCTTTTCTATTTTTTGTTATTTGTTAATAGTGTCCTTTCCAATAGGTATCGTAGTTAGTAGTTAAAAATCACCTAATGTAGGTACCCAATATTCTAAATGGGTTGAGTATTATAATAACTACAGTTATTTTAACTATTTTCAAGACAACTACGGTCAAAAGAACTACTGTTTAAAACACCTAAAGAGCGTTTCACATATTTTTGTAATAACTACTGGTCGAAACAAATAATGGACAATTCACCTACGGTTTATTCAACTACAATTAATTGTGCTAAGGTTTATTGAACTATGTATGAAATACCTAATAGTCGATTCACCTACGGTTTATTGATACTACTACTTTGTGACAGAAATTTACGTTGTTGCAAAACCGACTTCACGTAGTCTTGTCTGCCCTACCCCTAGAGTGTAATTTAAGCCCGCGAAGGCGCGGAGGGGTGAGGCGGCCCGCGAGCTGAGGAGCAGGTGGTTCTAACGAGCACTGGCGCGGCTGAGGCTGGCCGGCGCAGCCGGCCAGCAAGCCGAAGCTGCGGTAGTGATCGTCAGATCCATCTGCGACGATAAGGTCGCGTGGGACCGCCGGAGCCCCGCAGCGCCGGAGCCGTTACAGAAGCCATGCTTGCTGCATGATTCCTTGCATGCTGCATGCCTGTTTGCATGATTGCTTACATGCTGCATGCCTGCTTGCATGCTTGCTTGCATGCATGCCGTCTTGCATGCTGCATACAGCATGCTGCATACAGCATGCATGGCTTCTGTAACGGCTCCGGCGCTGCGGGCTTAAATTACACTCTAGGGGTAGGGCAGACAAGACTACGTGAAGTCGGTTTTGCAACAACGTAAATTTCTGTCACAAAGTAGTAGTATCAATAAACCGTAGGCGAATGGACCATTAGGTATTTCAAACATAGTCAGCATGTCCAATATCTTAAATGAACATTATATTAATCGTTAGTTCAAATAATTTTAGTTTTTTCGAAATTATGTGTATGAACCAGTAGTCGAGTCGACCAATATGCGTTATGACCATATGCGAATCAACCGTAGTTATGTTGAACATAGTTGAAATAACTTTAGATATTATGATACGTAACCTCTAAATGCAATAAAGCCCTACCTTTGACTTAGAGAACGATTGGTTTAAAATCGAAATTAGTCGCTACAACATTGAAAGTCCATTGTAAAGCTCTCTGAGTTATTTTTTTTAAAACAAAAAGTAAACAATGTTCTTTTTAATATTATGATAATCTCTATTTCGTGTCTCGTCAAGCCAAATTGCTTGTGTTAAGACTTAAGAGTATTGATCGTGGTCGGAGTTCGAAATCACGACCCTTCGATCGCTGGTCCGATTTTTGCTGGCTAAATAAACCATAACAAACAATGATAGTTAATTAAATAGAATGTGTTATACAGAAAACCGCATAAAAGATGATTATGGTAAGATTAGAGAGCTATTGTAAATTATATGAATCATTGAGGCTAGCTCCAGCGATTAATCATTCCGACAAGTTCGTAATTACTCGCAAAATATAATCCTAATTCAGTGTCGCATAGGATAAGGGCAGTAATTATTCCCTCTGATCTCTCATTATTTATTATAACCCATGTCACTATTGAGTGTCCCTATTAAGGAACCTACAGCTGGTTGTGTAGCGGTGTTTCGGATTATTAATTTTACAAACTACATTTCGCTATGTTGTAGGATAGTTATGTTATATTTTAAGGTATTAATATTCGACAGTTTCAAATTTTACACCGATACCTGTACATTCTGTTTTGTTAATTCATTAGCGGTTCGTAGAGGCTTTGTGTAAAATAATGCTGTAAATATCGATAACATAATACTTTACGTAGAAATTCCAAGGGCTAACAAGATCAAAAAAATAATAATTGACCCCGCGATTACTAACTAGAACCTAGAAACTTTCAGGGCTCGAGTGAATAGATTAATTCTCTCCAGGCAAACGTGTTTTATCGTAGACAATATTATAACTTACCTGCAGATAAGCTAGAGATTAAAAATGAGCCTATCAGCGACATACAAATCTAAATAAATAAACTTTGCAAATAGAACATTCCATAAAATCTATTTTTGTGTGAGGGTCAATGTTACCCCAACAATGCGAATACTGCGTAGATACGTCCATAATCTACGGTTACAGCTTACTTACATAAAAAAATATAAACAGTAATGTCAGCGGTTACCCGTAGGGGCTGCCACTGATAAAATAATATTAAGTGAAGCGCCAAAAACCTTTACATCAAAAAACGTCTGGTTCAAGTGAAATAATAATCGTGTCGATTCGATCATCCTTTACTTACCTACATATAAACGCAAACATTTTTTTCACAGAATGATTTATTACCATAGAGGCTTGGAAATGCTGACGGGCGACGCCACCCTGGTCGCAGTCGGTTAGCACAGTTCATTAGTCAAAGTGTTATGATGTAATATTTTAACACGTATTCGCTGATACCCGATGACATGATATACGTATGAAGTGTACCTATTTAAATGGGGTATTTTAGATGGCTTATGATGCTTTCCTTGATCTAAAAACCTTTCGACTTTATTAAAGTCTTTCTAAAAGTTTGAAATGCTTAGGTAGGTACAGAATAGTACTGACGACCTAGTGCAATAATATTCTATGACAGTAGTACCACAACGGTATTTAGACCTAAAGGTTGTATAGCTTACTTAGCTTGTAATTTTATTATGGGCTTTAGAATGCGGATAGATATGTACAGTCAGAGTTCATAAGTGCATTAGCACAACAAGGCTCAAAATGGCGTGGCATGCGGCCGCGCGCCGGCCCGGTTTTGTGTTTACATATGTGTGTGTGTGACATTAGATACTAATACAGTAATTTACCAACTTAGTAAATTAAATGATAGCTAAGTGGGTTAAGCAAGATACTTCCAGATAGATACGTTCCAGGTTCGATTCCAGCTTTTAACGATTTTTTATATTTATGACAAAAATATAATTTTAAATATTGATAAAGTAATTTTGCATGAAGTTGGCATTCTTTTTGCATTTTATGTTGATATTTGCTAAAATTTAACAAATAATACAATGATATTAATTTATAAATGAAACAAAAAGTGTTATTGCAAGATCGTAGGATTTGAACCATCAACCTTTTCATTTCCACAAACCTCATGCCTTAACCACTCGGCCACGGGTTGCTTACGTAGTGACAACGAAATTATCGATAATATTCCTACGGAAGAAAAATTTATGTGTGTGTGTAAATTGTCTTAAAAGAAAAAGGTCACAAGTAGCGCCAGAATGTTGACGCTATAGTTACGTAGGATTGCTACTGCACTTTTGAATTCGACTGTACATACATTTTCTTTCGTAAATACATAGATACTATACCTATTATATACACAGGCATAGTTATTTTCGCTAAAAGGCGCGGACTCATTTTGAAACGACATCATTTAATACCTAATTGTCTGATCAGAAAGAAGGCTACTCGTAGATTCATTGAAGTGTTTTTCCTTGATTATTAGCTTCTTTGAATACAATTAATTTACGGTGCTTATAGTATTGCCAGCTATTAATTTTATCGTATACAAGAACGTCACCAAGAGCTCAATATCAATAACCCTTTCTAGGATATATCTACAGCCCCTCTAGACAAGTGGCAATTCATCGGCTGGCGTTCTGTAGAATAGAATGCCAAATGTATGGGTTTTGACGTATAGGTATGTGAGGCGTCAACGAATGTCAAAAACGTCAAATCCTATACATTCGTCATTCTATTCCATGATACGCTGAGCAACACGAATTGCCACCTGTCTAGGGGGGCAGGTATGTCAACAGATTACATCCTGACATCCCTAACTAAGCCTTTAAATACTTCAATATGTTAAAAATAACACACACAAAGCTTTTTTCCGATCCGATTTGACCCGAATTTTATTTTTGTGTAGAGTGTACTGATTTCGCTGAAATCTCAGAGCCGATTTGAGTAAGTCTTTTTTTAATCGTTGCGGCATACTTTCGTGAAGGTCGTATGTAAATGACGTCTTGACGAGCATTTTATATTCAAGGCCCTTATCTCCTTTGAAATGGAAGATTAAAGCAATCAGATTTTCACTTACTTCATGTTACCTAATCTGTCGAGATAAAATTCTGTATACGTCGTAAAAATATTCTTCTGAAAAACTTCAAAGTATCAGTTCTATGGTGTATAAATGAGGCACAGTAAACAACTTAACCATGAATGAGGCTCTTATTCATGGTTAAGTTGTTAAGTTTGGGTGACAGTAGCTCTTATAAAAGTTTTGACACCTAAATATTGGCAGGGATCGGCAGAAGTGAGGACTCGTGGTTCCAAATTGCAAGATTTATTTTAATTAACTTTCGGATGTTGGCGATACACTAAGAGGGTTAAAAACTTGTGGTGGGTTCCGATAGGGAAATAGGAAAATAGCTTAACCCTACAGTACTAGTATACCTTATACTAAAGTTTGGGAAACGCAGACCTAGTACATTTAACTGTAACGAGTTGAATGTACTAACGTCTGCGTTTACGCTAAAGTTAATTAGGTAGACGTTAATGAAATAACATGCTGAGAAATTAATTTTATTAAAATGTGTAGTCTACAGCCAATGAAGTCGTAGTTCAACAATTTGTATAAATTAGAATTGTTTAATGAAAGGCTGTATAATAAATAGTTTCAACCTACCTTACAAAAGATCCATGAATTCCGTTTAGGAATTACTGGGCGTTTCTATGTCATCATCATCTTCATGTAGACGTATTTTCTTGATGGCATTCGAGGTCAAGATAACCTCGAAGCTCACGGTCCGCCTTCCGGCTTCTTCACTTCTCACGATCTTGGGCGTCCATGGTAGTGGTGGCCGTTTTTATGTAAGTATAATTCTAATAATAAAGAAACATCTAGTAATTAATGGAAAAAGTAATGCAAATAGATATTATTCATGCATTTAAGTTGGGTGCGCATTTTCTTACATAACTTTTCAACTCTTATCATCGGATGTCCGAAAATATTTCTCATACATTTAAAGTCTAGATCATTATGATCATTCTTCATAAAAAATTAACAAAAAATACATAAATATCAAAATATATAATCATTGAAATTCATAATATCACTTATTATAGGGTATGAATATAAATATAATAATTAATATTTAGTCAAATGAACATAATAATTAATATTTAGTCAAATGAACATTCTGAATTAAAAGAATATAATTTCAAACTGTTCTTGGTAGTAACAGTATTAATAAAAAAAATATGAGCACTAACGGTTATGAGCTCCGTTGGTAGTAATAAAAATGTATAAATAAAAAAGGCATGAAACCAAAAATTAAGAAGAGTGATTATTATGAGTTTATATCGGTAGTAAGACAAAGAATAGGATTTAGAATTTTATGTGAGCCAATATTGGAATTATTTGAAGACGATTACAAATTCTTGTAAGGAAAACTTTTGAATCAATAATTTTATTTCGTGTTTTCTACTCCCCGTAACCTTTTATAATATCTTTAGTATGTATGTCACAAACGTGAGTTGTACGCGCTATTGGTTTTTAACAATGCCTTGACATTTGAGATTTCTGCTTCAAAGATTATATTGCTCACAAGTGCGTATAACATTCTAATGCACGAAATCGAAGGAACTTTTATTGCCTTTTTATGTTAGTCAATACATTTTCAAAGGATTTGCTACATTTTATTAAGTAATATATTATTACTTTTGCATATAAATATAGAAATACGCTGAGCGGAAAAAGGTTGCAAAATGAAGGTTCTCTTTATTTGAACATAAAAGGGTAAGCAACAAAACATCATAACTGGTCCTGAATTATAATAAAATTTATGAGATTTATGAAAATTTTAAATACCTCAACTAATTGTGGAATCTGTTATCTATTCGACAACTAAGTTGCTGCATACTGAACAGAATACGTAAGGTATACCTATATATTGAGGTTTTGAAAAGAAATTCATAGAAGAGTAACCGTCAATTCAATACGCGCGTTGAGCATTGCTCGTATTGGAATTATTGATTCTTTTCTGTCAACCACTTCAACTACAAGTTCCAACGACGATCCAAATGTTCAAAAATTGAAACCTTAAATAGATTGAAAAATAAAACTCTTATCCAATGCCGCAGGAAAAATTACCCAACTTTGGGTAATTTTAATACAAAATTGTACTATTCCTTTGGATTATTTAATCGGAATGGAGAGATGGAGTAACAAATATGCGTCCGATCATCCATCCGTTCATCCAAAAATTCGCAATAATGAATAGGAAGGGACACTGAAACTCGAGAAAATATAATATATTCAATATTAATGACTTCTATCGTCGTCGTTCGTACCTACGTTATTCAGTTTACGATTTTTCAAAAACTCTCAATTCGGAAGTGACAATATATGAAAACGGGTTCAATATAGGTACTCGTACATATTGCCACTTTATTATCTTCTTCAACATTTATCTTTTTCTATAAATAAACTGAAGCAACCCTCTCAGTCGATGTGTTTTCTTACCCAACGCTGCCCTTGACCTTCATTGCAGTATACTTCAATTTAGTATCTCTAGACTCAAGTATTTGCTTTATTGACTGCGCCTTAAACGTAGCTACTCATAGAAATAGTTGTTAGGTCATCGGTTAGGTTAACCCTTTCAACACATTTAACTTCAGAATGGTATAGGTTGACAAATAAAGTCTGAATGTGTTTAAGTACTTGGTACTTGCACAGTCTTAGCTTGAAATATATTTTAAACAGTAATTACGATTACCATAAAAATAAAAAATACCATTTGTATAATTAAAATGTTATAAGTACAGATGAAAGTCGCGGTACAGTCGCGATCATATTATAATTACAATCTTGATTATTTACCGTCATTTTCAGACTAGATAAGGTTGGCTTATTTCAAAACGACGATTAGTTATACAACATGCTTAAAAACGTCATAACATAATCTCTAGTAATAAGATTAATTAATAAAAAGAAGAATTCTGTCCCAAAAGTTTTTTCCACTCGTATCATACGCAGTGAAAATCTCTCTACTAATCACACTGTGCGACAATTTAAAAAGGTATAATATAAAAGTTATCGTGAATATATTGCACTCTAAGATTAAATATGACATTATTGTCATGTGAATAAATACAGTAGATTTTTTTTCACATTCATTTTTTATCTTATTTTAGGTAACGTTCATGTGAGCCTTGTTGCTATCAAATATCATGTCATCACGAAGGAGACTTTCGGACAAAAATCCCCTTGGCAGGAGTACCAATAATCCACTGTCATGAATATTATGGAGTAAGCCTCGTATTCATGTAATTTATATCCACCTATATATACAACGATGTAGTGTACAATCATGTTTATTTTGAATAAAGAACATCTGAACAGTAGTATAATCCTTTTACCTACTACGTACCTATTCATGGGCATGGCGGTATTTAGACAACTACGATATACCTACACAGACAAGCGTGCGACGATTTATAGCCCGCAGCACTTTTTATCTTTACTGTTACTGAAAAAATGTTTAGTAGGTACTTACTTTTATATTTCTGAGAACTATTTTTTAGATACGCATACCTTTTTATATTGAAATTTGAGTTATGGACTGCCTGCAATTTTTTTATATTGAAATTAACGAAAAAGACTAAAAACGGATTATTGAATTCTCGATATAACAAGGTTTCTTATAATAAGAATTGGGTCTATTGGGAATTGAGTGAACCCCGAATTTGTACAGCTAGAGGAAGGTTCCAATTGAGAAATTCTGTCAACCCATTCGCACCCTTCGCTTGTCGTGTCGATTTATTTGGTGTTCACCGTATTTTGGTACTGTCTGCCGCACTAACAAATCAATTTTCTCTTCCTTTTGCAATTTTGCATATTTATAACAAATCCTAAAATAATTTTAGATTGTTATGTAGGAAAGTTCTACGCTAGGAATATTTAAAATGAGAAAATCAAACTGACTTAGGTAATAGGGACCTCAAGGCAGAATTATTAATCAATGAAATAAATTGTCTTATGATTTTGAAATAAAGATAGATAGATAGATAGATAGATAGATAATACTTTATTGTACACCAATAGATAGATACTCTTAATCCGACGTCAATGATATCTAATATTCACGTGAACTTTCGACAGTAGCATGTCACAGAACAACAGTACTGACGTAATCAATCATGTCTTATAAATAAATTGTCTACTTACCTCTATCCAAGTAATGTACTCTAGACGGTATGACCCCATCTGGGTCTTCCTGTAAAAAAAATGAAATGAAAAATGAAATGAAATTGTTTAATCACATTTAAAAATTACAGCTTGTTAATCTTAACCTCTGCCAAACTGCACAGCAGTTTGTTGGCAGCTGCATCCCCCGTTGTTTCAACAATTAGCTATAAGTACATTATAAAATAATAACCTCCATACATACAATCTTAATACCTAATCTAACTTATCGTATCCTTGGCACCTACCCACCTTGTCAATAATCTGTAAGTATTGAATTAGTTATGCGTGTGTATGTGTAAAGGACATGCACACGCATAACCACTCATGACTAAAATGAACCCACGCACCTATCACACACTTTCCACCTAAAATACAGTGATAATTATGCATTCTTTAATTTATAATTTATATTTAATAGATAGGGCACCCAATACCTATAGGTACCCTATCCATTAAATATTTAAACAATCCAAGAGAAACTGTTTTGTTTTATTTTTAAACAATCTATTTGCGACATTGCTAGTTAGCAGAGTTGATGGTAAACTATTTAATATATGCGGAACCAAGTAGTTTCTATTCCTTTCCCCAAAGTAGTTCTGACAACTAGGTTTTTCAAACATGTTAGTATTTGTTCTCCCCGGGCGTGTCTTACATATCTTAAACTCGTCACTACAATAATGCTCCGTTGCTAAAAGAAGCTTTATGTACTCATGAACTGGGAGCATTTTACATTCAACAAACAACTGTTCATAATCAGTATTCTTACAGTGACGTTTAGTGTTTTCATCTACCAATAGTTTCATAAACCTGATTTGTAGTGATTTAATTTTATCCAAACAGTCAGCCCATAGGAAAGCATCGAGTCGACCAGCGCATAATAGACGACATACAGGGTCCCCCTATCTAACATTAACTTAAGATGATGAAATTTCACAAGCACTGCCCTTAGTTTTTCTAATCTAACTCGCTAATCTACTAATCTACTCGCTATAAATTAAACAGTGAAATTTTGTTCAGCCAACTTGTTCCTAAAAATATAAATAATTGAAAGTTCTCAATAATTTGGCTATCAATCCTAAACGCCTCAAGCGCAACATTAACATTATCCGAACTGAAACTCACACCCGTAGAGACATTGGAGGGCTCAACCGAAACAAATATTGAGGCGCAGTTGAGCAGATTAATTTCCCCGTGGAGAAGTACGTGCGATATTCGGAAAAGAGCCGACACATCTTTTATCTAATATCAATATATATAAGGAATCGACAGCCGCAATTTTCACCGCCGATTTAACCTTTATAAAATAAAAGTTAGGAATCTTTTTATTATTCCTAATTGTATTCTGGTCGGGTATTGGTCGTAATCACGCCATTTCGGTTGTTATTCTTCAATTACTAGAATACTTTTTACTTTTGAAAATGTATTTTATCATTAGAAACTTGCAGCTACCCGCGGCTCCACCCACGTGGTGTTAAGTGTCGCGAGCTAAAACATTTTCATCAAAATCGGTTCGTGAAAGCGTTACAGGCAGACAGACAAACAGAGTCACTTAAATATTTTATAAGCATAGATTATATAGACATAAGTAGATTAATGTTCTCAATAAATCTTCAATAAATAATCTTCAAAATAGACCATAAATCTCTAAGGTCACAGTAACCACTTTTCATCAGGTGAGCCGTGTGCTTTACTGCCACCTAAGTGGTATAAAAAATGTTTTAAAACTGAATTCTTCAATTTGTCAGTCTCATCTCAAGACATATCTTTTAGCACCCCTATTATAGAACTCATAATATAGGAAGAAGAAATAATACATGTATCCGTATAAAATCCACACCCTTATCATTTGGCATTGAAAGAAGCTATTGAATACTTTTATTTGACCCGGAATCGTTTTCACACCGTATAATACGTCAGGTTTGCAAGTGTAGTTTTAGATAAGAAGGTAGGGGGTGGAATTCATTTAAAATAGCTATCTATTTAGTAAATTAGTACTTATGACACAAGTTTAAATATGCATAGATACGAATCTGCTAAGGTTCAATGATTGTTATGACCTCTAATTCTTTTAGACAAAGTTATTCATATAAACACAGCTCATTCAACCGGAGTAAGGGTTTCAATATTGGATTCTATTTCGTATCGTATTTCTTGCCATTTAAAACGCGTAGAATTTGCATAATTATTACAATTTTGTTTTAGTTGAATTGTAAATAAATACGAAGGCTTCAATTTGAATCTATAAAAGTGAATTATTTACAAATAATTAGTTAAACTCATGCCAACGTTTTAAATGTAAGTAACTACATAAATGATCAAAAGAGTTGGGTACTGACTGTTATAATACGCTATGTCGAAAAGAAAATTTTGAGCAAGGTATTTTAGAAATAGCCTGATGTATGTCACGTAATTGTACAATAATAGCAACGGAAAATATGATATACACACATCCATAACGTAATATTATGATGAGAACCACCTGTAATAAAATCCACCTGTCACACACATAAATTGGAGAATTAAATATATGACGCTGAAATACAGACGTGTATTAATTATACCTGCATAAGTGATGTATTGTTTTTGGGTTCCCCCAAAATATAAGGGGCCTAAGTTCGTACTCACCTGCAAGTCGGTACACTACATTGACCGATGAGACTATGGTGCAGGCTTTTTGATGATGAACTAGGACTATAAATGTATGGAATTGATATATCATAAGTCATAAACGTATTGTGTCTATTCCATATATTGATTATTCTATTTAAACGATTGTGAAACTTGTCTCGGCTAGCTGATATGATGGGCTTGCCGAGACATAGCATTTCTTAAGTAGAAAGCTATTAAGCACTACGACTGCTACGACTCTTATTGACAGTTATATAAATGATAGCTAATACTATAGTATACCTACATGGTGTGAATCTATGTATAGTAGGAGAGTGCTAATACAGGAATACCAGTAAGCGTTTTACACTACGTTCGCGTAGAACTTAATTCAATTAAAAAATTAAAGAGTATTTGATCGAACCTTTTGGTGACTGTATGTGACATAAAAAGGTCTATAAAGCTGCGCTCAAAGTAGGTAATTTAATTACGTGGATAACGGTATGACATGCATTAATTACACAATTTCCTTTTGGAGTACAGCTAAGTACAGCTTATTAATCCATAGTAATATTATAAATGCAAAAGTAACTCTGTCTGTCTGTCTTTTTCTCTGTATTTCTGTCTGTCTGCCTGTCTGTCTGTCTGATACGCTTTCACGCCTTAACCACTGAACTGAAATTTGTCGGAATTTGGTACAGAGATATTTAATAGACCTTGGAAAAGGACATAGGCTATGTTCGATCGCGATATACCGACAGCCATGTGGGTAGAGCCGTGAAAAAAATAGTATTTTTAGCATAGATGTTTGTACACTTTATAGAAAGTTACATACACAAAGATACAGATTACACAGAAATAGCTTAACATTTAATTTTCGAAAACATATATCTGCTAGCTCTTTTGACAGTGTGATGGATTACATACGCACTTCTCAGAAAATTCCACTAAGCGGCTTGTAAATGTAAATCTTGAACGTCACAAATTCGTTTAAGCAAATAGAACGGTGAAATGTTTGTTATATAAACTATGTGGTTGAGAGGATCTCATCGCGTTAGCGAAATTAATTTACTGCTTAAGGAGATAATTAAACTTTACTTATTATGAAAATTTAGGTGATATAAGACGTTTTAAGTGTTGCATGACTGAAATAATAACTGATGAATATAATAAGAAACATTACTTGCAATGAAAAATTCATAAAGTGAAGAAATAACTAACGTATAACTGATGATGCAACAAAAAAAAAGCATAAACTTAATTTTAGAATCTCATAAATAAACTTTTGATGTTATTATTAAGAGTTATGTTAATTATTTTGAATAATTAAGCGAATATAACATGTTTGATGTAAAATACAACGAAATGAAAAGAAAATCGAAAATCCTAATTGCCTTCAAGACGAGAACACGAGCCTAGAATACTTTTCATGAAATTTAAAAGTTATTGGGTTTTGGGCTTTTTGTAGATTAATTGCAAAAAAAATTAGGATTGAGTATTATGACTAAGATGAGAATCCTTTGAGTAAAATTCAATATAAAAGTAATTAGTTTTAAATACTCGTAACTTTCAAGCTACCTGCTTAATTTGAAAATAGAGGGAGACCAGAGCTCTCAAGAGCTGTGAAAAACAAATGAAGTAAATCTAAGTCCCAGTAAACATAATATTATACCTACCTGACAGCAGCGAATGGGATTCTTGTATCTGAATACATACCTATTGTATTGGTCTAGATAGAATTTGCCTTTAATGAGGTTTGAACGAGTTAAGTCGGAAGAATCAAAAAGTCCCCTTTCATAACTCACTTCAAGTTTCCTGCTACGATACCAAGTTTCGTGGAAGTAAAAAAACGTGTGTGTACGTAACTGGTATCGTACAAGGACGAATTATGTTTAGTTAATAACTAGTTACGTAGCTCTGGTTTCGTAGACGGCCGAAGGGTTACCGGGCTAATACATTGGGTGTGTATGGGGCACACCAAAGCCTTTGGAACCCACGTCAACCTCATAGCTCAAGCCGGTGCATAAGATATGCCAGAGCTTAGCGATCGATTAACAACACTGCTATTTTTAGGGTTCCGTAGCCAAATGGCAAAAAACGGAACCCTTATAGATTCGTCATGTCTGTCCGTCTGTCTGTCTGTCTGTCTGTCTGTCTGTCTGTCCGTCCGTATGTCACAGCCACTTTTCTCCGAAACTATAAGGCCTATGCTGTTGAAACTTGGTAAGTAGATGTATTCTGTGAACCGCATTAAGAATTTCATACAAAAATAGGAAAAAGCATTAAATTTTGGGGGTCCCCATACTTAGAACTGAAACTCAAAATTTTTTTTTTCATCACACCCATACGTGTGGGGTATCTATAGATAGGTCTTTAAAAATGCTATTGAGGTTTCTTACATATTTTTTTTCTAAACTGAATAGTTTGCGCGAGAGACACTTCCAAAGTGGAAGAAAGGGCCCCCCCCCCTCTAACTTCTAAAATAAGAGAATGACAAATCTAAAAAAAATATGATGTAAATTGCCATGCAAACTTCCACTAAAAATTGGTTCGAACGAGATCCAGTCAGTAGTTTTTTTTTAATAAGTACGTCATAAACCGCAATTTTCGCCTTTACTACTACGGAACCCTTCATGGGCGAGTCCGACTCGCACTTGGCCGAATTTATTTTATTTATTTCTTAGACTTAGACTCCAGCCAATGAAATATCTTATTATTATTCTGTGAGCACTTCAATATCGAATCTTAATTTTCTTCGATATAAGATAATCTTAATTTCGTTATACGACTTCAAAGCTTTGAAAGTTATATTTTTTCATTAGACATACCAGACAATTCATTCCTCAGTTAATTAAGATTATATTGTATACTGGATTTTTGAGCAATCTATTTCTCAGCGTATCTATTTTTTGAAAGATGAATTCGATTCGCAGTGATGTGCTAGTGCATTGAATAAATGTAGAATCGTGTGAGGCTTTAGTATCATTTTGTTGAAAAAAAATTCACCTGATTTACAGTGGAAAACTCGAACTGATTGATATCTTCTCTTCTTTGGGATACGGAAGGATAGCACAAGTGAAAGAATAAGTGAAGTTCTGGAAACGCTACTAGGTAGTCCCCAATAGGTAGACCAAACAAAACAAAATAATATATATTGTGCTATGTGTGCATAAATCCCTACTAATATTATAAATGTGAAAGTAACTCTGTCTGTCTGTCTGTCTGTCTGTCTGTCTCGCTTTCACGCCCAAACCACTGAACCGATTTTGATGAAATTTGGTATAGGGGTAGATTAGACCTTGAGAAAGGACATAGGCTATATTTGGTCGCGATAACCGACATCCACGCGGGCGGAGCCATGGGCAAAAGCTAGTCTTAAATAAAATAAAAAAAGTAACTTAATTAGTCAGTAGCGGGTTGTAAATAACAGCCTCGTGAAACTATAAAATTTCAATTTAATTGGAAGGAACTTGCTCGAAAATAAAAGTTTGTATCCGTAAATGTCACTTACTATATCGCACCACGTTTCGTGTAGAATAAAAAAAAGGTTAATGAGGTAGGTTATACGGACTTGCCCATGCATTTAATATCAAGAAATATTTTTACGTTGATTGCTAGAAAAGATTGATGGTATATCGTTAATAATAATGTTCCAGGTGTTTAGTGTTTACATCGCTTAAGTGTTGCGTAGGCGGGCCCTTGACAAAGTGAAAAGTTTCCATGGAACCCGCTGACAAGGGTCTTTTAATTAAAAAAGTAGACGAGTAAATAAATACCACAGCACTGTTCAATAATAAACATTGTGTATCGATAGAAAACTTAAAGTAATACTTCAAAAGAACTCTCCGTTGTTTGTTAGGTACTAAGCTTTCTGTTTTTCTCAGTTCAGGTTTTAGTAAATAATTATAAAACCTTTCAACATTCAATAATAAGCACTAAAACTTAAAATTATTTACGTCTTGGTGTTTAAGAAATAAAATATTCTTCGTGAAGTTGACAGACTAAGAACGTATTAAAGAATATTGCTGAAGCTGTAGTGAACAAATTTAATTACATCATAAAACGTGTAAAAATAAAATATAGCTCGCGACTGAAGCTTTGTCATCAACCACAAAGAACATGGTTTATTATGCATGCAACTTTATGGAACGTGTTTCACTGAAGAAGCGCACTATATTCAAGTATTCAGCAGCATTTCAGAATGCAGGATTTATTTGAAGCTGCAATATTTTAAATTAGATAAGATTCCGTTGGGCGCTGATAGCAGGAAAGGAGCGGTGAATCGCACGAACGGGTGGGTTTAATGACTCAGAATGTGGAGGTGATGTATCATGGGTAGGGCCTCGTCGTGGTTTTGTAGTGTTTCTATTAGCAGTACATGTTTTTCTAAGCGCTCACTATTCTACAAGCTTTTCATAATTAAAAGAGCCAATTTTCAGGAAATATACAAGCGGTTAAGAATTAGAGATGAGTGAGGTATAATTGGCATCTTTATGGCTACAGTGATTTATTCACGCCACAATAACCAAGACTAGTAGGTAGGTACTAGCAATCAAAGCTAGATATAAAAATATTTTTCTATCTAGGTATGTAATTTTTTCATATAGGTATTACGTCACGCCGTATTCCATATTCCATTACCTACGCCAAAGGAGTACGCAAAGGCACATGAAAACTACATAATGCCAAAGCATACCTTCATAATAAAACGTATATACGAGATGGAAAATTTATGTTATTCAATCATTCATTTATATAGTAATAATATTGAACTGCTCGAAAAATAAATCTACTTATAAGTAGTTATATTCAATATCACTTTTAGCAAACTTTCAATCAAATCTAAAACTTATTTTCTTCTATTACTTTGTAAACTTGTAAACTATTATCTCGTAACTTGTAACTTGGTAACTTGTAAAATAAATTGCCTGGACACTGGAGATGCCTTTACTCAGCGACTACTTTACTACGATAATGCCACTATAACACCCGAAACTGTCAACATTAATAACAAGGGATTTGTACAAGATTGTCTGTTATACCACAGAACAGATAATAGTACTAGCGTAGTTATACTATGCAATAAGAATGAATCGGCAAAACAAGTATTGGAGCACATCTGGCGTAATTTTACTTCCCACGCGCAATATTGATGACAAAGGGTGTGAGATTTGGTCGAGGCGTTGAGTAGTGTTGAATGAAAAGTGTCTGTGTGTAGAGCTGGGATGCTAGGTGTGGGCGGAGTGGAGAATGGGGTGCGGGAGTGGTGGTTATCGATCGAAGGCGCTGCGCAACAAGTGTCGCGAGCCGTCTGCTGCGTGTGGAGCGGACACACCGTCTGAATGATCTGCTAGCAAGCTGGATCCCGATTCTGCTAACTTGTCAGCCACTGTCATACTTATAATTCTGCTAACTTGTCAGCCACTACCATACTACTGACATTGCAAATAAAATCCCATTAAATTTTAGGCTTTATTGATATAGATTAAAAGTTGAAAATGATATAGAGTTCGTGACATTTTTTCATTAACTTGTAGAGTGACTTTAAGAGCATAAATAGTACGGTCTATAATTAAATTAATTTTTTTGCAGTGTCAATGATGACAGTGATTGTCAATTAGCGGATCGGGGTCCAGAAGTGCGTGAGTTTGTTTTTCTATTTCGAGGAAAAAAACGAATAAAAAGACAGTTTTGAAGGCGCTGACACTAATCTGATTCTAACAAAAATTTCTAAATCAAATTAATCATTATTTTAGATTTTTACTTACTTTTCTTCATAAATAACACCAGTAGATCCAACCATTAGTTATTTTTTATACCACGTGGATGGCAAAGAAGCACACGGACCATCTAATGGGAAGCGGTCATCGTAGTCAATGGACGTTTGCCACATCACCAGCGACGCTCTGGTGGTAGCGGCGATGGCCAAACCTTTTAATACCCTTCTTGCTGAATTCTGTCTGTGGTTAGTGCTGCGAAGATAGATCGTAGCTGCGGACATTTTTATAGGCGGTAGAATACGCCTAAAGACGCAAAACACTGCTTGTAATTATGCGATTGTCGATGAACCTCGGTGCCCGTTTTTGCACTGACTCAAACGGGTCAAGTTGGTATGCACCTGCAAAAAGGTGACAGCAGTAAGTACTCCATGTGCAGCCGGACTTGCAACTTATAAAGAAGAAGTCTTTGCTCTCCAGTGAAGTACCACTTCGCAGACACAGAAACTCGTGCTAAACAGGGCACGCAGAGTTTTTTAGATACCAATTTGAACTTATCTTCCATGTGGCTATGGAAGGAGTCCTACTGCAAATTGCTGCAGAACTGAACAACGAGGATCCTGATACTTTTGGTGAGGGTGTGTCCATGAATGGAGTTTCCTTATTGGTGTATGCACATGCACATATTTGTTTTATTGAGGTTCCATTTGACAACTGTTTATATACTAGTAACATTTGTTATTACTGTAATTTTTTTAATGTACTATAATAAGTTATCTATCTGAATATCTAGGTTTATCTATCATGCTCAATCGGATAGGTCTATACCGATGGCGAAGAGTTATATCGAGTTCTACTTTTTTTAATCAATAGAACTCTATTAGGTAGTAGTTAGGTATTTCTTTCTTTCTCGATGAACTTAGTTCTTACTAAAAACTGCAAGCTTTTTCCTTCTATGCTATCATTCTCAGAAAAAAAATTTAGGTCAAGTCTAACTATGTATAAATTAAATATGATAGAATAATAATCATAATATAGAAGTGAGTTATTTTATTCAGAGATAATCTTATTACATCGGTACAAATGTAAATACCTGTATTTGAAACATATGTTGTAAACATTTAAATTAATAATATTTAGTTATTTATATTATTAAATTGAGTGGAAAATTAACATCTATTACACAATCTACACATCTCAAATCCTTCCGTGCTAAGTTTCACAAACAGTATCAATATAATTATTTATATAAAGGATCTTAAAAAATCTTAAAAGTACATCGCTATTTCTTAAGGTTCGTATTAAATGTGCGAAGATTGTTCACGATAAGTTCATGTAGGTACTAACACTGACAAATATATTTATGAATAGTCACAGTAATAATTCATATATAATATGTAATAGATATAAATACAGTATATATTTATACTGTTTATATATTTATGATAAACTAACATAATAACTACCCACACAGTTAGAAAACAAATCAAAGGTAGTTAATTTAAACTAAAAACTTTACGTAATTTTGAATACAACACAATCTACTTCTACTAACTAAGAAGATTATATTTTTCAAAAAAGGCACATCCATATAATTTGAAACATTATTTCATAAATTATATTTTAATTGGGTCTACACAATTGATTTTAAAGAAGTGATAATAAGAAAAGGAGCCAAAGAAGGCATAGAAAAGTATATTTACAAACAGTATTAGGAGTTAAACAATAAAGTCCATGATAATAGTTTTAAACGAGTACAGTAAACCAATTAAGTGGTACCTAAATAATTAATTATTACTCCCACGGGATTGGAGGCGAGATTTTGAGGCTGCTTGATGCTGGGTAGGTGTATTTTTGCGAACTTCGTTTACCTACGTTTACGTAATATTGTGGATATAATTTACTTCTCGTTGAAATACATTACCTGACTATCATATTGTCTATAGTTGTATCTTCATAAAAGTAAAAATACTGTGACACTTAATAATAGCTCATAAACTTCTAAATATGCTACTGAATAACAGTTTTGTTGAATAACAAGATGCTGAACCTTAACCCCAAGCCAAATTCACTGAAATCAATATTATTGTATGAAATTTAAAAGAAGGTATTAGCCTTCTATCATCTATCTCACTGTGGTAAAATACTTACTTACTTCCCATAAGCTGTAATGTGACACGAAAAGGAATAAAACTGACATGAAATTAATCCCATCCCCTAATTTAACTATAACTTGCTACAATGACTGTCTTGACGTAAATAATGAAAAGTTAAATACGAGTTTTGTTGACTTACTCATTTACGAGTATATGTAAACAAAAACAAAAGAGCGAACTGGTGAACGGTTTAGGCATTCTTGAACGTTGCAGTTTCATTTACTAAGGACATTGTTAGGAATCGCTCTCTGCTATAGCCTTCGATATAATTTTATTTATGGTTATTAATGGAAAGCCACGCTATTAGTATGTAAATATTATTATTAGTTGCTGTTACTGCTGCAAAAACAATCAACTAAGGTTAGTAGTCTACCAAAGTCTGTTTATACTGGAGATTGATGGCACTTGGTGAAGGTGAAACCGGTAAGGTTCAAATAAATAAATAATTGTGGAAAAGTACAAGTGATTTATTCAATATGTCTACCAAAGTCGAGATCGATTCATTTAGTTCTGTCATTAGGAATTGTCCTTCAAGTAATGTACTAAAATATGAAAAACATGCACCTTTAGCAACTAACACAATGTAAATGTTTGAAAATATTATTCTTATTGATACTCTTACAATAATTATTTCTAAAACCTGTCGTTAAATTCTGAAGAGTCTGCTACAGTAAATATGTTAACATACATTACATTGATATAATTGTTTCAGATATAAGTAGAAAGTTATTATGTGTCATGAGATTGATCCACTTGAATAAAATACAATAAGTCATCAAATACATACATCAAAGATTCATTAATACTGGTTTGGCATATGGAATGTAATAAATACGTAGAACATCTTATTATCATATAAAGTAATCCAATAACTCGTGTAATCGTATTTGCGTCTGTTTCCCACGTTAATATATTATTATTTTTGAAGTAACAAGATCACTTTACCCTTACACATTTTCTCGCAATAAATGTTAAGATAGACAAATCCAATACCAATACGTCATCATTCATTTCGTTTTGATATCGTGCGGAACACTCAGTCCGACCTTTCTCAATAGATACTACATCACGCCTGAAACTTAACTAATTTAAGTTAGAATTATTATAATCCTACAGTATAAACCAGTCACATAGAGCCGCGACTCCAACCCTATCACTTGTCCTACATTGTCACTCTGATATATACTTAAATCTTAAATCTATAGATACATCGACTTCATTGGCGTTATTTAACACTACTTAACTAGATATACACGTAATAAAGTGGAGATGTCTTGTTAAGGAAATGACAAATCTTAATGGATAACTAACATTTTATTGCTGAACATAAACGTAATTAATGGAAATATAAACTGGGCGGTATATGAGCGGATGACGTGAACCATAAGGCTACACCGTCAACTACCTATATGACACCTTGAGAAATGAATGTTCTTTTTAAGTAGCACTAGGTACATATAGAAAGATTCGTAGTGACATGTAATAATCTAAAAGCTTTATAGTTTGTAATCCGTGGAAAAATGCGATTAGAACACCGACAGCCGCTCTATTAGTGAGAAGGCTAAAAAGGACTTCAGAAGACAATCACGAAGATAGAATCCACTTGAATGGAAGTTACAACATATCTGTACGTATAGAAAATTCGAAAATTACCCGTGATCTTAACTAACATTATAAATGGTGTGATAAATCCTATATTACCACAAAATCACGCGAATTTAAGAGATGACACATGAATTACGTTTGTTGCCGTGTCGCTCGCGAATCTGTTGAAGATGGGCCAATTGAGCTGCCGAGGGAACATGTGGTGCATTTGCTGGTGGGGTAGGACTCGAGCCAGGAGGTCCCTGGGGGCCTGTAGGCAGTGACTGTCGCCTTCGCCGTCGCAGTGCTGGTGATAGGTTATACTTAACCTTTGCCTGTACCAGGAGCTCCTTAAAGATCTGTGATACGTTCATGTTCTCTTTAGCTGATGCTTCCACGAATCCATTTTCCCAATCGACTGTGACTACTGATTCTGTTGTATGAAATTCTACCTGCAAAAGAAAGAATTATTTACTTATCTTCAATTTTCTTAGTGATACAAGATATCATTTTCAGTTATGATTAATATTCTCAGTGATTGGTTGCTTTTTTCCTGTCACTACCGCCCTTAGGCACACATGTTACTGTAATTTAATATCGTTATGAGCGAAATATAATCTAATCATAAGAATAATAACATTGTTTTCTTATTGTACTTAGGTTAGGTATATAATCTTTTGATGAAAAACGAGGAGTCAGTAGTTTGCATTCATTTATTAGTGGAGAGCTCAGAAACGGGAATGTACGCTATTATAAAACTTTGAAGACAGCAAATATTAAAGATGCCTTAGAGCAGAGCTATGTCAACATTTCTCGACTCTTCTATGACTCACTCAGCATCGAACAGAAATGTAATGCGGAATGGTAAAAAACGTCTCATAACTTTTGTTGAATTGCATCTTCAATTTGCAGTTATTAAAATTAAAACACAGTTGTATTGACCAATTCTTAACAATCTGACTACTATAATAATAATATGTAGATTGTGAAATGTAGTCATTATTTTCGTTCAGCTTTCAGTTTTTGTGTCAACGAAAATATGTCCATAACTATTTTGCGTAGGTATAGAGTCTGTGATCTCTAAATTCGAGAGTAATATAAACTTATCGCTAGATAACATGTCTATGTTGTAGAAGTATTTTTTCGTTTTTGTTTAAAAAAAACTAAACTCAATCAATATTTTCGAAAATAATTATTTTCGAAAATATTGATTGAGTTTAGTTTTTTTTAAGTTACAAATAGGTATGCCTCAAATATTATGTATCACCTCTTGCGCGTGAAACTATAAATCGAGACCGGAACTACTTTCTTTAATATGCTACGTTTCAATAACGAGATTTTGCACCTTTATACCTACCCCGAGTTAATATAATATATTAGATACTATTTTATTTAAACTATGTCTAACAAACTAAAACATGAGCATATTGAGTTCACTGCTAGATATATAGGGTGGAGTCGCATAAGTTGTACCGGCTCGTAATTTGTACCACCTCAATATCTACCAAACTGCAATGCTTAGGTTTGATGTGACAACACTAAAAAGTAGAGCTACCAACATTACGCAATCGCTGTCAGTTTGGAGTCGATAACACAACTGAGGTAGATGTAGTAAACAAAAATCACTATTTTGGCGTTCTGATATAATTTTAGAGCTATTTACCTAAGGGTTTCTTGTGGCAGTGATAGGTACACTGCAGCTGTTATATATGTTTTTGGAAAGTAAGCATATTAGTGCACTTTTTTGAGAATATAATTTTAATGTTTGGTATTTCAAGGTTATAATGGCGGCTCGCATAAAAATAAAACTTGACGTTGCCTAATTTGTACATACTAGGTAGTGTAATCTTAAAATGTACCGGTACAATTTAGATATAACTTGATGTTTAAAAATTTTACATTATTAATATTTAAAACTTTATGTATAATAATTTTTATAAAGATGTATAATGGTAAGGCTAATTTCAATTTGTAGGAGATACAAGAATCTTATTTAGACCGTAAAGTACAATTTAAAATACCTATGGCACAATTAAGGAAACCGGTTGTACTTTTTTAGACCTTTTGAAAAACTTTTATTGTCCTAATTGGGTTATATCTCCGCATTTTCTAGTTATAAAATATGGATACCAATAGAACAACCTTTTTATTTCTTATAATATAATCCTTTTATGTCATATAGTTTTTGTGATATCTTGTAAAGTTCGTTAACTGGTACAATATCGGCAACCTTACCCTACATCTTCAAAATATTCTTGACGCTATCTTTCCATTTTGATAAGTTAATTCAATCAATATTCAAATTCATCACCGGCATTCCATGTGTCAGGTACACAGGTCCGTGTTTTTCTAAATCGTAACATTTATGTCTGTAAAATTCAAATTAACTGCAATTACTACGTCATCTCATTATGTGCTCATATTTATTGATCTAAATAAAAATTCATGTACTTAAGTAGGTCATTGTTTGTGAGAACTGTGTTGTGTAGTATCATTGGCGAGTAAGCGGATGCCTCCGTCCATTGTGTTCCGGTCCGGGGTTTCTGTTGCAACATGGAACAACTTAGCTACGCATTCTATGAATTTACACACTATGAAGTCAACTAGCCATTGTCTAGAAATCGTTATTGTTTTTTCGTTTGAAATTATGTGTTTGAAACCTTGTTCAATTAAATATTGGAAGAACAATTTAGAACTACCGCTAATGTAAGGAGACGTGATTTTAGGCTTTAATTTTTTTATTTTTTTTATTTAATTCTTTATTTCACACTGAAATTAACATAATATATTAACAAACATAAACACATTAAGATGTACAAAGGCGAGCTTTCAGGTTTGATGATGTTCTAGTATTATTTTTTGGCACTCAGTTCCAGTTGACTAATGCCAATAAAATAGAGGATGTCGAAATATATATTTAGAAAAACGTTAAGGGCCTTCAGATGATAATAGTGCAATCCATAACATTGTTTTAATGAACCTCTATGAAGAAAAAACATTAACCCTAGAAGAAAAGTAGCGCTATCTATTAACGGTAAATATTAATCAACGGCGTCGTGTAACGTCATTTATTAGACAATAGACGAAAACAGCTTACCTAACATAATATGGCAGTACAAATTAGAACAACAGATATTATGAGAAGCTACGAATACTCATACACGACACGACATTTAAGAAAATGGGGTGAAGAGTAATTCCAAGGCTGTAAGTGATAAAGGGATGGTACAGGAAATACATTGGTACAGGAAACAGGAAAAAACCAAAGGTTATACCAGTTTGCTTTTTATTCTTCTTCCTCTTAGCGTTAATTCCCAGTCGCATCCGAAGCTTTCAGCTTGGAGTCTGGGGTCCGCTTTTTACCAGTCTTAACCACGGATTTGACTAGACCTCGATATTTTCCGTGAAGCGATTGTCATCTGACCTCCACAACCCAATGTTAACATTAGGCGATATCGAAGTTTTGCAGTTAGACCGTTGTTTTTGGATTTTTGAGGGCTCCAACTACCCGTAACGACTGCCATAGATGTTCTCATGGCCAACCGGGACCGACGGCTTAACGTGCTCTCCGAGGCACGACCAGACCAATGCAAATACTCATATTTCATTCACACAAATATTTGCACTGAGCGGGGATCGAACCCGCGCCTCCTGCGCAGCGGCCGCGTTCACTACCGCTACGCCACGGAGGCTGTCAGTTTGCTTTTTATTGACTAATAATAATAAAAGTGCATCCTGAACAAGCAAAGTTACGTAAAAGAAACAAGAGCACTTAGAAAGAATGTACCATAATAGAACTTCACTTCGGTACTTTAGATAGATGTATTATGCTTCGTATCAAATACACAGAGGAGTCACAAAAAATTTTCTTCCTACAGTAAAGGAAAAACTTTTCAAAATAGTACAGTTAAAAACAAACTTTGTTCATTTTTAACTGCATTTGGTATGATTTATTTAAAGTACGCTTAAAGATTTAAGGAGTTCTTAAATTATTGTAGCAGCTAATTTTCTGCTAAGGTGGTCTACATTTTGGCTTATTTGGTTTCCCCATATTTGTTCATAATAGAGAAAGATGAGGACGAAAATATCTTGATTCTTTCTTAGCGGCATACAGTGACATCGACCTATATGCAACCAGGTAGTAAAATAGTACTCTATCAATCTCTTTCAAAAGAAAAGTTGGACCACTGGTCAACTCTGGACCGCCCTTCTCAGAAATAGGAAAACATTTAAAATTCGTTACAATTGTATCTGAATATACAATAATCCTTATCGAATGAAATTTATATTATAAAAACCTGTTAAATCTAACGAGTTTCTAAATAACAATAAAATAATATTTAATATTCACCTACTACTTTCTTTATTAATATTTTAACGTAGCTTATAGAATATATCTGACTTAAAATATGAGAGCCTATTTTAAGTTAAACGTTATTCTCATAAACATATCAAATTTCTAATTTAGTCTTGCGCGGAGTTTAGGTATACATACTTAGTAATAATTATGTATTTGATACCGGTTTATATTAATTAATACTTCTATAATATGTAATGTTGTTTTAATGTTTAAATTTGTCTAAGACCCACACCGGGATTCTTACGATCCTATAATAATTTTACATTTAAATATACTGTGTACTAAATGTGCTTGTGTTCACAAATTGCTATTACTTACATGTTGTTAATACCATGATATTAGCAATATCGTTTTGCCTACAAGATTAATGAAGGACGATTTATCATAATAATGTCACGATAGTTCAAAGACCAGGTGTTGTGAAACCTTCGAACAACTTAGACACAAGATGTAGCTGAAATGAAGTTAAAGGACGCATTTTAATAGAGGAATCATAATGGTTTAGTACTTAATAAGATAACATCTAAAAGGCTATATTTATCATTAGATATAAACACATCCACCGTCATCAAAGAAATTCTTTCAATTCGTGGTGTCTTTCCATTAACTCAACTTTTAATAAATCTCAAATTGAGCCGCTAGCCCAAAACGTAATTTGTATTGCTAGGTTTAAAACTGCCTTTAATATAATAATATTGTCTTTATAATCATGACAATACCATTAGTAAATTCTAGATATATAATGCTATACTAGTTAGCTTTTGAGTTACTTTCGCATTTATAATCTCTCATCCTAGCGTTAATTCCCAGTCGCATCCGAAGCTTTTTCAGCTCGGAGTCTGGGGTCCGTTTTACCGTCTTAACTACAGATTTGGCTAGACCTCGATATTTTATCGTGAAGCGATTGCCATCTGACCTCCACAGCCCAATGTTAACATTAGGCGATATCGAAACTTTGCAGCTAGACCGTTGTTTTTGGATTTTTTAGGGCTCCAACTACCCGTAACGACTGCCATAGATGTTCTTATGGCAACCGGGACCGACGGCTTAACGTGCTCTCCGAGGCACGACCAGACCAATGCAAATACCCATATTTCATGAACACAAATATTTGCACTGAGCGGGGATCGAACCCGCGCCTCCTGCGTAGCGGCCGCGTTCACTACCGCTACGCCACGGAGGCTGTCCACTTTCGCATTTATAATATAAGTATGGATTTTGACCCGAAACGTCTTATTAGTCGCTGTAAAGCGAAGTAGACCGGTCATTATATTTTTAAATATATTACATAGATAAACTAGATTTGCATTGTTAAATATTCTGAAGATGAATTACACGGTCGCTCGTTTATTTTACAGCCGAGTTCACTTGTATATAAAGAACGGTGAAAATAAACGAACCTGAACGAAGGCACTGACATAATAGGGTCTATTGTATGACAAAAGTCGAACGGTTCAGACGATCTCGACAGATCCGGTGGACTTCCGATATAAGTAGTTATAAGGTCTTTCTGACCTCCTGTTCCATATATTGCGAATACGGACACTTCGGAAATTCATTTCTGCTCACAACGTGACGACTTAATAAATGACATAGAATTGTGGTGAATAAAATGTTACCGGAATTCGTAATAATTCATCTATCCAGTTTCATTTTATTACGGGAATACGAATGAATATAATGATGAGTGAATGGAATATAAAAAAATCAGTGGTAAAGCATATTTCGAATGTAATATCAGAAGTTTGTAGGCGAGTAATATTTTGTAGATAGGCAAGCACGAACAGCAATTGTTCCCGATATTATTCTTTGAGCATTTGAGCAAATCCCCGGAGGCTGAACATTATACGTGACAAGCGTTGATCCGCGTTTCACCAATCACTTTGTTATCGTCCCACATAACCTAATCTATATAAGTATTGTCAACAATGGCGAGGATAATATTACAAATATTCCTAACACAGGTAAACACGAAACATGACATGTTATGTTATTTTAAATTAACCGCAAGTACTTAAACAAAGAATTTAACTGCTTACCTGTCTCGCACCAGTTTCTGCCAAGTCCACTTTGTTACCCACAACAACTATCGGGACAGCTGTACTGTCTTTAGTTTCATGTATTTGATCTCTCAAAGCTCTCACTTCAGAGAAACTGTTCGCATCTGTTATATCGTAGACAAGAATAAAGGCATCCGCAGATTGCATGGACAATGCTCTCATGGCAGGGAACTCGTACGCTCCCGATGTATCTAATATATCCAATGTTAGTCTAACGCCGGACACGTTGAAATCCCCATGGTGCATCTCTTCTATGGTCCTTTTGTACTTCGGTGAGAAGGCTCCGTATAGGAATTGTGTTATGAGAGAAGATTTGCCAACCTTTGCGGCTCCTAAGACTACTATTTTGTGACGCACTGCGTTATTAGTGAGGTTGCCGCTGCTCGACACCGTATCCTCTGTTCGCTCGGTCCTGAAAAAGAAAAACTATTGTACAATGTTGTAAATAGTTATTGTACGTAAATAGGAGAATGGAGATTAAAAGACAGACATGATGACAGATTATATGATAGGTTCTAGTCGATCAGCAAACATCGGAATGTATTCGACACAATCACTAGCGGGATCGAGGATTAATTTTTCATTTAATAATATTCAATTAATTCAACTGTATTCATGTATTTTCCGTTTATCGTCACACGCGTCACACCCAATTTGCTTGCTTTTACCGCAGTAAATAATTAAACACATCATTCACAAAAATAGATCAGTAAAAGGTCTAAAATTGGCCTCCAAACAAATTACAGAGTAAATACAACGACAACGTGTGGGTCGCATTTCGCAATGAGTGCGATAATAATGCACATCTAGTACCTATAACACAGACAGAACAGGGCGTTATTGGTTATCGCCTTGTGAAAACAATAAATATTCTAGCTAATGTATGTTGGCAGATAAATAGCAAGGGCACTAGGCTCCTTATCAGTAGAACTTGGGTTTACGTTTCACAGCTAATTGACAGTCGAGTTTTCTTTGTTTACTTTAACATTGTTTTGTTTTTAAATAACGACATTTACGAATTTTTATGTCGAATGTTGAAAACTCATTCTCATGTTACCGTTTTTCATTATTAGGTACAATGTACTTATTTGCAATTTCAGAATAGCCAAATAATATTGTAAAATGTTTAACCCAGACCAGCAGCGGGTCTAAAGTGGTCACATTGATCAATTACGCTAAAAACGAGTAACTTGCAGTAAGTATATCTCATAGATTCCTATAAAATTCGCAAGATGGTCACTCATATGAGCAGAATCACGTCAAATCACGTGTATAAATTTAATAACTGTGTGTGTAACACGTGTAAGTTATTTACACGTAGTACACACACAGTTATTAAATTTCCGTATGACAAAATATTATCCCAATAAAGTGACCTTTTTGATCTGCAGGACAACATTTAAATAGGATTTATTGAAGCGCCGCAAATTACTTAAACATTGATTCGTGGTCACGCTTATAAATATTTGGAAAAGTAAATCTGTCAAAAGATTTAAAAAAAAAACATAATTACATAAAGTCAGTAGGATTTACAAGATTCGAAATGTACTGTATTAAAATAAGATTTACTTATGTTTTGCCTGAAGGTCATTTATAACCTTTTTTAATACACACGTACTTTAAGTTACGATTTTTTTTTAAAGAATATTGTAAATTGATCTAGGACTAGTATTATTTTTGTACCTAATTACTAATAATTTTGCAGGTTTTCCATATTTTTTTTTTGGTTTTTTTTCCTCTGGACCATTCAACCCATGATTAGGGTTTTCCACAAGTTTTATTATATCCAGGGTATATATCGTATATGTCATTACATTTTACAATCTAAAGTTACTTCAACTTTAACTTCCTTAGCAATTATTATTAAAGTTTCAACCACAACAACTTGCTAATAAAGACGACTATTAAGACTTAGAAGTTCTCTAATCGAAGTTAACAGTTTGAAGCAACCTTCGTATAAATTTTAACATAATTAATATTTTCTTTACTTAAAGGTGAGTAATCAAATATATAATTACTGGCATATATGTTGACCCCCAAGTCGCGGGAAAAACGAGGCTTTGGTTTGACGTGCCCTGACTGATTTGATATAATCTACGATTGGTGGATTTAAGCTCCTACGCCGCCATTGCACCACATGCTATACTCAAAAGATATCCAAAAATACGTATAGCGCTTATAGAGTACATTTTGTGACGTGATAATGGGCAACACAATTATATACCGGTAAGTATACCAGTATACATATTTAAGTAACATAATAATGGGATTGCAAAAGCTTGATGTTTCTTTATCGCTCATATCCATCGACACGTCAGCAAATTATGGTTGAACACACCGTAAATTAGTTTCTTATGTGTTTTATGGCAATACCATAATCATGAGCTAACCTATTTATTTTAGTAGGATATTTCCGATTTGAAATAATTTATGTACCTAGCTACATTTCTTTGTTTAACGTTTCACGATATTCTATAGTGTGTATTTGTGTTTGTCTTTATGTTCACGTTCATTTTTGCAGTGTACAGCCCCCCCTCCCCCCTAGAAAAATTGCAATTCGTTGACTGGTTGGCGTATTGTAGAATAGAAATCATTCTATTTTTTTATACTGTTGATTGATAGCACTTGGTGGAACTTGTTGTTACACATATTGATAACACACTTGTACTTTTCCAAGATATTTATTATTGTCCAACTGTCAATATAAACCTTTGAGAATGCCGTAAGGCGAAACCAGTTAGGTCAATAATTTATATCGTGGAAAAGTACAAGTGTTTGAAGCATTTATGCATTTACGCATAATCGATTGGAAGTACAAGTGTGTTATCAATATCATTCTAATCTACAATACGCCAATTCATCAGAATGAACGAGACTTGATGTTGACGTATAATGACATACGTTGACGACTATCATATACCTCAAATCTCATACATTCATCATTCTATTCTACAATTGCCACTTGTCTAGAGGGCACTAGAGGAGTGTTTAGTTTGTTTGTAGGTACCTAGTCAGTATCACGGGCGGGCGTGACAGCTGACTTATCGCTTAACAGAGCTAATTGCTCGCTTCATGTATCATTTCTCCTCTAAAACACCTTTATCGGTAATATTGAACTCATGTAGCTTATCGGAACTGCCTCGATCAATAATATGCGAGTGCCACATGATTATTTATCGGCATTCTGTAGATACACCCATATCGTTACGGCGACAAGGATTTACGGGTATTGCAAAAGCTTTGGTTTCAGAATTAGATGTATAAATATTTCCGCAGTACAGTTTTGGGGATTAACATTTATTTGTGAAACCGCTGTTTTTTGATATGCTAAATAATTTATTACGGTTTTATTGCTTTCTTATAAAAAACGATACGCTTTTGTAAAACGCTATCAATTATGGTAGTAAAACCTACATCGCAACGATTTAAAAAAATGGTTCAGGATGCTGAAAATATTTACTTTATAAATTGTATAAGGACTTAACTATTTTACCTAATATAAAAAGTAGATAAGTCACTTACCACTTAATTTGATGAAAATGCTTTTTCAGAAAAAAAATATATCGATACATTTTTACACTATATAATTATGTTGTTATTGTTTTCCATAATTATTTTAAATCTAAATCTCGGTCACAGAAAGCACTGGTTCTGTGTCACCGAGGTAATTTCCATTTAAATGTAAAATAAACTTATCCCTGATATAAAATTCGGACCAGAAGTTTGTTTATAACCAACCGCAGGTCGTTTCCTTGATTTATCTTTACTGCACAGAATTGTTCGCATTACCAAGTATAAGGCCAAGCCCGCAATGCAATATTTTACCACTCGATTACTCCCACTAGATTCTACGACATACAGAAATGGTCTGGAGCTACACGCACTTATAAAAAAAACCGCATAAAAATAAACATATACACACGTTACCAAATCCGTGTTTTGCTCTAGAATCCATCTGCACGCCGCGCGCCGTGTGATTTCGATTGAATGTTTTATTACTAGAAACTGAAGTGTCATTCATTCATGAATTATAAACCGTTGAAAAACACGGTGATGGAATTTCAGCGAACCAAAATGAAACTAGCTTCGCAAGGTTGCATCGTTAGTTAGTTTAGCTTTGTAGTTTGCGCTGTGCAGATACGAAACGAACTTACGCTTGATTTCCCATTGAAAATCTGTTCAATTAAACTGGGTTCTCACGATTTATTTCATGATATTCGTTGAATAAAAGCGTGGAAACATCGTCTAGTTCACTTTGATAGCGGTTTCTATTACAGCAGGAATCCGCAAAACTTCGTTCCCAGCATGACCTGCGCTTAAGTAATCCCAGATGATATAAACTTCAGAGTTACAACACATTGTCGTAATATTTGCAAGATACACTATTGTTCTTGACAGTTAATTTTGTAAGCAAGTCGTTCTAGGTATTAACTGTGATATATTAGGTACTGCGTACAATACATTTTATTAGCGAAAATTTGCTTACAATGTTCTGCTATACGTAATTTAGTCAAGTATTATATTTCTAGATAGTGAGTCGGGTAAAATATGGATATTGAATAGCTCTTATGTAAATATATCTGTAAACCTTTTTCCCACTGAGGTACAGACAATACATTTTAAACTTCTATTCTGCCGTAAAACAGTTCTTTGTACAATAAATTGCTCAAAGGAAAATAGGTCACAGAATAAACATAATCTCATCAAATTAGAGCCTTCACAGTTAAACAGAATTATGTTCATAGTCTTTGGTTCAAAATGTCCCGGAGCGACCAGTTAGAGGTTAGACCGTTCGTTTCTATCGGTGAAATGTTTCCGTTCCCCTCTGATTGACCTATTGTGGAGGACCTTTACTCCCACACCTCTAATTATTCCCTAAACGCAGTTACTCTCGGTTGACATACAAGCAAATGAGAGAAATATTTGTTGTAGACTAGGTGACAAATAGTTTTGAGTTACCAAAACTGTTAATTACGTAGTGTTTGTTCATCAAGGAACTTATTCCTTAAAGGGAGCTTCTTGTTACATAGACTTAAAAAGTGTTTTTAGAAGTTAATAGTTGAAAGTTACGAATTAATATTTTGTTGCGTGAGCTATTTTCAGTGTTAAAAAGATCGACGCAATGATTAGCTAAAATTGGTTAACAAAAAGAACGGTAATGCCTACAATGATTTTATGTTTTCGAATTTGGATGTTTTATAACAAGTTGCCTAATATATCTACCTACATTTAGGTATAACTTCGTGGTGGTAGTAGGTATCTGGACGTTTAAAATACGCGAGATCTCATGTAGGTACCGTTTTGAAAATCCCTATACGGTAAGAAAATTACGTCTTCAAACACAAAACATGTTAGAAAATTATTCCCTAATTCAAAATTATGGCATATTTAATTTAGGTATATCACGTACTATGAAGAAGCTGCCAACTTTATTTAAAATTGTGCTCGTGACTAATTATTCTAATTCCAACTTTTAACATTGCGACAGAATCAAAAGAACATGACTTTTATTCTACTTGACAATAAGTTTTAAACGCAGTCGTAACGTGGGTAGACGCTGAATTTCCATCGGTTAACTTAAAAGTAGAACCGGCGTATAACTAAACCAACTTAAGGTGTCGGATAATACGAACACGAGTAGTTACAGAACGGTTGGTCAAGCTGAATTAGGGGCCAGAATAGATAACATCGTACCTACTGACATTGCGGTACGCTGTTCAAACTTTGGCAGCGTATTTTAGGGAAAAAGCTTAGTGATAGTAAACATGACTTTGGAAAGTAAACGTTTTCTGAAACTGTTCTATAACTAAAACAAAACTATAATTGGATTTGATTACATCGATATAAGGTTTTTGGGTACCTAGTTTATATGTGTGTACTGTACATGATCCAAAGTCCTGTATACGCGCAGTAGGCACATGCTGTAAAAACTTTTCGAACGATCGAACGAACTCGACAGCTGAATCCGCGGTGATATTTCCATTCTACATGCTGTAAATTTGGTGTCGTCACGTTGTCGAGCATGAGGGTGATGTAAGTTTATTATGCTCGACAGCGTGACATCACCAAAACAGCATGCGATATTGAAATATCACTGCTACATCCAGCTTTCGAGTTCGTTCGATCGTTCGAAAAGTTCTTACAGCATGTGCCTACAGTGATTACATGATTAGTGAGTACATGATGATTATTGAGTACATGATTCTTGGGTGTCTTTTGAGAATAGCACGGGGTGCTACGGCGGTGGACGAGCTCAAATTCACTAAGCTAACAAAACAATCCGTGCGCCCTGGCCTTGTTTATCTCGCGACTTATGTCCAAGACGTGTATTTCGAGGTACATTTGGACATTTCAATCAATATGATGATCCGCTCGGACCCATTTTTATTTAAACACATAAGATTAACGGTTTTTGGCATTCGTATGCCGACACAATATAATCCCAAAACGACGGGGGTGGTATCTGTGGGGATATTCTTAGGAAAAAAGGCACTTAGTTTATATACCACCTTTGTGGGTGCACGAACGCATTAGAACAAGGAAAAACAGCAAAAGTTTTATCTACATTATCCTTGTTTCTATATTACTAACTCTCGATTCACATTTAATAAAAATAACGTACTTACATCTTATTTATTGTTCTTCTCATTTCACATTCAAAACACATTAGAAAATTTAATCTTAAAGAACATTGCCCCGGGTCGTAAATGCTTGCAATATCTTATTGCATTGCGAAACAAGTCAGGAAACTAAAAATAATTTAAGTTCTTTCTAGTTTTCTAACTAGTTTTGCATTGGTAGTTTCCACGAGAACATTGTGAGAAAAAAGTGGATTGTGTAGAATGAAAAATTCTAGAGATCGTGAGCCATTGGTTTGAACTGTGAATAACAGAAGATGATTATTTAGTTGCAGTACCTACCAAGTTCATATCGATCAGATATTATAGATATTTACATTACGAGGATTACGAGGAATCGTGTACTTAAATGGTGCGCTATATTCCATCATGAATGGCCATTCAATGTCGAAAAAGGTACGACGGCGGTTCATAATAGCGTGCTAGTCCTTCCCTACATTAGTGTGTGACAATATCATGTATTCTATTTCAGCTTTTAAGACTTGTCCTTATTCTAATAAAAATTGCCATCAAAAAACTACGAAATATGAAATGAAATGCGATAGTAACGGGTGGCGCAAAAGTAAAGACCCTATTTGGTTCGGCTATAACATTTTTTCTAAATTAGAAAACTAGATTTAGGTTTTTTTAAATGTATATTTGTACCATTAAATTTCGTACCATTAGGATTTAAAGATGATGTCTTTTAAATGGTGACCTCCAGAGTTGATACATTTGAGCCCTATTTATGACATTTTGCATAACTTGCCGTAACACTACCTGCGATATGTTCGTTATTTCTTGACGAATGTTTTCTTTTAGAGCTGCGAGAGTCTGTGGCTTGTTCACATACACCCGAGATTTCAAAAAACTCCAAAGAAAGAAGTCTGGACTGGTCAGATCGGGTGATCTTGCAGGCCAAGGCAAATCGCCAAAACGAGAGATAACTCGGCCTGGAAAAGCGTTTGACACAATTATTCCACGTTCTTGGGGAGTAAAACGGTCCATGTTTATTTTCAGTGTATTTTACATTTGTTCACTACACAATTTTCAACAACAGAATGACAGAAAATTTCATATAAAAAAAATAAAGGTATTTTCTTTGGTGCCACTACTTTTGCGCCACCCGTTATATGGTTAAATGATGTTTCTCTTATTACAAAAACTTTACACTATGCGATTGATAGAATTACGTAATCCCAACTTAATTTTAGTGCCGTGAGTAAAGTTAGGTTTATGATAAGCAATAACTATAAAAAGGTTTTCTAAGAACCTTTATTTCAATAATGTCTACAGATTACATGTAAGAAAAATCATTAATTAAACTGTACGTCATTCAAAAGTTGCTTAGAATTATGATCGGCTAGCGGTTGCCCGTGGCTTTATACGTGTGGAATTCTAGTCCCGTTCCCGTAATCTATTGGAACCTATTTCAGGGTATGTAAGCCGGTTGCCTACTCGTATTTAGTCAATTCTATAATAGGATCGATTGTGAGTTAATAAAATTGTCAGGTCGAGTGAGATCATAACTGCGTGAAAAGCATGGTTTTATCAACTCCTAAGGTGTGTGACAAGGAATGAGGAACTGCCCCCTAGACAGCCCACCTGTACAAGTGGCCATTCTTTGGCCGGCGTGTTGTAGAATAGAATGACGAATGTATAGGATTTGACGTGTGTGACAGTCATCAACATATAACAATATGTCATATACGTCAAATCCCATACATTCGTCATTTTATTCTACCTACGAATTACCACTTTTCTAGGAGGGCAGGTGGCAATTCGTTAGTCGGTGTATTGTTGAATAGAATGACGAATAATTGACGACTGTCATTAGTCATATACGTCAAATCCCATACATTCATCATTCGCCAAAATGTCGTCAAAAACGGAGTTAGCATCATATTCAGGTTTTGCTTCTTTATTCACAGGTTTATAAAAAATGAAGAAATTTACTTTGTCTAATATCCTGCTCTGTAAGCTCGCTCGTTTTACACATGCTCTAATTAACAAACTGTGCAGGCAATTCCTTTAACCAACCTTTAGGAAGGTCGTTACCCGCCATTATAATCTAACAGCTTTATTACGTTCAGCCAACCATTTAATAAAATTAATCCTGTTCTAACGAAGAAATTGGGTAGTTGCGAGTTCCTAAATGTAATGGGTCTTGACAGGATGTGTAACTTTAAAATAAATTATACCTAACTATCGAAGGTTCGCTTCACTTTTGTATTTATATTGGAGCAGGTTTCAATGACAAGGGACTAATACTAGTGCAAACATAAATTCAAGTAAATAATTTAATGAAGTGTTTATCTTAGCCGAGTTTAAGAAAGGAGTATTCGTATTTGCGTGGATCCTTTTTTTATGTTTGGTTGCGGATTAGGTATCAATTTTAATGTTACATTTTTCATTTGGTTACAATAGACAAAAAAATGTGAAGAGTAAAAATTAGAATAAGACCATGGCGATGTTACTAAGATTTTGGATGTCAAAATTCTTTGTGGTAAGTTTACAATAACCCATTAAAGTAGTATTTGATCGGTTGGTACAATTCACTAGCATGTGAGATTGGGTCCATTAATAGAACCCACATACATCCCTATGTTTTACTTATCAGTCGATAGTTGTGTCATATTTTGCTTAGCGGTATGAAAAACATAAAAACAAATTAATAACTAAATTTTGTAGATCATCAATAAGAAAAACAAAATACCTTGCCTTTTTATCAATTCAATTTGGTAAGAGCAAACAAACTGGTGTAGACTTGTAGTGTTTGATCTAAGCACTGTTTGGATAATGAAACATGAAGTTTCTTGATAAAATAATCCTTACTTTATCCAGTCGTGTGGTTATGAATTCAAACAAAAATCCGCCATACTCATTCTCTTATTCACGTTCATAACCATTTCTCATTTCTCAAAATATATTCAATTTTTATGCTATCTACTGTTTGTTGTGATATGCAGAGAGCACCAAAATATTATACAAATTTATGTAAATTTCGTCGCCTTCTACGTTCTTTTTTACGAGAACGTTCATGAAATACAATTATAACGGTCATCCATTTTTACGATAATTACTGAATTTCCGCATGTTCGTTTGGCAATGAAACAAAATATAGGTACCTATATACCTAGTGCTGACCGCTTATCTCTTCATACACAGTTGGATCAACTCCCGAAAGCTGCTAATGCAGTATTAAAAGCCTGTTTTATGCTTCGGCATTACCTATTAATATAATATTACATATGTATATTTTGGCAGGCAACCAAACAGCGGCTATAATTTTGAGTGTAAATTATTCACACTCAAAATATTATCCACGCGCGAAAACCAATTGAAACGATGTGAAAAGTGGAATTCAATATGAGTTGATTAATGAAGTGCGTAATTAATGAAACGAAATCATGTGTATAACATGACTTCGATACGGCCTATGTGGCGTAGAACAGCGGTAGAACATTCGTTTGTTAGGCATGGGGCGAGAGCCTAAGCCTATTAAAGCCTTACTACATAATCTATGTAAGAATTTACAGCTAACTACAACTCACTGATTAATCACGAAATCTCAGAAACTATAGCACCTACAAACTTGAAATTTGGCAGGTCCTTTATAGGGCGTAGACATAAGCTAAGAACGGTTTTTAAGAAACCCCACCACTTAGCGGGTAAAATGAACTCCACGCGTATGAAGTCACAGGCGGCTGCTGGTAATAATATAATATCCGTTAACAATGGAGGAAGTATCTAAATCATAATCTAGTAGAAAATGATATTTGCTGCTAAATATTATAATTTAACATGTGACTAATTATAAAGTCAACAGTCTAACACCATGTAAGTTAAACTGTCTCTTTAAAAGTGAGTTTATAGTAACACCCAGATACTCTTGATTTATATCAGTTCGAGAATGAAAACTGACGAGATATAAATAATGTCATAAAGTCCTTGCAGACGGTCCGTTATCCGAAGCATTAGTGAGACAGACGCACTTATTGGCACTTTACGAGCCTAACGCTTTATTTACCAGCGGGTGGTATCAATATATTTTATTGGAATTGGAACATCGTCATTCAGGAAAACTTTACCGATCACTCTATGGTTTTAGGTTGTTTATTACTTTTATTTACTTTTGGTCAACTATTACGTAAACAAGTTGCGAGATAGTAGCAAACTTTTTCGATTTGTGGACGAAAGGAGTAAGGAGAGCTATCATAACTTTTACGTCAAGATACTTACACCAACTCCAAAAAATAAATTGACACTTGTGTTCATGTGTCTTTAGTGGCATTGAGACTCCATTGCAAAATATGCGCCACGAAGAACATAGATATTTTGCTAATGAGAGAAATGCCAATGCATACCTACTACTTATACTCTATTAATCTTGCAAAAAGGCATTAGAGTTTTGACCACAGAATGACAAGTGCTGGACAAGACGAGTGGATGGATTAGATCTAACTTGGCCTCTGAATTAGCCATCATACTTGCAATGCTCCGCAGTACGAGTAGGTACCGTATGAGACACTACGAGAGAGTAAATTCTATACCCTAGACAACTTTTTTTTAAACTTCGATTCACCACTTTTTCCACAGCTCTATACACAATATCCTTGCCTGTCTGAGCCACAATTGATATTGATTATTCAATAGTATCCGACCCTAGGTTATATGCCTGCTATCCTAGTTTGTATTCTATTCTTTAGTATGAGATAGGTACCCTTACAACCGCCCATATTCTCAGATTACGATCTTCTCTAAGTATACCTACCTATAAAATATGGACTTACCTATGTGGTATGCTTTCTACAGTGTGTTTGTTATAGAGTTTGAAACCATCCAACTAATATTGACACAAACTGAAGTCATTAGAAAGGCAAGGAAACATGATCAGTAGTTCACGCAGATGCCTGAACTTGAACAATAAATTACAAGTCATATTATAACTAGCTGTGAAAGCAACTAAAATGTCTAGAGTTAGAAAGTTTCTTCTAACTTTTATCTTTTCCTAGTAACTACTTGAACTCGTTTGAAATTTAAGTTGTAACATAAAGTTCTCATCTTTGGCAAGTAACTCCTCTGCACCGCTTTTGGCAGTAACTACCAAACTTTGTGCTACCTATACAAAAAATAAAAACTTACTAATATTGGAGCCCATACTACCGTTAGCTTGGCTAAGTGATAACTCTTAGTAACGATTTATTTCTTTCTTTCTAGTTAGGTATGTTTGTGTACTTTTGATAGACGTATACCTATTTTAAAAATATACTTGTAAATACAAAGCCGGTTAATGTTACAGCGTAATGGTAGTGTGCAGTAAGTACGGGGAAGCAAGCGAGCAATATATACGTACACATGTAAAAGTGTATACCTACTTATTTTATTGGCTGTGTGCATATGGGTTTTCGGTACACGGAAAATAAACCTATAACTATTTGGTTACAAAGGACAAATCTTCTAGTATACAACTAAGTTTACAATCCTTCCTCTTAGCGTTAATTCCCAGTCGCATCCGAAGCTTTCAGCTCGGAGTCTGGGGTCCGCTTTTGCCAGTCATAACTACGGATTTGGCTAGACCTCGATATTTCTGTGAAGCGATTGCCATCTGACCTCCACATCCCAATGGTAACATTAGGCGATATCGAAGCTTTGCAGCTAGACTGTTTTTGGATTTTTGAGGGCTCCAACTACCCGTAACGACTGCCATAGATGTTCTTATGGCAACCGGGACCGACGGCTTAACGTGCTCTCCGAGGCACGACCAGACCAATGCAAATACCCATATTTCATGAACACAAATATTTGCAGTGAGCGGGGATCGAACCCACGCCTCCTGCGTAGCGGCCGCGTTCACTACCGCTACGCCACGGAGGCTGTCCTCTCAACTAAGTTTACAATATGAGACTATAATGGAAACAAATAGCCTGTTGAAACTTAAGTTGATAAATCTCAACTTTAATTAACAATGTCTTACAAGTCTGGATTAGTTTCGGTTCTCTGCCGATTGACTTAAAGTGTGATAAACACAGTAAACATTATTTCTTGAAATGTGAACTAATGTTTTTTATTTATTTATTAGAACTCTATTGCACAAATAAAGATATATAAATCAGATTTAATGCCATGGGCATTTTCTACCAGTCAAACTTAGGGCGATGCAGATAATTGTCAAGGTGCTTGATTGCTTGAAATTTATTGTGAGAAAAATGTTATTACTGAAGGCGAACGTAACGAATGGTTGGAGTTCCTAATGTGGCTCTTACCTCGCGAGAGTTATGGTCTCAGTAGAGGCCATGCTCGCACGCCATCAACGATCCACACATTCGATTATAGTACCAGTCTTCTGATTGCGGATAAGCCGACCAAAAAAATAAATAAAGGCGAACGTTTCTATTGGGGGACGAATGTGTGTTTGAAACTCAATCCTGCGGAGACTCCACAACGACCCCAAATCAACCTCACCTGTTGATTAACGGCCAAGGTTCTGACGGAAGTTTTTCTCAAACATTCACGGCGTAGTACGAAGTCCACTTTCTCCTTTTGGTATGGCTTATATGGTTATTACGGGAGCGATGGCTACCCCCAAATACCAACAGAGAAATAAGTCTATATCAGTACCTTGTCTTTCAATCAGCAGGTAGACCAGTTTGTAGGTGGTGAGGTTGGCTTGGCCCCGAAGATCTTGGGGGGAGAGGGAGGTGTCCCATACACTCAGTTATATAAATTGAAATGTAATATGTAGGTACCTACCTATAAAGAATTTCAGACTTCTTTAGATTATAATGAATGAGTATCAACAATGTGACTAAAACATGGTCTTGTAGACATCAATTTAATGTGTTGGTATGGTTTGAATGAAAAATGAAATAGTAAGTAGATACAATATAACTAAGACATTTGTTAGATAATGTATGTATAAACATAATCCAAAATCTTTATACACGTATCCAATAATGTTGTACAAACCTATCTACGGTTATACGTTATTACGACCCTAGTTAAGGTTCCCTTGGGTGGCCGTTAGGCGCACGTGCGTCTATGGAAGCATGTTATGTCAAGCGTATTGCCCCAAAACGAGTTGAAGATAGCGCCCCTATGGACGGCTTAATTTAGTGGGCAGCCGACATAGTTATACCCCGCAATTTTTCCCATGGTACCTCTGTGACAACTTGCACTGGTATACTAGCTATTTATAAAATTAATCAAATGGAAAATTAATTCATTTATTATCATACTAGTGACTTGATTATTGAGTGCCATTTTAAGTCATGCATAGGTCCAAATTGGTGTTGTCTTAAAAAAATTCAATCAGGCCAATCAATAATTATTATTTTAATTTTATTATTTATTATTATTAAGGAATTATTGCATACCTCCATAGGTATGCAAAAATTCCGGGAGCCCCTTGTTTCGCAGACAGAAATTTCATAGAATTTCGTTTCACAGAAAATGTTTCACATAATATTTGGTACTTATATTTTTATTTCGAATATTATTGTTTCAAAGACAATTTACCAGAATGAAACATATTTCACAGAAAAACAATTTAATGAATTTTTATTTACATTTTTTTTGTTTAATAAACTTATCATTCAGTAGAATTATTTTTTAAGGAATATTTAACCACCACCATAATCGAAAATAATTTGGTCTAACGTTTAATAATTTAGAACACGTCATTATAGTTTACGCCCCGACTCAGAGTACCCCGACTTGGATAGGTTAGGTTAAAAGGCTAAAAAAAAATAACCACGAAGGTTAAGGCGTTTTTTAAAACCACCCAGAAATAGGAGCCCCGCGGAGTGGCGCTCCGTCGAATTATCATAGCGCTAATATCTATCTATTTATAATCTTTGAGTGGTATGTCATAGTTATTTGTTATACAAGAGTGCAAAGTTGCTTTTTAACCGCGTGCTCATTTTTGATGACCGAGCAAGCGAAAGATTCTAAATTTGAATCACGAGCGTAGCGAGTGATTCACAAATTAAAATCTTGAGCGTTAGCGAGGGAATCAAAAGAGCACAAGGTGAAAAATCTTTGCACTCGAGTGCAACACGTAACTATTCATCCCACCTCAGCGAGGAAATAATGAAATGCTTCTCCTTCCTAGCGTTAATTCCCAGTCAGCATCCGAAGCTTTCACCTCGGAGTCCGGGGTCCGCTTTACCAGTCTTAACTGCGGATTTGGCTGGACCTCGATATTTGCCGTGAAGCGACTGCCATCTGACCTCCACAACCCAATGATGACATTAGGCGATATCGAAGCATTGCAGCCAGACCGTTGTTGTTGAACTTTTTAGGGCTCCAACTACCCGTAACGACTGCCATAGATGTTCGTATGGCATCCGTGACCGACGGCTTAACGTGCTCTCCAAGGCACGACCAGACCAATGCAAATACCCATTTTCATGCATAAAAAATATTTGCACTGAGCGGGGATCGAACCCGTGCCTCCTGCGTAGCGGCCGCGTTCAATACCACTACGCCATGGAGGCTGTATAATATGTGTATTAATACTAGTAATAAAATACAACAAAATAAAAATTCAACAACAATGTCAACAATATGACGTGAAAAGAATTGATGCGCGCAAAGCAAATTAAAAAAAAAGTACACCAAGGAGGTTACGAGTCTGAGTTTTTCATGAATTAAAAAAAAGTTGTATGATAAATTCGGCACCATAGAGGTAGAAGTAAATAGGTTTAATGATGTTTTGAGTCCACAAACCTAGTACACACGATGTCCTAAATTCAAATTTACTTTACCTCTCTAGAGGATAAAAACGACTTTTACGCTCAGTTATCGAAGAGCAAAAATAGTCTTTCCGAGATGGTGGGATGAAAAACGATTTTATATTTAAGGTATATTATGATAATAAAGAATATTTGATTTGTTATTCTATGATATGATTATTCTAACATTAAACTTTATGTCAAACAAAAATCAATGATTTAAAAATCTTCAAAGTAAGTATTCTTTGTATTGATTATTCTATGAAACGAAAATATGAGAAAATTTTTATGTGAAACGAAATTCTACAAAACAATTAGCTATAAAACAACGCACATCCAATAATTCCTTATTGCCCTTTTTGCAGCCATCTGCTAGACGGTTTAAGGATAAGTATTACCAGGCAGCAGGGAACAAAAGGGTGTTGAATCTGTATACAAACCGATTTCTTTTTGATTGATTATGATACCTTTCAGGTGAAACTCATTATCGTGAAATGTGAAATCCAATATTTCCTCAAGCCACCTTGAATTTCCATTCACTACTTATACACTTGTAATAAGTTCTAAAACATTTAGTTTTAAGTCTCTTTATAATTTCCTTTCATTTACATATTGTTTTCTTGCATTGCAAATGTATTTTTCTTTTGTAATGAATATACCTACCCATTATTATTTCGTGCATTATTTTTTGATTCCAAAAATATACCGCAAATATTTAAAAACTGCGCGTTTAAATCAAGAACAAAGTTCTACTAACCTGCTGCACAACTCCCGCCCACGTTGACGTTCAACACCTGCTAATAGTTTTCAAAGTCAAAGAAGGTATGTACTTAAAGGTGTACTTTCGAAGAAGTAGGGTTCTATGTGAATGTTTGATCGTGATTATAAACAAAAGTCGTGAAAACTGACACGCACGCTGGCAGAGCCGAGGTCATCAGCTATTGTTAATATAATAGATTATACTGAAGGCCTGATTCAGTAAAATTACGTATTTTAAACGCGTGCTTTCAAAACCTAAGTAACCTATGTACATAATGAATAATCATTATTCTAAATTCAGATTGTCGTTTCTGAATTACTTTCTATTAATACTAATCTCAAGGTCTGATTACCGATAATTGACCATTCACTGTGAAAAGATAACAAGTTTAGTGTGCAGACTGGCGAGCTTACTTTGTGAAAGTATCTATAATTAAATTACCCACTGCCAAAAATGTTCAAGATATTTTATAATAATATTTCGTGGTTTCATTTTCGATATAAATTAACAGGTAGTCCCTTGACCTACAAGGCAACACTCGCACGCTTTTAAAAGTTATTTATAATTAGAAAAAATCGATTTCTTTTTAAAAATAATCGATTAAAGTATCGACTCGTCTACCCTACACTATCCTAGACGGTGACAGCTCATTCTTTTTCCGTGCGAGTGCACGCGCTCCTACTTTGTATCGCTTTTCTTTGTTCCAATTTTAAAAAGAACGGTGTTTTGTTTAAATTCACGATGCGATGATATTATATTAAGAAGATGGAAAAATTACGGGATAAACACCGTCACAAACGGCGTCGAGAAGATTCATTCTCATGTTCGGAAGACGGTACCCCACAAAGTTAGTACTTAACTATTTACCTTTTCCCGTACAAGTACTGGTCAAAGTGACAGTCTTGATGCTGGTAATTTGCCATAGATTCTCATTTGAACGCGGCAAACAGCAACCCGCCATAGATTCCATAAGCGAACGAGGCGTTACAAATATACCTACGTAAATTGGTAATAGATTCAAACTTAATTTACCTTCTACCGTACAAGTACTGGTCAAAGTGACAGTCTTGATGCCGGTAATTTGCCATAGATTCTCATTTGAACGCGGCAAATAGCAACCCGCCATAGATTCCATAAGCGAACGAGGCGTTACAAATATAGGTACGTATATTGGTAATAGATTCAAACTTAGAACTATTACATTTCGACGTACCTCCTACTTACATAACTATCTATGTAATAGTTGAGTTACGCTTATTCATTTTTCGTTTAGGAGACGAAACGGCGTTGTGGGATTTAACACAACCCATAGAAACTGAGCCGCAACCTGGTCTGGGGCCGGAAGACATAGTCGTAATTCTCGACCCCCATGGGTCTCAGCCTGACATCTTGCTGGAGTCTGTTACGACTCAACAGGATGATCTGAATTCGACACCACCGGCACCGCCACCGCCACCGCCAGCGGCGCTTCCTGAACCTCCATTGGATCCAGAGATCCTGTGCGCTCTTGGTGAGGCAACTGATGAAGGTCCTGCATGGGGCCCGGAAATCCATAACAACTTAACTCAATTATTATGGACACCATTACTCAAAAAGGGAATGGTTAAAGACATGAGAGACAAAATGTTAAAACAGTATCTCATACCCAGTAATTGTACGTTACCTCAAGCGCCAAAATTAAAAGTTGAGACATCTCAACAACAATTGGGTGCAGGTATTACAGCTATTAGCAAGGCGATGACGTCATTAATAACAAGATCGAAGCGATCAAAACACTAAGTGATGGCTGTCGCATTTTATGTGATTTACATAATTCAGAAACCCAGGCTCGGATAAAAATGGTTACACCCGGGCTAGCGAAGCCTTTTCTCAATGTCATACAGGACAGCGAGCGAGATGAGACGTTGTTCGGTTCCACCTTACCGGATAAAATAAAGGCGTCTAAAACTATTGAAAAACAGGGTCTACAGATAAAGACGACTGGGTCATTGCCAGTGAAATCTAATAGGTACTAATGCCCAATCCCAAAACACAATGTCTGCGCGCCATCAGTTCCAGGGAAACTGGGCCGGACCTTCTCGTTATCCAACGTACAGGGGGGGGGGCGAGGAGGTCAGAGGCGATTCCCCACGGCAGCACGCCGATCAGCAGCGGCGACGGCGACATCGATGTCAGTAACCAAGGCGAACCAGAACCGCTCACGCGCCCCTACGCCAGTAACACAGGTACATGCAGATAGGATACAACAGTTCTATAATTGTTGGACCCACATTACTAATAATACTAGTATTCTTAATTGGATCATGAAGGGAATACCTATTCCATTTATATGTGAACCGTTTCAATCTTGTATGCCCTCGAATTACGTGGTCATTGAGTGAACAGCGTGACATGTCACTAGCTGTCGAGAATTAACTGAACTAGGTGCTATATCACAGGTTGAGCCCAGTTCAGATCAGTTTATTTCCAGTACCTACATTTTTAGCTCCTAAGTCCAACGGTGGTAAAAGATTTATTCTTAATTTAAAATCTTTAAATCGTTTCATACCTAAAAACTCAAACAAAATAAAAACTTACGAGTTTAACGCATTGCCCTATGGGCTCGCCATAACTCCAAGGTGTCTCACTAAGATTGTCAGAGAGGTTGTAAGTTTCTTACGTAATTGTGGGTTTCTGTCTGTATCGCATTTAGACGATTTGCTTTGTTTAAGGAGCAGTTACGAAGAATGTCTTTGTAACGTGAAGGAAACGGTAGCATTACTAGAATGTTTGGGATTCGTAATAAATTACAAAAAAAAAAAAACAAAGTACTTAATTTGCAAACTCAAACATCTTGCAAATTTTTAGGATTCATTTATGACACCATTGATATGACCTTATCGTTAGGTACCTGTAGACAACCGCAACAAGATAGCCTGTTTAGTACAAAAGTATTCCAATCTACCCACAGTTTCAATTAGAAATTTCTCCCAATTGGTAGGAGTACTCGTAGCAGCGTGCCCGGCGCGGGCGGTGCGCTACGGTTGGTTGTATACAAAGATATAAGAAAGAACGAAATATTATTGTCTACAACAACACGGTACATTTGACGTAAAAGTAAAACTTCCTTTATCATCTTAAGTGATTTGAACTGGTGGTCTCAAAATATTTACAAAGTAAATAATCCACTAAGGACCCAAAGCTACGCGCTGGAAATTTACACTGACGCGTCACGCACCGGCTGGGGTGCATTTAGTAATGAGGTAAGAGTTAATGGTGCTTGGAAAGAAAGTGAAATCAGTTTTCATATCAATTATTTGGAACTGTTAGCCGTATTCTTCGCCCATAAATGTTTTGCTCGGGACCAAACTGACTGTGCTATCCTGCTTCGTGTAGATAACACTACCGCTTTAAGCTATATAAACCGCATGGGCGGTATTCAATTCCCACACTTAAGTGCACTTTCTCGTGATATTTGGCAGTGGTGCGAGATGCGAAGGTTGTGGTTATTCGCTTCGTATATATAAACACTAAAGATAACGTCGAGGCTGACGAAGAGTCACGCAGGGTGAACCCCGACGTCGAATGGGAATTATCACAACCTGCATTTAAATATATTGTAGAATGGTTAGGTCAACCAGAGATTGACTTATTCACCTCTCGAATCAGTGCCAAGTGTCAGGAATATGGAAACGGGACCCAGATGCGATAGCCGTCGACGCATTTACAATAAGTTGGCTCCCAAAATTCTTTTATGCTTTCCCACCATTTTCTCTGTTATTAAATTGCATACAAAAATTATACAGGATAAAGCTACCGGTATCTTGGTTTTCCCAATGTGGCCTGCAAAGACTTGGTATCCTATGTTAATGGATCTATTAGTTGGAGAAATTATTGTCTTAGAACCGCACCCAAAACTATAATTGTCGCATTTCGGACAACAACACCCCCTCCACCAGACGCTTTCCCTGGGAGCAGCGCTGCTCTCAGGCTCGCGTTTTCCCGCCGCGGTACGCCGCCAGCCGCCCTGCGCTTGATGCTCGGCTCACCATCAGCAAGTACAATAAAGCAATACAGCGTTTGTAACAAGCTGTGGTGGCAGTACTGTAAGGATGTGTTCGTGAGTTCCATCCCTCACATAGTTACCTTTCTAACTGAACAGTATGATAAAGGTGCGTCTTACGGCACGATTAACAGCCATCGTTCAGCTTTATCCTTGCTCATAGGAAATAACTTAGCTTCAGACGAGCGCGTTAAACGCCTCCTAAAAGGGATATTTAAACTGAGACCATCTTTGCCTGAATACTCAATTACATGGGATCCTCAAATAGGGCTGGGCCATATTTCGGAATGGGTCCCACATACTCAGCTAAATTTAGAAAATTTAACTAAAAAACTTGTTGTTTTGCTGGGTTCGTGCATTGCACATAGAGTACAAAACTTTTTCCTGCATTAAAATAAGTAATATTAAAATCAATTCAAACGGTATCGAAATCAGAGTAACGGATATTATTAAAACCTCTGGAATAAGACGGGACCAGCCGGTTTTGTATCTACCATATTTTCTAGAAAAACCTTTCATTTGTCCAGCCACAACGCTAGTCGACTACATGTCTGCAACAAAAGCTATAGGGCTTGCAGACATAGATCACCTCCTAATTAATGTGAAGCGTACCCACAAGAACGCGACAGCACAGACTATAAGCAGGTGGATAAAACAGACGTTATAATATGCGAGCGGCATTGACGTGTTAGTTTACGGCGCACACAACGCTCGCCATGCTGCCACGTCAACGGCACGCGCGGCTGGGTTATATCTTGATCTAATCCGAAAAACTGCCGGCTGGACCGCGTCCTCCCAGGCCTTTGCTAAGTTTTATAATCGGCCTATTGTAGAAAAATCTAATTTTGCAGAATCCGTTTGCTTACACAATATTGTGATTAATGATTAAGAAAACCTATCAAAATAGCTACGAATCAAGTGATTACAATGTACTTATTTGTTTGTTGAATCATCCAATATAAGAAATTTATGATTTATATTATCTCGTGTTTCATGTAGCCAAAAGGCATAAAACAATTGTAAAAATATCACATTCTCCGAACATCTACCTGTTAATTTCCTTACCGACTCGTAGTCACACCACATTATCACACCAGTATGACAAACGGTATTTTTTTTCTCGTTAGTCACACTGCTGATTTTTACACAACATGTATATCGTAATTGCTAGTGCAGTGCCAACATAATAAAGTCGGTTTACCGACAAGTAATGCAACTGACCTACAACCTATGGCATGTCTTTAGATGTGAATAATCCGTGATTCATATTGTAATATTGTTATCTATAGTACCGACTGGCCGGTTAGAAATGCATTGAGATAATGATTGATAATGACTGACAACATACACGGAGAAAAAAATCTCGTTATACTTACTAAAATTCTGTTTGACTTAACAATATTTCTCGTTCTTTTTGTGACAGCGAGAATAATTTAGTAACGATTACAATATAATAATTCTAGTTGTCAGAACTAGTGATGGCTGTTATCCCAATAAAACAGTCTAGTAGAGATTACCAGAATAATCAGTACCTAATATTTAATTTCTTGTGATGTGAACAATATTGTTTTGTAGTATCTACAATAAGCAGATTAACGTTTACTGAATTATTTAGTAACTGTAAAGTAAGTACATGCTATTCCTACTATCTGTTTTTGTAATGAGTACTATTATTAGTGTAAAGTGTACTATATTTTATTGTAACGATAACTATACCTTTTGTGATGATTACTGTTCACATTGTTATGTGCAATATGAATTATTGTTGTATGTACTATCTATTATTGTGATGGGTACTATCCAATTTTGTTATAGGTACTATTTATTATTGTGTTGTGTACTATATATGATTGCAATTATTACTAAACAATTAGGCTGCCATTCCACCAGAGATGTGCTATGTTGCTAAGTTTCCAGCCGACCAATAGGATCACTCCATTTTCGCGTCATTTTCATAGCTGACAAATGACGCGATAAAGAAGCGATCTTACTGGTCGGCTGGAAAATTAGCAACGTAGCAAGTCCCTGGTAGAATGGCAGCCTAAGTATGTAGTTTTTTTCAATAAGGGTTGATCCTGGCTCGTCAGCATGGAACAGCATTTTCCTGCCGACGAGTCTGTTCCAACCATTATTATTACAAACTACATACAAATTAAATAGTAATACTTACAATTATATATATATATATATCTAATTTCCTTTTTGTCTTGTTGTTTGCCTATCATATTTTATGTTAAAAATATAAATAGGGATCTATGGTAGAGTAAGTGGAACAAGAATAATAAATACTATTGAAATTTAAACATATATTTATATAATTTCTTTAGGAAAAAGCAACTTGATTTGCTGAGCATAATCCATCAATACTTATAGTCTATTCGTTTTCCGGGGTCCGCATCAAATTGGGGTCATTATCAAATTGCTTATTTTATGTCGTTGGTTACTAGTCAGCAGTCCATTTTCGTTGTGAGCATTAATTATTGATTTTCCTTCTGCTGTACTCATAAGTAGTTCTTCCAGGTGCTGTAAGCAAACATATTTCTTTACATAATATAAGTACCTACCCAAATACTGTATCAATGATTTTGCTGAGTAAATGGATAAATAAAACCTGTTATGTAGTAAAATGAGAGTTCTCTACTACTAACCGTTGTTTGTTGCCGGTGGGGCTTGTGTGTTACTGCAACCTGGTGCTGGTGATGATCTACTCGGTGGTGATGTTACTTTTGGAGCAGATGAGTAGTAGAAAAAAAAATTGCCCTGTCTCCTATGGGGCCAATCAGTTCTAAGAGTTGCGTCTAAGAGACTCAGACAGTTAATGTCTATTTTATTAGCTGAAACAACAAACCAGTCGGTTAGTAGGCAATAAGTAGGCATGTAGAAAGTTTTAGTAAGTACCTAACTATCAAAAAGCTTAAAGGTGTCTAGGTACACAGGTATCGCAAAACAAAAGCGCTCTTAAATAGGTCAGCTAGTTCAAAAGACCGAATTATTAGGTACCTAACTACCTACTTAAATAAGGTAGGTATCTACCTATATCATGAACATGCACATCCATCCATACAAAAGCTGATGACGACGATATAACGGCTGCCCACTGGCCACGCAGCGGTGCCGCCCCAAGGTGTAAGCGCATCGAGGATCGGCGCCAGGCGCGAACTACGTTCGTGGGCGAAGTGACAGGTGCCCCGGGGCGCAGTCACTATTTCGAAGATTGATCTAGCTTCGTTTATCAAATCACACAGGACAGGACTTCCAAAACAACCACTGTCCACGACCTACCTACACAGGTATTATCACAGAGTAAGTAATATACTACGGGTATTATACTAGGACAGGTAGGTATAACCCGCGCCACGTATCTTGGACCTAAATCTTAAGACATACGAAGCTCTGGCGCCCGCGGATTGCTTTGTAATAGTCTATGCTAGGTGAATTTGAGTTCGTCTACCGCAGTAGCACCCCGTGCTATCCACAAAAGACACCCAAGAAATGTGTACTGCGCGTATAGGGCACATTTTGAACACATTTTAGGTCCTAGATACGTGGCGCGGGTTATACCTAATCGAATAAAATTATGGCACTGTTACTTACCACTGAATACATCTGTGTATGCTCCGAGAGAGAGAGTCCATAGTCCTCCGAGATCCATAGTCCATTTCACTTCAAATTCACAAAAAAAAACAATAAAACGCACGCGCAGTCACAAGTCACAACGCATCCGACGAACGCTCGATGCAAACAAAAAATGGCGATTACGAACAACAAAATTCTAGTAGTAATTTGATGAGTCTTCCCCCCTCCCCCCGCGCCAATGCACCGCCAAGAGGTGCGGTGTTACTCGTACTAAACTAAATTGTAGAATCTACAGAGAGCATTGTTTATTTTACAATTTGTCTATTAGTCATTATATTAAGCTAATAGCAGTAACTAAAATTCTGGTTATTTGTAAAGTACTATATTATTTTGTAAAGTGAACGAAAGTTATTTAATGGTAACTAGAAAATGTATTAAAGATTACTATTTTATATTAGATGCAACATTTTTTGTGATTACCACTCGTTCTCGTAGTCTTGTAATTCCATTTTTTTCTCAGTGTATAAACAAAAACGATAGTTTCACATTGGCTTTGCAACATGGCTTTTTGTATTATTAACAGGAAACGTGGACAAGTGTTATTATTTAAGCAACATCAATACTATAAACAGAAAGTTTACAAAAATTCTAATCAGATATGGTTCTGTCGTAACCGTCGCAATAATATCAAGTGCTCCGGTTCAGTCACAATAAACGTAAGTGCCAGTGTACATAAAATACATATACTTGTTATATAAATATAGGAACATACCTCATCTCTGTCTAAGGTCTATCTTCACGTTATGTCTCTAACGGGGCAGGCAGAGAGAAGGGAATGCAATGTTTCACGATCGTCGCATGACTACCCTTTTTGCTTCTTGAAGATTCATAAAATGCTATATGAACGAGTCTCCAGAAGTTAAATAATCCCCTATTCCACCTAGTTACATTGATGTTACTACTTGGACATTTTTGTTCCAAGTAGTTAGATTGGTTTCAGTAGTAGTCTGATTAGTTACACTAAAATAAAATTTCTAAATAATTTAACTACTTGGAACAAATATGTCCAACTAGTTACATCAACGTAACTAGGTGGAACAGAGAAAAATATCGCCTCAATATCCGTAACCTAATCGTTCTTTAAACTTCTCAGGGTGAAAATGTTATAAAAACAGTTGAGCACAAGAATACATGTCAACCAGATGAGTGCGATAATGAAATAGCGCTTTCGATACACAAAATACATGAAGTTGCTTGTACTTCTGCGGAGCCAATGACAAAAATTTTCGAGAAACATATTAGACCCTTAAAAGAAAAAGGGTTGAAAGTGCCACAATTTGATAGCGTAAAGTGCAGCCTCTATAATGCACGCAAACGAAAACTAAACGTGAATAAGACCGTTTTCAAACACATTGAAGACGTACAAGTACCTATTACATTTGAAAAATGTCTAATTGCTGATTATCAATATGAGAATACCAGACTACTAATATTTTGTTCTGAAGACGCAAAGGCATTATTAAAAAGTGTGAAAGAATATTTTATTGATGCGACTTTTAAGAGTTCTCCACAACCATTTCCACAATTGCTTTCTATCCTCGGTGATATGGGAAGCACATCTCAAAAAACTTCAGTTGTACCACTAATTCATGTGCTCATGAGTGACAAAAAAGAGTCAACATACGCTGCATTGTTCGACATCTTGAAAACTAAATTTCCCGATTGGTGTCCCACTGTATTTCACGCAGATTTTGAGATAGCTGTAGCAAATGCCATAAAACTTTTTTTTCCACGTATATCGATTAAAAAGTGTTACTATCACTATTGTCAGTGCTTATGGCGAAAAGCGAAATCAATTGGTTTGAAAAGTAAAATTCATAAAAGAATTGTGGGATTATGTACGGTATTGCCGCTAACTCCGTTAGAACTTGTTAAAAACGCATGGGAGTACATAAAAAATGAATCAAATGAATTGAGCGGGGAAAAGATAAAACAGTTCATTGCATACGTTGGCCGTCAATGGCTAAATGATGAACAATATATTGCTGACTGGAATGTAGTTGGTCAAAGACACAGAACCAACAACGTTTGTGAAAGTTGGCACTCCCAGTTAAACAAAAAGATAAATAAAAACTACGTAACCATACTAAAGTTATTAACAGTATTAATAAATCAGAAGGAAATTAACACACGAGAGCCTGTCGGGGCATTCTATTGGTTGAACCATAATTTCCATAAACTAAATCACTCTTACGGTAACGTATCACTCAAAATTCAAATTTTCAAATAGGTGCAATGTCAGCCACACGAGAGCCCGTCGGGGCATTCTATTGGTTAACCCATAATTACCATAGACTAAATCACTCTCACGGTAACGTACACGGATATCACGTGTCACTCAAAATCGTTACCTACGGAAAGAGATGGGATAGCCCTATTCTTTTCTTACACCATACAGAACCGGCACGTCAAATCGATGTTACAAACCCCAAAAGGAGACTGCGCCGGAACATCGTCCATAACTCAGCAGGAATAGGCTATCGGCTAGCAAATAAAGTTCCCTATTAGTTAAGTATATGAAATATAGAACTTGAATAGGTAGGCAAAATATTATTGAAATAGATTTTTTTTCAAAATAAAATACAATTGAGACATTATTTATTGTTGTTTATTGTACACTAGTGATTATAAAGTTTCCGCTATGAAATAGATTAGAATAAACAGTATTGGCATCGATTTTGGTTATCAATTTTTATTCATAATGGCTTTTCCTTTTATTACGTTTAGTACACTCCAACTGTAAAGAATAAAATTTATTATATTTACATGTTTTAAATTTAGGGTTTTGTATTAAAAGTGGGATTGTTTGCTAATATTGGATTTCACTAACGAGGTTTGAGAACACGTCTTCCTTCATCTTAAATTTGGATTATGTACAAACACATTGGCTGGATATGAGCCCCACCAAAGTCTTCAGGGCCCAGGCTCTGGTGCAGGCTTTCCCCTCGAAGTTCGACGGCAGTCACTAACACAAAAGCCTAAACATTCTAAAGGGAGCTTTAGGTACGACTGCCATTGCATTGGCACTCAGATGAAGAAAGTTAGGGAGTACATGTTCTTTTACATACCTATTAACAGATCTTAGCTAGTATTCGCTTAAATAACAGGTTTATTTAGTACATTAGCAAACCTTTTCCAGTTTCTTCGACACATCTGCTGGACACATCAAATATCAGAAATTCTATCTTTATTTTCCGATGTATTACTTTACTCTATGATCTTTATACTGAAGTGACATCTCATGTCAAAAATAAAAATAAAACATCACTCCAACCATAGAGTAAAGTAATACATCGGAAAACAACAACATTACATTCGTAAACATATCTAAATAGTTTGTATAGTTATATCACGAAATAATTTTAACTAAAATTAATGATAAAAAGTCAATTAATTATATTTAAAACATAAAAGCTCATTACGTAATAACTTTAGACAGAAGGTCCCTGAAGTAGGAACTGAATAAATTAATCGACTTGGTATTAGGTATATGGATCTCACAACTTTTTGCGGTAGAAGAACCAAGGGTGAGGCCTGGTATTTTTTACAAGTATTGTTTTTGATGGCATTTCATTTCTTTTTATAGATTTCCTATTCGGTATCTCTGTCACGGACACTTCCAGTCCCAGTCCTAGTCCACTACCCTGCGGGAGAGAGGCACTGTAATTTTCGTTGTTCAGGGTGCACCACGTGGTCGTTCTGGACCAACCACCCCTGTATGTATACACTACACCTCCAAATAAATACAGAGCACAATTATTAAGTACCTACCTACTTAAAACACTTATTTCATAGCATTTTTCTATCGTTACAGTTTTTTTACCATCGACATTATACCAATAACAAAACTGAATAAAACCTTTTTTTTTTTCGAAATAATACTGCGTTTTATACTTTGTTTCATTTCTTCGACCATTTAAATACGGTACCGTATATACACACCACACACTTTATACGAAACGGTAACGTTGAGACCGTGAAACAATCTCAACCAATGAATGACGCGTACCCGTGCGCTTGGGATGTTGATAGTAATCGATGATTGGTGGATTGATACGTGCTCTCGCGTGTCTTCCTACGGTTTCGTTGTAATTTTGAATGGTGATTAAAGTATCGTTTACGTAAAATGGCATTATTCACATACATAGAGCAGAGTAATACATTGGAAATTCACATAATCCTATTATAGATATATGATATGATATAACTGATCGATTTTTCTGTTGAAGTGATAAGGGACGCGCGAAATGACTTCTCATTATTATTTAGAATGGCGAATGCTCTATGAGAGCAATCGCCAAAGTGAATTATTACCAATAACCAATTTTATTTTAATATGCTACAATAAACGTATTTTGGCCAAAAAAAAATGTTTGCTAGTCTCTTTCATAATTCATGCAATAGGGGGTTAAACAGCCCTGGATGTTTCACCAAAACATAAAGACGATCCGTTCTTAAAAAAAAACGCTTTTCTCATCTAAGTATTTTTTTTATAACAAAGTCGCCTTTACGAGGCGAACTGACAAACAAACAGACATACAAAATCGGCTAACTTGTCGGAACGGAGACTCTACGTCGACAATATTTTTTCCATTATTTTTTGGATAATTGAATTGTACAATATTTATTATCATCATCATCATCATCATTTCAGCCATAGGAAGTCCACTGCTGGTCATAGGCCTCCCCTATAGATCTCCAATAGGACCGGTTGGAAGCGGCTCGCATCCAGCGCGTTCCCGCGGCCTTAATGAGGTCGTCTGTCCACCTTGTGGGTGGATGTCCTACGCTGCGCTTGCCGATACGTGGCTTAATATTTATTATATTCAATCATATTAAATGGCCTACCACCAGCTGCTCCACCCGCGTGCATCTCGGTTAACGCGACCTATGCTTGCTCATATCTCCGGTTTTACTCAACCGATTGCGATCAAACAAACGTAAGTCTGACCAGCCTGACCAAACCTTTCTAACAAAAAAAACGCATCAAAATCGGCGTCCATCGCGAACAAACAGACAAACAGACAAGAAATTTAAAAAATATTTTCGTGTTCAGTATCGTAACATAACATATCCCAAGATTTTTTTTAAATATCTCAAATGGATACGACCACTTTACAATTATATAATAAGTATAGATATGTACTAAAAATATTTTTTATAGTTAAGGGTTCGTTTGATACCACAAAACCTACCTAACCTAATAATATAAACAAGATAAAAGAAGACCATTTTCATGATGTTGCTTTGCTATACAACCTATTTTACTAGGTTTACAAATGTACATGTTGATGGTTTTTAATTTTTGACATGAAATGTCACCCCAACACAAAAATGTCTAGGATTTTTGTGAGATATCGAAGAATTTAGAAAATGCATGCTGTACCTACCCAATACCTATACCTGCTAAATAAACGTGTTATCAGTCAATCTAGCATAATATAAGCGACGACTGGACATCTTTATTAGGTATGTAAAAGAATATCTCCATCCCGCATCTTATTTAGTATGTTTAGGTAATCATAAAAATGACGCTTTTAGCCCAGGGTCTGCTATTTTGCCCCCTATTAACTTGTATAAGTTTCTCATGATTGAATTTAACTTTTTAGAGAACCAACCTAAATTCAATAAGTAACATTAACATGATAAATCCTATTCTTTACAGTTGAAGCAATTATAAGGAAAGGCTGCATGAATAAAAATTGATAACAAAATCGATGCCAATACTGATGAAGTCACTGCATTATTCTAATCTGGCTAGCTATATTATGGCGAATTGTATAATTTATAGTTACCTACATACTAAACTTTATTTTTATTTTGATAAAGTTCTATTTCAATAAAATTTTGCCTTTTTTGTTTTCCAAGTTAGTCACCAAATTTCATATTTCATGAGCAAACATCTGCTAGCCGGTACAACATGCTGATTAATGGACGAGACTTCGGCGCAGTGTTTCCTCTTAGGGTTGGGAAGTCAAACGACAGTCTCCCCCCAAAAGCCAAGATAAGCAAAATGGCTTCAAAGTAGGTACAAGCTTTGGATGTAATCGGAACTAGCAACACGTTTATTTGATTTTTGAGTGATACGTTACCGTAAGAGCGTTTTTGGTCTATGGTAGTTAGGTTTAACCAATAGAATATCATTATGTGCACGTGTGGCTGTCACTGCACCTATTTGAAAATTTGAATTTTGATTGATGCGTTACCGTAAGAGTGATTTTGTTTATGGTAATTATGGATTAACCAATAGCATATCATCATGTGCTCTCGTATGGCTGTCACTGTACATATTTGAAAATTTGAATTTTGAGTGATACGTTACGGTAAGAGTGATTTTGTTTATGGTAATTATGGATTAACCAATAGCATATCATTATGTGCTCTCGTATGGCTGTCACTGTACATATTTGAAAATTTGAATTTTGAGTGATACGTTACCGTAAGAGCAATTTTGTTTATGGTAATTTTGGTTTAACCAATAGAATTCTTTCGTGTCATACCATAAACTCTATTAAGTTTATGGTCACTGCACAATCTGCGTCTATTTAGTAGTATACTAGTAACTACTTTAGTAGTTTACTAGTATATATATATTAATCTATGGTCTATTTGAAAGGAGGCCGGACAGCTGTTTCGCAGCAAAATGAAAAAGGTGATAAATATTAAGTATCTTCTTTTATCATGGTACAATATTGTAATATCAAACGGATCCATATTGAAAAAATATTGAAAAATATTTAATTTAATTGAGAAAAATAAGTGTTGACATACAATTCTATTCACATTATCAGAAATGGTTAATCCAAGCATTTGCTTTACCGTCAGTCCAAATCGGATCGACGACCAGGCAATAATTATAGGAAGTCACCATTTTCGGAAACAGGTGGATGTGGCCTCTCTCCCGCTTATCACCTTCCATGGTATAGTCGTACTCGTGATTTCACCCGCATTTTCGTTCTGTATGGCTGTGTGTGACACTAAGAACCTACTCTAGTAGATAAGCTCATGTTTTTTTTATATAATTATCGTGCATCTCTGTACAGAATAAAAAACTTTTCATTCTTTCTTTCTCTTTCTATTTCCTATGCCCGGCAGTCAAAGACCTTGGCTTAGTTATTGACTCTACCCTGAGCAGTCTTGAAACTTACAGAGTGGAGAATGTTGACCCTAGACTCCTAGGAAGCCTCGGATGCGACCGCGGATTAATGCTAGGATGATGATGATTGAATTAGTTTATTTCGCGATATAGCTATACAACCTATTTAGATACATTTATTGCAGTGATGTTTTATCTTTATTTTTGACATGAGATGACACGTAAATAATTCTTGACGTGCCCAACAGCTGATTATTAGAAAGCCGCCATATTACGGTAACGATACTCCATCACTCAAAATTCAAACGAACACCAAACTGTTAAGTATTCTAAACGTATACCTCAGCTAGTGCCGTCTACACGAGAGCCATTACGGTTTATAAAGCTCATGACAGCCCAGCTACCGTAAGCCTAGTCACGTGGTCCCATAACGACTCTCGTGTACGTATACGACTCTCGTTTACAAACTCGTGGTAGACCTACTCGCTAATGTAGTGTGTATTATCGTGCTACACCATGTCATACAGTTATTGCGACGTACAATGCTCATCCTCATAGACCAAATATCACAAAATACATACAGGTACAAACAATACATGTCAAACTTATAATAAATTAGTACTTATAATAAGCACTAGTGAATAACAATAATATATTTTGGTTTAAACTTTAAAAACTGTCTAAAGTAGGAGGTGAAACAATAATTAAACTGAACACAGTCACGGTCACGGTCGGTGAACAGGGTAGCCAGAGCTCACTGGAGATGTTTTGTGCTGTCAGTGGGGAGACCAAAGGCTTATCCTACTTATCTTCTGCGCTGACGGCACAGAATCTCTCTGTTCCTACGGGGTCGGCAGGGCGAGTGGGTCTCCCTTGGTTTTGCACTCGTCCATAGGCTACGGTAACCACTTTCCATCAGGTGGGCCGTGTGCTTGTCTGCGACCTAAGTGGTATAAAATAAATACTTACTTGATGATTTTTTTTTTGTTTTACTTTAAACAGAACTCCAGAATAGGTAATTGAACATGCTTGTCTACTGGGACTTCGTAATATGTGCCTACCAAGACCTAGATCACCTTTAACCAGTCGACCCTACAAGTAATAAGTATTTATCGAACTAACTTCTTTATTCTTCCCGTCCTTTTATTTTTATTCCTTTCATTGGTAACAAACTCTCCTGATACTACAAACGTTCATAGATCAGAGATCACATACATATACAGAACATCCATAATCATGACGGATAAGACTACCTATTTTTACTGACCCAACAAAAAGAAACTCCAAGAATGATGTTGAAAAATTGCCTCCTTATATTTAGGTTAGAATACCTCCGGCCGTTCAATGTAATGAGCGGTCCTGTCACGTCCGTCTGTAGTCCCGACGTTCATTTGGTTCACAGATCGTTCATTCTGCACGTCTTCGTTCAGTATTATCTGGGAGATTTTCTTTAGAATGTTGAAGTAAAACAATGAACGAATACGTTTTATCTCCAGATTCCTACGCGATTTGAATTTAGACAATGCAAATGGGTGTAATTTGAGGTAAATTTACTTAAATGTGCAATTTGGTAGATCCAAAATGCTGTACTTGAGAAGTAAGTACGTTTAATTAAATCCAGCGTTTTGTTTTATCTGAATTAATTTTGATACATTTATTATGCTTATTGTCGAAATCGCGGGTTCGAGTCCCGTCCGAGGTCGAATCTCTTTTCTTTTTGTAAATAATTGTTCTCTTAATCTTCTCATATTCTCTTCCATGAAAAGTATTTGGGTACTACACATCTACAACACCAATTTATTATCTACTCGTATTTGCCTGTACTGAAATCGTGTGTATAGTAAACTTTTGTCATAAAATCGTTGAAAAAGTATTAATATGGCGTGAAAAGTAGTTTATTCAATGTGTTCGTGTACTCGTAGTATCACCACCATCCGTCAATAGTATAAAATGTATAAATAATAAAAATTATTTCCGTAAAGACAAAAACAAAATATACCTAACTATTTTAAAACAAATTGAGTAGCAGTTTGTATATTATTCTATTAACGATAAATTAATCTTTAGTGTACTTAATTATTTTTTAATTAAAAGTTACTGACTTTGCAGCAAGCAGCAAGCTATATCATTAATTTATGTCCCTACGGTAGAAAAGTTGTTAAGACGAGGGTACACTGCAAATGACTGATGATCAATCAAAACTGCAAGAATTATAAATTATTGTATTTATTTAGGGAACCGTTAAGAACCTTTATTTTATAATATGACCTAGAATCGTGTATTTATATTAATAGTAAATAGAATTTCACAAAACTGTGATGGCTGGCATTGCTGACAATTGTTTTGAATATTGAAACTCGTACTTAAATACATTGGTTATTGTCATGCCGCAAACTCTACTGCATGATGGATTGCATCTCGATGTCAGTAGTATCCGTAGGACTCAAATGTAAGATTCGGTTTGTATTAATGGTGATGCAAACAGCGTATTGTTAATATGAATTCCTTTACTTTCTATAAAAAATATATATAAGGCAATTTAACCATCTTCGGCGGAGGTTAGGTTTAGGTAAATAATACTCTGTAGTTAAGCCTTATGATATAGGTACTCGTGTTTGATGATAAATGATCCTGCATCGTAATATAAAGGTTCTACTATTATATTGTTATACAACACCAACGACAACAACCGCTAGGCTGCGGCCAATTGAGCGTAGCTATTAATTGGAGCCCCGTTCTATAAAATAGTATTGAATAATAACGCTTTAGTGCCCGTATTGTTGATATTTTTTATAATATTTTAACGCTTGCCCGTGTCTAAATTTCATCCGATATTTTTAGTAGAGTAACTCTGAAATCAACCGGGAATTATCGTTGTCTATCACCTCTGATATTGTACTCAAGGATATGACATTTTTATTTGCAATAAAATCAAGCGCCGTTGTTTGGTGCAGTCATTCGGAAGTTATGGGCGTACAAACATTCCTAGTTTTCATTTTTATATTATAGATAAAAAATTCCCAATGAATATTTTGAGGTATTCCTTGAAGCGCCACCGTTTTGAAATATTATTAATGTTAACTATGACTATCTGAAATGTAATGTCTACTATAGGTACTTCACTTGAACTCGAAAAAGGCTAAACTTTTTTAAATAATATACACATCCTCATAGAATTTGTAGAGGCGAAACTTTGTGATGGTGAGCGTAAATTTAAACGAAACCACTTACCACTTTATTTAAGTTCTAAAATAATGGTAAAACTCAAGGGGATTACACAAACCGCGCCAAAACAATTCTCATTAAAGGCTTAGTACAAAGTGCGTTGATTTATATAGCTTGAAGCAGACAAAATAAACGATTTACTCTTTTACCTATTCACACAAACGCTTTTGCCTTTGACATTCTGATAACTACGAGAACCTTTTGAAAAACTTTCTGAAACATTTTTGCCTTTAATACTTTTTACAATTTGTTTCTTGTCGACTTTGGAGCTGAAGCGGTCCCTTGTGGAAACTGCCGCTAAATTGGACTTATTCGGTATTCGACGTAGCAAAATTTTTAAATAAAAACTGTGCACCGTAACTACAATTTTTCATTTTGCAACATGAAATCTGATTTTCATGTATAGAATCTGATTTTATTATCGCATCATTGATTATTGCAATAAGTGATAACTGTCAACGAGACGAACTTAGAACTAGCACAGGAAATAGGTGTACTACACTACTTAAAACTGGGGCACTCTAACATTCATGTGGACCAATAGAAGTACTTCCAATGAATATATTTACTTCTCACGGCAGTGTGTATGAATAATTAATATAAATAAATATTCTACAACGTTCTACACAACACTACCCAATGGTAAGCATAGCTTAACCAGCGTGTTTCGCAGAGTTTAGAATAGGTACGGATAAACATACTTAGATACTTTTTTTTGTAAATACATATTTAATATACATAGAAACACCCAGACCAATGCAAATATACATATTCATGCATACAAATATTTGCACTGAGTGGGAATCGAACCCGCGCCTCCTGCATAGTAGGCGAAAGATCTACGGCTACGCCACAGAGGCTGTCAAACGGGTGCGCCAAAGTTCACCTAAATTTTCAACTCCGAAAATTGGAACTCCGAAAATGTTCTTCCTAACATTTTTCATCCTAACAATCACAATTCCTAACTACTCTGTCTCTAATGTTTTAATTCCGAATCATTCAACTTCATAATGTCGGTAGCAATAAACATCTATTATACTATTATTTCTTTTCCTATATTTTGTCAACATAACCATCTTTTACACTATTATTGAAAGTCATACCTTTTTTGTTTAGATTTATTTTTATTAATAATAATCAGTATTATTTACATTAATTTTGCGTAACTTTTACAGTTTTAGTTATTTACACATAACATGATAAGAAATAAGAATACCAGTACCCTGGTACAAGTTATTCTAATATTGAATAGCTATTGAATTAAAATATTGAAAATTGAAATAAAATTGGAAAAATATTGAATAACTTGATAAATATATCATTGTACAAAGTATTGTTTATATACGGCTTCATTTCACAAATTAATTATTTTTAAACATTTTATTTGGCAAACAGACAGTTAGTAATAGATTCATTGAGAAAGCTGCTCATTCCGACTTGGATAGATTAGGTTAGAAGGCTAATGCGGGAGCGGAGCAGAGCGAAGCTCCCGCATTAGCCTTCGTGGTTATTTTTTTTTTATAACCATGCAGAACTATATTTACAACACACCTGCTCATAACAGTGATATTATTTTACCGCAATTAAGCACGGAATGACACCTATTATAAAACTGTGACTTTTTCATTACTATTATTCACAAAAGTGAGTTATAGATTCTTTTTTAAATTTTATAGGAAGTGTCTATAATTGTCTATGTTCTTAAAAAAGTTTTGGTACAAAAAATAACGTGTTTAATAGTACGAATAAATTAATACGCCTATTGTATGGTCATTTGATGCATTTTCGTATTTAAATAAATAATTTCAACTTGTAATACTTGTGTAATAAACAAAATTTTCGCTCAAATTTAACTTTTTTTTTTCTCTAAGTACTACAGAAAAAAAAACAGAGTAAAAAAAAGTTAAATTCAAACCTCATTTTTTTTTAAATATGGTCGACCGCCATTGTTAAATGCGCGCGCATAGGAAAACGAATTAATTTGTAGTATTGTTTATTTAGTATTTGTAGTATTATTTTATTCGCAAGTGTGTTGTAAAACGTCGTATGGCACGTGTGAGCATGATGATTACCGTCCTCGGCTGTCTTAAGACCCTCGCCTGGCGGCTCGGGTCTCAATGGCACCTCGGCGGTAATCACCAATGTTGCTCACTTGTACCATAATGTACTATTAATCCAAAACTATATTTAATCCATTTACGTACGTAATGATAATAAAACACTGACATGAACTTAGCAATAGACACAACTCAGTACGTTATTAAAGCATACCCCAAAATAAAAATCATATCCTCGAATTAAAACTATAAATAAAATATAATTCTACCGACATATATTTTTATTACATTTGGTAGATAGTTAAATGTTTCTTTCTAAGTATGAGTGACAATATTATGGTAATTATGTTTAGGGATAAAAACGTTAGGATAAAAAACAGTAGGAGCTTTAATATTGTATGTTAACGATTTTATTGATAACAATTTTCGGAAACATGAGTGTTATGAACATCGACGGTAGCACTACAAATAGTATGAATAAAAACTTTAGGATGAAAAATTTTAGGAGGAGTGATCATTCGGCTTACAAATCGTTAGGAAGAACAATTTCGGATAAAGAACTTTAGGTGAGTCAATATGGACCCCTGTCAAACACACACAAACAATAATAAATGTTATGTAATATCCAGTTTTACCCGCAGTAGAACGAAGAAGGCTTTAGGAAGCTTTTACTGTGAGAAATAGTTTGTGTGCACCCGAATGTTGCCATCTATTTCGAAAGCGGTTCGATCGATTCAAATGCTATTTTCTGTATAGGGTGTAGTAATTTAAATTTTCTGTAAAGAGCCAGTGAAATGGTCAGTGATAGAAAAAGGATTGAGAAAATAACATTTTAAAATCCCCTTACTAAAAGGAAGTAGGTAGCCGACCTAAAGGAAAGCAAATCTGACGGGTGTTAACATACATTAAATTCAGACCAAGGAAAGACTCTCCCTTAATTTTTCTTAGCCTTAGTCGGTGGAGATTTAAAATTTTATGTAAGATATATTAAAAGTAGTTAATATTACAACCGTCGTATAAATTTCTTTTTTGATATGATATATTGAGTAGGTATTACAGATATTTCAATTGATTACGTGAGGTTATACTTCAAATATTATGAAATGTCATTAAATTACTTACACCAGTGTAAGTAAATATAAATAAACACTACAAACCCAGGTTTGTAGTGTTTATGCAGTAATAGTGATCAAATTGTACTAAAGCCACATAAAGACGTAATAAACTACGGTCACTGACTCGAAATTTGTTATCGATCGATCAGCTGCACTGCACATAACAGCGTAGTATCAATATTGCGTATCACGCAGCCTGGGGCGTAGGTATTACTTAGTCCCAAGTGAAATAATGTGTTATAGGATTTCAATTTGTTATTGAAATGCCTTTATCGAAGTTCAGTTGCGTCGCAGTTAAACTGGAAAACTGATCCCAACTGGGTTGAGAAAAGGGTCAGAGAATGATGATTAAAATATCTCTATGGCATTGCAATAGTGAGTACTGCTACTCTGTACAAAAGATCTTGGGTTTAATCCCTCGATTGCGCAATATCTTGCTGATGATCATATTCAGAGTGTCAAAAATAAATCATTCTAGCCGACTGAACTGAAGGCAGTTCAGTCGGCTAGAATAATTTAGTTATGGAACTACGAAGCTACCGATACATCACTATCATCACTATCATCATCACGCTTTCGCTGTCTGTCCGTCCCTATGTATGCTTTAATCTTCAAAACTTCGCAACGGATTTTGTAGCGGTTTTTTTTAATAGATAGAGTGATTCAATAGGAAGGTTTATATGTATAATACATGCATAATATTGTAGAGAAACACTGATAAATTTAGAGATAGTACCACATAGGCGGAAAATATGGCGGTACGAAGTTCGCCGGGTCAGCTAGTATATAAATATAATACAAAATTACTTTTGGTTTTCCATTTCTATGCAACTGAAGTGCTAAAACACAAACTTTATTAAGTACCCAGAATAATATAAGAGCCTGAACGGATTACCTGAGGTCAGAGATGGATTCTCGGCTGAAGGTGGACTTACCATTTAATTGCTTAGTTAGCATATTAAATGCTCGTTTGTTGAGGAAAATATAAGGGTACGGTAGCGCCCCGTTTAACTTGAGTGCCATTATATAGCTGGTGCCGGTAATTTCGGTAGCTTTTTAAATAGAATGGCGATTAACTTGTAATTAAAAGCAACTTTTATTTTTTGGTACCTACCTACCTTTTTCAGGTTGCTGATAGTTTAGATTTAAATTATTTGCTCTTGCTTTTAACGTAATATGTACTTATATACATCCTATAATACCAATTATGTATAGATTTATTGTTGGTGTAAACAACTTCTAATATTGGATACAAAACATATTTTTCATCAATCAGATACATTCTATAGGACTTGAACTCTGCAAGTTCAAAACTATATTAAAATGCAAAAAAGGTAAAAATTATCTCAACTTTTCAAAGAGAAAAGAACCTAAAAACACATTGCAGCACAATGAATTTCCCGCCACCTGTCGATGTCGCTTATACCCTTTTACCACTCCCCTTGGGTCCCATTGGAACAATGTGCGTGACAAGAGGTAATTATTTGCCTGTATAATTAGTGATAAAGCCGTATGCACATACCATACATGACTCAACTCATTTTTAATGTTACAGGTGTTCGAGTGAAATGGTACCGACGCCTTTACGTGCTCACTGAAGCAGGGTGAAAGGCTCATAATGACAAACATTATCATTAATCTAATGGGCGTACTTATTAGTTTGATAACGGATAGTATAGCTGACTACATGTTGTTGTTTAACCTTCGTATCTATATAATATAATAGGTACCAATCCTGTATTTTAAAATGCGTAATCAATTTTACTATTAGAACTATCGGGATATTTACCATGTATTGTTTCGAGTTTGTCTTTGTAGTGAGAATGTAACCAGTGGTAGTGTCCATACGCGTAGCAAAAGAACTCGAAAGAGTAGATCGATAATTATATAAGATAAGAGTAGAGGTAGATCGATATATTTACTCCTAAAAAACTTTTTAACCGTTTACCGCCATTACTCCAGTTCCTCCGTAGTCATGGTGTTTGCAACAGCGCCGAAATATCAGATACTCGAAACAATACATGGTACATATCCCAATAGTTCTAATAGTAATGTGAAAGACCATGAAAGTTTAAATACTTATATTGCGTAATCAAATCTTTGGCGCTAAAAATATTAAGCATTTTCTGTTCTTAATAATATTATAGAAAGAAAGAAGAAAGAAATTATATTTACACACTGGGTGGGAAGTGGGAATGGAATCCGCCACCTCCGACCCGACGAGGTGGCGGTCTGAGACACTTTGGATACTCGACCTTTTTATTTTGTACACTTTATATTTATACAGATATCTATAAAACAACGGATAATATAATTAGGTATATAAAACCTAAACGTGCCTAAGTAGTATCTGTCATGGTCATAATAAATATTCTATTAATAAACAGAGACAGAGACCATCAATGTTACGTATTCAATGAGGCATGTAGGGGATTAGATCTAAGCACGAATCATGCAATCGGCAATAATTGGGGTATTGTCGAACAATTGTTTAGCTCGACCGATAGACGTGACTACCACTTAGCGAGGACTCGCTGGAGCTATTCGGAATTCGAACCGTATAATTGCTATGGTTTATGTAGCGTGTAAAGCTTTGTGATTTTGTGCATGTATGTACTAGAAGTCTATATTATAATACGTAAATGCTTTGTCATCATCGCCCTCAAAGATTTCTCAGTTGACTTCGAACTTTGTAGTACTAGGTCTGCGTATTGATTTGGTTGTTATGTAGGCTTTTCCGGGAGCGACAGTAGTTTGACCTCCCAAACTTTCTTAAGTTTAGGTAAGTAAGTAAGTAAGTAAGGCTCCGGTGCAGGCTTTCCTCTTGGAAAGCCTGCACCGGAGCCTCATCCGTTGATTTGTATTGGCTGCAAGGTCAGATATTCAATTCATTCCGTGGTTGTGCAATATGATCGTAATGTTGCTTACTGAAATTCAAATAGGTAACCATATACAGGTTTACCTATTTGAATTTCCTCGCGCGGGTAAACAAGGTGTATTAATATTAATATTTCGCTTATTTCTTTCAGTAAGCCCCATATAAGCGGCCCCCGGTGGCGAGCTTAATCAGCTGGACACTTTTTCATGGGCTGTAAGTATAACCTTTCACACTATCCCTAATCGTCTTGTACGACATCTAAGGATTAGGTGAGGTTATTCTACTTCGCCGAAACCCACGTATTTTTCTATTCAATACGAATCTTCAAAGCCATTTTCTGTTTAATCATAAGCCTTCTTAAATATTTTAGGATAAGATTGCCTCAGAATACCAACAAAATAGCAATATTATATTGTATGAAACATTAACATAAAAGCCTGTAGCAGCCACAAATACAGTCCACAGGCATTCTCAGCCATTGTTTATAGTAAAACAGAAAGCTGTATAAAATTCACAACGTACAATATTGCCCGCATCTGCCCTGTTGTTGTGCTGTTATCATGGACTATAATAATATGGCCTCAGGGAGCATTGCCACAACAATATCAGACACCTCCATGCGCTATCTATTACTCTCTTTGTACTCAAGTTTCACAAAGTATATTTTTCATGAAGAAATTGATAAACGCATCATATATCTATGCATTATTTTGGGTACCTACTTACTTTGCGCAATGTATATGGAATAAAAAAAAATTGAAATAGTAAAAAAGGGAATATAGGGATGCTGCGTGTTTTTATTCAGTTTATCAGTTAAGATGCGCTATTCACGTTTGCGAAAGTAGTAGCTAGATAGCTTTAATCGTTTACGTAGATTTCCACTGTTCAAATTCACTTTTCTTTCACAAGCACCTCCATCATGATCTGATTACGTGTACATATTTGAGCAAAATCTGATCTTTTAGTGGAACTTAGTTACAAAGTACCTAATTTTTTAAGTGCTAACAATTTGTTTAAAGTGAGTTTGTTTATTTCTTAAACTATTATAATTTAATTTATAAATACACGATAACAAGGTTATAGAAAAGTACATAGAGTAAGTATATTAGATTATTATTACACTCAGAAATTCGTTTTGCTGAAAGCTGTATAAACTTTTCTTTCTATCGACGTATATCCCATTATTTTGTTTTACTATTCATTAGAATAAACAGTTGACAAAATGAAGCTGTTAATATAGGTAGTTTCTTCATTAGATAATATATCTTCGTGAATATAAAAAAAAAACAATTAAAAAGTTTTGACAACTTAACTACCTTATGATTAGACTAGCCTTCCGCCCGCGGCTCCGCCCGCATGCACCTCGGTTAACGCGACTTTTGCTCATATCTTCGGTTCTACTCAACCGATTGCGATCAAACGAAGGTAAGATTTTAAGTCTGAGTAAGCCCTTTCTAACAAAAAAAACCGCATCAAAATCCGTCCCGTAGCTTTTGCGTCCATCGCGGACAAACAGACAAACAGACAAACAGACAGGAAATTAAAAAAAAATATTTTCGTGTTCAGTATCGTTAACATAATATAACCCAAGTATTTTTTCTTAAATATCTCCAATGTACAGACACGACCACTTTACAATTATATAATAGTATAGATAGAAGTTCAATACCCCTGAGATGAATGAAATTAAAGTCACTACGACTAATAGGAGTTTTGTCCCCAGAGTATTAATTGAATTTTCTTTTCAAGGTTTCGCGAAAAAGGTATATCCAACTTGGGAGAAATGTGGTTTACACGCACGTTAGAATGACTTACTGGATGCGCAGTATAACATTAATATAAAATATGTATTGTGAAATCATCCACTTGGTAGCTATGATTACCAACATGTTTTATCAGGTTTATCATTTGTACAAGATAGCATGCGTCGATAACGCCTGAAAGGTTTGGGGGGTAATCTTCTAAGTACTATCGCGATCATAAGTGCAGTACCAATCTGACGCAACTATTGCGCGTCAACATTAATCGTACTTATGACCTTATTCTTTGAAGACAATTCACACACACATACACAAAACTAGTCGTACAGTACTCTTACTAAACTTTTGAAGTTATGAGTTTATGACCTTAATCTTTGAAGATAATTCACACACACACATACACACACATTAATATTGTTCACTCGTTGATTGATATTGGTAATTTCAATGTCATACGTAATCCGCCCCGTAGCTGAGTCGTTTAGCGTGCGGCTTGACGAATAGTATGAAGCCTGTCGGTGATGGTTCGAACCTACCGGAACTAATATAACTTTTTGTGTTTTATATTTAAAAGTTATGATATTATAAATGTTGATACGAATATAAAAATGTTTCTTAGGTAGAATTTTAAACTTAGCGAGAAAATAATTATTTGAGGGTGCATTTGAAATAAAATGGATTCATTGGCTATGAGTGAAGTTGTTGGTTGGTGAAGTCAGTTACGACTACCCTATTTATATATTATATCATCTATGGTTACGACTGTTTGTGTTAATTACTGTTCGAGCGATTACATTTCTTTTTTAATAAATCAATATGTCAAATATAAGTATTGAAGCAAAAGCTAATATTGTGGCCATATTCGAATGGTCTGAATATATCTCAAATTTCTAATGAGACGGGCTTATCTGTAAGTTAATTAATTAATTAATATTGTTGTAGTGCAATTTTGTTCATTGGTTGCAATTGTGTAATATATGGTTGTTGTTTTTTTAGAGAAATACTGTGAGTCGTTGCGTGAAACAATTTGAGGAAGAAGAGTTGCAGAGTTGGAGGAGAAATGGAAGACCTGCTGAAGCGGCGTTATATGGTAGCAGAATATGAAACGAATAACGAAGAGTATTTACTTTAACTGGGAATCAACAATATTTTCTGATGAAAAAACGTTTAAATCATCTCAAAAAGGAAGATTACATTTATGGCATAAGGATAAAACACGGTGGTGTGAAAACACCATAGTACTGAACACTGAATCTAAGTGTAAATTATGTGGGGGTGGATTAGAGCGCAAGGGCCGGGTGAATTAGACCCAATATCTACGCGTGCAAATAGTGCAAATTATGTGAAAGTGTTAGAAGATATAATGTTGCCCACAGTGCGAAATGTCTATCCAGATATAAATGAAGGTTTAAGGGCATTAGAAGGTTTCTTCAGGGTCGGCAGCATGAGTGTGACGCCCCTGGTGTTGTATACGTCCAAAGGCCACGGTAATCACTTTCTATCAGGTGGGCCGTGTGCTTGTCTCCCACCTAAGTGGTATAAAAAAATGATATAAGTTTTGTGCACGATAATTCTCCCATCCATCGAGCCACCATACTTCGCGAATGGTTTAGTGAACGTAAATTTATTCCTTGCTGTAGCGAAGGGTGAAAATGTTCAAAAGGGAAGCCGGTGGCAAATCCCAAAGAACAACCATGGCAATTTTGTATGAAATTCTCTCAAATTTTAGATAGGTACTGAATTTTAGGTGTAATACATGTAATAATGCATTAAACTTAAGCATCTCTACCATGACTTCCCTTTGCAGAGCAAGCCGGCAGGAATCGTGTTATGAGTACTCCTCGCCACTGAATTTCCTTGGCCAGCACGATCCCCTGATTTGAACCCTTGTTTAAATATTTTTGTTATTTAATTTCAGTTGAGCCTATTGAGACTACTGAGCCTATCAAGGGACGTGCTGGCCTGTAATTAGTATAAGACTGTATGGTTGAGGTTAAGTTTCAATCCTCTTTTCCGAAAAAAAACTTTCGAGAAAATGAATAATTAAGCTATAACCTCAATATGCAATATTAATTTTATTATAAAAGTATATTTTTTGGATGAAATTATTATAACCACAAATTAACATTGGATAATTCTTTTAATAAACTTTTTTTTTAAACTATTGTTTTATTTATAATCTATTGTAAATTAAGTATAATATTTTTCTATTTGTAAATAATTATTTCTAATTCTGTTAACTTGTTCCTAAAATGTCATGAAAACAAAACAACAAAAAGTGGGAAAACTAAGATCCGAACCCACGACATTCGATTTCAACACTATCCATAGCAGCCTTGTTACCAACCAGGCTACGTACTGCCTTACGTAGAATCACGAATTTTTGCATTACTTTATATAGATGCATGCTTCGAACATAATAGTATGAAAAGGCGAGCATAACGTTTTCTTTGTTTCGCATCACACACATTTATATTTTCTCATATCGATACTGTGTGACGTATAAATGTATGCGTTAAACATTACATACACATAGATACGCGTTTCAACGGACACGCCATTATAAACATTACGGTGCTAATGCACTTTTAATTACGATAGTACATGCAGAAAACTAACAAAGCTTCGATAAAGACTCATACATAAATAGATCGTGATGTTATACTTTCTAAACTAGTGGTATAGGTTTATCACATATGAATGAAGCCTCTGATGCGACCCGATAAGGTTATCATTCTGCCAACTGAACAGTCCACTCCTGACTCGATTTCCATATTTTCTGCTTCCGTTGTCACACTTGAGTAGGTACTACTATAAATATTCGCAGAACAAGATAGGTATCACTCGCACGTTGCCCATCTAACCCAATGTGTTGCTGTATCATCATCGTATCTGCATTACCATTTCATTGTGAACTCCATCGAGTTCACAATGAAATGGAAATGCTATTATAGGGTATCAAAACCTATATTATACTTCCAGTTTTCCTAAAATCATGAAATTTGACTATTATAGAAGCAAGGTCTTAGGTATAGTGCAAATAAAGGGAAACTCAAACTTAGGCCGAGAGTCTCAGCAGTAAATTTAAATGAGCGTCCTAAAGGATTAATTTCTAATTTATATTATGCATAATTGATATAAATCGTATTACAAATTATACCAATTTATCGGTACGATAACATTGTTAGCATTGTTCTTAACACGCATTAGCTTTAATTTATGACGCGTTTCAACTGTTTCACTAATAATTTGAATTATTTGAAAGTTGAGTGTATTATAAATTAGTAACATAATCCACTCGGGAATTTTCATGTTTAAACTACAATCCGTAGATAGAAACTGTTACAGAGGGATAGGCTTATCATTGGAACTCCAGCGACACTAATAAGTGTGTGAGTCAAGATAAAATAGCAGTATCCCATCAAAACACAAAATGAGAGGGTTTGTACATTCATTGTGAATCCCAGAAAACTAAATTGTCTATGTTAAATTTTGAGCTCTGTAATAAATATTATCAGGAGACAATACGATAAATTATTACAGTTCTATGAGTGTTTACATCTAAGGAGAGCGAGATAAATATTTGTGAGCAACAGACATAGTTTGCCAGACCCTTCGTAGAAATAAACGATATTGTTTAGTCTCGGTGAAATGATTAAACACTTTTGTTCAAGGGTTGTGTCTTATGCAAATTTAGTAAGTTAATAACTTAAAGGTTTTAGTGACTACTACTGTAACCAGTAAATAGGCAAAACACAATTTAAAAGTAATAAAGTGTGTTGAATTATAAAACTACTTTTAACGGATTCTATCGCGATTTATGTTTTTTTTTTTGCGATTTGTAACTATGTGATAACTACCATCTCTAGTCACCCCGTGAACATGACTGCTGAAAAGTAGCCGAAACGTCGAACTACAAGTAAATAATAACAAATAAAGAATACGTTAATAGTACATTATGGTACAAGTGAGCAACGTTGGTGATTACCGCCGAGGCGCCATTGAGACCCGAGCCGCCAGGCGAGGGTCTTAAGACAGCCGAGGACGGTAATCATCATGCTCACACGTGCCATACGACGTTTTACAACACACTTGCGAATAAAATAATACTACAAATACTAAATAAACTACAAATTAATTCGTTTTCCTATGCGCGCGCATTTAACAATGGCGGTCGACCATATTTAAAAAAAAATGAGGTTTGAACTAACTTTTTTTTACTCTGTTTTTTTTTCTGTACTTAGAGAAAAAAAAAAGTTAAATTTGAGTGAAAATTTTGTTTATTACACAAGTATTACAAGTTGAAATTATTTATTTAAATACGAAAATGCATCATATGACCATACAATAGGCGTATTAATTTATTCGTACTATTAAACACGTTATTTTTTGTATCAAAACTTTTTTAAGAACATAGACAATTATAGACACTTCCTATAAAATTTAAAAAAGAATCTATAACTCACTTTTGTGAATAATAGCAATGAAAAAGTCACAGTTTTATAATAGGTGTCATTCCGTGCTTAATTGCGGTAAAATAATATCACTTTTATGAGCAGGTGTGTTGTAAAAGTAGTTTTATTTCAATGGTGATATTCGCGTAAACTTCAGAAAATACCCTTAGAAAGTGTACAAAAACGGAAAGGAAAGTAATTTATAAGTTGATTTCTTTTTGTATAAGCTAATGGTAATTTTTCGATACATTTTCTTTACAAATAAAAATACTACGCTATTAAAAGACATTTAACACATGTAATAATAATAATAATAATAATAAACGTCTTTATTGTACACCAAAGATAATACAATACATATAGTGAGAAATATAATTCATGTGGCACATACAAATGGCAGCCTTATCACTCTGCGGTAATCTCTTACAGGCAACCATGGGATGGAGAGAGAAAATAGGAGAAGAAAATTTTAGGGCAGTTTGGCGTACATTAAATGTTGAAGAAAAGTAAATAATACTATTGAGAGAAAAAAAAAAGGAAACACAAACATAATAGCTACCTAAGTATAGGCAAATATTATATATATACATACATAGGTGCATACATTATACATAAATATCCCAGAAGAAACTTTAATATAATAATACACACACATAAATTACACTATTAATCAGTTGTTCCAACATTGTCAGAGAGACAGGTAGTGGTCCTTGACTAGTCTTTTGAACACAGCCAAGGACTGAGCACGCCTGACAGTCACTGGAAGAGCATTCCACAACCGAGCTGCTTGAACCGAAAAAGATTTATCGGCAAAGTTAGTGGAATGGCTCAGTATTTTCAGTCTCAGATTCTCTGATGATCTCAAAACCTTCGAGTGAGTGTTGTGCAAGAATTCAAATCGTTGTTTCAGGTAAGAAGGAGTTAATGGGTTAAACAAGATATTGTACAATAGGGAGAGAATATGAGCATTCCGGCGAAGGCGTACAGGTAACCACTTGAGCTTTCTTCGAAATTCTGAAACATGATCGTATTTACGTAATCCAAATACGAATCGTATACATAAATTTTGGAGTCTCTCAAGCTTGTCAAGTTGGTTTTCGGTGAGATCTAGATAGCTGGCGTCAGCATAGTCAAGAATGGGAAAAATAAGAGATTGTGCAAGCGCAATCTTAGTGGCAGTAGGTAGGAAATTTTGGAGCCTACGCAGGGACCCCGCCGCGGACCTTCTACATACAGATTATACAGCAGTAGATACCTATTCACTATACAACTGTAATATGAAACCATCTATTAGACGTTACAATTTTGTAATATAATTTATTTGGGCTCCAACGAGCTAACATTATTACGGTAAATATTTCACCCTTTGTATAAATTTAATTAGGGATGTGACATTGAAGGAAAAAAATCGATTAAATAAAAATCGATTTTTTCTTTACTCAATATAAATCGATTTGTCAAAAATCGATTTTATGAAAATAAATAATCGATTTTTTGAAAAAATCGATTTTTTTCCTAATTTTTAAAAATCTGCATGCTTTTCGTATTCTAATAATAAACCTACTGACATTACGAAATTATCAGATTAAAAATAAAATAAAATAATATGATTAATAAAAATAATAACCAACTATAACTAAATCTCAAAGAAAATGTTCTTTTAAACTTTCAAGGTAACTATTTCAATTTCATAAAAATGTAGAAATTGATTTCAGCAAAAATATTTTTTTTACTGGCAACACTAAAAGAAACGCCGACCGCTCCGTAACACCGCTGCCGCTGTGTCATACTGGCACTGGTGTGACGGTTAGGGAAGAAAATTATAATCGTCACACTATTCGCTGTCATTGTTATAATGACACAGGCAGCGGTGTAAAGGTCCAACCCCACCAAACGGATGGCATCGGCCCGGATTTTACAATCTTAAATTAAATCATCAAGCTGTCATGCGTGACTTGGTAATATAAACTTTAAATGCTGTGATATAAGATTTATTTTGTTTAAAGATTGTAAAATCCGTTCCGATGCCGTCCGTTTGGTGGGGTTGGACCTTTACTGTTAGTTTGTCGTCAAAGATAAGTCAACGAAGTCAATTTTGTCCGTATCATATTTTCATTATCACAACAATATGAACAAACTTTTTTGTAACTCTTTTAGAAAATTATAAATTAAATAAAACTATAAACTGAACAGATAATAGTACACACGGCGCCAGACCTCGGTTTACAGGCCACACCAACATAAAGGAAGTGTGCGTGACAGCAATACTATTAATACATTGCTTAAAGATGTGTGTCATAACAAGTAAACCAATCAGGGCCCTCTTGACGCACTCACACATTCGCTATTTTACTTACATGAAATATAGGTATTGATGATAGCCACTGCACCAAGTTATAATAGCATATTTAGCGAAAAACGAATAAGTAGATATAGCTGAATGGTTTAAATATGCAGCTGAACCAATAGAATCAATACCGGGTTCGGTCCTCGAGCGAGGTGCACTTTTTGTTCCTCAATATATTGAAGTCCGATTGGTCTAGTTTATTTACAGGAAACTAAGTGTATAAAATTCATATATATAATATAATTTAATATATTTTTTGTATATTTCCTTGATGATACTATTTATTCTTAATGGATAAAAGGAAAGGAAAATAAAATAATTAACTTATTGTTGCAATGCAATAATATATTTACTATTATAAGCATGATATTTTTCTTAAGTATGGGTATAATTAATTATTTATAGATAATAATTAATTAAGTATCAGATAAAAATATTTGATCTTTAATAAAAAATATAAAAAACACATAAGTATAATTATTATAAACTTCTAAAAAGATATTGGAACATAAAATAAAATGTTATGTCTATTAAATTGACTGACATAAAGATGCACGAATGACAAAAAGAGAATTCCGTTGTTAAGTTCCGAACCAACGACCGGCGACAGCGGTGAGGTCCAAACTTACTTACTTGCATTCTTATCCATCTCGACTATGAGAACAGATAGTATAGTGACTAAATTTGATAACCCCTATTAGTTATAGAAACAAAATGCTGCATACATTTCATAAAATTTGTTTAGAATATGATATTATAACCTTGGTGCATTTTATGTAAGTAAAATAGCAATTGTGTGAGTGCGTCAAAGGCCCTGATTGGTTTACTTGTTATGACACACATCTTTAAGCAATGTATTAATAGTATTGCTGTCACGCACACTTCCTTTATGTTGGTGTGGCCTGTAAACCGAGGTCTGGCGCCGTGTGTACTAGCGTAACCATAGTGTGAGTGATTCGAGAACCGAGAAGTCATATATCATACAAAGTGTTCATAAAATGTAACGAAAATTTCGCATTTACGAAAATCGATTTAAACGTGTAAGCTAAAAAAATCGATTTTTTAAAAATCGATTAATATTACTAAAAAAATCGCGTTTATAAAATCGATTATAAGAAAAAAATAATCGATTTTTTTAAAAATCGATTATTTTTTAACATCCCTAAATTTAATGATCTGTTTAATAGAGTAGAATATGTTTGGTTTATTATTATATATAGGCAAAATAATAATTCCTAACAGGATCCATTGCTTCGGTGAGGATAAAGTAGGCCATAACCACAGATTACCTAATAGTTGGAACAGATAACTCACTGCCTGGAAAATCAAGGATCCAACTCAGTTAAGTGCCTACAAGTCCACGCGATCAACAACTCCATACGAATATGTATCTTAACAGACAGCCATACGGTTATTATTACTTTGCAGCCGCTCGGCCTCGTCCTCGTAGTAACGTACTAGCAAACTGTATGACGCTAGGGTTGCCTCTTGCCTCGCTTAATACAGGAATAATTTTTCAATAGTTTGACATTTTTCTCACCTATTTATCGAATATCGAATAATAGCCCAATATTATTGGACATTCGGTCAAATATCTCTATATAATTATTCATCTCAATCCTACCAGCAACTTAAGAGTAGGAAAGCTAATAGCTCACCGAGCGGCTTTAGATAAACTACTATTTTTAGTGCACAGTGGCGATTATTCCTACTTTATAGATCTGAACGAAAACAATGCAGATCTCCTGAAAAAACGTAGAGGTAACGCACCGACAAATTACCTACACAAGTACATGGGAGTCAAGCGCCAGCCCGCGACAGCGGCGCCGGCCGTCGCCGTCGCTGAGCGCCTCGCACTACCATCCTGCCTACGATTTTTTATTTACGATTGCATTCAAGTGTTAAGTCAGGACCCGGGCCGTTAGATATAAGTAGGTACAAGGTCAGATGGCTACATCATGTACCAACCAACCTATTATTAAATAGCCTAAGTACTGAATCCAACATTTTTTAAGTCTTTCCGTATAGCAGGTAGCGAAGTGGGTAGGTACTCAAATTACTTTGTACAACTGTACAAGATACCTATGTACCTATATTGAATATTGTCATAGGTAAGTACAGTTACTTAACGAACGTAATTGCACTTATAAAGTAGGTAGGTACCTACTTGCCGTTCTTCATTAATAGGCAAGCAGAAGAAATATTTTTATTTGATTCGTTAGATTCGCACCCATACACTGCACACGGAGCCTTCCCCGTTATGCGTTCATAATATCATCATAGATTGAGTATTAATTATTTTAATAACAAACAAAAAGACTCGATCGAAACGTAAATAATAATCAAACGTTAGTTTATAACGCGCGTGTGCACCGTGCACACGCGCGGCTAGCGACAGCCCGACTGACGACGGAGGACCGTCGGCGAGTAGGTGAATATAGCGCGCAAGTACATAGAGTGAGCGTGGCCTGCCATAACTCAGAATGTGGTACTCAATTACTTATTTTTTACGGAGGGTAACTTTATATTGTCCGATTATCGCTAAATAAATCCTATAGATGCCGTCAACCTCTTAAGAACCCGTCGATCTTTATATTTATTTAGGATAGCACATACACTTGCGATAAAAGAACTCAGAGTCTATTGTAAAGCTTAGTGCTAAAAAGGAATTTACAGAAAATACGCTGAAAGTCTATTTGTAAGCTAAACTGGTTACTAAGAATTGAACAGTGTAAATTGGGACCTCTAGTTATAAAACTTCCTAATATTTTACAACTAAGAATAACAGGTAAAAAAGGACAATGGTAATAAAAAAATAAAAAATGACAATGTTAATAAAAATGTAAAATCATTCATATCTATGCAACGTTTTATGCGAAATTAATCCTGCTAATATTATAAACGTGAAAGTTTGTAAGTTTTTACGTGAAAGAGTAACAAACATCCTATGTGAGGATGTTTGTTACTCTTTCACGTAAAAACTACTAAATAGATTTTAATGAACTTTACAATAAAATAGCTTATACATCAGAATACCACTATATATCAGCGATGAACTGGATCAGAATTCCACGCGGGTGGAGCCGCGGGCAACAGCTAGTTATTTATAAGTATTAGTACAGAGTTTTCTTCCTTAAACAGATACCCGTCCTCGTCCAAAATCTATATCTTTAGATACAAATAATATTTTATATTTTTCTACACAAGGAAAATACAGGTTAAAATAAAAGAGAAAATTTGCTTTAAGGAAAAGCAACCAATTATGGCCTGAGGAAGTTCTGTAGAGCAAACAAAATGCGAAGATTCTTGCCCTTTCTTACGATTTCTACAAATATTTTCAAATTTTATTTCTTTCTTACGCGACGCTACGCGTTAACCGCGGTAGCCTAGTGGTATGGGTAATGGACTGCTGAGACGAGGTCTCGGGTTCGATCCCAGGTTTTATCATGACACACACCAATGACTTTTCGATGCTTTTCGAAGTTATGTGTGTATTTATCGCAGGTTTATAAGTGCCCGGTTAATGGCAATAGGCTCGCCACCTATTACATTGGGACCTAAACATAAACGGCGAAATGTGGGTGCTAGCACCTCTGCCTACCCCTTCGGGGATATAGGCGTGAGTTTATGTTATGTTATGCTTACGCGACGGTGTGTTTAGTTCTGCTAACCAACCAGTTCAATGAAGTAACCAATCAGTGTTATTTTACTATTTCTTTTAAGCACGAAGAATTTCGGATGCATATCACAACGACCGACGCTGACCCCCAGTCCCCACATACTCACATATTAACCTAGCACAGAAGGCAGTCGCGGTCTCAAGATCTGGTAAGTTATTTCACCTATTTATATTGATCGACCAATTTTTCTATTTATAACTTTTCAGTTCTCAGCCATAGCCCCTATTCCTAGTATTTGTGAACCTTTTAATGTTATTCAATATTATTCAGTGCTTTAATCAAAATTATTTAACGAGTTTTAAGAACCAATTAACTTAAAATTATATTCTAATCGTTGATTCATACTAATTTCAATAGTTGCAAGTACCAACATACCTACTTACATTATCTAATATTTTATACCAAAAAAAACTTTTAGGTCTGAGCATCAAAAATTCTAAAGGATATCTTTAAGCAAAAGTTTACAGTAAGATGTTAATATATAAAATTATCTGATCAACTAACATATTCTGATGCTGTTATTAATATAAATTAACACTAAAAGTTTACATGTTTTATATGAACTGAAAATGTAAAAACTTCGTTACCAAGTCCCAAACGTACGAGTTTAAGTTAGTTCAAGATAAGCAACATGAAAATAGCTTCATAATACACTGCCGCCACGAATATTCCATCGCACTTTTATAAATAGAAAACGTTATTAAGGTATGAAAATGTGTTAATTTCACATCAATGCCCCTTGTCGAACCTACCAGCGCCTAAAATAGGGTGAGATTTCGACGCCATTCTACTCACGTACATTGAATAGTTTGGAAAATGCTGACGCTTCATGTATTGTACAGCCAAAGGTTGTGATCGGGTCACATAGGGGTTGTGTGAAAAGAAACAAATCATGCAAAATAAATAACTTTTTTGCTGTCGTTTCCAAATGGTTACAAAATGAATAAATCATCTTGGGGCCAAGTAGATTATATTGAGGTGGCGGCTGAGCAAATTGAAAAGCATCTAGGAGCGATAAAATTGCTTTTTAAATTAATTCAAATGCAATATAATATTTTTTATTAAATCTATAATAAATTCTACTTTAATGGAATTGCTAGAGTACATTTCAATCGACCTGATACAGTCGACAAAGGTGATACGGTTGCACTTTTTATTATCAAGTTGTATAACTGCATGCATTTTCATTGCCAACTGTACAGTCAGAGCTCATTAGTGCATTCGCACAACAAGGCTCAAAATGGTTTTAATATATCTAACCTTTTGACTGTTACGTCAAAGTCCCAGGTTTACGAAACTATAAGTAACTACAAGTTAATCTTAATTATAGCGCTTAGTTGTATGCTGCGTGTATCCTGGCAGAGTAGAATTTGGGCCACCCCATCTCCTCCCATGCGATGTCGTACAAGGTAACTAAGGTATAGGGCTGTTTAACATCAGACAGATACTCGTATAACAGCCTAGACTCAACCTCAGATAAATGGCTCGAGTCAGCAATACAATGATTGGTGAAATGTGGGTGTTAATTCACCTCTGCCTTACCGTCCGGGGCTAAAGGCGTGATTGTATGTATGTATGTATGTGTGTTGTATGCCCCATAATATTATGTTAAAATCTTTTGTTTAATTTAATAACATAATGATATATTATTGTACTACTAAGTAATTCATAAATCTACTAATTCAATAATCCGAATTTATCCGATCTGCTCTAATCTTGTTTGGCGGGTCGCTGCACTAATCCTGCGTAATTTAAATGGGGCAGGCACGATCATTTTGTTTACTAATTCAATCGTCGATTTAGATTAGAAAAAGTGAATGCTCAGACGAGACTTGAACCTGCGAGCAGTCCCTTATAGTTTCGAATTAATAAATCGATTTAAATAGTAAGTAAGTAAGTAAGTTAAAAAATAATCAATGGTCATTTTAGAAACCAATATCATTCATAATGTGGGCCACACACTGCCAGTTTTCTCGACAACGTGTAGAACTCGTGCAGTAATAAATTGTTAATGACGGACTATAGGGTTAGTTACGTAAAAAACTTAATAGTTAGGACTTTGTCGTGACGAAATAACCCTAAATTTAGGTCAATCGTGTTTTCGCTTGTATCTTCGATCAACAGCTCCGAGCAACAACTCTGACCAAGAATATCTATAATCTAATTTTTTCGAAGTGGTATAGAGTAGTCCCTAATTCCTATTAGGGACCACCCTGCAAAAGAACAAGCTCGTCTAAACCACTTAAACCATACATTTTCATCGGCATTAAAGTAACTCCGGCATAATTGTTTCATCTAGCTTTCAGTGAAATGGTTTTTAAAATACTATTAGTTAGTAGTAGAAATATAAAAAGATAAATAATAAAATAAGTATTTCATATACTTCTTTAACTGCCATCCAAGTGTTGGATTTAAATATTAAAACAAGTCCGCTCAAATGACTTTTCTTGAGTTTTTAATTAAACTTTTTATGATGTCTGTCTTTTGCTTTTAAATGCTAGTATTAAATGGTTTATACCACTAAAACACGTTTAATAAGAAACATAATGTATTATGGAATTCGTTAAAATAAACTAAGTAAATATTCGATAAATTGAATCGCATCAATCCGGGAACAGAGAAAATAGTAGCCGTCGACGAATATAAACCATAAGAATTTGGTAAAATTCAATTTCTAAGATTAGTAGAATAGTTAGTAAGTTAGTCATCGGTGAAGCAAATTCACCGATGACTAACTTACTTAGTTACTTAACTTGGCTAATAATAATACCAATAATTCATGGCAAAGAAGGAGTTTCGATTTCCATTAAAACCTTTTACCACCTAATGGAGTAGAACGGTTTCCTCGTCCTAAAATTGGTGAAACCTCGCAGGTTTATTATCATTTCATTACACTTCCGATTACAGTGCCGAAACGTTGCTCGTAAAAATCCTTTCATGATATTTTAGATTTATGTACTTTAGTCACTTGACACGTTGTATGACGTCGTGTAGATGCGAGACTGCCTGAGAGAATCTACAATCAATTATTCACAAAAATATTCACCGAATAATACCTTTTCATTTTTATACATTGAAACCTACAAAGCCTTCAAATAAAGGGAGCCTCTCACCAGAACAGCATTGGCTTCGCATACAACAAATGTTGTTTAGTACAGTCAGCATAAAATCGATCTTGACTAGCAAAAGTACCTAAAATGATCTTAAGCCTTGGTTTTCCCTCCTTCTTGTTGACTGATTGTTCTGATATTTCGTGCACACCTTTAGTATGGACGATAATACAATTTAAGTCAATAAAACAGTTTGATATTAACATCATTATTAGCCTCGTATTGAGGTTTTGAATACTGGTCAAAATGAATCTGATGCTGGCTGTACGCTACATTTAAGCAAATGCTTCTTGACATCTCTTGTCAAAGAGCATTTTTCTTGGTAATTCGCTGTGTGTGCAATAAATGTTGCTTTGATGTAATATGTAAACTACTTGTGCACTAGCATCATTTGCAATGCTCGTACTTTTAAAACTGTAGATCTTCATCCAATTTAGAGGTGCCTGGTTAACCACTTCATCAATTTGACTCACAATTTTGTAAATTCCATTGACGTTACGCCGAAAATATAAGATGATAGGCTTGAAAACCTACACGTGGTGAAGCTTTCATTAGGGAAGGATACTGCGAAAAAGCAGAAGGGTGGACGACCAATCGACTAAGCAGAAACCCTGAACAGTCACGGACAAGGACAAACACTTTTTGAGGTCGTCGTAAATAAAACCCCGAGCGAAAAAAAAATATTTTGCATTAATTATACTTAAATATTGTAAAATTGTTATCTTATAATACTTCTATACTTTCACAATAAAATGATTTGACTTTGACTTTGACTATGGTGTACAATAAGAAATATCTTACCTTAAATCTGAACCACTATATAAGTAGGTATTTATTCGTGGAGTTTATATTTCATAATGTAACTGTCAAGTGTAAGTGCTGCAAAGTTTAATCTTTTTGTTTCTGCAAGAATCTTACGAAAATTACTAAACGTTTCTGTTCAAAAGTTTTAGTTGAGACATAAAATTTTAACTGCGTTATATTGATACGATGACAGAAGTAATATAACAATTTTATGTCATAACGTGAATAAACCGCCAAAGCAAGTTTATTATAAATGCGAAATATAACACTGCTAACTCAAAAGACTACGTTCTGTGTGAAGTACGTTTGACTATAAGGTTTTTAATAGTTTCAAAAATTAAAGTGGAAGTTTATGTGGTTTTGGTATTTCTATACTTTATTTCCACTGGATAGTAAAAGTAGTTTCACAGAATTTTCTCGCAAACGTTTTTTAATGCTATTTCTTATTTTATTTCTGATTTTATTATCTGGGACTTGTTATGGTTGTCGGTTTAACCTAGAGGTTTATTTATTACTGAAATAAAACGTTACCTACATTGGGATGAAGGATGTATGACTATATTATTATTTTCTGTCTACAAATCAAAATGAAATTGAAAAGCTTTGCCTATCTTACGAAGTTAACATGGCGATTGATTGATAAGATGTCAGCGTTCTCATTTTAACGAACGGCGTTGCAAAGAACCAAGGTAAACGTCCGAAGTTCAGTTCGATATTAGCATATTAATTATATTAAATGTTATTTTTAGTTATAAATATGAATAATATCATAATAACATTTTCATAAGGTTCAATAACTTCTGACGGCAACTGTACCTGTTTTAAGTCAAAGTACGTAACTCAACTTGTCAATTAAAGTTTAACAATCTATCCTTACAACAATAGGGCGTATCCTATCCTAACGATGGTCGTGACGTGCACAAAAAACACTGTGTAGTGAGTTGTAACGGAGTAGCGACCTTTGTGTTTGCAGGAAGAGATCTTGTTTCTCATCTCATGCTCGTCAAGTAGCTGCACTGAAATGTGAGTGAGTAGGATTCTTAATACAAAAGGCTTAACTTGGTTAAGTGAGTTAGCTAAAATAGAATGTGTCGAGAAATTCAAAAGGCTAGAACCTCTCACTACATATCTACGAGTAATATTATTATCTTACTATATTTTTTATACAACTGAGTTGGCAAATAAGTGTACACGACCCGCCATAATAGGCATATTACTTTAGATAGGGTTGAGGTACTTCTCGAGTCAGGCGCCTCCATAGAAGTGCTACTTTAGGCAGACCCATCTCCGCATTTTAGCTATGAATATTTTTGTATCTACCAGCTGTGTTCGAACTTTCACCACTACTTATTTATTCTACTATCTTCAAATGGATACTCATAAAAGTACAATACGATTATATTTGCATAATGACTAATAAAAATTGCCAAAACCAATGGCTTTGGTTTATAATTTTGTCATTATACAGGGTGTCCCAAAATTCAAGGATAAACTGGTAACAGAGGGTGGTGGTGGTGGAGAAAAAATATGAAAAAAAATCTATCTCAATTTTTTTTTAAATTACTCAAACTTTTTAAAAATCCTTCGAAATTCGGTACCTAATGTTTTGTTAACTGGACGAATATGTTGGCGCCTGTATATCGTTTCTGAAGGAGCATACTTTGAGGGCGATAAAAAAAATTAGATGAATAACTAGGTAATTGACATTGACAGCCTCCGTGGCGTAGCGGTAGTGAACGCGGCCGCTACGCAGGAGGCGCGGGTTCGATCCCCGCTCAGTGCAAATATTTGTGTTCATGAAATATGGGTATTTGCATTGGTCTGGTCGTGCCTCGGAGAGCACGTTAAGCCGTCGGTCCCGGTTGCCATAAGAACATCTATGGCAGTCGTTACGGGTAGTTGGAGCCCTAAAAAATCCAAAAAAAACAACGGTCTAGCTGCAAAGCTTCGATATCGCCTAATGTTATCATTGGGCTGTGGAGGTCAGATGGCAATCACTTCACGAAAAAATATCGAGGTCTAACCAAATCTGTAGTTAAGACTGGTAAAGCGGACCCCAGACTCCGAGCTGAAAAGCTTCGGATGCGACTGGGAATTAACGCTAGGATGAGAGAATAACTAATAATTTTTGAATTATTAATATTTTCCCGGTACTTACTTGACAGAGTAGTAAGTACCAAAATAAGATTGTATAGTAAATTTTTGTTAAAGCCTAAATATATTTATGCTTCTACAACACAATTCCTCAGTAAATAATATTTAAGCGACAGCCAAGATATCAAACATGAGCATACCTTTGGGTATTTTAATATTACCTGCGCTATCATTTATATCTCTTACTGTGGTAGATGTCCGCTTGTTGTTGTTGCTCTGAATCCAGACTTTATAAAGACTAATTTGTAATTACCAAAGACTTATACATAATTATAAGCCTTCTTTATCCTAGCGTTAATCCTAGTCGCATCCGAAGCTTCCGCCTCGGAGTCTGGGGTCCGCTTTTTCCAGTCTAACTGCGGATTTGACTAAATTTTGATATTTTCCGTTAAGCGACTGCCACCTGACCTACATAACCTAATGGCGATATTGAAGCATTGCAGTTAGACCAGTTGTTGGACTTTTTGGGGCTCCAACTACCCATAACCCATAACGTGCTCTCCAAGACACGACCAGACCAATGCAAATACCCATTATTTGCACTGAGCGGCGGCGATCGAACCCGCGCTTTCTGCGTAGCGGGTGGGTAGCGGCAAGCAAATAAAAATAGGTTTGAAAAGTAAAATAGTTTGAAAAGTACCTAAAAAGTAAAATTTAAACGTAATAAAATATGAAAAGTAGACGCCTTTCTGTATGTTTTTGGAGTTAAATAAATAACGCCTAATGCTAGCGTGAAAAACAAACATTACACTTTATCTATAGGTACCGTTATTAAATCTTTCGTACAAACCCACGAATTTCAACATTTCCCCTTTTGTTCGAAACATTTGATCGGTGTATAATTCTTCGAGTTAGACCCCAAATGACCTGCCCACACGTTTTCCTTATTCGCTTTATCACTCGTTCAATAGTCATTCATTTTACGTATCCAATCATTACCTCGTAACTATAACCTACGTTTAACTATATCCTTTTCGTAGCTACATTTTTACCTGAGCCGAAGCTCGAGGTACTCTCTCTCTTACTCCTCTTTTCCATAAATTGGTTTTAATGCCTTTCATGGACGCGACTACCACCTGACCGCACAACCCCGAGAGAAAAACCGACGCCAGAGTTGCATTTGTCAATCTACAGGGTTCGCTCTCAGATGAAGTTGGGTTGCGCTCTAAATTCCTTAGTTGAGCCCCATGCTCCTTTTGAAGTCACATAACTGGTGTATATCTGCATTCCTCTATGTATCTGCTTCGCAGTAATTTCATCTCAACTGCATGGATTGAATTTCCACAATTTCGTACCTTATCCATCTTTTGCTATCACTCCATCCCAACCAACATTCACTGACATCTAAGACGGGAACTAATAGCCTTTAAGACCACTACGTGACTTCTATTTCCGTCTTTCCTTCAATGAGTTTCATTCATTCTTTCGAGTTGTATTTCAGAATTTGGACGTCTTCAAGTTAACTGTCTTGATTATTCGATTATGAAGTACCAACCAGTGATTTAATTTGAACATATAAGTATTTTAGTTATGAACTTATTTTAACAAAGCAGTAAGTACCTTTTAAATTCATTCTGCGTTGACAATAGGGCGACGCCAAAAGACAATCCGCAACCAAAAATTGTTACGTCCTTAAAATTTCTGCATAATTTGTACGCTACAAGTGGGATTGTGTTAAATTTTCGTTATAAAACGAACAGGAACATGACAGCCAAAAAAATACAAATGTACGAATATGTAGGCAGTGTTCCATTTGTCTTCTCCGCAATCGTTTTTTACAAATTACGTTAGGAAAAAATCTCCGCCTGTTACGTCGTGATTTTATCGAAATATTCATTGCAGGGATGAAGTCGGGCTAAAGGTAAATTGCAGAAAATTGCCTTGCCTTTTCTTAGATAACGAGTTTCTCTCATCTCACCCTTGTCGTATGAACATAACGCATTTTACGAAAGATAAACGATAAGAAAGTTATTAATGTACCGTCTAAACACGCATACTCATTTATTTTAATATTTCATCAGCTACACAAATTGGGCGCGCACAACCTCATTAGATATCTTCAACGCAATACAGTTTTAAAAGCTTATACAAAACGTAGTAGGTATCGGAAATAATATTAAATTTCTACTGTATTCTGCAATTACAAATACCAAGAAACAGCTCATAATTGATGGGTGTTTATAGTAATAATTTACGCCACAAAACAAACAAAACATATTCGAGCGCTACGTGTTGATGGGAGTTTCGTAGACACTGCTACGCTTTCCATTGCTCGTAGCAAAACTTTAATGAAAATATTTAGAACTTCACCTTGTTATTGTTGTATGTATTCTGATTGTACAAATAATATTTTTCATAATAAAAAATAGACTTTACCTGTGAGGTCTTCTTTCTTCCTCGTGATCTTCTTTCATAAACGATGGTTGCAGACTGAATCTGCGGCGAAATTGGTGTCGACCCTTCATATTGGCAATTTTCAATTCACTTAACACTCATGTATTTAGTTTAGTTCACAACGTATGATGCGAATTCCGATAGCCGCGTGAAGTGTAGAGGGATCGCGACGGCGACGTGCGTGAATGACGGCGGGTGGAGAACGAATGGCGGTGCCCAGCCGCCACTCCGCAAACCTGCTACACAACGCTACATACAGATTTCACCCAGAATTCGAAGCACATCTATTGAAAAATATTTCACATAGCCCTATTTTTATTGCAATTAATCTTTGATACATTATCTTCGCAATAAATTGAGCATTAATATTAAATTGGAACTATTAATCACCCAACAGAACGTTCAAAGTTAAATGTTTACTCGTGCAATTTCAACATAAATCGAAATCGTTATTAAATTTTATTGCTGTAAATATCGATTGGTATGAAAAGATAACAATGAACCAATCAATAGGTATGCGATGAATAAAGCGTTGCGTGTCGACTGATACGATGATAAAGCGAGGACTCAATTAAACTAGTTCGCAACCGACAAAAGTTTCGTTTTATTCGCATTCGTTTAAAATTAATTCGAAAAGATGCTATCTATTCCTGTGTTCTATTAAAAGCGCTCAAGTATTTAATGTTTTCCCGGTGATGCAAAAGAAATTCTTCACGATTAGATACCTGTGGAGTCGGATACCAATGCCTACTGCCTACTTATACATTCGTAGTCGTTGCCTGTTGCTGCGCCCCGGCGGCCTCGTGCCCTCTACTAAGTAGATAAAACGTTCGGTGGGTTTCGAGAATTTTTTCTGCTACATTTTAAGGGTATCTCTACTTAGGTATAGGATTGAAATCATGATGAAACGTGTTCTCGAATAATGTATATACGACCTTTCTCTTTATTGTCATCAGCAGATGGGATTTTTATTGCAAAGTTCCAAACGTACGTGGATCATAATAGACATGAAATAAATTTTCTATGAGTGAGGCTACGTGATAAATTTTCGTAATGGAAGTAATTTTCTGGAACGTAGGGTCCACAAAATGGTTTACATATGTACCTGAATAATGTTACCTCTTGGTGATTTTGATTATATATTTCACCATAAACAGAAAATAGGGTATACCTATACTTGACAAAACCCTAGCAGCGCAGTGAGTACTTCAATTCTCGAGTAGGGTAAAAAGTGTTAGTATTCAGGTAGGAGCGTCTGGATGACAACATTGACAGCAATACACTCGCAGTCATTGGCAGACAGACACAGTACTAGGATGGGAAACTAAAACAACCAGCGAAAAAGCGGTTTAATACACCCCTGCTTACCCCTGGGGATAAACAAAACCGACTATAAAAATATTAAAATTTAAATTGATGATTTTGTCCTTACATTTATATTTTATATCAATTACGAGTAATTTTATGTGTCGCTGGGTTCGCAATTTATTAGAATCCCTGTGTAGCAATAGAACAATGAACGTATATTTTTTCTGAAAGCTTACCGTTTTCCCATTTGTAAAAGATTTCAAATTTTCTTTTAGGGATCTTTAAGCTATGAAAATATTTATTTGATAAATTTAAATCATATGTTTAACGGCCATCGGCGGACATTAATTACGATATAACTACTGTAACATAACAGAGATAGCTTATTGTACTATTAAACTATCCTTCTGATATTATAATATTTACAATGTTATAATTATAAATGTAATAAATGTAATAAATTGTAAAGAAGTTAAGATTAGTGCATGTTTGCTACGCGCTCTAACGAATGGATGAACGGTGATGATTTTGGTACAAAGATAGATTATAGTATGTACATATTGTACATCGATTTCTGAAGTAGATTCCTATCAGTTACGGAAACGGGATCAGAATTCCACCCCGGTGGAACCGCGAGCTACAGCTATATTTACTTGACATATTTTACTTGACATTGGCGAAATTAGGTTGATTCTGCTGCTAAAGCCATAAAAGAATAAAAAAACCGAAGAATGAGACAAATGGGAAATAAAAAAGAGACCTCACATTGAATCAAGAAATGTGCAATAAAACACGTAAGATACACCTGACCAAATTTTCTTTGGTTACATTCACTAATAAAAATTTTATGAACACAACTCATAACCAATATTTGTCCTGTTTTATTGAGGTACTCAAGTAATAACTCTGTACAGTACGCTCGGAAAATAAGATAAAAGCCGATGTTAGTTTAGAATATGGCTCACATATTACATTATTTAACTCTAATACTGGATATAAACATGTATGTACTTTACCACAATGAAGTAGGTAGAATTGTATCGAAACTCATATTTCACCAACTTTGTTTCTCAGTTCCACATCATATTATTATGTATGTTTTTATGGATTTTATGTATACTATATGGACAAGAACAGAACTTAGTTGCCTAGAACGACTCCCATGAGAGGATATGATGGGTTTCTATTTTATTGCTCTACCGGGGATTTACGTACGGGTATGCACAGTGCAGAAGTGGTCCGAACATTAGATCTCTCTTAATGTGCGCCATAGGACCCAATCTTTCGCCTTCCACATCCAATCTATCAAAGCTATCTTTTTCAGATCATCCTCTCTTTCGTCAATATAATAACCTGGTACCTATAACCTGATAAATATTTAAACTTAGACCTGTCTGGCAGGTACATAATTATCGTATTTACACTTCTTTGAAAAAATTGTTTCAGTATAAGTAGGTACTCACTGGGTGTTCTACGATTATTTGGAGATGTACCTATATTTACGAGCGTAAATGACGTTAATAACGCATAATTGTTTTAATTTTAAATGTAAGATGAGGCTGTGGATGGTTATAATCGGATTTCAAGCGTTCCAAGTTCACAAACGAGTTTCATTTTCCCAGATTAGAGTAAAATAAAAATGAAATTATTTTTTCCTTTGTTATTGCACTTTAACCGCCTTTTAGGAGTTATTTTAATTAATTCTTCAATATAAGACCTTTTTTCGGTGTCTCAATGTAACGGAGTTGTACTTTATTGAAAGAGAGAATAATATAGGGCTTCCGGTACTCCTACAAACTACGTTAGATGGTGGTTTTTTTTATACCACTTAGGTGGCAGATAAGCACACGGCCCACCTGGTGTATCGTCGGTCGAGTTCACTTAATCGTGTTAGGAAACAGGTCTACCAAAATAAATAGGGATTATGTGAACTTCATCTAGGTGAATAGTAGTGCACTGCAATGTGTTTTGAATTTGCCTATATGTAATTTGATCACTGCTTTACTCATCAATGGTGCATTTTATTCACATAAAGCATGATTATTTTCAGAAGCTGAATATTGAAATGAAAAAAGAAAAATACAACGAACACTAAACGGTAAATGCAAAGATATAGATTCGTACAATGATATTCTTTCCTACAGCCATTTCACTATCAGTTGCCAAGGTAGCACAATTCAATTTCCACTACTATCTGAACATAGTAGACTTTGTAACTTGTAGGTGGGGGATTTACCATGTGCTCGTTTTCCTCGGAAGATAAGCGCCGAAACGTTAAAGGTCACGTTTTCACGATCGACCGATCTGAGAACTACCAATGTTTAAGTGATAATTTCTAGTGAATGTGTCTATTTCGAGGAAAAAATGTAGCTAGCCTGGCATAATAAGTCAGATATCGTTAATTTCTGGCAATTATAGGCTAAGTAAACCATTGAATAAACCTTTCAACCTAAAAAATAATAGTGTATTATATTACTAACGTGCATCTACTCCTCTCACAACTAAATTAGAAGATTAACGATTATTGTACCAACTAAATTTAAAATGATAATAATTACTGGCGACCAGAAAGTAGTAGCTATGAGTTTTTAACCAAATTCAATTTATAAATGACGACGTTCTCAATTCATATTATTTTTTATGACAAGTTTCGGCGACAAACAACGTGTGAGGAACCACAGACGGAACTGTTGTAATCATAATCAGAATCAATATTTATTTTTTATTAAATTTTTATTTATTAATGTTTATTTCTTCAATATGTTAACTCAGCATTGATATATCATTATTACTTATTAGTATTATCTCAATGCTGCTGTGGATTGTCTAGGAATTGTTTGTGCAATTAATTGGAACATAACGCTTGTACCCTCTCTTGTGATGCTGGTTTCGGTTAACACACCTGTTAACCGAATCCAACATTCTTACATATTTGCATTGAGCGGGTTCGAACCCGCTAGTTTTGACTTAGCAGCTTTAGCGCTACACAAGATAGGTCGACATTCTCAGTACATGAAATCAGATTTTATGATTGCGTTATGATTTTCTTGTTAGACGCAAAAAATTCAGGCCGTCGTCGTCGTGAAAATGTTTTACTCACTGTGGAGTTTCCGAGGTCGGGCGTGGGTCGCTTAATTTGTAAAATTCCTCAGTGTATTAGCTCTTAAAATTTCTTTAGCTTTAGCTTTCTTTATAATAATTTAATGAACAAAACATAAAATGGCTTGATTTAAAATTTAAGTAAGCTAGTATGAATTATAGAGATTTAACTTCAAACCAATAATATAACTGTTAAAATGTAGGAGTACCTACCTAATAAAAAAAGGAATCGTGATATCGCCCTTAGCAAGCACATTTTATATTAATTTGTACTGGCTTAATTAACTCTCATGTTTTTTTCATAAAGCAAGAGGATATTATTTGTTAGGTATTTTTTATCCGTATTGACCTTTCCCAAAAAATATTTCACATTAACATCTTTTTAATATGAATAATGCGCAATGAGACGTATACTTACTACTCTCCCAAGGCTATTGAGCTGGCTTTTCAGGTTTTATTTCTTTAATATAATGAACGTCACATGTCGGCTTCACTTTGGACGCAACCGGGTAATCGTTAGACAGATGAGGATGAATGAAGAATATTCACGAGTTCTTCAGTATTTACATGAAACCAATGCTGTTTTAAACATATGGACCATACAGACAATTATATTGCCTAATTTGCAAAAAAAAGGCAGCCTGCCTTGAATATACTTAAATAGCTCTTGTTTCACAGTACCGCTTCATATATACCTACGTACATACTTAGTCAAGCTGACTGAGGTGCCGGAGGCAGGAATTGCAAATTAGCTTTGGGCGATGAAAGCGAGGGAAAGGGAACTGCTCCCAACTCAGGCGCGAAAAATAACGCTCAACAAGTGAGGAAATAACCCTTCGTGACCAAACTTAAGAGATAAAGTTATAATGTCAACTTAATCTTTTATTCAGTAGGCAGTAAAGCCTCGCACCCTGGGACAGGATTAGAGGATTGATGCGAGTTTGTACTGTCAATAGGAATTAGTACGACACTCATGCGAGCTATTGAAGGCGGAATGCCGCTAACTAAACTTTATTTATTACAAGATATTGCCTGGGGCTTCGTCCCCGCTCAGTGCAAATATTTGTATGCATGAATATGGATATTTGCATTGGTCTGGTCGTGCCTCGGAGAGCACGTTAAGCCGTCGGTCCCGGTTGCCATGAGAACATTTATGGCAGTCGTTACGGGGTAGTTGGAGCCCTCAAAAATCCAAAAACAACGGTCTAACTGCAAAGCTTCGATATCGCCTAATGTTAACATTGGGTTGTGGAGGTCAGATGACAATCGCTTCACGGAAAATATCGAGGTCTAGCCAAATCCGTGGTTAAGACTGGTAAAAGCGGACCCCAGACTCCGAGCTGAAAGCTTCGGATGCGACTGGGAATTAACGCTAAGAGGAAGAAGATTGCCTGGGGCTTCGTCCGTGTGGAATTTGGTTCCCGTTTCTGTCGCCCGTGGGAATCTATTACCAGGGTAAACAGTAGCCAATGTGTTATTCCAGACCATCTATAGCTGTATTACATTTCAGCCAAATCCGTTGAGCCGTTGCTTAGAGCGACATCGAATAACAAACATCCAAATATCTTCACAAATTTGCCCATTTATAATATCAGTAGAATTTCTGACTCAGAAAAGGTGATATCACGCCATTGCTGGGGTAGTAAAATTGATAATGGTTAAATATGATGACTCATACTCAGTAAAACATTTTCTAGCGAAACATATTTAACACAATGCCGTTATTTTTCATGAAAGTTTTGTAAATTGTAGGTGTCAATTTTTACTGATGATTTTGAATATTTATTTACTTATTATATCAGTAGTTCGATAGGAAGGACCAAATACTGCTTTAGTGCCCTATATTTACTCCGCAATGCTTCCTGACATCTTTTGTCAAGAAGCATTTTTCTGCTGCCTTTGGCTGAGAAGCTTAACTTTAATACGCCGGCTTATTGCCGAACATACACAGTACTGTAGTGAATTTGGCAAGGTATATTTCTTGAAAAATAATGAAAATTTTTAACTTTGTAAAACAAAATAAGTACCCAATATTTTAGTATTTTTAACTTAACCTTAACACTAATTTGAACTACTGTGAAGGTGAATTCAACGTTTTTATTGTAAATGGTCTGTATACCCCTATATCATGGATACAAACAAACCAATTATAACCATTTCACTCCCACAGTGAAATTTTACCTTCTACAGCTACGAGCGATACAAAATGTGAAATATGAACTATTAACCTATGGCGTGACACTTAGTCATAATTTTTGGTCAAATGTAACATTTAAGTTCTTTAGGTTTCTATGCTCTTAAGTTCTATGTAGCAAGTAATCACACGGTTCACCCAGTGATAAGCGATTACCGTAATCTAGTAAACTTCTATCTTTGATGCTCTCAATGGTATTGCTCAAGCGTGCCACCTACAAACAGGAAATGGATAGTGAGAGAGGACAGAATAAGAGGAAAGAAAGAGGGAAAGAAATAATAAAGCATTAGATCGTATATAAATTATCACATCAGGATCACAAAATGAATCATATTTGGAGAAGAATAAAAAAATCCACTGTTAAAATAGTCCATTAGATGTTTAATTATTTCCTTATTTCCCACTGTGCGAAGTACCTCAAAATGAAGCCGTCGGATAGTCCTGTACATAATAAGCAATTCATTGTGAGTAATTTATATGCAACAGCAACTTAGCATAAATTTATGTTCTCTTTTCGTATGTCTTACTGTCGTTTCATTTACAGTTTATGTAGTCAAAAATTTTGGATAAAGAGCCTCGGAAAAAACCTTTTAGAGTGATCTGTTAAAGAAAAAGGGCTTGAGAACATCATCACGAATGTGCTCACGCCTGTAAATCCCCGAAGGGGTAGGCAGACGTGTTTTAACACACGTATGTGAACTTGGCATCTCAATTGCTAGCATCTCACAAAAAATCGACAGTTCTAGTTCTTTAAAAGCTTTAAATTGCACATAACTCTTCATACAGTTCGTACTTCTTACAACATATCACGCTTGTTTAAGACCATTGCTCAAAATTCTTAGTATTTTTACGCAGAACATTCATTTAGATCTTGGCATCTCAATCCTGTGTCGTTTACCAGTAGAACTATCAGCAGTCCGTAGATTGGTAACCAGTTACGAATGAGGAATAAATGATCTTTATAAATCCTTTGTTGACCAGATGAAGTTAAATTTACTGCATACTAAGATAAACCCCTAAATCCATACGAAACTTTCCCTTGAACAAATGCACGCTATGCACTAATCAAGTACGAGCATGCCGTGTGAAACTTCCTGTTCACTTCTCACTTCATGAACTAAAGTGCTAAAGTTTGGATAATGAGATATATACCTATTAAACTACCTTACGGAGGTGCTCATTAACTAAGTTTCTTAATTACATAACTTACAGCTTAGGTGAGTGAAACTGTGCAGTACATGTCTTAAGAACGGCCAGTCAGTTGATCATCATAATGGAGTACTGGTGCCTCCTTGAAGTATAAAGGTATGTAAAGAAAATTGGATCCTACATAAAGAAAATACGAAAATGGTACTTAGGATCATTATAAAAATCTCTCTCATAATAGGTTTCGTCTAAGTTTGGTGTCACTGAATATAAATTAATTTCTTCCTGGTGGTAAACGACTAAGTGAAACTCTAGCTTACAACTTTTTAAATACAAATCTGATACTGCTGTGTTATCGTGGCGTTCAATGGTTAAATAGGTATATAAATTGTAAGATATTTTGTTTCCACAGTATCAATACCTTTCTAATTTAATTTCCGTCACAATAAAATAACAAAGAGGCTTTATTATTTACAAATACACAAAGTTGTGTGGTAACTTGTTTGTGTGGGTTGGAAAAAATATTTTGCCTTGACGAAAAACACGCCGCCAAAATGTTTTGAGGTCAATCTCAAACGAGTTTTAAAACATATTTCGGCTTGTACTTATTTTTTGTTGGTTCATAAAGCTTCAGTTAACTTTACTGTTGTATATTTTTCTCATTGTAAAACGAAACAATACAAAGTTTACAGACGATGTCTTTCAGGTCGCGTGGGTAAAGTTGTTCGCCAGAAAAATTCAAGAATAAAGAGTATCATTAAAATATTTTGTTACGTAACAACACATTCTAGACGTCTTCATTATGTACTCATATTTTCAAAAGAAACAAACCTCAAACCAACATGGACTTGAAACAAAAATAAAGGAATGGCTATAGGCTAAGAGGGCAACAACGACATGTACTGTCGGCATCAGATCGATCTTGACTAGCAAAGCACTTAAAATGATCTTACATACATACATACATACAATCACCCCTTTCCTTCCCTTCCTTCTACCTTCCCCGGAGGGTTAACCAGAGGTGAATTAACACCCACATTTCACCAATCATTGTACTAGGTCCCACGTAATAGGATATGAGACTATTGCCGTATTCACTGTTTTTGACTCGAGCCATGTATCTGAGGCTGAGCCTGGGCTGTATATATCTAGCCCTATCCCTTAGTCGCCTTGTACGACACCGCAAGGGAGGAGATGGGGTGGCCCAAATTCTACTCTGCCGGGAACCACGCCGCTCTTAATACTTTGGTATTCCCCCCTTTCTGTTGGCTGATTGTACAATTTAAATCAATGAAACAGTTTTATATTAACATCATTAGTTTAGGTAGGTATTACGACCATTTTGAGTAAATTGCCTTTCAAGTTCGATTTGATGCTGACTGTTATTGCCTACTTAACTTACGCATCACAAATACGGGTTATCACAAAACCGTTTATCTCTTTGTAATTCCATTATTTTTTTCTCGAGTGCAAATATATCATTAATGATTCTTATTATATCGCCAGAAACTCATTATAGCTTTCGTAATAAAGAAACTTCATGTTCTTCGAAGTTACGCTATAAATACGCAATCTAAATGTTATTGACATTATCAACATCTTGTTCGCCTTTGTTCGGGAAATTCCAATACATTTTTTCATTTGTAATTTCCTGTGCCTATTAAAATATTTAGAGGAGGTCCTCTTCGCCGCTGGTTGTTAATGAAATTCAACTCAGTTCATTTAAACTCGTTATTTCAGTATCATTATTATATTTATACTCTTTACTAATGAATTGGTACACATCACTTTACATACAGAATGTTCGTGCATATAATACAGTGAATATAATAGGAACCAAATACATGACGCATTAATTTTATTAATAATAAATAGCATGCAGTGGTTTAATAATGTAGTATTAATTAGTACGAGGTTCAATGTGAATATGTAAGGGGGAGGTTACGTAACAGGATACAGAGGCGAGGGAGATGTAGTAATAGTTATTTGTTATACAAGAGTGCAAAGTTGCTTTTTAACCGCGTGCTCAGTTTTGATGACCGAGCAAGCGAAAGATTCTAAATTTGAATCACGAGCATAGCGAGTGATTCATAAATTAGAATCTTGAGCGTTAGCGAGGGAATCAAAAGAGCACAAGGTGTAAAATCTTTGCACTCGAGTGCAACACGTAACTTTTCATCCCACCTCAGCGAGGAAATAATGAAATGCTTCTTCTTCCTAGCGTTAATTCCCAGTCGCATCCGAAGCTTTCACCTCGGAGTTCGGGGTCCGGACCCGCGCCTCCTGCGTTGCGGCCACGTTCACTACCACTACGCCACGGAGGCTGTATAATAATTATGTGTAAAATAAAATATCAACAAATAAAATTCAACAACAATGTTCAACCATAGGACGTGAAAAAAAATTATGCGCGCAAAGCAAATTTAAAAAAAAAAGTAGGTACACTAAGGAGGTTCCGAGTTGAGTTTTTCATAAATTAAAAAAAAGTTGTATGATAAATCGGCACCATAGAGGTAGAAGTAAATAGGTTTAATGATGTTTTGAGTTCACAAACCTAGTACACACGATGTTCTAAATTCAAATTTACTTTACCACTCTAGAGGGTAAAAACGACTTTTACACTCGGATATCGAAGAAAAAAAGTACTCTTTCCGAGATGGTGGGATGAAAAAGACATTTTCACCATTGACACTCGAAAAAGGGCCCGTGATTCATCAAAAACAGTGAATAAAACGCTCTTTGTTTCACCGAGTGAATAAAAAAATTTGAATTTGGAACATGCGCGAATGTACGGATTCTAGTGAAACATACAAAGAGGTTGCACACTCTCACTATAAAAACGTACTAAACGCCACCTAAATCTAATCACTGGCTGGATGGAATGTGGCTCAGTTTAAATTAAGAAAAAAAAAAATGCCGCCATTTTCTGTGTAATTTTCCTTGTAAAAGTTTATGTTTGTCTCATAATCATAAAATGACTTCATCTAGTGATGAAAATTAAACTCATATCCTCGAACGCGAAAAGACTCCTGAGTCTTTTCGCGCTAAAGCGGTAGCTATTACTGATAATATAATTTGCTGCTTCTTTTGTGTACTATCCATAACAAAATGTAATTCATAATCACAGAGTAATCGTTTTCTCGTAGTCAATGGTGAAAAGTTGAGTACCTAACACGTGAAAAAAGAATTCATCTCGGCTCTTGTATCCCTCGATCCACTCAGGTTTCTCTCTAGAACCCCTCGCTACGCTCGGGATTCTACCGGAGAAACCTTCACTCCTCTCGGGATACAACTTGGTGCCTGGAAAAGAATTCACCTTTTTTTCACTTGTTGGGTAATCTACTATTACATACATATATTAATATATACAGACATAAAGTACTGTCTAAAATTTACGCGAATATCACTCATTGAAATAAAACCACTTTTTAACGGATAAATAAATAATAACAAATAAATCGCGATAGAATCCGTTAAAAGTGATCTAAGTTCATTGAGACATAAAGTGTTAAACTTAGACTAGATCATCGATTCATAAAAAGTACGTGACATTCTAAACTGTCATAAAAGACAAAATAAAAATACAGAATAGGTATACCTACTCATCAGAATAAGTTTCCAAGCTGAAAACAAGCCGCTGACGTGTGTTGTGAAAAACGGAGCCAGTTATGTTCCAAAACAACGTACCATCGCGATGTTGAACACTTGAAAGGGGGAAAAGTCTTATAAGATTTATGATTGCTGTATGAGTAAGCATGATATGTATTACTATATGTAAATATTGTTCGTATACTAAAGAGGAGATGAAAGCCGTTACATGCACGTCAAGTTTTGATTACTCAAAATGCGTTTGTTTTTCATTCCTAAGATTGTAAGTATACAACTTTCATTTCCCGTTTGAGCTTCTTAATTTCACACAACTAGGTAACTCCTCATCGGTGTCTGTACTTGCAGATTACCAAAGGATACAGAGGTTGTCTTAAGCAAATCGATAAAATCCTATCACTCTTTCTTTACAACCCTTTTTACATTATTGTGACAAGAACTAAGTACATTTACTATTTATAGTAACTTTTAAACTTTCACGTTTCATGTTAGACTCTGGAAGGCTGATAGGAGAATTCCACAGCAGGGTCATTACTCTAAAAGTTCAGATTAACCAATCCAGGAAGGGAAAGAGTAGGACAGTGGACCGTAAGTCCAAGGTGGCAATTTTGTAGATGGCGATTCATTCTGGCTAGTTAAGTATTAAACAACTGTAGCATCATATTTGTAACTGTTTAGCGTGAAAAGCTAAAGTTTAGCAGAAATTGCTACAATGACGATGATGATAATTATTGCTTCTCAGATATCGCCCCTTTGAAGCATGCTTATTGCTTACCCTGCTAAGATGTAAGACAAGATTATTTTATCTGCAATCTACTATAATGTGGAGAAAATCTCTTAGGCAGGTGCCCCGCTACAAGCGGAGATTCTACAGCGGTGACTACTATAGAACATGCAATAACACACTCCAACGTGACACAAAATAACATGTAGTCAATAAAATAGGTCACCGCAATCAGCCAGCCGGCTTTGTCCGCATGCAATTGCAGTTCCATTGTTCTAAACATTATTGAATTTTAAAAGGTTTACTGTACCGTTGTTCATTCGAACGCTAATCCTAGTTGCATCTAAATTTTAAAGCTCCATTTTGAAACCTGAGATTCACACTTTTGAAACCACTGCCATTAAATATGAATAATCAAAGAATAAAAAATCCAATTGCTGCTGAAAAGACCAAAACAAGTTGGTAGCAGGTGGGACTCATAAATCTTTTTTCTGTTTATAATTGTCAAACATACCCTTACTGGTGCAGCCGGTCAAATCAGAACCAATCAAATGGTTCATACTGATTTTTTCGGGCCCATTGGTTTTGAAATTGGTTTGAGCTACGAAGATCTTGGTGGGGAGTCAATGTGTCATACACCGATAGATTATGTGTATTACACATTAAACTACGTAAAACTCATTGATTAAGATTTTACCCGGAATTGTATAAAGCGATAATAAATTTGTTTTTAATATAACCTTATCATCATTAATTAAATCTACATTAGAAACACGAGGTTTGAAACGCCCGATTTCAGCATTTATAATTACATTCAAAGTCGTTTTTACTTTGCTGTCTCACTGTATAATCTTATTACGTACTGAAATATGAAAACTCGGCATTTTTAATGAATATTTTTTCGTATTGAATAAATAAATATAATATGATGCGAACGTAGATGAACATTACGGATCAAATAGGATTTTGCAGAAAAGCCGAAGTGCGCAGTAGAAGGAAATAAAAAGCAATGCATGGAAAATATTTATGGATGTAAGGAAGGCAAGTGATGTATGTAAGAATCGTATAAAGTAATGATGTCTGCGTATCCCTGTGGGAATTCGTTTATGTAAGGTTATGTATGTTTATTATACACAAACAATGCACCTATTTCCTGAGTTAGGCTTCTTCATCACTGGGAAAGTTTATGCTAACAATAGGTAATAGTCGGTATTTCAAGTACTTCAGATTGCTTCAGATAAAAAAAATATTTTGTCACATAATACCTAATTGTATTTTTGCGCATATTATGTATGTTTATTATTGGTAAAATTACTTTTAAATTAATTTAAAAAATTTAAAAAACAGAATCATTTTTATGCTTTCACTTCAAGACATCCCCCTTTAGAAATTACCAAACATTTAATTCTCTTTAAATGTGGTGTCATCGAACAACGTTGGTCGTGTTTAAATTTTAATTCAATGTCAGAACGCAATTAATTAATTAATAGTGTTAGTCCAGTGATACTCAGGAATTAAATATTATGTGAATATTTAAAAACTTTCGTGTCATCACTGTAATTATGAATGTACTCATTTATTTCAGAGAATGATGAATGATGATGTGATGCATTAATACTAGCTAGATCCATCCGCCTCTGAATTATATATTAACGGCCAACGTGATGGAATTTATATGGGATATTTTTAAATATAAATTTTATAAATATGTAACTCCTCACAAACTTTAGACATAGCAAATGATGATAAAATTAAGTTAACTGTTATAAATAAATAATAATTTACTTCAGATCATAGTTTTAGTCCATAGTGTAACAATTTTCTTAAAATTATGTTAGTATCAATATATTAAAAATATTGAAACTAGGAGGTGGATAGTAAAACCACATCATAATAAAAAGGCATCTAGTAAATCATTTGAGTAACGAAACCTCTAAAACCACTATGGAAGACGTTTGCTTACTTGTACACATGTATACTTTACACGTTTGCGAACTTGTACAATTGTATACATGTAGGTATTACCGCTTTGGTCTGTAGCAAACTTTAATGAAAACGTGGACTAAACCGAGCAGCACATGGACTTGCTCATTTACAAAAACTGGTGTTCAATATTTGCCGGGGTTGGTCGGCACTGCTCGTTGCTGCGCACTTCTTCTAGTAGGGAGTGGTCAGATGTTTTAGTCGCTTCGATTTCGATATAGCTGTGTAATAGTATCTTCGGCCACCTGGTACCTGATATTTCCACAGGGGAAAAAAATTACGTTAAGCTATGCTTATTTTTATAGTTCAGTGGTTTTAGATTTGAGAGTTTAAAATTTTATTATAGTCTCAATTTATTATAGTAGTTTTTAAATTAGTAATGAAATGTATTTCAACAAAGACCTCAAAGACGTCCTCTAGAGAAGGCGTTTAATTACTCCATTTGCATAAATACAAAGTTAGTTACAAGTGTCTACTTAACTGTAAAACCTTAACCCCTTGAATAAATAAGTGGGGTTTTGTTTCAAAACATTTTACCCTTCCAAATTGGGCAACACAAAGAGTAGTATGATATCAAACAAAGATTCCTTTTAATAAAATGTTGGATGGCAATACTCTTAAATTGTTTAAATTGTGCAAAAAGTTATAATAGCTCTCGATTCTCGCAATATTTTGGATTCAGGTTCGTTAATTATCATAGATATCTATGAATTGTTATAGTTATATTCAATATACAGACACAACTACAAACAGTCGACCGGGGTACGACGGATAGAGACATAGGTCTCTGACAATCTTTCCTCTGGCAACCTAGGACCCACAGACGGTGTGCGTTTCCGACATAACCGCCGCGGCTCCGGCGTGGGGCAGGTGGTGGCTGGTATCCGTGGGGATATTGCGCACGTTAAAAAAAACTGCAACTATGAATGCGAATTTGCGGTAGTATGTTCAGTATCGATATTTTAACTTTAAGACTTTCCTGTGTCTTTATTATTTCTATCTGAAACAGATTCATGCTGCTAGCTGCTAGTAACACCGTATTCCACTATCTTGGAATAACAATAAAGATTATTATTATCTTGGAATAACTTTTCAAAGTAAATCCGAGTATGTAGTAGACGTGTTTGTGATAGAAATTTGTAGTGAAATAGTTAAGGAAATTAAAAATGTATCTTATCAGATGGAGAGTATCTAATGGCAAAAGATATTCAAAAATCTGCTAAATTACTGTTAAGTACCTAGTCTCTTTCTCTTAATTATTATCTTAGACCAGATATATTAAAGGACAGACAATTTGTAAGACGAAATAACAATATGTTCAAGTTATATAATAATGTTAACGGGAATAACGGTTTAAAAGTTATGTTCGAGTTAATTAATTTTTGTACAGCTGACATTTAAACAGCGCCACCGCCGAAGACGATTATAATTGTTAACTAACTTTAGGTGAGTGCTCAAGCGATTTCCCTTAGGACCGCAATATTGCATAATAAGGAAATAAAGCTTACGGCATTTTATGGGGACTAACTACTCCAAATAACAAGTATCTTACCAAACTTAATATCACAAGAACTCTTCAAGTACACTCCTGTTCAGCAACTGTTTACCTGACCGATTTTATCTGATCAAAAACATAAACGAAATGACCTCGTTTACGAGACAAATTGCTAAGATAAGATGTCCTTTATTCTGAATACATAGTAAAACCCACATTCATTACGGTGAAACAAACCCTTCGGCCACGTACGAAACCAAGTTTCGAAACTAGTTTCTAAATAAGAATAATATTTCTTCTTCTGAAACTGATTTCCAAATAAGAATAAACAATCTGTTTTCGAAACTCGTTACCAATTAAGAAAAGTAATTATTCTCCCGAAACCGGGCTTTTTACTGTTTTTGAAACCAGCTTCCAATTAAGAAAAAAATTCTTCTTTCGAAATAATATACCAAATTGATTACATGAAGAAAATGTAATAATGAATAAACACAAACTACACTTAATAACTAACTCAAAACTTAAATTACATTTGTGAAGGAATTTTAAAATTTAAAAGAGTTAAAAAGGGGATAGGTATACTAAAAGTTAAACGAAAATGGCGAAATAATTTCTATGCAATGACCGACTGATATCTTTTATTTTTTAAAGAAGATCTAGTGATGATAAAATTCTTTCACAAAATGTAATTTAAGTTTCAAGTTACTTATTAAGTGTAGTTTGTGTTTATTCATTATTATATTTTCTTCCTAAAATCAATTTGGTACATTATTTCGAAAGAAGATTTTTTTCTTAATTGGAAGCTGGTTTCAAAAACAGTAAAAAGCCCGGTTTCGGAAGAATAATTACTTTTCTTAATTGGTAACGAGTTTCGAAAACAAATTGTTTATTCTTATTTGGAAACCAGTTTCAGAAGAAGAAATATTATTCTTATTTAGAAACTAGTTTCGAAACTTGGTTTCGTACGTGGCCGAAGGGGAAACAAAGGGTCCAAATTGGATGCCACGAATAGCGTACAGAATTTTCTGAAACTAGTTTGCTACAGATATAGTTATTTCAAGATACTAATAACATAATACCCTTTAATTGCTTAAAAATTAATCGAGTTATAAATATTACAGAACAGTTCCTTATACCTTACTTACGCATACACGATGTACTTACGTCTTTAGTGAGATTATGCGGACTTCTTCATCCTAGCTAATCCCAGTCGCATCCGAAGCTTTCACCTTGGATTCTGGGATACGCTTTACCAGTCTTCGATTAACAGACTGGGCTTCGATATTTTACGCGAAGCGATGTAGATGTTCATATGGCAATCGGGACCGACGGCTTAACGTGCTCTCTGAGGCACGACCATACCAATGCAAATACCCATATTCATGCATACATTTCACTACTGCGACATGACAGAGGCTGGGTGTGGCTAAGAGATTATGCAGACTAAGATGCAGAAATCAAACTCATCAAAATGTGATATAGATAGATATAGATATATAATTTTTTGCCAATTATATTCTTGGCAAACACGTAGCTTCAGAGAAAAGGGACCCCCCTTGTTAATGATATGAAAGCATGAGGGGGTCTGTTTTCTCTGACGCTGACTGTACCTATTGAGAAGAGGACTATTTTCTTTCTATTATTGTAGACTTATAAGAACGCGCTGTCGTCTTAACTTCGGACGTTTAATACGTGTCAGAGTTAATCTGTGAGCCATTAGGTAGGAAGCTTTTAGTATTGTACTTGTGAATTGAGGCCGCGTGATTCTAACGGGTCACATCTTTCAAGGCTTTTGTGTTAACCTTAGACTGATGTTCTCAAATAATCTAGTTCACCATTGTTGTGGGACCAATGTTTTTAATGTTTGTCGTATAGCCAGAAAATTACATACACACACAGGCAGAAACGACTGCCTACATTCTACTTCTATCCTTACTCACATCACAAGCTTCGTCTGTTATCATTAATTAATCTTCTATGTGACTACTAGGGGAAGGTGAGGTAATACGATCCCTGAGAGTCAAATGATCCCCCTCAGTAATTCAGAAACAACTAGTGCCATCTATCCAAATGCGCATGAAATATGTTCTCCGCACCCCTGCCAGTTGCTTCTCCAAATGGCATGACGGTGCGAGCACTTGGCGTGATTTTATTAAAAAATATTCAAAAAGTTAGGCTCAGATCTAAGGTAAGCCTGTTTTTGGACTCTCATTGCTTTTTACGTGTTCATATTTATTAAAATGTTGTTTTACTTGCGGGTATTAATAGCAGTTAACTAATATTTAAGCAGTGTTCGATCACCGCACACGGTATTTGAAGGTTATGTTTTGATCGATATCTTGGAATTTGGTGTTTGGGGTGAAATGATCCCTTCCTTGTGTTCAAAATGATCCCTGGAATCATTTTACCTCATTAGTATTTGTTATGTTTACAGATCATGCCGAGAATATTTATACGCAAAACTAAATACCAAAATTGGCTTGAAGAACAAATGCAAAAGGTATTAGATGCCGTCTACTCACTACACTACGCATAAAGAAAAACTTAGGGAGGCATCGCGGCTTCTGGCCGATATTCTGCCGAGGTCGAAACGACCTGAGAGAAGGAAAACTCGAGAAAACATTTCACCAAGTTATTTTTACAGATCATGCCGAGAATATTTATACGCAAAACTAATCGCCAAAATTGCCTTGAATAATAAATGAAAAAGGCATTAAATGCCGTCTAAACATTACACTACGCTTAAAGAAAAACTTAGGGAGGAGTCGCGACTTCTGGCCGATATTCTGCCGAGGTCAAAACGGCCTAAGAGAGGAAAACTCGAGAAAAACGGTAACCTATTGAAATATCGAATTTCTGTTACCCGAATCTTAAAACCCCGAAAACGGTTGGTAGAACTTTTAAAAGACAGATGTAATGAATGACAACTTTCTATAATTTCCGTTTTTCATTTCCCAGATAAATCAATTACCAGGTGCACTAAAACCAAATTTTCAAATAGCTTTTTTTTGTTTCCCATATTGTCATAATCCAAATATAGTTATACCAGATTCTCAAACTATTTTTTTTTGTTTCCCATCGTACCATTTACCAAATTTTCATAATCGTTTTATTTGGTTTCCATACAATCGTATTCCAGCTAAACTATATACAAGTAAAGTTCAGTAAATTTATATGATTCATTTATTAGGTACAGTAAGTAATTTAGAAATTAAGGTACCTACATTAATTTAGAAATTTCAATGTCGAAATTATTAAAATTATCGTTAACACCCCGACTCAGTGCAATCCGATTCGGATAGGTTAGGTTTTTTTTGTATTTTTTATTTATCCCTGTACGGAATTTTATACGGAAAAATTAACAGTTTAACCCTTAAATTATTGATTTGAAAAGTCAAAAATTGACACAAAAAAGTTAGTGAAAGAAATGAATTGCCGCAAATCCGACTTCACGTAGTCTTGTTTGCCCTACCCCTAGAGTGTTATTTAAGCCCGCGTAGGCGCGGAGGGGCGAGGCGGCCCACGAGCTGAGGAGCAGGTGGTTACAATGGCCGCCGCCGCGGCTGAGGCTGGCCGGCGCGGCCGGCCAGCAAGCCGAAGCTGCGGTGGTGGGCGTTACAACCATCTGCGACGATAAGCTCGTGTGGGGCCGCTGGAGCCCCGCAGCGCCGGAGCTGTGACAGAAACGATGCTTGCTGCATGCTGCATGCCTGATACTTGCTGCATGGTAAATGCCTGATGTTTGCTGCATGCTAAATGCCTGATGCTTGCTGCATGCTAAATGCCTGATGCTTGCTGCATGGTAAATGCCTGATGCTTGCTGCATGCTGCATGCATTATGCATGCTGCATGCCTGATGCATGCTGCATGCCTGATGCATGCTGCATGCCTGATGCTTGCTGCATGCTAAATGCTTGATGCTTGCTGCATGTTGCATGCCTGATGCTTGCTGCATGCTGCATGCCTGATGCTAGCTGCATGCCTTGCAGCTAGCATCAGGCAATAATTATGCTTGCTTGTTTGCATGCATTTGATATGCTTTAAAAGTTATGCCAAGACATGATTCTGACTTCTGGTCTGGATATTGTTTGTCTGGTTATCAATTAAATGCATTTCAAAAAATTGTGTTTTAAAATTTGGGCATTCATGCATATGGATTACGGTCATCTGGATTTTGTGCATTTAGATTTCGTGTGTCTGGAACTCGTTCGTCTGGATTATAAAACGTCGTACAAATGAATAATTGGGCAAATGAAATTCGGGGTTGCGATTATATGGCAAATAAAACTTCGGAATTTGAAAAAACGGGATTATGAAAAAATGGCCAAACGTTTTCGGGATTATGATATTCGGAATATTAAAATTCGGGATTAAGATAGGTAACCGAGAAAAACACTTCGCCAACCCTTCTGACCAGCGCAGCGTGGCAATAGTAGGCTAAATAACCTCACAATGCACAGACGCCAAAATACAAGGTCCCCAGTTCTCGATGGTCCCGGTAATCCTAATCCCCGGTTTGGGTGACGGGAGGCTACCGAAACCAACTACTGCTGGCAGCTTGAAACTGCGGTACACTACGGCTGGACGAGCACCTCACTGAACTCGAGGTGGAACTAGGTGGCATAAAATGGCAGATATTGGGTCTGTCAGTGATCCGAAGAAAGGAGGAGGACACGATAACCCTTGAGTCAGGCGTCCTGTTCTACTTTTTTAGTTTATTTGTTTACTAGTTATTTGTCAATTGCTTGAATAGGTATCTTGTTAATTTTACAAACCTTTTAAAAGTTTGTTGCAATGTTTAATGCTTAGTTTTGATGATTAAGTATTAGATAAATTACAAAAAAAAAGATCTCTAATATACTTAAAGACAGCAAAGTTTTGTGTAACTTGCTTACATACCTACTTAAATTGTTATGAACAATACATACTCACATGATTAAAATAAACAGCTGAATGTTTTATTTCACTGATATTTATAACTTATGGTATAAAATGATCCCTGGGATTATTTTACCCTACCCCAGGGATCATTTTATCCATAGGTGTGTATAAAATGATCCTTTTCTAAACTTTTACAAAAACCTCTATACAAAAAAACTGCATACATATAATAGAAAATAAGTATGCAGTTAGAAAGTTCAGTAAATTCACTACCTCCAACAATAGAAATCTTTCGATTTTGCCTCTAACTTTAGCCACAGTTAAGTTTTTCCCTTAAGGGGATCATTATACCTCACCTTCCCCTAACTGTGACTAGTGCTTTTGACCTGCCATTTTTGCATTCCCAACATCATTAATTTAATTAGTGCATATTATATAAATAGAATGAATATAATAATATTAGATTTTCGTATAGATAGATTGTTCTACGATATTCAACGAGATCGATTATTTTAATATCTTATTATAAAGGAGATGGGTAGGCTTTCATACATTCTTGGGCCAAAAATGTAATAAGATGAGGGTGGTATCAATTAAGAGCTTATAAACTATTAAACCATCCCTGAAAATTCTGCAGATTTTGGATATCTGAGAGCAGAGTTATAAGAGATTTGGTAAAAGTGAGGTTATGCAAGAAATTGACATTTTAGCCGTCATTGAATATCTCCGTCTCACCTAATTTTTCGTAATAGCATTACGTTTTGTAGCTATCTCGTGCACTCCACAGCAATTTGCTTTAAACAGAGGGAGATGGTGAGTACGGTCGGCTGGCCGACTGTCGGAACGTCTGGTAGCAATGTTGAATTGGTTGCTCGTCGGCGGTCGGATGGTCGGGCCCGACCAAGTTGGAGCGTCTATTACTAGTTTTACATGTAAACAATCTTAAGGTTATCCGTGTCTGTGTTCCTAAGTATAATGCAAGGCCAAACTGAGGTTTAATAGCTTTAATTATTGACAAAACGTACACCCATTAACAATGCCAGCTACTGTAGCAACAACCATGATTTTGTACAGTAGGTTTTCTTGTATAATGAAGACGCCACAAAGAAAGACGAAAATCATTAGTGTTACCCATACATAATGGTTATGGAAAACATAGGAAGGAATTGCAATGAGAGACGCTGTACTTACAGGTTCTGGTGCACACCACTGACACAGAACAGATCCACTGACGTATTACTGACAGTTTAGCTTCATCATCTAAAGCTTGTCGGCCTAGTGTATACAACTACTCATTTTTATGCCACAATTCACACAGAGATCCATGTTAAAATCCAAAATACCGAGCAAAAGTCAAAAGATTAGAGAAGATTTATCAGTGTCCGTTAAGATAGCAAGGGTCGTACAATTTAAGCAAGATAGAAGTCCGTAAAGAGAAAGCACTGTTATGGGAATATAATCAATAAATCTACTGGAAAAACTCAAAACGCAGAAGCCAAGTGGATTTAAACTTAAACCAATAACGTAAAGTCAGGGAGCTGTCAGCTGTCACAGCAAAGATTTAAAAATAATACAGTTGATAAACACGAGAAACAATTAATCGATTAACGAAAATCAATTCAGAATTTATTTTTATTAAATTGTTAATATTATCTTTTTAAATGGGTATTATTATTATTATTGTGTACTTTGTTCACTTTTACTGAAATAATTACGATTCAAGTATTTTTATTGACAATATTGTGTGAATCGTTCACAGTACCTACCTACATAATCGATATTTTATTTTATTAGTGGAATAAACATCATTTTAAGATTTCTCATCTTCCAGAAATTCAATTGAGCTGATTTTTTAATATTTTGAAATACAAAAAAATACCGCTTTTTTGGGTCATATCTCAACTCATTACATTTTAGCCCAGAAGTCCCCGTCTCCTTTATGCTTTAATTCCTCTATCCATTGATTTCACAAGTTTTCGTATAGATTATTCGCTTAAGTATGGCGACGTGTCCTGTTGTTGTGTGAAAGCTCTGTGACACAATAACACAGACACCTATAAAGTTATCTCGACCGGTTCTACATTAATAATGATATTTTGAACAGAGTGATGGTGCCTTTGTACTGTAAAATAACAGTTCGTGACGCACAAATCTTTAATTTATGCACGGTGTACAGCGGGCTTAAATCAATACATGCTAATGCAGTTATTTCATCACTTACTCAGAGACTATTAGTATATTATTAAAGTGAAACATCTATTGACGCACCTTCGAGAAAGACAAACTTGTCGCAATCAGTATTGTGCTCTCCATTGCCATCGTATTTTCATATAAAACATATATACATACATAAACTCACGCCTATATCCCCGGAGGGGTAGGCAGAGGTGCTAGCACCCACATTTCGCCGTTTATGGTTAGGTCCCAATGTAATAGGTGGCGAGCCTATTGCCATTAACCGGGCACTTATAAACTTTCATTTTGATGGTTTCCATCTATCAAGCGTATCACGGCACTATTTTTCTATCTAGATAAGATAACTTTATTGACAAATAAAAGAAAACAATTTTACATAATTATTGTATCAATCAAGTATTATTACCGGTCTTATAAGATATCTTTAGGGGAGGCCTATGTCCAGCAGTGGACTTCCTATGACTGAAATGATGATGTTGATGATCAATCAAGTAACACTTTGAACACTTCAAGCTGAACATGTCCAGCCGCAACAGCCATCAAGACTAGCTAGATAGATAATCCCAAACAGCATGATTGTGTAGCCATCGCATGGTTACTTGATATGGATAGAAATTTTCTGATTCCCCAAACTCTCTTTCTGGGTCTCCAACAAACAGGCATCTAGGCACCCTAGATGCTTGTTTGTTGGAGACCAGGTAGTGAAAGTTTAGTTGAAAAAAATTAAATAGGAGTATCACATTTGTACCCAATTTGAAGAACTTCTCACAGTAGACTCTAGGGAAAATTACGGTAGGTAAATCGTTCACAGTTCCATCGTACGCCTGAGGACATTCCTATAGTACTGCGCGTATGCGACCAATCTAGTTACAAAGTAATGTCCGTGAACCACTGTGTTGTAAAGATAACTATTAGTACGTATGTATAATTTCATGTGATTCCTTATACCTCATACAATACAGGTATAAGACAATTGAGGTATTGTCGTCACTTAGTATTATTAATCTGAACTAAATGTTATCTTCTCGAAGAAATAAATTTAATTAGAAAATTTTGCAATATCCTCACCATCATCTTCCTGTAGTAGGCCCATTGAGTCGACAGTTGTAACTTACGTACCAGTTTAGATTAATTTTCTTTCTTCTTTATATCTTTCACACAGTTTATCCATCTTATTCTTTCTCTCCTATTAAAACCATCCTCTTCCATACTTATGTCATACTATGAACGATGTTTATAATATGCTACTGCATCGTGAAGTTTATAGTGATAGTAAATGTTCAAAACTTCTCTCGTGAATTTTGCAGCACATGCTAAAATCAAGTTACTACCTACATACTGTGAAAAGATCCAGCGAAAATACTGTTTTCCATATAAATATTTTCAGGAAAATGTGAATAAAATTCTGAAAACCAACTCCAGCGAAGATAATACTCCAACACAATAGAAAATACCGTAAATACTTTGGATATTATTCAGAAATCCGGCATAATCGCCATGGGTTACAACGAGTTTAAGTAATTATCATTGAAATTATTTGAACGTTATCCTCGTTTTGAACGTTCAAAATCTTAGAACGGAAAGCAATCCTCCCTTTGTTCAATGCTTCCTGGTTTTACTTTGTTAAACGTTTAGGAGCAAGGCCTGCTACACTCTCTTTGTTACCGGCTATCCTCTAGTAAAGGAAATTCAAAACTATTTAACCCATTGTCTGAGTTTGTTGACCCTAGAACTATCAGAGTATTTAAACTCGATTGTAGCTTCACCTACTGAGTTCAATAATAATATAAACACTTGTTAAATACACCATTGACTACCTACTCTTCGAGTTTTACAACTGCAAACATAATATAGATGTCGTATTTTATATAATAAATAAAATAAGTGTCACACAACGTGGCAATAGCAATTAATTACTGGTAATTAATCATGCCATCATTCAATCCTCCATTGAAATTTGAGCATTGAGTTCACCACGAAATACTTACATACATACCATCACGCCTTTAACCCTGGAGGGTTAGGCAGAGGTGAATTAACACCCACATTCCACCAATTATTATATTAGGTCCCACGTAATAGGGAGTGATATCTAATATATAAAATTCTCGTGTCACATTTTTCGTTGCCATACTCCTCTGAAACGGCTTGACCGATTTTGATGAAATTTTTTGTGCTTATCCGGTATCTATGAGAATCGGCCAACATCTATTTTTCATCCCCCTAAGTGATAAGGGTGCAGCGGGAACGGGATTTGAATACCACGCGGACCGAAAATATGGCGGTACGAAGTTCGCCGGGGCAGCTAGTTATTTATATTTATTAGTAACGATGTTAAACCGGTTTAAGAAGAATAAAAACGCTATAGATCTAACGTCAACCTAATTTCATTTGACCCTATTCCTAACACAAGCGATTTAGCTTAGCTGGCCTCTTCAGCTAAGCTAAATTGCTTGTGTTAGGAGAGAAAATACTACCTAGTAATTTCTGTTACTAATATTTAAAAAACACATCAACGTTCACTCCCTTTTCAACTAAGCTACAGTAACTATAAGGTGGTCTATATGTAAAATCATTTGCTACCTTAGTACAGGTGTTAAATTAAGACATATTTTGTCTTCAATTCCTTCCTTACATAGGGGAGAACAAGTAAGAAAGTAACAATTTTAACTTTTTTCACCATAACGCTCAGACCACTTGGAAATTATAAATTAAAGCTAGTGCATATGTTAGATTGATTATCCAACTTTGTCGAAAATTCATTTGTTATGTTCATCCCGTGTTACTTTCATACCTGGTCTCCCCTACTTGCATCACGTTTCTGATACTAAATGTCAACATTGAATCTTCATCCTCATTCTTTTATTCTTTAAAAAAGTCTCGCTCGAGTTGTAAATAAAGGTATTCACCGAGTCTTTTGTAATATATAAGTGCTCATTGTGACTTTTCCACGTATTTTATCTATAAATATGCAATCTCGGTATGAAATGGGGAGATAACAGAAGACACGATATGGCCTTTGGTGTGCGCCGTACAACTGTGTACGTACGTGCGTACAGGCGCCGCTATCACCCACAGGACAGGCTTGCCTTCTGTGGGGTCATTGGCAATTAATGTTTGTAACCTTTGTGTTTTTTGGCAATATTTTTTTTATTGTAGGAAAAGTCGCATACATAATCTCAAAAACATAATCATCTACTAAGTAGTAGGAACTGGTGATTATTTTGAAGCAGTTTGAAGTGGAATTAAGGGAGGTTTGCAGTGTGATAAAACCCCCTGACTATTGCATAGTCTTCTTTGGATGGGGCGGCATTGGGAGCCAGTAGTCCAAGCTAAACTTTACTCTAATTTCTTATTAAAGTGCGATTTTATTGCTATAATACATAAGAAATTATTTATTGCCTTGACTTTGCAAGAGCCCGTTCATCCTACAAACGACTATCTAAGCTCTTGCCTCTTTCTTCTAGGACAGAGAATTAGCATTACCGAGGGTGAATTTTTCTTGCAATCTGACATCAGTTACTGACGATGCGAATGAATACAATTATTTAGCTTTCTTAAAGAAAAAGGTTTTTTTTGTGAAATTTTCAAATCTGTCATATGCGTGTTACATAATTTTAATTAGAAGCTTTAGAACACGTGATGTTGACGGGTTAAATCAAAGTTGAGATGTTTGTACATTAAGCCCGTGTTAATTATTGGCTTTACGATTCTATCCTGTATGTAGATTATCAATATGGAAACGGTAAACATAATTGTTTAACAGGAAACAACAGGTTTAATTAGAAAGCCTAATTAATTAATTAGAAAGAAACACATTTCAACTAACCTACATGGCACATTAGTTCTAAAACATTTGATAGAGTAATACCTAAGCAAAACGTGAAGTATTATTAATTCACCATTTCCTCATGAATGATTGTAACAGACTATCTTTACAATTCTATTGCAAAGATAGTCTGATCACGAAGAAGAAGTAACTTTTGGCAGTAACTATACGTTGTAAGTGTATTACACTTTTTCACTATTAACGGGTACATTCATAAAAATAAATGATTTGTTAGTAGGTAAACGAAGTAAAAAGCTAAAAACCAATTTACTCACGCATTTTACATTCTCTCTGAAAACCAGCCACCGAATCTGAAACTGTGAATTACATCCGCAAGTCAATTATGTTCGCATGTCGCTTTCAGAGATCGAATAATCGAAACAGCATTCACAGATTCGAAAATTGTTTAAGTGCGTCACGTAAGTCACGTAAAATGAGAAGATTCGTATTTACCCCTCATATTAAGTAATGCATTACATTACACATCTTTGATTTTATTATGGGTTGATCGTAAACCTGTAAAACTAATAAGGTGTGATAGTTTTTTGTCAAATTTGTCATATCTAAAACCAACCATTCCACTGACAGGTAAAGATACTTACCTCCAACAAAAAAAATTAGGTATTTTTAGTGCCTATAAGCCTAGTGGTATGGGTAATGGACTGCTGAGACGAGGTCTCGGGTTCGATCCCAGGTTTTACCACGGCACACACCAATGACTTCTCGATGCTTTTCGAAGTTATGTGTGTATTTATCGCAGGTTTATAAGTGCCCGGTTAATGGCAATAGGCTCGCCACCTATTACATTGGGACCTAAACATAAACGGCGAAATGTGGGTGCTAGCACCTCTGCCTACCCCTTCGGGGATAAAGGCGTGAGTTTATGTTATGTTATGTTAATATCTCAACGGATCCTTTTTCAATACATAATTATTGCTTTGATTAATCCTTAACAGTAAATTTTCTGAAGTTCGCCTTTAAAGGAACCCTACAAGATACAATTTAGCAATGTTAAATCCAGTGTGTTCCACTTCCAATGCATTTTTATTCTTGTATTAGTCTTACCCACTTACTCACTTGGTTCATATTATGTACAATCAAAGTGTACAATGATCATTTTAATATAGGTAGGATATTTGGTACAAATCACTTCTCCGACTACTTTTTTTTTTAAAGTATGGCGCGACGCTTCTTTGAATATTTTGCGAATAATTCTACATCATTAAGCTGACTTACGATCGTGTATACTCCCACATAGTAAGTTAATATATTGTTCTCTCAAACCCCTTCACAAGACTCCCTAATCAATAAAGGCTCCAGAGTTAATGAGAGGAACTTGTTCGACACGCGACCCGAAAACACTGATCTAAATAAACAAACCACTCATATATAACTACATATAAACCGGTACGGTATCCTAGCGTTGTAAACAATTTAAAACAATCAGAGATTTGCGTAATTCTCATTAATTCACATACATACGTATAATCACGCCTTTATCCCTGAAGGGTTAGGCAGAGATGAATTAACACCCACATTTCACCAATCAACACTAGAGAATGCTATATTCCTTATATTCTCGTCTTTTGAAATTAGTAAATTCACTTAAATTGACTTATTCCTTTTCAAGAGAATGATAAAACAGAATAAGAAAAGCCACTTCATAACAATCATGATGTGATTATTTCAATTCAGTTCGCTGGAGGAAAAATTGATTTCTCTTAGACACGGATAAATCAAATTTGAATGTAGTTTTTTTTATACCATTCTGATTGAAAATGTAACGTTGTAATAATAAAAGCTCGCATAACTTTTTATCGTAAATCTTATTTGATACCTACTCTAATTAGACAACATTGTAATTCTTAATTCTTTATTGTACATTGAAATTAATACATTAACAAACATAAACACAATACAATAACATACAAAGGCGAGCTTAACTCAGTATTGAGTTTTCTCCCAGCAAACCTTTGGGTGATAGAGGAAAAAGCGCAATAAAAGGGTAAAAAACAAGTGTACAAATTGTAGAGAACATAATATAATACCGAAGTACTAAGAAGATAGATACCATAAGTAGGTACAGTAAATTAGATACAGTAGACATATTACATAAATATATACTGATATACATAAATACCTCAAAGTATACTTTATACCCGTTATAGAATTTAAGAATCCAAAATCTGTGAATGAAGAATGTGAGAGCGGATCCGTTCCCACGGGAATATTGAGGGATCCACTAGATGCTAGATATATCTCACGTTTGCCTAATATATTTTCATACTACATATATGAAATAGGTACATATTTTTATTGTAAGGCCTTTCTTGAAAAGACATTCAAAAGATTTTGCGGTATTAGTTTTGAATCTTTCCTATGTTACAGTGTTATAGACCACATCAAGAAAGATCTAGCAAAAAAAAATAGGACATATATCTACAAACAATTAACCAAGGCATTAATTTTAATTTTAATCTAGTAATATTTAGAGTTCAACCATGTGGTTAAACCAGTTCAACTTCAACCTGCTTTATAGTTTTCAATTGAGTCATAAACAGCGACTGCTAATCTGATCTATATATTTATGTCTACTCCATAAACTGCATGTAACTATGTTGCTATATTGCAACATGTAAAAAGTAGATCAATTACCATACCATAATGTAATAAATCACCGGCATGTACGGTAAAAGTAACAAGGGAAAAAGGGTGCGTAGACTAAGCCGTAATTTATGTTACATGTTGCATTGTTTTCGTAACGAGTAAATTATTTAGACGAATGACCACCGCACTAGAACAGAGGACTTGGTGCACTGTCAACATTATCTGGCTTCGACCTTTTAAGCGGCTTTTGACTTATTTAACAGAAGTAGTTCTACCCTAAAACAAGAATGGAAATGAATTAAGCATTTTGATTGAAATATTTATGTGTAGTAGTTGAAACAACACCTAAGTATACAGGGCGTCCCACGGCGATGCCACATGGATAAAAAAAGAAAAGTAATTTAAATATGGAATTTTATCTGATACCATTAACAATATGGTATCAGATGGATGGGATGAACTTTGAGTTAAAGTGTTTTATTTTGCCAAATTGAATTTATAATTTTAGGTTTCAAGGACTTCCTGTCATTTAATTTACCATGTTTCTTAGAAAGATTTGATCCTTATGATTGACACTATCGATTGATGCCATAAAAATACAGGATGTTACTTTTTCAGATTTTAGTCGATTCGATTACCGGGTGTGGCAAGCGAATTTTTAAAATCTTTGAATGCAGTTTTGTTTCTTTTTAAAAATAAAATGATGTCTCCTTTAAGTAAAATGAGCTAACTTAAGGATTTAAGGTACTTTCCCTCCATGTGGCATCGCCGTGGGACGCCCTGTATATTCCTAAGTGTAAATTCTTCTGTTATAGACTCTTTGCCTCAAAACGACTATTATGACCCTGATGGCCATCACCCGCAAAAGGCGTGGGAGCCGCAAAATTGATTTACTGCAGTCCATCAGGTTTACTTAATCATAATATTCTGTCCTCCGTGGGTTTACTGCACATGCTAGATCTGTATCTAGATCTACATTTATAAAAATAATGACCTGCCCCGGAGGTCAATAAATAGATCAATAAAGGTTCAACAGCTCACGAAACCAACTACGAAATTGTATGTATAAATATTTTATTGTTGTCTCTGCCTATCTCTGCGAGAGAACGCCATGTATACAGTCTGGTCATACATATTTTTCATGATACATATTATAAAATAGTTACGAGTACATAATAATTTGATAAATATTGCGAGGCACATAAACAGCAATTGTGTTATCTTCCTTCTATCACCATGTGACAACTGAGTCCATTATCATATTTAGTTACCGCCTAATTTGTATGGGGATTGGCGTGAGGTTTAATTCGCCGACCAAAGTCAACGAACGAAACTGTGCCAATTAATATTTTAGTTCGTTTAGAAACAACGTAGTTAGAGAAAAGAAATCACTTATAAATTTAAATAAGTCTCAGGCAACTTGTGTTTTCAGAACCAACAGTCAAAAGATTTGTTTCAACGGTTTTATTGGGTTTGTTCTGAATACTAAACGTGCCCTACATTCAACTAAATTGTTGTTTTAGGGAAACGGATTTGCATTCTATTGCGTTGAAATGTGTTAATCTACTACGTATTTGCCATGTAAGGCTCTTAATCTACTTAGTTGCTCGAAATTAAATGCAGTTACAAAGGCAAGACTACTAAATCAGCATCAGGGATCTTACAAGCAAACTGATTAAATCCAGCCGTCGTTCGAGCCTTTAAGTACTCGAAATCAAGAAAAAAAAACATTTATTTTGAAAGTTGTCGACAGTTGGAGATAAGCTTCGTTTATAGGATACGATTATGAAATGCGTGAATAGCTATTAGTACAGTCTGACACGTAATAGAATGTTTGAAGGAATTTAAATCTAGGTATATTATATTAGTTGCAAACGAGTTTGCTCCCTCTTTGGGTTGTGCTGATTTGATTAAATACCACATGGGTTACATAATGAATTGGGGATTGATTTGTTCGAAGCTGAATAATCATTACTATATACTGAGATAAGACTGAAAAATTATCTAGTCAGTTGACTTTACGTATTAAGCGTTATATAAGTTCGTACCACTAGTTAAGCCATGCTTATCTTAGGTCTAGATAGCGTTGTCAAGAATTGAATATTACATTTTTGTGACTTTAACTCGTATCTTCAAAATTTATGGATTTTCGAAAAGTTACGTAAATATCTGTTCCGAAACATGTACTTTAAGTTCTACATTCAGTAATCAGTTACAAGTTTACCAAGTTTAATATCAAAACATTGCAGCTTTAACTTTAAAGAAAAGGTAAAACTAATTAAGTTCTATAAAAGAACTTTAATAGAGGTAGTTTCCATTACGTCCGCAACTCCTCATAGGCTTTACTTTCTAATTTATGAGGAAAAGCATACCATCATTAATCTTGGACTTGTCCAGTCCCCGTCCCTGTGGGTATAATCAAAATTTATTTACTTAACAAAAATTCTATTTATGCAAACCGTAGATCGTATATAAGCATTAAGGTATGATTCCGAAGGCGACCGCAAACGACAACTGCCGACGCATGCAGCACATACAGCGTACTTAAATAGGTACGTATCTACTTGTATATTTAACTCTAATTGAACTGTTTATTAAAATTTAAATCATCAAGTAGGCAAGTATACTAATTTGAAACTATGCCATTATCTTTTAGAGTCATCGTAGGCACAGCTGAAAAAACTCCCTCTCGGCAGTCGATGTGTGACGACGTACGGTCTAGCACTTAAACTGAAGACTCTTTTCCATACACCTTTTCCACATTTTTGCTTTTAATTTAGTCATTCAAGAATAACAAACTTTTTTTTTCATTGAAGGCTATATAGCGAGACATTGACGGATAAAGCTGTTGAGAGATCGGGTTTTTTTGCTGAAGCCCGTGATAATAATTATTACAACAATCGATCAGTCTCATGTCTCGTGGTTTCAGGATTCCGTCAAGATAGAGAACTGGAAAGAAATAAGCATTATTAAAACCACATTGATAGACAGCGAAAGCAAATTAATTGGGAGGAAAAGAATTAAATAATCTTCCAAATTTCATGACTTCTGACAATGCACTATAATAATATTCTTTTGGCAAAATGTACCTTCTTCTATGTTAATAATATGTGCGGATAAAACAAATTATAATAGAGGTATAGGAACTTGACGTCAATGAACGTTTGTAATCAATTAAAAACTGATTCAATGACATTTGGAAAATTGCAAATGTTAATTCCTGCCACACAATTGTTTGATTAGTAGTACAATCATCGATGGAGTTAAATGTTTAAAGTCTACTTAGTATCGAATCGATGCGCAATCTGAAATAAAGCTTTTCCATGTCTTACTCAGTATAATTACGTTAGTACTTTCTCTATACATCGAACCACTAACTGACATTAAATGTTTAAGTTAAGTATACAATTTGATCCAAATGAAATAGATTTAATAAAGTTACGGTATAGATGGTGATTGATTTCAGTAATGATATCAATATATATTAGTTTAATTTATATAAAACAAAACAAATACAATAATTATTTAATAAATACTGTAGACGTATTCCATCCCATACAGTGGCGTCAGAGTAATGTACTATGGTGTCTAAAATGAGGACAGACATATACTTAAATACTTTTTTGTCAATACATACTTATTGAGATAATTTAAAAGCAATTAGTTTGCTAAACTAAACAAATTATAATAAATTGGAAAAAGCGAAATCAATTCTCGGGCGGGACTCGAACCCGTGATCTTTCCCTTACAGGGGGAACGCTCTGACCACTGAGCCACCGAGCTTCGCCCGAGAGTGATCCAATTTTTCCAATACATCCATCTTACGGCGATGGTGGGAGTAATCTACCGATATTCGTACGTTCCCCCTGTAAGGGAAAGATCGCGGGTTCGAGTCCCGCCCGAGAATTGATTTCGCTTTTTCCAATTTATTATAATACATACTTATACTCATACATGCATATTCATACTCATACATGCATACAAAAATGCACACATACATAATAAACAAATCATAACGATGTTTACCTGCTTCGTATTTTGGTTTGAGACTACATTCCAAATGTATACAATACATATTAATTTTCGAATGATAAACTGCGTAATAAGCAGAAAAAGGGTATGGGCAAGCAACCGTGATCGATATATTTTGTATGAAGCTTCCACTCGCGATTGCTAAGCAGATAAAATAAAATAAACGAGGAACAAAGCTACACCATCCGTCAACCATCACATAAGGTCTTTTAGTTGAAATAACGTTCGAGCTTTCCTTATTGCCGGCTGTTTGATAAATAGCGAATGTAATTTATAGTTTGGGGTATCTGCTGACGGTTTTGTGCGAGAATATGAAACAGCCCGAGGAAATTACGATGAAATTTGTGTCGGCGGGACAGAAGTATGTTCGAAGAAACTTAACACGAGTCAATGCACACTTATTAGATTATATTTCTTGTCTATAAAACTGGGAAATGTTTATTTTTAGGGTTACTCAAACGGTTAAAAGGAAAACCTCTTACTTACGCGGTGTCCTGCGTGAGCGACGAATATGACGCGACGCGACGCAATACGATGCGACGTAATGCGACGCGATGCTACACGCGACAAATGTCCTACGTGATTTTGGTCATAACTTCGCGAATCATGAAGAAGTACAGTACAATATTGCTCGAGTTCGCAGTGTCGCGTCTGGTCGCGCTCAAAACAAGTACGCGTTACGTCGCGTCTCGTCGCAGAGTGTCACATAGGACGCAAGTAGGGTAGGCCGTTGATTTGATCGCGTTCGTCGCGTTCGCAGCGTCGCGTCGCGTCGTATTCGTCGCTCACGCAGGACACCGCGTTAGACTTCACTGTCTGTCGGACATCAAGCTGTGTCTCATGAACTGTGTTAGCTAGCTAGCTGAAATTTTCACAGATGATGTATTTCTGTTGCTGCTTTAACAACAAATAGTATAAAATATATTTAAGGGGGCTCCCTTACAACAAATGTGATTTAAGGAGGGCTAAAGAATGGTACGGAAACCATGCGCGAGTCTGACTCGCACTTGGTCGGTTTTTTCGATTATTTAAATTTTTTATTTAATAAGCTAGTTCTAGTAGTCTGATTGACACATTGCTGTTGTACAAACGACTTCACAGACTTCTGATCTCTTTATAATAAATTCCTTGTTCAACATCTTTCCTGTCCGCAATCATCTGCTAACGATGCTAATGATATACCTACTCATTGATGGCAACAATAAATTACCATGGGGTCCTTTATTGGAGATTGATAGGATCTATCACCGTTAGCTTAATAAATTCGTTGATGACACCTCCCATCGTCCGCGGGTGACAGAGGATAAATTACCGTGAAATAGGAATAATTTTACAGGACTACAAGCCATGCGTAGTGGTGATGGCTATTGGTAAATATGAATTCGGTGAGTTTCAGTATAGTCCGGCGTGAAAAAGTATCTGATGAGGCCGTTGAGCTCTCGAAGACATTCTGATGAAATCTGTAAAAAAGAAACATGTGGGCTAAACTTTGGGGACTGCTGATAGAAGTGAAGTGATTGATGCATAAAGGTTCGCCACTCCTGGTCTAGCGCAAGTGTTTGGTGAGGTGACGATGACACGAGTTCCTGTTCAGTTCACCCAAAAAGTGCTCATTGCGCTTAAAAGTTTTTCCACTTCAGAAACAAAATACAACATATTATATGTATATTGCTTCAATACTATGAACCCATCAATAGGTACAATGATTCAGCGTCAGGCTAAACATATATGGTTTGTACATTACTTTCAAAAACCACAATTACGTTTAAAAAAAATACCACTTTAAAGTAAATAAAATCTTTCTTATACTACACTACATTTTAGGTCTCACTATCATGAAACCCCAAGACTGCGCAAAGTAGATGACGAAAACCAAAATACGGACTCTGGGTTCCGACGGACGTGAAGGCCTCGGTTGTAATGGGGAGAGACACAACGTTTTTATGTTATAGATGACTTTAGTTTAGCATTTTAACACATTTTTAGAATTGATGCTGAAATTACTGTTTAGGTGCCCATAAACTTCGAGGCGAGAAAAGCATCAAAAGACAACGAAAATATGTATTAAACTAAATTTTGTAATATCAGCGTTGTCTTCGTGGCAAATTTAATTCAAGCAAGACTACCCAGCCTATAACTTTTCTCAGTTTGAACTTTTCAGTCTCATTAGTGTAAAAGTTTAATTACCTATAGATCACTGTGACATAACAATTTCTTTTCACTTTCTGTCTGTTTTTATTTTATCGGTTTTATTTAAATTACCCCACTCATCATATTTATTACAACAGTTACGTATGTGCAGGTATATGAGTGTATTGTATGTATCTATTGAAAAGAGTTATGTAGTCAATGATTACCGTGTTTTTGTTGTAACTTCGACTCATTATTAAAAACAGATCATTATCATGGTCTATTCAACTCTTTGAGTAGACCATCGTTATGATCAATGCCACAAATCAATTTATCAAATCATATAAAGTTACTTATCTCAATATTGATTGTTATTTATTTCATTTGATAAATTGATTAGTGTAATTGAAATACAATCACATTTCCATTTTCGTTATCATTGTCAGGCCTATATTTGATCACTATCACTACAATGAAATACGCTAGTCTAGAATCAAAATCAAGGTCGCATTGAATCTTAAAATTGACAATACCAAGGGGAAAATTCGTTATACATTCATGAAATTCGAGATTTACCTGTAAATTAAGAATTTACCTGTAAATAAATTTAAAAATGTAGTGAAGAGTAAACTGTGCCAAAAAGGCTTTTAAAAAATCTAAGATTATTTAGATAATAAATAAGCTTGGAAATGAGCTGTTCGCTCAACTATGCTTCTCTAGCAAATTATTGTATTTAGATTAAATAGTAAATGTTTGTAAATAGGCCAGAAAAAAATGGCCGTTGAGTTTCTTGCCGGAGTCTTCTCAGGCCGGAGTCTTGTTTTGAACTGGAGGCTTTATTTTTTTTAATATGACGTTTGTAAGTGCCGTTCTAATGGTCTATACGGAATAAATGATTTTTGAATTTTGCTTTGATAAATAGTTTTCAACTTTTAATAATGAGACACCTCAGTCGAAGTAGTATCCATTATGTGTAAACGCTTAATAAAATTAAACGGTAAGTTGTATCACTTTTACAATAATTAAAATCCAGAAGTAATTCACTTAATAGCTTAAATATTTATCGTTTTACTTTACTTGAAAGTAACCCGTAGAGAATACGATACGAGGTTCTAAAGGTTTGAAAGCCTCGTTTTATTGTGTTTGAGCGCTAATTGAACAAGAGCTCGTTTCCAGCTTTGTTTTTACGGAAAATTTAATTACCGCTGGTTCATTAATTTAAGTAGCTTAGTGTTAGAATAGAAGTCGTGCATGAAAAACAATATCAATATATAAAACAATATCAATACCTACTGTTGCCCATTTAAATAATGAATTCTATTATTACTATGTTTCTAATTATAAATAATAATTGGAGTTGAGAAAACACAATACATATAAGCTGAGAATTGACTACCAATGCAATGGACGAAGCTTTATATTGTGAAACTCCGAAGAACAAATTTCAACGTTTATTATTTTGTCTTTATATTAGGTATTTTGTAATCAAACATGCGCGTGATCTTTAATTCAGCCTTTACCGATACACTAGAAAAATAAAGGTTTATTTTTAGTAACCATCGTAAATCCTAAAACCAATTCAAATACTATTACATGGGTTTTAGGATAGTTTAAGATTTCAAGGTGAATATAACCAATATTTTAGGATTTTATAAGCACAATACCTAGCTAACATTCCAAATAATCTTTCTAAAATAAACTCACGTTCGTATAAATACGACCGAAATTAGACGTCATCGCGTTTTAAGGATCACTAAAAGCCGATAAGAACAGGAAATGAAGAATATTCTTCTCTCTCTTTATGCATGACGAAAATGGTGGCGCTGAGTAAACTACAGCCGCATAAATCTATAAAGATGAGCTGTGTACGCTGCGAACGAATGTATTGATTAGTACCGATTCGTGTGGATAAAAGCATTGAATTTTCTGGTATGCATAATTGTGTTAGACTCGGTTTATATTTATGTTGTTTTTTGTTTACGCAGCGCTGATTGCAAGTATCGACATTTTACTGAGAAAATAATGTAATTTACTGTACCCATGCCTGTTCTAAACACGCGTGAAATAATAAACTTATAAACCATTTTTTTTATACCACTTAGGTCGCAGATGAGTACACGGCCCACCTGATGGACAGTGTTACCGTGGCCTATGGATGAGTGCAACTCCAGGGGAGACACACTCGTGCTGCCGACCCTGTAAGAACAGAGAGATTCTGTGCCGTCAGCGCAGAAGACAAGCAAGGCAAGCCTTTGGTATTTTCACTGACAGCACAAAAGCTCTCGAGTGAGCTAGCTACCCTACTCACCGCCGGGAACACATCACGAGGTTATTATAGCCGCAGTATTCTGTAGGGTGGGGGTACTTCCCTAGTCGGACTGCTCGATTGGGGCGGAAATACGTTGTGTCCTGTCTCCTCCATAAAATCTTAATGACTATCTTATCTTATAATATTACCTACCCTTGGTTGACTGACACTTCATCAAAAATCCACTTTACCGCCAGAGAGTACCAACTCCTTTGAAACCAATAAAATATAAATTTGAATTCATTGAACCTTTCCATTACTTGTCAAAACGGTACCTAATCAATATGATATAGTCGTATCCTGTAAATCTTCAATGTCAACGACTTCCCGGGAATGACGGGAAATATGATTTTAGAAAGTTAAATGTCTTTCTCAGATTTCGGGATACTTTGAGGTTCTAGCCTGAATTTAATCAATTTTCTTGTAAAAGTACGGAAACCAATCAAAAGATTCTTGGGGCATACCCTTCCATTTCGACAAGCTAAGTAAGGCGAGATTTAGTTAGTGCGGGACTTGAGATACGTAACCCGTTATTTAGAATTAACATTATAGTTTATCTTGACTGTGATTGGCTATTAAAAAAAAGTTCTTTTCAGAAATGTTGATATCAGTCAATAGTAGAAAAGCCAAAACGCTAAATAGTTTTATTTCGATATCTTTTAAATCTAAGATTGGTTTCGATAATAAATAATAAGAGGATAATAACGAGCCTCTAAACACAACCTACCTATTTATAGGTTACGGAGTAAGTCATGGAACACAACCGCGCCCACCTGTAAGGCTGTAATGTATATGATAATGGGTTCAGTCGCCACGTTGTCGCCACGCAAGAAGAATGGCAACATGTCTAACTGGCACCGGTAGGTAGTGTTTGTTCTAAATAAACACTAGCAGACTATCTACAAGGTACATGTTGGAATTCTAGCATGGGGTATAATTGTTTTCTTTTAAGAATATTTAGTACCTAACTGAAAGTACCTTCCGACCTATCGATTATAAGGCTGACTGCTTAGCCAATAAGACGACCACGTTTGTTTTTTTCTTTTTAATTCGAATTAACATTACTTAAGAATAGTTTCTACGGGCCGCTAGACTGAAAAGCCGATCCTAACTGAGTTGGTTCAGAAGATGATAAATAATGAGTTTCTGCAAGGTCGTGGTCGACTTTATAGAACATATACCAATCAAAATGTTCACTACTTTAAAAAAATCAGGTCCAACAACATCAGAAAAGCAGTCAAAACCGGCCTGCTCAAATGAAATATTTAGTGACAGTAGAGAAAGCTCGTGAATTGCGTAAGGACTGAAGCAAATGGCGGGTTGCTGTCTCTGGTTGCCTCCAAGGGAACAAGGCGTGTGTATATCTATATATTTATGTGGTTTCTGCGTAGTTTCCAGCTATATGGACAACAGTAGCTATACGATCTCTTCCTTCCGAAATCCTTTTCTACATCACGAATCGGGGATAATTATCAAAGTTTTCGGCCATTGGATTCAAAGTGTTGATTAGATGGTGATAACATAGCCGCTGAATAGTAAGTTTCGAGTTTTAGAAGCTCGTCGCTACAATACTCATTTACAGGAGGTGCAGCTGCGCTAGCGTAGTAGTTTTAGGGAACTTTGCAGTATTATAAGTAGGTACAAGTTTTGTCATCCAAAGAGAAATATATATTTGATGCAAAAGCGCATGCTAGTTCTACTATAAATTGAAGAAACCCGATAACATAGACTCGCAGACCATGCATTATGCATGCCAATGCGGCGAAATTTCTGCGGTGCGTCGCCGCAACGCATGTGTGCCCCCGCTCTAAGTCGAAGTTGCCATAATTTGATATTTTGGGTGTTTTATTGATGAAAACACGCACCTTACATGCAATTGTACCTATTTATTTTTAGTATATATTGATAACTATTTATGATTTTACCTTACAAGCCCGTGTCCCGCGTGGGTCCGTGATTAGTTCAATTGGTTCAATTAGGTATGGATAGTTGATTTACGTAACTCGGCTGTTACGCCACGCACAACCACCAAGAAGAACTTTTCTGCGCCGCTAATGTGCATTGTCAAGCTGTTTACCAATCACTATACAAAAAGAAAATATAAATTAAAATCTTGATAGGCATTTTTGTATTCACTACTAAGTCAATGAACTCGGCTAATATCAAAGTGAACAATGGAGTTATTTCAAGCGACAGCGGTTTTATCGTAATAGTGTAGTAGTGTTACACAGCAGGGGTTGAAGTTGCATGCATGGACTTACATTACAGCTCATGTAGGTATGTAAGCTGAACTCGCTCACTTAGTTCTGTCTGTTAACACTTTACATTTACCCAACACTTTAATGCGAGCACTTGCGTTAAGAGCGCCATGTTCTGCAGTTAGTTTCTTAGTCTTTAACAGAGTTCAAAATTGTAGGAAGTTTATCATAATATTACTCATTTAAATAAAACTTAGTTCAACAATTTTTAATGTGGTGACCGCTTTTTTAACATACATGTTATTGACACGCAGGGCTACGCTAGGATTTTTCTCGAACCACCATCCCATTTGTCACCAGTGGTGGCGTCGACATTGGTGGTAACTGGGAATAACCCCCGAAAACGCTCTACACAAAGTCTTTACAAAGCGGGAAGTCAGGCTTTTATAACGCGTAGTTAGTACAAATACCTACAAGAGAGCTCAAGAGAATATGAGCATTTAACTCCGTCTGCGTTGCATTTACACGTATATAGACAGTTAAAAAAAATCATTTGAAATTTAATAAGGAATCTAAATAGTTATACATTTGGACTAAATTTAATTGTTTACACATTCAGGTACTTTGGGAGCTCAAAGTAATAAAAGTCATAGTTTCAGTTAAGTTGGCAATACATATTTTATTTTGCAAGGCATATTTTTTCAGCAAACTAAGATATTAAGCGGTATTGGAGAGAATCGGATGACCTTGTCATCATCCCTATTAGCTATAATGACAAAATAGTTAATTCTCCCAGTGGACAACTAAACTGTTCAAAACAAGTCATAAATTATTCAATACTTAGATCTATCGGTTCAGGTTTAGCTTAAGCTTCTTAAGGCCGCTAGCTCGTCGTCCGTGGTCTCGGTGTACAGAAACTTTCTCTTAAGCGGATTATGTAATTAAGATAGCAATTAGAAACTTTATATAGATACAACAACATTCACTATGCAACCGAATTGTTAACAAGTTTTACCATAATTTTGTAATAATATTAGAAGGCTCACATTAATAATGAGTCCACAGAAACGGTCCAACGAATGCTAAATCTATGTGCGGTTTCGCCTAATCCGGTTATAGTGTCCCTGTTTCGGAACACAAGACCGGTTTACTTCCAACATTAGTAAATTAACTCGGCAACTTAACCTTATAAGTATCGTTCGTGCATTCTCTTTGTGGGAACAATACGGGTTCCTTTGGCCGCAGATAACGCGTACGAGTAAAGTGCCTCAGGGTTAAAAGGGGAAACCTTGAAACCTATCACATATTGAGAAGAAAGGCATAGAAAAAGTAATCCGCTAATGATTTCTTGTTGAATATGGAGGATCTACGGATTCATTTTCTTATCTAAATTAGATTTCCAGTCACGCTTTCTGGAATCAGATTATAAACTTGTCAGTTCAGACATGGCGGAGATGACAATAAAATTGATTCCTTTCCGTAAGAACGGTTGGTTGGAAGTATTGGCGAGCAGTGGTACTTTTTATTCAATATTACGTTGTTAGGTTGTTACGTGTTTTTTTATCATTGGATTTATATTTTTATAATGTACTTTGTTTTTGTATTCATATCCTACACAATGTAAAAATTGTTAGTGATAAATAAACAAATAAATAAAAATATGTCTGCTGTACATGTCAACTATAGGTACGAATACAATCAAGAGCTACTAAAAAGGATACCCGTAGTCCCGGGTCAATTAAGCGGAGTGTAAAAAAGCATCTGATGACGCCATCAAGCTGAGTGCCACCATATAACATGGCACGTGTCTGCAATAGTGACCCTCTTTTCTGAGATTCAGCTTCAGCTTCAGCTTGCCATCAAGCGAGGTGAAGTGAAATTGACGTGTCCTATATCCAAAAAAAATTCAAGTCCTCAGTTGGTCATCAATGGAATCGTGCCATAATAATTTCGAAATCTTCAAGCTTTATTAAGTAGCCTGCTTATGATAATTGTTGTCAATGTCAATTAATATATTGTTGTCAATGTCAAGTTTAATGAAGTTTAAAATAATTTACATAAAATAATATTATTCTAATCTAACCCCTGTCTGGAAAACTGCAACTTCAACAAAATTAGTGACAACGTCGACGACAGTGAATCTTTTGCCAGATAATCATAATTGCTTCGTTAGACTTCGTAATTAAATAGGCACGTTTCAACTATTTGCACAATCTTTGAATTGCTAATTCGTATTATTATGAAAAAATTATACTCCGTTAAAGGCCTTCGCTAGATAATATTGCTGATTTGACTCAAACAAGGTAGGATTGATAAAAGAGTCTTCATAACTTCTAAAGAATAAAAAAATTCGCTACCTCACGAATAACAATAACATAAGTACAGATATACCTATTAAGTTTCTATCATTAACCATACAATGTACTGAAACACGAACTGGGTCAAGTTTTCTACAGACAATAGTATAGGTAGGATAAATTATATTAAGTTTAGTGTTTGTAAGATAAATATTATTGCTATACAGTACTTTTTAGCTGACAGCCTCTGTGGCGTAGCGGTCGTGAACGCGGCCGCTACGCAGGATGCGCGAGTTCGATCCCCGCTCAGTGCAAATATTTGTTTGCACGAATATGGTCTGGTCGTGCCTCGGAGGGCACGTTAAGCCGTCGAACCCGATTGCCATACTAACATCTATGGCAGTCGTTAGGGGTAGTTGGAGCCCTAAAAAGTCCAACAACAACGGTCTAGCTGCAATGCTTCCATATCGCCTAATGTCGTCACCCCATTGGGTTGTGGGGGTCAGATGGCAGTCGCTTGACAGAAAATATCGAGATCCAGCCAAATGGGAATAAACGCTGGGATGAAGAAGTACCTACTTTTTAGATAATTCAATGAACACGCGAAAAAATACTTTTGTGTAGATTACTCAGCAAAATAAAATGTAAAATGTTTATTTACAGGTGACGGTCTTAACGAGCCCACTTCATTAGATGATGTATTGTTATTTTGACGAAGGTACGGCAAAATATGTGCGAACATTCCATACATTAGCGCTGGAACAGCTCATATACCGTGGATGCTAATGCTTACATACATCAGCGCTTATTGTTGCGTTTCATCATTTTGTTTTACACCATAATCCATCATATATTATCATCATAAGGATGATTTTCCTTTGTACATACTTTTCACTAAAAGAGATAACCCGTCTACGAATAAACGAGTACGCGGGTATTCATCACTTTGTAACCGGTTGTCAAGCGTAGAGCTAAAAAGATTAATATGTGGAATTCACAAATGTGTCGCGAATATTTCATGAAAACTTTTCGTGGAGTGACGATAAATTGTTCGACATTTACGAATGACCGCGGGCGAGTGGCAATTTATAACTTTTATCATAGTTGGAAATTAATGTGCACTCATCATTTATCTTTTTATTATCCACTAGCTGTTGCCCGCGGCTCCGCCCTCGTGGATGCCGGTTATCGCGACCAAAAATAACCTATGTCCTTTCTCAAGGTATAATCTATATCTGTACCAAATTTTGTCAAAATTGGGTCAGTGGTGTAGTGAAAGCGTAACAGACAGACAAAAAGCCAGACAGAGTTACTTTCGCATTTATAATATTAGTAGGGATGATCCGGCGAACTTCGTACCGCCATATTTTCCGCCCGCGTGGTATTCTGATCCCGATTTATGAGTGTTTCTCTACAATATTATGCATGTATACGAGTATAAACCTTCCTCTTGAATCCCTCTATCTACTAAAAAAACCGCTTCAAAATCTGTTGCGTAGTTTTGAAGATTTAAGCATACATAGGGACGGACAGACAGTGACAGCGACTTTGTTTTATAATATGTAGTGTTGATTAGTGTGGATGTGGATCACTATGCGTGAGACTCTTTACTACACATGACTGAACTCTCTCTATTTGCGTGTAGGTACAATAGTGTGATAGTACACTAATCACACCAAGACGTAAATTCAAATACATATGTAACTCCTAATAGGTACGGTTCGTTGTCAGTACATACAATACCATAATTTATTGTATTTTCTTTTATACTACTTTTGGCATACATCGGTACTTTTAAAAAATATCCTAAAGCAGATAAACATGAATCCCTTCTGAGAAACATAGACATTGGTCTTGTTAAGCATAAGTAGAGCCGAACATGTGCAAAGTATAAAATTGTACAATTTATGGCTATGGTCCCAACCTATTGAAACGTGGGTTCTAAGTGTGCGGAATTCAAGGAATCGTCGTGAGAACGTCGCTCGCGCAAAAACAAAGGACAAGAGCGTCTCGGGATTTTTTACGAAGGCTTACGGAGAGTAGGGTCGGGGCAGTCGATTTGGGGTTGCGGAGGCGAGTGGTTGACCGGGGACTCGACATCGGGAGGCCGGGGAGAGCGGACGGAACTAGGAGACGAGAACGGAGACAGGCGCGGGCGTATCGAGTAAGTTACCGTGGTGAACAAGTAGGCACCGTGAAACTCTACGACCGTGGTGAGTTACTTTCATACAATTATTTACTGTTGTAATTATTGTCGTGTTTATTTGTCATAAGTGTATTTGAGCCCCGGGCTGAGTAATTTAGTTATTCCCGTTTAGTCTATATGTTGTTGAACCGTGTAGTGCGTTGATGGACGTTACGTGGTACCGTAAATGGGATGTATGTGAGAGCGTCACATATGATGAGCTAGGCGGCGGACCCGAGACTTGTCAAGCAGAGACCTGGGGTTACCTTCGTCGGGATAGCCTTGGGTTGCAGATGCTCATCTCCCCGGTAATCCGTTAACGATAGCGGCTTCATTATGATGATGGAGGAAGGTGAGCATCACGCGTATGGATGAGGAACAAGTTATAGTACAGAGGCCGCGACCTATCGTCGTATAAAGTTAATACAACCGCCTCGGGATATCTAGGACCGGGTGTGGTTCGATTCCCGCGGGAGAACTAGCGCTGAAGAGCAGTCTCTCAAGCACAGTGGTCGGTGTAACCAGATATGCCGGGCGGAAGATTGGGGTTTGGACACCCCACGGTACGGAAGCTGTGTTGATGAAGTGCGGTAGCTTGTAAACCGAGTTTATGCGTGTGATTGAATATGTGGGAGGCAAGTAACATTCATCAACGTGTCCGATCGCTTGTTGTATATATTTTGAGTATTCTCCTTTCGCGGTTACATTCTTTGTCTATTGAGACGGCTAAGTCCAGTGGGGAAATAACTGTCGTTGGTCGTATTTCACAGTATGTGTGCGGTTTGGCGGGGCACCGTACCACTCGCCAAAGGGCGAGTGCTGGCATTATCGATATAATTTCACGTTGAATAAGTAAAATCAAGTTTCATTCAGCTTTGGGGAGGCGGTGTACCGTCACAAATGGTGCCAGTGGACCAGGGTCCTTGTCAGAAAATGCTCTGATTCGATTCAGTGCAACGAGGTTGAACTAAAATGGGTTACTACAAAACACAACGTAGAATAATTATTTTAAACATATTATAGTCGGTCTCATAATAATGGTCCGTAGTGTAAACGGACGAGGTGACGCTACCAAGTAAGATATCTTATAATACAGCGTACATTCAAACAACGGCCAAATTTGAGTTGTCATATCGTGATATAATACCTATATGACAACGACATAAAATACTCTGTGGTCTAAATATATACACATATTATTTAAAACCTTACGCATACAAAAATGCACGGTTTATGTACAATATAACATGTTAATAGCTCCTGTAGGAGCTGGGAGGTCAGACGGCAGTCGCCTCAGATAAATCGTTATACGGCTCATCAAACAACATGCAAACTCCGCACTCCGTACGTAGTGTAAAAGTTTTGGCATGGGTGAAATTGATCTCAACTTGCAGAAGATGGCTAACCAAATGTCTATGGTGTTTTCCCAATTGCTTAGGCTATAATGATATTGCATAATGGCCTTGCCAAGCTGCCTCGGTTCGATCCTAAGGCGAAATGATGTGAAATGATAAAAAGAAGCCTGTGTGTTGGGTATCTATTATCTACTATAGGCAAACGAATATTCTTCGTTATAGATTATATTAATATATAGGTACACAGTGTTGGGTTCGAGACCTAGACCGTCATATGTATTTGCACAATACATAGAATGAATCTATACATGGTTTGCAACAACTATAGAAGATTATTTTAAGTTGAAGATTTTGTTGATTTATAGCATTGTATGTATACGCTTGTGACACATTTTTTAGCGATACAGCTTAAGTAAAAAAAAAAATCCTCTTTTGTGGGAAGTTCGCTAAATAGTCCTACACCAAGATTGATAGCGGGTTCGAATCCCGAAATTTCAGAATACCACAGAATATTCGAATGTCGTAAACAAAGATGTTATTCGATGCGTTGTTAGGAGGTTCCGGCTTGCAACACAGAAACACGACATAAGATAACGCCCAAGAGAAGCTTGCCACACGTTGTACAAGACAGTTGATAGCGGGTTCGAATCCCGAAATTTCAGAATACCACAGAATATTCGAATGTCGTAAACAAAGATGTTATTCGATGCGCTGTTAGGAGGTTCCGGCTTGCAACACAGAGACACAACATAAGATAACGGCCAAGACTATACTACACTTCTGCCTACCCATTCTGACATGAAACAGCGTGAACATATAAAACGTTTAAAAAAAAAGAAACGGGTTTTAAATGGATGGTAGTTTAAAAGTTGAATGGAGAAAGCTACAAATTTACAACAAAAGACCCGTAATAAAAAAGGGACTAGGCATTGTCTCACCATCTGGCGGGTATGATTTGTACAAAACCCAAAAATAACAATAAAACTAGTTAAGGGTTATTGGGTACTATTAAAACCAAGATAATTAGCTGTTACTATCATAAGCTATTTCAAACTTACATAATCTCATGGATTACTATATCGTTAACATTAGATATATTATGTACATGGATTACGGTCCGACGACTGAACTCTCTTGGAACAGATTCTTTGCTCGTGTGCTAAAACATTTCAGCGATACCGGACTTCGAGTTTACTGGCGTAACCTGAAGGTCCACGGAAGACTCATCACTTCGTGAATATGAAAATCCAGCGTTGTGCAGTATCGAGATGCAGCGTTGCGTGCTCCAACTCGCAGAGCAGCGGAGAAGTCGAGCATCGTGTCCACGGGAAGCTTCACACTGGAGGCTACTAATCGGTGATCAAATCATCTAATATCTGGTAAATCAGATATGAAGAGGTATTTATACTTTTTACCTATATATAAACTAAGCTTCATTGGATCAAAGGAAGGAAGTGTTTCATTCGTGTTTCGTACCTGCATTAGAAGTGAATCATAAATCTATTTGTGGCGTCAATCTAACTTTCCATTTACATACTGCTTGTTTGACACCCTAAGGGGACTCACATTACAAAGAAAGATACACCTTGTAGTGTATAACTAGACGCGTGAAGGTTAACAACGTAATTCCTCAGTGAATTATCGCTTATTTAGGAAACGTTATGAGTGTTGTGTGGTGGCTATTATTTGATCGGTGATTGTAACATATATGTTTGATTATGGCATTGAGTCGTGGTTGAGTTAAACTCAAGTCGGTGATCAATTCCCAATACGCTGATGATTATTTTAGATGATTAAGTACCAAATAGTTGCGTATATTAAACTGAAATACTACAGATTACAAATGCGGTTTGAGGAGGCTACTTGTAAATTTAGAACATACAAAATCATATGACTAGGAAACTTGAGTATGTATGGTGGATGCCAGCATCTGGTTATCAGGGGGGAATCTCGTTTATAAATAAGGATTATCACAAACAATGAATTTGAAATTTGATAATTATGTTCTTGGTTATTGCCAACTTCTAATAGATAGCACAACCAAAGTAAAATGGGGCGTTTGAGTCGTCAAGAGACGTACTCGTATCCCGAGATCTCAAAGATTCTTATTAGTAAATCTTATTAGCCACTGTGGTATTATGATGACATGTGACGCGGCAGGTTGAAATATCAAATAAGATTCTTATTAGTAAATCTTATTAGCCACTGTGGTATTATGATGACATGTGATGCGGCAGGTTGAAATATCAAATAAGATTCTTATTAGTAAATCTTATTAGCCACTGTGGTATTATGATGACATGTGATGCGGCAGGTTGAAATATCAAATAAGATTCTTATTAGTAAACCTTATAGTGATAATCTAGCTGATGTTATAATGACGTCTGTGGCACGCCGGTTGAACGTGTGATTACTGAATCGTGGGTAGCGGGTTCGAATCTCGTCCGGTGCGATTATGTGTGTAGCTGAGTGGCTGGTTGCTGAATGGTTATTTTAGAGGTATCTAGGTGTACTATACTTAGCTCAGGATTGTGAGTGAAATCTCATACTCGATGATATGATGGTATATCCTCGCGTCTGAATTTCAGGGGGGAAAATGTGATAGTACACTAATCACACCAAGACGTAAATTCAAATACATATGTAACTCCTAATAGGTACGGTTCGTTGTCAGTACATACAATACCATAATTTATTGTATTTTCTTTTATACTACTTTTGGCATACATCGGTACTTTTAAAAAATATCCTAAAGCAGATAAACATGAATCCCTTCTGAGAAACATAGACATTGGTCTTGTTAAGCATAAGTAGAGCCGAACATGTGCAAAGTATAAAATTGTACAATTTATGGCTATGGTCCCAACCTATTGAAACGTGGGTTCTAAGTGTGCGGAATTCAAGGAATCGTCGTGAGAACGTCGCTCGCGCAAAAACAAAGGACAAGAGCGTCTCGGGATTTTTTACGAAGGCTTACGGAGAGTAGGGTCGGGGCAGTCGATTTGGGGTTGCGGAGGCGAGTGGTTGACCGGGGACTCGACATCGGGAGGCCGGGGAGAGCGGACGGAACTAGGAGACGAGAACGGAGACAGGCGCGGGCGTATCGAGTAAGTTACCGTGGTGAACAAGTAGGCACCGTGAAACTCTACGACCGTGGTGAGTTACTTTCATACAATTATTTACTGTTGTAATTATTGTCGTGTTTATTTGTCATAAGTGTATTTGAGCCCCGGGCTGAGTAATTTAGTTATTCCCGTTTAGTCTATATGTTGTTGAACCGTGTAGTGCGTTGATGGACGTTACGTGGTACCGTAAATGGGATGTATGTGAGAGCGTCACATATGATGAGCTAGGCGGCGGACCCGAGACTTGTCAAGCAGAGACCTGGGGTTACCTTCGTCGGGATAGCCTTGGGTTGCAGATGCTCATCTCCCCGGTAATCCGTTAACGATAGCGGCTTCATTATGATGATGGAGGAAGGTGAGCATCACGCGTATGGATGAGGAACAAGTTATAGTACAGAGGCCGCGACCTATCGTCGTATAAAGTTAATACAACCGCCTCGGGATATCTAGGACCGGGTGTGGTTCGATTCCCGCGGGAGAACTAGCGCTGAAGAGCAGTCTCTCAAGCACAGTGGTCGGTGTAACCAGATATGCCGGGCGGAAGATTGGGGTTTGGACACCCCACGGTACGGAAGCTGTGTTGATGAAGTGCGGTAGCTTGTAAACCGAGTTTATGCGTGTGATTGAATATGTGGGAGGCAAGTAACATTCATCAACGTGTCCGATCGCTTGTTGTATATATTTTGAGTATTCTCCTTTCGCGGTTACATTCTTTGTCTATTGAGACGGCTAAGTCCAGTGGGGAAATAACTGTCGTTGGTCGTATTTCACAGTATGTGTGCGGTTTGGCGGGGCACCGTACCACTCGCCAAAGGGCGAGTGCTGGCATTATCGATATAATTTCACGTTGAATAAGTAAAATCAAGTTTCATTCAGCTTTGGGGAGGCGGTGTACCGTCACAATAGGTACATCAAACAAATCAAATAGAATTCCCATCCTTCTCTCTATGTGACACAGTAACTCTTTAAGTGTTTACGAACTCAGAAGTACTGTTATCTTATTATAAAACTTATTACATTACATACGTTTTATTATTTCGCATATCAACGTCAAGATATTTCATTACATGAAAATAATGAAATGTTACACAAATGAATAATACAATGATTTTAAATGGTGTACTGTACTGTGTAAATGTACTTCTATGTAGCTGCAAGACGACAAGTAATTAAAATTTATTCTAGCGCTGAGTTAAACCTAAAATATGTGATCTATATACCTATATATGTTTTATGCTCATCAAAGTATTGCAAATTAAGAAATCCCGAGGGTCTCATCTCAAATATGGATAAGTATCATTAAACCGTTCGATTTTGTGTGTAGTCAAACAGATTAAGACTCTGAACCTTTTGGAACCTCTCATAAGTTCGCTTAGCCGCACAATTCAGATGCGTGAATAATAAATAAGCGTGTCTCACTGGTTCGCCGCCGGCTTTGCTTCCACTCCACAACTCATATGTAACTGTCAAATCTGTTTTCTAGTCCATTTATAGTACATAAGATGCATATTGGATTTAGGGATATTTTATGTCAAGCACCGAAAAGTTTTATTAATATTTTTGGTTGTTCTTTATGTTTGAAAAGCGACACTGCAGCACAGGGTGTAGCAATTATGTCTTTATGACAAGTGATCAATCTAGACTGTCTTTTTAAGGATTGTGTGCTTGTAGGCATAAAGTAATCGAATAAGAAGAAAAAAGTAAAGGGTGTTTTTTCTAGAGGTATAGAACTTTGACATGAATTTTATTTATCCGCAAGATAATCTTGTGGCATTACTTTTTAAAATATGATTTCTGGCATATGACCGCCACGGCTGGCTCGGATGTAGTCCAATCTGGACGTCCAATTTTCGATGACTTTTTCCAACATTTGTGGCCGTATATCGGCAATAACACGGCGAATGTTGTCTTCCAAATGGTCAAGGGTTTGTGGCTAATCCATCGTTGTTTTATTGCATTTTAAAGTTCTATACCTCTAGAAAAAACACCCATTATAAAGGAAGGGATATATCAGTAACAAAAAAAAATTGCAACCTGCTTTTTTTATTTTTAGGGAGGTATATCATGTGCTGATATATGTGTTGATTAAAATTTAAAGTCATAAGAAATTAATTTTATGTTTATAAACCACCATTACTGCTAAATAAAACAATATGAAAACCTTCCAAGCCAGCATTAAGTACAATATTTCTTATGTTGTGTGCAGCGTAGTACTTAACTATATCTCCTACGGGAAATAACAGGTGGGTACAAGTTATGCGTTCTCACTTGACAGTCGGAGATTGTCCCCTATTTCAGTATAAAAGTACTCTATAGGGAACAAAACTATATATTTGCGTACAGCTTACTTCTAAGACAGAACAAGTTAAGTACCGAACTTTGAACAACTATCAGAGCTGCAAGTTTCCTATTATATATTTTTTTTCTGATATGAAAAACCGTCTGACATGGATTTAATAGTCGATTCTTTTTCCCTTCAGTACAAGCTGTGACCCAAATATTGTAATGGGGATTTTTCCTCTTTTATCCTCAATAGTGGGTGCTTTGTAATGTGTGCCGTAGAGATGAAGAGCGGCGGGGAAAGACTTAATGAATGTGTCACTCAAAAGTATACGCTTTGTGCATCCGTCTAGTAGGTATATGACGCTTCACTAACTAGGTCTGCTTCAGCACCTAAATGGATTATCTCGACGATATCTTAGCTGCAAAGTTTCCTGCTCCGGTTTCGCAGCGCTATTAAATTATTTACATTCATAAGCTGCACAATCTTTCTAAATTGTCCTAAATGGAAGCTTAATAAGCTTGAAATGTATATTTTTTCCTGTAGGATAATAAAACATGTGGATGACTTTATTCATATTACTTAGTAATAAAGTCTGTTCCTGAACATGGTTACACAACTGACAGTGCGACGACAGATTCTTGTGTAAAACCAATAAGGTGAAAAACAGTAATAGCACAAAAACTTACTGAAACGTAAAATCTACTTTTTTTTTTTTTTTTTAACGTGCGGAAAATCCCCACGGATACCTCCCCCGCCGGAGCCGGAGGAGGAGGTTATGTCGGACTCGAACCGACTAAAACGCACGCCGTCTGTGGGCCGTCGGTTGCCGGAGGTGAGGTTGTCGTAGCCATATCCCTCGCACCCCGGCCGACCCAGGGCCAAATCTCTCGATCTGGCCCTCATCCGGTGTGGGGACCACAGAGTCCCCAACTCGCCCCGGGTATGGGGAGGCACGCAATGCGCGCCGCCGCCGCGGCCTGCTTCTGCTAGGTTGACAGGCGGCTCCACCCGTCACCCCCAGGCCCGCGCTCATGGGGGACGGAGGTCATTCTGCGACCTCCGACGCCCGAGTTGCCGCCGCTCGTTGCGGGCCGCGCGGTTAGCGATTCTCCTGCGCTCCTCGCGGGCGGCAAGGTCTGCGATTGTCCTTCGCTCCCGCTCAGCCGCCCACTTCACGAGCATGATTTGCTCGCAGAAGGAGGCGCCCGCGGCCCACGCATCCGCGCAGCGAACCATCGCTGCGAGCAAAGTGGCGAGCGTGAGAGCTCTCACTCCCAGGGTCGCCACCAGCTCCCGTCTCGGCGCCTCCCACGCCGGACACTCGGTGAGCGTGTGCAGCGCCGAATCCTCGCTCGCGTCGCAGTGATGGCACTCGGACGTTGGCTCTTTCTTCGCGGTCCGATGCAGACGTAAAATCTACTTAAAACTCTGCAGTTTTTTCTTTATGAATATTGCTTCACATTTGAGAACTTGAAGCTACGTCGTAGCACTTCGTAGCAAGATAAAAGTGACAGATGCTTTGTAGACCTTGCTACGAAGTACTCAAATGATGGAGTCGTAGGTAAATACAAAATTGTTCAGTTTATAAATTTTTATTTATTCTTCAATAACTATAGGGAACAAAAGGAAGTATTAAAGTTTTTTTTCTAGATAGAGTAAAATAATAAAACTCAGGGTATTATAATTTTTTTACTTTACTTAAAAAATAAAAATAGGTAGTTGTTGGTGATGGCTAGGGTGACACGCGGCTCTACCTGTCACCCCCAGGCCCGCGCGAATGGAAGACGGAGATCTTACATTTGGTGCAGAGTAAATAAGATTCCTTCATGAGACGGAGGCATCTCGGTATTTCATAAGGTCAAGTAACAAGCGTCAAATGCACCTGAACATTACCCTTGTCACGTTTCTTTCAAAGTAAGTTGGTATGTGATATTTGTATAAATTTTTGTTTTCTTGGTCGTCAAAACCAAAAAAATCTCTCTTTCCTTCGCCACTGATGTACCTACTTGAATATGTTTTTATGTTAAGACATGATATTCCCTGCTACCCTTATTCCGATGAAAGCAAGGTGAACCATCTTATGTACAATATACACTATTGTAATCTACGTAGGATAATTAAGGCTTAGCACACTTGTGAATTGATGAATATTCAGTATTAAGCTAACACCTTGCAAGCCTCAGTGTAATTCGCATGATCGCTTCAGCTGTACGGGAACTTAAATACCCTCTTGTGTATATAATTTTATGTATATGTAGATGGAGGATTAACACCTAATTTCATATCCGGTCGTGTCTGAAAATCAGAGCTCTCTGCCTGCACTAGCAATACGCTGAGCAGCAGCTGTTATTCTAATAGTACAGTGTGCGGCGTTTTTATTTTTCTACTACTTTAGTATTTAAGTATGTTGTACGTATTTTTTATTTAATCACGCATTTGGTAAAAAAGGAAAATATTCAAACGGAACGGAAATCTCTCTCGTAAAAACTAAAAAACAAAAGGACCTCCATTCTAGGGACAGCCTCTGTAATAGCAGCCACTACTCTTTGGACTACACCTCAGCTTATCTTCAGGCGGGATGTAGTCAATTTGGTGATCTAAACATATAAAAGATTAACCAAAGTGCAAGCTTTAGAATCGAGATTAGCACTCGAATGATGAATGAGGGGGCGCTGCAGACATTCCGATTCATGACGTCACGTCATGTTTATGCAGAGTGGTAAAACAAAACCTTTTAGCGAAAACCTTGCAGAGTTTAAAACTGTGGTTTCAATCTTAATGTTTTCACCTCAAAATTTCACTACATATATAAAGACTAGAGGTGTGAAAACACAGGAATTATTCACGAGGTCGTTAACAGGCAGTAAAGCTTTTTAATTAGTGAGTTGCACCACTGCACCCATTTCCACCGCATCGACGCGTTGACGTATTAACGAGCTCTTTAACAAACGACTAACCAACTGTATAAGTTATGCTAATATTAAAAACAATTTCATGCAAATGTCGACCCTAAGATGTTTAACCGTTTTACGAGGTGAATGTATAATTGAGGACGTTTTGTACAATTGCTTCTATGAATATTATATCAAATTGTTGCCTCAATAACGTAATACCTACTCGAATCAAATATTAAAATCTAAAATGCTTATTGAGTTATGACGTTTCCAGTATGATCTTATCGTTAATGCCGGTTGCATCTAATCCTATAAATTGAAAACCCAAGGTTAACTCTTCTACGTTTTCTTTTTGACTGCCTCTGTGGCGTAGCGGTAGTGAACTCGGCTGCTACGCAGGAGGCGCGGGTTCGATCCCCGCTCAGTGCCAATATTTGTATGCATGAATATAAATATTTGCATTGGTCTGGATGTTTCTATGAATAATATGTATGTATTTACGAAAAAAAAAAGTATCTAAGTATGTATATCCGCATTCTAGATTCCATAACACAAGCTAATTAAGCTTACCATGGGTCTAGAAAGCGTTGTGTAGAATGTTGTGGAATATTTATTTATTATTATTTATTTATTTATTTATTCGTGGAATGGTACCTTCTTAGTAGCCCCTCTAGACAAGTGGCAATTCCTTGGACAGCGTATTGTAGAATCGAATTGTAGAGCAGAATAGAATTTGTCATCCAATTCTACAATACAACGGCCAAGAGGCTGTACTTACGCCTCCGGCCACTTGGATCCCATGTCTATAATCCCTTGGGATCTTAGTATAATCTTTTTTTGCTTTTGATCCTATATTCATAGGATTGAAATATACTGACGATTTTATAGAGTGTATATGGCAACTTCGCTCCCATCGATATTTTGGAGGATCCTCAAGGCCAAAAAAATATACTAGGATCCTATAAGACGTCGTTCCCATGGGATCCACAGATAACTTTTACGCCTTTTTACGCCTGCATTCGGATTTTAAAACTAGGCTCCCAAGACGTCGTTCCCATGGGATCCATAGAAACTTGTATCGACGAATATGTACAGTGGAATTTATGCACAGTAAAAATAAATTATGTAGAGGAGGTTTAACGCTTAAGGTGTTAAGTTTCAGTTATAATCATGTCTTGAATATTATAATTGTACGTAAAGTAACTTCCAGTGTTTAATTTAATAACCAGATAAGCTCTCGTTGTCACAAATGACAAATATCTAAGCGTACGGGAAATATGTCATCAAAGCAAATAAGTTAATCAAAGCTCCATGGAGTTCCTCGGGGTATACTTACCACCTAATCAGTGTACGTGAGAATATTTTTTATGTATAGAATGGCAAAATATTTTCGTTGGTTGCGTATTCTTTCATCTTGGTTGCAACCTAAACTTTCATTTGATCCCTGGGGACATTTGACCTATACTTTCACTTCCACTTTACACAATTTTCGGCATCCCTGATCGTGAGTCTACCAATAAACTGATATACCAGGGCCCGGCAGAAGTGATACCTATGCTTGTAAAATTATTAGAGATTCGGTCATATATAGCATTGACAATGAATCTGCAACCAGCAAAGGCGATTTTCCTGTATTTTGTCTACTATCTTGATCATGAAAGCTGCGACAGATATGAGACTTTTTACACGGTCTTGCTTCCATGCTTTTGTCACTCTGGCACCGGCTACACATTTGGACAGTGGTTTTACTTGATACTGTTGGAAGTTTACATGAATGTAACTCATTGAAATAAAACTATTTTAACGGATTCTATCGCGATATATTTGATATCATTCTATAATTTACATGGAGCCCCACGTTTCGGAAGCTTTTCAGCTATGGTCACGGGAAGACTGGAGTCTTCACCATGGCGGCCAAATAAATCGCAATAGAATCCGTTTAAAAATTGTTATCTTCCAATGAGCAGTTTTACTTTCAATATTGTGTCGCTCTTTTTTAATAAACTGGCTTTCTATTGATTTAAGTGCAGGCAGGTTAAATCTCAATTAGGATAATAAAAGGAATCATTGATATTCACAGTACAGCGGCGTGTTTGTGATTGAACGATCACGACCGCGACGCAAAATCTCGGCGGCGTACGCTCGGAATTCAAATAAGTGAGAGACGGCATCGTGATATTTGAAGCTTAAACCGTTCCCCCGCCTTATGCTGATAGGCTGAATCACGATCTTAGCGAAATTTCACTTACCTTGAAGCGTTTAACTGTTTCAACGTCTTTTCATATTATAATTGTGAACATTATTGATTGGAATAAGGTCGTTTATACCTAATGGTAGTCACTTATTCCATAAAATCTCCATTGGTAACTCACCATCAGGTTATATCATATTGACGTGACACATATAAGACAAAACCCATAATATTCAATTTAAACGTAGGAAAGTACCTTCTCTGGTAATGATGCAATAAAAGCACCACTTACTTTTGTACAAAATGGTCGGAGCAGTACGTGATAAACGGCATTAAAAGCCACAACAGCGAATAAACTGCAATCAATAGACCTGACATAAAATCAGTAAAGTTCAAAGGTAGCAAAAATCCATTAGGTATATTATGCACCTGTTTACGATTCGAACAAATAGGTTGCGCAGACAGCTATAAAAGTACGTGGAGTGGCTACTAAACGGAAGAGCTATTACCTGCCATTATACCTACTGTACAATACGGTGCTTGTCTATTTACTGCGTGGGTTAACGGGTTCAAAGTGCCTCTCTAGAGGACTGTCGGCCATGTAGACAACAGGCTGTAATTGCCGCGCTCCAACGACCCCGGTCCTCCCGTTCTCGCGTCCTCTGCGCTGTACTTATTCGGGAAAATTGATTATAATCTAACGAAGGCAGACAATAAAGAGATTCAATTTATCATTTGTGTATATAAAGGGTTGCATAGACCCCTATAACTTAACCTGAAGTGAATTTATTATATTTCCAACTTTGTCAATTTACTTGTGATTAAATTCGTTGTGGATTTTAAGACAGTTCAAATTTCGCCGGGGTTCTCGGAGTTTTATGCTGGGAATTTTTCCGGGTCACTGTCCTTAAAGGATTAACCTAAGTATACACAATATTCATAAGCTCTAAGCTCTACCAACTAAGCATTTTAAGAAGTTTTGTCGTGCCTTCCACAATTTTTGACAAGAAACTCCTTTTTAACCTTTTTAATTTATTTTAATATGTATTCAGTATGCAGAGTACTTAATGAAGAACCGGTTGGAACTTTACCTTTTTCGTTCAGAATAATTAGAATAATATCTTTCACGAACGATATTCATAACTACAAAATATGTAGGTAGTCATGTTTCCAAATAAAGCAGGCACTATTCTATAAAATGATAACTATTTTTACTTTTTTTTAATCAAATTATCTACTATCATTTATATTACATTTTATTTCAAAGCTTTGTGAATTTGTTTCTAAAACTAACTTTTCCAAATATTGGAACAAGTTAAAACATTTTTTACTGAAATTCAAATTGTAGACTTTACAAAATAGATTTTCATTTTTTTTATTTACATTTCATATGCATATTAATTTATTTCAAATCAAGTTATTTAATCATTCAAAATACAACGACCAAAATAAAGTAGATAATAATATATAAATTGAGTCAACTATATTTTATATTTAATCAACTGTAAACTAATAAGGATAAGAATGAAATAACGACCAAACAACGTAAAGAGAAAACTCACTCCCACACAATCCTTTTAAAAGTAATTTGACATAATTAAATTCTGAAAGATATTAAACATTAAAATATAATGTAGGTATATTGAACGACACTATCATGCTGCACACTGATAACAGAAAAACGATTAATTGTCATGTAACACAAATTACATTCTTATAAGATTCATTAAACGTGGCGTAAAACAGACTGCTGTTTCATTTAACATAAAACATCCCATTTAACAAAACGAAATGCCTTCTCGCCTTACATACCCTTTGGCATTTGATCTTAAGGCGAAATCAGTGACACGGAAACTGTGTTCCCACCCTTTGATATGTCAAAGGCGTTTATTTGGAGACGATCGGACTTTGTAGTGTTCTGGAAAACATTTATATCGAAGTTGCATCGCCGGTAAGTGTCATTTGCATCTAGACCGTGAATATTTTGACATTCTAGTACAAGGCGGCGCTGCGTGTAGCGTTTAAGATGCGAATGTTTAAGATATTTTCAGGTTTGTTATTCAATCACGCTCAAACAGCTAAACAAGTGGCAATTCGTTGATAGACGAATTGTAGAATAGAATGACGAATGTATGGAATTTGACGTTTACAACAGTACGTTGACGACTGTCATGTACGTTAAATCCCATACTTTTGTTGGCAGGGGGGCAGTTGAACCAGGAATCGCTATACAGGCAAATTTTTGAAAAAAAGATTTATTCTTTTGAACTCTCGCATTCCACGATATATGATATTGTTAACACGAATTAACGCAATCGTGGTAGGTATAGGTATAGGCTGAAAAAAGAACAGATTCTTTATTTTGATTGAACCCATAGGACAGCCTTAAAATACAATACTTGGGATGGCACTGAAAGCACTGAAAGCAGTTGAGATTATTTTTATTATAACTGTATAACTCTCAAAATATTTTTGATCTAACCTAAGCGTTAACTTCAAGTTCAAAATACCAAACTTGTTTATAAATATATTAAACATATTTTTTTATACTGGGTTACGAATGGAAATAATTCAATTTAATGACACTCGATAGGTACATAGTAGTCACTCTCACCCTCAACGCATCCGAACAAAACACAATGGGAATGTTTACACACAATAGCTACATAATAATTTATAATGGAAACAATAATAGTATTATACTTACTTAATTCTATTATCATGCAAAATCGAAATTTTGCTTTAGCCCATAAAAGGTGCTTTTAATTTAACAATTTCTTGCAGGTTTCACGCTCAACATTTAAAAATCACCTATGCTGACAATGTATCACTACTTCGGACAAAGCAATATAGCAATAACAATAACTATAGATTGATTCACAAAGTAACTTCTTAAGTTTCTAAAATATTACTTTCATGCAATAGAATACGATCTTTTAAAAGCTGCATTTCTACGACTTCTGCAAAATCTACGTTTAAATTTCCTTCTTCTGTAAAAACATTTGAATTTTTCACTATTAGACAGTTCAACCACTTTTAACCAAGTCTGATCCAAATCCTCTGGTGGTTTGTCATTGACTAATATTATTGGCATTATCAACTTGTTTTCAGTTCTAACAACATTATCTTTATGCAAGGCTGAAGATATTTCATTCCAATTGTGTTCTTCTGGCGAGTTCAAATTAGATCCTTCTTTGGTTGGCGCTACGGATATTTCAGCGTTGTTATGTGTCAGTTCCGATATCTGTACCTCGTCGCCTTCGAGCTCTGGTGTAGGGCTGCTCCCCATTTCCACGTCGAATAGACGAAACTGAAATAAGAAACACAAACGTATAAATAAATAGAACACGCACCATGTTGGAATTCGACTTTTGCCAATTAAAGCTCACAAAAATGAAAAGCTTTACAAATTTTGTTTCATGAAAAAGTAATTAAATATTCTTTAGCAGATTCGGCTATTTGACTTTGCTCTTAATTTAATGTTCAGTGAGCCTTGAAAGAAAATGGCCTAATATTTCAATCGTGAAGTAGATGAAACGTTAAATAAAATTAAGCGGATTTTATTTAATAAAAAATAGAGTCTACAACAGGCCTAACAAACATATCAAATGAAAGTTCATTATCGAACATATTAACATAGGTACAAGAAGGAATATCATTTCTTTTACTTTATAATTACATACGACCTATGTCATTACATATTACATAGACAATTACCTCGGTGCCTATATTTTTAAAAATTGTTAATATTATTTTATAGATTAATACTAACATAGTTATAGGTCAACATACTAACAAATTATTATGGGTGATTTTATCTGAAATAAATCTTAATGAATAAATCTTTTTGCTACATTTTTTTAAGGTGTTATAAAACACGCCAACTCGAGTTATTGACGATATTAACCTGCAAATTTTTTTATACCTTGTTATGAAAACAGTGGAAGTGATTCAAAAGTTCAACATTCAATTAGTCGATCAAAATAATAATTTCAATTATGATTAGAAATACTACAAAGAAGATAGATAACTATTGGAAGACTGTTCGTGCTGTCATATCTTAACCTCTTAAACAATGTACGCACATAAACCTTATCGTTGGAAAATCACTGAGATCAAAACCAGATTGTATGGTCACCAAGTGATCGTAGAAACGATTAGCGCCGGTCACTGCACCACCTGGACCAAAGCCAATATTTGATCCGTAACTTATGACCAAAATTCATACTACCAAGTGCCATACTATAAGTTCTAGTCACGTTCATAATAAAAGCCCTCCGTTTAGCCTCCTGATTTATTCGAGGAAATTGTTATTGGGTTACATTGTATTTTCTCAGAAAGCGGGCAATGTTAACAAGCTTATGAAAATCTATCCAGTTATAATCAGCACAATGTGCTGCTGTTAATCGTGTTGTATAAAGAGCTTTCGTACTATATTTATTCGACTTGATATACTGCTAAATATTGGATATTTTAAGTAATTTAAAAATTTTAAGGAAATAATATCCTTTATTTGTATACAACGCACGCAACGCCCATGTGGGGCTCCCTCTTTACAAAAAGATGTTGGGTCTTGTGATGGGTGGCGCGCCAAGACAGTGAACAATTATGCGACCGCGATAAAACAACTGTCATTGCCAGTGGAAGAGGGTAAGTACCCAGATCAACTTCAACTACTGCAATAAATAAATTTAAAAAAAAACAAGTAGCTGCATCGCAAAAGCTGTAACCGTAGTTGAAATGGTAGCTTAAAGAAATGAATACCCTCATAATGACCAAGTGCAGGTACTGAAAAAATAACCATGGCCCTAAAATAAATACATCAGTCAGAAAGAAAGAGATTTGTGCTACACTGCCCACTCGCTTCTGACCGGATGAAATTCCTACACTCTACGATAACCAGAACGTAGTACCTCCCTCCATCCATGAACATAACTTACCTTGAATGGTAAAAATTAAAAATTAACTACTAACAAAAATAATAAAATTAGAGATGGTAAAAAAATATAATTTGTCTGCTTTGAATAAAAGTTTATTATCTTAAGAATTAAATTTATGTACAAAAATTAATTTAGGACCCATTAGGTACCAAAAATTTATTATGTTAATTTATTGTAAATTTATAAGCACTTACGCCTGTAGCACATCTCCGCCGCGAAACCGCGTATAGCGGAACCGCGGTCGTTTCGCCATGTTCTGTCAGTTGTACGAGGAGCGAAACTCTAGCGAAACGGCATGTTCTAATGCATAGATTTACCTATCTTCTATCTCTTTCGCCGCGCAGTTTCGCCTATGCCGTTCACACCTCCGCGCTTCGTCCGCTATTTTGTCAGTGTTGTCACGTGACAATTTTACGTAACACGTAAATTGCAGGGCCGCATTAGGGGTCTTTTAAATTCCAAATGAATCAAGATCAGTAAAAAAGTTTTACTTTGATTATTTTTTCGCCGTCTACAGTTTTTTGTACAGGATGGTATTACCTACATCTCATCATTTTTCATCATCATTTCAGCCATAGGAAGTCCACTGCTGGACATAGGCCTCCCCTATAGATCTCCAATAGGACCGGTTGGAAGCGTCTCGCATCCAGCGCGTTCCCGCGGCCTTTATGAGGTCGTCTGTCCACCTTGTGGGTGGATGTCCCACGCTGCGCTTGCCGATACGTGGCCTCCACTCGAGGACTTTTCGACCCCATCGGTCATCAGTCCTCCGTGCTATGTGCCCTGCCCACTGCCATTTCAACTTGCTAATCCGCTGGGCTATGTCGGTAACCTTGGTTCTTCTACGGATCTCCTCATTTCTGATTCGATCTCGCAGAAAGACTCCGAGCATAGCCCTCTCCATAGCTCGTTGGGCTACTTTGAGCTTACTCATAAGGCCCATAGTGAGGGACCACGTTTCAGTGCCATAAGTCATCACTGGTAACACACACTGGTCGAAAACCTTCGACTTGAGACACTGAGGTATGTCGGACGAGAAGACATTGCGTAATTTTCCGAACGCTGCCCAGCCGAGTTGGATTCGGCGATTTACCTCTTTCTTGAAGTTGGACCTACCTAACTGGACTACTTGTCCTAGGTAGACGTACGAGTCAACAACTTCAAGAACCGAGCTCTCAACAGATATCGGGGTAGGTACATCATGGGCATTGCACATCACCTTTGTCTTGTCCATGTTCATTTTAAGACCCACCTGTTGAGAAACTCGGTTGAGGCCTTCGAGCATCGTGTTGAGATCTTCCATCGATTCTGCCATGACTACAATATCGTCGGCAAACCGGAGGTGAGTGATGTATTCGCCATTAATATTGATGCCGAATCCTTTCCATTCCAGGAGCTTGAAGGCATTCTCCAAAGTGGCCGTAAACAGTTTCGGAGATATCACGTCTCCCTGTCTTACGCCTCTTTTCAAAGGGATCGCCCTCGAACTCTGTTCCTGTACTCGAACCGACATGGTGGCGTTATTATACAAACACTTCAACACTTCGATGTACCGATAGTCAATACGGCACCGCTGGAGAGACTCAAGCACAGCCCATGTCTCGACCGAATCAAAGGCTTTCTCATAGTCCACAAACGCTAAGCAAAGTGGTAAATTATACTCTTCGGTCTTCTGTATAACTTGCCGCAGCGTATGGATGTGGTCTATGGTACTGTAGCCTCTACGGAAACCGGCTTGTTCGGGAGGCTGGAAGTCATCAAGCCTGCGCTCGAGACGGTTCGTAATGACCCTTGAAAACAGCTTGTAAACATGGCTCAGAAGCGAGATGGGTCTGTAATTCTTCAGTAAGGTATTGTCACCTTTCTTAAAGAACAGCACCACCACGCCTCTGTTCCACGCTTCTGGCGTTATGCCCTCGAGGACGACGGTGTTAAAAAGCCTCTGAAGGACTTTAAGTACCGGTGTTCCACCCGCTTTCAGAAGCTCTGAAGTGATTCCGTCGTCACCCGGTGCCTTGTTGTTCTTAAGCTGATTCAGGGCCATTCTAATCTCGTACAGGCTGATGTCCGGGATATCCTCGGTGAAGTGTCGGGTCAACTTGGCTCTTGGGTCGGTCGCCATGTTGCCAGCAGGTTTAGCGACCGAAGCGTATAGCTGTCCATAGAACCTTTCGATCTCCTCCAAAACCTCAGCCTTGGTCGACGCTATACTGCCATCTTCTCTCTTCAGCTTAGTCAACTGGCTTTGCCCAACAGACAGATTTCTTGCGAACACTTTGGAGCCTTTGTTCCGCTCGATTGTCTCTTTAATATGTTCAGTATTAAAGAGACGTATGTCGTGTCGCAGAGATTTAGAAATCTGTCTGTTGAGCTGCCTATATGACTCTGCATCATCGGAAGACTGCAGTCGAAGTGAGCGTCGTTTAGCCATGAGTTTTTGGGTGTGATCGGAGAGTTTCTGAGGTCTATTTGAACGGCGGGGTCTGAAGTGCTTAGAGCCCACCGTTTGGACAGTTTCTACGAGCCTGTTGTTTATCTCGTCCACCGACGCAAAGTTCTCTAGGCAATCAAAGCGACTTGAAAGCTCAAGCTGAAAGTTCTCGGGGTTTTGGATTTGGACACGAGTAGGTCGGAGTGTAGACTTCATCAGGCGGGACCTTTCGAGTTTAACGTTAATACCCAATGTGCCTCTTACGATTCTGTGATCACTACCGGTTTTCACCCTGTGGATCACGGAGACATCACTGAATATTCGTTTCTCGTTGGTCATGATGAAGTCTATCTCATTCCTCGTGGAATCATCAGGGCTCATCCAGGTCCATTTCCTGTGCGGCGGCTTCTGAAAGAAATAGTTCATCATGAAGAGTCCCTCTTTCTCCAGAAAGGCAGCCAGCCTCTGTCCCCGTGGGTTCCGTTGTCCATATCCAAATTGCCCTACTCTCAACTCATCATCGCTTTTCTTACCCAACTTTGCGTTGAAATCTCCCATAACAACAGTGAAGTGGGTCTTAGACGTATGTATGGCCCTACTTACGTCCTCATACATAGTCTCCACTTCATCATCTGGGCGTTTCGAGGTCGGTGCGTACACCTGAATGACCTTCAGCGAATACCTCTTGGATATTCTGAGTATTAGGTATACAACCCTGCTCGACACACTTTCGATGGTAATGATGTTGTTAATGAGGGATCTGTGAACGAGAAAACCGACACCACCTTGCGACTGCTGGTCGCCTTCCCGGTAGTAGAGCAGGTTGCCGGATCCTAGGGTTATCGTGTCCTCGCCCTCTCTACGGACTTCAGACAACCCCACAATATCCCAGCGCAACTTACTCAACTCTTCTTCCAGCTCAGCAATCCTCTCGTCAGTCCTCATCGTGCGTACGTTGTGCGTTACCAGGGCCAGTCGTCGTTTGGGGTGGTAGCCGGATCTCTGCCGGGGATTCTTAGCACCCCCTGCTCCGCCGTTACCCTGGCCGCTACCGGAGCCAGGTCTAGCGGAGCTGCCGGGGACTAGGGGCCTGGTCCTATTTGTGCCTGTCATAGGGGGAGTTTGCCCATAATCGCCACGCTGGGCAGGCGTGTTGGCAATCGCAGGACGTAGCTTCGCGGCGAGGATGCTGCTGCCCATCCTCGCCCTGTGCCATTTTAGCTACGCCGATTTGATATGGTTATACCGCCATTGGTCGGTTCCGCTGTACCTCAGTCGGCTCCTACGACACCTGGTACTAGAGGGGGGTACTATTCTACTCTGCCGGTACCCCACGGCCCGGTACTCACTTGTTCAGGAGATAGTATATGGAATGCTGGCGAGTCCGGCTCGTCGACGTCATACGTCACATATATCACTCTCTCCTCGAGCGAGTCCTGGGAGTCGTCCACTGCCAAATTGACGTCAACTGGCTCAGGCTTGGGAATCAGTACGGTTTGTGGAATTTGCTGAGCTTGAGGCTGCGAGTTGGCCAACAGACTGATCTGTTTATGGACTTGCTTCTTGTGCTTGTTGAGGTTGGAGCCGTCGGCGAAGGCGCGCGGGCAGTGCGGGCAGCGGAAGGGCCGCTCGCCGCCCGCGCGCATGTGCTTCAGCAGCGGCCAGCGCTCCGCCGAGCGCGCCCACGCGCCGCCGCGCCCGCCGCGCCGTGTGCCGCCCGCTGCCTCGCGCCGGGCGTGGGCCGTCCACGCGCTGCGGGAGCTGAACCTCTTGGGGCAGTGCGCGCAGACGTAGGGCCGCTCGGCGGCGTGCCAGCGCGCATGTAACCGATGCTGGCTGGAGGTGGTGAAGCGGCGCGGGCACAGCGCGCAGTGGAAGGGCTTCTCGCCCGTGTGGATGCGCGAGTGCTCCGACAGGTTGCCCTTCTGGCTGAAGCACTTGCCGCACGTCGCGCACGTGAACGGCTTCTGCCCGGTATGCCACCTCATATGCAGCGTGAGGCTGGCCTTGTGCGCAAACCTCTGCTTGCACAGCTCGCAGGAGAACTTCTTGATACCCGTGTGTAGCAGCTGGTGATTGAGCAGGTTCGCCTTCGTTTTGAACGACGAATCGCACGTCTTGCAGGTGTAAGGCCTAACTTGAGAATGAACCAGTTGATGTCTCTGCAGTATAAATAATAATAATATGCCTCTGCAGATGTCTCTGCAGTATAAGTAATACCTACATCTAGGTACACTAATATTCTAAAGAGGAAAGTCCTTTTCTTGTTTTTTTTTTGTTTGTTGTTGACTGATTTCAATAATGGGAGTAACATAGCTAGCAAATAAAGACCCGCGACGGCATGCGTTTTTAGTGGGTCAGAGTTCAGTTCAGTTCGACAATCACTCCTGACCATATCCGAGGGAACTTTAGCACGAAAAAAAAGTGGGAACGGAATCCGAATTCCACGCGGGCGGAGCCGCGGGCAACTGCTAGTATTATACATAGCTGCTGCCCACGGCTCCACACACGACGAATTCTGATCACGCTCCTACTTTTTTTCGGTAGTCCCTTCAAATACCACTCCGGTCGGCCATCGCACCTACTCAAAACCGCACGCCTCCTATTACGCACTCCCCGACTGATTCTAGGCCATAATTTAAGAGCCCTCAGGTGTGAAAAGCACGGTGTCCCCATTGTACTCCGGAAAGGAAGGATATGAATGTCACACCACTTCGCCAGCGGGTTGAAGCGGTGACAGGTGGCTGAATCTGAACCCTCGGTCTGCACTCGGCGACCAGTCCAGCAATAACGTCAAATGTGTCCTTTGTACGACTTATATGTCCAATTATGAAAAATGACAATCACTCTTTAATTGTCCAACCATAGAAATTGTCCAATCATAATATAAATAATAATTGGTCAATATAATTAATAATTATTAATCATCGATTATATTTGTATACATATTTATAACTCACTGTTACGTTTAGTAAAAAGTATTTAATTTAACTAGACAGCCAATTACCCAATTTCGGCCCTGTTCATTTTGAAAGTTCTTGACGCACGGTATCAAGTTCGCGCATGCGAAAAAGACGTTATCATGTTGAACGGAGCAATCAGAAGTCAGGTAGTTGGCGCATGCGTTCTACACGGACCAGTTAGATTCGGGTACGCGCTCCATATTAGATAACAAGTGTCAAGTTCCGCTCATGTTTCGCTGCTCCAGCTACACTTGAACACAGCGAAACTCAACTAGCAGTTCCGCTGTCCGCCGCGAAACGGCGGAGATGTGCTACGGGCGTTAAACTAGCAGGTTTGAACGGTGTTCTTGACTTTGTTGATATAACCTTACTGAGTTATTATAATCTAAGTTTCATGAACAACATATTATTATTCTGAAGGTAAATAAACTTTGTATCTTTTGGCCTATTAACGTCTCGAAGTCTGCAAAATTTTAACCATCGCTGTCAAAGTGTTAGCATATCCGTTATTGAATGAAATGCCGGAAGAAAAATATTAAACTTATGGTATGCTGCGCATATGTTAATAATTTTCATCGGTTTGTTTACAGAGTTTAAGCGTGATAATTTTCATAAATCATCTTTTGTTTGTATTCAAATATTTGAACCAGATGAGTGCATCTGGTTCAAATAATTGGATACCAACAACTGGTACATTGTTGTAGTAATATAAATGACGTAGGCAACCAATGCATCCGCCATACTTAAGTTACTTGCAAACATTGGAATATTTATTATAAATAAGAGAGATTTCTACAAACTGATCTTTCTTCAAAATATTTAAAGAAATTCAGGCAGATTAGCTGTGCTCCGAAAGGTATTTGCAACTATTAAAAATGCAATGGTGTTAAAGAAATATACCATCTAAGATGTTAGTTCCCAGCTAGTAATCTCATCACTTTCTGACGCTTGCTCTGTTATTTTTAGCTATAGACTAAACAAAGGAGCTATGTCTTGCAAAGGCTTCATTTTGTTTTTGAAATGTGAGAGCGAAGATCAAGTGGTACAAAGCATATGTGACGAACTTGTGGCAGAGGTTACGGGTACGATCTCCAAATGTAAACCCCAACAAGTATTTTAAACTGAACCCAAACTTAAAACAGCAATTTAGATTAATTAGAAAAGTTACAAAAAGAATTGTGTGTGCAAAAGTAGGCGTTGATGAGATTTAACTCAGTTTATCAATGCAAACACTGACCAAATCTAATTGAAGATTTTAAAATAGAAACAAACAATTTACATAGTAGTCATTCGGACGAATCGAGTGATAATCATTTTATTTGTTTACGTTGTATAAAGCGCATCAATTTTTTCTTTCTCCATCTGTTGATTCACATTTTAATCTACGTTAGCACCTCATTTTGTAAACACACTGTCAAAGCAGGATCAATCGGCGGCGATACGCGAACGTTCACGCAGATGTTTACTTTGAGCAAATGAGCTAACCACCACTGATTCACGTGTACTGCCGTACCATACAGTAGTACTACATACTTTGATGGTATTCTCACTATTTTTTAAAAACCAAGACAAAGGTGTCATATAATTTAGTTTCCAGTAAAGTTCTGAAAAGTATTAGTAGTTATAAGATTTGTTTCAATGCCCATAAAGTAGCTTCATGATTATATTTATATCCTTGTCATATTCCTCATAGTACCTAAGCACTTGTAAAATGATGTATAGCATTTTTAAAACGAAATGTTCCATCTAAAATATGTTTTGCCAAAAGAATATTTTGATGCTAAAGGCGGAATACCACATATGAAAGCTGAGATGTCGGCTTTGAGTGTTGCACAAACAAGTTGATTAATGTGGCAGAGTAGTGACCCGCTATTCGGCAATATTTCCTCCTTTCGTAAACATGTCGCCCGGTTTATAAATCTAAGAGTTCCCTAAAATGCAACGATCATTCTTTACCTACGTCATCCGTGACGCAAAACCTCTACTTATTATATACACACATACCTACATCATGTGATTTATTCTTATAGAATGTGAAGGTTGGGAATTATAACGCAAAGGAGAAAAAATTCACGAGTAGTATGAAATATACAGAAGATTTATTCAACGTTAATTTTATGATATACAAACAGTAAAAAAGAAGTGGAAAATTTACTATTTCATTCCTCTCTATGTATCTACAATTTATGAACGCACACACAAATCAAAGTATAAATTAGTATTAAGTTATTGAAGATACGGTTTGAACTGTTATTGTAATGTCGATTCAGACAAATAAACCTAATTTTTGCCTCATGATAAGCCTTATATAGTAGTGACAATCTATGAAAATAAACCCTCTTATCACCAAAATTTTGTTTAACTGAAGGAGTTGAATTTCGGTTGGGTTTACAGAGCCCTACGACGAGAAGTTATACGGCCTTACCAATACCTTCAGAACAACTTCACCAGATAATTGGCGTAAACAATATGTGGTTTTTAAAGATCAAAATACTGTCGCTCCACAAAAGCCGTAGGTATGAGCCAAACAAAAAGGAGGAGAAGTATTAAACGGATCCTGGGCTCCACAGTGAAAGCCTCGGGTACAACCAGGAACAACATTAGAATGATGACGATTATGAAACTAATTTACCTTATGCTTATCCCTTGATGCTGTGTACAGGACCCAGGCGACGTACACAAACATGATCAATGCGGGCACCACCAGGCTGGCGACAACTGGGATCTTCCTGACCCAAGCATGGTAAATCGCTAGGATGAATAGCGATATGCCGATCAGGATGGCAATGTAGCGGCCAGTCCGACGGCGTTCCTCCTGTAAATGAATAGTAATTTATGTTCAACTACATGTTACTCCTGATTTCACCCGGAATTTGCCCTAGTTGATAGTCCAAATCATACACAATAGTCTTCGGGGTTAACTGCTAGCTGCTAGCTACCTGTCCATCAGACGGTAGGTCAATGCATGATTTCTTTGCGGTGTCAGGCTCAGGGAGGTCAGGCGGCACTTGCTTCGCTTGTGAAACGAAGTCAAACATATACAAATAGAAAGCGGACCTCGGACTCGGAGGAGCCTAAACACTACCAGTTTAGCACAGTAAAACAAGATATGGAACGGAAATCTATGAGGTTACCATGTAAAGTAATTCGAAACTTCGGGCCCACACAAAACTTGTAAGAAATACGTAGCACTTAGTTAGATACTACGAAGCTACTTAGAATTTCTTTCAGTACGGTTTTCGCCGTATGAATTTTCACGTGGCGTGTATGAGCCTGACTGTGGTATAAAATGTTTGTCTAAAACATCGGTCCGAAATTTCGAATATTTATTTTATTTGCCACACCTACGTCTTCTAAGGCGTAGGACGTAACAATACGAGTACTATGCGGACATATTTATAAAGATCTTTATAAAACCCATGTTCCATGAAATATATGGAGATAAAACGCATGAGCGTAAATTTTCCCCGCGTAGGTAGGTACCTGTACCTACATTGCTACTCACCCCGGATTAAGCTCGGTATGGGTGGCCAACGCTTTACGTATGATAAGGGGGATTCTCGGGTTCTTTATTTAAACAATTCTTAGGACGATGTCAGATACATAGAAATGTATTTAATTTTTTGTAGTTTATGTAGTCAGTAAGAAGACACAATTATACCCTATAGAAACCTAAAAACGGTCATGTTATTACGCCAAGTAGGTATAAAAACGGTTGCCACATTGACAGCAGATACAAGTTTTTGGATACATCGGTTACAACAAGGGATTATTTATCATCTTTAATACACACATATAGCAACAAATAGATATGGAATAAAATTATAGGAGATACTGCCACGCCATCATTATAATATGTTCCCCGTTCAAATACAATATGTCGCCCGTAGGCACAAACGGCAAAACGGAAATACGGTTAAACAACATTATATGCCAAATTTCATGTTCCGGCATGTAACCTATATGCGAAACTGGATAGCGACAACGGCTTAACATTTTAGTTTAGAATGAATTCAACGCGTTATTTAGCAATGAAGAAGAACAATAATGCATTCAATGAGAAAAGTCGCAAATTAGCTATAAATAAGTTTGTTGTTCAAACATGTCGTTGGTAATAACTAAAATGAAAATGACAATAATTAAATAGTTTAATAATCCTATGTATCTATGCACTTGGCGCAATTAAAAACTTAGGACGTTAATTAATTCACAATTTAAACTTTCATCATCATCCTTCTTGCGTAATTCCGGTCGCAGCCGAAGCCTTCACCTTGAAGGCAGGGGTTATCTTTTTCAAGTCTTATCGCGGCTGAACTTCGATGGTTACCGTAAAAGATTAACCTTTCATTTAACCACAAATTGGTTATGAAATACCGTCACCACTGTTTCCTAGATTCTATTGACGATCCCTCCCCATTATTGTGGTTTCAGGCTTTTGACACATATTTTAAGGGATATAATAAACCGTGCGACAAAAATAATAAATGGATGACTGATAAGGAGTTACTTTAAATACTGAGTGGGCGACTAAAATACTGAGTGACCCGTGATACAGAAAGTGTGTTGCTAAATTGTGAAGTTATGAGGATTCGAGTATAGCGCGCCCCAACTTGGATAGGTTAGGTTAGAAGGCTAACGCGGGAGCGGAGCGGAGCAGAACTCCCGCTTTAGCCTTCGTAGTTTATTTTTAATACCAATCAGAAATAGTAGCTCCCTTAGTATTTTTGTACGCCACATTCAGTAATTTTGACACCCATAAATTAAATTAAATGATTCTTCACTATAGCTGCCAACCTATTATTTTTACTACCTGCTTTTCAAATTAATTTGTCGCCGCGTTAAATACATGCCGTATTTTAATAGATAGGCAGGTACCACGGAGATCAGAATTTTTCTTCTCCATGGTAGGTAGGTACTCTGTAATTCGTAAATAACAAATCAGATGAAATGATCTTGTATTAAAAATTTAAGATTCATCAATGGGGTTTTCAAAACAGTCACTCAATAGGTATTAGCCAAATTCTGCTACCAAGACAGTCAAAGTTCAATCCAAGACCAATTAGTAGATCGGTCGCTCACGCAAGCACGAGAGCAACATAATCACAATATAATCAAAGATCTTATAATGTATCCGATCATTGCTGATACATATATATTAATTATAGTCACGTCATTTGCCATACGTTATATTCTCTGTCTACGGTTATATTCGGTTATATTACTTACGCTTTTAAAATACAACAATGACAGTATATATATATTTTTTTCGAGAATTGATTTAAAAATACCAGCAAATATCGCTTGGGCGTTAAATTAATCTTTCCCGAAATATCGCAAATCGTAATACGCTTTCGTCACGATTGAGTGACGATAATAACATTGAATGGAATTTTGGGCCAACGTAATAGGTAATTCAAACCTAAGATACTTAAACAGTCAAGTCTCACGGTGAACGAAGTTCAATACTTACCTTACTTTACACCAATAAATAAAAAAATACCGAATCTTAAAAGCCTTCGCATCTTATTAAAATAATGTTTTATTTGATACCGGTTTTAAAATTAAAAAAGTGAAATATTTAAATTAAACAAAAAAATTATTGGCTGTCGGAAAAATAGTGGCTCTTATGATAGTGATTTTCGAGGTGATTAATGGACGAGACTTCGAGTAAACAGTCTGGCAGTGGTGATCCGTAAAAACCTTAGCAGGAATCGAGTGCTATCCCTGATTTCAAAGTTCAAGCGGAATTAACACTGAGATAATAATGGTGGTAGAGTGTGAGTACATAAGAGACAGACAGGCAACACATACATAAACAGACCAGACAGATAGACAGACGCAAATGGCATGACAACGTTATTTGTATCACGGGGCGTAAATGCAATGATGGCGGACACGCGACTAGAAATCGTTACGATCGCACTATACTGTTTATGGCACCAATAAAAAGACGCGTGTGTTCTTGAAAAAAAAATCTAAAAGTTGTACATTCTTTATCATAATTGAAAAAAATTTATAAGCTAACATCTAGAACGAGACTTGAACCTATGACCAGGCCCCCGATTCTGCTAAAGTGAAACCTGTCATACCACAGACACTGCATAAAACGGCATTAACCTTTAGACTTTATTCCTATTGACTTAAAGTCAAATGAAATGAAAAGACTTTCATTACTCTCTTTCATTCACTCTACAAAAAGCAGAAAATTTTTAGCAGTGCCCGTAGTAGGTATGATAGTGGTTATCTTTAGCAGAATCGAGGGCCAGTCCCTGTATATGACTAACTAAGCTATCTGGACAGGAAAACCGAAATTTTCCTACACTTTTATACACTTTCACTCATACATTTAACAGTAAAGGTTTATATACCTAAACCAAACACTTGTCCGATACAGAAGCTGGTAACTAACTACATTAGTACATTATTAGATTGTGGACGTCCCCGAGCACCTGCGGGCTTCAAATGCATCAGTTTTAATCAATGCGTTGATTCACTCACCAATATTGAGACGCTCCGTGATATATAATGCAACACAAACATTATGTGCACACTGTAATATGAAATTTAATGGGTCTTCATTCACAAAGGGCCTTGTCCTGAATAACTAACCTTCTTGGCTCAAATTTAGATAGACATAGGTGAACTAAATATATTCAGTTAGCGTTAGATTATTTTCTAATAGCCTATAAACCTGTGCTTTAATTGTGAGAAGAGACATTAAGAAATGACATCAAAACATCTAAAATATTGGGACAATTAGTAGCATTATTCGTCTCTACTGCTGGTGTTGTAGGACAATCCACTAAAACAGGGTCCTGACCATAAAAATGACCAAGACAACTTGGTCATCACCAAAATATAGGTGTTTTTTAGGAGTCTTGTCTGTTTGTCTGTTTGTTCGCGATCACTCGTGACATTCATGAACTATTGAATAGATTTTTTTAAGTCGGATCAAGAGGTCAGACTTGAATACGTTGTTTGATTACAATCCTGGATAGAAAGAAACCGGAGACATCCACATGGGTGGATCCGCGGGCTTCAACTAGTAATTGCATATTAATGTAATAAATGTCATACCCTCTTTATTAACCTCAGTGATAAAAATCTTGAGATTAGAGTAAGTTTATTTAACAGTTTATTAGACAATAAAAAGCTCGTAAATCTAAACATTCATTCATAATATCGTAAGTGAAATAAAAGCGTACCTACTGTCACTCTTATTGCCGTACTTTGGAGTTTTATGAACATTATCAAGATAATCAACGTATAATTAACTTTATTAACAGCCAATGCCCGGTACTTTTTTGTAATCCAGATTCATTCAGATGCAACTATGCTGGCAGGGATCTCTGGGAAATATTTTCTGGGGCTCACCGACTATGACGAAACACATTGTGGTTTTAATCAGTTCAAGTCTCACATAACCACTTTCGTCACTAGCTACAGTGAGGTGAAACCCTAGGGTGTTTCTACACTCAATAAATCTCTTCAGGGAGATTGCGAAGCGTATGGTCGACGCTTCTCGTGACCAGAAGGCTGGCCTCTTTTTAGGTCAGAGAATAAGCATTGCCATACAACGTGGCAATGCTGCCAGTCTTCTGGGAACGTTACCACAAGAGGCATGCGATGCGGAGGAATTCCACGACGCGTTCGGTTTTAGTTTTTAATTTGTCCTTTTATGTATATATTTTTAGTTTTATTGTTAATATTGTAAATATTTAAATTGTATTAGAGTAGGATTAACCATTTTCAAGTTCCATCTTAACTTTGATGCCGATTTAAAGAAATATATAAGAAAATTAAAATAACAAAATTTACTTATGATGTGTGATAAATTGAATAAAAACATTCGAGGGTGAATAGTGAAATAAAACTTTTGTGCAATATAACGTGTCAAAACTCATCGTAATCCGTGAATTTATAAAAATGCATAGGAATAAGTTTAATATTATTATTTACTTACATATAAGAATATTAATGTATTGTGGTATAGGGACCCCATCAAGGCTGTCGGAGACAAGCCAGTTAACCCGCTGATTGACTGTTGACGATTGACGCTGACACTGTGGCACAGACATTCCTCTCTAGGTTGGGAGGTCTGACAGCAATCGCTCCTATGCAAACCCCCGGGCTGATGTAACTGGAGAGTTAAAATTATGATGATAAAGATAGAAGTGCACATAATGTACAAGTTGAGCCATAATCTAGGATATGATCTAGAAAGACCATTGTCATTGTCATATTTTTACACAATAACAATAAAATTTGTTACGTTTTTATGAATTTGAAGCACAATTAAATAAAAGCATAGGTAATATACCTACCTAGTTATATTTGGCAATCAAATAAAAAAGACTTTATTCTAACAATCATAACATCTTCGACGACACCATTATTTTAATTTGAAAGTTATTAACACCGAATAGTAAGACAAGCTGATAGATTTTTTTTAAAATTTCATGCGGTACTGACGTACCTCGTTCTGCCGCTTGGACGACTCGTTATCCTGCAAAAGAAGAATAGCATAGGTAGGTATATTCCTCTTTAATAAATGCTTCTTCAGCTATTACGTACATAAGTAGTTATTACATAGACATGCCAATTACAAAACTGCTTAAGTATATTAAAATACCATATTGGGAGAGGCCTATGTCAAGCAGTTAGAGAGTGTAGAGAGGCTAATTGATTGATTGATATTGATATTAAAATACCTACACTTACTCACTTGAGAAGATTTTTTATTCAACCTTTGGTCAGATTTGACAATAATGTCCGATGTCACCGAGGAAAACTTGTAACGTAAAAAGGGGGAATCTCAGGGAAAGATTTTGTTTCATAACTCGTAGAGGATTTTAAATTTTATAAAAAGTTGAAAGTTTCCAACAATGTTGATAAGAATATAGGTAGACTTCCTGTTATACAAAAAGTATACTGAGCTCAAACTGTGGAAGTAGAATAAATTATAAACAATGGTGTCTAAACTAAACTAAATAAAAGCTAAATATTTACATTCATGCCTTATACATTTTCTCTACATCTTTTCACTGACTGCTTCATTGCTAGAAAGCTGGTAGCATCTTTTTGTGCTAATGCTTATAAAGCATCTCATAACATCGGCCCACTTCATCGAAAACTTGAAAAACTATCTTTTTTGTCATAAATATTTCAAAAATCCCGCCGTTGCAATTTTAAATTCTCGAGTACTCCGATGCGAAATGAGATTTTCTTCCGTGCAAAAACATCATTCGGGTAAACCAAAAAAGTCTACTAATGACCGAGAAAGGCAGTATATCCACGGAGCGGCGCTGTCCTATCAATTCATGTCCGATCACTTCTTTTCAAAGGAAATAACTCTTGTTTTGTAGTACGTGAACTCCCAGCCTACGCCTCTACTAGCCTTTAGTTGGCCTTTCTCCGTGTTGGCCACAAAGAAAGGTGGTTGACCGAATCGCAACGGCAAAATAACAACATTTTCCTAAATAGACGGAAAAAACTGGTAACAACATTATTATCGCGCATTTGTTTTTAACACAAATGCATTGTACATACTATAAATAGCAGATTTATAAGTACAGTCGAGTTCAATAATATATTGACACCTCCAAGCTTCATAAATATATGAACGTTAAAAAAGTTAATAATATTGTGATAACGAAAAGCATAATTAAATTGTGGTCACGATATAGATTCATTAATATGTGATTGCTTTGTCTCAATAACATGTATACAGCCAAAGGCACATTATTATATGGACAACTCTAAGAACATTATTATGTGAAAACTGTAGAAATCATTATTATGTATACACACCTGAAAACAATAATATCTGAACAAATTAACGTAATTCAAATTCAACCTTATCTTGTGATACGACAACGTCATAAAGATGATTACTATAGCAATTTTAAAATCGCAATGTCAAGGAGTTTGCAATATTATTAATCATCACTAAGCAGGCCAGATTAACTTCAAATGACGTTATGTTTTGTAAAAAAAATATAACTCATGCATAATAATATGTCATATTTCAACGATTTGATGAAATTCTTCAATTTACGACACATTATTATTTGAAATAAAAATGTATAGAATTGATGAACACACAAAACATAAGATCGTTCACTTGTGTGAGGAAGGTGTTCCGAAATCAGCCATTGCGGAAGAATTAGGCATATCGGTAAGCAAAGTATTTTTATGTATTCTTCCATATTGACGCTAAACTCTAATGTGGTAATTTAATAAAACTGTTTTTTAACAGAGAAATACTGTTACGTTATGGTGGAACAGATGGCAAGAAGAAGGAAATCTTACAAAACATGTGTCTTCTGGCCGGCCCAGGAAAACAACTCAAGATCAAGATAGGGAATTGGTTGAAAGTGTACGAAATTCAAGATTTATCAGAACATCTACATTTGCAGCTGATCTGGCTGTATCCAGTTTAACTATACGAAGAAGACTTAAAGAAGCGGGAATTCATCATCGAACTCCAGCTAAAAAAATTTTTTTAACGGAAAGGCATAAAATGTTGCGTTTACAGTTTGCTAATAGATATTTAAATTATGATTTTCAACATGTCGCTTTCATGGACGAGAAAGTTTTTGTTTCGTCGGCGGACGGGCGGATCTCTTTGTATCGTGCAGCCAATACAAGATATGATGAAGGGAATGTATTACCAAATAGACATAGTGGACGTATTACATTCGGATTTTGGGGGTGGATAAATTCGGGTGGACCAATAGAATTGTGCGAAATATCTGGCCGATTAAATAGTGATGCCTATCTTGATATTCTGAAAGACGTGTTTTTACCAAGTGCAAAAATTGTGTATCCTGATAATTACCGCATAAGTTTTATTCAAGATAATAGTTCCATTCACAATTCCAGACGAGTTCAAAATTGGTTAACTGAGCAAACAGACTTGGAGCTAATAAAAATTCCACCGAAAAGCCCTGACCTTAACCCCATAGAGAATTTATGGGGGTTAATGGTACAGAATTGGGACCCTAATGAGGCTCGCACGGAAGAGCGTTTAAAGGCTCATGCCTATGACATCTGGGATAGTTTTAGAAATAGTGATTTTTGCTACAATATGGTTCAGTCAATGAGAGCACGACTACAAGCAGTGATTGATGCGAACGGTTCATACACAAGATATTAGAATTAGCCATATTCTATTGTACCGTTAATTAAATAATCCATAACTTCTCTTAAAATTTACTTATTTAATAGACGTGTCCTTTTTAGGGTTCCGTAGCCAAATGGCAAAAAAACGGAACCCTTATAGATTCGTCATGTCTGTCCGTCTGTCTGTCTGTCTGTCTGTCTGTCTGTCTGTCTGTCTGTCTGTCTGTCTGTCTGTCTGTCTGTCTGTCTGTCTGTCTGTCTGTCTGTCTGTCCGTCCGTATGTCACAGCCACTTTTCTCCGAAACTATAAAGCCTATGCTGTTGTATTCCCTTATACAACCGTCTTAAGGGCGACGGTGAATTTGGATTGATTTCGTACGTGTCTCGGTGGCTTAGTGGTCAGAGCGTTCCCCCTGTAAGGGAAAGATCACGGGTTCGAGTCCCGTCCGGGGTCGATTCTTTTTCCCTTTCTTAATCGATTTGAACAGTTAGCATAGTAAATGCTTCAAAATTTCATTCAGTTGTTAGGGCGGAGTCATCAAAAATCAATGTTTAAAAATGATTGTAACATCATTCATGATTCCGATAAGTTCGTATGAATGTCGGTAGATGGCTTCACCGTCGCCCTTAAGACGGTTGTATAAGGGAATTTGGATTGATTTCGTACGTGTCTCGGTGGCTTAGTGGTCAGAGCGTTCCCCCTGTAAGGGAAAGATCGCGGGTTCGAGTCCCGTCCGGGGTCGATTCTTTTTCCCTTTCTTAATCGATTTATTCATTAAATTAATATTTATGTAAGATTCATTTTAGTATAGGATACAATTTTGTTTGATTTCTTAATGTAAGCCAAGTGGTTTTTTAAATAGGTACTTATATTTTTTTAGTTATACGGTCAAATAAAACAGTTTTTATTAAAATGTTATGATATTTTTTTCTTTTCCATGGCGTGAAATTCAACCAAACCAATACCAAACTACGTGAACCACTATTGGAACCTAAGTTAGTGAATCCGCGGGCAAAAGCTAGTATATACGTATGGATGTAATCCCTCCGATATACATTTAAATACAAGCTGTCGAAAAGAACATTGAAAGACACTCATTTCAAAAACTAGAAAACAATGGAAGCTACTGTCATTTCTATAACAATGTAAACTCGATCTTATTTGTTCAGGTCATATAATTGACATTCCCATGCATGTAGAGATAATTAAGAATCTTAGCCTGCTCAGATATTATTGAAGCCAATATAGATTAGAATTTTTTGGTGAAAAGCGTGATCACAAATTATTGCTTAATACATAGCATGTATTATTGAAACGTTCACATGAGCACATATTTTTGATCTATAGGTTCTATAGAATTTATTGAGCTTTCCAACGCTCACAATATATTGAACCCTTGGCAATGCCAATATATTATTGAACTCGACTGTACAAGGCTATTGCATAAATTACCTACTTCAGCATGCAACAGAAATGATTTCGCTATGATAAACAAACTAGGAACATTTCCTCGCGTTGTGTCACTGAGTATATTATGACTGTTATGCTCCTCTGTCCACAACTAACAGTGATGTGTAGACACTCACAGCTCTACTAACGTGCTCTCCCGGGAGGCGGACGTATGGTTTTACTAACTCAATCATTCAACTTGTGTACACAAACTTTTTACCCCTATAAAACTTTCTACCACAACATAGTACGGATGGAAAGTAAAATTTTCACACCGGACATTAGAGCAGCGTCAGTGTGGGTTCATTGGGTAATTGTATTTTTACCTCACCGTTTTGATGTTTAAATTGTGTAGTAAATAATGATCTGTAACTTCTTTTATCTTCTAGATTAACTCGTTAACACTCGAGCCAAATACAAAGCCTAGTTCCATTAGTTGGTTTGCTTAATTTTTACGACCAGCCACTGTCATCTGCCCTTCTAATACCGAGATAAAATACTTCGGCTGCTGTTCGTCTATAATCAGCAAGCGTACCGACTAGCAGGTCAATTTGAGTAATCTTTTTGAAAGAGTCTATTTTCACACTGAGAGTAGGTTCCAGGTGAATCATGGACCACAGGAAATTTAAACAAAACAAAAGTATATACATGAAAAGGAAATTATCGGAACGTAGTAACTTATAAAAACAAAAAAGAAAAGAAATGGAAAAATAAACAAACAGAATGGAGGTAGCAAAGTGTTGGAGCAGCTGCAGCATTGTGAGGGGAGATTCGCTGGGCTGGCGTAACCAATCCGGCAAAACATCGAATCTATCTATATTCACAGAACGTAGCTAAAAGAAATTTATTGCCATTGTATACCACAGGGTCACCACTGGTAGACGATTTTTTAAATAAATTTTCGCTTTATTTCTGGGGGACAAGCTTTTCTATTTTTTCTTCCGGCAATAAATTTACCTTCAATTATAATTGGCATATAATGGGGTATCTATTATACTAGGTATTTTACAAAGGTTGATATATAAACTTACAATATCCAGCAATTTCTGACTATTTCTGACATTATGCTTAAATACCGACTAGGTGTATGCTCCTATGACTAAATGACTTCCCAGTATATGCTCCTATAAATTTTCCCACCCATACATTTTGGTTTCTTTCTGACTTTTCGCACTTATATTTTTTGTTGTAAACAGTGATGAATGATTATTCCCCCGAGGCATATTATTCTTATGGTCTGCTTACATTAATGTTTATCCGTCGAAGTTTATGGATTTTACACAGGAATCATATGGTGATGTGGGCGGTTGATCACGTTTAGATAGCGTAGGCATGACGTGTTTTAATAGAATAGACTGCATACTCGTACTTGCAGTGGTCGCCTCGCTGACTACCACTAGTTTTCATGTCTGAAAGATCTCGCGACGAAAGATTGGGAAGACGATTTTTACAAAAAATCATAAGACATTAACCATCAGTAAGTCTACCGTGACGCACAATAAGCGTACATTTTCTGGGCGACATAAATTAATACTTATAACAGCACGTATCTGTAAGCTTCTGGGAGGTACTTGTTTACTACAAAACTGAACGTATAACAGGTTGCATTCGATAAATACCTAGGGTAAGCACTACACTGCAATTACTTGATTAGTGTTTACGGAAGGAAGCATCTAGAATTTCCAGAGGGAACATGTTAGACCATTTTAAATCAGTGATGTATTTATCGTATTAAGTTATTCGATTTTGAATATACTTAGCTACCAAGCAACTTATCCTAAACATTTTGTACATAATATAAAATAGATAGCACTACGATCATAACTGTGTAATAACCAATTAAGATAGGAAAAAGCGAATTCAGCTTAGGCGGGACTCGAACCCGCGGTCTGTCCCTTACAAATTCCAAAATTCCTTTAAAAATTCCTTTAAGAATTGTTGCAATAACGTTGCATAAAATATACCGTCAGCAATCAAACAAGTCTGAAAAATCTGTTAAAAAATAAAGCGAACTGAGACGTATCGTACGAAGTTTCAACTAACAAACTCGCATGTCTGTTAAGTCTCATCGACCCATGAAATAAAACTTATATAGGTATATAATATTCTGCATTTTTGCATCTATAGTGTCATACTGTATTCTATAGACTGAGCTACAAACAGGTCGGGTTTCAAGTAGGTCAACGAGACTGAGGACAAAATGGGATTGTCGTGGGCGGGCTTGCGAAATTGAATAGTTTAAATTAAGAAAATTCAACATTTTAATTTATTCATAAATTATTGAATCGACAATATAATTATTATAGCTTGATATAAAATTGTGAGCCTCATTTTTTATTTATTTGGTATATCTAATTTATTTATTAGTGAGGGAGGAAGAGCTGGAAAGCGGATCCTGAGCTCCGAGGACATCTTCGCCACGGATGACGATGATGAAGATGGAAATGATGATGATGATCAATTAATAAAGGAGGATATAAATAAACTAGTTACCTATAACTGTATGTATGTTGATGACTTTAGATTATTTTTAGAGAATATTATAACTAAAATCAATAATCACGGATCTCGGAATGGTAAATACTTGAAAAACAATACTTGAGATGTCAAATACAGCACTGCACAGAGCACAACGTCCATCACTTGGTACAATGATGACTTAAGGTTTAATTTAATGGTTTAATATCACATTTAGAACAGAAATGAAATTAATTTTAATAAATATAAACAAAATCGATTTGTGAGGTATTAAAAATCGAACTCAGTATTTTTACTAAGACTAATAATAGTAGAAAAGGTCAAATCAAATAATCGGCAACTGTCCTTTGTATATAATTAAACATATTGTCACCTTTTGCGACTCCCACACAACGAAACTATTTTCATACATCCTCTACTCAATGCTACTGCGTAAAGTAAAATAAAGGTGAGACAATATTTTTAGCAACTTGGTATGTACGACAAAGGAGATACGATTGCACTTTTTCATATAAAGTTGTGCAGCCAAGACTAGGTATAAAACACGACCTACTCCTAGTAACCGTGAAAAATATGTAGCAATGAGAAATCTCTGCGGTAAGGTGTGTAGGAAAGCACAACGCCAACATATCCATAACTCGGTCGAGAACGGAGACCCAAAAAAAAAAGGATAATTGAGTTCTCTGAGTTTCTTCTCATTAGAACCAACTACCGAACCAGCGAAAGAATAATTTTCAAATGATTTATTTTACTTTATTTATATCTACATCTTATTTTTTTTTTTAAATTGACATAATAATTTTCTTGTAATATTTGACGTTCATGTGTGCTCTTTGTGTGCCTAAATTGAATTAATGAAATTGATTCTTTGATTCTTTGATTCTTCAACAAAAATCTGGAAATTCCTCAGAACACTGGGAGTTGAAAAGTCACGGCAAGATACCATTTTTTTATTCGAAAGTGCGAATTACGAGCTTTTTATGTTAGCTGGTCAATTTTCCCTTGGAGTACCTACAATTTAAAGAGATATAAATATAAAAATAAATTAGTAATCAATATTAAGGGTTTATTGATAAAAAAAATGTGTAAATAAGTGAGTATATACAAAACTGTTCATCCAGAAGCTGTCTTAAATCCATAATATCGATACCTCGGGGCTCAAAGGGCGTAAGCGCCAAAAGTCGATTTTATAGGAGAGCAAAAAAACAAAAACAAAATTTCTTTTTTCGGCATAACTTTTTCGATTTTTGACCTAAATAAACCATTCTAAGACCAAAAGTCTTAAATTTTTGTGATGCAGGTCACTGTAAAATTATATTTCGAATAAATTTAAAAGCAACGAAAATAGCTTTCCCATACGCCCTGAAAATTTATATGTTTGGGGTGTTTACACCCCAAAAATCAATGGATGTATGATGTTTGGGGTGTTTACACCCCAAAAATCAATGGATGTATGATGAGTGATGGTTTATTAGACAAAATTAGACCGAGTGGGAAACCGAGTAGACATTTCAGGAAATGACGCATTTCAAGCACTTTCACCGTTTTTATCAACTCTGATAACGAATTAATCAATCAATTAGCCTATTGCAGTCCACTGCTGGACATAGACCTCTCTAATATGCGCCACGTTTGCCGATCCTCCACCTTCCGCATCCAGTCCGTCCCAGACACCCTTCGTAGGTCGTCAGTCCACCTGGCTTGGGGGTGTGTCCCACCTTACGTTTTCCTTCTTGCTGTCTCCACTCTAGGACTTGTCTGCTCCAACGACCATCAGTCCTTCGACAGATGTGGCCAGCCCACTGCCACTTCAGCCTGCTTATTCTGCGAGCTATGTCGGTAACTTTAGTTCTATGTCGGATGATCTCGTTGCGAATTTTATCCTTCAAAGAAACTCCAAGCATAGCTCGCTCCATAGCCCGCTGCGCAACTTTTAGGTCGTGGGCTAATCCCACCTCCAGTGGCCACGTTTCAGCACCGTAAGTCATAACAAGTAGGACGCACTGGTCGAAAACCTTTGTTTTGAGGCATTGCGGTAGGGGCACGGAGAAAACCCGACGTAATTTGGCAAATGTTGCCCATCCCAGTTGGATCCTTCTGGCTATTTCTTTCTCGAAGTTCTTTTTACCAAGCTGGATAACCTGCCCCAGGTAGACATATTTTTGAACAACTTCGAGTGTCGCCCCTTCGATGGCAATCGGTCTCGGTGTAACATGTTCGTTGAACATAATCTTGGTTTTCTCCAAGTTTACACCGAGGCTGACTTGTCGAGAAGCTCCATTCAGGCTGTGCAGCATTTTGCCCAATTGTTCCAGCGACTCCGCAAATATGACGATATCGTCAGCGAACCGAACGTGCGAGATGTACTCACCGTTGATGTTGACGCCCCACCCAATCTAATCCAGAGTCTTGAAGACGTCATCCAATGCGTTGGTGAATAGTTTGGGAGATATAACATCTCCCTGTCTCACTCCACGCTGGAGGCTAATGGGTTTCGTCTTCTGGTCTTGGAGCTGGACGAACATTGTGGCAGTGTCATATTAGCATCTCAGCACTTCGATGTATCGCCAATCGACACGGCACCGCTGCAGGGCATACAACACTGCCCAGGTTTCGATAGAGTCGAAGGCTTTTTCGTAGTCCACAAACGCCATACACAGCGGCTGATTGTACTCTTGCGTCTTTTCTACAATCTGCTGAACAGTATGGATGTGGTCCACGGTGCTATAGCCTTTTCGAAACCCGGCTTGCTCGCGTGGCTGGAACTCGTCGAGCTTACCCGAGAGGCGATTTGTGACGACCCTTGAGAACAACTTGTAGACATGACTCAGGAGTGAGATGGGCCTATAGTTCTTCAGCAACGAATTAATACTAATAATTATTGATTTACCTGTACCTAATTATGTTACTAGGTATGTCGTTTACTACCCTCAAATTTGTTGATCAATATGAGTGATTGCTCTTACGACCCAAACCTAAATATTTTATGATGTAAAATGGTAGGCGTAAAAACATTTGTATCATCTACGTTGTCGTTTACTACCCTCCCGTTTATAAACAGTAACACTGGTTGCTGTTACGGCACAAAAACTAAAAATATCTGTTTTATTTCCTACAAAAAATGGGGTCGTAAAAACCATTTTTTTGCGAATTGGAAGACTTTAAATACACAGATCGATAGAGGAGAAAAATATAAGTAGGACTGCATTAAAAACTCAATTTCGCCAAAATGGCGGTTACGCCCTTTGAGCCCCGAGGTATCGATATTCCAGATAATAATACCATGCAAAAATATTTTACAAAATACATAATGTATTAATTTATGCAAGCTTTAAAGATTTTAATAACCTTTTGTCTTTTATACATATTCAAAACCTCGTTTAGGTACATATTGCGACTAACAAAGCCGTTATTTCTTGAAAACTTCATTCGTCGGGGTAATAAGATTAGAATAATGGCTCCGACACAGAGCATTCTCCTTATAAATACATGTACCAACCTACCTACAAAAGAAAAGTGCGTAATAATTTTCAACGTGATGGACTTTTACATAGTGATTCGTTTAGGTTTTAAATTACGTGTTTTAATGAAGTGCCTACTCAGTGGTGTGACGACAATGGATGGAGAGAGTATATTATAGGAAGTTTGAAAGTGGCACAAGTGAAGAGAGATAAAATTAATGTTCTAAACAAGGTTCAAAGATCGAATGAAGAGGGCTTTAGAATACGAACGGAACTAACACAAAGATGACAGGACGATGACAACACGGGCTCCAAAAAAAAAACTAAATTTGAATGCAACTCATGACTTGTTATCTCTTTAACATGAAAACAATATTCACCATAAACGCCATTTTGGTCCATAAATGCAAAATTTGAAGATAAAATTGAAGTTTATGGCCTATCAATAAACCATTGTCTATCCTTTATTCGTCTAGACGAATATATGTATGACTAGCTGTTGCCCGCGACTTCGTCCGCGTTAAATTCAGAATGACTCGAACCCATGTCACAGAACAGATAATTCAGTTAATTCGTTATTATCTCAATTATTTGTTATGAAGAAAGTCTTCTTCGAGTGACTGAATAATACATACAGGGCTAAACTACCGATAACTACGAAATTAAGACAGGCTCCTTCTATGGGCTTAGCAAACGCTACGAAAAGGTTTTGAATTTTTTTACTTTTTGCTTACCAAACGTTTTGTATCCACATTTAGCAATGTTCATTAGTTATAACTACTTACGAACTGAACAGATAAAACTACATCGAGAGCGTCATGAAAATAACTTCACGAAAACCCGGAGCCCTGCATTTAAAGACGTTTTTACACGCCGGAGCAGTGTTTTCCTATACTGAGTCAATGGCTGGTTGATTATTCTGGTTTCATATTAAATTTTACCAACCACAGCCACATCGTTGTTCGTTGCCTTACACGCAGGCTAGTACTATTATCTGTTCTGTGACGCAGGTGAATGGGCACAGTGGGCAAGAGAGCAAATGCGGCTTGACTGGGATAGGGCTTAGCAGGCGCAGGGTACTTGCACTGGCCAACTTGGTTCCGCAGATGATTATACTTCTAAGTTGGCAACAGGAGTTGAGACTGATGGTGAGATTTCTGTTTGATCTGATGAAATCTGCCGGAACTGGATGTTTCTCTGCCCACATTTTTGATCACTTTCGTATAATATGAGCAGCGGTATCTTTTTATTACACAGTTTGGCTCCTTGTGGCACACTGTTCTCATCTATGGGATGGCTTTGCGCGGTAGGTACGTATAAGACGCAATCGATAAGATTGCAGAGGCATGCATTGATAGGTTTCAGGTTACTAATATTTTAGAATCTCTGCAGTTGCGTAGAGAAGTTGCCTTTCTGACTGTAATTTACCATTTCCACCATACTACAGCGAGTGTTCTAATAAGCTCTTCATACTAATCCCTTCTTCTTACTTCATATCCAAAATAACACGTGCTGAGCTGTGGTGTGACACCACATAAGGGAGAAATAATACCGCCTCGAACCAAGCGGTTCGGAACTTCATTTCTTTATTGCACGGTAAAAAACTGTATTGCTCTACCCACATCCATGTTTCCTTCTTCTTATGATCGCGGATTCGTTCACGTCGCGCTTGGGTGTGAAAAAGCAAGGCCGTCAAAATGGCCGTCAAACGTCTCTTGAATGGTGGCCTTATGGTTTGGTGCATGGTGCGCTGCTTCGTATTGTGAGGTGATAATAAAGGCAAAAGAGGCGACGGAAGAGGTACGGGAGAAGATCACTACTCGGGCACTCCCCAGAATACGCAACGGAAATCAGCGAACGTGCAACGATCTCCTTGCTCCATGAACGTGGATTTGATGGCGATGAGACGGGCCACCCGTTACTCTAGCCCAAGCAGGGCCGGGACGGTGGTGCGATGTGTTACATCCCAAGAGTCCCTGCTATCCACGACTCCAAGGGTCTCTGCTATCGGTTCGATGCCGGCAAAGCCGCGTCTGCGCTAACCCTGGTGTAGTGGTACCCATTCCTATGGGTACCACTACACCAGGGTTAGCGCTCCTGATACCGGATATAAATGGATTGAATAATTTTATATAAAAAACCGGTCAAGTGCAAGTCGCACTCGCGGCGCATACCGAGGGTTCCGTAACTTAAGCTACATAAACCACAATATATTTTGGTTGCGTTGACTTTGAAGCTCGTTTTTTGCACAGTTTCAAGGCGTTATTGACTAAAGTATGTGGCTTGATTTTCACTTGCATTTTTCCACCTTCACGCATTCCTACAGACATTCGACAGACAGAGAGATGGACAACGAACGACGATCCTATAGGTATCCTAGGGTTCCGTTTTGTCCTTTTGATTTACGGAACCCTAAAAAACATAGTATGTTGATCAAAATCTTGAACGAAATGGAAGGAAGAGCTAATTTTCAGTAACGGAAAACCTTAAAACAGAAGTCGAAGTTTTGAAACGTTGACGACCACTCAATCACAATTGGTCAATTGCGACTGAGTGGTGCAGCCTGGCCAGTGCTAATGTCAATGCTTCTTTTGAACTTTTAAAGCTGATTTAAGTTTCATGACTTTGCGGGCTGGTGGGATAACCTTCTCTGTTTCCGAAATGAAGAATTTCGTAAAGATCTACCTTATTATTACGATTAATATGTAAAAAGTTAAGATCGATTTTGCTTTGCTACTCCTGTCATACAGCCTATTTTTATCATGATGTTTTTGTATGAACCTACCTATAGTTATTAATAAGAATAAAATTAATTAATTTAAAACAAAACTAATGCAAAAAAATAATAAATTAAATAAGTCAAACAAAAAAAAAATTGAAAAGCTATAAAGAAAAAAATCGTTTCAGATGGGTTCGAACCTGGATCAGTAACATTGTAAGTCCACCGCAAACCCGCTAAGCTACAAACCCCATGGGATTTTTGTACGAAATAAACGTTCATATATTATATTTTTATCACATTATAGTACCTCGTTCCCTATTAGAATAGCGTGATGATATTAATTTTCAAAAATATTACCAAACTGGCTGTTCACTATTGTGTCGGATTCGAGAGAAAATCGTATAAGAAATATGTGAACTCTGTCGAGAGTCTTGCTAAGCTGAAGATTCTGCAATATGTAACCTGGCCTGACTTTGCTGAGATGCAGTTACTCTTGCCACTCGAAGTTCTTCATACTCCTATGATCGAAATAATCTCTACTTTTTATCATTTTGCTACTTTTATTGTTTCGATCTATTCATACAATTTACAATTATTAGGTGTGATTTACTATTATTGACACAACTTTTTTATTTATGAACCGATTTTAATAAAAAAAACACTAAATGTTAAGTGAAGCCTACCCCGATCAATTAGTGAAAACCGCAACCAAATTGGTTCAGCCGATTCTGAGATTAGCGTGCACAAACGCACAGACAAACAGACAAACAGACAAACAGATAAACAGACAAAAATTTCAACGAACGTTGTTTTGGCTTCTATTACGTTAATAAAGTCCCCCAATAATAGTTTTTCTCATTTCCATGCCATGTACAGACACCGGTCGGTTACAATTTTATTATATGTATATAGATGAATATGACCTCAGGCGGTCAAGTCGTTTAGAAATAGAACTTGACTAGAAGTTACAATACTGAGTGCTAAATATGAATATAAGTAAATAAATATGAGTTTCTAAAACTTAAAATTGTTTATACTATTACCGTAGCAAACATACATAGTCCTGCAAAGCAAAACATTCCATAAATAGTATGGCTCTATTTCATAGATAACACCTCACACAAAAGTTTGAAAATATAAACTGAATAATACCAAGCTTTTTAAGTTAACAACTGTTTGCAGAGAGAAAGTGGCCATGTGAGATATGTAGACCTAAACCACAGAACAGAATGATAATAGTAGATATGTACTAGACTAGCGAAACTTTTGACGTTCTTAACTCTTTCTTAAATTCATCCGTACATACCGACGCTTGGCACGCAAAAGGGTGTAAGGAACACTGAATGTTCAAAGGAAAAAGATGCCAGATGATATCATCATCGTCAACGCTTGACCAAAAAATTGCAGCAGACCATCATTTTCGCTTACACCTTGTAGCCTTTTCACGGTCAAATATAAATATTTATATCAGAACACTTTAACTATTATCGTCATTTTCCTAGCTTTAGTTTTTATTTCTATTACTGTTTGGTATTCCAGGAACAACAGTACGAGTTAAAGGGACGCATTATTCTAGAATTTTATTGTTTCCTGAATACATTTCTCTACTAAAAACCTGATGGTTGAAATGAAGCAAATCACTAACACCACTACGTTGAGCGTAAAAATTCCTAACAAAGATAATATACCTAGTTATGATTGAATATCGGACACTGTCGCTAGCCACTGATAAGTGATGCCTACGTGGTCAACTTCTGAGCATGTGAAATTCGATATGCCGTATAAAGTGTAAAATTCGATATGCCCCAGATGTCATTTAGAAGTAATTCATATTGAAGTCAAATATAAAGACCTATAAGACACACGGCAACATCTTCTTTAAGCCAGTATATCTGCTGGCTGACAGAAGAAGCTCCAACGTAGGCTTTGCTCTCAGGTGTGGGGGTCAGTCACTCCCAGGAAAGTTAATATCGATACAGGTCGTTTAGTACGATCGTAATGGTACTTACATAATTGTGGATCACGGGACAACATTAAAACCCATTCATTAAACCATTTGAGCAGTTTATGACCGCAGGAGCGTACACACACAGATCAAGAATATTACGCTATTTTTGGTATTCCGAACCCGGATGTTTATTGTTTGCCTCGGTAGATAGCGTTACCTATTATTAAATTGGTTTTACACACTTACCTTAGTAAGAGATGAAAATAAAGGAGTCACTTCTTTTGATTTTGGAACTTAGGTCCACTTCCAATTTCCGCGAAGAATAATGAAATACATTATTGATATTATTGGTTATTTTATTCGAATTACTAACGCCTTCGACCCGAAGTAAACGCCTAGGCTCGCAGGTGTATAGTCTCTAGTCTAAGTAATAGTAGTGCTAAACCGTGCGTGTGTTGGCACACAATAAGCACTGAAAATATAAAAATTAAACATCATACTTTAATCTAGATCACGGATCTATACTATGGGCTAGATTGACGAAATAGGTCTATTGCTATCAACCTGGCACTTTTTGTTGACACCAAGCTGTTATTGAAACATTCGTGACAGAAGAACCCAACAACACTTTTATCCGAGCCGGGAATCGAATGCGTACACACTTTAAACCGTGAAGTTTTCAGAAATGAACTTATCTGAGCATTAAGAATTATAAACTGTACCTATAATAAAAACTATTTTTCGATTAAATCTCGTTTAAATCGTTTCACTATTTTCAATATTAATCATTTTAAATAGTTAACATGCTTAATGTTTAAAATTTTACTAATAAAACTATTTTTAATAGATTTCATCGCGATTTATTTTATTAAAAATATATTAGGTAAGTAGGATATGGATAAGCCGGTAAACCTGCCGATTGCCAGAAAAGTCTCTGGAGCTGAATTCCCTCTCAAAGTCGCATAACCCGAAGGAGAGGAAAGAGTAAAAGGATCCCGGCCTCCGGTGAAAGCCTCGGATGCAACTTGGAACCACCACACTTAAATTTAATCGTCGCGGTTATATACGCTGTTTAGAATAATATTTTATTTACAGTTTTCAATTTTCGCGTAAACTTTTCATAAAAATTTCAGTCGCAAAAAAACATAACAAAATCCAAAATTAAAATATGTGTAACCAGTAATTTTATTAATACATTACCTTCACAATAGAATCAGGTGACTTATCCCCGTTAATTGAACTTTTCACGTCGTTGTTCAACTTCAGATTCATTGTGTTGTCGTTTCTAAAATACAAAAACAGTAACTAATTAACAAACACAGCTACCTAATTCACAAGCTTTTAGAAAAGTTTTGGGAATACTCGCAGTAAACTTTGAGGATAGAGGTATTCGCCCTACACACCTGTCACACATAAACTCGAGTATCGTAACTCTGTCGTAAGGTTCCAAGCGGTAGAGGATGAAGCCGCCGCGAGTGCGTATGCGCGTATTGCCCGAGACGAAGGCGCGAATGTACTGCAGTCGGCATAAGAGATAAACGGTGCTGCATAATCATCTCACGCTTTGTTTGCTCGACTACTAAGCAGTGAATAAATCCAACCATTAATAAAATCTGTTCGACTAAACTTTCTAACTAAAGGTCTTGTATTTTAGACTGGATTTCTTCAATGAAACCGTCCAATTAAACAGATTTTTCACGTTTTACAGAATCACATTCAATGTGTGAACTGTGCTAATGAAGTTTAGTTCACAATAATTTTATTTGCTGTTAATGAAGAAACTCACTAACATCTAAGATTCGTCTAGGAAAACGTAGGTACCTACTTTTTATTGATCTGAGTTCATATCATTGGTGAAATCCGCTCTGAGTAGGGAAGTGAACCTGTAACTATTTTATCACGCTGACGTGACGGTTCTCAGTTCGCCTTTTGCTAAACAGTATACTCGATTCTATAACAATGGTGCTATTAATCATTGAACATAAATATTAGTCTGATACTTTCCAGATCTGAATTTTATGGTTTAGCTAACCGCATGCTGACTATAAACGAATTTTTTGCTAAAAATAAGCAAATTGCGAGATTGTTTTCTTCTCATACCTGTTAACATTGAAGTTGTATATACTTGTAGAAGGACACGTAATATTCCGCTGTCTGAACTCCGAATTATTCAAATAAATAATTATTACATTCTGCTTTCTTCGCGTTTCGAAACTATTCGATATAATTATTGTGACGATACGATTTATTAAGTGCTTTCATCAAATATTTTTTAGGTTTAGGGGACCTATAACTTAGGCTAGGACTTCGGGCTGTGAGGTGAAAGCCTCAGGTGCAACCAACAACACTAAATTGCCGATACCAACCAGTGTATTTTATTGTGAACATTGTAAAGAGGGTACCTATCGATCGAACTTAGAAATTTGCGAAGAGTTGAGTAAACATGTTATAATAAAATCACCGAGGAAATTTGTTTAGCATGCAATTAAAAGCGAAGTTAACGTTAACGTACGCGTTGATGAAATTTTCTCGTTGTCTTTAAAGTCTATTATGTGTACCAGAAACACGGTTTGGGAGAGTAGATTGTGTTGAGAAGTTTTCTTCAAAGTAATTATGTTTTCGGAATATAGATACAAAAGGAATGTATTAACTAGAAGAAGAACTATACAGTATTATTTCAATTGCGGACATTGTTTACTTATATGGCGTTTTACTTACGGTTAGATTTCTAAATAGAACTTTTTGCTCTTTATACTATGTGAGCTTGTTCTCAATACTATTCGTGCGGTCACATAGAAACAAAACAAGTGTCACCACCCCATCTCATCTGAAGGGTATCGTAAGAGGCGGCTACCGGAAAAATACGCAGACCATATCACTGCGAGAGAAGGAAAACTGGAAATAAAATTCTGTAGCAACCCATCTGGCGTGAAAAGTGTAGGCCAAAGGGTCCCAAAATTGGGCTCCTCCAATGTTGGGAGGCTTTGGCCTACAGTTTTCGTACATAAAGCGAAATGGTCTATGTCCAGCAATGAACTGCGATAGGCTAATTGACTATCTCAGCATAAAAGATTTAAAATACGAGATCTGGACTGGTATACTTGGTAGATACTATTATACATCCATTAATTTTAGATAGTGCACGCTCCGATGCGTCATCATCATCTTCATAGCGATCATCCAGTTGCACCTGAAGTCCGTACTTTAGAACCCAAGGTTCGCTTTTTTTTATTCCTAAATTTGATTTTTCGGGAGCGAGTTCCGTCTGACATCTATACCCCAAGAGACGAACCTGCACCAGAGGCTCGTCCGTTTGCTCAGCAACTATGACTAACAGATGAGGTTGGCTTGGACCCCAGATTTTGGTAGGACCCTGTACACATATCTCCCGTACTAGGCCGAACCAGAATGGTAGGTACAGTGTGCATTTTACCAAGCGTATGAAATGACTATTGAAAAGTCGTGCTAAAGTCAGGAAATTTTATCATAGGTCATCAAAATATGAAATTTAGATCAAAATGTTGGAGTAAAACAGTATGATAAATGAAAAAGTTTTCAGAACGACTATTTTGTTTGAAAATATAGGTACCAAACATATAAAATGTACACAAGTCCATTAATTTTAACGGTAAGAGGAAGGGAGAATTGTGTTTATACTCAATAATGCAGAGCCTTTTCATGCAAACATTTTGATCCTGCAGTCTGTGCAAAAGTAGGTTAATAGCATTTCATACTACCAGACCACGATGCAACTCTATAGTAGGTACCTACTGTTACTTACGACAAAAATATTTTCAGATATTGCAATTTCGAATGGAAATACTATTTCACATATTGTATCGACGAGATTTTCACTTTGCAGTACAAAGAAATACAGTCAAGGAAAATGGCGGTAAAAAATGTCTTATTACGTACACTATTTCGTAATATAAGGTATTATACTTTGAGACACGTATCTTGGACCTAAATCGCGATACAAACGAGGCCCTAACGTGTGCACATATTTTTGTAATAATCTATGCTTGGTGAATTTGAGCTCTTCCACCGAAGTAGCACCCCGTACTATTATTTATTCTGTGCCCGTGCTATTCTCAAAAGATACCCAAACGTGTACTGCACGTATAGAGCACATTTTGAGCATATTTTAAGACTAAGATATACCTATGTCCCGAGCATTACAAATAAAAAGAGGGTTTTACCATAAAGTGAAATGTCACCTACAGAATAGCCACTGTAAAATTCACTAATACAGAATAGCCACAGTAAAATTATTTTATTTAACTTACTATACTTTAGTATATTATAGATAGTTAACTAGCTTTTGCCCGCGGCTCCGCCCGCGTGGATGTCGGTTATCGCGACCAAACATAGCCTATGTCCTTTCTCAAGGTCTAACCTACCTCTATACCAAAATTCATCAAAATCGGTTCAGCGGTTTAGTCGTAAAAGTGAGACAGACAGACAGAGTTACTTTCGCATTTATAATATTAGTAGGGATAGTTAATTGATTAAATGAAATATTTAGGTACTCTTATTGAATTAATTATGTCTCTAATTATTGAATACATTTATACGACTAGCGTATAGAGCCGAAAATTATTAAATAGGGAATTTAATTAACATCCGCCCTTCAAATTGTTAAAATGATATCGTAAGATATGTCCCACATTGTAGATCTCATCGATTCATGTTCTTTCTTTTCTTTGTTTTTCCTCGACCCCCGCCACGCCGCGCGCACCATGGGGACGGTACAGCTCTTGTAGTCAGACTATAATACAGAATAGCTACAGAACTATACAAAGATACAAACATAACCATAACCATGGTGAATGATCTGATGAGCTCTTCCAATTAATCCCACCCTCTCCTTTCCTATATAGGACAACGCGTGCATGACTTAGATGCCATCCGCATACGGTGCAGAACATTCCATCAAGAACCAAACATTTCGGTGACTCCTTCTCCTGCCGCACCATTAAGACCTGGAATTCCTTACCAGTTCACGTGTTTCCCTCCTCCTACAGTCCTGAGTCCTTTAAGCGGGGCGTGAAAAAGCATCTGATGAAGCCGTCAAGCTGAGTGCCACCATTGTAACACCGTAGGTACGTGTCTATAATAGTGACCCTCTTTTTCCAAGACTTCGCCTTCAGCTTACCATCAGGCGAGGCGAAGTCAAGTTGACGTGTCCTATACACATATAAAAAAAACTTTCATGTCTATATTCAATCATAATCTAACATAATATTCTAAAGAAATTATGTACCTACAATGTTACAATTTTGATTCATAAACTGTATGTATTATGTATTCATAAATTATGCGTAAAATAAATTGATTCTTTATTTAAATACAATTCCTCTGGAACCACGAATTGTGCAATTTTCTCTTAGAAACCAAAATTACAAAAACTGCCCAAAATTTCCTCAACAAAAACTTTGACGCTAAAATAATAAAGGTTTTCAATCAAAGTTTGACTTCGAAATGACTTGAAAAGCTCGCTTTTGTTACTGGCTTCACCAGCACTGACTTCCAATTCGTTCAGAACGTGTATTATTTGAGTTTGAATACTCCAGCCAGAGTAAATACTCAAAGGAATTCATTGAAAATACAACGTGAACTTTGGCTAACCGCTTCATTAGCGGTAGTCTATTATGTAGGCAACACGTACCTATTACATAATAACGTCAGTTATCTGAAATTGTGTTCAAAAGTTTTTAGCTAGAGAGCGGTAACATGTTGAAAATTGAAATATAAGTAAGTTCTTAATACCTGTAATTTTCCTATACATTATTCTATCTCCTTAACGAGGAGATAACTGACTAAACAATTTTAAAGTCTTACTAAAAACGTGTTTGCGATTGCGACAGGAACACGTTGCGTTGCCAAGGTGCCAACTGTCTTACGATAGCATTGTGCTTTTAAGTATAAAATGTAAATATACAGTCGGTAGGTACTTAACTTTGTTTGGAGCTGATAAGATGTGCCCCCTCTTTCACCATAGGTAATTGTATAAGTATAAAAAATGTTGGCAATGAAAAATCGTATGCAACCAATGAGGCGTAGCAGTTAGCAGTTGAGGTTTCCCCTGTTAAGTTGTTATCTTGGGTTCAAATCTCTTCCAGTGCAAATATTTTTGTACATAAACGAGTGGCCCGCTTCTTTCTTTAAAAAGAAAATCAACAACCCAATTGCAGCGCCATCTAACGAGACTAATTTTGAGTGGTTTACATCAGAACTTTTACTTTGATTAAGTACAAAGTACAAGGGACTTCCATAGAAACGTCCATCCCTTTTTTATGCCAGGCGTGTAATTTTGAGCGTTGAACCATTTTGTTACGTAAGACTGTATCATTAACATACATTCAACCATCTATCCTCACAAACTTTCACAATAATATTAGTGAGATTGAAATTTGAAACGTGTTACCTACGAGATAACAAGTCCAATAACTCACAAACTTCGCTCTTTCATTGAAAGCACAGCTGGACAGTCTCTGTGGCGTAGCGGTAAGTGAACGCGGCCGCTACGCAGGAGGTTCGATCCCCGCTTAGTGCAAATATTTGTATGCATGAATATGGGTATTTGCATTGGTCTGGTCGTGCCTCGGAGAGCACGTTAAGCCGTCGGTCCTGGTTGCTATACGAACATCTATGGCAGACGTTACGGGTAGTTGGAGCCCTCAAAAGTCCAACAACAACGGTCTAGCTGCAATACTTCGATATCGCCTCATGTCATCATTGAATTGTAGAGGTCAGGTGGTAGTCGCTTCACGGAAAATATCGAGGTTTAGCCAAATCGCAGTTAAGACTGGTAAAGCGGACCCCAGACTCCGAGGTGAAAGCTTCGGATACGACTGGGAATTAACGCTACGATGAAGAAGATCAGTAAGATTAAAATGTGTTACCTACGAGATAACAAGTCCAATAACTCACAAACTTCGCTCTTTCATTGAAAATAAGACGCATAAAATAGATTTTCTTTCTTAACCGTTTTTGATATGATCTCGAATCTCGATTCCAGATATCGAGGTAATCTGTATAGACGGCTATCGGTAAATCGAAAAACTGTGATAGGTAATAAAACTTTAATCATACCTATAGCTAAGTAGCTAGGTAACGTTAAATTTCCTCCGTTCCTTCCAAGTGTACCAATCATATTCATTTAAAAATAGAAATACGTAGGTGCTATTAAGAGTATTAAACTTGCAATACCTGTTGAAGTATCTCGGCCTCATAGTAACACAAGAGGAACATGTGGGTAGTTATCAAGAAAATGTAACTTACTAATACTATAAAGCTCTACAACTTGTAGCAAATTAAACATAAGACTGAAAGAAGGTTATTGACTTCTGAGCCGGTTTATTTTTCAATAAGTTAATAGTTTACTGGGTCGTTTATCGACGCTAAGCCTAAACCGCTGGCGTTTTATATTATAAGCATGAAGAAGGGATTCATGGAAATTTTGCTACTAAGGGGGATAAACTAAGGCATTGACGTTCAAAGTAAGAAGCGCGAGTTTTCATAACATGAAACGACATGAAACTTTAAACGTAGCGTAAAAATCCTACCAAAATAAAGAGAGCCGCCTGTGCGTGAGAATCCTGTCAAGAGCTTTCCTCTCGGGCTTGGGCAGTCAAACTATAGCCGCTCCCATCAAAGACGTAGGTATAATTCAAATAAAAAGGACAAGTAAGAGTATAAGCTGGAAGTCGAGGTGAAAGTCACATATAGGTACCTACAACCTGACAGCATCATCATGATGCTAATTTACGTTCGTGAGATACAATGTCTTGCCACCGTAGTATTGTTACCCTAGCAGAAACAGGCCCGGCGGCGCGCATTGCGTGCCCCCCCATAACCGGGGTCGAGTTGGGGACTCTGTGGTCCCCACACCGGATGAGGGCCAGATCGAGAGATATGGCCCTGGGTCGGCCGGGGTGCGAGGGATATGGCTACGACAACCTCACCTCCGTTAACCGACGGCCGACAGACATAACCTCCTCCTCCGGCTCCGGCGGGGGAGGTATCCGTGGGGATTTTTCGCACGAAAAAAAAGGTATTCCTTAAAGTTAGAAATAGTAAAATAGTATTGTAGCACAACATTTCACTAGTTTACAAACCAAATGTTTACAATGGCAAAGTCGCAGTTTTCCAGTGAAGCGGTAATAAAATAAATTTAACGGCAATAAATTTATTTCAAACGGTGATTCTGAGCTTTCAGTACAATCGTTATGTTGTGAATAATAGCGCGCAGTTACATTACTTTAATAAAGATTAACTATTTATTCAAACAGACACCCTTTTGTTATAAAATATTGAGAATATAGTAGTCTCCTGCGAAGTCCTTGGTCAAAATCAATCTTAAAATGTCCTTTTCCCAAAATGCCCTTTTCTCGAAATGTCCTTTTCTCAAAATGTCCTTTTCGCGAAATGTCCTTTTTAGGGTTCCGTAGCCAAATGGCAAAAAACGGGACCCTTATAGATTCGTTATGTCTGTCCGTCCGTCTGTCTGTCTGTCTGTCCGTCCGTATGTCACAGCCACTTTTCTCCGAAACTATAAGGCCTATACTGTTGAAACTTCGTAAGACGATGTATTCTGTGAACCGCATTAAGAATTTCACACAAAAATAAAAAAAAAGCATTAAATTTTGGGGGTCCCCATACTTAGAACTGAAACTCAAAAATTTTTTTTTTCGTCAAACCCATACGAGTTGGGTATCTATAGATAGGTCTTTAAAAATGCTATTAAGGTTTCTCACATAATTTCTTTCTAAACTGAATAGTTTGCGCGAGAGACACTTTCTAAGTGGAAAAATGTGTGTCCCCCCCCCCTCCCCCTCCCCCTCTAACTTCTAAAATAAGAGAATGATAAATCTAAAAAAATATATGATGTAAATTGCCATGTAAACTTCCACTAAAAATTGGTTCGAACGAGATCCAGTCAATAGTTTTTTTTTAATACGTCATAAACCGCAATTTTCGCCATTGCTACTGCGGAACCCTTCATGGGCGAATCCGACTCGCACTTGGCCAATTTTATTTTCAAATGTCCCTTTCTCAAAATATGTGCACTACAGTCTTTAAAAATGCTTAGTTTCTTACTTATTAGTTTTTTTTAGATTTTCTTGATGGTTATAAAAAAAATTGCTGCGTACTTTACCTTAACTTTTTACTCATGATGAATATAACATAAATTATCTTAAATGTGTCTCACTTTGGTTTTGGCAGCAAAAATTTTCTCCATCCGCATCCGCATTCTCGGGAAACCCGCGGGTGCTATGTGGAGCTTTCATTACTCGAAAATGCCGGCCGTATATCATTCACTGCGCGTAAAACGTGCAGACCGCCGGCCTCCTGTTATTAGAAAATCAATCGGATTTACTGACCTTTTTGTTAATCTGGTAGAATACTGAGCAACCACGCCGGTCATATTGAGCATCCTATGCTACCCTTTGTCTTACATCTCCTGAAAAGGCCAACACGATATTTTACGTCAAAGTAGGTATCTTATGGCAAATAAATCTTTACCATGATTAAGTTTACCTCCCCGTTAACAGTATTATCCCGGCAGAACAATCTCCTACCAACCAATATATCAAAATAACGAAACAGTCATAGATTCCCATTGAACTTTAAATATAAATTCCAAAGTTGTCTAATAAATCTGTAGTCGGAAGTTTTAATCAATTGCTGATTTGAAATTCTGTACTAGGATAGCAATGCACGGTGCGTTGAACTATGGCATGCTGCCCGGTGACGATGCCAAAGTTCTGGCACAATAACTGTGCCGACACCGTGCCACCATTGTGGTATTATTGCCTTGCTAGAGATGCGTGCCAATTGTATATGTCATAGTTTGAAAGTCGCGAGGATTTCCATTCTTGTAACATTGTAATTTTAATACTGACATTTGTCTAGTATTATGTTATAGCAGGTTATAGCACAGGTTATAGTCTAGTTCTAGTGTCTGCTGTAGATACTTAAATATGACCTTATATTACCTATGCTTAAAAATTTAAATAGGTACAGTTCTCCTGTAAATTAGGTGTCTAGCTAGATGCACATTCGATTACCCTTATTTTGTACTGTCTTGTCTTCAGTCTGTCTGCTTATCTCAAGCTGCGTTTACATACTCGCGGCAGAGCGAGGGAAGTGGCGAGAGAAGTGGGCAGAGACGTGGTGTGAATGGTATATTATTCGTCATGCCGCGAGTACTGCCGCGTATGGCGCGTATGTTGCTGCGAAGTGCGAATGTCGGCTTGGCGGCGCGAGTCAAAGGAGCGGCAATACTAGCGCAATGAACTATACGAGACCGCTAGATGGTGCTAATCAGTAAACACGGCTTTCGTTATTGCTCCTCGAATATTTACTTTAAAAAATATTTATATCGATCTACGGAAAGTGTATAACTAGTAGTTGAAAGTGATAGTTTTTATTATTATTCGATTTAATTAATTCCCTATGCTGTAAAAGCATAATGCGTACACTGCTACAGCGTTGTCCTCCATACGTTTACGTCCGTCTCCATTGCAGGGCGAATACTGTAATGCGGACCAACACGATGATGCGCGTATGTGATCGCTAGGGCATTAATCGCGCGAATATTTCTGGCAACACGATGAGCAATGCGAGCGGCAGTATGTAAACGCGGGGTCAGGTCATCTAATGAGACACTCTGATGTGGCAAGGGAACCGCAATGAAATAATGTGTACCAAATATTGTAATTCGTCAAATTCCTTAAAAAACATTATGAGTAAAATACTGCCTACAGGTGTACATTCTCTAACATCACCTATAAATAGGTATAGGATTTATTAAAAATATCGACGTTTCAGATTCGGATCAGCAAGTTGAACATCTAAAATACCTAGGTGCTTTAAAATTTTAATACGTTAGCAGTTGGCATATTATTAGGTATCGCCTATTAAACACTGTGAGATTTGCATTTAACTATATTATAACTTGTATTTTATGCCCATTCTAAATCGATTTGAATATATCCAATAGATGAAATAGGTAAGTATGTCGTCTCAAAAAAACAAAAACTAAAGAAAAGCAACTGTTTCTATGCAATACTTTCTACATTTTTTTGAGCTTCCAGCTTATTTCCAAGCAAAAATTCAATTTCTAAGACATATAAAAAGTGATTGACATTTGACCTTTGCAGGCGAACCGTCTGGCTATCCGCAATAAAGTTAGTTTAGCTATCTGATTCCGTCAGGCATTTGACTGCCGCATATATTCGTGTCGAAAATGTGAATTGAAAGGGTTCGATTTAGCGATGGCAATCCTTTTTCTGAATTTTATAAAGATGAAATAGTTGTTCGACACTCGCTAGGTATATACCTGCTTTATGAAAAAGATAGGAAGGATTTTTATATATTCAGTACGTCAATGGATTGCACGCTCTTGTTGGTAAGAGGATAGGTTGAGGTCCAGATGCTGATGATCCTTAAGTGGTAGTCTCCACGACCTACCTAGACGGCGCGGCGGACAGATTCACTCACTTCACGAATCATTTGAAGAACCCGTACTCGTATATGTAGTATACCATTCAAGTTTTTTGCCCTACAACAAATATAAAAAGTCTAAGGTGTAGCCTCAGAACTCCCAAATGATAATATAATTGAAGAACTAATCTGTGTCTTACAAAAGGCATCATAAATAATACTTTACAATATTCTTGCTAATTTTAAGAAAGTGAGTAAGAAAATCCAATCTAAAAACGTTTGTAAAATTGGTCAAGTGCATGTGCAGTTACGATAATACCTACCTACATCGGGTTGAGTTGAGTTGAATTTATGTTTCTTGAAATACGAAGCTACATTTTGAATGTACCTTGTGTTCATTGCGTTTAATGTGTTCGACAATGAGATATTATGTTAAAAATAGTCACCTTTGATATAACAAAATGGAATTACTCAATTTCGTACAGTGTTCAGTTAATGATTCATAAAATCAAGACGCATTTTCAGGAGCTTTACGTTACGAATTTACAAAAGATATAACTCGTTCATGACCTGAATTAACTTTTATTATTGTTGTTATTGTATCACAAATGTGAAAATGTTTACGTGGGTTTACCTACCTTGTTTTCAGTTAAGCTTACGATATTTTTAGGTTTTATTGGAAAGGTAAGAATAGACAGACAAGACATATAATAAAAAGAGTTAGATACCTACCTACTTATACCTACCTACATTATTTTTGTGCCAACCTTCTTACTGTATATAACTTAGACTGAAATTTATGGATCAGTTACTCAGAATAAGTAATAAGTAGATAGGTATAATACCTACCTACTTTGGTAATTAAAACAAAATAGGTATTTGGACTGCCTCCGTGGCATAACGGTAGTGAACGCGGCCGCTACGCAGGAGGCGCGGGTTCGATCCCCGCTCAGTGGAAATATTTGTGTGCATGAAATATGCTTATTTGCATTAGTCTGGTCCCGGTTGCCTTAAAAACATCTATGGCAGTCGTTACGAGTACTTTTAGCCCTAAAAAGTCCAAAAACAACGGTTTACCTGCAAAGCTTCGATATCGCCCAATGTTACCATTGGGTTGTGGAGGTCAGATGGCAATCACTTCACGGAAAATGTCGAGGTCTAGCCAAATCCGCAGTTAAGACTGGTAAAGCGGACCCCAGACTCCGAGCTGAAAGCTTCTGATGCGACTGGGAATTAACGCTAGGATGAAGAAGGTACCTATTTGGGTTTTCAAACTAGAATTTTGCTTACATTTAGTAGGTAGGTACTTATATATACACTCATATAAAGGGTTTAAGAGGCTTTGAAGAGGCTATGGAATGGGTTTACACTTTACAGACCTAGGTTTGATCAGTTGAACTCAAATTAAAATTAGCACTAGGTACCTACCTATTGCATTAATTTCAAAGTCAAAGGTAAAGGTACTTAAAACGTCAAATTTAAAAAAAATTGAAGACTAAGGGTGAACGCAGACCCTAGCCGCACCAAACTCACCGCAGTAGGTACCCGAAGCGGTCGAATACAAAAGCGATGACTGCGGCGACTGCGGTGAGTGCAGTGCGGCTAGGTCTGCGTTCACCTTTAATAAATGGACCAATGCACTTATAAGATCTAAGAATTTAAGTTGAACGTTGTACGAGTTGGTAGGCTAAGTATGTACCTATATAATTTTTTCTTATTTATAGGTACATACCTACTAAGTAACTGCCCTCATTGCTCTTGGTTCCACGTTCATGAGGTATATTTACCGATTTACCCTACCTATACAATCCTAGTAAAGATAATACTCGATAAGTAAATCATGCCAGCATTCCAATTAATCTAGAAATTAACTGTTTGAACTTTATGTCAAATGCAGTCGCTTCCGCAGTTCAATTCACACATAGCTAAATAGGAGTACCTACGGTCTATTTCAAGCCATGTGTGGTTCCATGTGCAAGATTTAGGTCTTTGTCAAGCGTTACACAATGTAGGTTACAATGTTAAAGCCTTATTGGAAGTCCGATATAAGTAGGTTAGGTATGTAAGTACCTATTTTACGACGCGGCGGGTAGAGATATGGTCGGTAGAAGCAAAGTGCGGCCCCGATCTGGGTCCCCTGAGTCGTAATGATTTGCAACTGTGTTGCAAAGAAAGATGTTCCCTTTTATCACTTAAATCGATGAGTAATATGTAGGTATTAAGGTCTCCGCTTGCATATCAATAACATATCCCTTGGCATCATAGGTAAATTGAGGAGCAGATGACAGTGGGTAATATTGAGCATGAGCACATCTCGCAGTCAAACACGTCAATATCTTCATATCGTCAATGTCTTCACAAAAGACTGTAAACTTTCGCTAGACTGGATCCTAAATCACTTTTCCGATTAGGGCTTCAAGAACCTGATCGAGTTAAATGCTAAGAATACAAATGCATGTCTTCGTAAAACACTGACGACAATCTGGCCCTCGATTCCGCTAAAGGAAAACCACTGTCATACCAGTCACTGCAAAAATTGGTATTAAATTTTAGGCTTTATTGCTATAGTTTTAAAGTCCAAAAATTAGACAGCTTCCGTGGCGTAGCGGTAGTGAACGCGGCCGCTACGCAGGAGGCGCGGGTTCGATCTCCGCTCAGTGCAAATATTTGTGTGAATGAAATATGAGTATTTGCATTGGTCTGGTCGTGTCTCGGAGAGCACGTTAAGCCGTCGGTCCCGGTTGCCATAAGAACATCTATGGCAGTCGTTACAGGTAGTTGGCCTAAAAAATTCAAAAACAACGGTCAAACTGCAAAGCTTCGATATCGCCTAATGTTAACATTGGGTTGTGGAGGTCAGATGACAATCGCTTCACGGAAAATATCGAGGTCTAGCCAAATCTGTAGTTAAGACTGGTTAAGCGGACCCCAGACTCCGAGCTGAAAGCTTCGGATGCGACTGGGAATTAACGCTAAGAGGAGTCCAAAATTAAATGACAATGTTTTCATTACACGCTTTCGTTGACTCTACAAAACCCGTTTAATTTAAGACTAAGGAATTGCTTAAAAGTCTAAAATTAAATGGTTTTTTTTGCAGTGTCCGTGTTATGACGGTGATTTTGCTTTAGCAGAATTGAGGGCCTGAACATTCGACGCTCAAGCTGTGGAATGATCTCCCTGCCATGGTTTTTGCAAACGGCTACAATATGGCGGGCCACGGTAACCGCTTTCCATCAAGTGAGCCTTGTGCTTGTCTGTCACATAAGTTGTCTTTCTAGACAAGGTGGTTATTCGTTAGCTGGCGTATTGTAGAATAGCATACTGAAATGTATGGGATTAAGACCTATTTTGACGTTTATGACATACGTTGACAACTGTCATAAACGTCAAAATACGTTTCAATTCCATACATTCATCATAGTAGAATGATACGAGTAGGTTACAATACGCCGGCCAACGAATAACCATTTGTCTAGGGGTGCAGGTCTGATTTCGGAAGCTGTGAATATAAGTCGATTTGACCCCGACATCGTTCATCATGCAAGGTTCCATACGAAAATAAAAGCAAGGTCTCATAAAAGTGTAGCCATTTATTGAGCGTTACCTGTATACAAAAAGTACATAATATATAAACTTAAATACAATTATGTTACAAGACTAGCTATCATATTTTACTAGCTGTTGCCCGCGGCTCCGCCCGCGTGGAATTCTGATCCCGTTCATCGCTGATATATTATAGCCTATGTGTTATTCTGATGTTTAAGCTATTTGATAGTATCTAAAGTTTAATTAAAACCTATTCAGTAGTTTTTACGTGAAAGAGTAACAAACATCCGAAAGAAACGGAAAAGTTTGTAAATATGGTTGTATATAATGTGAACATCCATCCATATACTTACAAACTTTCGCGTTTACAATATTACTAGGATAGCTATAATATAGCATTCATTGTAATATAACATTCATTATCTGATACAACATCGTTAATTTGTTATTGATGTTGTTAAATATACAAAGCATTTTTTATATAAAAGCTTTATAAAGGTGGCACAAAATTTCATTAGGATTAAATCCTAGGTATAAACCTAATGTAACTTTGTGCCACATTTATATAGTTTTTGATGAGATTATACGAGTATTTATACTGAAAAGTTTATGTACCGTCAGATTTTATAGACGGTTCGGCGCGAAAAATTTAGAGCAGTTTCAATACGAAAATTGTCTGAAAGTACCAATTTAGCGAAAAAAATAAATCAATAATGTATGGGAGTAATATACATGTGAACGGAATAATGTATGGGTGTTATAAAAAAATCCCCAAATTAATACATCCAGATGATTCTGCTCTCGAAACTGTGTCCAAAATCTTTTGCTACGAAACGACTATAAAACCATCAGGTAATAATATAGTGAGATTTCTAGATTCAATAGTTAGACTTTATTATTGCCTTTTTTATACCACTAAGGTGGCATTCAAGCAAACGGCCTGCCAGAGCCTTGACTGAAAATCGGATAAAGAACTTTAGGTGAGTCAATATGGACCCTCATTTTAGACTTAAACGACATCACTTTATAGTGCAGAGCTTCTGCTATGACAGTCAACAGTGGTTTTCAGTCAAGGCTCTGGCAGGCCGTTTGCTTGAATGCCACCTTAGTGGTATAAAAAAAGGCAATAATAAAGTCTAACTATTGAATCTAGAAATCTCACTATATTATTACCTGATGGGGGTCCATATTGACTCACCTAAAGTTCTTTATCCGAAATTGTTCTTCCTAACGATTTGTAATCCGAATGATCACTCCTCCTAAAATTTTTCATCCTAAAGTTTTTATTCATACTATTTGTAGTGCTACCGTCGATGTTCATAACACTCATGTTTCCGAAAATTGTTATCAATAAAATCGTTAACATACAATATTAAAGCTCCTACTGTTTTTTATCCTAACGTTTTTATCCCTAAACATATTAATTACCATAATATTGTCACTCATACTTAGAAAGAAACATTTATCTACCAAATGTAATAAAAATATATCTCGGTAGAATTATATTTTATTTATAGTTTTAATTCGAGGGTATGATTTTTATTTTGGGGTTTGCTTTAATAACAAATTTATTTATAACCACTCATACAAGGATTGTCTGCTCCAATCCTGAAGTTCCAAATCCTTGTATGTGTGGTTATAAAAAAAATAACCACGAAGGCTAATGCGGGAGCTCCGCTCCGCTCCGCTCCCGCCTTAGCCTTCTAACCTAACCTATCCGAGTCGGGGTGGGCAGTGTCCCTTTTTTTAAAGCGCTGGATGCGGGCTGCTTTAGATCGGCCATTCAGTCATTCTGGAAGTCTATGGGAGAGGCCTTTACTTACAAAAAAGGTATGACTTTCAATAATAGTGTAAAAGATGGTTATGTTGACAAAATATAGGAAAAGAAATAATAGTATAATAGATGTTTATTGCTACCGACATTATGAAGTTGAATGATTCGGAATTAAAACATTAGAGACAGAGTAGTTAGGAATTGTGATTGTTAGGATGAAAAATGTTAGGAAGAACATTTTCGGAGTTCCAATTTTCGGAGTTGAAAATTTAGGTGAACTTTGGCGCACCCCTAAAATGAAATGACTTTTTGTAGTGTAATGAAACTTTTCATTTCATTTTGAACTTTAAGGCTATAGTAATGAAATCTAAAATTTAATGCCATTTTTGCAATGTCTGCGTTATGACAGTAGTTTTGCTTTAGCAGAATAGAGGGCCCGGTGTGAAGTCATAATTATGTAAAACAATAAATGGATACATTGCATTTCAAATATTACGAATAATACAAATTAACTAAATAATACTGGGGCTATAAGTAATTAATTCCAATTCTATTCTAGAAAATGTATAAAAGTTGCTCAAAATGATGTTTATTTTTACACTACCGACGACGTGCGTGAACCCACTCCTAACACAAGCAATTTAAATCAATTTAGAAAGAGAAAAGAGAAAAAAAATATGGCTATACCCAAACGTAAGTCGACATATTATTATCATTTGAATTGGAAACTTAAATAATGACTGGTTAATAATTACCTACCTATTTAGATATTTAAGGTTAAAATTTATGACTTAAAATTCAGTCAATTATAAATAAATAATGTAAACTGGTACTTGATATTTTCTACGGAGAATACTGAGTTACTGGAATTGTTAAAATTTACTATGGTAAGAGTATTTTTTTACTATTCAGGTAGTATATTTAAACTATCCAGGATGTTGTTGAATAGTTTAAATTTACTATGCTAACTTTTTGCTTTAATTGGTGTGACCAGATTTAAAATAGGCTAGATAGTGTGTGGATTATCTAGCCTATTCTAAATCTTTTTCCAATGCGAAGACATCGCACGAGCTGTTTAGTGATAATGCTCAGCGTGACAATTTTTATATTGACTATCGACCGGCAAGGTCGATCATACTTAGACTAAGGATGCTTATATAAAGAAACAGGTTACCGGTGTCTACTACCTACAAGTTTCCATAGCAACAAAATAGATAGTATGACAGTTTAAGGCCCCGAATCAGATTAGCATCGAAAAATCGGTATTTTCGAAACCGTTTTTCTTTTTAACTATAAAATCTACAGATCTGGAATTTACATGCCTATATACTACAGGATATACAGAGTAACTTCTCCTTTTCATAAATTAAATAAAAAAGGAGGAAATAGTTGAAAAGAAGCTCTGAACATCACTCTACTCTTTCTTATGAAACCAAATATTTTCTACAATATGTATCCAATTAATCTAAAATTTCACATGTATGTTAAATAAGTGTATTAGCATGACGTGACCTTCTTAGTTTGTAATCGTCCCCTATAAAATTATCTATTAAAATTAGTTTTACTGATTTTTACGGCTGAAAAACGAGCGAATGACCTTGAGCATTTGTATGGTCAAAGTCATTCGCGTATGTAATCACCCTAAGATAGTTCGTCGTTTATGTTCTAACACCAAATATGGTAAAAAACAATCGCAACGCATTCGCGCCCATATGTTTAAAAAAACATGGGCGCGAATACTACGTGATTTTTTTGACAAACGACGAATTGACATGATGGCAATCGATAGCCGATACCGCTAACCTGTTTCTTTATATAAGGACCCTAAATTAGAAGCGCGGAAGGCTAGCTTGTGGTATTTAGCCTAAATCTGCGGTTATGACACTGGTTATACCACAAACATCAACATTTTAGCTCGAATATGCAGCGTTTTTGGCGTTAGCAACACTAAGCGCTAAAGCTAATTAGCTGTTATTTTCAAAATACTTCAAATGTATCATTTGTGACTATTCCTCTGTGTTACAACTCGTCATTTACGTTCGACGTGACGTTTGATAACTTCTTAGTCTGTGTTGATGCGTCTTGTGGGGTTAAAACGGTGCACATCTCGTCAAAGTTACAATTTTGTATAGAGTCTTGAAAGTGATTCATCACTGTCTTCAATGGACAGAGGTCTTCTGAACACATTGGAAGCCTAATTACTTTTTCTTGGTGCAGAGTTAGTACATGGTCGCCACCTTTACACCTGGGAAGAAGAGAAAGAAATTTAGTTTAAAGAAATTTATAGATAGGCATAGAAATGGGAAAAATGTTCTAACACAATAATGGGTATAAACCACAGATTATGTACTATTAACCTAATTCTCGACCGTAGGCATTGACTTTTTACAATCATCAACAAGTTGCCAATGACACAAGCCATTCGGTAATAAAACCCTGCTGCTTTTGTTACGTTGAAATGATTCACATGTGTAAATTTACACGAACTTCACAGAAAAACTATATAAAAGATTAATCGACATGTTAATTTAGCCATGGCCTGAATTTGTTCCCATAACTAATGTTCTTGATGTCTATTGTTTGTCTGGCTAATTATTTTTTTTACTGTAATCGTGTTATCTAGTTTATAGAAGTAAATAAACAAAGTATCTGCATCCAGTCTATGGCAGCTACCATTGAGTACTTGACACATTACTAATTTAATAAGCTCAGTTAAAGATTGTTTTGATTCAGAAAAGTACCCAAAAAAAAAAATTTGTGTAATGATACTCCTTATTTAATTTTGGACTTTAAGTCTATAACAATAAAAACTACAATTTAATGCTATTGTGTCTGTCTGTAGTATTACAGTGATTTTGCTTTAGCAGAATCGAGGACCTAGTCGTCAGTTCATCTGGATGGGGGTGTCCTAATTCCGTTTACCTATTAGCGATATCCACTCTAGGACTCGTTTCCCTCAATGACCCTCAATCGTTCGGTAGATGTTGCTGATAACTCCCCTAATCCACAAACAACGAAGTAGGAGAGAGGATCTCGAGCTACCTTGATAAATAAAATTATATTTAACTAGTTTTACCCGCGGCTCCGCCCGCGTGGATGTCGGTAATTGCGACCAAACATAGCTACCCCTATACCAAATTTCATCAAAATCGGTTCAGTGGTTTAGGCGTGAAAGCGTAACAGACAGACAGACAGAGTTACTTTCGCATTTATAATATTAGTATGGATATGGATATGGAAGTATGGATGGATTACTTACTTAAAGAGAACAAATGCTAAGTTAGCAGCAAAACTATCGATTTCTGCAGTCTTCCATTTTCTGTCCTCTACCATATGTGATCCCGTGAGCGGTGTACCTGTTTTGTATAGCCCCAAATATGCTAGGATCTTCAAAAGTGTACCGGAATGCGTAAATAGGAATGATGCACGCGGTCGGTCGTCTTTACTGCAAGTTAAAGACAAACAGACGTATTAGAAAATGACACATTGACGACTGATGACGCCAATGACTTATACCTATAGATAGTAAGTACTAGAAGGTATGTAAGTATGGCAAAATTGATATCGCAATGAACAGCGCGCTGTAGCTTTCATACAGATATACTACAAAACTAAACAGAGCCTTATGGCTCTACAGATAAGCCTCAAAATTACTCTACACAAATATCTAGTCTCTGCCATCCGTGCATCTTCCCATTACCCCTTCACCCCTGGAATCGCGACACAATTCTTGTTATAAACACCTTGTCTAGTAGTTACATTGAACTATTGTACTATGCTAGATGTTTTATATCAATTTTTTCACGTTACCTCAAGCTATTGAACATATGCCTCACTGAGACACAACCCTGGCGGTACGTCAGTTCATTTGCGTACCCATCCAAAAAGTATGAGCGTAAATCATGGTAGTACTCCAGGACCTAGAACATTACATAAACAGGTTATATAAGAACTATGTGGGGGTTTGACACTTTTAGAAAATAATAATTTGTTCAACAAGTAAGCAAAATTATTTATTTTTTATTATCAGTGGCGGATTTAAATCACGAATTTAATAATGAAATTCGATTCCCACTGAAAGAGCAGCGACCCGGCAGGCAGCGGTCAGAATCTCACGCAGTCTCGCGTTACCCATCCTTTGACTGTAAACTTTCGCGTTAATTCCCGTTCTTTTGCTCCTGTCGATAAGATTCAAAATATTGTGTTGTATTTTGTCTCAAAAAGACGCTGCGGACTGCTCTTTCAGTGGGAATTAGCCCTAACTCACGTGCTGGAAAGATTAAAACATGAACTCACCTTAATAGTCTTATTATCAAACGCATTACACCACACTGACATGTGTCGTTTATGCCATGCAGTTTCATATCCACACAATTTATAAATTGTATTCACCATTTCTGTAAATTATACATAAGTAGATATTTTAATTTTCTTACAAGGAATCTAAATTTTAACTGCGATGTTATAACCTAGCGCATTAATAAACCGCATGAAGCAAAATCGTGTATATAAGAGGCAAATAGCTGGGCATTCTGGGCTGGCGAGGTTATCAGTTCATTCCCGGGAACTAGTGATCGTTCAGTCTTTCCCACCAGTTCATTTTTATTTTAAATAGTTTCATGACTTGTGTAGGTGTAGATATGCCAACTGTCATATATTATGTTCAAGCATTGCTTCTTCGAAATCGCATCAATCTTTTTATTTTACTAAATTATTACAATCTGGATAACACCTTTAGGATCTTATACCACTTCACCTACTAGTCAATACACCTATACACCTGTTTATTGCTAAATGAGGCTTTGGCGGGGTTGTTTATACCACTTAGGTGGCAAACAAGTACAAGGCCCACCTGATGTTTCATTGGCGTTTCAGACGGCATTCGCTCCCGTAAGAAAAGCCAAACCAAAAGAGGCCTTAGGGGGGTGGATCCCGGGGACATCGTCCAAGCTTTGGATGCCACCGGAACTCTATGATTATGATGATGAACCAAGAAACAGGTTTAATAGTGATTTGATTATATTACTAATGAAACATACATACATTCTAACTAATAGTGCAGTAGTTACGATCAAATCAATGCATTTCCGGTAACATGGCATTATACTAATTTGCTAACATCATATATTCCAACGCGTGCAGTCTGTCTGCGATTCGATTCAGTACAAGAAAACGAGAACCCAACTTGGGACCAATTCAGTAACGCCACGTTTTCAAAACCCGTGATATCGATACGATTATAAAGAGTAGAAGCATAATTTAGTCTTCAGTATGATCTGTCAAAACATAGCCTACAAACGTTTTCGTGAGGGTAAAGGTCCAACCCCACCAAACGAACCGCACCGGCCCGCATCGCATCGCATACGAACGGACGCGGCCACATCCAAACGCGTCTGGCCGGACGTCGTCGCATCAACCGCCCGGCCCGCATCGCAACACATAGTAACGGATGCGGCCGCATCCGAACGCGTCCGGCCAGACGTCGCCGCATACTACCGGCTAGCCGCTTCGCTTGAGAACGCTACCCTTTTGCGCACGCTTCGGTATCCGAACGGAGCCGGTAACATGCGGACGGAGCCGGCCGTGTGTCGCGGCATGTCGTCACACGCGGACGGAGCCGATCGTGTGCCGCGGCTTGTCGCCGGCTGCGTTCTCCCGTCGACGCATGCAACCGCACGCGGTCGCAATCAAGCTGTCGTGCGTCACTTGATAATATAAATTTTAAACACTGTGATAATAAGATTTAATTTTGTTTAATGATTGTAAAATCCGTTCCGATGCGGGGCCAATGCGTTCCGTTTGATGGGGTTGGACCTTCAAAATCAATCATTGAATTAGATTTTAAATAAGTAAATAAGTTTGGAAAGCACACGTTTTAAACTGGAGCACCAAGGGTTTTGTACCTTCACAATGTAATGTTCTTAATTCGTCGTAGAAAAATTATCACCAAAATTCTTTCGTGCGCATATCACAAGTTTTTTCGTGCGGATTTCCCCAGATACCACCCGCTAGCCAGCGAAGCGGTTATAATATCAGGACTTAAATGCTGCACGCCGCGCCGTCTCGGGTCTCGAATGCCGTTGTGTAAGGCAAGGAGGCCCAATAAGGCAGTTCCCTCGCACCCCGGCTCACTCTGAGCCATCTGATGATGATAATAATGACGTTACTGATCTATAATATTAAGGTTAGGCGTTATAATTTTCTAATCTAAAGAGGGATGCTACGGCGTACGAGTATATCACCGCAGTCGCAACCTGGACACATTGTTTTGATTTTCGCTCAAGGAAAATGGAAAATAGATATACAATATATACAGTAATTACACAACTAGTAAAGTATGAAAATGCAATTGTGACAAAGCAGCAAAGCAAAGCATTGTAGCGTGAACATCAGAAGGTATTGTCTTACAAACCCAATGGGAGTATTCTATTGAGACCAAGTCTTTTGGAAACAGACTCCAGAGTCTCATTCATTTCCTGACTAATACCAAACAAGTTGTATTCCTTGTAAGTCTCTGGATTTTTCTTAACTTGCTTTTGCCACTTGTCACAGTGTTTGTAAAACTGAAAAATTGCAACTCAGTATAGAGGAAGCTAATAAAAGGTCATAATAGTTCTGGAAATAAAAACATGTAACTCAATGACTTCTATGTACTCTTAGACTGTTTATGACAAAAAAATATATAGTTCGAAGGGTAATGCATGAAGGGGGGGAGGGGTATGAGACCCAAATGTTAGATAAACGAATTAATACTTTTTTTCACCTATTCCTCCATTTGGTTAGGTAGAGTAGAACTCAAAAGTGCAGCAGCAATCCTACGTAACTATAGCGTCAACATTCTAGCGCTACTTGTGACCTTTTTCTGTTAAGACAATTTACACACACACATATATTGTTCTTCCGTAGGAATATTATCGATAATTTCATTGTTACTACTAAACCAACCCGTGGCCGAGTGGTTCTAGCATGAGGTTTATGGAAATGCAAAGGTTGATGGTTCGAGTTCGAATCCTACGATCTTGTAATAACACTTTTTGTGTTTCATTTATAAATTAATATCAAGTTGATGAATAAAATATGTTTCTTAAGTAGAATTTATTATTTGTTAAACTTTAGCAAAGATCAACATAAAAATGTAAAGAGAATGCCAACTTCATGCAAAATTACTTATCAATATTTGAAATTATATTGTTGTCATAAATATAAAAAATCGTTATAAGCTGGAATCGAACCACAAATATCTCTAATCACTGTGAATCAATAGTATCTTGCTTCAGCCACTTAGCTATCAGTTAATTTACTAGGTTGGTAAATTTCTGTATTAGTATCTAATGACACACACACACACACACATATGTAAACGCAAAACCGGGCCGCACGCCACACTATTTTGAGCCTTGTTGTGCTAATGCACTTATGAGCTCTGACTGTACATAACTAAGCGTAAACAATCTTGATGTGTCTCTTTAACATGTTTTATTTAAAAACTCAGTTTATAAATATTTTTCTGTTCAGAAACTTAATTTGAAGACTAAAACCGAAATCGAACCACAAGTTAAGGCTAGGTCAAACCAACGCGTTCAGCTCGCGTCCGCGGTGGCGTGCGCGGTGGCGATCAGTTGCTGGCCAATCGGAGGCCACCGCCGCGGCAAGTTATAAGGCCACCGCCGCCACCGCGGCCTGCGTTTGGGCAGCAGCTGTGTGTGTGTTTTTATAAAAAGTCGCTACAGGATTGTTTACCTTTAGTTAAGTAGGTACCTAACCGAATGGCGTATATTTGTTTAGGCATAGGTCGTAAGTTGAATGACAGCTACAAGATTCTGTAAGTGATTAAGAGCCATTACGCACTGTTGACAAGTTGCCGGCGACTCAGTCTCTTGGTGAGTAAAATATAAACAAGCGACCGGTGACTAAGTGCGTAGACACCTATTTGGATTAATCAAAGTAACAGCGACTGTCCTAGTCAGTCAACAGTGCATAATGGCCCTAATTGTTGGTTGAGGCTCTTTCGCGATTTCAAATTTTTATGCCATACTATGTCTTGTAGTATTTATACAATGAAGTCATTGATGGAAATAGTTAAAACATGTAGGTAGGTACGCATAAAAACCTTACTCTTAAAACTTTGTCAACTTTCTTGGCAGGTGGAAATGTGATTTGTTGTGCATCTTTTCTACCAAATAATCCAGTTGCAAAATGTCTGGCGCTCTGCTGTGCTCGTTGTGTTGCTGTATAACGTAACTGGAAATGTACAAAATGTAAAATTATAGTACAATATACATATGTATAGAACTATGTGGCAGCACTATGGTAGAACAGGGAGAGATGTTCCTTCGACACAAAACATAGGCTTGCATCATGTTGTATACATATCATTATGGGTAATTGGAGCCCTAAAAAGTCTGACAACTGGTCTACAATACGTTGATATCACCTAAGGGTTGTGGATGTCACATGGCAATCACTTCACGTAAAATATTGAAGATTGACCAAACCTGCAGTTAAACTGGAAAAAGCAGACCCCAGCCCCCAGGAAGAAAGGTACAAATGGGACTAGGATTAATGCTAGGAAGAAGAAGATATTTAACCAGTACTACATTGGGCAATGCAGGATTCATGGCATCATAGAATACAAGCCTGCTATCGCTAGATAGTGCAGGAAATGTGGCATTGCATTGTAAAAAGCTGAGTGCCACCATTGTAACATGATACGTGTCTGTAATGGTGACCCTCTTTACAGAGACTTTGCCTTCAGGTTACCATCAGGCGAGGCGAAGTCAAATTGACGTGTCCTATATAAAAAAAAAGCAGCAGCAAGAACTTCATACCAACAACTTCACCAGACCAATTCTATGAAGTAAAAAGGACCTACCAAAACTGTCTTGTTATTATATATTTGCTTAATAGCATTAGGGAATCTCCTCTGCATCCTTTCAGCTAAAAGGACCATTTCTTCCTGACCCTCCGATGTCAGGAACTTTTCACGCTCAATAGGAATGTCATTATACCAGTCTTCCATTTCTTTTAACTGCTTTATACTTAATTGACCTGAAATTGAAAACCATGTAGGTTCTAGATGCATAGTAAGCAATAAAAGTAGGTTAACATATTATTCAAATTTCTGTCAGCTTTGCTTTTAAACATTTTTCTCTGAATATGGTGATAGATCAATTTTATTTATTTAATAGCATCATTTACTTCTATGGCTGACTGTACAAAGACTGGTTTCTATAACTTAATGTAATTGTGTAAATGCATATTTTTTCTTGAACAATTTGGGTGCAACTGGTTTTCTATACAATAATTTATTACGGGTCATCCAACTATTAATTGAGAAAATTATGCCGAATAAAGATGTTTTGAGAGTTAGTGTGAGAGTAACTATCGATCCTTCGGGGCATGTGTACAGTGACTGAAGACCTCATTGCCTGTTCAACCTAGTGTAGTAACTCACAACTCTGAAGTTATAATACAAAATATTGAATCACTACATCTACACTAATATTATAAAGAGGAAAGATTTGTACCTATTTTTGTATGTTTGTAATGAATAGGCTCCGAAACTACTGTACCGATTTCAATAATTCTTTCACCTATAGAAAGCTACACTATCTAGGAGTAACATAGGCTACATAACATCACGCTACTACTAAAGGGAGCGGAGCAGTGAGCATAAATGTCAATAAATCGAGCAGATTTCCATACATTAAAGTTGGACCGGAATCCGAATTCCACGCGGGCGGAGCCGCGGGCAACAGCTAGTGACTATATATAGTGATTCAATAATTAACTTAACTGATTTGTCTGACTGAACTGAAGTTTGATTTGAAAAATAAGAATGTCAACAAATCAGTTAAGAGTTAAATACTTATGAAATGAATGCATAATTAACTATATGTTATGTTATTTATAACTCATACATATTATATGGTATATCTGTAGATCTCCATATAATCACTAGATTATAATTTCGAAGGATTACCTTTTCTATAGCTGTGCTGCAACAATATCTCCTGTTTTATTTTAGTAAGATTTTGAACTTTCAGTATATCTTTAGGACTGGGTAACCGGGTGCCATGACGAATAACCATCCAAATTTTATGATCTTTGCAATCTGTAAAACGAATGCATTTTAAATTATTGTTAAATAATAAAGGTTACTTCTGATTTAGCTATAGGTATAGGTTATTAGGCAACCTCGAAATAGACCCGTACTGGACCATTCGTACCTTTGTTATACTTATCTAAAATTAGGCATTGATTTTACTTACTAGCAAATACAACGCGAGAATCATTCATATTCGACTTAAATCTATATGGAGTGCGTGAAGCCAAGTGATTCGCAATATCGTTTTGGTTTTTAGAAGCTGTAACTTGTATATCATCGAGATATATTAAAGCTAGAAAGAATGGCACGATGAATAGTTTCATTGTTGTAAATTCAAATTTCAAATGATGTATACAGTTTTTTATTATAGGTCTTCAATTTTTAGCTAAAATAACAAACTGTAATACTATATTTTTGCCTTCTTTATGGCCTTTATTTTGACAATTTGAATGTCTGTGTCTGACACTTCTGTAATCTGTCAGACAATGTAAACAACCATAAACAACCGAAATAAATGACAATAGGTAGGTACCATAGACAAATATCTATGTCATATCGATGATCTCGATAGCGTGAATCTATTCTCGATAGTAAGTAAGTATAGTCGATAAACTTTTAAACTTACTTAGTTACTTACTAAACCATACTAAACTAACACGAGTTGCAAAAGTAGCACCAGTAGCACTACGATGAAACTCTAATAAAATATCACTAGTCTTATATTCTTCACAACTCAAGCTTGATTAGTATTGAGGGAGGTGCTGTGGCGGTGCGAGTGGCCGGGAGCAAGATAGTCCACATCTATAGGACACAGTAACCACCATCAGATTCGCCTTAACGCACTTTATTATGAGAATTTAGACCCTTAACAAAAAAAATAAGTACTATGGTATGCGCGCCGGGCGGCCCCGCCCTGGGGCACTTCACGGACTTCACCTGGTAACCACCAAAGAGTAATATATATAGGAGGTAACCACTTTCCATTAGGTGGGCCGTATGCTTATTTACTGCTTAAAAAAATATAAGAACTATGTACCTACAATAAAAACTAGTACATTGTTACCGTTTCAGTAGTAATCATAAAGACTTACCTACAGTCAGTCTCATCCGATGCTTTCAACTCGGAGTCTAGGGTCCGCTTTTTCCAGTATAACTAACTACTGAATGGGCTGAACTTTGATATTGACTGCCACCCTGACCTCCACCTCCACAACACAACCCATTGGCGATATCGAAGCATTGTAGTTAGTGTTAGACCAGTTGTTGAAGTTAATCTACCCGTTACGACTGCCATAGATGTTCGTATGGCATCCGGGACCGACGGCGACGACGGCTTAACATAACGTGCTCTCAGAGGCACGACCCAGATCAATGCAAATACCTACCCTTTCATGCATACGAATATTTGCACGGAGCGAGGATCGAACCCGCGCTTCCTGCGTTGCGGTCGCATTCACTATCGCCACGCCACCACCACAGAGGTAATCAATTTACGAAGGTTCTAATCATCCAACTCATTTATAATATTATGTATCACAGGTAGGTACAGGTTTTTAGCTATTATTTATTGTGCCGGTGTGCCCAAGGTCTCAAGCTTAAAATCCAATCAGGGCCAGGTCCCATTCTAAATTCTATATTTCAAGGAATTTTAAATACTTAAAAACATACTTAAGGCGGCCACCCACTAACAGTTCGCCTGCAGTTTTTCGTCTTATCGGGCAGCCTGTGCAGTCCTTATGTCATCAATGTCATCATAATTTTATTACCTCAGACTAAAATAATAACATTATTTTATTCTTTTAGTCTGTTATCTAATCTTTCTAATATATAAAAATCAATGCCACTTTTCGTTGTTATTTTATAACTCAAGAATTTGGCTAATTTTAGTCTTGAAATATTCGTGGGTGTCCAGGGAAGGTTTAAAGGATGAGAATGGCGGTACGAAGTTCGCCGGGACAGCTAGTTACGTATAAAATGCCGACGGCCATAGACTGTCCGGCCTTTAACTGTCTTTGCTGACCGGAATCGTCAAGCGGCTACACACATATTAGCCGTCAGTCCAAAATCGTATACGAAACTGTAAGTGCGTGGGCTATTGCGATGAACTGACAGACCGATATCATCCGGTTGTCGTTCGATAAACTGTTAGTGGGTGGCCGCCTTTATCCTAAAAAAATATTTTAACAGAATGTGTATCAAGTCAATAATTGACGAATTTTAAAAATTAATTTTAGCATAAGTTTATGGGACAAAATTATCTCTTTCCAATGGACACTAATGGATACAAGGGAAATTTTAGGTAAAGTAATAAGTGTAATAAGTACATAATAAATAACACACATTTCTTTTAGTAATAAATTGTATTATTCTACTTGTAACAAGACATTTGATTCCTGTAGGGTAGCTTTTAATGTAAATGGTGTAGTTAGGCTTTCCACATTAAATGTCTCCGCAGCAAACTCTTCACTGTCTGGGTCTTCATGTAAAGTGAAACTTATAGTTTTCACGTCACCTTTGTTAATACTTTGAACACTCTGACAATAGGGAGCAGTTCCTTCCTTAAATAGTTGTATTGTCTGGTCTAAATATTTCAAGTAAATATCTGTCCCTAAGAATTCCACTTCTGTGTTCAAATCTTTAAGAGAAAATTCTGGTATATCTGAAAGCAACCCTGCTTCTCTAGAACATCCAGCTGCAATTACTTCATCTGGACTGATACCAGTCAATACTTCAGCTTCAGGTAACAAATTAGCAATAGCTGATTGCAATTTTGGTATCTTCATGCATCCACCGCATATAATAATTTTGTGAATGCGACCCCCAAAACTCTCAATAGCTTTTTGAGCGGGTTCCATATATGCAGGTATCTTTGATGAAATTACATTTTCGAATCTTGCACGGGACACATTCTGACTCCAATCGACCCCATCCAATAATGATTCAATAAATACATGTGCAGAATTCAAAGTAGAAAGGACATGTTTGCAGTTATCAGCATGAATAAGTAATTTTGCCATAGCCCTTCTACTTTCCTGTGGGTCTAGCTTCCACTTCTGTCTGAATTCTTGAGCAATAAAGTCAGCTAAGTCTTTTGTTAGACACTGCCCACCCAAATCTGATCGGTAGACATTTTGTTCAACTGTCATGAAACCGCCAGACACTTTGACGACAGAAGCATCACAGGAAGAACCGCCAAGTCTATATACTAAGACATTAACATCTTCAGTGGTTTCCTCAACATTGTAAGCGAGAAGAGCAGCCGCAGGTTCACTAATGACTTGTAATACATCAAATCCTGCTAATTCAGCACACTTTACAAGTCTTTCTCTGCTTTCATTTGACCAATGCAATGGCGCAGCAAGTACTAATTTCAAGTCACCTTCATTACTCATTGCATGGCTTGCAATAGTAAATAACTTTGCATAGATTTTAGTAGCAATGCTGTCTGGATTTGAATAAAGAGTAGTTTCACTAGTTTCGAATTTATAAACTACTTTATCTTCATTCTGAATACGACATGACGAGGATGCTTCAACATAAGCTAAGTCTTCTTGGTTAAAGTCATTGTTCATGAGTCGCTTATTGTGTTTTATAATCGATTTGGATGAAGGTTGTCCTGATTTTGCTGGTAGGCCTATCTCCCATTCTGTGCCGTTCAGTGCAACAATAGCTGGTGTCACACGATCTCCGGCATCGTTAGCAATAATTAAAGCCGCTCCGTTAGAGTAAGAGGCTAAACATGCAGAGTTGTTTCCTAAGTGTATACCATACGTACCAGCCATTTTATACACTTCAGTTATTAAACCTAATCAAGACTGTTTCGAATTTTATATTTATAAATGTTTACACTAGTAATTGTCACTAAAGTTTACATAGAAATTAACTTTAAAGATTTATTTATAACCTCACAATCATGACGCTTCACATTGCAATCATGCTTTTGACATTTTAACCAAACCAAAAACAAAGAGCAAAGAGTTAACATAACTGACCATAGACTTTACTGACAGTATGACGTCATAGACGACTATATTATTAATAGGTATGGATACTGGTCCTTGAGGACATTTTAAACAAACATCTTCACAAACTTTCACATTTTATAAAGTAGGATAGGATAATCGATTTAGAAAGGTTAGGATAATAATATCAATGGAAAAAAAACACTAAAATGTATTATATAATATCTCTTCGCGATCAAATTTTTTTGAGCAATGTGTTACTATACACTTTGGCAATGTGTGAGGAACAAAGAGGCATTTCTATTATTTATTGTTATTAGTACTTATTTCTAGTTTTTGACTTAGATTTTTGCTCTAACACAAAGTGCTCTAACAAATCGCTTTGCTCAAAACTTTTTTTTCAGATGAAAGGACCGATAAGACCATAAACTTTCCGTGTATTTTTTATTTTATTTATCTGTCCCGACAACCTAAAAAAAATTATGGCGGGATTATTAAAAAAAAATCACATTTATCATTCTCGTTCTTTGTTTCTCTCTATTTTCGTTTAAACTTTATGTTACATACAAAATCATACAATTCGTTACATACCCCTGTTGCTGAAAACATAATATCATTGTTAATGGTTTAATAAATAAACATGAATGTTAAGCAGGAAGAAGAAACAACTGCACTTGATAGTCGATTACAGAATGTTTTGAGTAGTTTATCAAGATGCAAAATTGTAAGACCATTTTTATTATAAACTAGCTGTTGCCCGCGGCTCCGCCCGCGTGGATGTCGTTTATCGCGTGGTGTTATAAATTTTAGTGTAGATAGTTGCGCGTTGAACGCTGATTAGAGGAGCTTTATTTTTTAGAGGAGGTAGGAAACGACGGTATATCCGTCCCAATCGAGCAGTCCGACTGGCCCTGGCCCGGAAGTTCGCGACTTACCTAATAACCTCGTGTAGTGTTTCTGACGGTGAGTAGGGTTGCCAGAGATTTTGTGCTGTCCATAGGCCACAGTAACCACTTTCCATCAGGTGGGCCGGGTGCTTGTTTGCCACTTAAGTTGTATATAAGAATGTTCCTACCTGGATATCTACTCGACTCTCTATTGTAGTCCCCATTCCTTTGCCCTTCTCGCACTACCTGTACCTTTCCTGTCTACTCAACTAAAATAGGTACTTCGTCTTCGCCAAGCTCTAATCTGTCTTTGCGTGAAAAACGATTTTGTAACGGATCCTAAGACTGTATAACCCGCGCCACGTATTTTGGACCTAAAATGTGCTCAAAATGTGCCCTATACGCGCAGTACATATTTCTTGGGTGTCTTTTGAGGATTGCACGGGATGCTACTGCGGTAGATGAACTCAAATTCACCAAGCATAGACTATTACAAAGCAATCCGCAGACACCAGAGCCTCTTATGTCTTACGATTTAGGTCCAAGATACGTGGCGCGGGTTATACCAAAATCTATATCACAAATTGACAAATTGACAAATTAGAAAATAAAAAAGTAAAACTAAATACCGGTTCGCGTATATCGGTAGTTTGAAACCAAACGATAGCTTGAATTTAAACGCGAGAACGCCATCTAGTTATGATTCTGTAACTAAATCTTAAAAATTCAAATTTTAATTTCATGATTAATAACGTATTAGTTTACACAATTTGTGTATGTAAAAATAAAATCTATAAATTGAAATTCTTGCTCGGATGTAATAAGCTATAAAAATTGACCAATAATAATAAAAAGCGCCATCTGTCTATCGGGCCATTTTCCGTTTATTATCATAATTGTTCACAACTTCGGTTCCACTCAACCGATTCCGATCAAACAAACGTAAGATTTTAAGTCTGAGCAAGCCCTTTCTAACAAAAAAAACCGCATCAAAATCCGTCCAGTAGTTTTTGCGTCCATCGCGGACAAACAGACAAACAGACAAACAGACAAACAGACAGGAAATGAAAAAAAAATATTTTCGTATTCAGTATCGCTAATATAACATAACCCAAGTATTTTTTTTTAAATATCTCCAATGTACAGACACGACCACTTTACAATTTTATAATAAATATAATAATAAAAAGCGCCATCTGTCTATCGGGCCATTTTCCGTTTATTATCATAATTGTTCACAACTTCGGTTCCACTCAACCGATTCCGATCAAACAAACGTAAGATTTTAAGTCTGAGCAAGCCCTTTCTAACAAAAAAAACCGCATCAAAATCCGTCCAGTAGTTTTTGCGTCCATCGCGGACAAACAGACAAACAGACAAACAGACAAACAGACAGGAAATGAAAAAAAAATATTTTCGTATTCAGTATCGCTAATATAACATAACCCAAGTATTTTTTTTTAAATATCTCCAATGTACAGACACGACCACTTTACAATTTTATAATAGTATAGATAAAAATGTAAGCAATTGATTGTCATATAATTATAATTTTATAGAAATATATACAATATTGTTGAATGTATGTTTATGACAGAATTTTGTCAACGAAAGTCAGGAATGCAAAACATTACGAGAAACAAATTTTAGACTAGAGCTAGAATTAAAAGAAGTTCGTGAGTTAGAAAAATCACATCGATATCACTTGGTTGCATCACGGGAAATGATTGGAAGTCTACAAGAGACAGTATCTCAGCTGGTTTACCTTAAGAGAGATGTAAAAAAATTAAAAGACGAAATATCTTCTAAGGAAGCTGGACTCGTAGAAATGGAAAAGGTTGGTACCTACGTAAAAAGCACATCACTTTACTTCCGCCCTAACAGAGAAGATTAACGTACTTAAGTACGCGTGAGTTCCCAGTAGGTAGGTACCAGTGGTAATTAACAATCAAACTCAAATAAATATTATGGGATCTTTGACTACCTACTTAATTATTTTATGAAATTTTAAAGCTATTATTAGGTATGCTAACTATTCAAGTATATTAAGATCGGAAAAAGTGAAACGCTCAGACGGGACTTAAACCCGCGACCAGAGTCTCGATTCTGCTAAAGAAAAATCACTGTCATACCACGGATATTGCAAAAAAATCTGTTTAATTTTAGACTTCAAACTAATGTTGCTAAAGTCTAAAATTAAATGGTTCTTTGTACACTGAATTAAAAAGTGTAACCAAGCCCTTACAGGAGCTCTGACCACTGAGCTACCGAGCCACGTCTTTGACAATTTTATTGTAAGAGACTGGTCGCGGGTTCAAGTCTCGTCTGAGCGTTTCACTTTTTCTAATCTTAATCTATTTTTCACTAAGTTTCTTTAGTTATAAGGATCCATGAATATCCTATATAGACTGAGACTCGTCTTTGTCTCTAATTACATTTTAAGCACTTAAAGCTGGGTCCACATTTGTATCATTTGCCCGATCCGATCACCGTATCCGTATCGGCGACGCGTATCATGATCACAATGTCAGTGATACGCGTATCATCACCCGTCCACATAGCTATGCGATTATGATAATACGCGTAGCACCTCATATAGGTACTTAGGTAAGTAGGTACTGCGTAGGTACACTTCACGAGCTTCCTCTACAGCTGTCAAGATGCCTTTCATGCAAGCCCGCCGCTTCAATATATGTATCATTTTATAAAGTAGGTTAAGTAGGTAAATAGACTACGTCATAACTGCGTATTTCCGCTTCACAGGATAAAGAAAATACAGTCCAGAAACAGAATGAAAATATTATCAAACTGCGAGCGGCGCATGAAAAACAGATCGAAGAGCTAAAGGCTAACACTAAAAGGGAAAGTTCGTATGCTTAGAAATAACAGTTTTGATACGAATACCTAGTTGTTGATATAACAGTTATTTGATGTAGGTAAAATAAAGTAGTTAGTAGGTAGGTAAGTACCTATGTAGGTACTGTATCTAGTTGTGTAGTTGTAGTCCCTGGTTGTTGTTTGAAGAAAAAATACCTACTTATTAGGTTTCAAAACGACTAATAAGCATTCCCCTTTACCGTGCCTAGGATAAAGACTGATAATATAATTTAATTGGTTCAGAAAAAAATTCTTTGAAAACTCAATGCCCTGCTGTGGTTTTCCCAAGCGAGTGCAATGTTCCTGGTTTTGCATTCGCTACCACTTTCCATCAGGTGGGCCGTGTGCTTGTCTGCCACATAAGTGGTATAAAAAACTCAATCAAACATAAATGGTCAAAGTTTTAGATGGTTTTAGTTCCGACTAGCCGGTAGACTTAGTTCTATCCAATTAAAAGTCTGAACACACGCATTATGCATTCAAAGATTCAAACTCAGTTGAAGAACTTAAACAGAATATTATTAATATTATTTGTATGACCCGCTGTACTAGGTAATAAAAAAGAAGGAAAAAAAATCGAGGTTGTGTAGCGTGCATCTGAATTTACTACAATTAAACTAGGTTTAATAATATAATTAATCCTTTCACTTGTTATATATGTGGCATTTCGTAATAATAATGGCCTTTACATAATTTGTTTAGATAATAAAATAGTAGAATATAATATTATTTTATTTATTATTTAAAATTAATTTATGCGCCTGTCTACATCGTTTGAATCTTATAAATAATATAAAAAAGTTACAACAAAACTGTGCAAAATTTTTACTGTGAGATCAGGAAGTAGCTATGTAGTACTTTTAATAGGTAATGAATGCTTATTGCTTGTTATTATTTAAAGATTATGGTAAGTATGTACTTACTTATTTCAATAAACGCTTTTTAATTTACTTTGATATAAATTAATCTTTGTGGATATCTAATGGTAAACTACCTACCTATAAATAATTAATTTTCTAGGCTTCCTAACATCATAAATAAATATTAATAATAATAATAATAATAATAATAATAATAATAATAATAAAACATTTATTTCAGACCATAATCCATAATTAAAAAGAAATAAAATACACTGAACAAACACATCAACTAGATACGTGTGCTCGGATCAAGGCTTTCACTATAGCCGAGTCCTGCTTATCTGCAATGACCTTCAGGATACTGTTAGTGCTACCCCGTATTCTACTTAAGCTGGAAGCGAGTCTTTTTCGTACGATGGCATGAAAGCCATCGACTCCAGCATCGGCAAACATGCCAGATGCACTACAGAAGCGGGGTAGCCCCAACAACATCCTGAACCCATTATTATATTGGACGCGTAGGGCATTGAGCGTTCGCTGCGTATAGCTGAACCACAGGCTGCACGTGTAGAAGGTCTGACAGTATGCTTTGAACAAGGTAATTTTGACTGCATCACTACATCGTGCAAACCTACGAGCCAGCATATTGCTTTTGACCGCCAACGCCCTACGCTCCCTCTCAATATCAACATTGTCTTCAAGGCCCTCGGTAATGTAGTGCCCCAAGTATTTAAATTTGTACACCCGTTTTAGCTCAGTACCATTCAGCTTTATTGCGGGCACAGTTAACGGACATTTACCGGAGGCCCTGAAGACCATGTACTCACTCTTTACACAGTTATAGATAAGTCCTAGTCTTTGGCTGTGCGATTCACAAATGGCAAGCAGCCGTCTCATTGCGCTTACAGTTGGGGTCAGCAGCACCATGTCATCCGCGTAACTGAAGTTGTTCATTGCTGTATCGTCAATCCAGCATCCGACTCTAGTGCTGCTAAGCCCAACCACAAGGTCATTCACGTACAGGTTGAAGAGTTTGGGAGAACTCAACCCACCTTGTCTCACCCCGCACTCCAACCCGTACGTGTCAGAGTAGCTGTCCGCCCATCGAACACAGTTCTTCTGGTTACGGTACCAGAACTGGAACAGTCGTTGCACCTGTGTAGGCACCGCTGTTTTCCCGAGCCTCTCCCATAGTACATCATATGATACTAGATCAAATGCCCTGGAGAGGTCGAGAAAACATGCATACACAGGTGTGTTTCTGTCCGTATAGTATTGAACAGTGTGCTTAAGACTGATAATTGCGCTTTCAGTAGATAGTCCGACTCGAAAGCCGAACTGAGCGTCATGTATATTGAGGTGTTTCTCCAATTCTGAGTCAAGCACACTGTCCAACACCTTGGCCACTACCGTAGCCAGAGATATAGGTCGATAGTTCTGCTTATCAGATAAATCTCCTGTTTTATTTTTAACAATTGGCACAGTTATGGTCCTAATTAGGTCCTCTGGCAAGTAGGAGTGACTCATACAGACATTATAAAACATTGCCAGCACTCGCGGTAGGTGCACACCCGCATATTTCAAGTGTTCAATACTGAGTCCGTCATGACCGGGTGACTTGCCTTTGGACATGTTGCTTACTATTTTACGAACTTGCTTAGCTGTTACATAATACATGTCACCAGTCACGGCGGGCCCAGCATTAAAACCTGAGGGACCCAACGGAGACTTCACAGTGAAATGCTCTTTGAACAATTCGGCAATATCCTTACTATCACTCACCCCTCCCACGCTAACAGGGAGGCCAGGCTTATGGTTTAAATTACCAGTCGCTTTCCAAAAGTCGGTGAAACTGTTTGAAGCTCGAAATTCAGTAATTGCATCCATTTTTAGCTGTTCTTTATTGTTCTGACAAAACTTTAATTTATTCTTAAATATCTTACGGCTTTCACGCATCTCCTCGTATACAGTACCAGATGGCGGCCTATTTTGAGATACCCAACTTAGAAATTTAAGCCTGGCCTCCCTGTGCGCCTGGTATACATATTTATTCCATCCTATCACAATACGTTTCTTTTTTCGAGCATGACTAGCATTCGTCTTAATAGCTGAATCAGTTAAAGCTAATATAATATTTTTATATAATTTATCTATTACGTATCTATGTCTATTATGTTTACACATACCATAACTACAATCTCTAAGTTCTACAGGAAAATCTATTAATTTAAGTTTATTATTGCACATATCAGTATAATTATTTATTTGCTCAGTCGTTCTGTATCCCCAAATTGCTTTATTATGCCCATTATTTAAACCAAAACTATTTTTATCTACAATCACATTTAACTTACACTCTACAAATAACGGCAGATGATCCGACCAGTAAGTATCGTATTTAATATAAACATTAGTAACAGTTTGCCGCGCGGAGTAGCTAACAACACAGTGATCAAGCCACCGTGTACACCCGTGAACATCACTAATAAAGGTATAATTATTAGATGAGTTACCTAATATCTCCAAATCTGCACAGGACCACTGCTGATCTGCACACAAATTACTTAGCTCATTGCCAAACAGTTCCCCCGGATGAGCATTAAAATCACCTAACACGTAAATAGCCTCCACAGAACAACTTTCAACAATCGCACAAATCTCGCCAAAACACGCTGTAAAATCCTCTAAATTGTCCACCGCATTTGTAGGCATATATATACTAAACACAATAAATGACCGGTTATCTATTGACACTTTAATTGCACATAAACGAGGATTATTGCACTCGATCACAGACACTTTATTAAACACGCTTTTGCGCCACAGTAACGCCACTCCCCCGTACGGTCGCCCTCTGAAGATGCCGGTCGAGGTGTCCACCGCTGACGTCCCCGTATACGCAAACTCATCGTTGATAGTTCCCAGCATAGGTACATCATGGGGAAATAACCAGGTCTCTTGCAGTGCTATGATATCCGCATCGTCACACAATTTTCTTACACAGTCAAGCGATCTCTTAATAGACTTACAATTAAAGCTAACAAAATTTGACGTAATAGGACTATTATTATTATTTTGTTGTACATCCATTACTGTTTTTGTTTCAGTTCACCATTCCTGTTATTACTATTATTACTATCACGATCTTTGTTGAGGTAAATAAAACGTCTAAATGATATTCCCTCCGGCCATAATTTTTCATTCAAAAATATTGCGATTTTGTGGTGTGGTACAAAGATTTTATAAGCGTCGTAGTTTCTTTCTTTTTTCATAATTATTTTCTTTACAGTAACTGATATTTGCGTCTTAGATTCTATGTATTTGGTTATCTCATTGTCAGATACATCCTTAGCAACACCAGTTATAAATAATGGAGTATTCATTTCTGCGGCTCTAAATTTCGTGCATGAATCTACAAGGGCCTTTCCTTTATTTCCAGCGAATCTGTATTTTGGTTTCTTCTTCTTAACAGTAGTCCATTCATTTTCTCCCATTTCATTTCGCGTCTCATTCCCGCTCCCGCTAGTCGCCAGTGGTTTAGACCGTTCCGATTGCGCGTGACGTAACTGTTGCATCGAACACGCGCCATCGACCTCCATGTGTGTGTGCGTTTGAGAGAGCGAGACAGAGTCATTAAAATTCTCCACGAGAGATAAGGACGGAGTCTCTTCGCGAATTATTATTTCTTTCGGTAAACAATTTTCGTTGTGAGGTATGTCGTTCGTCTTAGCTTGCATATTACCCGATATTTGTAATTTAAATTGACCGAAATCGGTTTTCAAATCTTCCAACTGTTTGGCAGTTACATACGATTCCTTAATGATTTTTAGGTCATTTCGTAGTAGCAGGATGTCCTTCAAAAGTTTACTCGCGTCCAGGTGGTCGAACGAAACTGGTGGTAACTTGTGCAACTCACGAGCAACAAATATCGGTACTTCTTCGGGATCCGTTTCCTTAAGCAAAGTTATTACATCGTAAAGATCCCTCTGCGACTTCCCTGTTCGTTTTCGTGAGATTTTACGTCTCGATGTTGTAACCGACTCAAAAAGTAAACTTTTGGCCGCCTCAATATCCTCTTCGGAGAAAGATGAGATGCATAATTTCACCAAACTTTCCTCATCCATAACGTCCATCCTATTTTGGACGTATGCAAGCACTTCACATATCACTATATTGCAGTTAATGCACTTAACTTTCGACGCCATCTTCCTTGCCACAGTAGGTCAAGGACGCGTCCGCACTGCACGGGCGCACGCGACGACTCGATGTCGACGACTTAATGACCCTGCGTAGAACAAAATATGCATGTCGTTATGACTCTTGTTGTAGGTATCTATCTGTTATCTTTATCTATACGTACCTACCTACCTACCGTCTCTTTTTCGTCCATTTCAGTCCATTCTCCTACTCCTCCGGCTCCCTCCTTTCCATGATTTGATTAGGTTTGGTTTGGTTCTGGCGCAGGTTCTACACTCTCTGAGGCTTCCAAAGAGCGGAGAACGTGGGCCAGAACATCGTCCATTAATAAGTAGATGCTCTCTCTGCTCTCGCTGTACTCTCCCGGTTCGCAGGGGCCATCTAGGAACATCCGAGGGCGCCATCTTGAAGGTTTTTCCGCAGGAAATGACGGGATTACCGCACGATAAAAAAGTTAGCTTTAGGTACCGACGATCTTAATAAGGCCCCATACATCCCATGGTATAACTAGGTACCTACATAATTAATCAATCTTCAATGTGTTTTGCTCTCGACTGCCTTAAGTGTTGGGTGCAAGTAAGCACTTATATTTCGACTTACCGATAATATTTTGCATACATTTAAGAAATTTAAACAAATTGAAATAAGTTTTATTTATAACTACTTATTTCATTTTTTTATTGTTTGCATACTTACTTACCTAGTTTAATAATTGTTGAATTAATGAAGGCCCCACCAATTAAAATAGCACACGTCATACGGGTCTCGATCATTGTTCTAATTGAATAGTTTCAATGCAGCTAAATAAAAGCGTGGCAGAAGGTTGAATGTCTGTACAAACTGACCCATAGTTTCTTTTGCAAGAGCTGAAACAATCTCTTCCTCCTTCTTACATAACGTTCTATGCACTCTCATAGACTATAGTTGCTTCAGTAACTTGTACTGTAAACACTATATCAAGCTATATTTGCCGTAGAGAAAATTGGGGGAATTTTCTCCAACAGGCCCTCGATTCTGCTAAAGCACAACCACTGTCACACTACAGAGACTGCAAAAAATTGCATTAAATTTTAGACCTTATTTCTGTAGACTTACAGTCATAAAATTAAATGAAAAGAATTTCATTACACTCTTTCACTCACTCTACAAAAAGCCACTTGAATTTAAATTTTAATAGCATTATCTACTTTAAAGGCTAAAATCGAATGGAATTTTCTCGCAGTCTCTGTGGTGTGACAATGGTTGTACCTACTTTAGCAGAATCGAGGCCCAGATATCGGGTGGAGAAAAGTTGTAATGTGCATCTGCAGGGGCCAATTCTGGCAACATCTTGCACTCGTAATGAACCAGTGGGGGACATTAAAATACACCTATCGTAGGCCTACATTAAACTTATTGCGGCAATATCGTCACGGATCTACCACGTCAGACGTCAATCCACGACGTAATTTCTGTCAAATGTGGAATAGGTTTCCGCACGCAAATAAAGGCAAAATTTATCCACTACAGGTGGATGTAACCGCCAGTGGAGGGTAAAGTTCTTAGTTCACAATAATTGTTCTTTTGAATAATAAATAGTGATTCAGCCCAACAGATACAAAATGAGTGTGAGGCGCAAATGGCCCAGTTTACTTGTGTCATTGAGGAGCTAAGAGCGAAGATGAGGGACATGGAAGCCGAAAATAGAGATAAGGTAAAGAAGTACTTCATTAATTTCATTGCTGTAGCTGTAGTTGACACTTTTAATCCATGTAATTCATGCATGTGGTAGTACAGTGGTGATCAAGTTGTAGCGGCCCGCAGGAACATATTCCCAGGATAAAAGTAACCTTTTATTTCAGCTCGTGCCATAATGTCACCTAGATCCGTTCAGTTGTTATGGCGAGATTTAGTTACAAACATCCAACTATCCATTGATCCAATAGTTGCGAATTTAGATGTAGGTCCTTTACACCAGGGGTGCTTGGTCAGGAACTTCCACGCTATACACCCTGGGCAATCTCTCTCAAGGTGGGGGAGATGCTACCACCTGCGGCGTAGTCCCTCTGACTAGCAGAAGATACTAGCAAGGGGTGGGCTGGTTCTGCGAACGCAGGACAGGAAGGGACTTGTGCCAGTCAGTACGCTTGCAGAACCACTCCAGCAGAAGCAGGCCGGCACGACGATGGTACGACGTGTTCCCCTCCTTTCCAGTATAAGATACTACACCGTGCTTGCCACAAACAAGGGCGCTATCTTAAAACCGTTGTGGCTCATGATCGAAATTAAAGTCCTTTAGGTACCTACATCATACCGCAGGTATACCTACCTAATGTGGTCCCCGTTTTACCACAGAAGGTTTTACCTGTGGTTTTACTGTATCGCAAACCTTCTTGTGCGCAAACACCTAAGTATTCAAAGATACAAGATACTAACCGCCTATAGCAAAATTTTAAATCAACGATATAATGGGTATTATGTGATTGTAAAAAATGGTTAGCACCTCTAGCAAACATTAATTTGCACGTAATGCACGTAATTAACATACAGTATAATGTACATAGCTATTATGTAACGGATTCTTACAAAGTAATTTCCTAATAATTAGGTAATTATCCGGAACTTCGGAATCTACTTCCGGATAATTTGAACTTCTAATTGAAGCTGATGATAACACAAGTTTTTTAAATTAATGACAACAATTGCTAACTAAATATTAAACTCGCGTTCCATGATACCTATATACAATAATGCGGATTTAATGCAATCATGGCATAAGAACCTACTATCTATGTACCTTTTTTATTGTGCGTAAAATCCCCATACCTCCTACACCGGCTCCGGTGGAAGAGTTTTTGTCGGACTCGAACCGACTAAAACGCACGCAATCTGTCGGCCGTCGGTCACCGGAGGTGAGATTATCGTAGACATATTCCTCACAACCCAGCCGGCCCAGAGCCATATCTCGATCTGGCCCTCTTCCGGTGTGGGGACTGCGGAGTTGCCAACTCGCCCCCGGGTATGCGGAGGCGCGCAGTGAGAACCGCCACTCCACCAAACTGTGGCCTGCTTCTGCTACAGTTACAGGCGGCTCCACCCGTCACAAATTTCTTCAGGACTATCTATGTACCGTAGTATTTATTCATTTATTTATTTTTAAAACTTCATGCACAAGTAGGTACATAGAGGGACTTAATGCCACAGGCATTCTTTACCAGTCAACCAAAGGTGGTGCAGAGAAAACTCAGTAGGTGCATTATTGAGAGTACAATAAAATAATAGAGGACATATAAGTAAAAGATGTACATAAATATATTATAATAAATACAGGTAATAAATTGGTATAGATAACCGTACAATATACACATGATAAATACCATAGACATACTTATATACCTATAGGTACCATGATCGCGTTAATTCCCGTTAACATTATTGTTTAATAATTGCAAATTTTTTGAATAAATAATAATTTCGTTCCTATGCAGAAATAAGTTTAATATCGTAACGATTACAAAAATATTTAATAATATATATATTTAAATATGTACGATTTTACCTTTTAGGGCATTAAGTCGAGGTCGCAATATTAAATAACGCCTTTGTTGGCAAACAATTGAGTAGTTTGTGAAATTATGAAACGAGTTATATATTCCAGAATATGCTTAATTTAATACATAAATAAGTAGGTATATAGTAGCGTATTTTTATATAAGTACTTACAGGTACTTACTTAAATCTTAAATTACACTAATGATGAACACCTAAAACTGCTGAGAGTAATAAGTAAGTAGGCATTTACCTACACACGCTACGAGAAATCGCTACAATCACACTGTACCGTTTACAGAATTGAAGAGTGAGTAATCCTCTCCTCCAATTCTGTGTTATGTACCGTTTAACCTGCATCGATAACAGTAGCGTGTAGGTATGTGATAAAAACTATAACTACAGTTTTTAGATATTTTTAACTGTGCCGTCAAACGGAGTAAGTAGTATGAAAATTTGAATAATTAGCCATTTATTTAGGTACGCTCAGCTGTGCAATTCACTAACAAGCACAACGATGCGACAACGATGCGAGTCGCAACGATGTGCGCGATAGAGACTGTCATTGGTCGATTTCCAATGACGTGATACAATCTGACCAATGACAATCTACGTTGCGCCTCGCATCGTTGTCGCATCGTTGTGCTCGCTTAGTGAATTGCAGTGCAGTAGAACGCTCGTGTTGTTGGTGACCTATAAAAACAGGAAGATTTAGATACTGTTAATTTTAACTGGACTACAGTACCTACAGGGTGAAACCTTCTAGGCATTCTCTTACCCAAATCCTACAGCTGACCGACAATGCTACGTTACCACAATGTCCCAAGCCCAACGACTCAGCGTATCGACACAAAATAGTGCCTCAATGTTCCAGATCAGCGTAGTAGTATTGGAGTATGAAGAGAAACTGCAGCGCGAAGTTGCTCAAAGTGCTCAAATGCGGGAGCAACTGGCAAGAGAAACGGCGCGTACTGATCTCAACATAGATGCTTATAGAAGGGTTAGTACTACATTTAGTAGATGGTCCTTGGGAGTTGTATACCTACGATCTAGGTAGGTGTCAAAAGCAATTTATTTTCCCTATAGATAATGATGTATGGATAACTTATTATCCTTATATTTATTGGATATACTTACTCTGTATCTACAGTAATTACTACCTTTGGATTAACTCTAATCAAGTTCTTCTAGGGTGCAGGCCACTATTCATTAGCCGATCCCGTAGCTCTGTTTCTCTTAGGTTACATAATATCTTACTCATACTGCAAGTTAATTAAACATTTAACTATCAAAATATGGAGGAAAGTAAATATACTTAGGTACATTACTTACGCCGCATTGTACTTTCGAAAACTCATCATTTGCATCTCATTTTGCAGGTCGAAAAATGCTTTTAGATAATAGGTACAATGTTGTATGCAAACTACCTTTTAACATTAAAAGTTTCAATTCAGAATTGTTAAGTAAAGTACTGTTAGACATTAATGCTTACCCAGTAGATACCTAGTTATAGTTTTCTATTGACATCAGTTACAAGCGGTGGTAAAATTTTATTATTGTCCACGACAATTTATAAGCATGCGTTCACTAGTAAATTACATCAAACATTGTTCTAAAATGTTAGTTTACGCAGTTTCTAGCAATTATAACTTCCTACGACTGTCATCTCCGGTAATAAAGTAGCAATTACACAACCAATGTCGTCGTAAATTACAATATCCACTATAATCTTAACTCACTTTTATTATTCTACCAACTGACAGCGCTTAGAAGAATTGGAAGAGAAATTAAAACAGAGCCAGTTCAAGCAATACTTGCAAAGTAGCTACCCTTCGCAGTACGAAAGTCAAGTAGAACGGCCATATTCCGTCAATCGGGAATACCCAGACTGTGCATTAGATGTCGATCCCATTCAAGACAAAGTGAAGCCTATAGCATCACAGAGTAGGCCTCCAAAGTCGACAGGGTCTTTGCAAGTAATTTACTACGACAACAAGCCCGATAAAACTCCAAAAGTGAAGGCAGCGGACAAAAAAGGGCTGTTTCATATAACTAAAAAGAGAAAACTGTATAATGATAAAGATTTCCAGGATTTTTAAGAGTTATTTTAATTGCGTTCAAGAGTACATAACAAAATTCTTTACGTGAACGTGTTTGAATGTGGTACAAATTTCATCTCATTCCAAGTTAATTTTAGTAAATTGCACGTTTGAGTTTGGCTTCTATATTCATAATTGCTAAGGCTTGAAAATGGTTATTAGGTAAGTAATTTTGTTTGCTTTATTTATTAAACTTTTGCATACAGATTGTCTGATATTTTTTAATTAACTTACCCATATATACTTAATAGATAAGTACTATTATCATACAAAGGTAAGTAGTAGTACCTACCTAAAACAAATATAAGTTTTTGTTTTATCCTCCAGTAGCTAATATGGAAACCTAGCTCTTTTTTGGAATTATTTATGCAGACGCATTTGCGCGTGATCATAATTATATCTGTGCAGCATCCGCGTCCGTCGTCGTCGGTGCTATTGGTATTTCGCACGCTAATGTGCAAGTATGGGGATTCCTTTCCCTGCAACGATGCGAAGCTGCATGTCATGTTCAACGTTTGGTCCACAGCAACGCTATGAAGCTAATTCATGTAATGTTTCTTCATGAACGACTTTATTTATACCTGGCTAACTAAGTAATAGGTATGGCTATGGCCATAAATCTTCGTAGGTAATTGCTATAGGTATTGAAGTAACTCAGATCGGCATTGAAAAATTTCCAGCCCACTAGGCGTAACACTAGTATACAGCTCCCCTAGTAGTGGCACAACGAAAGTTTAGTAGAATAGAATAATCAATGTACGGAATTGACATATCAAAACGTGATGGTCGTGAACGAACGTCAATGCCATTGTGCAAGTGAGAAATTGTAGGTACCTTAACCTTTACGCGAATATTTAGATTGAGATAAGTTTATTCAAAAACGAAACTACCGTCTCCTCATCGTATCTATAGCTGCTGAAAAGTAACCGAAACGTTGGGATCAGTGTAAATAATAAAGCAAGGTCAAATAAATTGCAATTGAATCTGTTATTAATAGTTAAAGTTTCAAGTGAAAATTTTTTATTTTGTCCTACTGGTTTCACTTCGTTAGTCCATCCACGGTTCAGTTACCTATTACCTAACTGATTTACCAATCTAATTCGGGTGGTAGGTACGTAGTTGTGCACTCAACTACTTATTGTACCAACCTAAACTAGATTAGTTCTGTAAATTGAATAGACGTCATACATACTTACGTTTGAAATCTTTTACTGTATCGAAATAATAAAGTGTGCTCAGAATAGCTAATAATATACATACCTACGTAAGTAGGTTGCATTGTGGGTACTTACTATGAAGAAACTGTTAAAATTTCCACTTGACTAGGGGGCAGAACGGAAATAGTTCAAGACTTTTGGTATTTTGCTAACAATATTCATCTGTTAACGGGAAGACCAAAATGCTTGTCCTATTGGTATTCTTCGCTGACGGCACAGAATCTCTCTGTTCCTACAGAATCGGCAGCACGAGTGTGACTCCCTTGGCGTTGCACTCGCCCATAGGCCACGGCCCTAAATATAAAAAAACATAGGTAGGTACCCACTTTATAATAAGCATACAGTAATATGTAAGTACCTAAAACCTAAAAGATGGGATGACCCTGATACTTCACCGGGAAACTTGAAGTGTTCGTTATATAATTAGTAGTTACAGTAATTATGTGATTACAACAAGTCTCGCCACAATAACTATTTGTAACAAAAAACGCAATAGCCTAGTAACACACTGGTTCACTCTGAGGAGGTTGCCTTTATCAGATGCACCAAAACTACGACGTTTAAAAATGTAATTATGAAAATAACAACATGACTACATATTCATAAGTTACATCACGAGATGACCCATATACCGTGGTCGTAGTCGTTTAATTCGTGCACATATCCACTTCCCTTGAAGCGCGAATTGCTAATATAACTAGGTAGTTAGGTACATTATTTGGTTAAAATCACGCATCATGTTTAATGATTACATGTAACACGAACCATTAAATAACGCACGTTAGACATGCAATTTGCGGTTTTTAAACTTTACGCTGTATTTATAAAGGCCATTTAGGTATTTAAGTAGCTACTTATTAGGTTTTTAGCTTCCGCATCTTAAATAATTACGTTTGAAGTTAACATTCAAAATTGTCATTAAGGAAGCAATTCGGAGATAAGGTTATAGGTGCATTATGCAAGAGCGTAAACACAGGAAAGTCGAGACAAATGGAAGCATCGAGACAAATAGCCTTTATGTGATAGTGAAAGTGCAGACAGATGCTGGGAGTATTCGTCGTCTTAACGTCTAGATCTAATGAAAATCACATTGAAAGTTAACCGCACCACAAAATAATAAGCAGAAACTGCCGTCTATTAACGATAACTGTTTACCATAATAAGAAAGTGTGATCTCATCTTTATTATGAGACAGGAGTGCATAATCATAACAATTTTCCAAGTTTCTGTTCGTTAATAGAAGAACGCAAATGAATAGATGATTTTATTGAATAAAAATGTATTTTGGTTTCATTTTGTAATATTAAACGTACCTATGATACATAAATTAGGTACCTACATATCTATTTAAAACATTACATATCGACATCTTTGAACTTATTAAATAATCCACTACTTAAGTAATTAAACTCGATACAAAATTTATTCAGCCTTATTTAAAATCAAGCTTACTTATAATAAAAATAAAGAAAATATAAACGTTTTCTATCTTTGGCTAGCATTTAGTTTCTCAAAATTAGGTAGTTACACCATTAGGAAAACAATAATCATTTAGCACCTTGCATAAAAGTTAAAAACATATTTCTTAAAATGACTACATATTTATATAAGCAGCCTCTCCCGAGTGTACCTAATACCTTAAGTACATCTATAAAAATTGATCTTGATTATTAACAGAGCGAAAATTGAGGAAGTTACATTTCTGAGTAAGGAAATTGTGTAAGAGTAGACGAAGATCATCAATAATAACTATAAATGGTAGCTTTATTAACTACGTAAGTATTATAGAGTAGAAATCTGTACGGAAATGAACATGTTGTACAACTGACTTTTATGCAGTGATCAGAAACGGAAATATGCATTCTAAAACGGTATTGTGCAGGGATGCGTTCGGCATAAATTTAACAGAGCATTCGCATTTTCGGGCATTACTTTTGAGTCGACTGTACACACGTGCATCATATATTATAATATAGATCTATTGCTTCACTAACTTACATAATTAATATTGAACCAATATCTTCCTTGCACATTTTTATAGAATACGGAACCCTAAAACTTAGGCCTATTTATGTCAACTATCGCCTGCAAAATCTTAATACAAAATATTTTCAGTAGTTCTCAATTTCTTGATCCCTCGGTAGTAAATGATTAGCTTGTCTTCTTATTATGCTCGATGTTGACTACGAATGAGTCTATCAAGCGAGTTCCAACTACAGGAGTAGTCGATCTGAAGATGTCCATATCTGGATAAATGGAAGTTATCAGGAGCGGTCTTCGGAAAAGGCCGCGCCCAGTCTTCGTAATCCGGTGACAGGCTCTCGTACGTAAACTGCTCATACGCATCTGTCATCCTATTAACAAACAACAAAAATGTTTTCTCATATAATCAAACAAACAAAAGTGTTTACATAATTGAAAGAATGAACCAGTCATTAATTATTGTTGAGTTTTTTTAAATACATAATAAACATATTATAGATAAGTACATTCATTTGATTTGGTTTGTTACGGTTAACGTAAAAGTAAGTGGTAGGTACGATTAGTGACTAGTACCTAAGCACAACTGCGTCTGAGATTGTTTAGTGCCCAAGTCTACTTCACTGATTAGTCGATACATCTGGTAAACAACATAATATGAGGCCCTGGCACAGGCTTTCTTCTCAAGTTGGGTGGTCAGATGCCAGTCGGTCCCGGAAAAGATACCAATAAAAAGTAATAGGCAGACCTCGGACTCCAAAGTAAGAATAACAAAATACACATACGCTTATATGTGTACTTATTACGCATTACATATATTTTCTCATAAATCACGATGACGAAGATGAATTTATGAGGTCAATAATTATCTAGGTGGTGCCTACTGTTTCAAAAGACTTTCATTTTCATTTACATCAGCCTCATGAGCATAACGGGTAGTGTATTAATTATAATATATTGTAATTACGGGCAAATGGAAAAGAGTGCCCGCAAGATTTATAGCCAGATTATTTTCTCACGGACTACATATTGACCTTGAGAATACTTATGACTTTAAATTAATGTAGTCGTTGTACCCTACATTTTGACGTTCGTATTTTGTGACCTTAATGAATAAGGAATCATAGGTTTAAATTCAAAACAATGTAGAGATGCTTATTCAGCTTAGCATAATTTAATCTGCCATCCGTGTCGATCTGCGATCATTCTAAGTGACATTCGATTAGCGATAACGCCAGTAGAAAAGTTTACTTTTAGAGCAGTCTAAACAAGTGACATTCAATTAGCGATAAGTTTAACAATGTGCCTAACTATGATATAATTAGATAACTTGTAATAAACTGAGCCTTGTGATATTTTTCATTTTAAATATCCAATGAATTTAACGTTGATTTATTAAGATAAGAAGTTAAATTACCTACTATGTTAAAGCACAAATCTATAGAGATAGACAATAAAACCACCACAGCTTCTCAGGTTGTGGGATAGTGTTAGGGCTTGCTTCGCTCGCCCTGGGTAACGAGACTCATAAATTATTATTTTTTTTTATAATCATGGGAGTGTCAAGTACCTACGTGCTCCATTGATAACGAATAGAAACCTATTCGCTTCGAAGCGATTTCGCTCATAGACGGTCACTATCAAGGCCCACTTTAGTGGATTAGATAACAAACGAGCTATCTGCTTAGCATGACGACTTCGCACTATTTCACGTTATGACGATTAGGTGGGTATGAAGAGTATGTACGCCCAGCATGAGTAGCATGACTGACTTTCTAGTTATCCGCTAAATTTACCTCACAAAACTGTGTTCACGTAATCCGTGACTAGAAAGTGGTGTGTTGCCCGAATAATTACTCTTATGCCCGTAATCACAGTTCAAGGTAAAGTGTTTTGGTTTAAGCAGTCTCCTTATAAATTGTAACTGTTATGTTGTTAGGTATGTACTTAATCTATTTATTTTTATACGAACATAGGTAGGTAAAGCATAAGCACGTTTTAATCCAAGAATAAGATGGATAGTGCAATCTTCCTCTGTTGTGTAATTTTTGTTCAACAGCTGCATACAAATATCGACTTGCTGTAAGTACGATGAAATGGAAAGTGAAACTTTGGCACTAAATTACAAGCTTTACGACAAATAGTTACTCCAGATACCTACATCCGTTATTTCAGTTGGAAAGTCCAAAAATATAATTAAATCTACCTAAAATTTATTAAATTACTTGAGTTATTGTTTATTTATTTATTAGGCCTTTAATGAAGTTTATTTTCCACAATTACCTATAGTTTTTTTGTGCAATATAACAAACTTCAGCTAATCTAATATTGTTACATAAAATATAAAGATACATCGCCCTCGCACTATGAGTAATTGCGTAAATACATAATAATGCGGACTGAGGTCAATGTTAGGAACAAGTTTCCCTACATAAATAAATATACAAAAGCAGCCAAGCTTCATTCTCACAAGTGCAACTTTCATTTGTAGGAAACAAAAAACTGGTGCTTGTTCACACGACTGATGTGCTTACAATGCTTGTTATTATAATACAAAATTGTTCACCTCACACAGTGTACTAACGATGGATGTTTTTGCCGTTGAACTTTCCGTGGAAGTTAAAGTCACGCATTGACGATGGGAACGAGAACTTCCCATAAAAACCCTGCTATTTGAAATGGCAAGTGGCAAGCACCACTTATTGGCACATATCATTATATTCAATAAACATTGCCTTTGAAAATTACTTACCTTAGTTACATGCAAATGCAGAACTGTTTTAGCGGTATACCTATATCTATATTATTGCCTACCCTGTCGTGATTTCTAGACACTAGTGTTATTATCTGGTTTCACTATCAGGAGCGCAGTGGCGTTTGCTATGATTATACTTCTAAGAGTAATTACGTAGGTGTAACTATGTAGAAATCTGCCGCAGATGTTTACCGCGAATGATGTCTATTATTTATATCATTAGTGTGAAAACGGCTCGTGTTTTGTCGTTATTTTCCTTTGCTGGGTGATGCGATGTTGTAGATAAGTCAAGTCACTTTTTCTTTATAATGCTTACTATAAGTGTATCTTTGCCTACTTCCTTATAGCACTTCAGCACGGAAGGAAAGCAGGTAGGTACTTATTCAGGTGGAAAGCTTGTTTCGAGTAGATATATAAATAAATAGAATAAAAATATAATATATTAACAACTTGATAAATATAATATATTGCATTGACTTCGCACACATTTTTTATTTTCAAATATTTTTTTGTACTTAATTTGTTTGAAAATATTGGTAGGTATGATTATTTTCTGAGTTTAATTGTGCTTTTTAATCGAAATAAAAAAAAGGAAAAGGAGTAAGTAAACCCTGAGCTCTTAATAATTTAAAATTTGGCTGCGGTTCCGAGGCAATTGAATATTTATGAAATTTGAGTGACACTTTATGACTCAAAATAGTCAAATAATTTTTTATATTATTAAATCGTTGATGTGTCTCGTGATCAATTGATAATATATAATGAATAGAAACAAATTTGCTTGGAAACGATTCCACTAATCTAATAGAATGTCACTTATGACATGCAGCGAGTACGAACGAGAAATGATACACCATGGTACACTTTCGACACCGCGATAGTATTGAGATAACATTTTGTTATCTACTTCATTTTAATAAATATACAAACTCTTTCACTCGTTCCACTTTTTCTCCTGATTGTAGGAGAAAAAGTGGTACTAGAGAAATAGCTTGCTTATTTGAGTTCCACTCTAAAGTACACGAGGTAAGGAAAGTGACTGTGATATTGAACGAAGTGTTTTGGTAGGAAATCAAGTGAACGGGGAACCTTAATGCAAAGCCAGAAGATAGCTCAAAAGGTGTGTGTATCAATCAGATTGAGGGATTCTTAAGGGGTTAAAAGTAGGTACCTCCCTACAGGTCTACAGGTGCCTGCGAGATGTAGGTATGCCGGATAGCAATTAAGTTTATATTTTGTTGTTTGCTATTATTCTGTGTATCTCGTAGGTTTATGTATGAATAAATAGTTTCTTTATTTTTTTCTTACACGTAACTGGCGAGCATGTATGAAAACAATAAATGTACCTAAGTAAGTAGAAGAGGCGGAAGATGTAGATAGGTATGTCAGGATCGTAGCAAGTGTAAACATGTATCTGCCTACCCCTTTAGAAGATCATTGCTGAAATTTATCATACCTACATTTAATAAGGCAGAGCTGATCGATTTTCACTACGCTACGATATATTGTTACGTTATTAAGGTATTAATTGGGTGGGTTACATTACCTGGAGTGTCTTCTAGGGTTGACGTAGCCTGCGCCAGCCATCATATACTCCGGGGGATGAGAAAGCGACATGCGTGGTCTTGGAGCTGGAGGCATATAACCTGGCGGTACACATCCGTACAGGGGCTCGTACAACACTGGGTGAGGTACAGGAATGTACGTTGGCTCTTCTACAAACATTGACCTTCGACGGTCTTCTGGAAAAATAAATTTGAAATTTGATGTTATATTTAGCCCTTTTTTTATACCACTTAGGTGGCAGACAAGCACACGGCCCATCTGATGGCAAGTGGTTACCGTGGCCTATGGACGTATGCAACACCAGGGGCGTCACCTTTCAGAGGACGAAGGACGATACCTAATGGTTGGCGAATACCCAACGCCCCCTAGTGGTAATTCGTTGGCCGCCTATTATAGAATAGAATAGAATAGACATGACACGTATTTAGACGTTTTCACACTACGTTGACGAATTCCATTCGTCTCAAATGCCTTCAATACCGTCAGTCACGATCTTCTTTTATCCATCTTATCCTTCTTTGGGATCTCGTCGGATGCACTGGAATGGTTCTCAAGTTATCTTCGGGGGCGCCAGCAGGCTGTTCGCCTGCACGAAATTTCTTCGTGCTGGTGCGATATTGACGCTGGTGTCCCTCAAGGCGGTATACTATCTCCTTTGTTATTTTCAATATTCATTAACCTCTTAACTAGTAATCTTCGTTGTGCGTATCATTTATATGCAGATGATTTGCAGCTTTACGCTCAAGCGAGTGTTGATGATGTTGCTGCTGCAATAGGTGCCGTTAACCGGGACCTGGAATACGTTAACAGTTGGTCGAACAGATTTGGCTTAACTGTGAACCCAACTAAGTGCCAGGCCATTATTATAGGCAGTCAAAGATTGATGCATCGGTTGGATATGTCATCTCTCCCACCCATCACTTTCAATGGCTCCACCATACCACTAAGCGCTTCAGTGAAGGATCTAGGTCTGTTTTTAGACTCAACTCTGAGTTGGCGAAGCCAAGTAGCACATGTCGGTCAAAGAGTGACGGGATCGCTTCGTTCATTTTATCGCCTCCGCAATCTTCTGCCCGCAAAGACAAAAACTATAATTGTGCAGACACTACTCTTTCCTGTCTTTGACTACGGTGATGTTTGCTACTTCGACCTGAATGCAGAACATCTAAATAAATTTGACCGACTTCTAAATAACTGCATTAGATTTGTATTTAATCTCCGTAAGTATGACCACGTGTCTGCTTATCGTGAGCAGTTAAATTGGCTACCGATTCGACAGCGACGAAATCTACGTGCTCTTACTACTCTCTTCTCAATTCTTACATCTCCTACTCCCCCTAACTATCTATCTCCTTATTTTCAATACAGACATGAAAATCACAACAGAGATCTTCGCTCTAAAAATAACCTTCTCCTAAGCTGTCCTACTCATACTTCTGGGTTTGTTCACTCTTCTTTTCCTATACAGTCTGTGCTCCTTTGGAACGCGCTACCTCTTGAAATCAGGAAGGCCACCAGCAGTCTTGTGTTCAAGGCGAAAGTTCGCCAATTATTTCTCGACAAACTGGCAGAATCATCGAGGCAATCAAATCTCAACTAGATCATACTTTTATATAATATATATTTAGGTATATGGTATGGTGTATGTATATGTAGGTTTATTTATGTTTATGTGTAGGTCTATTTTTATGCATGTATACTTATATATATATTTATACTTTTGCGCCACCCAGTATATATATATATCTATCACTACCTAGCCTTACTCATATCTACATACTGGGGTATGAGTGGGTATGGGTGTGATAACCTGTTACTATTTCACGGTACTATACCTAGTTATGTATAGTGTTTGTTTACCTATGTCACTATCAATAATGCACCTACTAATATATCTCTGCACCACCTTTGGTTGACTGGTAGAGAATGCCTACGGCATTAAGTCCGCCTTTGTACTTGTGCATAAAGTGTAATAAATAAATAAATAAATAAATAAATAAAAAAATACAATCATCATTCTTTTCTATAATACGCTGGTTAAGAAATTGTCACTTGTCTAGGGGGGCAGATCGCCCTTCATATCGAGAAAATAGTATCATCCATTACCGTAGCCGTAGACATACACATATACAATCCTACTAATTCTTCTTGATCCTAGCGTTACTTCCCAGTCGCATCCAAGCTTTCACCTCGGAGTCTGGGGTCCGCTTTACCAGTCTTAACTGCGGATTTGGCTAGACCTCGATATTTTCCGTGAAGCGACTGCCATTCGACCTCCACAACCCAATGGTGACATTAGGCGATATCGAAGCTTTGCAGCTAGAGCGTTGTTGTTGTTGTTGTTGGACTTTTGAGGGCTCCAACTACCCGTAACGACTACCATAGATGTTCGTATGGTTTAGTTAAGTGGCGGTTCTGTCAGAGCCACTTTTAACCGAATTCTAAAAATAAAGTGGTTCTCAATTCGGATGTTTATCACACTAAGTACTTAGTCACGAGTGTATTCTCTCCTGTATGTACCTGACAGGTGAGCAACAGACAGCTGGTGGCGACCGGATGGCCATCACTAGATACCAAATTGTGACAGAACCTTAGAATATAAATTTTACATAGGTAATGTTAAACGTGACGGCTCCAGCGGTCACCGGCATTATTATGCTTGGAACAGGTTTTAATCACAGTAGCCGGTGGATTAACTAAATTAAAAGAGGCGTTAAACTAATATGTTGGCTGTTACTAACGCACGTGTTTATGGTTGGTCTCAGAATACAGAACAAAATTGTTCTATATTCTGAGTACCTAGTTGGTCCATTAGAATAAAAGGAAAATTATTTTTTGGCGCAGGACTTTACAGTGCGTTAAGAGCGCATCTAGATCCTCACGGTTCCTCGTGTAGTGTGTGTTGTGTTGTATGTGTACATTGTATGTGTATCTATGCTAAGAAGGTTGGTACAACTTTATTGCCTGATCTAAAGTACCTATAGTGTGTCCTACATGATCTCTTCGGAAGTTTACGCGAATATTACATAAGATACCACCATTCTATAAGTACTCTCCCTGTAGGTAACTATGGCTTCAAAGTAACCGTAACGTCGGGATCAGTGTAAAACTTAAAGTAGAATCCGTTGTATTTAGTTTAATTTATTAAGTAAATTATTTTTCTTATTACATAATTATTATTTCACATATATGTACCTAGTAGGTAACTTAGCACGTGACTATCGATATCATAGCATCAAAAACAATGCATGCTTTGGCCTGCTCGCCATTATTTTCCCCATTGAGGACTAATGAGGCTTGTGGCACAGCTTGTCGCATGGCCGACAACGTCACGATAGAGATAAACCTCTAGCTAGAAGGATGGCCAGGGTGGTAGGTAGTCTCAATTACTGTTTGAACCTTTAATACAAATATTTAATAATTACGAAGTTTCATACTTAGTTATTGTTTTGACTAGGTAGGTAAGTAGGTAGGTACCTGCCGCTTCGGGGATACCTAGGCTAGATTTTACAGTTTTTAATAGGACAACGCTTCCTAAGCTTATCATGAATTTTAAGTAATCTGCCAAACATCAATTTTTTTATATCGACTGCAGAACACTAGATTTGATATAATTACCGTAATTACGATTTCATCTAATATATAAAATTCTCGTGTCACAAATGTGCGTAATCGAACTCCTCCGAAACGGCTTGACCGATTTTGATGAAATTTTTTGTGCTTATCCGGTATCTATGAGAATCGGCCAACATCTATTTTTCATCCCCCTAAATGTTAAGGGTGGTCCACCCCTTAATTTTATTTTTTATTTTTCAGACAAAATTTTTTGTTTTTATTTTTTTATGATACATCATACAAAAATACATGCAACCCTAAATTTTCACCCCTCTACGATCAACCCTTATTTTTTATTTGGTAATTAAAAAGTTTTATCTAATATATAAAATTCTTCTGTCACGGGGTGCGTAATCGAACTCCTCCGAAACGGCTCGACCGATTTTGATGAAATTTTTTGTGTAATCTATGAGAATCGGCCAACATCTATTTTTCATCCCCCTAAGTGATAAGGGTGCAGCGGGAACGGGATTTAATTTTTCTCGCCGTAAGAACCATCTTCTAAAAAAAGAATTAGCAAAATCTGTTCAGCCGTTCTCGAGATTTGCGCTTAGCAACACATATAGGGATAAATAATTAGACCAGCCAAAGCAAAACAGACATAATAGGACATACCTACCTACTTAGTTTATTCATACTTAGTTCAATTTGTTTTTATTTTTTTTCCACAATAATTTTTGTATTTTAATATTTCACAACTTTAAAATATGATACACTAGCTGTCCCGCGAACTTCGTACCGCCATATTTTTTTCAACCCGCGTGAATTTTTATTTTCTCACCGTTTAAACCTCTGGACACCCACGAATATTTCAAGACTAAAATAAGCCAAATCGGTTCAGCCGTTCTTGAGTTATAAAATAACAACGAAAAGTGGCATTGATTTTTATATATTAGATTTAAGATGTCCTTTCTCAAGGTCTAATCTACCCCGATACCAAATTTCATCAAAATCGGTTCAGTGGTTTAGACGTGAAAGCGTAACAGACAGACAGACAGACAGAGTTACTTTCGGATTTATAATATTAAGTATGGATTTCCCAAAAAAAAAGACTCAACAACTACGGTAATGCGTGCTAGTACCTGCTAGTGTTAGAGGAAATGTGCAGAATAATAAATTCACGTACGTACCTAATAGCCGTGACATATTTTATATGAAAATAATTATGCAACGCGAAAGCCTAAGGTTAAAACTACCATTGATTGATTATGAAACCTGAACCACTAACTATATTTTATTACTAGCCTTCCGCCCGCGGCTCCGCCCGCGTGCATCTTTGCTCATATCTTCGGTTCTACTCAACCGATTGCGATCAAACAAACGTAAGATTTTAAGTCTGAGTAAGCCCTTTCTAACAAAAAAAACCGCATCAAAATCCGTCCAGTAGTTTTGGCGTCCATCGCGGACAAACAGACAAACAGACAAACAGACAGGAAATTCAAAAAAAATATTTTCGTGTTTGGTATCCTTAACATAACATAACCCAAGTATTTTTTTTTTATATCTCCAAGGTACAGACACGACCACTTTACAATTATATTAATTGTAATAGTATAGATATCTCATGTATTCAGTAAAACCTTGGATATGTAATCTGCTAATAATGCTCTGTGAAATTCCCTAGTAGCCTCTAATGATACCTACCCGCCGCGGGTTGGTAACGTCATGGGATTGTCTAGCTCTAGACTCTAGTCTATTGTTAGCGACAAATGCACAGGTAGTAGCCATTTGCCTTAACTGTGTAATAAGAAGTTACATCGAATACATCGATATTTGTCTCTAAAAATGGGTGTCCTATCATTTGACAAAAAACGATGACAAATTTTCATTTGACAAACAACGTTTGACAAAATTATACTTGATAAATGTATCATTTGACAAACTATTGTTTAATAAACTACTCATTAGACAAAATATTTATTTGGAAAAAAATCATTTTACAAATTGATTATTTTAAAAACATGTTAGTTGACAAACAAACAGTTATTGATAGATTATTGAGAAAGCTGCTCATTCCGACTTTGATAGATTAGGTTAGAAGGCTAGCTAGCCTTCGTGGTTATTTTTTTTTTTTATAACCATGCAGAACTTTATTTAGTCAAATGAAAATTTTTAAAATAAAATTTTAGCAATCGAAATGTTTTCTAAAGTAATACATTTGCGAAACGTGTATTATGTCTAATGATTATTTTTAAAGTAGATAATAAATGTTTGCGAAATGAAAGTTTGTCAAATGATTAGTTTTTCAAACGATGTTTGTCAAATGATGTTTTGTCATACGTTTTTTGGTCAAACAAGGGTGAACCCTAAAAATGTAATTGTCTTTCAGGAGTTATTCCAGAAAACTACTTATACTTAATTATAATTAGTGATTATGCGAAGGTGAGGAATTCTTTGTAACAATCCTATAAGTAGATACAATATAGGTACCTACCTAACAGATAATAAGTTTATACCTACCTAATTAACAATTTACGATAGGCTAAACACCTGTTTTAAATTATTCTGTTTATCGTGTTTAAGTAGGCAGGTATTAGGTTTATAAAGTGTTTTGAACATTATTACCTACGCCTGAACACTAACAGGTGTAAAGATAGATAACCTAGTCCAAATTGGCTGAAATATCACGAAAGAACTTTTCTTCCGTATTCGTGCGGGTCTAACCGATGTTTCCTACCTACTAACCTACCCTACCCACTAACATTTCATAGTAGCCCTCGTGTGTACATGCAAATATTTCATACCTAAGGACCGGCTGAGTATTGTACCAATTGTACGCTTGAAAGAGTAAGAATAAAAATTTTATACTATACCTACCAAAAATAAAATTAATGGTCCTTATGGATGTATAATTAACCGCCTGCCATATCAAATCAAATTAAAATTATACGGTGGCCTACGGTGGCAAACTAAACTAGGCAAATAAGTAACTATACCCAATACCTATGATAAGAACATTATGCAAATACTTATTTTCACATAGGTATAAATATAGATTTTTAAGTAGGTACCTAAAATGCTTGGTGACTTCGTTAATGTTATATTATGTAAGATATTTGTGATATAATTCGCTGTTAATTAGAAATCATTGGGACATTAAATAAATATTAATTTTCATAAGTATTATTACATGATCATTATTAGCTATGTATGTATCATATTTCTACCCTAGTATTTTTTTTTTGAGTAATGTCGTTATATAACGTAACACGTCTAGTTAAGTATTAAATTAAAAGGTGTCCTATCATTTGACAAAAAACGAATGAAAAATTTGCATTTGACAAACAACGTTTGACAAAATTACACTTGATAAATGTATCATTCGACAAACTATTGTTTAATAAACTACTCATTAGACAAACTCTTATTTGAAAAAAAAAAAAACATTAAATAAAACATCATTTTACAAATTGATTATTTTAAAAACATGTTAGTTGATAAACAGACAGTTAGTGATAGATTATTGAGAAAGCTGCTCATCTCGACTTGGATAGATTAGATTTAAAAAAATAACCACGAAGGCTAATGCGAGAGCTTCGCTCCGCTCCGCTCCCGCATTAGCCTTCGTGGTTATTTTTATTTATAACCATGCAGAACTTTATTTAGTCAAATGAAAATTTTAGCAAACGAAATGTTATCTATGTAATACATTTTGCAAAACGTGTATTATGTCAAATGATTATTTTTAAAGTAATATGTTTGCGAAATGAAAGTTTGTCAAATGATTAGTTTTTCAAACGTGGTTTGTCAAATGATGTTTTGTCATACGTTTTTTGGTCAAACAAGGGTGATCCAAATTAAAAGCTTACTCATAGGTCTCTCGCCGTAAATTGCAGTTTCAGGTGGATATTCAGGGCCAACGACAATCTTTGAAATTTTACGTCCGTACACTGAATAGTCCGGCGTAGGGTCCTCTTCAGGCTGTGATTTCTTCCACCTTGGAGACGGTAGCGGCGGCGGCTCTTCTCCAGAATCATAGTTTTTAGTGGGAACATAATAAAAACTAGCACTGACTGGCTCGCCGGCAAAAGAATTAAAATTATCTCCTTGACTTGATTCTGCTACCTCATTAGGCATTACTCCATACGCCTCATTGTCCCAGGGGTCCAGATACACCCTGTGATTAGGGTGATTACTCGTGGGAGAATGGTTTTCTTCACCTTCGCTTTCGAAGTCAACAGCGGCCCAGTGTGGGCTGCCCGCATGTCCTGGCATTACTTATAAATTAATTAAAAAAACACTGATAAAACAGTCTTAACTATTCTAGGATATTTTGCGCACTGAAGCACCACAATAATTTAGACACATAACTATCAGCACACGTTCTACAGACCAGTTATGGTGTAGTGTGTAATGCTATGGTTTGAAACACTATTTATTATGCTGGACACGGTTTGAGTGGACATTCGACAAACGAACGATGCAATCGGCGGGAGAGTTATGAAGCACATATGCGCGGGCGCACGCTGTCGTATTTGTCTTCAAATGGCGAGGCGTGCGCGAGCCACCGCACCGCAACGAATGTCGGGGAAGATGCGATGGATATTAGAAATGTAAACGAACTGGAGGTTCACACGCAAACTTTGAAAGCTGTGTCCACATTGTTTTGATAACTTCAAAATCGATATATGGTTGGATGGAACGTAAATGAGAATCTATAATTAGCTAATGGTAATTTTAATGGTTCATTTGGTTATTAACAACATTCTTGAAGTTTGATCATTACTGTTAGTACTTATTTAAAATAAACAATTTTTAATCATTTCGAAAAATCAAAAAATCGACTGCCTTTGTGGCGTAGCGGTAGTGAACGCGACCGCTACGCAGGAGGCGTGTGGGTTCGATAATCTCTTATTAGTCTGTGGTTTGATATCTGCTCAGAGTACTCAGTGCAAATATTTGTATGCATGAATATGAATATTTGCATTGGTCTGGGTGGTAGGTACCTTCGTACCGCCTAACTTGACTATGTCAATCACTAACACTTGAACTTTATGGTATAGTATTAAAGTTCAAATTGACTTTTAAGTATTATTACGAATCGTTTGAGTATAGAAAAGTGTTGTTTTCAGACAATTTTTAATTTTTTTTCTCTCCGAACCATCCTCGTACTTCAAGGAATATTCTAAAAAAAAGAATTAGCTAATTCGGTTCAGCTGTTCTCGAAATTTGCGCTTAGCAACACATTCAGCAATTCATTTTTATGTCATAGATACCTAGATGTTTCTCCGCATTCTAGAACCCATAACACAAGCTAGTTAAGCTATGCTTACTTTGGGTCTAGATAGCGTTGTGTAGAATGTCCTACAATATTTTTAGTGATTAATTTTGTGTTATTATCACCGTTCCCGACATGTCGGTTGCTTTTCTCCGCATGCCTGCTGGAAAACAACCTAAACGCCGGGGACAGTAACCAACATAATATTTAGCTTTTTTTTTTTTTTTTTTATATAGGTCACGTCAATTTGACTTCGCCTCGCCTGATGGTAAGCTGAAGGCCTTTTCTGACCTTTATGTAGGTACGAGTATTATTTAACCTGAGAAGACTTGTTTATTTGGATGATGTACTAATCTCGGAACCAAGTAGATACATACGTTCATTGGCTTTTATGAGAGTAACTGCCGCCTGACCGCCCAACTTTGAAAAGAAAGCCTGCACCAGAAACTCGTTTCGAACGTCGTCGTTTAAACAGCAGGCCCTCGATTCCGCTAAAGCACAACCACTGTCACACCACAGAGACTGCGAGAAAAATCCATTTGATTTTAGCCTTTAAAGCAATGTAGTTAAAGTTTAAAATTAAATGGCTTTTTGTAGAGTGAACGAAAGCATGTAATGAAAATATTGTCATTTAATTTTGGACTTTAACTCGATAGGAATAACGTCTGAAATATAATCCCAATTTTTGCAGAGACTGTGGCACGACAGTGATTTTGATTTAGCAGAATCAAGGGCCAGGTGTACCGACAAGGCGAGGTAAGATTGTCTTGGGCCCCGACAATGTTGATAGGATACACCTTACACTTAACTACTAGGTACTTACTAAACTTCCGACAATATCACCACATTAAGTATACGATATCTACCTAGCTAGATACTTTCAGATATGGGTATTGTATTAGGTAGGTATCAATTAAGACATTGTGTAGGGTAATGTAGGTATGCGTATGACTAATACAAACAAGGTATGGGGATTAAAATAGTAGTGGGTGGTAGTAAACACGTCTCTCTATATGGCTGTTGATCATAAATAAGTATTAGCTGCATCAAGACTTGCTACCATAATCATTGTGAATACAATATTACAACATTGAAGGTGGGTGTTGACGTGAGGCGTCTAGATAGTAATAAGTATGTCCTAGGTAGGTACCTACTGTACCTAACTGTACCTGAAGTAATGAGGTATATGCATATACCTAGACACAAAAAAATAGTACAACCTAACCCTAATAATACAATAAGATTTCCGTTAATGCTTAATACTTCACGAATTTCACGATTTAAAGCCCGACCAGGAAAATAAAAAACCCGTACTGGGGGCGCCAAAAACATCTATGATATGACAACACCAAGTATAGTGATACACATGTAAAATGCCAAGTGTACAAATATTTTTTCAACACACTTGCTTATGAACAGGCTTTTATTTCCCCGCAATGAGCAGTTTTCCAGTAGGTATAATAATCAGTTGGTTTTTAATGCATCAAGAGATGGCGCTAGCATAACTTTTGGTAATTTTAATGTAATCTGTGGTTTGTTGTTGTTCTTTTCGCGTCGGTCTGTAATTTAAAATAATAATATTATAATTTAAAATAATTTCATCAGAAAACATGTCAAAACATCTATGTAAAGTAAATCAATACAAAACCGAAGATCATTTTTTCCATAAATTAGTTACCAAAAGTGCCGGCTGCGCCATCTAGCTTGTCTTTAGGAACCCTATGTATACCTACTGGAAAACTGCTCATTAAGCACGGAATGACACCTAATATAAAACTGTGACTTTTTCATTGCTTCTTCTTCCTCCTAGCGTTATTCCCAGTCGCATCCGAAGCTTTCAGCTTGGAGTCTGGGGTCCGCTTTTACCAGTCATAGCTACAGATTTGGCTAGACCTCGATATTTTCCGTGAAGCGATTGCCACCTGACCTCCACGACCCAATGTTAACATTAGGCGATATCGAAGCTTTGCAGCTAGACCGTTGTTTTTGGACTTTTTAGGGCACCAACTACCCGTAACGACTGCCATAGATGTTCTTATGGCAACCGGGACCGACGGCTTAACGTGCTGTCCGAGGCACGACCAGACCAATGCAAATACCCATATTTAATGCACACAAATATTTGCATTAAGCGGGGATCGAACCCGCGCCTCCTGCGTAGCGGCCGCGTTCATTACCGCTACGCCACGGAGGCTGTCATGTTTTTCATTGCTATTATTCACAAAAGTGAGTTATAGACTTCTTTTTTTTAATTTCATTGATTAAGTTGCTTTGTTCTTATATAAGGTTTTATATAAGGTTTTATTTTTATTTTTTATATACCTACTTGACGCGAGACAAATGTACATACGTTCATATTTAGTCTTAAGAAACCCTTTTATTTTTTGTAAACTTACGTCCTTAAAATGCCGCAGTGGAGTTTGTTGCGCCGTTTCTTCTCCATTAGCGCTTAGGAAGCGGTGGTAAACTTAGTTTTAAGGAGTTTTTGACGTCAAAAAGCTGTAACAGTGTTGCACTATTTTGAGAAATAAAGACTTTGACTTTGACTTAAAAAAGTTTTGATACAAAAAAGATCGTGTCCAATATTACAAACGAATTAATATACCTATTGCTTGCTCATTTCATGCAGCTTCGTATTTTAAAAGATAATTTCAACTTGTAGTACGTGTTTAATATACAAAACTTTCACTAAAATGTATTTTTTTTTTCTCTGTTAAAAAGTTAAGTTTTTCTCTGTTAAGTTTTCTGGTTAAAATAGAAAAATAGACGCGGCGTGTTATACTGGTTACAAGGACTGGGCACAAATCAAAACACAGTAGTATCCGTATAATAGTGTACTGCTTGGAATGGTGAATACAAGTTAGACATACAGTTACATTACACTATGTATAGAACAGGGACCACGCGATATTGGTTTTCGGACTGCATAAAATTCTTGTATTTTATGCCTAACAGCACAGAGATCAAAATAATCGAGCATGATTTTCTTATTTGCGTTAGGCTTATTTTTCTTAGGCGTAGAAAATACATTTGACGTTTGACCTTCTCTTCGTATTTTTATTACAGAAGATCGGGATATACCTAAAAATGTGAATAATAATTAGTCACAGTAAAATCAGTAGTTTAGGCCAATTTCATTGCACGTACTCTATGATGTACTTACCCGTCATGTTGACAACAAGGTCTGTGATGTTATTTAGAGGAACAGAGTCCAATCCTTCCTACTTTTTATCCGACAAATACTTTGTTATATTATAAATTACTTTTCTTAACTGGCTTTTAATAGTTTTCGGCATATTACTATAGTTTTGTAGTTTTGTAGCGCTCTCAAACTCAACAACACGCACAATTGACACCACACTGACAGATGACCATAATGACATTGTATAGATTGTTACCATATGAAGAAATTAGTTCCAATAGTTTACCGCAATATGGCGAGGTTTTTTATTTTCCTGGTCGGGCTTTACTTAAATTATTTCGATTCCTTTTTTTGTTCTTCTAACGGTACAAAGGCTGTTCACGTTACGATACCTAACTAAGAATACTGACCTAGGTACCTACTTCTTAATATTATCAACACGAAAGTTTATAATTAGGTTTGGATTGGATCCTTGGGTGTCTACCCCCTCCTGAAAGAGGATCTGCCTTGCAGTCTCCGTTGCCTGGGGTGCACTGCGTGGAGGTTCCAACCAAGCACCCCACACTTTTAATACATTATATTTTATTTATTAAAACGTAGGTTCCCTGGAATAGGTTTCTGTTCTGTGAGGTACAATACAATTAAGCCAAACAGTAGGCATAATAAATTATAAAAGATCCTAAAGAATAGATATACTTACGCCTTTATCACCGGAGAGTTACACCCTCAATCTCTAGTTTAAATTAATATTAATCTATGACCCTCAATTTACCAATCATTGTATGCAGTCCCACGTATGTAATAGGAGATAATCCTATTGCCTTTATTCCGGGCACTATTATTGATGAATCTGAATCTGGGCTATATATACTAAGTACTAATAATGCTATACAATAAATATAATATTTTAAAACAACAAATAATATTTTATAGTATCACACTTTGTGATATTATAAGTGGCAACAATCCAACTGTCGAAATTAGGATATTAGTGTTCTGTATCTGTGGTCACACTTCGCGCCAGAAATGTGTTGAACGTCAAAATGTGTTGGTTTTGTATTTTTGTAGTTCGATTTTGAAATTATCTGAATCCCTATAATTTTCGATATTATAGTGTCATAAAGGGCATAATATTGATATAAGTACGTAAATACTTTAAGTTTTGTTCTTGATTATTAAAAACCGCACTTAGCGGCGAATGTAAAATGTTAATTATGTCGACTCAACCTGATTTTTATCTCGTAAACGTTATTGCTGAGATAGTCAAAATGTATTATGTGGAGAAAGCGTTTTTTTTTGTTTGTTTAGCAACCATACTTACCTATTTATAGTAGAATAAGCTTGTGGTTATAGATACGCAGTCTGACATTTCAGTGATATTATAAGCGTCCCGTTAGTTTTATTGTGATTGCATTGTTCGGGTACTATTGCAGAAATGCCGGAAGAAACTATTAATGTGCAATCTGCACTAGAAAGCTTGGAAGATTATAACTCGGATTTCCCTAAAACTAGACTACAGAATTACAAGATTATACAAAATGCCTTGGAAAAGGACGAACACTTTAGTGCAGACGAAGTGAAACGGCTACTTGCCGTATGCGTCCATGACACCCCGATAATGAAATACACACCCACTGTTATTAACACCATTTCTGCTCTTTTGCCGAAACTTAAGGTACGAATATACATTTCTAAAATCTATAATTACCATATTATATGTAATGTTTAAATGTGAGGTTATAATGTGTTTGTAAACAACATTTCAGTCGGGCCGTTATGATCCTCCACCAGACCTAGTGCCATCAGCAGCAGCAGTGATTAGTGTCTTGAAAACTATAGCATTACTAAGTAAGGTTGAATCATTGATAACTTTATGCCTCGATGCAATATTCTCTTATCCCGAAGACACACTTGTAACACTAACAGAGCATCATTGTCAAGATGTATTAGAAATATTCAACCTATGCTGTCATACGAGGATACCAATGCTTATTAGATTACAGGTATGTTAAAAATGTTATAATTTGTGATTTCTTGAGTGTTTGCAGGGCAAAACAATGCATTAGTGATGTGCCGATCATAACTTTGGCCGACTAGCCGACTAGCCGACTATTCGGTTTCTAAACAGCCGACTAATCGGCCGACTAGTCGGCCAAGCCGATCATGGTTAGGTACGGGTATTTCCGGCACGTTTCGTTTACAGATCGTTCGCGCGAGCCGCACCGCCGCACGCTGATCAATTTCAAGTTTTAGGTGGACGAAATTCAATTTACTCAAAATGAAAATAGTTAGAATAAGCTATCGATACGTGCTTAGGACTATTCTGTACACGTTATGCTACAATTTGTTATTTCAATAAATTCTTTGTTTCATCAGATAATAAAGCTCAAAGGTACCGACTCCGCAAGTTGTGTAAATAAAATTTCTGATTACGAAATGTATCTAGTGCAGTTGATTGCCTCTTGTAGTGTAAGTTGTTTAATGAGAGATTCAATAAAAAAGGTGCATATATTATAATTTATCAGATAAAAAATAATTAGTACGTATACAAATTTTTTACGCTATTTTTTGTTTCCCAGACCTTTACAGAAACATATAGGAACATAGAAACTTTAGGTTCTTTACGACCACCCAACCCTCAACTATTATAATTAATGGGATTTTCTTGCCCATTTGTTTCAATTGCCCTTCTTGAACAAAGTTTATGATTTTTTAGATAACAGTGCTCAAAAAATATATCGAGATTTTGTTTAATCTGCTTAAGTATCATCCTCCATCAAACCTATGATTAAGCAAACAAAATAATATATGCTATCTGGCATTGTAGTATGCCATTGGAGTGCTAAATTTTACTGTTGTGTGGATAAAAATAAGTTGCAGAATCCTATTCATAGCTTTAGAACTTCAGCCGCTTAAAATTGGATAGCTACTAGACTGCTAGAAATTGGATATTACTAATTTTAGTAGTATCATTATTATTTAAGATACACAAACCAGTAAACCGGTATGAAGCCGGATAGTCGGCGCTCTTTGCCGACTAGTCGCCGACTAATCGGCGACTACAAAAGTGGCCGGATAGTCGGCTTTACCGACTAGTCGGCGACTAGTCGGCACATCTCTACAATGCATGGAAATTCTGGACCTTGTTATCTACCACGGCTCCATTTTACAGAGTGAGACTTGAACAATAGAGTAGATGACACTGGTATGGCTTTCAACCCTCCAGCTGACAAAAATAAGTTGACTCCTATGGAGCCGATGTATAAATTTTTGAATGCAACTGGGAAATGATGTGAAGATGATAATGAAATTGTCTTTTTTTTTTCAAAAATACTTTTTTTCAGAAAATTATGGAATCCCTCCTCAAATTAAGCGACCTAACAAAGGTTTAGATTGCTGTATAACATCAGTAAAATTCATATTTGTTCTTACAATAATTGATTTTTAGTAACAACATTACTTGTTGTATTGATAAGCTAATCAGAAATAATTATTCATCATCATTGATAACAGTAGAATGAAACTAACTTTTAAACTCTTGCATTCCATGATATACAATAATGTAAACAGGAATGTTATGATGATTGTGTTTATTCCTGTTAACATTATTGTAAATAATAAACTAATGACTACTTTTAATATGTTCCAGGCCTGTAATATTTTGCACCAGTTACTAAAAATAATGCCTCGGGAAAAGAAAAAAGAATTTATTGAAAAAGGAGTTTCAGTTTGGTTTTCGAAGGTGATACCGACTGTGATGAACCACATGTCAGTTGTGGGTTCAAATACAGATATTTATACAGAAGTTCTTGAATTGTTGACTGACGATCTCATACATGTAGACTATACTTCTAATTCACCTTGGTACAACATATTGGAATGTATTTGTATTGCAAAACAGTAAGTATTTTATTCCTATTATAATTACTCAAAAGTAGTTTCTTTTACACATACTTACAATCACGCCTTTATTCCCGGAGGATTAGACTGAGGTGAATTAACACCCACATTTCACCAATCATTGTATTAGGCCCCACGTATTAGGGGGTAAGCCTATTGCCGTTTTCCGGGCACTATTGTTGACTCGAGCCATGTATAGGCTTAGACTGGACTGTATATATTTTCTTTTAACCATTTAAGAAATAATTCGAATGTTTGGTGCATGCCTACACCTACTTGAGTTGGAAAAAAATTATAAACCCATTCAAATTGATTAAGACACTTATGCCCGTTTTCACCAACTATACTTAAATCATCTCCTAACTAAGAGCCCCCTAACGTAGGTAGCGCCTAAATATATTACTTATCTAAATTCGTTTTCACCACCCTAAGTGACACCTAAGAAAGGGTCTCCTATTTTGTAGTGCTGGCGAAAACCGTAAGTGTTTTCAAAATATTTTTTTTTTTTGCAAAATATTATTAATAGTTAGTTAGAAATATATACCTACGAAAACGTGCGTAAATATGCGCAATGTTATTCTGTCCTTGACCTTGTTAGGGGTTAGTTAGGTGGCCCCTAAATTTTAAGTGACACCTAAGCAGTTAGGTGTCCCCTAAGGTTTGGTGAAAACAAAATGTTACTAAGGGTTACCTAACTTTCCTTAGGTGGCCCCTAAAATTTAGGGGACGTTGGTGAAAACGGGCATGAATCCAGTTAATTTTTTTAGGAGTATCTGCTGTTGCGGCCTGTCTAGGTGTCTTGTGCTTGCACATTGTTTTATCATAACTTTGTCCTTAGGGGCTCTGTCCATTAATCATTGTGATTTTTTTTTTTAGCAATTTTTTTTTACCCTCCTTCCCCTATGGTGACATGTCTGTGGTGAGGTTTTAGACTACTTATTATTATGTATTTTTTAATATTAGAAAATTAAGCACCGTGACAAAAATCGCGCATTATAAGAAAAAATATATACTTGTGATATCTCACTATACCCCTACCTCCCCCCTGGTGACATTTCCTGATTTTTTCTGACCCCAAGTGTTGAGCATCACGTGATTAATCGACAGGCCCTTAAAGCACCATTACTTACTTACTTACTTCCAGCTGGGGACGCCGTTGGCCGGACGGGTGATCCGCCCTTTGGTACGGGCCACTTCACCCATTTCCCCTGTGTCTCCTCCGCAGAGGATTTGGGGTTTTCCGGCAATCACGGCGTTTCGTCGAACCTACCTGTTTCCTTGCAAAAACTTACGATCTGTCCCACCTTCAGATCGCCAAGGTCTTCTATTTCCAACTTGTCCGTTCCCATTATTTCCCACCTTTTTAGTGAGTACATGGGGCATTCGGCCAGTAGGTGGAGGCTGGTTTCCTCGGCCTCCATACACTCTGGGCATATGGGATCAGTCTTTACTCCTATTAGTGTCAGGTGCCTGTTCAGTCAGCAGTGCCCTGTGATCACTTCTATCGCAAGCCTCATATTTCCCCTTGATAGTGTTGTTATTTGGCTTGTTCTTTTTCTATCTATGCTTTTTATGAAGATCTTCGACTGTCTCATAGCACCATACCTTTGTATCTTGAAAATAACAAATGTAAAATTAATAAACATGAAAATTGTTTTTAGATACCCAGCTGTGATGAAAGCTCTCTTACATGCAGGTAAAGATGCATGGTATAGACTATGGATAATTTTCATACGACTACTCAAACATCAAATAACGCAATCTCTTAGTAGCGTTGGCACTCCTATAAATTCCATGTTGCCTGTTGTGGAGGCAGCATTTAAACTGGACATAAATAACAGATGCAAAGCCTTTGAGTGTTGGAATGTCCTCATAGACAGCTTTTCTACTGAAACCAATGAAAGTAATATAAACAAAAGAATAAAACTACTGATTATTCCCCTCAAATCGAACAACGCCAAAACTGAAGAAACAGCTATTGCTAAATTCAAATGTTGGTGGCATTTAATAAGAAAATTTCAAAATAAAATGGACAAATTTCTTGAAATAGTATTGATTTCTTTCTTACATTTTTGCTTTGGAAGACACAATGCTGTGGACAAATCAATAGTTGTCCCTGGCCAGATATCTACATGTGTGAAAAAGTATTGCAACGAGGCTCTAGTTGATATGGTTGGACATGTCAATTGTGATGGTTGTACAGATTTGCCAAAACTGAAATGTAAAATAATTACTACAAAACATTTGGTGGATAACTGGAATCACTGGATTTATTCACTGACATCAGTGATTATGAGGACAGCAAAGAATGACTGTGGTTTGACTAGAAAGCAGATGAAATGCTTGTGGACATCATTTCTTATGACTATTGGTGATCTGCCACAAAATAATATAAGGAAGGATTTGTTTGCCGAGATATTGTCCATACTGACCCATCTTGTGCAGGTAAACATGTGTTACTAATCTGAAAGGCCCCTTAATAATTCACACTACCAGGTCAAAAAAGGCGTAAGTACGATCACGACATTTTTGTCTTGCCGCTTCGAAGCTTAATACAAAAAAAAATCGTTTCATCAAAGTAGAAATTTATATTTTTACAGAATTGAAAATAAAATACTTGTTACATTAATTAAATATCTGGCAAAACAGTTTTGTTGCCCACCTGTAACGTTTTCAACTTACGCCTTTATTTCTCTGGGTTGCCAATTAATCTGGCATATTCTTCTCTAATCAATTAAGTAGTATTACCTTCTTTATTGAATGTATCTATTTCAATATTTTACATTTCAAGATGTATTTCAAATAAATTGTTTATTTTACCACAGGAGTGTAAATCCAACAATGAGTTTATGGACATTACATTTAATATTCTAATACTATCACTATTTGAAGGGAATACCAAAATTAAACAGCTTTTTATGTCTGAAAATAATGCAAATGACCCTATCAACAGAATTCTTTCGATTATAATGGATTCATCATTATATGGATTCTATAAAAGGTACATCATCACTAAATTTCTTCACTTTTGGCTTAATTTTTTCTTTTGGTATTGGTGAATGGAACTTGTAGAAGTTGCTATTTATATAGTATGTTATGTTTTACTATGTGCTATCTAGTATTATTATGCTATATACAAATGTAAAAGATAAAAATCATCTAGTAGTACAAATAGTTTTTTAACATTAAATATTTTCCATCTACATATTTCAAATGGGATATTTTAATTACCATTAATTACAGTTGTTAGTGAAGAGACTTCTACTGCATTCGCATTTTTTATATAGTATTGATTTCATAGCTATGTCACTAAACTGATGTAAATAACTCTTGATATTTCAGCCTAAATTCCAAAGAGCTGTTGGCAAAATTGAAACAAATAATAAATTTGATGTTGGATGAAGAAGTGTGCAATCCTAAAAACAGCATATCATTGATTTTAAATGACATGCCAGTAAATGATTATGGATTATTATTGTGGAGTGCTCTGGCAGAATCTATATATGAATCAGAATATAACTGTGATTCACTGACTGTGTCTAAAATTATAATGTGGCCATTATCAATAAAATCCATTTGTCGATTTACAAAAGTATGTATCTATATATTTTTTTAAAATCCTATTAATACTCTAAATGTGAAACTTCGTGAGAGAGGATGGAAGTGTGTTTGTTACTTTTTATGCAAAAATGATTGAATGGACATGGATGAAATTTGGGTGCAAATGATGATCCTAACTTTTTAAAAGCATATTTTTTGAAAGATTCAGTATCTCCCATAACATTACTTATTTTTCAGCTCAAAATCCCAGCAATGACATGGTATACAACATACGATTTGCTATATCTAAAAACGAATATGGCTAATAATGAGAAGGAGGTCTTAGACATTTTGATAGCAATAGTTGATGCTCCGGACACAGTGGAGTTTTTATATTTCAAACTGTGTGTAGTATTGGCAGTGTTGAAGTACAAGTTCACTGAGAATAATTGTGAGTCAAATTTGATAAAATTAATCCATACATGAATACACCGAATATAGCAACAGATGATTAGAAAAGGCATTCAGAAGTGATCCCGTCAGTAGTCAACAAGCTTCAGACTCGGCCCAAGACCCGCTCACTGTAATCTTGGTGGCTGTTGTTTCAATCTACAGATCATTGTAAAATCAGTGAGACAGAAATAACATACAAACAAAATTTGCACATTTTTTTTTAAATAAAATTCTTTATTCAAATTTCTATTATAATTTTTTATTTTAGCTTGTGACTTTTTAGTACCAATGTGCCAGTTTTGTTTTGTTAGCAATATTTTTAATGTTCATAGTTCTAATGCAGAGCCTAGTTAGAATTATTATAACAAAATTGTACATTTAATGTTAACGAGGCAACTTGGGTACAGCTTGTTACTTTGGCGGGTGTTTGATGATTCTTTAGTAATATGATGTTGCTCGAACATTGATAGCTAGATACTTCATGTCAAAGACCATATATTAAAAACGCGTTTATATTATTTACAGGTATGGCGTGTGAAAAAGAAATTAACTTGCTATTGATACTCACGAAAGGTATTAATAGCTATGAATACTTTGAGCCACTTATGCCCATGTTGGTTGATAGAATTGTGGCTATAATGAGTATAGTAACTACAACAGTTAACGATACTGTCACAGCGCTTATTTTAATTTGCGTTAAAAATGTATTACATGTCTTAACTCAAACATGCAAACAGCGGTCAGAATCAGATTCGAATGTAAGTATTAACTTCGAGAATGTAATTAATTATAGAGATATAGAAATATACCCCATATGTTATTATTATTTTCATCGGAGAGGCTGAATACCGCACGCATGCGCCATCCGCGCCATCTGCGGGCCATCCCCTTTTCTCCTCTTGTGGGTAGGTAATGGCCTTCACAGCACCCTTACCTTCTTGATTCCTTGCTAAATCCTATTATTTATTCCACCTTCAGAAGTTCAGTGTATCTGATCCTAGTAGTTCCCATCTAATTAGGGAGTACATGGGGCCTTTGGTCGGTAGATGGAGTAAATTTGCTTTTAGGCTTGTTCTCTGTTGAAAATTATGACTAAACACGTCGGTAGACAAGTGCTACTATGGTATTTATAGTATTACTGATTCTTTTATATTAATAACTAGCTGACCCCGCGAACTTCGTACCGCCTACCAGTCGATTCTCTATTTTTTTTTTTACTTTTCTCTCCATAAGAACCATCCTCGTACTTCAAGGAATTTTCTAAAAAAAGAATTAGCGGAATCGGTTCAGCCGTTCTCGAGATTTGCGCTTAGCAACACATTTAGAGATTCATTTTTATATTATAATAAATAAAAAATATTATAATAAATAAAAAATATTTTATGAAATTGTTTCAGCTCCCCCACATATTGCTTTTAATTGCAAATCTATTAAGACCCTTGGAACTATTATTTGCCGTGAAATCATATTCAAAACTTATACCAGGCATGACTTACCACTTACTAAGATGTTCACCTCTATTGTCGGAACACTCCTCAACACAAGGTGTACTTATTTCTGTCATGAAGTCAATACTCCCAAATACTGAAACCACTGATACCAATTATGACAAAGTAAAAAAAATAATTGATAATTTTGAAAATGTAAAAATTGAGCCATCCATAAGAAATGGTGATCACATCTCCGAAAGTAATGAATTCACTACACCACAGACAAAGGAAGTTACTAAACAGCCAAAAAAAAAAGAATTAAGCATTGTAAACACAGTTGTAGAAAATGGTGAAGAGTATGTTGTAGTAAAATCAAATTGGAAATTTAATCCGAGAAAATTGACAGAAAATCAAAAAGAAAAACTACAAAGGAAACGCGAAGATATTCCGGCTTTATATCAGGATTTGTCTCAATCACAAGATGAATTCAGACTTGTGTCATGGAAGACAGACTCACAAGACACAACTTCAAGTAGTAAATCAGCAAGCAAGTCTAATAAACCAGGCAGTAATGAGTCAGCAGCAGAAATTCTGAAGAACTTGCCTAGTACTAATGTGGTCCCTAAAATTATGGAATCAATACTTTCAGAGAATGACAAGAAAGTCAGTGGTATGAAAGACCTACCATCTAAAGATAGTGTTACTAAACTTGATGCTTCTACACCTGCAACTAAAAATTCTCAATCACCTCGTATGGCTTTGAAAGATCGAGTGTTTCGAAATATGAGGAATTTAATAGAGAGTTCTGGTTTACAAAAAGAAAACAAAGACTCAACTGAAGATCCAAGTAAAAATGACAATTATAGTAAAACACCACCATCTATTAAAAATTCATTATCGACTCTTGTTAATTCTGCACCTTGTTTACTATCAACGGAAAGACCCTCGCGAGTGAAAAGAAAACCTAAAAAATTTGAAGATTTAGAGTTACTGACTGCCAAAAGAAGCCGTAATTCATTGCCAGAGACACAATCAGACAAGGTTGAGCAATTAAAACATGCGACTGCACCAAAAAGTGACCATACGGATGATGCAATTGCTACTGTAGATATTGCAATGGAAAATAAGGAGATAAATGAATCGAGAGATTTGGGAAATGTTGCTAATTCGGACATATGTTATAATGAACAAAATATGGTTAATAAAAATAACGATAAAATAGTTGAAATTACCGATGATGAAGTAAGCGAAAGTTCAGTGAAAAACGCAAGTTCACGGCTAGTCTCAGTTGTTAACAATGACGCCAAAATAGATCTACCTAACGCATCTTCCGTTGATACGAAGTCTAAAAATGTCATGGAAGTAACAATTACAAAAACACCTGCAAAAGTTGGGGTGTTATCGACTCCCAAATCATCTAGAAATGAGAATCAAATGAGTACAGCTCCGAATTGTGAACAAACATTAGCTACCAATACATCAGTTAACCTGAAAGACGTGGCTACTCCTAAGAGTTCTAAAGTTGTCAAAGAAGTTTCAACACTTATTGCATCTAAATTATTTGGACAAATGTCTACACCCGCAAAATCCAGTGCTGTAGAACAAGTGTCAAGTCCAAAAGTATGTAATGTGAAACAAGGGTCGATCGTCAAAGTACTTAAAGCTGACAAAGAAAAGTCAACACTTAATGTGACGAAAGACAATAAGGAAATGTCAACACCCAAAATATCTAAAAATATTAAAAATTTACCAACTTCTAAAATATCAAAAGATGTCAATGAAGTGTCAGCTCCAACAACAACAAATGATATTGTAGAAATATCAACTCCTACTGCATCTAAGAACATTAAAGAAGTATCAACTCCAACTGCATCTAAGAACATTAAAGATGTATCAACTCCTACAGCATCTGAGAACATTAAAGAAAGTTCAACTCTAACTGCATCTAAGAACATTAAAGATGTATCAACTCCTACTGCATCTAAGAACATTAAAGATATATCAACTCCTACTGCATCTAAGAACATTAAAGAAGTATCAACTCCAACTGCATCTAAGAACATTAAAGATGTATCAACTCCTACAGCATCTGAGAACATTAAAGAAAGTTCAACTCTAACTGCATCTAAGAACATTAAAGATGTATCAACTCCTACTGCATCTGAGAACATTAAAGAAAGTTCAACTCTAACTGCATCTAAGAACATTAAAGATGTATCAACTCCTACTGCATCGAAGAACATTAAAGATATATCAACTCCTACTGCATCTAAGAACATTAAAGAAGTATCAACTCCTACTGCATCTAAGAACATTAAAGAAGTGTCAACTCCAACTGCATCTAAGAACAATAAAGAAGTATCAACTCCTATTGCATCTAAGAACATTAAAGATATAACAACTTCTCAACCAACTAAGCAGATATCAAAATCACTTTCAACTAAAAATGTTAAAGATCAGGCAACTCTTGATGAAGTTAAGGAGCTTTCGACCCCCAAACAGCCTAAAGAAAGCAAAGATGTTATAACACCTAAACAGTCACATAAAGTGGATGAACAGAAATCAACAACTAAGAAAAGTACTATCAAAAAGTCCAGAATTGAGAAAGAGTTAGCTATAGATACGGTTGAAGGTCACCCTTTACTAAAAATACAATCAGGGAAACGATTGACCAGAAAAGCTTTAGAAACTGTTAGCACTGGCCGTAGGAAGAGTTTAGCAGATAAGTTGAATAAATCGAAAAGTGAAGGCGCTCAAAAAAGTGATAAAAAAACAAAAGAGAAAAATAAAGAAACTGAAAATACTTCATCATTAACTGTTGTAGTAGACGAAAGTCAAGAACGGAATTCTGAGCAAACATCGTTTTCTGATGAACTTCCTAATTCTGAAGATATCATAGAGAGTTCACAGGATTCTACTATGACTACAATATCAGTGAAATCTACAAGGAAGACTCCAGTTAAACTTCCTGTAGTTTGTGTACAAAAATGGACCAAATCATTGAAAAAAGTGGATACAAATAACTCGCAAAGCATTTTGGACTGTGTTAAAGTAGATGTTAAATCGGCTTCAAGCAAAGCTGAGAGTAAAGACGATAGTGTATTGCCTTTAAATAAAACTGCTCAGGTAGAAAACAGCCAGGATGATCTGACTGAAAATATGGATACGGAGCCCTTGGAGGACATCAATACTTCTGAAGATGTTATATTAGTTAACAACGACGTACCGGTTTTCACTGTTGCCAGCGAAGTTCCTATTGTAGGACCAGAATCTCAAGAAATAGCTGAAGCAGACACTCAACCTACAGATCCCAAACAATTTATGGATATCGACGATATTCATGAAACTTCTGAATTATCCCTTGCAAAAGTTACAAGAAATCATATTCCTGAGGCATACAGTGAGGAACACGATTCACCAAATATGGATAAAGATGAAATCGCGGTTGATAAAACCATGGATGGAACTGTTGATAATACTACATTGACATTATCTGATTCAGCTTTTGGCGACAGAGATTCGGCAAGTAGCGCATCGTCACCATTCAAAGACGAAGCACAGAGGCAGAAAGATTTTTTAAATAACACTGTAGAAATTTCACCTATTAAAACTATGAGTCCCGATCGCAACAAAAAATCACCCTCACCCGAGACTAGCAATGACTTCGTGGTGATAAAATTGTCGTCTCCTGTACAAAGCAATGGGGAACCCTTTGAAAAAGGTGGCTCTCCTGAAGTTTTCACAGAAGATAAAGTATCACCTGATAAAAGGGGCCAGTCGCCGCCAAGAGGTGAAGTCACCGTGACAAATACCAGCCCTAACTCTTCGTTATCACTTAAGAAAAACAGGCCTCAAGTGCGCTCTGGAGGCCGAGCAGCGCAAATGTTGGGTTTATGTGTACCTGAGAAAGTTCAAGCTATCGTTAATCCAGAGAGAAGCGAGCCGGAAGATGTAAAGAAAAGCTCAACAAATACGCCTGCTAGGAGGAATTTGAGAATTTTGTATAATTCGGTTGGAGAAACTACAGAGAATAGTAATGGTGTTAGTGACAATGATGACGGTGACAATTTCCTTAAGTTTAGAAGATCGCTTCCCGCCGTCGACTGTAGTCCATCCGGGCCTATTTTGAAGAGGAAACTTGCAGAGATCACTGATGAAGCTATGGTATCACCAGCGAGCAAAGTAAGTATTGAACTGTAGAACATTATTTAGAACTTTTTAGTAAAAGAATTTAATGATTTTTTCCTTTCAGAGAAAGAGAGTGAGTTTCCATGACCCACCTGTATCAACTACGATTTCAGTGCAGAAGTACATAGAACCGGGCGTTTTACGATCTCCACAAAATTCCGCGCATAAACGTCTTGAGAGACAGTTGCGTCAATTCACACCTCAAAAATCACCAAAGAGATTAGACAATGTGTTCAAGTTGGACACTGTGCTCACTAAAACTGTGGAGAGTTTCTCTGAAGGTGAAGATATCATAGTTATTCCTGACGACACTCAAGCAATTTCTTTGGACATAACACCTATAGTCGAAGTTATTAGAACTAGTGAATTGAACAATACTGATCCTATTTGCCCAGATTTGTTAGGATGTAATGATCCAATAGAAAATATTGCTAGTGAATTATCGTCGCCTGCTATGAAGTCATTACTTATAAAAGAACTAGAAGGGACAATAGAAACTATTGGAGATTTGGCGAAACTGACAGAACTTGAAGTGAACAGATTGTGCATTAAAGCACCAAAGGTCACAGTGGCTAAAAAAGTGTTATCAGATTATGCTGCTAAACAAGCAGAAAACTTGGCAATGGAGACTGAATTTGCCCAGACAATGTCTGAATCAGAGAAGAAAACTAGCAATATCGAAATACAGACAGATAATATTCAATCTATTAACATGGAAATGCAGACTGATAAAATTCCTACAACAGTATTCGCTGCTCAAACAGAAGCAGTGCCCACTGCACATTGTAGTGCACAGACAAAGGAATCCGGCAGCAAGTCATCTACAGATATAATAAAATCATGTTTATCTGAGGTAAGAATTTCTTAAGTATTTTAGGTTGAACTAAACTGACGAATTTTACAATAAATAAATTAATAAATAATACATTGGTATCGGGTGGGCGTTTATGGGCCCCGCCAAGGTCTTCGGTGTCGAAGCCTACCTCGCAGGCCAAGTTGGTACACCTGTTGATTGACGGACGAGGCGGCGCAGGCGTTCTTCTTGGGGTTGGAAGGTCAGACGGCAGTGGCTCCGTGAAAAGCCTTATATGCCGAACTGAGAGAGTAGCAGTAAGCGGACTCTGGGCTTTGAAATGTAAGCCTCGGACGCAATCGGGAATCACGCCGCTGCACCATGATGATGATTCATTGATCTCGGTTCCTATCATTGGTATGATTATAGCCAATTCTCACAAGTAGCGTAGATCCATATCCCCGTTTTCCACCAGTTTCAGTTGGCGTTAGCGACATGACGTAATGACAAAATAATGTTAGGAAATTGGTGTCTGTGTTAGGCCGCGGCTGGGAACTCAGCGGCGTGACAGCGCAAGCGGCAAGACATGCCGATGAGAGCGAAAGAGAGCACAGTGGATGGAGGTCTCTTTTGCACACATTGGCTTGTCTTACCGCTTGCGCTGCCACTCCACTCGCCGCTGAGTTCCCAGCCGCGACCTAACACAAACACTATATCTCAATTGGAGTTTGTTACGCCTTTTTTTCTAAATATTCTCTGAGCATACATCACCAACGGTACGTCGGAGGCAAACTGACAAAATCGACACGATCTATCCGATCACGGACCTATGGACCGTTACCCATAACGCTACCTAAAGTCCTACTCTCTAGAGAAATAATTTGTCCTCTAAACCTAATAATAGTGACGGAGTTCATCTGTCTGTATGAAATAGGTGTAATAGTGTCAAATTATTTTCAGAAACCTGATTTTGTGGAAGCTCTTGGTGAATGTTTAGAAGAGTCTTCTATTCAACGTGTAAGCGAAAAATTACTATTAAGTACTGTAACTGATTTGTTGATGAAGAAAATCACGCCTTCGGACACTCGAGGCGTTCTCGACCGATTACTTGAAAAGGAAAACAACTCGAGTAATGATAACAGTAAAGGATTGTCATTTATCAGAGATTACTTATGTGACAAGTTCGAGACAAAGGACTTACTTTTATTATGTAGTCAAATATTAAAAATAGTTTATGATAAGCCTGCGTAAGGAATATGCATATTGTTATAAAGAACTGAATAGTTGTTGTGACTCGTAATGATCATTGTGATCAATTCGTATCATATTTTTCAAGAGAATATATGGATACAAGGCATGAAGATATGATAAGTCGAAAACAAGCTTTTTAAGTAATTTTTTAAGCAATTTTTATGTTTAAATTTTGTTCTGAAAGTAATTGTGCATTGTTTTAAGTTGTTTATTATTGTTGTTTACCTTCGTCCATAGCTCATGTTTTTCGCAACATGTCTAGAAAAACAACAAAACATGGAAATCTCTACATCTCTATGGTTTTACACAACATTTTTCATGATGTTGGGCACTATGGTCGCTTGCGATAAATTGGCAACATTTGAACAGTATTACCATTTTGTTTTTTCTGCATGTGGCAGTATCATTGAAACTAGTTATTTGAAATCGAATAGACGTCGTAATTAAACTTAGTATCAATAACCTCTTTGTTGGATTGTAAACATCTCCAAGCAAAATCGATCTTATATTTTTAACTCTTGTTATACATTGAAATTTAGAGACTAAATAATGTCTCACTTTAAATTCTAATCTACATCTTCCAATTGTACTGAAGACATTTTATTATCTTACTATTTAATACGGACTTAATTATGAATAGAATTTTGCATTGACATCAAATGTTAAAGTTATTTGGCTTTTTGTCAGCAGAATATTTCAAAATCACACAAACTGCTGTAGACCGAATATTGCATGCAACAATTTATGATGTGTGTTGCTTTTTTAATGACAAGTTGCGAAAAATAGAGCTATGGATGAAGTATAATGGTTTAAGGTGCTTGTTAAATGTTTGGCACCTTAGAGAAAGTATTACTCATCAAAAGTGCCAAATAAAATAAAAAATATTGTGGAAAGCCATAGAGATGTAAATCTCTATATGTTGTGTTGTGTTTTTAGTGAAAATGTTGTGATAAACATGAGCTGTAGCCGTACCTTAATAAATTGCATGAGACATTGTTACGTTTATCAAATATTGTAGTTTTTTTGTTACGGAGTTTGTTTTAAATAACTCATAATTTTGTACAAATCGACTTATCGAGTTATTGACGCCTTGTATCACTCGCGCATTTATGTGATGATTACTGTAGTACATAGCCAGTGGTATTTATGTTTTACGGTGACGTTAGCGAATTATTTGATTGTAGCGCTACTCCCTTTATCTATATTGTGATAATGATGTACCATAAAATTCATAAAAAGTAAATAAAAAAGTTCATACTTAAAATAATTTTTATTTATTGTAAAACAGGTAATATTTACATTATTCAGTCATGATCAGCGACCGCTAGCGATCACAAACATTACAATATTAAACACGGTACAATTACTAAAGTCCCTTGAAGTTATAACCACAAATGCAATGACAAAACTGTCTTGTGAGACAAAAGTATTGTAGATAATTCGTAAAGTATTAGTTGTAGAGTAGTAGTTAATACGGAATATGACATGGGAATGGAACATGGCATCAAGATATAATATCACAACTAATATTTACAGTAACAGGTCATACCCAGGATAGGACAGATATACTATTAGACAATCGGTACACTGATATTCGGTTATAGACCGGGACTTCGGTCATAAAATCTGTTAAATAGTTCAAATATCGAACGGTAAAAACGATACCGTAAATATTTTGTGACTTCAATGATACAACGCATTCCATTTTCGTAAAAATAAATTTTAATCGTTAAGATAGGAACAAGAGAAACGACTCAGACGGGACTCTAATCCGCGACCAGTCCCTTACAGGGGAGATGCTCTGACTACTGAGATACCGAGTCACGCCTTGAGTGCTCCAAATTCTCCTACCCGCCTAAGTCGTTTCTCTTTTTTTATAAGAATCGATTTGAATAATTAGCATACAAATTGCTTCATTCAAATAAATTTTAAATTTCATTTTATATACTTGTAGGTACATTTTAATTATGATAACTATCATATTGTCCATAGTAAAAATACTGTCCTATCCTCGTATAAACATAGCATAACCCACACAGGTAATAGTTAAAGCTTGATTTCTATACTCACGGACACTTGTTTTAAATGATATATCATACACACCACTAATTATCACCAATCCCAATTTTTTATTACACTAATATAACTTAATATAATATTTTAGAACCTAATGTTGCCAAACTAAAGTATAGTACAAAGCAAGTGTTACTGATTGTAAATTGTAATTAAGTTGTAGGAACTAGTTTTAATAAATTATTTTGTAAAAAGTTTCGTTTCACTTGCTCTTAACAAATAATATAGTGTAAAAATAACTGACGGAGACATGCTGAACCACCTAATTGTCTACGTAGGGTAGGTGGAGATTTTGGAAGTATTGATTTTCTAGATTCTATATTAGATTTCTTTACAATTCGTAGAATTGTAAACGGTATTCAGTAGCTAAATGTCATCCATTTTTACTAAAGAGAGCATGAAATAGGGATGGGATATACTTAATTACTTTGTAACAGCCCTAAAATAAGCAAATTCGTATCGTATTTCGGCGGCATTTTAATATTTAACTAAGAATGATACATCTTAACCTCGACATATTCAGCCTTGTACCAAAATCTTGAATCCTATACTACATAATATAATAATCACGATTAATAATTACATTTTAAAATGGGGCGAATACGAATTAAAGCATGAAAAATCTAATTCTTGATTCCTAAAACTATCGGTAACATAATATTTGATGTCAAAATAATAAAATTATTCATCTTACTTTTTTGACTCTTCATATTTTGGTAATCCGTATCGGTCCCATTTGAATTTCGTTTGTTTCGGAAAATAACTCAGTACCTACATAGCATACATAGTTATTGTACCGATGTACTTTGGTGTACTAACACATTTTATATACATGAAAGAAAACATCTTTAGGTATATAAAGAGTCCACATTATTAGCAACTATCCGATTTTGGCATAAGGCTTGGCAAAGCTTTACTAAAACTAAATATTGATATCAATTCTCTTGTTACAAAAACTAAACTACAGTATTTAATATTTTGTAATAAGAGAATTGCAACCATTGAAAATTTTGTTTATACATATTTTTATAATCAAAAACATCACTTGGTAGTCTCTACGTAGAAACGTCCTTAAATAACTTATTGTCCCTTTAATTTACACGGAGACTGTCTACTGAAGGTAGCTTAACACTTTGGTCCGTAAATTGAGCACTTGATTAATTTCTAATATTATTCAGAGATTCACTGTCAGGGAAAGCGCATCTCGGCCACATAGTCTAAATGTTCTAGGTTGTGGTGTGAATTAGAGCGACGCGGGGCGCGCGCCCGGTGAATGTTGTGTTGTGAGTGAGCACGCGTTACCCTGTAGTTGACATCGCGGCGCGGGCCTGCGTCGCTCGTCTTACGCGTTGACACCCAATCATCATCACGCATTCTCGGTGCTCCTTGCTTCCTGTAGTTGTCAAAATCTCGGCGATTGTCATCGTATCGTTGTCGTTGCCAAGTACGCTCCACGTCTTGACCATAAAGGTCTAATTCACCAGATGGCTGAAATTGACTCGAGCTCTGGCAGTAATTGGATCTTTTCCAACCAATGTCATATTTTTTCCTGCTGCTTTCGTCGTCAGCGATTTGCCGACGTTGTGACTGATTTGAACTGCTTTCACTCGTATCCTCACCGGACGTGCCTAGTCCAAGATCTTTATCATCCCCGTAAATTTTGTAGATACCGTTTGGGTTTAAACTTTTCCCATTATACGCTTGGTCTTTTAGTACCAATTGAGGATGTGGTACACAATAGGGGTTGGGGTAATCTATTTTAGTAACTTTGATGTCGCTTTTCTGCCTTGAACAGGAGCCAGGACCGAATAGAGATAGTAGTACTGGTAATAAGAAGAGGCCATGCATTGCTCCAAAGAATATTACCATGAATACCATTTTGAAAAATACCAAGAATATGTAACTGTCAGCTAAGAGTAAAGCGACGACGCCGAGGATAGTACTGAACGATCCTTGTACTATTGGCAGTCCAAGAGAGTAAAGGCATTCGCTAACTTTTTCATCGGGGGTTTTTGCTTTAGATGCCATGTAAGCGTAACAAATATGAGCGGTGAAATCTACTGAAAAACCGATGCACATGATCAAGTTAATCATGGATATTGAGTCGAGATTGATATCCCAGAGAGCCATGTAGCCGACTACACCTATTTCAATGGATATAATACTAAAGGCCACCCACAACGAACATAGGATGTTAGGAATGAATATGAACGAGGTGATCATCATCATGAGGGCACCGTAGCATAAGTTCTGAATGGATGTTGGTCTCACAAGCTCGAACTGAAACGAAATAAAAAACAAAGTTAAAATGTGAATTATGGCTTAGTTACCATGTTACACTGTACCATCTAGAATCTAGATCCACTAAGCGTAGCTTGTCACATGGATTAAAAAAAAAAGCAAAATCACTATTAGGTATGTATATTCGAGCACACAACTATTTGCATAGAGCAAGATCGAACTCGCTACTTTTTATATGGCAGTCGAAACCGGCTTGCCACGTAAATCCACCACGAACGAATCATATTTTAACATACCTATCATTACTATTTCTTTATTACTTATTCCTACATTTTATGTACTTAGGGCTAAATAGACATGGTTACTGAATTCTCAGTAAAAACAATTTACCGTTGGCTAATTTTAAAAGAAAAAGGTATAATACCCATCATCAAACTTACCTGATCGAAAAATACAAAGTACGGGTGAAACACCGAAGCGTTTAGAGGGGACTGTGCAACGACTTCTCTTAGTGCTTTCACCATTTCCTTTTCATGATTCGTACCGCTGATGTTCACTGCTTGAATCAGAAATCTAGATGCGACAATTCTTTTGCCTTCTTCGTTGAACTTCACGTCTAGGGAGAAGGGGTTTGCAGGGAACAGCCATAACTGAAAAAGTATAAGGTTTTGAAATAAGCAAATGCATGTTAAAGAAATTGTCACAATCATACCTGTAAAAATTTCAATTAATTCTGGTGAACGGGGTCGTGATCTTGGTTTGGATCAAGGCTTTCAGGGCCAAGCTAACCACATCTGCAAGCCAGTACATGACGGAGGAGCCTCTGCGGTCTTTTCTCCCGGCGTTGTTAGATCAGACGGCAGTCGCTATCCAAAAAACTGGTATACTTGGTGCCAATAAAAAACAAAAAGACATTGGACTCCAAAATACAAACTTTGGACGCAAATTGGATATCGCTGGGAGGATGAACACGTCGTGAAATATACCTCAGAACACATATTTTGGACCTAAGTAGCGAGCGAAGCCCTGGCCCACCACTGGTCTTTGGGTTAATTTGAGCTCGTCCACCACACTAGCACCCCGTGCTATGCTCAAAAGACACCTAAGAAATGTGCGTGTATCTCCTGCGCGTATAATAGAGCACATTTTGAGCACATTTTAGGTGCAAGACATTGCTGTGCTGTGCATGTTGTGCTTGTCTATGAAGCTGAAGTTTGAACTTATCGGGATACTCACTTCTTTTAAGTTTTTAAGGAAGTCGTCCTCGTCATCAATTGTCACGTTTAAGTAATCGTTATTCCTTGAGACATAGTCGACGAAGGTCCGAAGCCACGACTCAGTGTACAGTGAGTTCGATATATACGATGTGTTTTCTAATCTCTGCGTCAGTGTTTCTACTTCCTCTTGGACTTTTGGATCAGAATAGTTGTATTCGCCGCATATGACTACCTGTAGGGAGAAAATATTTTAGTACAATAGGTAATATGTAAGATTATCGCAATATATGTAATACCTTATTGAACGTAAGGGCCTCAAAATTTTACTTTGATTACGACACGAGTTGATTAACCCCAAAATAATATGACCTCAAAGTTAATATGTTTCAAGTTTCAATAATTCATGTCTAAGTAGTTTTATGATCCTCAGAGGACAAAGTCAATATCCTGTGTTTATTATTTTACATGAGGTTTAGTGGTCACAGTGATCAATATATTAGAATTTGTTGAGCCACTTTAGTCGTTGACTGTCCTTATTGTAGATTTATAAAGTAGGTATGTATTGTGGTGCTATACTGTAGGGCCATCTCGTAAACTTTATAAATACACTTAATAACCTACATAGCAAAATATTTACCTGTATTCTGTATGGAAATTCTCTGTAATACAGGTCTTCACGATCAAAGAACTCCACGGAATAAGAGTCCACTTTGGATAATTTCCGTCTTTCCAGGCCTTCGTTTAGATTAGTCACTCCGTATCCTGCTCCAGCTAAGTATGCCAAGAATATGACTATGACCATAAGTTTCACAAAGCCGTTGTTCAGAACGTCAGCCACTGTAGTGCGGAAGAAGGCCATAATGCAATGCTCTCTGTTATCTATTGGGTTATCAGGATCAGCTTTGTCAATGCCACCACTGCAGAACGCTCGGTACAGCCATGATTTTTCTTCTGTAATTAAACATAGATTTTTGTATTAGTAGGTAACATATCTCAGATTCCGTGGATAAGTGGTTAGTATTATCCACGGAACGCACGCAACGCCTTGCCGACACAAGAAGCTGAAGCTTAACCGTATCAGGATACTGACTTCTTTTAAGTTTTTAAGGAAGTCGTCCTTCCCTCTGGTTAGGTTAAAAATAGACGTAGGTACTTTCTTGAAATACAACTTTAAACTTGAAGCAGGTTGGGTGTCAAAAGTGGTCACCATACATGCATATTCGTAGCTACATTAATTTTATCAGATACAAATACCTACAGGATTTTGTTTGACGAAGGGATGGAACTGGGTGGATGCTATGTAATTTTGTAGATATAGGTATGTATAATCCCTACTAATATTATAAATGCGAAAGTAACTCTGTCTGTCTGTCTGTCTGTCTGCCTGTCTGTCTGTCTGTCTCGCTTTTACGACTAAACCGCGGAACCGATTTTGATGAAATTTGGTATAGGGGTAGATTAGGCCTTGAGAAAGGACATAGGCTATGTTTGGTCGCGATAACCGACATCCACGTGGGCGGAGCCGCGGGCAAAAGCTAGTACTTTCATAAAAAAGCCAAAATTACCTTTCCTAGCTCTTGATTCTGGCAAAACTTTCATAAAAGTGATGGTATGCCGATTTTGCTTTTCGCGGTAGCCAGACACTGCAACGCATCCGGCGAAGAATGTGATATGCCACACGAAAGTAAAGCATACGGCTAGACCTGTAATTGAGGATAGATAATACCAAATATTAGCACAAATTTTTGATCACAGTCCCAATGTTTTTAAACAATTTAATTTTAATAGATACTTGCCTGAGTACATGCAGAATATTTGTACAGACGGGAACGGAGAGAAAACGCCGATGAAAAATGACAGCATGTCAGTCACTGAGGTAATTGTGATGGAAACAGCGGCTTCTGATAACATGATTGCCATTCGCTCCGGTACCGGTAGCTTAGGCGAAGCTCGTCTCCAGGCCGCCAACATCACAAACGTGTCGTCGATTCCGATACCTAAGAAAGCAGGATTAAGTTAAGTTTTTGATTTTTTTTTTAATAGTAGAATACATACTCCTAATACGTCAAGCCTAATAATGTGCAGTGTGATAAAAAGTGTACTGGCGATCTTAGAAAAGTATAAAAAATGTGAAGCAGTTGCAGCACTTCTTCCTTATTAACAGTTCACAGCAAAAGCTTCTATTTGAGGATTTTAAGATCAAAGGTATTTCCATACAGCTCTTTTGAAGGTAGAGATTCCCCCGTTGGAATTTCACTTTGCCCAACCTCGTTCGTAATTAATTTATACCAGCTATCATCATTTTTACGTTAGCCATAGGATCCCGCCTGCTGAACTAACCTCTCCCAAATACCGCAGGCGGACTGAGACCTCGTGGAAAATGCCAAGTAGCCATTGGATAGTGGCTGTCTAACACTGCTCATCGTGGTATCCTTTAGGAGAGACCTATATCAGAAAGTATTTCTGTAAAAGTAAGGTACAAGTCCTTATGAGGACCTTATGAAAGAAGAGCGAAGCTAATAATCATATAGTTACAAAAACTCATTTAACAACTTACCAATCATCAGAAACGGTGCAGCTAAATTAATACCAATGAAGGAAATTCCTAAATAAATAGCGCATCCAAAAGCTGCTGCCGTAGCCATCACTGCTGACATGTTACCAAGCAAACCCAGCCATGGTTTTGAGCGAACCCAATCACTCATCATACATGTCAATATGGAGAATATCCCCATAAGAATGAAAGTGGAACTAAAGAAAGGTATGACGGTTCTCGTGTTCTTTTCTAATTCGTGATCGAGTGTTCGTGAGGCGAATCGCGAGACGGAAATGTGTTTGAAACGCCCAGTGTCTTCTGCTATGCCAACCGTGTCCAAAAACGCGTCCTCCCACGCTGCACCTCTGTAATTGGAATAAGAAAATGAATGTAATTTGTATAAGTGTAGATCTAGAGAAATTATGGATTTTGCCAAACGAAACGTTGATGAAAGAAATATGGGTAGGTAGGTAAGTAGGGACGTGGACGCAAGTGTGATGATGCTACGTGTTGCGTGACAGTAGGTATGGGAAACGCCTCATAGGTTTAAATGAAATTAGATTGAATATTGTAGGACATTCTACACAACACTATCTAGAGTCCTAAAGTAAGCAAGGCTTAGCTAGCCTGTGTTATGGGTTCTAGAATGCAGATAAATATACTTAGATACATCTTTTGTAAGTACATAATTATACATAGGAACACCCAGATCAATGCAAATATTCATATTCATGCATACAAATATTTGCGCTGAGCGTAGAGCAAACCCGCGCCTCCTGCGTAGCGGCCGCGTTCACTACCGCTACGCCACAGAGGCAGTCGTCGTATTATGTATCTACCAATTTAATTTTTAGGCGTTACTTTCAAAGTGGCTGTAAATTAGTTCTATACGTATGTATGCATGTCTATATTAGTTTACAGATGTTAACATCTTGCAAAATTTATGTAAGACATAATTTTAGTGCATTCACATAATACATTTATTTAAAAAAACGTATCAGGAAATTTATAGATCTTACGAAATATTGACCCACAATTTGCTGAAGTGTCTACCTTTCCATTCGTATTATTGTCAGTTATTACGCAGTAGTTAGTGGTATTCGAAACAATTTCTTAAACCGTGTCAAGATCGAGTTCTATTATCTAAGATTAAGTTCGAATTTCATCGATAATACTGTGGTAACCAAGATCAATTAAAACCAAACTGCCTTATCTCGTTTCACTCAATTAAGTTATTAACTTGAAGAAAACGTATTATAGAGATAAAATTCGGAAGTCGAATCCTTCGAATTAGAAGATAAGGCGCGGATTCGATTCCCGTTCTCGCATGAAATAGAATGCCAAATGTATGGGATTTGACGTATATGACAGGCGTTAACGAATGCGTCAAATCCTATACATTTGTCATTCTATTCCATCATACTCCGAGCAACGAATTGCCACTTGTCTAGAGGGGCAGTGCATATGGCTATTGGCATTGGTCTGGATGTGTCTCGGCGAATACGTTAAGCCATCGGCCCAGGTTGTAAAACATCTATGACAGTCATTACGGGTATTTGGAGCCCTAAAAAGTTCAACAACTGGTCTAACTGCAATGCTTTGATATCTTTAAAGGGTTGTAGAGTTCAGATAGCAGTCGGTTCACGGAAAATATCGAAGTTCATCCGCGACGCAGATAGACTGGAAGAAACGGAACCCTGAGTCCATAGTAAAAGCTTCGGATGCGAACGGGATTAATAAAGCGTTGTTACCATTACTCCAGTTAGTTACATTCGAGGCTTTCCAGTTCGGGGTCCCCTTAATCTTCCTTCTCATTTTGATGTGATTGAGGTATACAGTTCGACTGCCGTCTGATCCTAGGACTCTTAATCCCGAAAGGTAAGCCTCACCTTTACTTCGGCCTCAAAGATCTTGGTGCGGTCAGCCCCATAAACAACCAATGGAGCACATGATTGAAGTAAGCAATTAAAACTCTAGAAACGGTTTAAACTATAATTATTGTTAGATTCATGCCTTCCGTTCATAGCATGCTTGATGCTATTGAAATTATTTAGCGTTATTTTTAAGGATATCCTCTATTATTTTGTAATCTAATCACAATCTGCGGACTCATTACTGGATCAGATATGGTATTGAAGCAATTTTTAATGAAGGTTCTCAGTATGGAACTGTCTTAGTAGATACAGAACTTAGGCCGGTAGTGATATGGTACTACTCGAACCACAGTAGAGACTGAGAGTTCTGCTATAAACGGCTGTCCTCTCTATAGCACAGCACATGTCTACAGGAGCATTATTCTACTTGACAATTAATTTTAAACGCGGTCGAAACGTGAGTAGGCGGTTGATTTCAATTGGTTAATATATAATATGTCAATATATAAAAAACTGGTGGAAAACTATACCAACTTAAATGTGTCTAATACATTCTTTATTATGGAGTCAGAGGTCCGTTTATTGTGTTTGATTACTACTTTTTTTTCCGGGAGCGACTGCAGTCTGACCTCCCAATCTCGAGAGGAAACCTACGCGAGAGCCTTATCTGTCATTTAGCAGGTGCAGTGACGTTGGTTTGATCGTCACGGATGTTGGTAGAACCCTGTTAGTACCACAAATTGCCTAAATAATTGCCGACCCTAACTGAGTTATGAACAAGCTCGTAGGATGAATAAAAAAAAAGTATGTATTTTTTATACTCGTAGATTTAAATCGGAAAAATATAACATCCAAAACGGTATTTGACCAGTCGTTCGCGAACAGTACCTACAGAGGGAATGCTGTGGTCTATGACCAAATGAGCTAGGTACCTACATGGTCACGTCAGGTATTCAGAATTCTCCTATACATAGGTCTTGGTGCGACGGTGGAGCCATGTACTTACTTACTTATATTCTTACAAACTATCGGAAACAATGAATGATGTTCCAATCATTTTTAAACATTGTTTTTTGATTGACCCTATCATTTGAATGAAATGTGTATGAATACTATCGTATTTCTTACCTTTCCATCTGTAGTTTGGTATCAGTTCGAAAAAACCAAACGAGCTGCACTGCCGGCACCGACTCTATGATGTCGTCCACTACCTTCGCGCCACCAAAGTACACAGGAAACGCATGCGCCTCCCATGTTACAGGATTGAACATTATGGGAAATGTCAGATTCAGTTCACCACGCTCCACCTGTGTTGGCAACATAAAATAAATGCATTATTTTCGATTTCAGTGTTCGGGGCGAAGCCTTTTTTTAAAGGACACGTCAATTTGACTTCCCCTCGCCTGATGGTAAGCTAAAGGTTCTGTGCTAGAAGCCATATCTTCAGACTGAACGGTTAAAGTCTGATGTAGGCTTTCAGTGAGATGGTAGTCACTTACGTAAAAGTCATGTAAACTAAATTATGGGGTGACAGAGCCGACATCGGGTTCTAAAGTGTAAGCTTTGGATGCAACCAATGATAATGACGATGGTTTTGTACGATAAGAGAAGTGTCTCTTCGCAAATGGTTGAAGTTTGATATCTAATAGTCACGAAACACTGACTATTTACGGAAGTTTACAGGCTCATTATAAAAAAGCCCATGAACTTTCTGGTTCAGTTTGGTTTGGGCCTTGAAGGTTATGGTGGGACACCATACATTGTTCCATTCATTTAATCAAAAAACGCTACTACCTGTTTTAGAAATTAGAGTACCTACAAAACATCGAAGTGAGTACCTACTTAAAATTAAGCAGGCACAAAACTTGTGCCTCCCAATGCCCTCGTTCAGATTACAGAAATTTTTGTGCCGCTCATCAGCCCGCACTTGCAAGTACATTTTTATTTAGAGGTAAAGTTTGTCTAGAATGAATGAATCATTAAGTCTATTTACACATACAAATAAGTAATTATCCACTGCGACACGAGGCGTGGCGAATCCTTATAGGTGTCTATACAATCTTGCGTTTAAAAGGATGCTTAGAACATAAATTATTTAAGACACATTGTCGCTCCCCATATTAAGTGTAGGTACAGCACCTTTGGGACGCAAGCAAACCTCGCTTGCGAGGTAATCGGTGCACCTGCTAATAATGGAGGAGTCTCTGGTGCAGGTTTCTCTGATTCCTCTCAGGAATGGGTGGGCAGACAGCCGTCGCTGCCAGAAAAGTTGACATACCAATCAAAAACAAGAATCAAACCTCAGACTCTGAATACTTTGAACGCTACTGGAAATTGCTAGGATGATCATGATGACATTGTCTCTCTTCAGAAATATGCACGTAATTATAGTCAGTAATATATTTTTATAATGACGTACGACTATTGTGATTGTAATAACAATAGAATGCCTCCTTGTTTCAAAAGTATGAAGGTAATCTTAACCGTCTATTTGCCTAATATTATTGCAGTAACAGAAAGTTATACAGTAAGGTGCTAGTGGTGCCTTCTATTTTGTCATTGTTCTAAGTATTTATGACTCCGATCTGTGCTTACGTGGGTCTGATGTAAGTTACCTACTAACTCTTGAAAGGTAGGTACCTAAGTACTTATTGTATTTAACCGAGGATAACTTATGTTTTACAAATTAACTAATAACATTCTTCGACAGACTCCACAGTGTGCTATCCAGAATGGCAGACCCAAAATAAGCATAAGTTAACTAGCTTGTAATCATCATCATCTTCATGAAGATGTATCCCTGATAGTATCCGTGGCCAAGATGACCTCGGAGCCTCTGCCTTCTGGCTATTCCACCTTCACTTTGCACGATCTTGGGTGTCAATGGTAGTGAGACCATTTGCACGCATGTCACTAGTATTCATGTATAGGCTCGAATATTTACACTAAGCGGGAATCTAATCTGTGAACTCCGGACATATTAATTGAACTCACTACCGTGACGCCACACTCCACAGCTTGGCAATATCATTATGCTTCGATCGTATAAGATCAATGTGGTTTAAATAATTCATATTCACTCTGTAAGTAACCTGAATAGGTGAACAATGTAGGTATTTATGCAGTATTTCAGGACTTGCGGTTTGCGGTTCGAACGTAAAATGACAGACACGATTCAAAGTATGCAACGATCCATTGTTTAGAATTATCTTCAATGATTGTGACTTGTTGAGCAGTGATGCTCCTCCCTTGACTCGGATGATTGTGAAGAAGTGGATGTGCTTCACGATTTCAATCGCCATACTAGGCTCTCTTCTATTTTTTTTTGTCTCGGAGCCCGATTTTGTGTAACTCCACAAAAACCTGTTTTTAAAACCTCTAATTTCAAAGCTTATGAAAGTGTATAAAGTTAAAAATTCAAAATCCAACTGAAAACGACTCCAACTATTAGCGATTGAAATAGGTAAATGTATTCAGATAAAAAAAAGTTCAATCTTTTTAAAATCGTCAACTGAACAATACGTGCATCGCGAATGGGATCGGAATTCCACGTAGGCGGAGCCGCGGGGAACAGCTAATTGTTATTATTATTCGGTACGAATATAAAACAGTTGTAAGAACCCATGGAATTCACGCAAAATTTCCTGGTGACAGCCATGTCATTGACATGGTTCGGCATTGAGAACGTTGCCGCCGGTGATAAAAATCGTTCATTGAATAGGCGTTTTATGCGATGCGAATTTTCTGACAAGATTTATTTCCGGTGCGTGGATAGTAAGAAAGGAATTTAAATAATTACCTGCAATTGTGTTGTTTCTTTACCTGTCGTACAGGAAGTACCTATGTCGTACAGGTAGTAACTGTATATTACATGCATTATGAGGGAGCATCAATAAAATAAGTGTTGTTAAATATCACCTTCTTGGTTCCTGTTTCGTTTTGTCAACACATAATTTCTGCTACCTACCCAATAAATATGGACAGAATATGTATTCATAGCATTCATACTTTTGGGGTTTTTTTAATTTAGGTAGTCCGTCTATAAACTGCAACCCGCTAGATGGTAAAAAGCTGAGGTGCAATTCAGAAGGTACAGGCCACTTTTTGGTGCTCTGCTTAAAGAACTAGGGATTGTAAGAAGAGGGAAACACGTAAGCGGGAAGAGCATTGCAACTCATTGCCGTGCCACAGAGGCACAAAATCTCAAACCATCATTTCCACTGATGTGGATGGCAGTACATTATGCTGTAGACATTTGCTATGATAGAATGCTCTACAAAATCCATACAGATCATGCAGAATTCCATGCGGGCAAACCTATGGGCTGGGATGATGATGATGAAACCTCAACAGCAAGTTTGATACATCCCTACTAATATTATAAATGCGAAAGTAACTCTGTCTGTCTTTCTGTCTGTCTGTCTGTCTGTCTGTCACGCTTTCATGCCTAAACCACTGAACCGATTTTGATGAAATTTGGTATAGGGGTAGATTAGACCTTGAGAAAGGACATAGGCTATGTTTGGTCGCGATAACCGACATCCACGCGGGCGGAGCCGCGGGCGAAAGCTAGTATATCTATAAATACGAAAGATTGTACTTTTATATGCGTATGTGTCCCCATTCCGAATGGATAAAGTTTATAGCACTTATTGTAAGTAGGTATGTATATTAGGTATGTTAGTATGTACATAATAATAATATGTATGTATTACTTTCACTGAAGAAATGTTCACTAAGCATGTCTTTTTGATTAGACATTGTAGGTATTTTGAAGAAGTGTGCAACATATATCATAATTATGTAGATATATACTTAAAACAAAATATAACAAAGTGATTTGCTACGTTTAATATGTAGGTGACTAATAAACAAGTGCTTTATAAAATGTTTTCAAATAGAAAGTCCTAGAAAACAAAAGCAGATATATGTGTTATCATTAATCATTACTACTTACTTAGGTGTACCTACGTTTTCAATGGTTTAAGGTAAATATTAGGTATGCGTAAAGTGTATGCATGAGCAGAGCATGTTTATTTACTTTATTTTGATGTTTCACATTATTAATAACTTATACCTAATCCTCGACAACCAGCAATGAAAAAAAACCCGCGACACTCCAGAAATGACGATAGAGACTGTGGAGACTTGTATACAGAGGTATCACAATGTGAATTATCACAATCTGTCACAAGAGGTGTCGGTAGCGGTGTTGGGAGTTCCATGATTATTTCCCACTTCAAAATTTTTTTTACGAAAAATGCTCATCGCGCATAAAGAAATTTTCACTTAAATAATCGCCAATCCCAATTCCGAGAGGAAAGCCTAAGGAACTGAAGGAACTTTATAGTCTCAGTAGTTCCTTTAGTTCCTTCGAAGGAACTGTAGGGACAAAAAAGTCCCAGTAGTCCCTTCAAAGGAACTAGCAAAGGAACTACTAGGAATAAACGCACAAGGGTACCTTACACATAGCTAACGAATAAATATCTAAATATAGATCTATTACCTTACATTTCTACTTCTACCTAATATTAAAATTAATGAATAATTCTAGTTATAGATTAATTGGTGCGTTCGATGACCGGTGGTTGCAGCTATACATTGATTTATGAATGAGAATTGTTTTTATAATAATGATGAAATCGCGGATGCGGGATGTTCAGTTTGACCATGCAAGGTTGCACTGAGTATTTCGTTACTATCTAAGACGTTACACTGTCTAACATAGTTTACCTTCTAGTAACATAAGTTTTAACTTTTTACACTAGCCGTTTAAGTTCAATGATAGGTACTGAAGTTCAATTCGTTAAGCACAAAATGAGAAAAACAAATAAATATGTTCAAAAACAGAACATCTAAAACAGTGAAAGATATTCTTACCTCATCGATTATCTTGTCTAAGTTTAGAATGTCGTTGTTGTAACATTGTCCTTCCCAGCGCGCGCACTCTTCTTTGTAAGCAAATGTTTCTCCGTTTGGTAGCGTTACCGTCATGTTCTGCACCAGTTCATCCAGCTGTCTCAACTCCTTCCATACTTCTGCTCGGAGCATGTTCGTAGTATTGTCTTTTGACACGATGATCACCCTCCCAAATCGTCCTGCAAGACAGATAATTAATGTTTATGATAAAAAAAAACTATGAAACACTTAATATAGGTAGTGAGTTCGAGTCCGACATAGCTCGATAGTTCCAATGAGGTGAAGCCAGAGGGGCTTTCCGCACGCAAAAAAGGTAACAAAAGTTCAATGTTTCTTCAAATAAGTACGTGTTGTTTGATCAACTTTACAGCTAAACCAGCACCAATTATATATACACTTCAACGTTTAGTAGATATGACACATCTGACAATATTTTTTTAGTATCTAAGTTGTTAAATAAACTATTGGCCCGCCTTTTCATACGCACGTAACTGTCAAGAGGTACCGTTTGAACATTTGCTACATCACGCATGTGATTCACTAATTCCTCTATCATTTTTTTTTTCACAAATATTTTTAAGGAGAAGTATTCTGTGAAGATGAAAAGAGGAAAGGCTTACTCAACTCTATTGCATTTCTTTTCTAGGAGGAAAATGTCCTTCTTATCTCCCCTCCTCCTTTGTTGGGAGCGTTCATATACCATAAGAACCAGTATACCATTAAGTCTGCTTCTTTGCTACTATAGAAGTATACTCATCGATTAAGATAGGAAAAAAAGTGAATAGCTACAGCTCAGGTGGGACTCGAACCCGCGATCTTGCCCATACATGTAGAAGTAATCAGAAAAAACCCATCGAATTGAGAACCGCCTCCTTTTTGAAATCGGTTAAAAATGAAAAATGCGTTGTGTAAACTCCAATCTGGAGTTCAGTCTAGGTGTCTTTATAAGTAAAAGACCTCGAATCGCAAAGATCATAACGTAGCACTTTACGTACGCGTTTATCTAGTACCTATTTACCATTTCTAGCAAATAAATCTACGAATAAATTTGTTCAACTCACCAGCTCGTGTAATCCTGCCTACATTGAACCTATGTGAATAGTTCACTTTGAAATTTTCCTCCACAATTCTTCTTTCATATTTTCCTTGCCCGCTGACCGGTGAGAACAGGTACTCTGGATCCATTTCATAATTAATTCTTTGGTAACCGGTCATCATGAGTAAGGAAAGCAGTATTGGTATAATGATGAAGTATCCTGGTTGTCTACCGACTATTAGGCCTAGTTTGTAGAAGGATTTGTTTAAGACATCGTCCACGATTGTGATTCGGCAGCCCATCTGAAAATATAAAAGAAATATATTATTTTAGATTGATGTGGTCCTTTTCACCACATTTTAGGTCACAAATTATTAAAAATTAAGGTATTTTCTTGTAATTTCAAGATACAGTCCGTCAATTGAGTGCACTCTGCTAGTTGCTAAAAACTGGGAGTGCACTCCCGCTGAGGTGCTGTCCAGAATATACGTCACCATTCCATGTTGATCTTAAAATGGTAGACCCTAACTAACGAATAAACCTACCAGGTTTATTCGTTTTATCGAGTATCTGATAGTTTTGTGTGCCGAAATATCGGAAATTCAATAAATTGAAAACTATAAATTCAACTTGGTACCTAAATGTCCTGCTAATTAGATAGATACTAATTTTAATAGTAAAATTAATTTGCTCAGAAATTATAATGTAACCTTATTACTAGCAGCTACACTGTAACTATACAGTTTAACAGTAAACTTAGGTATACAAACGTCATTTCTTTCACGCTTTCCATATTCAAGGCAATAAAATTAGTTTCTAGATTATTATTATTACTTTCGTAAGTTACAGTTGTCTACAGTTTATCGATAAGTTAATAAACCTACTATTTTAAATTGGGTATCTACTATTATTAAATTGGTCATTACGAATTAAATTACCTGTAGTAAAAATGCGAACTGATAATATGAAAATACACGCTATTGTCAATTTGATACAGTCATTGGTAGAGTTACGCAAAAACTATTCGTTTTACATTTAATCGTATTAAAATGGCAGTTTTGGCTCTAGTAGTTAGTTGCATTTATTTCTTTACTTTTAAGGACTTTTTAAAGACGTACCTACATGTTGGTACTAGGGTCATAATATTGGATTTCTATAATGCTAAGCAGAGTCCTTGTGGATAACTTTATCATTTATTTTAACGGCAGTGAGAGCCGTATGTCTGAGTGGAAACCCTGAGACGAAAGCCTGTGATAAAAAGTGCTTCCTCTGACAAAATAAGTGTACTAGCTTGCAGGTGAGGTTGATTTTGTTAGGTTAACTGTATAATAAGTTAACTATAGGTACCTACCTATATAAAAAATAAGTGACTAGTTTGTTAATAATAATAAAAATCGCAAGGATTCCTCCGTCCACTAGAATCCATTGATAGAATACATTGAGGGATTCAAATGGACTTTTAGTACACTCAGATCCATTGATGGATTTTAATAAACTGGCATGTTCATCAGAATCCATTGAGGGATTCGAGTGAACTTTTTGTAGATACACTCAGATCCATTGATGGATTTTAATTATTTATTAAGGGATTTAAGGTAACTTTTAGTTCACTCAGATACACGGCCTTTGACAGACTCCATTAAAGGATTTTAGTCCAGTCCTATAATATCATCAAGTTTGGATTAAAAATAAAAATTTGTAACAGATGTTGACCACTTTTGGTGAGTGCCGTAGAAGTAATAAGTAACTGCATAGAAGGTTGGCACTCGAAAATAAATAAACTTGTTGGCCGAAAAAGTCCAAACTTTGTCTTTTTATTAAATATTTTACAACACACCTGCTCATAACAGTGATATTATTTTACCGCAATTAAGCACGGAATGACACCTATTATAAAACTGTGACTTTTTCATTACTATTATTCACAAAAGTGAGTTATAGATTCTTTTTTAAATTTTATAGGAAGTGTCTATAATTGTCTATGTTCTTAAAAAAGTTTTGATACAAAAAATAACGTGTTTAATAGTACGAATAAATTAATACGCCTATTGTATGGTCATTTGATGCATTTTCGTATTTAAATAAATAATTTCAACTTGTAATACTTGTGTAATAAACAAAATTTTCGCTCAAATTTAACTTTTTTTTTCTCTAAGTACAGAAAAAAAAACAGAGTAAAAAAAAGTTAAGTTCAAACCTCATTTTTTTTTAAATATGGTCGACCGCCATTGTTAAATGCGCGCGCATAGGAAAACGAATTAATTTGTAGTATTGTTTATTTAGTATTTGTAGTATTATTTTATTCGCAAGTGTGTTGTAAAACGTCGTATAGCACGTGTGAGCATGATGATTACCGTCCTCGGCTGTCTTAAGACACTCGCCTGGCGGCTCGGGTCTCAATGGCGCCTCGGCGGTAATCACCAACGTTGCTCACTTGTACCATAATGTACTATTAATTAAAGATGCCAAATACAATGCTGCTCGTATTAAATTTAAAATATGTAATAGTAGAAAATCATATCAAATAAGGCACGATTCATTTATTCAAGACAAGCAAATGCCGTTATTGCACAATGATATTACTGTTGGTCATTTTCTTGAAATTATAAAATAAAACTGGAAGTTTATTTTGATTTTTTTTAATACACAAATGGATTCTGTAACATATAATGTTTTATTAAAATCCATCAATGGATCTGAGTGTACTAAAAGTTCACTTGAATCCCTTAATGGATTCTATCAAGGGATCCTAGTGGACGGAGGGGTTTCGTAAACCGATTTCAAAATTGTGGTATTTCAATGCGTCTGCACCTATTTTTTTTGAGGATATATCCATCAACTTTGAAGTTACTTCACTTAAGAAATCAATTCAATATTCTTGCAGAACAGTTTCTACATAATTTTTAAAGTGCTGTATATCATAAATATACTTTATATCGCAAGTCCTTGTTTACAATATATATTAAATTAATGTACCACCTAATTTGTGTTTAGAGGTAATTTAGAAGATTTTAATGTAGGTCTGTGAGAGAAACGTTAAATTACAGTGCTATGAAAACCACAGTAACTACTGCTCTGCGGTAAGTGATAACGATGATTCCATAATTGAGAGACATTACGCACAGTACCATTACGATGTTCTCACCGCACTGAATTACAGAGGCCTACAAAACCGAGGGCTGCAGAGGACAAAATTGTGAAGATGTTTGGATATTGGTTACTGCATCATGCTCAAAAGGGACTCCCCCCTCCCCCCTAGATAAATGGCAATTGTAGAATAAAATGATGAATGTAGGGGATTAGACGCTTTTGACGTATGTGGACGGTTAACGAATTGCCACTTGTCTAAGGCGGCCGGCTGAAATTTGCAATACGGGTAGATTATGGCATGGCGGCACATAGGATTTTATCCCTGGAATAGGTTCCCATAGATTGTGGTGACTAAATCAGAATTCCACGCGGGTAACGGCTAGTCTATAATAAAAACACGGACTCAATGCATACGGTGTGCGATAAATTTCTTGTTCCGAAATTTAGTGAAGAAATGCCGCTTAACGTGCTCCCCGAGGCACACTTAAAGTGCTCTCCGAGTGAAGCATGTGCTATGGAACGAAATATTCAAAAATTAAAATTCCCTATATTGTATTTTTATTTACGAATTACAAAAGTACGCCGAGGATTGTCTCTCGTTTGCGTAGGCCTTAAATGTGACCACTCAAATATACTTAAGTTACGTAAAACTTGATCAGTTTTGACATACTTTGTTGCAAAATTGACGTCATGGTGCCTTATAAGTCTCTATTTGTTCCGGTGTCCGGTGCCACAAATATTGGCCGTTTGATGGTTTCGTTGAAGCAGTATCTAATCTTAATGCGGATTTTTTGCTTTATGCATTTTTCCATAAACGGATTGCTAGTACGAGTTTTGACGAACAATGAAAACCAAGTGGGGTTCCCAACAAAATCCATAATTTTATTTAGATTTGATAAATAAAGTTTCTTGATGGGCCTTATTACGAAACTTTTGAAGTACCTATATATTTCGAAAAGAATACTAGGTATCGTAACTAAATTATCAAATTGTAATTTGAATTTGCTTATTCTATATATTCAAGATTAGACAACTATTTGATAAAAAAAGTAGGCCTTATTGGGCAACAGTACCTTATATTTAAAAATATTTTAGAATAATTTAATCACTTAAGCACTTCAACCCTGAAAGACGTCAATGGCAACAATAGTTATTTTACGGTTTTCCGATTGTAATAAAGTAATGCGTAAATGTGCTGATGTAACCAGTACATACTTAAATTTAAATAATAAAGTTTCATGTAGGCTATTAATGTTGTTAATAAAGGAAATTATTCAATTAAGAATTAACGGTCCATACATTGTAATTAAACCTATTAGTATTCCTTTCTTTGGAAGCTTTTCCCACGTATCTACTTACTAAGTTATAAAGGTGAAAGATTCCCGGTGAAGTAGAATAAGGCCACCCTATCTCTACTCATGGGTCTTGTTGAAGGCGACTAAGGGATAAGGGTAGGTATTCCCTACCCAACAGTTAGGTAACATATTATAGCCCGTGATAAAGATCTAAAATCATAGTTGGCGAAATGTTGGTATCAATAGGTACGCCTCTGCCTACCCCTTCGGGGATTTACAGGCGTGAATATATGTAGACATATTGTATTTTATTTACGATCCTTATATATAATAACTGAGTATGTAATCGAAACCGTCCAAAGGCCACGGTAACCACTTTCCATCAGGTGGGCCGTGTGCTTGTCTGCCACCTAAGTGGTATAAAAAAAAACCGATAAATATTAAATCTATCATGACTTCAACCCGCGAACTTATTTTTTGTTATGTAAATAAAATTAGGAGAGGTCGCATAGATTTAAAAAAAAGCTTAGAGTGCGCATAAAGCTAGAAAAAAATCAGATTTCACCCGCACCCCTCGCACGTCCCGCTCTCGCCTGTCGTCGCTCCGGCAAGTCCGCCACCTATTTTGTGTGGCAGCGACCCGCCATGTATAGTTTGAAGGCGCACAGTATACCCAAAATACTCAGATAAAATTGTCAAAATACGAGTTGCATCATTAACTATCTACTTTGGAAACACAATAAATTTCTTTTTGGTAAAAAAAATATTTCTGATAAAATGAAAAGGTAAGTAAGTAAGTAAAGGAATATGTCGTCGTTGCGCTTGCCAAAACCTCTATGTGTTTTTGGTCAAGTTTTCAGGAGAGACATTAAATTATTACATAATTGATGAGCGTATCAAAAAACTAAAAATGTAGTATGATGCCAAAAAATATTTTGCATGAACTGAGATATAAGTGAAAATTATAAACGGTACTATCCATCCACAATATTTTTTTTTCCATTTTGATACACATATCAGAATTATCTTCCTAGCGCCATTTCTTACAAGTGAAAAATATATACATATCAGATTTGTTATGGACCTCAATAGGATTTATATAAGGGATAAATACTGACAGATGGCAAGGTACATAACATACGAAGTAAATAAATACCCACTATAAACTTTAATAAGGCATACAAGTAAAAAAAATAAAAGTAGTACAACTGTTCCGTGTACAGGGTCCTACTAACATCTTTGAGACCCAAGCCAACCTCACTTGCTAGTCGGTGCACATGTTAAACAACGGACGAGGTTCTGGTGCCGATTTTCCTCTCGGAGTTGGGAACTAATTGCTGATCGTTCCTGGAATAGCCGATAATACGATAATCAGAAAAGAAGAGCAAATCTCCGAGTTCCGAGGTGTACATTATGCTGCCAATTAGTTATAAACTTTAGTTGCATCTGAGCCCTTCCCCTCGGCGTCCGAGGTGCGCTTTTCCAGTCTTTTTTTTAATATAGGACACGTCAAATTGACTTCGCCTCGCCTGATGGTAAGCAAAGTCTCTGCAAAGAGGGTCACCATTACAGACATGTACCATGTTACAATGATGGCACTCAGCTTGACGGCCTCATCAGAATATGCTTTTTCACGCCCCGCTTGAAGGACCCGTGACTGTAGGAAGAGGGAAACACGTGAACTGGTAAGGAATTCCAAGACTTCATAGTGCGGCACAAGAAGGAGTCGCCGAACCGCTTGGTTCTTGATGGAATATTCTGCACCGTATGCGGGAGGCGTCTAAGTCCTGCACGTGTTGTCCTATATAGGAAAGGAGAGGGTGGGATTAGTTGGAAGAGCTCATCAGAACATTCACCATGGTAGAGACGGTAAAATACCGCCAAAGATGCCATATCTCTACGCAACTGCAAAGGCTCGAGGGTGTTGGTGACCTCAGGATTCCCAATAATATTGACCGCACGTCGCTGCAGCCTGTCGAGAGCATCTACTAAGTACTTTGCGGAGCCATCCCAGAGATGAGAGCAGTATTCCACGCAAGAGCGAATTTGTGTCTTATAGAGAAGGCACCGCTGCTCCGGCGTGAAAAAACGTCTCACTCTGTTCAGGACACCGAGTTTACGCGAGGCTGTTTTGATGATACTCTCAATGTAGTTTTTGTTGTTCAGTTTGCAGCGAACATCCATACCTAGGATATTGAGATTGTCCTGTAGTGGCAGTGGCGTGCTCTGAAGAGTTGGAAGGGGAAGGAAAAAAGATACCTTTGCTGTGAACGCGCATGCCTGCGTCTTCCTGGCGTTGAACTCGACCAGGTTTTCCGAGCCCCATTGAGAAACGTGGCTCAGGGTCCGGTCTTCTTTTTTCCGCGATATCAGACTGCTTGGCCGCAGGATGTCCGTGATAGCCTCCGTGTAAGGTGCCATCGTCTGCATAGCATAGCGCCGCAAGTTTCTAGACACACCGTTTAACATCTTTTCGAGTATAGGGAGCTATCGCTATCGTCAGCGACGATCACCGCCGTAGTCACTTGGAAGACTAAGTCAAGCTGGTATCAAAGAAACAAGGTAGTACATCACTGCGGGGCAAATACTCCTTCTTTAAAACGCTCCCGTTCTGCCCCACATGGAGTACTGCTGTCACAGTTTTGCCTGGGCTAGCTAGACCTCTTCGACTTGGTGCAAAGACGGGCGCTGAGGATCGTCGACCATCCCATACTCACAGGCGGGGTAGTAGTCCCTCTCAACCTCAGAAGGTACTTGCTGTGGTTGTTTTACCGCCTGTATGATGGTTTGTATTCAGAAGAATTGTTTGATATAATGCCTAGAATATTTTTACTTTATATCGCCGCTCCGCTTACCATAGACAGTGAATTCACTCTCACACAAATGGTGTAAAAACGTCTCACTTTATTCAGGACTTCGACCTTACGTGAGGCTGTTTTGATTTAATCATCTGTCTCGTTTTGTTTACTATTATAAGATTATTTACGTTGTTACAAAGGTAGAACACCAATTTTACAACCAACAAACCGAAGAAAAACAAGCTGTGAAATTGTCTATATGCAAACCAATTCTGACATGTGCAACATGAGGATGAAAAACTCTTGATGTGAACACATAACCAATTTTGCAGTGTCAGAATTGCACATGTATATTTTGTCAAATCTATTTCTAGAAGGAATTAACACTTGCTTGTTTTTTCAGTTGATGCGCATTTTTTTAAGGCCATCTAGCGAATTAAAAAAAAAATAGAAAAAATGCACATAACGACTTTGGCAGGCGCACCGACGATTTGACGATTTGGGAAAAACAATGCTTTTACTTTAATTTAACATCTAGCGATGTTCGTCTAACTATATGTGATAAATTACCCAAATATTTTTTTTTGCGAATTCAATTAATTTAATACTAATCCTGAGTCGGGTCATTCAAATAGTCCAAATAGTGGTTCAATATTACTGATGAACATTGTGTATAATATGGTTGCCCTATTTTATCATTACGTATAAGAAGCTAGGGCCCTGACATATTGAATCAAGGCTGGCTAAAATATACCGCTCATTCCACTCTGGTGCAAAATTTCCATCACAATTTGGATCTAGTTCTCTCAAAACTTCAACTTTCTCTAAATGTTTAATGGGAGATCTGTAAAAATAATTGCAAATTAATGACAAATCAATCACATAAGCATTGCATTGCTATTTTAATCTACTTGTAGATAATTTGATATAAATGCTAAATAAGTACATAATGAAAAAAATCAAACCCACAATAGGACTTGAATGCCAGGGTCGCGAACCTTGGCGTTCCAGCGCTCTTACTCTGAGCTATCCTTCCACGGGCAGTCATCCGCTTTCCGTGTGGTCAATTTTTTTTATTAAAATCACCGGGATACTCGTATTTACCATGCCGTTTGAATGTGTGAACATTCGGTACTAATGTGAATGACCATGTTAATCTCAAATCATATCATTCTACTAGTTCATGTTCACATTAATTTGCATATTTTACTGAAATGTTTTCTGAATGTGAGAAAAAACAATTGCAATAAGCTTACAAAGTTGACGAAAGTTTTTTACTAAGCGATTCGACCGGATCGGATTCATCAGCTTGTGTGATATTACGAGCTGAAGCAACTCTGAAATGCATTAAAATTGATAATACAATGTATAAATACTTTCGCAATATATTTAATAATTATATTAGTGCTATATAAATAATATTATACAATAAACACGCGAGTAGTCAAAAACATCTATTTGATTTGCATATACTATACCCGAGCCGACGTTACTCCAGAGTTACCTAGCAACGGTGGATATTTGGTAACAAACTAAAGAAAGTAAAATAATATAGATACATTACCTTCGAAAATTAGCCATGAGTTGAATTCTTAGTTTCTTATATTCTCTTTTAGAGTGTTTCTTTTATATTTTTTTAATTGGCTCATTTTTAACGAACTTTCTTGACACGGAAAACAGAAATACAGTCCTCCCGTCTCAACGGGGCGAGCCCGACTAAATGATGAAACAATAGATGGCCGACACCTCGGGTCAGGTGCGATAGAAAGAGAGCGTTATGCGCGGAATAAGACCGTCGTAAGCGCCAAATTCATTTTTTTTAATTACTCGTAAAATCCATACAATTTTTTCAAAGTGAAAATAGAGTCACTGGGTTACATAATTTTACACTTTGTATTCAAATATTGACTCAGTTGTGTGCATAATATTGGAAATAAATTGATTTTATTAGTAAATAAGGCATAACTTTGTGATTTTATTCTATCGAAAAAATATTATTATTTTATGTTTTCACCATGAGCAGTCCCTTACAAATATAACGTATTTTCTATTAAAAAAAACCCAGCTCATTTGTGGCTTACTTTCGGGTATAAACATCAAATCTACGATCGGCAATTTAGCTTTATACCCCCTCTTAATTATGATAGGATAAAGCGAATCAGCTCAGGTAGAACTTACAGACAGCCACCGAGCTACGCCTGAAGTTATTAAAATTTTCCTTTACATTCGTCTTGCATTCAAATCCTTAACATTGAATTTGGCAACTCTATAGCTTTTCTGTCACTTGATCAGAGTGCCATGAAAATTGGTTAATTAATTTGTTGTTTGAATTTACCCATACTGCATAGAAGGTCCAAATCTCAAGGTCCCAATTCGCCGTGGTCAATGACAAAACGGTTATGTCGGAGTCATCATGTCATCGTTGGGAAAAGACGAACAATAGAATAGGGGACCTCTGGGAAAAACCCTCTAACCAAAAGTGGTATAAAAATTACAACTATTTGATGAAAAACAGGCCTTGCTAGGACCCAGTACCTTATAATATTTGAGAATGAACGTTGTCACTAAGCACTTCGATACTGAAATATGCCAGTTTCAACTATGTAACTGTCGATTTCCGATTCTTAAAATATAATGAGGTGCTGATGTAACCTGCACTTGAAGAAAAATAATAAAGGTGTTAATATTATTAATAAACGGAACTATTAATTAATAATTAACGACCCATAAGTTGTAATTAAACCTTGTATTTAGGATGTTTTTTTTTAAATTTTGAAGCTTTTTAAAATACAATAAAATTGATGTGATATAACATTTTAAACCTTGTACTAAAAGAGGGGGGTTATAAGTTTACCGTGTGTGTCTGTGTGTACCGTCTTGTTCTCAAACGGATGGTCCAATTTTGATGCAGTCATTTTTGTTTAATACTTAATGTGATCGAGCGGTTCTTAGTTAGCTATTTAATATAAATAATAATTTGTATCCAATTTTTTGAAAGTTTGTCCGGCTGTCGGTACAAACAGAGTGAAAGACAGATCTTGCAGTCTGTTTCCTCTGATCCTTGGTCTGAAGCTTGTTTGTATCAGCTGATTTCCGGAATGGCTAGGCCGTATTTGACAGTATTTTCACAAGCACTTTTGACTGATTTTATAGCGTAATTTAGAATTGAGTTTTGGAAAAAGACAATAAACGATGAACCATAATTTGTAAAAATAAATAATTATTTGTAAAAATATGCTCAGGCTATATAAGATCATGGCTCATGTCGAGGGTTATTTAAATTTGTAATTATGATATTACTTATTACCAATGGTGGATACGATAATATAATATTTACGATCGTTCAACGGTTCCTATATGTATTTCCAAACGTGTAATCATCGTAACCAATAAATTAGAATAAGTCATGATTTATTAGATACACCTCTTTAACATTTATATATAAGTAACGGTGCACTTGCGGTCACTCCACAGAATGATGCACATAAAGTGTTACAATGTTATTTGCGAAATTGCAACAAGATTTGCGAAATGTTACACTTGATAGTGATCTATCTTGAAAGAACACATTACTCTGTATTTACGAGGACACACATACAATGATGTAGTTTCAGTTTGTCAATTTCTATCCATAAAAGTGCATACAATATTCGCGTCAATTTAATTCACATCGTAGGGAGGTGGGTTTTGTTTCAAAATAGATTTGCGATATTCTTATTTTCGGCGGTATCTTTTCGCAAGTAGGTACATGGAACTTTCTATTAGAATTTGCAGAAGTCTGCAGGAAAAACACCCGGAGAGATTTTGCAGTCCTAGTTTGGTCTTAAGAGGTTTTTTTTACGAGATCTGTGACTTGCAAAAAATACCGATTCGATTATGCCACACGCTGCGTTCATTCGCTCTGTACTGACATCTTTAAAAAGAAATATCTTATTTTGATAGTTAAGTACCTACCTGTAAATAGTTATTATACGAATTCGTTTATATATAGAAAACCGTTAACATAAATAGAAGTCTTTAAATGTTATGAGGTGGTTATTTTACAGTTACGACTGTTACGAGTATGTTTCTACCTTGGAACGATTAGTACTTACAAAGTTCGCCTTTTGTGGTAATTACTATTTAATAGTATAATGAGTAACAATAGATTAGTCAAAGGTGATAAGTAGAAAATATTTAGGTTGGTCAATCACCCCTGCAAACAATTATTGAAGTTAGATAAAAACCGATGATACCTACTTGGTACGAAAGGTCATTATTGCTAGTGATGAACTGATGATTTTTTCGTCAGCTGTTTGCTTGTGGTCTTTATTACCTTTTTTTAATGAACGAAAAAGGTGCTCACCACGACGTCTTGCCTAGATTAGTCATCTGCCAAAACACATTTAATGTAGCCAGCTAAAAAAACGATAAACAGCCAACCTAAAAACCGTGTATAATCTGTAGCACGGAGGCCACCTGAACAATCTGACGGCCGCTAACTTTCTTTGCTAGACTGATTGCGACATGAAATCGTAATGATTGCAATAGTTAGTTTGTTTTTATTAAAATCGCAAATTAGTATTCAAATGGGATTTGGGGTCAAATGATTTGACATACCTGCGTTTTGGATGTTCACGGTTAATAATTTTACTGTTAATTTGCGTTACTGGATTTGGTATGCCTATGTCGTACGGATTTGAAATGTAGGTGGACTACTTTTTTTTTCAAAATGTTACTGTTATAACCTTGGATACGAATTAGATTCGGGACCAGAGAAAAACAAGTGTCGTTATGATGCCCTCGTTCATCTATTCCCAGTAAATGGACAAATGGTTCATTATGTTTTTGATAATAATTGAATCTCCTTGGCTGTTTCGAGCAATCCTAAAATAGTTGGGGCTGTGGCGCAAAGTTTGAAATATCCTCTTCGTTAAATTGATTGCACGGATTGCACCCCTTCGGGTAGATTAAGGTGTAAATAAAAAAAATAAAGGCCTAAGGCCACCGTTCCAGAAGTTGTAAATTCTAATCTCTTAGTGATCCTTACAAGTTCTTTTGATCTTTCAAAGTTTTTTAAACGTCTGGGACGCGTCTTTTTCTGCCCCGTTTAAAGAATTTTTATTATAAACTAGCTGTGTTTTTATGGTTACTGTAGTCACAATGCCTATTCCTGGAAGCGATTTAGTAACGCCATGTTTTCAAAACATTTTTATATTACTTAGGTAGCAGACAAACATAGGGCCCACCTGATAGGTATCGGTTAGCGTGGCCTATAGAGATGAGCAACAGGGGCGTCACACTCACGCTGACTTCTTCGAGAATCGCATATAATAGTCACGTGGGAAAACCACAGCAGGGATCATTCCATAGTTTGAGCGTGCGCAGAATTTGCCGGTTTAGCAGCTATTTTCCGGTTGCAATGTGTGAGGATGAATTTCCTATCTATGGCGAGCGATGCGACGATAGCATGTGGCCTTTGGCATTATGTCGAATAATTCCTCTAAACAGACACCTTTTTACAATTCGATTATTATCAAAAAATAACTTAATAAAGATATGACTGATTGAGTAACAAAAAAGTCACTTTCGCATATAAGTATAACATTAATTAAGGTTAAGGTTACTTCGCGTCTCTGGATCTAAACTACAGTACAATACCTACATATTTATTACACTTAATGGAATAAATATGGCCTCAATTAGACAAGCACCTAGTTAGTAACACGAGCACAAACATCCGTAGCAATTCCACCGATAATTGCATTTACCTTTACAAGGACTGTTTCTTATTTGATTACGATCATAACTGAGAATTGTAGGATATGACGCGGTCACACAAAAATACCCGCTCATTTCTGTGTTGGTAAAGTAGAACTAAATTCTAAAAGTGGTATGACACTATGGCTCGACTACAACGTCGGGGTTCACAGAAGTGATTTCGACTTCGGGACACTATTGGCTTTCGACTTAGGGTCTCTATTGTATTTCGACTTCGGGAATTGTCACAATCTGTCTCAAAAAGGTGTCGGTAATGGTGTCGTGAGTTCAATGGTTATCTCAGATGCAACCGGGATCATTACTAATATGAGTAACATGACGGAATTTCTCCGCCTATCAAGATCTTGCCTCGTTATTTTGAATTCTGATATGAGTTCCATATTTTCTTAGGTTCTTCTATCCCAAAGAGCCCCATTTTCATATTATCGGTAAGTAAATAGTCTAGTACCTACGTGGACAAATGCTGTAGAGCAGGCGGGTTTGCTACACCTTAGGACTTCATCGGATTTAACACTATTCACCGCAGATTCACTGTTTTACATATCGTTAATTAGTTATTTTCAATAAATATATAGTTTTTGGTACAATGTAAACACACATGTCTAAACAAAAGTATATACCCATGAGCGATCAGTATGTATACCGACGTCGACGTCACCAATTGAAGCGGCAAAAATAGAATTTTCTACGGTCCATGACATCCGTGCGATTTTAAGCGAAACGTGTAATTCGCCATTATTCAGGCAGTAAACTCATTACTACAATAGCAGCGTTTTTTTATTGTTATAATATTAGGTATGTATCATACCGTATCGGATCTGGCTCATAAGTACCAAATACAGACTGGTACCTAACGTTTTTAGTGTTATAAATATGCGCTGTTTGAAAATAATGAAATGGGCAATTAGGTAACAACTATTTAGTACCAATTTGGTACTACAGATGTAGGGGGTTTGGGGTCATAATAAAACATTCGACGCCAAGCTAACCTCACTAAAAAGCCGGTAGGTATACCTGCTGATTGCAGGACAAGGGGTTGTGGTGGAGTCAAACCTGTGAGACAACCTGGGAATCAAGCATGAGAATGGTACTATTTCTGCGTGCCCCAGTTATGTGTGTATGGAGGTTGTTTACTGTTCCATAAAAGTCCAGTATTCAACCTTCGTATACGCCTGAGTAGCCTCAAACATGATCATGATTAATAAAAACAGTAATTTATAGTTGTAATAAGATTGTCTGAATCATCGAGGATTTACTTGGTTCTGTAAACGAAAATAATACCTACAGACAGACTGTCAAAAATTTATATAAGTTTCTTATAAAAACATTTAGATGCATGGAGTGAAAAGTAGTAACAAATAAAAACTTTAGTTTTAGTCTTAGTTATTACATACTTAGTAGCTTTGATCTTTCCAAATTAGATTAGATTATTACACTTTAAAGAGAAATATATTCTTAGCAGTTTCAGTGTGAATGACAAGACGGTCTAGGTAAAAACAGATATTTTGCATATCACTTAGGTCATAGTCATAGGTGGCAGACAAGCACACGGCCCACCTGATGAAAAGTAGTTACTGTGGCCTATGGACGTATGCAACATCAGGGTAGTCGCATTCGAGCTGCCGACCCGGTAAGAACAAAGAGTTTCTGTGCCGTCAGCACAAAAGCCAAAGCATGAGCCTTTGGTCTTCCCACTGATAGCAAAAAAAAACTCTCCAGTGAGCTCTGCCTACCCTCTTCACCGCCGGGAAGACGAAACGAGGTTATTATGGCCGCGGTATTCTGTAGGGTGGAGGTACTTCCCCAGTCGGAAAGCTCATTTGGGATGGGCGTACCGTCGTGTCCTATCTTTGTTAAATTACGTACTCATTCAAAATTTTAAAACTTATTATCTTTTGTAATTTATTTGAAATCTTTCTAACTTTTATCAGCTTCATCTGTTCTTTGCATTTCCTTGAATTGCGTAGCAATTCCTGCTTATACAGGAATAGCGTTTATAACATTCGTCAATAACAAGCAAACATCGTTCCAAGATTAGCATTTCTCCTAATGGCTTCTATATAAATAGAAGCACTATGACCTTATACTGGTTACGTGTTCGTGTTGTATAATCGTGCAAATTTACATTTATACATGCGTTGCAATTACATACATGGCATGCATCGTCTCTAGGTAGAACTACTTGGAACTACACACTGCTAGCAGGTTTTTTATAGAATTACTTGATTGTGTTGTGTAGCTGTTTGTATAAATAAATCAAAAATGTATATTGGTTTAGGTTATCTTTATGTTTGTGATCGCAAATCTCGATAGATAGATTGAATATTTATTTATATTTTGACCCATTTTCCATATAAATGTGTGAATAAAATAAGATTATATTCAGTTAATGACCTCAATAATTAAAATGTCAATGATTGAAAATTAAATTATATGTATAATACGAATGTAGGCATATCCTCAATGTAGGCATATGAATATTCATCAGAAAAAACGTAATGCAAATAGAACACCTAATACAAGGTCTTCTATTTGCATCTCGTTAAATTCAATTATGAATTTGCAAACAATTTATCACAAACCATTAAGTGGTACTTTATATTTTATTTCTCACATAGGTGAGCTCCAAAAATATACAATAAGATACCTAATAGTTGGAAAAATTTAAGTATTGACATGTTTAAAAGGAATTTAAAGGATATGCTTTATGAGAAATGTTATTATAATATTGACGAATTTTTAAATGACACTTTAACACTGACATGAATTATTTTAAATTGTATTGCATGTATTTAACAATTATTTCATAGAATTAAAATGAAAAATTTGTACGCCAGAACCGGCAGAATATGTGATCCTACCCTATAATGTAAACATCACTTTTGTACCATATTCAACAAATAAAGAACTTTGAACTTTGAACTTTCTATACCACTTACCTAGGTCCCCCACAAACACACGGCCTACCTAATAGAAGGATACGTCAATATAACTTCACCTCTCCTGATGGTAAGCTGAAGACAAAGTCTCAGGAAAGAGGTTCACCATTGCAGACACCAATATGTTACAATGGTGGTGGCCTTCAACGTGACCACTTCATCAGATGCTTTTTCACGCCTGCTTAAGGACCCGAGATTGTAGGAAGAAGGAAACACGTCTGCTGGATAAGATCTCAATCCCTGTACCAAATTTTAATCAGATCCTTTTTCATCTTTTAAATAGTATGAGCAGGAATTATTACAGTTAGGAACTGATTACGAATACCGAAGCATATTGCTCCACTAGTGACGCCTGCCGTGTCCAAGGTGAACTGCACCTGTCTTAGCTCTTACGTCAGAGAGAACTAAATGCACTATCGGTGAAGGGTCAATGAACAGATGACAGCTGTAGAAAATATTAGATTAGCCCGCCTACTGTGTAGTTGAGCATGAGTCAAGACGGTTATGAAACAATCGAGTCTCGATCATCTTTCTACTCATCGAAATTTCGAGATACTGAAAAACTATTTTAACTGTTGAAATATTTATTACTAGTCTTCCACACGCGGCTCCGCCCGATGTCGGTTAACCCGACTTTTGCTCATATACTACTCAATCGATTGCGATCAAACAAACGTAAGATTTTAAGTCTGGTGATTTATTTTTTTACAAAAAACCGCAATCCGTCAGTTGTTTTTTCGTCTATTGGTCCTCATCGGTCTGTCTGTCTGTTACGCTTTCACGCCCAAACCACTCAACCGATTTTGATGAAATTTCGTACAGGGGTAGACCCGAGGAAAGGACGTATAGACTATGTTTGATCGCGTTAACCGACATTTACGCGGGCGGAGCCGCGGGCAACAGCTAATTAATATACGAGTACATCCCCGCCTATGCCTCTCCTAACTTCAATTGGAACGGGTTCAAATCATAAGTACTGAACGTATCCTAAGTCATTCTGTAAGTAATAAAAAGTTGAGACTGACCGAGTTATTTTTTGTCCAATGACCGAATTTAAATGATACTAATTTATATTTGGCATAAGGCAAAAAAAATGTATGTGTGTGTTCATACCTACCGCGTCCGCGTAAACAGATCCTTGACCGACCATACTACAGTTACCTTTCACTTATGTACCTACATTTTAAAACGGTATTATAACAAATTGATCTGGCACTAGGAAGTTTTAGTTGTAAATATGAATATTTACGACAGGTACTGAAAAAAATAGAAGTAATGGGGTCTGCCGATTACAAATATGGGCATCTACCTTTCTCTACTATAACCCGCGCCACGTATCTTGGACCTAAAATGTGCTCAAAATGTGCCCTATACGCGCAGTAACATTTCTTGGGTGTCTTTTGAGGATAGCACGGGGTGCTACTGCAGTAGACGAACCCAAATTCACCAAACATAGACTATTACAAAGCAATCCGCGGGCGCCAGAGCCTCGTTTGTCTTACGATTTAGGTCCAAGATACGTGGCGCGGGTTATACTTTAGTAAATTGAGTAGATACCTACTATAGTAGTAATGGTTGCATTTTCCCCCGACCTTGTAAGTAGTTTTTTATACCTCCGAGTGCCAGTCCAAATTGCGTTCAAAGCATTCTGTTTGGAGCTCAGAGTCTCCTCTCCTCCTATTCATTTCCAGTATTTGGCTCATTTTAGTTTTTATGATTGCAACTGCCGTCTGCGCCTCAAAGTCTCATCCGAGTCATAGTGCAGCCGTCTTGCAGGTAAGGTAAGGTTGGCTGGGGTTTTAGTTTGGACCCTAAGATCTTGGTAGGATCAGACTGTCATTGATTGTATGACTTAATTAATTATCAAACTTGGAGAAGACGAAAATATAAGTGATCTATATGGTCACTACGCCACTTATATGTATCTATAAAAAGATGTACCTAATTAGATAAATATTCCAGTACATTTCGCAGCAGCGCAACGCAGCGCTATCTAAAGTAAGGTAATCTATAACTTTAGGGTCCTAGATTAAAAATAAACATATTAAGATTTTTTAATAAATAAGTACATATCTTCATTCAAATCAAAGCAAATAGACATATTCATGCATATAAATATTTGAAATGAGCGGGAATTGAACCCGCGAACTCCGGCGTAGCAGTCGAACACTCTACAGACACGCTATGAGGGTCGCCATAACATTCATGGCCTGCAGTTCACTTAATGGAGCCATAATACATATCTTAATGCGTTGCATCTACACGAGGGATTGAAAGGGACAGTTCAACGAGAATACCGTGGACCGTGGTTTACATAATAGTGTTATAATGTAATTAGTGGCTTATATAAGAGGTCGTTACACTTGCTCAGGCGCACAATGGAAGGTGAATCGCGTATATAGAATGTAAAACCAAACTGCAAGCTCGAATGAGATTGCGCATTTCTAAATTGGGTATATTTGGTTTGCAGACTATAAAAAATATAATTGGAATTCATTTTTATGTAGGGCACGTCAAATATGACTTAACATCGGTTGATAGTAATATGTAGGTGAGTTCTAAAGAATGATAAAATCGTTTTGGTGCTTTGAATTCGTTTTGTTATATTAATCAGGTCAATGATTTGATTCAAGTGGTTACCGTGGCATATGGACGAGTGCAATTCCAAGAGAGTCACACTCGTGCTGCCGATCCTGTAAGAACAGAGAGATTCTGTGCCATCAGCGTCGCAGTCAGCGTCAACAGGAAGTGCAGTAAGCAGAGTTTGATGTCCTCTGTCGCACAGTGGTAGAAGGATCTACTGCTAATTCAAAGGTCGCAGGTACGATTTTCACTCAGTGTAAATATTTATATTATATTCTCATTCGTATAGATGTATACTTAATTACTTACATACATTTACATGTTAATAATTTATTGTATGTATTAATAAGTGTAGTTTAAAATATGGAATGTAATAGTGAACGTATACAAACTCAGAGAATTACCTACTAAATTATGTTGCATGTTTTATGTCATAAGCTCGCCCTCAAAGTTTAGACCTCATTTGAAAATGAGTCATACAATGAGGTCGTACGGGTCTTATTGTGATAGGGACATATTCTACCTCAGTTGCAAAAGTAACTCATTCACCCATCAAATTGTATAAACTTACTACATTGTTATTCTTGAAGTTTATGACATTATTTTAGTACATATAAACATTGAAATCGTTTGGACAGAATTTGTATTATAATGTAATCGATTACAATAATCTTAGACCTTGATATTATTTATTGTTATTTGAAGCAGTTTCTAGCATATTATTAGAATTATAGTATCCTTTATTTACACTATAATTTATGGTATTGCCTGTGCCCGGTTGCCATAAGAACATCTATGGCAGTCGTTACGGGTAGTTGGAGCCCTAAAAAATAAAAAAATAAAAACAACGGTCTAGCTGCAAAGCTTCGATATCGCCTAATGTTATCATTGGGCTGTGGAGGTCAGATTATGGCAATCGCTTCACGAAAAAATATCGAGATCTAGCCAAATCTGTAGTTAAGACTGGTAAAGCGGACCACAGACTCCGAGCTGAAAGGCTTCGGATGCGACTGGGAATTAACGCTAGGATGAGAGAGATGGTAGAAGATGTGATCCCTAGACAAGTAGGTAGCAATTATTTGGCCGACGTATTGTGGAATAGAATCACGAATGTATGGGATTTAATGTTTAAGACATAGGTTGACGACTGTCATATAGGTACGTCAAAACTCATACATTCGTCATTCTATTTTACAATACACCGGTCAACGAATCGTCACTTGTCTGGGGGGTAGGACAGAGAAAGAAATGCTTAAAGGCTTCCGATACGTAGAAGACAGAAAACTGACGACACAGATTTGCAAGGGGAAGATGAACGGGCAACTCAGGAAAGGTCAACCTAGGCATATTATGTTAGTCAATTGAGGTTGCTTTAAGGAAAAGCCAGGTTAAGTGCATGTAGCAACTCAACCAGCGTAGGGCATGTATGACAAAAGTAGAATCACGAGAAGATCTTAGCACATGGAAATATAAAATATGTTCTCTCTGATTACTAATGAATAACTGTGACTATTTATGTAGGTAGGTATGTTCTGTACCCGTACTTCGTACGCGTGGAGTTCGTTTTACCCCTTAATGGCGGAGTTCCATAAAATTCGTGTTCCGTAAAATTTTTACACTCTATATGGAACCTACCTGCCAAGTTTCAAGTTTGTAGATATCTTAGTTTCTGAGATTTCGTGATAAATCAGTGAGTAACATTGTGGTGATATTTCGCTTTTACTTATGTACTTATATATTATGCAATATATATGCATCACTGCTTAATGCACCTATTAAAAAATAAATAACCTCAATTGGGTAACCTTCATACACTTTTTTCTGTCGTGTGCAAGCCCTTAACGGGGCCAACAGTAAAGGCGGTGTTATGTCGAAATTAAACCGACTACGGACGGTGCCTTACTGGGTGCCTGGGTGTGGAAATCTCCCGCTAGACTCTATCGTGAACCCACATCGCTTCAATTGCAATTAACTTAACCACGCTATCTCATTAGGTAAAGTGAATGTCCAATGAATAAAAAATAAAATAAATAAATTAAAGTAGTCTGATTTCGTTAAATAATTTGCCGAGTAAATGACGGAATTTTACAATCTTGTAATTTGCAAGGTTTTTAACCGACTTCAAAAAGGAGGAGGTTCTCAATTCGATGGGTTTTTTTCACACTTAAAAAGGAATACAAAACGAAAAATTCGTTTCGATTCACGGCTAAAAATATGTAATAAACGCGATAAAGAATATAATAGGTATACATTTTAAGTGTTTCATAAAGGGCATTGGGTAATCTAGTATGGACAGTGGCGTCCTTAATTTTTTCAGCGGCCATCAATAATTTTGATACCTCTTCATTGTACTGTGTTAAACACACGTACAAATGTCATTATTTTCATTGTAAGTAATATCGGAGCTGCGATATACAGGGTGCAACATTTCGACTTTACCTTGAAAGAAAGTACCCTCATACTAAAGATAGCGAATTTTACTTAAAGGAAACATTACCTTATTTTTAAAAAGAAACAAAACTGCATTCAAAGACTTTTGAAAATGCCAAACCCGGTAGTCGAACCGACTAATATCTTACAAAACCTTCTCTTTCATGGATTTCCTTTTATTTAATTTACCATGTTTTTAGAGAGATTTGATCCTTATGATCGACCCTATCGATTGATGCAATAAAAATACAGGTTGTTATTTTTTCGAGTTGTAGTCGGTTCGATTATAAGGCGTGGCAAACGATTTTTCAGCATTCCTTAAATGCAGTGCTGTTTCTGTTTTTTAAACACACTAAACTGTATTCAAAGTTTTCTGAAAATACCACACCCGGTAGTCGAACAGACTAAAATCTTTCTAAATCTTCTATTTCATGGATTTCCTTTTATTTAATTTACAAAGTTTGTTAGAGAGATTTGATCCTAATGATCGACCCTATCGATTGATGCAATAAAAATATAGGGTGTTATTTTTTCGAATTGTTCGATTATAGGGCGGGGCAAACGATTTTTCGGCATTCCTTAAATGCAGTTCTGTTTCTTTATAAAAACGTACTAAACTGTATTCAAAGTTATCTGAAAATGCCACACCCGGTAGTCGAACAGACTAAAATCTTTCTAAATCTTCTATTTCATGGATTTCCTTTTATTTAATTTACAAAGTTTGTTAGAGAGATTTGATCCTTATGATTGATCCTATCGATTGATGCAATAAAATACAGGGTGTTATTTTTTATAATTTTAGTCGGTTCGATTACAGGGCGTGGCAAGCGATTTTTCGAAATTCCTTAAATGCAGCTTTGCATTTTTTTAAATAAGAGAGTGTTTCCTTTGAATGAAATTAGCGGAAATACCGGTAGTAAGAGTAGGTACTTTGCCTACATATTAACATCCAAGAAGTAATTATTGTAATCAATTAGCCTACTGCAGACTACTGCTAGACATAGGCCTCTACCAATGTGCGCCATGAAATGTTTCCTTATTTAAAAAAAGAAACAGAACTGCATTTAAGGAATGCCGAAAAATCGCTTGCCACACCCTGTAATCGAACCGACTAAAATTCGAAAAAATAACATCCTATATTTTTATTGCATCAATCGATAGGGTCAATCATTAGGATCAAATCTCTCTAACAAACTTGGTAAATTAAATAAAAGGAAATTCATGAAATAGAAGATTTAGAAAGATTTCAGTCGGTTCGACTACCGGGTGTGGCATTTTCAGAAAACTTTGAATACAGTTTAGTATGTTTATGAAAAAGAAACAGAACTGCATTTAAGGAATGCTGAAAAATCGTTTGCCACGCCTTATAATCGAACCGACTACGATTCGAAAAAATAACACCCTGTATTTTTATTGCATCAATCGATAGGGTCGATCATAAGGATCAAATCTCTCTAACACACTTGGTAAATTTAATAAAAGGAAATCCATGAAATAGAAGGTTTAGGAAGATTTTAGTCGGTTCGACTACCGGGTGTGGCATTTTCAGAAAACTTTGAATGCAGTTTTGTTTCTTTTAAAAAATAAGGGAATGTTTCCTTTCAGTGGAATTCGCTGTCTCCAGTATTTAGAGTACTTCCATCTTAGTAAAGTTGAAAAATACCACCCTGTATAGCTAAGTCCCGATATAGTTTAGAGAAGTTTGTCCATAGTAACTTTTGATCACTTTATACTGTACTTTCATATTATACCAATTTCATTGATGGCCGCTCAATTCCAACACGACGCCAACATTACCCAACCCCCATGCCACTTGATGGCGTTGATGAAATATCATGCAATTACAGTTTACTAACTCGCACTCGCAGTAGAATAAGTGGAAAACTTGCACTTGGCGCCAGCGTAGTGCTGTGAAAGTGTAGCGGTCAACGGCACTTTACGTCATGTGATAACTTACTGGCAATCCATGACACGTTCCATTACATTTTTTTTCAATAGGTAATCAGCACTGGAATGAGGAAAAAATCATAGACGTTTTCATAAGGAAAATAAAATAGTGACAGGGTTAAATAAAAAATCCTTGTTCGTTACCTATTCGTGCCACAACGCGGACCGTTTTGGTTCCCGATAGAGTAGAATAGAGCCATCCCATCTTGGTGTAGTAAAAGGCGAGTAAGGGTTAGGTCTGTTCTCCATCTGACAGCATAGGTAGTTACGAGTACATACAGCCCACGACAAAGTAGCCGATGGACTGCAATAGTCTCGCTGCCTATCACGTGGGACTGAAAACCATAATTGGCGAAATGTGGATATTAATATAGGACCTCTACCCACACTTATTCCCTATTATTCGTGTGTCACATCTGCCCAAGGACAAGTAGTAGGTAATACGTTGGCCGGCGTATTGTAGAATATAATAATAAATGTATGGGATTTGACGTAAGTATATGACATTCATCAACGTATGTCAAACGTCAAATACCTTATATTGGTGCCTGACTTATTACTATGGGGTGAATAGGGATCAATGGGTGAATAGGGATAAAATGGTCAGCTGAATTCTGTAATTATTTTCTTTCAAGTGAAATTATGATTAGTTAAATGTAATTATGAGCAGAGTTATCAATAATACATATCTGGTTAGATATTTGGAATTCGAGAGAGAAATTATTAAAAAATCTAACGACCATTTTATCCCTATTCACCCTTTGATCCCTATTCACCCTATTTTACTACGTGAAATCCCATACACTGGTCATTGTATTCTACAATACGTCGGCAAACGCATTGCCACTTGTCTAGGGGGGCTGATCTGTGCGCTACAGTTTTACAACTAGTGACTTTACTGAAGCAAAAGCCTTTCAAAGTATCGCACCCCGCAATCAAGGATAAATCTGACCAAAAGGGTGCGTGTCTGCGTGTTATCAATGACTTTATTAAACGATATTCTATTAAGTATTCAAATTGTATCAAGCGTAAAGTTCATTTATTATTAACAAATATTTTGTGGTTTTAGCACCGTATCGAATAACGATCACCACATTGTTTTTTCTCTGGTAATTAAAATCTACTCGTGTTAATGTTTTATATTTTAAAGTTTATAAACAATTTGATCACGTGAATCGATATAATATTTTTTATACAAATGTTATACAATTTAAATATAAGTATACATTATAACAATATTTTAGGACTATAGTATTTAGCGTATTTTATTTCAGCTGGTTTTTTTCAGATGCCTACATACAGCGAGTCAACGCCTTCAACTGACCTGTGGTAAGTTCAAGGGAAAATATTAGGAATGAGGGTCACCGTAATCGTGACTCTCATCCCTATACAAATAATGTTACAATGGTGGCCATCAGATAGCCGATCTGACCATTATACTTTTTTACAGTCTGCTTTAAAAAGGGACCTAGTATTGTAGTTAGAAGGAAACGTGTGCGGGTAAAGAATTGCAAGTTTTTATGGTGCTACAAGGAAAATAAGGCTACTTTGGAGAGATAAAGGTAACACACGAGTAACGCTCTTGGCTTTGTAAAACTTCTTTCCGTTATACCTTCCGTTCAACGTTGATACAGTAAACATAAACAAATAACAAACAAGCACGATGTTTACTAATAAATATAATGTTTTTACAGTTGTACATAAAGCACTGTTAGAATAATATTTTCATAGCATTGAAAACAAAGGCACGGCTACAACAATACAAATTTAATATGGTCGAAACCGAGAGCAGCGTTCGACCTTTCAGCCTCCAAGCTATTCAGACTACCTCGTGTCGTGTCCCACATAGTAGAACATTAAAGAAATGTTAAAATTATTGTATTTCCTCCGTGTACCGCCATATTTTTGGGTATAGGTACTAAAGCGCGAGTGCCAGGGTGTGAGGGAAATCCTTTATTATGCAAACTTATACCCCGGCAATCGAGACTCTAGCCGGCGGCGGCGGCGTGCGGTTTTAGTCAGTTCAAATCTGATATAGGTGCCCCGTCGGCCAACAGGTTGCGGGCGGTTCTCAGAGGGAATTTCCGTACTATGGCGTGAGTTGGTATGGCATATTATGTATTTGAAAGTATACGTTAGAAATTTTCTTTTAGATCAGCAAGTAGATGAGAATAAAGTATAACGGACTTCCAGAATAATAAACAGAATTTAGTGCACCTTGTTATACATTTTATAGGTTAGGATTAAATCCTATTAATATTATAAAAGCGAAAGTTTGTAAGTATGTGAGGATGTAGGTATGTACGTGAGGACGTTTGTTACTCTTTCACGTAAAAACTACAGAATGGATGTTAATGAAACTTTATAATAATATAGCTTATACATCAGAATAACACATAGGCTATATATCAGTGGTGAACGGGATCAGAATTCTACGTGCGCGGAGCCGCGGGCAACAGCTAGTATTCAATAAATATTTAAATATCAACTCATTAGGTTAGTATACTCCTGTTACTATGTGCTTTCTACAATTTTCCGCGTATATGGAAAATGAGATCACGTATAGGAATGCGGACTCATACACGTAGCATAGACAAGTTCTCTTATATAACATCACCAGGTTACATCATTACTGAGCCCTACGTGCCATAGACTAGAGATTAACGACGTTGACATTGACATGTAATGTTTTCATAGACACATCCAATCTTTTTATGACGTTATTTTAGGCGGGAAACCCTGACCTGTCACAAATGGATTTATGATTTTAGCCAGTGTAATTTTAAACACCATTTTCATTTTTTTGGAAAAACTATTTGATTAATTACTTACTTACTGGTTAGAAGTCATTGTCAAACCGTTTTACCTTGACATCAGCGATTGTAATAGTTGTTAATGATAAAGTCAAATCAGAGGCAGTTTTGTAATACTAAATTTCTCACGGGTTGACAAACAACTGTAAAAAGTAATAAAATATGAATGCAGTTATTTTAAGTTGTCGTGACATATTTCGAAACTGGTATTTAGCATGTCATGTATATTTTAATTAAAGATATTGACCTTGACACTTAGGTTTAGATTTTTATTGACCTGAATTAGAATGATTATGAATATTATATAGGCTAAAGTTTACGTAACATAGATGATATCTATGTATTACATAGATATACAAATTCTGACATTTGCTTTACTATGATTTATTTTTGACAGGTATTAATTGCAGCTCTGATAATATCTTCAGTTTCCCGTTTTCAATTGTGAAAAAATCAAATTGTAATAATAATTAGTGTGTCTCATGGTGGACTACGATAATTCTTAGGGGTAGCATCAGCATCGCATTTCTTTGTAATTTCGTCTGTATGACAGTGATAATGACGTATTATTATATAGACACGCCATGCAGGAGCCGCCATGCTTTTGACTTACTCGTGTGAATAAATAATACGTTAATTCGTTTATATGAATTATGTTATATTATGCTATTACTTATATGATTAATTTATATTATTATTATTACAAATTTATTATTAATTCCTTTTTTGTGCGTAGTGATCTTCTAATTGGTGCCATTTTAGAGTGCGGACGACGTAATCTATAGTTTATAATACATACCTATATCATTGATGATAGCTACTATAAGTCGCACGTGATTGATCGATAGGTATATTACGATTCTAAATTTTTGTTCCGTAGTTTGAAAACGTTGATTCTATATACACCCATATATTTTTTCTGGATTTGTAGTTAGTTATAAGTACTAATATGTTAGTATAATATTGATAATGTTTAAATACCATAACGTAAGGATATATTGTATGTATTGCAATAATATTGCAATAGATAAGACAAACAAATTTAACCTTTAATAATAAACAATAAACAACTTCTATTTACGTATAAATTATGATCGTTATTCCTTACTATATTTACTTTTGTGTATATTTAAATACACATACATATACTTAAAGTAGGTAGCTATTACACAGTTACTACTAGCAACTTAATGACTAAATTGTCTATATTAGCTAGTAATATAGAAGCAACAAATTATCAAATATAATAGATGTATTATCAGTATTATTATGTAATATTAGTGTCATAGGGTCATCTTCAAGTAGTAACCATAAAGTAATGACTAGGGGTGTGAGTTCTCAATGTGCACGCTCCTAATTATGCGCACGCAAAGTTAACAAACCCGTTGCGCGTACGCAATAACGTCAGTGTCCTAATCGTAACCTGTAGCGTGCTCACGTGGAATTTTAATGACAATAAGTATAACTCATTTTCGGAGAACACCTTAAATACATTAGACAATGTACACTATTTTATCTGAGTGTCTTTAACAAGTTTCGTAAACTTTTATTATATTTGAAATGTAATTATAAATGTATTAGATTGTGGACAGCCTCCGTGGCGTAGCGGTAGTGAACGCGGCCGCTACGCAGGAGGCGTGGGTTCGATCCCCGCTCAGTGCAAATATTTGTGTTCATGAAATATGGGTATTTGCATTGGTCTGGTCGTGCCTCGGAGAGCACGTTAAGCCGTCGGTCCCGGTTGCCATAAGAACATCTATGGCAGTCGTTACGGGTAGTTGGAGCCCTCAAAAATCCAAAAACAGTCTAGCTGCAAAGCTTCGATATCGCCTAATGTTACCATTGGGATGTGGAGGTCAGATGGCAATCGCTTCACAGAAAATATCGAGGTCTAGCCAAATCCGTAGTTAAGACTGGCAAAAGCGGACCCCAGACTCCGAGCTGAAAACTTCGGATGCGACTGGGAATTAACGCTAAGAGGAAGAAGATTGTGGACTGCATATTTCGAAACTTGTATCCGCTTCTCTTTAGTTTACATTTCGTTTGGAGATTTGATGGAGTATAACGTCAGTATGCTAACCATAACCCGTAGCCTGCTTATGAGGAATTTTAATGACAATTATGTATAACTCATTTTCGGAGAACACCTTAAATACATTTGACAATGTACAATCTAATGTACACTATTTTATCTGAGTGTCTTTAACGAGTGTCTTGCAAACTTTTTAACCGACTTCATATTACCTATATTTCAAATGTAATTATAAATGTATTAGATTGTGCGCTGCATGTTTCGAAACTTGCATCCGCTTCTCTTTAATTTAATTTTAGTGAAGTGAAGTTGCCGCAATCATGGTTTACGAGTGGAATTTATTGATTAAACGGTGTCGTCAAGGTGTCGTATTGCAATCATGCCTCTGTGTACAGTTAGAGCTATGCAATTAAGTGCTAATTTCATTTATGTTATCATCTTAAGGTTGACAGCCAGATAGTAGGTACCGTTTATATTAAATAAGTAGGTACATTCATGTTATATTAGACTACATAATGCCCGTGGTTCCGTCTGCGTGGCATAGTTTTCCTATTCACATTCCCTATAGGAACCTGTTCCCGGGATGATAATTTTTCAGTATCATCTATCACGTATAAACAATTTGCTAGTTTTTCAAAATTGTATCATTAAAGACGCGTGAGAGGGTAATGTTAACTTTTAATCCCCACATCTCGGAAAGCGTATTTTTGCTCTTCGATATCTGAGTGCAAAAGTCGTTTTTATCCGGTAGATGATAAAGAGGGTTAAAGTAAATTGAATTAAGAACATCGTGTGCACTTAAGCTTTCACTTTAACTTAAGAATTCAAAATATCTTTAAACCTATTTACTTCTACTTCCATGGTGGCGAATTTATTGTACAACTTAGTCAGAGTTTTTAACGAATGGTGGAGTTTTTAACAAACTCTTTGGTGTACTTTTTTTTACCCGTAATTTGCTTTGCCGCGCCATTTTTATAATTTCCACGTTGAGGTGCGATGAAATGTTGGGTATGTGTTGCACTTGTGTGCAAAGATTTTTCACCACGTGCTCTTTTGATTCCTTCGCTCGCAACTTTGCACTCTTGTATAACAATAACTATGTAATTCTAACATTTCCTATCGATGCCTATCATCTGTTTTGTATAGGTATATTAAACTACTTAATAGATTTTAGTAACTATGTAAATCAATGCTTAATAGCCTGTTAATCCGCACCTAGTGTGTGAAAACAGTCTCGGGTAAACACTTGAACAGTCGCTAACAAGTTAACACAACATTGCAGATAGTTTGTACACTAAATAATTTGACATTTCTTGTGTTCAAACACATTAAGATTAGGTAATTATTAAAAGTACGTCGATATTTACATATTATAGTCAACGACAAAAGTGGCTTATCCAATTCTAATTTATTGATCACTGAGGCCCCGCAACATCAAATGAACAAAAGATTAAATATATTTACTTTATCTTCTGGACCAATTTAAAAAAACGTAAATGTGTGTCGTTGACTGTACATTAGCATAATATGTAGTAACCAAATAGTGAAATGACTGAGATTGTAAAATTCATACAGTACGGTACTATGGGGTGAATAGGGATCAATGGGTGAATAGGGATACAATGGTCAGCTGAAGTTATTTTAGTGTAATTATGGATTAGTTCAATGTAATAATGAGCAGAGTTATCAATAATATCTGGTTAGATACTTGGAATTCGGGAGAAAAGAGAAGATTATTAAAAAAATCTAACAACCATTTTATCCCTATTCACCCTTTGATCCATATTCACCCCATTTTAGGGTAAATAATCATGCGGTATTGATTGGCTGCATTAATATTTAAAAGCATATTATATCCAAAAGATTTGATTATACAGTTTTTCACAATCTACTCGTACACCAAAGGTCAATAAATTATCGTTATTAAAGAGAACATTCAGTCGATACGATACGTTAGAAGAAGAAGTCGAGAACATTCTTCTTTTTTGAAGGCAGTTAAAAATTCAGTACCGATGTAATTTCAAACGGTATGATATTTATGAGATCACGATTAGATCGGAATTGAATTTTGATTATATTTTTTTTACCTTCAGATTTCGGTTTTAATGAAATAATCAGATTATGCAGATACCTTACTTTACGTTTTAAAGATCTTGAAACGACCTTACTTTACGTTCTTGAAAGGTCAACGCGTCCTGGTGAAGTCTATTACCTGAAAAAATAAAAATAAATAAACGTTAGTACTTACATAAATCATTAACCGACTTTTATATACCCGACCGAAATGCGAAACAGAGTGAGTTTGGATGCTCCGCTCGATGAGAAATAATTAAATAAATAATAAATGAGCACCCGAAATAGTTAATAAGCCTAATAATAAGTATGAAAATACTACTTCTAACCGACTTTAAGGTGATTACATACGCGAATGACTTTGACCATACAAATAATGCTCAAGGTCATTCGCTCATATTTGAACCGTAAAAATCCGTAAAACCAATTTTATTAGATAATTTTATAGGCGACGATTACTAACTAAGAAGATCATGTCATGCTATACACTTACTTAACATAATATGTGAAATTTTAGATTACTTGGATACATATTGTAGATAATATTTGGTTTCATAAGAAATAGTAGAGTGATTTTCGGAGCCTCTTTTCAACTATTCCCTCCTTTTTTATTTAATTTATGAAAAGAAGAAGTTATTCTCCATATCCTCCTATAGTATGCAGGCATGTGAATTCCAGATCTGTAGGATTTATAGCTAATAAGAAAAATCGGCCAAGTGCGAGTCGGACTCGCCCATGAAGGGTTCCGTAGAAGCAAATGCGAAAATTGCGGTTTATGACGTATTAAAAAAAAACTACTGACTGGATCTAGTTTGAACCAATTTTTAGTGGAAGTTTGCATGGCAATTTACATCATATATTTTTTTTAGATCTATCATTCTCTTATTTTAGAAGTTAGAGGAGGGGGGGGGGGGGGACACATTTTTCCACTTTGGAAGTGTCTCTCGCGTAAACTATTTAGTTTAGAAAAAAAATATGTTAGAAACCTCAATAGCATTTTTAAAGACCTATCTATAGATAACCCACACGTATGGGTTTGATGAAAAAAAAAATTTTGGGTTTCAGTTCTAAGCATGGGGACCCCCAAAATTTAATGCTTTTTTTTATTTTTGTGTGAAATTCTTAATGCGGTTAACAGAATACATCTTCTTACCAAGTTTCAACAGCATAGGCCTTATACATGGCTCGAGTCAACAATAGTGCCCGGAAAACGGCATTAGGCTCACCCCCTATTACGTGGGACCTAATACAATGATTGGTGAAATGTGGTTGTTAATTCACCTTGACCTAACCCGCCGGGGATAAAGGCGGGATTGTATGTACATGTACATCTGTATGTACATGACTCGAGTCAACAATAGTGCTCGGAATACAGCATAGGCTCACCGTCAAGCTGAGTGCCACCATTGTTACGTGGTACGTGTCTATAATGGTGACCCTCTTTTCTGAGACTTTGCTTTCAGCTTGCCATTAGGCGAGGCGAAGTCAAATTGACGTGTCCTATATATAAAAAAAAGCATTTCAAAAATATATTAGTGTGTCTAGTCATCTGAAAGTGATAATAAATCAGGCGACTAGACATAATATCTATTTACCTATAGTTGTTTTGGACGAATTTCGTGTCTTAACCTAGCTCGAGTCTAGTCAGGTTTTAAATACGGTACCGTTATCCTAATTAAAGCGGCTACACACACACCTGCCGCAGGGGCGATCTAGGGTGAAAACGTGAGTATGAGCCTTAATTGACCCTTAATCGCTTCCTAAGTTGTTATGTGTGTAGCCATTTTCTAGATTGCGCCGATATTGCCCCGACCGCTTTGCACCCTAGATCGCTCCTGCGGCAGGTGTGTGTGTAGCGCCTAAGTTGCCCCTGCCGTTGCCGTGTGTGTAGCGCGATTGGAGCAATTTCTGCTGGCCACACACGTTCAAGTATACTTGCGCAAGTTGAGACTTGCACAAGTATACTTGAACGTGTGTTGGATATACAAGTATGTATGAACGTGTGTGCCAGCGTTCAAGTCTCAGTACCGTACTAGGCGCGCGCCTATACGTACGTTTGTTCTATGATCAATTTCCCGTCAAAATGAGTGAGATTTTCTTCATAAAAAATCATTATCCCTAAATTATATCTATTTTTTTTTTATAATATAGGACTCGTCAATTTGACTTCACCTCGCCTGATGGTCAGTCTATATATTATGCCAATATTTGAATGCAACATTCAATTTGGATAATAAATACACGTGTACTCAGAAAGAAAGAAAGAAAGAAAGAAGCTTCCTCTCGAATACTGCGCGCATAGAGTTCAAAGAGAATACAATACTACGTAAAAATAGAGTTCTTTAAGGCCGCACCGGTTTTAAGTTTAGACATACTAACTGACATTTTGTCAAAATGACAGCAGGTCTGTTTTATTCGTTACCCGTTACCGACTTAATAATGCAGCGCCATCTATCGAGCTTGACATTTTGTGTAAATGACAGCAGATCTGTTTTATCCAATTTAGTATAGGAAGCTTTTTTACAGATGTCACTTTCACACTGTCACCGCTATGTACCCACAGATTAATTTCTTCTCTTAGCGTTAATTCCCAGTCGCATCCGAAGCTTTCAGCTCGGAGTCTGGGGTACGCTTTTACCAGTCTTAACCACGGATTTGACTAGACCTCGATATTTTCCGTGAAGCGATTGCCACAGATTAATAAATGTAGCGAAGTTTCCGTGGGCTGACTGCGCGGCAGGCAAGTGTGTAGAGAACCCCCGATATTGGCCCGATATTGCTTCGATATTGCCCCAACCGCTTTGCACCCTAGATCGCCCCTGCGGCAGGTGTGTGTGTAGAGATCTCCGATATTGTCCCAATATTGCCCCAACCGCTTTGCTTCCTAGATCGCCCCTGCGGCAGCTGTGTGTGTGTAGCCGCTCTTAAAACCAGACCAGGCCAGAGCTAGGTAAAAAACAATAACAGGTCCGTACTTGATATAGTTATTTTTTCTTTTAGTGTATTCAGGTTCTGTCAATTTTGACCTATTTGACCTAGTCATTCAAGATTGAACAGCGTTTTAATTCATTAGGTTAGAAGCCTAGCAGTTTATGCCTGCCGTCACAGGATTTATTTTCTCTTTAAGCGAAAGCGAGACTAAAATAATATTGCCTAGAGGGTTATTTAACGATAAGTAGTTAGATAAGTAACTTTTTACCATTGACACTCAAAAAAGGGCTTTTCAGCTTACCATCAGGCGAGGCGAAGAGAAATTGACGTGTCCTATATATATATATATATATAATATATATATATATATATAGGACACGTCAATCACAAAGGACAATCAGTATAGCTAGTATATTATACTAGCTGACCCGGCGAACTTCGTACCGCCATATTTGCCGCCCGCGTGGTATTCCCATCCCGCTGTACCTTCTATTCAAATTTCCATGTTAGATTCTAATCCCGTTCCCGCTGCACCATTCCCGACCCGTGTTATGAACAAACATGCCACATATAATTGACCATGGGAAAAATATGGCTTTTCTAGATTCAGACCCGTTCCCGCTGTACCTTCTATTCAAACTTCCATGTTAGATTCTGATCCCGTTCCCGCTGCACCGTCCCCGACCCGTGAACAATGTGAACATGCCACATAAATAATTGACCATGGGAAAAACACGGCTTTTCTAGATACAGACCCGTTCCCGCTGTACCTTCGATTCAAATTTCAATGTTAGATTCTGATCCCGTTCCCGCTGCACCGTCCCCGACCCGTGAACAATGTGAACATGCCACATATAATTGACCATGGGAAAAACATGGATTTTCTAGATTCAGTGTGGTCTTTTAAGGATTGTCCTTTGTGATTTGTTTATGGTCATGGCCAATGCAAGACGGATCGAAAATTGAAGTCTTTTAAATTCAAGCGGCATGTCGGTTGGGATCATCGGCATCCTTGGAATGAGAACTTCCTCACCTTCTAATTTTCCTTTGAGTGAAAAAAAAAATTAAAAAATTTTTTTTTCAAAAATTTTAAAAGTATAATATGTCCTTCCTGGTTCTAAGCTACCTCCCCACCAATTTTCAGCCAAATCAGTTCAGCCGTTCTTGAATTATAAGTGTTGTAACAAACAGCTCAGGAAAAAATAAGAAAAAAAATATATCTCAATTTTTTTTTTAATTACTCGAACTTTTTTAAAATCCCTTGAAATTTGGTACCCTTAATGATATTTTCAACTACCAGGTCCACAATTTTGCAAATATTTTTGAACTGTTTTCTGTATTAGCAAGCTAAGAAGCATAGCTATCCATCACCACCCTGAAAAATTATAGGATATTTGTAGTTATTTTACAAAAATAAGTCAAAATATTTTTTTGTCGTCAAATTTTCATACATTTTTACTTTCGACCCACTTTATCTTATCTCGGTGACAAAAAAAAAGTATGGACACCACTATGGCATTCTTTTTCAAAAATTGGCGCAACTATCCAAGATTTCAAAATGGTATAGGTATGATACTATAATGAAATACTAAAAAAAATTTTATTTTGTAAATAATCACATTTAATACATTACTCTTATTGAAAATCACCAGATTTACTTTGTACACAATGCATTCATCCTTAATAAAAAATCATTGACGGGACTTGTGACAAAGTGGTAACCGAGTAGGTTATCACATTACGAGGTTAAGCAACATAAGCCAGGGTGGTTTTCGGATGGATGACCGAGAAAGTACGTTAGGCCATCGATCGTAGTGGCCATACGAGCATCTATGACAGTTGTTACGGGTAGTCGGAGCCCTAAAAGTCCAACAACTGGACGCACTACATAACTTTGATATCGCCAATGGGTTGTGGAGGTCAGATGGCAGTCGCTTCGAAGAAAATTTCGCGGTTCTGCTGTTTCACAGTTAACCATAAAATCCGACTCTGTATTTTGTAAAGGTTCAGAGGATGAAAATCCATACTGTTAAAATATTAAACAAACATAATGGTATAATTTTATAATTATTGCATTATTGTTAATATTTTTTTTATTTTACATTTTTAATTGTTTGCCACCGGCATTAATACATTTTATTTTTCGTGCATTTCTTTTATCAGAAATATAATCCGTAGCCGCATTGATATTTGAATGAAACTAGTCCAGCGTTGCAATTGCTTTCGGAAATCTAATTGTTCTTAAAACAATTCCAATAAAACTCTGAGCCTCGGATTTCCCGGCTAACTGTGAAACAGCAGAAATGCGAAATTTGCCGTGAAGCGACTGCCAGCTGACCTTCACAACTCACTGGCTATATCAAAGTTATGTAATGAGTCCAGTTGTTGGACTTTTAGGGGTCCGACTAACTGTCATAGATACTCATATGTCCACCGGGATCTACGACCTAACGTACTCTCTGAGAAACAGAGGACGGAGGTGTCTTAATGTCTTAAGAATGGTCATCCATCCGAAAACCTCCCTGGCTTGTGTTGCTTAACCTCGTAATGTGATAACCTACTCGGTCTACACTTAGTCACAAGTCCCGTCAATGATTTTTTATTGAGAATGAATGCATTGTGTACAAAGTAAATCTGGTGATTTTCAATAAAAGCAATGTATGAAATGTGATTCTTATTTACAAAAAAAAATTTTTCTTAGTATTTCATTACAGTATTATACCCAATTTATACTATTTTGAAATCTTGGATAGTTGCGCCAATTTTTGAAAAAGGATGCCATAGTGGTGTCCATACTTTTTTTTTTCACTGAGTTATGATAAAGTGGGTCGAAAGTAAAAACGTAAGAAAATTTGATGACAAAAAAATATTTTGACTTATTTTTGTAAAATAATAAACAAATATTCTATAATTTTTCAGGATGTTGATGGATAGTCATGCTTCTTAGCTTGCTAATACAGAAAAGAGTTCAGAAATATTTGCAAAATTGTGGACCTGGTAGTTGAAAGTATCATTAGGGGTACCGAATTTCGAAGGATTTTAAAAAAGTTTAAATAATTTAAAAAAAATAGAGATATATTTTTTTTCTTATTTTTTCCAGAGCAGCCATAAGTAGGGCCACCCGCTGTTGCCGGCTTATCCTTGAATTTTGGGACACCCTGTATATATAGATAGGACACGTCAATCCGTACATTCGCGCATATTCCGTGCAAAGAGGTTGCATCTTGGTTGCACACTCTCACTATAAAAACGTATTAAGGGCCACCTAAAGGTAATAACTGGCTGGATGGAATATGGCTCAGTTTAAATTAAGAAAAAAAAATGCCACCAATTTTCTGTGCAATTTTTCTTGTAAACAGTTTCTGTTTGTCTCTTAATCTTAAAATGACTTCATCCCGTGATGAAAATGAAACTCTTATTCTTGAACGCGAAAAGACTCCGGAGTTTTTTTGCGTTAAAGCGGCAGCTATTGTTGATAAATTGTTGCTTCTTTTATGTATTATCCATAACAAAATTTAATTCATAATCACAGAGTAACTAATTTATTTTCTATGATTTTCTCGTAGTCAATGATAAAAAGCAGAGTAGAGTACTAACCTAACCTAACTCTTGTATCCCTTGATTCGCTCAGATTTCTATCTAGAATCACTCACTTTCTATCTAGAAATGTATTCACCTCATTACTATTTTAATGCACGCGAATGTTATGTACCTCTTTGGGTATGAATTATCAGTGTATCTCTACAATATTATACATGTATTATACATATTAACCTTCCTCTTGAATCACTCTATTTAAAAAAGAAACCGCTTCAAAATCCGTTGCGTAGTTTTGAAGATTTAAGCATACATAGAGACGGACAGACAGCGACAGCGACTTTGTTTTATAATATGTAGTTATAGTGAAGTAGGATTAACGATTAAGAATAAAATTTCTTTTAAATTTTTGTCTGTTTGTTCGCCATAGACTTAAAACTACTGAACCGATATTGACGCAGTTTTATTAGTATGCAAGGTTATGGTGAGTCAAAGTATTTCGTGTCTGATCGTAATTGGTTGCGTAGAACCAATTATGAATATGAATTATGCGTGTGATGATGATGATGATGATCAACCGTATATATGACCAAAAGTCGCAATAGCCGATATCTAGGCAGATGACTTGGATCGATGACGTTTAATTACTTGCCTAGCCATTTAATCAAATGGCAGAAAATCATTTATTTCTCGACTTCTCGACACGATTTCTCCCGGGAGCAAATTACGTTGATTTCCCGGGAAATCGCGAACGAGAAATCCTCGGCACAGAAACCCTAATGTTACAGGCTGGCTTGAGCGGTGAACATCTGTTTAACTTTAAAGTTATTTTCACATTTTATACAACGTAATTAATTGAGTAAAAATAAATATGCTACGTATTTCGTGCTAGGTATATACAGGTCGAAGTTTTCAGTTGGCGAGTTGGCGATGATGGCTTCATCTGAAACTATGAAGAATTGCTAAAACCATCTATTGAAAGGAACTCGGGCGTGAAATTTAACCTGTTGATGTTACATTATTTGATAATATTGTTACTAAAGAATAAATATACCTACTCTGAAAAGTCTCGCGAAATGTTGGGTTCGTCCATTTTCGTAACCGTCATTTTCATAACCAGCTACGAACGTGGATTTTTTTTCTTGCATTCATAACCAGTTACGATTCACTCTGGAAAAACTCGTTTTTAACAGAATGTTTTTATTTTTCTTATGTTACTTACCTACTGAGTCTAGAATCATGTCTGCTAATATGCAAGTTCCCTGTCAGCTATAAAGTAGTCAAGTTTTGCATTTCAAAAGCGGTTTGAGTATGTTACTACATAATCCTCGTCATGAATGGTCACGTCGCGTTGGTTAGAGAAGTATTTATGTATTAAAACTTGTATTTTAAATGATGCATTAAATTGCATTTTGTGATTGTTTGCATGAAACGTGAATATATTATATAATCATAAAATATATGTGAATTGGAATTAGAAACGGACTCAGTACAGTGTAGGTATACGAGTAACACAGAGGTAACCTTGACTTCTTGTGTTATTGATTGCTTTTGCTCGAGTTTATGACCTATTGTTAGGGTTCCGAAACCAACAGGCAATGTTGGAACTCTATTACTAATTTTCGTAGTTAATACGTATTACTTTTTTTCTATACCACTTAGAGCGGAAACACACGATGCGTTGCGGCGGCGGCGCGACGCCGGAGCGGTGTCGCTGCGTCGTTTTACATAGAAATATCTGTAGCATGTCACACGATGCGCTGCGTCGCCGCACCGGACTTGGAACCACCGAGACGAGGCGGGGAGGGGTGAATGCGTTGCGACGCCGGAACGGCGCCGCTCCGGCGCGCGCCGCACCGCCGCGCCGCCGCCGCGTAGTTGTTTAGGGGCTGTCCATTAATCACGTGATGTTATTTAGCAATTTTCTAACCCCCCTCCCCCATGGTGATACGTGGTAAGGTTTTAGACAACCCCCCCCCCTCTAGCCAAAATCACGTGTATTTTTTTATTTATTATTGAATGCTAGAAAACTAAGAATCGTGACAAAAATCACGGGTTATAAAGGTGCGTACAAATGATATAGCATAACATGTTATATAACATTGTTATATAACAATTGTTATATAACATTGTTATATAACAATTGTTATGTAACCATGTTATATAACAATATAACAATGTTATATAACAATGTTATATAACAATGTTATATAATAATGTTATATAACAATGTTATACAACAATGTTATATAACAATGTTATATATAACATTGTTATATAACAATGTTATATGACATGTTTCAGTAATGTAGACACTGAAGTTAGTACAATGTTGCAAAGTTATAAAACAATGTTAAATAATGTGAACGTGTTATATAACACAAGTTATACGACATGTTACATGATCAAAAATAAATACACGTGATATCTCAATATACCCCTACCTTCCCCCTGGTGATATTTCGTGATTTTGCCGATTTGTCGAGCCTCACGTGATTAATGGACAGCCCCTTATGATTTATTAACAGACTGTACAACGCAGCTGGGGCGCACGCGGCGCCGCTGCGTCATAACAACGCAGCGGCGTCGCACCGCTCGTGTGCCCGCTACTGCGGCGAAATTTCTGCGGTGCGTCGCCGCAACGCATCGTGTGTTTCCGCTCTTAGGTGGCAAACAAGCACACAGCCCACCTGATGGGAAGTGGTCACCGTGGCCTATGGACGTATGCAACACCAGGGACGTCACACTCGCGCTGCCGACCCTGAAGAAACCTTCTAATGCCCTTCTTGAAGAACCCCTTATTGTAGTCGCTCAGGAAAACCACCGCAGGGAGTTCATTCCACAGCTTGAGTGTGCGTGGGATGAAGTGCCTTTCATACCGCACAGTGCGCAACCGTTTCCGGACGCAATGTGTGAGAATGAATTCCTTGCCTGTGGCGAGAGGTGCGATGATAGAATGTAGCTCTAGGCATCGTGTCAAACAGTTATATTGCCGCTATAACAACTAATACTAAAAAACAGTGGTCCGGAACCCTTCATGCGCGAGGCTGACTCGCACTTGACTGATTTTGATTAAAAAAAATCGCGAGTTTTGAATATGTGAGAGATATTTAAGAGGATAACCTCTTAAATATCTCTCACATATTCAAAACTCGCGATGTTTTAATTGCTTTTCAGCATCCATGGCTTATAAAATAACACCAAATAAACCCATAAATAATAGTTTTATACCAATACCAGTAATATCTACCTAACGAGTTTTTGTTATAATTTTCTATACCTTATCTACTGTGCTATACCAGCTGAAATATAAATCAAATATCATTCATCATAATCTTTCTTGCTTCACGTTAATCCTATGGAAGATTTTGCAAGAATATAAACGTCTAGTATCATCTTACAAATAAATGTATAATAATAATTTATCTTAACATGAGACGTTAAGGCTGTTGCATGCACAAATGTATTTAACCGCCAGTCTACATGTAGTTAATTACACTACTTATATTTTGCAATATGCCTACCTTATAATATAAAAAACAGTGATATTGAAGGTCAAATGTGTCATAAATTGTAGAAAATGAAATATATCTAATTGCTACACGCATACAATTATTTTAGATTGAGCGATTATAAGATTACTGCAAGTACGTTTCACTTTCAAATTGCTTTTAATAGACACAAGATAGTTAATGGTGTCAATGGATAATAAATAATACATATTCCATTACATTTTATATAAGGCTGCCTGTCCACCAGAGACGTGCTATGCTAGCACCTCTAGTCTCAGTAGTCCGGTTGTTAGTCCGGTTGATCGGACTACTGCAACTTTTCAGTAGCAGTAGTCCGGTTATCAAACGGAATCGATTGCTATGGATGCGTTTGAAATCCACCAATCATATTCTTTGGTCCACATAGCATAGCTCTGGTGGAAAGGGGTTCAGCTAAGCTATGATTTTATATAGAACGATGCGAACGATGCGTGCTATGGATGACGAATAGATCCGAAATTTGAATATTTGTAGGAAGTTTCATAGCACATCTTACTCGGTACGCATAGCATAGCACATTGGAAACGGTCACATAGTCCATAGCTTGACTCATACATCCTCGTGGTGGAAAGGCAGCCTAACGCTTTCTAGGCCCATAGTAAGCATAGCTAACTAGCTTGTGGTATGAATGCTAGAATAAGGATAAACATAGGTGGGTACAAAGATATTAATTATTAATTAATTAATGATTTAATTCATTAATTTATTTATTTATATATAATTTACTTACAACCATCATAGTTACTTAATGCAATGGTAGAAGGAAAGTAAAGAGAAATATACAGAAATAAAAAATGGTGTTGCCTTGACGGTGAACTCTTTTTAAACTTATCAATTCATAACGGCTTGCATCTGACAGTTTTATCAATTCAGCATACAATTTAGAGAATATTTTTGCTGTGATCAGTGAAAAGGTACCTACAACAGAATCGATACCAATACCTGACTCTTAGGTCAGACAGGCAGGATGTGACGAATCACCATGTGGTATTAGTCGGTACTAGTCTTCTATGTAGGTAATGTGTTCGACTGTTAGGATGGAGATCTCGAGTTCCGCATAGTGCAAATATTTGTATGCGGGATAACGTATTTTTAAAAAGAAAATAACCATAGACGAGTATCCCCTGAGATGTTAAGCTGGAGGGAGCTTGACGTTGGCAGTGTTATGGCTAGAATTTGGACCTAGGACCTCTAGATCGTAAGGCTTTCTTAATCACTAAGCTATAGACGTGACCCTCCAAAATATTGATTGATTGACCAGCTGATTCATATAAAAAGGCATCGCTCTATCAACCACATACCCAGTTATAATGCAGGTAGGTATGTATATTACTGAGTACAGAACGTTTAATTCATTTATATCATTATAGCACACGAACAGGGTCATATTCTGTACAAATTTTAAATCAATGATCGATTAAAAAATAATAATAATGAAACCAGTTAGACGACGAATATAAAACCGTTGCCACAGCCGTTGCTTCGAGTTGTAAACGACGACCATGAAAGACGACTTCCGTACTGTTAAAGCTGGTAGAGTCATTACAAAATTGCAATTTATTAATTCACATAATTTTAAGTTGCATTTTTTCAATGTCTCTTGATATCATTTTAAATTCATAAGCTAAAAAGTAAAAAAACTTCATCTACAATTACCTACATAGGTGTCAAGAGACAACAAAAATACAAATAAAAATGCACATGGTGTTCAACATTTTTTGTGTAGGCATGCGAATTTTACATGCTTTCAGCGCAAAATACTTGCTCTGTTGAGTTCTGCTTAAGTATTTTCTAATGCTTAAATCGAGAGCTGAGCGAGGCCGCCTCAAGGCTGGGTCGTTGAGTTGAGGCAAATGGAGCATACGAGGTTGCGGACGCGATGATGGCCGCTAGTACACCATTGGGGTTTCCTTATAGAACCACCACTTCCGTTACACTAATTGCCGGTGATTATTATGCGGCACTAGCCCTATTTTCAAGTGTCCTTTTCTAATATGGGCAATGGCATTCACTTTTCGGTTTTCCTTTTTGTTACTACGGTACTTTTCCTTAACTTATTTTTTATATTACGTACAGATTTTAATAGCATGTGCATATAAGAAAGTTCATGACTTTTTTACTTTTTGTTACAACTGACTAAATTTTTTAATATTATAATGAATCAATCAATTAGCCTATCGCAGTCCACTGCTGGACAGAGGCCTTTCCTAATGTTGGGAGACTTTAGTCTACTGTTTCCACGCTGCTGGTCAGACGGGTTAGTACAGGGTTTTATTTCGAGTTTTCCTTCTCTCGTAATGACATCGTCTGCGTATTTTTCTGTTAGTCACCTCTTAGGACACCCTCATCAAGAACTTGGAGAACGGCCTACAGACAGACTCCAGAGTGCAAACTTTAGACGCAATCAGAAGATAGGTCATTTCTAATATAAATCTATTCAAAATATAGTCTTAATCTTATCTTGATGTAATGTTAAGAACTATCACGACGTTAATATTCCTCCTTGAAAATTGTGTTACAAAAATCCGTTTTTGTCATTTCTATTTTATTGTATTGGGTCCATCAATTCACAGCACTCCGCTAGATGGTAAAAAGCTGAGGTGCAGTCCAGAAGATACGGACCACCATTTTAGATGCTATACCTTAAAATGGTAGTCCCAAACTTGACGGTCTTGATAGATGCTTTTCTTTTGAATTTAACAAATCGATACTGAAATTTTAATAGAATTTTTATAAGGAGTTTTTATTGGCCTTCAGGGCTGACGCCTGGGATGATTCATTAATACATTAGGGCCACCATTGGTTCCGCCGCACGCTTCTAACACATTATGTTTTTATACCTTTAAGGTAGCCTTTTAAAGCGACCACTGATGATGATGACCGATCTATTAGAACAAGGCCCACTATAACATGAAGGTTCGCCTTGAGATTATGTGATTTTTCCGGTTCTCTGGAGTTTATGAAAATGGTTTTTGTCATTATGCAATTGTTTGTTGGTTGCCTTTCTAAACGAGGTCTTATTATTTTTATTTTTTTAGAAGAGCTATAAAATTATGAGTCACAAGAGTTTTCTTTCGAAATCCTATTGTTATTCGGTAATTTTTTGTTGACATACGATTATTGTTCTTAGTTCGGTGCCCATAAATTATTTTTAGTCATGATACAGTACAGTGTCTCGTCGCGTGTCTGCAGATTGTTTGCATGTCATTGCATTCATGCGCACGAGTCGCTTTCTATCGATAAACTGCATGTAACGATGGCAATTAGTGGTAAGCCATCGGCCTCGTTATTGAGAGCTTGTAGCAGAAGCATTCTGTCGAGAGGTTATAAAGACGTGGTTTGATTCAGGCGGCCAACACGAAAAAGTTAGCCTACTTGATTAGAGGCATCGATAGACACAAATAGAAACAAAGTTAAAAACAATTAATCTTCTTTTTGTTGAAATAAAAAAATATTAGTTAGTAGATAGTTTTTCAATTAAATTACATAAATTAACGAGCACCGCGGTTACTGTACTGGATACTGTACTGTGACATCTTAAAAAACGGGATAAATGAGTTACTTTTGGAGCAGGTAATACATATAACGTGTCAAAAAGTCCTGTAACTTTTAAGTTTTTGAAGTGTACGGAAACCAGCTAAATAGGTTCATATATGGATGTTAAATTATTTCTAGAAATTTAAATTTTACTTAAAAGCCAATATACTCCTTCGAAGAGATTTTGTTCCAGAATCATATTAAAAGTATGGAAAAGCATGATTCGAATGCGCTCTTAGTATGTCAGTATTATTAATCATCTTAACAGATGATACTGTAATCGTAGATTTACGAGAAAGTGGTGTGACGATCGCGTAGATTAATTTATCAGTGCGGTTAAGAAATATAGTAAGAGCAGCAGCTCTTCATATGTATGACCAATTACAAAATGTCACGATACTTCGTGCTTCGGAGAGCATGTCAAAGCGCTTCTGTCACGAAAATCATAATACATATGTCATACTAGATAATGCTGGTGGATTCGCCCGCGTGCAAAACTATACCTTAAAATATGCTATGTATATCTGCCTAAGCAATCTATATCTAGTCTAACCAATTTTGAAGAAAATTGTTTCAGTGCTCTGGGCATGAAATGGTGACAGACAGACCATGTTACTTTCGCATTTATAAAACCAGTATGGATAAGAAAAAATATTAGGTACTACGAACTCTATCTAGCGGGAGTCCAATGGCAACTATATTCGACCGTGAAAGCAGCCCTGCTGCAGCCAACTCAATAAAAGATTTGTGTGGCCCTACATTGCCAATCACTTCCCAACATCGCCAATCACTTTGATATTACAGTAGTTCACGGAATGTCTTTTATTACATGATGAGCCATGTATAAGTTTACCGGCAGTGGTTATGTGTGTCGGTTGCAATAGTGCTGTTGCAATAACTCTTGTTACACCACCTTTGATACACCCAACATTTCCGCTTATTAACTTCTCTGAATTCCCCGTTCCGTAAATTAAAAATAGGCACTATAAGAATTTCCAGTCATTTTTCGAAGAAAGTGAAAGAGTAACTGTTATTTGTTGTAAATATAAAATATCATACTCAACACTGAAAAAAAAAACAAAATTTAACGGTTCTATTATCCATTTCTTTTGACAGATACAATAATTATATTCACCAATATCATCCAACAATATTTCAGTCATACGCACAAAACGTTTTAACAACATCTTTATGTGGGCAGCAAAAGAGTGGAAAGTCCTGCCAAAAGCTATAATTTGAAAGACTTGATAAATGGAGAGTGAACAGGTTACTTCTAGGCAAAGTGCACTACTAACGATCAGATCATCACTAACTACACTACACTAACAGGTAAAATAGTGGTCAAACTCGAGCCAATTGTGAAATAAAAAAGAAAAAGAAATCCCGAGAATCCCTCAGACATGATGTATTCCGGTTTTTCTCGTTTTGCCAATGAGGAGTATTTACACAGACACTACCAAGTAGCATTTTCTACAGCAAAATGGTTTATAATAATAAAATTATAAATCTTTAAACATGTTAAGACAAAAGAGGACTGAAAACGCTTGTCGAAATTATGCTTTGAATTTTCTTCCTAATGTTTTCCTTTTATTTGTATGCTAATAAGGTCAGTGCATGGCTTACCTGATGATGAGTGGTTACGCTTTAAATAATAAGAGGTAGCGTTTTATCTGTATATAAATAAAATCGGCCAAGTGCGAGTCGGACTCGCCCATGAAGGGTTCCGTAGTAGCAAAGGCGAAAATTGCGGTTTATAACGTATTAAAAATAAACTACTGACTGGATCTCGTTCGAACCAATTTTGCATGGCAATTTACATCATATATTTTTTTTAGATTTATCATTCTCTTATTTTAGAAGTTAGAGGGGGGGGACACACATTTTTCCACTTTTGAAGTGTCTCTCGCGCAAACTATTCAGTTTAGAAAAAAATGATGTTAGAAACCTCAATAGCTTTTTTAAAGACCTATCTATAGATACCCTACACGTATGGGTTTGATGAAAAAAAAAAAAATTGAGTTTCAGTTCTAAGTATGGGGACCCCCAAAATTTAATGCTTTTTTTTGTGTGAAATTCTTAATGCGGTTCACAGAATACATCTTCTTACCAAGTTTCAACAGCATAGGCCTTATAGTTAAGGAAAGGAAAGTAAAGCTTCGGGTATTCTCACAAACTGTATCTATGAAATGAATCCTGCTATTTAAGGTCAACCTTCGTGAGATAATATAAACCGATCGATCAAGCCAGAGCCGTGCAATGTTGTGGAAATGTGATTAAGATGCCAAATCTACTAGTTGCAAATAAATCAACAGAATGTATGTACTAAGGTAATATATAGAGTAGAAGTAGGTAGTTCTTAAGCACTCTGACCTACTTCGATTGATGCATATATTTCAGTCTGTCACGTTGTTATGACTTTAGCATACACTTACTCTAACTTGTGACTCATTGAGGTTAAAGAAGTAATGAAGCCTCCAAAGTCGTTGACCTGCCTTTTTAGTTCAAACAATTTCAAAATCATCATGCTTCAAAATGTTTACAGTCGATTTTGAACTAACAAGCGGTGTTTCACAAGAAATATTTGCCAAGATTGTTAAACCACCCGAAAACAATACGTGGCTTACTTTCTTGACGTTTTATTGTGACAACAGAGGAGCTTTGTCAACAGTTGGCTCTACTTGGGTGACAAATTATCACTGTAATGTCACCAGTATGTTTATTTTTGCATTTGCATTTTTCCATTAGTGTTTTTGTGTCATTAGTGGACGCAGATGGGAATTTTCAGAATACCCGCTTTCTTGAAAGTTTTGAAATGATGTAATCTGAGGATCACCTTTTTTTAAAACCTGATATGCCAGGACATCAAATATCAACGATTCAGTTACATTTATTTGACCTTTTTAATTACTTATTCTGTACTTAAAGTTTACATTATGCGATGTAAAATGATGACGACGAGGTCAAATATTTCAAAATTATGATTAGCAATTTATTAACGTAAACAAAGTCTAATAAAATAGTCTACCCCTTTACTCTTGCTTTTTATTTTTTTTATTTCCTTTTTATTTTATGCGCTGTTTTTCAATTATAAGATGATCACCTAATAGTAGTCTCATATTAGAAGTTATACTCAATACCTAGTCGATATTACAAAATACCCACTCTAATCAGTATCATGAAATAGATCATGTAATTACATTGATTGCTACTGCATCATACGAGAAACGATAGTATAACCTTTTAAAATGCATTTGCAAGTATTGCACATTATTTAAGCATCAGACATGAAAATTTTAGACATGTTGGAATTATTGCAGTGATAGGTATATTAGCCGCTTAGAATAATCGATAAAACCATAATTATTCACATACTAGGTGGACCAAAGGTAATAAACAAGGATTTATACTTTAACCTAAACCTGATAGAGTAGGTACAATTCACTGTCCAGGAAGATGTTTCAAAAGGGGTTAATAAGCGGTGTCGCAAGCTGGTCGTTCTGCCACGGCGCGAGCGCCGCAACCTCATGACGTAACCAACACTGGCTTTGTCACTAATAATCGTACACTTTTGTACTTTGATAGTTCATGTATGAAAGTACGTACTCAATATGTAGACAATACCACATGTTCTTCGGAATATGTTCTGTCATTTTCTTAACATCTGTTCTTTTACGCGTAGGCTGTTTTAGGTTTCACTTGAACATTTGCTTTTGTTATATAATATGAGTGGGTTGCTGCAGGACATTAAATATATTACTACCATTATCGGGTTTAAGTATCGTCCCCATTGGTACAGTTTTGTATTAGGTGATAGGAAAATACATGGTAGAAATAATAATAGATTTAGAAGTTATAAGGCTTGAAAGGAAATAAATCAGCTGACCGGCAAATGATTTGTACGACTGCGACTTATCCGACCCAGATATTTTCTAAGCATCCATTGCTTCGGAAAATACGTATATCGCATAGGTTGGGAACTAATGCCTGTTTTCTCCATATAACAGATGAACTTCGTCATTAAGTTTGTCTCTGGGGCTATTTCTTTTATAGATTGCCAGGCTCACGTTACACAAGTCAAGCTAAGCTAGACAAGTCCAGTCCACACGCTAGAATAGGGCACATTAAGAGAGGCATAAGTTGAGCAGTGTACCGCAATGTGCTAACATTGATTGATTGAGTAAAATTATATTTTTAAGTACTGAGATGTGAGTGCTACGTATGTGAGATCTCACAGGGAAATTATTTTCCTCTATACAATGAATGTTTAAGAGTAATGCCGCTTTAGTATACAGTATACAGTCATACAGTTTAGTAGGAGCTTCAACCGAAATATTTTTTCATTCACGTGCCAGAAATTATTTTGATTAATCCATGTTCAGTCGATAACAGTAATTTAGTAGATCACGTTACTTGATTGCGAAAATATAAAACTAGTTTTGGATTCGAAGGCCTTCATACATTAAATTGAAAGAAACAAGTCATAGGACTGACTTGATGTTTAAAGCTTGTGTATTTTTTAATATGCTTCATTAAATATTGTTATTAATATGCGGCTTCGGTATTTAGGCTACGCGCCCTGGCTTTGCCCCAGTTTAATTACAGCATATTACCCGTAACTTTCCAAAAAAATCTTGAAACGTCATCATCATTCTCTGAACATTTTCAGTTGAGATCGGTTTTCTAGCTAGTCTAACTGTGATGTGGCTGAACTTTGATATTTTTCGTGAAGTGACTGCTATCTGACCTTCATAACAATTCGCGATAACGAAGTTCTATTGTTAGACTAGTCGGACTATTGAGGGCTCCAACTACCCGTAACGACTGCCATGCCCATAGATGTTCGTTTGGCAACCGGGTCCGACGGGTCAACGTGCTCTCCGAGGCACGACCAGATCAATGCAAATACCCATATTCATGCATACAAATATTTGCATTGAGCGGGGATAGAACACGTGCCTCCTGTGTAGCGACCGCGTTCAATACCGCCACGCAACAGAGCCACTTGCATACAAAATAATTATCCAATCTGATGCAAAATGCGGAAGTTATGGGATTATATACATTTCGGTGATTTATTGTTAATTGGCTATATAGATAGACGGACGAAGAAGAAGCTTAATGCTGATACTCATTTTCATTTATTGTTAAAGCAACAGTTAGTACCTACTATTCTAGTCTTGCCACAAATAACCTGTATGACCCACACGGCTGGCTGAATACATTTTGAACAATAAAATTATAAATGACTAAAGCTATAAATAACTGGCATCTACCGTGGCCACCTAACTGATGTTAGCTCGTTATATGCTCGTATATGATACCTACCTTGTTCAGCATTACCCGAGTGCTACATTTGAACATCCCGGTTACATTTGAAGTCTGCACTTTGATGGTTTGGTATATACGGGCACGAGCGCGATTGCCATTGGACTCTATCCCTGACCTGCAGTGAGACCAGTTGTTGGACTTTATTTAAGGCTCTAACCCGTAACGACTGCCATAGATGTTCTTATCGCAACCGAGACCAAAGGCTTAACGTGCTCTCCGAGACACGGCCAGACCAATGCAAATACCCTTATTCATGCACACAAATATTTGCACTGAGCGGGGCTAAAACCCGCGCCTCATGCGTAGCTGTCGTCAGTACCACCATGCTACGAGTGTAATACCTGACTTCGAAAAGTGTAACACCACAGAGGCAGTAAATACCTACAAGGCAAGTGGAATCACATCGTTAAGGAATTTTAACGCATGTTACATACACCGTGTACATTGGAATCTCAGCGTATGATACGCCATTCACTACACACGATGACCTTAATTCAAATTATTAATATAGAAAAGCAAAATATAAGTGATTGTAGGGTCGACAGCTTCATAATGTTGAATAAATGTTGTGTTCGAAAACGCTGCTTACATAATGTATGTATGGGTCTTGTGTGCATACAAAATTGTTAGAAGTCATTCGTGGTGAATTTAAAACGTGTATGTTTCCAAAGTGGGACATAAATTTTGGTTAGCAGGTCATCAATCTGTGCAATAGTTTGTATTGATATAAATCACTGATGTTGTTTTGAAGGCCATTTTTCGTAATTAAAACATTATAGCCTCGATGGCTTAGTTTTAATTTATTAAAAAATAATGTAGATGTAAACTATTGATTCTATAAATTATAGTAATTAACACAGCCAATTAAAGATAAGTCTCGCAAATATTAGTATTTCTTGCGGGGGTTTTAACAAACGTTTTATTTTATTTAGTGGAATCAAAGAACCCCCTAGTGTTTTCGGAGAATACCGTTAGTATATCTCCTAATTTTTAGTAGGTAATGAAAACCGCTAATACCGACATTCGTGCTAATAGTCTCGTTACCACGAATGCCATTGTCTAGTCTAGACCCCGGGCTCCGAGATGAACCTACTGATGCGACCGGGACTAACACTCTGAAACGATGGTGATAAAATAAAACTACATATATTATATATTTGAACTATCATGGGATATTTACCATGTATTGTTTGGAGTTTCCGATATCCGAAAAAATACATGGTAAAATATCCCGATAGCTCTAATAGTAAAATTAAACTTGCCATTATATATATTATCTACATAAAAAAATAAATAATAAACAAAAGTGAGCATGTTTAACTACAAATACTTAATTTCATCATTGTATACTACACATATTGATCAAGAAAATGAGGATCATTCACGTTTTTAGCTGAGTATGCAGATTTATAATGATTAAAAAAACAATAAACACTGTGAAAAAATTATCCCAATCCGATCAAAAATGACGAAGATACAGCAATTTTAATGCAGTAATCTCAAAAACGCTCGCCGCCGCGCCAAAAAATACTGTGTGACGTCATCTGTTATGACAGCGCGCGCCGCCGCTATGGAGAGTATGAAGACTTAGGGCTCTTTTGGGTTAAGACTCCATAGCTGTTTTATTTCGTAACGTATAATTTTGAAATTTTGTACGGATTTTAAGTAATTTACAAAGCTTCTAATAATATAGTTTTTGTGCTATTTACTTCAATATTTTTTTTAATAAAAATAACTATATCTATACCTACTTATAATGTTATGAAACTGAAGAGTTTGTTTGTTTGAACGCGCTAATCTCAGGAACCACAGGTTCGAATTGAAAAGCTCTTTTTCTGTTGAATAGTCCATTTATCGATGAAGGTTATAGGCTATATAACATCACGCTACTACAAAAGGGAGCGGAGCAGTGTTCATAAATGTCAACAAATCCGGCAGACTTCCATACATCTATGTTAATATAGTAATAAAGAGGGAAGATTTGTATTTTTGTATTCGTTAAACTCAAAAACTACTTAACCGATTTCGAAAATTCTTTTACCATTAGAAAGCTGCATTATACTGGGTGGCGCAAAAGTACTGGCACTAAAGAAAATACCTTTATTTTTTTTATATGACATTTTCTGTCATTCTGTTGTTGAAAATTGTGTAGTGAACAAATGTAAAATACACTGAAAATAAACATGGACCGTTTTACTCCCCAAGAACGTGGAATAATTGTGTCAATGTTCTTACGGAATAATTCATCAGTGATAAGAACACAACGTGAATTTCGTCGACGATTTCCCCACCGTCCGGCACCGATTGGTCGCACAATTCGACGCTTTGCCACACGCCTTGAAGCAACTGGCTCAACATTGGATAGACCTAAGTCTGGGAGACCAAGAACAGGCCGTTCAGCTGAAAATATCGATGCTGTGCGCGAAGATGTGGAAGAGTGTCCAGAAACATCAACGAGGCGACGTGCCACGCAATTGGGCATTTCCAGACGGACCCTGCAGCGTATTTTGGTGAAAGACTTAAAGATGTTCCCGTATAAAACTCAAATGACTCATCAGCTGCTGCCTGCTGACCACCGAGCTCGTCTAGATTACTGCCAGCGCGTCATAAACCTCAACCTTGAAGAGGATGATTTTCCTTCAAAATTGGTTATGAGTGACGAAGCGCATTTCCATCTCTCAGGGCATGTCAATAAGCAGAATACTCGGTTCTGGGGCACTGATAATCCGCGCATTATTCAAGAAACACCTCTACACCCACTAAAAGTTACTGTATGGTGTGGCATCTGTGTTGACAGAGTGATCGGACCCTATTTTTTCGAAGACGCTGGAGGCAATGCGATAACTGTCACTGGAGAACGCTACAGAACCATGTTACGTGAGTTTTTGATACCCAGTTTGGACGAATTGGGGCTGGAGCACATCTGGTTTCAACAAGACGGCGCTACGGCACACACAGCGCGCGACACTATGGACTTAGTGAGGGACGCTTTTCCAGGCCGAGTTATCTCTCGTTTTGGCGATTTGCCTTGGCCTGCAAGATCACCCGATCTGACCAGTCCAGACTTCTTTCTTTGGGGTTTTTTGAAATCTCGGGTGTATGTGAACAAGCCACAGACTCTCGCAGCTCTAAAAGAAAACATTCGTCAAGAAATAACGAACATATCGCAGGAAGTGTTACGGCAAGTTATGCAAAATGTCATAAATAGGGCTCAAATGTGTATCAACTCTGGAGGTCACCATTTAAAAGACATCATCTTTAAATCCTAATGGTACGAAATTTAATGGTACAAATATACATTTAAAAAAACCTAAATCTAGTTTTCTAATTTAGAAAAAATGTTATAGCCGAACCAAATAGGGTCTTTACTTTTGCGCCACCCAGTATAACATAGACTTTATTTTATTTTCAAACAAATTAGGAATCCTTACTAAAACTTCAATAATGAAATCCAAGATGTAAAAAAATTACTTAAAATATTTCTTACATCGCGTGCGCTGCGAAAACTATTGATGATAGAATAAGATAATATACTGCGGAAATATATAACTTAAAAAGGTCTACATAAAAGTCCGCGATAGCATATGTCTATCTCCTAAGAAAAACCCACAGCAATCATTTTCATCTTTTAAAAATTACAAAATAACAATGTGTCATTATCGAAGCTATTTTTAACAATACAGTATCATTCCTTATCCAATTAAATACGTTCAATATATTGTGCATTTAATGTAGATTAAAATTGCTATTCAAACTATTTGATTACAAAGAAGAACTTCAGCGTTAGGTAAGCGTAAGAGCGGGAAACGTGCGGTGCGGTGTGATGCGAGCGCTCAGGCGGGCGTTCGGCAGCCCTCTGCCAGTTTGTGTCGTCGACGACTCACCGAGCGGTAGGTGTATAGCGCGCGGCCTTGAGCGAGTGACGGAGGCCTGACGCAACGCAGTCCACTGTAGTGTATAGACTGGAACGTTTGTTATTGTTTCGGTGGTAATAATGCCCCCATACAAATATTGTATTGAGCCAAAATGCAAGAATACAAGTGTTACTACGCCTATAAACTGTTTTTTTATGTTCCGAGAGATGCAAAGATAAGAAAAAAATGGGTTAAAGTAATGAGAAGAGATGATAAAACTCCTCTTTCAAGCGAAAGTGTTTTACATTGTTGCGAAGATCATTTTGACGTAAGTAGGTATTGTGTACCTATCACTATGAGAACTATCGAGATATTTACCATGTATTGTTTGGAGCTTCCAATAAAGGTCCAACCCCACCAAACGGACGGCATCGGCCCGGATTTTATAATCTTTAAACAAAATTAAATCTTATTATCACAGTGTTTGAAGTTTATATTACCAAGTCACGCACAACAACTTGACAGCGACGTGCGGCGGCATGACGCACGTCAAGCTGTCATGCGTGACTTGGTAATATAAACTTTAAATGCTGTGATATAACATTTATTTTGTTTAAAGATTGTAAAATCCGTTCCGATGCCATCCGTTTGGTGGGGTTGGACCTTAATAGTAATGTGAAAGGCCATGAAAGTTTAAATACCTATATTGCGTACCTACCTATGTCTATACATGATAACAAAATTCAGTCTAGAGATTATCCTGCAGGCGTATACTATATACCTATACCTATTCTATAATTTTTAAAAGTTACAGACTTGCACCACTACGAATAAGTCTCCTAAATACTTTTGAAGTGGTCATGACGGCAATACCTACTTAAGTATCTACTTCATCTATACAATATGGATACGACATATAGGCAATAATTGAAACCATATACTTGGTACCCCCTAAGCTTCAAGCAGGAAAAGTTTGAACAAAATTGGTCCAGTATTAAGGGCAGAAACTAGAGTTTTAATTTTATAGAATTTGAACAACTTTGAGCACTCTGTAGAATCGCATGTTGCCGCTTAGCTGTTCAAGTAAGTTACCTATTATGCCTATTGTTGTGTGTGTGTGTGAAGTTGTTGTGTGTGTGTGTGAAGGTGTGTGCGTATTTATTAATGACTTATGACACAGTCAATGACTTTAAAGCAACGGATGAAACTATTTAATGACTTATACAAGTAGTTGCATTTTCTACATTTTTTTTAATAATTATTTTGTTAGAAAATTTCGGATTTTATAAATCAGGGAATTTAAGTTTAAATTTAATTTGGTTCTATTCCTACGGACCAGGATGCTTCGCGGTTTCAGTATTTGCACATATGTCGTATCCATATCGTATATATAAAAATGAAACCCGTTTTCCGTTGTCACGACATAGCATGAAAACGGCTGGACCAATTTCGATAATTCTTTTTTTAGAATATTCCTTGAGGTACGGGGATGGTTCTTACGGAGAGAAAAATTGAAAAAAAAAAAGAATTGACTGTTAGGCGGTACGAAGTTCGCGGGGTCAGCTAGTTTTATTATAAAACTTAATACCTTTTCCTTTTCTGAACCTGTATTATACTAGCTTCAGTTATTTCACGTCATTTCTAACGTGGTTTATTACTCGCTTGACAACACAGTAGGTACAACTTTCGACAGAACATCATAAGGTAGGTAAATAAGTACAAGCGTTAGGACGAGCTACGTCTATACTAATATTATAAAGAGGAAAGATTTGTACCTATTTTTGTATGTTTGTATGTTTGTAATGAATAGGCTCCGGAACTACTGTACCGATTTCAATAATTCTTTCACCTATAGAAAGCTACACTATCTGGGAGTAACATAGGCTACATAACATCACGCTACTACTAAAGGAAGCGGAGCAGTGAGCATAAATGTCAATAAATCGGGCAGATTTCCATACATTAAAGTTGGACCGGAATCCGAATTCCACGCGGGCGGAGCCGCGGGCAACAGCTAGTATATTATAAAGTATTTTAAAAACAAACTGTATTTGAATAATCACCAAAGAACTTAAAACACAAATAAAGTACTACGAAAAACCAATAAAACGCAAGCACGACTGCGCTAGTCGGGACGCGTTCATACCAGATGACGTCATCGTCTAAATCGCAGTGTAAGCGGGCGTTTTTAAGTACTCGTTAAGAAATCCCTAATAGCTTCGTCATTTCTTGACGGATTTTGATTATTTAAAAAATAGGATACTCAGAAAGGTATAGCGCACCTGGTATACTGATTAAAAATACAATATTCCATTATGTGATTCATCCTCATTATTGTTTTTTTAAGATTCTTTATATTTCCCAACAAATTAATAATTAATTGTCACCTTTGTATCTTGTCTTTCTGTTAAGATATAAATATACAATAGAACTATAAACACCTGTGCTATAATCACCAATATCAATTTAGAAAATAAAAAATGTATAAATTAAACAGTTTTTTTTTGCCAAGGGATTGTCCTGTATGAGAAAATCCGGCTATTAATTTATGTATTACACAAATTTTATGGCATCTGATATACCAATATGTCAGATGTAGGCGTGTATATGATACTACTTAGAACCACCTGGTTGGTAATCAGTAATCAATCTTGATTACAGCGAAGGCCTTGGGATTAACATCCTAAAAGTTTAAATAATTTTACTATCATCCTTATTACTACTACATACCAGATACCAGTTGTTATTAAACAGGTCTGTTACTAACTACAGTTTAAATTTATTCATGCGTGTATATCCACGGAGAGGCATTAGTGTTAATATCAATATATAGGTCCCGGCAAACTTCTCGAACCAACGTCTGCATGTTCGCGCATGTGCTACATTGTTAATTTTATTTTAAGTACCTATAACTGGGAGATCTACAAATCGAGTATTGGTTTTGGCTCTTGGTGAAGAAGAATAAAAATAGTAGTATCACTTAGTTGTCTTTGGACCAATGACATGTATGTGCGTAGTATACTGAAAAAGTATTGTTATTTTGATATCTAAATTAGATCTGTCATTGTTCGGATCACTGGCTCGCATGTTAATCGGGAAAGCGATCGCTGAGTGAGCAACTGACCAGAAAATTACCTACAATTTATATTCCCACATGTGTATCGTTGTTTTTGTTCGTATAGAAGTCACAGCAGAACGCGGAAATGATGTATGTAATCGTAAACATTTTAGTAGATACTGAAGTAGATCGTTTTTGCTCTCAATTGTAAGGTATTGAGAAAGTATTAATTAATTTTGGTTAAAAAATCGATTAAGTACCAAAACCTATTTTGTATTTATTTTATATTGTAATGGACAAATCAGACAACAATTTATGAGCTATCATCAATACAAAGCTTTAAAGGATCGATCGTATGGTGAGAGTATTAACTACAAAATAGGCAGGTACCCAAAATAGGCAAAAACCGATGTAATTCGGGTCTTCCCAAAATATATTTTTAGAAAATTAGTTTGTCATTGATTATGTCAACCACACGCAGAGAGGTAAAATTACCAGCATTGGTCACGAATTACTTTTTTTAAAAGACAAAATCGATTTACGTAAATGTCACTTTTGTAGTTCGGTCGTTGATGTCTTCGGCTCTTGACATATTATAATTGAAGCCTTTTGTCACGAAAGTGTCAATTACGTCACACAAGTGCAACTTATACAATTGGGTGAACCAAATGTCACGGATAAACTAAGTAGATACACAACGTCTGTCGACAAAACTTTTAAAAATCTTGATGTTTTAAACTGAAAGTTGTTGCCCTTGAAAGTACACGAACCTTATGAAAAAGAGTTATGTATTTAATAAAAATTCAAGTGAGATAATTACTTCCTATTAATGGTTGCTTCCGTATAGATAAAACATCAATGCTTAAGACCCCATAGTCCGCTAAACTTCATAGCATCCGTTGGTTCTTGCTCGCCTTCGCATCAATTATAATCAATAAAAGCTTCCTTACACTCGCCTCTTTCGGCAAATTAATGCATATAAACGATCGAAATACTTTAAAAAATGACGATCGTATATCATTTTGAATACCACGAATATTTGCAACAGGCTTTCAATATGCGACAAATTATCACACTCCATCCTTGGCAGGGCTGCTTTATGAGTACGAATAATTTTAACTGAGGAACATGATCCATGCATTCATATGTAGGTAGAGCAATGTCTTTGGGTATTAATATGGATATGCAGACTTCTTCTTACTAAAAATTTGCATTATTTCAGCTTTACGCCTAAACTGAGTGAGCTGTACCATAATTTCGACGGCGCTCAAGTATGTAGTAGCACTCTCTGACAATTTATGTAATTGATTTCGCAGGCTAAATTCAGGAGAGTCGTCTTCGGTGGTAGCTATGTTTTACTGTAGCCGCTTGGCTAATCATCTAAAAATTTTGCTTCGGTGGGAAGAAAGACCCATCAAATGCTGGTTAGACTTCGTAAAAGTAAATAGACATGTCGATGGTCTTACTACCAAGGATACAGTCAGCATCAGATCGATCTTGACTGAGTACTTTGCTAGTCTAGATAGATCTGGTGCTGACTGTATCAAATAAGTGCGAAAAGAAAGAGTAGGAAAACTGACTGCCTCTTAAGTATAAGTTTAGGATAAAACCGAGATTATCGATGGGATTATGATGTAGACTGATTGTAAATGCAAAAGAAGAATTTTTGTCACTAACTTCGCCGAAAAGTAGGTATGCAATGCTTTATGGGATGTGAACACAAGTCGATTTAGCATCTCATAAACAATAGTGTTATATAAGTGTTGTATTACCTAACTATTACTCCACATTGTGTGTTCGGTACAATTCGTCAACAAACCGGAGAAAAACTGCAATTATGAATCTAGTGTTACCCATTCTTGTCGTTATAAAAGGCACACAATTTAAACGTAATAGGTCTTTACAAAAGTTGTTCTATTTTATTTTATACTTGCTAATGTCTGGCATGCGCTACAATGCTTTTCTTGCTTTAACATCGGCCTGTGTGGCGCGGTGTTACGCAAGAAGTCGTGGGGTTCGATTCCCGCTCAGTGCTAAGTATGTATGTATGAATGTCTATTGGCATTGGTCTGTTGTTGATTGAGATGTGTCTATATTATAAAATATGTAATTAATATTTATAAATTTGTTCAACCGCATTCTAGAGCCAATATTACAAGCTAGGGTCAGAATATTATTTTTTTATAATTAACACCAGAACAATCAATAAGAAACTACTACACCGGGAAAGCAATTAGAATCAGCAGGTCATTCTTATCACTTAAACAACATTGGGTGACGTCCGCACCACCGTTCGTGCGGTCACAGGGAGTCTTTGCTGGACTTGACTACATAAACCGGGCCTACAAGCCATTTATCGCGAAACCAGGTGAATTTCGAATTCAAACTTTGACCTTGATCCGTGAAGTTGACGTTTTCGTAACGAATGCGTCAGGTGTACGATGCGTGTTCGTTTCTAAGTACCGATCACATTTTATGTAAGAGAACGTGACTGGGGCACCAATATGTTATTGTTCTATTAATTGTATGGAACATTAGTTGCTATATATGTAGCAGTATCGTAGGTGCGGTAAATTTCAGCTATAAAAATGTGACTCGGTCAGCGTTTCCTTTTTCACAATATTTCATAAGCAATGTTACAATAGCTGTGTGTACGTTTAGAAAAAATAAACTTTTTGGTTATTAGTGTAGGTCAGGTGATTTGTTTTTTTCGATTTCTATTATATAAGTTAGAGTTACGGGTAAAAATAAAAATTAGAAGCATAATAAATAAAAAGCTTTTAATAAATAAGCCGACTTTTTAATTTAAAAATTTTTGGAATCATTATCATGGAATTCTTTGTTCAACCGTATTGAAATCAGGTAGTAAAAAGTGATTCAGAAACGAATTTATATGTTTTATTTTATATGAACTTCCTATTATAGTATTTAAATATCGCCATTATATCGTCATAAATTGCACGCTCAAACTTGCCGCCATTTTAGCGAAAAATATTGATTTTATAATTTGAATAACCTTCACATATAATAGCTCCAGGTTGTAATTTTATTGAACTTAGTAATTACCGGTTTTTGAGTTAACAGATATATTATACACCACTAAACAATTTAAATATACCTACATAATATTACATAGAAATATTTCACACTTTTCCTGCTAATCTTTTCAGCTGACGATGACGGCACAGAATCTCTCTGTTCTTACAGGCTCGGCAGCACGAGCTGCACGAGTGTAACTCCCCTTATGTTGCGCTCGCCCATAGGCCACGGTAACGACTTACCATCTAGTGGGCCATGTGCTTGTCTGCGACCTAAGTAGTATCTATAAAAAAACTTTTTGTATCAGCGGGTGCCGAAGGCAGCAATTATGCTGGCAGGTCTAGATCTAGATCTAGATCACGGTCAAGTACTATATAAAAACCGGTCTTACTTAATGACAAGAATAAAATTAATTATTTGAATAGATTTTTTCTATCTTTCATTAAAGAAACCTATTTAAAGAAAATTCATAAAGTGTAGGTATAAACATTTGTTTAATTCCCTTCATTTGTTTAAAAGACTTGGAACATTCCTTTGAAAGAAATTATGTACAGTTACAAGCGGCCAAAGAAATAAATATACGTACACTTTTACATACACCTTCAAATTCAAATGTTAATGTGATTATACATAAGCACAGAATAGATAATAATAATAATATGAACTTTCATACATCTAGAAAATGGTCCATAAATAAGATAATTTCCCAAATCTTTCAGCAGCACGCTAGTACGCGACATCGGTGGTTCGAGGGACGGAAGTTGCGAAGGCGATATTCAATGGAATGGATGCGGGAAATCGTGTGAACAGTGCGCTACATTCCTATAATATGTGCGGTTAGTTGGTGTCAAAGAAGACGCGCCTGGTTCATAATAGTGGTTAGTCCCCATCTTAATCTAAGGTAGGTGTGAAAGTGTGGTATGATAGAAAAATTATGAAAGCAGAGTAAATGCAGTGGTCATTAATTACTCAGGATATGTGAGAAAGACTAGATACAAAAGGCAGAAGACTGGACGCTATGATCCAGCAGTGAGCTGCAATAGGCTAATTGATCGATTGATGTTTTGAGTAAGGTTGGTTGATAGAAGAAGTACAGAGATACGAGAGTGGTTTAGTCTGAAAACAGTACATCAATGACGAGAGTTAATAGTGTTGATGTAACCCAAGCAGCAAAACCTACACTGATTCTATTGGAGATACTTTTAAAAAATTGCAAAATTTCTGACCTGCACTTGGAACCAGTTCCAAGTGCAGGTTAAAAATTAGCAATTTTTTTTTATGTTTACATAAAAGGAAGATCGTGTGCATGAACAGAAGTGGATGGCGGATTGCTGGTGATGACAACAATGATTCGACGAAGCTGAGGCCATAATTTTAGATACCTAAATAGGAAGTAGATCTACCCCCCTAGACACTTGTCTTCTTTGGCCGGCGTATTGTAGTATAGAATAACGAATGTATGGGATTGGACGTATAAGACAGTCGTCAACGTATGTCATAAACGTCAAAATACGTGTCATATACGTCAAATCCCATACATTCATCATTCTATTCTGCAATACACCGCCGGTCAACGAATTGCCACTTCTCTAAGAGGGCTGTATTCTAATTGAAAATGATCACTGACTTGTGCATCAGCGATTTTAACTATAAGTATGTATCTATACGTATATACTCGTACCTATAGATAGCTAAAAGTATTGATGCGTAAGTCAGTAATCGTGTAATTACAAAGTAAGTATAGACGTCCACATACAAAACTGTTACATGAAAATCAGTAGCGAACATGCAATAGGATTTCATAATATTTTCGCATTAAAAATACACCTGTTTACTAAAACTTAGTCGCTTGATTCTAGACCAGAGGGTCAATACTCGTAAAAAAAAATTACCTTCAGTGAAAACCATTTTTGTATTCATTTATCTTATTTTTCTTCCCTAAAATTTATTAAAGTTACTTAGATTTAATCCCCTAGATAGCCCTTAATAAAATCATTAGTATCATTGAATTATAATCTAGGTTTATGATGTTCGTGATGTCTATGACGAAATCATAGAAATCATTGATCAATCAATCATCATGATAAAAGATTTTCGCACTTATAAAACAACTACAATTCCTCTTTTAAAATCGGTTGAATATCCCTCAACAAATAAGTATGGTGAAAAACAAAATGTGTACATAATTAAAATAAGTTACACATAATTGTACCAAATCCGTTACAGAAGGCCAAATCTGTGACTAATTTTTTTTGAAATCGTGAAGCTTTCTCACTATAAGAACGTAGTTATGTAAAGAATAATGAGTAAAATCGATTATATTGATTATGACGGTAATTAAAAAATAACTAATCATTAACACATGTGAGCTCTGTAAAACTACCATAAACATGTAATTTACCACGTTTTGACACGTGTAAAGAATTATATAAGGTACAATATCAGGAATTGATAACCCAGCCTACTATGACGTGCTGTAAACACCGTGGAGTCGTGGAGTGCGGCCGTGGTTCTCAATGAAAGGGATGGAGTTATACGCCCTATATAGCTCCATCTTTGTTCCTCTGGACTGCAGCCCATAACGCGCTCGCTTATAAGTTCGCCATGTTAGGTTCACTGTGTCCACTTCTGTACTATTCTTTAGAACTCGGGCCCATGTGCTGGTAAGTGGGTACTATGGTCAAAGAAAGCTTGTGATGATAGAAACGTTGCTTGCACATTGTCACCAGCAGAGGGCAAAGAAGAAACATTTAGTTAATAAAATTATTATTTTAATTACAACGATTAGAAAAGAGTGATTGCAACCAAGATCACTCTTTCAGAAATATTTATTAGAAAAGAGTGATCTTGAAGTTTTTGTCAGATGCTTTTCTCACAACATGTGATTTTGGATTGCCATGGGCATTTAAGTTTCTATTACATATAATAACGGTATTATCTACTATAGGTATTTAATTTGTACGAGTATTATCTAGTTGCCGATATTTCGGTACCGTTACAAGCGCTATGAACTCGAATATATACTAGAATTAGGTAAACCCAAGCCATATAGTTCTACCCTCTTCTTCACGTGTTTCCTACGTGTGTACGAAACGCGTGTACGAAAACGCGGGCCATGGTTGTAGTGACAACTAACATTGTCCGCGTTTTCGTTTCGCAATCAATCACGTTTACAATACAACCTCTTCGATACACTATAACATATTGTTCTGAACATAATATTTTGGGCCTAAAATGTGCCTTATACGCGCAGTATCTACACGTTTCTTGGGCGTCTTTTGAGAATAGTACGAGGTGCTACTGCGGTGGACGAGCTCAAATTCACTTAAAGCATAGATTATTACAAAACAATCAGCGCGCGCCAGGAGCTCATTTGTCTTTAGATTTAGGTCCAAGATACGTGTCCCAAGGTATACAAGTTATACCACTCACTGTATCAACACGTGGGGATCTTGAAGGTTTAGTTTGTTTGAGGCTTGTGAATCACTGGAGAGCAGACATTCTCACAGGCTTTACCTATATTGCCTGTACCTATTACCAAAATGGATGTCTTTGTGAACTAAATGGAGATAGAAGGGAAGAGAGCCATGGTCCTCAGCACTTACAAACCTCATAAAAAGCAACATTGATTTATTAACACCGGATTTTAAAGTATTTACCTACTATTTTCTTTTTAAGTCGGGGTTTCAAAAAAACTAGTTGGAATAATGTTATTGTAATTAATGTAAAAATGTAATTAATGTACAAATGTAACTTGGAATGTATATACCTATGTATTTTAAAAAAGTATTATGAATTTTATTTTTATCAAACGTTTGCAACAGACAGTACCTACTTACAGAATATAAAAAAGGAACACGACTAGAGACACTGGCAGGTAGTACCAGTGCCATTATAATATCTTAGAAAAAATATTTTTTGTTCCTCAGGTACTTCTTAAGATAGATATCCATTTTTTTTCCTTTCTTCACAAATGGAATCCCTCTGCGTAAAATTCACGGACTGATTTATAACTCTTTTTACATAGTGTGAAATCGATCCACTAAACGCTGCCTTTTTGATAAATCTGCAGGTGGACGCCAGACCTATGATGCAAGATTAGGCTTGGTCGTATAGATAATATAATAAATGCGTAAACTTTAAATAAAACTAAAAATAAATAACCCTTCTTGGCAGTCGGGTAGAAATACTATTATTTATTATCTATCGTAATAATAGTATTTTGTTATTTTCTTTTTAAAGTCATGTATTATTTATACGACCATTATTTGGGATGATTTAAAGAAGGGATGAGTTTTAGTGGAATGCATACAGAAAAACTCATAAATAATGGGTCATGAAATCACCACAGACAAATTGATATACATACTATTTTTTTTTAATTGCAGTATCTTCGTGCTGGTATGTACCGATTGTGCATTAAAAATCTCCCAATAAACATAACATACATAACATAAACTCACGCCTATATCCCCGAAGGGGTAGGCAGAGGTGCTAGCACCCACATTTCGCCGTTTATGTTTAGGTCCCAATGTAATAGGTGGCGAGCCTATTGCCATTAACCGGGCACTTATAAACCTGCGATAAATACACACATAACTTCGAAAAGCATCGAAAAGTCATTGGTGTGTGCCATGGTAAAACCTGGGATCGAACCCGAGACCTCGTCTCAGCTCCCAATAATAAACAAAAATATATGACGAGTGAAGGTTCTTCACAATTGGTGGTCGATTGTGATGAGTTATCTGGCAGTTTCGTGGTCATACAGTCGATCATAGAGAAACTATGATGATGAGGATTATATAAAGTGCAATCGGGAAAAAAAATGAGATTCCCGGGTAAGATCGGTTTAGGTTTGTAGACTATAGAGGGTTCTCTTTGAAAGAGTAGGTGAACAGACACCGGGATCCCTTCTCCTTTGATTTATCTACTTCATGTTGCCTATCTTTCCCCTTGGTTTTATGTATTCCATGAAAACCGATTTAGGTAGGTACTATTCATCTCAAAACATCAAAATAAACGGAAACTTATGGCATAGAATCGTGGTCAATTTGATTATATAATAGTTATGTGCCGTATTTTGGTAATAACAGACTTATAAAAACTCAAAACGTTAAAACTTCTAAATAATGGTGATTCTTGTAGGTAATTATAAAATTCTAGACGACTCGACTACAATTATTCAAATTAATTATAATTATTAATTAAAATGAATACATGAGTTTGCTAACATATGTTATTTTTTAATAATTTAATTGTAAGTTTATAATGTTCTTGAAAATCTTTTCATATTTTTTTTCAAAATGTAAATTTAACTATTTCTATAACAAAAATAGTTTCATATTCTAGTGCTTCTTTCTTGCTTCTTTAGACTATGAATAAATGTTTTGACAATCAAATATTTAATAATATAAATACCTCTCCCAGAATTTTTTTTTCGATTTAAGTATCGTTATGTAATTAAATAGGAATTCTTTTAATAATTATTTTAATACGATAAGTATATTTCTCCATCTAATACTAGAATCTGTGAACAATGTAAGTACCATTTATTTAAAATAAGAATATATTTATCCAGAAACAATTTTAAAGTGTACCTACGTTTATTTACATTTTCTTAAATTGAATTACCTACTACTGAACCGCCTTGAATTATGAATGGAGCCAAAGCACGAGCCAAACTATCACTTTTTAGCAAAAGTTTGTTTGCCACCTCTTTCAGGGAGGTTAGAGATACTAAAGATTTTCAATAGCAATTTTTTTTTTAAATTTATGTTAACACTAGCTGTTGCCCGCGACTTCGTCTGCGTTAAGTTCGGAATGTTGTTCATCCCCTATTCTATTTTATACCCTTGGGGGTAGAATTAATCATGAACTGTTCATCCCCTATTTTATCCCCTTGGGGGTAGAATTAATCAAAATCCTTTCTTAGCGGATGCCTACGTCATACCATCTACCTGCATGCCAAATTTCAGCCCGATCCGTCCAGTGGTTTGGGCTGTGCGTTGATAGATCACTATGTCAATCAGTCAGTTACCTTTAAGTTATATATATTTAGATTGATGATTTAAACGTTATATGGATTAAGGTTGGAAAAAGTGAAGCGACTCAGACGGGATTTGGACCCGCACTAGTTCCTTACAGCGGGAATGCTCTTTCGTCTTATTTTTTTTCAACTTGTTTACATTTACATTTAAATGGCTATCGTTTAACATTTTATATTTTCCTGTTGTATTCGACATTGACCGGGAAATTAAGTGAGTCCTTAATGATTTTATTAACTATTTAACACCGTCTAGAAAAGATAGCCATGAGCGATAAGACCAGCAGATTTCAAACTATATTCGCATAGTTACCAATTCAATTTCATAAATTATATGAATCATTTTTGCGGACTGACATTTGCGGTATCTAAATAAATAACATTCATTTTCTTATATTTATACAGTATTTTGTAGAGAGTTCTCTCCATCGTACAGTATATGTTCTGATATATTTATAGAGCAGTTAAAATCGAAACTTTGTCTTTAATATCTTACGAGCATATACGGTTTTCACAACTCTATATAGTTATCTCACTCTTCTCCCTAACGTATCACATCAAAAACCATATTATATTGTAGAATCCTATTTGCTCTATAGTCGTACAGTCGCCAACAAAAGTTGTCGAACATTAACAAATTTACAAATAAGTTTTAAGATTAGAAAAACATTTTTTGTACTTTTCAAAGGACAAATTTAACATTTTTTAATTTGTATTCATTAATCTCGGTAAAGTTGCCTATAGCGACTGTTCATAATTATGATGACCCTGTTTCAGTTGAAAGTGTTGTTACAGACTATTGCTTCTCTTTTCACTACAATCCTGCGACGACCTTGGCGATTAGTCTCGACTTGAATTTGTCAACAAGTTATAATTATTATTGGTACACGTGAGCCACATGTTACGTTATGTTCAACAGCATATTACCTTAGTTTTAAGAGAAGTAGAGCGCATCGGCATTTGCCGTTCTTTGAACGAAATCGAATGGGAATTATCTCCATCTTATCTTTTTAATCACTTGGTAGGTATGAGCACGTGAGATTTGCAGTGTAATAAGTGGTAAGTAAAGCACAGTACAGTGGGCCTACCACAACGTAATAAGTAAGTGCCAGCAACGGTCCAGGGCGAGAGAGAGAGAGGTGTATAATCTTATATAGCTCCATCCCTCACCGTCTGGTTTTCGGTTCAAAATACTGGAGCTTTTAAGCATGCATTACGGCTGCCCCCTAGACAAGTGCCAATACGTTGGCCGGCTGACGTATGTCATAAATGTCAAATCGCATACATTTAACATTCTATTTTACAATACGCCAGCCAACGAAATGTCACTTGTCTAGGGGGGGCAACCTTAGAGCTGGGGCAACACAATAATTACTTACCTATCATCAAGTGAGTTACAGGTTTGTGTACTACTATAAGCGTATGAAAATTACGCTTATGCTTAGCTGTATATACCTTCATATTTTACGCGAACTGTTAATGGCCATAATCACTTAGGTACATCAAATATAGAACAGAGCGCGTGCGTGCAAACAAAGGCAAAAAATGGTGTCGTAAATACTATTATGTGTTCTGTGCTGCTAATGAATGGTCTATAAATTTTTTGTTGTATGTATATCTATAATAAAAATATATAGGTAGGTATGTAATGAAGCTCTATTCAACGAATCTAAAAATAGGACGATGTTTATTGAGCAAAGCTTAATTAAGTAAAGAGATATACCTAGGCCCGTATTATGTAAGTATATTATTTAAACATACCTACATACCAACTATAATACTTACCTACCTTTCGATTAAGAACATTTCAATCTTATACCGGATTGACAATTTGGTATGTTTATAGAGTTGTTAAAACCATTTATCAAACACTTTTTTAAATATTCCAATGTTAAATATGGTTCAGTTTGACTTATAAAATGATTTCAATTTAACTGAATATGTAACTTATTGAAATAAAACTACGTTTTGACGGATTCTATCGCGATATATTTGTTAATTGTTATGTATTTACTTTTAGCCCGACAACGTCTCAGCTACTTTTCAACAGCCATGGCCGTGGGTTGACTAAAAGTAATAATGACAAATATATCGCGATAGAATCTGTTAAAAAATAGTTTTATTTCAATGAGTGAGATTTGCGTAACCTAGAGACAGTACCTATCATGAATAAGTAACGTATGAATGGCAATAGCTTATGACTTATAAGCCAATTGTACAAGTATTAGGTACATGAGTATCCTTAAATTAAATAATGATGCATCTAACTACCTAATCAAGTAATCATGATAATGCAGACGTAGTATTAAAATACTACACCTTGAAGAATAGGGTAACGGTAATTATAAAATAGTGTAAACAACACTATGGCATCATTTTTTTAAATCTTACTCATTCTCACGGCCGTAGTATAGTCGCCCACTTTCCATATGATCTAATATAATCGCTATACAAGAACTTTTTTCTATAAAACTACTTGAGACGAACCGTGTGATTTAGTGGTAGAGTTTTCGTTTGCTAAATCGGTGGGAAGTTACAGGTTGGCGGGTCTGAGTCTCGCTCAGTGTAAATATTCGTACTTATGCATTTATCTATTTGTATGAGTTTGAATGTTTATATTTATGATATGTCATTTTCATCATTTAAAGGCTGCACTCGGTTACATTCGAAGCCTACGCCTGAGCTTCGACCATTAATCAGCAGATGTACCTTGGGCTCTAAAGCTCTTGAAGGGCCTATACATCCAAACTGAGAAATTATTAACATCTTATTTAAAATATCATCGTTACAGTGCAGGACTCTGCGGAACTGTTGACAAACCCTCCGTTTAAAACAATTTTCCTATTCTCCTTCTTCTTGAAAACTAACGTCCATTTTGAGGGAGAGGTTAGTAGATACTTGCCCGGTATAGTTGGCAGGCAAAGACAACAACCTTTTATTTGCTTACGAGTATAACCTTACACACTTCACGAGAATAAATAAATCCATTAAAACCATTTTTTACACATTTTCTCAATTAATTTGTACAGGGTGTTCTTTAGATTGTTTTTTTTATTATGGCAACTTGTATTTTGAAAGGCAACTAATATTAAATTAAATAACCATATAAGTAGTGACATTATTTTAAGTGTTTGAATCGAACGTTCCTTTTTTGAAAAGTTTTGAATAGAAATCAAAGTGGTCAAACAGTTTTTTTTAAATAATAACTGGGCTTAAGCGTTTTATATATAAATCCTGTTGTCTACATTGTGATACTCTCGGCAGTATAGGCGAATATCACTCATTGAATTAAAGTCACTTTTTAACGGATTCTATTGCGATTTATTTGGAATTATTTACAAAGTAGCCGAAACGTCAAGCTAAATGTAAATAATACGAAATAGATCGCGATGGATACCGTTATATAGAGGTTTTGATTTGAATTTATATTTCTGATTTAGTAGAGCGTTTAAAAATGACATGTTGCAAAGTTTTGACGAGTAGAAAGTTTGGAATGACTAAATTATTTATTTGCGTGTTAAGAGGTGCTGGCTGCGTTCATAATAATTGTAATGAGAATTCGTATGAATCAGGACTGTGTAATATGATAAACTAGCTTTCGCCCGCGGTTCCGCCCGCGTGGATGTCGGTTATCGCGACCAAACATAACCTATGTCCTTTCTCAAGGTCCAATGTACCCCTATACCAAATTTCATCGAAATCGGTTCAGTGGTTTTGACGTGAAAGCGTAACAGACAGACAGATAGACAGAAGTAAGTAAGTATAAGTAAGTATGGGGGATAAATGCATTTGTTGTATTTGAAATTACTAATGAAGATGAACGATAATAGGGTAGTTTCTATCGTTGAAATACAGCACAATCAACTATAAAAGGTAACTAAAAATTATAATTTAGAAAAGATGAAGGAAATGCGTTTTATTGCAAGTACAACGCACATTACACAAAATTAATGATCACCTTAACTCTTGAACCGTTTATGAAATAGTAAACCAATTATGAAATATATTAACTTTGTCCTCGATATAAAACTACTTATAGGTACCTACACCTTTACGTGTGAAGGTACCTATGAACTTTTATTTCCTTAGCCGTGTGCACTACAAAATATAACTTGTGCTTTTAAATTTAGCTCTGATATTCACGTATTTTTTTAACTCAACTGTATCTGAATCAAAGATTTGAAACGTTATGACTAGATTATATTCAGTGATTCAATTTTAAAAACTAATTAGCCTGGTAGGATTCTATCTACTGATTGAATATATTTATATAATTTGAAAAGATAATACTCATAAATTAGCTAATAAGTCAAGGATACCTACTTTTTGACCTCTGCGATGTTCATAAATTTTCTTAGCTAGGTACCTATTTCGATGTTGAGGTCAAAATATGATATGGTGTACAATAAAGTGAATAATAAATAAAATAATGAGAAAATAATGAAATTCAAAAATAAGTCCACAGCCATTGTACTCGTATTGGTACTCTCTCACAACACAAATACCTACTTAGGATAGTTAACTAACTTCTAAAAATAAGTAAATGACTTCTAGGTAATGAAATCTTAAAGATAACTTATTCAAAGTGTCTTCTTATGTAGATAATTTTTGATAAAATAATGAAATTTGATATTTAAATTAATCCATACATGTCATATTAATTTTTACATTTAGTATAAAAAAATGTTTACTGAAATTTATAACTTTGCACCCTTTGACGACAGTAGGCTCGTTTATACCTAAATTTTTACAAGGGTATCGAAAATTTTGTATTTATCACCTCTGCCTACCACTTTGAGTAAACTTTATGAATATATAAAATACGTATATATTCAGGATGGCGTTTAACTTTAAAATCTTAAAAAGGAAGCCTCTATCTACACGAGTATATAATGTCGCAGCCAACTGGCTGCATGCCATGCTGAAACAAGTCGTTTCCTAGCTATTTTATTAAATGGCTAGTAATTAAACGTCATCGATCCCAGCCATATGCTAGCCGTATAATTAAATGGCTGAATATCATTTAGGCCGTTAATTGAACGGCGCCGTTTAGTTAACAGCCTAGGCAGTTAATTGAAGGGTTGATTAAGTTAGTTGGCGGCGAAATATATAAAGCGAAATACCTTTCACTGTTTTATCACGAAATCACAGAAACTATAACACCTACAAACTTGAAATTTGGTAGGTAGGTTCCTTATAGGGTGTAGACATCCGCTAAAAACAAATATTATGATACTCCACCCCTAAGGGGGTAAAATGAACTCCACGCGTACGAAGTCTCGAGCGGCCTCTAGTCTTATTACGATTTATAACAACTTCACATGGAAACAGAATCCAAAATATAAAATTAAAATACATATATATTTTTACCAATAACTAACTTGTTATGGAAATTTAAATAACATATTGAATCAATCAATCAATCAATTAGCCTATCGCAGTGCACTGCTGGACATAGGCCTCTCCCAAACGGCTTTGGCCTACTGTGTTTATTTTTGGTTTCTTTTTTTGTATTTTATTGTGTTTATATAATTGTAATGGATATTTAAATAACATTAAAATGTTATTTAAGTGTCTATTACAAGTTGTAGGCCCCATTACATGATTATGTCTTACACATAATCATGTAAAGCGACTATGCGTGTGAATAATAGATATTCAGTAAAACACCACGATACACAAAATACTATACTGATTTATACTTTAACCATAAAAAAACTTTTATTTACAATATGAACGGGACAAGAGTCGAACCCGTAAGAGATTCAATACCATAGGGGTGGGTCGCTATCTACCTGAGCTCCGTCTAAGTATGTCAAAATTTCAACAACACGCATCTATACCTCTGTAAGTAATGGAGTTTACCTATGTTTTTGATGCTAAAAATGTCCATTAAGACCAATTTATAGAATCTAGATTAGAATTATAACACTACTAAATATACCTAACACCCGTTTAATGCTAAGAAAGGCCATATGCGTAACGAATCTGCAAATATGTATGTAATAATACCTAAATACACCATTATGTACGTAATTTATTCAATACAAATTAAATTTTTGATATAAAACAACCTAACTTACTATTCACAGTATGAAGAATATTTTGTAAACCATTAACACAACTTACAACACCCTTACAAATAACACGAATTACAAGGTTTTCTTAAAGCAAGCATTAATTTAGTAATTAGTATCTAGTACAATTAAAACCACGCCAGCGAAATCGAGGCGTATAACAACAAAGAAATATTAATTTTAATATAAAATGTGCGTAAAACCACCCGCGAGAAAGTGAGTGCAACCGGATGTTTCAACGTCGTATGTTGTAAATAGTTGGCCAAAGAACGAAACTGCACTTTGCAATAAGTCGCCTCGACACAGTTGTTGTGGTAACACACGATCGGACAACAACAAAAATAGCAAAACTATGAATAATACCTTAAATTTTTAGAGGGTGGCTCCGAGAAGTAAAAAAAATCCTTCACAAATGGGTATGTGTTCCAGAACACTCGTTTCAATTCACCGTATGCACTAAACTGTTTTGATTACTTCACCTCACTTGATTCGAATACATTTTAACATTTCAAAATTCAAATATGACTCGTTTGAAAGTGGCGATCGTTGCGCGGGCGCGGCTTGCTTGAGTCGCGGTAAACTCCGAAGTGGTGGCAGAGCGTGTACCCCACTACGCAGTCGGCTATGCTGTTGAAACAGTCTCAGATAAGGACCAACTCCACTTACCGCTTCCCGCTGCGAGGGCCCTAATCCTTTATGTCACGGGAGAGGAGTCTATGAACTTTGTCACACAATTTTTTGTCGTATCATTGCCGGTGGAATTTTAAGTATTTCTACGAAATGCATTACGATGTTACCTGGTCCATTATGTTCATGATTTACAAAAGTCTCTTGTTATCTTAACTTTGTTCAATGCATAGGAAGTTTTTAGGTCGTGTCCCAATCTAAAAACACTTTTCATTTTACGTTTATCTACGGGAATTTTCTCATTGGACATTCTGACTATCTGAAGTGATTAATTCAGATACACTCAGGAATTACCGTACCTACATTTATGTTATCTGCCACAGATATTAGTTAACTACTTTACTTTACTTTACCAGTTCACTAATCGTTTCCGTGTTTCCATTAGTATTCCAGAATATACCATACTTATTCACATAATTATTATTGTGAAACACATCAAATTATTCACATAATGTTCTGGAACACATAAAAATCTATTAAGTTGTAAAGCATTGGATTAACCTTGGTTAGATGATGATGAGTCTTAGAACAAGAGTCGACCTGTCCTGTATGCTTCAGAGAGCTGCCCCGTGAAGGTGACGATTGAAAGGCGGATACACGCAAGCGAGTTGTTGTTGGTATCGAGATTGACAAGAATGGAACAAGGACATGTTTGAAAGTAGCCCCTAATCCTGTGATTATTACTTTTCTGTAGAAGTTACGAGGAAATCGGTCGTCATGGTTCGGACATGTGTTGCGTAGAGATGACAGTATTATTAGAAGGAAGGCAGCAAGTTCATGTGAAAGATGAGTAAACGCATCCTGGGGTCCGAGATGAAAACCTCAGAAGCAATGCACAACGCTAAGATGATGCAAAGGAACTTCATATCAATATTATCGATCTAGCGCATTCGTATTGAAAAAAGACAACCTATTTTTTATCAAAATATTATCTTCTCTAGTTGTGTGTGTTCCTTATTGTCTTCCACGGACAATGGTTCACCAACTGCGTAGGCGGGATAAGCTATAATATGTACAAAATTCATTGTTTACAAAAGGTCTATCATGATTAAAAATCGAACGATTTTTAAAAACTAGAAGTGTGTAAACCCAGAACGTGATCAAGAGACTGCCAAACTGTAAATGGATATATCTCTGGTTACATCCTTTATCTCATACTTCCTTTAGCTATTAATAATATAGGAAGCATAATATAACAAAGGATACAGCTTGACGAACCATGTGGGTGGTTTATAAGTGCTACATGCCAGCCATTGTGTTTTTGAGATAATTATTCTACCCCAAAACTACTCATAAACTGATAATGCAGTAGTTTGAGAGGATAATACCATAAGTGCACTCCCTGGAAACTGTATTTTTTATATTTTGATGAATACATAATGGCATTCGAAGGAATAAAAAAAGGAGAAAATTGAATGCCTTCTGGTTACTGAAGTTGCTGCTAAGTTGTTTAATTCCAATGTATTTAAGATTAATTAATATAACTTATTAAGTTACAATAATATCTCAAAAGAAAGTCGCATAAAATAAAATCTTGATAAAGCTGAATTTCTGGATTTACTGCAATAGTCAAATCATCACTAAAGTTGACAATATTCTTGTTATCTTCATTCGATATATTCTTCAAAATGTTACATTTTATTAACTTATTACTATCGTGATAACCACGATCGTATATTTGTGGCACTTCACATGGCTATTTGTGTTCGCTATTGGGCATTTTTTTGTATTCGGCCAAATATTTGACGTACCTACACGCAAAAATTCAAATACAGGTAAATAGGGTACGACCATCCTCACATGGCAGCCAAATACACCGACAAGAGTATGTGGTATTGGCCATATTTGTCAAATAGACAATAAAGCCAATACTTTGTCAAATATACAATCCTCACGTGGTAATTCTCTTCTTCCTCTTAGCGTTAATTCCCAGTCGCATCCGAAGCTTTTTCAGCTCGAAGTCTGGGGTCCGCTTTACCAGTCTTAACTACGGATTTGGCCAGACCTCGATATTTTCCGTGAAGTGATTGTCATCTGACCTCCACAACCCAATGTTAACATTAGGCGATATCGAAGCTTTGCAGCTAGACCGTTGTTTTTGGATTTTTTAGGGCTCCAACTACCCGTAATGACTGCCATAGATATTTTTATGGCAACCGGGACCGACGGCTTAACGTGCTCTCCGAGGCACGACCAGACCAATGCAAATATCTACTCATATTTCATGCATACAAATATTTACACTGAGCGGGGATCGAACCCGCGCCTCCTGCGTAGCGACCGCGTTCACCACCGCTACGCCAAGGAGGCTGTCAAAGGCTGTTGCTCACGTGGTAATTATTTGCCAATAATGTCATCTGAATAAAAATAGTCATGTAAAGTGCCACCATAGATAGACTGTGGTTTTGAACTTTGCTGGAACTCGAAAGGGATACTCTAGGTATGCCTAGAGTATCCCTTTCGAGTTCCAGCAATTTATAAAAAAACTGTTATAATTAACCTCGCATAATGTTTAATTATAAAAATGTTTATGTAAATTTACAACATAAAAGGCATTAAAGTCAAATAATGTTACTTATATTTCGAATCAAATCTTACATAAAGTATCTTGATGGCGGCTTTATTATAGAATTAAAATGTTAGCGTATTGCCTAATTATAATGTGTCTAAATTAGTAGGATTTTGAAACAAGCAGGTGTTTGACCACTGTCAAAATATGTACGGTTCCGTAGCTGAATTATTTAGTTCTACTAACCATCAAGGGGTTAGCTTAATGGTATTATCATCCACATGTGTCTTGAATAACGGACGAGGGTTTTGCATTTTTCATAAATAATAATGAATTGTTTAATAATAATATATGAACCTGATTTTGAGCAGTTTTTGATACATATAAAATTCGCAACGAATTCTGCGAATTCAACTTAGAAATCCACAACGCAATACTACTGTCTAAATACCTATCACATAGTCCAAATACCACAATATGCGAATATCATACCGTGCAAAAATGTTTCGTTAATCTAACCTGTCTAAAAATCTAATCTAATCTTTAATTAATTTAGTTCCTTTTTTTTAGTTTTAATAGATTTTAGTTTAATTTAATTCGTATCATAAAAAATGTACATTTACTAATAAACCTCATCTAAGTAATTACACACCAATTCATTCAAAAAGTGAACATTGAAATAAATTCTAACAAAATCTGCATAATAATTTAAAGCAACTTAAATATTAGAATGAAATTTAGTGACGACGGAACTAGCTAGTTTTTAACGTTTCGTTTATGTATTAAACACGCCGGTAGCGATACCACAGTACAGAAAAAGAGCAATACCGTTTCGTGGTGTTTTTATGAAAAACCGTGTTATATAATCGATTACGTTGCGTCTTGGCTTTACAATTTGAAATTTGACCCATATTGATCTAAATATCCACTGATCCACGATACACTAACGTAATGTACGCAAGGCGAACTTGTATTTACTTATCACTCGCTTTAATTTCATCACACTGACTACAACTTCTACGAACGCGTACTTTTCTAGGACACAAACAGGTAAAAACATATAAACCTTTGCCAATAGAATTTAAAGTATTAAATATAACGTGTGCGTTTGGTTTAGGAGTCACTTTACATATCATAAAAATATTAAAACACTTATACTTTTCTCTTCGGTTTGGGAAGGCAAACGCAATCCGTAATCTGTCTCTGTCTTTACACACTTCATAAGTTTCCTTACGTTAGTTATTTTGTGGCACTGCACCCGTCCTGAATATATTACTGTATTAGGTACTATTTTTTCTTCTTGCTTCAGTGAGAAAGTGCTACACTGTCCATGAGGCCCCGAGTTTGATTTCAGAGTAAGTAATAGCATCATATTTATCACCAAATATAAGCCATCAAACATTTTTCAATAATACAGTCTCGCTTCTATGTAAGTTAGTGATCAATGCAAAAAAATGGAACCACTTAATATCAAGTTGACCCCAATTCACTTCCCGTTTAGTTATAAATTCGTGAAGACGAGTTCCACAATGCAGACAAACATCGTAATTTTAATTATGGAACCAGTTTGCAACAGACAAATAAAAACATAGAGTGCTTAAGATTTTATCATTCGAAGCAGTTGATAGATGAGCTCATAAACGCAATCAATCAAATTAGTTTTTTGCGGTCCACTGCTGGAGATAAGTCTCTCAGAGGATGCCGTAGCAGCCGATCTTCCTTCATGCTGTGTCCAGTCTGTAGCAGCTACTTCTTAATAAGACTAATATTTGCAAATGTTACGATGTGCTAATATGACAACATAACTTCACAACTGCTTCAACATCTGCTTAACTTATATAATAATTAATATTCTTCTGACCATATTCTTTGTCACAAGACCAATAAAAACTTGCAAATTCATGAATAACTTCAGATTGATATCTTTAATATGATAGTTATCAAATTGCCCGTCTATTCTTGCCAGCTATTTTTTATACCATTTAGGTGGCAGACAGGCACACAGACAGGGGAGTCACACTCGTGCTGCCGACCCTGTACGAACAGAGAGCTTCTGTGCCGTCAGTGCAGAAGACAAAGCAGGACAAGCCTTCGGTCTTCCCACTGACAGTACAAAAACTCTCCAGTGAGCTCTAGTTACCGCTGGGAACACAACACGAGGTTATTATGATCACGGTATTCTGTAGGGCGAAGGTGCTTCCCCAGTCGGACTACTCTACTCAATTATGTATGTACCTACTTGAAGAGGAATTGCATGTGTTCGGATTCTGCTTTTCATTTTATGATTACTTTGACTATTCAGGGAGCAGCATCGTCTGACTTTCCAACACCTAGAGTAGAGGAAGTAACAGGAGAGTGAAGTACGAGGTCCAAGGGATTGGAACTTGGACTGAATGAAACATTCGGATAAAGAGATGTAAGGATAAATCCTGTGAGTCTAGAAAACAGGACCTAATTAATGATAAACAAGATCGATATAAATCGTGAAATTAGAAGCACTGTGTGTGGTTAAGCCCTTATGCACCAAACTGCTTCCGTCCCGTCATGAAATTTAATGTCTGTCGTAAGTAACCGTTATTGCAAATTAAATAAATGACCTTACCACTTGGTGGAATTGGTGGAGACAAGATCTTCAGCCTTGTTCGTCAGAGTTATGTGCAGTGTAGGCAAAGCAATCTTTGAATTCTATCTAACATTTGGCGGCCATGGTCGGACCACCCACATCTAGTTAAAATGTACTCATACTTGTCTAATAACGAAAATATAGTAACAGTACTGTAATTACTGGCAAATTTCGAGAAAATGTGCTCTAGCTGTGTGAAAAGTGTTTAAGGTGGCGGTAGCGTATGGGAATCGAACTCGCTACCCATCTGTTACTAAAGTTAGAGACATTACGATAGCGTCACTTTCTCTTCAACCGACCCGATGACCCAAATCCGACACGTTTATACATACGTAACTAAGGTAATCGGCATAAAATGACTTGCAGTTAGCCTATGACTTTGAATACAAACAACACAATATTATATGGTAGCATGTTTTTTTATGAAACCATTGCGCGTGCGACGGGTGAGATGTCATGATTATCACCATTGACTATCCTTTAAGAACCTCCTATATTAACCGCCTCTAATCTCTATCTACCCTTAACAACACACAAGTGTATCGTGGACTTAAATTATGCGTTTTAAGTTATCATACAAACTAAAGAATTTATTTTTATGAATCGGCCTTTTATCTAATTTATCACTAATATTTTACGTATGTATAATAACATGTATAATTAAAAACATACGGGGTAATTAAGAGTTAATTTCTATTACGAAAGTCTTTACTTCTTTACCTTTCTTTCTTCATTAAGCTTTGGTTCATTTTCTAGTAGGTATGTACGAGTAATTATAGAAATTGGTTTCATAATATTTACGTTGTTAAGCAATGTTTGTTAACTACTTACATTACTTGCACTAATTTATCTTCAAATCATTCTCACCTCTCTCTTATCACTCATCACTCTCATATCTCAAACGAAATCAAAGGAGATGGGGAGGCTTTCATACATTCTTGGGCCAAAAATGTAATAAGATGAGGGTGGTATCAATTAAGAGCATATAAATTATTAAACCATCCCTGAAAATTCTGCAGATTTTGGATATCTGAGAGCAGAGTTATAAGAGATTTAGTAAAAGTGAGGTTATGCAAGAAATTGACATTTTAGAACTGTGATTTCTGTGGTGTTTTAATAGAAAGTGGTCATTTTTTTTATCTTAAAATACTTTTAAATTGTACTGTATTATATTTCACTCAGGGATAATGTACGAAAACTTACAAAGAGATTTTAAAGATATGGAGTACAAGGATGTTATGTTAAAAAAAAAAACACTTTAAATAATAATTATCTTTTATTCTTCTTCAATAATAATTAAAGTATTGTCTAAGAAATGCGCAGGTGGAAATATATTACCTTATTTACTTCATTTTCTATGCCACAATTCACACAGAGATCCATGTCAAAATCCAAAATATCGAGCAAAACTCAAACAAGTAAACAAGTTTATCATTGTACTTTAAGGTAACCAGGAGCAAGCTGAGAAGTCCGTAAAGAGAAATCACTGTTAAGGGAATATAATCAAGAAATCAACTGGAAATACTCAAAACGCAGAAGTCAATTGATCATTGGATTAAACCAATAAACTGATACAGTATACTGATATAGCATACTTTTGTACATATTTTATAAACAATTGTATATCCCATAAGCCGTGTAAATATACAATTTTTCGATAAAATAATTAATTTTGAAGATTGAATAAATAAACTGATTGACTGAAAATGGAGCTGTCAGCTGTCACAGCTTAAAAATACAGTTGATAAACACAAGAAATAATTAATCGATTAACGGAAATCGATTCAGAATTTATTTTTATTACACTATTATTTGGTATTTTAAATGGTTATTATTATTATATTGATTAAGTTTTGTTCACTCTGATTGATTTAATATCAAATTGTGATGCAAGTGTTTTAATACGCAATATTGTTTAAATAATTTTTAGTAATCGATATTTTATTTTGCTAGTGGAAATAAACTTAGTTTTAAGATTACTCGTCTTCCAGACTTTCAATTGAGCTGGTTTTTTAATATTTTGAAATAGAAAAAAAATACCGCTTTTTTTAAGTCATATCTCAACTCATTACAATTTTGGCCCAGAAGTCCCCGTCTCCTTTGGGACTTCTCAGAAAGCAAAAACATTCGTTACACTTGCGCCACTGCACATATCCGATTCTGACCCAGGAAATGTTTTATGGGTTAATTCAATCGCCCGTTCGTATAGTATAATGTTATGATTGAGCCGAACAATCAATTCGACAATAACCCAAATATTGCAAGGTATTGTTGTGGACTTAAACGCAATAGTTTTGTTTGAATGCAATTGCACTCGGAAGTATGCTTTAAGCATTCGGTTTTGTCTTCTATTATGCTATTATCTTAATTCTGAGTAGTGTTGGCGTGGCCGTAAACTTGCACTTATCTCCAACACAGAATGAATAATGCCTACAGCTTCCACATTTGAAATATACTTTATGAAATAGACTATTAAAAATATGCAGTATTATGGAAGTTAATCCTACTTTTTATAGTCTTGGAGCACGTTATTGGTGGTGCAGTAAAATACTAAAAACTGTATAGTTTTTTAGATTTATCGGTACAGTTTGAACGATATGATTGTTATGTTTTCTTGTAGTGCCTACCGTTAAGATTGGAACATATTTATTTATTTGTTTAAGTTGATGCACAAAGTACAATGGCGGACTTAATGCTGTAGGCGTTCTCTACCAGCCAACCATAGGGTGGTGCAGAGCTGTAACGAGGTAGGCACAAAAGTATATATTTAATGATTAAATAATATCAAAACTAATCACATTACATATGTACTAAATGGGCTCATCTTAACGAGCTAGAAGGACTCCGCCTTCTTGTAAAAGAAGATCCTCTCCTTGACAAACGTGCACAAGAGACGAACACCCCACCTCCGCAGTTGGTCCGTTTATAAAGTGACTGGTTACACAGAACACAGCGACTGGTTGCAACACTCAGTACGATTGACTTTCAAAGTGATTTTTGTAAAGATTTTTTTCTCACCGCTCGCACTCTCTGAAGCCGCCGTGTTCCTGTCCCGTAGCCGCTCAGGGTTTAGCCAAACAGTGGTTGTATGAGACGGAATTCTTTCGTCCTACCTTTCAACTTCAGTGTTTTCTCGCTGACCGGTTATAATAGCGAAACATCACCTTTCATTTTCTATACTTTTACCTCGAATGTAACAAATTCTTATCATCAAGTTCACAGTTCATGACATGATCACTGGTAAACATTAGACGTGTTGGTCTACAACTCCAGAAAGAAATCAGACCATATCGATGTCCCGTTCTTATTAATTTCATTTGGGTCTTGAACATTTTACTAACATAATTAACAACGTGAGTAAATATAATGAATGTGCAGCCTCTAGAACAGATCCGTCACACTCTGATTGTGAAGGGCTCTTCGATTTACATCACGAAGTCTTGATACTGCTTCGGAAAACAGTTCCTGTTCCTAGAAAGTTTTATAATTACAGTGCTTTTAGGTAAGAATGATTTGATGATAAATTAGTGCATGCTTACTTTATATACTTAGTTTACCAAAATTTCTTAACAACGCAATTATTAAGAAAACAATTTCTGTATTTACTAGAAAACGAACCAAAGCTTAATGAAGAAAGAAAGGTAAAGAAGACTATCGAATAAACCCCTAATTACCCCGTATGTTTTTTAATTATACATGTTACAAATATTTTCATTGCACATGTTAGGTACCTATATTCGTAAAACATTGGTGATAAATTAGATACAAGGCCGATTAAAAAATAAATACTTTAGTTTTTATGATAACTTAAACACAAAATTGAGTCCGCGAGACACTCGTGTGTTGTTAATGGTTAAATACGTTCTTAATTTTTTGGGATATTAGTAGATCTGTGGTACGTCGGAATCTCGGTAGCATCATCGATGTCTCGATTATTTAGTTATCCGCTTATGACTTGCTTCCGGCAGAGACCGCACATTGTTAGATTACATCATCCTACGCGCTGATACCATTATAATAATCTGTAGCAGTTGTAATGCTCCCTAAGGGGCCAACGATGACGACCAAATGATGCAGTGCTATTGTTTTACTTTGCAAATCTTTCTAGATTCGCTCTCTAGTGCACCATTCACTTAAGTATTAATGTGTAAATGATTATAGTGATATACTTAAGTTACCTAATTCATTATGTAGGTACATTTGGGTAAATGAAGACCCTCCAAGATCTTCAGCCCCTTTTTTTGGACAGGCAGAAAAAATGTACCTTATTATATATTATATCGCGCGGTAGGGTAACGCTACGCAGGTATGTAGGGCTCTCATTACACTAAAATGGCTACCGTGTGCATGCACTGCGAATTATTGAGTGGACTGTCATTAAAACTGCGCTCCCTTTGACGGATCACCCAAGCGTTGGCACACAAGACGTGGTTCAGGCCCGTTTCCTGGTCACCTCTTCATCACCTCTTCGCAGGGGACTACATATTACACTACATGTAGAGGGCCAATTCCGCCCCATCCACCCGTAGCCACATTTAGATCTTCGGGTCCTTTAGACCTTACTAGCAAGCACAGACCGGTGGCATTAACAGTGTCTAATTTCGATGATACGTTACATTCTAGGCTATTTAAATACCGTTATTTAGATAGCCACGGATGTCCAAACATAGTTTCATTAGAAAAAAACCCGTGAGAAAAAAATGCAAAGTTACGAATGGGCTTACGTATTACTTACACAATTATACTCGGACACGCTTTTACATTACAGTAAGGTATTCTGGGTAGTATGGTCATCGTCATATTGCAGATAGATTGATTATTCGATAGATAGGCGCCGATGGATCGATTGCAAGCTAATGCCAAATATAACGAAAGGTTACATAGAGAGAAGATCCGTCTAAGATACTCTTGCATTGGAGAGCATTCCCTCAATCGTATAATATCGAACTGACAGTAATACCACTATATGGCGCAGTTAAAACAGTATATGCTTATAAGTATTCTAAAAGTATATGAAGCTTTAATACCTAGTCATACAGATTCGCTTACAAAACCGATGTAAGCCAAATCAAACCCGGGTATGTACTTACTCTACATTCAATGCTTACGCCAATGATGAAGTAGGTATGTTTTAAAACACATTTAAGGTGTAATTAGACGGATATTTAATAATATAAAATATTGTTCATTATTAAAATACAAGGAAAAGAAAGTGTTGATACTAATGAGCTGAATTCCAGAGCGTTATTCAAAGAACCGTATTTACAAGAAAGTAAAAGTAAACAGCTAAAAGTAAAAATGTTAGATATTTTATTGGTACGACTATAGAATAGTGTACCTAATTTAGGTACTACTTACCGGGTATATAGGGTTTTAGTGTTAATCGGTGCACCTGCGAAACAATGGTCGAGACGCAGTGTGAGGCAGTAGCACCAGAAAAACGACATAACACGAAATAAAACCAATAGTGGGCCCCTGGACTATAAAGTGAAGACTAGACGCCTCTAGGAAATCGCCATGAGAATGATGATGATTAAAAATATGCCCTAAAGCTGAATAATTATTATTTCAAATTCAAACCTCGGAACCAAGGGATGGATCTCTTGTTACTCCTTCCCAGGCTAATATCTACATGATATCTGGAGGCGCGGGTTCGATCCCCACTCAGTACAAATATTTGTGTACCTACATGAATTTTAATATTTGTATTGGTTTGGGTGTTTCTATGTATTATATGTATGTATTTACGAAAAAAAAATGTATCTAAGTATGTTTATCCGCATTCTAGATTCCATAACACAAGCTAGTGAAGCTATGCTTACTTTGGGTCTAGATAGCGTTGTGTAGAATGTCCTACAATATTTATTTATTTATTTTATTTATTCTGATTACTACGAATATCTAGATATCTTTGTTACTGACCATTGCCCAGCGACAACTTGTCTCTTGTCAAAAGCCTATTGTCTATAAAGTTAAAATCCTGTAGATTACAATATACACTGTTATGTCACCGGCCATTTTGTCATGAACGATAACCGCGCGCCATCTTTATGTAATAAGATTACGAAAAGCGCGCGTGTGATAGGCCAGCAGGCTTGTGATTCATTTGTGTACGGACTGCACTGTAATGTTCGGTGATATGGAGAAATGTTCGTACGATTTTGGCAACAGATATTGCAAGAATTATGAAAGTAAGACTAGTTTAGTAAGAATAATTTATAAATAGATTTAATTTATAAGTAGATATATTTATAGAGTCAGGAGTGAGAGGCCTAGAAATACTGACTGGATATCACCACGGTACGTATAATAATGAGGTTCTTATCTCTAGAGCTTTGACTTTTTACCATGTAACACGTGGAAAACACAGTAGGTTACATAATTTGCAACTATGTTAATGTTAAGACCTTAGAATAAGAACATTGTGTAACTGTTTGTTTTCCCAAATAAAGAAAAATAAAATAAAACCTTAAGGAGTTTGGTCCTTGTAACTTATTCATTCATCATCTACTTAGCTTTGTTCCTAGTTGTCTCCGAGGCTTTCATATCGAAGCCGGGGGTCTACTTGCTTCTTTTTCTCCGTATGAGGTATGGTTTTTATGGAACTACTGTCTGAGCTGCCAACCCCAAGAGGAAGCCTGCGCCAGAGCATCAGCAGGTATACCAGCTCGTAAGGGAGATTAGCTTAGTCCTATAGGTCTTAGTGGGGCATCATACACCCCTTGTACCTTCATTGTCGGCGGTAAAGTAGTTTTCTTTTCGGGAATGTTTTCATAAACGTAATTCACCCAATTTTTTTATAAAGCGCTACCTTTATCTTCCCTTCCGTATACCCACGGTTTCTGTATCATTTCGAAAACTAATTTAAAAGAGACCATGAGACACATTTTACAATTCAAGGCTTGTTCAAGCCCTCTTACTTATTCTTTAGTTCAATCACGTCCCTGTTATGATTAATCAACAATTAACCTTCAAATTCCGTGCTTCGCGATTTCACTTGAATCAAGTCCATTCATCCTATATGTTATGAGTGTTGACCAATGTTAACCATCGATCAAAAGAAAGAGTGTCAACAAAGCTTTCCTCTCGCAATTGTGGGGTTAGATAGCAGGCGCTCTCGCAAAGGCCAATGGCCATGATAAGCCAAATAAAAAAAAAGAATACGAGTGCGGACCCCGGGTACTAGTATAAGTTTTTAATGAAACCAAGACTAACGTTGTGATAATGACGATTTCTTGTGGTTTAAAAAAATAGGGATAGGACTGTTTAACATCAGACAGATATATATACAGCCCAGATGCATGGCTCAAGTCAACAATGGTGCCCGGAATACGGCAACAGGCGCACCCTTATTACGTGGGACCTAATACAATGATTAGGTGAAATGTGGGTATTAATTCACCTCTGCTTAACCCTCCGGGATGAAGGCGCGATTAAATATATGTATAATTTAATTAAATATATAATAATAAGGTAAGTTTGTTAAAAAAAATTGCCACATCACGGTCAGACTGCTTTAAGTTGAGTGTGTTAATCCCAGTGGTTTATATAGGTAGTTATTTGCATACTTATTGATTATTATTTTATTACTTTAGGTCCGCACACGCAATTTCAAGTGCACTCGATACTAATGTATCATTAATTTAACACTTTCCTTGATTGAATGTTAGTGCTTACTAAACAAGAAAAGTCTACCTTTTTACGTATTTCAAAATATTTGGTGATTATTCGATGTCTGTAGTGTTTTTTCAGTAATTTTTGATCCCAAACTTTAATAAGATATACAGGTAAATAAGTAATGGGTCGTTTGATTGGCTCTTGAGTGTTCAAGCTGAATGATAATCTTGAATAGCACTTTTTGCACGACTTTTTCAAGAGGTTCCCAAACGTTTAGTGCTCTTGCTCAGTCATTTCCTAAATAAATAACAATCACAATTTTGGGTAAAGTGAACAGCCGAAGTTTTGTATGTTTATAGCAGCCAACGGGCCACAAAACAGGATTATAGGAGATTTATCCATGTAGGTATCACGGTGTTACCTCACGGTATGTACTTCACTATGTCACGGTATCTTTTTCGAATCCGATTTCGGGATAAATGTTGGCCATGAAATCAGGCCTACAAGTTTAAAGGTGAGGCTTCAAGTATCAAAAACAACTTGACGTAATTAAGTTTACTAGAGTAAATAGAAACTGAGGTAAACTCGTGCAAAAGAATTTCGAAAAATAAACACTTCAAATGAAATATTCGACGGATGGATGACTTCGTTTCTGTAATTACTTTCTGTGGGATATAGTTTATTAGTACAGTGGCTATAAATATGAAACCATTCCATCCATCTGTGGTATAAATTCGCTCTACTTGTCTGCATAATATGTTGTATGTCAAAATTATTGTTGTCGTACAACGTGCAGGGTGACAAATGTAAAGACATACTTAGCTAGTAAGATTCTTGACTTTTCGACACGAAGATGTATTTAAATGCCTACGTTTAGGTCAAGTTCATGTCGACGTGAAACGCCCACCCACCGATTACATAAACTGTTTCTGTGTCAATCTTTACCATAACACGTCGCGGTCACCGGACTCGTCTCTCGTCTGCGTATTTTACGTTTGAGCAATCATTGCTCTTTTACTGTCAGTTGTAGTTAAGTTAAGTTAAGTAAAGTGGAAAAAAAAAACTATGAGTGCCAACAGACCTGAAAAGTTGGGCTTATATACAGAAGTGCCACATAATTGTCACAATCACGAATTTGTCAGAAACTGTCACAAGAGGTGTCGGTAACGGTGTCGTAGGCTTAATAGTTTTTTCCCATCACAAATCTTGCACTTCCAATTCCATAAATTATTACCATACATGCTCGCCGATTATGGGTAGGTACCTACTCTTGATATGGCTTTTCTTAAAAATGTCTTCGATCTTTGCTGTACGCACGCCTAGGTTGACTTCGGCATAAGTTAGTATAAGATCTATTCTGGGACAATCTTCTATAATTTATCCTCACTAGGCGCCAGAATTATCTACGCCGCTATTTCTATAATTTGGTCATAATTACATGCCATATCTAGCTAGTAACATAATTATAAAACAAACATAAACATATTTAGCACAGCGATTGCTCCATATGACAGTAATACTAAACAGACAGTACCTATAACACTACTAGGAAGAACACATCGTCCATCAAACGCACTGGTATTGCAAACACGTAACAGTTGAACATTCACTGTAATGAGTGTAATGACAAATTGCTATCTACGTGCTGTACGGTTCGAAACTTAAAAGACATTCCGCACTGGTTCATTCTTGCGTGAAATACACAGTCTTTGCTAGAACGATAAACTGATTTTTATTTAGACATCTCGATTGTTCAATCGAGAAGAGAATTACGGAAATAGTAATAATAGGTACATCGCTTATATCGTTACAATGTCAGTGATCGATTGTGACAAAGGTTAAGGATTTGAAACAATAAGATTGGGTGATTACAATACCACATTATCTCTTATTGAGTAGACAGTAAGGTGACGTTAATTATGTTCAGTAGTTACGACAGTCAACCGTTAGGGAGGCTGGAAGTAACGAGCGGAGGCAACTCGGTCGTCGGAGATCGCAGATTGACCGCGGTCCCCCATGAACGCTGGCTTGGGGGTGACGGGTGGAGCCGCCTGTCACGCTAGCAGAAGCAATCCGCGGTGGCGGCACGATGTGCAATTGCGCACCTCGCCATTCCTGGGGACTAGGTTGGGACTCCGTGGTCCTACATCCGAAGAGGGCAACGATAAAAATGGGAGGTTGGAGATAAGTGAAGGTTAACTATCGATGAACAGAACTCTACCGACACCTTCTAAGGCTGTCTTCTCGGGGTTGAGAGGTTCAAACAATCAGAAATAAAGGACACTCCGGACTCCAAAGTGTAAATTTTGGACGCATTTTTAAAATTGCTAGGAGGATGGTGAAGGAACTACACTTGTCTTGGTGTATCTCGATGCCTAATCACATTAACACTGACATAGTATACGTTCAAAATGCATATTCTCTTAGTTTAATCGCTTCGAGGCGGATTCTGTTGCAACGGCGCGGCGCGTGCGCACACCAGTGAAAGTTATCGAGGAAAATCCTGGTGTGTACAAATTACTTAGAAACTTGTTCATTTTCTAGTCAATATTTAGCCGGAGCTTTTTGCAACAATATTTCAAGTTGTAATATCTTTGCTAATCTTTACCAAGAAAACCCTATTCAGCATTAATAATAATTTAATATAAATACTTCCTCGTTGAGTGAATCTCAACTGACGTTGAATTATTTTATTGTTTGATTTTGTCTTTTTACTGAGCTTTGATAGAGGACTTATTTTATAAAATCCAGTTTTATGGACGCAATACGACAGGGACACGCAGTATTCAGACAAATAAAAATATGCATTACCTACTCTGTAGATTGTGATATAGGTATAATTAAATCCAATAACGGAAATAGTCTATAAAATAGTCTGTTATAACGTGGCAGAAGCTTTTTTTATATGTAGTACTATTATTTGAAGTAAATTAAAGCGAAACTGACCATATCTTTCAATCCTGTAACCAGGATGTGTCCAGGTAACTTAGTTGTTCAGTTATTTCTGCTTAGAAAGAGACAGGTCGCGGGTTCAAGTTTCGATCGGTGTAGGCTTTTAATTGTATAGGAAAAAGTTAGCATAGGTACTAATTGCTTCAGAAATTATTAATAATAATATACGTAACAATGTCTTAATCTATATTTCACATTACCCTGTAGATATACATCGCCGATGAAGAAATTAAGGAAAGTTTAGATGTGATTTACAAACTCGCAGACGGTTATCGAGGTTACCAGAGTTAGTTACGTCATTATTGTTTTTATGAGTAAACACTTGCACGTGAGATTGGGACACGCTAGATAAACATGTTCCGTAGTAGATTGCAATTGAAATGGATGTAGGAATGTTAGGTTAGGGATAGAGTCATGCTTGTGCGAGCCTGAATGGCATGACGTATAATACTCGGATTTTGACTTGTTAGGTCAGGAAAGAGACGAGTGTGAGTGTGACTGAGATCATTTTTGTGTACCTACTCTCAATCTTCTTCCTGACGCGATGTGTCAAACTAAAGTTAGATTAGATTTTGTTTTTCGTAGGGATTTCCGTCGGCTGGTGCCGACTGGTGGCTGGTTATGTTGGACTAGAATAGACTAAAACTGCCCGCCTTCTTAGGTTTTGAGAGGCCGGAATGTAACGTAAGGTGGCTTAATGCATTTCCCTCGTAAACCGGCTGACCCAGCGCCATGTTTGGAGATGGCTCCCTCGGGTGTGGGAACCATGGTGGCCCATTTTGTCCCGGAGAAGTTAGTACTTAACAAAAAAAGGGTTAGTACTTGACTTTTGGTTTGGCACGTAGCGTAGTGGAATAGTGGCACTGCCACTCGCCCTCTCTCTCCACCACACATCTCAGCACTCAACAGCTGATTCTCAATCCGGGTACTTGAATACCTATATCCCCAATTAACACAGTATCGTTGCAAAGTATCCAGAACTGCCCAGCCCCCTCTAGACAAGTGGCAATTCGTTGGCTGGCGTATTGTGGAATAGAATGGTGAATGTATGACATTTGACGTTTATGACATAAGTTGACGACTGTCATTTATACGTCAAATCTCATACATAAGTCATTCTATTCTACAATACACCGGCCAATGAATCGTCACTTGTCTAGGGGAGCTGGTCTCAATGAAGTGGAAGGCTTTGACAATAGTACTCTCGGTTTTGCCCGCCACGACATATAGGTCGTTGTTTCGTTTCAACTAGCAGAATAACAAGTAAGCGACGTACCTAAGGTAGAAGTCGTATGCAAGTTAACGGTTGTCGGTTGCCCTGCACCGGCTGAACTGGCCCGAATTCGCGTTCGTGCGTAAACTCGTTGCGTCATTTCGGCCATCTGTTTCGTACGTTTGACACCAATGTCAGCTTATTAGTCAATTACTGGTCGTACTATAGTGAATATTCACGACTTAATATCAGTATTGTACGGTTATTGTATTGACTTCAGGTGGAAAGTAATCGAACAGTGCGTGGTTACAGGAATAGTGTGATAGTTAAGCCGATGTGAACCGTAAACTAGAATAATTAAAAAGAGTTGAAGAGGTCTGGAGCCCCTTCAAGATGTTTAGAGGCCAAACCAACCTCATCTGTCTGTAAAGTGGTACATCCGCTGATTGATAGATGAGGCTTTCCTCTCACGCTTGGGTTCAGACGGCAGTCGCTTTAGCAAGGGCCAAAATAAACCAAATCAAGAGAAAAAGTAGAAGAGCAGGCACAGATTCCAAAGTACAAGCATTGAATGTCATAGGAACTAACGCTGCGATGATGATGAATTAGAAAGGTTAACGAAAATACTGAGTCACAATTATGTGATGCATCTTTCGTAAACCTCAAAAGGGTAGGCAGAGGTGTGTATTACCATTTTTTTGTACCACGTAATTGGGGTAAGTGTATAACCATCTATTAGACAGGTTTTCATAATTCGTGCTGCTAGTGAGGCTTTCTTAACATAAAAAACCCAGCAACAGTTTGTCCGACCGTGACCTCACGATCGTACGCAAATATGAACGCAATCTTATGCCACGGAACGAACAAGATATTAGCAGTTTTTGACGTATGTAATGTTATATGCATAAAGAATGTAATATGAAAGATGGAATTTTCACGCAGTTGCGTAGTTGTGGTATAGTGGTAGTAGTAGCTTTAACAGCCTCTGCGGCGTAGTGTGGTGGCTGAGAATGCGACTGATACGCAGAGGGTGCGGGTTTGATTCCCGTTCAGTGCAAATATTTGTCTCTATTTGCATTGGTCTGGGTATTTCCGTGCCTCGGAGATCACATCGGTCCCAATTGCCATACGAACATGGGTGCAGTCGTACGGGTAGTTGGAGCCCTAAAAAGTCCAACTGCTCTAACTACAGATCTTTGATTTCGCCAATTGTTTCTGGAGATCAGATGGCAGTCTCTTCACGGAAAATATAGAAGTTCAGCCGCGTCACAGTTAGACTGGAAAACCAACCCCAATTGAGTTGGGAAAAGACTCAGAGAATGATGAGGAGTAGCTTTGCTGTTGAGGTGTATGGAAGCACATCAAGATCTTGGGAGCTCATATTCATCTCGGATGCAGCCGAGAACCATGTGGATAATGAATAATACCTAGCTTCGCACATTCTATCATCGCACTTCTCGTCATAGGCGGGGAGTTCATCCTCACACATTGCGACCGGAAATGGTGCGCACTGTGCGGTATGAAAGGAAGTTCATCCCTCGCACACTCAAGCTGTGGAATGAACTCCCCGCGATGGTTTTCCCAAGCGACTACAATATAGGGTTCTTCAAGAAGGGCATTAGAAGGTTTCTTCAGGGTCGGCAGCATGAGTGTGACGCCCCTGGTGTTGCATACGTCCATAGGCCACGGTAACCACTTTCCATCAGGTGGGCCGTGTGCTTGTCTGCCACCTAAGTGGTATAAAAAAAAAAAAGCAATACTGTCATCATCCTCCTGCCCTCATCCCAAATTTATTTGGGGTCAGTGCAACATGTGTGCTTTTTCCATTCATCTCCAGTTGCAGTCATCTCAACATTCACTCCCTTCTTCACACCATATTATTATCATCTTTCACACAGTCCATCCACCTCTAGGTCTTCCTCCCTCCTTGTAGCCATCCACTTCCATAGTTAATGTCTTCCTTACGATATTACTTTTATCCCTACGCATTACATGTTCGAACCAGAATAAATAATGTCCTCGTAGCTTCTCCGTGATTGGTGCTATTTTCAAACTTCCTCTCAATATCATAATTAGCAATATTTTTTAGAAAAACAGTCACAAAAATATTTTTGATAATCTCAATCAATTAACATGCTGGTCTCCTTTCAAATACAAAATGATTTTCACGTATATTACAAAACCATTAACGAATCTACTGGTGACTTTCAATTCATAACCTTTGAGTAGGTACGTTACGTGTATGTTGGTTCATAACAAGTGTCCAATTTGATTAGAGAGCGGACATTGCCAATTTGCTCCGGGCCCCCTGGAGAGTAATGCGAGCACGTGTAATACGATGAGTAAGTACATTAGATACAGATTATAAATAGGTCGGAAAAGTCTCGAACAAAAAATAAGAAATAGAAGAAATATATTTCTGTCTTCATTTTTTTTTGATAACATATTCTTTGAACATGTTTAATACAGTGACACCAAATTAATTCAACATTCTGGACGCTCCATTAATTTTATCTTTGATTAATTGGAACTAATAAATTACATTTTTAAATAACACCTTAAATAACTGCAAGTACATTTAAATTTTTGATCCGGAGGATCAAGTCAAAACTACGTTCCCTCACCCAAACGTGTCCATCAGGCTGTCAGCGATTCCTCTCTGTCAGGGAAACATTTTTTTATTTTCTCTTCAGGGAATCAATTTTTATTTAAAAATAAATAGAAAAGCATTCATTTGTTTATGTGTGTTGTCGGTACAGTGGCATACTTATTAAATCTCAAGTGTATAGGTATATAGGGATTTTCGCTGGTAACTGACTCACTATAATAGGAGAGTGTAATCATAGGAGCGTGTGTGTGTGATCAACTGATCATAGTAGAGTATTATGCTAATATTGTATGCAAATTTAGTCCGATCTTTAAAGCAAAGAAAAAATAGGGAGCAATTAACTATCTATAATATTTTAACGCTAATAATGTTAAAACCTTAGATAGGTCAGATACCAAAAGCCGGACAGATACCAGAACAGTGGCCCTGGATCGTAGTTTTTTGTTCCTACCAGATGCTTCCTATACATTCGTAGTATAATATCATGTTTGTGTATCATGTTTCTTTTATAATAAATTCCTTTTACGTTTAACAACGCCTTGAAGTAAGACCTTACACATCAGTCATTAGCAGCCTTCAAGTAGTCACCAATAACTTCAAAAATAAATTATTTAGTAGAAACGGGTTTTAACTGTAACATGTAGATTTACTAATAATGTATTTATATATGAATATCTTACGTAATACATACTGTCAAACAATAACATTATGTAAAACTCAATTAGAAATTAACATTTCAAAATTTTCAGAACTAGAAAGCTGATTTCTCTTTTTAGTTTATTTAAACAGCATATTTTTTACTTACACTAATATTGTAATGAAATACGTATCCATATGCGTTTACGTCCTACAACCTTAGCATGATGAGCATGAGTCTCGAGTCCTCCTAAGTCCTAAGCAAAGAAGTAGGATCTATCACTTGACCAAAACAACTCATTTCATTAGTCGTATACAATTGAAACGAGTCTGGGGCGTAAATTATACAGGAGCAATACGGCATAGAGACAGTGCAATCAAACAATCAAAAGCCTATCGCAGTCCAGTGCTTGACATAGGCCTCTCCCAATTTGCGCCATTGCTCCATCCAGTCCAGCTTTTTCAGGTCATCAGTCCATTTAGCTAGGCGGCATCCTACCTTCTGTGTGCCTTTTCGTGGTCTCTTATCAACTATAGTAAACATATCTGTGGATGTGCGATAAGGATTTATTCATTTCGCAATTCCGGACATCAGTCATGCCATATCCGTGTCATATCGGTTCCGTATACATAGGTAGGTACCGTGCTACGGGTCTGTAGGAGCAAGAGGTGTGATCAAATTAGATTTTTATGTCTTCTTTGTTTCTGAAATCCCACTGCTGAACATGAGTACAGAACGCGTGCCTCTTTGAACCAATTTTGATTTAACCTTAAAATATTGTTATAGGTACTATTGAATTACGGCCGTCAGGTATCTGAACTAGCTAGTTAAACTCTCTAAGACCTCAAAATGCGATAAGTAGGTGGTAAATATAAATAGTTGATAACTAAAGGAAGTATTTATATAGAAATATAATATATTTGTACCTAAATACTTCCTTTTAGGTGGATCTAAGCAATTTTGTTACACATGGTCAAGTTGCGGAAATTACGCTATCACAACTACACAAGTGCATTGACCAATATGTAGCCTTAGCATGGCTGCGTAGATATACCTATCTCTTCACTTCCCTTCGACCAATGAAGTTAATGAAATATGCCTATATTATAACGTTTTGTCACGTGACACCGTTTTTCAGTAATTTCATTGGTCGAAGAGATATCTCGATTTAGATTTATTTAGATAATTTACTAAAAAGTAGTTGCATTTCTATCTAAAAAATCATATTCAAAAAACCAACAACTAGTCTAATTGTAATACTTCGATATCGCCAAACGTTTTTAGTTGAAAAAACCGCACCCAGGACTTACAGGTGGAAGCTTCGAATATGACCGGGATTAATGCGAGGATGAAGAAGAATATGCAAAAAAGAGTTGTTTTTCTTTCGACCTAACGAAATTCAACGAAACCAAATTAGATAAAACTATGTATTTACGCAATCCAGTTAATTGTAAGTAATAAAATTTACTGTAACCAGATAATCGCCATTTAAAGATAAACCTGATTAAGGTATAACTACAAACGATCAAAGATAACCAGTCCGTTAAATCGCGATGAATGTCAACAAGACCGCATTTTTACAACTTTATGGGACACAAGACACAACACACATGCAATACATTTAGATACTATGTATTATAAAATTGTCAAGACACGATGTCTGTACATTGAACCTAACCTAACCTAACCCAAGTTTTTTTTTAATAAAAAAAACTTGGGTTAGGTTAGATAGATTAACGATTTGGAACACTTTTTTTTTTGGAATTCTGGTCTGTTTGTTCGCGATGGACGCAAAAGTTACCGAACGCAGACATTACATAGCAGTGTGCAGACAAAATCCGTTCGGTAATTTTTACCAAGAGGTCAGACTTAAAATCTTACGTTTATTTGATCGCAATTGGTTGAATAGAACCAGAGATATGATCAAAAGTCGCGATAACAGACAGATACGCGTGTGGAGTCGCGGGCATCAGCTAGTAGATAATAAAATTGTATGAGTGCGACCAATATTCTTCTTCTTCATCCTAGCGTAGCGTTAATCCCAGCTTTCACCTCAGTGCGACCTGTATTATAGTGATACAAACATTTTTGACGGTAACTACTATATTGTCAATATTATTGAGCATGTGCGATTAGCCTAAATCCAATGTTTTACATAGTTACTTTTGCCTAAATCACAGTTGTAGATACTGAACAACCACCAAGTTATCTATATACGAATACAATGAGGCGTCTTAGGTCACAAAATACACCATAACATCCATCCGTTTCGCTCTAATGGCGAAGTTGAAGTATTGACGAAAGAAGGTGACACAATGAATATACCAAGTGTACAGTATAGAGTATAGGGCCGTAGAGATAAAAGTATTTTTTCCTTAATTAATATAAAAAGGGCTTTATAGTTTTTTTTTATACCATTTAGGTCGCAGACAAGCACACGTGGTAGGTAGGTAGGTGGAATTCCTTACCAGTTCACGTGTTTCCCTCCTCCTACAGTCCCGGGTCCTTTAAGCGGGGCGTGAAAAAGCATCTGATGAGGTAGTCAAGCTGAGTGCCACCATTGTAACATGGACAACATGGTACATGTCTGTAATGGTGACCCTCTTTTCAGAGTCTTTGCCTTCAGCTTACCATCAGGCGAGGCGAAGTCAATTTGACGTGTATCATATATAAAAAAACGACCCACCTGATGGAAAGTGGTTACCGTGGTCTATGAACGAGTGCAACACCAGGGGAGTCACAGTCGTGCTGCTGAACCCGCAAGAACAGAGAGATTCTGTACCGTCAGTGAAGAAGACAAGCAGAACAAGCCCTGTTCTTCCCACTGACATCACAAAACCTCTCCATTGAGCTCTGGTTACCGTACTCACCACCGGGAACTCTCTACACGAGGTTATTATAGTCGCGGTATTCTGTAGAGCGGAGGTACTTCCCCAGTCGGACAGCTCGATTGAGACGGAAATACCACCGTGTCCTACCACCTCGATAAGTTTTACAAGATTATATACCTACTACACATTAGATTTTTTGCTGGATAGATACACTTTGAGTTTGGAGTCATTCAACATGTGTACCTTTAATGTCGTCGAAAAGGAGCACTTTACCTATTGTTTTATTTTTGCGGAAGAATGCTGAATATGCTGATGCTGTTGCTACAGTTCCTTAGGAATGGGTATAACTAGTTAGGAAATGTGCAAGTATTGCATTTGTTATTGTAACTTATCACAACATTAAATTAAACTTGACAACAAAATATACCTATTATTTAAAAAAAAAAGATGATTAGGGCCACTGTTTGCCTTTTGAAAATAACTAGTATTATTGTTCAATTCTTTCATTTAAGTTTAATTGCTTATTTATAACAATGAAACACTTTATCATCAGCACAAAAGTCATAACAAACCACATTATTCTACGTTGGTATCGCAAGGTTAAACCTTCATGACAGTATGTCACAATTTTGTAATAGTACAAATTAATTACAGTTTTCGTGTTATTTCCATTTCTACATAGCAGTGTACAGAACGAATCTGTTGCAATGTAATATGTTATGCTTGATCGATTCACCAGCCTTGAAGGGAAATTCAGTATCGATAACATGCAACAATAAATAATTTATTAATAATAACCGAATCTAAAGAGAACTCTTAGCATTCATATTCATATTCTTTATTGTACACACAAACATTATATTCTTCCTCTTAGCGTTAATTCCCAATCGCATCCGAAGCTTTTCAGCTCGGAGTCTGGGGTCCGCTTTACCAGTCTTAACTACAGATTTTGGCTAGACCTCGATATCTTTGCGTGAAGCGATTGCCATCTGACCTCCACAGCCCAATGATAACATTAGGCGATATCGAAGCTTTGCAGCTAGACCGTTGTTTTTGATTTTTTTTAGGGCTCCAACTACCCGTAACGACTGCCATAGATGTTCTTATGGCAACCGGGACCGACGGCTTAACGTGCTCTCCGAGGCACGACCAGACCAATGCAAATACTCATATTTCATGCACACAAAAATTTGCACTGAGCGGGGATCGAACCCGCGCCTCCTGCGTAGCGGCCGCGTTCACTACCGCTACGCCACGGATAATTATATTGACAAATACAAAAGGATATTTCTGTACAAAGGCGAGCTTAACTCAATGTTGAGTTTTCTTCCAGCAAACCTTAGAGTGATAGAGGAAAATAAATATAGATAGAGGGCAGAGCCAAGTGTACAGCAAAATGGATATGATAGACTAGGAAAGAAAAAGTTTAAAGAAGTTATACAGATAACAATTTAACATTAATAAGAAATGCTTCCTTATCCTGCTCTTGAAGATGTTGAGAGAGGGACTATCGCGTATATCATGTGGTAGATTGTTCCACAAACGTACGGCTGCCACCGAGAAAGAACCATCGTAGCGGCTTGACGAGTGTCGAGGCGTGCGAAGGAGAAGAGAAGTTGCTGAGCGACAGGGTTTATCTCTGGGCACTAGGTACTCAAAACGTTCTTGAAGGTATATAGGATAGTTAGTGTAATGAAGGACACAGTAGAGAAATGACAGAATATGATAATCTCGTCGCCGCCGAATCGGTAGCCATTCCAATCTCTTCCGGTGTTCAGAAATATGGTCATACTTTCGAAGGTTGAAAATGAAGCGGATACACAAGTTCTGCAGACGTTCATGCAGCATTCTATGGATTCATCGTGCAGAGAGAGAAACTTTGAACAGATCCAGAGATTTGTTGTGTGACTCAGGTGCTGGTCAAAAAGTTCCCTTGCCGACGTATAGTTACCGGCATATAGTTATTACCCAGTCACGTCACAAAATATACTCTGTGTCTTTTGAGGATAGCATGGGGATCTACGGCGACGGAGGACCTCAAATTCACCAATCATCAATCAATCAATTAGTTAGCCTATCGCAATCCACTTCTGGACAAAGGCTTATCCCAATATTGGAAGGCTTTGGTCTACTCTTTGCACGCTGGCCGGGTTAGTACAAGGTTTTATTTAGAGTTTTCCTTCTCTGGCATTGATATCGTCTTCGTATTTTACCGTTAGTCGCTTCTTATGACATCCTTCAGATGAGATGGTGGCGATATTTGTATTCTTTTTCCGTATATCTCAAACCAATCTGGGCCCGCCAAGGTTATGATTTTAAGGCAAGATTAGGTATCTTAACACAAGTCAAGACTAACCGTCTTGACTGGACGGTGTCAAGATACCTATATGCCGGGAACACTCACCTTTACAACTTGTGTTTCTTTCCCTGTCCAGCCATTGGATAACCGTTTTGTTTATCGAACATATAGATATATTTGTAAATAATGTTAGTGAGTAGATGGAGTTGGTAACTGTTTATCTGCGGTCAATATACGAACCAGAAAAATAAAATAGGACATCATTATTGTTTTATTTGTACAAAAGTGTTATTCAAGTAGCCTAATATTGTGTTATATTAGGTATGTATTATATAAATAATCCGATATTTGACAAGAGAAACGTGTGATGATAACTGAGGTAAACTCTTCAGCTCATGTTGAAATGATTAAATTAAAAAGACGTTACTTCTTTAAAGTCACAGGTATGTTATCAGTGGAGAAAAAGGAGAAAAATACACTAATACTAAAAAGAGGTAAGATTTATATGTTTGTAAAGAAAAAAACTCAAAAAAAACTACACCACTATAATAGAGTTGATTTATTCCTGAGTAACATAAATTACTTTTCACCATTGACACTCGAAAAAGGGCCCGTGATTCATCAAAAACAGTGAATAAAACGCTCTTTGTTTCACCGAGTGAATAAAAAAATTTGAATTTGGAACATGCGCGAATGTACGGATTCTAGTGAAACATACAAAGAGGTTGCACACTCTCACTATAAAAACGTACTAAAAGCCACCTAAATGTAATCACTGGCTGGATGGGATGTGGCTCAGTTTAAATTAAGAAAAAAAAAATGCCGCCATTTTCTGTGTAATTTTCCTTGTAAAAGTTTATGTTTGTCTCATAATCACAAAATGACTTCATCTAGTGATGAAAATGAAACTCATATTCTCGAACGCGAAAAGACTCCTGAGTCTTTTCGCGCTAAGGCGGTAGCTATTACTGATAATTTGCTGCTTCTTTTGTGTACTATCCATAACAAAATGTAATTCATAATCACAGAGTATCATTTTCTCGTAGTCAATGGTGAAAAGTTGAGTACCTAACGCGTGAAAAAAGAATTCATCTCGGCTCTTGTATCCCTCGATCCACTCAGGTTTCTATCTAGAACCCCTCGCTACGCTCGGGATTCTACCGGAGAAACCTTCACTCCTCTCGGGATACAACTTGGTGCCTCGAAAAGAATTCACCTTTTTTTCACTTGTTGGGTAATCTACTATTTCACCATTGACACTCGAAAAAGGGCCCGTGATTCATCAAAAACAGTGAATAAAACGCTCTTTGTTTCACCGAGTGAATAAAAAAATTTGAATTTGGAACATGCGCGAATGTACGGATTCTAGTGAAACATACAAAGAGGTTGCACACTCTCACTATAAAAACGTACTAAAAGCCACCTAAATGTAATCACTGGCTGTATGGAATGTGGCTCAGTTTAAATTAAGAAAAAAAAAATGCCGCCATTTTCTGTGTAATTTTCCTTGTAAAAGTTTATGTTTGTCTCATAATCATAAAATGACTTCATCTAGTGATGAAAATGAAACTCATATTCTCGAACGCGAAAAGACTCCTGAGTCTTTTCGCGCTAAGGCGGTAGCTATTACTGATAATTTGCTGCTTCTTTTGTGTACTATCCATAACAAAATGTAATTCATAATCACAGAGTATCATTTTCTCGTAGTCAATGGTGAAAAGTTGAGTACCTAACGCGTGAAAAAAGAATTCATCTCGGCTCTTGTATCCCTCGATCCACTCAGGTTTCTCTCTAGAACCCCTCGCTACGCTCGGGATTCTACCGGAGAAACCTTCACTCCTCTCGGTATACAACTTGGTGCCTCGAAAAGAATTCACCTTTTTTTCACTTGTTGGGTAATCTACTATTAATCCCGATACTCTCACGACATCAGGACATACATAGTGGAAAACGCGGAACGATGCTAATGGAACTGCAATGCTGATGAAGCAAAAAGTCGAACTAATTAGTGACTTTTTGGTCGAGTATGTAACTTTTTGATATTCTTCTTAGAATTCTATCGCCTTAACGAGGTGGAACGTTAAGATACAGTACACATTCACGGAACCTTATCAATCGAGGCTCTAGCACATTCTTCCTTCTCAGGGTAGTCGTTTTTAAAAAACAAATCTGATGGAGGACAAGTAGCTAGTGGACCCTGGTTCCAAGGTGAAAGCCTGGGGATACAACCGGGCACAACGCTAAGATGATAATAATGAAGATACTGGTCTAAAAGATAGTGTAGGAGTAAATAATATGTTTACTCCCCGATCCTCGCTATTGCTATGACTCAGGAATTTGCGGTAAATCCCAGTAGGTACCTACTGATAGCCAGGAGTCTGTGATGTACCGTGAGTGTGGGTGGAAAGTAGATAAGTCCATTTTAAATAAAGTTACTATCTCGTTTCCGTTCCGTATAAATACAGGCGCACATATTATGTATATTATATTATTTCAGTAATGTGATTACTCTCTTATACATTGCTATAGAGCGCGCCTTACAAGTATGAACTGCTATCACGGGTATGAACAGTACCGAGGCTCCTGGCTTAACCTCAATCAGTAGCAAAACAATACCCGTCAAAATGACTTCGCAAATAATATGTAATTCGATATGTTAAATCAAAATGTTATTCAACATCGTATATTTGTAGTAATAATGACGCAAAAATAACGCAAAATGACGCCATTTTTTTATATTTTGGCTTTAATTTTATCCATGCATATCAAATCGAATAAAAAACTTCATAACAACAAACTACATTAATAAGTGCATCTATTGATATTTTCGGTAATGCATGAAACGTCACTATAGGTGCGCTACACCATCGCAAAGTATCTGCTAACACTCGGCGCCAAAGACCTGAGTGATAGGCGCGCTCTATTACTCTATTAATCTGGAGTAAGTTATATGTTTTCGTGCTGCTACCTGCTACATGCCAATATACTTGTATACCGGAAGATCTTATGAGTGCTTCCGAGAATTCAGGGACACTTGAAAAACAGAATTTGAGAGTAGATGTGCCGTCGATTCGACAGAAGTTTTACCATATATGGCATGTTAGGTTAAACAATAATAATTATATTACTAATAGCATTTTTTTGTTTCTGCGTTGCGTCCCGGCTATATAGGTATAAAGTTTACGTTTTGTAGCCCGGGCCCTGTTCTCCTACTTTCCCGTATTTTGGTTTATCATGTTCCATGCATAAACTTTGATAGGTGCTCTTGAATTACTTAAATCATTAAATTTTTTAAATAAATTAACTATCCATCATGAATTGAAGGGCTTGTGTTAATTTAAATAATTAGTCGTTTTTTGTTATCTTTGTTAAAATAATAAATTGGTAAGGTTCGCTGACGTTTTGTAAGACCGTATAATTTATGATGTGTGACATTAATACATCATCGTCCTTGTTTATAATGGGTGGGTACTTTACGAAAGCAACGTCGGTTTCAACATTTCCGAATGAAAAAACTTAGTGATGTTTAACTATTACTTAACTATTTAGTTTCAAGTAAAATAATTACATTACGTAGGTTCATTTATCTTCAGTTAATGTTATGAAACATTACTCGCTTATTTTTAACTTGTTGTTTCCCGCGGGAATTCCTGAACCGTTTCCGCAACGCGTGGGATCTTATTTCAGAGATAAAAAAATAGTCAATGTGTAATTTCAGACATTATCTATTCCTATATAAAATTTCAGCCAGATCCTTTCAGTCGTTTGAGCATGATTAGGTAACATACATCCAAACATACACAACAGACGGCAATCACAACCAAATTATGGAAAGTAGGTACATTTTTTTATACCACTTAGGTGCCAGCCTCCGTGGCGTAGCGGTAGTGAACGCGGCCGCTACGCAGGAGGCGTGGGTTCGATCCCCGCTCAGTGCAAATATTTGTGTTCATGAAATATGGGTATTTGCATTGGTCTGGTCGTGCCTCGGAGAGCACGTTAAGCCGTCGGTCCCGGTTGCCATAAGAACATCAATGGCAGTCGTTACGGGTAGTTGGAGCCCTCAAAAATCCAAAAACAACAGTCTAGCTGCAAAGCTTCGATATCGCCTGATGTTACCATTGGGATGTGGAGGTCAGATGGCAATCGCTTCACAGAAAATATCGAGGTCTAGCCAAATCCGTAGTTAAGACTGACAAAAGCGGACCCCAGACTCCGAGCTAAAAAAAGCTTCGGATGCGACTGGGAATTAACGCTAAGAGGAAGAAGGTGGCAGACAAGCACACGGCCCACCTGATGGGAAGTGGTCACCGTGGCCTGTGGACGTATGCAACACCAGGGGCATATAGGAGAGCATCCCTCGGTCTGCGAAGTGTAAGCTTTGCATACTAAGAATCCGCACTGGGATGACAACTTATTGATCAAAATATACCTAAATGAACTCTACTTTGTGTACGCAACGCAATGAGCGTATGTGGTAATACTTTATCTTTATTACGAAGTAAAAATATGCTACGAGTATATTATATTCGCCGGGGAATAAATTCGTATTGGGAATATACCTATAATTATCCTATAACGTTTGTATGGAACTTCCTTTCTTATTTTACCCTCTTAGTAGTACAATTGTCATAACTCCTTTCTTAGTGAATGCTTGCAATTTAAAGAGCATCTACTACCAAAATTCCAAGTTTATAGGTCCAGTAGTTTAGACGGTTGATGAATCAGTCAGTCGGACAGTCGGGACAAGTAATTTTATATGTGTAGTTCATTTTAAACTTAATGAATTAGATGCCTTTTTGGATTTGTTAACAGATTTATGTAGCATTTAAATAACGTGACTAGCAAAACATTAAGATAGGTGTTATGTAATATCTATTAGCTTGTATACCATTGTGTTTCATAACTAATAGCCACAATTTTTGTAGTAAGTAGTACGTTAAGATAGATGGCTTTTAGAAAATATGAATGTTTTAGTAATCTTTGCAATTTTATTCGTCTCGGGTCGTATCATCATTAGTACGAGTATAACAGTCAAGGCTTCCTGTAGCAGTGATTGACTTGTTACATAACTAGATGTAATATTAATATACTAGCTGTTGCCCGCGGCTCTATCCACATAAAATTCTGATCTCGTTCTCGAAATCCAGTTCCAAGGCTATGAAAGTATCCTATGTGGTATACCAGACTACGAGTATATTCAATCCCTGTATCAGATTTCAACGAGATCCGTTCAGCCGGTGAGCGTGATTGAATAACAAACACCTTCATACACTTTCGCATTTATAACATTAGTAGTATAGGATAGAGATTTGATGGGTTTTAATGCCTTATGAGATGAGTTACTAATTGAGCTAACGGGATATTTACCATGTATTGTTTGGAGTTTACGATATTTCGGCGTTATCGCTATAGCTCTAATAGTAATGTGAATGAGTATGATAGTTTATATTTATAATATAACTCGTGAGTATCCTGCTTCTGCGTTGCGTCTCGGCTATATACAAAGTTTGCGGTTTGGTATCCGGGGTCTGTTCCCCTACCTTCCCGTATCTGGCTTATCATGGTCCACGGATAAACTTTAATAGGTGCCCTTCGCGGACTAGGCTAGGAGCTGTTTTGGCTAGGTGCTCTAACTGGACTACGCGGTTTTTTTGGGACGCTTTTTTTTCTTACGCGCGGATATCCCCTCGGATACCCCCCGGTGTAGCCAACGAGGGTGGTTACGTCGGAGTCGAACCGACTAAAACACCTGTCTTGGGCCTTCAGTGGCCGGGGGAGAGGTATTCTCCGGCATATCTTGCGTTTTTAGGGACGCTCCCCATGCTCATGACAACTTGTGCTTCTTAGAGCCTCATCCGTTAATCAGCAAGAGATCTAGCTGATCTCTATAGGTAGGTATATATGCATATATAACTACCAAGCCAACTTCACACAAGTGAGGGTGGCTTGGTAGTTATTGATACACATACAATATATCCTCATCGACGATATTCCTGGGTTTGTGTTAAAAAAAGCATGACTCTATTACATTTGAATTTGGTGCTCTAGTACTGTTACACATTCTTGGAGCCTTTTCTTTGATTGGCCAGTTTACCCCCTCGGTTTTACTCATGAAGTATAACTGACAGCTTATCATGACGTTCAAATAAATTGATTGATGTGTGTTACTTCATATTATTTTATTGTTTATATAAACTGTTCAAATATCATAATGTACTTTTCATATTGTTCGTACTATATTTTTTACTAGTTTAATTGGTTTGTGAGTAAAATACATCTGGAATACTGTTCATAGAGTCAGCAGCAAATGTCAAGGCTGGTAGATCGATGACCTCAGGGAATACTTGATATTTACCCAGAAACTTGTTATATTTGTCGTGTTTTATTATGTGCCATAGGTAATGAGCCTGTGATATTGTTTTGTGTATTATATATCATGACGGTATGTTAATATTTGTAATACTTAGAAATGAGTGAATGCTGGATAAAGTTGCCCCAAATATGATTCTTTTTCATAACTCAAATTCATTTTTGAGGCTGGGGTCTGCTTTTACAACTCCATTATTGAATTTCGACTTTTAACGGAAGTGAATGCCGTTTGACCCTCCAAGCCCTATAGCTAGAACTAACTGGATGTAAAAGGCGGAGGTTCGGTGACTCCTTCCTTTACCACACCATTAAGATGGAATTCCTTACCAGCTCACGTGTTTCCTTCTTCATACAGTCTCGGGTCGGGACATGAAAAAACATCTGATGGCGCTGTCAAGCTGAGTTACGCTCTTTTCTGAGACTTTGCCTTCAGCTCAGGCAAGATGAAGTCAAATTGACGTGTCCTACCTAAAAATACCCTATCGGCAGAAAACCGAATTGATTCCATGGTATCTACATGGATACATGCTATGTCTTTCGTTTGTGTTTCGTGAGGATCCAAAGTTTAGGATATTTCATGGTGTACCAACTTCTCGGTGAAGGTTCTTGGGCTCCAAAGAAACGAGTGAATGGTGATCAATAAACTTGAGTTAAATACAATATGGATACGACATATAGGCAATAATTGAAACCATATACATACTTGGTACCCCCTAAGCTTCAAGCAGGAGAAGTTTGAACAAAATTGATCCAGTATTAAGGGCAGAAACTAGAGTTTTAATTTTATAGAATTTGAACAACTTTGAGCACTCTGTAGAATCGCATGTTGCCGCTTAGCTGTTCAAGTAAGTTACCTACTAATATAATGCCTATTGTTGTGTGTGTGTGTGAAGTTGTTGTGTGTGTGTGTGAAGGTGTGTGCGTATTTATTATGACTTATGACACAGTCAATGACTTTAAAGCAATGGATGAAACTATTTAATGACTTATACAAGTGGTTGCATTTTCTACATTTATTTTAATAATTATTTTGTTAGAAAATTTCGGATTTTATAAATCAGGGAATTTAAGTTTAAATTTAATTTGGTTCTATTCCTACGGACCAGGATGCTTCGCGGTTTCAGTATTTGCACATATGTCGTATCCATATCGTATAACAGTGTATCCAATTGAACATAAAGTAAGTAACCCGTTGTACGAACTGTGATTACGTTATGCTGGCTAATTGTTTGAAATTAGTTCAATCTATATTGCAAACGTAGCGTCGAAGGTGCTATTCATTGCGGTATTGCCACATTCCCCTATCAATAGTTAATCAATAAATAAGCAAGGCCACGTGAATAGTTAATTTTAAGAATTTATATTGATGTCTGCTTACTAATTACCTGTGGGGTGAGCACGAACAACTATCGTAATCGTATCGTGAACGTAACGATAGCACGGAGCATTGCGATTGGCAGGCTTTAAGGCAGGCGGCCAATCGCAATGCTCCGTGCTCTCGTTACGTTCACGATACGATTACGATAGTTGTTCGTGCTCACCCCACTCATCATTACAGGTCATAATACAAGTTAAGTGATCACAAATTCCACATTTATATACCGAGTAAAGTTTGATAATTCTGTTCAATATTACATTGAATCAATCCATAGTTTCACTTAAGAGAAAATGACTGTAAAATTTATTTGATTATTTTATTCACCTCGTTGTACGATACTTGTAAAGTTTTTTTTTTTCAGTATTTTTAATATTTCAGAGATTTTTTAGAAACTAGTCTGATTTTTAGTTTTTTTATATGAATGAACTAATTAGCTAATGTAAAATAAGGAATATACAATAAAAAGTTGTTGTTTTCGTAATATTATGAAATACTTATGTACATTACTCAATATCGGTGTATTACACTCATTATATAATAATTTATATTCAATTACAAAATTCAAAGTTGTATAATGCGCTGTTCTAAGATTCATAATAATTTTATTGATGTGACGTGATATAAATTGATGTACCTAAGTTTTTTTAATTTTTATCTGGTCCGTCAATTGACTGCACCCCGCTAAATGGTAAAAAGCTGAGGTGCAGTAGGTACAAAAGATACGGATCACCAATTCTGATGCTATTGACCTTAAAATGGTGGTCCCTAACTTGACGGCTTTGATAGACGCTTTTTCACGCCCCGACCCGGGACTAAGAGGGAAACACGTACACGGTTTCTAGTCCTTAATCTTCTTTCCACCTATGTAGTATTTACAGCTTTGTGCAGTAGCGTAATACTAAGCCAAGGTTAGGAGGTCAGTTGGCACTCGCGTCATTATAAGCCGCTGTCAAGAAGACAAGTGCGTCCTCGCACGACATCCGTCATCCATGGCACAAATCCCTTGGAACATATTTATCCATAGCACACATTCTTCCCTTATTTTGTCCTCGTTTTCACTTATAAAATTATGCAAATGATACACCTTCTTGATAACACGATCAAGATACGAAAAAAAAACCTCAAGGAGGTTTACTCCTTTGTAGTAGTGTGTGCCGACATTCACTAATGATTAAATTATATTAAATTAACTTCATGAAACAACATTTTGTATCAATGCAGCTTACAGTTTGATTTAATTTCTGCATAAAAGATTATTATAATTAAGCGGTACTTAAAAGTAATCATTTCTTTGTTTTGGTTAGTAATGGGTGTGTTGTATCTTGACCCGACAATTATGAGAGAAAAGCATCGGAGCATGATGCCTATGCACCAATACCATACGCACTCCCCCACTCCTTTTTTTTACGATGGCGATCGCGGAACAAGATTTCTGACCCCACGAACTTGGATTAAATTTTACACAACCACATCTATAGACATCAAGGAAGTAGAAACACGACGGTATGTCCATACCAGTCCGACTGGGGAAGTACCTCCGCCCTACAGAATACTGCGGCTATAATAACCTGGTATTATCCCCGGCGGTCAGGAGTGTAGCCAGAGCTCATTGGAGAGGTTTTGTGCTATCAGTAGAAAGACAAAAGGCTTGTCCTGCTTGTCTTCTTCGCTGATGGCACAGAATCTCTCTGTTGTTACAGGGTCCGCAGCATGAGTGTGACTTCCTTGGTGTTGCACTCGTCCATAGGCCACGGTAATCACCTTCAATGAGGTGAACCGTGTGCTTTTCTGCGACATACCTAAGTAGTATAAAAAATCCAGAACATAAGATTACGTTCGCTTACTTTTGCAACCCTAAAATGGAACTTTCCAATTAACTATTTCGAGAATAAATAAAAATGCATCGAATAGCTTAATAACTTTTTAAAATCGTTAATTTATTTTGTCAGGTGTTCTTTTGTATTCCACGTGCTCATAATGAAAAGACTTATGCATTGCAACAAAATAAGCTTGACCTCTTTTTATTCACTTTGTAATAAATAGTAAAAACGTTTTATTTTTACAGGCTTTAAATGTGTATGCCCTTGGTACCGCCATCTGTTTTTGTTTTCAAACACAATGATGTATTTTGAATTGAAGTGTTAGCCTTAATGTCACCTTTGACTTACTCGCATTTATACATTTATCATAGTCATAGTTGATGAACTCTATAGAATCCACTATTAGTCGTGTTAATGACTAAGTACCCACCTGCCTGCCTCATGTTTGTTTAACTAAATTTAATTTTGCGAATGCGACTGATTCAGTGTTACAAATGTGTATACATTGCATGAATTCTGTTTGCCAGTTCGAGAAAAGTACCTACTAAAAGTTTTTCCGATAGTAAATTATCAGTATTACCAGGATATTTTACTGAAAGTTGCAAATTCGTTGTACTTACCGAAACTTATCTCCTAGACAAGTGACAATTCGTTTGTAGAATAAAATAGACTAGTCAATGTTTGGGATTGATATACGTTTACAACTGTCATACACGTCAAATTATGTGTAATTCCCATACATTTATTATTTATTCTATTCTACTAATGATTGTGTGACTTCTCTAAGGGACAGAACTTCTTTAATCTACCTAAGTACAGTCGTACTTTGTACAGATTTGCATTGAAGAATGGTCCAGAAGGTCAGGTACTAATAGGTAATGTATAAGGAAAATTCTTTATTACGTATTATTTCTTAAGAGAAACCTGTGGTAAGGTAACTTAAGCCACGTAAGCTGGTAAGGTGTAGAAAATATTGGCAGGGAAATATATGTAAAATTATAATTCGGCCTTTTTGTGTGGGTAGACTGGAAATAGTAAAAAAAATACAAAACATGTATCCCTAAAGTTCATTGGCTTGTTCAATGCATGAAGACTTCTTAGTTCATTGAATTATTATATCAGACTCCATACCTTGCACATTACAGTTCTATGACTCTAAATTCACCCAGTATACTATCACCTAAATAAATTTATAGACATGAATATGTAACATATGCTTGGTTAAGCATCGCAATTAAGTTAACAGAATCTATGTTCAACTAAACAAAGCAAGAATGCTACTTACCGCTGAATAGAAATTTACCGAATTGATCACAATTTTTCACAACACTTTATTCACTACCACTGTATCAAGCTTGTGTCTCCTTATAAGGTATATGTACAAATACTTCATGGAAACACTTCTCGATGTTATCGGTGTAAAATCTTAAGATGTAATAATGAATCTCTCGATAATAGTCCTTCAAGTGAAACTAATTTTTATGAACATTTTAATGATATTTCATACATGAATATTAAAAACATGTTCGTAGTCCACTACATTATAAACACAATTAATAGTTATTTTCTGTGAATGAGGAATTAAAAAGCGCAATCGCGATTGGACCTTGGTGTATATGTTATTCCGTTTAGCTCTTGGTCAATATTATGACCTCTGTGTGACGTCGCGGTAGTTTTATTTTTATTTATTTATTTATTTTCCTTACTTAAACTATCCTTACATGTTGCCACCAATATAGTAGCTATTTGAAATGCTAAGTTAGAAGTAGTGGGTCCGATTTCCCGCTCAGTGCAAATATTTGTATATATGGGTATACAACACCCAGTGATTAATGAAAAGGTGCATGCATTGAAAAAGTCCCTGCTTCCGGCCGTCATACTGAGGTCTTGTCTTCTATTCATCATAGATAGATACAAATTGAATATTATCGTGAGCAAAGAGTCAGGCAACAGATCTGATATTGGATATACCTACTGTGAAATATTTTCTCATTGTGCAGAGTTTATACCTTGTGGAAGACCGAGTGATTAAACTTAATTGGAATTATGAATAGGGCTGATGATCCGTAGTCTGTGACAGGATAAATCTAAAGTATTTTAGCCTATACTTCTATAGTATACCTGTGTATAGTAGTGTGTGGCGTGGACGCGACTGCTACGCAGGAGGTGCGGATTCACTCAGTGCAAGTATTTTTATGCGTGAATATGGCTATTTGCATTGGTCTAATCTAATGATACCTCGGAGAGTACGTGAAGCCGTCAGTCCCGGTTGTCATAGGAACATCTATGGCAGCCTTTACGGGTAGTTAAAGCCCACAAAAGTCTGACTAGTCTAACTGCAGAAACTTTGGCCGAATGTTTGTGCAGGCAGTCGCTTCATGGAAAATATTTGATATTTTTCTTTTAGACTGGACAGTCCACCCCCACTGAGTTGGGAAAAGCCTCGCAGAATGGTACGTCTAAAGTAATATTTATCGTGAACAGAAGGGGCATTCTTTACTATCAACTGCAGCTCAACAATGTATTTCTGATCCGGTCCAACCACGTCATAATTATATAGCCGGCCTTTACTACTTCAAAACCAAGCCCGAATACAATTTTGTTTATGTAGATTCCTTGTCAATGTGAATTGTCTCTCTAGTCTACTTAAACCCTGCTCAGAATCTTATTTGTTATTTATCGAGTCCTAATTATTTTTCTAGATAATAAAAGGTAAGTAATTGCAGGATCTTAAACCCAGGTATATAACAAAGTGGTTAAAATTAATACTACTGTTATCAAACGATTAGGTAACCTAACAGGGTCAGCTTTGAATGTACCAGATGTATCTACAGTAAAAACCCGAGTATGCTTATAATAAGGGCTTATAATAATTAATAGTTGTGCAATTCTGTCTCCTTCTTCATGGAGTCTACGGTTTATATCGTAAATTACCCTTTAAGCTCGTCCGTTTGATATAAAGCAGTTGGCAATGTCTGCATGCATGCTGACATAATCCCACGAATATACTTGAGAAAAGGATGATGAATGTAGAAGGTTATGACTTACTAAGGCTGTATAACACTTATATGTACATCACGTACGACTGGGTATTAGTTGCAAACGAGGATGTATGCAAGGAGCATAACCAACTACTTCAACTTTTATACAACCTTGAACTGTTGTTATATAAAATTGATGAGCGAAAAGGTGGACGCATCTTGAATTTAAATGTAGAATATTATCAATATGTATTAAGCACCTTTAAAATAATTAAATACAGTACAAACTACGTCATATCACACGCTTTTAAGGCGGGCTATATTTCGTCTCTGTGTACTTCACGGGTAAACCAAGGCATATCTACTTCATTCGAGGACCAATTCCAGCTGCATATACAACTTCGAAAAATCGCGGGTTGAATCCTGGCCATTACATTACCGACTAGAACCCACTTTAACACAAGCAATTTAGCTTAGCTAGAGAGGTAAGAGGGTATATTAGTAATTTTAGTTGCAAATAGTGCCTCGGAGAGCACGTAAAGCCGTCGTCGGTCCCGGTTGCCGTACGAACATAATATGGCACTTGTTGTGGGTAGTTGGAGCCCTAAAAATCCAACAACAACGGTCTAGCTGCAATGCTTCGATATCGCTTATTAGCACTAGGATGGAGAAGATCCTTTTGAAAAAAAAGTCTTACAATTTGGAGCCCGCGGTCCACTCTCCCATTAGGTACTCCGTATTAAGAGGTTTCGTAACCGTGTATCGGCTAGCAGACGAAGCTGCAGTCACCATGGTTGCCTCTCGTACCGTCAGACACAGGTACTTACCGGAGAAATGACTGCTTTGATGACGTCGCCTGCATTCTATAGTCCAGGAGCCGTCGATACACCACTTTATACACTGATGGAATAAATACCGCTTGCTTACGGGCCGTGTGCTTGTTTGCCACCTGTTTAATATAAAGAATTACGTATTCTACTACTAATTCAATCTTAATATATATAACTCAAAGGTGACTTGACTGACTGACTGACTGACATAGTGATCTATCAACGCCCAGCCCAAACCACTGGATAATCGGGCTGAAATTTGGCATGCAGGTAGATGTTATGACGTAGGCATCCGCTAAGAAATGATTTTGATTAATTCTACCCCCAAGGGGATAAAATAGGGGATGAAAGTTTGTATGAAACTTAGTCAATTTTTATTGTTAAAAAAATTGGCAAATTTTATTATTTGCATGCATAAAGCTTCTATGACGTAGGCATCTCCTAAGAAAGGATTTTGATTAATTCTACCCCCAAGGGGATAAAATAGGAGATGAACAACATTCCGAACTTAACGCGGACGAAGTCGCGGGCAACAGCTAGTTTAAAATATTCTTGGCAATGATAGAGTAGCTGCCTACATAATACATAAATAAATACTTCATTTTTATTACTCCATCAAAGTCCATTTAGTTACCAAAATAACTATCTCTTATATATAAGAATACTAGCTGTCGTCTTACGGCTTCGCCCGCGTGGAATTTATTTGATCTCGAACCTATAATACTCTCGAACGAATAATATTATCCACACATCTATTGCTGTACCAAATTTCAGCCGTGTCCTTTCAGGTGATTCAACGTAAATTAATAACAAACATCCTAACATCTTCGCAAACTATCATATAGCAATATTAGTAAAAAATAGTTAACATTAATTAATAGGCATTTGTGCACAAAAATACCTACTATTTCCGGCATCAAACCTATATTCGTAGGCCTTACTTTGTTGGAAAATAATAAAAAATGAGGAAATTACAAGAATGTAGGTAGGTATACCAACAACATCGTTGTTTTATACGTGCTTCATAAAATTATATTGTTATTGCCCATTTATGTTATATTGTAAACTGCTTCTACCGTAAGCAATTTAGCAGAAAAAAGAAATGTTTAAATACCATAAATCTCATCTACGCTATTGAAAAACATTGAGAAAACGGAGCTAAGTATGGACAGACGAAAAGTGATTTCTTTTTTATGAGCATCGGCCACATTCCGAGAGGGAAGTTCACTCCAGAGCCTCGTCTGACAATCAGCAGGTGTAGGTTTGATTTTGCTGATGGTCAAACACCCATCGTGACTCTGTTTTTATTGATTTCTAATTGCAACTCTGATCAAAACAAACATTAAGTTGACAATCAAAAGAACGAAACATTGAATTACATTATTGTTTTTTTTGCTTTTTCCGGATTCGGTAAGTATATGGACTAGTAATTTTGGAGAAAAATGGAAACACTGATTTGCATACACAAACAGACATCTTCTCACCTCAAACGCATTTACCGTCTCCGTTCCAATTTGGGTAAAAATTAATGTTTAAAAATTATAAACGAAAACGCAATCAACTATGAGAGATTCTGACTGAAAGCTTCATAACTTCATGAAAACGTAGTTATGTTTCGATTTGACATATCATCGGAATATCAATTCTTTTCTTATGTTTTCTTTCCAATTGATTTAACACCATATTTGTTCTGTAAACGTGGCGTTAGTGATAGATGCGTAGGTACCCCAGGTATTAATTTCATCATCATCATCATCGTCATCATTTCAGCCATATAAAGTCCACTGCTGGACGTAGGTCTCCCTTAAAGATCTCCAATAAGACCGGTATTGATTTATCTGAGCTCAAATATTTTAAGTAACCAAAGAATAGTTGTAGATAAGTATTGTATTTAGTTTATTTGTAGACGAAATTCTAACCAAGTCACGGCCATGACCGCTACGTTTACCAGCGCGCGAATAAGTGATAGTGTGGTGATAGCAGTCTGTACGGCTATAGCCGGTAATTCCCCTTCGGCTGTGGTCGTAACTCGTGTTTAGCAACCAGTCGCGCTGCGCTGGCGCCGTGTTACGTGAATCTAGGATGCCACTGACGAAAGATAGTTTAGCCCGTCTATAGAACTGGTTATAATAACATACAACGTGAATGAATTTATTATTTAAGTGAAATAAAGACTTCTGACGTTATCATCATCAGTGTTGGCCCCGGGCTCCATCCAAAGCTTGCGCTTTTTTTATAGTTTTTTCGTAGGTTCCGGTGCCTCATGCGCGCACCTGACTCGTGCTAATAGTTACAAATAGAAATCGCGTAACAAACATAGAAAAAAAAAACATACCATTCGAATTAAGAACCTCCTCCCTTTTTAAAAATAACAGGGCATCCGTGTGCGTGCACGTGCATACAGTAGCGGACGCTGTGTCTGACACCTCATTATAATAAAAATATAGTATTTTTTATAAGCATGAACAGGAAACAGGTTAACTAAATAAGTTGAAAGATATTTCTTATCAGCAACCATTTTTATTTTGCAAAACTTGTTTTACTATGTTTGGGCAAATATTGCAAAGGTCAAATGGTTATCTAACACCATTGTGCAGTCCTACCCTTCCTCACGCAACCTGCGCCGGCGCACTGTGCGCAGTGCACACTGACACAGTTTGTTTGAAGACGGCTTCCGTCAACGAACATAACGCCCTGTCCCACTGACCATTAGTGAACATGGGCCCTTGGTTACGTAAAACGTACTACTATTGTAGTTTAAAGACGACAAGTTACTTTTATTTTTCACCATCAATCACTTTCGTTTTTAGTCGGCGTTTGTTTAAATTTTTACTTTCATGTTGCATTGTTATTGTACCTAATTATAAAAAAAATACTGAAGTGCCTTACCTACATGTTTATTTTATTATTAAGTCGGTCATGATTAAATAATAACTCTGTTACACGAGTTCTAATTTTGAAATGGCACCGGACGGGTCATTTTTTTTTAAGTCGGTCATGATTGAATAATAAATCTGTTATTGTACATAAGTTCGAATTTTAAAATTAGTGTTTAGTTTTTGCTAACAGTAGTTTCACAGAATCCATACTAATATTATAAATGCGAAAGTAACTCTGTCTGTCTGTCTGTCTGTAGTCTGTTATGTTTTCACGCCTATCACTGAACCTATTTTGATGAAATTTGATATAGGGGTAGATTAGACCTTGAGAAAGGACATAGGCTATGTTTGGTCGCGATAACAGACATCCAAGCAGCCGAGTTGCGGGCAAAAGCTAGTAAGTTATAATACTGAGGTAAATAAGTGTACAGCCGTGCAGCTCATAGTGGGCAGTTACCGTAACCAATGAATGTCTGTAGCACTGTAGTCTGTAGTACGGTAGTACCTATTCAAAAAGAAACTTAATTCAAGTGCCCTGTTAGGTTAGTTCTTAGTGGTTCGAGAGTGGAGTGGAGCCACGTGAAACTATCAATTCATGTTATGCTCGCTGGCACAATTGAATTTCGAATCTAACATAATTAAATGTGTAACACACAGCTTTGAGTTTAACAACTAATAATAGTTAAACAAATTGATTATATGTTATAACATTCGCCTTAAAAGTTAAAAATATAAGTTCATGAACAAATTAGTATTTCTGAACGGTAATGAACTTAAAGTAGTAGATATGTAAATTGATATTAATTCAGTACTAAATTAAACTAATTTAAACTTAAAATTAAAAGAAATCATACCTACTCATAATACCTACTAGGAGTGCTCCTAACTTTGCCCACATCGATTTATGGGTAGATCTAAGTTTCAATTTTTGTGCACGGAACTCTAATATTATTTGCCAAAAAAATGTATTGACGCAGATCGCGGACAAAAGCTAGGATACAAAAAATATCATCGCGAATCCTCTACAATAATTAATAAATTCGAAACAGGTAAACACTATAAATCTTTTGTCTCTCGAACATTTTAGAGAGTGACGCAATTCGTAAATCGTAACACCTCTATGTCAAAAATACCAATGAGCAAGTCATAGATTTGGGCAACTCTATCCGTTCAGTTCTGACGTAAGCCAGTATTAGACATGAAGCGATTCCGATCCAAACTAAAGCAAAAACAACGTTCTATCAACGATTGCATCTCTGCAGCGAAGTGTCATAATCTGCATATAAAACATGAGTTACGTAAAACGAAAGGAAGCTATATAATAGCAGTTAGCGATATAAAATGGCACAATAATATTTCTTATTTCACATTACATGATATAGAAGGGCTGTTTAATGGTTTATAAGTACCCTGTTAATATCTTCGTGAACCAAGTTAAAAGGTTAAGCGACGTAGGTAGTATTCGATAAACGGAAGCAATGATTATGTTTCGACATTTCAAAATTCAGCTGAAGTTGAAATAAATTAGTTTTTTTGTGTGAAGAATATTAGTACTCGCAGTAATAGAGAGAGAGAGAGAGAGAGAGAAGAGAAAGGGTAATGAAGAAGAATAAGACAGAATTATGAAGAAAAAGACGTAGTCTTGTTACATCCAGCTGAAGTTCTTCTCTTCTGAGGGTCTTCTCACAAGACTAACTATATAGGTACTTATCCTTCTGGAAGGTCAGATAAGTAATCGTCGTATACACCAAAGTAAAGCCCAGTTTCTGAAAGGCTGATCAATGTCAAATTAACTTATCGGCTGTTAAATTTTTTTTCAAGTAGCAATTGGGTTGCTAAAAGCATGGTTAAATAGTATAATTTGATCATCGTGTTGGTTAATCAGCTATTTTAACCGACACAAAGATCAAATTAAACTATTTAACCATGATTCTAGCAACCCAATTGCTACTGGACAAGAGATTTGACAGCCGATTAGTTAATTAAATTAATTTGACGTTGATCAGCCTTTCGGAAACTGGGCGTTAGTCACTCGAAAAATGCGGACCTCGTGACCTACGCTAGGAAGTGTAATAATCATGATCTATTCTTCGGAGATCACGACAGACTGCATGTGAAACCTTCACCACGTAAACTAGCGTTCATATTCCTCCTTGGCGTAACTGTTTTAAAAATGGTAAAAGAGCAGTTCTTATTTTTTTCGTTTTTATCTATTTTTAAAGTAAATAAAAATTATGACTTCACAATTGTTTACTTCATACAAGTTTCCTTATAACTTACGTTTGACATTATAGATGTTTAATAAAAAATAAACTGATTGCCAAAATTGGGAATTTGACTGTCTGGTCTACTGATAACTTTTTAATTATGGAAACCTATATTGATGAACCATGCAACTAACTTTACGATAGGTAGTTATACAATCTCTAAAAATAATATATCGTTTGGCTATATTATTACAAAATATTATTAGGTACTATTATATATAACGGAGTACTAGGTCCTAAGGGATTTTCCCTACCGGGGTTACTCATGACAAAACAACTCAACTTAGTACAAAATACTTTAATAATCTAGTTTTACAAGATCACGGTCTCAGTTAGTTTATCTAAACACTTTAATAACCTAGTTTTACAAGATCACAGTCTCAGTTAGTTTATCTTTATAATAGTTTAGTCTAGTGCTACAAGTTACACAATACAATGGTAGAGGTACTTACAGGAGAACTCTCCCCGTCCGAGGTTTGAAGTGCAGTGCCAGTCGCCTGCACTGTTTTTAGTTCCTAAGCGCGTAGTTCGAACGCTTACAATCCTTACATTTATTACTTTACTAAAATACTTTCAATCCGAACGAATTCAATGTAAGAATGCTTTCTTAAATTAAATAAAGAATATTTTAAGATCTAGTTTTACTTCAAGATGATTAATTTAAGTTAATGTAATTAAAAGGACATGGTAAAACAATCATCCCGTTGCCTGAATTGTCGCGTGCCATCAGCGCCACAGTTCAAGCAACGTTTTCTCTTATCACAATATCATAAACTGTTATTATAGAAATGTAATGCTTATTCCATAAATTGAGTTTCTATTTTAACAAGTGTTTTTAACCGACTTCAAAAAAGGAGGAGGTTCTCAATTCGGATGTTTCTATGTTTTTTTTTTTTTTTTTTATGTTTGTTCGCTCATAGCTCCGCCATGCGTAGACGGATTTGCAAAATTCTTTTTTTGTTCGAAAGTAGATTATTCCGAAATGGTCCCATTTAAATTTCGTAAAAATCTGATGATGGGTTTCCGAGATTAGACCAAGGAACTCTTCAAAAAATACCAGGAAATCAGCCGCGAATGCTGCAATCGCATATTATTGCAATGTCTCTGCCATTACACATCATAACATCACGCCTGAATCCTTTGAAAGGGTATGCAGAAGTGTTCAGAATATTCAGCTATATTTCCGGTGTATAAGCGTTGATTTTTAATTTGGTTTTGGTTTACTTTTGAGGTAGATATGTATGTATGTTCACCGATTACTCAAAGACGCCTGGACCGATTTGCAAAATTATTTTTTTGTTTGATAGGTTATACTTCCCAGGTAAATTTTATCAAAATCGGTCAAGCAATTTATGAAATATCAACAAAAATCGGTTGAAGTCGGTTTTTTAAATTTTTAATTTGGTGATTATAATTATAAAAGAACAAACAAAACCTTCCTCTTTAAATTAAACGATGTAACCATCAAAGGCGTGTTTACGAAGCATGTTTACATAGCATGTTTGCCAAGCTTGTTAAACACAATAAGTTAACAATTATTATAAACTGAATCAACTATTTTAGAACGATGGACATATGAAAACTATGTCTAGGATCAAGATTCTTAAAATTAATAATTAAAACTAACTTATATTACGAATGTAACGGTCTTCCGTCGACACGGCCATTCGGAGGGACGGTGCGCGCTCTGCACCAGTCGCTATTCTGAAAAGATGGTTAAGTTGGTCTTAGCTAGGTATCCAGTCACATACACTAGCTGATAACTTGGTGCGAGTTATATTATTGCACAATTGTAATTGTTCTGATAAGTTGGATCTCATCTACCAAGTTACCAGCTAAAATTTAAAACATCTAAATTTAAATGATACAAGTGTACCTACTGAAAATGAATAGTGAGCGAGATATTATGTTATTTTGTGGTCAATGCTTGTACTCCACGTACTTGCATGAATTGTCAATGCTTGTACTCCACGTACTTGCATGAATTGTCAATGCTTGTACTCCACGTACTTGCATGAATTGTCAATGCTTGTACTCCACGTACTTGCATGAATTGTCAATGCTTGTACTCCACGTACTTGCATGAATTGTTTAAGGAAATGATGATGTGGTCTGGGCGGCCATGAACGCCGTGGTCCACATGGGCTCTAAAGGATTGAGAGAGGACGATGCTGGGGTCTGGGCTTACCATGATCCCAGAGGCTCTGTAACTAAATAAGCTCACAGGAAGGTCGATGCTATGGTCATTAATGTTATTACTCCATTTACATAACCCTTATTATCATCATCATCATCATCGTTTTATTAACTTAAGGTTAATTTCGATTCGACAGTTTAACCTTAGTTATAAAAGTGATAAAACAAAGGAGCTGACCTTTTATTTTTAGGCATCCGTCTCGCGTGTAGCTTGAGCAGAAGATGACGGTTGCGGCTCGTCGTTAGTGGGGTGTTGTTGAGCGTCGTCTGCGAGGTCCGTCGACATGGTTTCTTGATCTCCCGGCTGTGGTGCTCTCCGCAGTTGATCGTGCGCTACTTTGCGAGGGCGTCCTCTGCCGTTCACCCGCTTTACCATGTATCTATCGTTGTCGAGCACTCTGTAAATTTCGTAAGGTTCACTATATTTCAGGTCTAGAGACGTTTGGTTCCGTGGGTTGTTCTTCACTAGAACATAGTCGCCACGCTGGAACGGACGCATTTTCGCCTTGGTTCTGTCAAATCTTTGTTTATCGTAAGCGGCAGCCTTCGACATCTTTTGTTGTACCTGTAGTTCCAAAAGGTCAAAATCAATAGAAGCATTATCAATATTTACTATTCTTAAGAGCTCTGGTGGTACTGCATTCTGACGGCGCGTCAAGAGTGTCAGAGGTGCGACACCTATTACCCTGTGTGGAGTACAGTTTATAGATAGTTGTAGTAATTCTAACGCTGTGTGCCAGTTCTCGGTATCATAGTTTTTGATCATTGTAAGGGCGTTTTTCAGTGTAGCCATCACTCTTTCAACTTGCCCGTTCGCTCGGCTTACTCCTGGTGCTATAGAGTGTATAGTGATACCATAACGGTCACAGTATGTTTTAAACTCTCCGAGAAATTCTCTACCTCCATCGACTATCACCTGTACTGGCGTACCAAATAGGTGTACCCCGCGCTTGAGTGCTGCTAGGCTGCTGTTCGGACTCTTGTCGTTTGAGTAGTATAAAAGTACATACTTAGTGTAGGCGTCAATTGTCACAATGACATATTCATCTTGTCCTTCAGCGTTCCTCGTGCCCAATTTGCCTGTGATATCCATGTGTATAGTTTGAAATGCCGTTGTTGGTTTCTCGATTGGATGAAGTTGAGCTTGTACAGCACCAGATGACCCCTTGGATGTTCTACATATTATACAGTTATCTACAAACTTTCTTACCACTGTACTCATTCTGTCAAACCAGTAAGTCTCTCTCAGCTTCTGTAGAGTCTTGTCCCATCCCGGATGTTGCAGGGCTGTGTGGAACGAGTTTATTATGCTCCATTGAAATGCCTTTGGTACAACTATTAGTTTACATATACCTGTCTCGGTGTCAGCTAGAGTTTTCTTGAGCACTCCATCTTCCAAGACATATCCTGCTGCCGGGCTGTCTCCCGCCATGCTGTCCAGCAACAGACGGAGTTCGTCATCACGTCTCTGCTCGATTTGTAACCATTGTAAGTCTCTTACCATGATATTTACAGACATTTCAGCAGATGGATTTCTACTGAAAAAATCAGCGTGCTGTAATCGTTCGCCTTTACGATACTCGACCTCAAAGTCGTAGTTCTGCAAGAATGACCACCACCGATGGATGCGAGGAAGTAAATCCCTTTTGTGCATGGATGCCTTCAAAGCGTTACAGTCAGTTATTACCTTGAATTTCCGGCCATATAGATAGTGCCGAAAATGCTTAATAGCTCTCACTACCGCCAGTGTCCCCAGCTCGTACGAGTGGTAGCGGCTCTCAGCGTCTGTGGTGCGCTGACTCATGTAAGCGACTGGATGCTGGCGGCCTGCGATGATCTGGATCAGCACCCCACCGTAGCCGAGGCTGCTGGCATCCGTGAAGAGCTCGATCGGCGCGTTCTCCTGGAATATAGTAAGGGTAGGCGCAGTAGACAAGTGTTGTATAATATTATTTCGGGCCTCATTGTGTCGATCGCTCCATTCCCACTTTGCGTCTTTCTTTGTTAATTCATATAAGGGTACCATAACGCGGGCAAAGTTGGGAATGAATCGTCTAAAATACCCGGCTAAACCATTAAACTGGCGTACTTGCTTAGCAGTCTTTGGCGTTGGTGCTTTCGTTAAAGCCTCCACTTTTCTTGGGCTTGGGCTTACATGACCTTCAGTTATAATATTACCAAGATATTCAATGGAACCTTTAAAGAATGCAGTCTTATCTATATTTATGGAAAAACCAGCTTGCTGAAGAGCAAGCAGTATCCGTTCTATGTGAGAGATCCCCTCAGCAAATTCACTGCATTTGGATAAGACGTCATCCACATACACTTGACAGACCTGTTCAAGGAGTAAGGGAGCCAGGGCTCGATTGATGCACCTCTGGTAAACGGAAACTGCATTAGAAAGGCCAAGGGTATAGCAAGCCATTCGTATAAATTATCTGGGGTAACAAAGGCAGTCCGCTCAATAGAATTCTCAGAGATGGGAATCTGGTGAAATCCCGCTGCCATGTCAAATGTAGTGAAATAACCTTTTGCCAGTCTTAACCACGGATTTGGCTAGCCCTCGATATTTTCCGTGAAGCGATTGTCATCTGACCTCCACAACCCAATGTTAACATTAGGCGATATCGAAGCTTTGCAGTTAGACCGTTGTTTTTGGATTTTTGAGGGCTCCAACTACCCCGTAACGACTGCCATAGATGTTCTCATGGCAACCGGGACCGACGGCTTAACGTGCTCTCCGAGGCACGACCAGACCAATGCAAATACTCATATTTAATTCACACAAATATTTGCACTGAGCGGGGATCGAACCCGCGCCTCCTGCGTAGCGGCCGCGTTCACTACCGCTACGCCACGGAGGCTGTCAAATGTAGTGAAATAACGTCCCCCTGATAATTGATCTATTTGATCAGAAATTATCGGTAATGGATAGTGATCTCTTACAGTATTTTTATTTAATTCTCGGTAGTCTACGCACATGCGGTCTTTTCCATTCTTCTTTTTAACAAGAATTATTGGGCTAGAAAAAGGTGATTTACTCTCTCGAATGATATTGTGATCTAATAGTTCTTGTACAATTTCTCGTACTTTCTCACGTTCTACGGGGCTAAGCCTGTAGGGTCTGCGTTCGACACACTTGTTGGGATCTTTTAATCGTATCTCAAGTTCACCGGTATTGACCCGAGTGTAGGGGTAACCATGTATAAACAAGTGTTCGTACTTATTAATCAATATTTTTAACTCATTAATTTGATCATCATTTGTTAGATCACAATCTATGTTATCAAATTTTTCGCTACAAGAACGCATGTGATAGACCACCGCGGGTTGGCTAAGCAAAGATACACCTTTTGTGTTAACAATAACACTCAAATTCGTGCCCTCGATGAGGTTCATTCCGATCAACATATCTGAACATATTTCGTAGTCTGGTACCACGTGAAATTTGACTTCTACACGTACGTCATCGATCACACAAACCGTCACTATTGTTGTCAGTGAAACTACCGTGAACTGCCCAATACCCTTCAGATAGGTGACAACCTGGCAACGCTTCCCAGGTAGTTTAGCTGCTAAGGATTCGCGAATTACTGAACATTCGGCCCCGCTATCAAAAATGGCGGTTAATTTGGTTCCTCCTATAATTACTGGCATAGAATTTAATTTTGGGTTTCCTAAACAGTTCACGTTGGAGACAACTGCTTTTTCACGTTTGAAACAAGCTTCAAAAGTATGACCGGGTTTTAAGCAATACGAACATCTATCTAGATTTTTGTTTGTACTATACGGCTTATTTTCTGATTTATTATTATGATTTCTACTCTCCGATTTATTATCTTGAGAACGCGTTTGTAAATTTTCATTTTTGTTGCGAAAGCGACATTCAAGTGTATCGTGACCTGGTTTCTTACAAATTTGACAAAATAGTGTAGATCTATCACCGAAACGCGGGCGCTTCACAGACCCTTGTTCTTTGGAAGAACCAGAGGTAGGGCGCTTAGCGTGTCGTATTGTTGATGCTACAGATATTAACTCCGGCACCGACGAAGCCCTAGCGTTAAGCAAATCAATTCTTAATCTTTCATCACCGATACACCCGATAACTGCCTCAACTGCATCTACATTTGACAACTTATCTTTAGTCACACGCTTCCACAGTATCCACGCCTGAGACAAGAATTGCGAAATATCTTTTGTGCTATCGAACACGTGCTCACGAAACTGTAAAATGTCACGAGAATATCTATTTTCTGGCTCAAAAGTCGTTATCAGAACATCGCGTAATTCCGGCCATGTGGCAGTGGACACAAGCCAATTGTCGACCCATAACTTGGCGCGGCCCTTAAGCAAACTTCCAACTTTCATTCTAACATCGTAATCGTTCAAGTTATAGTTTTCGATGGCTGTGGTCACGTGTTGACACCACTCTCTAACGCCTACATTATTGTCTGGATCGTATGATGGTAAATAAATATCATTGACTTTAACCTTTGTTTCAGGTTCCTTAATCATACGATCCGACACGTGTTTCATCATTTGCATGAGCTCCGAGAAAAATCCCATAGGAACTCCATGAACAGAAGGATCAGAAGGGTTTTGAACTTCATTATCAGATGATCGAGCAGAAGGGGGTATGGATCCCACTTCTGATAACGGAGTACTAGGTCCTAAGGGATTTTCCCTACCGGGGTTACTCATGACAAAACAACTCAACTTAGTACAAAATACTTTAATAATCTAGTTTTACAAGATCACGGTCTCAGTTAGTTTATCTAAACACTTTAATAACCTAGTTTTACAAGATCACAGTCTCAGTTAGTTTATCTTTATAATAGTTTAGTCTAGTGCTACAAGTTACACAATACAATGGTAGAGGTACTTACAGGAGAACTCTCCCCGTCCGAGGTTTGAAGTGCAGTGCCAGTCGCCTGCACTGTTTTTAGTTCCTAAGCGCGTAGTTCGAACGCTTACAATCCTTACATTTATTACTTTACTAAAATACTTTCAATCCGAACGAATTCAATGTAAGAATGCTTTCTTAAATTAAATAAAGAATATTTTAAGATCTAGTTTTACTTCAAGATGATTAATTTAAGTTAATGTAATTAAAAGGACATGGTAAAACAATCATCCCGTTGCCTGAATTGTCGCGTGCCATCAGCGCCACAGTTCAAGCAACGTTTTCTCTTATCACAATATCATAAACTGTTATTATAGAAATGTAATGCTTATTCCATAAATTGAGTTTCTATTTTAACAAGTGTTTTAATTATAAAAGAACAAACAAAACCTTCCTCTTTAAATTAAACGATGTAACCATCAAAGGCGTGTTTACGAAGCATGTTTACATAGCATGTTTGCCAAGCTTGATAAACACAATAAGTTAACAATTATTATAAACTGAATCAACTATTTTAGAACGATGGACATATGAAAACTATGTCTAGGATCAAGATTCTTAAAATTAATAATTAAAACTAACTTATATTACGAATGTAACGGTCTTCCGTCGACATATAAAAAATAAATAAATGTCCTTATTGGATTTATTTCAATAAGAGATATCTACTTATTCGCGTAAACTTCAGAAAATATAATATACCTATCATGGGTTTAAATGTCCACACAGTATCTCATGCTACCCACAGTGCCATATATTTCTTTCCAATTTTTCACGGTAATATCCGATTACGTGGGGCCGAAAATCATGGTTTAATCAATGTGAGTGTATTAATACACCTCTGTCCACCCCTTCGGCGATTTCCAGGCTTGAATATATGTTTATATGTTCATTATAAGAGATTGAGCGATAAACTCGCCATTTGTATAATACAATCAACTGTGAATAATTAATTGTATTCCTTAATGTTCAACAAAGAGTTTGTTACGTGATCATTATGTTATGTAATGACTCAAAACAATTTGACTACATGAATTTTAATTACTTTTTTAATAACATTTCTGTTCTACGAGCGTATTGGCACTGTGAGTGAGATACCATTTGAGCATTTAAGTCGTTGCCACTTACGAATTTAAACAGACAATTTGCCTTTGTTAGTACAAATCCACAGACTTAGAATATCCTAGATACGCCGTAGATTAATTAGAATGAAAGCTGAGTGTGTAATTTTTTCGCCGATGTCGTCACTTAAGTTATTTGGTGATAATGTTCATCGTAAACATAACATACATACATACATACAATCACGCCTTTATCCCCGGAGGGTTAGGCAGAGGTGAAGTAACACCCACATTTCACCAATCATTGTATTAGGTCCTACGTAATAGGGGGTGAGCCTATTGCCGTTTTCCGGGCACTATTACTGGCTCGAGCCATGTATAGGCTGAGTCGTGGCTGTATATATCTGTCTGATGTTAAACAGCCCTATCCCTTAGTCGCCTTGTACGACACCACATGAGAGGAGATCGGGTGGCCCAAATTCTACTCTGCCGGGAACATTGCGTTAGTTGGAACAATTTGACATTTACCTACATGTCTACAGCCTATGTCATTTCTCAAGCTCTAGGTTATCTCTGCACCAAGTTTCATTAAAGTCGGTTCAGTGATTTAGGCGGGAAAGCAAACTGACAGAGAGACTAATGATGTCAGTCTGTCTGTCAGACTTTCACAATAAATTTATAAATTTAGTATGGATTTTGCTCAACAGCCGAGTATTGAGAGACGAGAGACGAGTCATGCTTTCTTGTAACATGTCGATATGGATTTGGGTCAGACAAACTAAATGCGGCAATCATTCAATCAAGTTATTTGATAAGTGTAGAATTTATATCGTGATCTTGCGATGATTGATTTCCTTCATGGCATTATCATCTTCTTGGGTTCTTCACTAACTGGACACAAGAAACTGGAGCCCTAGACAAAGTGACATTCTATTCATGAAATCGCGCTGAAGCGAACCATTTTTAAGGTTTTAACAATGGATTTCGGGACATTGCGGTGGTTATAGTAATAATTATAAGTTAAATAATGTATTTCCAGTTGTATTGTTGTAATGTATTAATGATTTAGGTATGTCAATTTTATACTACAATTAGCGATTCCACTGGCGTTTTCGCTAATAGAACTGAATAGTGAAAAGTGAATAGAATAGAAGAATAGACTTCACACATGTGTGACGAGTTGCTAAAACTCTAAATAAATACGCGTGTCCACATAGCGGTTATAGCTTATAGCCTTATAGCAATGTTCTCCGGTTACTTCCAACTTTCCGAGGCTATTACTCATAGATTGAGGTTCGGTTTTCATGTTACGTTTGACTTATTTTGCCCATTACCAATTGACTTGGACAAGAAAGTACATTTTCATAAAGATTTATTACAAAATTTCTCACTAAATGCGATTATGGTACTTACTGTAAAACACACAATGTATTATTAAAATTTTCATTTCAATGAGAACACATTCCTCTACATTGAATACGCGTAGATTACTTATATTTTTAGAGTGTGTTAAAAACATCCTTTACAAACACTCAATGGATGTGGGCAATGGAATTAACACACTTGCTTTCTTTTTATTTTTACGTGCTATTTTTTTTTTTACTATAAGAGTGTCGCCATGAAATTGCAACCACAAAAAATGTCTTGTTAGTGTTCCGATAACCATCTTTTACATAAGTTACACAAAGGTACAAAATGTATGCTCGTAAACCCCTATACAACAACTTCCTAGCTGTATTTATCGAGGCCCTAAACAGGTAGTCAATACCTTCCTTCAATAAATATTCGCCATTTTATCTACATCTTTAGAGAAAGGTGACAACAGAGAATGCGTGGTAGACAAGTAAGCAAAGATAGCAGCTTAAGTGCATTAGTCTCGGTTTACTAATACTGATTTAATAGCTGATATGATGAGGAAGAGAAAGGCTCTATAGGATATGTCACGATTTGAAAAAGGGTCCGACTTAGGTCGATGTCACGGGAAGTGAGTTGTGAAAATTTTGTGATCTTATATTGTCTCTTTTATAACATTCTATTGTGGTTTTGGTAACTTAATGGCTAAAGCGTCGGGCTTGCAGTCTAAAGATAACGGCATCGAATCCATTTAGATTGGGGAAAGCAAATGCTCAAGATGGATTTCAATCCGGGACCAATCCCTTACAGGGGGAATTCTCTGAACAATATGCAACCTGTATGCAATAAAAAACCATTAAAAAGACGGATCAAAGTCTTCCAACCCCGATCATAAGTGTTAGGTAAACGAAAAGAGGCAATACTACCGACGATTTAAAACATATTATTTTTAAATCGTGTAATTTAGAACCTATCAGCATTATTGCGTGAATAACGCTAATAAATATGTTCCTCGGACTTGAAGTTGAGAGCCTCGAATGCTTACGGGATTAACGGGAATATGGTGATGATGAATAATGCTGGATTGGTTGGATGGACTGGACTGGATGCATAGATTGGAATGCCGACCCCAACTGAGTTGGGATAAGGCTCAGTGAATGATAAGTGAGGATGAATAATAATTTTCAGTGTCAGTAAAAGCTTACTCTAGGAACTAGAGGCCTGTTTATCATCTCATAGTACAAAAAATGGGAGTTGACCTGTGCAAATTGAGGTCGACTATACTAATATTAACATAACACAAATTAATTAACGAAATTCTTCACTTCAAGGTCTTTAAGTTATTATTATTATTAAAATAATTGGTTGTATAATATTGATATTAGATAAGTAGGTATCTACCATATGAGCGCGAGGAAAATGCTGATTACTACACTGCGTAGCAACAATAATTATGTGAGAAGGTCACATTCGAGAGAAGAGAAGCGTCGGTAGCATACGCTTCCAAATAATTTTACAGCAAAGAGAATCTGTTCTTCTGAACATCCTTCTGGAAAATCTCTTCTTAATAATTAGATAACTACAATGTTATCAGTCTGGCAAAATCTTGGTTCCTTTATAACAGTACAATTTTGTAATCATTAGGTAAGTGTCATTACGTGACTAAAATTGAGATTAATATTTTGACGAAATCTTGATCTTAATGGACTTCAATTGACTCATTTCCAGATAGTCTTGACGTTTTAATAAGATAATAAGTTCCAGTTATATGATTAAGCGACTGTGCACGGGAACTAACAGATTATGAAAAAAAAAACAGATTGTAATTATTGTGTTAGCTGTACTGTCTGACTGTCTGACTGCAAAATTGCGGTATAGCTGGTATTGTGTATAGTTTTATGTTCTGAGATTTTTTTACATATAATCAGATAATCACTATAATTGATTATTATAGTGATTACTTAATAAATGTCCGCGATCTGATGGGCCTCCTACGCCTGGATCGATCTTACCGGGTTACCGAATCATCCTAACCACAAAAACTGTTTCGTCAATCTTCTCCAGTCCATTGTCTCTGTGTCCGAATCCTAAATGCATCTCTTTCTCTACCTTGGTTACTGCATTTTCAACCATGCCTGAATATTCCCTTATAACGCTATTTCACTTGATTCTTAATTTAACGGCTCAAATAGCCAAGTAAGAACAACAATTTAAGCCTTGTTACTTGTTTACTTCTAAGTTTGTTCATCTCCCCACAAATTTATTACTCCCGAAACAATTGGGAACTTAACTAAGTGCTAACGCAATGACTTTCTTTGTAATTGTTTTGAGATTGCGAAAGTTGAAACACCAAATAACTTCATCAACTCGTTTTTAAGAGCAATAATGATGTAGGTATGTTTCTTGAATCAATATATTTTATTATTGTATTTTTATAATAGGTATGAGATAGGTACCTATCACAAAAATTAGTAAAGATGTAAAAATATTCATAAATATTGACTTTATCCATTAGCTAAAAGTAAAATTTATTAGATAAGGTCAAAGGCTTAATTTATATTAATAGGTATGTTTATGTATCTACTTACACGCTGTTTTGAACATAAATTATGGCACATTTACGCCGGACAGCAGCGATATCTTTTTAAGACCCAAGTACTTTCAGCATTGAAAATTTTCTCATCTTTGAAATAGTTGAAAGACCAATCTACAACATTTGCTAATGAAAATAATTGCCAATTAATCGCACTAACAATTATGATTAAAAAAATAACTGAAAACGGATCGAACTATGAACGATTCCGAAAGTTTAAACTTTTAGAATCGTTCATAGTTTGATCCGTTTTCAGTTATTTTTATCCTCGCAAAAAAAACGTAGGTAGGTTTTTGAATGGATCATTGTACTCGTAGAACAAGCGTTGACTTTTTTCTATATACTCGTACCTAATAGAATTGAAATTATACATTTGGAAAATATGGTCAAAATGGCCTTAGATACTTAGATAATCAGGACTGTCGGCAGCTCCCAAAACCGGCGAGCTTGTGTAGAAGACTGTGAAGGAAACCTGTGAAAGGTTTTATAACGGAAGTAAATAGCAGATTTGGTGTCTGCCTAACCTAGAGGGAGAGGCATGAATATCTGTGTATATTTTTTGTTACATACAAAAAACAAATGTAAATTCCTTTTCGTGACTTGTTTAGCTTAACACAGGTCTGGTGCCTTTTCTATCAGGTGGATGTAACAGCTTCGTCACGATTCAAATTCCTCACAGTTACATTGATGTATCTTCCTTTACTTATTTGTGGTCACGACTCCAAGGTCCATTGTTAGAACTAGGTATGGCTGGTACTCTTTTAAACCAGCTATGCTCAACCTATGGTCACCAGATCCTTTGAATTCATCATGAAGGATTTCTGACACTAAAATTTTTGATATCTGGGGGTACGGCAGGGCCCCAAGCAAAAAAGGAGGCACGCACGACCGTACCATCCTTTTCTCGTATTGTTTACTTGCCACACCTACTTACTTGATTTTTTTCACTAGGACTACTAACCTTTCTTTTTCATGGATATATTCATTTGGATTTAATGTTTCATTACCCCTGAATATTTTTCTGAATGTTAGTTACGCGTTGCAGCACTCACACGCAGCGTTGCTTATGGTATTGTGGGTTGAAACGTGTTTATGGCCGTTTTACATTCTTTTTTTTTACCTTTTTGAGTACCTTGATTATAAAATAATATTAACAAAACGTCAAAGATACTAGAAACATGAAATTAGGAAACTCAGCGGGCTTTTCTTTGGTCTACTAGGTACAAACATGTTTACTTCAACAATTTTTTGTTTGAGTACCTAATGTAATAAAAGGTTGAGTACGGCTGATTTAAACTGTTTTAGGTTTTGCTACATAAGAAGATTTTGTTGTCCGTGAACAATTACATTTAGGTTTTTTATGCTCTTTGTTTTCTTTTGATACGAGTACGTACTCACTCATTAAGATGGTAAAACAATTCTTGCGTGGTTGAGGTCTAATCTAATGAGCCATTAGCATATTCAAGGATTTTATTTCAACATTTTCATAGTTATTTTTGATGCGAATACGCAATAATCATTATTATTATTGTTTATATAGAAAGCATTTGTTTTGGTCATGGTAAGCCTAGGGTCCTAAGTTTAAATTACACATACATATATTACATACTAGCTTTTTCCCGCGGCTCTGCCCGCGTGGATGTCGGTTATCACGACCAAACATAGCCTATGTCCTTTCTCAAGGTCTAAACTACCCCTATACCAAATTTCATCAAAATCGGTTCAGTGGTTTAGGCGTGAAAGCGTAACAGACAGACAGACAGAGTTACTTTCGCATTTATAATATTAAGTTAAGAGTGTAAGGATAAGGATACTCACGCCTGTAAATCCCCGAAGGGGTAGGCAGAGGTGTACTTATTATAACTATCACCCACATTTCGCCAACTATGATTTTCGGTCCCACGGGGCGAGCCTATTGCCGTCAAGCGGGCAGTTATTCATGAGCTGTATGTTTACTGTCGGGTGGAGAAACACTTTAAAACATTTAGATATTATCCTTAAAAAAATAACGTATACCCACCAAAGCACAGAGGTGTTCAGATTAAATACCACTAAGGTCACCTATCTAAATGGCAACCGCGCCTAAGTTTTTATAGAAAGAACAGAAAGAAGAAAAAAGAAAATTATTTTTTAACCCACTGATCCACTACCGAACAGTGATCTTCAAGAATTAGGCTTCTTCAGGGTCGGCAGCACGAGTGTAACGCCCCTGGTGTTGCTTACGTCCACAGGCCACTGTAACCACTTCCCATCAGATGGACCGTGTGCTTGTCTGCCAACTAAGAGATGTAAAAAAAAAAGGGAGTGAACCGGCCACGAGCGCTTTTTAAACTGCGTTGGAACTTTATAATGTTTATTATTATAGTTTTTAACTGTTCACACAACATTCAGACCAATTAGAATGCTTTTTCAGAAGACACAATTTTATTAGATCTGCTCTCTAGTGCAAAATCTCCGTACTACGCAAATACCTTACATTTGATTAAGTTTTCAATACACTTCATAGATGGCGTCTACTTTATATAGTTGAGAGAAGTTTATACAGATGGCGCTAAACGAATAAAAATCTGAATTATTAAAATCACGTTTTTAATTTTTATATGAGTTAGGAGTTAGATTGATTAGTTTGTTTTGACCAATTTTTATTTCGTAAATAAATCACACGATTTCTTACGTTAATTTAGTAACTTTCCACTAATTACCTTGTAAGTTTTGCTCTTAAGCACCTAACCTACATAGGTAGGTAGATATATTATTATTACCTACAATACACCAAAAATTACCCATCGTTTTCATTTACGGATACCTTTATGTAGGGTCTTCTATCCATCACATACATTGAAATTGACCGGTCGCACGAGGGAGTTGGCTGACGTACTCTGCAGGCGGAGAGTGGCCGTGGCGTTCCTGCAGGAGACTCGGTGGGGTGGCGATAGCACCATGCACATTGGGGAGGGCTACCAGCTGATATACACAGGTGCACCTGACGGGCAGGCCGGGGTGGGCGTGGTGCTCTCCCGGGTGTTGCAGGATGACATCTTGGAGGTGAAGAGCTATAGCGCCCGACTTATGGTTGTGAGGGTGCTTATCGATGGGATTATAACCCACCTGATAAGTGCTTACGCTCCACAGGCTGGGCGTGGCGAAGCCGAAAAGATCTTGTTCTGGGACCAACTCGGGGGAGTGCTTCGTGACGTCCCGCTGTCGCAGGAGATTGTCCTGGGCGGTGACCTGAACGGTCACGTGGGTGACGGGTGTGTGGAGTTTGGGCGTGTCCGCGGCGGTTTTGGATACGGTAGTCGCAACCCAGAGGGTGAGCACATCCTTAGAACGTGTGCGACTGCCGACCTGGCCATCGTGAACACGTACTTCAAAAAGAAATCCGAACATCTTGTCACCTACAAGAGCGGGGGGCGCTTAACCCAGGTTGATTTCCTGCTCACTAGGAGGCACAGCATCAGCAGGGTGGCCAACTGCAAGGTTATACCCGGGGAGAGTCTCACTAGCCAACACCGTCTCCTTGTCATGGACCTCCGCGTGAAACCCAAAGACAAACGTGCCGAGCGTGCCCAACGCAAAATCGACTTTGCGATCATGTCTAAGGGTGGACGCAAGTGTGACAAGGACACCTGGTGGTGGAACGACACAGTCCAGAGAGAGATCAGGGTGAAGAAAGCCCTCTTTAAAAAGTGGCAAGCGTCCAAATCTTCCGACGACCGCGATGCGTACAAAGATGCAAAACGCGCCACCAGGAGAGCCGTAGCCAGGGCCAAACGAGACCACTTGCAACCTCTATATACCAAGTTGGAATCGTCTGAGGGGCAAAAGCTCATATATAAGTTGGCGCGTTCCAGGGCCAAAGCGGCGCAGGGTCTATCCAAGTGCCGCTGCATTAAAGACCCTGGGGGCAATTTGTTGTACGAGAAAGTCGCGGTGAAGGAGAGATGGCGCTCATACTTCCACGAGCTGCTGAATAAGCAGCATAAAGAGGTGCAGCCACCAGACCTCCCTCCGAATCAAGGACTAGTGCCACCGATAACGCCTGCGGAAGTCCAGACTGCCATTCGCCGCATGAAGAACCGGAAAGCTATCGGACCCGACGAAGTCCCCATCGAGGCTTGGAAGGCAATGGGCGCCCGTGGTGTGGGCATTCTAGCAAATCTTTATAACCGCGTACTCCTCACCGGCGAGATCCCGAGCCAGTGGAGGCTGAGCATCATCACGCCAGTCTTCAAAGGCAAGGGATCGGTGCAGGAGTGTGGTAGTTACCGCGGTATAAAGATAATGTCCCACACCATGAAGCTCTATGAGCGGATAATCGACTCCCGGATCCGACAGGAAAGTACACTCTCGGAGTGCCAGTACGGGTTCCGTCCCGGGCACGGGACCATGGACCCAGTGTTCGCCCTAAGGGTTGTGGCGGGGAAATACAGGGCGAAGAACACGCCCCTGCACTGCCTATTCTTAGACATGCAGAAGGCCTTCGACTGTGTTCCTCGCGAGGTGATCTGGTGGGCACTGCGGGCCAAGGGTGTCCCAGAGACTTACATTGACACCATCCGAGACATGTACTACGATTCCGGTTCCGTGGTTCGGACTGCTGTTGGCGACTCGAAAGCCTTCCCCATCACCGTCGGGGTACACCAAGGATCCGTCCTTAGTCCTTACCTGTTCAGCGTGGTATTAGATGTTTTGTCGGACAACATTAGAAACTCACATGAGCAGCCTCCGTGGTTGCTCATGTATGCTGATGATATTGCGCTCATGGACGCGGACAGGAGCAGATTGGTGCGACGCGTGAAAGGATGGAAAGAAGCGCTTGAGAACGGCGGTCTGAAGCTAAATGTAGCGAAGACAGAATACTTAGCGTTAAACTCCACAGATCCCACACCCGTCCGCATAGGCGATGATTTGGTCGAGCGCACGGACCAGGTTAAGTACCTGGGATCTGTACTTCATGTGACCGGTGAGATCGACCACGACGTCAAGGCACGCATTGCTGCCGCGTGGGCCAAGTGGCGAGAAATGACTGGCGTGACCTGTGATCCTAAAATGCCAGTCAGGTTGAAGGGGCAGGTCTATAAGACGATCATTAGGCCTGTTCTCTTGTATGGTTGTGAGGCGTGGCCGCTGCTCGAGCGACACAAGCAAGAGCTGCGTGTCACGGAGATGAAAATGTTGCGGTGGATGTGCGGCGTTACGCGTAAAGATCGCGTACGGAACTCTCGCATCCGCGGCAGCCTCCATGTCCGTGACATCGCGGATAAAATGCAAGAGAGCCGCCTTCGCTGGTGCGGCCACGTCTTGCGGCAACCGCCAGGCTACGTGGGGAACAAATGCCTGGCAATGGTACCCCCGCCGGGTCCAGGTAAAAGGGGTAGGCCAAAGAAGTCCTGGCTTGACGTCGTGGAGGGTGATATGCGTGCAAATGGTCTCACTACCATGGACGCCCAAGATCGTGCGAAGTGGAGGAGGAAGAGCCGGAAGGCGGACCCTGAGCTTCGAGGTCATCTTGGCCACGGATGCAATCAGGAGAATACGTCTATATGCAGATGATGATGACATTGAAATTCATAAGTGAGTACTTAACGTTAACGTTCAAAGTAGAAGAAGAAGCAAGTACCTATACCTAAATAATAGTATGTAGTAGCCGTAGTAGGTAAATAACATATTATTATATTTACTAAAAATCTATATCAAAAGCGTTCATGACTTCTATAACTAAGCCCATTATATTTATTTTACTCGCAGCAGTAAAAGAACAGAACCAAATCTCAGAAGTTTTTATTAAAAGTTACTAGACAATGCTGCACACGTTCTCATAACTTTTCATTCAAAGTAAAATACAGCTAAATGAACTGTGATTTGAGCACCCTTTCTTCAACGCATACAATGCGTCTGCCGACGGCGATTTTTGTGAAATTTATCCTCCCACCCGAAGGGAGTTGATCGTTAAGGGAGTGCAAGCCAGAGGCATATTTTCAGGGGTGAGGGCCTACCCACCTACCGTTTCAATGTCAGTAGCGTTCGTTGGCCGCCGCTAGAGGTCGGTTAAATTTAAGTCTAGCTGCCTTACAATATGCTGAAGCTATCTTTGGTAGCATACGAATTTGAATCTTATTTTTATAGCGATAAGGTTTCTGAATAGCAAGATTTAGAGAAAATACGGCCAGATAATGTGGTCATAATGATAAATGCACTAAAAAGCTGAAGTGACAGGTCCAGACGGTTTGATGTAGGTCCTGAAGTGTTCGAGACCTGCTCCTAATTATTTAAGCGCCGGCACTTGGGTATTACTCTGTTACGAATGACAACTATATTGATATTAATCACAACTAAATCTGTTATTGTTTTTGTCTACCAATATACCTACAGTCAAGAACTCTTCATTTCAACTAATGTTAAGTTGTTGGCTTAGCCTATGCCATTTCTAGCACTCCTTTTCTAAATGAAACTATCTTTATAGAAAACACAAAACCAGATGATAATATCTGGATTTGCAGCTCTAAAGACTAGGGTTACTGACACGTTTACAACCCATCATCAGCCTAACTCAGTTGGGTCGATTTTTATGAAATCGAACTTCAATATTTTCCGAGAAGAGACTGCCATCTGACCTCAATGATATATTGCCTAATCGTTATAAAGCTATAGTAAAATGATCACAATTTTCAGGAGAGACTTCATAAAAAAATTGAATTTCGCTTTACACAAAAGTCTGAAGAACATTTTATGTAGGTACTTGGATAGGTACTGCGTCTAATATTGCAGTGAAGGATCGATAAACCCGGCTATAGAAAACTCAATAATTTATTCATATAGGTACAAGTCGTGCTATGTGATTGACTTACCTGGCAACTTTGAGTCTGAAACGTTAGGACAATAATACAATTTAAATCGTTAGAACAGTTCGATTTATTATGATCCTTAGATCTTTTTGGGTCTTTGCAATCAAGATCGCTTTGACACTGACTGTACAAGCAATTTAATACTAGGTAATCTATGTAAATTATTTTACTTGTATGTATTAATTGACAATAATTACCTAGCAACTGATTCTGGGGTGTAACAGTACTAACCTCAGACAACCTCAGATACACATTTTACTTATATTGAAGTGATATGACTAAAACAATTACAATAAAACTTTAATTATACCTCTCTAAGTAAATACATTTTCAAAACTTGTTTAATTAAATTGGTAATAAGTAAATTAGTATGTCGGGAATTTTATTAAAATGTATTTATCTTGCTAAGGTTTTAACTTTTTTGTACATTAATTTGATAACAAGGTGGGGCAATGGTAATCTTGAGAGAAATTCAACATTGAAGGTCACCATTCTAGATGCTGTCTCGTTGCTGCAATTCTGTAATGGTGGTCCTTAGCTTGCTTTCGATACTCGAACAGAAGATTAATGACTGATAAATATTGAATTTCTATTGAATATCGTACTCAAAATTCCTATTCTCGCCGTTGGTAATGATGGGCTCCATGAAAATAAAGTCTAAAGAAATGTCTAAGAGAAGAGAACTCTCTCAGACTCTTTTGGGAGTCAATAATATAGTAACGGGATTCATAATACCTACCTATCAACTACATACTCCCGGAACTACTAAAGGTACTCTATCCCTGGAACTCAAATATGTGTTGTCCTTGTGTCTGAGAATTATTTAAAAAATAGAAACATGCCTGAAGTTTAATAATATTTCAGTTTTTTTTAACGAAATTATTCAATTTTGCTTTATGCATACCTTTTGTATCGTTTATTTTAATAAAGTTTTAAAAAATATTCCGGAAACAGTTCACTGTTTTCCATTTACTGAAATTTATATGCCACTATAGATTATCTTCATTTAAATGTTCTTCCCGTAAATCCAGAACCCGTGTTACATTAATGTATTGAGTCTGTGTAAATAACGACCCGTTTATGTTCATGCCCATCCTTCCGACTGAATTAATAATAGCCACAATGTTTCGAACAAACAGCTTACTATTTCAAATCTCGCTAATGGCAAAAGCATAAATCCTTTTGTATCCAATAAGGTAGTTATAGTCTGGACTCGATTTTAAACACTCATACTCTCAAAGATACTCATATTAAATAGTTGCGGATATCGTAGTTATGAAACATTGCCCTAAGCCGATCCGTAGATAGATAAACAGGTTAACTGGACTGTACAATTTCAACACGTAGGAAGGGACACTTGCTAGAAAATCTGGTGTTTGCGTTTTGCATGTCACTAGATCATAAAACATTTTTATTTTATTTAGCATTGGTTTGACTTGTCTCAAAAAGTTTTTAGAACTAACACATTATGAGTATTTGAAAAACCTGGCCAATATCAGTCGTAACAAACAAACGTAAAATAAACATTTTGGAATCGTCAGAATCTGGAATGGTGGTCCATATTACCTGGACCATTTAACACAATATTACCTGGACCATTTAACACACATTACCATTTAACAGGGTGTATGTGACAGTATGTAGTCAATAAAAAGGCTAATTACTTCATAAAAAATTCAGAAATTACTCCTAGTTGGAAGTTGGTTAAATTATATTTTCTAGGTAGGTATACCAAACTAGAAAAAAAACTTGTCCAACTTTGCTCAAGTCACAAGATCTGACTGATGAATCGACAAGGATTTTTCTTTGTAATTCGCTAATCGAAATCTGTCGGTTGATTGCAGTTCCCAGATTTGTTTGCGGAATTCCACTCCGCGTGATTGAAATTCAAGAGTACCATTACAATTTACAAAGGACTCGTGTTTAAAAGGATTTCATCCCTATTTGTTTAAGAGACTCACTTTTTTAATTCTTTTTAATAGAGTTGTATAATTTTTTTTTTTTTAAATGATTGGTGAAATGTGAGTGTTTATTCAGGTGAATTAGCACTGAACAGGCGAAGCGGCAGACCTCTGTCTAACATTTTCGTGGCAAACTGTAAGATTGTGAGGCTAATTAGTATGTATTTAATGATTTCATTTCATTTTACATACTTTCAAAAATGCGAATTGCTTAATTGCAAACTAAACGATATCTGGCCTGATTTTAGTGTCTTTACGATATGTTTGTGTAGGCGAAGCTGGTAAAGTATATTCATTATATCAACAAAAAAGCTTTTAGCTAAAAGTTTAGTCTGTTGTATTCGTGGGCGTGAGTTCACTTTGCTCGGGGAAATTACGACATTTGTGCTGAGTGGACAACAGTAATAATAAGCCTGTAGCCTATGGTGGGGAAGACTCGTGTCTTTTGAGTCCATTCGACCGATAAACAGAAAAATGAGTAACATAATCCAAACGAGTTATTTTATTGATCAAAGATTTGGAAGACCCGAGTCTACATTATTATGTTAGACAGGCATATACTATCAATATCTTTCCCATGCATATTTGATATTGTATTATCCGTATGCAATGAAGAGTACTTATTTGTCTATCTATTTATTCATAAACGATAATAATTGTGTGTTTCGGTTATTTATGGAGTAATTTTTCGTCTTATAAAATATTGCATTACATATGTACCTTTCCTTGCTCCTTCCACGCTTTTGTAATTTTATAAATTTAAAAAGATACTCAATACATAAATCCAAATATCGAACCAATCTTCAATAACTTTGAGTGAATATTTAATTTAATTATAACAGGGTTAATTAAAACCGTTATAACTAAGACGAAACAATTTCAATATTCAGCCAGCCAGTAATAACGAGAAACCCAAAAAATGCTTGGGTACAACCAACGCATTGTTCTGCGTTTAAAATTTGAATATCGACCATTCAGCTCGTCTCTTTTAGGCCCCCCTGTACCCCTCCCCATTGTGTGCGCCGCGCATCGGCCGCATCGTGCGACGTAATTCAGCCAGAATTTCAGGCTTCAGACGACCCTCGCCAAGGTCGCAGACGTTCCACGCACACAAGCATGAATTACGCACACGCATACTACGATACCTGCACCTCGTACGTACACGAGGCAGGCCATTAAACTTTAGGCCGAAACATTATAATGCCCGTGCTACCTTTTGCTATATTTATGTATTTGTATACCAGCTGTGTGCGTAATAAATTAATATTTAGTGAAAGGATTTTGTTATTATAAAATCGTAAAGAAATATAAAAATGTCGTATGAATGGTTGAATTTTCGAATATTACATGTTACGAAATTCAATTTGCAGCATTTCATTTACTTTATTACGAAAACATGGTTTACATCGCTGTCATATTGGAAACCCGCTCAAGGGAATACGAGTAAAATGTTAAGTTCTTATCAAATAAAAGGGAATAATGGTTTATTCATGGCTAGAGGAGTTTATTTTCATAGAATAATGAAAATTACTGAATACATAACTTCCCTTTATTCAGATATAAACCAAGTTTTAGTGAGAATAGCTTATTATTATTTGACAAGTTCTAAAGACGAAAAGGAGATGAAACAAACTGTAGTTCAAGTAAATTGAAATTCTTTATAAGGCTAAGGCGATTAGTTTCCAATGCACAAGCTCGTCGTAAATAAAAATTAAGAATCGATATGAAATCTGTGTTCTTTTTTTTTAAACTTTAAATGCGGTTCAAGTTTGGTCCACGGTCAAGCACCTTTAGCTTTTTAGAGTTTATGCTCCCATTAGAAATTAATGATTATCACTTTAAATTATTGGTGGAAAAAGACCTAAGTCAAGTTGCATACCTAAATGTTTTTAGGCAGTGGACACCAGGAGAGTCACACTCGTGCTGCTGACCTTGTAAGAACAGAGAGATTCTGTGCGGTCAGCGCAGAAGGCAAGCAGGACAAGCCTTTGATATACCCACTGAGAGCACAAAACCTCTTCAGTGAGCTCTGGTTACCCTACTCACCGTCGGGAACACAACACGAGGTTATTATGGCCGCGGTATTTAGGGCGAAGGTACTTTCCCAGTCGAACTGCTCGATTGGGACGGAAATAACGTCGGGTCCCACCTCCTCAAATGTTATCTCAGAAAGTTATCTCTGTAAAGATTTTCCGAGCACCTGTCTCAAGCAATCAATATAACCACCGAGACATGCGGTTACGTTCTCTTAAGCTGGTATTATGCCCATCTCTAATGTTGCTATTGTTAAATGATGACGAGACCCAATTCGCTATTCCGGAACCAACCTCATTTCTAGGTGTCACGTTTAGTGCTATCTTTCAGCAAAACCAAGTACCATAACGAAACTTTAAAATGAAAAAGCCCCAACCCTTATCGTCTGACGTCATCAGGCAGGGCTGACGCAAGCGATTCACGAGTGTTCGTCAAGTGTTCTCGCGTGCATCAGAGCCAGTGCATCCCTGGCGCACTCTTGCTACAAAGCGTCCGTATTTAGGTCAATCGATGGACGCAATTTTTGACTTTATATGCAATTTTTCGCTACAGTTTTCATTTATAAGGACAAATGAAGTTTTGTTTTTGTAGTTATGAATAAATCCGTAGTCTGTAGGGACCTCTGTACAGGATTTAATTCCACTCATATTGCGATAATTTTCATGTTGGTCTACCTGGCACCTTAATCGATAGCTCTTGTGACGACTCGAAGATTTTTTTTAAAGTATACCTATTAATAGGTAATTTCGGTTACTAATATTATTGAAAAAAATATTAATAACAATAATGACAAGTGATGAATATTAGTGACCGAAATTACTAACTTTTACTGTAATTACTAATTATTAATAATTAATTTAATTACTGCTTCTGTTAGGAGTTGTATTTGTATCACATTCGTATCGTCGTTGGTTGTTTAATGGCCTATTGGTAGTTTATCCTTAGGCCGACTCCTTAACTACGAAGCTACCGACGCTTAAACTTTTGTATACATGATTTCGTACTTATATTATTCTAAAACATCAGTTTCTAAGTAAATAGAAGGGATTTTAACCAAGGCCAAACTAAATTGAATACCAAAATGAAATCTAGGTCTTTGGCAATCAATCAAGCTCAAGTGCTTAAGGACTAAACATTGATATTTAACTTAATGACAATTGATTTCATTCAATCACAGTCTTCTTCAATTTCCTCTTGAGATTGGATCTTATTGAGATATCAGTATTGTTTTTTCCCACCCTTAATAAGGATGTACTCAAATTGTTAGAATACTCTTTGTTTTAGTGGCAATAATTCACTTTCTGTCCTTCATAGCTCAAGTTTTTATATTATGCTGATACCAGCTCATATAAAATAATTAATGTCGTTTTTCTTTACAAACTTGTATAGATAATATTTTACTAGTCTACATAAAAGAGACATAGGTACCTACGCCACGCCGCTCCGAAACAAATAGCAAACCGTAATGAACATAATATTGTAGTAACATAATTATTAGGCACCTGCTTTTAGGTAGGTAAAACCTATTAGGTACCAGCAGTACTATAACAGTACTATCATCCTACCTACTACTGCGTTCTCTTTGTTATAAAATTTCTAAGACTTAACTTATCTTGAATTAAAATTACTACAGAGAACCGATTCAGTATCTAACGTCGCGTCCAATCAGTGTTAACCGTCTAACGTCACGTTTTTTAAAAAACGCATGATTTCAAAACTTACGAAAATTTATATAATTGAAAATGAAAAAATATCAAATCTTCGATAGGTTTTATTTTCATATGGGATAGGTCATATAATGGACCTTTTTCTTTCTGTTTTGAATTTATTTTTGGGTTACGTTTTCGTAGTCTATATTCAATTTCATGATTTACTGAATCATATGATATGAATATATTTGTAGGTTTAAAGTGTTACAGTGACGACACAGTTACAAACAAGCAAAATTAACGAATGATTAAGTATCTACATTGTGCAGTAGTGGGGGATAGAAGAATGACTGTGCACTTGCAGCACAACAAATTATGTATGTACCTAGATAGGTATACAAAGGATGGTTCATTCGTAAAGTAGCAATGCATAATCCAGCATCATGTTTACGACAATCTTTCATCGTGGTAAGTATCTACTCTCTGATTAGTCATCCAGCTAGATCACTTATGGTTTCAAAAACTTCGTAGTCCAACGCCAAATTCAGAAACTGAAGCGCATGGTTTACAGCTTAGAGTTTTACAGGGCATTAATACAGTATTTTCATGTTATTCTAAAAAATGATCATCTACTTTTGACACTGACCATTATGAACATTTGACGTGACAAACTTCTGTGATAGGTCACAGAAGTTTCTCACGTTAAATGTTAGGACCCTTATCTATTGATAATAACGGCTCCAGTTTCAGCTTGTAAAAGTTCAACGAGTTCTGGCCTTTTGATTCACATCATTTATCATTGTGTAGCGTAATTCCCGGCGGACGTTTCCTAAAACAACTGAAAATATGCCTTGAAAAGCTAAATAGTATCTAAATAAGGTCTCTGGCACTCCAAACAAAACAGATCACACAAAAAAAAGTCCGCCGAGTTTCTTGCCGGAGTGTTCTCAGGATGGAGCGGCGTTGTGGTGGATCATTTGGTAATTAGGTAGTTATTTAAATGTGATTTAAGTACCTATTCAGTTCTTCAATTTATTTTTGATCTTTTTGTAAGAATATCATTAGAATGATCTGTGATTCCAAAGAACACTGTACACTTAATTATCATCGACATTTCATGAAAAATTAAATAAGTACCTACTTATCCGTTAGTAGCTACCCATTGAATTCCAAAGAAATTGTTAATTATTCATATTCATACTTAAATCGTTTATTTCATTTTAAATAGTACAAGTTTCGCAAAAACATATCCCACAAAACCGTGTGACTGGTTTGTCTGTGGGTCACAGTCTCTTTTATATTGATGACAACTTACAAAAAAGTTATATTAATTATATAATTAGCCAACAATTATTCCCCTATCCAAGAGTATAGAGGCGTGATGTTATACGATTGAAATATTCACATCACATTGACTATCATGATTATTCATACATACCTGAGGACCAATAAGGCTAGTGTTTGGAATTCCCCGTTATATAACTCACGTGGGTGTCATGAATCGAATGCTTATGTACCTATATCGTAAACATTCTATCGATTAGCGAGAGTAATTAGGAAAGTTCTTTCGAATGTGATCAGATTAATCAATGCAAACAGGAAGTAGGACACGACGGTATTCCCCTCTCAATTGAGCAGTCCGACTGGGGAAGTACCTACGCCCTACAGCAAAAATAGCTACTACTTCGGTGTAAGTTGACATACCTATACATTTTTTCTATACCACTTTATACATAAATATATCCCATACTATGCACACATTGACAGTTTAAAGAACAAGTAGGTATTTGTATGTTGTACTAAAACATAGCTAAGTATCTTCGCATTATATTTATGTAAGAATAATAAATAAATATTTTATTAGATATAGATATAGTTTTGTGCTATAATGAAAATATGTACCCTAATTCACATAATAATAAAGTTAGGATTACGTTATCATAAGTTTATTGTTACGTGAATTTTCATGAGTTATTTTTACTTAATCCTATCACAACAGTAAACAGAGCTTAACCTCTCTTCTTCATAATATTTGTGAGTAAGAATAAACTCAACCATCCTACGCTAATATTACACCTACGTCTTATGTATCGCCCACATCTTATTTCTTCCAACAAAATTGTAACAAGGATACATTTAATGCGAAATTATAAGAAAATATTCATTTACCGTAACGTTATTTTTATTTATCATGATCTCCACGTTGTTTCCGGTTACATCCGCAGTTTCCTGCGGCACCCGGGAACGCCTTCTCTTCCTTCGTGTTTGGTTTGGCATATACGGCTTTTTATGGGTACGACTAACGTCTGATACTCGAACCCTGACTACAACTTAGGGGTTAAAACCTTAATCTCAGAGCCTCGTTCATCAGCAAGTGAAACGGCTGGCAGGTGAAGTTCGCTTGGTCCACAAAGATCTTAGACTTGACACAGTCGGTACAGTCGGTAAAAAATATTACTTATCTCCTTTTCTAGCCGTACATCATTACACATTCACTATTCGTAAATTATATTTTTATACCAAATAATTGAGGCAGTCTACTGAGCGTGTTCTGGGGCTCCATGGTAGGTACTATTAAGACACCAGGTTATCGAATCTGGGACCTCATACAGCCCCATTTGCTACGGGTATTTCGTCGATGCACACCACAAGCGGCACAAGCTGTTTACCCCTACGTCACTGAGGCAAAATAACTTAAAATGCTAATGAATATTTTTTTATAACAGGTTCATTTTCTCCAACACATCATTTTACAACACCCTATAGCAAAAGTGAACTTAAAACTCTCAGTTATAAGAAGAGTCCTTCAATAAGTTCCCGGAGTGAAACTCATGTAACAGCGTTTGTCCACCGCCACCGTCTCGGTGCCGTCCCGGTGACGGTGGCGGTGGACAAACGCTCTAAGGGATCAAAATCCCTTACGTGGCCCTATTGAAGTTTTCACATAAGGAAGGATACTTTAAGGTACCTATGGACATCGAATAGGTACCTACGTATATAACTAGAAGTGCCGTTGTGTATTACATGCGGCTATTTCCGGAAAAAAAAATGTTTTGTGAAAATGAAAACTTAGGTATCGGTTGCGTCTTTGACGAGTAGATTCAGACAGGTATATTAATTGTATACTTTTCCACAATATATAACATGGAAAAAATAGAATTTAAAAAGTAAAATTCACAAAATTTACTTATTTGCTGTGTTGGTTTCCGCTAGAGTAGAATAGGGCCACCCCATTTAATCCTGTGGGTGTCGTAGAAGGTGACTTAAGGGATAGGGCTGTTCTCAATCCGACAGTAATCATGCAGCCCATGGCTAAGTGCCCGCTTGACGGCAATAGGCTCGCCTCCTATTATGTGGGACCGAAAATCATAGTTGGCGAAATGTAGGTGTATTACACCTCTGCCAACCCCTTCGGGGATTTACAGACGTGAGTATATGTATGTATATGTAAAATTTACAAACAAAATTTTGTGAAAAGTAACAAATTGTTAAATGCCATTAATTTTTCGAAATACCCTCATTATTTTAGCATTAGTCTCGGTCACCGTGGTCCGCTTATCTATCTGTTTTAACTCGTTGCAATATCGATAACCACGACTTTGGGACCTTATTTATTATTCACAAAGAATTCATGAACTTGATCAATGTAATTTCATCTGTCACAGTAATCTAGGCAATAGGCAGTTGTCAACGTCAACAATGCTAAGAAATTCCGCTATTTTCTCGTGGTCCCAGGTTTTTGTCCCATTAATGACCTTGAAGGAGAACTGTGTTTCTCGTAGCCCCATTGTTGTGTACCTACATCCTGTATGTGGTTACCAAAAAAAAAACAACTGGTAACGTGCCCAAAAGGCTGGCCGCATTGCCCCGTTGGACACAATGTTATAAAATGTAAGTGTAAATAAAATTGTATTTAATTCAAAGTTAATGACTTAGTAACAAATTCGTGGAAACATTATAAGAAGGCACAAAAAGAACATCTATAAAAATATTTGTTGTACCCCTGGTGGGACTCGAACCCACAATCCCCGGCTTAGGAGGCCGATGCCTTATCCATTAGGCCACAGGGGCTACAATTGGATTGTCAAAATACATTGCTGCATTATGTTAATGCATGGCGTTGTTTATCTACTCTGACGTCCTAGTATAAATTAATTGCATACTTACTCGTAGCCTCTCGTAGCTTTGCATGGTTGAATGGCTGCTGCTGATAAAAGAAAAATTGTCCATTTATGTTTATGGATTTCTAATCAGCCAAAAGCACTGGAGTACCATTTTATTGGTTCAAGTCCAAAACTATAAACGTCAATAAATTTACAGACTAAACAATTTTTAAACTACTAAGGTGGCAAATAATCACGCGACCCATCTAACGTTATGCAGTTTCGTAGGATAGGATCGATTGCAATACCTAAATAAAGATCACCAGATCCATCACTCTGTAGATTACCTACGCTGAAAGTATAGAAAGAAAGAAAAAAAAATATTTTTGGAAATTGCAACCCAAGAACATATATCACTAAGTAACTCATTATGTCTAAGTTTCTGCAAATTTTATATTTAACATACAAAATACTCTAGCTATAGGAAAGTGGAACACTCATCATCATACCTTTTAGTGTTAGTGCCTAGTTGCATTTCAGGCTTTCAGCTAAGAGCCTGGGGTTCACTTACTTCTTCTTCCTCCTTTATGGAAGTCTACTGCCGTCTGACCGTCGAATCACAAGAGGAAAGCTTGCGCCAAAGCCCGTCCGTCATTCAGCAGAGTATACCTAATGCATATGCCGCACCATTAGGTCCTGGAGTTCCTTACTAGTACACGTGTAACCCTCTTCCTACAGTCCCGGGTCCTTTAAGCGGGGCGTGAAAAAGAGTCTGATGAAGCCGTCTAGCTGAGTGCCGCGATTGGAAAAGAGGGTCACCAATAAAGACACGTACCAGGCTAGGTAGGTAGGTACGTGTGTATAATGGTGACACTCTTTTCCGAAAAAAGGATATAAAGGGTTTGGAGTTTTGTAAAATAAACCAACATTATCATCACATTCAAAATCAAAAATAATCTTGAAACAGAAATGGTGAACGATCAAACTATTCCTGGCTGATTGAGGTATGAAACTGCCTTGTCATGCGATACATATCAACTTATACGAACTCATAAATATCAATCAACAGCCATTAGCGATGATGTACCCAATGCATGTTCCTGCACATGCATAAATAACCAGCTAAACCAGCATACCTTGAACTGTCACTATCCGAACACTTACATCTTTTACTATAAATTCATTCAAACTACGGGAAGTGCAGTAGCTCAAGCAATACTTGTGGTTATTCGCGAAATGGCTTGCCTTGGACAATCTCCAACTTTCTGGACGTCAGTCATTATAACCATTAAATTTCGTTTTCAAGGGATTTTAACACCTTTTGATAACATTAAATAGTTATAAATTCAAAGCAAGTTTGGTGACATTTTGATGTTAAAATTATTATACTGGTGCAATTTATGGCAGTAAGTACTTATAACTATTTGTAATGGCATTGAATTGCTACCATATATTAATATTTCATTTTATCAATTAAAAAGATAATGATTATAAGCAGCAGCTGGCTTGACCATGAGATTTTACGAGTAACTATTACTGCCAAGTTCTCTTACGTTCTATATAGGAAGATGGTAGACAGCAATTAGGCAACCCATTTTACCTGATGATTGAATTAATAAAGAGTTCTATAAAACAAAACGCATGGAAATTCTAGAAAAAAAATGATAAAAACAATTAAACATGGCTGCCATCTGCCATCTTTGAATGTGCAGTGAACCTTTCTGTTTACTGAATAAATAATCAATGAAATCATCTATCTAGTTGAACCTTTGAAGATACTAGATATTCAAAGGTTCAACTAAGGTATATTAAAGGATAAATTAAATTAATTTTGATGTAGATCTTCCATCTTTCTTTATTTGCCAACTTACATAGTAACATAAAAAAACATCTACATGCAATAACCCTCGTATTAAAAATATTAGTGATGTGCCTGTGGTACCACTATTTTTTTTTAGTTTAACCTTTACGTTCAGCATGATGCATACGAGATACAAGGAAGGTCTTGCAACAAATTCTTATCACGAAAGATTCTGTACAGTCATTAGTATGAATAAAAATAAAACTGAAAAGCAAAAAGTGGGTCTAACCGCCAGACAGACAAATTGCCCGACATTCCACTGAACAGCTTCTAAATCCTTACCATCAATGATTGAATTTAAATAAGTACGGAATGTAAATTATAATAACATTTAGTATACTTTGCAGCAAATACGCAATGCTCGACATAATTCTGATTAACTTAAAATTGATGAAAATCCAAAGCCTCCTAAGCTTAAGAATCTCACTTCAACTCGAAGCAGATTGTATAATTTATTTCGAATTATTACATCTCGAAGCTATGCTGCGATGTTTCTAAAGGTATTTCAATCTTCATATTATTATTCTGTAAGACAAATAAGGTCTGCGTTGATCTGGACAAGCTCTCATAATAATTAATCATGGCCCGCTAATGTTTTCCAAAATGATTGTGTTGCGGTACTGATGGCCCGGGGCCAAAATTTACCCGTAACCCTCGTCAATTTGATAAATTCGCTGAGGCAACTGCAACACCGCCGAGTGTCCACTTGATAATCTTGTTAAATTACCGCTGGGTTGAAATGAATACTATCCGCCCAATGTAAAATACTTATATAGTACGGTCAATCGAATAAAACGATAATGAACTACCATTTTAAGGTATTTAAACATAGGGTTGATATGATTCACTGGTAATATTTTAAGAAATGGTGACTTGTCAATAGCGGACCTTTATTTATTTGACTCATCCTTTGTTATAAAGTTACTCTGCTAATCTTAATTGCTTCGGTAATACTATTGTAAAATACAATAAGAAAACTTTTGTGTAAAAACTTTCTGCCACCCAAAACCAAGACAATGCTTATGCAGACTTTAATCTTTCCTATCTTAGACTATGGTGATGTGTGCTATTTCGACCTGAATGCAGATCTGCTCAATAAACTTGACCGGCTTCTCAACAATTGCATTCGATTCGTCTACAACCTTAGGAAGTACGACCACGTTTCGGCTTGTCGTGCAGAGTTGGGTTGGCTACCCATACGACGGCGACGAAGTCTACGAGCTGTCACGTGGGTCTATACTCTATTAAATTCTCCCAACGCTCCACCCTACTTAAAATCCCATCTCCACCTACTCGGCTCGAACCACAATAAAAATCTACGCTCTTCTCACAATCTTCTTCTTCACTGTCCCACTCATACCTCAAGCCTTGTCCACTCTTCTTTTTCTGTACAATCCATTCTCCTTTGGAATGCGCTGCCATTAGAAGTCAGAATGTCCCCAAACCGTTTTACGTTCAGAAACAGAGTACGACAGATTTACAGCGAACCATAGGCAGAATAATATTCATCGGATTTTTCCATAATATGTATATTTATATGAAGTATATGTGCATAGAGTATAAATATTTGTGTATGTATATGATAGGTATGTATGTGTATATATATGTATAATAATACATTGTAGGTATATATTATGTTTATTGTTAGTAGTACCTATGTTTACCTGTTATTAACACCACTAGATTAATACTTCGAGCACCTACCTTGACAAATCTCTGCATCACCCTAAGGTTGACTGGTAGAAAATGCCCATGGCATTAAGTCCGCCTTTGTACACTTATTTGTGCATAAAGAATAAATAAATAAAAAAATAAATAAAATAAATACAATAATTTTGGGTAAAATAAAAGTTATCTCCCATTCATGTCCAGTGTCCACATCTACTAACTTCTCCTCTATGATTAGCGATTAGACTGTCAATAAATACAACGGCCGTATATCTATTAATGCAGTGTAAGGACCAATCTCGTATGTTTTGCACATAAAATAAATTATAGTGTATATCATATTGATAGGCGCGCGGCTAGTTAATAAATTGTCTCATTAGGTACACTAGTGTGAGTTTCTAGACTTAACAATAGTTAAGAACTCTCAGGCGATGGTCTCGTCTAGATATTCTCCTTTGTCACTATGGCACGCGATAATTAAGTTTTATTACGTATTTAAACTTTAGCATAATCAGAGGTGCGTCATCGGAGACGTCTATTCATATTAGTACATATGATTACTATTGGTAATAAAGTAAAAAAGCGTCTAAGTACTGTGTACTGTGTAGTAAAAGAAAGTTTAAATTTGAATTTAAATTGCAACTCACTGCTAACATACTGAGCGTCCATTACAAAACTAGTAAATATTTCTAGCTGAGCGTAAGTTAGGGCAGTCGTAAGACCTAGGATAGCGTTGTGAGCGTGTAAAGAGGAGGGGAAAGGGGGAATGGGAGTTACAGGAGGGTGAAAGGAGGGAGGTGGTATAAAGGGAAGGGAGTGTAGAAGTGCAACATCTCAAGGTCGGTGCGTCTGGCCGGTACCACCTTTTGCAGCTTGCCGTCAACGCGCCGCCGCAGACTAGATATGTATCAATGAATATACACGTGTAATAAAATGGTAATGGCTTTCTCTATCGATTTATAGGTACGTTTGATTTTTCTGGGAAACAAGCTTCATTTGTAAGTTATTTGGAAATAGCTTCTAAGTAGGTACTTAATGTAAGTTGTATCAATATTTTGCATTCAGAGATGATGTTTATAAATAAAGTGAACTTTTATGATATCTTTAAGTCAATAACTGATCACAGTGAGTTTGATGTTATTATAGGATTAGTCTATAAGGATCTTACACCTAAAACTATTATATACTATAATATTTACTTGTTAACATAGACGTAGCAAGATCGGCGTAGCAAGTAGATTGTTAAACTGTAGATCAGAGGTCACGTGTTCGATTTCCGCTAAGTGCGCTGAAAGATAACTAAAACGTCGGAACAGTGTAATTATGATCCTGAAATCCTGTAAGAATGATTAAATTTCAAAGAACAACACTGTTTTATTGATTGAAGATATGTATAAATGGCTCACGGCGTACAGTCCACGACATTCGACATGTGAATTTCAGTCGGATCTAGAAATAGTTATCTGGACCTTACATCCTGAATACATTGGTAGGGGGTTGGCTAGCCGATGCAAATGTCTACGGCAACTCACCGGTGATATGCGATAAAAGCTATTCGTTAGTCCCACACTCGCACTTTCTATCTATAGCATTTCTACCGTGAAACGAATTAAAGGATGCGCTTAAATTGTACCTCCTTTTTCTTCACTTCTGAAAAGATATGGTGTTTAAGGTGAATATTCTGATGAGCTTTTTATTGATTGACGCTAGGATGAAGAAGATTATGATTTTTTTTTGGCAAATCAACGGTTCTAACCGTATATAAGTGACAGTTTACTTTTTTGTTCGAACCTGATAAATATATATTGATAGGCCTCGATCCTGAGCCTGAAGAAATTCGGGCCGTGAGATCCCGGCTCCACAGGATATGGCTACGACAATCTTACCTTCGGCAACCGACGGCCCATAGACGGCGTGCGTTTTAGTCGGTTCGAGTCCGACATAACCTCCTCCACCGGCTCCGGCGGGGAAGGTATTTGTGGGGGGATTTTTCGTACAATAAAAAAAAAAGATATATTTATAGGCACTTATTTTTTATTGCTACGATGGTTTTTTCGGGAGTGATTGCCATGTGCTCTCCCAATTCTAGCCGGAAAACCTACGTCAGAGTATCGCATGTTTAGCAGGTACCACGACATGCAGTTGAAGTTATCGAGGGCCTCAAGGATACTAGTAGGATCCTCTGCACCTGAAGCGAACTCTTCGAACACCATTTAAATCGGCAAATCTTGGACATCATAACTAATTCTCCAGGGAGTCAGGTATGCGAAGTATGCGGGCATTTAAAGGTTTGGTATCACTCCGGACAGGAAAGGCAGACCGCTCGGCCTATAAATCGAAAGTGGAACGAAGTCTTTTGGTTTTTTAAGTATTTCGAATATTGAAAATGCCGTGTGGTTTGTTGTGACCAACAAATTAGAAAACAAGGACAAAATCTTCAAGTCGATGTTGTACAAGGTGAATGACCTACATAATGCATATGACCTCTACCCACCCCTTCAAGGATAGGTGTGAGAGTGTATATAACAACTGTCACAAAGGTACATATAAAACGATACATTGGCGTTCAGTATTGCATTGCATTGAGCACCTATTCTTAATACTACTAAGGTAGCAAAAATCTTTATGCCCCATCTGGGTTACGAAATTTCTCATCATCATCATCCTTTTTAATATACCTACCTCTGAATACCCCTTCAGGGACACACAGGCGTCAATATATGAATGTATATTATTGAAGAAATTGGTTTATACCTACTCGACAGTAAATATGTGAAACATTTTTGTCGAACGATGCGATCTTCCATTTCAATCGTTCCCACGATAACGATTGAAAAGAAGGAAGGAAAGGAAACTAGGAAAACTTCAACGAATTGGTATTTATTATATTCTTTATTGCACACCATAAAAGTACCTATTATAAGATAACATATCACATACCCACATACATTTATACTCACGCTCGTATATTTCTGAAGGGATCGGCAGAAGTGTATTCAACAATAGTGCCCGGAATACGGCAATTATCAAAAACACACCTAGCCTAGACCAAAAATAATTACATTCAAATAATCTATAACATAAAAATGAATCCCTAAATGTGTTGCTAAGCGCAAATCTCGAGAACGGCTGAACCGATTTCGCTAATTCTTTTTTTTAGAATATTCCTTGAAGTACGAGGATAGTTCTTACGGCGAGAAAATTTTAAAAAAAAAGTATAGAATCGACTGTTAGGCGGTACGAAGTTCGCAGGGCCAGCTAGTTTACAATAAAAATGTAATAAGAAAAAAAAAGGCAGTACGAAGTTTGCGGGGTCAGCTAGTCATGTATACAAATATTTGAATGGAGAGAGGCATTAATATGTAAGTATTGTAAGTACTTATATTACACAGGGGAATCGAACCCGCTACGTCGTAGCAGTTAAACGCTCTACCGTCACTTCACAGACTACGTTAATTTTTTTCCATCAGACGATTGTTTGCTACATTTGTGTTAAATACACCCATCATCATCAGACCGCCAGTCCCGGTTGCTTCTAGAGGTTGCACGTTGCAGTCTTCCATCTTTAATTTACTTTGTCTGAAGTTTTACGAGAACAACAGCTGATATCTGATCGCTTAATCCCATAAAGGAAGCCTATCTTAAAGCCTGTTCACTCAATCAGGAGATGTACCAGCTTGCATGTACCCATACATCCCAAGATATATGTACTATTATCTTCTTCTTCTCTCTTATATGTAAAAAACAATTGCTGTTCGTTAGTCTCACAAAAACTCGAGAACGGCTGGACCGATTTGGCTAATTTTAGTCTTGAAATATTCGTGGATGTCCAGGGAAGGTTTAAACGGGCTAAAAAATACGGCGGAACAAAGTTCGCCGGGTCAGCTAGTAAGGTATAAATATTAAGGTACCTTCCTAAAGTCTGTCTACGTATAAATAGGGCATAGAACATTTCGTGAAAACAATAAACTTGTAAATTATACAAATGTTCTAAAAGGCACATTATCCTATAATGACTCTGCCAACAATGATTAAAAATTTAACAAAATTGTCTGACGACGTTTAATTCAGTCTGTATCGTAATGAATTCGTGTCACGTTCTGCGCGAGAGATTATATTGTACCTATGCGTATGAATATTCCATCGTTAAGTTATTGATGTACTATATCTACAGGTATGTAAAACAGCTAGTAGGTAGGTACTTTAACATTCCTCTGTTATAAATTCATAGAAACAGATTGAAACTACTACTAACATAAACAAACTACACAAATAACAATCATAAATGATCGCAATGTTACAAAGAGGTCACTAATTGCATTTAACATTGCAGTTGTTGTCAAGTTCATCAATCTCGATCGTGAATATCTACAGTGCTAGACTACATAGAGTATCTTTTGTAACGGACGTTAATATTTGATACAAAAAGTCAGACATTTACGCACACGGTAAAGTAAACAAAAACGTAACGTAAATAGCAGACATAGCGCACGGCGGCCTGGCGAGTGGCGTTACCGCATCATACTATCTAATCCCACATTATCTAATATTCGATAGAGTGGGTTCAAGGTTGTGGTGCTGAAAGCGCTACAGTGTCGCCGGCCGCCAGTTGCCATAGCATCCTGTAGTCCCAGGCCGTTGCGCGCCCTTTGCGCTTTTATCAATACGGCGCAGTGCAGCGCCGCCTGTCGGCCGCCGCCAGTACCCGCGCGAACTCGAGTGCGCACGCTCCGTGCCCCGCGACAATACTGCATTTACACCACCTAAAAATTCTTCTTACTCAAAACAATCCCTCCAAAATAATCCAAATGTCGGTTCAATACCACGAATCGTGACGCGACGGCACACGTCATAGTTTACCTCGGTCGCGCGCAATCACACAAACTTAACCTAAAACGACATTACTATTACGTCAATAACAGGCTATCTTTTGCCTCCGCTCTGCTGTTATTGTTTATTATTACATTATAAACACTAATTTCCTGATGGTGCTATAAGTGGGCTGGCGTCGCGGAGCTATCCAACGGTGAGTGTACGAGTCTTATCCGAGCAGTGTTATTGTAAGCCAGTGCTTGTTTATGTGCGAGAATTGAAGTGGGGTATCTGGAAAGTATTATCTAGGTAATGTGAGCGCATGTGAGTGGTTACTTTCGCTGTGTAGAGCGCTCAGGAATGAGGACACTGTCTAAAATAAACTAAATTTTTACCGCGCCGCCCGTTTCAGTTATATCATTCATGCATACCTCTAGATGTTCGCATATAGCGCATGCTTACGAGATAAGTGTTTATGTTGAGCCAAATGCATTCAGTGTAAACAGGGCACTGTATGCGGCATATGTTTGCAGTTAAATTACAGTGTGCGGGATTGGAATGTGTCGCGAGTTGTTAAATAATCGATGTTACGAAAGCTGGACATATGAATAAGTATAATTGGCTCCATGTATGCCCGCAGCGCGCTGCATAAATACCCTGAGTGGTTTATCGGAAGAGAGAGTGCGATCTGATTTCATCTGAAGAGATCAATAGGTACTAGTTTCTTGATCAGAATATAATCCAAAGAACAGCTTTAGGTGCTTTAGAGTCAATTTAAATTATATAGGATCATTAAAACGTTTACATCTTACATAATGACTAGTATCTCACATATGAATATGCGTATTGCGATGGTATTTTATCATCAACTGGAAGAAAATGCTAAATCCGAAATTACATAAGGTCCAATTACTCTATTAGAACGTATGAGTACAATATTTTATTTGCTAAGAAACGAGGAAGATCTCAGCAGATTCTTGTGTATTACTCTTATCTTGATTCGTTAAACCAAAAATTTGTATTACTAAATAACATTCATGAGAACTCCATTTACACTCTTTGAATGCGAAACAAATACATAATTGTATCAAAATAATGGCTACGAAACTAGTACGAGATAGTAAAAAAATACTATTTATACCTCACACGATAAGACATCCAGAATTTTCAAGCTAAAAACATCTATTATGGTGCATTATCTTGAAAAGCAGAACGAAAAGCGTGATACATGACATAGTTTACACAATAACTATTTTAATTTGTAATAAGAAAAACAACGCGCTAATGTCAGAAAGACGAAGTAAAAGAAAAAACATTCAAAAAATAAAAACCAAGCGCCAAAATATTCTCGTAACCTAATGCTATGGTGAATAATTTACATATTTTGTTAAAATAAAATTAGGGTCTACAAAAGTAGGGTGACCAGATTCGAGTGTAGTGCGATTGAAAGCTCTTTCAATTAATTTCACCCTCTCCTTTCCTAGCCAAAACTATACGTGCAGAGTTGAGGTGTCATCCCTTTATTACATCGCAAATAATTCCATTGACAACTAAACGGTTCACTACTTCTTTTCTTCTTGACTTGGTTTTTTTAACGGGCTTGGTAGCTTTAAGTTAATGGCACACGTGTTTCCTTGTCTATAGTCCTGAGTTATTTAGGTGGGTGTTGTGGAAGTATCTATTGAGGCTCCTTAACTGAAGCATTGATATCTGGTGGCATCTTTATTGGTATTTGTCAAGGTGGTCTTCATTCTTTGGTTACCTTCTAAAAACAAATAGTCTCATAGTGTATTTTGTACCAAACGCAAAGACCCAATAGTTAGTAATTTTTTTTTTTTTTATCGTGCGAAAAATCCCCGCGGATACCTCCCCCGCCGGAGCCGGAGGAGGAGGTTATGTCGGACTCGAACCGACTAAAACGCACGCCGATTGTGGGCCGTCAGCGCCGTGGCCTGCTTCTGCTAGGGTGACAGGCGGCTCCACCCGTCACCCCCAGGCCCGCGCTCATGGGGGACGGAGGTCGTTCTGCGACCTCCGACGCCCGAGTTGCCGTCGCTCGTTACGGGCCGCGCGGTTAGCGATTCTCAGTCCTACGCTCTTCGCGGGCCGCAAGGTCTGCGGTTCTCCTTCGCTCCCGCTCCGCCTCCCATTTCACGAGCATTATTTGCTCGCAGAAGGAGGCGCCGGTGGCCCACGCATCCGCGCAGCGAACCATCGCTGCGAGCAAAGTAGCGAGCGTGAGAACTCTCACTCCCAAGGTCGCCACCAGCTCCCGTCTCGGCGTCTCCCACGTCGGACACTCGGTGAGCGTGTGCAGCGCCGAGTCCTCGCTCGCGTCGCAGTGATAATAGTTAGTAAATCTGAATCGTTCACGTATTACACTGCTGTGCTCAAAATTACAGACACCAAAAACGTCTGTGTGGGAACAATTTTTGTCTTTTGTGTAATTCCCTTGTGCTCACAAAGTAATTTATTTTAACTGAATTTGGCATTTTGAAAATTGCCTATTGAATTTTACTGCTAAATATAAGTCTCTCTCTCTCGTAATTACCTTTCCAGTGATCCTCTACCTTTTGAGTTATCTATTCTTCTTCTTCTTGCTCTTGCATTCTGCACATTGTTTATTGATTCGTAGTCTTCATTTTACAATTCGTTGACTCTTCATCAGTTCTACAGCAGATGCGGTTTGCCCATTGGTTTTTTGTTTTTGTAGATTTTTGTTATTTTCTTGCAGGTATCTCTGGCAGTGTCAGCCATTAGATCCGACTTTACATTATCCCGAATGTCACTGCTTATACTTTTTTTTAGATAGGTTGCAGGGTGATGTTTTATATATTTTTTATTTCTGGCCAATATTGTGTCTGTTGGGCTGCAATTGAAACGAAAGCGATTGTAAATAATAAAACTAGGTACAATCCAATTGAAATAAAACCACTTTTTAACGGAATCTATCGCGATTTCTTTGATATTATTTACTTTTAGCCGAATTTGTGTTTGATATTTTTTTAGTGTACAATAAAGAGATTCTCGATCCCTTTATCTTATTTTTACTAAAGCATAAATTTTTTATAAGGCTATTTACGCATGACAGTACAAAATATTACGAGCAAAATGTACGGGGAGACGTAAATTCATGTAATTTATCCAATCACGTGATTTACTTTGGGCTCGGTGGAAGTTTTATCAGACATTTTTATTTTATACTCATTCATATAATAAGCGTAAATTATGCTGTAACCTAAATTAGGTTGGTGTAGGATAACCGGTCTCATTTTAACGTAATTACTACGTATACATACATACTAATTAAATAAAACAGTATTACATTTATCTCCCTGTGATGTTATCTAGTCAAAAAATATTTTAATGTAATAAATAAAAGGACCAGTAGGTACCTACACAGATCATAATTATATTATTCTGTCCTCCGTGGTACACAGTACAACACAGTGGCGGATCCAGGGGGGGGGGTCGTGGGGGTCATGACCCCCCCCTGGGCGGGTCACCTACTAAAAAATATCCCAATGTCACTGATAAATTTAAAAAAATACCACGCATAAGAAGACTGTCTCTTTGTACCTAATAGTATTATAATTTTATGAGGCACCAAACATCAGTATGAATATTATTCGCACGATTGAAAATTTCAATTTATTGTGCAGCGCAGCCGATCAACCGATGGACTCGAATAGTTTTCGGACCTGACACCCTGTCCGCTATGTTAAAGAAATAAGCGCGAATGACTAACCAGTCGAAGGTCTGGAGCTGACAGCCATGAGGTCCTTTTTCGATTCGGGCAACAATTTGACTTGGGCTCAGCTTCAAAGGCCCCGTATTTATGTTACTGTTTGCTTACAAAAACTTTTTGTGAACTTGGAAGAAGCCTTCCTTTATGGATCCGACGTAGGTAGTCACCAAAGCACCCGTGCCCGGTAATAACCTGCGTCAGCCGGTACGAGAGGCAGCCATGTGGCCTCTCTAGCCACTCCCCCATAGGATGGGATGGGCCTTACTACCGCTATTACCGCGGGCCCAGCGGTTGTGGCCAGTGGCCATCTTCTGCTGCGGATGACACAGCTGGCTCATATGCCTGATCCTTTTTTTTATCGTGCGAAAATTCCCCGCGGATACCTCTGTCGCCGTCTGTGGGCCGTCAGTTGCCAGAGGTGAGATTGTCGTAGTCATATCCCTCGCACCCCGGCCGACCCAGGGCCATATCTCTCGATCTGGTCCTCTTCCGGTGTAAGGACCATAGAGTCCCCAGCTCGCTCCCAGGTACGGGGAGGCACGCAATGAGCGCCGCCGCGGCTCCACCCGTCACGGGCCGCTCGTCGCGGGCTGCGCGGTTTGCGATTCTCCTTCGCTCCTCGCGGGCCGCAAGGTCTGCGATTCTCCTTCGCTCCCTCTCCGCCGCCTACTTCACGAGCATTAGAAGGATGCGCCGGCGGCCCACGCATCCGCGCAGCGAACCATCGCTGCGAGCAAAGTGGCGAGCGTGAGAGCTCTTACGCCCAGCATATACCTGGCCTTACATCTGCACATTCTACGACGTCAAGCCAGCACTTTTTGGGGCTACCCCTCCCACAGGGGCCCGCCCGGGGTGCCATTGCCAGACATTTGGTATCCACCTAGCCTGGTGGTTGCCGCAAAAGTTGCTGTTCGCATAGGCGATGACTTGGTCGAGCGCACGGACCAGGTTAAGTACCTGGGGGGCGCGCCGTAATAGCGGCGGTAAGACCCATCATGGGGGAGTGGCTAGAGAGGCCACATCACAAACTCTCGTTCTGGCTGACGCAGATTATCACCGACCATGGGTGCTTCGGGCGGTATCTGCATCGGCCGCGAAGAAAGAGCCAACGTCCGAGTGCTATCACTGCGACGCGAGCGAGGACTCGGCGCTGGAAGTGAGAGTTCATACGCTCGCCACTTTGCTCGCAGCGATGGTTCGCTGCGCGGATGCGTGGGCCGCCGGCGCCTCCTTCTGCGAGCAAATAATGCTCGTGAAGTGGGCGGCGGAGCGGGAGCGAAGAAGAATCGCAGACCTTGCGGCCCGCGAGGAGTGCAGGAGAATCGCTAACCACGCGGCCCGCAACGAGCATCGGCAACTCGGGCGTCGGAGGTCGCAGAATGACCTCCGTCCTCCATGAGCGCGGGCCTGGGGGTGACGGGTGGAGCCGCCTGTCACCCTAGCAGATGCAGGCCGCGGCGGCGACGCGCATTGCGTGCCTCCCCATACCCGGGGGCGAGTTGGGGACTCTATGGTCCCCACACCGGAAGAGGGCCAGATCGAGAGATATGGCTCTGGGTCGGCCGGGTTGCTAGGGATATGGCTACGACAATCTCACCTCCGGCAACTGACGGCCCACAGAAGGCGTGCGTTTTAGTCGGTTCGAGTCCGACATAACTTCCTCCTCCGGCTCCGGCGGGGGAGGTATCCGTGGGGATTTTTCGCACGATAAAAAAAAAAGTACCTGGGATCTGTACTTCAAGTGACTGGTCACATCAACCGCGAAGTCAAGGCACGAATTGCCGCCATGTGGGTCAAGGGGCGGGAAATGATTGGCGTCACATTTGAACCTAAAATGCCAGTCTGGTTGACGGGGTAGGTCTATAAAACGATCATCAGGCCTGTCTTTTTACACGGCTGTAAGGCGTGGCCGCTGCTGGAGCGACATAAGCAGGAGCTACGTGTCACGGAGATGAAAATCGCTGGTGTGGCCACGTCTTGCAGCAACCGCCAGGCTACGTGGTTAACAAATGGCTGGCAGTAGCACAGCCACCGGGACTAGGTGGAAAGGATAGGCCCAAGAAGTCTTGGCTTGAAGTCGTGAAGGGTGACATGCGTGCAAATGGTCTCATCTCACCACCATGGACGCCCAACGTCGTGCAAAGTGGAGGAGGAAGTGACGGAAGGCGGCCCCTGAGCTCCGAGGTCACCTCGGATTCGGAAGCAATCAGGAAAATATGTACGATAATCATGAAAGGGGGAGGCGCGCATCGCGCCGTCAACGCGGCCTGCTTCTTCTAGAGTGTCAGGCGGTTCCCCCTGTCATTTCCAGGCCCGTGCTAATGGGGACCGATATGGAGATATTGATACGATAATGGAGATGTTGAGTGACCTACGTCGCCCGAGTCCTTCGCGCATTGTGTATTATGCGGAATGGGAAACAACTGAATCTTCTGCAGACCCGTTCCCCCGCCTCCTTCTCGAGCATTACTTGCTCTCAGATGGAGGCGGTGGCAGCCGCGAGCTTACGGTTTTACGCCATCACTGTAAGCAGAGAGAGAGAGTGCTGAGCGAGAGAACTCCCATCCCGAGGGCCGCCACAAGGACCCGCTTCGGCGTTTCTCATGCCGGATATTCGGTCCGCGTATGCAGCCCCGTGTCCTCGCTTGCATCACAGTGATGACACCCGGGCGTTGGCTATTTCTGAATTCGCCGCAGCTAACTTCCGAAACATCCATATCCTGTGATCATCTGCGTCAACCGCTACGAGAGTTCCCCATTGAAGCCTTTCTAGCCAGTTCTCCATGATGGGTCATAGTTAGCTGCGGCTAGCTAGCCCCCCCCCCCCCCCCGAAACTGTCTCGGCTACACCATGACCCCCCCCCTGAATTGAAAGCTGGATCCGCCCCTGGTACAACAGCAGCTACTATTTACTACTCTCCTATTTTAAATATGAAAGTCTTTATGTTATTCAATTACAAAAAGGACTGGGCAGATTTGGCTGTAATTTACACGTACAAATAGACCATGACCTGAAATAGAACTCGGAATACTATTTATTAAGGCCTATACCTTCCTAAAAATATCCCTTTTCTCTTGTCTTGAAATTCACGTTTTCATTGAATATAAAAACTAGCACTAAGATATGCTCATGGATAGGTATTGGTCGTTGAAATAAACGATTACTAGTAAAGTGACATTAAACAGGGCAAAGAGTCAAGACTTCAAACATGAATGAAGTAATTGCAAACCACTTTCTCCTGTTATCGCCCCCTCCTTACTTGCCATAATAAAAAGTGCACACATTCGCTCAGTGCATCGCACGCATTCGATAAATCTTTTGTGACCCAATAATGGCATGTAGTTTTGCATAACATTTCTTTGTGCCCTGCCCTTTAGCACCGTGAGAATATAGGCCAAGTTCACGACCAAAGCACAAATTATGTTTACCCAATGACTCCATACTCTTTTATTTCCGATATGTACAGTCAACGACAAAAGCTTTTTGTCACTTAAATATTTACAAATCTATATATACATCAGCCTGTGCCCGTAACTTTGTCTACGTAGACTTTTATTTGGGTTTTATTTTTGTTGCTAATACCCTAATACTTTTACGAAAATAAAAGTAGCCTAAGTTACGCCTCATAGTATCAGCTATCTCCAGTAAAAATCCTGTTGAAATCGGCCCAGCCACTTCAGAGATTACTCGTTGTAAACAATCAGACAGGCTTTTTTGTTATGTTATTTTAATATTACAAACAGACACTTTAATTATAATTATTTGTATAGGATGGAATACATGTAACAATAACTTACGGGTGTATAAGTATTTCATAATCCTCAGAGGACTAAAGTTAATGTAATTTATTTAATACTTTATGAAAAGTTTAAGCGCTAAATAAATTAAGATCTGCGGCCTTACCATAAACTCTTAAAACAGGTCTGTCATTGGCTGTATTTGTATTTGAGGGTTTAATTCTCATTTCTTGGTAACCGGTTTGATGTGAAATCAACCACGAAACTGCCAATATAAGAAAGAATACCTACGTATTTACTTGGGGCTGAATAGTTTTCTTTATGAAAAGATCTCGATCTAGTTACGACGATGAAAAGAACTAGTCAATTGTAATAAACTATTTGATTCTGTGAAAGTAGTTTCTGTTGGAGCTTATTGCGAGAACAATGTGGTCGTTTATGTTATTGTTGGGATATTTGTATCACATTTCTTTAATATCTCAATGTTAAAATCGATCCGTTGTCTAGGTTTTGATTATTGACATTCGCCATATTGACTATTTTGATTCACGAATATGATAATTGTAGATTAGACGATCATTGACCACTTATATTGGATTTATTGTAGTATATATTTTATATTAATGTACATCTCTACAGATTCTTTTCATTAGGGTCACGAACTGTAAGATAACTATACACTTCACGCCCGTAGCACATCTCCGCTGTTTCGCGGCGGACAGCGGAACTGCTAGTTGAGTTTCGCTGTGTTCAAGTGTAGCTGGAGCAGCGGAACATGAGCGAAACTTGACACTTGTTATCTAATATGGAGCGCGTACCCAAATCTAACTGGTCCGTGTAGAACGCATGCGCCAACTACCTGACTTCTGATTGCTCCGTTCAACATGATAACGTCTTTTTCGCATGCGCGAACTTGATACCGTGCGTCAAGAACTTTCAAAATCAACAGGGCCGAAATTGGGTAATTGGCTGTCTAGTTAAATTATTAGTTACTTTATGGTGAGTGACAGGGAAAGGAGATGTTCACTTTTTGTATGGACAATGGGGACACTAATTTGCACAAATATAATATATATAAATTAGTTTTATATTTGGTACCATTATACGTTAACATTACATTTAGATTAGAATCAGTCGGGGAGTGCGAGATAGGCGGGCCGTATATGGCGGTATTTGGCTGTCAAGTCAAATTAATTAATTTTTACTAAACGTCTAATCAGTAAGTTATAAATAATAATATGTATACAAATATAATAAAGAGAAAAGAAGATGTAGCGACGGATGTGGCCCTGTGGAGAGGTTCCCTCCATCTGGCAGAAACTTGATACTCCGAAATTCATTAGGCATAACAGATTTGACATTATTGGTGGACTGGTCGCCGAGTGCAGACCGAGGGTTTAGATTCAGCCACCTGTCACCGCTTAACCCCCCTGGTGAAGTGGTGTGACATTCATATCCTTCCTTTTCGGAGTACAATGGGGACACCGTGCTTTTCACACCTGAGGGCTCTTAAATTATGGCCTAGAATCAGTCGGGGAGTGCGTAATAGGAGGCGTGCATGCGGTTTTGAGTAGGTGCGATGGCCGATCGGAGTGGTATTTGAAGGGACCACCGAAAAAAAGTAGGAGCGTGATCAGAATTCGACGTGTGTGGAGCCGTGGGCAGCAGCTATGTATAATACTAGCAGTTGCCCGCGGCTCCGCCTGCGTGGAATTCGGATTCCGTTCCCACTTTTTTTTCGTGCTTAAGTTCCCTCGGATATGGTCAGGAGTGATTGTCGAACTTAACTGAACTCTGACCCACTAAAAACGCATGCCGTCGCGGGTCTTTATTTGCTAGCCTATGTTACTCCCATTATTGAAATCAGTCAACAACAAACAAAAAAAAACAAGAAAAGGACTTTCCTCTTTAGAATATTAGTGTACCTAGATGTAGGTAATACCATCCTGTACAAAAAACTGTAGACGGCGAAAAAATAATCAAAGTAAAACTTTTTTACTGATCTTGATTCATTTGGAATTTAAAAGACCCCTAATGCGGCCCTGCAATTTACGTGTTACGTAAAATTGTCACGTGACAACACTGACAAAATAGCGGACGAAGCGCGGAGGTGTGAACGGCATAGGCGAAACTGCGCGGCGAAAGAGATAGAAGATAGGTAAATCTATGCATTAGAACATGCCGTTTCGCTAGAGTTTCGCTCCTCGTACAACTGACAGAACATGGCGAAACGACCGCGGTTCCGCTATACGCGGTTTCGCGGCGGAGATGTGCTACAGGCGTCAAGATACCCATTATTAAAAAAAAGCTAACGCTGACGGCCCAGAAGTCCTTAAAGCTGGGTCCACATTTGTATCATTTGCCCGATCCGATCACCGTATCCGATAGGGATACGATGATCGGATCGGCCAATGATAGAATGTGGACCCAGCTTAAAGGGTCGGCAGCACGAGTGTGACTTTCCTGGTGTTGCACTTGTCCATAGTCCACAGTAACCACTTTCTATCAGGTGGGCTGTGTTCTTGTCTGCGACCTAAGTGGTATAAAAAAGGCAACTGAAAAGTCGGCAATAATATACTTACGTATGAAATAATAAACCATTAAACCAGGATCTTTTTCTTCAGCCGACCGTCGGTTGCTGCAAAAGCTAACTCTATGGTGCTTGATTTGCTCTCCGAGTCATTTCTATATTAGTTTGTGAACCTTGAGAGGGAAAACCTGTGCCTGAACCTCGTCCTGCATCCCTTAACTAGCAGGTGCACCGGTTTACAGGTAAGATAGCTGTAGGCCCGAAGATCTTAGTAGGAACGGCTCCATGCAGATTTACATAAAATTAAACAGTCATAATTTATTTAAAACATCTTAATTTGACTTTAATGAACTCCAATTAGCCGTTGAAAATCCTTCAATTGAATTCCAATTTCAAAAAGATGTAAAATATTGGAAGATGAAGTCGATCTGAAAAAAATAAAAAATGAATTCAATCAGGCAACGAACACGCAATTTACGGTCAATTTTGCGTAATGAAAGCTCCATGGGTGTTGACTGATGACGTCAACACTGCGCTTGATGCAGCTAAGCTATTTAGAGAGAACACGTCATAGCTCGGGCACAATGCCCTTGCTAAATAGTACATTTAGTAAGTAACGTCCATTCAATTGTTTATCTGTATGTAATAAATTACTGAATATTTATTTACATTATGTTCCGGATTGGTTGCTAAGCGTCAGCTTGATTTCACAGGCAGTTAATTCAAGTTGGAAATTAATTAGGTCGGGCAGGCGTTGTATATTTTTCTTAGAGCATCAATATTGCCATTGAAAATACAGACATTACCAGTTTCTTAGAATGTTAAGGTGCGTAAAACCTCCTCTAAATCAATTTTTAAACTTTTGCATACAATGAAATACAATAATTCCCGTTACTTCCCGCGGTAATTCCCGTTAACATTGCCTAGTGTGTTTACAAAATTGTTAGGCGTCATCGAGGCTCGAAGTTCCTTTACAAAGCGGCATAGTGATCAAACAATGTTAGAGTGCGGCTTAGAAACTAGGTATATTGGCATAGTAATTATGAATACACAAATGTAACTGTTATGTATACAATACCCATTATTATGGAACAACTAATTAAATACTTCATGAGCATCGATGTCACCTCGGACCAATGAAACGTCTATATTAGTGTTAAGATTCATTATTGCATTGGGCAGTCTTAACCTACCCGATTACTGCCGGCTTGCCAATAGATCGCATGGTGCATGACAAACTAGATTGACGTAAGATTTTTTGTCTACCGGCTTCCCTTTAAAAATTTTTACTTTTCGCCACTGTGGACTATTGGACATATATTGCCGGGGAAATATTCTGTATTCCTAGCATATAGTAACTTGCTATGCGAACCCAAACTTCAATTTAACTCAAGCAAGCATGCGGAAATATATGCGACACACATTCGATCAAAGAAGATACCAACCCAATACATCGCTAGACGTCATAACGGAACACGAAACGCCTGTGTCTTCCCGAAGTTCTGTATAGCGGTGTATAAAATACCTAGTTACTTTCAATAAAATATTTTTCTCACACCAGTGTTGAAAGAGGCAGGCAGAAAAGTTATAATTTGAAACCCTTAATGTGCTAACAATGTTTTCAGTCCTAAAAAACAGACATACGAGTCAAACAGGCACTTTTTTCGTTATTTTCAGATCACATGCTGCCATTGAAAGTTTTTATTGGATAGACGCAATACTGCCTTGCACGACCCCGAACTCAGTGTGCAAGTCGCAAGAAAAGAAAAATGACTAAAAGTAAACAGACGAATTTCAAACGTATTACCTATTCGGAATCGAACGGGTTATTGGGGTAAAATGAGAAGTTATCAAGAACTTCAATTAGGTATAACCTACTAGATTTCGTTAATTAAAAATTAAAAAAATCAATGTTTGTCAGTTTACACTTGCGCGAAAGTTATTGGCATTATTTTATACAGGGCGATAGGGTTAAAATTTCCTTAAAGAATAAAACAATGTCTCATCCCTAATTTTCCAGTTTAGAGTGAATATTGTCCAGCTATACCATCGCTTAGACAACATACGCAGTCAAACGCAGGTTTATTAAATATTGATAAGCAATATTATTAAATATTAATACCTAAGTAATAATCGATTTGAATCGCAACAGTAATAAAACGAAGAATGTTATACGTAAACTGAAGGACATGAGTTATCAATACATTACCTAGTCACTGACTTCATAAACATTTTATTAGATGTCTCACCTTGTGCTCATATGCAAAGAGACTCAGTTTTTAAAACAAACCAAAACGTACCTACATGTCCAGTACATTTAATTATCAATAAAAATGTTTAGTTCTTCCCCCCTAGGTGACAATTCGTTAGCCGGCGTATTGTAAAATGTATGGGTTTTGACGTACTTACATGACAGTCGTCAGAGTATGTCAGAAACGTCATATTCCACACATTCGTCATTCCATTCTACAAAATACCGGCTAACGAATCGTCATTTGTCTAGGGGCGCTGATCAGTATTATTATGTTTGAAAAAAAAAAATTGATTTCTTAAGATATTGAATACACAACTTATACTTTTCCACACTATTAGCAAGTTCCACCAAGTGTCATCAACCACCATATATATAAATAGACTTTATAAAAGACGAATAAACTATTATTATTTTCGCTAGTCGGGTGCAAAAGGCTTCATTAAATTTTAAGGGTCCAAGCTAATCCAATACACCTGCAATCCAGTACACCTGCTGTTCGGCTTCAGGGTCTGGCATTATGCAAGTAGTGGATACTGTATCAGTAATTAACTTCCCATATCTGCTTGGTGTAACACATACAGGCTACTTTTAACTCTTTGTACAGCGCATCTAAAATGTTTAACTGTTGCTTTGACAAACTTTTTGCTTATATCTCCATATTGTCAGCAGTGCTCTGATTTGTTTCCATGAGGGTACATGTGCACAAATATCACATAAAAGTAGGTAATATGTAAATTATCTGTCACCAGATTGTCTGAAACACTTTATCAAATTGCTCCCTTCGTTGCCTAACTTCTCCCATTTAGGAATGTTCGTATAAGTCGAGCTTTGATAAAATTTTGGAAATTAATTCAATCGCATTCTTGTTTTTTACCTTTGTTATGTAATGATCTGCTCATAAGATAAGGAGTTCGTCTTTCGATCGAGAGTTACCGGGTTCGAATTCTGGTTTTGACAATACTATTGTGAACCCACTTCTAAATCTATTTAGCTAGCTGGAAATAGGTACTAGTAATTTCGACTACTAATATTCCTTCAAAACCCTATTTTGATAGCTTATGTGAGCAATATAATGTGCTTTTATCAGTAGTAACATCAGTCGAAATAAAGGTCCATTTATAATGTCAGTTTATATAATTTTCTAAACTACCACCGAATACAAATCCACATTCATCTATAGTCCGACTAACTATCTGATTTTCCGCATATTTTACGACTTTCTCATATATTTTCATACGAGACCTCAGTTTCCTTTACATAGGCCACGTAGTTTTCAAAAGCACATTATTTTCATAATATATTTTCATTCCATATTCTTATGTGTATTCTATTACCAATATCGCTAAAACATTTTGAATAGCCCTCCTAGCTTTTGAAGTATGCGCACTCAATAAAGAAACAACTCCATACATTACGTTCAAACAATATGAAGTCATAGAATTTCATTTCCCAACAATATGGCGATTACGTTTAACCCTTTAAACTTGAGCTGAAAAGCTTCGCTTATGGTAAATTCGTATATAAAGGAAAAGGAACTTTGTAAAGCTTGGTACATTCGACTAACTCATAATAGGAAACCTTCGTGGCAGTTGACAAAATATCGCTTGAAGTTGATTGTGAACTTCTGAAAGGAAAGGACAAGAATTCGGTTCGTACCGTTTAAGACCATAGAAATAAGTTTCATGTGTTTATATAATTATTTTGATATTAGTCTTGGTAATTTTTTTAACAAATAAAATAGAGTTTCGTTCGAAGAGGTGTTTTAGATTGTATTTGTCTACATGAAAACCTATTACCATACTTGCTCTAACTTTCGACAAAGCTTCCATTACATTTTTTGATGTTACATTTTGGTTAGGATTTAAAATGATTTGCCTAAATCTTTAGACACATATTGAACTGTTGAACTTATTAAGCACTGAATTCATAAATCTATATTCAATACAATAGCATTAAAATAGATTTATGCTGCAATTGAGGCTTATAATTCAATTAAAAAAAAAAAACAATTTAAGTCAGTCCTGGACTCAAGTGCATAATATTATTATATTTTATCATGATTATCGCGACTCTAGTCCAGGTTGCATCCATAGTTTGTACTTTCTTTGGAATTCGGGGTTCATTCTGCTTCTCATTCCATTGATTTGGCTTATCTTGGCTTTTTAGGATCTTAAGGGTTTAAAGGGTTGTGGAAATGCGGGCAGAGCTGCAAGCATCTGCTAGTTTATTATAATTATCTTATTGCTTTTGAGTTCTGAAAGGATTGTCTCTGTATGTTATTCCTCCTAATCCTTTAACTGAAATTATTCTAAATCAGAATTCAAATTCAGAATGAAATGTTTTTTGGTTGGTTGGTTCACCTCCTCAATTTCAAAAGTCAATAAAATAAACCCCAGAACATAATATGACACGAATAACGATAATATTTTATGTGAGTACATCCCAAGGCTTTTGACCTTGCAAACCGAGGGCCCTCGACAACCACCGATAGTTCCTTAATAAAAGGTGTTCAATTAATTACAGTGACAAATATCTTCCAATAAAGCCTGAGGTTACTATCAATCTCTTGTGAAAATCTTGATTGGCCTCAAAGAGCACATGCCGACATCAAGGTCATTGGAGAAAGTATACCTACAAGGGAAATTAATTGAGACTATGCTTCATTAAAAACGTGTGTTCTTAGGAGTTTATCTTGGATGATATTCTAGGTAGGCATGTTAAGGCACAGAATAGATAGATCTTGTCTTCTCTAGCTGTTGTTAAGGATTGTAAATAAGGTTTTTTGTCCTTTTGGCGACTTAAGTCTATCAGTTTGTTACTAAATATAATTCGCAAAGAAGTAAGCAACTGAGGAGATGTTGTGTAATAGGAAAGGAAGGAAGAGCATTACATGTCACGCCAATCCCTAAAACGTCTATCTATTATAGATATTTAACCATGTAAGCGACAAGAGACTATAAGTTACATATAGGAAAAAAACTGGAGATTTTCTCGAGGGCCAGACAAATCCGCTCTCGCTTCCGCTACGCTACCAAGGCAGTTATATAAAGTAAACATTAGGTGCACGTAACGCCTATAAGTATGTAGAATGAACTCGACTATGTTAAATTGCTGCTAATTACTTTGCACTCCATTGTTATTTGATTTAAGAAGCAAGACATTTTCCATTAATCTCGCAGACGTAAATTAGATTCCACCAATGTACCAGATTCTAAACGTAATTTACCGACTGCTCGGATATGAACATGGCCGCAAAGGTTTAGTCTCGAAAACCCCATTAGTATTGAAGTATTCCGTATAACCCCGAGTATCCAATTTATACTTTAACACGAGGCAGGTCCGACCCAAGTCATTGACCTGTCAACTAATGTATTCCTTTCAAACTCAGCACCATTGTGAGACAATATGTATCCGACGCAAAAAATTTAAAGCAAAAAAAAAATCATTTAAAACGTCCTCTAACTTGCCGTCAAGGTTGTGTTTCGGGTGTATTGATACTTGAAACAATGTTGGCTTGCGTCAACTGAGGCTGCAAGGCAACAACCGAAACGTGATTCTGCTTTGTAATTGTAAATTTGACTTATATTCGTCCTGTTCAAAAAATAATTACTTATATATACCTACCGTCAGCTCACAGCGCAGCAGAGCGCGCCAAAATTTACCTCACTGACCTAATGCAACATGCGCTCGCGCAACCTGCATCGTCCGTCTACCTAAAGTTTGACTCAGACTCGTTTAAAAGCGTACCCATTCACGCTCAATAGATACATGTATAGCGGTTGTTGCGAATGAAATCGAAGGTACCACAAAATTTTACGCAATACCACATTTACTTTTAAAACAATTTGAGAAACACTTTTACCATTTTAGCAGACTCGATGAAATAAAGCCCACTTTGTAAGAACTTGATCTATTAGATCATTAGAGAAATGGAGGCTACTTCACTTAGCCAATTATGCAACTTGCCGACAAAGACAATTGCACGTGTTTTCTTGCTCCCTTCGCGCATTCCAGCTAGGCAGTGGCGTTTTTCCACAACTCATTTTCTTGTAAAACTCTAGAATTGTTGACAATTTACATTTCTTATTTCTTGTGATCAAATGCTTCAAACATATTCTAACACCTTTGAAGTTTCTGAAGAAAAAACATTAGTAATTTATAATACTTGACATATTTCGAAGAAACACTTTCCTTCGTTTTTTACTCGTATATGACTCCCATATTTAAAATTTATAAAAGTAAAAAGGCGCCTTTTAGGTCGACGGTTATAAAGTATTCGAGTGGTCCTGTATTTATCGGATCCGCTCACAAATTAGAGTTACGACTCAATATGATTCAAGAATATAATATGCAGGTTCTGTTGGAATCTTGCTTTCTTATTTCACCTACTGGGTGAAAACCGGCTATGTTGGACAAAGGGTTCCATAGGTATCATTCTGTTTTTGTATTTTATTGCTATACTTAGTGGCAACAGAAGTAGGTGAACTGTGAAAATTTCAACTGCCTAATTTTCACGGTTCATGAGATACAGCCTGATGACAGGCAGACAGCGAGTCTTAGTGAAAGGGTTATTTTTACCTTTAAAAATACAGAACCCTAAAAATGAATGAGATATTTGACAATCCGATTTAGATATCGTAAGCAACTCGCGTATTTTTAAAACGAGATCTTTGTTTCTAACATTTAGTTATGGGATCGTGGTAATAGGGTCGAGATTTGAATATTTTATTTGAATTGAATCGAGTTTTGTTATAAATTCGTTACACATTACGTGGAACGTTGACATTATGACTTACTTATTCAAATTCCTTTCAGCCTCGACACAAACAATTACTGATAGGTAGGGTTGTCGCTTTTATGTTGCGGAGTGCAATAACCAGCCTCGGTGACCTTGATTTTTTGCCTTTCATTTCCATTTTTACCATAAAATTGATACAAGTCTGAGACATGTTTAATGAAAATTAGATCACAATCAGTGGAAGGAACACGAAATGGGATGTACTATTATGATGGTTAAGTGGTTAGATGAATATTCAAATGCAAAGGCAAGCGTAAAGTGCGTTAACAATTCCCAAGTAACACTAACAGCCCTATCATTCTCATATTAGCGTTCATCAGTCATCGGCCCCCGTCTTCCGGTTTTGTTTCATAGTTCAATGCCTTGCTAGATCCACGTCCCAATGGACGACCTTCAAACCATTCGACACACACACCGACAGCACATTGAAATAAAAGCAACATATTTTGTCACACATATCGGACACTCACTTCTATGTATGCTACTAGGCAAGCTATTTAGAAGAAAAAATGTGTCATGGTTCCTGGGTATGCAGAAACATGATTAGGGTTCTGTCAAAAAGATAAAAATCCAGATCCAAATCCATGCGATGCCAGTCGTGGACATAGCTAGTTCTGCTGCATAAATTCACATTCTGATATGAATGAATATACCTTTTTTTATCGTGCGAAATATTCCCTCGGATATCTCTCCCGCTGGAGGAGGTTATGTCGGACTTGAACCGGCTAAAACGCATACCGTCTGTGGGCTGTCGGTTGCCAGAGATGAGATTATCGTAGGCATATCCCTCGCCCCCCGGCCCACCACGGGCCATATCTCTCGATCTGGCCCTCTTCTGGTGTGGGGACCCCGGAGTCCCCAACTCGCCCCCGGGTATGGGAAGGCGCGCGATGTCGGCCGCCGCAGTAATATGAATGAATATACCTGTTTTTTTCATGTTAAAAAAAACCGTATTTTACCCTGTACCATTATAATTATAATAGTTACAGGTAGCTTTGTGATAATTTAACCTATTTAGAAACCTTTAGTAACCGCTATTTTTTACGTGACGAAGTCTCACTGGTTCCATCTTACCGGGGTAAATGATCAAATGGTTCAGTAAAGAACCGACTAGAATATTTCGTCTACGATTGGACCGTACTAGACCTTGGACGCCTGTCAAAGACAGGTCATCTCACTGCGGAATGCGGAACTTACGACCCTGCCTGTCAATGCCTCTGTAGGCGACGCAAAATTGTGACATTGCAGACCATCAAAGTGGAGACCCTGATGGTCTACAATGTCTACATGTGAAGGCATAGTTCCCGGTGGAGTAAAATAGGGCCTATCAGACCCTATACTTATTTACCCGTGGGTGTCTTACAAGGCGATTAAGGTGCTGCCCCTCTAGACAACTGGCAATTCATCGGCCGGCGTTCTGTTGAATAGAATGCCAAATGTATGGTATTTGACGTATATGACAGGCGTCAACGAATGTCAAATACGTCAAATACTATACATTCGTTATTCTATTCCATAATACGCCGAGCAACGAATTGCCACTTGTCTAGGGGGGCTGTTCTCCATACGACAGTAAACATACAACCCTGAAAGAGTAAACAGCGGTCCTTTCGACCGAAAATCATCATTGGTGAAATGTGGCTGGTCATACGCTTCTATCTACTTCGTTGAGGCAGGCGTGAATATATATGTGTGTATGTTCTTATACGAGTACTTGTTAGCAGCAAGTGTATACATAGTTATACTTATGTTCCCAGACGACAACGATAACAAACGAACGTCTTCTCTTTTACAAACTTCTTCGCGTAAAATCATCGATCAAATTCGGATATGTCGTGAAAGTTTCTCTTTTTGTGATTGATAGTACATTTTGTTCCCTCCGTTTCTTGTACAAGTGCCGCCAACATGTTTTTATATATTTTATACATATATTATGCGTTTCAAGCTACTCTCTAAAGACTGGGAATATGATATATTCATGGAAATTAGACTTTTATAGTCGTCATTTGATTGATGCATAAACTTATTGAGGAGTATTGGGACCACACGATCCTCACCTGCGAGCTGGTACACATGCTGATTGACTGATAAGGTTCTGATGCAGGGTTTCCTCTCGAATTTGGGAAGTCAAATGGCATTTACTGCCCTAAAAGTCAAAGAAGCCAAACCAAAGGCAGGAAAAAGTACGCTGATTCTCATCTCCGAGGTAAAAACCTCGGAAGCAACCTAGAATAACGCTAAGATGATGATGACGATGACGCATAAACTTATCGAAAATAATGTAAATCGATATTTTTTTATTGATGGTATTATCAATTTCGGTTGAAAATTATGTAAATTTTATTGTTGACCGCTGTCATCCCTAAATTTAATAACGTAACATAATTTACAGCCTAAACTTCTAAGTCGAATCAAGCAGTTTTCGTTCGTAACTTTTGACCAGACTTACGCAGTTTTATTCTTCAAGATACGAACAATTGAATAGGAAACTCAGCGCTTTTCTGTTTCTGGCCATTTCCCAAACGATCCGATTTAGAACAGTGGCTGTTAAAACATGAGTCAGTATAAGTAACATTCAGCCTAAATTCGTGAACACGACCATTATGTTATTTACTCAGACGCGAGTGAATTATTTTTTATTGTCATGCTGCAGCAGACGCTGCCGATCATTGGTTTGACATTCAGACGGTCTAGCTAACTCATTGCATCGGTATATCCACTTGACGGCCAACTGCAACTCTACAGCTTCTTGGTAAACGAATTGCGACTCTTTGCTCATAATTTAAAAATGCAAATTCATGTAGTACATAGGCTGTAGAGATTGCATACGATACCCGAGCTCACTTCGTAATGACCGTGCATTTCGTACTCAAGGGCAAGGGTACGAATTATTCGTTCGAATCTGTTGACCGTTACGGCTCTGAAAGACTTATTCGCCATTGTCGGTGAAGTTGATATGAATTCGCGGTCGAACCCATTGTTTCTTGCCCGTCATCACTTTCAATATTCGCGGGGCAAGACTGAAATAGATACAATATGCATTTGCCTTGATTAAAAGGAACCGCAGAACACCACGTATGACATTGAACGTTTTATTTTATTATGTGGTTCCTTAAAATTGTATTTTTATTGGTTTTATATTGAATCGTGACTAGTATATTTATTTGTATTCATTTTAACATAATCTTTTTCTTGTTTCAGGTCTAAATTTATCAACGGCAACATATTCGCGTGAATCGAAACATAAATAAAATAATATACAAAGTAATGTTGTAGTTTACCACCGCGAGTCAATTTATAAAGTGTAAGTTTATCGATTTTACGTCGTTGTTCAGTGCAAGTATTAAAAGTGGAGAACCTAACGGCAGCCAAACGAAGCACCGGGTTTACCCCGGTGACCGATAGGTAAGTACACTATCTACCATCAGCTTTATGTTCAACTTACAATACTTTTTAAGAAGCTATAATGTGTCTTCTATATTCAATATTCGACTAGGAATATTTTGTAAAGGAAGCAACCAATTTGTTTCTTAAACCATTGATTACAACTTGACATTAAATCATTGATTACAACTTGATTTAAATCATTGATTACAACTTGATCCAAATAGTTCCAATAATATATTTAATACAATCATTCCTGACAAGTGTTTAACTCTTTGATATATGACTAGGTACAAAATAAAAGAATTTTAAATATCCATCGAGATTGAACATCTCCCAAAAAACATAGAAACATGATTTTAATGATACTTTAACAAATTAGCACTTAGTAAACATCAACTAGTAAGTATTTTAATTAAGGAAATGATAGAGGGCGGCTCGAACCAGGTGTGATTAATTAGTGAGACGCTCACGTACCCAGTTTATCTATATTCATTATCTAAGCGGCAAAGGCACGATTTTGTAGATTTACTCCAAGGAAAAAGATATTTGCGTATTGACTCTGGCAAGAGACTAGCTGCTGCAATAAATTCTTAAGATTTCTTCATCAGATTTTAGACGTTTGAGTTACATTATATTTTGGAGGTGTATTTCATAATATTTTCGTAGAAAAGTTTGATTTTTAAGTGACGTTTGAATTAAATATGTAGCTCGAATGTGGTGGTTGTAATAGCGGTCTCCCAATAAGCCAGTAGTGGCTATAAGTGAGTATTTTAAGAAATGAAGACAACAAGGTGCAATGTAACTATTTTCAATAAATCTCTTATACGGCAGCGATTGATGCTAATCGAGTTATGGTAGGTTTTGCATAGGTAGGCAGATGATAACAATGACTGGGGAATAAAATCTTAGGTCACTCTCAACATCAACACAGGCTTCTATGCCTGTACCTGTAAATCTGAAAGGGAAAGTTGCTGTAAATTATGAATTTAGGTATATAGGTACTTGCATTTTAATCTTACCTACCAGCTTACAGTCTACTAATAGTCTCATTATAATGAATGCCGCAGTCGGGAATGCCGAAGACCTGTGATCTGTAAGAGAAAAAGAGAGTTACGAAAGCTGGTTCCAAAGTTGAAGCTATAGAATAATTTAGATGCAACAACAACGACGTGACCAGGATGACTCTACTTTAATCAAATTTATGGGAGTACAATAATTTGATTAAAACACATTAAATTGGGCTGTCGGATTTTAATTTTCGCTTGATAATTAGATAGGTACATGCTTCTTCTGTTAATAAGCGGTGAATAAATTTCAGCCAATATGCGAGCGGTGATTTGTAAAGAGGCCGTAGGCGGTAGTTTGAGTTGCTTATTTTGTAATTTATATTCTAACTAAAAAGGTATAAATGTAATACTTTGATGTGCAGCGAGATGTAAATAATTATTACCTAGATATGTAGGAGCATTTCGTCTTTGTTTTCAAGTGGGTTCATTATTTTGTTTGAGCTTGGTTTGGTACGCATTATGCTGTTGGGATGTAGGTGTTCCTTCGGGGATATTCAGGCATGAATATATATATTAGAATATTCATTTATCTAGCTACTATCGTCTAAAACACGTTCACATTTTACATTCTATGAACGTAATAACTCTGTAAGTCTGTACTGTGTTAATTGATAGAACAGACTTGTTAATTTTCGTGAGTTTGTTCACCTTTCTAGGTTACTGATTTTGAAACAAACACACCAATCTCTTATTCAGTGTTTCTTATATCAATATACCTATAAAGCTCATTTTTAAGTCAGGTAGGTACCACTTCTAATTTATACTATGTTGTAACAATGGTCGTCGTACTTTGGGGGATATTTAGTATATTCACCACGATCATTTTTACATCATAGAAAATATTCAAATCTGAATTAGAGTCCGCAATATCGTTTGCTCGTAAGGTGCTGATCAAGCTTTTTCTCTCTTCCAATTTCTTCCTAGATGACCTTCAGACAAACACGTCATCATGAATTTACAAGATGCCCAACTCGTGCTGGTTAGGGACAAACCCTATCCCTAGTAATTAGTTATATATTTTTATACGGGGCAAATGCGCATCCGCCCTATTGCTGGCAACTGGCAACGTATCACAGTGGGAAGGCGACGAATCAGATCTTTTACTTTATTGTAACAAAGAAGAATGCATCTACAGTACCTACCCGGTATTGCCACGTTTCAATGCATTTCAAATCAAATCAAATCCAATCAGATAACATATCACATTCAAATTCACAATAATTCTTTACAATCTAATCTACTAATCTTCTTGGTCGTTTTATTATAAAAAGATTCAAGGCGCCAATATCGCAAAAATCTAAAGTCATACTTTATTTATGACTAAGCATCACACCGATTAATTAAGATACCAACGTTAACAAGCAAACAAACAAAAACTGCAAATGAGCAATCACAATAAAGTGTTAAGAGCAAAATTTCCACGATCCAATTAAGAATGAGGATATTTTTGAATATTCTTATTTATTTATTTATATAGAAACAATAGTTAATACAACACACAATACACAAATTGTTATTAATTAGTAAAACCACTTCGAGAGTATCAAAAGCAGTGAAAACTTGACCAATATTTATGTAGATATTATACTGAGGTGTCGGTAACGGTAACGGTAACAGTGTCGCGAGTTTACTCAACGCGCCTAAAGAAATTTTACTTTAAAACATTTTAATACACTAACTGAGAATCTCAATCAGTGTCTGCCTAGAGTTGGAAAACAATAGCACGCGGACAAGAGACATTAAGAAGCGACCTGACGGTGGGACAAAGCCTTGTTAAGTCAGCCAGATGACTGAAATTGTACCCTGACACATATTTGGATGGCCTAGATAGGGATATTAACACCGAGTGATAAATATATTGCTAACGTAATCATATACATTACAATATTGCATGATGAATCGTAGTTTGATTCAGATATTATTTTTAATAGAGATATTTTGAGGGGTTAAATGAAATAAATTATAATCTAGCAACATAAATATTAAGGGGTGTTCTACAAGGTTGTCAGGGAAAAATAGGCCTAATTTTGTCTCATCACCCTGCAGCGGTTATTGTTTATCTCAATTTTACTTTCATCATCGCAGCCAGAAGCCATGAAATAGAAGTATAATATGCCATTTTGATTAAAATCCTAAGCTTTTCAACATAATAAATCTATCAAAACTCTCCAAAGTTTGATAAACAAACTAGACGAATTTATTGACGAAGTATTCCTAATTCTGTTTTCTCGCGTCGTAGTCAAGACATCGTTTTTTATCAAGACACAGATGTAAGCTTTTTATACAGACTATAAAGAACACTTACGATGTGTACCTACAGATATTTTGACTTGAATGGGGGACTTGACTTCACACTAGCAATGCATTCTAGAAGTTAGAATAGAATTTCTTTGCCAAAAATTCCGAACATTTTGTTAGCATCGTCGGCATACGACGATACAAACGTCTTATTGATTTGTAGCGGTTGTGAATTAAAAATAATTCCTTATAATTTAAAAGACGTTTAGAATAATCAGGTGGATTCTTATGTCATCAATTGTAAGATTCCTATAATTATTACCATTCGAAGTTTTATCAATTTATTTGTTATGGTATGTGTAAATCTTTAATTAAATGTTTGAGGGTCCGTTTTTTTTTTGTTTCTTTGGTATTAAATCCGACATATTTTAGAAACAAGGCAATGACAAATTGTAAGTTTTGCAACATTCACGGCAAAAAGGCAAAATGTTATTGATTACATTAAATAAAACAAAATTTTTGGCGGTCAAAAAGAATGTGGTTTATTTTTATATAGGTATAATCAAAGATATTATATAAAAAGAAGTAGATATGTTATTGAGCGAAAATCGTGAAGATCCGAAAACGAGTCAATTGGAACGTTTGCCTGTAGTACCGCGTGCCGAGCGGCGCGCCGGTCGGACGTTGAGCGGAAGCATCAGTGACTTAAAAAAATTACGAAAATGCCATCGTATGTTTATAGACACTGCACGAACTATTACTCTAAAGTTAATACACCAAAAGTGTAGATGAATTAAAAATGTGTGTGTGTGAGTTCGGCACATTTTTCTACGTTGATTTGTAAGCATATGACATGTCTATGTTATGAAATGTCATTGGGTATAATGGTTCATATTATGAGCAAATGATGTTTTTAGCAAAGAGATAAAAAAACAAGGTCCACGCGACCTTACGACGCCAATCGGACATAAAAGTGAGAAGAAATGATGTCGAGGTCAGCTCCAACAAACAATTTAAGTTTACAACGTAAGAGAGTTCCTGATTGCCCCGAATAGTTGACGCCTAGCTATCATCTAGATTTTATATTATTTTTATTTCTTGTGAGAGTAGAATAATTACGATTCGGCAAGTAATTTTACCTTTATTCATAGGCTGCGCTCTAATTTTGTAGTTCATACTTGTGAATTCTAAGATGACTGCTGGGTTTCCCCTGTGTCTATTATATTGATATATTTTATGTTGTTCTGATAACCTTTCTGTCGACATAAATACTGAATCCAAACGAACTAATGAATGTGGAGGGAAATGTGTAGGTACATTTTATTTGTACCTACCTAACACCAACGTGTCTAAACTGTCTAAGCCATAAGCTCCCTTAGACAAGTGGCAATTCATTAGCCGGCGTTTTTAAAATAGAGTGACGAATGTATGGGATTTGACGTTTATGACATACGTTGACAACTGTCATATACGTCAAATCCCATACATTCGTCATTCTATTCCATAATATGCCGGCCAAGGAATTGCCGCTTGTCTAAGGGGCAGATATTTTAGTCATATCTTAACAATTATTATCAGCTGTAATAAAGTATAATAGCGGTCAGGTACTCCCCGATTGCTACTTGCAGAGAATGAAAATAATGGGAAAAAAGGGGAAAGATTGCAAAAAGGAACGGCTTCTGGTCTTACTAACCACAGAAATATATAATACTGCTACAATATAATCATTAACATCAATCATCATAACTTTACAGTGTCTCTTGATTAAAGAAACTAGAGCTTTTTCGTAATATAACTTAACTAAGCGAGTATCGTGTAGACGTACAATAATAACTTAACAAAATTAGTGTTACTGTCAGGTAGCGATATCACAGGATAATGCGTTTTTTGTACCTATGAGTGACTTGCATTTCCTATATAACACGTGATCTGCTGGAGATATGAAATTATCCTCAACCAATGTTTTGTCGTTACCTATTTTGAAATATAGTTATAACTGCTATCCATCAATCGTTTTAATACTCGTAGTTCTTTTTATTTTACGATCAGTATAAAATACGTACGAGTATAAAATGTGTTTAAGTTAATTAACATTTTAGAAGGGCATTGCGAATCACAATTGATAGGTATTAGTAATAGATTGCTCTATTCGATTTTGAAGCGCAAAGTGAGACACATTGAATAGACAGATTAACAGTCAGAGTACCCTCGCTTATTGGCTAATTTTAGCTTCTGCGGCTAACTGTTACTTTCATGCCCAAGATGAAAGTCTTGATCAGAACTTCGTCCGTCAATCATTGCATCGGCTTGTAGGTGTGGTTGGCGTGGGCCTCGGAAATCTTGGTAGGGCCCCAATGTAGTAGGTACCTGTACACAAATATGTTGTTTTGGACATGCATTGGTTCCTTGGAATAGTGGCTGATAAAACATCAGTTTGGTAGGTATATTCTTTCATCACCAGATTACGTGGTCTAAAGAAAAATACGAATCAAAAGTCACCTTGTTTATAATAACTTAATCTAACTTAATCTAAGATAAGTCTCTACATGACATTACTTTATATTAGTCAATTAAGTTCTCGTGGATTCCAAGGCGAGTCTAGAATTAGTTTCAAATCTGCAAGCATGAATATGGGTACAAAGTCTTTTAACTAGTGTTGAGTGCATATGAATAAATATATATAACAAACTAAGGTTTACTTTTATTCCATGTTTCTTAATACATATGTTGTTTTTAATCATGTACCAATTATTTCGTAAGACAGTGTTAGCATAGAACTCAGGTGAACATGCATAGATTCCTTTCTAAATACAACGATGCATACAGGCCAGGGTGAAAATTCGAACACAGTTAATAGCTTTATAGTCTCATATTTTTTGCTTGACTGTACCAATAGAGCATAGATGCTGCTCGTTATATACAAAATCCAACATGGACTTCAATTGCGGGCACTTGTGCCTAAGGGGCTGTACTCGTAAATTATTTAATAGATGTCACTTTAATCAACATGAAGTCACAGCTGACAATGAGGTTATCGCTTGAAAGTGCATAACGGAAACGTTGTTTAGGTAAGTAGGGAGTGACCTATATGTTTACTATCATTACTTATTGAAGGGCGAAGTTTTAAGAGAAATAAGTAGTATTTGAAGAGAGATAGGTCATAGCACTCATAGCCTGTTAGCGTAGAAAATAAGAGAGTAATATCTGTCACAGTGAACATTTGACGTAACGCCAGATAATAAACAAATAGTATAAGTTATGAGGAAACTGGAAAAATTAGCACAGCTAATAAGCTTAAACGGTATATTCTCAAGCAAACACGTATGTCTGTAGAAGAAAGTGGATGTAGCCACGCGTTAATGGAAGGGAAGTTAATATTTCTTTTTTCTTCAAATTTTTTTCAAAAAGATAATTCTTTGTAACATTATCTTGCGTTCAGCATAATCTTTATTGGTCTATTGCAGGAATTGTGTGATGTTCCTCCGATACAAAGGAAGGATCGTCTGACCAGTCATGGTGATCACGCCTGGCAGGTCACGGTCTAAAGTGGCAACGGTTAACATTTTATGACGTTGTTATATGCTATCCAGCATATGTATTTTACTTTCGTGATGCAGGATCGCTAGTTCTGCAGTAGTAGTTTGGCTTGCTCTCGCTAGGTGGCGCTGGTTTCATGTAGTATTGCCATTATCTAAGAATTGGAAAAGGATATAATTTGACAAAGTAGATTAGTTTCTTAGTTCGTAATGCTTTTTGTACAACATTTTAGTGCACCTTGATGTTTGTGCCTATATTCACCATTCTTCGTATTAAAAACAATCTGGTTATTATAACGTTTGATTTATTATTTGACTTTTAGAGGGTCATTGGTATTTCGATATAATTATTATGTGAATTTATTACTGTGTGGGTGTTAGTGAGTTTAAAAATCTAACACCGAGACGTCGAGAGTTTCCAGTGCCGAGTGTTGCGGTTGTTAGCTTCCAATTAATATCTGAGTAGGTACAAGTCAAGTTAAACTTGTTCCCGAATGTATTAGCACACATTCAATATTGTGATAACAGAGTTCTCTGCCGCCGGTATCAGATTGCGGATTCAAATCAACTAGAGTTGAATACTGTTATTGCATAACACACGCTCAAACATTCGCGTGCATCGCACAGCCTTGCCAACGTTATCAAGCGCTTCCCGAAGCGATGTCTGGGTGACCTTTGTATTCGCCGCTCGGAAACTAGGTCGTCGGCTTCTGACCTTTTTGTTTGTATTACAGTGGATTGAAAAAGATAAACGATCTAGCCCGAGCGCTGGCGGAGACGAACGAACGCTATTTCGGGAGCAACCGACTTGCACGGGAGATTACCAGTGGCATTCATATCACTGATGCATGCATGTTTTTATAATAGCTGTATTTCTTTATAATATTATGTAGGTCACTCGTGTAGTACACGCAAATCTTAAAGACTTCTTAATTTATTTTGCTTTCCATGCTATTCGACATGGGAACACGAAAATTGGATTTCAGGTGCAACTTTACGCGTTTTAACCAATTCGTCACTTTATACCGCACTTTTTTTATAAACCACTTTGTCGGGTACTCCATCGAAAATGAGAATTGCTACTTGAAAATAAAACTGTTTGCTACAAGAATTTAGTGATGATTTATGGCCGGAGCATTTTTATGTTTTTATGAGATTTTCGTCTAAGTTTGGGTATTGAGGTGGCAATGAAATGGCTACATTTTAGTGTCTGCTTTATTGGCCGCCGTTTGTGCGTCTTTATTTTCTGCCATTAAAATGGTTTTTGTAGCTTTCAATCGGGTGCGAGATCACAAAACAAGACATGCCAACAAATAATCGACAAATAAGTCGGTGTTTGTGAGAGTGCAATAATTCTGATTGGGACTTGGGCGGCGGCGTCTCATCGCTTGATGGACTACGATCAGCGACAGCTTTAACTGCCCTTCAATTACTGTGACGACCGATAAACTGAATCTCACGGAGCAAATGGGTGATTCAGCTCGTTTAACAATATAGCTGTTGATACTGGCAATATTTCAGCAGACTTAAATCACACTATCAAAATCTCCAAATCATTTTTATAAAAGTACCTAGACACGAAACTGAACGTAAAGTCGATGGAGTTCATATGAATTACATCGACTTTATTAATAGTTATTCGGGTAATGCAAACAGCTTCTTGTAGTCCCAGAATAACTCTCACATAAATATAATAGCAAAAAATAAATTTGAGAAATAAATATAGCAAAAAATGGTAATGACGGTAGCTTAAAACCAAAAGATAATTACTGTTATGAAACAAAAAATATCTAAATGTATATCAGGCGGTGATGCAGTGGGCAATCTATTGCAACAAAAAGAAACACTAGAGTTAAACAAGTAAACATGTCTAGATACAAAGCTTCTGTATTTTGGATAACCTTTTGTTATCTTTTTTCAACATTTTAATGCTTAGGTATTTATGGAAGCTTAATACCAAACTGCTTAGAGATATCAATGTCAGTTGTCAATGCCTTGCACATATCCTAGGTTCAAGTTAGTTCAGGACTAACTGAATAATTTACTCATCAAATCAAAACGAATATTACTAAGCGCAAAACTGAATGACTCGACCAATTCGGCATATTTCTTTTTCGTATGTTCCTTAAGGCATACGGAAAGTTTTAATAATAAAAAAAAGTTCCTATGAGTCACGGGCACGAAAACAGAATTGCAAGCCGCTATCACTTAGTTGTTCATAAAATACTATAGCCAGAGCTAAATGCCTAGTATGAATAATGACAAGTATAGTATAATGACAAATATAATAACAATTGTGATGACAATTGTAATGACACGTATAATGAATGACAGTATTGTGTAAACGATGTTCAATCTAAATCAAACAAAGTTTAGCTGTGCTTGAAAGTGACTTTTCAGTCACTATGCTTCAAAAAAGTACAAATAAGCACAAGCAAAGATAAATTTGTAGGTTGTAAGTGCCCTTCTAAACAGGCCATGTTTTTCTGCAATATGTGGCTGCACTATTGGCAACTAATTGCCCGGCCACATCAAAAATATTTCATTGCAACTGATGGCCGAACAATCAATGGCTGGGCAATGTGTTGCAAATATATCTGCAATAGTATGGCTCTTGATGCAGATTCATAAACGGGCTGCTACACAAACCGGCAACAATGGCTGACGAAATCACACTTGTTGCAGCAGCTTATATTGTTTTATTAAAAAATAAACAGAAAAGAAGAGATTGTGGATTCGACCTTACTTAAATAGGCGTGAAACTTTAGATAATTTAAGTCTAGAAATAAGCCTTGATAGTAAATTATTTAACAATTCGCGTAGAAAAGGATAGACTGTGCTATAACAAAGAGAGCGACTGAAACAACGATAGAACTGGCCGAGCAATATTGCAGTAAAATCGTCCGGCAACCCATCGCGACAAAATCGGCCATATGTGGCAACACAAAACATGTTTGGCTATATTATGGCCGGGACATTACTGCAATACTGGCCGGTATTGCTTGCAATAGTTGCAATGTTGCCGGGCCACAGTGTTGCAGCCACTAATTGCAGTAAAACATTGCCCGTTTAGAAGCACCTTTACAAGTATAATTTAGTTTAAACGGTTTAAACCCTTGATCTTCGCAATTCGCGTGGGAAATATATCTCTTTCATTGTTGGTAATAAAATATAAAATAACGTACATTTGTTATTATATTCCTAAGTGTTGAATGGAAGCGTAGAAGTGGGGTGGGGCTGACCTAGTTCTGGTGACCAGGTCGTACGCAAGCGCTTGCCCTACCTGCAATTATCCAACTAAACGTTTGTTTAATTCAATTTCACTTTCATGAATCTCATTATTTGCGCCGATTTTGCTCTTTTTGCAGCTGATAAGATTGTTATTTGGCTTGCGGTACGTAAATCATTCGAAATATTTTCTATGACGTAACTCAACGTCTCATTAAATATTTCGAATGACTTACCTTTGCCATCGGAGAACAGCGATTAGCTAAACAACAAAATATACGGAATTAAAAATTTTGACATTTTGAAAATGATTTTATACCGATTTTTGATTTTTGATTTATTCTGTCATATTACCTTTGACAGATACTATAATATATCTTACGTGATTAAGATGCGTGTGTGTTTCAACTACGTGTTGTGCGCATCATGTTTATTTCAATAAATTTAAAGTATTTCTAAATCATTTTCTTAAAAATAGCTTCTTTTCTATAAATTTATAAATTTCAACAGTATCAATTTTCACTTCCGTTTGTTCGCACTATTTTCTTAAAACTGGTACCTAACATAGTTTTCGCTCCGCGTATTCTGTGAAACATTACCTCACCGCTCGATAGATGGCGGTGTGCCGATTTTCTGTAACCAGTTATGGTTTCGTTACCGATGTTGAATCAAACGCGCTGGTTGAAAAGATAACTTTATCGTACTCACATATGTGAGAAATTATTTTTACCCTTCGTACCCACCCATGTGTGTACGAATAACAATTTGTATTGTCGTAATTCTAGATGTCTTATTTAATTTAAGTCTGAGCAATATAATATTCGCACTTTGTTTACTTTCTAGTTTCTACTTCACCCGAGCGCTAATCGTTAATCCTGTTATTGATGGCATTATCTGCTAGTTCGTTATCCGGTTACGTTATGCTTATGACAAAGTAACTTTATATTTAAAAGCAATTTATATTATAATATTTGTAATATTAAATTGAATCCGTTGTTTAGAACAAATTATGAGAATCTTCCATAATCCAGAAGGCATTATATTCAGTATTATAATCAGTTTTCAAACTTCGCTATAAGGGACTGTCCGCATTATAATGATATGGATGTAAAACTTTAGAATAATTATATTCTAATCTGATGGGAATTTTATAACGAAATCAAATATTTACTACATCTTCATCGCGAAATCTCCGAAAGTATGCACCTGTCCCCCGTCGGCCAGGTAACCTCTCATGACGTCAGCCATTTGGGTGGTAGTCAGTGAAAAATGTACGAAAGAGAGCACGCCAGGCCAGCAGATAATCCTACTTGCATCTACAGGTTGCACTTAGGGGACCGGAGTTAGCTCTCTACTTATGCTCCCACACTATTGTTTGAGTTTAACGGAAACGGAAACTGTCATCAGACCTAACACCAAGAGGAAAGCCTGCTCCAGAACCTTGTTCATCAATCATCAGGTGTACCGGCTTGCAGATGACATTATCGCACATGTGTATTATCAATATAACTACATTACAGATTTTGCCAAAATCTTTTTTTACGTCATACTACTAGCTGCTAGCCCGTAGTTTTTCCATATTTTGGACATCTCTGGTTCTACTCGACTGATTGTGTCTGATTAAATCTGACCAAGACCTTTCTAACAAAAAAAGGCATGTAGCTTTTTTGCGACCATTGCGGTCAAACAGATAAGAATTAAAAAACACTTTGTCTTCAGTATCGCTAGTAAAACATAAGTTTTGACATAGACCACCTTACAATTATCTAATAGTATAGAAGAAATACAATTATGGAAGTGGTAATTTAACTCTGACGTTTAATATTCTTAATAGAGTTTGAATATTGTTCCTTTAATTGCCTACACAGACATGTTTTGATGTCGATATTTGAACACACTTTTAAGGCAAATTGCTTATCTACCATATCGGGGGAAATATAAGCTCTTCAACTTGAAGAAACTATGCAGTATTGTAATGGTAAATGGTATTAAAAAGGTTAAGGCCTTATTATAATGTTAATTCTGACAAGATAAATATTTCTCAACTAACAATAACAAAAAATGATATTATGTTCGTTAATATTTAACAATATACCAGTAGATACGAGTACAACAAAACATTCCGAAATGACCCTATATTATACACACAATCTATTCATAAATCAATGAGACAGTTTATAATTCATTAATTTATTTCCATTATATACCTAATACCTATCATTTTCAAATTTCTTAGTGCTCAGCAAGGCAAGGAAACTGCACCTAGCCTCATCATTTTATCTAGTAGTCAGTTGTCATGTAACATAAATTTTGTAATTGAATCTTTTCCGGATAAATTGGTACCTACACACCATTCTCATACATTACTATAAACAAGCAGTCATTATACAACTTGTACTATATAATTGAATTGTTTCCGGATAAAATAAAGAAGTCTCGCTTTGTGGCGTTAACTCCAATGAGCCATATCCAGAACTGGACATACATGAAATCAACATAAAATTGTTCCATAATACTATATTGTAAAGGCGCAGACGGCATCCAAGTCACGAATGCGCGATAAATTGGATGTAAAAACGAAATAAAACCATATGCGATTGATTCATTGACCACAAATGACGCGAGAGCAGCTCGAAAAATGGATCTTGGTGGTTACAACCCGTTAATTCTTTGCAAAATATTTCAGACGTGTGGAGGATATTTTTTGCAATTATCTGAGTATCTGTTTTTTTCACTGTATCACACTAGCTATGCAGTTGAAAGATGTGCTATGAAATATAACTATGTCCACAGAACTAGGTACTAGTTCTGTGGATATAGCTCGCGAGCACCCTTTGCCACATTTTTTTGGTACCCTTAATCAAATCTGGTATATTTAAAAATAAGAAAAATAGATTAAGAAAAACAATACGTATCATCTCACTTTTAACAGCCCATGTTTACCCAAAAATAATGACGTTCAAAAAAAAAATATTATCAACAAGAAATCGGTGAGATTAAAAGTAAATAGTTATATTGCTTTGTTGTTGATGTATTTTGTGATGCGTAAAAATATATATAGACATTATTGGTTATTATCAGTGCCCGCAAAGACCCTGAGAACTATATTCCAAAACCACACAGGTAACTTTCGCCTTTGTAGTCGAATACAAACATTTGATTTATAGTCATAATAAATATCATACTTAATCGACCGAATTTTCTCTTAACGGTGCTAAAGCCTAATATGATACTTCTGAGAAAATTCTATGTATTACCTCAACACAAATTAGTAGTAACAACAAGCGAGTAACATTAAGTATAATATGGTGATTTAAAGCAATGACTACATCAAAGTATTGGGAAACCGTTCGTGTATCAAATTACTCTCATAGATGTGGCGGAAAATGACAGCGATGTGCTCACACGTGCTAAACCGTGCTAAACCGATTAAACCGAAAACTTCTTCGGTCGGTCTCAAACTCGTAATTTTGCGAGTTGTGAATACACAAATTTTCGCTTTTATTTACCTTCATATCTTAATTGCGATTACAGGGATATCAAGCCCTTTGATTACGTAAGTGCTTAGTAGTGCGTGATTCCAATTAATTTTTGTACCACATGACCGAATGTTAGTAGGTAATCTCTAATCTTGTTAACTAACCTTAATTATTCTCTTGCCAGTTTAAACGATATCGCTTTACCTTCCAATGAATTAGTGTTTCGATGACGAGGTCAATGTTCAAATCACGAGAGGTGTGTTACTTTGGATGAATCCTCAATCTTTTGATTCGAGGAACCGTCTCGTTTCGCAGAAACCATGTCTTCGGTTTTTTAGAAAATTTTGCAAACTGGTAAGAGGTTATAACGTAGCGTTTTTTGTATAATTATTTTTGAACTCACATTGAAATTTGATCTTTTTATAAATAATAATAATATAGTTGTTATCCAGGACTCAGTATTTAGAAATGTGTATTGGCGCATTTGTTAGAACTTGTGATCTATTTATGGCGTGCGGTTCAGCTGAAGTTGTAGGAGTTTGAATTTAATTATTCAGTATGCCTAGTACAGCAAAACCTAAACCTATATATTTTTATGGTTATCTTATATGCTTAGAAAGTATAATAATCTATTGAGAAAAATAGAATTTTCGAACTCTAGTTAAATGCCACTTAAACTGGTTCTATAGTGTAGAAATGAGCGAACCTTGTGTTGAAACCACAAATCAGCTCTGGGTTTGCAAATAATATACAATTTGTCTACTGTTAATAATCTTATAGCGCATCGCGAGTATCCAGGCCATCACGAGCCTCGTGTTGTTTGCCCGAGCGTCCCCAGGCGATGTTGGAACACGAATTTCGTCCTGTCATTCACGCTCGATCGCTCGAACCACGCTTGACTGGACACAGCGATTTCGGATATCCGTTATGATTTGTTACGTAACGCCGCCATGTTAGATTTAATAGGTACTCAAATTTGCGGCTTGTGGTTCCATTTTTAAATCTAATAGGCTTAATTTTTTGTTAGAACTTATCTGCGGTTACGACTAAAGATTTATGAGATTAGCCTGTTTTTTGCGATTGAATGCGTATGTCTGTTTGCGTATTTGCTATAGCTTGTGGGTGGTGAATATTTACGAGTTTACATCACAGTTTTTTTCTTTTAAACACTACGTTTGTATTTCGTAAGTGCGTCTATTTCGCGTCAAAAATAACGTGTCTCGACGTCTCACTCGCGTGCGTCGAAGTCCTTGGCTAAAGACATCTGACTCAGAGTTCTATTTCTTATTTTCTAAGAATAAATTCAAAACTGCATTTGAATGACTCATGGCAACACTAAAATGATGCTTAGAGGGCAACGACCTGATGATCTTGTGCATATTATATTTTGTAAACATTATGTATTGTGTATAGGTTGTTATTTAGTTAACAGTGACCCTACTTCGATTCACAAAGGGATATTCTCGTATTTATTCAGCTGTATCTTTGTGTTTCACACACGGCTAGCTATGTAGCATAATGCAAGTTTATTGTCGAAGATAATACAATAATCGACCTACTATTAACATTGAGATCTTGTGAATTATTATCAATGAGTTCCAATACCAACTGTATTACAAAAAGATTTACTTTTGCAGATAATAAACATAATGTATTATAATTATAGCAGTCATCCTAAGGTTATGCAGAGCCAGACATATTGTAGGTTACATGCCGAATAAAAACATTATTGTCTGCAAGAAAACAATAATTGTAAAATATACAGATACATTTTAAAAACATAACTTATGGATGTTAAACTAAATATCAACACTGAACCAGAAAAATAACACACAACTTCTTTAAACAGCAAAGGTGCTGCTACGCCTCATTTTTGAAGTGAAGACTTCTTTGAGTGCATTAGGCATTTTTGACTTTGATATAACATTTTCATTTTGTTTTGAGAAAAAACCATTGAACTCGCGACACTGTGACCGTTACTGTTACCAACACCTCTGTATATGGGTATCTTATCTACATATAAATAATTGAATTTGTGTAAGCGAGAGTTGAAATTTTAATTTTTCCGGCACTCTCCTGTCACCCCTGCCACTGTTTTTTTTACATAATTATGTGTAAAGTTTGGAATATAATAAGTAGAATATTATACAGTATGACTTTAAACTGCCTGTTTATCTGGACTGCTCTAATCAACCACTGCAATATTCCCAAACCTATAATCGTGGTTAGTCGAACATAAAAATCAAATATATTTTTATCTGCCTCATAAATTTTATTTTGTATTAAAAAGGTGAAATTTTCTTTATACTACGATACTGATATACTTGAACTGGCATATAAAATTTGCTTCTTATATTTAATTTTTGTCTTGGTACTATGTTATGTATCAACCATACAATACATTAATATATATACGGCCGCCTACCTATCTATATGTATATTATACCGCTTTTTGAATAGGGTAGGCAGTGACCACACCTTCCTATGTAGAAAGGTGCTACGCTACGATTCATCCTACAACACGAACACGGAAACTCTGATGTGGGCGTAGTAGGCGTATAGTTCAAGGTTAACAAATACTAGGTTAGTTCAATAAAATATTATAAATAGGTGCTTCATATTCCATTGTATCCAACTCGGAAACTGTTTTCAATACGAATATTTATCTAAAACTACGATATTTTATGACCCTACTACTTACTAATTTTATAAATTTGAAAGTTTGTGAAGATGTGTGGATGTTTGATATCATTACGTTCGAACAGCTAAACGGATAAACAATAAAATACAATTAGGCTACTATAATAACTTAATAGTGAACGCTTAGACCATATACTGTAAAGATACAGCAGCTAACAAAATGCATTGCAAAAAACGGCGTGAAGTACCTACGCGTTATGTGTTAGTAAGCTAATGTCATGTAATCGTTCTTTAAACTGTTATTGTGTCCATGTTATGGGAATGGGATATATGATGTACTAGCTGTTGCCCATGGCTCCGCCCGCGTAGAATTCAGCCCCTCTAGACAAGTGGCAATTCGTTGCTCGGCGTATGATGAAATAGAATGACAAATGTATAGGACTTGACGTTTTTGACATCCGTTGACGTCTGTCATTTACGTCAAATCCCATACATTTGGCATTCTATTCCATCATACGCCGACTTGTCTAGAGGGGCTGATACCGTTCATCGCTGATATACAGCCTATGTGTTATTCTGATGTATAAGCTTATTGTTCTAAAGTTTCATTATAATACATTCAGTAGTTTTTACGTGAAAGAGTAACAAACATCCATACATCCATCCATACATCCATACTTACAAACCTTTGATCTCTTTCAGAGCTTTAGAATAGGTACTTCTGCAGGAAAGTCAAAGAAATGTACAATTTTGCGAGAGCAAAATACAATCTCTGTTACACAATTATTTATACTTGTTCGTTGAGAACAAACTACAGCATAAAATAGCAACCCGCAGTAGCGTCAATAGCGACTGTCACAAACTCTCAAACTATCACTGCACCGCATTAACATTCCTAGCACTACTATAATTACATTAGAGGAGCTGTCGTCTAAGTTCTAGATCCCACCGTCAAATGAACAGAGTTTTAAATAAGAGAATTTATATAAAGTTAACTATGATAGAATCTTGTTTGAAACGTGTTTTCTTAATTATACTTTCGCTTGTGACAGTGTTTATGTTCGAGGTTCTAGAAATAGATACGCTATTGATAAAGAAGTTACTTTCATTTTAAAAACGTTAACAGCTACAGTGAACCTATGAATAATGCGATCGGTTCGATGCGTTATCCGCCATTTTGAACTTAAGGGTGAATTTTCGTTTGATTAACAACTCGTTTATTTGCATTTTTAAATCAGTAATTATCATAATCAAAGTTCAATCAATTAATAATTTAGCCTATCACAGTCCACTGCTAGTCATAGGCTTCTCCCAATGTGCGCCATTGGTCCCGTCCCGATTCTCCGCCTTCCGCGTGCAGTCCATTCATTACAGCCACCTTTTTCAGGTCGTCAGTCCATCTGGTTAGGGGACGTCCCACCTCCCGTTTGCCTTCAGACTTAAACAAAGTTGATAAAAATTTAAATGCATATTGTAGTAGCGCTACAAACATGCACAGTTGATCCTGCAGTAGTTGTAGTTGATAAAGCACTCCATATATTATACACAAACATATTTATTTAGTTGCAGTTTTTCTTCTGTACACATAAACTTGTATAATCACGTAGTATTGTCTTGTCTATTCTGTTTTGAATCCATTTCAGCGGGGTTGTGCTTTGTCTCACAACTTATTTGCTTACTTGCTACTTACACATCTAGTTATGTGCATTTAATGCATTGAAGGTAAATTCGCTATGTAGTACAGTCATGTTCAAAAGTCTTTGAATATGTAAAAACGAACTTTATTTATTTATTTTAAGTTTATTTAAACGAAATAGAAAACGCAACATAAAATGGACAGTGGAAAAAATAGGGCGTATATTAATATCATCATCATCTTAGCATTGTCCCCGGTTGAATCCGAGGTTCAAAACTGAACTCGTGGTTTGGCTCTAAGGGAAAGACTGGCGTCTGACCTGTCCAAAGGATAGTACATAAGTACAATGTCATAAGTTCACGAATTAATATTTTAAAAAAAATGCGTTAATATTTATCGATTTCACAAAATTAGAATCACGAATCATTTGCGTATTATATTCATTATAAATTCACTTTCAGTAGCGACTGTACTAGTGAGATCGCACCAACTTCCAAGGAGAGTGCAGTTAAATTAACTACGTGGGTAGACGCGAAAGATAAACCATCCTTGCAAATGTATCGCAATGTTTTATTTACTCTTTCTTGAAATTTCGGAATCTCATTTGTATGTAAGGAATAGCAACAGTATCGTAGTTCAGGAATCTTAGTAAAATTTATAGAGAGATTTAATTCATGACACGATTGACACGCACAATAAAACAAAAGAATAAGTTACGATCTAATCTTATAGTTTAATCCAGCGTTTCCTAAACTTTAATAATCGATCCCCTTTATATATCTTGTTTCCGTATAGCGATCAACCACAAGCTTTATAATTTAACCCTCCTAGTGCAATAAACTAATTTCGACATCTCTTAAATACTATAAACAAATAAAATCGGCCAAGTGCGAGTCGGACTCGCCCATGAAGGATTCCGTAGCAGCAAAGGCGAAAATTGCGGTTTATGACGTATTAAAAAAAAACTACTGACTGGATCTCGTTTGAACTAATTTTTAGTGGTAGTTTGCATGGCAATTTACATCATATATTTTTTTTAGATTTATCATTCTCTTATTTTAGAAGTTAGAGGGGGGGAGGGGGGACACATTTTTACACTTTGCAAGTGTCTCTCGCGCAAACTATTCAGTTTAGAAAAAAATTATGTTAGAAACCTCAATAGCATTTTTAAAGACCTATCTAGAGATACCACACATGTATGGGTTTGATGAAAAAAAAATTTTTGAGTTTCAGTTCTAAGTATGGGGACCCTCAAAATTTACCTAATGCTTTTTTTTTTATTTTTGTGTAAAATTCTTAATGCGGTTCACAGAATTCTTACCAAGTTTCAACAGCATAGGCCTTATAGTTTCGGAGAAAAGTGGCTGTGACATACGGACGGACAGACAGACAGACAGACAGACAGACGGACAGACATGACGAATCTATAAGGGTTCCGTTTTTCGCCATTTGGTTACGGAACCCTAAAAATTGTCTGTAATTGTGAACACAAATTTTGAATGATTATTAGACTTCATCATGTAACTGTTTTTGTCCCTAATAAATAAATAAATATTATCCTAATGGAGCTATATTACACCTTCTACAGAGTTAGGAAGAGGCGGCAAGATAGCCTCGACGAAGTGGGCAACTGTTGACCGGGGCAATGGGCTCGTGGCAGAAGAATCGCCGGACTTTTCAGGCATTGTCGCTGTCACTCATCCTGAGCCTCCCTAAATAGTATCTATTATTAATGTTATTTTACTAAAATAATTCAATCACATTGAAACCAGCTAAAAGCTCCGAACAAACAAAAAAGACACTTTGCAATGGTTTCATTTTAATTACTCGACCGAGCGACGTGGCGGAAAGACCTCTATTGGATACATTTTCGACTTGGCTTTAATCAGCTTAGGCCCGCGGCTTCGCCACTTTCATATTTCAGGAGCATCGTCCATTGATAAGTACAAAGCCATCATTTTAATAAATAACATCAAAGGAAAATTATTTTCTCAAAGAAACCTATTAGATTCTGGACCTATTAGGAAACTGTCACAATATTTATACCTAGCTGTTGCCGGCGGCTCCGCCCGCGTGGAAGTCGGTTATCGTGACCAAACGTAGCCTATGTGTTAGGAAAGGAGTAGGCTAAAGTACCTACTAGCTTCCTCGCGTGTGAAAAACTAATTTCGTTTGGTTGAACTGTACTCACAGAAACATAAATGGATACCTGAAAAAGCCTATGAAATTCCCCCAAGCTAATCTGAATTGCTTATGTTAGCAGTAACGTCATGTCGGTAACGTAATGGGCAGGATTCAAACCTGGGATCTCTCATTCGTAAGACCGTCTCCTTATAACACGAGCCCCAACCACCAGATTAAGAATATTCATTCCGATCCATCCACGATAACGTGATCAATCACGCTTAGACGACATGACAAAAAGTAACTATCATCCATCCACTCAAACTTTTGCAGGCAGACTTTTTAACCGTATATACTCGTACTTGAATAAAGACAGAAAAGTGTGTGTGTGTGTGTGTCAGTGGTGTTGGTTCCCGGTGGAGTAGAATAGGGCCACCCCATCTCTTCCCGTGGGTATCGTAGAAGGCGACTAAAGGTAGTGATGTACAAGTCTCGAGGCGTCCGAGTCCCTTTGCCTAGAGCTCGGTGTCATTTACAAGGCTCGCCTCGTTTGTATGGCGCCCGACGACTCGGGAGTCTTTTTCAGAGCTCGAGCTTTTTTGAAGTCTCGAGTCCTTTTTGAAGGCTCGAGCTCTTCTTGAAGGCTCGAGCTCTTTTTGAAGGCTCGAGCTCTTTTTGAAGGCTCGAGCTCTTTTTGAAGGCTCGAGCTCTTTTGAAGGTTCGAGTTCTTTTGAAGACTCAAGCCTTTTTTGAAGGCACGAGCTCTTTTGAGCGCTCGGTCGATCTCGAAGCATTTCTCTTAAGCGCACTAGTCATTTTCTGCCCAGATGTTCACTGTTGTGAATCCTGTCTCCTAAACCAGGCGGGAGGCCTGTCTCAGGAAACAGTGAGTCGATAAAAATTATAATATTTCAGGTTATTGTTACGAAATGAACTAATGTCTTATGTATATTATACTAGCTGACCCGGCGAACTTCGTACCGCCATATTTGCCGCCCGCGTGGTATTCCGATCCCGCTGTACCTTCTATTCAAATGTCTATGTTAGTTTCTAATCCCGTTCCCGCTGCACCATTCCCGACCCGTGTTATGAACAAACATGCCACATATAATTGACCATGGGAAAAATATGACTTTTCTAGATTCAGACCCGTTCCCGCTGTACTTTCTATTCAAATTTCAATGTTAGATTCTGATCCCGTTCCCGCTGCACCGTCCCCGACCCGTGAACAATGTGAACATGCCACATATTATATAGTTGACCATGCGAAAAACATGGCTTTTCTAGGTTCAGACCCGTTCCCGTGGTAACTTCTATTCAAACTTCCATGTTAGAAGATTCTGATCCCATTCCCGCTGCACCGTTCCCGAGCCATGAACATGCCACATATAATTGACCATGGGAAAAACATGGATTTTCTAGATTCAGTGTGGTCTTTTAAGGATTGTCCTTTGTGATTTGTTTATGGTCATGGCCAATGCAAGACGGATCGGAAATTGAAGTCTTTTAAATTCAAGCGGCATGTCGGTTGGGATCAACGGGATCCTTGGAATGAGAACTTCCTCACCTTCTAATTTTCCTTTGAGTGAAAAAAAAAAATTAAAAGTATACTATGTCCTTCCTGGTTCTAAGCTACCTCCCCACCAATTTTCAGCCAAATCAGTTCAGCCGTTCTTGACTTATAAGTGTTGTAACAAACACGACTTTCTTTTATATACAGGGTGGAAGATTTTAACCTTACCTGGAGGGAAAGTACTTTAAATACTAGAGATAGCTAATTCCACTCAAAGGAAACATTCCTTTATTTTTAAAAAGAAACAAAACTGCATTCATAGTTTTTTGAAAATTCCCTTGCCATGCCCGGTAATCGAACCGACTAAAATCCAAAAAATAACACCCTGTATTTTTATAGCATCAATCGATAGTGTCAATCATGAGGATCGAAACTCTCTAATAAACATGGTAAATGAGCAGTTTTCCAGTAGGTATAATAATCAGTTGGTTTTTAAATCATAAAGAGATGGCGCTAGCATAGCTTTTGGTAATTAAATGTACTCTGTGGTTTGTTTGTGCGATGTTGCCAAAGTTTAATTTCATTTACCCATATTACAATTGATAAAATGTGATAAAACGCTTAATTCTTTTCGCGTCACTGTCTGTAATTTAAAATAATATTATATTTAAAATAGTTTTATCAAAAAAAAATGTCAAAACATTTACGTAAAGTAAATCATTACAAAACCGAAGAACATTTTTTCCATAAATTAGGGAACACTAGATGTGAGACCACACTCTTCTTACCAAAAGTGCCGGCTGCGCCATCTGGCTTGACTTTAGGAACCCTATAAATACCTACTGGAAAACTGCTCATTAAATGAAAGGAAGTCAATAAAATCTTAACTTATAAATTCCATTCCAACAGATACAGTACTTTTGCTCAACGTGCCATCACATACCTTATCAACAATAACGCCATTTATTTAGTAAAATGAGTACTAAATGACTGAACTTTGATTCCGATTTAGAATGTAACGTTATTGTGTGACTGCATGAGGTAGTCAAGTCTCCCGATTTTATTTTATAAAGAATATTAGTAACCAAAATTACTAATATTCCTGTTAACCCCCCCAAGTAAGCTAAACTAGGATTGGGTTCACGTCTGCAGTGTAATGGTCAGGATTCGAACCCGGGACCTCTCGATCGTAAGGCCGACTCCTTAACCACTAAGCTACCGACGGCGACGCTACTATTATGTCGATTTAGGTCCAAGATACGTGTCTCGAGGTATACTTGGTTGGGCTTGGAAAGCACTTCGTGGTACACCGCATCGCACCCTGGGCAACAGAGATGGCGAGAGAATTGCCTTATTGGTTCGTCTTATAATACCGCACGGTGAGAACGAAAGTGACCCAACTCAAAAATTGCAATTTTTGGGAATCGACGAAAATGTGTCCGGCTTATTGAATATTTCCTCTTTATCCTTCAATAATATATTATTTTGAACACACATGTTAACATTTTCTTTTGTTTTACATTATTTGACTTCAGGAGCATAAAATATACCTGATATTTTTTTTAAATAGTATAATTCTCTAATATAAATAAATTCATGAAAAAAAAGTGGAAAAAATAGGTCACTTTAGTAATAAAATATTATAATTCATGAAGACTGTTTTTTGCTTAAGGTCTATTTCATTTTTACCAGTACTTTAAAGTATTGTTCCTTTTTCAAAAGATGTCAGTTTCTCTCTAACGATTTTGTGCTATGTCTCAAAAAAGGACAAAATAAAACACTACAAATTTTTTTAAGTGCTATTTATTCAGTTACTCTGGGACATGAAACACCTATAATTAACATAACATACAAAATTATCAATCAAAATTGTATCAAAATCAAAAATAGGTAAGTATCATAATTCAAACCACACAGTGAGTGTTTTGTACCATACACTGGTTTATAATATGAAACAATAAAACTAACTTCTAAAAATAATAACTTCTGTAACAAAAACAAAACAAAACTAGCATAAAATAAAACATTAGTCTTTCTATCATACAATACCACTCAGTGAGTATTTAAAAATAATAACTTTCGTAACAAAAACAACACTTCTTGACTAAAGAAATGATAACTGAAAATAATAATTATTTACACCTTTTTGCTGGGGCGCCTGCATGCCAGCTTGATCCCTTTGACTCAGTACAAAGACGGGCGTTGAGGCTCGTCGGCAATTCCATACTCGCAGTCGATGTGGAACCTCTCAGCCTCAGAAGCGACTTTGCCTCACTGTGTGTGTTTTACCGTATAAACAATAGTTTGTGCTCAGAAGAACTGTTTGACATGATGCCAACAGCTACATTCTATCATCGCACCTCTCGCCACGGGTAAGGAATTCATCCTCACACATTGTGTCCGGAAACGGTGCGCACTGTGCGTTTTGAAAGGCACTTCATCCCATGCACACTCAAGCTTTTTGGTTTTCTCAAGCTTTCAGAAGGTTTTCAGAAGGTTTTTTCAAGGTCAGCAGCACGACTGTGACGCTCCTGGTCGTTTATTCCTCATATTAATTTAAGAAAATGCCTCGTCAGAGTATAATATTTTGTAATGAAAGTGAGACAGCTCCCCTTTAATAAATTTAATTGTTTTAAGGTCATTCCATAATACGGGTAATTTATTTATATTTTCGTTGAAATTATATGCCCATCGTTCTTGAAGTATTTTGAGATTTTTTTTTAAAGATATCATAATTTAGTTCTTTGACCATGAAAGATTTTTCATGATTTGACTTTCCAGATTTGCGAGCGCTTTTAATTAAGGTAGCAAATTGAACATGTATGGGGCCAGCTCTTCTGTTCTTTTTAATTTCCTTTTCGATCAAGCTATGTACATTATCCGCTTCATTTTGTGTAACTATGTCCTATAATTAGGTGAAATAAAAAGCGTTGTTTGGCAGGCGAGGTTTTTGAGCATTAGAGTATCTGTATCTAGGTTGTACTCGTACTTCCATCATACACACCCTAATATGAGATCGTTGTAATTCTAAATTAGACAAGGCCCAATAGTTTTTAAACAATTGAGATCTCTCAGCCTCATTTATATTATCAAAACACTTAAGCCTACACTTACTTGTACAAGTTTCTTTCATTTGTCTAGCCGGAATGACTTTTTTAAACTTTGACAACGACCTTTAAGTTTCCCCGGCGTTTCTTAATTTTTTACTTTGGTTTTGTTTCCAGTTACTAGGGTTTCTTTGCCGTTTTCTACTTTTTGAGGGTTCCGGTTGGACCACAGAATCTAGAGATGAAGAGCTAGAACTGGAAATACGTCTACCTCTTTGATTATTGGTGTGTTCAACATGTTATGTTAGATCTGTGTCACTTAGATCAACATCACTTTCCTTCGGGTTAATTGGTGATTGAGCATACGAATGTTGGGTACCTGTTTGAGACCTTAAATTAGAACTTGGGTCAGAAATTGCTGCATTTTCATATTTATTCATGCTAGAACTTGACGTTTATGAAGTTCTTCTATTACTGGAGGGAGGGAGAGGACGTAGTAAGCCTTTCCGAAGAGCGATACCTATGCTCAGGCCCTCTCTGTGAGTAGTGGCACCGCCGTGAAACCAATTACTACACCACGATGGCAATCCAACGTCGTCGACTCGACAGAAGAAGAAGACTGGAGGATGAAGAGCTACTGCTACTTGAGGTTGATGATGACGTACTTGTACTTGAAATTCTTGAACGTGGTCGGACGACAAAAACGTTACCCGAGTTCGTCTAGGTAGTTTTTGATGCAAGAATTGTTTTTTTTTTCTGAGCATTATTAATGTCCTAAAAAATTAACTGCTTTATAAACTGCTTACTAATTACATAAAGTGAAATATTATCTATAAATAAAACCATATTTAATTACCTCAGTTTTCTGTTTCGCCACCATTTTTTTTATTTATTATATTTTGGTTATAACCGTCTCAATAGTATATTCTAAAATTCTAAAAAATAATGAAATGGACTAATTTATTAATATGTCAGTAATAAAACACATACCAAGAGACGTAAACAGTCTTCTTTTATAATACTACAAAGAAAAATAAGAATATTTAAAATAAAAAAGACCTGATTCAAAATGAGTCTATGAGTTAAACTTATGCCTTAATAAATAAGTGACTGAATTAGATTTTCGTCACACAACTTGCTTACATTAGTAACAAGAAAGTGACCTTAATGTAAATCGGTCACTTTATGAATAAGATATTGAAGTAAACCTTACCCCACTGATTAACACAAAACTGACTCAAAGCGTAATCGTTGCAAGGACTCGTGATACAATACTGAATGTGTCCCTTTCGCTCGCGCGCGGAAGGAGTGTAACGCTTAAAGACAAAGAGACCGAAGATACGTTTGTCTCTCTTGGACAATAAAGTGCCAGTTTTTTATTTACTAGTGTGATAGATCACACTTTTTTGAGTCATCTTGTATATTTAACTCATTTTGCCAAAATTTTGAGTTAGGTCACTTTCGTTCTCACCGTGCGATACGTTAATTGAGACTTTTGAATTAACCTGAGACGGCATACGGTTTTAGTCGGTTTGAGTCGAGAGAGTAAATACCCCTGCTGGCCAGTGAGGGCCAGCCATGAAAAACAGGGACAAGTAATTTAAATATGGAATTTTATTCTTAATATGATAGGTGATGGATCCTTGAGTAAGTTCTCTATTTTGTTAAATCGAATTTGAAAATTGAGTTTTCAGGGATTTCCTTTCATTTAATTAACCATGTTTTTTAGACAGATTTGATCCTTATGATTTATACTATTGATTGATGTTATAAAAATACAGGATGTTGTTTTTTTGGATTTTAGTTGGTTCGATTACCGGGTGTGGCAAGCGAATTTTCAAAAATCTATGAATACAGTTTTATTTCTTTTTAAAAATAAAGGAATGTTTTCTTTGAGTGAAATTCGGTATCTCCAGTATTTAGAGAACTTTCCCTCCAGGTAAGGTTAAAATCTTCCACCCTGTATAATAGATTACTAGCCTTCCGCCCGCGGCTCCGCCCGCGTGCATCTCGGTTAACGCGACCTTTGCTCATATCTTCGGTAACCGATTGCGATCAAACAAACGTAAGATTTTAAGTCTGAGTAAGCCCTTTGTAACAAAAAAAACCGCATCAAAATCCGCCCAGTAGTTTTTGCGTCCATCGCGGACAAACAGACAAACAGACAAACAGACAGGAAATTAAAAAAAAAAAAATTGTGTTCAGTATCGTTAACATAACATAACCCAAGTATTTTTTTTTTAAATATCTCCAATGTACAGACACGACCACTTTACAATTATATAATAGTATAGATGTAAACTGTTAAAATAAGAAGAATAAGAATAAGAAGAATATATAAATAAGTTTCAAGAGCAAGATAAGATAAATATAGATAGATAGATATTTTAAGACTCGAGCTTGTTTTACGACTCTTTTGAAGACTCGAGTTCTTTGAAGGCTCGAGCTCTTTTGAAAGGCTCGAGCTCTTTTGAAGTGTCGAGCTCTTTTGATAGGTTCAAGCTCTTTTGAAGGCTCGAACTCTTTTGAAGCCTCGAGCCATGGCTCATAAAACTCGCGGCTTGGCTAGGCTCGGGACTCCGAGCTTACCGAGCTCACTGAGTCTTGCCATTCCGCCTCGAGGCTTCAGAAATAGGACTCGACGCCTCGAGGCTTGTACATCACTAACTAAAGGTGATTTTCCACCAGAAGGGCAAGACGAGAAGAGAATTGAAATCGCACTGACCCTTTTCCACTAAAAATAGCCATCAACTCTGGTGGAAAATCACCTTAAGGGATAAGGCTGTTCTCCATCCGACAGTAAACATAACAGTATTGTATTTCATGATGGGGCTTATGGCCGGGCGACCTATACGCTTATGACCTAGATCGGAATATCTCTGAGAACGATAGACACCTTGAACTCTGCACTTATAGTATCACTGCTATAATTCAATAACATTACGATGTCAACACCCCTCAGGCCGGCAACGCTTGTGGTGGCTACGAGGCGCTTCTGACGTCACAGATATCACCCCCTTTACAATTGGCTCCACTGGAAGTGAGAGTAACTGCTGTCCGATGCTCTTTGAGCCTTTTACGAGCACAGTTGGGGTCGACTTCTAGTGTAACTATGAAATGATCGAACTTCGAAATTTCGCGTGAAACGACTACTAACTGACGATCATAACCTGCTGAAGATATCGAAGTTCTGTAGTTAGACCAGGTTGTTGAAATTTTTAGAGCTTCATCTAGCCGTAACAATCAATCAATCAATCAATTAGCCTAGGTACTGCACTCCACTGCTGGACATAGGCCTCTCCCAATGTGCGCCACGTATGCCGATCCTCCGCCTTCCGCATCCAGTCCGTCCCAGCCACCTTTCGCAGGTCGTCTATCCACCTGGCTAGAGGATGTCCCACCTTCCGTTTTCCTACGCGCGGTCTCCACTCTAGGACTCGTTTGCTCCAACGGCCGTAACGTAATGACACAAATGTTCGTGTAGGGATATGGATGTCCACACATCGAAGCCTCCAATGTATGGACATCCTATCATGTGCCGGAGGGGTCCCACTATGTTAAGAGAGCTCATCCATCCTAAAACTGACGTGGATAGTATTGCTTAACCTATCACTTAGCCCCGAGCATCTCGAGCTGCAGAGTTAATGTCGTCTCACCGTAAAAAAAGAAGTTCTTAGCTTTAGTCTTGCTTCAGTATTCAGATTACAAAAGTGCCTTGGAAAACTAAGAAAAGTTTTGTAACATTTATTTTATGACGTAGTTGTCCTAGAACCACAGAATCTAATCAGATCTCCGCAAGGTCTGTTGCCTTCACAGATGGTGAGGCGGGGAAGAAATGTTGCAGACAGTAAGCCATCTTGCCCTACGACAAACAAAAGATTAGATTAACTTTGTGTTAAAACATACCTCTTTTGGATCGTCGTGTTTTTGTATAACATATACGAACTAAATACTACTATTCATTTCGTATAATATAAAAAATTGCTGAACCTTTGTGTATGTTTATGAGTGTGTGTGTGTGTGTGCGTGTGCATGTGCGTGTGCGTGTGTGCGTGCGTGTGCGAGCGTGCGTGCGTTCTTGCATGCGTGCGTGCATGTGGACGTGTGTGCGGGTTTAGTTACTCTTTCAAATCAAACAATATCTTTGAATTGCTATGGACTTTTTATCCCCGGCATCAGTTCCCATGGGTTGCGGTAATGGGATCACACCACGCGAGCGGAGCCGCGGGCAACAGCAAAATCGTACATAAAAATAAGAAGGAGACAACTAATAGCCGCAGTGGAGTTTGTTACGCCATTTCTTCTCCATTAGCGCCTAGGACGCGGTAGTAAACTTAGTTTTAAGGAGAATTTGACATCAAAAAGCTGTAACAGTGTTGCACTATTTTGAAAAATAAAGAACTTGAACTTGAACATAACAAAATAATCTTTAAGAAAGATTCATATTCATTAATAAGATTTGTTTTATCCTAAAATTATAAAACAGTACGATATAAATACGTAGGTATGTATGAAGGGGCTAACTTTAAATTCAGTGCATACAACTTCATCCCAAGTTACTTAAGTCTGTCAAGCCAAGCGTAGCTATCTCAATTTCAAAGATGGCGCTTATAAGTCGACTGTGAAGGACGTTACTGCTATACAACATAAAGGAAGATTGCTGGCTTAAGTGACATGACCGTACAATAAATGAATTTTGCATATCTAAGAGTATATACTTAGTTATAAGATTTTAACGCAAGCGAGGATAGCTCTAACGATGTCTTTAAAAGTAACTGTATAATGTACTTTAACGAAGACATCATGTAACACGATTTTGGTCTTAGCTTTCTAAGTGTCTAGGAATGGGGTGTGCCGTGTGATGTTCCTTCAACACAAAGGATGAAACTTCCGAACAGACAAGAAGATCACGCTGTGGTGTATCGGTTGTCGGGATGTATTTATATGTTACTAGCTTTTGCCCGCGGCTCCGCCCGCGTGGTTGTCGGTTATCGCGACCAAACATAGCCTATGTCCTTTCTCAAGGTCTAAACTACCCCTATACCAAATTTCATCTAAATCAGTTCAGTGGTTTAGGCGTGAAAGCGTAACAGACAGACAGACATACAGGCAGACACACAGACAGATAGATTGAGTTACTTTCGCATTTTATTAGTATGGAGTATGGATGTCAGTGTCAGAATTTTATTTTCGCGATGCGGGGTCGGTAGTTCCGTAGCAGTATCCAAATAGTTCAGCTACGGCAGTAGACCTCCCAACTTCAAGAGGTAAGCTTGCGTCAGAGCCTTGTGCGTCATCTCCTAGGACTTAAGCAGAAATGCATACATCCTGGCCACCAAAACTTCAGTTATTTACTCAATACATCTCAGCAGGGCTCGTTAAGTTGACTTCACTTCGCCAGATAATAAATAAACTGTTAATGAAGAAAATGTAAAATAACACGGTGTTCAGTTTGACAGCCTAATATCCTACCTATGGACGTAACTCGCTTCAAAATATGTACCTATCTGGGATGTAATCACAAAATATAATAATGTAAGAAAAAATACTTATTAAATATAAAAATTACTTAATCAGCAAACGGTTGGTATGTGAAAAAAAAAATAAAGCGTTAACCTCTTTTCATTTAACTTACACTTGCTACTACTATTAAAAGTTAACTACTACATTAACCTAGAAATTAATTGAAAGTGTGTCTTAAAAGACCTACTACAAAAGAATAGGTACTAACTATTACTTCATACTACTTTAGAGTAAATTACTTTTTTAATCTTAATGATTAGATTGCCAAGAGTTTTATTACTAAGCTACGCAGAAAGCTTTATAACAAAGATTGTGGTATACATTTTTTACCAGTTAAAATGTATTTAAAAAGCGAATTTTATTGTGTGAATTTAAATATTTTTTTTAATGAAAAGTGCTGCAACGGGAATGTTTTCGCGTGATGATAATATTTATCAGTACCTAACACAAGCATTAATTTGGTAGATATCAAAAAGTATTAGAGAATAAAAACCTTTCTTAAATAACAATGTACAGTCAACGACAAAAGCAGCTTAACAAATTTTAATTTTTTGTCCTTACGTGCCAACAAACAGGTAACAAAGGTTGCGAATAAGGAAAATAAATATTTTACCACAACTGACAAAATTTTATCGCCGAGACGCCTAAATGTGGATAAGGAAAAGGTTTTCGTAGTTCGCAACTGGTTGCGAAAAAGTTAATTCTCTACTAGTTACGAATCACAGATGCGAATACGGCCCGAGAGGATTACTAAGGCCCCTGAATTTCTCATTAAACACGAGTAGTGGTTCCGTATTTATTTAAGTGTAATATTCAATCTCCGGCTTGGGTTGACAGAAGGTTGTCGATCCGGAAAATCAAAAATAATACACACACATCCTCGGTTGGAAATTAAATGCTTTGAACGCAACTAGGAAATCGCAATTGCATCCATAGTTTACATTTTGGAGCCTAGGGTTTAGGTATTGTTTTTGATTTATATGCTGGTAACAGACAACCAGATTTGGTACGGACCGAACCACTGAATCATGTACAGTGGGCCTCTCTACACAATCGAATATGTTTCGGAGCGTACCAAGTTCTTTAGTTTCCATACCAAATCCGGTCGTTGTAACTCTATTTGCATGAACTATAAGATAGTGTATCTAAAGGAAACAAAAGCGGGAATTATCAAAAGGGGTACGAAAAAGGAAAATGTATCTAAAGGGAACAAACCTCTGTTAGTACGTCATATTTATAACTTTACAAGGTGTAAAGAAATCATTAAACTTTCCACTTACTTATTACACTACTTTCATTTACTTCTTTTCGTTGACCCAAAAGTACGAGTACATTGCGCATTCAATTTACAAACCAGGATATCGGTAATAACTTACTGATTCAAACGAATTAACATAAATTGAGATAATTTTAAAGCAATTAGTTTGCTAGACTAAACAAATTATAATAAATTGGAAAAAGCGAAATCAATTCTCGGCGTTCCCCCTGTAAGGGAAAGATCGCGGGTTCGAGTCCCGCCCGAGAATTGATTTCGCTTTTTCCAATTTATTAGAATTAACATAAAGTTTTACACAATTACACTGCATACCTACCTACTGCATAAACTAATCTAACTCCAGATGGATAACACTCAAGTAATCACGTTGCCTAATGTATATTAAACAGAACCTAATTACTAAACGAGTTTCAGAAATTATCTATCCTTGTACTCGCTATGCTAAGAAGGAATAAGAATATTTTCACCAGACGTGACGACTCCGACACAACATTGAATCATACAATACGTTGGCAGTAACTTTCGCATGATCTTTCATAGCTATAATATTCTCACACGTTTAATATTGTTTATTTACGGTCTCTTACTTCATCCCTTTTGATAGAAAGCTGCGAGTGAAATTCAAAGAATAAAGACCAGGATCCCATTTCTACTAATTGTCAACTACTGTCTTAACAATCTATCAATTTTAGACTTTATTGGTATCGTCTTAAAGTACCTACAAGATTATATTGAAAAGAGTCAATAACTTTTTTCTATTCACTCTACAAGTTGCCATTTAATTTTAAACTTTAATAGCCTAACAGTAAAATCTACGATTAAATATCACTTGTTACAGTGTCTGTGGTATGACAGTGTGTGCAGGACGCACACACTGTGCGAAACTAAAATGGACGTCTTTAGTTTGAAGGTCTCAAGAGATACTTTTTCACGTTCCGCTTTAAGAGCTCGGGATTGTAGGAACACGTGAGTTGGTAAAGAATAGTAAATAATCAGCTAAGTGTTTTATTTTCTCAAAGTTGAGCGGCTGACCTCTCAAGGGTACGGTAGCTGCTAGATAAAAACGTCTATCTGAAATACTTTGTACCTCGTTTGAATAAAAAAAGAATATTCCGTCTACCTAGTAGGTAAGGGTAACTTCAAATTTTAATAAAAATACATTTAGTTGAGCTGATTTATTAAAAATCTTGAAAATTTATTTTCAATTTCTGTTTATTTTTAAGTTGTTTAGGTAGTGGTTGGTGTGGTTTCCTAAGGTTATTGGCCTGAATCGAAAGTGAACTTTACTGTTTTTCATACGATCTGTTATACAGCCTGAGATCTTTCTTCTTTTACTTTCCCATTTACCCTATTTTTTGCGCAGAGCAACGCACAGTCATCTCAGCACCCCTAGACAAGCGACTATTCATTGAAAGGTATTGTAGAATAGAATGATGAATAATATATATTATGTGATTTGACGTATATGACAATCGTCAACGTATGTCATTAACGTCAAAATACTATTTTAGTTTAGCTATTATTTATGGGTTCATATAACATATGAACCGCCCCCTAAAATCCAACCACACGTCCTGATCGACCACCTGAATCTCGTGGGGGTGGACACACGGAAACAAAGTTACTGCCGTGGCTAACGTGGCTCTGGTAGAAAATAGATATATTGAAAAACTTGACATTGGCGTTTCGCCGTTAATAATTTTATAAACATTTACAATTTACTTGACATTGGCAAATTGCGACGATTTGTTGCAGAAGCCATCAAGAAGAAGAAGAAGAACATATGAACCTTCTTACTATCAGTTGGATCACTTGTTTGCTCCATTGTTTGTATACAGCTGCAGCACTGTTTTTTTACATAATGAAGTAACTTCGTATCGGAGCCACGTTGTCTAAAAGAAACTGTATCTCCGTACAGCAGGGCAACACCGCGTCTCCATTTCGTAATGCAACTGAACAGTGCATATCGTATTATTATAACCCTCAGCTACTGCAAGTATAGTGGATTATTTTAATGAGTAGCTCGCTTTGTTCCCGCACATCCAAAGGGTTATTTGAATAAGAAAGTGGAACTTTCGCTGTGCCATCACTGGTAGTATTTTTTTTAGTAATTGAATTGAATTAAATTGAGCAATCTCTAAAAGGAACACTGAAAAAGGAATAAAGTTTTGTTTTAGCGATCACCGTAATCTGAATTGCAATTTATAGATGAAGATTAAAATAATGAAAATTTCTATTTATTGAACAAAATAGTTATTTAACAAAAGTTAATCTCAAGAGAGTACCAATAAAATCTAAAAAAACAGTAGGTAGGTACCTAGTTACGTGAGCAGTAAACATTTTTTCTCACTTTACATCTAAGAGAATACCAATGAATAAGGTTGTGGCATAATATTTATGCATCTCATAAAATACACTTTCAATTAATAGTAATAGATTTCTTAACGATTTCTACTAAAAATTCAAACAGATTCTGTGAATACACCTTCCTCAGTAAATTTTACTCAACGAACCGAACATTTCCGGTGAATATTTCGCCAATATCATATAAACCACTCCGGCATAGTTTGGATCAATTCCTCAGGGGTTCTCGATCCCCGTGCCCTTGTCCTCACGCTGCCATCACGACTACGGCTTAATGAGGCGAGATAAGCGAATACAGGCCTGATTTCCCTTGCGAGAGACAACTAAATAGTTGTGAATTGAGTCTCAAGGCCGGCCATAGCGAGCATTGACACGCACCGTTGATTGCGACCCTTTCTCGAGTCCTTTTGTGATGCTGTATTTACAAGGATAAGTGAAGAGAAAAACCTCCACTTAAATTATAGCCACTGCGCCAAAAATCTATAAAACGACGATTCGTAGTGGACAATGGACATGCTACTCGCCCCACAACTCGGTACAATAATTAAATTCTCGTCAACGTATTGACTTATAAAACATCTTGAGTTATGGTTTCATAATAATTATGTGACTGCAAGATAATTGCTTATTTTATGGTCCATTTCAGGATTATTTATGAGAGGTTCGTGAATATTTTTTTTTGTTAGGTTAGACTGTATATCATCGTCAAAAGCTCAATAAAACTATTGAAAGGCGCGTAATTAAGGCGAGGCTCGGTAAGAAACTATTACAGGGTCATGGCTGTGCACCTTTGTTCCTCGCTAGCAGCCTTCGGCTATCGTGGAAGACTGCCTTATCTCCACACACCGAAGGGTGAGCGAGGTGGGTGGAGACTAGCTAAGGATAAGACCCGCGTATCGCTCCAGGCTATTCATCCGTCTCGGGCTGATAAAAGCCGTGTTTTACCCAAACTATCCTTTTTACTTTGGTTCAGACAACGAGCTTCAATTTATTTTTATGATTACTTATCCTCTGTAGAACTTGAACATGATTGATGTGTTTAATATGAGCTGAAAATTGTGCAGCGTGCAAGTAATTTATTCACGCTGTAGTGTTGCCTGTCTACTGACGTTTCATCAAATGGAATTTAATATATTACGTTTATGTAAAACATGTTGGAATATGACTGTTGTGGTGGAACGCTAGAATAGTACAGTGTGGGTGATTTATGTGCGGTGGCGGTCGCATCACGCGACTCCTCGTAGTCGGCATTATGACGTTTCACAGACTGGTTCGTGATTGTAGTAATCAAATGACGGTGTGTGGAACTTGTGGAGATCACGGTCGACGGCCACACGCTTAGTGCGTTCTTGTTTATATTTGGATTCGTAGCTGTGATATAACAATTGTTTAGCATTAGTATGTAAAGAGTTCGGTGAAGCTCCGTGTAAGATAACCATCGACGTTGTTTCGCAAGACCTACCTACATGTTTCTAATCTATCGTTCTACATAATCCGTGTATTTAAATTCTTCGCGTGATATCCGCGCTGAACAAAGTTTACGGAGCTGTGATTAAAGTAATTAATGTAATTATACTGGCTTATTTTAATTCGTAAGGACTTAAAAGCTTTACTATGGCTGCTGCCAAATTTATTGCATCATCGACACGTCATTGCTGCGTCGGGGTATAGTAAACATGTTTAACGAGAGAAAAAATCATCACATGAGAGTATCATGAACTAGTACAGGCTGTATGTGTTAGTAGGTACTTATTTATTTGGTTTTTAACAATGACTAGTGGTAGGTTTGCGTTTATTCGCGATATGAAATCATTAGGTAGATCCTAATGTTTTCGTATTCCATTCTAAAGGCTCCTCTACACGTAGATAGATTCATCTGTGGATGTTACCTACGGACGCGTCCGCCGACGTGTGAACAGGGTGATCTACCACAGACAAGCAAACCGCCCAATCTGCAATCTGCGACGCGTCCGTCGATGACATCTGCGGATGAATTTGTCTACGTGTAGAGGAGCCATAAGAGGTATATATATGTAGAAGTTATTGATTTAGAGTATCAAATTCTTCACATATCAAAACAATAACATGGATCTGGCATATAATCGTTTAAAAGCCCCTCAAGTGTCACTTTAGATAAATTTCTTCAAAACGTGATTACTTTGAACACAATACATTTACATAAGGCCGACTCAACAATGTCGTTGTTTGTTTGCTTATGTTAAACTTGAACAAATCAAAGAAGACTTATATGTGCACTCACTTAATTTCAATAACATGTTTTGTTGTTGTTACTTGTACAATAACTGTAGGTGTTAAGTAGGTGTATTTGTTTAAAGTTATGGAAATCAAAGTAAACATGTTATTGTAACTATTATACTCGTATTATTACTGTATTTTTTTTCTCTCCCCCTCGTTTACACCAGGGTCTAAAACATGTAATTGACAAATTTTATGACATGTCTTCGTGCCGACAAAACATGTTTACAACATGTTGCAAGATTTGTAGTCAACTTATCATACAAGACAACATGTCTTTTATGATAAGTTGTCAAAAAATCTTGTACGATATGTTGTCAACAAACTTGTGATATGTCGTCAACAAATCTTGTATGATATATTATGTTGTCAACAAATCTTGAAAAACTATAGTATACTTACAGCCAATGTACGCCATTTCTCTCAATTCTTCACCTTCCGCATTCAGTCTGTACACATGTTTTCCATCAATCATGGATACAGTTTAAAACTTGTTTTTGACAAGTCTCAAGACAGAAATTGCAGTACAATAAACAAGACTAGTCTAAAACACGACAGTGTAGGTGTGAACGCGATCAATGTATCAGACAAAGTACAACATGTCGCAGACTCCATGTGAACGCAAATGTGTTGTAAACTTGTATGTATACAAGTTGGCGACACAGTGTGAACGAAAGAGTGTTTGAGACAAGTCTCAATACATATCTATTAAGTACGAAAAATTGTGTTTTGACGACTTGTATCTCAAACAAGTCTACAAATTGTTTATTGGTGTAAACCGAACGAGGGGTTAGGTTGTAGATAAGAAAGACATTCTTTACAAGTCAAGTTTTTGATATTTTGGCCAATATAATTATATCTTAAAAATTGCTCAACACTACCTAACGAAATAATTTTCATACAAAGATATTTTCGTTTGGCTATGTTTTTAAAAACACTAGGTAGGTATTAGGACAACTAATCATTAACAAATACTAAAAACAATTTTTGTACGACTAATAATTTCAAGTAAACTAATTCTAGTTTCGCACAATATCCTTTTCACAAAATGTTTTTTTTTTTATACAACTTAGGTGGTAGACAATTTTTTTGTACAGATTGAGGCTATATCAAAAAAATACTGCTATCTTTGTACCATTACAACTGACAATTAAATTACAGATTGAACGCCACAAACCCGTTTAATTATTGCAATATTGCCACTAAATCCGCTAATGATCCAATCACTGCATCTGCAAAAACAGGGCGTTTTATTGCAAATTAACTAATTTAAGTACATTATGTATATTAATGACTAATTGGCGTAATGCACCCAGCATTACAGTATTACTACTGTATAATGTATAACACAATACTCGTATTAAATATTCGATTAAGAGGACACAAAAACCGTACCTATATTACTTACACATTTTGTGTAAGTAATTATGCTGTTTTTGTGTCTTAATCGAAAATTTAATTAAAGTAGTAAACTCGCACTGAGTGTACAGGTTCTGGGGTCTTCCCAGAATCAAAGAATAACATAGAACGTATAGAACTAGCCTGTATAACCGCTTATAATACCTACTAAAAAAAAACCTTCGTTGATATTACTTTATAATACTAAAGTAGTACCACAGGTAGTACCATTTCGCTCGCACGTCTGCGTGCATACAAAGAGAGCAAGCGAAATACTTTACCCGGCTTCACACGCATATCTATACTATATTATTCTTTTAGTCTGACCTCAAACCAACCTCACCTGCTAGGTCTGTCGGAGGCTTCTCTTCCGGTGTAGGTAGGTCCGACGGCAGTCGCTCCCGGTAAAACTGATTACTAATAAAAAAACAATAAACGGGCCTACGCATTAAAATATCAAGTCATTAAAAAGTTCAATTCTCCGATAGTCTCATCATTACGATACAAAATACGAGTCATTCACCATCTCGCGATCGTCAAATTCGCGAGCGCGCGCGAGTTGGCAATTTTTGATTTCGAATTATTTTTTCGTCATCATCTCGCGCGCATGCTAAAATACAGTCAGATAAAAAAGGGTCAAAGAAAACATGAAAAGGAAACTAATGTATACTCGCGTCTTTACCTGCATTGGTTGATGCGCTGCGAATGTTTTTTTTTTTTCATCTTAGATTTCGATATAGACTTGCGAAGTGAGACTACGCCACTAGGGTAGGGTTGCCATAAGTGTGGGGACGCAGACCGGGACATTTGAAGAAAAACTAGTGAAGGTAGAAAAATAGGCACTTTTATTACAACAGTGGGTAACTTTAAAGGTTTAAAACAACTTTAAACACTGCTATTCAATGCCAGCGGGCAGTGACCCGCCAGTCGGGCTTTCTTTCGTTGGGGCTTTTCGCTACGTAGGCGAAAAGTTAATTCTGATAATTTTACAAAATATTTTGACGAAATCAACATTAACTTATACTTGTACGGAAAAATGTCGTTCTATCCACGTATGAATAGCCTAGCTAGTTAGTCGCGTTTATTGTAGTTATATTACTGTTTACCAATACGACCTGATACGACACGACCTCCGACGCTCCAACGCCCGCACCATCCAGGAGGCAATCGAGCGCAATAGGAGGTCGAAAGTGTTCGCTCAGCAGTTGGGGAGGCCCCATCTGACGAAACTCAAATTGAGGAAGGCAAAACGATTGTCTCAAAGAACGAGATACTCGAAGAGATCGAGAAATTCTATGGACAGCTGCTGTATGCATCACGGATGAGTAAACCGACGAGACACAGCCATGAAGACCACAGAGCCCCACTCACGCGCTATTACACCGAGAAGATACCAGATGTCTAACAGTACGAGGAAGAGGCGGCTCTCAGGCAACTGAAGAACAACAGGTGCTCTGGTGATGACGAAATTACGACTGAGCGCCACCTGCTTTCAGGAAAGCATCTGGCGCTCCAATCCTGAAAGATCTAGCGAGTTTAATTCCATCATCCAGCAAGGGCCAACACTTAGGGCATGGAGTGGGAGTGCGATGGTACTGTTCTTCAAAAAGGGTGATAAGACCTTACTGAAGAACTACAGGCCCATCTCACTCCTGCTGTGCAATTCACTAAGCAAGTACAACGATGCGAGTCGCAACGTTGTGATCGATAGAGATTGTCATTGGCCGATCTCCAGTGAAGTGACCCAATCCGACCAATGACAATCTCTATCGAGCACATCGTTGCGACTCGCATCGCTATGCTCGCTTAGTGAATTGCAGTGCTGAGCCATGTCTACAAGCCATTCTCGAGAGTCGTCACAAATCGCCTCGCGGGTAAGCTCGACGAGTTTCAGCCACCTGGGCAAGCCGGATTTCGAAAAGGCTATAGCACCGTGGACCACATCCATACTGTTCGGCAGATTGTAGAAAAGACGCCAGATTACAAGCAGCCGCTTTGTATGGCATTTGTGGACTACCAAAAATCCTTCGACTCTATCGATACCTGGGCAGTGTTGGATGCTCTGCAGCGATGTCTTGTCGATTGGATCGAAGTGCAGAAATGCTTGTATGACACTGTCACAATGTCTGTCCAGCTCCAAGACCAGAAAACGAAACCCATTAGCCTCCAGCGTGGAGTGCGCATACTATACGCGTTGGAGGACGTCTTCAAGACTCTGGATTGGATAGACCAGAATTATCAACATCAATGTCGTCGGCGAACCGAAGCTTCGGTTCGCCGACATTGTCATAGTTGCGGAGTCACTGAAGCAAATGAGCAAAATGCTGCACAGCCTGAATGGAGCTTCTCAACAAGTCGGCCTCGGTGTAACGTCGGGTCTTCTTCTTGCCTTTACCGCAATGCCTCAAAACAAATTTTTCGCCAGTACGTCCTGCCTGTTTTGGCTTACGGTGCCGAAACGTGGCCATTGAAGGTAGGGTTAGTCCACGACCTAAAAGTTGCGCAACGGGCTATGGAGCGAGCTTTCTTTGAAGGATAGAATTCGTAACGAGTTCATCCGACATAGAACCAAAGCTACCGACATAGCTCGCAAAATAATCAAGCTGAAGTAGCAGTGGGCTAGCCACATCTGTCAAAGGACTGATGACCGTTGGAGCAGACGAGTCCTAGAGTGGAGAGCGCGAGAAGGAAAACGGAAAGGGAGACACCCCCTAGCCAGGCGGACTGTCGACCTGCGACGGTGGCTAATTGATTGATTGTTTACCAAGTCCAGCCCTCAAATATAATACTATATTTTTTAAACCGGGACAATTTGCTTATTGGCCGGGACGCCGGGACACTAGGCTTCAAACGGGGACATGTCCCGGCGTACGGGGACGTATGGCAACCCTATGTTACGGGCAACTTGAGAAATCTGGTCCCTATGAATAGTGACCGGCCTGTATACATAATGCCCTTCTCACATGGGCAATTTGATAAAATTTCATTTCTAATTACTTTTCCCGGTCAGTATGAATCCTCAATATTATGCCCTTGCCTTGGGCAAAATGATAAAAAAATTAAATGAAGCGTTTTTGTTTATTATCATTAAAAAAATACCTAACCTAACCTGGGGTGTGGGATATATACCAGTACAGTGCAGTAAAATTTTATGCATTTAAGTTAAGATTGCCGTTTAGTAAAAATGTGGCAGCCTTTTGTGTTTTTTATGCATTGTGGAGGTAAGTTTTACATTTAGCTTAGGTATAAAAGCTATACAAATAAAGAAAATTGAATGTCTGTAACTTTAAAATAACAGCTTTTTAACTGAAATTGTAACACACAAAAAGATGGATAGACAGAGTTACTTTCGCATTTATATTATTAGTATGTATACGAGATACCTACCTATAACAAAATAGTTTTTTTTTTAATTTTGTGATCTGTCTACGGATTGTTGGCTACGGATAGTCTCCAAAGTGGCTGAACCGATTCTGGAAGGACGTCTCGTAATATATTATCTCGTAGTATTTATAACATATATATACATTTCTTTATAACATACAAAATAATAGCTTCTTCCACGTCCATTTTCTAAGCTCTGCCGAAACAGACAAACTCTCACAAAACGCGGTAGCGCTTATACCTCGGGATCGGGACCCGTATCTTAGACCTGAATCACGAGACTAACGAGGTCCTGGCTCCCGCCGTAGCACCTCATGCTATCCTCAAAAGACACATTTTAGGTGCAAGATATAATGTTCCGAGTAACCACTGACCTCCGTTAACGCGCGTTACATGTGAAGCTAGCCTAAAATATCCTGTACATTTCAAATAGGTACCTAATTTAATCTATTACAACGTTGTTGTAGCTGACTGTACACAAATACGTCATATTTTCAACAACGCGCGAGTTGATGACACAAAAATAATTCAAAATCGAAACTTGCCAACTCGCGCGCGCTCGCGAATTTGACGATCGCGAGATGGTGAATGACTCCAAAATACTGCATACTTCTGCCTATAGTCTGCCTATTAAGTAAGGAGCAATACGCTGCAGTTCGTGCTGAGAAAAGCAAGGCTTTACCACTTCAGAAATCAGAAAATTCAAGCCTAGCGTACTCTGTAGCTAAAACTAGCTATGGAGTACGCTAGGCTTGAATTTTCTAGGTTGTAACTAGGTCATTCGACGAATAACGAGGTTACCGACGTCACTCGTAGCTGAAATTGTAACAGCCTGGTCACATATGCTGAAGGATCGAGTGCCGCTCACCGTGACCTACGAAGTTGAACCGATCGAACAACGAAATGTAGGACACAGTAGACAAAGGACCGAATGTTATTGGGCATATTGGCAGAGACTACATGAACTACATCACTATGATTGATTAGGGCCTTTCATATTTTTCGAAGTGGAACATTGTTAGGATTATTATTGGTAAAGAGTAAACAGGTCCTTATAAAAAATGGGATGATGAAAGGGGTGGAAGTGCGGTGCGGCGACGCAACGCACCGTGTGCCCCCGATACGGTGCGTTGCGTCGCCGCACCGCAGAAATTTCGGCCAATCGGCGGCCATACGAGTTGCCCCGCACCGCTTCTGTGGCCGCCGATTGGCCGAAATTTTTGCTCTTTACCAAGGGAATTCCGGAAGGGAATGATCAATAGGTAAATCTATTATGAATAACAAGAGCATCATTTCATTCCATTCGTACATTTTCATTCAAGTGCCTATCCCCCCGATTTATATCTCCAGCAATCTCATCTTCGTTGGTATTAGGTAGGTATGTTATCTGTGCCTTCGGCAACCTACAAGTCCTACAACCCACAAACGGTGAGCGTTTAAGTCGGTTCGAGTCCGACGTAACCACCTACCTACCGTGGAGTGCCTGTGCGTGGAGATTTTGGGCACTTTAAAAAGTGTCATTTTAATTCTGAAATTACAAATATTGCACTTTTTTTCAATATTTTCGGTTTTACTTTAGACACAGCTTTGGTTAACCTAATATCAGCAGAACCCGATTGAAAATAGGACAAGTTGACTTATTGAAGTAGAATAAACTAGCTGATATTCCCGCTACCCATGGGGTCCTTCCAGGCTATAATCTACCCTGTTCCAAATTTCAGCTAGATCGTTTGACTGAACGGATCTGGCTGAAATTTAGATTTAGAGCCGGATTGCATGAATAACAAACATCCAAGTAGGAAGTAGGCTATTCGACACACTCGTACCTACTATAAAAATATTTTAATTTAAGACAGATTGTTCATTACTACGAGTTGCATTAAATTAATCTTCAATAGGGTACCTAAATGAACGCAACCTCTTTCCTTTTCAGCTCAAAAAAACCATATCTACTTAATCATACTCTCAAGTTTCTTTTTGAATACAACGTTACACAGAACAACAGTTTATTTACGATTCACCGGGTGAATGTCAGACAAAAATCAAATATCATCAAAGGGAAGCTTATGTATCACGTTTCGGTGTGACTAAATGAACGCCGGCGCAGATTACATCGACTCACGCGCACATCCGGCGCACGCCCTTACAGCGCCCTCTGTCCGACACTCGCAGTGCAAGCGGCCACTCAAAAACAAATGATACAATATGATTTGTATAATTGTCCGATTTTTAGAATTTATTCAAATGGTGTTGAAGTTTAAGCTGTTTTATTTTTGAAGATTTTGGCTTGCTGTTTTGTTTTATTTTCTTTTACAAAAGTTAAAGATATGAGATACAGTATATAAACACAACTCAATGGTCAACTGTATAGGGTTCTACACCTCTTACCTGCTACGACTAGCAGGTAAGAGGTGTAGAACGGTTTTGTTTAGTAGATGCACCGACGTGCATCTACTAAACAAAACCGGCGGTGAGTCGAGTAACTCTGGTTACTCGTGGTTAGGCTTGTAGTGAGCTCTGGCTCACTAGACAATGTTCTTACAGGGTCGGCAGCACGAGTGTGACTCCCCGGGTCATAGGTCACGGCAACTAAGTGGCCGTGTGCTTGTTTGCCACCTACTTAATTGGTATAAAAAAATCTAGACGAGGCTCGTGTACAGTACTGTACAGCCTGTACATTCCTCTCGGGATTATTATGTTATTATCTCAGATTATAATTCGATAAGATTTACATTCACTACTATGAAGGCAAAAGTTGAATACTAAGCTGGATAGATGGCGTTGACTGAAAAAGCTAATCGCGTTATGGTTTCGTTACAGCACGATTTATAAAAGCTAAAAAAATTAACACTATAATGACTAAAATCTGTTTATCCAGAAATGAGATTTATCTTGGACGAGCGTCAACCTACCAATTAGGGTTGTCGCTCATAGAAACACTCAAAAATATTATTATGTTGGTCGCGCTTCCAGTGTCAGGGAAGGGTCTTCGAAGTCCCGCTTCCATTCCATTCGTGAGTGTGATTTAAACCGATAGAAAGCTGATTTTCACTTTCTCCGAAAAATATTTACCCATTTATTATAAGGTATTTCATTTTTAGTACATACATAACATAGCTTGGTTGTGTTTAGTTGACCTCCCTTTGGTTGCATCTAAATTGTATTTATTCCATACTTTACTCTATAGCAAAAAAACTGGCAATTTGTGGCCCTGTACCCTAGATATCACTTTTAGAAGCCGCGATAACGCCCTGGACTGGACTAACGACACGGGTAATTTACCTAATGACCCATAAAAAACCAATTCTATTGTTACAACTGGAACTGGCATTATCTAGATTACACAATTAAATAAAGTATGATGTTAGCGCACAAGCATTCATTAAAACAGTGATACAATACAAAAAGCCTACCGCAAAAACAGGCAGAGTGCTGCCACACATTCGATCAATAAAAAATACAGAGTTGCAAACCGGATAATTGACGCAAAAAATGTTTTGAAACCAGTAAAACAAATCTGATAAGCAACCGGCGAAGGCATCTAACCAAGTACTACGCAAGAAAAAGGCAAGTATGCAAAAAGCAAGAACAAGATCTTGCATACTAAAACATGAGCAAAACAAAAACGTTCCACGCTCACAACACTCAATGTACGCGTCAGTTAAAAATCTTGTTTGAACTCTGTTGGGTTTCTATTCATGAAGAAAAGTGAAAGCAAATTCTTTCAGATGTTTTCTTCATTAGTTCAGAATTGTAAAAACACAAAATGAAGCTTACTTTTCTTAATAAGAAACCGCAGGAGTTTATTCATGAACACCTTTCATGCTTAATTCTCACAGAGGGAAAATATTATTTACTCGTACAAGACCAGTACAAGACGTTTCGTAACTTTTGAAGATTTATTATTATTAACGAAGTGTACCTACATAATGAAATTGAACATTTGTAAATATTTTGTTTACAAATAACAAAGTTATTATGTACGTATTGTCCTAATTACAAAACACAATTAGAATTACCCTTTTTTTAATGCCATTTAATTCCGAACATTTAAAATAAATATCCTTTGATATATTCAAACCCCAAGTATGACCATAAGTGGGGTGACAGAAAGAAATGTGTAACAGACACATTATGTCTGCTATTTTTGGTCTCACCTTAGCACAGAATGGACTCTATAGTTGCAATAAAAGTTAATTCGATTCACCCGACACAATTAATATTATTTGGATATTGTAAACATGTACATAAATAAGTAAAAATCAATATTCATAACATGTGCTTGCAAGTACGCAACTAGCAGTGATGCAATTTGCGGGCGGTCATCGCTTCGCAACAGTGTTTGTTAGAACTAAGTACTACTAACCAACACTCAATTCTTTGTTCTCCTTTCCCCTCTTTATATTTAGAGTGAAGTCTGCAATAAAAGTTCTGAACTAACGAGTGAACCAAATGCTAAACATTCACATACCACACAGTATATCGTTTATGCAGAAAACTTCTTGAACGAATGAACTATTCGTACAGAAGGAAAAAGTTATTTTACGGTGCAATATTTCATCTTTTTTTTTATATAGAACACGTCAATTTGACTTCGCCTCGCCTGTTGGTAAGCTGATGGCAAAGTCTCTGAAAGAGGATCACCATTATAGACACGTATCATGTTGCAATGGTGGCACTCAGCTTGACGGCCTCACCAGATGCTTTTTCACGCCCCACAACGATGCCAATAAAAGTCTACAGAAAGCCAGTAGAAGAAGTAAAAGGAGAATAATTATCGACAGTTGAAATGCACACAATATAAAAAATGAGGTCCTAAGATGAAAATTATTATGACCTCATTTTTTATATTCTTAAAATTTTATAGGTAACTTATCTAATACTCATTAAATCTTTACTCATGCGGTTTTTGTCACTTTCTTCCAATTATGTCTCTTTCCCTACACCTGAGAAATTTTCAAAAGGTATTGAGTAATTAAGTACTCACATATATAACTTTATGAGAATCCTTACAACTTAAGTTCTGTGTGAATTATTAATTTGCATTAACTTGGTAAGTACTTACTGCGTACTTTTGTTTGAGTTTCAAAGATGAGAGTAAGAGCACTTGTGTGTTGACTAACACATATTATTATGTAGTTGTTATACAAGAATTATTAAAGCATGGTTTGGTGGATTAAAGATTTACGTAAAATCTTCTGTCTACAGGAACGTTTATGTAATAAAACAGATGGGGCTCGTGGTTAAGTGGTATCAGAATAGGTTGCAAAACAGAACACATTGCAAAGTTATGTTCAGTTTTAGGGTGTGTGACCATTCTTAAGACACCCTTCGAATTCGAAACTTGGAAAGCACGTGAAGTCATCACTGCGTCGGTCCCTCAATGCGTGAGTTCGACTCGCACTTGACCAGTTCGTTTTTTATTATCATGATGTCGCATACTATACACGCATGCAAATTCCATATTATTAGAATCTCTTGAAAAGGGCACCTTATTCAATTGAAAGAGCTCTAGCCGAGCTCTGCCAGGTCAAGATAATAAAATTGTAATAAAAGGACCTCCATTTGGTATTAGAAATAAAAGAGTACAGTTTTTAACGGTTTTTTATTACAATCCTAATTAAGAACGACTTTGGCGTGTTCCAGAATTTCCAACTGTTATAAATTTCCTCAGAAAGTAGCGAAAGTGAAGATGGAGGTACATTTATCATCCGCGAGTTTTGCTTAAAACATATCTTGGTTATGAATCGTAATTTATAAAGTTTTTCAATCCGCTAATGTACTTGTACCCAGTGGACTTACTTGAACGTGTTCCTATGCACGCGATATGAAATATTGTGGAATAGCAGACCACGAAATATCTATTGTTTTTTACTAGTTTAGGAGCTTATTACTTATTATAGAGCACATAGTTTTATAGTAGAAACTTTTATGTCATGATTTCATATATTATATGATTTGATTAATCATTCATAAGTTATATTATCTTGAGAAGTGTTACATATGCCTTTCTAGGCCTAGAAGTCGACTTCAATTTCACTTTTGTGACTAGACTAAAGAACAGTTACGAAATTAAAAACAGGTATGTTTATCAATTTTATAGTTTTGTACAAACACACATTCATAAACATTGTATCTGTTTATGATGTAAAATAGATTATGGCAAAATCATTATTCAAATTTGTATAATCACATTTTATACAAAATCGAATAAAAGTATATTTAACACCAATAAACAGGCTAATAAACCATATATTCGAAAACAATCTTTAGAAAATAACCAAAATTTACTACCACTAACAATGCGAATTTATTAAACCAGAAATAGACCTTGAAAATGAAAACGGAAAGTCGTTGATCTTAAACAAAATTGTTTTCTTACAAGATTGTATTCACGGCTTGTTACCAATTTCTCCATAATACTCCATCGAAATTGAAAGGCACGATTCTAATTAACATAATAAAGGCTACTACATTTGTCTTGAACATGTTCCGTGTTATGTACATTTATTAGGTATCTGTTGTTCTTCTACCAAGGCAGTTTGTTGATTGTTGAATTAACTGTTTCAACAACAACTGTTTTGTTGTTACGTGATTTAATTTGTACTCAGTATATTCTAGATTTGTCGCAAGCTTCATTAGTAGGATCAGCTAGGCCACTTGTAGCCTAGAAAATACATTCCCGAGATATATAATAATATTAATGGGAAATAACGCGATCACGGTAAAGGTAAGTGCTTGTAGAACTCACAGTACCGTGGGAAACTAATTACCTAAAGACCACGCTATAAAGACAAACAAATACTTTGACTTGACTAAAGAGTTAACCAAAAACGGCTACGTGGTTAAACTTTACGCCGTAGAAGTAGGAGCAAGGGGAATTCCAGCTAAATCCCTGTACAACTTACTTAAAGACCTCGGATTGCCAAGAGCTTCAGTAAGCTCTTTACTAAATCGAATATCAAAAGCGGCATTGATAGGATCTTACCAAATTTAGATAGGTAGGGGGGGAACACTACTGACGGTGGAGGTGAGCGCTGAGAGCGGAAACACACGATGCGTTGCGGCGACGCACCGCAGAAATTTCGCCGCAGTAGCGGGCACACGAGCGGTGCGACGCCGCTGCGTTGTTATGACGCAGCGGCGCCGCGGGCGCCCCAGCTGCGTTGTAATGTCTGTTAATAATAGTGCAAGCGCTAGAGGTAGTTGAGTATGCAAAATCCGAGTGACGGCAACTATGACCGGATTCTTATACCTGATCCTCTAAATAATGACAAAGAAATCTTGCCACCGGGTGTGATGGTCCCTTCCCGCTCCCTTCACATCCCCTCTGCGCCCTTAAAGTAAGCATAGCGCGCGTATGCGTTTAGTGTGTTTCTACATCTATTGACGTAAAGAAGCTGCTTTATTAAGTCGTGTTTTTGTATCCATTTTTATTTTATACTACTTAGGTGGCAAACAAGCACACGGCCCATCTGATGGGAAGTGGTCACCGTGGCCTATGGACGTATGCAACACCAGGGGCATCACACTCGTGCTGCCGACTGCCAACCCTGAATCCATATTTCCATACTAATATTATAAATGCGAAAGTAACTGTCTGTCTGTCAGTCACGCTTTCACGCCTTAACCACTGAACCGATTTTGATGAAATTTAGTATAGGGGTAGATTAGACCTTGAGAAAGGACATAGGCTATGTTTGGTCGCGATAACTGACATCCACGCCGGCGGAGCCACGGGCAAAAGCTAATATAATATATATCAATGATTAAATATAATAACATTTTGCTGACAACATTAGTATCATTAATGCTACAAAATATAGGTAGGTACCTACCTAGGCATATATAAAAGTACACTTTTACGAAAAGCTCAACAGTGACTTACGTCCACGACAAAATGACTATACCTACAAGCCGTCTTTACCAGAGTTATTAATTCCCCCCATGTAAATGAACTGTAAATTGTCGCACAAGGTCTTGTAATTGCAATAAATCTGAATTGGTTTGTATTTCATTTTGCATCAATAACAAATGTCAAAATTAAAAATAAGTATTTTTTACCTACTTTAAGAAAATTTATGCTTGAATTCGCTGGTTGTTCGAATAACTTTTTTTTTTTTACCATCCTCACTTTAACCATTAGAACAAACTATAAATTATAACGGAAATATTGATTAAAATGATTTTATATCATGTACCTACTCAATACATTTCCTTTACGAATAAGACAAGAGGGGGTAAAAAAATGGACCAGAAAATAGACCGGCAAGATCCACATTATCATTCTTGGACCTTTTTTTCACTTAAATCCGTTGGCGAAATTCGGTACTCACATTTTGCATACTCATACCTCTAGCGCCCGGTCTATAAATCATAAACAACTACGCGGCGGCGGTGCGGCGCGCGCCGGAGCGGTGCCGCTCCGGCGTCGCAACGCATTCACCCCTCCCCGCCTCGTCTCGGTGGTTGCAAGTCCGGTGCGGCGACGCAGCGCATCGTGTGACATGCTACAGATATTTCTATGTAAAACGACGCAGCGACACCGCTCCGGCGTCGCGCCGCCGCCGCAACGCATCGTGTGTTTCCGCTCTGATGCATCACAAGGTGGCCACCCTAAACCTACATTGGGTCGCAAGTCCCAGTCGCCGTCACGGTGTTCCTCTCTGTATCACGCTATGGACCCGGCGACCGCACGGTGAATCCAAGGAGTGCTGAGAATCGGATCTCTTCCTTTTGATTTATCTGTAAGTACCTATTATACATCATGGAACGCGATAGCTAGTACTATTATCTGTTCTGTGGCGATAGTTTAAAAGTTAGTACATACCTGGGAAGTGGGAACTTTCAGTTATAAAAAAACGCTGTTTACTGTTTATGATATTGAAATATTTAATATTCACGTGAATGGGAATAATGATAAGTATATATTGGATATATATAATTCAGGCTCATAAAGTTGCAAATTGTACAATAAATTTATTTAAGTATCGTGTTCTAAAAACTTAAAATAGTTATAAAGAGTTATACCTAGTTCTAACTAAAAGACAGGTTTTAAATGTAAATTTTTCCTGTAATCTTCCATTTAATACATATTAAATAATAGCTCTTTGGCATCGGAGGAGCTTGATCGCATAGAATTGCAAATTTAATTTTAAGGCTCACAATAAAGCCATCCATCTTATGCTATAACTTTTCATTATCACACTTGCATATACGTATATTTGCATAAAGTAGCAGGACCCAACTGAATTATAGATTTGGACCAACTTTATAATATAAAGTTGTGCATATAAATTTTCTTTTAAGTATATTCGCTGGCCATGACGACATTTTATTTTTGTATCTATGTCATAAATTTCTGACATATCATGTCTAGAATTCTTTCAGGCATTTGGAGACTATAAAATTGCGAGATATTTACGAAGAAGCAGTGTATTGGAAATCATTCGATTTCGCAGGAGCCTGATATTTTTCTTTATCTATGTTTATGTACCTATTCTATGAAAACAATTTCAGTTTTATCAGTTATTGGATTAGAAAATCAAGCTAAAAGCAAACGATTATTTGGCGAAGAAAGTGGGAAAGAGAGTGAGATAACAGTAATTCTTAAATAAATCAGTAGATTGAAATATCAATAGTCCTTACCCCAAATCTTCTACCATCCTTTTAGAGACTAGAACAATAATATTAAAAATAATTAACGTCAGTATACATTTTAATAAATTATCTGAATGATAAACCAAAGTTTTAGATGGGACCTGCACTATTGGACCATGAAAGAACTGGCGATAGCGTGAATAAGTATTTATGTAAAAAAAGTATATGGGGTATAGTAGGGTTGCCATCCGTCCGGGTTTCCCCGGATTTGTCCTAGTTTAGAAGGCGTCCGGGGGGCGTCCGGCCGGGGTTTTATTTGTAGTCCGGGTTTTTATTTGTAGTCCGGGTTTTGATTCAAATACGCGCGCGGTTCGGGACGCTCGTCTCGACTCGCACTCACCCCGCGGCCCCACACCCCGTGCCGCGCAGTCGTCGCGTCGCAGTGGTGTAGCGGGCGGCTATAAGTGCAGACGTGTGTCACGGGCCAGGTAACGGACTGGACGAAGCGTCGTTTAGCAATGTAAGTAATATTATTCTACAAACATGACACTAAACTATTTCCAGCTGTTTATTTTCTTTCTGGCGTTTCAATTCAATTCAATTTTTTGGTGTGGCAAGCTATGCCGAAGTTGTCGGCAAATTTGGCCATGTACAGACGTGCGAAGGAGTATAGTCACTTAAAAGGCCGCAGTCAGTATACATTTTGAATTTGGCAATTTTGTCATAGGGTCAAATTTGACTGATTGTGAGCAAGTCGAAACACTTAAGAAAATACAAATTAAATAATAATATATAACCATTCACGAATAGAAATAATACACGCATACAAACGATAAAGAGAAATGAGCAAAAAAGTACCATACTAAATAAGGTAACGAGGCAGTAGGCTGCATCAGAGTTTGATATCGTTTCGTCTAATGAAGTAAATCAACAACCTAAGAACATCTCTTGACGAGTCAGTTAGTAGTGAAGAGAAGTTGATGGGGGTAGGGACGTCTAGTTCCCGAAGACAGGCGTACAAGTCAGGAGACAAGTTGTTATTTCTCGGGCAGTTAAAAAGATGTGATCCAGTGAACCCTCATCCAGGCCGCATTCGCACAATGATGAATCACTTATGCGAATTTTATTCAGGAACACTGGAGAGCAGCAAAAACCAAGGCGCAGTCTACACATAACAGATATGACCCTTTTAGGATCAGTTTTGAAACGGTAGTACCATGGCTTTGGTGATATGTCTGGTTGGACAGCATGGTAGAATTTACCTTTCTCTTTGCAGCTTGCAGACCAGAGGGCCTGCCATGAAGACATTAAATTAACCTGAGGCAGGCTCAGCAAGTCATAGCTTTGGTATGCAAGATGCTTGGGATCGCTAGATGGTGAACTGATGGCACTTTTGGCAAGAGAATCGGCACACTCATTGCCCTCAATGCCACTATGACTGGGAATCCAAACTAACTGAACTGTCCTTTGGTAGCTAGCACATTCATGAAGAGACTTTCTGATGTCCAAGATTAGGGAGCTATGCAATTTGCTCCGATAGGGGTTCTGCTCAAGAGCTTTAAGGCAGCTTAAAGAGTCTGTGAAGTTTACACTATTGATAATATTAGTATGTGCTTCTACAAACAAACAAGCTTCCAGAATAGCCACACATTCCTCTGTAAAAACTATGACTCCTTAGGGCACCTGAACTGGAGGATGATCTGGGAGTTCTGATAATAAACTGCGGCACCCGTATAACTATCATTGTCAATTTTAGAAGCATCTGTGAAGAAACGGTGAAAACCACTCCATCTATTGGCTAGAAGTTCTTTAAAGGTTGAGTTGGCAGAAGGAGAGTCTTTATCTATTCCAGCATTAAGACAAATGTTTGGGTTGAAGTGAAGAATTTCGTAACTGTAGTTGAAAAGAGGAAGTCTATTTGTTTTACTCACTGGACATTCTAAATTTTGAAAAGATCTAAAAGTTTTTAGAATTAGAGGAATTTCTTTAAAGGAGAACGGGCACTTTTGTATGAGCTGCGTCCCAACCCTTGTAACAAGTTGCGACTAGTGTAAACATGTTCATTTAGTCTATTTATATGTAAAAATGAAAGATTTTTATCAGAAATTCATGCAGGTCCAAAGTTATAAGGGTGTAAGTAAAAAATATTTTTTGTGCAAATAGGCTTTGCAGTATAGTTCTACGGTTTTGTATCATTTCGCCGACGGTCATTACAACTACGGTTGACTCAACTAGGGTTAATTCACCTACTGGTTGACATGGTTCATGGTTGTACCGATCACATATTTTTAACAAAAAAAGAAGGGTGTTATAAGTTTGACGTGTGAGTGTGTGTGTGTGTGTGTGTTGTGTGTGTGTGTGTGTGTGTGTGTGTGTGTGTGTGTGTGTGTGTGTGTGTGTGTGTGTGTGTGTGTGTGTGTGTGTGTGTGTGTGTGTGTGTGTATGTGTATGTGTGTGCGTGTGTGTCAGTCTGTCTGTGGCATCGTAGCTCCCAAACGGCTGAACCGAATTCGATTCTATTTCTTTTGATCGAAAGATGGTTTAGTCGAGAGTATTCTTAGCTATGTTTCATAAAAATCAGTACAACTATTTGAAATATATTATGAGGAATGAAAATCAATCCAAAATCTAATCTATTTTCAAATATACCCGTATTGAGTATCAAATGAAAGGTCATAATTTATACATCACGATACAGCAGGTTTTATGGAAATCGGTTCAGTGGTTACCTATAAAAAGCATGAAACAAAAAAAATTAAAAGCAGAAACCAATATTTTAATTTTCTCTTTCTAAATCGATTTGAATAGTTAGCATAATAAATGCTTCAAAAGAACATTATTCACGCTGCATACATTTTTGGTCCAAAATTGAAAGTGCTGGCCAAATACGATATTTCGTTAGAACTTGTTCTTATTGGGGCGTCAAAGTTGAGGGACCACTTCCTTCGGTTTTATTTGAGTTCGTAAATCTTGAAAACATACATTTTTTATGACACAAACTATTGAAAATGGATAAAAAATGTCGTGCTACATTGGAAGAATAGTTAATAAAACTAATAAAAAATAAACCCCATACTGCACACCGTTGTTTTTCGTCTATTTATTTAGGTGCTAAATTGAAAATAAGGAGCGGCCAAAGAATATAAATATGACATTCCGTTAGTCGGGCAGTGGACCCTCAGCTTTGACGCCATAATAAAAAATGCTAATGAGGACAAGCTCTAACAGAATATCATACTCGTATTCTTTGGCCGGCACTTTCAATTTTGGACCTAAATAAATGGGTGAAAAACAACGGTGTGCAGAATGGGGTTTATTTATTATTGATTTTATTGATTTTATTGACTATTCTTCCAATATAGAACAATGATTTTTATTCGTTTTTAATCATTCATATCATAAAAATGTATGGTTCCAAGATATTTGAACTCAAATAAAACTGAGAGCACTGAGCAGTGGTCCCTCAGCTTTGACGCCATAGTAAAAAATGCTAACGAGGACAAGCTCTAACGGAATTTCATATTTGTATAGGTACTTTGGCCAGCACTTTCCATTATGGACCTAAATAAATGGACGAAATACAACGATGTGCAATTAGGGGTTATTTTTTATTGCTTTTATTAACTATTGTTCCAATATAGAACAAAGTTTTTCATTTATTTTTAATAATTCGTATCATAAAAAATGTATGTTTCCAAGATTTTTAAATTCAAATAAAGCCAAGCGCAGTGGTCCCTCAACTTTGACGTGGTAATAGAAAATGCTAGCGAGGACAAGTTCTAACGGAATATCGTATTTATTTTCTTTGGCCGGCACTTTCAATTTTGGACTAAAATGGGTGATGTCCTTTCATTCAAAAATCCCAATAATTTATACATATTTGAAATGTACTAATTAAGGCCTTTAATTTGATATCAAACACGGTATATTTACCTCAATTTTATTTTTTAACGCAGTACTTTATGACCGCTAGAGGGTGCCACATTAAATTCAGTGACACATTATATAGCCTATAATAAGTGGACAATCAAGACACTTCTAACAATACCTTACTTGTCCAGTTCTAACTAGTAGTTGAAGAGCTATGAGGGAATTAGTGAATATACATACATAGTTCATACATACATACATAGCCTGTCAAAATCATAATCCTCCTTTGGCTTTAACATAGTCGGGTAAAAATAGCATAAACAAATAAGTATTTTGTCATAAAAACACTAATTATTTAAAATAAATTAAATACTTTCTTAGTAACTAAAAACCCCATAACTTTTACCCTGCACGAAATACAGATTTATGGCCATACAAAAAAATAATACACTCATTGAGACCTTTCATTTGATATAGGTCAAAAAGTGTTACACCATATGGGACGAAACGCCCATTCGCCTTTCCAATAATTGGAGGAATTGCAAACATAATTTAAGGTGGATAATTTTTGCAAGAGGGGGTGAGAAGATTTATTAATTAGCCGATATAAAAATCGAGAAGCTAAATTAATACTGTCTTCTTAAGGCTAGAGGGGGCTCTGCACATTGGACCTGTAAGGCGTTAATAGGGGAACATTTCATACACCCGGAGATAATTCGAAGGCAGTTGGACTGGATCCTGTCCAGTCTTGCTAAAGCACCTTTGTTACAAGGAATTAACAGAAAGGAACCATAGTCCAAGATGCTTCGAACCAGAGCATTGTAAATAAGTTTCATGGTGAATGGATGAGCACCCCACCAGACACCAGCAAAAGCTTTTAAGATTGGAATGATTCTTTCGCATTTTTTGACCTGATAGTTAAGGTGGGAAAGATCTGTCAGTTTAGAATCCAAGGAAACACCCAGGAATTTTGCATTGTTAGAAATTGGAATATCAGTATCCTGGATACTAACCCGGACTTGAGGAATTATTCTCTTTCGTGAGAAGATTACAACTGAGCTCTTGGGGGCAGACATAGCAAGACCATGCTCTTGCAGCCATTGGTGCAGAGAATTCAGAGAGAGCGTTAACGATGTCGCAGCATCTGGAATGGATTGGTTAACGACATATAAACCAATGTCGTCGGCGTATTGGAGGATTTGGCAATCGTTGTTTAGGCAAGTACCAATGTCAGCAGAGTACAGATTGTACAATAATGGAGTCAATACTGAACCTTGGGGGAGCCCTGTCCAAACCCTTCGAGTGCCGAATTCCTCTCCCTGAACCCTCAGGGTCAGAGAGCGATATGTAAATATTTGGCGGATACATTGAACTATCCTCGCCGGAATGCTCCGTTGTTGCAGTTTATGCCAGAGTATAGGGAGGAGGACGCTGTCGTATGCAGCGGAGATATCCAGGAATGAAGCCACGACAGACTGACTTTAAGATAGGGCGATCCGTATATCAGCTGTAAGTACACCAATGCTATCCATTGTGCTAAGTCCTTTTATAGCTGCTTGGATTGTCTATTTGTTTGCCTGGCTTTAAGATGGGAATGACAACATGAACTTTCCATTGATTTGGAATCCAGCTATTTTTATAACAATAATTCATAACATCTAATAGATACTTCTTTGTATCCTTTCCAGAATGGACGAGAAAGGAGTATGGTATACCATCTCTACCTGGGGCTGAGTCGTGGACATAGTTTAAAACCATATCTAACTCTTCTATAGTGAAAGGTGCATCGTGTGGATCTTCTGATGAAATCAAGGAGGGAGACAGTAGGCTTTCTGCTTGAGAAGGGACATAAGGAGGTGCTATCTTTTCAAAGAACAGTTCAGCAGTTTCCGGGGATATGGCCGAGAACCGGGAGGGAGCACAGCCAGATCGAAATCTGTTTATGCTTTTCCACACAACAGACGATGGGGTAGAAGGAGACAGGGAGGAGCAAAATTTCGCCCAGCCTGCACGCTTCTTACGCCGTAGCAACCTCTTGGATTTTGCATTAACATGTTTGTAGTTAATTAAATTTTGAAGGCTCATATTTAAATTATACCTTTTTTCAGCCTCGTTCCTATCCTTGATAACCCTTGTACATTCCTGGTCCCACCATGGTGGAGATGAAATTTTACCCCTAGCACTATTCTTAAGGGGAAAAGATTGTTCTGCACATAGGATAATGGAGCTGGTAAATTCGTCTACACAGCCTTGTACATGGCAGTGACCACAGTGTAGTTTGTAAAGCGGCCTGGTTTTTGCAAATCAATGCAAAACAGTAGTTTACATAATATATTTTGTTTAAAAAGTCAATTTTTTTAAGGAATGTAAGAAGACTTTAAAACATTAAGAATATTCTATTTTTTTTACCAAATTACAATTGTAAGTATCTATTAAAATGAATAAAAGTTGATTTATATCCATAAAAACTGTATTTTATTCTATTGAGTAACTTAGAAAAAATACCCTGTTCGATGTTCAAACGTCCGGGTTTTGGGCTCCGAAATCCGGGGATTTCACGTTTCTTGTCCTGGTTCATAGGTTTTTGAGATGGCAACCCTAGGTATAGGTATACTTTTTTTTATCATGCGAAAAAATCCCCACGGATACTTTCCCCGCCGGTGCCGGAGGGGTATGTCGGACTCGAACCGACTAAAACGGATAATGGAAAAATGCACATAATTTTTCGCTACAAGGGAAGGAAAACTCGAAATAAAAGCCTGTACCTACCCGTTTGGCCAGCGTGGAAACAGTAGGCTAAAGCCTCTCAATATCCCAGAGATAATACTGCGATAAGCTAATTGATTGATTGATTGCGTTGCCAGAAGTAAGTATTTTACATTTTAAAGTACCGGTTCGTGATGGGGTAAACAGTTTCAATCGGAACTAAGTCTTCAAATTTGAATTAAAAAGCTTTTAATTATGCAGATTAATCATGATGTTTCTCTTGTGCGCAATAGTACTTCAATTACCCTGCGAAAGGAATTCCTTAACAGTATAATAAATAGCTCTGTTAAATTGACCCAATAAAGGCAGGATTCTTATGATAGTATTTTATCTTTATAGTTTGGTCGGAACCTAAACACAAGTATTTATAATCTGCTATTCTTGAAAGGATTGAGGATGTGAATTCTAAACCGCTTTAATTATAGAGCCGAAGAAAAGAAAAGTAACAGAAAGGTATCATGTACACGTGCCAAATAGGACCTAGTTCATTATGTACCAGATTAATGCCAGACGCTAATTATAATTATCGACCAAAATGTTTGTGAACCACAAACACACTTTTTCTTAGTTAACTGGTCCTAGGACTTGTGCTCGCTATTAACCATAATTTAGGACGATTAATGAAAACGGTCATGGCTATCCGCTTAGATAACCATTAAAATAATCAGATAGTAAAAAAACACAGCAACTAAATTATGCCTTAACAGTAATAAATCCATAATATAGTACAATACAGAGGTTGGTCCGATTTTACATCAAACAGAATTCAAAGTACCTACTCAGTCTGAACTATAGGAATAACCATTAACTTAAGCATCAAGTAATCGTATTCTTATAAATTATGAAGATTCTGAAGATTATAAAGTCCAATATCATCCTTGAATCAAACCTATTAGTGCTAGTTATACCAACTACAATGATGGATGACAAGACAGTAGTGATTATGAATGTTTATGGTAAGTAGTTCGAATTTAAAAAGATATTTTGCACAGCGCTTTATCCTTGCCATCTTAAAAGTGTTGTTAATGCAAAGAGCAAAGGGGATTGGGTAATCTAGTATGGACAGTGGCGTCCTTAATTTTTTCAGCGGCCATCAATAATTTTGATACCACTTCATTGTACTGTGTTAAACACACGTACAAATGTCATTATTTTCATTGTAAGTAATATCGGAGCTGCGATATACAGGATGCAACATTTCGACTTTACCTTGAAGGAAAGTACCCTCATACTAAAGATAGCGCATTTTACTTAAAGGAAACATTACCTTATTTTTAAAAAGAAACAAAACTGCATTCGAAGACTTTTGAAAATGCCACACCCGTAGTCGAACCGACTAATATCTTACAAAACCTTCTCTTTCATGGATTTACTTTTATTTAATTTATCATTGTAACCCGACATCACGTCTACTAGCTACACCACTCCTAAACATGTACTTATGGCAAGCGATGCTTATTCGGACATTACGTCTACCAGCTACACCACTCCTAAAGATGTACTTATGGCGCGTGCGACGCGCCATGTCAATCGATTTACGAGTCAGTCGGTGCCGCGCAGTGAGAGCAGACGGTCGACGTTGCGCTACGATAGCAAACAATCATTGTCGCGTGTGCCCTGCTCTGTACGGTGTAACTTAACTTCCCTTGTAACCAATATAATAAAGTACCGTTACAAATTGCGCCCAACTAGTGGCCCGTACTCAAGTTAGATACTAACAGGGCGGCACCGACGCGCCGCATTTACCTACCTGCGTACATCCGTGGACAGTTCCCGCGTTTTGAGTGCGAGTCGGATCGAGAACGAGCGTAGGCATAGACGACAGACATGCCAAGGACACGCCAACAAACCGCCGACGACCACGACAATGCCGGTTGCAGTAGCGAGACTGAAGGTCACGCTCACGCGGCGCTGCACGCCGCGACGCCGACAGCAAACAACGGAGCCAACAGCGAGATAAGGTACGTGGTTAGCGCCGACGATCACGTCGCCGCCGGTTGCAGTAGCGAGACTGGTCGTCACGCTCACGCGGCGCAGAACGCCGCCACACCGACGCTGACGACAACCGACGAACCCGAGGCAAACCACGCGACGACGCCGATGGCGGCCGACAGGGGCACGATCACCATGACGGAAGATCAACTAACGAGGCTCCTGACCAACGTGATGCGAGGTGTCGCGACACCGACGCCGACGCCCACGTTCGCCGAATGTGCCGGACCGACGAGCAACTTCACCAGATGCACGGCCCGATTCGACGGGGCCACCCGGAGCGCCGATGTGCTAGAAACGTTCCTCGAAAGCACACAAGTGTATAAGGAATGTGCGAACGTCAGCGACGAGCACGCACTACGGGGGCTACCGATGCTGCTGACTGGAGAAGCCGCCGTGTGGTGGCACGGTGTGAAAAATTCCACGAAGACCTGGGACGAAGCATTACGGCGGCTGCGTTTCATGTACGGCGCACCCCGCCCCGCGCACCGGATCTTCCGTGAGATCTTCGCCCGAGAACAGAGTGACGAAAGTGCCGATTCGTACATATCGCGAGTGCGCGCAAACCTCTCGCGATTACCGTATGATCTACCGGAGATAGTGCAGCTAGACATTGTATACGGACTCTTAGATCGTAAGGTTAGGGAAAGAGTGTCAAGAGATAGTGTTGATAGTGTCGACGGTCTGCTTTCACGAGCGAGGTATGTAGAGGAGTCGCTGGGTGAGGTGAGTCGATCAAATACTAATACTGCTCCCCCTAATGCCGCGAATAATACAATGCGTCGCAGTGTCAACCCTGCGATCGCCGATAGCAAAGTTGTAGCTAAACCCGAAAATGTAAACAATAACGATCGCGACTCTGCACAGAAACGTGTAAGGCCGCGCTGCGCTTTTTGTAGACGGTTTGGTCATACGATAGATGAATGTAAGGTTAAGTCAAAAAGTAGTGATAGTACAACGGACAACAAGGTGCCTCTGGCTTGCTATGGCTGCGGACGGGAAGGTGTGATACGGTCTAAATGCCCGACATGTAAGGACGCCTCCGCAACTAATAAGGTAAGTTTCCAAAGTGCCGTCACTAACGATTCAGATGTGACGCGACCCACAGTGATGATTCAAGTAGCATCTCGAACTGGTGTCGCCGTGCTTGACACCGGCGCCACCGAGAGCCTTGCGAGTCCCGGACTCTACAAGATTTTAACCGACAATGGGGTAAGTTTTACCGAAGTGCGTCGCTCCATAGGCCTGGCGGACGGGTCGCGTCAATCACGTGAAACCTTAATAGGTGACACCACCGTTACTATACAGGGTCGAGTTATCCCCGTAAGCTTTTTGGTGTTACCGGACGCCGACAACAGAACGCTACTCGGACAGGACTTCATAGCGAAAGCAGGTATACTACTCGACCTCCAACAGGGTTGTTGGTCTTTTAATAGTTTACCAAAGGAGAAATTCCCCTTTGTGCAGTCTTACAGTCTTGAAGCCACCGACGACGCAGAGCTGATGCGGATTAGTACCGTCAGTCTCAAGGTAAGGCAGGACGAGGGCTTCAAGCTGTCACCCGGTCAGAGAACGCAGCTGAACCAGCTTGCAGTGTCGAAGGCCGAGCGCTTCGCCGCAGCGAGACCCCCAACGCCGTGCGCTACCCAACGCATTCGAGTCGATGAGAAGCAGGAGCAGACCGCTTCCCCATCGTACCGGATGTCGCGAGGTAAGATGGAGCTACTAGGCGTTGAGATAGAGAAGCTGCAGTGCACTGACGAAACCGGGCTTTCCTCTCCGAAGATCGCCAGTAGTGGTTACTGTCTCGGAGCAGTTCCAATGCAGGGGGAGGGCCCCGACGACCCCATCAGGGGGAGAAACCGGTCCAACCGTGGATATTTGAGATCCGACGGAGTACCGTACAGGTGCGCACCCGAGGTAGATGACGTCGATTCCGCCTGCCTCGTGGTCCCTGTACGTGAAAGGGCAAGGATATTTGCTGACTTCCATGACGCTGGGAAAGTCCATGAAAGGGCCCAGCGTGTCAAGAAGAGATACGGGGACGAAGGGAGGCGAACCCCTTCTGATTGTAAGGTAAGTGACCTAGCCCTATTGGAGACGCGAGGCGCTAACGATGTGGCTGTGGATGTGGCTCCCGGCCAGCCCGCCAAGTTCGCACCTAGAAGGGATGGCCCTTACCGGGTTAAGGAGGTGGCGAGCCCCACGACATACATAGTGGAAGGCATCACGAGAGGTGAGTACGTAGGGAAGTATCACGTCTCCCATTTGACACCTTACGTAGGCAGTGCCGTAGACCCACCCGTTAGGGAGAAGCGCAGACGCGGTCGGCCACGTAGGCTAATCGAGTGCTAGTCCGAACGCGAGGGCGCCTTGTCCGAACTAGAGGGGGAGTATGTAACCCGACATCACGTCATCAAGCTACACCACTCCTAAAGATGTACTTATGGCAAGCGATGCTTATTCGGACATTACGTCTACCAGCTACACCACTCCTAAAGATGTACTTATGGCGCGTGCGACGCGCCATGTCAATCGAATTACGAGACAGTCGGTGCCGCGCAGTGAGAGCAGACGGTCGACGTTGCGCTACGATAGCAAACAATCATTGTCGCGTGTGCCCTGCTCTGTACGGTGTAACTTAACTTCCCTTGTAACCAATATAATAAAGTCCCGTTACATCATGTTTTTAGAGAGATTTGATCCTTATGATCGACCCTATCGATTGATGCAATAAAAATACAGGGTGTTATTTGTTCGAATTGTAGTCGGTTCGATTATAAGGCGTGGCAAACGATTTTTCAGCATTCCTTAAATGCAGTGCTGTTTCTTTTCTTAAAACACACTTAACTGTATTCAAAGTTTACTGAAAATGCCACACCCGGTAGTCGAACCGACTAAAATCTTTCTAAATCTTCTATTTCATGGAATTCCTTTTATTTAATTTATCAAGTTTGTTAAAGACATTTGATCGTTGTGATCGACTCTTTCGATTGAGTCAATAAAAATATAGGATGTTATTTTTTCGAATCGTTCGATTGTGAGATGTGGCAAACGATTTTTCAGCATTCCTTAAATGCAGTTCTGTTTCTTTTTTAAAAACATAATAAACTGTATTCAAAGTTTTCTGAAAATACCACACCCGGTAGTCGAACAGACTAAAATCTTTCTAAATCTTCTATTTCATGGATTTCCTTTTATTTAATTTACAAAGTTTGTTAGAGAGATATTTTGATCCTTATGATCGATCCTATCGATTGATGCAATAAAAATACAGGGTGTTATTTTTTATAATTTTAGTCGGTTCGATTATAGGGCGTGGCAAGCGATTTTTCGAAATTCCTTACATGCAGCTTTGTATTTTTTAAATAAGAGAGTGTTTCCCTTGAATGAAATTAGCTATGTCCGGTAGTAAGAGTAGGTACTTTTCCTACATATTAACATCCAAGAAGTAATTATTGTAATCAATTGGCCTATTGCAGACTGCTGCTAGACATAGGCCTCTACCAATGTGCGCCATTTCAGTCCATCTGGCTAGGGGGGTGGGGGTGGGGGGGTAGGCTACTTTCCGTTTTCCTTCTCGCTAGGAATAGTACTCTAAATACTGGAGATAGCCAATTTCATTCAAAGGAAATGCTTCCTTATTTAAAAAAAGAAACAGAACTGCATTTAAGGAATGCCGAAAAATCGCTTGCCACACCCTGTAATCGAACCGACTAAAATTCAAAAAAATAACACCCTATATTTTTATTGCATCAATCGATAGGGTCAATCATAAGGATCAAATCTCTTTAACAAACTTGGTATATTAAATAAAAGGAAATCCATGAAATAGAAGATTTAGATAGATTTTAGTCGGTTCGACTACCGGGTGTGGCATTTTCAGATAACTTTGAATACAGTTTAGTACGTTTTTAAAAAAGAAACAGAACTGCATTTAAGGAATGCCGAAAAATTGTTTGCCCCGCCCTATAATCCAACAATTCGAAAAAATAACACCCTATATTTTTATTGCATCAATCGATAGGGTCGATCATTAGAATCAAATCTCTCTAACAAACTTGGTAAATTAAATAAAAGGAAATTCATGAAATAGAAGATTTAGAAAGATTTCAGTCGGTTCGAGTACCGGGTGTGGCATTTTCAGAAAACTTTGAATACGGTTTAGTATGTTTATAAAAAAGAAACAGAACTGCATTTAAGGAATGCTGAAAAATCGTTTGCCACGCCTTATAATCGAACCGACTACAATTCGAAAAAATAACACCCTGTATTTTATTGCATCAATCGATAGGGTTGATCATAAGGATCAAATCTCTCTAACAAACTTGGAAAATTAAATAAAAGGAAATCCATGAAATAGAAGGTTTAGGAAGATTTTAGTCGGTTCGACTACCGGGTGAGGCATTTTCAGAAAACTTTGAATGCAGATTTGTTTCTTTTAAAAAATAAGGGAATGTTTTCTTTCAGTGGAATTCGCTATCTCCAGTATTTAGAGTACTTCCATCTAAGTAAAGTTGAAAAATACCACCCTGTATAGGTAAGTCCCGATATAGTTTAGAGAAGTTTGTCCATAGTAACTTTTAATCACTTTATACTGTACTTTCATATTATACCAATTTCATTGATGGCCGCTCAATTCCAACACGACGCCAACATTACCCAACCCCCTTTGTTTCTTTTTATCAAGGGCCCAGCTATGTGACAGTTGTGATTGATGATGACAAGATGTAGGCTGTATGTGAAAACCACTTTTTTGCCAGGAACACCTTGAGAGGAATTAATAAAACTTGAACTTTATTTCGCGTGACTGTTTGAAAGTAGCAGTTATTTAAAACGCACACTGCACACACAGCAGTCCAGGTTTCCAGTAGATCACATCTCATTCCCTTCCGGCCACCTCTTTCGCATCCGTACCTTGATAGCATAATAAAAGTTATGCAGTCGAACCGATAAGTATTTAATTTTGAGCGAGAATTTAAACCAAACTTTTTTAACTATTCGGGTCAGTTTTAAGATATTAATCTATATTTTAATATCTAGTAGATTTGTATTTTATTTAAAAATCAAATTCATTGTTTGATGAAGATTGAGTTTTTATTAAATTATACCTCACAGCGTTTAGATTTAGCACTAATAATGAAATAATAACATTAAATACTTTGGTTGATTCGTTCTTAATGTTTATTTACTGAATGTATGTTTGCTTTCAGGTACAGTGTCATCCTGACGATATCAACCAACGCTTCCGACGGGTTTGCGTTGATAAACGGTAAGTTTAACACATTCTTCTTCCATTCACGCCGGAAATTAATAAAATTTTATGAAATGTTTGTCATTTTTGTCGAATTATTTTGTAAATATTGGACATTTCGACAAAACTTGACCTCAATAACAAAAACATAATTCACAATCGAAGAGAGTGACAATATACTTAGATTAATACGAAAAAATAATATTTTAGAATTAGAGGGTGCCCAAAACCCTACCAACGTTTGAGACCCAAGTTAACCTCCCCTGCAAGCTGGTAACTGCTGATTAATGCTGGCTCTAGCGGAGGCTCTCCTGTCAGGTTTTGGAGGTTAGTCACACCCGGAAAAATCGACATACCAATAAAAAATAATAAGCTCGGGCTTCAAAACTTTGATCTAACTAGGAAATCGCTACGAGGATGAAAATGATTGTGAATGAATTGATGAATGAATTCATTGAATATTAGCTAAAAGAAGGTGGAGACTAAGTAACTGACTCCACGTGTTGTTTATTATCTCCTCATTCGTGAATCTCCAGGGGTACTATAATCATAAATATGTAATTATGTAATTACATTCAGCTTTTCCTGGAACGTAGATAAACATTGCGTCGTGTTCGCGTAAGAACCATGGTAATATTTTTTTGGAGGTCAGTCACTTGCGCAAAGATATTAGTCATCTTAATTTTATCTCGGCAGCATATAATATGATTACTATTATAATAATGTCGGAAGTATTAATTTCAATGAACACAAACTACTTATGTCGTGTCAGTAGAATCTACATAATGTAAAAGTGAATGCTTGCATCACGACTGTTTATCTATTACATTATTTAGTTTGATTGTTTGTAATATATGTTGTCCTACATCATTCATTCATCCTTGCATTTATTGGTCAAACCGTTTCTAAAGAGTTCGACTAGAAACAGCGTCACACAAGAGATTAGATTATAAGTTAGGAGATAAATGACATTGAGTAAATATTCAATTCAAAACACACACATGACATCTAAGCCATGCACGTGCCCCACGTGCATGGCTTAGATGTCACCCGCATACGGTGCAGAATATTCCATCAAGAACCAAGCGGTTCGGTGACTCTTTCCGCTGAGTGCGACCATTGTAATATGGTACGACTCTGTAATGTGACCCCTTTCCTGGTGCTTTGCCTTCAGCTTACCATCAAGTGAGGTGAACACAATTGACGTGTCCTAAATAAAAAAAGATAACTTTTCCTCAGGACGAATAATTGTATCAATGTATGTATAAATTAAGTAAAATGTATGTCACAGTTCTGTTGCTAGATATCATAATATTAGAATTCATTATAATTTCAGCATTAAAATTAAACAGCGCTCTGAGATCTGTAAAGATAACCACAACACCCCTCAGTTAGAAAAGGACGGATCGGCAAGGGCGGGTAATGTCAGACAGTTGAATCACCCGAGTTTACTAAACGACTAATTGCTACTTAATCACAATTCTCTGTAGACCAGCTCGTAACTAAGCGATAAAAGGTACTGATATCATCTAAATTGTTCTTCCGAAGTTACTTAATTAAATCCAATATCGCTTTTAGGGTTGTTGAGAGGTGATTATGAAGGTGAACAATTTTGAGAAGAGAAGTAAACTAATTGTGTGGCATTTTACTGATTGATGTTCTGTATCTACGATTCGAGTAATATATGAATGAATTGTATAATGAATTAGATTCTGACGTCAGTATAGTGGCCAAGGACGGCATCTTTGGCGTACCTACCTCCTCTTTGACGATGTATCTACATGTAAAATGATTTATACATATAATACCTGGAAAAAAGTGAAAAGAAAATATTTGGACAATGGTTAATGTTGATATCGATTTGAAATAGCCTGCCATTTTTGAGCTAAAAGCTCTGAAAAAATATTTTTCATCATTATACATAGAGGTCTTTGAAAATCAAAATTAGTTGTCCCACTTTAAAGAAAAATAGGAAATAATCTTCTTCTTCTTCTTGATGGCTTCTGCAACAAATCGTCGCAATTTGTCAATGTCAAGTAAATTATAAATTTTTATAAAATTATTGATGGCGAAACGCCAATGCCAAGTTTTTCAGTTTTTATAATCCTAGGAAATAATTAATAACTATCAAAATTAGTTATCATTCGATATAGGTACATCAATAATGTACCTGTGAATATTTTATTTCCCAAAATAAAAATTCTATTCATAAAACTTTTATTTAGGTACCTATTAAGTTTCATTATCAATTTTCTTGGACAAAACTTTGACAAATTAGTGAAATTTCAATAAACATACAATAAATATGGTCAGTTAGATGTGTTTATGGGCAATTAGATTGATAAAAAGCTAGTTTTTGTATATAAATTAAAATAAAACAACTAATTTGTCGTTTGTCGAACTTATCAATGATAGTCCCCAAGCTGACTGTGTTAAATTGTGTAACAGTGAAAATGTAGACAAACAAACGAGACACGCATCGTGGACCCGAAATCGCAAGCAAATCGTTTTGTACTAATCTACGCCTGGTGAATTTGAACTAGTCCACCGCCAAAACACCCCATGCTATCCTTAAAAGACACGCAAGAAACGTGTACTGCGCGTATTGAGTACATTTTGAGCATATTTTAGGTCCAAGACATACCTATGTGCCGAGGTAAACCGACATAATTTGTATAACAAAAACCCAAGTCCATTAGCTGTCATAATGAAAAAAAAAAGACAACGTTTCTACTTGACATTGTGTTTTTGTTAAAAGGCCGTTGCAACAATCGAAATTATAGACTCTCAGTCTGAAAATAGGTGCTTGCTATACAATAGCCTTATAGTTAAGTACAAAGTTTTAGTACCATTCAACAACCACAGGTTTCACGAGTACACTGTAATTGCAGTGTAGTGTAAAATCTAACAGCTTGTTGTATGTGTACTCCTTCATTATCACCCCTTTATCACCAACCCTCATTTTTAAATCGCAAAATAACGTTTCCGGCAATAATATGTCTGGCTTACCCGAAGCTAGTCATACTATTGCCGCCTTGCCTTGCCCACTCAACTATGACCGGATGGAGTACCACTACTATACGATGACGGGCAAATAAATTTACACTTCAACGATTACAATACATTTTATTTCGTTCCAAGTTTACCTCTCACTTTGAAATCTATGTAGTAATAAGTTCATTCAATCCTCGATCGATCAGATGTACAGTCGGCAAAGGAGATAAGTATACACCTTTACATACTACTTTATTAACTTCGTACCGCCATATTTTCCGCCCGCGTGGTATTATCTCTAAATTTATCAGTATTTCTCTACAATATTATGCATGTATTATACATTCAAACCTTCCTCTTGAATCACTCTATCTATTAAAAAAACCGCTTCAAAATCCGTTGCGTAGTTTTGAAGATTTAAGCATACATAGGGACGGACAGACAGCGCCAGCGACTTTGTTTTATAATATGTAGTGAAGTATACTTAAGTCATTTGACGACTATACATCGACATGGTAGCTATTTCGCTACATGGAGGAGATTCAACTCAAACGTACAAACAAAACTTTCAGCAATATACATACATACTACTATACTATACATACTGTTTATAATGTAATTCCTTGCTCGGGTCTGTATTTCCGGAAAGTTATGACCGGGGAGTCTTCAAATCTGGAGTTAATTGGTAGCTTTTGGACAAACGTGGTCTATAATCGATCGCATCATCATTGAGCAGAATCGGGGCCTGAAGATACAAGTATTAAAGACATAGCCTTACAAGTTTTAACATTATTGTAGAAGGATGCTTCTTGGTGACTCCATCTTCTCAGAATCGCTCAGGTTCACGTCATGTAACTGTCACATTATAAATCTGACAGGAAGGCACAAAAATTTAATCAGTAAATTACCAAATTTCTGAAGTTGTTCGCGTTAATATCTATATCTTATGTACACATTATGGCAGCTTACACGTGTTACGTATGATTACACAATATCTGACGACGACTAGACTGGCCACAAAGATGCCATAAGATAACCTAGCAAAAAAGAAAATAAGGCTAAAAAAAGTGTAAAAAACAGTTCGCACACTAAAGGCGGCGCGCACCGTAAACACTCGCATTTTGACAGCGACATTTTTCATGCGTGCAGTGAGGGGTGGGGTGGGCGGCTTGCGGGAGGCAGGGAGGATTGCCGCGAACGCGTCAAGGTCATCGGTGACGTCACTCCGCGCGCGCAATGACCTCCCGAAAAACGAGTCAGTGATGGCCGCCGTTCAGTCGATGCTTCGATGACACTTGTCGAGTAATTTTGTTGACACAACCAGAAACTCGGTTGTTGATTCAATATAGTGACAGGGGTTGATTTGCCTGAAAGTTAGTTTAGGCTGAATACTCGTGCTCCAAGACTCACTTGTAGAAAAAGCTTAAGAACTTTTTCCGTACTCAAACCTTTTTTTATAAATTCAATTATAGTAAACTAGTATCGTTTGTCAGTCTAACTTATTTATTCAAGAGTTCGAAGCGTTAAAATATTTTTCTTATTCACTTTTTACAAACACACGCAATAATATAGATAATAAAATATGTACATACCTACTGCTAATAATAATTGTGTTTGTGACTATATTTTTATCATTTAGAACAGTACCTATGTATTTTATTGTCAACATTTTTGAGTGTGTGCGGTTAGCCTTAGACACAAATTAACAGTTCTTGTTTTGAATTTTAAATTCTGAGATATACAATTTATAATGATAAATTATTTTAAAAAGATGTACAGTTTGAGGTATCAAGATTAATTTATTGTTATACATTTTATCACAAAACTAGATTATAGTCATTAACAAGTAAAACAAAAATAAATAAATTACGGGGAATCATAAATTATCATCATTACTAAGGTGCCGCATTTAAACAGATTGAGTGAGACAAATGAACCTTTACTATGATCACTTATGAGTATAGTAATACATATTAGTACATTAGTGAGGCAGTGAGCTACGCTGTCTTCTGCAACCCATTACCTATACTCGTACATAATTATTGCTTGATAGATACCTAGTGACAAAGATATTTATATGAAACAAGATTTAACTGCATATCCTTAGTCATTTTTGAAATATCGAACCGTTTAAAAAAAACTATAAAAGAACTATAAAAATAAAAATAAGATTGTTTTTAATTAATTGACAATATACCTACATACCACTAGTTTTTGCAAGTGGCCTGACAAAAACAAGATAACATTTTGGTTACTCTGGCTTCCGTCATCGTCGTGAGATAAATCTATAAAAATACATACTAGTGCGTTTGGCTACAAGTCTTCCTCAAAATTGGTCAAGTAGTGTTTATATTGTAGGTATAATATAATTTTAGGCTAAAACTCAAGTTGGTAGCACAAAATATTCATGTAGATATTCGTTTTATGTCCATAATGTGAATATTAGTATGAATATTGATGTTATTAATCGATGTTTTTTCCATTTTTTACACATTAAACTTGTAATAAATAATACTATAACATTTTATTTACTTACCAAACAATAATTTAATAGGTTGCTACGTCATTCTCCTATTAAAGAACTCCAACCACTTCGAATCAGCTGCGGAGATAGGTATAGTTTTAGATTCCGCTTTTCCCAATAGAACAGAAAGAAATAGATGGAGCTATTCGTCCTATATCAATCCCCATATCTGAGGCCCCAAAAATTTTGGTGAGGCCAGATTCTCGCCATTGTCCTTAATGAAGGGCTTCGTCATATTGCGCCTGATAACGACTATAGTCTTAGTCGTCAACATTGTCTTATCAACACTATCACAGAATACCGGATACATTAAAGTGTAGAATCAGAACTCAACAGTATTTCACACTAAAAGTACCTAATTTAGTTCATGTGGAATGTTCTGTCCCCTATTCGTTGGCCGTTTGTAGAAAAGACTGATGAATGTATGGGATTTAACTTTTATGACAAACGTTGCATTGACGACTGTCATATAAAATTGTCTAAGGGGGCTGTAATTCTTTAGAATATTGATTGATGTTTTCTAAAGACAGCCTTCCAAGGTGCGTGAAGTTTCTGTAGACGGATGAAAAAATCTACGCCAATCAATCAATAAGCCTATTGCAGTCCACTGCTGGACATAGGCCTCTCCCAATGTTCGCTATTTCTCCCGATCCTCCGTTTTCCGCATGCAGTCTGTCTCAGCCACCTTTTTCAGGTCGTCAGTCAATCTGGCTAGCCTTCTCGCGGTCTACACTCTAGGACTCGTTTGCTGCAACGGCCATCGGTCCTTCAACAGATGTAGCCAACCCACTGCCACTTCAGCTTGCTTATTCTGCGAGCTATGTCGGTAACTTTAGTTCTTTGTCGGATGACCTCGTTACGGATCCTATCTTTCAAAGAGACTTCAAGCTTAGATTTATTTATTTAATCATCATCTGCATATAGACGTATTCTCCTGATTGCATCCGTGGCCAAGATGACCTCGGAGCTCAGGGTCCGCCTTCCGGCTCTTCCTTCTCCACTTCGCACGATCTTGGGCGTCCATGGTAGTGAGACCATTAGCACGCATATCACCCTCCACGACGTCAAGCCAGGACTTCTTTGGCCTACCCCTTTTACCTGGACCCGGCGGGGGTACCATTGCCAGGCATTTGTTCCCCACGTAGCCTGGCGGTTGCCGCAAGACGTGGCCGCACCAGCGAAGGCGGCTCTCTTGCATTTTATCCGCGATGTCACGGACATGGAGGCTGCCGCGGATGCGAGAGTTCCGTACGCGATCTTTACGCGTAACGCCGCACATCCACCGCAACATTTTCATCTCCGTGACACGCAGCTCTTGCTTATGTCGCTCTAGCAGCGGCCACGCCTCACAACCATACAAGAGAACAGGCCTAATGATCGTCTTATAGACCTGCCCCTTCAACCTGACTGGCATTTTAGGATCACAGGTGACGCCAGTCATTTCTCGCCACTTGGCCCACGCGGCAGCAACGCGTGCCTTGACGTCGTGGTCGATCTCACCGGTCACATGAAGTACAGATCCCAGGTACTTAACCTGGTCCGTGCGCTCGACCAAATCATCGCCTATGCGGACGGGTGTGGGATCTGCGGAGTTTAACGCTAGGTATTCTGTCTTCGCTACATTTAACTTCAGACCGCCGTTCTCAAGCGCTTCTTTCCATCCTTTCACGCGTCGCACCAATCTGCTCCTGTCCGCGTCCATGAGCGCAATATCATCAGCATACATGAGCAACCACGGAGGCTGCTCATGTGAGTTTCTAATGCTGTCCGACAAAACATCTAATACCACGCTGAACAGGTAAGGACTAAGGACGGATCCTTGGTGTACCCCGACGGTGATGGGGAAGGCTTTCGAGTCGCCAACAGCAGTTCGAACCACGGAACCGGAATCGTAGTACATGTCTCGGATGGTGTCAATGTAAGTTTCTGGAACACCCTTGGCCCGCAGTGCCCACCAGATCACCGCGCGAGGAACACAGTCGAAGGCCTTCTGCATGTCTAAGAATAGGCAGTGCAGGGGCGTGTTCTTCGCCCTGTATTTCCCCGCCACAACCCTTAGGGCGAACACTGGGTCCATGGTCCCGTGCCCTGGACGGAACCCGTACTGGCACTCCGAGAGTGTACTTTCCTGTCGGATCCGGGAGTCGATTATCCGCTCATAGAGCTTCATGGTGTGGGACATTAACTTTATACCGCGGTAACTACCACACTCCTGCACCGATCCCTTGCCTTTGAAGACTGGCGTGATGATGCTCAGCCTCCACTGGCTCGGGATCTCGCCGGTGAGGAGTACGCGGTTATAAAGATTTGCTAGAATGCCCACACCACGGGCGCCCATTGCCTTCCAAGCCTCGATGGGGACTTCGTCGGGTCCGACAGCTTTCCGGTTCTTCATGCGGCGAATGGCAGTCTGGACTTCCGCAGGCGTTATCGGTGGCACTAGTCCTTGATTCGGAGGGAGGTCTGGTGGCTGGTGGTCAGATTTATTTATTTAATCTTTATGCACAAATGTAAAATAAAGGTTTGATTCCGTAGCCGACCGCATGCGACAACTGCCGACGCACGCAGCACATAGCGTAATTCATTGCGGCTTTTCAATGGCGCTCTTTATCCGTATCGGAGTTTGACAAGTAATGGGTACGCTGTATGTGCTGCATGCGTCGGCAGTTGTCGTATGCGGTCGGCTTCGGAATCATACCTTAAGTGTACAAAGGCGGTTAATCTTAATGCCATGGGCATTTGTCTGCTGCATGGGTCTTCAGTTATCGTATGCGGTCGCCTTCAGAATAATACCTGAAACCGACTAAATATATCGATCCCTGTATTTATTTTTGTTTGTATTAGCATAATGTTACGGTCATTGACTTTCATACATAATGACAATGAAAATTAATTAGTGTGTAATTTTAGTTAAATAATTCATGATTGCGAGTTGAAGTTTATTGAATTATCAGTAGTCACGTGCAGAGCTAAATATGCGATAACCCAGAGGTCATTACACATTACCTCATTTATTTAAATACTATGTGCAGTAGTTACTACGTCCACAATAAATCGTCCCATAAGAACCAAAGGAGCGTATCATCAAAATCTCGATTTTTTTTTTATTTCATAAATACGTTGTCTAAGTGGTCCTACACCATGTGCCAAAAGGACGTATTCGTATAGTCAATAGTTTCAGAGTTCCATTGTAACGTATGAGAAAAAAGTATATTTTCTTTACGACGATAACAACGTAACGTTCGATAGGTGTATGTCAATGTTATCTTTTTCATTTTTAGTTAGTTCCAAATGAACGTATTTGTTTATAAGTTTATTTGATACTGAAATTTTAGATAATTGACAATTTCTAACCAGCCATAAAAACGTAACAACTTATACGTTCCTATAGCATAAAAAAATAAGCCAGTTTTAAGTTATAAAGAGCCATTTGAACGTATAAACGTTAAACTTACGCAGACAACAGAACGTATAAACTTATGCAGACAGGGAATCATTCCCACACAATACCACGATTTTTATCGTAATTTTAAAGTTGGTTCTACGGATGATGAAGAACTTGAGTAGACGCCACCTAACAACTACTTCCTAAAGTAACATTATTAATATTGTGCCATTCTTGATAATAAAGATTTATAAACGTACCTATTGTTTTTCTCTTCCCAAAAATGCTTCAAAGTTAGTGAAACTAGGCCTAGCTATATAGTTAGGCCAGGCTTACGTTTTTTGGCTCCTATTATTTTAAAAAATGTGTGCAAATAATAAGAGCCAAAAAAACGTAAGCCTGGCACTTTTTGAAAAACCATCAATATTTAATATATTTCAAAACATTATTTATTAGTTTTTTGCTATGTTAACTCTCTAATAACTAGTCCATATTAAGGCATTTTTGTTTTCTCGATTACCTGTTATTTAATGTATAATGTAGTACTTCAAAGTTGAGAATAGTGGTATTTGCACAGTTTTTTAGCTCTCCTGTAAAGTTAGCAAAATGGCGATACGCTCCTTTGGTTCTTATAGGACGAAATGTAAACAAGCATCTACTACAACACTTTACTTATAAAGATTGTTAGGCTGTTTTTGCCGCGGCTCCGACCGCGTGATACTTTGATCCCGTTCCGCTATCCATGGAAACCCATTCGTGGGATTTAAGCACATACACCTTATGTGTTATTCAAGAACACAATCTATTCCTGTAGCAAATTTCCTCCGGATCCGTTCAGCCGTTAGAACGTTAATGAATAATAAACAGTCAAACTTTTTCACAAACTTTCACATTTATAATATTAGTAGGATAGGATATATCTCATTATAGTCATTATACATACATAGTACTGACCTATTCATATCTACAATGGGGTAGGCAGACGTGTTTATATCGGGTAGTGATATTAATTATATAATGCAGAGACCCATAAAACTTCTGAATATGTCTATAATATTTATATTAAAAGTTTTTATGACAACTGTTAATTTTTTCTCGTTCAATGTAGTACTAGAACCGGCAAGGCGGCTGTTTATAAATATGCCAATGTCAAGATGTAAAGATAAATTTTAATTACAAAAAGCGAAAGTAAACATGCTAAACTAGACACTAAATTTTAAAATTATTTGCCAGTATTCATACGAAGTCAAATACCTGCGTTCGTAAATATTATTTGTAAATACTTGGGTTTAGATTTTAACTCGGGCATTTGAAAATATATAGGTTTGGTAGATTTCAACGAAAGGTTTATTAATTTTGGCCTACCAACCTGATTATTTGGTAAGAGCCTATTTTTGCATAGTTTTATCCAAACATTACATTGCCAAGACCCTTGAGAAGTCTAATATACTTTTAAACATAGATTTCTTTTTAAAAGTACCGTTTTGTGGTTTTAGCTTTGTAGATTTAGCGGTGTACTCGTAGTAGCATATGAGTAAAAGTGTGCTTATTTTATTGTTGTTGGGGCCGGCTCCTTTACCTTTTCCCAAGGTGTAATCTAGCTCTGTACCAAATTTCATTATAATCGGTTCGGTGGTTTAGGCGTGAAAGCGTAACAGACAGAGAGACAGATAGACAGACAGACAGACACAAGGACAGACAAAGTTACTTTTGTATTTATAATATTAAATAAAGTATGGAGTAAGGTAAAAATGTGTCAAATTTGAAGGATTTGGAAGAATAAATGTACGAATTCTAAGGCCCACTGTCCACGGTCCGGTTTCGAAAAATCCATTCATCCATCCAACAGCTCTTCATTCTGCGTAAAGCGTAAAAGCTAAGGATTTCACAAAGTATGACATATAATATATATTCGTTAAAAACCGATCTTGAATGGCTGCCAATTTTTCTTGCGTGAAATTGAATTTCATACGCTAAATACGATTTATTGGCATGAATTTTCAAGTTCATTTCTAAATTAAATAGTCTGAGAATACTATGAAGGAAAAATGGCATGCCTACCTTGTACAATGTCTTTGTGTGGTTAAGGTGACACCCCTAGACGCGCATTTAATCAAAATAGCTTGTGTGATAGCTTGACACATAATTAACACTACACAAGTACACAAACATGCACACGTATACACCAACAAATACACAAGCACAAAG